>JAZHEH010002797.1:0-2572500 GCA_036589455.1 Ateles fusciceps
AAGCCCATCTTCATCCAGCCTCTGTCAAGCCTCAGGGTGCACAGCGGGGAGACAGTCAGATTTCATGCGAGGGTTTCTGGCATTCCCAAGCCAGAAATCCAGTGGTTTCATAACCAGCAGCTAATTCTACCATCAAAAGATGTAGTTTTCCATTTTGAGGAGTCAACAGGCATGGCTTTAATGCTTATAGTTGATGCTTACTCAGAGCATGCTGGGCAGTACTCTTGCAAAGCAGCCAATAGTGCTGGGGAAGCCACTTGTGCAGCTACACTCACAGTGACTCCAAAAGGTAAAGCCCATCTCGCTTCAACAACTTTGATTTGCTCTATACTTCTCACTCCCACTGTTACTAATGAGAGTCTCTGATGTTTGTTTTATTGCATACTGTGGTTAGTCCATAACTTACTAATAAAATAACATACAGTAACTCTCCCCAGGTCATTATGGGTTAACCTACATACTTTGAATTTCACTAAAGTATGTTTTCTGTGCACTGGAAAACCAGTAATTATTTTATTAGGCACTATCTTTGCTTGGCTTCTTTACTCTTCTAAGCAACATTGTATTATTGCATCATTAAATGATCTATTTGCTGATTATTATAAAGCATATGGTGGAGGGAGAGCAAACACTGCCCCAAATATAGTCAGCTAGAGAAAGAGAGATAGAAAGAGAGAGACGGGTCACTTTGAATGACTTAAATGACAACAGAAGAAGGAACCAGATACTGTATAGCATCTTCATAAGACTTCATCAACCACTCATCACTGGATCACTGGGAATGAATTTTCTTTTGTGTCTCTTGACATCCTACAGCATACTGCATCTGGCATGCTGCTTCCAAGTGACAATTATGTCTTTCATCTTCATCTTTCACGCCATTTTGTGTTACTAACGTGGGCAAGTGACAAAACTTAGATCTTAATATTCTTTTCTTTTTCTTGTCACTTGATTATGCAGTGCAAGTCCTAGATAGGCAAAGTTCTGGGAAAGATGTAAGAGAGTCCACCAAGTCCCAGGCAGTGGCAGATTCCTCTTTCACAAAGGAGGAGAGCAAAATATCTCCAAAGGAAATTAAGTCATTTCAAGGATCGTCATATGAATATGAAGTGCAGGTTTTTGAAAGTGTATCTCAAAGTTCCACCCACACAGCTGCGTCCATTCAAGATGTACAGATGCACCATACTGCATCCCTTTCACAAATTGCGGAAAGCACTGATGAATGTGCTGAAGAGTCCATGGGTGAGGCACCCAAGATTCTCCTGCATCTTCAGGACGTCACTGTAAAGTGCGGTGACACGGCTCAATTCCTCTGTGTTTTAAAAGATGATTCTTTCATTGATGTAATCTGGACTCATGAAGGTGCAAAGATAGAGGAATCCGAGAGACTGAAACAATCACAAAATGGAAATATTCAGTTTCTTACCATATGTAATGTTCAGCTGGTAGACCAAGGACTGTACAGCTGCATTGTACACAATGACTGTGGAGAGAGGACAACGTCAGCAGTACTAAGTGTAGAAGGTTGTTAATTGATTTTTAGCTATGATTTGCTTCATTTCATCCTCATTGCTTTATGCAGCTTTTCTGCCATGCAAATTGAATCAATGAATGTATTAATTAGAATATCTCTAAACTAGCAGTTTATTGATAAATGACTTCTGAAAGTCAGCCAAATCATTGGCCAAGATTATCCTGAAAATTTAAATTCCCAATCTGGATTCAGAAAGTTTAACGTTCGAAAGTAGGTTTAGGAAGCAAAGGTTTATTTCACGTGTGATGCTTTTTCTAATATTTACCAATGCACCACCAAGAAAGTGTAGCAAAGTTAAAATATTGTAGTAGTCTGAGAAGCACTTATTGGGTATTTATTATTGTGCCGGACACTGTGGTAAATTTTAGTTTAATTGTTTTAATAGTAAGAGGTTCAGCAATTCTTATTTCCTCTTTATTTTCACATCTGGAAGTTCTAGTTGTTTACAAAGAGGCCATGAAAATAGAAAATTGGGGCTGAGCACAATGGCTCATGCCTGTAATCCCAGCACTTTGGGAAGCCGAGACAGCCTTGAGGTCAGGAGTTCAAGACCAGCCTGGCTAATATGGTGGAACCCCATCTCTACTAAAAATACAGACATTAGCCAGGTGTGTTGGTGCATGCCTGTAATCCCAGCTACTCAGGAGGCTGAGGCAAGAGAATTGCTTGAACCCAGGAGGCAGAGGTTGCACTGAGCTGAGAAAGCATCACTGCACTCTAGCGAGGGCAACAGAGCTACACTCTATCTCCAAAAAAAAAGAAAATTGGGCACTAAAAATAGCAAGGCTCTCTCTGGACCAAAATTAGAAGTCCCAGATATTTCTCCATAAATGATGCTTCTTTTACAGGCTTAAAATCCTCCTAGAATTGTAGAATTTTCTCATTGCAAGATCATAATTTTTGTCGTTAGTGGGCTTGATTCTCCATTGTGTCTGGAAGAGCAGGAATAAACTTGTCTGGGCAAGTGTGATAACTTCTTCCTCTTATCCATGGACTTTCTTCTTGGATATTAATGAAATTAGAAAATTATTTTTCAGGTTCTAGAAGCCTGTGTTTTGTGCTTGTAGGCAAAACAGCTTCACTGAGTCTCATGGAAGGAAGAAGTTCAGGCATCTCCAGGGGTCCGTAGAAAGCTCTGGCCTTAAGTTCCTCCCTGATTCTGGCTGTAGTGGTGGTAGGGATGAAAGAGGGCAGTGCAGTGCTATGTAGGTGCACAGCCATCTCTGCACAGAATTTTGAAATGGTTGCCTTTCTTCCTACCCAGTACAGAGAAGAATATGGTTCGTTGATTCATATAATGTATCTGTAATACCCACTCACCAAAAAGAGGCCTCATTCTTTCTTAATGAGATTTTGTTCCATACCTATCTCTCATTCTGTTACCATAGCCTACAAAGGCAATATCTCAAGAACTGAGGTTTAGTTATATACATTAGATAGAAAATTTCACCAGCCAGAGAGTTGACCCTCAATTTCACTGCAGCTGCTGGCTAGCATAGTAATCACACAGAGTGATCATTTATTTGGAGGTGTTGTCTACAAGTCCTGTAGGTAAAGCCGTGACAATATTTTCAGTAATGTAATTGGAAGTTGGCTGTGTTGTGAAGGTGGGTGAAATGTAGATCCCTTAACTCACTTCCTAAAGAGTGTAGTGCCTTAGTACAGCGTTTGACTGTCATATCCCCAGAATGGATTTGAGCTCAGCTGTTTTGCCCCAGGATTTCCAGTTCAGTCAGTTCCAATTAATAATATTAAAGTGTTCTTGAATCAAAAGAATTTTTTTTGAACATCCAACTGCTTTACTTGTACCTAAGAAAGTTGAAAGATAAGACAGTTTTAGGTATTTGAAGAGTGAAAGATGAGGCACAGTTGTCTAATTATTTGACATAAGGCCAGTCTTTATATGGTGCTTTTTAATTTTGGCCTAATACACTCGTAGAGGCTACAGAGTTATCCACTGAGATTAAGTAGGAATGTCGAACCCCTGGAAGTCTGTTTGAATACAATTCTTATGTGCATAATAAACATAGATATATTGTATATTAGTTTGATGACTAACACGCTGCCTTTCCTTCTCATCCTAATGACATTCCATCTTCTCTACATTCAGCATGTGTTTTATTTTTACAAACACAGCTAATTTATGCCTTTCCATAACTTTATTCTTACCTAGCAAAAGAATCGCAAGCCAGAGCACTTACAAAAGTTACTCTGGGTTCAGACACTAAAAGTATTAAAACACTCAAAGAGTCACAAATTAAAACAACCCATGAAGTAAAAAGAGAATCGTCAAAGAAAACATCAACTTTGTCATTAACTTCCTGCTAAAAAAACATAAGAAACTGAGAACAAGGGGAATCAAGTCTACTGACAGGATACCACATGGACTGAAGGAGAGTGATACAAGTCCAGCCTTTCCCAAGAAGCTGCCCCAGAGATGACTGTGTCTAAAAGCTGTGCCTGTTCCATGTGTAATAAAAACAGTTTTGAGTTGGGAAATCTTTATTTTGTTCCTTAATATGTAATTGGACTTTGTGTAGTTTAAAGTTTGAAAGGTGGTTCAAATCAAAGGAGTATTTACTAGCAAGAAAAACTGAGAATAGCCCTCTACTAAAGTAACAATTTAGAAAATGCATGTTCTTTCTAAATGTGATTTCGTCTCTTAGCAAGTGTTTAGTCAATAGGACATTTTTTAGAAAATAATATTCCTTTGGTTTGTAGATTGCTTTCTGAATGCATGTAAAGGCATGGGGAATTATAGAACTAAAAGTGGAAATTTCATGAAGAACCTAAAATAAAAATGTTTTAAATCTTTCTGTCAACATTGTCATGTGTTTTATCAGCTCATTAGTTTGTTTGGCATGGACTTTTTGGTAAATTTGGGAATGCGTTTTTCTGTTATTATAGTAAAAGAAAATTTTAATCATATAAGTCATGAATTGGTGCAGAAAGTATATGCAATTAATCACTAAAATCTCTTCATATGTTTTTCTGTTTTAGCCCCTGAATCAATTTTGCATGAGAGGATTGAACAGGAGATTGAGATGGAAATGAAAGGTATTGTTATAATGGATGTGAGATTAAGTAGAAATTCTAAAGGATTAATAGGATCCTTGAGTTGCCTTCTTTCTCTTAGTATTATTGAGAAAAAAAATGACATAGATTTACAAATATATCTCTTAGAGTATATATTACTTTGTCGCATGCTTGGTTTAGTATGTTGATGGTTACATGCATTGCACAGTAATTTATTGTAAGGTAATTTGAAATTTTGTATTTAAAATTTATCAGCCATATTCAGCTTTAGGTTTGCAGTCATTTTCAAAAGTTTGTATTAGGAAAAGTTGTCATCCTAATGCATGAAATCATGAAGTAGAAGTTTGTTTTCAAAATCACGGTGAATTAAACTGAACAATAGACAATAACCTAGCTGTCATTCTCAGAATGCAATGTCATGAATGAATTATGATTGAAATGCTACTTTATGGAGGTTGTGTGGAAACATTACATTCCCATCCGGTTTACACTTCATGCACATATATCATTTTAACATTGATATGTCTCTTACACTGGCTTGCAAGATAGCTGCCTTATGTGATCCTTATTGCCTGCTTTTCTTTGCATAACACTGTGACTTTATGGCTGTATTAGTTCGAATAAACGCCTTCTCATTTTATTTTAGCTAATTACTTATGGTTATAGTTCTTGTATATACTCATTAAATAGTTAATTCTCAAAAATATAATAATTTAATCTACAATCAAAAGAATCAGAACGGGCGTTTATTCCACTCTCTGCAAGTCAGGTAAGATTTTCCACTTAGCCATCAAAAGAACAAAGTTTTCCTGCTCTCAAAACAAATATGCACAGGAACATGTTATTTTGAAATGCATTTTTGCTTGTTCAAGAAGAAATTTCAACAGTTTGAAGAAAGACCAGACAACGAACGATTTTCGTGTCAGAATCTTTTAAACAGAGCATGGTGTTGCGTTTATTCGAACAAATATGGTGAGTGGATTTTTCTATGGATTTGTGAGATCTGTAGCATGCAATTTATTTCATTTCCTATTTTGCAATTTTATTTACTTTCAACTTTTTAAAATTCTATGGAAAATAGTAAAAGGTTTTATGTTTTTTTCCAGAGTTGTTCTCCGGAGGGGGAATCTGAACATTCAGAGAGGGATACACGTGACGCCTTTTCAGATTTCTGAAGACATACACCACAGCTCCATGGCTGCTAAAAGATATGCAAGTAGAATATCATCTACAAGCTCCTGGCCTGAACATTTTAAGCCTTCCTTTACCCAAAAACTCATGTTTAAATATGTTTTAGAGGGTGAACCAGTTGTTTTTACATGTAGATTAATTGCCTGTCCAACTCCAGAAATGACTTGGTTTCATAACAATCGGCCCATCCCAATAGGTCTTCGTCGGGTTATAAAAACTGAGAGTGATTTACATCATCACTCTTCCAGCTTAGAGATTAAAAGGGTCCAAGACAGAGATTCTGGAAGTTATAGGTTACTAGCAATTAATAGTGAAGGGTCTGCTGAATCAACTGCCTCATTGCTTGTTATCCAAAAAGGGCAAGATGAGAAATATTTAGAATTTCTGAAAAGAGCCGAACAGACACATGAAAACATGGAGGCTTTAGTTGAAAGGGAAGAAGAGAGGATAAAGGTTGACCTGAGGTTTACTGGCTCTCCTTTTAACAAAAAACAAGATGTGGAACAAAAGGGAATGATGAGAACTATACATTTTAAGACAATGAGTTCTGCCAAGAAAACAGATTACATGTATGATGAAGAATATTTAAAAAGTAAATCTGACATAAGAGGATGGCTTAACGTAGGTGAAAGTTTCCTGGACAGGGAGACCAAAATGAAGTTGCAACGTTTAAGGGAGGCTAGAAAAATGTTAATGGAGAAAGGAGATTATCTCTTTTAGATACATCTTCTGAAATAAGCTCAAGAACTTGGAGAAGTGAGGCTAGTGATAAAAATATTCTGTTCCCTAGTGAAGACGCGAAAGCCAGATCTATGTCTGATCTAGCTGAAAGTTATAAGGTAGATAATTCAGCTGAGAGTATTGTGCAAAATCCACATGCCCTTTCTAATCAAATGGATCAAAATACAGAGTCTGAGGAACTTCCCTCAAGTTTTCAAACTGGTGTTGATGAAGACATTTGCCAAACTGAAATAAGAATGAGCCAAGAGGCATTGGTAAAAGAAAGTCCACCAAAAGACCATTTATATGGTGAAATTCTAGTAAATGAAAATACCCAAGCAAGAGGACAGCTGGAAGAAATTATGGCCAATACTACAATTGGAGAGTCATCCACATATATCGCTAATGTATGTGAGAAGGAGGAAGTGTATGAGACTCCTGGAAAGATGTCTCAAGCTATTATACCAGATGCCGCTGAACCTTTTGGTACACTTGCAAATATTGAAGAAAGTGAAGAAATAGCTAGTGAAAGCATAAGAAAGGATGATTTAAGAGAAGTACAACTCTCTGCTTCTACAAAAGCTGATGAATTCAAAACAGAACAGAAGGAAGAAAACATGAGATTTTTTGAAAATTCTTTTTTCGAAAACGCCCACAACGTTGCCCACCTTCATTTCTTCAAGAAATTGAATCTCAAGAAGTTTATGAAGGTGACAGTTGTAATTTTGTGTGTCATTTTCAAGGATATCCTCAACCTATAGTCACATGGTATAACAATGACATACCAATCCCACGTAATCAAAACTTTATCATTCATTCTTTGGAAAACTATTCAATATTAACTTTTTCTTCTGTTCATTGTCAGAATGAAGGTTCCATTACTTGTGTTCTGTTTAACCAATATGGAACAGTAAAAACAACTGGTATGCTTAAAGTGAAAGCAAAACAAAAGCATGATGTCAAGGCACATAAAGTCCCAGTGTTCCATGACTACTTTGATGAGGAAGAAGAGCTAGCACTGGTGTTTGACCAAGCAAAAGGCTCTCATCCATCTACGAGTCAAGAGGGCCAAACAAGTCTTCATATGTTAAAAACTAACCCACCAGTTCCTCCCTCTGGAGACACAGAATTGCTTTCCTTTCCTGTAGAAATTCAGGTAACAGCAGCTACTCCTATCCCTGAACAGGATAAAGAGTCTAAAGAAATGTTTCAAACTGAGGAGCTAGAACCTGAAGCAATGCCTCAAGATCAAGTTACTCAGTCACCAAAACACAAATTTGTATTTTTGTCTGATATTACTAATGAGCCACCAAAAATGTTACAAGAAATGCCAAAGCGTGCCAGGTGTAGAGAAGGGGATTCCATAATTCTTGAATGTTTAATATCTGGTGAGCCCCAGCCAGTTGTAACATGGTTTCAAAATGGAGTCCTTTTAAAGGAGAACCAGAAGTTTCAGTTTGAAGAAGTTAATTGTAGCCACAGATTATATATTAAGGATGTTAATTCTCAAGATTCTGGAAAATATAAATGTGTTGCTGAAAACAATTCAGGAACAGTTGAAAGTGTTTCAAATCTAACAGTGGAGTCTGTTACTAACAGGGGAAATGATCAATTTAAAAACACTGGTGAAATTCATGGAAAACATTCCAGAGATCAGCAAGTACAAGTCCAGGGAGAATCTGTAAGGGCACATTTTTATGATTATCCAGCTGGTCCCTTTACTCCCTGGATGAATGTAAAAGAATATTCAGTGAAGGACTATTTTCAAAGCCTTGAGACCACTGAACTGATAGATAAGAAAGACCAGGTGTGTTGCATACCTTCTAGAGAAAAACTACCCAGATTTGTCCATGGTGCTTCAAGATTCGTAAGGATCAACAAGCCCATTAGGGCTGAATTCATACAATGTCAGAATGAAGGGAAAGAGAGACATGTAAGTGAAAAATCAAAGCTGCACCAAGCAGAGGGTACCGTTTATCCATTTGTTGATTATTTCAGTGATGTCACTATTAAGAAAAGATGTAAGAAACAATTTTGAAAAACTTGGTAGATCAGAACAAGAAAATGTACAAGAATGTGCCCGAAGTGGCTGTTTACCAAATATCCACTCCGAGAGAATTTCTGACAGTTATACAAAAGATTCATCTGCCACTGTATATGAAGAATCCTTTGGTGAAGAGATATACTACCCGCGGAAAAAGGTGAAGCACAGAATTGTCGAATTTGAAAAATTACATGTAGAAAAAGGAGTTCTAGAAAAAAGACCTACCAGAACATCAATTGTTAATCTTCCTCAAAGGAAGATTGATGACAAAGCCTTTTCATTAAAGCAAAGAGACTCAAGATCAAGTAATCTAAATGCAAATATGCATCAGGCAGAGAAACTGTCTCCAAATACTGAACCAGATTCATCTAACATTGCAATGAATTTAAAGCTACTTTCCTCTCAAACTCATAAGGAATTTGAAGTACAAGAGAGGGAACAACAGGAAAAAATAAGTCTTATAGATAAAACTGCAATTTCTAAAAGAGCTGAACATGAATCACCTATTAAATTTGACTTAAAGCAGTTTCACTCTCAAATAGAACATTCAGATGTGAAATTCCAAGAATTAGATAGTGGTCAACCAGAAGAAGCTTATATTAAAATCCAACATCCTGCTTCTGAAACAGCTGATGCTGAGAACATTGTGTTTGATCTAAAACAAATGTATTCTCATATAGGAGAACCCACTGTGGAATTCCAAGGGCAAGAAACTAGGGAACAGCAGGAAACACTTTATAAAGAAAAAGTTCCCAGCCCTGAAACATTACAACCTGATGCACAGAGTATCTCTAAAAAAAATGTGCAAAATAATGTATTTACCAGTCAAGAAATTTCTTCCAGTCTGGAGCTTTCAAATAGAACTATGGTGGAGAAAAATAGTATTGATGAAAATTCCTTTTCTTTAGAAAAAGAAGTCCAACATGTACAGGAACAAAACTTAGACATTTTAAAAACAGATCTTTCTCTTAAATCCTTTTCTGAAGAAATCTATAGTGAATCATGTGCCCTACTTCTAACCTCAGAAGAAACTGATCTTTCTGAGAAATATTGTTCTCTAGAAAATGGAGACGGAAGTTTCATCTCACATTTGAAAAAAGCAGCAAGTGAGGAAAAGCCTTTAGAGGTTGGTGAAATGAAAGAAGAATGCACTTTAGAACCAGAGTTGGCATCATTTCCAAAGCAGGATGGTGGGACACAGGAATATACAGATGCCACTTTGGAAGACCACAGAGGTGATGTTCAGGAAGCTGACACACTCCAGAGACAGCTCTCCCCTGAGTCAGTACTTCCCATTCTTGATGACTGAAGAGCAGCAGAATCCAGGTGAACAAATAAATACAAACATTGATGCCTCTGGAGAAAAAAGATGTTACGAAGAAGTTCAAGTTCAAAAGGAAACTTCTTTCTCCACTATAGAAGGAGAAATGATAGAAACTTGTCTTTCTCAAAATATTCCTAAATTGGATGAGGTACATACCACTGAGGTAGCAGAATCTGAGACCTCCCTAACACAATATTTACTCACTGCTGGAAAGCGTGAGGTTCCTGAAATTAAAGACACAAGAGACCAGGAAAAGCTGGTCCAGAGTGAATCAATTACTTCAATGGAAGTGGAAGAAGTAACTTTCAACACTGTATATGAATACTACAACCAGAAACAGGAATTACTAGGTCGTCCATTTTCTCCTGAGTCTGACATTTCCATTGGTGTGGGAAGTACAACCAGTGAAGAAATCTCTGAGTTAGATCAGTTTTACACCCCACCATCATCTGTTGAATGTCCAAAGTCCCCTGACTTATCTTTTAATCCTTCAGATGTAACTAAACAATCCTCAATATATTCAGGAGATGAGATGGTTGAAAGATATTCCACACCTTTAGGGGAAGTTACTGAAAGACATTCAACACCTTCTGAAGGTGAAATAGGAGAAAGATACTCCACACCCCCAGGGGAGGCACTAGAGAGATATTCCACACCTCCAGGAGAGTCTCTGGAGAGATATTCCACACCCTCAGGAGAGACTCTAGAGAGATACTCTACACCCCCAGGAGAGACTTTAGAGAGATATTCTACACCCCCAGGAGAGACTTTAGAGAGATATTCTACACCCCCAGGAGAGATTCTAGAGAGATATTCCACACCTCCAGGGGGAGGCACTAGAGAGAGATTCTATTCCTACTGGAGGACCAAACCCTACTGGTACTTTTAAAACATACTCATCAAAAATGGAAAGGGAAGACAGTACACCAAATGAACATTTCTATACACCTACAGAAGAGAGAGGTTCAGCTTATGAAGTATGGTGTTCTGATTCATTTGGCACACCCAATGAAGCCATTGAGCCAAAAGACAATGAAATGCCTCCATCTTTTATTGAACCTCTGACCAAAAGGAAGGTATATGAAAACACAACACTAGGCTTCATTGTTGAAGTTGAAGGTCTTCCAGTTCCTGGTGTGAAATGGTATCGAAATAAATCTTTACTAGAGCCAGATGAAAGAATCAAAATGGAAAGGGTGGGTAATGTGTGTTCATTGGAAATTTCTAACATTCAAAAAGGAGATGGGGGAGAGTACATGTGCCATGCTGTAAACATCATAGGGGAAGCAAAGAGCTTTGCAAATGTAGACATAATGCCCCAAGAAAAAAGAGTGGTGGCACTCCCACCTCCAGTAACACATCAGCATGTCATGGAGTTTGATTTGGAAAACACCACATCATCAAGAACACCTTCTCCTCAAGAAATTGTGCTGGAAGTTGAATTAAGTGAAAAAGACGTTAAAGAATTTGAGAAGCAGGTGAAAATAGTGACAGTTCCCGAATTTACTCCTGACCATAAAAGCATGATTGTGAGTCTAGATGTTCTTCCACTGAATTTTGTAGAGCCAAATATGGATTCAAGGGAGGGAGAAAACAAAGAACTAAAAATTGACTTAGAAGTGTTTGAAATGCCTCCTCGCTTTATACTGCCTATTTGCGATTTTAAAGTTCCAGAAAATTCAGATGCTGTATTCAAATGTTCAGTCATAGGCATCCCTACTCCTGAAGTTAAGTGGTATAAGGAATATATGTGTATTGAGCCAGATAATATTAAATATGTGATTAGTGAAGAGAAGGGAAGTCACACTCTTAAAATTCGAAATGTCTGTCTTTCTGATAGTGCAACCTATAGGTGCAGAGCTGTGAACTGTGTAGGAGAGGCTATCTGTCGGGGATTCCTCACCATGGGAGATTCCAAAATATTTGCTATGATAGCAAAGAAAAGCAAAGTGACTTTAAGCAGTTTTACAGAAGAATTGATCTTAAAGAGCAACTACGCAGACAGTTTTTTTGAATTTCAGGTGGTGGAAGGGCCTCCCAGGTTTATCAAAGGTATTTCTGACTGTTATGCACCAATAGGCACTGCAGCATATTTTCAGTGTTTAGTTCGTGGCTCTCCAAGACCCACGGTTTACTGGTACAAAGATGGGAAATTGGTCCAAGGAGGAAGGTTCAGTGTTGAGGAAAGTGGCACAGGATTCCACAACCTGTTTATAACAAACTTAGTAAAGAATGATGAAGGAGAGTACAGGTGTGTAGCTACAAACAAATCAGGAATGGCTGAGACCTTTGCAGCACTCACCTTAACTTAAAATGTAATGTTTTAGTGCCTCAGTAATTATGAGAATTGATCTGAGTGCTTTCATATTTTCCAAATTATATGGCTCTAATAAACTTCCAAATAGGTCCACCATATTTGAATGCATTACCTTGGAGACCCCTGGAGAAATAATCTCTATGTAGAAATCCCGTCTTTGTAATACATGTAAATATTTTGTTATCTGAACTTTAAAATCATCACTTGTGTCAATCATGCTGTGTAACATTAAACACAATTAAATCTCTCCTTGGCTACCTAATTGCTTGTGCTTCTATTTACCCTTATTCCTCCTCCACAAAGTGTTTCAGCAGACTGCACTCTCTTTTAGCAGATAAACTATATATGCAAAAGTAGAATGTAAAATTGGAGACCATGTCAGATGACCAGGTAGACAGATTGGTAAGGGTAATTTTCCTCTTTGCTCCCATTCTAAGTAATTTTTGGAATTGTAACCCTTTTGCGTCAAACCTATATTTATTTACTTCGACTTAGAATAGGCAAAACAAACAACAAAACCAACTTCTCTCAATTGGTAACTAATTCTATAATCTGTTTGACATTTCAATCTTAATATATTAACTTCACCTCTTTTAAAAATATTTTCATTATTCATATTCCTCTTCAGAAGTTTTTAATTCTCACTGGCTTTAAGGAACCAATTGTGCTCTTTGTGGGCAGGGTTCACCTAGATATTTGCAGAATAAGCAAATAAAGATCTTTTCACTTTTGGAGATACCTTATTTTCTCAATTTTTGAGATGACATCAAGTGTAAAATACAGCAATAATTTAATATTGGCCTGGGGGGGAAAAGGGAAACTACCATATTGTGTTTACGTACAGATTTTGAAACAGTATTCTGATTTCAGAGTCTTTAAAATTAAAAAAAGGTGGGATATTTTTAGAATTGAGAATATGATAGGCATACCTTACTCAAACATACAGCACAGCAACAGTTCAAATCTTGTTTCTTAAAAAGAGAGAGAGAGAAATAGAAAAATGTTTTAATGTCCTACTGGATTTAAGGAAGAGCTGAAAACACTTTTATTCATATGAGAAAGAGGGCTTTTTTTTATTTTGCTCATTAGAATTCTGTAATTCTGTTAGTTTCAAGTAAAGTGAACTTGAGTATATGCAGAATAACAGTGACTGAATAAAGAAAAGTAAGCCTTGGCTTTACTTTTTTCTTTATTCTAAGCCTTGGCTTACTTTTCTTTATTCAGTCACTGTTATTATGTGCTGATAATAACATATGGTGTTATGTGCCATTGAGTCAGAAAATAAAAAAAATTTTATTTTTATTTTTTTATTTTCTGACTCAATGGCACATAACACAAAACCCTGAAATATTAATTTCTTTGATTCTGGATAAAGAATTTATTGTATTGCACATAGTTGAGTTTAGGCAATAGCTGCTACCACTACATGTCCTTTTTTTTAACCACACCATTCAAGTTTCAGCCCATTTGAATTTCATTTTCTTTCCTTTTTATGACTAATAATACCATGGCTTGAAATAGGGGAAAACATTTGAAAATATTTCAACTTACTATTGAGTAAGAATATTTTAACTGTACTCACATTCATTCGCTTTACAGATATTTTGTGAGTTCAAGTGAAGGAAAATGTAACATGAATTATATATTGTAGATTAAATGCAAAGTTAAGTGGTCACCATTGATGTGTAAAATTAATCAATGGTTTTATGGTTTACTTAAAATAATAAATAACTGAATATGTATTCTACATGCTATAGATGAGTTTCTCTAGTATTTTTACAGCCAACAGACACTTGAGTTCTGTCTTCTGATGCCTATACACTAGAACAGAAAGGAATTAAGGTGTAAGTCTATTTTATGTGATGCAGGTGAAGTCATCTAATAAAATCATAAAATTACCTTTTGCTAAGGCAATAAGACTGCTAATAACAGGCCTGTTCTATATACCTAACAGGTTTAATAAAAAATTGAATGCCTTGTTTAAAATTACATGTCTTTCATCCTGTCATCTGGGGTACTGTTTAGTCTCTGTTTTGCACTGCTTTGTTTCTTTCCCAGTGGTTCTGTACAGGTTTTCTTACAAAATAAAATACAAGGAACTTTTAATATTGGAGTCATTTTCTTTTATTTTTGATTCTTTTATTTTCTTGATTAATGCCTTATTGTAAAGGCTTTGTTCAAGTAATATGGTGATTTACGCAGGTGAAAGAAGGCCTGCATTTGTAGAAACTGAGAACAGTTGTTCTCTTACAAATCCAAATTAAATGTTTCCTGTAACCTCTTATTTTTATTAATGACTTTAGAGCAGTAATTAGGACACTCGTGTTTTACTCTGGAAACAATCAGTCTTTAACAAAGAAGATTATTCTTAAACTCAAGAAAACCCTAAATATAAATAGCAATTTTGGATCCATTTAGAAGTTGATTTAAATAATTCTGGATTATTATAACTATTTAGTTAGCAGTTTTTCAAACTTTAGAATTGGAATTGTATCTCAAGAAAAACTCATGAGAACATTTTTAAAACTTATCTCTAATACAGATGAAGTGGATCAAAAATTGCATTTGTAAAGTATGTATAATTTTGTATAATTTTATATGTTAAGCTAAGAAAAATTTAGAAATGTGCTTTTTGATAAATTCATCTTAGAATAATCTAATCATTCCAGGAATACACCAGAAGAAGGCCATCAGCTGGTGTCTAATTCTTTGATTTCTACTTTTATGTTAAATAAAATTTTGTAGTAAAATAATAATCATTTCTCCCCATACAGAGTTTTCTAGTTCTTTTCTGTCTGCTGAGGAAGAAGGACTTCATAGCTCTGAACTTCAATTATCTAATATAAATGAAACACTTGAACTTTTGTCTGAACCTCCAGTTTACTCAACTAAATTTGATTCCAAAAAGGAAGGCACTGTCCCAGTTTTCGTCAAAGAAGTGTCAAATGCTGATATAAGCATAGGGGATGTGGCTACACTGTCTGTAACTGTCATTGGCATCCCCCAAACCTAAAATTCAGTGGTTCTTTAATGGAGTGCTGTTAACCCCTTCTGCTGACTACAAATTTGTTTTTGATGGTGATGATTATAGCCTAATCATTCTGTTCACCAAATCTGAGGATGAGGGAGAATATACATGTATGGCCAGTAATGACTATGGAAAGACAATATGTAGTGCCTATCTAAAAATAAATTCCAAAGGAGAGGGTCACGAAGACACAGAAACAGAATCAGCAGTGGCAAAATCTCTGGAAAAGCTTGGAGGCCCTTGTCCTCCTCACTTCCTTAAGGAGTTAAAAGCAGTTTGCTGTGCTCAGGGGCTTCCTGCCATCTTTGAGTACACAGTGGTTGGAGAGCCTACCCCTACTGTTGCATGGTTCAAAGAAAACAAGCAGCTTTGCACCAGTGTTTATTACACTATCATTCATAACCCCGATGGCTCTGGGACTTTCATTGTTAATGACCCTCAGAGAGAAGACAATGGCCTCTATGTCTGCAAAGCAGAGAACATGTGGGGTGAGTCCACCTGTACAGCAGAGCTGCTTGTGTTTCTGGAAGACACAGACATGACTGATACCCCCTGCAAAGCAAAGTCCACACCGGAGGCTCCTGAGGATTTTCCACAGGCATCCTTAAAGGGTCCTGCAGTTGAGGCACTTGACTCGGAGCAGGAAATTGCAATGTTTGTAAAAGATACCATGTTGAAACCTGCTTTAATTACAGAAGAAAACCAGCTACTATCTTATGAGCATATTGCTAAAGCCAATGAATTGAACAGTCAGCTTCCTTTGGGAGCTCAGGAATTGCAATCCATTTTGGAGCAAGACAAGCCCACTCCTGAAAGCACCAGGGAATTTCTTTTCATCAATGGCAGTGTTCACTCTCAGCCTCTCCAGGAGCCATCTCCCAACCTCCAGCTGCAGATTGTACAGTCCCAGAAAACCTTCTCCAAAGAAGGAATTCTAATGCTTGAAGAGCCTGAGTCACAGGTGGTTCTATCAGATACTGAGAAAATCTTCCCAAGTGCCATGTCCATAGAACAAACTAATTCATTAACAGTTGAGCATCTGAAAACTTTATTAGCCAAACCCGTAGGGAATTACCCACAGTCTGCAATAGAACCTCCAGTGCATTCTTATCTAACCTCTGTGGCTGAGGAAGTACTTTTACCAAAAGAAAAGACAGTACCTGATGCCAACAAAGAGCAAAGAGTGACTCTTCAAAAGCAAGAGGCACAAAGTACGCTCATCTTGAGTCTGAGCTTAGCTGAGGGACGTGTGGAGAGTCTCCAGAGTCCTGATATCGTGATCTCTCAGGTAAACTATGAGCCCCTTCTCCCTTCAGAACACTCATGCACAGAAGGAGGTGAAATTCTGATGGAAAGTGCAAATCCACTGGAAAATGCAGGGCAAGATTCTGCGGTCAGAATTGAGGAAGGCAAGTCCTTAAGATTTCCGCTAGCACTTGAAGAAAACCAGGTACTGCTCAAAGAAGAGCATTCTGACAACGTGGCGATGCCCCTAGACCAAATCATTGAGTGTAGAAGAGAGCCCATGGCAATAAAGGAAGTGCAGGAGGTACAGGAAAGGGACATTCTTTCTAAGGAAAGCTTGCTTTCTGGTATTCTAGAAGAGCAGCGATTAAACCTGAAAATTCAAATCCGCAGGGCTTTGCAAGCAGCCGTGGCCAGTGAACAACCAGGTCTTTTCTCTGAGTGGCTAAGAAACATTGAAAAGGTGGAGGTCAAGGCCATAAACATCACCCAAGAGCCCAGACACATCGTGTGCATGTACCTTGTTACCTCGGTGAAGTCTCTAACAGAAGAAGTAACCATCATTATTGAAGATATTGATCCTCAAACGGCTAACCTGAAAATGGAACTTAAGGATGCTTTGTGTGCTATTATATTTGAGGAAATAAACATCCTAACAGCTGAGGGTCCTAGAATTCAGCAAGGAGACAAAACAAATTTTCAGGAAGAAATGGATTCTTTTTTAGGTTCACAGAAGGTTGAACCCATTACTGAACCAGAAGTTGAATCTAAATATCTTATCTCAACTGAAGAGGTCAGTTCTTTTAATGTGCAAAGTCAGGTTAAATATTTGGATGCCACAACTGTCACTGATGGGGTTGCTTCAGCTGTTGTCTCTGATGAAAAACATGATGAGAGTCTGAAACCATCAGAGGAAAAGAAGAGTCCTCCTCTGAAAGTGCTACTGAGGAAGTTGGTTCAGTAAAGATACAGGAAGCTGAGGGTGGCTTAATCAAAGAGGATGGCCCCGTGATACTTACACCCTTAGTGGATACCGTCTGTGAGGAAAGTGACATTGTACACCTCACAACATCCATAACAAATGCTAAAGAGGTGAATTGGTATTTTGAGAATAAACTGGTGCCTTCAGATGAAAAGTTCAAGTGTTTACAAGATCAAAATACTTACACACTAGTCATCGACAAAGTAAATACCGAAGACCATCAAGGAGAGTATGTCTGTGAGGCCTTGAATGACAGCGGAAAAACAGCAACTTCAGCAAAACTTACTGTAGTAAAAAGAGGTTGGATTTTAAGGATTAAATAGATCAAGTGCTAACATTCACTGGATGTAGGTTGCATCACTTAAATTTTCACTTATTACATTCTGCCACTTCCAGAATGTAATTTATTTGGAGTGTATGAAATCACAGACACAATCATGGTTATGAGCTCACTTTTTCCCTTACCACCCTGTTGGGTGCTCTGCTATCATATCCATGATGCTACTTATTTTAAAAGTAAAACATATTTTCATATGTTTCATAATATCAATAGATAAGCTTTTTAGTTTATTTTCATATGAAGATACTTTCATAATATGTAATAAAAAGCTATCAGTGAACACCTAGCCACTCTGAAATCACAGTTCTCACACTGTGAAAATTAAAAATAACCATGATTAGTTGTCTGTTTCTTGTTTCTATTTCTTTTTTGCTGTTGTTGCACTTCATCACTTTATTTAGTATATCATATTTGTTCACATTATTTTCAGTGTTCACATTATTTTCAGTTATGCATGTAATCCAGTAGCCTCACATTTTAATATTTTTTTCACCATTCACTGCAAAGCAATGATTGAATGTGTTTTTCTTTAAAAAAAAAAAAAAAAGAAAGCTTATTGTCTTCTTTTGCCTTCAATGATCTTTCTCATTTTCCAGTCACTTATCTTAAACTGCTGTAATCCATCTCACCAATTTCAACTGTTTTACTCCATTAACAGCAACAAAGTTAGAAGAAAAAGAAAAATGTGGTATGCCTGATAAGGAAGCATGTTAATGGACTCTACTTCCCTTTGCAGCTGCCCCAGTGATCAAGAGGAGAATCGAACCCCTGGAAGTAGCACTGGGCCACCTAGCCAAATTCACCTGTGAGATCCAAACTGCTCCCAATGTCCGGTTCCAGTGGTTTAAAGCTGGCCGAGAAATTTATGAGAGTGACAAGTGTTCTATTCGATCTGCAAAGTATCTCTCCACCCTTGAAATCCTGAGAACCCAGGTGGTTGACTGTGGCGAGTATACATGCAAAGCTTCCAATGAGTATGGTAGTGTCAGCTGTACAGCCACGCTAACTGTGACAGGTAAATGCCATACACTGATACAGATGTTGTCACCTCATTTCATATTGTTACCTTTTTTGCTTTTTGTACATGTATGGGAAATGCTTGTCCTACCAACTAGAGAGACCAATAACCAAGATGGTAACATGGTAGCTAGGTACTGCAGAGCCTATACGGGACAAGAAATCGTTATTTACAGCCATACTTCTACTACGGACCAAAGAAAAAATAATTCATTATTTGAGAACAATGTTAAGTAATCAAATGAGCTTGGCTTGGCCCTTCATATAAAACATATCAGGAAAGTTTGATGCTGCTAAAAAGAAATAATGTCTCAATGTATTTAAAAATTTAAAATCAAATAACCAATTAAGGATTATAAACTTAAAAAGTCAGTATCTAAGTCTAAAATTAAATACTAATGTAAGGCAGGGAGCTAGTATAGGACTTAAAACTAGGCATTTTTACTGATTTAAAAATAAGGCAATTACACAAATATCCTATTCCCAATTTTCTAATTGATACATAGGGTGACTTTCAATAGCTAATAGCTAACACTCATCAAATAGTTGAATTTCTTCATTAACTAAAATATTACTAGCTTGCTTTTCATCCTTCCTTGCTTCCTTCCTTCCTCCCTCCCTCTCCCTCCCCGCTTTCTTCTTTCTCTTTTCTTTCTTTCCCTCCCTCCCTTCCTTCCTTCCTTCCCCTTCCTCCCTTCCTTCCTCTTTCTTTCTTTCTTTCTCTTTCTTTCTCATTCCTTTTCTTTCTTTCCAAGAGAAAGTGTGAGTATGAACTATGGTTTGAGGACAGGTATAGAGGTGCAGTCAAGCCGTACATGGACTGTTGAGGGAGGTTGTCCCTTGGTCTCCTTTGTCAATGAGAATATCAAGGGGAAAGGCAAATACAGCACATTTCGTAGACTTGAAAAAGATGAGGTTCCCTATAGCTTCCTCTTCTCTACAATCCTTTTACATGACCCTAAGAAAAACCCAGACCCATCATGACCCAACCAATGCGTTTCACTCTGGTCAAAAAGTCTCCATGCAACCAAGTACATGATGTTATTCATACTGACACTTTTGGAAGTTTATTTACTCAAATTAGGTCAATTTAGGAATGGGATTAATATGGAAGCTTCAGATAATAAGAGGAAAGGAAAAGGAGGATGACTTAAAAAAATTAAAAAGAGAGGTTCTGAAACTCTTGCTTCAAGATGCAGAATGGAAAGGGGAAGTTGCTGCTATTAAATATTTTTACAAGTTTGAGTTGGCCTAGAGGATGCATTCATTGTTACTCCATATAAGAATTTCCAGGCAGTTGACATTAAGGTTAGAAAGACATTACAAAACTACTTCAATCTTCTCATCATTTGATATCCTTACTCTTCATAAGAGTCAAATACATTTTATCTTCCTTACATAGTCTCCTAATTTACAGAATTAAAGTATCAGTTGAATGACTTTTCAAATAATCAGCCACTAAAATGGTCAAATCTTTAGCAACGTTACTTAATAAAGAAATACTTGTCTTGTCTTTGACAGAGACAAGTAAAGTGATGTCTTGCTGCTTTATAAAGAACACTCTCATCCCTTTCCTTTGACAATCTTTTGTTCTTATTAACACATTACTCTACCTTAAGTTATGGCTCATGTTTATCTAAAGACTTAACTCATCTTTTCTCTGTCTTGGAATATAAAATTACAGCAAGTGCTTTGGTGGGGGACTAAATGTAATGCTGGAAAAAATTTCTTTTGCAGAGGCATATCCACCAACCTTTCTCTCCAGGCCTAAGTCCCTTACGACTTTTGTGGGTAAGGCAGCCAAGTTCCTCTGCACAGTGACAGGGACTCCTGTGATAGAAACCATTTGGCAGAAAGACGGTGCTGCACTCTCACCTTCACCTAAGCACAAGATTTCCGACGTAGAAAACAAACACATTTTAGAACTCTCAAACCTTACCATTCAAGATAGAGGAGTTTATTCTTGTAAGGCTTCTAACAAGTTTGGAGCAGACATCTGCCAAGCAGAGTTGATCATCATTGACAAGCCACATTTCATTAAAGAATTAGAGCCTGTGCAGTCTGCTATCAATAAGAAGGTCCACCTTGAGTGCCAAGTAGATGAAGACAGAAAAGTCACAGTTACATGGAACAAAGATGGGCAAAAACTCCCCCCAGGGAAAGATTATAAGATCTATTTTGAAGATAAAATAGCAACACTTGAGATTCCTTTGGCCAAACTGAAAGATTCAGGAACCTATGTCTGTACAGCTTCAAATGAGGCTGGAAGCAGCTCCTGTTCAACCACAGTCACTGTCAGAGGTAAGAAACGTGTGAATGCATTTTCCAGTTCCTTCTCTGCAAGGAATCCTCAGTACAAAAACTGTTGTCAAACAATACAGTAAGCTTTGTTATTAAAATCATGTCATTCAGCAAATATTAAGGTTTGGGAAAGTCCTGGCATTGTTTGATTTTATTTTTTTAATCCTCCTCAAATTTCACTTACTTTTGTTCTTTTAAATTGTCTGCTATTAACAAAGCTTGCTTAAAATTTATTCTAAGAAAAAACTCCAAGTGTCTGGGCAATCCTTAACCATCTTATTTTATAAAATTGCTCTTTGTGTAGGCAGTTTGTTTATTGTTGTTCTATTTTAAGTCAAGAGACTGGGAAAGTGTCTTAGAATGATAGGAACCTATTAAATGCACCACAGCTTTTTCAAAAATTTTGTGGAGATATTTTATGTGTGTTGGGTCTCTTTGTTGTGTATGTCTACTTTTCTTTTGTGGAATTTATGTTTCAGATATCTTCTCCTTTTTCTTTTTTGTAAACTTCATGTAGAGCCACCATCCTTCGTGAAGAAGGTGGATCCCTCTTACTTAATGCTCCCAGGTGAATCGGCACGCCTCCATTGCAAACTGAAGGGCTCACCTGTGATCCAGGTTACTTGGTTTAAAAATAACAAAGAACTCAGTGAAAGTAACACAGTCCGAATATCTTTTGTCAATTCTGAGGCTATACTTGATATTACGAACGTAAAAGTTGAAGACAGTGGGGAGTTACTCATGTGAAGCAGTGAATGACGTTGGCAGTGATAGCTGCAGTACTGAAATAGTTATCAAAGGTTTGTTTACGGAGTTTCCATTCAGTATTTTTCTCAGAAAATATTTTCCTTTTACTTGCTTATTACCCTTTACTTACACAACGCGTTCGTGCTTTTGTAGAACCTCCTTCTTCGTCAGAACTCTTGAGCCTGCAGACATAGTGAGAGGAACAAATGCTCTACTTCAGTGTGAAGTCTCAGGCACTGGACCATTTGAAATTAGCTGGTTCAAAGATAAGAAGCAAATTCGAAGTAGTAAAAAATACAGATTGTTTTCTCAGAAGTCTCTTGTGTGTCTGGAGATCTTTTCGTTTAATAGTGCAGATGTTGGTGAATATGAATGTGTTGTTGCTAATGAAGTCGGCAAGTGTGGCTGCCGGGCAACACACTTACTCAAAGGTTAGTGATTGAAAAACTCATGTCTCTTTAATACATTGTCAAAATAGCTTCTTACCCCATGGAAGAAAAATTGGTACTTTCTTCTCTTATCCTATCCTTTACATTTGTTTTGTCTTGGTTTGACCTGGGACCTTTGGAACAAAGTCAGTAACTTTCATCTCGTCTTTTTCCTGAGACCAGTGTACATATCTATGATCTGATAACAAAAGGGAATTACATAATAAGCCATTTTGTCAGCTGATACATATTTATCTTCTATACTTCTGTCTCTTTGATGAAATTATAATTATTCTTACCTTTTATTTCTTCTTCTAGTTAACACTATGAAATAGTAGTATTGGGACAAGATAAATGTAATCTTGATATAACCCTTAAATATAGATGGATGGTGTTGAAAGCATTTGGGAACTGATATGTTTTCTATGCTCTCTTTTCTTAACTAGAACCTCCAACCTTTGTAAAGAAAGTAGATGATTTTATTGCACTGGCAGGACAAACTGTTACCCTACAAGCTGCTGTCAGAGGGTCAGAGCCCATTTCTGTCACATGGATGAAAGGACAAGAGGTCATTAGAGAAGACGGAAGAATCAAAATGAGCTTTTCCAGTGGTGTTGCAGTCTTGATAATCCCTGATGTTCAGATTAGTTTCGGAGGCAAATACACATGCCTGGCTGAAAATGAAGCTGGAAGCCAAACATCTGTTGGGGAATTAATAGTTAAAGGTTTGTGTAGGAACACTTAAACCTCGAATTGCTATTTAGATTTAAAGTAAAACCCTAATATGCATTTAGGACCCTAACTATTTCATACCATTGTAGAACCTGCCAAAATCATTGAGCGAGCAGAGCTGATCCAGGTGACAGCAGGAGACCCAGCCACACTGGAGTACACAGTGGCAGGCACTCCAGAGCTGAAGCCCAAATGGTACAAAGATGGGAGACCCTTGGTCGCCAGTAAAAAGTACCGAATAAGTTTTAAAAACAATGTTGCCCAACTCAAATTTTATTCAGCTGAGCTGCACGATAGCGGTCAATACACATTTGAGATTTCCAATGAAGTGGGCAGCAGCTCCTGTGAGACAACATTCACTGTATTAGGTTAGTATTTTTAGAAAATGGTGCTACATATTTGTTTGAAACCCAACAAATGGCGTAGAATCAATCACTGAGCACTTTTTTATGTTGACCTTTTCTCCCTTCTTGTGCCACAAACAGATCGAGACATTGCTCCATTTTTTACCAAGCCCTTGCGCAACGTGGATAGTGTTGTTAGTGGTACCTGCAGACTGGACTGCAAAATTGCAGGCTCCCTCCCCATGAGGGTGTCCTGGTTTAAGGATGGCAAAGAAATCACTTCTTCTGACAGATACAGAATAGCATTTGTGGAAGGGACAGCCTCTTTGGAGATCATCAGGGTAGACATGAATGATGCAGGGAATTTCACTTGTCGAGCCACAAATTCCGTGGGAAGCAAAGACAGCAGTGGAGCCCTGATTGTGCAAGGTTGGCTGGAGACTTTGCATTTTATCCTCCTTGTTAAAGATTATGTTCAAATTAAGTTATCTTCCCTTAGATCAGACCTCTCAATTCTTTGAAATTCTTTCTTATACCCCTTCTTCAGAACCACCCAGTTTTGTAACTAAACCTGGATCAAAGGATGTTCTGCCTGGCTCAGCAGTCTCCCTGAAGAGCACTTTCCAAGGATCTACTCCTCTCACAATCAGATGGTTTAAGGGCAACAAAGAGCTGGTTTCTGGTGGAAGCTGCTATATTACCAAAGAAGCTTTAGAGAGTTCTCTGGAACTCTATGCAGTAAAAACCTCTGATTCAGGCACATATACGTGTAAAGTCAGCAATGTCGCCGGAGGCGTGGAATGCAGTGCAAACTTGTTTGTAAAAGGTTTGCATTGTTTTCTTGATATCTTTGTGCTACCCTTGTTATAAATTCTTCCCTCTTTCTCATATTTCTTAATAACTCCCTTCTGTCCACAGAACCTGCCACATTTATTGAAAAGTTAGAGCCATCACAGCTGTTAAAGAAGGGAGATGCCACCCAGCTAGCCTGCAAAGTAACTGGTACCCCGCCAATTAAAATAACGTGGTTTGCAAATGATAGAGAAATTAAGGAGAGCAGCAAACACAGAATGTCTTTTGTGGAGTCTACTGCAGTTCTAAGACTGACAGATGTTGTCATCGAAGACAGTGGTGAATATATGTGTGAGGCCCAAAATGAGGCTGGCAGTGACCACTGCAGTAGTATTATCATAGTCAAAGGTTTGTGTTCACTTTGCCTCTTGTGTTGCCAAAGTTATGGCCCATGGCACAGACCCCTCCTCCCTTAATGCAAATCATTCCTTTTTTACTGTAGAGTCACCTTACTTTACCATGGAATTTAAGCCAATTGAAGTCTTAAAGGAGTATGATGTCATGTTGCTGGCTGAGGTGGCAGGCACTCGTCCCTTTGAGATCACTTGGTTCAAAGACAACACAGTCCTGCGAAGTGGTAGAAAGTATAAGACCTTCATTCAGGATCACTTGGTTAGCCTGCAGATCCTCAAGTTTGTAGCTACAGACGCTGGCGAATACCAGTGTCGGGTGACCAATGAGGTGGGCAGCAGCACCTGCAGTGCCAGGGTGACTTTAAGAGGTTAGTATTGGTTCCAGTGATGAACTGGCCCTTCTGAAGAGTAAATTATTTTTTTAAGCCAGTTTTACTATAGGAATAATATTGATTGAGAATTCATTCTTCTGCTAGAACCCCCATCCTTCATAAAGAAGATCGAGAGTACCAGCTCCCTCCGAGGAGGCACAGCTGCCTTCCAGGCCATTCTGAAGGGCTCCTTGCCAATTACAGTGACTTGGTTAAAAGACAACGATGAAATCACTGAAGATGATAATATAAGAATGACCTTTGAGAACAATGTGGCCAGTCTGTACCTCAGTGGCATTGAAGTCAAGCATGATGGGAAATATGTATGTCAGGCCAAAAATGATGCAGGAATACAAAGATGTTATGCATTACTCTCAGTAAAAGGTTGGTTCTGAAAGTTTGCCATGGGTTTGTGGAAGAAATGCAGATGTAAGCCTTTCAGCAGGGTAATACACAACCTACATCTATGCCTTTGTTTTCTACAGAACCTGCAACAATCATTGAGGAGGCTGTGTCTATAGATGTCACCCAAGGAGACCCAGCCACTTTGCAGGTTAAATTTTCAGGGACTAAGGAGATTACAGCCAAATGGTATAAAGATGGTCAAGAACTGACCCTGGGCTCAAAATATAAAATCAGCGTCACTGATACAGTCTCAATACTGAAGATTATTTCTACAGAAAAGAAAGATAGTGGAGAATATACTTTTGAGGTCCAAAATGATGTTGGAAGGAGCAGCTGCAAGGCTAGAATTAATGTATTAGGTTGGTATTGTTCTTCTATAGAGATGATTGGGCACTTTCATGCTCTTCCTCTCTTAAAATTAAAAAAAAATACAAATTAGTAGATTGACCTTTTTTTTTTTTTCGCTTTTTCATTGGATAGATCTTATCATACCTCCTTCATTCACCAAAAAGCTGAAGAAAATGGACAGCATTAAAGGCTCTTTCATTGACTTAGAATGTATAGTAGCTGGGTCACATCCCATAAGCATCCAGTGGTTCAAAGATGACCAAGAAATATCAGCTAGTGAAAAATACAAATTCTCTTTTCATGACAATACTGCCTTCTTGGAAATAAGCCAGCTGGAAGGTACAGACAGTGGGACGTACACTTGTTCTGCCACCAATAAGGCAGGGCACAACCAGTGCAGCGGTCATCTGACAGTCAAAGGTTGGCAAATTTTATTTCCACTTACCAAGAACTTACAAAATGTTTTTCTTTCATTTCTCAATTCTTACCTTTATTGCTCAGTTATAAAATAAAACTTCCTCTTTCCTTTTGCTTCTTTTTTCTTTCACCCAGAACCTCCTTACTTTGTGGAAAAGCCACAGTCACAAGATGTCAATCCCAACACAAGGGTACAGTTAAAGGCTCTTGTGGGTGGCACTGCACCCATGGCAATAAAGTGGTTTAAAGATAACAAAGAGTTACACTCAGGAGCAGCCCGCTCGGTCTGGAAGGATGACACCTCTACCATACTAGAGCTTTTTGCAGCCAAAGCTTCCGATTCTGGAACCTACATTTGCCAGCTAAGCAATGATGTTGGTACAGCAACCAGTAAAGCCACTGTCTTTGTGAAAGGTCTGGTCTCTACGTCTCCTCACTTTCTTGCTTGTCTAGATTTTCTTGCTGGGGCGTGGTGGGAGGAAAAGATGCTTAAGAAAGCAGTGACCTGCTTTTAAAAATATTCAACATCACAATTCTTTCTCCACCTTTAGAACCTCCTCAATTCATTAAGAAGCCCAGTCCAGTCTTAGTGCTGAGAAATGGACAGTCAACAACATTTGAATGCCAAATAACAGGCACTCCTGAAATCCGAGTGTCTTGGTATCTAGACGGGAATGAAATAACAGCCATTCAGAAACACGGCATTTCCTTCATTAATGGTTTAGCCACTTTCCAGATTTCTGGTGCCAGGGTAGAAAATAGTGGGACTTATGTCTGTGAAGCTCGAAATGATGCAGGCACGGCGAGCTGCAGCGTTGAACTCAAAGTGAAAGGTTCGTGATTGGAATCTATTCTCCATTTGGGCTGTGCTGCCTGATAGGTTTGGGGTCTTCCCTTGAGTAAGCTACTGTCTTCCTTTTGAATCTTTAGAACCCCCCACCTTTATCAGAGAGCTGAAGCCTGTGGAGGTAGTAAAAGATAGTGATGTGGAGCTGGAGTGTGAAGTTATGGGAACATCTCCATTTGAAGTCACTTGGCTGAAGAATAACAAGGAAATTAGAAGCAGCAAAAAATACACATTGACCGACAGAGTGTCTGTGTTTAACCTCCATATAACCAAGTGTGACCCTTCTGACACTGGGGAATACCAGTGCATTATATCCAATGAAGGCGGCAGCTGTTCTTGCAGTACTAGAGTCGCCCTAAAAGGTCAGTTGTTCAAGAAGCAGCCTACCAAATAAAAATTCTCGGCCGGGCACGGTGGCTCACGCCTATAATCCCAGCACTTTGGGAGGCCAAGGCGGGTGGATCATGAGGTCAAGAGATCGGGACCATCCTGGTCAACATGGTGAAACTCCGTCTCTACTAAAAATACAAAAATTAGCTGGGCATGGTGGCGCATGCCTGTAGTCCCAGCTACTCAGGAGGCTGAGGCAGGAGAATTGCTTGAAGCCAGGAGGTGGAGGTTGTGGTGAGCCGAGATTGCGCCATTGCACTCCAGCCTGGGTAACAAGAGCGAAACTCCATCTCAAAAAAAAAAAAAAAAAAAAAAAAAAAATTCTGTAACACTTTTTAATCTTACGATTATGGGTAGGAGTTACAATATGTCTCTTCTTTTCACACTCTCTTGTTTAATCACAGAACCACCATCGTTCACTAAGAAGATAGAAAATACCACTACTGTTTTAAAAAGTTCTGCCACCTTTCAGAGTACCGTGGCAGGCTCTCCTCCTATTTCTATAACCTGGCTAAAGGATGATCAGATTCTTAATGAAGATGATAACATTTATATTTCATTTGTGGACAATGTGGCCACACTCCAAATCAGAAGTGTGGATAATGGACACAGTGGGAGATATACGTGTCAAGCCAAGAATGAGTCAGGAGTTGAGAGGTGTTATGCTTTCCTTTTAGTACAAGGTTGGTAAGCTGTTCTCTTTCAAAGACAGTCTATGGAGACAGTATCATGAGCAGATATTATTTCTAGTGGAGTTATCAATGTAACTTATCCACATTTTCATTCTTACTGCAGAACCAGCTCAAATCGTAGAGAAACCTAAATCAGTCGATGTTACGGAGAAAGATCCGGTGACCTTGGAATGTGTTGTGGCTGGAACACCAGAACTCAAAGTGAAATGGCTTAAAGATGGGAAACAAATGGTTCCCAGTAGATACTTTTCAATGAGTTTTGAAAATAATGTGGCCAGTTTTAGGATTCAGTCAGTAATGAAGCAGGACAGCGGCCAGTATACTTTCAAGGTGGAAAATGACTTTGGAAGCAGTAGTTGTGATGCCTACCTAAGAGTGCTAGGTTTGTATCTTCACCCAAGTCAGCTTCCCTTATTTATATTATGTCCTTTGTAAACCAATAGCAAGAGATTAATGGATGTGTTTTGCTGTTTACGTTGGACAGATCAAAATATTCCTCCATCATTCACCAAAAAATTAACCAAAATGGATAAAGTTCTGGGCTCTTCTATTCATATGGATTGCAAGGTTTCTGGTTCACTTCCCATTAGTGCTCAGTGGTTTAAAGATGGAAAAGAAATATCTACAAGTGCAAAATACAGACTTGTATGCCATGAGAGCACTGTGTCTCTAGAAGTTAATAATCTGGAATTAGAAGATACTGCAAATTACACATGCAAAGTGTCAAATGTAGCAGGAGATGATGCATGCAGTGGCATCTTAACTGTGAAAGGTTAGAATTTCTTTACCTCTTCTTGATTCTTCTTTATGAATGCTTCTTAAATGTATCACTCTTACCTTTGTATCCTTTAGAGCTAAAGTCTCTATGATTCTGTTTCTTTAGACACATATTAATTGCATTCAAGAAATATTCAGCCATTGCCACTTTTCAGGAGTGTTTTCTTATATGTCCGTAAAACTGTCGCAATAATTCAACGACAAGCAATTTAATTAAATATATCTCTCTTAAAATCTATAGAACCACCAAGCTTCCTAGTGAAACCTGAGCGACAGCAAGCCATACCTGATTCTACAGTGGAATTTAAGGCAGTACTAAAAGGAACACCACCATTTAAAATAAAATGGTTTAAGGATGATGTGGAACTTGCCTCGGGTCCTAAATGTTTCATTGGCTTGGAAGGATCGACTAGCTTCTTAAATCTCTACTCAGTGGATGCTTCTAAGACTGGACAGTATACTTGCCATGTTACCAATGATGTTGGTAGCGACTCTTGTACCACAGTGTTGCTTGTGACAGGTGTGCAAGTTTGACTGTTTTATGTTTCTGTCTGACTGTGGCTATGGTTCTCTCTGTATTCAGTTACAATGTCTCTAAACAATCAAGAAAGTATTATTCTTTCTAACATAGTAGACAGTATTTGCTCTTTTTTTTTCTCTTCCTTGCATACTACCTAATTTAACTATTGTTATTTATTTCTGTTTTCTTATACTCTCCTCTTTCCTGACTCTTTAGAACCACCAAAGTTTGTAAAGAAATTAGAAGCATCCAAAATTGTGAAAGCAGGTGACTCTGCACGACTTGAATGCAAGATAGCTGGATCCCCAGAAATCAGAGTTATGTGGTTTCGAAATGAACACGAATTACCAGCCAGTGATAAGTACAGAATGACTTTCATTGACTCAGTGGCCGTCATACAGATGAACAATCTCGGTACTGAGGACAGTGGAGATTTCATTTGTGAGGCTCAGAATCCCGCTGGCAGCACAAGCTGCAGTGCCAAGGTTATAGTAAAAGGTAGACATCTTGTTCTTGTGTTTCTCATTAAAACCATCTTCTCCCCTGGGTATTATAGCTCTTTATTCTTTAAGTATCATTTTAGTTTCCATTTGAGATGATAGAATGTCTTCCTGAGCTAGTATTATTTCCCTTTTTAGATGTTTTTCCTTCTTGAATTTTGCTTACATGTAACTAGTCATTCTGAAATATTTTTCTTGTTATTCCAGTGTCATAATTCTGATTACCTCAACGCACTGGCCAAACATCAAATGTGATGTTTCAAAACTACACACAAAAAATGAAGCAGGCATTTTAAAATTAATCTTTCACCTTCAGTCAACTTACAGATATATCACTCTCATTATAATCTATATCATTAACAACAAGCACTATTTACTGTATCTACACAAAGTGAAGACAATAAAGGTTTTACCCTTACGTTTAAAAGAGGACAACATATTTTTTCCCCTCTCTCTCAAGAATCACTTCCTATCTTTTTTTTTTGTCACAAAGGCCAAGTTTGTCATGTTGTAAGACAATTATTGCAGTAATCATTTGCTGAAATGGAAAACTTAGATCACAGATGTTGTGATAACTTCCAAGTATCTGTTATAGAGCATATAAAAAAAATTTCATCCTTGAAATTAGAACTCCTTACTTCATGCAAATGCTAATTATTGCTATACTTGCTTATTTACAATTTTTGTTTCAGTCTTTTTAGTCTAAGATACAACAGTAAGGTGGAGTAGACAGAATGTTGAACTGTTCAGTAATGACATCTAGGATCTATCTGGGTTCTCTGCCCATCCAGCTTGTTATCTTGTAAAGGTGAATGGCTTCTGAGGCTTTAATCCCATAATAGTGATAGCACTGGACTCTACTTACCCATTAGAATATCTTAAACTTTTCTTCTGATTTAAAGGCAAATAAAAAACTTTCATTCTGTGAAATTCAGTAGCCCAAATCACGAGAAATTCTTGTTTTTTACAGAACCACCTGTTTTTAGCAGCTTCCCTCCTGTAGTAGAAACCCTTAAAAATGCTGAAGTCAGTATTGAATGTGAACTTTCGGGAACACCACCATTTGAGGTGGTATGGTACAAAGACAAGCGGCAACTCAGAAGCAGCAAGAAATACAAAATTGCATCCAAAAACTTCCACGCAAGTATTCACATCCTCAATGTGGACACTTCAGACATCGGTGAATACCACTGCAAAGCACAGAACGAAGTGGGAAGTGATACTTGCATTTGTACTGTAAAATTGAAAGGTAAACATAGTTCTTCCACATGGCAGAAATGTCATGAATGTGCAAAATCCTATTTTTTTCTCTCTTGCATGATCCGGACAGTCTTTGCAAAAATCTCTATCCATCTTTTCCTGTTCAGAACCACCAAGATTTGTCTCCAAACTGAACAGCCTCACCGTTGTGGCTGGAGAGCCTGCTGAATTACAAGCATCCATAGAAGGCGCCCAGCCTATTTTTGTCCAGTGGCTTAAAGAGAAGGAAGAAGTGATTAGAGAAAGTGAAAGCATCAGGATTACATTTGTGGAAAATGTTGCAACTCTGCAGTTTGCAAAAGCAGAGCCAGCTAATGCTGGAAAGTATATTTGCCAAATCAAGAATGATGGTGGAATGAGGGAGAACATGGCCACACTGACCGTCTTAGGTTGGTAAAATAGCCCCCAATAGAAACTGGTGCCAAATGCTGGAATGTATTACTGAGTTACTAGCAGACTCTTTTTCTGAATTTCTTCTAGAACTATATTTATCTTCATCTATTTGGAAGGTCTAGAGGAAAGACACAGTTGATCTTTCAAATACTCTTTTCTGTTTCTGTGATTCTAACAAAAATTAGACATCTGTTTTATTGTTTAATAACTACCTATCTTAATCAATTAGCAGATATAATCATAACTATCTTTGATTAAACATGAAATAATACAGAGCTCAGCATGTGCTACAAGACTAATTGTTAACAAGAAGTCCAAAGGTTGGCATTTGATAGCAAAGCTTGCACATAAAATTAAATTACAATTAAATGGCAGGATGCAGTGACTCACACCTGTCATCCCAGCACTTTGGGAACCTGAGGCGGGCAGATCATGAGGTCAAGAGATCAAGACCCTGGCTAAAAATACAAAAAAATTAGCCAGGTGTGGTGGCACGTGCCTTTAGTCCCAGCTACTCAGGAGGCTGAGGCAGGAAAATCACTTGAACCTAGGAGGCGGAGGTCGCAGTGAGCTGAGATCGCACCACTGCACTCCAGCCTGAGTGACACAGCGAGACTCTATCTAAAAAAAAAAAAAAAAAAATTACAATTAAACAATTGTTTGAATAACAACTTTCAAAGAATTGTCTTTAGCACCTTAAAGCAGAGCAAAAATAGCAAGTAATTCACAAAGACCTGTAGCCTTTGATCTACAGTGGGTCAAGTGGAAATCAATATATACTGCCTAATACACATTGTTTAAATTTTTTTGAAGTTGAGTTGTGCACAAACATATATTTCTTAAGAATAATTGCTATATAAGATGACAGCAAGAGTGGGGGAGGGACAAAAAAATAAGGAGAAAAGAAAACTAAAAAGAAAAAATATTAAAATAAAAAAGTTATGACTGCATGCAATTATGGAATCATACTTTAAAGTCCAGAGAGACAGTGCCCCAATATAGCCATCTCATTGGGAGAAACAGTCTTAGTGATAGCAGAGACATAGTAAAGATCCCAGACTTTGACAGATGGATATCATGTTTTATTTCAGAGCCCGCAGTCATTGTTGAGAAGGCAGGACCGATGACAGTGACTATGGGAGAAACGTGCACTCTGGAGTGTAAGGTGGCTGGTACTCCGGAACTCTCTGTTGAATGGTACAAGGATGGAAAGCTGTTGACCAGTAGCCAAAAACACAAATTTAGCTTCTACAACAAAGTCTCTTCCTTAAAGATTCTCTCAGTTGACAGGCAAGACGCGGGCACATACACTTTCCAGGTTCAGAATAATGTTGGAAAAAGCAGCTGCACAGCTGTGGTTGATGTTTCAGGTTAGTTTTGCTATTTTCCTCTGGTTGCTTATGCAAATTCCTTTTTCAAGTTTCCGTCTTTCAAGTCTCTTCTTTTCTTTCAAATCATGATAAGTCTTTTACCTTTCCTCACACAGACCGAGCGGTTCCTCCCACTTTCACACGAAGACTGAAAAATACTGGTGGGGTGTTAGGTGCCTCTTGCATCTTGGAATGCAAAGTAGCTGGATCGTCACCTATCTCAGTTGCCTGGTTCCATGAAAAAACTAAGATTGTCAGTGGAGCAAAGTACCAAACCACATTTTCAGATAATGTCTGCACATTGCAGTTGAATTCTCTGGATTCATCAGATACAGGCAGTTACACATGCGTGGCCGCTAATGTCGCTGGGTCTGATGAATGCCGTGCAGTATTAACTGTACAAGGTCAGTAGACAGTCAAACTTGGAAGGAATTTCTTACAAATTCCTTTTCATGTGCACATCTATGTTGACAAACATTTGAAAGTATGCTAGTGTTTTATTCAAAATTGCAACTCCATTTGAAGCTTACAGGATCTTTTCATTGTCCTCTATGTCTGTATAGAATCACCCTCTTTGTGAAAGAACCTGAACCTTTGGAAGTACTACCAGGCAGAAATGTAACCTTCACAAGTGTTATTAGAGGGACCCCTCCATTCAAGGTCAGCTGGTTCAGAGGTGCCAGAGAACTAGTGAAAGGAGACCGGTGCAACATCTATTTTGAAGACACTGTGGCAGAACTGGAATTATTTAACATTGACGTATCTCAGAGTGGGGGAATATACCTGTGTGGTTTCTAACAACGCTGGCCAAGCATCCTGTACTACTCGTCTCTTTGTAAAAGGTTTGCTTAAGTGGATTTGCTTTTCCTGTTTTCGGTATGATGGCATCCTTGGGACTTTATTGTGTTTAACTGCTGTGCTTTGTCACTTACTAGAACCGGCTGCGTTTGTGAAGAGATTAAGTGATCATTCTGTAGAACCAGGGAAGTCCATAATTCTGGAGAGCACCTACACTGGAACACTTCCAATTTCCGTCACATGGAAAAAGGATGGATTTAACATAACTCCCTCTGAAAAATGTAACATAGTCACAACAGAACAAACTTGTATGCTGGAAATTGTGAATAGCACAAAAAGAGATGCAGGACAGTATTCCTGCGAGATTGAAAATGAGGCAGGAAGGGATGTTTGTGAAGCTCTGGTATCTACATTAGGTGCGTTGTCTTATTGTCTGTTAAATTATTTGTGTTCTTCTAACATGTAGCATAGTTTCTTCGATATTCATTAATTCCGGTTGCTGATCGTGAGCCTTTTTTCCTTAGAACCACCTTATTTTGTTATGGAACTGGAACCTCTGGAGGCATCAGTTGGAGATTCGGTGTCTTTGCAATGCCAAATTGCTGGGACACCAGAAATTACCGTGTCTTGGTACAAAGGAGACACCAAGTTACGGTCAACTCCTGAATACAGGACCTACTTTACAAACAACGTGGCCACACTTGTTTTTAATAAAGTGAACATCAATGACAGTGGAGAGTACACGTGTAAAGCAGAAAATAGTATAGGAACTGCTTCTTCTAAGACTGTATTCACAATTCAAGGTGATGATATTTTACAAATTAAGAATTTTTTTCCCTTAACTCTTATATCTTTATGGTGAAATTCTCATTTCATCTCCTAATGCCTCATGTCTCCCTACAGAGCGTCAACTCCCACCTTCCTTTGCAAGACAATTAAAGGACATTGAACAAACTGTAGGGTTACCTGTTACACTCACTTGTCGATTAAATAGCTCGCACCCATCCAAGTGTGCTGGTATAGAGATGGAGTACTTTTAAGAGATGATGAAAATCTACAGACATCATTTGTAGATAATGTGGCAACTTTAAAAATTTTGCAAACTGACTTGAGTCACTCTGGCCAGTACTCTTGCTCAGCTTCCAACCCACTTGGAACAGCGTCTTCTAGTGCTAGACTCACAGCCAGAGGTTCGTTCACATGTCAATCTTTTTCTTTGCAAACTGTGACTTCTTATGTCATTGTCAAAGTAGAAATGACCAACGGCAAAAAAACAAACAAACAAAAAATACACATTGCCTTTCTTCTCATCTTCCAGAACCTAAGAAATCTCCCTTCTTTGACATCAAGCCGGTATCTATAGATGTTATTGCTGGAGAAAGTGCTGATTTTGAGTGTCATGTTACTGGCGCTCAACCGATGCGAATCACTTGGTCAAAAGATAACAAGGAGATCCGTCCTGGAGGAAACTATACAATCACCTGTGTGGGAAATACTCCGCATTTGAGAATTCTTAAAGTAGGCAAAGGAGACTCTGGTCAATATACTTGCCAAGCAACCAATGATGTTGGCAAAGACATGTGCTCAGCTCAGCTCAGTGTAAAAGGTATCATTCCATGGCAGTTAACAATATTTGTTCCTTACCATGTTTGCAAAATTGTCTTATAAAAGTTTCTTTTGGGTTTAAATGTTTGAGATAAACTAACTGGATATATTGGAATTTGTGTATTAATGTTGGAGGCAACATTAATCAAAGTTGTGTTTTCTCTTTATATTGTTCTTTACGTTAGTGTATCTCTAAGTGTCATTCTATCAAAAAGTATTGTTTAATTGAAATTTGTTAAATGTTGTTTTAACTATCCATTCCATATTTTCATGCTTTCTTGTTATATGGCATTCTGATTTATCATCACTAAATGTTGATCAAATACATCTATAATACATTAACTTTTATGTTTTAACTCACAAACTAAAAAAAAAGTATCAACTAAATTCTCTATTAAAAATGTTACGAGATTATTTAATTTAAAAGATAACTAATTTTACCACAAAATCTTCAGAAACTATATTCTTAACAAACCAGCTTAAATATGAGTTTATGGGATCTTCAGCTATAAAAGCAAGCTCTTTTAACATGTATAATAAATATCCCTTACTGACTATTTCATTTGGTTTACTAGAACCTCCAAAGTTTGTTAAGAAATTAGAAGCTTCAAAAGTTGCAAAGCAGGGAGAATCCATTCAACTGGAATGTAAAATAAGTGGCTCCCCCAGAAATCAAAGTTTCCTGGTTCCGAAATGACAGCGAACTTCATGAAAGTTGGAAATACAACATGTCATTCATTAATTCCGTGGCATTGCTTACTATCAATGAAGCCAGTGCTGAGGACAGCGGGGACTACATTTGTGAGGCCCATAATGGTGTTGGTGATGCCAGCTGCAGCACAGCGTTGACAGTGAAAGGTTAGATACACTAAGCTTCTTTGTTTCTTTATTCTCCTCTGACTTGGGCTCTTAGCAAGGTTATGAGCTCTAAAATAAAAGGATAATTAAGGTTATTTGATTGCAATTCTTCAATAAGTCTTAATGAATTGTCATTTCTTATGTTAGCATGTATTGTCATATGATCACACCAATCACTCTTCATGGTTCTAGATTTACTTTTTTTTTTACTTTTTAGTAAGTATGTGTTCTCATTGTTTGTCTCCTTTTTTTCTGGTAGCACCTCCTGTTTTCACCCCAGAAGCCTTCTCCAGTAGGAGCTCTTAAAGGTTCTGATGTGATTCTTCAATGTGAAATTTCGGGAACTCCCCCATTTGAAGTAATGTGGGTTAAAGATCGAAAGCAAGTCCGAAGCAGCAAGAAATTTAAAATCACTTCTAAAAATTTTGATACAAGTCTTCATATCCTTAATCTTGAAGCCTCTGATGTTGGGGAATATCACTGCAAAGCTACTAACGAGGTGGGAAGTGACACGTGTTCTTGCTCTGTCAAGTTCAAAGGTGTGTATACATGGGCACAAAATATATGCCCCTTCCTTCTATCTGTTCTTGCCTAACTAATAACTTGTGTGGTCATGATTCTCACATTTTTTCCTCTAACCACAAATTTCTTTCATCAGAACCTCCACGATTCGTGAAAAAGCTAAGTGACACCTCAACCCTTATTGGGGAGGCTGTTGAGTTACGGGCCGTAGTGGAGGGCTTCCAGCCAATTTCTGTTGTCTGGCTGAAAGATAAAGGTGAAGTCATCAGAGAGAGTGAAAACACCAGGATTTCATTCATTGATAACATTGCAACCCTCCAGCTGGGGAGTCCAGAAGCATCTAATTCTGGAAAATATATATGCCAAATCAAAAATGATGCCGGAATGAGAGAATGCTCCGCAGTCTTGACTGTACTAGGTTAGTAGCAAAGCACAGCCAGAGGGAAAAAAATCAAGTTGATTCCTCCATGATTATTTTCCTTAAATACTCCTCTCATCCAGTAATACAGTGATTGCACTTTTGAGCTTGAAAAGTGACTTTGTTTTCAATGCAAAATACTTCTTCTTTCAGAACCAGCCAGAATCATAGAGAAGCCTGAACCCATGACTGTCACTACTGGAAATCCTTTTGCATTAGAATGTGTGGTGACTGGAACACCAGAACTTTCAGCCAAGTGGTTCAAAGATGGAAGAGAATTGTCTGCAGATAGCAAACATCACATTACATTCATCAATAAAGTGGCTTCCCTTAAAATCCCCTCTGCAGAAATGAGTGACAAAGGTTTATATAGCTTTGAAGTGAAAAACAGTGTTGGCAAAAGTAACTGCACTGTATCTGTCCATGTTTCTGGTGAGTAGAATGAGATTTCTATGAATATACAATATTTCCAGGGGGTGGGAGGGGGCGGAATAAAACTTCTCTTTAAACTCAAAACTACCCTTCCCCCACGTAGATCGGATTGTGCCTCCTTCCTTCATCCGCAAGCTGAAAGACGTGAATGCCATCCTGGGGGCCTCAGTGGTTTTGGAGTGCCGAGTCTCTGGCTCAGCGCCGATTTCAGTTGGCTGGTTTCAGGATGGAAATGAGATTGTTAGCGGGCCCAAGTGTCAGTCCAGCTTTTCGGAAAACGTCTGTACTTTGAATCTGAGCTTGTTGGAGCCCTCCGACACAGGCACATACACATGTGTGGCAGCCAACGTCGCTGGTTCCGACGAGTGCTCGGCAGTCCTGACAGTGCAAGGTCAGTGCAGGGATACGGCGGCTGCTTCTCTAACACCTCCTTCATGTGGACTTGATGCCTGTCTTCCCTGGAGTTTATTTCTTTATTTTGTCTTCATGTTTAGTCTTAGCTCTCTTTTTTTAAGGAGCAAAAGCAATTCTCACTTGGATTTCTTTCTTCTCTTAATCTCCCCTTCCACCTCCTTCCACCTCACAACATCTAGAACCGCCATCTTTTGAACAAACTCCTGATTCTGTGGAAGTTTTGCCTGGAATGAGCCTCACGTTCACCAGTGTCATCAGAGGCACCCCTCCTTTCAAGGTCAAGTGGTTTAAAGGCAGCAGGGAACTGGTGCCTGGGGAGTCATGCAACATCTCTCTGGAAGATTTCATCACAGAACTGGAGTTGTTTGAGGTGCAGCCATTGCAAAGTGGAGACTATTCTTGCCTCGTTACTAATGATGCTGGCAGTGCTTCCTGTACCACACACCTTTTTGTGAAAGGTTTGCTCTTTCCCCCAATATGTGAATCTTTTAAAATTTCTCCTAAGTCTTCATTAGAAGACATGAATTTTACCCTCATGTTTTCTCCTTATAGAACCAGCCACCTTTGTGAAAAGATTGGCTGATTTCAGTGTTGAGACAGGAAGCCCCATAGTGCTGGAGGCCACGTTCACTGGCACGCCTCCAATCTCAGTGAGCTGGGTGAAGAACGAGTATCTTATTTCGCAGTCTGAGAGTTGCAGCATTACTATGACAGAAAAATCTACCATACTGGAAATTCTTGAGAGCACAATAGAGGATTATGCACAGTACAGTTGCCTGATAGAAAATGAGGCCGGTCAAGATATCTGTGAAGCTCTGGTGTCTGTCTTAGGTGTGTTGACAGCTACCTCTTTTTATTGCTCTCTTTCTTTTCAAACATCCTCTTTTACTTAGCATGACTGACTGATTGATTACCATCCTTTGTACCGTAGAACCACCGTACTTTATCGAACCTCTGGAACATGTGGAAGCAGCCATTGGAGAACCTACAACTTTACAGTGTAAAGTGGATGGAACTCCAGAAATTAGAATTTCTTGGTATAAAGAACACACAAAGTTACGATCAGCTCCTGCATATAAAATGCAGTTCAAAAATAACGTTGCTTCCTTAGTAATCAACAAAGTGGATCACAGTGATGTGGGAGAGTACACATGCAAGGCAGAGAACAGCGTGGGGGCCATCGCTTCTTCAGCTGTGCTTGTTATCAAAGGTGATGATGATGTTTAACAAGTCTTGCTGTGTGTGGACAGATTCGTTTTCTTAAAACATCAAAACTTTCATGGGTTAAAATATGTTGTGGATTCTTTCTCTCTTGTAAATAAGGATTATCTGTAACTTCTTTACAGAGCGCAAACTTCCACCTTCCTTTGCAAGAAAACTGAAAGATGTTCATGAGACTCTAGGCTTCCCAGTTGCATTTGAATGCCGTATCAACGGCTCAGAACCTCTTCAAGTGTCTTGGTACAAGGATGGGGTACTTTTAAAAGATGATGCTAATTTGCAGACATCTTTTGTTCACAATGTAGCAACTCTTCAGATTTTACAAACTGACCAGAGCCATGTAGGGCAGTATAATTGCTCTGCTTCTAATCCTCTTGGGACTGCTTCATCCAGTGCCAAGCTCATTCTCTCAGGTGAGTAGCTCGCCACTACCTTCTTCATGGTAAAGCAGCTTCACTGCTCCAGGCCACCAAAAGGCTAGTGCCATTTAGTTTCTGCTCTGTGTGTGAGAGCATGGAAATCAAAATCACCATGTCGGTCTTCATTCTTTTCAGAGCATGAAGTGCCTCCTTTCTTTGATCTAAAACCTGTATCAGTAGATCTTGCTCTTGGAGAAAGTGGTACTTTTAAATGTCATGTAACTGGGACTGCACCAATCAAAATCACTTGGGCCAAAGATAACCGAGAGATTCGCCCTGGAGGCAACTACAAGATGACTCTGGTAGAAAATACTGCCACTCTGACAGTTCTCAAAGTAGGCAAAGGTGATGCCGGGCAGTATACCTGCTATGCAAGCAACGTCGCTGGAAAAGACTCTTGTTCCGCTCAGCTGGGTGTACAAGGTACTTGTTAGAGTGAAGGAGCAAGATCTCTTGTACATTTTCAGTATCTTAAAACACAGAAGGGTGGGTGTGCTTGAGAGAGAGCTTTGTTTAGGAACAGGGTCTAGCGATTAGAGTAGATCAAGTGCATCAAGGACCTTCCAAATTGGGACAAATATTTTTTAATTAATTTAAAACAATAATTAAAAAAAAAAACTAGGAAAACATGGACCGAAAGTCCATTTTGAAAGACTGTAATAGAGACTAGAGAGAGATTAACCAAAACTCTACAAAACTGCAAGAAAATCCTAGTTTGAAAGAAGATATCATAGGACAAAAAAGTGAATTTATTGCAAATGACTTGTCTTCCACAGTACTTAGTAAATGAATGGATTTTGTCCCTCTAAGGCATAGCATGCATTGCAAAGCATGCAACTATCAAGCCCTTCAAGAATTCAGATGAGAAGGATAAGCTCAATTTACTTTCCTCCACTAGCTCCATTTAAATAATAGCGGAGGTCAGGGGCTGGGGGAGTAAGTAGATCAGTATCTGCTATTATGGAAGGCAATCATGTTTTTCTCCCATATCTTTATAGCTGCTACTGTCAGAAATTAAATAGTTCACTCAGTGGACTGCTGGTCTAGCCCATTAGAGTATTTTTAAGGATTTTTGTGGTGGTGGTTTATAAATATCTTGAAATTAAAATATAATTAGATTTAGCAGCCCATTTGCTCTATGACATATAGCTAATCATTTTTACTTCCCTATGCCTGAATTTTTGCTTCAGTTAATGAAGAAAGCATTGTTCTCACACACTTCAAAGGAAAATTATGAAGGTTGAAGAATATCCATTTAACACCTATAAGAGAAAATGGCATTTTAAAAATATTAAGATATCTGACCCATTTTTCCATTCTGGCTCTTCATGCTATGTAACTGATAGCATTGCAGCCTTAGGAAATAGTTCTCCACTGGTTCACATACAGGACAGTAATCAAAGTCTCATTCCTGTGAACCTCAGAGGGCTCCCACGGACCAATACACGCTATTATCTCTGAATCTGGCACTAGAAAAGTAACTCCTTTGCTGAGGAGAGGACTGCGCAATAGACAGTAATGTCTTTTCTCCTTCCTTTAGTAATAATACTTGCTGTGGATGCTTACAAAAACAAGCTTATTTTATTTTAGAAATTTTCTGTTTAGGTTTAACTCTTCTTCCTTGAACTGCATAAATTTGTTTTCCAGAGCTAAAGACCTCTCTAGCAAAGATTATTTTTTTCACTTCATCTTGAATGATACACATTTTTTTCATCCCTTACCCTGTGCTTTTCTTCTTGGTTCCGCAGAACCACCCAGGTTTATTAAGAAGCTAGAACCTTCAAGAATTGTAAAACAGGATGAATTCACAAGATATGAATGCAAAATCGGCGGGTCTCCAGAAATCAAAGTTTTATGGTACAAGGATGAGACTGAAATTCAAGAGAGCAGCAAATTTAGAATGTCATTCGTTGACTCTGTGGCAGTGCTGGAAATGCACAATCTCAGTGTTGAAGACAGCGGCGACTACACCTGTGAGGCCCACAATGCAGCAGGCAGTGCCAGCAGCAGCACGTCCTTAAAAGTTAAAGGTCAGAGCTCTGCCCACCTGTGTGTTTTTCACATTAGCCTCCTCTTTAGTTGTCCTCTTAATTCCCTGTTTGACACTCCACCGATGTTTTAAAATTGGGAAAGGACACAATAAAGAATTGAAAGCGGTTTTCTTCATTCTATCTCTGATGGGGTGGAAGATTGATTCTTACTTTTAACTATATGTTTACAGAATACATCTGAAGTTTCCTTTTTTCTCATTTTAGAACCACCCATTTTCCGCAAAAAGCCTCATCCTGTCGAGACACTGAAAGGAGCTGATGTTCACCTTGAATGTGAGCTTCGAGGCACTCCTCCATTTCAAGTTTCTTGGTATAAAGACAAAAGAGAACTTCGGAGCAGCAGGAAGTACAAGATCATGTCTGAGAACTTCCTTACTAGTATCCACATCCTGAATGTCGACACTGCAGACATGGGGGAATATCAGTGTAAAGCCACAAATGACGTGGGGAGCGACACTTGCGTTGGCGCCATCACTCTCAAAGGTTGATTGACTGCATTCTCGTCTGCTCACTACTTCCCTTCTAATTGTAATACTCCGTTGCCCCTTCACTCCAGCCCAGTCTTATCACTAGCAGCCGATTGATTCCACTTGCCCTTTGTTTCCTTTCTATGCCCTTTTCTGTTTAGTCTGCTTCCCTTTTCTAAATCCTACTAAATATCCTTTTAGATAATGTTGCCATTAGGTTTTGATTGGGTTAAGAAAAGCTAGAGTAGACGAGATATTCAACTTTCCTACTGAATACAAACTTTAATCTGTCCCTGCTTACATCCACCAAAAATGCCTCTTAAATGGAAATAACACATTATCACTAGTTTGATTCCTGGCATTCATGATTTGGGCAAAATGCTGTCAGTCCCACACATTTTAAAACCCTGGTTTTCCTCTTTTTTCATCAGCACCACCAAGATTTGTGAAGAAGCTCAGTGACATTTCTACTGTCGTCGGTAAAGAAGTTCAACTGCAGACGACCATTGAAGGCGCTGAGCCCATTTCAGTGGTGTGGTTCAAAGATAAGGGGAAATCGTTAGAGAAAGTGACAACATATGGATTTCTTATTCGGAAAACATTGCAACCTTACAGTTTTCAAGAGTGGAACCAGCCAATGCTGGAAAATACACTTGTCAGATCAAAAATGATGCTGGGATGCAAGAGTGCTTCGCCTCGCTCTCCGTTCTTGGTTAGTACAAAGATGATGTTACCGTGGATACAAGGCACGCACTCACCAGGATCTGTGTTTTCCTTAGTTTTTCAATTTGAGTTTAAAATATGGGTATCTTTCATATTTCATTCCAGAGCCTGCAACAATTGTAGAAAAGCCGGAATCCATACAAGTTACCACGGGAGACACCTGTACCTTGGAGTGTACAGTAGCTGGCACCCCTGAACTCAGCACTAAGTGGTTTAAGGATGGAAAAGAGCTAACAAGTGACAACAAATACAAAATAAGCTTCTTCAACAAAGTCTCTGGCCTTAAGATCATCAATGTAGCACCGAGTGACAGTGGGGTATACAGTTTTGAGGTGCAGAACCCTGTTGGCAAGGACAGCTGCACAGCTTCAGTGCGGGTTTCAGGTTGGTTGATTTCTTGGCCTTTACATTTATCGTTAGAATAATGTAGTTCCTGATTTTCATGAATGTATATGGGTAGCTCCATCTTATGTAGCACAACATGAGTCTGACATCTTCTGAATCAGCAAATTCAGAGACAATACCATCTGTAGAATTAGGAGAAAACCATGTTCAAAAGTTATATCCCTTTCTTTTGGAAGAATTTCCAAAATGATGATAGGAATGAAACATAGTCCCTGGATAAGGTTACAGCAACCTTCACTTATGCTGAGATAATTCACCACATAATGCTTCACGGCAAAGAGAGAACAAAATCCCCATCAAGTCAACCATCACATTTTGCCCACTGATTCTCCAAGCTTCTGATAGTGTGAACCCATAGGGGATTTTCTCATACCCTCACAAAAGAGCCAAATGTATCTAGGGATATTCCATCAAAAAGACAGTTCTCTCTTCAAGTCATTTTATAATTGTCATCTTTTGTTTTTGCTTTTTTTTTTTTTTTTTTTTTTTTTTTGTATCACATTCAGACCGAATCATTCCTCCTGCATTCGTAAGAAAATTGAAAGAGACAAATGGTCTATCTGGTTCCTCAGTTGTAATGGAGTGTAAAGTCTATGGGTCACCTCCAATCTCTGTCTCCTGGTTCCATGAAGGAAATGAGATCAGCAGTGGAAGGAAATACCAGACCACCCTGACAGATAATACTTGTGCTTTAACTGTGAACATGCTGGAAGAATCAGACAGTGGTGACTACACATGTATAGCTACTAATATGGCTGGTTCTGATGAATGTAGTGCTCCTTTGACTGTGAGAGGTCAGTCTACAAAACAGTAAAATAGAATTGCATTTCACGGTTTATTAAGCATGTTTGTCATAACAAGTCACAAATCCTAAATCTTCTCTGGTATGTGCTTTGTGTTTAGAACCACCGTCTTTTGTTCAGAAACCTGATCCCATGGATGTTTTAACTGGGACCAATGTAACTTTCACAAGTATCATAAAAGGAACACCTCCTTTCAGTGTTAGCTGGTTCAAGGGCAGCAGTGAACTAGTACCAGGGGACAGATGTAACGTGTCTTTGGAGGATTCAGTTGCTGAACTGGAGTTGTTTGATGTAGAAACATCACAAAGTGGAGAATATACTTGCATAGTTAGCAATGAAGCTGGCAAGGCTTCTTGTACAACACATCTCTACATAAAAGGTTTGTCAGACTGCTCTTCTACATTTATATGATTAGTACTTAGATGTGTCTATGTCTGTATGTATAAGTGTTTGATTTTATATTTTCAATTTGTTCACTTTAGCCCCAGCCAAATTTGTGAAGAGGCTGAATGATTACAGCATAGAAAAAGGAAAACCCCCTGATCCTAGAGGGGTACATTCACTGGAACTCCTCCCCATATCGGTTATCTGGAAGAAAAATGGCATAAATATAATTCCTTCTCAGAGGTGTAACATAACTACAACTGAAAAATCAGCAATCCTGGAAGTTCCAAGTAGTACAGTAGAGGATGCAGGACAATACAACTGCTACATTGAAAATGCTTCTGGAAAGGATTCCTGTTCAGCACAAATACTTGATACTAGGTTTGTCATGATTGCACATTCTTATCTTTGTATAGAATCGATGATCTGGCACGTCTCCTTCATGACTGATTATCTCTCTTGGCTGCAGAACCACCGTATTTTGTCAAACAGTTGGAGCCGGTTAAGGTGACTGTTGGAGACTCTGCCTCTCTACAATGCCAGCTTGCTGGAACCCCTGAAATTGGGGTATCCTGGTATAAAGGAGATACAAAATTGAGACCCACTACGACCTGCAAAATGCATTTTAGGAATAATGTTGCTACACTGGTTTTCAACCAGGTTGATATTAATGATAGTGGAGAATATATCTGCAAAGCTGAAAACAGCGTGGGAGAAGTTTCTGCATCAACTTTCCTTACCGTTCAAGGTGATTGCTGTATTTTTAAAGGAAACAAATTTGTGTTTCTTTTGAACAAGATTTAAAATGTCTGGGGAGGGGCTTGTTTTTAGGAAAATCTTTCCAAAGACTAAATATTCTGCTTAAGTAATCCTATCTACAGTTAGTGGCTTATCTTTTTCTATGGATTTTACGGAGAGAGCTAATATGACTAAATCTTTAACTGGAAGGAGTATGCAATCATTTGCCTTTATAATTAAATCTTTTTAAAAAATTGACCATATATTTTTTTAATTCCAATCCCATAAAGACAGTCTTTAAAGTTATAGGAATCTGCTGCTTATCCAGAGACATGCCTTAAGCCAACCAATTGCTTTATTGGTTTTCAGATTGTTTTGCACCTACTGTGCATTAGGGTTGGTCTCAGAGTGAAACTTTTGCTCCAGAAGTCTATATGCTTTTCTTTATCTGCAAGTTAATTCGAGAGACATGAATAATTCCTGATTTTTAATAGAAATCACATATATATATGTGTAGATAGATAGGTAGATAGATAGATAGATAGAGATAAAATTGTGAGAAGAGTATTTGGTAAATTAAAGTGTTTGTTACTTTTATTCTGTTTCTACAGAGCAAAAGCTTCCACCATCATTTTCTCGACAATTGAGAGATATTCAAGAAACAATTGGCCTTCCAGTTGTTTTTGATTGTGCCATAAGTGGATCAGAACCTATCTCTGTGTCTTGGTATAAAGATGGCAGGCCATTGAAAGACAGCCCAAATGTACAAACATCATTTTTAGACAATACAGCCACACTCAATATTTTTAAAACTGACCGGAGCCTTGCAGGCCAGTATTCTTGCACAGCTACAAACCCTATAGGCTCTGCTTCTTCTAGTGCCAGGCTCATTCTCACAGGTTAGTGGATTCTTAAACTTTTACTTCTATAATTAAAGTCTTGTGATCAAATATGAAATTAGGGAGAAATCTCAATTTCAGTAAACTGACATGGTCCAGATATTGAGCCTGAAACCTTGTCTTTCTGCTCCACTATTAGAGGGGAAGAACCCACCCTTCTTTGACATCCCTCTTGCCCCTGTGGATGCTGTGGTGGGAGAAAGTGCTGACTTTGAGTGCCACGTCACGGGCACACAACCGATAAAGGTCAGCTGGGCCAAAGACAACAGAGAGATACGAAGTGGCGGAAACTACCAGATTAGTTATCTGGAAAACAGCGCCCACCTGACGGTCCTCAAAGTAGACAAAGGAGATTCTGGACAATATACCTGCTATGCTGTGAATGAAGTGGGAAAAGACTCTTGCACAGCTCAGCTGAATATAAAAGGTATCCTTTATTTTGCAAGTGGTCCAACAAAAGTGTCATCATTTTGTAGTGTACCCTGAGGGGGTAGTTTTTATGATGGTGGACGCAATTTAGAACAAGATTTTTAAACAAATAAAAAGAAAATATCTAAGAGGAAATAAGTATCTAGAGAAAAAGTGATTTTTTAAAATCTTTGTTTCTTTCTTTTTTTGAGACAGGGTCTTACTCTGTCGCCCAGGCTGGAGTACAGTGGCATGATCTTGGCTCACTGCAACCTCTGCCTCCTGGGTTCAAGCGATTCTCATGCCTCAGCCTCCTGAATGGCTGGGATTATAGGCATGCACCACCACACCCAACTAATTTTTGTATTTTTTGGTAGAGATGGGGCTTCACCATGTTGGCCAGGCTGGTCTTGAGTTCCTGATCTCAAGTGATCCACCCACCTTGGCATCCCAAAGTGATGGGATTACAGGCATGAGCTACCGCACCCAGCTTAAAATTTATAGTTCTAAAACTTTATATATTCCATATGATACAGAGACTGCCCCTTCTTTTTACAAATTTGTGATTCTAAATGGCCAAGAGTTATTCTTATCATCCACCTTGTAAGTCAAAGAACAGTTTAGAATAAGCTCGTGGAAGGAGACTGAAATGTTTACGAACATACACTGATATAGTGTATTAAGTTTGTTAGCCTTGATTTTTAACTAAAAATATGAGGATTTTTTTCTTGAAAAGCTTCATATTAGTAATCTACTTCTGGATTCTACTTTACATATCCTTGCAATTTCTTACAGAGCGGCTCATCCCACCAAGTTTCACTAAAAAACTCTCAGAGACAGTAGAAGAAACAGAAGGGAATTCTTTCAAACTTGAGGGACGTGTGGCTGGTCCCAGCCTATAACTGTTGCCTGGTACAAAAACAATATAGAGATACAACCAACTTCTAACTGTGAAATAACATTCAAGAACAACACATTAGTGCTGCAAGTCAGGAAAGCAGGCATGGATGACGCTGGTTTGTACACGTGCAAAGTGTCCAATGACGCAGGCTCTGCTCTATGCACATCTTCAGTTGTCGTCAAAGGTGAGTTATCCTCACAGCCCCAACCTGTTGTGTTTTTCCTCACTGCCTATTATGCAGCCATGTGCATTTCTTATGATATCTGCACCAAGTAAGTTATAACAAATATAAATACACGTTATTTAGCTGTGTATTTATTACTCCATATGTTTACTAAAAATATATATTATCATAATTTAATTATGTGGCTCCCGGAGGAGGGGCCATTTAACAAATGGACTAATATCTTAGGTTTCTAAATCATATCCCAAAATTCCCTTAGGTAGTTAGAAGTTTCAGCGTACTCTGAAATGTGTGCCTACGTGACACATGTATATTTTTATGAAGCACATTCATTGTGAAATTTTTTTAGTGTTCATCACCAAATGTCACACTAACTTGACTTATTATGAGTTACATCACAGTCTGAAATTTTCTCTTTTCTAAGTACATTTCTAAAGGATTATTGTTTAATGTATATTGCCCAAAGTTTTTGACCTGCAAACAAATATTAATCCCAAACAAAAGGGTAACATTTGCCCCAAAAGAAAAATAATGAGTAGAAAGATTGCATATCATTATGGAAGATGTATTTAAATACACAGTCATAGCTTGAGACAACGAAATAGACTATGTTGTTTAAGAACATGTTTATCTGCTTCTCTTCACTGTAACGGCTTTGAGATAAAACATAGCTTCATCAAAATCACGTTAAAAACTAACCTCCTAGAGCAGCTTGGAATTAATTACCAACTGATGATCTGGTTGGCTATCTCAGAGTGCACAGATAGTTATTATTAATAGGTTAGTATCACTAATGAGTAATATTAAGTAATATTAATATCACTGAGATGTCTTAAAATTCCAATTTCATCACTCATTTAATGGAATTTAGATGCATTTAGTTTTAAAACACATTTAATAAAATGAAAAATATATACTTAGCAGTGGTTTATATTCATGATTTACATTCATGATGGTTTTACCATGGGCAGATAAATGCTTTCCATAGAATTCTGAGGTTATTTATAAAAATTTTCTAAAGGGTAGACATCAGAAGTTTTAACCTTTGCCACAGCAAAAAAAAAAAAAAAAAAAAAAATGGCCTTCTTCTTTCTAGGTACAGGTCTCAGAACCATTGAATAAAATCATTGCATAATGCTGAGTTGTACATGGCCTTCCTGTCAGGTTACTCATCAATGTCTTCATCACTGGTTTTCAGTTGAACACTGAGCTTCAACTCCTAATTTCCTTGGGCTAAAATTGGATTTTAAATGCTACTGTGGCTGTATTTAATAGCTAAAGATGAACATCAGAGAAAATCACATATTAATATGTGGGTTCATATATTACTCAAATGCTGGCTTTCTTTCCTAAAGGGTAGCAATCATTGCTGCTGTAGATAAGCAGAATTCCAAAATAAGCCCTTCATTTTCAGGGTTCAGCAAAAACACAGCTGTACACAGGTTTGAGAGAATTAATAGTGTGCTATATGGCAGAGAAGTTTATAATAACTGCCAGCGTCTGCAGTGCTTAATCAGGACACGGATGCTGGGGCAATTTGTGGGCAGCATGTCATGTGTTCTTCGCTTGTTTTTAAACCTTTATCTTTTTAAAAAATAGAACAAATTTAAACTATTGTCTTTAGAGAGGAATAAACCAGGCACATAATTCTGTTCTAATACAGCAACCAGTGTTACACGTTAGAGGCAAAACGGTTTTTATTTGTTTCTCTTATGGAATTTAATACTTTTGCCTTTGTGTTCCTCATGAAAATACCTTTTCAATTCCAGAACCTAAGAAGGCACCTGTATTTGATCAGCACCTTACTCCAGTAACAGTGAGTGAAGGAGAATTCGTGCAGCTCAGCTGCCATGTCCAGGGATCTGAGCCGATTAGGATCCAGTGGTTGAAGGCTGGTAGGGAAATAAAGCCTTCAGACAGATGCAGCTTCAGCTTTGCTAGTGGGACAGCTGTACTGGAACTCAGAGATGTGGCTAAAGCAGATTCGGGAGATTATGTGTGCAAAGCTTCAAATGTGGCTGGAAGTGACACTACCAAATCAAAAGTGACCATTAAAGGTATAGACACCTCGAAAGTATTATGTAGCTCAAGCCAGCAACCACTCACGTTTATTTGCTTATTACAATTTCAATAGAAATGGAATTAGATTTTTAGAAATATCAGTTGTTGCTCCTCTGCAATTTGTAGACTCATTATAACTGAAATATCAGATAATTTAACAGAAATAATTTCAATACAATTTATCTGAAGTTACTACAAGTTTGCCACTTTATTTCTTGAATCTCTTTTCACTATATCCAATAAGATGTAATTAATGCAGTTCCAAAAATGATGCTATAATAATGTGATAGAAAGTAAGCTGGTGTGATACACCTGGAAAAAGTAAAATCAAGTCTAAAAATATTGACACTACTAATATGATTATAATTCAACTTTTCATAGCTATCATTAGTACAAATGTCTGAGAAACTGCTTTATCTTCTGTTAGTCACCCTCACATAGAGAGAGAATTCTGCAGTACTTATGACACAGCCAACCTCCTAAGGCTTATTTTACAAAGGGGAATATTTATCACAATTTTGAGGTAATTGTAGTAACAAAACACGTAAATGTTTTTTCAGACAAACCAGCTGCGGCCCCAGCAGCCAAGAAAGCTGCGGTAGATGGGAGACTCTTTTCGTGTCAGAACCTCAGAGTATCAGAGTCATAGAAAGTAAGTGTACTTCATGAAAAGTACATCTTCATCTATCTTGTACCTTTTACTCATGATTTAATTGTGGAAGAACTGATTTTAGAAAATTAAACTTTTATTCGTTTGTTTTCATTATTCCTTAGAAACCACTGCAACTTTTATTGCAAAAGTTGGAGGTGACCCAATCCCAAATGTTAAATGGACAAAGGGAAGTGGAGACAGCTGAACCAAGGAGGTCGCGTTTTCATCCACCAAAAAGGCGATGAAGCAAAACTGGAGATTAGAGACACCACAAAAACTGATTCTGGGTTATATCGATGTGTGGCATTTAACAAACATGGTGAAATTGAAAGTAATGTTAACTTACAGGTGGATGAAAGGAAGAAACAAGAGAAAATTGAAGGCGATCTTAGAGCCATGCTGAAAAAGTGAGTTCAATAAAAATCGCAGATAGTACAGTCAGCCCTCGGTATAAGGGAGTTCTGCATCCACAGTCAACCAGCCCCAGTGGAAAATATTAAAGGACAAAAAATTTAAAAACACAAATAAATAATATAGCATAACAGCCATTTACATAGCATTTACTTTGTATTAGATCTTATAAGTAATCTAGAGATGAAGAATATGGGAGGATGTGCATAGGTTACATGCAAATACTATGGCATTTTCTATCAGGGACTTGAGCATCTGGCCATGGCCTCCTGGAGCCAATCCTCCATGGATACAGAGGGATGACTGTAATGTCCCATTCACAAAAGGAATCTCTCAAGAGGCATGGGCCATCCATCTCAAGATTCAGATTGTTAAAGAACATGGTCATATAGACATTTTAACAGAAGCAGATAAGCAAATATACAACATTTGGGTGTTCTTGTTTCATTAGAATCAATTTCTGAATTTAAGAGAAAGTTTTAAGAATGAGGTGAATGGATTTTTAAACAACAAGAAATGGCTGATAAAGAAACCCTAGTATTGTCTGTGCCTAGGGAGGAAATTTTTGTTTCTATGTATGATTTCTTATGTTATGAATGGTTCTCTAGAACAACTGTTTTAAACATTTTCCATAATTATCATATATTTCAATATGATTTTTCAACATAATTATTGAAATAAATCCACATTCAATTTCCACACCTCTTCCATGATATGTATACTATTCTATTATTAAAATTTTCCATTGCTATTATTATTTTTCCTGATATTATAAGTCATTAACCAGGCTCTTTGGTTATAAAGTTTACAGAAATACTTCCATTATTCTTTCCTTTCTTAAAATTTTTGATCCAAACATCTGTATTTTATAACAATGGTCCTAATCCATCTGTTAATCCACTCTAACTCCAAGCCCACACTTTTAAATTGTTTCACAGCTAACATGGTAAATTAATATTTCTTGAATAGAGAACACAGGAAACCTTCATGAGATGCATACTCTTTGAATGATGATAGACAGTTAAAAATAAATAGAAGAGAGGTGATTTATCCTTATATTTTAAATTTTATTTAGGACTCCAGTCTTAAAGAAAGGTGCTGGGGAAGAAGAGGAGATTGATATCATGGAACTTCTCAAAAATGTTGATCCTAAAGAATATGAAAAATATGCCCGTATGTATGGAATCACTGACTTCCGAGGTCTTCTTCAAGCATTTGAACTGCTAAAGCAAAGCCAGGAAGAAGAGACACATAGACTGGTATGCTCCTTCATATATAGCATCATCCTAAAAAAGATCACATTTGAAACATCTAACATATTCCCTTTGAATTATCAGAATCCTACAGTTACCATTTAATATAACCTAACTGGCATCAGTTGAATATAGTCATGCAACCTCTAGATCAAATTTTGTTTTACATGTAATACCTATCATTTTTGTTCTTCTCAGGAAATTGAGGAAATAGAGAGGTCAGAGAAGGATGAAAAGGAATTTGAAGAACTTGTATCATTTATTCAGCAAAGACTGTCACAGACAGAGGTAAAAAGAATTATGTTGATAATAAAATGAACAAGTTATTATTGAGTATTGTTATAAGGGAAAGAGTAACAAACGGGTTTTAATTCTTTATTCTCCTAGCCTGTCACTCTGATCAAGGACATTGAAAATCAGACAGTTTTGAAAGATAATGATGCCATCTTTGAAATTGACATTAAAATTAATTATCCAGAAATCAAGCTTTCATGGTACAAAGGAACTGTAAAACTGGAAGCCAGTGATAAATTTGAAATAAGCATCGATGGTGACCGACATACACTCAGAGTCAAAAATTGTCAACTTAAAGACCAGGGCAATTATCGATTGGTTTGTGGTCCACACATCGCTAGCGCTAAACTAACTGTAATTGGTAAGTCAGAAAAGGCTTATAAAATATTTGTGAATTTTAAATTACTGTTGAGCACATCTGCATATGATATTGACCAACACATGTGTTGTATCATATGAACAGAGCCTGCATGGGAACGGCATCTTCAGGACGTGACTTTGAAAGAAGGCCAGACTTGCACCATGACATGCCAATTTTCTGTACCAAATGTAAAATCTGAATGGTTCAGAAATGGCAGAATCCTCAAACTGCAAGGTAGACACAAAACAGAAGTGGAACACAAAGTCCATAAATTGACCATTGCAGATGTTCGAGCAGAAGACCAGGGTCGGTACACCTGCAAATATGAAGACCTTGAAACTTCGGCAGAGCTCAGAATTGAAGGTGAGTGAAACACTACGGCGTTCTTGTGGTACAGCATACGTTAATGGCAAACGCTGTGCAGGATCCCTGCAACCCTGCCTTTAGACACACGTTAAAGTGGTCATGTGCTCTTACTTCCCAACACGTGTTCTCATAGTATTCACTCACATCTCAAAGTTAATACAAAAGCATATAGGAAATATTCAAATAAGTGTCAATTACTTTGCATAGTTCTTATAGATTTTAATCTAGTCTAAGACATAATCTTTAACAGTTATTTCTGTTTAAAGTCTAAACTTCATGATTCTCATATTTAAGATTGTGAAAGAAATCTAGAAAAGGACGAAATCTCATAGATGTAAATCTGGAGGATCTTGGCTAGGAGCTGATATTTTATTTATAGGACCTAGTCTGACTGACTCTGTAAAAAATTATGTAGATAAAATTAACATGTCATGTGCAATTAGCAGCTATTTTTCAAAAATATTTATTTCATTTTCAGATCATGTTTCAACTTTCTGAATCTCTGAAATTAAGTGAAATCTCAGAATTTAGGAGTAACATTTATTTCCTAATTGATTATAACCATTTTCCAAAGACACCCTCAAACTGTATTGAGAAAAATTTTGGTTATAATAATAGCATCTGCTTTCAGCTATTGGTGCCCATTTGTAGTTGCTGAAACAAAAATATATGACATTTCATTTACATAAGCATGTCAACTCTTCTGACTTACCTTGCAATGAATATCAGTGACTGGTTGTATTTTCAATGGTTTTCAAATTAAAGCTCCAGCTGCAAGTACTAATTATTTTTTTAAATAATTGATATTATTAATATAATTCTTTAGTAAATAAAGCTCACCAGAGTACTGATTCTAAGATTTTATGGTACTGTTATACATATAAGACCCTCCCCTCCAGCCTCTTCTAGAAAACACTCCTGCCATTTTTTGTGTGTACCCAAATGTACTTAAAAAACAGATTTCTGAACTCTTAATTTTCTTTTTTGAATTGAAAAGTGCAGATTTCCTCTTGAGTTTGAAATTTTTTTTTACAGGAAAAGTTATACATATCAAACAATTCTAGATCCCGAATAGCAAATATTATTTTACTGAGGCAAAAAAGAATTTCACAGAAGAATAAGTTATAGGGTACAATTAAGTTTGTGTACCCTAACACTTTTAAAATTTAACTTTAGGTCATATGCTCTCTTTAATATTTCCTTTATATAAATATTTTAAGGATTCTCAATAATTTCTTTACACTTTTCTACATTCATCCAGCAGGAATACACTTAAGAATTGGGATAATTTTTTGTTAGTAATGCAAAGAGCATTTCTTCTCATTTTGGAATTTTGAACTTTTCTTACTATTTTATAACTGAGTGCAATGATGGAGATTTTAAGTATCTGAGATAAAAGCAAGCAAAAGAAATTCCTCTCTCTATAATCTAACTTTGAACTCTCTTTGTATTTAAACAGCTGAACCAATTCAGTTTACTAAGCGCATTCAGAACATTGTGGTGAGTGAGCATCAGTCTGCCACCTTCGAGTGTGAAGTGTCCTTTGATGATGCCATTGTGACTTGGTACAAAGGACCAACAGAACTGACAGAGAGCCAGAAATACAACTTCAGGAATGATGGCCGCTGCCATTATATGACCATCCACAATGTGACCCCAGATGATGAAGGTGATTTCATTGACAGTTTTCCAGTGAACGTAAAATTTAAGCCTCATCTGTTTTCTGCATTTCTACCCATGTATGTGCTCATATTCTAATTCTACCTAGAATACCTTTTTAGAAAAGGCAAGTGTAAATAAACATATACGTATATTGAAGTAAAGAAGTGTTATTTGCAACATACAGAAAACAAAAGTTGAATGATTTTTCTCCCTAGGAGTCTACTCGGTCATCGCTCGGCTGGAGCCAAGAGGCGAAGCAAGAAGCACAGCAGAGCTGTACCTAACAACGAAAGGTGAGGAAGCGCCATCTGAAAGCCACCCTGCCATCTTTGAAACACGTAACCTACCAATACCGTTCTTAACACAAAAATATCATCTTTTTATTTTGCAGAAATCAAACTTGAGCTGAAGCCTCCTGGTAAGTTGTTTTGTAAAAATCAATCCCTGCTTACAATAAATTCGGCATAATTTTGTAAATCACAGAAGCCAAACTAAAATATATAAGGTATCTTTCTCGTGAGTAAAATATTTTTCGATAAAAGTGTTATTCAGTAAAATTGCTTTCAGTCAAATAATAAAATGTTAGACTTTGTGAGTTTGGCAAATTAGAGATAATAAGGTCTCATCAGCTGATGCTAGAATCATGCAAAATAGAATGGCCACAGAATGAAACAGATTTTCACAGTGAACAAAACTTGTCTATGTGGTTGCATAAAGAAAAATACTAATATTTTGTCTGTATATTAGATTCTGCCATTAGATATGCCTGACATATCTTAGAGTCTAATAAATCAAACACATCTTAGTTGTCTAATAAATAGCTTGTTCTCAGTCTCTCTGTGCTAATCATTACACGTCCCTTTCCAGATATTCCTGACTCCAGAGTTCCAATCCCAACCATGCCTATCAGAGCAGTACCACCAGAAGGTAAGACCCAGCATCTCAACATCTAAGCTTGGAGCAGTCATATTCTAGCACTAAGAATTTGTACAAAATTATATGCCTATGCTCAAACTGCAGCAGAGTCAGAACAAACCCTTCCATGTCGTATTCTTCAATGTGCAATTAAAAATTAAAGTAAAAATAAAAAGTAGTTTCAGTTATAGATAGATGCTACTTTTATTTGTTCTGACTGATGAATTCGTACTATAATACCTTTGAAGTTCTGAAAGAAATGCATGATGCTTTTCATTATACTTTACACAAAATAAGAAACGAAAACGTTACTAACGGCATTTATTTTCTTCAGAAATCCCGCCTGTAGTTGCTCCTCCTATCCCTCTTTTGCTACCAACACCCGAAGATAAGAAACCCCCACCAAAACGTATTGAAGGTATGGTACCTCGTCTACCTAGATGTCGAAATAAGTTCACTGTGGAATACCGAAAATGTTGCCAAATACGACACATTGGCCCTCTAGTGGTCAAGAAGTGGAATTGCCTTTCAAACTGTGAATTATTTCCTCTAAGTATTAGCTAACTAAATGCCTAAGACATGTGCTTAAAACTCTGAAAATCATCAAATAAAATATCATGCTTGGTATTAAAATATTTTATTTTAATGGAATTGCTGAAACATTAGTGGAGAATTTATGTTTCATATTTCCTAACGAAAAGAATAATGGAAGCAATTTCTAGTGCAGCTTATGAAAGTAAACCATAGTGGTTTACAGTCAAATTGCAAATTATAACTTGAGGTTTTTTTTCCCAATTATAGTATTAACTACTCTAAAATTTACTATTTTGTTACAAAAAATATGATTTAGAATACTTATGAAATATTCGACTTCTTTTGTACCTAAGGCATGAGTTTACCAATAAAGAGATCTTAAGCATTCCAAGGAACTGCTCCTCTCAAATACTCAGCAGAGAAATTGTACTATTTGTGTTCCAAAGCTTCTCAGCTAAATTAGACAACAGATTTCCTGGGACTTTCTGGAGTTATAGGGAGTTCAGAAATGCTGTCAGAATTCTCCCAGCATGGTCAGAAAAAAAATTCTATATGTCAAATTCGTATTTTTCTATAGCTAAGTCACTATTACTGTAGTAGATTCGAGAGTCTGACATGGTAGGCCCCTAATATCTACTATAATTGGCATTAAATGCTTGACCTATTTTCAGCCAACCTCAGAGGAAATTCAGGTAGAAACTTCCAATGTGTGACTAATGTGATCTCAATAACAAAGAGAAGCATTTTTAAGATTCATATGAACATAAACATTTTATCTAGCTGTGAGAGCAGGGACGAACAAGAATCAACAATCATAAATTGGATTTCCATTTCTATTTCTGTTGTCAAAAATGATGACTTATCTTAAGGAATGATTTGTTCTTTGACTGGTAGTGTCAACATGGCTAAGCTTGAGTACTCACTGTGAAATATGAGAAGTTAAATAACGTTTTAAAAATTAAAAGAGACTGTTCTTTATTCATGAATATGAGAGGCCATAATCAAGTATGATTAGGAACCTTGTTAAGGTATAACAGCAGCAACAACAAAGGACTTTAAACCTGTTTGTTACTCTTCCTCCAAACACATTTGTGTTCAGCCCTAAGTGAAACGAGGATGAAAATGGGTACTTTTCTGTTTATGATATCACTTAGATTCACAATCCATGTTTTGAAAACTTTAACTGTCAGCAGACGTAAAATCAGTGAAGATGTAAGATCACAGTATATTTTCTGTATCCCTCCAAAACCATTTTTTTTTTTTTGCATGTAGTCCAAGATCTTTCCAAAACAAATATCTTGTGGTAATGTGCAGAATCTCACTACTATCAGCATATGGAAAAATAAAATATTTCAATTGAATTCCTAGTTTCCTGAAAGCATTTTAGTTACTTACACCAGAAATCTTCTTTTTTAGTTACCAAAAAGGCTGTGAAGAAAGATGCCAAAAAAGTTGTTGCAAAGCCCAAAGAAGAGGTGACACCACGTGAAGGTACTGTAATTAATTAATCAAAAAGCAGTCTTCAGACTTTTTTCTTAGCTAAAACTTTTAAATTCTAAATAGTGGAGGGTGAAAGAAGGGTAAGAGTTTGCAATCACAAAATGGTACCTCACCCTTGGCTTACTTTCACTCTCTTCTTTGACTCCGTCCTTACTCTCTCAAAACTTCCTTTTTTCTCCCTTTTCTCTTTCCTGTCCTCCTGAGTCCCTGGGAACCAATGACACCACCAGTATATTCTGGTTATTTCTGGATGATAATTTAAAGAAGATCTTGCCCAGAAGTCCAACAGCTAGTCTTTTTGTTTTGTTTTATTTTATTGTAAATTGACAATTCACAATTGTATATGTATTTCTGGGGTAAAAAATGATGTTATGATCTGTGAATTTAATATGGAATAATTAAGCTAATTAACATATCCATCACCTCAAATACTTAACATTTTTGTGATGAGAATATTTGAAATTTACTCTCAGTGATTTTGAAATGTACCATACACTATTATTAACTATATTCACCACTCTGTGCAACAGATCTCAAGAAAAGCCTTATTCCTCCTGTCTAGCTAAGGTTTTGTACCCTTTGATCAACATCTGCCCATTCCCTTAAATCCCCAGCCTCTGTAACCACCATTCTACTCTTTATGAGTTCAACTTTTTTAGGTTCCACATTTGAATGCGAATTTACAGTCATTGTCTTTCTGTGTCTGGCTTATTTCGCTTAGCATAATCTCCAATTCTATTCATGTTGTCACAAATGACAGAATTCCCTTCTTTTATAAGGCTGAATAGTATTCCATTGTGTATGTATATACCACCTTTTCCTTATCTTTTCATCCATTGATGGACACTTAGGGTGTTTCCATAACTTGGCCTTTGTGATATGAATAATGCTGAAATGAACGTGGAAGTGCCCCAACAGCTGGTCTTGATAAAGTCACAACAATAGAAGATCTAGGGTTGGTGCTAATTTTAAAAGGTTGCTGCAACCCAATTCAGTATCCTTCCTGATTTACTTGATCTAAATATCAATATTTGCAGAAAAATACTTTATGAAGGAGGATCAATTCAAATCACTTTAACTTTCAATATATCCTGGAAGATTTTTAGGAAGACGGTTGGATAGCTAAATTTAAACAAATAGTTTTAACCCATTCAACTAAGATTACAGTACACAACCTCCATAAAGAAGGAAAATATGGAAGCACAAGTCATCATTCATCATTCAGACTTTTCTGAGTGGTCATTTGTGAAACATCATGGAATAAGACGCTCAAAAAGGATGGCTATTTCATGAACTTTATAGTTAATAACTGAAAAAGTCTAATGCATTATTTTTAGCATAGGACATATTGAATATTCTCTTCATGCTTAATGTTAAGTTATTATAAATCAATCTAAACTAGAACCAATTTAAATTGTCTTAAATCAATCTAAACTATAATAAAACTTTGGCCTTTTTCATGTTTGATTTTTGTTAATATAGCTTTGCATAGTATTTCTAATGAGCTAGATTTGGAAATAATAAAAACATTATTATGCTTCCTGGACTGGGTGGTGTATTATTAGTAGTCATAGCTCCTACAAACAACTAACAATGATGTACAGGATTAGTAAACATTAATAATTATGTAATCTAAAAATAAACTCACATTTTTATGTTTTTAAACTCCCAGAGGTTGTCAAGAAGCCTCCACCTCCTACTACCTTAATTCCAGCAAAAGGTAACTAAAATGATTAAATATTTTTATTCTGTTTATTTCTGAGATTTGCACTTCTGCTGACTATTCTTATTTTAAGTATTAGGCTTCCATTTAATTGTAAAGTTGTGGCGTCTCGTCTGCTGTGTTAAATTTAGCATTAGAAATGATGGCTATTTCACATCACCCCTTTCCCAGGAAAGAAACCCAGGCAGATGTTTATGCTGCCTCTGTGCAATGGCCTCAGAGAAAGAAGCAGTGAGGGCTAGAAAGAAGGGGCCATTTCTTATTTTTTTTTTACTGTAGTTAACACAAATGTTAAGAGTCGTATAAGTAATGAGAGCCCTTAAGAACTGTTAAAATCTGTTATCTAAAAGTACCTAATTGATTTGATTACATAATTTTAAATGTTTGTATTAAACTGACTAAGGGATCCCATGCAGTAGTCAAAAATGTAGGTTTAAAATTAGAACAGTATTTGAAATAATAATCAGAACTCTTTTAAAAGGTTGTCTGCATAAGCATTAAATATAAATTCCATAAACTTATCGCATATTAAAATATTCCATTGGAAGAAACTAGGGGTTCTGCAAACTGGAGCTCCTATAGAATAATGGAAGATGTGTCCACTTTATAATATTTATTGAATCCATTTTTTTTCACACTGGAAACATCCTCAAATCAAGAGTAGAATGTGTCTTGATACTCTACTATGTTCCATAGTCAATAAAAATTTAAATGGAACCAATAAAAAAATTATCAATAAAATACTGAGATCTGAAATACTGATATTTATGCAGATTTTTGTTTACTGAGGCGGTTGGATGGACAGAATTAATATGCTTATATTATCTTTATCTATTTTAGCTCCTGAAATCATTGATGTATCCTCTAAAGCTGAAGAAGTAAAAATAATGACTATAACCAGACAGAAAGAGGTTCAGAAAGAAAAAGAAGCCATGTATGAGAAAAAGCAAGTCATCCACAAGGAGAAGAAAGTCTTCATTGAATCTTTCGAAGAACCTTATGATGAACTGGAGGTAGAACCATACACGGAGCCATTTGAGCAACCTTATTATGAAGAACCAGATGAAGACTATGAAGAGATCAAGGTAGAAGCTAAAAGGGAGGTTCACGAGGAGTGGGAAGAAGATTTTGAAGAAGGGCAAGAATACTATGAAAGGGAAGAAGGTTACGACGAAGGGGAGGAAGAGTGGGAGGAGACTTACCAAGAAGGGGAAGTGATTCAAGTTCAAAAGGAGGTCTATGAAGGTATGTATAAACTGAGTGACTCATTTCCCACTTTTGCTCATTTTTGCTCAGTTCATTAAATTTTCAATGCCATGAACCTGATTTGCAGTTTATGTGAAATGGATAAAATGATCTTAGATTTTTTTAAGGTTAGAAATCTTTTAAAAGTTATTTTCTTCAGAGTTACTTTCATGCTTTGACATTACAAACTAAATCATTTAGTCCTATTACTGAGACCAAATTGCAAGTGCTAATTTCTAATGCAGAAGTTCAAGTTTTATTTTTACTACCTCGTTAGTAGTAAAAGTAAAACATAGCTTGATCCTGCTTCAAAATGTAACACTAAGAATTGTGTTGGTAATAATGATCCCAAATACAATATTTCACACAATTGTACATTATCCTTCCCTTATCTGATTTGCAATTAACACAACCTAAGAGAACTTACCTATTTAAGCATCCCTTCTTATTCCTGTGTTTTTATTAAAGAATCACATGAGAGAAAAGTTCCAGCCAAAGTACCTGAAAAGAAAGCACCACCACCTCCTAAAGGTAAGTAAATGGAAATATTCAGACTGACCAGAGCATCAACATCATTATCATGGCTTGTTTGGCAGCAACATATAAATCAGCAGTTCAATCCAATAGGCACAACTTCTTCTCTAAGCTTTATTGTGTCAATGAATTTTTTTCTTAAAATTTCTATCTAATTCATTTAATTAAAAAATCAAAAGATAAAAATTGTGATAGTAAATTTAAAATAAACGTAATCAAAATATGTTAAGTACAGAAACTTGTACCTAAAGTTCAAAGTTGTGCATAGAGATCAAAGCACCAAACTCATCTCTCTCTCTAAAAAATGATACATATATCTGCATATATACATATAGGTATGTGTAAACATGTATATACAGAGAAAGACAGAGAGAGATAATTTTAATAGGAATTCTAAAAGTACTGCAATTTCTTTAAAATGCTTGCAGTTATAAAGAAGCCAGTAATTGAAAAAATTGAAAAGACTTCTCGAAGAATGGAGGAAGAGAAAGTTCAAGTCACCAAAGGTATTATCATTTAAAACGTTTCCAGTACCCATGTACACAAGTAATATGTTTACTGATCTATACTCACATGTTAGTTATTTATATAATCAGATACTTTTAAATTTTGTGCAAAGCAATATTCTTCAAAATACAAATATATTTGTACATATTTTTAAAGTACCTGAAGTTTCAAAGAAGATTGTTCCACAAAAACCTTCCCGGGTTCCAGTACAGGAAGAAGTTATTGAAGTGAAAGGTATACATCTTTGTCTTTCAGCTACAAGTTTAAAATTTTTATTTATGTGTATGGACATGTATACATATATTGCTAAGTAACTCACAAATCTGAAACTACCAAAAAAGCACATTTTTACATAATACAAATTTTATGTTGAGTTGCACATGTTTAATTTAAATAATAACATTATCTACTTTGTTTCTAGTTCTGCTTAGAAATTACATCTTTTTTATTTCAAGGAAGGTTTATGTTTAATTAATAGTTTGCTAACTTTACTATGCAATGCATTCCATTGCATATAATATTCCCTATCCTCTTGTTTATAGAAATACACCCTAACAGATTTGGAAAAGCACAACATTGTGTGTGAAGAAGTTGTGTCTATTTGATTCTCATTTAAGAATGTCTGATAAAGGCTGCATGTGTTGTTTGTCCCTGTAGATCCAAACATGACTTGTTTTCTTGTCAATACTGAATTTGTTCTCATGCTATAATATTAACCCACTCATTCTGTGTCTAAATACTGAAGTAGAGTGTAAAATCCATGTGTTTGATCTGATATCTTGTACTAAAAAAAAAAAATAATACTAATGTGAACTACTCTTTTTAAAGTACCGGCTGTGCATACAAAGAAGATGGTTATTTCAGAAGAAAAGATGCTCTTTGCTTCTCACACAGAGGAGGAGGTGTCAGTCACAGGTATAAGGCAAACTGGAATCGGGGGGCTCAAATGAGAGGGTTTTAGGCAGATTTTTATCCTTCTTCTTGTCTAATTTGTGATCATGTAGACATTTCTGTCTCTTTGTAAATTCTCTGTCATCTTTTTCATTTCATGTTTGTCTCTGTTTTAATTTTTATTTTAATATTCTTTGTAAAATTCAATTACCACCCACAACATGGCATATCAGTAATTAAAATGTACATTTTTAAGTCCCCGAGGTACAAAAGGAAGTTGTTACTGAAGAGAGAATTCACGTTGCCGTTTCCAAAAGGGTTGAGCCACCACCTAAAGGTATTAGTAATTCATTCTAAGTTTAAACTCTTTTAATAAAAGTTAGCGCAAATTCTATAGTAAACATCTGTTAGCATTAAATAATAGATTTAGTCACCGTCTGCAGACCTATAGCCACTATGTACAAAGGATATGACGGGGGATGGGAAGAACCATGAGGAAGGGTAGGGAGCCGTGAAGTGAAAATTATTGGAGGCTCCCTTCCCTGCTTCAGGGAGTTTGCAATCTTGTAACCTGTTATTTGGAAACACAGTGTCCTGGAGCCAGGTCACACCAGCTCGCCAGAGCCTATTGTTACATTTTCAAGAATTTTGCCAGCCAGTAGTTTAACACCACCATTATTAAAAATTAGATTACATAAACTTACAGTTCAATATATTATATTTTCAAATGTTAATAAATACTCAAAACTCATTACCTCCTATTTTACTGCATTTTATTCTTATCTGCGTTTCTGAGATTGTCTCCTTCTTTGTGTCTGTGTGGTGGAAATACCATATAATCTACTGCACATCTCTTTCCAACTCCAGGACAATGATATCACCTTGATAGCCAGGGTGGGAGGGAATGTTTACACCACCTTGGAAATCAGAAGTTTCCAAGCACTATAGATCAAGCCTCTGCCCCCTCCATCCCAGCCAAATTTTTAAACATTTAAGACACAAAAAATCTAACACAATTGTGTTTATGCAACTGCTTTGTAAAAGTAAAGGTTAAAAGAAAACCTAACTTCACAGTTACTAATGTTTGTAAAAAGCTGGTGTCTGAGGAACAGACCAGGCACCTCTGAGGAAGGGTTGCTCCCACCTGTTCCTGAGAAAGTGGAGGCTTCTGCAGTTAAAGGAAGGTGACAGCAGTCACATTTTCTAATTAGCTATTCAGCCATCTTCATTTACCCTCATTTCTAAAGCATAATTTTCTTGCATTCAATTGGTATAAAAAGGGAATCTGTACTCTATTTAATTCTAAGTCTTACAACAACATATACCTTGTCAAATGCACACTTTCTCAAAAATGGCACATTTCTTTTAAAGTCCCTGAGCTACCTAAGAAACCAGTTCCAGAAGAAGTGGTCCCTGTTCCCATTCCAAAAAAAGTGGAGCCCCCAGCACCTAAAGGTAGAATAATATTTGTGAAAAAATAATTCTTAGCATCCATCTTGTATCTTTTTCTCTAGGATATGTGTATTAACAAAATACCATCTGTAAATCATCTATAATATATTTAATTCTGTGTATATTGATTTCATTTACTTGTGGTAATGTGTTATACAAGTATTAGTAACATTTTTAAACTCCAGATCATGCTAACTGGGTCTTTGTCTGCTTGTGTAGTGTATGTAATGTCTATATGGTATTGAGATATTTATCGTTCATTTCTATCACAAATAGGCATATTTAAATTACTTCCTAATTCTCACACTCTTAGTGAAGATTTATGCTTTAATATAATCTTAAATGTCTCGGAAGGACACTAGAATATTCCACATTATTTCAACAATTGTATCTTTAAAGTTCCTGAGGTTCCCAAGAAACCTGTGCCAGAGGAGAAAAAGCCAGTACCTGTGCCTAAGAAGGAACCTGCTGCTCCCCCAAAAGGTACACCAGAGCTGATGATGGGGGAGACTCTTTGCTCTCTTTGCTCCAAGTGCCAGCCTTTTGCTTTCTGCGATTTTCAAATGTACCACGCTGCCTTTGTCATTTGTCTCTTTTATATTCTCCTGTGTTTTTAATATTTGTCAGCTTCTGTGCCATACTCTTGACATACTTTATTTATTATACTGAATACTCCTAAGACATCATCAAAAAGTGCTATTAAAGGAAGTAGCTATGTCAAACTGCTATCTTAAATTTCTAATATCTTCCCTCTCTTAGAGAAGAGGAAATGTTTATGAAACTTGTCTTCTACAGACATGTTTCTAGGGAAAAAGGTTCATCCATAAATGCAACTTTTTCTTAAAGCGATTTCATGCATTATGAAGAGGTGGAGGTAGGCACTGACAACTAGAGAGTGTTTGGCAGAACTGAGTGTTAATTACATAAAGACGTACACAGTGCCACGCTTCTTCAAAGTCAATAGTGGCGAGTCTTCAAGAGTGGGGAACATATAGATTTTTTGAAGTTTACTTTCATCATTTTCTTGAGACCTTAACTGAGCATTGATATTTGCCATAAATGTTTCAGTTACTTGATTAATTAGGAAACATACCTCTATCAAAGCACCTGTCCTAGAGATATGTTTGAATGAAAATGTGCTGCTGTGGTATGTCACAAGTCCCTTGCTTTGGTTTGTTTGGGATTTTTTTGATGATAAAAGGCACTACTTTAACGAAGCACTCAAGCTACAATCGCACACATCTGTTCAGTTATAGAGAGACTCAGCAAGAATTCAACATCATCCAATTTAGGCGAAATCAGACCTAACTAAAATAGTACATTTGAATAGTGTTTTCTTTGCCTGACTTTGCAATGTTTCTATTTTCTTCCTGAATCAAATATGCTTCCTCTTTCTCAAACTCTTGGCTCTTTCAAAACTCTTTTGATTATCTCACCATTAAATACAAAGGTCATATTAGTAAAACCAATACTAATGCTAAAGCTACTTGAGACAGGTCGCCTTAAATCAATTAAACCCATTGTTATTATGCACTCTATTTCTCAATACAAAGCATAAAGAAGTTCTTCTATATGCTATCTGCACATTCTTGATTGTGTAATCACTAATTCATTTTCAGCAAAGTCATGTATGTCTTCTAAAGGAGACACAGAGGCATCTCTCATTTACTCATAAAACAAATACATATAGTCTAATAGCATGTATATATGTATAAATACATGTGTGTATAGTATAATATATACATATATAAATGAACAGCTATATAATTCACCAAGATATTACAAATGCAAGTGCAGAGGTGCAGGGATTCACAAAGCTGCCAATATCTTATTTAAAATAAGAACAATTACTGCCAATAATGCATGCTGTTAAAATTCATTTTCCAATTGAAAAGTCAACACTATTCATTCTTAGAATAGATAAATTAAATACACTGTAAACATTTTTTAGGTTGAAAACCCTGTGGAAAACTCTAGAGCCCCTTAGAAAAAAAGCCCAAATACACATACTCACAAAATTTTGCACACAGAGCTCTATAAAGTCATTGACACATGAGTATCAGATTAAGAGACCTACTGTAGAGTAATTATTTCCTTAGTTTTGAATTCACTATAGGCACACTCCCAAAAAATGAGAGAAGAAATGTGGGGAAGAGGAGTAAGTTATATAGATTCGACTTTTCTAAGACTTCCTAGTCTTCATCTAAAATAGTGTTAGATAAATTAAACCCATTGTTATTATGTACTCCATTTCTCAATACAAAGCATAAAGAAGCTTTCTATATACTATATCCACATTCCTGATTGTTTATGTAATCACTAATTTGTTTTTAGCAAAGTCATATCAATCTATAAAGGATGAATTCTGTGCACAACTTTCTGTTACATAGCTCGTTTTTGCCTAAATGCCTCTAAAACATTATTTGTGATATTTATGACATTGTGATCCTTGTAATACTATAGTTAAATTTTCTGGATAATTTTGCTGATGCACAGATAATCTATAACAACATTAATGTACTACATAAAGATTTGTGTATGTACCTGTGTTCTTTCTAAAAAGTGATATATGTCTGAACTAACATTGTGTTTCAAAAACTTTAAGTCCCAGAGATGCCAAAGAAACCTGTCCCTGAAGAAAAGATTCCTGTTCCTGTTGCAAAGAAAAAGGAAGCTCCCCCAGCTAAAGGTACAGTGGCTTTTAAAGTAAAGAAGCCCTGTCTTTTGTCTTCGATGCAAAATATTTTGTGTTTAATTATCTGTTTATTGAGTTAGTTTAATCATAAATGAATGTTTTGTGGTGAGACTTGAACAAAAGTGTCTATCCACCTGCTTTCTTTTTTTTTTTTTTTGAGTCTTTCTTAAAAAAAAAAAAACTGTGCATAGCTACTTTAGAAAATATAAAATCAGTTTTAAAAATGTCTTTTCAAGTTCCTGAAGTACAGAAGAAAGTTGTGACAGAAGAAAAAATAACCATTGTTACTCAAAGAGAGGAATCTCCACCACCCGCAGGTACTTAATTCCCATCTCCATGAAATAACCTCATCTTTCCTTCAAGCTTCTTTAATTGCATGTCTTCTCTAATTGCCACTTCTATATTGCTCATTTATTTGGCCGTTTTGACAAATTTTAAAGTTCAATACTATCCTTTAAGTGCCAGAAATACCAAAGAAGAAAGTTCCTGAAGAAAGAAAACCTGTTCCTCGGAAAGAGGAAGAAGTTCCACCACCAAAAGGTATTGTCTCTCCATCTTCCCAAGAACTGTCTTTATGTTCCAGTCATTTTGTTAGTTTTGTGATATGAGTGCATTGTGGGTGTATATCTTTGTTTTGCATTGGGCTTCAATGAGATCACATTTAATTTCTTAAAGTGCATAATGTCTTTAAAGTGCCAGCCCTGCCTAAGAAACCTGTCCCAGAAGAAAAAGTTGCAGTACCAGTTCCTGTTGCTAAGAAAGCTCCTCCTCCTCGAGGTAGGATTTGCCTCAGTCCTCTGACAAAAAATCTCTGAGTGTGTTTATTCTTGCCTTCTCTATCTGGTCTGTGCTTGTACTGATTCTTTGTCTCACTTGCAATGGAACTTTTGTGTTTATGTCCTTGTGATATGTAACTTGTTTTCCCATTTTGTTAGTCAAAGTGGTGTACTGTGCAACACTTCTCCAAATCCTAGAAAGCGAGAATTGTTAAAATTCTTGATTTTAAACTTCAACTTTGATGCTTTCTTAAAGCTGAAGTCTCTAAGAAAACTGTTGTAGAAGAAAAAAGATTTGTTGCTGAAGAAAAACTATCCGTCACAGTTCCTCAAACGGTGGAAGTCATGCGGCATGAAGGTATATAATCGGAAGTTAGGGGAGAAATGAGTTTTTATGTGTTTCCTCAAAGTTTCTTCTTCTTCCTCATGTGATTGTTTACCTTAGAACGTGTCCTCATCAGTTATTTCTTTATGTTGGTATTAGAATGTGTCTACCTTTTGTAGCCTTCTGGGACTAAGTCTTTTGTGTCTATGTTGGACTTGAATCAATTGAAGGAAGTGGATGAGTCCCGAAAATATGATAATTTTGAAAGTGGCCACACTTGGACACAACTCAAATATTCTTCTCAGTCTTGGGCTGTACTTGCCTTTATCTTAAATTAGCTTCCTCCTTCTTATAGTGAGGAAATACCATGAGGCTATGTCCTAAAAAGACAGAGGAGCAGTTATTCATGTAGTGACCACATGGCTGTATATACATCTCTATCTCAGCAGGCTGAATTTAAATGAAACTTATTTTTTAAACTATCTGCAGAGGAGGAATGGGGTTATTCAGAAGAGGAAGAAAGTGTGTCCATTTCAGTTTATAGAGAAGAAGAAAGAGAGGAGGAGGAAGAAGCGGAAGTCACAGAATATGAAGGTACACAATGCAAATAAGCTAGAGAAGATCTGGGTTTTTGATGAAGTGTTTTCTTTCACGAATTGTTTCAGACCAATGAAAAAAGACACAAAAAAAGTGACACAAATTCAGTGAACATCTACTGGTCTCATTAAATGAATATTTTGATCAAAACACGAGATTCAGGAGCATTATGCTAGATTAAATAAATCCAATGTATTTCTTGTCCACCCCTTCTTACTTGCCTACATAGAATAAAAGAGGCTTCATATTTAGATATAATTAATCAGAGCAGGTATCTCCATATATATATATATATATATGCTTTCATTAAACAGGATTTGGCTTCAGCATGGTGGGCTGGCATAAACTTTACCTTAGTAGTCTAATGTATAATTGGTGTTGCTCAAACATTGTTTGTACCACAATCCACAGACAGAAATATATTTTATATTATAATCCTACACAAATGTGCAAAACAGAAAACTTTAATTTTTTTATTCTAGACATTGAAAAAATACAAGTCATAACCCATTAAGTCTATTGCAGAAGTCACTAATATATCTTGACTCATAGTTTTAAAATGAACAAGAAAATATATAACCTCATAACATTCCAGGAGTAAGGCCATATTTGTGAGTCTGAAGCAGTGAACACATAGGGCTTTCCCATATTTTACATATGAGAAAACAGTTATGTTAGTTATATGACCAGATTGACTTGTTACTCAGATCTTTTCATACCTATAATGCTAATTATCTATAGTTTCTTAAGGACAGAACCAACAAACCATTTCATTGGGATATCTTTTAATGAATTAAGGCAACACCAGGTTTCCAGCTAAAATCCAGCATACGGCTAAAGCCATGTGGCCAAAAGAACTTCCCTAAGAAAGTTCCTGAGGTCTGCTTGTAAAGAGAAATCAATAAGCTCCTTAACCAAACTAACTCTCTTCCCAGTGAGAAGATGAGTAGAATTAAAGTACATTTATATGCCCTAAGTATCTGTTTTTATCTGTCTAATAAAAGATGCTTCACCATGCCCCTTTCTTCAGTTGGAACAAGCCCACGTAAAAAGCCAAGGTGCATAGTCTTAATGGAATGCCTTGGAATAGGGCAAGATGGGACATGACTCTCAGGAGGAAGCCCACCAGTTCTGTTGTGCTTCCTGGAAGAGGCCATGACGTTGGGCATAAGTCAGGAAGCTGGTAGATTTGAAGACGACACCGCCTTTTCTAAAAGTGTCCATAAAACCACGTCTGATTTCAGCTTTTAACAATGTAAATTTCCTTCAGTACTCCAGACTCTAGTGAAAAGGAGAAACACTGTGATATTTTTATGTTTTCATTAAATCCAAAAGATATAGTAAAAAGATGGGTGGCTTGTTAGGTTTACTTTCACTGTAAGGAACAGATACATTTTTAACCAGACACTTCCATTCCTTACTTAACTTTGGCCAGGTGTGGTGGCTCACGCCTATAATCTCAATGCTTTGGAAGGCCAAGGAGGGAGGATTTCTTGAGCACAGGAGTTCAAGACCAGTCTGTGCAACATAGCAAGACCCCATTTCTACAAAAATAAAATTAAAAAACAGCCAGGCATGGTGGCATGTGCCTGTAGTCCCAGTTACTCAGGAGGCTGAGGTGGGAGGATCTTTTGAGAACAGGAGTTTGAGGTTACGGCGAGCTGTGATTGTACTACTGCACTTTAGCCTGGACAACAAAGCAGGACCTTGTCTTAAATACACACACACACACACACACACACACACACACACACACAAACTAAAACTGTATACACATAGGCTCAAAAATCATGTGAAGCCTCTTGCTTCTTCCACCATACCTGCCCCACAAAAGTGGGGGAGAAACAACATGAAATATTATCTTACAATTCGCTTGAATCCTCAAGTATATGTTTCTGCCCTATGACCTTCAAATCTAGAATGCTCTGCTATTTGTGAAACTCATCACCAAATTCTTGTGTTCTTGTTAACTTAGGTATTATAATTGTTTTTTGTCTTGCACGTGTCCTCTTGTTGCTGTGGGTATAAGCATTATTATCTGTGTGACACGTGAAAATTAAGTTAATGAAACATATTTCCCATTTCCCATACTCTTTATTGATGCATATGCTTTGATTAAAATGCTCTTTGCGTATTTTAAATAGGAACAAGCAGGGATTTGGTAAGGGTTAAACTTTTGCTATTGTAATTACTCTTTGAAGTGATAAATTAAAGCTAAAATTAAACATGAAAAACACTGTAATTTATCTTCTTTAAAATTGCTGTCGTTAAAGTAATGGAAGAGCCTGAGGAATATGTTGTGGAAGAAAAGCTGCACATTATTTCCAAGAGAGTGGAAGCTGAGCCAGCCGAAGGTATACTGACTCTTTAATTAGTTTTATCCCTGTGTTAGCTTGTCTCCTTCTTTATGTTTTCTTGTAGCTAATTTATCATCCATATTACAAATATTGATAAACATCATGCCTAACAAAAAGATAACACTTTTATTGAAAATAAATCTGGACATTTCTACAAGTATATTTTATAATCTTTTCAAGTGACAGAGAGGCAGGAGAAGAAAATTGTACTGAAACCAAAAATTCCTGCTAAAATAGAAGAGCCTCCACCAGCTAAAGGTATGATTTCTTTCCAAAAAGTGCAACACTATTTGTTTGAATGTATGTAATAATAGCTTCAGTTTGCATAGCTGTCTACATTTTGTCAGCACACGTGTATAAACGTATTTACTGAGTATTGTCATTAATGTTTGTATATATGTGTGATCTTTACAAAAAGTGAATTCTAAGCCCCAAAACTGTATCACTCCATATGTAAGGCAAACTCATATTCTTAAATTTAATCTTTCTAAAGTTCCTGAAGCACCTAAGAAAATTGTGCCGGAAAAGAAAGTTCCTGCTCCAGTTCCTAAAAAGGAAAAGGTGCCCCCACCTAAAGGTATTGGATTTTATTTTACTCTTCAAGACTGTCTTTTTTATCTTAAATTGATGCATTCTTCAGATTTTTTAAACATTAACAAGAAAATAAGTGTGCCTATGTTTAGTGTTTTCCATATTGTGTGTTTGATGGTGTTGCCTGGTATCTTTTAAGTGCCAGAAGAGCCAAAGAAACCAGTTCCAGAAAAAAGGGTTCCTCCAAAAGTGGTTAAGATGGAAGAACCTCCCCCAGCCAAAGGTAAACAAACCTCCCCAGGAGAAAAACTAGGAACAAATGGCTTGTCTGTCTTTCTCTCTGCTGCCGTCCTTTGGGTAATATCGTTTATATGTAGGTTATTGGTGTTGGTTGGTGACAATGGTGTCTTTGGGTGGAGTATTCCTTGTGATGTTTATTTGTGTGTGCCTTATAAATTCTTCCATCCTAAAATCACAGTATTTTCTGGCTAATATATTTTTTAAGTCCACTTTAATGTAACTCCCTAATCCTAAAATTATCTTTTAAGTGACTGAGAGGCACATGCAAATTACCCAGGAAGAAGAAGTTCTAGTTGCTGTAACTAAAAAGAGGCGCCTCCAAGAGCAAGAGGTACATCGCCCTTCCATTATGCACAACATTGTACTTGCCCTACTCTCTTTACCAAACACACTGGTTATAGGTGTTGCTTTTTGTTGTTGCTGTTACAGTTGTTGTTTTATGTTTAAAATAATGAAAATGTCAAGTTTTTTATGTTTGGGTTACTCCTATATGGCTGCCTTTTTGTGATTTGAAAGAGGGAAACAACACCTTAAAGTGAAATCTCTCTTTAAAGTGCCAGAGGAACCGAAGAGAGCTGTTCCAGAAGAAAAGTTTCCGAAACTCAAACCTAAGAGAGAGGAGGAACCACCAGCTAAAGGTATACTGACTCTTTAAAAAAGAAAAAGAAATCAAAAGAAGCATCCAGGCATTAACATTTATCTAGTGGAATAAGTATCATTAGAAAAAAAATAGACATATTGTAAAGTAAGTAACATAAGTTTGTTAATGCATATCAATCACACAAAACTAAACATTTTTGATAATAGAAAATACTTTTTTCCTCAAAAAAAGTGAAGCTTCTTCTAAACATATGTGAATAGTTTTCCTTAATCTGTATTTGTCTTCTAATGTCTTTGTCCGTAAACTAATCTGCCTAGATGCTTGTTTTATGTGGCAATCTTTGATGACATTTTAAATTGTTTTAATTTTGAATTTTCTACATTGTACCAGTAAAGCTTAGGAAAATGTCTTAGAATTAAGGTGAAGAAACTATTCATGTAACACAGATTTCTGTCTAATGCTTGTACTTAGTTTGAGTCATTATTTACGCTAGTTGTCCTTTTAAACTTTTATGAATACTACTTGATCTTCCTAAAATTATTCAAGGTTTTTGAAGTACTAGGTGGCCTTTTATTTAAAAAAAAAAAGATATTCGTATGTAGATTACAGCAGGTTTATTTCCAAGTCTATTGATTTTCTTGCCTTTTAAATGAAAGTTTAATCAGGCACTGTTATGATTGCTTTTGTCCTTGGATTGTTTGTGCAAAATTTCTCTTCACACACATGTTTTCATAATCTTGCAATTCACTTTTAATAATTACTCTTTTAAAGTGATTGAATTAAGAAAAAGAGCAGTAAAGGAAGAAAAAGTATCCATTGAAGCTCAAAAAAGAGAACCTCCACCCACCAAAGGTATATTGAGCTTTGATTGAATAATGTGAGGCATGAAATTATCTGACTCTTTGCTTTCTAGTTCCCAATCTGATTCCTATACTTTATTAGCTTGTTGTTGGCCAAGGGCAGGGCATCCAACATTTGAAATCACAATTAGTAAATATACTCTATGATACCTTGACCAGCAAAAAAACAGTCAGGGTCTCCCATAATTAGTGCATGAAACCAACACAAAAGAATAAAATCAAAGCACATTGTTACTATCAGTTATCCCTAAAAGTGCTTTAAGTAAAGTGCTGCCTGTTGTTAATATTATTTTAGAAGTAACTATAATGGAAGAGAAAGAATGGTCTTATACCCGAGAAGAAGAAGCTGTTTCAGTACAACGGGAAGAAGAATATGAGGAATATGAAGAATACGACTATAAAGAATTTGAGGAGTATGAACCAACAGATGAATATGACCAATACGAAGAATATGAGGAGCGGGAATATGAACGATATGAAGAGCATGAAGAATACATCACAGGTATGAGCAAAACTGCAAACTCAAAACCACACTAAATATATGCACATTCCATTAGAACAAGATAAAAATTTGGATGCCCAAAGACATTTGGAAAGAACTATGTTTCGTTTCATAAATGTGGAATTTTCTTCTTTGATAACTTCTGGGGGGGGAAGAAAAAACCTCTCTAAATCTTAAGGTTGTTGTTAGACTTTGGTTCTGGGAATAATCAGTTGCCCCCCTTGTTTTTCCTCATATGCAAAATAGCAAATGTCCCTAAGTTTCTTTTTCAAAAGGTTACAAGTTTATCTTCAAGTGCCCAAGATCATTCTTGTACATGGTCAAAAATTTCTGAACATCCCTTATTCTGAAGCTTGCTATTATGGAGTATGATAGGCTATTGAGAAATTACATTTACCCACAGGATTCCCATTATCCAATCTTGACAATGACTACTTCAAAAGTAAAGACAGACATGTAAGCTAACACAACCTGTTGTGTTTTACCTAATGAAGGTCAAATTTGTAGGCATATAGTTTGAGTTCCAAAGAGTTTATTTTACTCAAAGTATAAATTTATATTGCAATTTTGAAATGAATCAATATTATTTCACTTATTCAGTTTCTGATGTTTCATAGCCTAACTTTGAGAACACTCTACATAGTCTTACAGATAGCATTAAAAACCAGTGTTACAGGGGAGTTTGAGCCAGGATTTTATCTACCTGAAGTGAAATGAGCATTTTAATATGTAAGAATTACCTAATTAAAGAAAATAGCAAGAAGGACAGGACAATATGAGCTTGTTCTGCTTGGACCTCTGATTCTTGCCCACCTCAATAGGCTATGGCTATACTGTAGATAAAATATATTATTTCAATCATTTGATTCCTTTTAAGAAGTTTTTAAATTTATGTTCTAAAGTCTAACATGAAATACCTTGTATGTACTTTTAAAGAACCAGAGAAGCCTATCCCTGTAACGCCTGCACCAGAAGAACCAGTTCCCACAAAACCAAAGGCCCCACCAGCTAAAGGTAGAGTAAAAAAAACATTATCACCTGTAAGAGATCTTTGTTCCCTCCATGTTTGTCTTACTACAAAAATATATGTAAAAGCAGCAGTATACAAATTCTGTGTGTGTTTGGGAATATTATGTTCTATTTGTCTTTCTTAACTTTTTGTTCTTACTAGCCTTGAGAAATCTGGTTCAGGTTTTTAAATCTCTTAATATTGATATCTTAAAGTGCCGAAGAAAGCTGTCCCTGAAGAAAAAGTACCAGTGCTCATTCCTAAGAAACTCAAACCTCCACCACCCAAAGGTACATTACCAGGTAATAACCACCAAGAACAACTTTGTTATGTATGTTCTAAAATCATGTCTTCCTACCCTGTCTGATGTTCTGTGTTTTTGCTGAGTAGGATATTCTTGTCCTGATTCTTATATTTCAGTTTTTTTATGTGTATTTATTACATAGTATTCATGGAGTTGGTTTTAATGCTCTTTAATAATTAATATCTTTAAAGTGCCTGAAGAACCAAAGAAAGTTGTTGAGGAAAAAATACATATTTCAATTATCAAACGTGAAAAAGAGCAGGTGACTGAACCCGCTGCTAAAGGTACAATGATTTCCTTCCTCGATTGTGATATTTTCTGATGCCTCTTTTGAAATTAATGTAGCTATGATTCATTTTATTTTGTTGTTTCATGTTTTTTAAATTGTCAGCAGAATGTTGTATGTAAAAATATATAAATACAGGATAAGAAGATAATACGTTTAAAAGGAAAAATTATTTCAAAATAAATCCATAGCCTGTTAGATAATGGCTGTGTCCTACCACATGGCTACAATACATATAAAATGGAATGGGTTTAAAATCAGTGACCATTTGGCATATTCCTGATTTACCTAAACAATGTAATGATATGATAATATTCACCAGATTTTGGAAACTGTTTATTCATTCTAAACTCATTTTGAAGATTTTTTTTTAAAGCGAACCAGTTTCCAGTCATTTTCCCCCCAGTTCATACTAAGTATGAAGCAACTTCCTCGCTTTTTCAGAAAGTATACTAATTGAGAAGTAAATTTAGTTTTTCAGGAAAGGATATTTATTTCAAGCAGAGATATTTGAACACTAAACATCATTTCACATTTGGGCTTTCCTACTTCATGTTTGCTTGGGTACTTCTGTGTATTTGCTTTTCTATGAAGCTCAGAATCCTTTCCACGGAGCGTATAAAGTTTCTTAAAGATGAACAATCACATATCTATCTCATTAAAACAAGATGCATTATTCTATCTGCTTAAAGTACAGCAAAGCAAACATTGACTAGGTGGCCTTTTTCTAACAATAAAATTTCCTTATACTTAATATTTCAAGTGCCCATGAAGCCCAAGAGGGTTGTCGCAGAAGAAAAAGTGCCTGTCCCTAGAAAAGAAGTAGCACCACCTGTTAGAGGTACCTAATGGCACTCATTTTAATGTGTTGTTCGTCTTTTGCTGTTGAATTCCTCTTCTGTGTATGAAGTTCTTTTGCGGGGGAAAGTAAATCTTGTTCTTTCTTCTGTTATAAATGGGTCTATGTTTCTAAGGTGTCCTAATTTTGTTGAGTAATTAGCAAATGTCCAACTTAAAGATAATATCTTTAAAGTGCCAGAAGTGCCTAAAGAACTTGAACCAGAAGAGGTTGCCTTTGAAGAGGAAGTTGTGACCCATGTAGAAGAATATCTTGTAGAAGAAGAAGAGTACATTCATGAAGAAGAAGAGTTCATAACTGAGGAAGAAGTGGTGCCAGTGATACCAGTCAAAGGTAGATGATTCCTCCTGCAAAGGGATGTGCAACAGCATCTTTGGAGTTTGGGTGTCTGATTTGGTCAGATTCTGGGGGTTATTAGCACTAATGGTGACCAATTCTGCTTACTTTAAAGCAGATATTTTTAGATGCTGAAATATGATTTCTACAGGTGCTTTTCACATTTTATGTCTTTCATGCAACATTTCCAACATTCTTAATAATATCTTTAAAGTGCCTGAGGTACCCAAGAAACCTGTTCCAGAAGAGAAGAAACCTGTTCCTGTTCCCAAAAAGAAGGAAGCTCCACCAGCAAAAGGTACACCACCATTCACTGATGGGTATCTAAGAGACCTCATCTGCCTAGAAATAGTTAACTCAACTTTCTTCTGAGTTCAAAGCCTTGTGTGTGTCCTATCTGTTGTTAAAAACCATTAGCTGTGTTTTATATGGATGTGTTGTTACTAGTAGTTAGAACTTAACAATAAACAATATCTTTAAAGTGCCTGAGGTTCCTAAGAAGCCAGAGGAGAAACTTCCTGTGCTCATTCCTAAAAAGGAGAAGGCTCTGCCAGCGAAAGGTACATCCTTATAATCCATCAATGGAATAACATGGTAATTCACCTATGTAGCATAACTTGGTGAGCCATAGCAGACCATTTCCCATGACAATATTAACAACATTAATGCCATGACAAGAATCACTCAGCTGGCCACAGGAGCAGTTTCCCTGGTACTCATCTCTGAATTTTACCATCAGAGCATGCTTATGCTCAATGGCTGGCTCCTCCCCTTTAGTGGAAAGTTCTTCAAGTAAAATACATTTTTTGGCATATCAAAATGGTCAAAACCATCATTTGCCAGGCATTGTGTCTTGTCTTTATCACCAGTCCACGTTTTTTCAGTGTTTTTAATTTTAATTTTTGTGTATTTTCTGGCCCTTGTTTTGTGGCTGTTATAATTTTCAGTCTTAAAGTGAAATTGACAGAATATCTATGATGCTGCAATTAAGGCCCTACGTTGCTGGCCTTAAATTCTTAGCTATGGGTGAAAAATGTGACACTTAACTCTATTTGATATCTTTAAAGTTCCTGAAGTACCCGAGAAACCTGTACCAGAAGAGAAAGTACCAGTACCAGCTCCTAAAAAGGTGGAAGCTCCACCCGCCAAAGGTACATGAACTTGCAATGTTGTAATTATTTTTATTTTACAATTGCATATGAGTAAAAAATTAATTGGTTTAATTCTGTACTCTTTGGGATGCAGCTCTTTAGACAAAATCAAATATTTTAAAAATAAAATGCTTCTTGGAATATCATTGTCCTACTTTTATTACCTTATCTTAATCATTTGAAACTATACTTGGAATCAATATTTTTATGTTGTATAAAATTTTTCTCTAAATCATTTCTTTAAAGTGCCAGAGGTACCCAAGAAGCCTGTGCCGGAGAAGAAGGTGCCAGTTCCTGCTCCTAAGAAAGTGGAGGCTCCACCTGCAAAAGGTACATCATTTCATCATTTAAAGTACCTGGGGGGAAAAGCTCACATTTATGTATATTCACATACAAATTTCCCCGTAACACTGTACGTTTTTAAAGTGTTTATCTTGTTAGAAATATGTCAGGTTGTGATTCTTTTTTATATCTGTTGCTCTAAAACATTGTAAACGAACATATTCTTAAAGACAAATAATATCTTTAAAGTGCCAGAGGTGCCCAAGAAGCTCATCCCAGAAGAAAAGAAACCAACACCTGTTCCAAAAAAAGTGGAAGCACCACCACCTAAAGGTACATTAATCTGTAACAGATCCAGGGTAAAAAGGAAAACTAACTGGTGTTAGACAGCCTTACTAATTATAATTAATGCTTAGTATTTATGCTGATAATTGATACTTTATGATCACAGAATATTTGCCTTTCATAAGCTTCTTCATTGTTTTGAATATTTTACACAAAAGTGATGTTTGTACCATTGAATAAATATCTTTAAAGTGCCAAAGAAACCTGAACCAGTTCCAGTTCCTGTAGCTCTACCTCAGGAAGAGGAAGTTCCATTTGAAGAAGAAATTGTTCCTGAAGAGGAAGTTCTACCTGAGGAAGAGGAAGTTCTACCTGAGGAAGAGGAAATTCCACCTGAGGAAGAGGAAATTCCACCTGAGGAAGAGGAAATTCCACCTGAGGAAGAGGAAGTTCCTCCTGAAGAAGAGTATGTACCTGAAGAAGAAGAAGAATTTGTACCTGAGAAAGAAGTCCTTCCAGAAATTAAACCTAAGGTGCCAGTACCTGCACCAGGTATAACAGCTCTTCTTGGAATCATCAAGGCCTGTTTTGTGTTGAATTCTGCTTTTCCATCCATTTTTTCATCTCCAGTTTTATCTATAATGCTTTACCCTCTGAGATTGACCATCTAAATCTTAGAAAACATTCCAGACATGTGTGCTCTTATTGTGTGTCTGTCTGCCTTGTGTATCTGTCTATTGTAAATTATCTAAATGTCTTTTCAAATTACGTGTTATATAATGTTGTTTACTTGTTTGTGGTCTTATTCTCATGTGTCTCTTTGTTATATATATATACACGACCATATGTACGTGGTTTTTAATGCCTTCAAATGAAATGTTTTTAAGTGCCTGAAGTGCCAAAGAAACCTGTACCAGAGAAGAAAGTCCCTGTTCCTGCTCCTAAAAAAGTGGAACCTCCACCACCACCCAAAGGTACACCTCCCCAAAGTGAATACATGTTCTTCACCCTTAGCTTCACCACATAAATTATGATGAAACTGGGTTTTAGGAAATATTATATTTATAAAATAGACAATCACACAGTTACATATCTACTTCTAAAAATGTTCAGGAACACTGATACCCATTTTTTCACTGGGGTGCAAAGCAGTATTCAAGAACAAAGATGAAGGGAAATGTCCCAAAACTGACTCAAAAGTTCTAATTAATGTCCTATAATTTGATTAGGAAATTAATCATAGTTTTCATGGAGATATATTTAAATATATGAGAACAAGTATACTATATATTTAAATATATTGAAAAATATTATTAATAAATATTCCTAAATTTCACCCTTCAACCATTTATATTAAATGCCTTTGTAACACCAGGCTAAAAATAAAAGATGAATGTATTAAAACAGAATAATAGTTATGTCTTCTAATACATATACATAAAAGGCAGCCCAACATGTTTTGATTTTAGCATTGACTTTGTACCTTGTCATATTACTTTCAGCAAGTTCTTTAATCAACCTGAGCCTGAAGTTATTTTCCTATAAAATAGGGATACTAATATCAGTCCTAATGGGCTCAGCTATTATTGTGAGGATAAAATAAAGTAAGATATTAAAGTAGTCTATCATCAAATGAATAGTATCCAGATGTAATATATTCAGTCAGCTCATAGTACAGGACAGAATTCATATATTTGTGCTTTAAAACTCAATAATATTTTCTACAAAAACTGCTGGCATGGCTACTTAAAATCAGTATAACCCTCCTATCAGGCCATATAGTTACATAATCAAATGAAATGCTAAAGCTGATCCTTTATTGGATATCAACGATTCAGAAATGCTTTCTAGACAATAAATTACTAGTGAAATTTAAATGGATGAGACATTAGGTTGGTGCAAAAGTAATTGCAGTTTTTACCACAAAAAGTAACATCAAAAACCGCAATTACCTTGCACCACCCTAATAGCATCTGTCCTCTGATAATTACATATGCTGCTGGTCCCTTACTTTACAAATCTTAATTCCATTATAATATTTCGGCTCCCAACTTGATTTACAGACCTGTCCTGCGCAGCTGTTGCGTGTTGGTCTTTCTGTGTGTGGGGGACTTCTTGGTTTCTCTCTTTTTTGTCCTTCAAAATAAATTCTTGTCATGAAATGATGTCTTTAAAGTGCCTGAGATTAAGAAGAAAGTGACAGAGAAGAAAGTGGTCATTCCCAAGAAAGAGGAGGCTCCTCCTGCCAAAGGTATTGCTATTCCCAAGTCAATTAGACTATGCCATTTCTTTCCTTCACCTGTAAAAGTCAAATGTCCTGTTTCCCTATTTGTTAGCACAACTTATATTACCACTATGTCTACTGTCTTTGTGTTTGTAAAACTGTACTTATAAAATAAAATAATATTTTTTAAGTGCCTGTGGTACCTAAGAAACCTGAGCCAGAAAAGAAGGTCCCTCCTCCTGGTCTTAAGAAAGCAGTGGCCCCTCCTGTTAAAGGTACATCATCCCATAACAGGGATGTGTTTGCTGCACCAATGTTGAACTGTGGTTCTATCCACACAGGATGTTCAACATAAATGTGTACGCTGTATGGTCTGTCATTCACATTCGTCATTTGTGACTCTTTTGCATCCATGTTTGTACTGTGTACATTTTTTCACTTGGTGTTGGTGTGTTTTACATTGTTTCTCTACGTATGTTGTTTCTAAAAAGTAAAAATATATCTTTAAAGAGCCAGAAATCACTAAGGAACTAGTCCCTGAAGTACCCATTTCTTCCTACCAAAAAAAAAAAAAAAAAAAAAAAAAGTAAAGAAAAGAAATAGAGGCTAAAGCAGTAAAAAGCAGAGTATCTCTTTAATAAACCCTTAATCTTAAATGACAAACATTTTTATTCTTTTCTCATTAACCGAGTCTGTAAAATGTCAATGTTTCATCTTGTGTATGTGCCTTGTGATATTTACTCTCTTGTGTTGGAAACTGGAAACTTGGTCTTTATTCTTCTTTGATTCTTGCATTTTAAGTGTCTAAAATAATCAATGTCTCTCAAGTTCCTGAGGTGCCTAAGAAGGTGGAAGAAAAACGAATCATTCTCCCTAAAGAAGAGGAAGTTCTACCAATTGAAGGTAGATGACTTTCTAAGAAAATAACATTTCAAAGTCATCCTTGTCTTATTGTTGTCTAATATTTGAAGTAGATAAATGTACAATTTACCCCAGGAAATAAACATATTCAGATTCTAAAATAAATTATTATTAAACTAATAGAAATTGGGTAGGCGAGTTAATATTATTTGAATCTTCTTCCTGCATGTTCAGCCTGTTTGTCTGTTTGCTATTTGTTTTATTTTAATTAGAATTCATGAAGGGAAACTGTATTTGCTGTGGGAAATTTTTCATCAAATGACTTAGTAGGCAATTGTGAAATAAGCTTATCCAAAAGAAATTCTAGTTGAGCCTGAGTAACTGGTGTAGAAAACCTGACTTCTACCACAAGTGGCTGGTTTGACTTCAAACAAGTCTTTCATTAAAAAAAAATAACAATAATAATTTTAACTAAATTATCCGAAGTCCATTCTAGTTCACAAATGCTAGGATAGACCTAACATATTTTGAAGACCTAGTAGAGATTTTTTAAGGACTAGTGATTTTCCACAAGCATTTGGAAGGCTGAGCAGTTTTCAGATCTATCTCTTTAGTCTAATATTCAAAATAATTATAAAAATAATTTTAAAAATAATAATCTTTTTAAAGTTACTGAGGAGCCTGAAGAAGAGCTTATTCCAGAAGAAGAGATTCCAGAAGAAGAGATCCCAGAAGAAGAGATTCCAGAAGAAGAGATCCCAGAAGAACCACCTAGCATAGAGGAGGTTGAGGAGGTGGCGCCACCTAGAGGTATAGCTGCTTTTAAGAGTTGAACGTTTAAAATACTCAGTGTTCCAAATCTTTTTCAGAATTTATCTAAATCTAATATTCACCAGCATGCTTTTCTTATATCATATCCATGATAAAGTAAAGATTAATTATTCCTGGCACCTGAATCGATGTGTCCTTTTTTTACTCTAAATTTTTCTACTCCATCTGCAATACAGCTAAGAATGAGAGATTGCTTTTCTGTTAGAGGCGATTTAATTTTTTTGACCAGGCCCTACTGTAATACTTTCTCCTAGATTTCAATCCTTAATTTTTTTTTCAGTACTAGTATGGCGGGAATCTATTGCTGTGGTTAAAGTGTTCATTTTTTAGAAAAATCTTTAACTTACTATTCCTGAAGAATATGATTATCTTTTGTGTACTTGATATTATATTTGCTTATAGGATTTCTAAGTAATATCCTTCACACCCCTAGGGTTCCTACTCCACATTTCTTATTACTATTTAGGTTGCTAATATCTTTTAAAAATAAGTCAGTGTTTTGTGATATTTATTTATTTGTTGGTATATGGATGGTGTTCTTCTCATCACATGCCAGTTTTCAAAATGTTCATAAAATTTCTTTTTAGTGCCCGAAGTGATTAAGAAAGCAATACCTGAAGCACCTACTCCTGTTCCTAAAAAAGTGGAAGCACCACCAGCTAAAGGTATATCAAACCTCGTTATTAGTATCTTTAAATTCCCATTAATTTTCTTTCTAAAAAGCAACATTGTCTTTTTTGATTGCTTTCTTATAGTCATTTAGGTAGCAAATTGATTAAGGACCTGCAAAAATATAACTCATTCCATTTCTTTAATCTTTTCTGGGAGGTTAATGAATAATTTTGTGAGTGTGTTTATGTATGAATTATTCTGGAAGCTTCTTAACTAGCTGATAATTTTAATGTATTAGTATGTCTCTCTATACTTATATACATAGCAATGGATTCCTCTTCCCCCACATTCTAGATTTGTTCCATAAGTAGAGTTTTCTTATGTGTAATAATAATTATGTTACTATATTTATTATTTTAATGGAAAAAAATCTAATGCTTGGATGATAACTATTTTAAAGAGCCTTACATCCCTTTTGTAATGTTTAGCCCAAGCATTCAAGGTTATTAAAAAATGTCTACTTTTCACTGCTTCCTAATTCACTTAATGCTTCAGATAGTGCTCTTAAGCAATTAGATTATGCTGTCCCCTCACACAGCAGGCTCCTCAGCTAATATAAGGGTGCACAGCAGAATGTGAGGCCAGTGTCAGAGCTTAAATACTCTATAATGATAAGCACTTTTTAAAAAGTCTTCATCAAGTTAAAAATAGTAAAAGTGGGCCCATATTGGTAATCTCAGTTATTAAGAGAGAAAAAAAGGAATGGCACAGGTACTTTGTGAACATTTCTTCTGTGGGAATGTTAGGACAAATGAGTGATTTAAGAAAGTATTTTTATTGCCCACAGTACAGAGTGACTTCTGAGAAACTTTAATTACTGTAATGTTGGTGATGTCTGTGGTGTTTTTACTTCACGTGTGTTATTGCGCATTCTCAGCTAACTAAAACATCTAATATCTTTAAAGTGCCAAAGAAAGTTCCTGAGGAAAAGGTACCTGTTCCTGTTCAGAAAAAAGTGGCACCCCCAGCCAAAGGTATATCTTCTCTTTCAAGCCTGACTTCCTCTTCTGTCTTTTTTTATTAAGACTTTTATATTTCATGTCTCTGTGTCTTGATTGTTTTTGATGACTTTTGTCTATGAAAGCTTGCTCTTGACAGTCCTAAATATTAAAACTATATCTTTAAAGTGCCTGAAGTAACAAAGAAAGTTCCAGAAAAGAAAGTCTCCGAAAAGAAAGTCCTTGTGCCTAAAAAGGAAGCTGTTCCCCCAGTCAAAGGTATTTTTGGAAAGATGTTGGATTTTCATGTATTGTTGCATGCAAGCCTTTATTCAGTTTTAAAATATATATACTTTTTGAATATACATCTTTGTTTCTTCAGTGTTTAAAAAAAATAAGTCTCTTAAAATAGATGCTCTTTCAGGGAGAACTGTCCTTGAAGAAAAAGTATCAGTTGCCTACCACCAAGAGGAAGTAGTGAAAGAAAGACTAGAATTAGAAGTAGTAAAAGCAGAAGTGGAAGAAATTCCAGAAGAAGAAGAGTTCCATGAAGTTGAAGAATATTTTGAAGAAGACGAGTTTCATGAAGTAGAAGAATTCGTCAAAGTAGAAGAACGTAGAGCTGAGGAAGAACACAGAGTTGAAAAAGTACACAGGGTAATAGAAGTTTTTGAGGCTGAAGAAGTGGAAGTATATGAAAAACCAAAAGCTCCACCTAAAGGTACAGAGAATTCTGCAAATAATACAGATTCTTGTATCTTGCTCTAACTTCCTTTGAAAGTAAATTTTGTGTTCAATTTGGAAGATTAGAAACCTCATGAAATACTTTAAACATGAGTTTAAATTATTTGACACAAAGATTAGTATCTCTTAACCACACAGAGTATAATTTTAGTAAAGATAGTAATATTTGATATCTACTTATCTAAGGAGGTCACTGTATGAATTTGAGGATTATTTAAATCTGACTAAGAATGTTACACAATTGTTACAGGTGCAAAAATAACTGACCAGTGTCATTAGTTAAGTGAAAGAGAAACTCCTCAGTTCACTGAGGAATTTACATGTTCAGGCAAAATAACCACTGCTTTGTTAAAATTTCAGTCAACTGTTCACAAGCTGAGAATTACTTATCAAAAGATTTTGCCAGTTTATGATACTTTCATTAGGGAAATAACATTAAGGAAGTGAAGTATTGGTAATGGCACCCATATTCCAGCATACTGTGAAGATAAACCATAGCACAAATAAATTATCTACAATACCACTCTAGATCTTGCACAAATTAATAATATATGTGTAATATGAAGGAATATGTGTGTGTATGTGTTTAGCATATATAGTAAATCTACAGTATACAATGATATTTAGCAAAATTAAAGCTCTTTTGGAAATGTGTGTCATAAATTCAAAAAATATAAATAAAGCCTTTTGTGAGACCTCATTGTACTAACTTTAGTAATAGTGCTCCAAAATACTTCAAGAGTTCATTCTAAACCAAAATACTAATATCTTTGAAGGGCCTGAGATATCTGAGAAAATCATCTCTCCAAAAAAGCCTCCTACTAAAGTTGTTCCTCGAAAAGAACCACCAGCTAAAGGTATCTTCTGGGTGAAAAATTACTACTTAAGTTTACATACAATATAGCACCTTGGTTGCTTTATAAGCACAAGTTTGCCTTCCACTTGATGTCTTTCTTTTGTATTTCTTGTTTTTGACATGTCTAAAACAAACTAGTATCTTTAAAGCAGCTGAAGGTCCAAGGGAAGTTCTACCAAAAAAAAAGATAGTCACTGTTGTTATACCTTAAACAACCGAAAAAAATATCTCTAGCAACCAAACAGTGAGCCCAGATTTCCTTCTTTGGTGCTATTTGATTTTATAGTCACTAACATGCTTACTGATAAACACATGTTTTTCTATTTGTTATTAATTATATTAACCTTGCAAATATAAATACATAGTGAATATGTGTCTAATGTCCATATTTTATTTTTGTAAATCTCTTAAAGTTTACAATAGAAATAAAAAACAGTATCTAATAAATAATATAAACTTATATCTTTAAAGTCCCTGAAGCATGTAAGAAAGTTATCACTGAAGAGAAGGTACAAACTCTTCCACAAAAGCAAACAGAAATAGCACCAGCTGAAGGCGTATTGTTAATTTTTCTTCTCAAGTTCTTACCATTATAACATGGGAAATTTTCTGGATTTTTGTTGTTATATTTGTTTTAAAATTCAATGCATTTGAAATACTGTAACGTATATGATAAGGTGATGTCTATATTTTATATTGTCACTGTGTTCTGTTCTGTGTTTATATCTCTCTTATGTTCTGCTTGTTAACAATTTTTATATTTAAAAGAATATTTAAATATAAAACAAATTATTACTATTATCTTTAAAGTACCGGAGGCGCCTAAGGAAATTGTGGTAGAAGAAAAAGTGCATGTTCCCGAAGAACCCAAAGTTCCACCAACTAAAGGTAACTGCCTTTTCTGATTCATCATTAATACAAAATCCTTTTTATTCACTTACTATGGAAGAGAGACAATTCTCCTCTCAGTGCCACAAGATGGCTATGAATGACATAAAGTTCCATTTATGTTCTATAACATAATCCTGCCTTTGGAGGCAATGTTTTAGGCATAAAGACATAAGCCCAAAGTTATCATTTGTATTGATCCTCTTGTTTAATAACTAAATAATATTGATCCCTCAACTTCTCTTTCAAAAATAATTCATTTTGGAAGCTCCTCTGAAGTAGCTTGAAAAAAATAAGTGTACTCTAAATGACAATAGAAAATGATACTATCTCCAAAGAGCAAAGTGTTTCTGATACAATGAAGCAAAACTCATCAACAAGGCAATTCGGAGAAATTCATTGACTGCATTTGACTTCTAGTTGACTTATAATTTGGGGATTTTTGGCATTCTCCTTGTTAGATGCCCCTTCTAGGCTTGATATGTTTATACCCAACTATAGAGTTCTGAAAATAAGATAAATAAATATCTTTAAAGCACCTGAAGTACCCAAGAAAATTGTCCCAGAAGAAAAAGTTCGTGAAGCTGTTCCTAAAAAGCCTGAAGTTCCACCAGCTAAAGGTATACAGTGATGCTAATCACAACATGAAATAACTTTTGATTTAGTTTTTCATGGTTTAAAGTGAATGTGTGTGACATTAAATCCTTATATTTTGTATCTTATATTTGTTGTTTATAACAATTAATATACTAATATCTTTAAAGTTCCTGGGATGCCTAAGAAAAGTATTTAAGAAAAAAAATCACCTATTGTTCTTTCTGAAGACACAGAGATATACAGTGAGTGTAGAAAAATTAGTGGTTCTTTCTGGTTTCATTTGTGTCCTTAAATTCAGTGTTTGTCTTTATAGCTTTGAAAAGCAAATATACTAATCTCTTGTAAAAGCCTAACATGCCAAAAATATGTGACTTAAATAATCTCAGTGGCTATTATCCTCAGACAAGATATATTTCCATGCCAATTTTTAAAAAGATACTTTACTTATCATAGTGTGTGATTTTAGAAAAGTCCTTTGTCTTGTTGAATTTTCCTAACCTATTCTGTATACAAGTGTCTTTTGCTTTGAACAATTTATTTTCTCAGATCATGAAGTAACTTACTTTAACGCCGTAATAATTGGATTTTATAAAATCAAATGCTCCACCATTTTTATTTTTTTACTCTTGACAACCATAATTGGAAACATTTTGGCAAAACTGCCCAAATGACCATAGATTTACAAGGCTACTCAAACCTCAAAAGAATTATCAAGACTTCTTTTTTTTTTTTTGGCTTTCAGACAAAATTGGGATTAAATAATCTCAATAACGAAATAATCCAAATAGTAAAATATCATGAGTAGAATACTGTTCAACAACCTGAATAATAAAAATGCCAGTAGTCAAAATAGTCTTTTCTGTTCTTTTTTTTGGCAGAGTCTTGCTCTGTCATGCCCAGGCTGCAGTGCAATGGCGTGACCTCAGCTCACTGCAACCTCGGCCTCCTGGGTTCAAGCGATTCTCCTCCCTCAGCCTCCTGAGTAGCTGGGATTACAGGCGCCTACCTCCATGCCTGGCTAATTTTTTGTGTTTTTGGTAGAGATGGGGTTTCACCATGTTGGTCAGGCTGGTCTCAAACTCCTGACTTCAGGTGATCAACCCACCTCGGCCTCCCAAAGTGCTGGGATTACAGGCATGAGCCACTATGCCCAGCCCTCTTCCACTTTTTTCATCTAAAAACTTTCCTGTTGAAACTTATTTTTGTTTTGTTGTTCATCCTGTTATACTCAGTTGGGATAAAAGTATATGATCACTTCCTCCTTTGAATATCCTTTCCATTCTTGACTTTAGTTATTTTTTTCAGCCAGTCTTTCTATCAAAAACCTGGAGAAATTTTTGTTGTCTTTATTTGCCTTGTTTTCCAAATACTTAATTTTTAAAAAATTTTCTGCCTCCAAACCCGAAATGGCTTTTACATTTATACTAAACTGTGAAACCATACATTAGATGCGATTTGAAAATATAGGTAATAAGGTTTCTAGAAAGGGAAAGGACTTACATGAATTTCTAGTAGGTCAAATATGGGAGAATTCTCAATGGCAATTCACTGTCTTCCCTGTTCTTTATGGACAAATCCATAAAAATAAGACCAATAGGACAATTTTACCAATAACTTTCTTAAGGCAAAATGAAGACTTATATAATCTTTGCCTGAACAATTCCTCCATTTTACTATCATGATCACAGAGAAATGCTGAGAGTCCTATATCATGAAACTGAGAATGAGGCTATCTGCAGCCAATGCATTCTAGCCACTAATTTATCTCTATGTGCTACTATTAATTTTGGTGATGAATGTGGTATTATATATTATATTTTTCTTAATACAATTCTTTATCCACCTTGAAACACCCTAATTATTTAAATACTAATATCTTTAAAGTTTATGAAGCATCTGAAGAAGCAGTCTTTGAAGAAAAAGTACTTGTGACTCAACCTCAAAAGACAAAACCCAAACTAGCAAAAGGTATATAACACCAATGATCCAGTCTGAAGAAAAACTATTTTTTGACTCCTTGTAAAAAGCTCAATAATTTTCTTTACCATTTATAAATATAACTATACTCATATCTTTTAAGTGCCTGAGCCACCCAAGAAAGTTGTTCCGGAAGACAAAATAGATGTGACTATTCCTAAAGAGAGAAACACCAGCAACTAAAGGTATATTTCAAATACATCAAATCCAGATGAATATCTTTGGTTTTAAGACTCAAACATTGCATGCTTTATATAATTTACTGTTTTTACAACTCTTAAATGTAAACCTACTGATATCTTTAAAGAGCCTGATACAATCAGAGAAGTTTTTCCAGAGGTGGAGGTACCTGAGGCTATTCCTGAAATTCCAGAACATCCTCCAACTGAAGGTATAAATAATTCTCTAGTTTGGAAATCTAAAGAAGAAAATATACTGTCTTCAGTCTGCAAAATGTTTAATGTTTAAAATACATTCTCACAACATCTAATGTTAAAATACTGTCTTTAAAGCATCTGATATACCCACGACAATGAATGATATATGACTTGCCCTCGAGAAAGTCAAGTCTCAAACATGTAATATACAAAGATAAAATATTAGAACAAAAATAACATTTCTAACATAAAGATACAATATCTGTTAACATTTCTAAGTTTCTTAGTATGTCATGTCTTCATGCCTTTGCCTTTTCTCGATTAAAAAAATACTAATATCTTTAAAGAGTTTGAAGTCTTCAAGGAAGTCATTCCAGAGGAACAAACTCCTATTGCTAAAAGAAGAAAACACCATCACCAAGAGGTACAAGTTGGAAGAAAGTCAGCTTTTTAATCTCATGTTTGCAGTTGTACTTAACACACGTAAAAATACTAATATCTTTTAAGCCACAGTGGCTGTGGAGGAAATCATTTCGGAGATGGATCCCCCAAGTAGAAGCTGTATGCATGGCCCAGTGAGTCATTCAAGGGAAAATAGAGGGAAAAAATACCTTTAACTTACACTCATGGAAGACGGTTGAGTCAGTGTATTTTTATGAAGACTCCAGAGAAAATATATTTACACATATAATGACCAAAACATGTCTTAAAGAAAATATTTAATTCAGTGTGAAGTTTATCTATAATATAATCTCTACAAGATTAGACCACCTGAGAGCCTCCCAGAATGTCCTCCAACCAAAGCAAAAATAATTCCAGTTAAAGCTGGAACTCTCCCCTCAGTGTTCATTTGCACCTCTCATAGTCTTTTATTTTTCAAGCATTATACATTTTTTTCATTTTCAAATCTCTTTAGACAAGTCAAAACATGATAAAGCTTTAAAACTTCCAGAATAGTAATTTAATTATAACACTTATGGTATTCTGTAATTTCAAGAATATCCAAATATTTTGATTTTTTTTTCTCAGTCTGTAATCTTTTGGTGGTTCTCCCCTCTCCTAAACTTGAAAAACACTCACCTTTTTAAAGTGCCTAAAACGTGAATGCAAAAAGACGCCAATCTAGATTTTTTGAAGTGGCTATAATTTTGTTTTTCTCAAAGTAATAGCTAGAGGTATAGCATTAATTATAATCAATGTTTCCACTTTCCATGATCTAATTTTCTATGCATCTACCATTCCAAGAAATAAAATTACTAATATTGATAGTGCCTGAGGTGACCAAAAAACAGCTGCTCATAACCAAATATTCACACTGCTACAAAAGAATCCAATTCTGGGTGCAGGGAGTGCAAGAAGGTTCCTATCTGGAATGTTCTGTATGTGCAGTGCTGACAGAAACTCTTTACTGCTCTTCATAACTCCAAAGTACAATGCATTCGTGTCTTTAAAGTGCCTGAACGACCTCGAGAAGTTGTCCCTGTAAAGGAAACACCTATGGCTGCTCCCCTTGAAATCGAAACACCTCCCACTAAAGGTATCATTCATCCTGTCATTCCTTCCTTCATTTATTTAATAGCATTTAATAGTGCTTAGTATGTACAGGGTGCTAGGCAACTGGAAAATAATAAACAAAGATGAATAATATTTAGTTCCTCTCCTCAAGATTTTATACCTCCTCAGATTCTTTAAAGGAATTACCTTTGTAGCCATAAAACATCACTTTAGTTCAGCTCGTATAATTAATGTCTCCATTAATCCTTTTAACTTCTAACCATAATACTAATATCTTCAAAGCACCAGAAGCTATGAAGGGAGTTGTTCCTGAAATGAAGATATTTGAGGATGTCTCCTGAAGAGCCAGAAATTCCACCTATGAAAAGTATGTTACCTCTCAACAAATGTGGAAGAAGAAATTATCAGTCCTTTGCTCTTAAAACTATATTTTTCCCTAATATCTTCATAAATTCTAAATATAAACATACTGATATCTTTAAAGTGTCTGAGATTCTACAAGAAGTTTCCTCTAAAAAATATATATTTGTGGCTGTTTCTGCCAAAACAGAAAACCCTTCTGCGGAAAGTATTCATTCAACAGATGTTTTATAATGTGAGTGTAGAGTGTCGCGAGAGCTCTGTGAGGTTCTGGAGAATGGGGAGCACGTCTTCTCAAGGATCCACTAACCCCTTAAAAGACTTAGCCTATTGGTAGAGCAAAGAGAGGATAGAGGGAAGAGAAGAAAATGTGGTTATATTTGCTAACTTATTGTGGCTACTGTTTTCATTAATCATTTTAACTCTTAAATGTGAACTACTAATATCTTTCAAGTGCCTGAAGCTCCTCAAGAAATTGTTTCTGCAAAGAGAGTTCCTTCCAAAAAAAGAGAAACCCCGTCAGTTAAAGGTACAAGTTACCATGCTCTCAGGCTCAAGAACTAGTTTTTGTAGTTTTGAAAATATTTTTGTTATTCCTAATGATCTGCATAACACTAAACATAAAACTACCAATTTCTTAAAGTGCCTGAAGCTCCCCAAGAAATTGTCCCTGAAAAGAAAACGCTTGTGATTCCTTTCAGAAAGTCTGAAGTCCTTCCTGATGAAGGTATATCTTGCTGGAAGTTTAGAGGGGTGGGAAAATGTCTTTTCTTGTATAAATGTGTTTCCTGATTGTGTTGATTCTTGTAACTTCTAAATGTAAAATTATTAATATCTTCAAAGTACCGGAGGCTCTCAAAGAAGTTGTCCCGGAAAGGAAAGTGCATCCTCCCCAAAGGGCTGAAGTTGTACCTGTCAAAGGTACATTCTTAACTGTCCCTTTACGGTGGGGAGTGAGTGGGGTGATAGAAAGGACCACCTTTCCAGCCTTGAAAATTATTTTGATGTGTACATGTGAATCACGTCTGTGTTGACTCTTGTGACTCAAGTGTAAATGTATTAATATCTTCAAACTGCCTGAAGATCCCAAAGAAATGGCCTCCAAAAAGAAAGTACCGGAAGTTGCTCCTCCAAAGTTTGAAACACCACCTGTTATGGGAACTTGTTACCCCTGATCTCAGGCTCTGGGGGAAAAAATAGCTCCTTTGTTCTTGAAAATGTCTGTGTATCTATCTAGTCATGTCTGTATTTTCTGAGTGTAAAAATACTAATATCTTTCAAGTACACGAAGCTCCCGAAGAGATTATCCCTGAAAAGGAAGTGTTGGTGGTGCCTCCTAAAAAGCCAGAAGTCCCACCTGTTAAAGGTATTTGTCACTGACTTTAGGCTTCAGAAGATCTAATTATTCTGCTCTTGAAAATATTTTGTTCTAGTGGTCTTCACGACACCTAAATGTAATTTCACTAATATCTTTTAAGTGTCAGAAGCTTCCAAAGAGGTTATCCCTGAAGAGAAAGTGCCCTTGGCTCCTCCTAAAAAGCCTGAAGTCCCACACATTAAAGGTAGTTGCCAGTGACCTTAGGCTTCAGATCTCATTAATTTTCTCTTGAAGATATTTTTTCTAGTGGTCTTCATAACTTCTAAATGTAATTTCTCTAATATCTTTTAAGTGCCAGAGGCTCCCAAAGAGGTTGTTCCTGAAAAGAAAGTGCCAGTGGTGCCTCCTAAAAAGCCTGAAGCCCCACCTGTTAAAGGTATTTGTCACTACCTTTAGACTTCAGAAGATCTATCTCTTCTGCTCTGGAAAATACTTTTCTAGTGGTCTTCATAATGCCTAAATGTAATTTCACTAATATCTTTTAAGTGCCTGAGGCTCCTAAAGAAGTTGTTCCTGAAAAGAAAGTGCCAGCGGCTCCTCCTAAAAAGCCTGAAGTCCCACCTGTTAAAGGTATTTGTCCCCGACTTTAGGCTTCAGAAGATCTAATTTTTTTGCTGTTGAAGATATTTTTTCTAGTGGTCTTTATAACCCCTAAATGTAATTTCACTAATATCTTTTAAGTGCCAGAGGCTCCCAAAGAAGTTGTTCCTGAAAAGAAAGTGCCAGCGGCTCCTCCTAAAAAGCCTGAAGCCCCACCTGTTAAAGGTATTTGTCATTGGCTTTAGGCTTCAGAAGATCTATTTCTTCTGCTCTGAAAAATACTTTTCTGGTGGTCTTCATGATGCCTAAATGTAATTTCACTAATATCTTCTAAGTGCCAGAGGCTCCCAAAGAAGTTGTTCCTGAAAAGAAAGTGCCAGCGGCTCCTCCTAAAAAGCCTGAAGTCCCACCCGCAAAAGGTAGTCCCCTCCATGTTGCTGTGTTTGATACTTTTTGTTTGTCTTGACTTTGTCTAATAATGAAAAAACTAATATCTTTAAAGTCCCAGAGGTGCCAAAGGCAGCTGTCCCAGAAAAGAAGGTTCCTGAAGCTATTCCTCCCAAACCGGAAAGTCCTCCCCCTAAAGGTAATGTCAAAGCTATACAAACTATAGGAGAAAAATAACTGTTATTTTAACTAGGAAATTATATGTTTAAAAATCCTACTACATAAAGATAATATAATTCTAAAGAAAACAAATGTCAGCCGCTATCCAAAATATTTTGGTGTATGCTTATATGCAATAGGCATCCATTGTTTTCACCTTTTCTAAACACAAATTACAAATATCTTTGAAGTGCCTGAAGTGCTGCCACTGAAGGAAGCCGTCCCAGAAAAGAAAGTACCAGTGCCTCCTCCCAAAAGGACAGAAGCTCCACCTCCTAAAGGTAAGTATCCTTACACGTTGTCACTCGGGGGGCCTGGAGAAAGAGTGTATAGAAGTGTTCGCCAGTCTCACAAATTATATTTGCTTGGGTAAATGTGGAGTTGACATTCCCCCTTTATAGTTTCTAACTAAAAGATACTAATATCTTCAAAGTTTCTGATGCTCCTAAAGAAGTTGTACTTGAAAAGAAAGTATCTGTGGCGGTGCCCCCAAAACCGAAAGCCCCACCTGCAAAAGGTATTTATTCCCACTCCTCTGTTAAGAAAAACATATTGTCCGTACCCCTCACAATCATTGTAATATATACCTTCGCCATTTATAAATTATAAACATACTAATATCTTTCAAGTTCCTGAAGCTGCTCAAGAAGTTGTCCCAGAAAAGAAAATTCCCAAGGCACTGATCAAAAAACCAGAAGCTCCCCCCAGTTACAGGTACATGTCAGCTCAACCTTATCCTGCAGAAGAATCTCTCTTCATTCTTGGAAACAGTTGAGACTATTGCTCTTCATTAACCTAAGTATAAAACTACTAATATCTTTCAAGTGCCAGAAGTTCCTCAAGAAGCCGCAGAAAAAGAAATTCCCATGGCTCCACCCAAAAAACCAGAAGCTCCAGTTGTTCCAGGTACACGTTAGCCCTGACTTCACTCTGCAGAAGAGAGATCTTTTCTAATACTGAAAACAATTTTAGCCCATTTCTCTTCATTAACTTAAGTTTAAAACTACTAATATCTTTCAAGTGCCAGAGTTCCTCAAGAAGCCACAGAAAAAGAAATTCCCATGGCTCCACCCAAAAACCAGAAGCTCCAGTTGTTCCAGGTACACGTTAACCCTGACTTCACTCTGCAGAAGAGAGATCTTTTCTAATACTGAAAACAATTTTAGCCCATTTCTCTTCATTAACTTAAGTTTAAAACTACTAATATCTTTCAAGTGCCAGAAGTTCCTCAAGAAGCCGCAGAAAAGAAATTCCCATGGCTCCACCCAAAAAACCAGAAGCTCCAGTTGTTCCAGGTACACGTTAGCCCTGACTTCACTCTGCAGAAGAGAGATCTTTTCTAATACTGAAAACAATTTTAGCCCATTTCTCTTCATTAACTTAAGTTTAAAACTACTAATATCTTTCAAGTGCCAGAAGTTCCTCAAGAAGCCGCAGAAAAAGAAATTCCCATGGCTCCACCCAAAAACCAGAAGCTCCAGTTGTTCCAGGTACACGTTAACCCTGACTTCACTCTGCAGAAGAGAGATCTTTTCTAATACTGAAAACAATTTTAGCCCATTTCTCTTCATTAACTTAAGTTTAAAACTACTAATATCTTTCAAGTGCCAGAAGTTCCTCAAGAAGCCGCAGAAAAAGAAATTCCCATGGCTCCACCCGAAAAACCAGAAGCTCCAGTTGTTCCAGGTACACGTTAGCCCTGACTTCACTCTGCAGAAGAGAGATCTTTTCTAATACTGAAAACAATTTTAGCCCATTTCTCTTCATTAACTTAAGTTTAAAACTACTAATATCTTTCAAGTGCCTGAAGCTCCAGAAGTTGTCCCAGAAAGGAAAGTTCCCAAGGCTCTGCCCAAAAAACCAGAAGCCACACCTGCCACAGGTATTTCTTACCCCCAGTCCTTTTTCTGCAGAAGAAATATCTCTTTTAATCTTAGAAATACTTTAGCTCATTTTTCTCATTAACCTAAGTGAAAAACTACTAATATCTTTTAAGTGCCTGAAGTTCCACAAGAAATTGTCCCAGAAAAGAAAACACTGGTACCTCCTAAAAAGCCAGAATTTCCACCTGTTACAGGTACTTGTCATTTGACCATAAGTTTCAGAAGATCCAATTCCTCTGCTGTATAAGATATTTTTCTAGTAGTCTTCATAGCTCTATATGTAACTTTACTAATATCTTTTAAGTGCCAGAGGCTCCCCAAAGAAGTTGTCCCTGAAAAGAAAGTGCCAATGCCTCCTCCTGAAAAGCCTGAAGTCCCACCTGTTAAAGGTATTTGTCCCCGACTTTAGGCTTCAGAAGATCTAATTTTTTTGCTGTTGAAGATATTTTTTTCTAGTGGTCTTTATAACCCCTAAAGGTAATTTCACTAATATCTTTTAAGTGCCAGAGGCTCCCAAAGAAGTTGTTCCTGAAAAGAAAGTGCCCTTGGCTCCTCCTAAAAAGCCTGAAGTCCCACCTGTTAAAGGTATTTGTCATTGACTTTAAGCTTCAGAAGATCTCTCTCTTCTACTCTTGAAAATATTCTTCTAGTGGTCTTCACAATGCCTAAATGTAATTTCACTAATATCTTCTAAGTGCCAGAGGCTCCCAAAGAAGTTGTTCCTGAAAAGAAAGTGCCAGCGGCTCCTCCTAAAAAGCCAGAGGCTCCACCTGTTAAAGGTATTTGTCATTGGCTTTAGGCTTCAGAAGATCTATTTCTTCTGCTCTGGAAAATACTTTTCTAGTGGTCTTCATGAGGCCTAAATGTAATTTCACTAATATCTTCTAAGTGCCGGAGGCTCCCAAAGAAGTTGTTCCTGAAAAGAAAGTGCCAGTGGTGCCTCCTGAAAAGCCTGAAGTCCCACCTGTTAAAGGTATTTGTCACTAGCTTTAGACTTCAGAAGATCTATCTCTTCTGCTCTGGAAAATACTTTTCTAGTGGTCTTCATGATGCCTAAATGTAATTTCACTAATATCTTCTAAGTGCCAGAGGCTCCCAAAGAAGTTGTTCCTGAAAAGAAAGTGCCAGTGGTGCCTCCTAAAAAGCCTGAAGTCCCACCTGTTAAAGGTATTTGTCACTAGCTTTAGACTTCAGAAGATCTATCTCTTCTGCTCTGGAAAATACTTTTCTAGTGGTCTTCATGAGGCCTAAATGTAATTTCACTAATATCTTCTAAGTGCCAGAGGCTCCCAAAGAAGTTGTTCCTGAAAAGAAAGTGCCAGTGGTGCCTCCTAAAAAGCCTGAAGTCCCACCTGTTAAAGGTATTTGTCACTAGCTTTAGACTTCAGAAGATCTATCTCTTCTGCTCTGGAAAATACTTTTCTAGTGGTCTTCATAATGCCTAAATGTAATTTCACTAATATCTTTTAAGTGCCTGAGGCTCCTAAAGAAGTTGTTCCTGAAAAGAAAGTGCCAGCGGCTCCTCCTAAAAAAGCCTGAAGTCCCACCTGTTAAAGGTATTTGTCATTGGCTTTAGGCTTCAGAAGATCTATTTCTTCTGCTCTGAAAAATACTTTTCTGGTGGTCTTCATGATGCCTAAATGTGATTTCACTAATATCTTCTAAGTGCCAGAGGCTCCTAAAGAAGTTGTTCCTGAAAAGAAAGTGCCAGCAGCTCCTCCTAAAAAGCCTGAAGTCCCACCCCGCAAAAGGTAGTCCCCTCCATGTTGCTGTGTTTGATACTTTTTGTTTGTCTTGACTTTGTCTAATAATGAAAAAACTAATATCTTTAAAGTCCCAGAGGTGCCAAAGGCAGCTGTCCCAGAAAAGAAGGTTCCTGAAGCTATTCCTCCCAAACCGGAAAGTCCTCCCCCTGAAGGTAATAATGAAACTATTCAAATTAGTGTTTTTAGAAACATAAACTCCTTAGTGTTGTAAAAATGTTTTTTTTTTTTCACAAACTATTTCATGTCTTTTAGTCAATTCTGGCATTAAAATGAGCTCATGTCTTTAAAGTGTTCGAGGAGCCTGAGGAAGCTGCCCCAGAAGAGCCCCCCGCTCCTGCTGAAGTTGTGGAAGAGCCAGAGCTGGCCAAGCCTCCACAAGGTACTTAGCAAGAAACTGCTGGGACACCTCGGCCACTCTTCCCCCTTCCTGCCCTGATAATTCTGCGCACTCTGAGCTTTTGTCTTGTTTCTCAATCTTCACTCTTTCTAAAACATACCTTGCAATTCCTTAGTGACCGTGCCACCTAAGAAACCTGTCCCAGAAAAGAAAGCACCTGCTGTCATTGCCAAAAAACCTGAACCACCACCAGTGAAAGGTATTTCTCACTGACACTAACTTCCTAAAATTGTCTTTAAAGTGTTGTATTCCACTGTTCTGCTTCATGATTTTCATATGTCATTGAAACAATGACCTTCAAAAACTACTAATATCTTTTATAGTGCCTGAGGTGCCCAAGGAGGTTGTTCCTGAAAAGAAGGTGCCTCCAGTGGTTCCCAAAAAACCAGAAGCCCCACCAGCTAAAGGTACATGTAGCTGTTCATGGTTTGATGGAGGCAGATGAAGCCCCCAGCTTCTAAAATGGTTTTGTTTTGTGTAAATGTGATGAATGTTTACTGGTGATTGTTTCTAATGTTAAACTACTAATACCTTTGAAGTGCCTGAAGTTCCAAAAGAAGTTGTTCCAGAAAAAGAAAGCAGCTGTTCCCAAAAGCCGGAGTCCCACCAGCAAAAGGTACACATCACTAATGAGATTCTGCAGAAAAGCACTTACCCTTGTCTAAAAAGTCACCTATTATCAAACCCTTTATTTGATAATCCTCTTAAATTCACAACTACAAATTGTCATTCTAATTTTTAGGGTGTAAATGTTTTTAATAACAACATTGACTTTTTAAAAGTGACACATTTACTTATTACAAGCGCTGGAAAGTTTACTGTCATTTTTTAAAATTCTTAATAGGCCATATTTTCCTCCCCACTGTAAGAGGATCCAAAGACAGATCACTGATCTTATTGTGAAATTTGTTCTGGGATCTGTCCCCTGGGTTATTTGAGCAAAATGTGAAGTAGATGTGATATAAATTTAATATACTTCTCAACTACTCAAAAGAAAAACTAATTAATATCTTTAAAGTGCCAGAAGTGCCAAAGAAACCTGTCTTGGAAGAGAAACCAGCTGTTCCTGTTCCAGAAAGAGCGGAGTCACCTCCCCCCAGAAGGTACATGTGAGACCGATCATTAATGACCTTGCCACTTGTGACTATTTCTAATTTAAGCTTTGTTCTTCTTCTTTCCTAACTCATTTTTTCTTGGTCAGTTTCTAACCTTTAATTATTTGTCTTAATCCATCATTCTAAATTAGCTCCAATCTCAAATCTATTTTGGGTTATTGGTCCACAGTATCCACATAAGTCATAGTAAACTGTATTAAACAAAGCTTCTCCAGTGTACACCGAAAGTAAGACAGGAGAACTAATAATTATAAATGACATTAAACACTAAAAGGGCTTTGCAAGCATTCAAATCAATAGACAAAGAAGTCAGTGCAAATGAGATAGATTTTATCTTAGCAAAAATGAGAGAAGGTATTAATTGAAACAAAGGAAGAAATCAAGGTTATTCTTTATTGTGTTTAGTGTTGTCCATCTTAGAATATTGTTCCATACATTGAAATGAAATTAACTAATATCTTTAAAGTTTATGAAGAACCTGAGGAAATTGCTCCTGAAGAGGAAGAGCCAGTTCCTGTTGCAGAAGAGGAGGAACCGAAGGCCCCACCTCCAGCAGGTACAAGGCAGAATCCACTGTGTGAGAAAATAGTCATTTCATTTTTGTGTCTACATATCTTCTTTAAGGCAAAGTATCAGTCTTGTATCTCGTTGTCTGGAATCTGAATACATTAACCAGAACAAAAGTTATTTCTGCACATAGAACTTTGGTCCCACAGAATTTTACAATGTGCATACCAAGAAATATGTGTGGTTTTAAATTCATTCATAATCATTAAACTTTTCATTGTAATTAACTGACTCTAAAAGAAATTCCTATTATTCAAGTGCCAGAAGAGCCCAAAAAATCGTCCCAGAGAAGAAAGTTCCTGTCATCAAAAACCAGAAGCGCCGCCTCCTAAAGGTACTCATGTTAAAATGAATACTTCATTTTTGTGGTGTCTACAATTTTACACTCTTTTCTTATTGTGTGCTGTGTTGTATTACATGTTTGCTAACGCTTATCTATGTGTTATGGTGTTGAATAAACTTGTATGTATATCTTATACCTTGCAACTTTATATTATTAAATGCTACTAATATCTTTAAAGAACCTGAGCTGCCAAAGAAAGTTGTCCCAGTGAAGAAGGTCCCAACTGTGAAGAAGCCAGAAACACCAGCAGGTAAAGGTTTTCACATCATCACTGGCATCATAAAAAAGAAAGTACTCTGATATCTTAAGGTGGAATCCAATAAGTTGTCCTCACTGTTGTTGCATAACTAAGGACAAACTTTCCTTATTTTGTTTTCATTAATTTTAATGCTGTTTTAATAAATACAGGTTTTTTATTTTTAATATTTTTAAATGTTTTAAAATACTGTTTTTAAAACAAAACTAATATCTTCAAAGTGCCTGAGCTGCCCAGAAACTTGTTCCAGTAAAGAAGGAACCTGTGCCTGTTACCAAAAACCGGAAGTTCTTCCAGAAAAAGGTACCTACCATGAAGAAAAAGTTGATTTCTCTAGCTGCTATTTAAGCATTTTAATAATAGTTCTTAGAGCAAAACATACTGAGTGTGAATTTATATAAAAACCACATCTCACAGAAAAAAGAGGAAAACAATGAAGGAAAAGAAAAAATGAAACAGACAAGCAGGAGTGAAAAATGAATGGGATTCAGTTGTGCTGTGATATATCACATGGTTACAACTGGTAAAAAAGAACCTTCTTCATTCAATGTGTAGAACAGCTCAATTCAACATATTTTATTGAATGTTGACCATTAACAAGACACTATATTAGAAAAATTAAGGCCTGCTCCTGTCTTCAAATAACTTAAATTGGGTAAGAGGATAAGAAAAACACAACTCTAATACAGACAGGAAGTGATCACATGTAGCAAGTGAATACAAAGGGCTACAGAAACACGGGACAAGAAAAGATTACTTTCAGGCAGAGGCATCATGAGAAGCTGTGTGGAAGAATTGAGTTTAAATTTTGATGAACTTTTACATGTAGAAATTGAAGAAATGAGACTGGATGTGGTGGTTCACACCTGTAATCCAGTACTTTGGGAGGCCGAGGCGGGTGGATCACTTGAGTTCAGGAGTTCAAGACCAACCTGGCCAACATGGTGAAACACTGTTTCTACTAAAAATACAAAAATTAGCTGGGCGTGGTGATGCATGCCTGTAATGCCAGCTACTTGGGAAGCTGAGGCAGGAGAATCGCTTGAATTTGGGAGGCAGAAGTTGCAGTGAGCCGAGATCGTGCCACTGCACTCCAGCCTGGGCAACGGAATGAGCCTCTGAAGAAAGAAAGAGAGAAAGAGAGTGAGAGAGAGAAAAAGAAAGAAAGAAAGAAAGAAAGAAAAGAAAGGAAAGAGAGAGAAAGAAAGAAAGAACAGAAAGAGAGAAAGAAAGGAAGGAGAAAGGAAAGAAAGAGAGAGAAAGAAAAGAAAGAGAAAAAAGAACAAAAGGAAGGAAGGAAAGAAAGAAAAGAAAGAAGGGAGGGAGGGAAGGAAGGAAAAAGAAAAGAAAGAAATTAAGGAAATGATATTCAAGTAAACGTACATAATTTGAGTATGTGTTGGTTGTGTAGTGCCTTGAAGATAATACCAGATACAAAGATGGGGTCATATTTTGAAGTATTCAAATGCCAGTAAAAGGCTTGTACTTTTTCTATAGGTAATAGGAAGCTTCAAAGGTTTTGAAGCAGGCATACATATTAATAGGATTTGGCCTTTAGAAAGATAACTGGCATTTCTCTAATACCTGTAATAATGACCAAAATCCAGAAAACTGGCCAACACCAAATGCTGAGGAGGAGGTGGAGCAACCAGAACTCTCATTCATTGCTGCTGGGAATAACAAATGGTACAGCCACGCTGGAAGACACTCTGGCAGTTTCCTAAAAATAAAACCTACTGAAAAAAAAAAAGAAAAAAGAATGATAACTGGCAGCAATTTCAGCTACTAAAGAGCCATTGCAGTTATTTAAGGTCATTAAGAGTTGGACAAGATCCGGATTTGAGAGAGATGGAGACTGAGTGACCTCTGACCATTATCAAAACCATTAGGGAAATTGAGGAACCCAAGATCATTGTAAGGTTTAAAGCTAGATGGCCAACGAAATGGTTCATTGGGTCTCTGAACTAATGTTAGAAGAAGATGGTAGATGTATTTTTCACCTTTAAAGCATGAAAGTTGGGAGTGTGGATCAGGAGCTTAAGAAGAGATCAGGCCTAGAGATGGAGATCTTAAAGTCATTCACATGGAATTAAGAGTTGAGTGTGCAGGAACAATTACTCAGAAAAAGTAGAGCAAATTTTTTTAAGTGTCAAAGTTACACCAGTGGGAAAGATCTTCATTTAAAGGTACACAGAAGACTAGAAGCAAATGACAAAGGCTGAGAAAATTCATATATAAAATTAGGGTGTCCAAAAGGGTGCCGTGCCTCGGAAGCCATTTTCCCCATGAAGTCTTCTAAGATGAATCTCTTGCCCCTGTGTTCTTTGTCTGCTCTTAGACTCTTTCATGTCTTCTAAATTCTTAATAGTAAACAAAGTAATAAGTAAACAAATCATATCTTTAAAGTTCCTGAAGTGCCCAAGAAAATCATCCCAGAAAAGGAAGTGCCTGTACCTATCCCTGCAGAGCCAGAAGCTCCACCTGCTGAAGGTACACAGATTCTCCATAAATCTTGGAAAGATGACAGTTGTCTTCATCCTCTTGCTTTGATTGTAGATGAGTCTTATGTATTTGTCTGTGTGTCTTATGTATTGAAGTTATTGATATTTGGGGGGTCATCTGAATAATATAAAGTGTTACTTAATGTAACTAGGTTGATAGAATAGCAGTTGTAGTATTCTTATTCTAAATATAATCTAAAATAAAACACTATGTTTTTTAAAGTGGAAGAGACTCCTGAGGAAATAATATATGAAGAAAAAGCATCTATAACCATTGGTAGAAAAGAGACTCCCCCTGTTGAAGGTATACATGTGTATATATAAATTTTTTTAATCTCTTGAAGTTTCCTGTTAGAATCACAAAAGCATTTACAGGACAATATTCTTTCTTGAAATTATATACAAAAGCAGTCTAGCATGTTTGACTGCTTTACTTTTTAAATAGTTACACTTCTTTTGAGTTAGAATCTTTAATTTGGTTACTCTTGTTGGTACTTGTAAATTCCAAACGGCACAGTTTACTGAAGCAAAATGGAATTAATTGCCTTGGATCCTCAAATGATAACATGGTATCAAATTTTAAAAGTCATCTCATTTGCCATCAATATACATTGAATAACCTAATTAACAGGCAGTTCAAGTATAATAAAATGGAAATCATCTTTTTTTATGCATAAAGTTCTATGAATTGTATATTTTTATTTTGTGACTAATCTTTGCATCTATGTGAAATTTGTGTTCTTTTTGAAGAACTTTACATTACAATCTTATATTTTTGTCAACATTCTTTAAAGAACGTGAAATTGAAAAATACATTAAACCTGAAGAGCCTGAACCTGAACCACAGCCTGAAGAAATACCAGTAAAAGGTATTAAATCCAGTGAACTTAAATCTTCTTTATCATATTCTTTCTCTTGAAACGTATATGATTTATGTTGTTGTGCATATGTAGTAGGTCTGTTCCCATCTGCATGTAAAGTATTCTTTGTTAAATGTGAACCTCATTCTTAGGTGTCCATGTAACTTGTACTATTTATCTCATGTCAATTGTGACTTGTCTGGAGACTTTGTTTGTTGTTGTTATTGGTGCCTTTGCTTTGTTTCTCATCATCTGTGTAAAGTGTTGACATTTTTATGTTTTATGTTCTGTGTTTTATGTTGAATATTGATATGCACCTTAAAAGGCAAACTTTGTACTTCATTTATATATATAACATATATATATATGATATATATATAAATTTCTATTGAATATACTACATATCCACATGCTAACATATACTAATACCTCTAAAATACTCTTTCAAGAACCTGAACCTGAAAGAAGGTTATTGAGAAACCAAAACTCAAACCAAGACCCCCAGCTCCTCCACCTGCTCCACCTAAGGAAGATGTGAAGGAGAAATTATTCCAACTTAAAGGTAAAAAATGCCACTTCCAAAGTTTTATTAGCCTGCTTCTCAAACTTCTATCCAGCCATCTGAAATGATGCTTGCAAGAAATGTATGACTTTTGGAAGTGTGTCCTTTCAGACATGATTGTACTATGAGATTGCATAGAGCTGTGTCTTCTGCTGCCCCATGGTTCCTGGGTTGCTTGTCATGCCATGCCTGCTGCTGTAAATGTCAGAAAGTACATTGATAGCGTCGTCCAGGATGTCTGAATGCAGGAGCTGTCCAAATAACTTTCTTTTTTGGAGTGGGGGAGAAAAAGTTTTCTGATTTCAAAGCCTGATTGCTATGCATATCATTGAGGTCTTATGCATAAGGGATGTATAAGAAATCTTTGCAAGATATTTTTAATATTGCAATAACAAATTTACATAAAAGCCAAAACTTTATTCTTAAATAATTGCATGTGCTTTTAAACATATTACAAGTAATATGGTTATGATTTCCAGTAGCTGATATGCGCCTATATATCATGAGAGGAAAGCATATGAATGACTTGTTACTGTCTCCCCCATTTTTTTTTTTTTGCAACTTAATAAAAGTGTTCTGTGTTGTCCTCAGGGGAGCTGGAAAGAGTGGTTATGAAGACAACTTCTCTTCCTCCTTCTTATATTTTGATTTTTCTATGAGTTGACACAATGTTGCTTAATTTTTTAGATATCAAATTCTTTAAAAGCTGAAATAAACTGACAAACATATTATTCTTATTTTAATAAAAAGTTGTCTTGTGATGTCATGTAATTCCCCAATCTAAAATTACCTAGATATAATCTTAGATATGCACTTTCCCCATACAGACCTATGCATCTATAAAGCCAGAGTCTTCCAGCATTGCTGGAAGACACTGCTGCTGGTGATTCTTGCCTTCTACAACACTCCTGGCCAGTAGGGGGACTTTCTTGCACCTCTTGAAAGGCCACCCATCTGTTGATTGACACTACATGAGAACACACACATAAATACATTTCCCTTAATGTAAAATGTATACTCAAAGGAAAATTTCTTCCTCCTGTGAATAACAAAAATTGCCTTCTTTCTCTGCCGGTCTTTAATTAACTACTGAACTTTGGAGTAAAACTGCAGCCTGTTTCATAGTTTGAATGCTGCTTGTATGTTCTTTGGAGGCTGTTCTTGGCTGTTATGAATGCTTTCTGGTTATAAGCAAAGCTTGGTTTTGATTCTTGAAGTAGAAAGTTAATCACTTGCTTCAGATTAAATATACAAATAATAAAAGTAAGATTATATTCTTTAAAGCTGTTTCAAAGAAGAAAGTTCCTGAAAAACCTGAGGTTCCAGAAAAAGTGGAGCTTACACCTCTGAAAGGTATTTCACAGGCTGAAAAATACATTCTTATGTAGTAGTCCTTCTCCTGACTTCTCACTCTTTCTGCCTCCATTGAATGTTCTCTCTCTCTTTTCAGTGATCAGAGTAGTCCCATTCATTTCTTATGTTTCTGTGGCTTTTATGGTCCTGGCTCATGAGTGTGGCTTCCTTTGTTTCCCATCCATTTCATACATTGTATAGACATGGTCTATCTTTGTCTCATCTGCATGTCTTCTTGCATTTTCCTAAACTTAAAAATATCAAATTTTACTGGTTAGCCAAAATTGATATCAAGAGACATATGAGGTTAAAATGCTGAGCGCCAGTAGTAAAATGTTTTGACATTTCACCTGACACAAGCATTTTAGCCAGTGTTGTAAGCACTGAAATAAGTCCTAGCCTCCTTTTATATTATTATGATTATTTGTAGGGATTTCCTTAGGACTTTCATGTCACTTGCTTCTCACTGACTCTAAGGCATTCTCTGAAGTGTACAGAACTCATATTTCAAAAACGTCATGATTAGTGTAGGTAATTTTTCAAAATGTATTTTTCTAAAAACAGTATTTTCCCTAATAAAGTCACATCTAAAATTAGACCCTAAGAAAAATAAATGAATTATAGAGTCTCGAAAGCATCTATCAAAACTAAACTTAATTTTTCTAGTGGGTAGTGGTGTTCTGTTCAAGTAATCAACACATTCAGACCTAGAAATTAGGACTGTTTCTGGTAACTCTGAAATTTTGAGGAAAAAAATCACCCATATGAATATACATTTCCTAATTCATAAAGAGGAGATTACAAAATAATGTTATCGTGGATATTGATCATAAACATTAAAATAGCACATAATCACATATAAAGACTTTAAAAATAATAGATACAATGGTATGTTCTCAAACATCAAGATTTTTAAAGTAACATAATAACACAAAAATGCACAGATATATTTTCACTATGTCCATTACATCAGTAAAGCAAATCTATATTATGCCTCCCCCACTTTACATTAATTAGAAGCATGCTCTTCTTTCTGGATTTGAGCAATAAAAATAGTTATTAGGAAGACTGGTATTCTAAAAATAGTATTGAAGGCCAGCACAACTTATCCTGGATAAAAATATGTAATGTTTAACTGTAAAATGTTTACTTAAAATATTAGAAAATATTAGAAAAAAATGATTAATCAAAACGAAATACATATTTGCCTATTGTACATTTAAATTTTGAAATAAGAGTTAAGCAAAGTTATCTTTATCACATGAAAAACTATTTAATGAATTGCAAACATGTTTAAAGCACTAAATGGAAAGTTTTATAGAAATATCTAAAAAATTAAGATTTCTGATAGCAAATAGTTACATGATACAAATAAATAATGTTTTAAATTAGATTTTAATTGACATTAGTAGAGAGGAAAATGGTTTAATCATCACCGCGTGTTCCTTCCTTTCCCCATTTAAATCTATGAGGGCCATAATAGCAAAAGAGGCTGCTTTATAAAATAACGTCATCCACCATGCTCAGTATTCACTATAGACACAAAAGGAAATTAATTTTAAATTCCTTGGGTCCCTTAATTTGAATAAATTTAAGAACATTTTCTTATTGATGAAAAGTGAGCTTCCAACACCAGCTTTGAAATTTTATATTTCTATAATTTTAAATATTTTATCCAGTATTATTTCAAAAAAGAAATCTTAAGAAAGGATACTCTTTTTCCATTCAGAAAGTGAGATATGGCCCTTCCCCAGCATTAAAGTCACAAACAGAACCCTTGGCCACCTTCTCCCCTCAGTGGAGAAGACTGAATGATGGCACTGATACTTGCCAGTATCATTTTAATGTATTTAATAGTTGGGGGAGATAACGATGTAGATTTGGACAATCTACAATTGCAGTATGGGACAAAGATGCTGTCAAAAACCACATAATTTGATAAAAGATTCATAAAGTCAGTATAGAACAACATCCTCTACACTCATTTAAAATGAATACATTTGCCTGTAGGTAATGAAGCTGAATTTCATCACAAGGCTGTATAGACATTTGCAGAGGAGATAACTCGAAATGTATCATTTAAACTTAAATTCTGTGGTATTTATATGCAGCAAAAATTGTTACTTAATGCATTACAGTTATCTAGTTTTAGAAAAGACATTTTTCTTGTTGAAATTCTGTTTTTATATAAATTCACTTCAAAATTTGTAATCATATTCTTTTAAGTGCCTGGAGGTGAAAAGAAAGTTCGCAAATTACTTCCTAACGTAAACCTGAACCAAAGGAAGAAGTTGTTCTGAAAAGCGGTATAGTATTTTTCAACCGTTCTGTCAGCATTAAGTATACTTTAAAAAATGAACGTGAAAGCTTACAACTGTTTCTGTCTCCTGGTTTTCTTTGAATTGATTCCCTGTATATCAAAATTTGTTTGTAGTTCCACTGAAAATTAAGAAAATGTCATTTCTAGATTTTTTTAAAAAAAGACAGAAATTTTGTGAGCATTCACAGTATTTTGAAATTTGAAATGTTAACAGACATAACTAATTGATAATATTCTAAACTAACAACCATGACTGCCATTTTCATAACCAAACTGTGTAGTAAAATACACTAAACCTATTAAATACCTTACATAAAACTACTTTAGCTTAAATTCAACATTCAGTTTTAAAGTGTGACACAGGATCACCACAACTAATAACATTTTTCAAAAAACTGAACATATCTTTCTGATTAAGAAAATATTAAAGAATGAGAAGCAAGATAGTCAAATGAAAAATTAAGTTCTAACATGTCTTCACATAGAATTACTGATTTCTAGCCTACATTTCTTTAGATATCTCTGCTTAAGTAAACTTTCTACTTATTTGTATACTCATTAAATCATTAACATTGAATTGTTATTAGAATTCGTTGCTATTCAAATTATTCATTTTGTGTTGGAGCTGTTTCTGCCAGACTTGTCTCTGAATAGACCCTCTATCTAGACAGAAACGAAGTAACTTTGAGTGCTATTATACTTAACATAACAACCTTTGATTAAAAAAAAAAAAAAAAAAAACCTTTAGTGTAAATGCTTACTTTCCAGAGTGTTAGGTAGCATGCTTTTTTTTTTTTTTTTTCATTTTCCTTGCTTTGCACATTATTTGCATTTGTCAAGCTTATTCAACATCTTCATTAGTTTGTCCTGGTTTACATATAAACCTTTTTGTCTTTAAAGTTCTAAGAAAAAGACCTGAAGAAGAAGAACCTAAAGTAGAACCTAAAAAACTAGAAAGAGTTAAAAAACCTGCAGGTAGGAATCTCGGTGACTATTTATAAGATTATCTTTTAACAAAATGGACATTTAACAAAAGGTTTATCATGTAAACATAAATGAAGTTAGATGTAAACATGGCTTCACTATTTCATCTGTGATGTAGTCTCTGTTTTCCATTGTCTGCTTTCTGTTTAAATATTTTTGCAGTAATTCCCAAATCCATTCATGTATTTCCCTGTACTTCATTCTTATTATTACTTTGCAACCTAAGTTCTTCCAGTAGAAATGACTGAAATAATCAAGTGACTATTCATGGGAGGGTGTCAGCAAAGGTTTCATTAACTCTGGGGGGATTTTAAATGGGTTGGTTTTTATCATTAGCCTATTCTTAAAGGGTGTAATTATTGGGAACTATTATAGAAGTGATTTAGAAGGAGAGAGCTATGGGGAGTGGAAGACAAGTGGATGGAATAAAAGGAAGAAAAATAAATGGAAGCAGAGTCAAGAAAATAAAACAGAAATTAATTGATAAACTATAAGGTTCTTTAAAAAGCCATCAATAGAGCTTTTGAAAAATAAATTGTTTGATATTTCAGATGAGTTGCTTCCTAAATGTTCAAATATTGACATTAAAAAATAATCTTATTATCTTAAAGTACCAGAACCACCACCTCCAAAACCTGTTGAAGAGGCTGAAGTACCTACTGTTAAAAAAAGGGAAAGGAAGATTCCTGAACCAACAAAAGGTACAAATTCTACTGGCATTCTTAGTTGTCTCTAAAAATGCAAATATGTATCATTTAAAATATCATTACACTGACATCAAGATTTGAACACAGGACCTTAATCTGTTCATCACATATGTCTTAATTTTCTTTACCATCTCACTCTCCTGTGCAATTGGATAATGATTACCCAGTTGCTAAATAAGTTACCAGAAAAAAATGTGTTTATGGGCAATTAGATAAATAACATTAAAACCAAGAACTTTGCCTTACTATATTTTCCATATATTTTGTTTAAAGTGAAAACTAATCAAATACTTGATTGGATAATTATATGTATATAAATTCTAATATCTTCCAATTAATATGTCAGCTTAATTTTTGTTTTGACTTAGTGAAAAACTTCGAAAAATCCTGTAATAATCTGTCCTCTACTCTGAATTATTTCAGTGCCTGAAATCAAGCCACCAATACCTCTCCCTGCCCCTGAACCAAAACCAAAGCCTGAAGCAGGTGAGCAAACTTATCCTCAATGTCAACAGCATAGTCCTTCTTGATTCACACACATAACATGTACTTAATAAAAGATACCAGGTGAAAGTCAGTATGTAGCAAATGATTTCTAATGTCTCAATATGCTTACTATACTATTCTCTGAAAAACCAGTTATTTGAAGATTTCAAAATTGTATCAGAAAAGTCAAATAAACCACCAAATAAGCTTTTAGGAAGTGACAAATTGATGCATTAATGCAATGGACATCTCTCTACAGAAGTGAAAACAATCAAACCACCTCCTGTGGAACCCGCACCAACCCCCATCGCTGCCCCAGTAACAGTACCCGTGGTTGGAAAGAAAGCAGGTATTTATCCTGTAGCTTTCTTTTTCCTCGTTTGTTTTGGTGACTTAATAAAAGTATTCACACTTGATTAAAATTCAAGCCCTGTTTATGTTGCAACATAGTTTTCATTTCAACTGTGGATAAGTTTATGATAAGTTTCTACCTTTTCTTCATAATATCTTTTACCCACCTTGTCTCTTGCCCAGTGGATGAATATTGTGCCTTAATTGGAATGTATGTTCCTGGGTTGCACCATTTCTTTCATATGCTTTGAAGATTAATTAATGAATACGTTTAGGGCTGATAAAAACTAAGATGACAGGCAGAGACCCTTTAAGGGTATACATATAAGAATCCCATGAAGCTTCCATTTTCCCTTATAACCTATTGGAACAATTTCTCTTTTTTAATAAAGTCTATATATTGGGTTCTGGAAATGGATAGTGTTGATGGTTGTACAACATTGTGAATGTATTTCATGCAACTGAATTGGACACTTAAAAATTACTAAAATGGTAAATTTTATGTTAGGTATATTTTATCACAACAAGAAAGAAAAAGAAAAGAGACTGCATAGTTCAGTCTTTTAATCTGTATAAGGATTTAGGTCAATAATAATTTTCTTAAATGTTCTAATTTAATGGTATAGATATCTCAAGTCCAAACTTAAAGCACCTATTAGTTATATATGAACTATTTAGTATAGTTCCTCATTTAAGTGATAATATGGTATATAATTGATCAAAACTGGTTTGATATGTAATTGGTAGTCATTAATAAACACACATCCTGACTATTTGACCTTTGGCTTACTACCTGGGTGATGAGATCATTCATATCCCAAACCTCAGCATCATTAAATATATCCATGTAACAAAACTGCAGATGCATCCCATGAATTAAAAATAAAAGTTGAAATTTTTTTACAAAGAAAAAAACCAAACCAAAACCATAACAAAGTAAATTTAAAGAAGGGGGGAATGCATATATTGATAAATTTTCTAAGATGTGAAGAATCTAAGATACTCAGTGTAATGCCTTGACAGTTTTTTCCTATGGAAAAATGATCATCTCCACTGATAAGACACAAAATAAAAAAATCAGGATGAATTTTTTAAAAAACTGTTTGTTACATTCTGCAATGAGATGTACTAGCACCTGGGAATAACATTTAGAAATATCCATAATAGTTTGACAGAGAAATTTTTAAATATAATTTCTGAAACTTATAATAAAAATTAGCTTACCTCTTTAATAAATCAATAAATAAAACTATTCAGAAAAATTATATTTTTAAAATTATTCATTAATTCAATAATTAATTATATATTATATAGTTATTTTATATTCATATTTTTATATAAATTATTTAAACTTTTTAATTTAAAATTATCTCAAAATATTTGGTGTGTATCACGTTTAATGACATGAAAAAATATACTATGTTCTTTGTCTGTAGTTTAATTTTTAATATTTATGTTATATTTTGTCACTGATGTTTATGATTTGGGCATTATTCTTTTAAACTTTTATAATTTCAATGTAGTACTTTTATTATTCAGAAAAAGGTGATGAACTGCTATTGGCTAATTAAGTATGTATAAAAATAAAGTGATTCTCAGTTATCCTGGGGGCTGAAGTTAGAGAACTCGCTCCACAGTTTATACTCTCCCTATGTAATAATTGAATCAAACTCTCAATGTCAGAACTCTATTGCTTCTGCCTTACTTCATTGTCTAATTAAGGGAAATCTTCAAAGAAACTCATATATGTGTGGTACATAGACTCTTTTTCCTCAGTCTTCCCTGGATTTGTTTGTCTGCCCAATTTAGACATAAAAAGAACTTCTTTTTGGTAACTTCTTTGGTAACTTCTCAGTCATTTCCCTTTCTCCTTTTTCTGACACGGATTTCTTATTGACAAAACCTTATTTCCTTGGTTCACATAATCAGCACATATATAAACATAAAATATTTTGCATAGCTAGGCAAAAGCAAAACTTTTCCTCACAAGGCAACAGTAAGCCTTCCAAAAATGGGAAGAGAATAAAGCACTTGCTGAAAGAATTTTTAAATCCTAAATATGTTGGCAATTTAGCTTGATCTCTTCAATCTCAGAATATGCCTTCCTTGAAATATTAATCTCAATAGAAGTCATATAAGTGAAACCAATTTCTCTTTATGCATTAATATTTATAATGGAACATGACTCACCTTCCATGGTTTACTATTAAACATGAAATAAGTCTGAAAATTGCTTAAATGCTGAGTTTTATTTTTATTTCAGAAGCCAAACCTAAGGAAGAGGCTGCCAAGCCAAAAGGTCCCATCAAAGGTGAGATTCGTTTTTCTAGTTCTTGCATTGTAACCTTCCACTCTGAATTTCCAAAGTCCATATTCAAGGGAAAAGAATTTTCAAAATTCCTAACAATTTTTATTATTTCTAATTGATTCTACTAAAACTAGCATGTTTTCTGATATTTTAAATAATACTCTTTTAATATTATGCAAGTAGATATATGTATATAATCAACTATATTTTAGCATAACAAATCCTATAAGTTCTTAGCTGCATTTTTCATATGCATGATATTTATACATGGCAGAAAAAATAATTAGACATTAATCTGGCTATTTTATACTTCAGATTAAAACTTGAGAAAAGGAGCATTTATTATTCATGGATTCCTTATACCATCTCATTTTCCTGTCTGAAAAAAAGGCAATATAAATTCAATTGACCTTTCAATTGCCTGGTCTTTAATTTTCTGTTCTTGTTTTCTAATTGCTTTATGACGGGTTTATCCAGCAGGCAGCCAAGTATACATATTCTGACTCCTACGGAGATGCCAAATCAACTTTTTAATTTTTCTTTGATTTAGGTGTAGCCAAAAAGACTCCTTCACCAATAGAAGCCGAAAGGAGAAAGTTAAGGCCAGGAAGTGGTGGGGAGAAACCTCCAGATGAAGCCCCGTTCACCTACCAGCTAAAGGCTGTGCCATTGAAGTTTGTGAAAGAAATCAAAGATATCATCTTGACTGAATCAGAGTTTGTTGGCTCTTCAGCAATCTTTGAATGTTTGGTCTCCCCCCTCCACTGCAATTACGACCTGGATGAAAGACGGTAGCAATATCCGTGAGAGCCCCAAGCACAGGTTTATCGCAGATGGTAAAGACAGAAAGCTACACATCATTGATGTTCAACTTTCCGATGCTGGTGAATACACCTGTGTTTTACGTTTGGGAAACAAAGAAAAGACCTCCACAGCTAAACTTGTTGTAGAAGGTAATTTCCAGTCTTCCGAACATAATCTATATTAAACTTGAATGTAACAAACCTTAGTAGTAACTTGCATTGTAGTTTTACAAAACCTCTTATTTCCAAGTTTTATTTCATTGAAAATATTGTATATATTGAGATACATACTGAAATTTTCCACAGAACTTCCTGTGCGTTTTGTAAAAACACTGGAAGAGGAAGTCACAGTGGTCAAAGGACAGCCATTGTACTTGAGCTGCGAGTTAAACAAAGAGCGTGATGTGGTCTGGAGGAAGGATGGCAAGATTGTGGTGGAGAAACCTGGCCGAATTGTGCCAGGTGTCATTGGCTTGCTGAGGGCCCTGACTATCAATGATGCAGATGACACAGATGCTGGAACATACACGGTTACTGTGGAAAGCGCCAACAACCTGGAGTGTTCATCTTGCGTAAAAGTAGTAGGTTAGTACTTTCCTGGGAGATTTTGTTCTGCTTATTATCACACTAAGAAAGTGGAAGAAAGCACTTCATTTCCCAGTATCACAATATCAGAAATCTTGTACCTAAGAGGGGAATATCAATATATCCTATAGTGTATTAATTATGCCCAATTTTTGATATTTTTTCTATTTCTGAAATTTACTAAGGAAGCTATGTATAGTACTTGTTCAGATCTTAATAATTTTTTATCCTATTTTCATATAGAAGTCATTAGAGATTGGCTGGTGAAACCTATACGAGACCAGCATGTGAAACCCAAGGGGACAGCTATTTTTGCCTGTGATATAGCAAAAGATACTCCAAACATTAAGTGGTTCAAAGGATATGAGGAAATCCCTCCAGAACCAACTGATAAGACTGAAATACTGAGAGATGGAAATCATCTATACCTCAAAATTAAGAATGCTATGCCAGAAGATATTGGTGAATATGCAGTGGAAATTGAAGGGAAAAGATACCATGCAAAGCTGACACTTGGAGGTATGAAAATCTTACCTTTTATTCTCAAAGATAAGTTTTGTGTACATGTAAGGCCAAATAACACACCAAAACACATAAGAGCAAAGCATTGTTGGATTGTCTAAAGCATTATGTTACTTCATCCCTGACCAATACAGAGCGTGAAGTTGAACTGCTTAAACCAATAGAGGACGTTACCATTTATGAGAAAGAAAGTGCAAGCTTTGATGCAGAAATCTCAGAGCCAGACATTCCTGGACAATGGAAACTGAAAGGAGAACTTCTAAGACCCTCACCTGTGAGTAATTTCACATTTTCAGTTGTTAGTCATACAAAATAACCACAGCCTACATTCAGGATCTACATTCTAGATTCAGATTGGAGTTAATAATAATGAAGTCTTCTAAAGTCTCCAAGGAGGAAAGACATTTTATATATTATTTGTGTACAACTTGAACAACTTTTGTAAAATGTTATGACAGGGAATTCTCTCCTTACTTTTATTAGTTGTAATTTTTAAGACTCTATAGAGATCGTATTTGAAACATTTCTCCTATTGGGAATTTATCTCTTTTAAATGGTTACTAAAACTATTGTTTTTCAGACTTGTGAAATCAAAGCAGATGGCGGAAAACGCTTTTTAACCTTGCACAAAGTCAAACTGGACCAAGCTGGCGAAGTCCTCTACCAGGCCCTTAATGCATTTACAACTGCCATTTTGACAGTAAAAGGTATGGAGCATTTAGAATTCAGGGATTGGGCTCAACTTCATTTCACATCCACGTGCATTCTGAAAAGCCTCATTCTTAATGTCTGATTTTCAGAAATCGAACTTGATTTTGCTGTGCCCCTGAAGGATGTCACTGTTCCAGAAAGGCGACAGGCTCGATTTGAATGTGTCCTCACCCGAGAGGCAAATGTTATATGGTCCAAAGGACCTGATATAATCAAGTCATCTGACAAATTCGATATCATTGCTGATGGAAAGAAACATATTCTTGTTATTAATGATTCTCAATTTGATGATGAAGGTGTCTATACTGCTGAGGTAGAGGGCAAGAAGACCTCAGCTCGGTTATTTGTCACAGGTAAGAGAGCTAATGAGATCTGTGACATCCCATAAAGGCACACAAACCTATGACTTTAAAGATAGGATGCCAAGTTCTAAAGCGGTAATAATCAGCATCACTAATTAACTTTCATAGTGTTACCAAAACAACTTCCTTAATTTGTTTTTTAGTGGAGCTCTATTTGGAAAGATAAATAAATAAATGCCATGTGAAAAGGGTCCCTTTTACTTAGGCAGATGAGAGTGGAATCTTTCTGAAGGTGAATTGTGTTTCTGAGCACATTATCTATGCTTGCATTTCAGGTATAAGACTGAAATTCATGTCACCTCTTGAAGATCAAACAGTAAAAGAAGGTGAAACAGCAACTTTTGTATGTGAACTTTCTCATGAAAAAATGCATGTAGTCTGGTTCAAAAATGATGCCAAACTCCACACAAGCAGAACAGTACTCATCTCTTCCGAGGGCAAGACTCACAAATTGCAAATGAAAGAAGTGACACTGGATGATATATCTCAGATAAAAGCTCAAGTCAAGGACCTGAGCTCCACAGCACAGCTGAAGGTGTTAGGTAAATATAACCAACTATAACCAGATAGCCAGTTTCTGAATCGTGGAAGTGGGGAGTAATAAAATATTTTGCAACCTTTTACTCATTTTTTTTTTTTTGAGACAGAGTCTCACTCTGTCACCAGGCTGGAGTGCAATAGCGTGATCACAGCTCACTGCAACCTCCGCCTCCTGGGTTCAAGAGATTCAATTCCTGCCTCAGTCTCCCAAGTAGCTGGGACTATAGGCATGAGCCACCATGCCCAACTAATTTTTGTATTTTTGGTAGAGATGGGGTTTCACCATGTTGGCCAGGATGATCTCGATCTCTTGACCTCGTGATCCACCCAGCTTGACCTCCCAACCTTTTACTCTTTAATAAACTTTAGTTTTCACATTCTTCTAATTTTATGCTAAATGTCTTTTGCAGAGGCCGATCCCTACTTCACTGTGAAATTACATGACAAAACTGGAGTAGAGAAGGATGAGATTATTTTGAAGTGTGAAGTGAGCAAAGATGTACCAGTGAAATGGTTAAAAGATGGTGAAGAGATTATCCCTTCACCCAAATATTCTATCAAGGCAGATGGCCTGCGCCGCATCTTAAAAATCAAAAAGGCAGAACTTAAAGATAAAGGCGAATATATGTGTGACTGTGGCACAGACCAGACCAAGGCAAATGTTACTGTTGAGGGTGAGTTGCTCAACAATGTAAAATTCTGAGTATCTGAACCGGCAGTTTATTAGTTTGGTCATGCTAACAAAACTGTATCATTTCAGCTCGACTAATAAAAGTGGAAAAGCCTCTGTATGGAGTAGAGGTGTTTGTTGGTGAAACAGCCCGCTTTGAAATTGAACTTTCTGAACCAGATGTTCATGGCCAGTGGAAGCTGAAGGGAGAGCCTTTGACTGCTTCCCCTGTGAGTCAAGATTAGCTAATCATATAGGAGGGAGGTTGCTTGGTTGTATAGCATTAAAAAAGGTATAAAATCTCTTGATGATCTGTAGGAATAACTATATAAATGATGTTTTTTCTTTCCTTCTAAACCCTCACTCCAAACAGGACTGTGAAATCATCGAGGATGGGAAGAAGCATATTCTGATCCTTCATAACTGTCAGCTGGGTATGACAGGAGAGGTTTCCTTCCAGGCTGCCAATGCCAAATCTGCAGCCAATTTGAAAGTGAAAGGTATTCTCTACTTGTCAACCACACTTTTGTATTTTCTTTGCAAGACTTCCTGATACGCCCCTGAATTGATCAAGGGTCATGAATAGAAACATATTCTGACTTTATCCACTGTCCGCTTCTTTCAGAATTGCCTCTTATCTTCATCACACCTCTCAGTGATGTTAAAGTCTTTGAGAAAGATGAGGCTAAGTTTGAATGTGAAGTATCAAGGGAACCCAAAACATTCCGTTGGCTAAAAGGAACCCAGGAAATCACAGGTGATGACAGATTTGAGCTTATAAAGGATGGCACTAAGCATTCAATGGTGATCAAGTCAGCTGCTTTTGAAGATGAAGCCAAATACATGTTTGAAGCTGAAGATAAGCATACGAGTGGCAAACTGATCATTGAAGGTAGTTTTATCAAATAGTCCATCCCAAAATCTTTTTTTTCTTTTGGTTTTATAGCAAGTTCTTCAATTAATAAGTTCTTTTTTTTTTTCATGATAGGAATCCGGCTCAAATTCCTCACCCCTCTCAAGGATGTAACTGCCAAAGAGAAGGAAAGTGCTGTGTTTACTGTGGAGTTATCTCATGATAACATCCGAGTTAAGTGGTTCAAGAATGACCAGCGCCTACACACCAGCAAGTCAGTCTCAATGGATGACAAAGGAAAAATTCATTCAATCACATTCAAAGACCTGTCTATTGATGACACCTCCCAAATTAGAGTAGAAGCTATGGGGTTGAGTTCAGAAGCTAAACTCACTGTGCTTGGTAGGTGCTATTCAAATTTTAATTTTATTGCATTAAATTCAACAGAAATCTGTGGAGTATCTATTCTATAAAATCGTCTTCTAAGTATTATATTGCATGAAGGCATCCCAGCTCCTTAAGAAGCTATCACATATGTTATCAGGTTTATTTCTAAAACACTTTACCTTTATTACTGTAAAGTAACGAAGACTCAATAGCCAGTTAAAAGCAAAATTAAAACTCTTCATTAATTATTGACCCTGGTCATGTTTAAAATAAGAATATATAAATACTTTATATCTCTTTTATTTTATCAAAATTATTTCAGAGGAATGTTTTTCAAGTTTCCCATAAGAGGAGATACTATATAATTTACATTAATAAGCCTCATTGTTTCTCTTGGCCACTTAATATCAAGATTAAATATGAAGTCTAACATATGTAGACACAAAGGAAAACTATTAATTGATTAAGAAAAACTAACAATGTGAGTCTGAAAGCTTAAAAGTAAACTAGACATAATAGAACTTCTAAGAAATTAGAAATTTATCCAAATAATGTAGGAACACAAAATTGTATTTGAAGCTAAATTTCACACTCTTTTTAGCTACTGTTAATAAAATGTTTCAAAATTCGGCATGAGTGGATTAGATGTGATAAATCCCATATACTGATTCCCTTTCTAATATTTAGAGAACTTTTGAACATAAATATGTTGAATGATTAAACACTTGACAAACTTTAAAAACATGCTCAGATCTCTGGAAGTTGCCTCTTAAGCTTTCTAAGAGATTGTCATTTCCCTAAGGTGATTAATAAAATTTTTTCACTTTACTTGCAGAGGGAGACCCATATTTTACAGGAAAACTTCAAGATTATACTGCTGTAGAGAAAGATGAAGTGATTCTACAGTGTGAAATTAGCAAACCAGATGCACCAGTGAAATGGTTTAAGGATGGAAAGGAAATAAAGCCGTCCAAAAATGCTATTATTAAGGCAGATGGCAAGAAACGCATGCTAATCCTAAAGAAAGCCTTGAAACCAGATATTGGACAGTACACCTGTGACTGTGGGACAGATAAGACCTCAGGAAAACTTGACATTGAGGGTAATGAAATTTCCATGAGTTTCACTCTTGAAGCATTGGGGTTATTTGTGCCAGAGGCTAATGACCCATGCTGGCCCTTTACTTTTCTAGATCGGGAAATTAAACTGGTGCGACCCCTGCACAGTGTGGAGGTGATGGAAACTGAGACAGCCCACTTTGAAACTGAAATCTCTGAAGATGATATCCACGCCAACTGGAAACTCAAGGGAGAGGCCCTACTCCAAACACCTGTAAGGCTATTTCTGAACTTGTCAACAACTAAAGGAGCTGTGTGAAATAGAAAAGGACAGGTGAAAGTCAGAGTACATGCAGGACATCTAAAACATGATAGCAGTTTCTCTATCAGACCATAAGCCAAAGAAAGATGTCAGGGTCTATGAATGGGCTCAGACTGGCACACTTGCATTATTTTTGATCCAGCAGAGCGGATATAAGGTTGTACGTACTCTGTGATGCTGCTAGTTGGCTCAGAATTATACAGCTAAAATAAATGTGGCTTTCTGGATAGTACTTGTAAGCTTTACTTCCTAAAAAAGAGCTCAATGTTATATAAAGTTTCCTTACCATTTATTTGTTGCATTCCTTTAATTAAGATATTCTATCCTTAGAAAAAAATTTCTAAGAAAATTATTTTCTATGAAAGTTTTTCTATTTTGTTGGTACAGGACTGTGAAATTAAGGAAGAGGGCAAAATACACTTCCTTACTTTGCACAACTGCCGCCTGGATCAGACTGGTGGAGTGGATTTCCAAGCTGCCAATGTTAAATCTAGTGCCCACCTCCGAGTTAAGCGTAAGTACCGTATGTTTTTGAGGAAAATTAAATAAACACCTTTATAGAAAATGAATATGAGTGAAATTAATTGGAATTATTTTATCAGTTAGAAAATATTATTAACACACAGAACTGGCTGTCTTGCATTTACCACTTTGACATTCCGATATGGAAGTGGTTCAAATCGTAAAATTTTAGAAATTTTGTTGACCTTGCCATTTGAACAAGAGAAAATCTAACAAATCAGATTTTCCTGCTCTGTAGTCCTCTCATTGAAAGTAGATACACATACAATTAGAATCTAACTCAGAACCCTTGAAGACCACTTCCCTCAAGTGGCTGTGCAACTAGGAGCACCAGAAAGACAAACTTTGCTGTGTGGGCACTTCAGATTCAAGAAAGAAGGTGGAGAGCATTAGGCTAAAATTTCTGGAAGGTGCAAAGTGTTTGATGGATAGGAACAGCCTCTGATTGAGGGCCCCTTGTCCTCTCCCAATCAGAGTCTTAGTTATTTTGGAAGTCACATACCTTATGTAGCAAGAAGAACTTGATGCCTGGCAGAGAGACAGATGCAGCACAGATTTCTCGCTGACCTTGTACGTCAGCACGAAGAGGCCCCTACATATACACTTTCTCCGGCTACCAGCCCTCCCCTTCTCAGCACCATGGGGCCACGTTCACATGGGAGTTAAAATAGTGACCAGTCCTGTGGCTTCTTGAAGAAAGCAACCATGAAGATTCATATCTAAGTCTCTATTTATTCTTTTGGGATTACAAAATGAGTAACACAAAGCTGTTTCTTCCCTCTCAAAAAGCACGAGTAATTGGTCTTCTGAGGCCTTTAAAGGATGTCACCGTGACTGCAGGAGAAACGGCCACCTTCGACTGCGAGCTCTCTTACGAGGATATTCCAGTAGAATGGTATCTCAAAGGGAAGAAACTGGAGCCCAGTGATAAGGTAAAAATTAGGCATGCCTTGTCTTACCCGTTCTTTTTCTGAGTTCTTTCACCTTCACTTATATGTTCCTTATTCTTTGCTCTTTCTAATGTCCCTTCCTCAGCCTTTGGCTTTCTCTTCCCACCTTTAGCCTGATTTCTACTGAAATTGTAAAGCAGATATTTCCATTTTTTATTAGGTTTAACCTGATGATATTTTCATTGAAATAGAAATGAAAATTTAAAATATGATCAAGTTTTAGTTTTTTGAAGAAAAGGCAAGACTCAATGACTATCAATGATAGTTTGTTTGATTAACCAGAAGACAGGAAGGATTAAACAGGCTTTCCGACTGGACGCTCTGCAACAATGGTGCACATTAAGTTTTAACACTAACGCTCTCCATCCTATCTAGTGTTCTGCATAAAAGGAGATTAAGAGAAGAAGATTGAAATTCCATTTCGGGCAGTTGGTCAAGTAGTTGAGATAACTTCTGGGCAGATTTGCTCTTCAAGCATTTCTCCAAAGCTATTTTTAACCTTCAAGTGCTTTGGGCTGTGCCATATCTGGAATGCAAGTGGACTATTTAAAGTACAACCGATGGTACTGACAAGAAAGAAGGGCTCCGTGGTTATCCACATATGTGAATGAAATATTTTTTAAAGTTTTGGTAAATAACTAGCTCCCACTGCTAGCTTTTACTAACATTCTTTATGCCCAGATTTTACCCATAAGTAAAAACCAAGGGATTATTCAGATTGACCCACAATACAATTTGCCTAAATTGATCTATATGTTTTGTCCCCCAGAAACAACATATGTCTTTAAATTATCTTGACAATCCATCATTAATTTAATATGTTCAGCATAGGTTGGAAATAAAGCACAAGACAGTACTTTGTTCTGTGACATTTTGCCCCAATATTTCAGAAATAATATTAAATGTGCTATAAAGAACTCAATACAAACCAAACTTTGAAGACTTAAAGGAATATAATTAAAAAGGGATTCAGTTTAACAAAAGCTACAAAATTGACTGAAGTATTTCAAAAAAAAATGCCTTAAAGTAACTGCTTTGAAACAAACAAACTAGTATTCCAACAGAGTGATTACAGGGTAATTCACTAACAGTCATCTGGTAGGTAAAGCCTGCCTGTTATACAGATAATAAGGAAATCTTCTTGGCCTCCTTTTTTAATGACTAGAAAAAGCAGCATCACATTCCTTTTGTAGCATGAGAATTAAGTTACGTATCAGAAAACCTTCCTTACAATGAGGTCTTCTAAATATTGAACTGAGGGAGGTATCTCTACCTTCAAGCTGGTTGTTTGAAAATGTGTATTTATCCTATCAATCATGATTTAATTAACTTTATGTCTAAAGGCAGAGAATTGGTTGACTTTTCAACTGTCTTTCTAGATCTGTAAATTTGTAATTTATATACAGGAACACTGCTTAAGGACAAATGATAATTATTCTTTCATTACTAAATATCGTGTCATCATATTAAGAGCTTTTTATTAAAATATCAGTCTTAGTTCTAATACAAAAACTGCAATATTTAAATTCAAAGTAGACTCCTAAAAATCTTATTCACATTTTATTTTTTTTAAAATTCTTATTGTAACTAAAATTTTTTCCAGGGTTAGAAAGGATCAGTTTACTATAATTCTATAGGGCCCCTTTGCATCTCTTTTGGCATAGGAATTTTAATCCTTTACTCTAGGCATCCAAAATACTTTAACTTTTTGTGAACTTGCTCTTGCATTACTTAAATGTTTCTTTTCAAAGAGAACTTAAATATAAGCTTTGAAGTAATAAAATCATTTTATGACATTTGGCAGATTTTGTTTATATTAAGTATAGCAGAACAAACTTGCTCTTGTCAATGTAATTTCGACCTTCAATATTCATTTTTTGTAAAATTTTTAGCCTCCCCCCAAAACTACAATAACCAAACAAGCAAAAACAAGCTATACAAATAGGAAATATGAAGAGAAAATTGTAGACATGAGGTGTTGCATGTTTTCTTTGTTGTTGTAGTTGTTGTTTTTGGCTGTAAGTTTAAGAAAGGACTGACAAGTTTCAAATAGCATTTGATAATTTTAAAGTTAAATTTTAAATTTGATAAAATTAAAATTTAAATATAAAACTTTAATAGTTTTGTCATAGTCATAGACTACTGTATCATTGTAATACGCTGCCATTATAAATAACTATTTTTTAAAATCTCTGACATTATTCTTACATAGTCTACTGCAAAATCTTCAACATTTATTTCCTTGGTTTATTTTTAGAAGGTATCAATCAGTTTTCCTTTTCTTTCTTTTAATATAGTGGAGGTAGATTGTATACAAGCTGTTTATTGAGAAGCACTACATTCTGAGCAGTGTCCTAGAGTAGCCGCAGAGGAACTCAGATGATAAAGCAACATAATATTAACAGATAAAATGTACCTGTGGGTGGGTTAGAAACTGAGACACCTTTTTAAATAGTCAATAGCATCATTCCAAAATTTGCACTGAAATGTCATTAAAAAGCAATTTTTCCCCATTTCAGCACCATGCCCTTGGATAAGTAGCTCTGTTCCAGGGCATATTTAATTACCCTCTCCTAGCTGTTATTTTTCCGGATTATGCTTTTTGGCCATTCTCAATTATTAAGATAATTATGTGACTAACCATGTTGTTAATTAAGGAAAACACCTTTAGATGAAACCTTATTTCTGATTCTTTTCTTTACACATAATAAATAGTTCCACTGGTGAAAACCTTTACATTATTTTTAACTCTAAGTAAACTCTTAAGCAGTGCCAAATCAGCCTGGATGTCAGGGCACAGCTTCTTAGGAATTTTAGATCATAGAACTGGAAGAACCCCCAAGTCTCTTATCTTTACTGTCAGAATGACCCTATCTGTAGCACCACTGACATCTGATTTTTCTCATTCCTGTTGCTTAAACACATGAAAAAAGAAGAAGAGTCCAACCTTAATTTGCAGTTTTGAACAAAATTAATAGGTTGTACAAATTATTTTAATCACAGGTTTAATTGGTTTGCAAATAAGTTTCATTGCTAAAATAAATGGGAAGAAGGGTTATAGCTCATCGTTGCATGGCAAACACCTTACATTTCAGAACATAATGTTTACTTTCAGCTTGCCATAGCCAATCTTTTTCTTTCATACTTTCATGATTTTGCTTTTCTAAGTTCTTCCTTTATATATATATATAAGCCCAGTATCAGAATGGGGGCATACACACACACACACACACACACACACACACACACACACACACACACGTATATACTATATGTGCTATACACCTACAGATATGCAAAAAAGATCACAAATGTAAGCAGAAATTGACCTGGGCAATTGCAACATGAAAGGCTACCTAGTAATTATATAAAGGCAACTATGAAAGCCTAAAATTTTCTTAAAAGATCCCAAACTATTGGTTGAAATTATTTTTGAATGCGTGTGTGCTAAATATATGATTATAAAACAACTTGGAAAGCTCTATTTCAGACCATTTACCTAAATGAATTAAATGCACCCATATACTAGATTGCTGTTTCATGATTCTTTTTTTGTTTAAACAACTAGGTGGTCACACGTTCAGAAGGAAAAGTTCATACACTTACTCTGAGGGATGTAAAGTTAGAAGATGCTGGGGAAGTCCAACTAACAGCAAAAGATTTCAAAACTCACGCCAACCTCTTTGTGAAAGGTAATGACAAGGCTTATTTTTAAATACATGTATAAGGCAGAGGGTCGTAAATAATGCCAACTCTCAATTATCTTTATATAATGAATACTATAGATGTTTAAAACCAACTAAATAATCAAAAGTCTAATTTTACCTTTTGGCATAACAAAATACTTCACAAACTATCTTTTTAAAGAGTCAAAAATTGACTAGCACAGGTTTTACTTCCTCCTTCTGTCTCCATTGTTTTTATTGCACATTCTAGATCTTCAAAAGCCAGCTGGAGGAAGAATTATTATCAAGCTAGGTATCCATCACTTTATTAACCAAGAGTTGGCTGTTATTTCCTTAATGTTTACTAGTTTTTAAAGCGATTTTCCTCTTGTCTGTACAAATAATGATAAAACATCATTATTAGAGGAAAACATCTGAGTGTAATCAAAACTTGAAAATAAAACTTAGAAGAAAAAAAAGCCCTGGAGATGCCAGGGGAAAGTTGAGAAGGTACCAAAACTCTTGGAGAAGGAAAGGAGTACCTTGGCTAATAAGTATGATTCTTTCAGAACCCCCAGTTGAATTCACTAAGCCTCTTGAGGACCAGACGGTCGAAGAGGGAGCCACTGCAGTGCTGGAGTGTGAAGTCTCCAGAGAAAATGCTAAGGTGAAATGGTTCAAAAATGGGACAGAAATCCTCAAAAGCAAGAAGTATGAAATTGTTGCTGATGGCAGGGTCAGAAAACTTATTATACACGACTGTACCCCAGAGGATATTAAAACATACACTTGTGATGCTAAGGACTTTAAGACTTCCTGTAACCTGAATGTCGTGCGTAAGTATTCTTCTTACAAAGGACTTTTCATTTGCAACTCTTTGATAACAACAACAACAAAACAACACAGCACTTTTTGCATGCCCTTCTTGGTCTAACTGCATTTATTGGCAGCTTCTAGTATTGACACTGACCTAACCTGATCCCTTATGTGTTTAAAGAAAAAAAAGAAAAGAAAAGTCTTATTCTATGTCTGATCTGATTAATGATGGAGCAACCACTTTTCCCTATGCTTCTTTTCTCTCACTGAGTAGTCAGTAGGTGTGCTCTTTGTCTACATGGAGTCAGCCTACTGTATGGATATTCTGATACAGATGAGGAGAAACAATTTTAAAGATAAGTAGGGCGTCCTACTTATCTTTAAAATCACTTACTTTAGAAAGTAAAAGTGATTTCCATCTGGAAAGAAAACGAATTTTCAGGTGTGGGGAACAACTAGAAAATGAGCCTGAAATTTCAGTCTCAATAGGAGCTTACTAGAGATCTGCTGTAATATAACAAAGCACATTCACATGATTCAGTCTCTGAGAATAAGAATGGATAAGAAGATGGAGCAAGGCCTGGATTCTTTGAGTCCTGGACTCTTTGAATGAAGAAAGCTCTAATGGTTTTTAGCAGTACTTCTTCCTCTGGTGAAAAACATAATTATGTCTTTTTTCAAAATGCCACATGCTAGCTTGTTTCATTCATTCCTTTGTCCAGTGATGACATTTTTCTGTGTATTTTTGTGCAGTATTTGTTTGTTTGGTTTAGTTGCTTTCTATCTGTCAACAGCTACAACCTAGTGACTCTGCTTCATGCATACTGTACTGTGTTTTTGTTACCGCTTTGTGGTTGCTCTGCTCAAGCTTATGTCAGAGTAGCTTCTTGGGTCTCCTTCTTCTCCTTGACATCTACCTCATTCCAAGAAGGCTCAGCTGCAAGGAGCATATCTTCAAACCTATTAGCCAGCGTTTGTCTCAGAATCTTCTTGCTCAAGAAAGGTCATCTTGGGAAGACTCACAAGGAGTTCTGAAAGAAGGAAGGGCAAGGGGGCAGCTCCCTAATCCTGTACACTGGATGAATTAATTCTAGAGATTAATGAAATAACAGATGTAAAAAACCTAGTCGCCCTCCCGTACAAAACACATTGCTTTGTTGCACTAATAGATTTTATGCCTGACTTATATGTGACATCTTCAAAGCTGATTTTTTTTTTAAAAAGCTGAATATATGTGTTTCAATTACAGCCTCTTAGCCATACACAGATCTGGTCATAGTGCTTTAAGCTGTGTTATCTTTGAATTCTGCTAATTTCTCAAAGATTGTGCTGGCTGCCTTAAATAAGAAAATGTTTCTTTGCTACTGGTGTCTGGTGTTTCCTTTGACAATATCTTCCAAGTCTGGTGCAGTACAAATGAAGATTTTTCTTCCAGCTATTATTCAAAAGAACTGAGACGGCTCCCTAGTATATATACTATACACACACATATGCTCACTAGTTGGACATATAGAATGCCACATGTTTTTATGTAAACTATAGAAGTATCTAAAAAGCAAAGCATCATACCTGATAGGCAGCTTCAAGCGATTTCAAAGTCAGTTGTAGTCTATTAAGATGGAAAGGCCCTACAAAACACTCACTTTTTCTTATTGAATACTATGGTAATGTCAGAGTATATTTCCAGAAACCTCATTTTGAATTCTGATGACATTCTCTTACAGCTCCTCATGTGGAATTCTTAAGACCACTCACAGATCTTCAAGTTAAAGAAAAAGAAATGGCTCGATTTGAGTGTGAACTTTCCCGAGAAAATGCCAAGGTCTGTGATTGTATACTTGTCATCTTGTAGTGTCAAATAACTTTATATTTACTTTTGGTCTAACCAAAATCAGGAAAAAAAAGTTACTCAAAACTTTCTCTGGCCACCACTTTACTTTCAAAGATAATTTTAGTATAAAAAGTATACTTGACTTTACTTGTTCTCTTTTTAGTTTATTATTAGTAATTTTTTAAGTAATAGTAAATTATTAATTCCAATAGTAAATTATTAATTTACTATTACTTGAAAAACACTGGACTCGCAATCAGGAGATTTAGATATTAGTTTGAACCATATGAAACTGCTGTTTTTTAAGATCAGAAAAGGTCAAATATCAGCCATTATATTTGTTTCAACTAAGTACCTCTTGTTGCCATTAACTATAATTGGCAAGTTTCTTCAAGTCTGAGCCTCAGTTTACACATCCAAGAAGTTAATCTGCATGATGTCTACGGCCCACTATGGCTCTACAAGTATATGATCCCATTGTTTTTAATAACTGATAATAGTATCATAGCAGCTCACTTAATAGTAATTGGTAAGATCGTTCTTGCTTTTGGGGTTTGTTTACATTTGTGTCTGCCACCTTAGTTCTTCTTAATACTGTGAAGTCTTGTTCATAGCTTTCAGAAAAACTCAAGATCATAGTTCCTCTTAAGGACACCTGTGTGAAGGAACAAGAAAACTGATAATCTATTTGTCATGAATATAGGTTCAGTGGTTTAAAGATGGTGCTGAAATTAAAAAGGGCAAAAAATATGACATCATATCCAAGGGAGCAGTGCGCATTCTCGTCATCAACAAATGTCTACTGGATGATGAAGCTGAATATTCCTGTGAAGTAAGGACAGCGAGAACTTCTGGCATGCTGACAGTTCTGGGTAAGAGCAAAGTCATTCTTTGTGAAGTGTATGTGTTGGGAAAAAATAATAATTTCCAATTTAACTCAATGTGCTTTTTGTTTTTTCAATGCTTGCAGAAGAAGAAGCTGTCTTTACCAAAATCTTGCCAACATTGACGTTAGTGAAACAGACACTATAAAACTGGTTTGTGAAGTCTCCAAACCTGGCGCAGAAGTGATTTGGTATAAAGGGGGATGAGGAGATCATTGAAACAGGAAGATATGAAATACTGACTGATGGACGGAAGAGAATCCTGATCATTCAGAACGCTCACCTTGAGGATACCGGCAACTATAACTGTCGACTCCCAAGCTCTCGAACCGATGGCAAAGTCAAAGTACATGGTATGAAAACTACAGTGAATAATCTTTTATTTCTAACAATTCATACTTGCTAGATTTAAAGTACAAGGACACACATTTCTAATATCTTGTAACTTTTTCTTCCCAGAACTGGCTGCTGAATTTATCTCAAAGCCCCAGAACCTTGAAGTACTTGAAGGAGAAAAGGCTGAATTTGTCTGCTCTATCTCAAAAGAAAGCTTTCAAGTCCAGTGGAAGCGAGATGATAAGACGCTTGAATCTGGAGATAAATATGACATTATTGCCGATGGTAAAAAGAGGGTCTTAGTTGTGAAAGATGCCACGTTGCAAGATATGGGCACTTACGTCGTCATGGTGGGGGCCGCCAGAGCAGCAGCTCACTTGACAGTCATTGGTAAGTTTGTTCTTGCTTTTAGGGTTTTTCTTGTATTTATATTTACTACTTCCATCTTTCTTCATACTATAAGTCTTATTGGTTGCTTTCAGAAAAACTCAGGATCGTAGTTCCTCTTAAGGACACCCCGGGTGAAGGAACAACAAGAAGTTGTCTTCAACTGTGAAGTCAATACTGAAGGTGCCAAAGCCAAATGGTTCAGAAATGAAGAAGCCATATTTGATAGTTCAAAATACATTATTCTCCAAAAAGACCTGGTCTACACCCTCAGAATTAGAGACGCACGCTTAGATGACCAAGCCAACTATAATGTGTCTTTGACCAATCACAGAGGTGAAAATGTTAAAAGTGCAGCCAACCTAATAGTAGAAGGTAAGCAATTTATATGGCACTAGAGATTTTTTCATCAATTTCCATATAAAAATAATTAAAATCAACATTCTTTTTCTCCTTTACAACAGAGGAAGACCTTAGGATTGTTGAGCCTCTTAAAGATATTGAAACAATGGAGAAGAAATCTGTCACATTCTGGTGCAAGGTGAATCGTCTCAATGTAACACTGAAGTGGACCAAAAATGGTGAAGAAGTGCCTTTTGACAACCGCGTCACATACAGAATTGATAAGTACAAGCACTCGTTAATCATTAAAGACTGTGGCTTCCCAGATGAAGGTGAATACATTGTCACTGCTGGAAAAGATAAATTGCTGCTGAGCTTCTCATCATAGAAGCCCCTACAGAATTTGTGGAACACTTGGAAGATCAGACAGTCACTGAGTTTGATGACGCTGTCTTCTCCTGCCAGCTCTCCAGAGAGAAAGCCAATGTAAAATGGTACAGAAATGGGAGAGAAATCAAAGAAGGCAAAAAGTAAGCAAAATCTTTTTATTCTCTCTTTCTATAGCTATATATACACTTTTGACAATTTAGTGGCCATGATGCAAGCTAACTATTAATTAAATGTCTCCTTTAGATACAAATTTGAAAAAAGATGGAAGCACACACAGACTGATTATAAAAGATTGCAGACTGGATGATGAGTGTGAATATGCTTGTGGAGTAGATGACAGGAAGTCTCGAGCTAGACTTTTGTGGAAGGTACATATTAAACGAAAGGACAATTCTAATGTTACCAATTTTTTATATTGTTAATCAAAATGTAAACATATTTGTATTTATTTCGCATTTTCTTTCCAGAAATTCCTGTTGAGATGATCAGGCCTCCCCAAGATATTCTGGAAGCCCCTGGTGCTGATGTTACCTTTTTAGCAGAGCTCAACAAAGATAAGGTGGAAGTCCAATGGCTAAGAAATAACATCGTTGTTGTCCAGGGTGATAAACACCAAATGATGAGTGAAGGAAAGATACATAGACTACAGATTTGTGATATTAAGCCCCGTGACCAGGGTGAATACAGATTTATTGCCAAAGACAAAGAAGCCAGAGCTAAGCTTTAACTGGCAGGTCAGTCCCTTTCTTTTATTTTAAAATATCCTTCCAATATCACAGAGATTATTTAGATTTCAGATTTCACAGTTATTTAATGAGGTAATTCTTGTGAGGGTCTTTCATTTCTAGCAAGCCCTATCCACATGTTAACCATTCTAATTTTGCTCAATACAAAGTAAGTGTCTTGAGTAAGAGGAAATTAATAGCAATAATCTTTATATGCCAGAACCTTGGAGAGTTCCTAGTACATGATGGCTGTTTATGAGCTCCTAGAACTAACCTATCACCCTGAGAATCTTTTCAAACCTAAAGACAATCTCATACTCTCCTACTTTCCAAACCCCTGTGTGCCTTTTGGGCATGTTCTCATCCTGACCCAGGATATCCCTATATACTATGGTTGTGAAAAAGCCATTAGCATATCTCTCATTCATAAGAAAAAAAGTTTCTCTGGTTTATCTTGAACTATGCAGTGCCTACTCTATCAAAAAACAAAACAAAACATATTCTGCACTACACTGAGTCCTATGTTATTATTTTTGGCAAAGAATGCATGTCTTATCATTTTATGCCATTCTCAATCCTCTATTCTCCAGTCTAATTTGCATACACAACAACAACCAAAAAAAGCTGTGAGAACTCTAAGCCACTCAGTTTTCTCTGCTATAAAGTTACTGTGGCAAGGTTATGTAACCAATATTTGATAACAAGCGCATAATGATATATGATGTAGCTTGGCTACTGTTAACAGTCGAAAGCATTCACATGTTATCTTTCCAACTAGCTGCACCAAAAATCAAGACAGCTGATCAAGACCTTGTGGTTGATGTTGGCCAGCCTCTGACAATGGTGGTGCCGTATGATGCCTACCCCAAAGCAGAAGCAGAGTGGTTTAAAGAAAATGAACCTTTATCTACAAAAACCATTAATACTACAGCTGAACAAACTTCTTTCAGAATTTTAGAAGCCAAGAAAGAAGACAAAGGAAGGTATAAAATTGTGCTTCAGAACAAACATGGAAAAGCAGAAGGATTCATTAATTTAAAAGTTATTGGTAAGCCCTTGGGTCACTCAGACTTAATTGGCAAAGCACAACTTAAAAGCAAGACAGCACACTAAAAAATTCCTTTATATGTGAATTTCAGATGTTCCTGGGCCAGTACGTAACTTAGAAGTGACAGAAACATTTGATGGTGAAGTGAGCCTTGCTTGGGAAGAACCTTTAACTGATGGTGGAAGCAAAATCATAGGTTATGTTGTTGAAAGACGTGACATTAAGAGAAAGACCTGGGTTATGGCCACAGACCGTGCAGACAGTTGTGAGTTTACTGTCACTGGTCTACAGAAAGGAGGAGTTGAGTACCTATTCCGTGTGAGTGCAAGAACAGAGTTGGCACTGGTGAACCAGTAGAAACTGAGAATCCTGTAGAAGCAAGGAGTAAATATGGTAAGAAGTTTTAAGTAAATTGCAAGCTAGCTTTTAAGTAAATTGCAATATTTGCCTTCATCCCCAGTGTTACCCAAAACTCATGTTTTCTTCTTCTGTGGTGAAATCCAGATGTTCCAGGCCCTCCTTTGAATGTAACCATCACTGATGTGAATCGATTTGGTGTCTCACTGACATGGGAACCACCAGAGTATGATGGAGGTGCTGAGATCACAAACTATGTCATTGAATTAAGAGACAAGACTTCTATCAGGTGGGATACTGCCATGACTGTGAGAGCTGAAGACCTGTCTGCAACTGTGACTGATGTGGTGGAAGGACAGGAGTACAGTTTCCGAGTGAGAGCCCAAAACCGAATTGGAGTTGGAAAACCAAGTGCAGCCACACCCTTCATCAAAGTTGCTGATCCAATTGGTAAGCCCATCAAAAAAAAAAAAAAAAGGAAATAATTACTACATGAAATCCAGATGTTAGGTCTACCAATTAAAATAAATCAAGTTAAATAAAAGTTAAAAAAAAGGTAGAATATCATAAAAATTTGAATAAAGTTCAAGAAACCCAGACTGTGCCTACTTTACTCAGTGAATTCAATAAATCTGTTATTTTAATGAGGATGATATAATTGATTACAGCACTGTCTTCATAAATTGTCACTAACATAAAATGTATGCTCCAACTCTTTCTTTTATTCCAGAGAGACCAAGTCCACCTATAAACCTAACTTCCTCAGATCAGACTCAGTCATCAGTTCAGCTCAAATGGGATCCTCCTCCTGAAAGATGGAGGAAGCCCAATATTAGGCTATATAATTGAGCGATGCGAAGAAGGAAAAGATAATTGGATTCGTTGCAATAAGAAACTTGTCCCTGAACTGACTTACAAGGTAGGTCATTTGCATATAAAAAAAGAATATTCAGTGTGGATCATGGACATAACTGTATGTGTTTTTTACAAATATTAATTCTAATCATAGGTTACTGGATTGGAAAAAGGAAATAATTATTTATATAGAGTATCTGCAGAAAATGAAGCTGGTGTTTCAGATCCATCTGAAATTCTTGGTCCTCTCACTGCTGATGATGCATTTGGTAAATAGATATTTTATTTTTAGATCGGGGAATAGCACATAGCTACTTTGGGGCAACAGAGGTTTAAATATGGCACTGCAAACTCATTAACTGTTCGTTTTTGTAGTTGAGCCAACAATGGATCTAAGTGCATTTAAAGATGGTCTGGAAGTTATTGTCCCAAATCCTGTCAACATCCTGGTTCCAAGTACAGGCTATCCAAGGCCAACTGCAACCTGGTGTTTTGGAGATAAAGTACTAGAAGCAGGGGACCGTGTGAAAATGAAGACCTTGTCTGCCTATGCCGAACTTGTCATTTCTCCAAGTGAACGTTCAGACAAGGGCATTTATACACTGAAATTAGAAAACCGTGTGAAAACAATTTCTGGGGAAATTGATGTCAATGTAATCGGTAAGGAACTAAATCTTTATCACCAAAGGTGATTTGGCAGTATTGGTTCAGACTATTAGTGATAGTGACTTGGGAGTGCATTTTCTTTTCAGCTCGCCCAAGTGCACCCAAAGAATTGAAATTTGGTGATATAACCAAGGACTCAGTACATTTGACTTGGGAACCACCTGATGATGATGGAGGAAGTCCATTAACTGGATACCTTGTTGAAAAACGAGAAGTTAGCCGGAAAACATGGACTAAAGTGAGTTTTGAGCAGCACTGCATCAATGCCAAAAATGAGAGTAGGGGAAATCCTAGGTTGGGATGCCACGCAAAAGTCTTATGTGCTACGTCTTCTTATCTTCACCTCAATGAAAACGTACAAAAAGTTTTTAAGAATGCATTGGTGCTAATGCTTCCTGAGGTACCTCAACCAAGGATCATATAATTGCCTCGTCTTGTGGGCCTTACCAGATTTTCAGCTAGGATCGTATCCAATATGTACCCATTAAGCTAGAAGCCAGTCTAAAGAAAGTAAATATTTATTTTCTTTGTGGTCACACTTCTTATTCCACTAGAATAACTTAGTTGACCTAATCAGCCATTATTTTTTTGTGTTTATGTTAGTTACTCTTCTTTACCCTGAATTAAAATTATATTTCTAATAACCAAACTTGTTGAAAGAATCAACACCTCATTTGCCATCTTTTTTCTTGTGTACAAACTGTGAAGCAGTTTTTCTTATACTGAGTCAAATATTATCATGTATCCTACTTTGCAGTTTTCCCTAATATGAAATTAATGTAAGAATAATCCTTAGCATTCAAAACAACTTCAGTTTGTATCCCTGGTCATGGTAAACAGTTTTTGAGTTGGGGAAAGGATTTTTGGGAAATAACTAATTAAATGTATTTCTTTCTCCCAGGTTATAGACTGTGTGACTGATCTAGAATTCACAGTTCCTGATCTTGTTCAAGGAAAAGAGTACTTATTCAAGGTCTGTGCTCGTAACAAATGTGGCCCTGGAGAACCTGCATATGTTGATGAACCTGTAAATATGTCAGCTCCTGCAAGTGAGTACATTCTTGATGATTTCTTACCTAATCTTGTGTTGCCTATTTTTTGCTTTTAAACCTGGGATTGAAGTTATAGGGCCAGGCAGGGGTTGGCAATGTGAAGAGAACTTCATAGGTGGCCTATGTAAGACTGACTCTCTCTTCCAAATGTTATAGCGGTACCTGACCCACCAGAGAATGTTAAATGGAGAGATCGAACAGCCAATAGCATCTTCTTAACATGGGATCCACCGAAATATGATGGTGGTTCACGCATCAAAGGATATATAGTTGAAAGATGTCCACGTGGTTCTGATAAATGGGTGGCCTGTGGAGAACCTGTTGCAGAAACAAAGTAGGTTATTTGGCATGAGAGTAAATGTGTACTCCTAGTCACTAAAATAGGCTTTTTTGGAGAAGATTTTAATGTTTGTCTTTTTTCATTGAGAATTCTATGCTGCTGGTGTGTCTGTCTGATTTTAAAAGGTGCTGCTGAATGTACCCCCTGCTTAGGATTTTCATGGCAATATTGAAATGAAAATGTATTCAGTTATAGTGCTATAGTAATCCAGATTTAATTTGAAGACAAGTATTATACCAATCTTTCAAATTTTTGGAAGATTATGAGTACTACACAGTGAAACAGATTATTGCCAATACAGTAAAATATCCTATTTTGTTTCCTGACAGAATGGAAGTGACAGGTCTTGAAGAAGGCAAATGGTATGCCTACCGTGTAAAGGCCTTAAACAGGCAGGGCGCTAGCAAACCAAGCAGACCCACAGAGGAAATCCAGGCTGTGGACACACAAGGTATCTATTTTTTATTTTTGTCTTATCAAATAGGCCTCTGACCTTAAATCTGCTTCAACTTGTTAACATCGTAAATAATCTTTTCCAATTCAGAGGCCCCAGAAATCTTCCTCGATGTGAAGCTTCTTGCTGGTCTCACTGTAAAAGCTGGGACCAAGATTGAACTTCCTGCCACTGTAACCGGAAAACCTGAACCTAAAATAACTTGGACAAAGGCTGATATGATTCTGAAGCAGGACAAAAGAATTACCATTGAAAATGTCCCTAAGAAATCCACAGTGACTATTACTGATAGTAAGAGAAGCGACACTGGCACATACATCATCGAGGCTGTCAACGTGTGTGGCCGGGCCACTGCTGTGGTGGAAGTGAACGTCTTAGGTAAGGAAGGTTCTCGTTTTAAAAGGGGAAAAACTCTTTGCAGTTGCTTTCTTGAAAAAAAATCCTGGTGAACAATTTTTTTTCTGTATCTGTAATGCCATACACAGATAAACCTGGACCACCAGCTGCCTTTGACATCACAGATGTAACCAATGAGTCATGTCTTCTAACATGGAACCCACCACGAGATGATGGTGGATCTAAGGTCACAAACTATGTTGTGGAGAGACGAGCAACTGATAGTGAAGTGTGGCACAAGCTCTCATCCACTGTCAAGGATACAAACTTCAAGGCCACCAAATTAGTGCCCAATAAAGAGTACATCTTCAGAGTTGCTGCAGAAAACATGTATGGTGTTGGTGAACCAGTTCAGGCTTCTCCAATAATAGCCAAATTTCAATTTGGTAAGTTTCTCAATCAGCTGACAAAAAAAAAAAACAAAAAAAACAAGGATGCTTATATCATACTTGCATTTTGGTGTTATATTTATATACAGGACATATAACATTTTATACCATTATCTTGTCTATAGATCCACCTGGACCTCCAACTCGCCTAGAACCCTCTGATATCACTAAAGACGCAGTGACTCTCACATGGTGTGAGCCAGATGATGATGGTGGCAGCCCAATCACTGGATACTGGGTTGAAAGATTGGATCCTGATACGGATAAATGGGTTAGATGCAATAAGATGCCAGTAAAGGACACAACATACAGGTATGTTCAGAATCCCCATCAAGATTTTAAGACAGCAGTATATTCAAATGTTTACTCTTTAGTATTCTTTTTGATTACACATGGTTATATATTACCGAAAAAATTTTAAACTATTACTTATATTTTCTATTACCTCATAATTTGAAAAATCATATAAATTCCATTCACAGGCACATTTCTTAGTTTACTCTAAAACATTAACTTTCAGGAAGTTTCAAAGTGTTTGATCCTCCAGTATATTATGATAATGATCATTGTCAGAGATATTATATTTAGATTGGTATGTTTGGCCAAGTCTAAAGTGTGTGGCAGCTAAAAAGCAATTTTTAATTTGTATTGAAATGCTTTTCAGTTAAATTTCCAAATCACTTTTTTATAATTTAAATAAGTTAGTCTCTTCTGTGTAAAATAAACATAGGTTTCTTCAGCTTCTTGCCATCATGTCACACATGCACTTTGTTCCTAATTCAGAGTGAAAGGTCTCACCAATAAGAAAAAATACAGATTCCGTGTGTTAGCTGAAAATCTTGCTGGACCTGGAAAACCAAGTAAAACAACAGAACCAATCTTAATAAAGGATCCCATAGGTATTATTTTTATAATTTTTGTAGTTATTTTGAAGCTTATATGAACTCCTTTTTGGCAAACCTAAATAATGATTTCATCGGCTTGCAGATCCTCCATGGCCTCCTGGAAAACCAACTGTAAAAGATGTAGGCAAAACATCATTAATGTTGAATTGGACAAAACCAGAACATGATGGAGGTGCAAAGATTGAGTCTTATGTCATTGAAATGCTGAAGACTGGAACAGATGACTGGGTCAGAGTGGCAGAAGGGGTTCCTACCACTCAGCACTTGCTCCGAGGGCTCATGGAAGGACAGGAATACTCATTCCGAGTTAGAGCTGTGAATAAGGCTGGGGAAAGTGAACCCAGTGAACCCAGTGATCCTGTACTTTGCCGAGAGAAGCTATGTAAGTCACTCTTGATGTCTGGGGTATATAAATTCTTCTAACGTCTGCCTGTGAGCTACAATATGAAAAAATATGAAAAATTCATTATTATTATTTCCTCCTGGCTATATTATTTCTTAACGACTACCTGCATATTCAGACTGACTATTAGGTAATTAAAAAACGAATTTTCTTTTCCTTCTTTTGTTCAGATCCTCCATCACCACCCCGCTGGCTTGAAGTTATTAATATTACAAAAAATACAGCAGACCTAAAATGGACAGTTCCTGAGAAAGATGGAGGGTCCCCCATCACCAACTACATCGTGGAAAAGAGAGACGTCAGGCGAAAAGGCTGGCAAACAGTGGATACCACTGTCAAGGACACCAAGTGCACAGTCACCCCACTGACTGAGGGCTCTTTATATGTGTTCCGAGTTGCTGCAGAAAATGCTATAGGACAAAGTGACTACACTGAAATTGAGGACTCTGTCTTGGCCAAGACACCTTTAGTATGCTCTCACATTTAATCTTTGGGACAATATTTGTAGGAGATTATCACCTTCCCTCCTGTTTTCCTAATCATTGATTATTTTGCTTTCAGCCACCCCTGGACCACCCTACGCTCTGGCCGTGGTTGATGTGACAAAACGACATGTTGACCTAAAGTGGGAGCCTCCTAAAAATGATGGTGGAAGACCAATACAGAGGTAGAATTTGCATTAATTCATAAAGAGTAACTTACACTTGGCTGCAAATTCTTAACTGTGTTTTTTCATTAATGCTAATGAAATGCTTTGTTATTTCAATAGATATGTCATTGAGAAGAAAGAAAGGTTAGGTACCCGTTGGGTAAAAGCTGGAAAGACTGCAGGACCTGACTGTAACTTCAGAGTAACTGATGTCATTGAAGGAACAGAGGTCCAGTTTCAGGTTCGGGCTGAAAATGAAGCTGGAGTTGGCCACCCAAGTGAACCCACAGAAATCCTATCCATTGAAGATCCAACAAGTAAGTAGTGCTGATTATACACAAAATATTGTCTAGACGTTGATGAGACTGGATATGAATGTTTCACTCTTTTCTCAGGTCCTCCCTCACCACCCCTTGACCTACATGTGACTGATGCTGGGAGAAAGCACATTGCCATTGCTTGGAAGCCTCCAGAGAAAAATGGTGGAAGTCCTATTATAGGATACCATGTCGAAATGTGTCCAGTAGGCACTGAGAAATGGATGCGAGTTAATTCTCGCCCAATAAAGGATTTGAAATTCAAGGTTGAAGAAGGTGTTGTTCCTGACAAAGAATATGTTCTGAGAGTGAGAGCAGTCAATGCTGTTGGTGTCAGTGACCCATCTGAAATCTCTGAAAATGTGGTTGCCAAAGACCCAGACTGTAAGAACACAATGTCTTTTATAGTTAATAAAATAGGCTTTATTCATCCATTGCAATTTGACATACTCTCTTTTTTGCTGTTTTGAATGATATCTTACAGGCAAGCCAACAATTGACCTGGAGACTCATGACATTATTGTTATTGAAGGTGAAAAGTTAAACATTCCTGTTCCCTTCAGAGCTGTCCCCTGTTCCAACTGTTAGTTGGCATAAAGATGGCAAAGAAGTTAAAGCAAGTGATAGATTAACAATGAAGAATGATCACATCTCTGCGCACCTTGAAGTTCCCAAGAGTGTCTATGCAGATGCTGGAGTTTATACCATTACACTGGAGAATAAGCTCGGCTCAGCAACTGCCTCACTCAATGTCAAAGTCATAGGTAATCACTCTTTGATGAAACGCCAGACATTCTTCAGATGTACAGGAAATTAGTTAACTTTGCAGTGCTAGTAATAACATAAATGGCCTCATGAACTGGCCACTTATAAACTAAATGTCATTTCTGATTATGTCTTTGTATATGAGAAGTAAAGCAATTCTAAAGAGATGAAATCTCTCAACTATAATTAATATTTATAATTTTATTTATAATTTATAATATAAATTATAAATATTAATTTATAATAGTTTTAATTATTTGCATGTGAAATACTAATTTAAGTAAAAGACATTAGCATACCCAAAGAATACTGAAATTACCACAATTTCTTAATTGTGTAATTTCACATTTTCCCATAGTGTTCTCAACCAGGGATAGTAACATTTTCTGTGTTCCTCTCCCCTGCAAATAATGTCTGGAAGTGTCAGGCCATTTTTGCTTGGCACATAGACTTGGGGTAGATGCTACTGACATTTAGTAGTTGGGAGTCAAGAATGCTAAATGCTCTCCAGTGTGAAGGCTACTGTAGCACATGAGAGATTATCCTACCCAAAATACAGATAGCCCCACTTAGAGACAAGTGCATTATTAAAATGCTGATTTTTTCAGGATTACAAGAATAATTATCTATTTTTGCAATAGGCCTACCTGGACCATGCAAAGATATTAAAGCAAGTGACATTACCAAGAGTTCTTGTAAGTTAACATGGGAACCTCCAGAATTTGATGGTGGAAGCCCAATTCTTCATTATGTCCTGGAGCGCAGAGAAGCTGGGAGGAGAACATATATACCAGTCATGTCTGGTGAGAACAAACTGTCATGGACCGTGAAGGATCTCATTCCAAATGGTGAATACTTCTTCCGTGTTAAAGCAGTCAACAAGATCGGTGGAGGAGAATATATTGAACTGAAAAATCCAGTCATTGCTCAAGATCCAAAGCGTAAGTTTGGGCATGGATGTACTATGGCTAGGAACTAATAAACCATAGTTTTGTTTTAAGAAGGTGGTTTTCCTGATGATAACTCTTTTTTCTTGTTTTTCAGAACCCCCTGATCCACCTATAGATGTTGAAGTTCATAATCCTACAGCTGAGGCAATGACTATTACATGGAAGCCACCTTTGTATGATGGAGGGAGCAAGATAATGGGCTACATCATAGAGAAGATTGCTAAGGGTGATGAAAGGTGGAAGAGATGCAATGAACACCTGGTACCAATCCTGACCTATACAGCAAAAGGACTTGAAGAGGGAAAGGAGTACCAATTCCGTGTGCGAGCAGAGAATGCCGCGGGTATTAGTGAACCTTCTCGGGCTACTCCTCCAACCAAAGCTGTAGATCCCATTGGTAAGTTTTGTTTAATGGAGTTGCCACTTTCCCATTGTAAAACAAATGAAAATAATGTTTTGTCAGTTATTTTCATCAGAATTGAAAACATTTATTGGTTATAATCATTATAGATGCCCCCAAAGTCATTTTGAGAACAAGCCTAGAAGTGAAACGAGGTGATGAAATAGCACTTGATGCAAATATTTCTGGATCGCCTTACCCAACTATTACATGGATAAAGGATGAAGAAGTTATTGTACCAGAGGAAATTAAGAAGCGTGCAGCACCCTTGGTTAGGAAGAGGAGGGGTGAAGTTCAAGAAGAAGAACCATTTGTCCTGCCTCTCACACAGCGTTTGAGTGTCGACAATAGCAAAAAGGGAGAATCTCAGCTACGTGTCCGAGATTCTCTCCGACCTGATCATGGTCTGTATATGATCAAAGTTGAAAATGACCATGGTATCGCAAAAGCTCCTTGTACTGTTAGTGTATTAGGTAAGTCATTAAAACAACACTTTCCAATGGAAAAAGGTTTTAGTAAAACATAAAAATAAAAAGTCTGGGGGAGAGTTAAAAGAAATGGGAAATAGTTTCAGCAAGTTATCCTCAGTCATATTGTATCTCCTGGCCATGTAAAAGAAATCACCTGACCTTGTTATTTATTAGCTAATAGAATACAAAGATAGAAGTGGGAAAAACAGAAATCATGTCAGAGGAGCATGCTCACATTTACATTTTCCATAGCAACCCTTCCACACAAAATTTTAATTACTGTTCTCTTTTGAAATATTAGATACACCAGGACCACCAATCAACTTTGTATTTGAAGATATGAGAAAGACCTCAGTCCTCTGTAAATGGGAACCACCCCTTGATGATGGTGGCAGTGAAATCATAAACTACACTTTGGAAAAGAAAGATACGACAAAACCGGACTCTGAATGGATTGTTGTCACTTCAACACTTAGACATTGCAAATATTCAGTAACAAAACTGATTGAAGGAAAAGAGTACCTCTTCCGTGTAAGAGCTGAAAATAGGTTTGGGCCTGGTCCGCCATGTGTTTCAAAGCCATTTGTAGCTAAAGATCCATTTGGTAAGGTTCCTTTAGCCTCTGAAGTTTGCCTTTTTACTATGTACTTTGATATATAATTACTACAGCTTATAAAATTTCATTTTATGTCATATTAGGAAATTAATTCAAAATTTTTTTTTATCAGAACCACCTGATGCACCAGATAAGCCCATTGTGGAAGATGTTACCAGCAACAGTATGCTAGTGAAATGGAATGAACCAAAGATAATGGAAGCCCCATTTTGGGTTACTGGCTTGAAAAACGTGAAGTTAATAGTACACATTGGTCTCGTGTCAACAAAAGCCTTCTGAATGCCTTGAAAGCCAATGTAGATGGCTTATTAGAAGGACTCACCTATGTCTTCAGAGTATGTGCTGAAAATGCAGCTGGACCTGGAAAGTTCAGTCCACCGTCAGATCCCAAAACAGCACGTGATCCAATCTGTAAGCAATTCCTTAAGAAGAAAGTGGAGTAAAATAAGCTATTGTATATTTTAAAACAATCAGGGAGTTTAATTTGTATATCTTCATTCATTCTAGCTCCACCTGGGCCACCTATCCCAAGAGTCACTGACACGAGCTCTACAACTATTGAACTAGAATGGGAGCCCCCAGCTTTCAATGGTGGTGGGGAAATTGTTGGCTATTTTGTCTATAAGCAGTTGGTTGGCACAAATGAATGGTCACGCTGCACAGAGAAGATGATCAAGGTCCGTCAGTACACTGTCAAAGAAATCCGAGAGGGTGCTGATTACAAACTTCGGGTGACTGCTGTCAATGATGCAGGCGAAGGACCGCCTGGAGAAACAGAACCTGTTACTGTGGCTGAACCACAAGGTACTTAACGTTATTGGAATAAAATTATGGATAATTTCTCTGTACAGGACTACTTTTTAATCTTTTATGGGCTAATGTATGACTGTTCTCTTTCAACAGAGCCTCCAACTGTGGAACTGGATGTTTCTGTCAAGGGGTGGAATACAAATAATGGCTGGGAAGACTCTTAGAATTCCAGCTGTGGTGACTGGTCGCCCTGTACCTACAAAAGTATGGACCAAGAAGAAGGGGAGCTGGATAAGACCGCGTTGTAATAGACAATGTTGGAACCAAATCTGAACTAATTATCAAGGATGCACTGCGAAAAGACCATGGCAGATATGTGATTACAGCTACAAATAGCTGTGGTTCCAAATCTGCAGCAGCCAGGGTAGAGGTTTTTGGTAAGGAATGTTGCATTGATTTTCATAGGATTTTCCCAAGTGATAATGTCTTATTACATTGATTTGGGGCTTTGTTTTGTTTTCAGATGTCCCTGGTCCAGTTCTTGATTTAAAACCTGTTGTAACAAACAGAAAAATGTGTCTACTTAACTGGTCTGATCCAGAAGATGACGGTGGAAGTGAAATAACAGGCTTTATCGTTGAAAGAAAAGATGCCAAGATGCATACTTGGAGACAACCAATAGAGACTGAGAGATCTAAATGTGACATCACAGGTCTGCTTGAGGGACAAGAATATAAGTTCCGTGTTATTGCCAAGAACAAGTTTGGCTGTGGCCCTCCTGTTGAAATAGGACCAATTCTTGCAGTTGATCCACTAGGTAAAAGAAAAGGTTTCATTGTGTTTATAGAATAGTGTTTTGCTTCTAGTTATATTGTTTATTTACTGAGCTTTATGGCTTGAAACTCCCAACAATCTCAAAATCTATAGCTAGAGAATAATAAGAAAAGCAAATTTAAAAACTAACATTAAAGATATCATATTTGCTATAATTTCAATGTAATTTGTGGCTGTAATTATATTAATTATGCATGGTTTTGTGTACTGAAAAACTTGGATCTACAGAGGCTTAATAATAACCTAGAAGTAGTTTAGAAGTATTAAATCTCTCCAGTAGAACACATTGGAAGTCGGTTTTTAAAATTTACTAACCTAGTAGTTTTGAGTTCAGTGTTTTTCTAAAAGATTAGACAATTGTCTGAGGATAAATGCCTTAGTCTTCCTCTATATTCAAAAAGTCCCCATACTGGAAGGATAGGGAGGCCTAAAACCAGAAATAGCCTCCAAAGAACAGAAAACCAACCAGAGGGAATCTCCTTAAAATCAATACAAAACACTAAAATTGCACACACAGTAATGGACACTGACATCCCATCTAAGAAAGCAAAACCTTTAAGGAAGACCCATTCCTCAAGAGAAGGAAGAAGTTATTCCTTCACCAGCACCCCCTAAAAAAAAATAAATTATATCCTATACCACTATTATAGCACCTCACCTATGAATATCCAATATACCACAGGCTGTGCCAGAGGTGCCAGAACAGAGCTGGGCTTCCACTGCTTCTGGTTGCAGTAATAGTCAACAAGTATGGATTGGGTCTAGTTTTACCACTGAAAGCTTAACTCTTAGTTTGACCCTTCAGGAAAGAAAACTTCAGCAGCATTACGTACATCCTCTTTCACCATATTTTGAACCCACGTGTGAGGCAACATGACTCAAAGTGTGTTCAGTAGACATATCCACTATCCATTAATAAAAGAGGAAACACTTTGCTCTCAGCTGGTCCTTCAAAGCAAAACTTCACAAACTTACTTTCCTAGTTCATTAGAATTAGAAGCATCCCCAGTTACAAAGATAAACAATCTAAAATGTTAAATATAAAAAAGCATACGTGCCCTTGATTTATTTTTCATCGATAATCTTGATGAAAAGCTTGCCAAGAAAAATTCTGTCTATATGGATGTCTATAATTTTGACAACTGACAAGTTTTAGGAAAGATTTTAAATGTGGATGTAAGGTTATGCCAAGCAGATGGCTATTTTTTACATAATTAAGTTGAAGTGAAATATTATTTCTTACATGAATATTTATCTCATGCTAATTATTTTCACTTGCCTCTGGCTAAAGGACCTCCAACATCTCCTGAGAGGCTCACATACACAGAAAGGACAAAGTCCACTATCACCCTTGACTGGAAAGAGCCCCGCAGTGATGGTGGCAGTCCCATTCAAGGATATATCATTGAAAAACGGCGTCATGACAAACCTGACTTTGAAAGAGTTAATAAGCGACTCTGCCCAACCACATCTTTTCTGGTTGAAAATCTTGATGAACACCAAATGTATGAGTTCCGTGTCAAAGCTGTCAATGAAATCGGTGAAAGTGAACCATCTCTACCTCTGAATGTAGTCATACAAGATGATGAAGGTGTGGAATCTGAATATAATATTAATTTAATGCATTTTACAGTGTGCCTTTATCCCATAAGTTGAAAAACATCCTTATGACTTTGCTATTTTTTTTTATCTTTCTCTTCTCTTTGCAGTGCCTCCAACTATTAAGTTGCGTCTGAGTGTTCGAGGAGACACTATCAAAGTTAAGGCAGGAGAGCCTGTTCACATCCCTGCAGATGTGACAGGCCTTCCAATGCCTAAGATTGAATGGTCCAAGAATGAAACTGTAATTGAAAAACCCACTGATGCACTTCAGATAACCAAGGAAGAAGTATCCCGAAGTGAGGCAAAAACTGAACTTAGCATTCCCAAAGCAGTCCGGGAGGACAAAGGCACTTATACAGTTACTGCTTCCAATCGCCTTGGCTCAGTGTTCCGAAATGTTCATGTTGAAGTATATGGTAAGTGATGTGCTTTCTTACATCAAAAAGGCATCCAGTGTCTGTTTAAGAATTGCCTTCTCAATATCCTCCGTTGATTCCTTTCCAGACCGCCCATCCCCACCAAGAAATCTTGCTGTTACTGACATTAAAGCTGAATCTTGCTACTTGACATGGGATGCCCCCTCTTGATAATGGTGGCAGTGAAGTCACCCATTATGTAATTGACAAACGTGATGCAAGTAGGAAGAAAACAGAATGGGAGGAAGTCACCAACACTGCTGTAGAGAAAAGATATGGGGTAAACTCTTCTACATATTTTCTTAAACACATTAAAAGTATGTGACTCTGATTTGATGCCATTTTAGTATAACCTTGGAATTTGATAATTAAACTCAAAACCACACGCAATAAGCTGTTATTTTGTTATCGTAGTGTTTAGCACCACACACATAAGGCTCCTTAGTCAATAGCATTTGATACACAGATAATTTTTTAGTTATGATCCACTATCAGGTACAATACATATACATATTCTTATTTTTAAAAAGCTTTCTCCTTTTCTCTGTCTTCCCATGTTTTGAGTCTATATATTTATTTCTTTTTATAGTTACCCTTCCCAAAATAAGTTGAATTTTTAAATGAGTGAAAATCAACATAAGTATATTCTCTTCAATAAATATCTATTTTTCTAATTTCTAGATCTGGAAACTTATCCCCAATGGCCAGTATGAGTTCCGAGTCAGGGCAGTGAATAAATATGGAATCAGTGATGAGTGCAAATCAGATAAAGTAGTCATTCAAGATCCTTATCGCCTTCCTGGACCTCCAGGAAAACCAAAAGTTTTGTCACGCACCAAAGGATCAATGCTAGTGAGCTGGACTCCTCCTTTGGACAATGGTGGCTCTCCAATTACTGGCTACTGGCTGGAGAAAGAGAGGAGGGAGGTGCTTATTGGTCACGTGTTAGCCGAGCACCAATAACCAAAATGGGATTGAAAAGCGTGGAATTTAATGTACCTCGTCTGATTGAAGGCGTTAAATACCAGTTCAGAGCCATGGCAATAAATGCTGCAGGAATTGGTCCTCCCAGTGAACCATCAGATCCAGAGGTTGCAGGAGATCCCATATGTAAGTATGCTTCCATTTCTGGGGACTCATTTCCAAAAGACAAAGTCACTAAATGGATAATTCTGCTCTTAAATTTCTTATATTTTTCTGTGTCAAATTATTTTATTTACTAAAATAAAAAAGGTTCATATTCATATAGACTATCAGAAGTATATATGTATGTGGGTATACATATATATATATATGCACAAATATATACATACACATACATAAAATCATACAGTTTGTAAACTCTTGGATTAAACCAAATATTTTATGAGAAATCACAGTAATAAAGACCTGGAATATAAACTCCTCTCTCTTCTGATACTTTAAATAAATTTCTATCTCATTACATACTGGGGAAATCATCTCTCCCACTAATCAGACCGTCCAGTAGGAATTCAACAAAAAGCACAATGTTGTTAGCTTTTCAATAATATTATGGAACAAAGATTTAGGATTTCTAGGCGTAGTCTGTGAGGTCAAATAAAAGAGGAAAATTCTTCTAAAAGATCTATGAGCAGATTAGTTCAAAAATTTAAAAATACAGTGGCCTTAATAATTCATCCTATTTGCTATATATCTGATTGCATTCTCTATAGAAGAAAAATACAATTATTTGTTAAAAAGAAAATATTAAATACTCAAGTGCTATGTGAAGAATATATACATATATAATGAGGCAGTCATTCATTCATTTGCAAACTAGTATTGAACATGTGCTTTGTGCAAGGATCTGTATTAACTACTGGAGCAGGAAAAGTTAAGATTAAAAAGACAAGTGGAATAAAAGGATTTCTGTAATAGTAAAGCACTTTCAGAAAGGTAAAGGATTGTTATGTGATTATTGTAGACACTGATCCTGCCCCTAAAGGGCATTAAGATTAGTTTGTGTTCAAAGGTTTACTAGCTATTAATGGAATCATTTTTAGATTTTCATATTGTGGTAAATTAAATTTAAATCATGTTTTTGGTGAAGGCTATTGTAGAATTTCTTCAAAGGGATCTCAAAAGTAAAGTAGCTTTTTACCAATGTGTAAATAGAATGTAAATCTAACAAGATAGGAAGTAGTCTATCTATTGCCAGTTAGTTGTTTGCTGTCTCTGTTTTTGTATTAATGCTAAAGGAAAATTGATCATTTCCTTTATTTTTCACTTCTAGAAGGTAACTGTTTCCTTTTAACATTTCTATTTTAATATTTTGATAGATTAAAAAAATATATGATCATATGTAGTAAGAGATTCTAGCATTTCATCAGCTTCAAAATTTGATGAAGTTTTTTTTTCTTTTCTTATTAGTTCCACCTGGGCCACCTTCTTGCCCAGAAGTTAAAGATAAAACAAAGTCAAGCATCTCACTAGGATGGAAACCTCCAGCCAAAGATGGTGGCAGCCCAATCAAAGGATACATTGTAGAAATGCAAGAAGAAGGTACTACTGACTGGAAAAAAGTAAATGAACCAGACAAACTCATAACTACCTGTGAATGTGTGGTGCCTAATCTGAAAGAACTCAGGAAGTACAGATTCAGAGTGAAAGCTGTCAATGAAGCTGGTGAATCTGAACCAAGTGATACAACTGGGGAGATCCCTGCCACTGATATTCAAGGTACTAGTACTTAGTTTATGTATTCCTCTTTTGATCTTATTATGAAATTGACTAATTTACTGAAGATATTTCAATTACTTTTTGACAAATATGAGCTAAATCCTGTTACATTATACACGGTATTACAGAGGAACCAGAAGTTTTCATTGACATTGGAGCACAGGACTGTCTGGTTTGTAAAGCTGGCTCACAGATTAGGATTCCTGCTGTCGTCAAGGGACGCCCAACACCAAAATCATCTTGGGAATTTGATGGAAAGGCAAAGAAAGCAGTGAAGGTAAGAAAATAACCATTCTCCTGTATTTCCCTCTGAATCACTATAAGGAGTATTTATACTACAGCTGTCTCCTTTTCTAATAGGATGGAGTTCATGATATACCCGAAGATGCACAGGTAAAAAATAAGAATAACTAAAATAATTCAAAATATGATTGACTTTAGTACTGCTATGATTTCTTTCAATGTATGACTACTATTTTCTTTGTATAGCTGGAGACTGCTGAAAACTCCTCAGTAATTGTTATTCCAGAGTGCAAACGATCTCATACAGGCAAATACAGCATCACAGCCAAGAATAAAGCAGGACAAAAGACTGCAAATTGCAGAGTTAAAGTCATGGGTAAGAAAGACTTTGAAATTTGCTACAGAATAAAAACAAATTATTTTCAAGTATTTAAGGAATGTTGCTTATATTGTGATTTGCATCCAATAGATGTACCAGGCCCACCCAAAGATCTGAAAGTCAGTGATATCACAAGGGGTAGTTGCAGACTTTCATGGAAGATGCCAGACGATGATGGAGGAGACAGGATCAAAGGCTATGTTATCGAGAAGAGGACGATTGATGGAAAAGCCTGGACCAAAGTCAATCCAAACTGTGGAAGCACCACATTTGTAGTGCCTGATCTCCTCTCCGAACAGGAATATTTCTTCCGTGTGCGAGCAGAAAACCGTTTTGGTATTGGCCCACCTGTGGAAACCATTCAGAGAACTACTGCCAGAGATCCGATATGTAAGCTTTAAAATCTAAATTTAAAATATCTTCTCAAAATTGAAGTATATTGTTATAAATAATGCTTAATACTTCCTTTAACTATTTTTAAAGATCCTCCCGATCCTCCTATTAAACTCAAGATTGGCCTCATCACAAAGGACACAGTACATCTGTCATGGAAACCCCCAAAGAATGATGGGGGCTCCCCCTGTTACCCACTATATTGTTGAGTGCCTTGCATGGGACCCTACTGGGACAAAGAAAGAAGCCTGGAGACAGTGCAATAAGCGTGATGTGGAAGAACTGCAATTTACTGTTGAAGACCTAGTAGAGGGTGGCGAATATGAATTCCGAGTCAAAGCTGTCAATGCCGCAGGAGTCAGCAAGCCTTCAGCCACTGTTGGCCCCGTGACTGTCAAAGACCAGACATGTAAGTAGCAATGTACTGACAAAGAATGTCCTCCTTACGGCTGCTGTCCTGGGTGTTTAATAATAGTTCAAAATTGAAAGAGATATATCTGTACCTTGGGAAGCTACCATGGCTTGAATGTAGACATGGGCATGTTACTCAATTACTCATTCCCTCCATTTCCACAGAACTTTCACATTCCCTTACCTGTTACCTTTTCCCTATTTAAAGGAGATGATGTCTGTAATTTTCCCACTATAATTTTCTCCATGGAAGGCTGTTTTCTTTGTCAGAGGTTAAAGCAATTTCTCCACATGCTCTTCAAGAGGGGGCAGAAAGTAGTCATTTGCTTAGCAACTGCTAATACCCATTTATCTTCACAATCAAGTTTCTATTTGTCTATATGAGAAAAGATATATCTATTTCAATAGATAAAATATATATACAAATATGGCAATAATTCTTCCTCTGATAATTACCATAACTACTGTTGTGTATTTGTTTATTCTCTCATCTAAGTGTAAAAAAACTGTAGTCACTACCCTCTTTGCATATTTCCATCATAAATTTGTGCAAAATGGAAAACTGCTTTCCTTTTATTAACAGTTGTATTTCTTAAAAGGGAATTCACCTTCTTATGGGTCCCTTCATAATTCTGCATAAATATTAAAAAGAATATCCCATGATACTCTCCTACTACAATATTCTCTCTTCCCTTTTGTCAGGGTAAGATACTATGATAATACTCATCATTACGTGCATAATGATAGCAAATAAAGAGAGGCAAGCATTGATATATTGCCACATGTAGATCCAATAAAGGATGCTGTCCTCATGTACCTGCTCCCCAAACTAGTGTAATACTGTTAAAGACTATGCTTTATACTGGGCTGAGCTACAAAGTCAGACTACAGTGGATCCAAACAGCTTTATAGTCACTGTGAATTCTACTTCCTATCCTTCAATGCTTTTTGCTCCTAATGACAACTTTTTTTTTAATAATCTAGGCCCACCATCAATTGAGCTAAAAGAATTCATGGAGGTGGAAGAAGGAACTGATGTTAGCATTGTGGCCAAAATTAAAGGTGTGCCATTCCCAACACTAACCTGGTTTAAAGCTCCTCCAAGGAAGCCTGATAACAAAGAACCTGTTCTCTATGACACCCACGTCAACAAACTGGTGGTGGATGATACTTGCACTTTAGTTATTCCACAGTCTCGCAGGAGTGACACTGGCTTATATACCATCACAGCTGTAAATAATCTGGGAACTGCATCAAAGGAGATGAGACTGAATGTCCTGGGTAAAGACTGCATGGTTTGGTTAAAACTACTTGTTGTTCTGTTTATAAATAACATTTGGCTTTAAAATCATCTGGCTGATAAAGTGTTCCTTCTTTAAACCATTTTAGGTCGTCCTGGCCCTCCAGTGGGACCCATAAAATTTGAATCTATTTCAGCAGAGCAAATGACACTTACTTGGCTTCCACCTAAAGATGATGGTGGGTCCAAGATTACAAACTATGTAATCGAGAAAAGAGAAGCTAACAGGAAGACGTGGGTCCGTGTTTCCAGTGAACCTAAAGAGTGCATGTACACAATTCCCAAATTGCTAGAAGGCCATGAATATGTATTCCGAATCATGGCCCAAAATAAATATGGCATTGGAGAACCTCTTGACAGTGAACCTGAAACAGCAAGAAACCTCTTCTGTAAGTAGGACAGCATTTTCACATACAAAGTCACTTTTACTTGCTTTTTTTTAAATTTCTTACACTCAATATGATTTTTTTCACAGCTGTCCCTGGAGCACCAGATAAACCAACAGTTAGCAGCGTGACTCGTAACTCCATGACTGTCAACTGGGAAGAGCCAGAATATGATGGAGGCTCTCCCGTGACAGGGTACTGGCTGGAAATGAAAGACACCACTTCAAAGAGATGGAAGAGAGTTAACCGAGATCCTATCAACGCCATGACTTTGGGTGTTTCTTATAAAGTAACTGGTCTTATTGAAGGTTCTGACTATCAATTCCGGGTATATGCAATCAATGCAGCTGGCGTGGGTCCAGCAAGTCTGCCATCAGACCCAGTGACTGCTAGAGATCCAATTGGTAAGCCTTGAAACCATTTCTCTTTTTTTTCTTTAATCTTATTTTCTAAAAATACCATGGGAAAGTCAAGAATACTAATGGTGTACTGGTTCTTTCTAGCCCCTCCTGGTCCTCCATTTCCCAAAGTGACAGACTGGACTAAATCATCTGCAGATCTGGAGTGGTCTCCCCCACTAAAAGATGGTGGATCCAAAGTAACTGGATACATCGTTGAATATAAAGAAGAAGGAAAAGAAGAATGGGAAAAGGTAATAAAACTTGGCACTAAGGAAACGAACTATGAATAAACTAAAACTGTTGTAGTTACTCTCAATCCCATTAACTTCTGTCTATATTTCTGGATTAAGAAATCACAAAAATAGCATAATTTTAACTCAAGTCTAATCAAAAGTTAAGTCATGTTATTACTAATATTTTGGCTGTAAACCCTGGAGAGCGAAATGAATAAATAATGGTTTAAACATTTGGCAATGATTTTAAAGCCTAACTCCTGCCAAGTTATTCCATTGGGTGTTGCCTGTAATATCTGATCCCTAAAACCTAAACCAGCAACAGTTTCCCAGAGTAAACAGTTAAATAAACTGCTGGTGATGCTTTAGGAAGCCATTAAATCAAGAAGTTACAAATAACTATTCTAATTATAAAATGTTTACGATTTTCCCCCAGGCTAAAGATAAAGAAGTGAGAGGAACAAAGCTTGTTGTGACAGGATTAAAGGAAGGAGCATTCTACAAATTTAGAGTTAGAGCAGTCAACATTGCTGGCATTGGAGAACCTGGAGAGGTCACAGATGCCATTGAAATGAAGGACAGAATTGGTAATTGTTAATCCTTCTTTTATGTCATCAGTATTTATGTTTCAGATTGAAGGGGAAAATCATATTTGTAATTTTCAATTGCTTCCAGTTTTACCTGACGTTCAGCTAGATGCCAGTGTCAGAGATAGAATTGTCGTCCATGCTGGAGGGGTGATCCGAATCATTGCCTATGTGTCTGGAAAGCCTCCTCCAACTGTCACCTGGAACATGAATGAAAGAGCCCTACCTCAGGAAGCCACCATTGAGACCACAGCCATTAGCTCATCCATGGTCATCAAGAACTGCCAGAGGAGCCATCAAGGTGTCTATTCTCTTCTTGCCAAAAATGAAGGTGGAGAAAGAAAGAAGACAATTATTGTTGATGTATTAGGTAAATACTTTCAATTTGTCTGTACAACGTTTAAACCAACATTCTTATATTTACACAAAGCTCTGTTGTATGCTGTGTAACAAACGTTTTGGAAAATAAGAAAAATCACCCATGATCACATTGACCATTATTAAAACTTTTAAAAAATTTCCTTCTTACTTTTTTATTCTATGCATATTCTGTGTGGTGGATATAAGATTACAAACCATATAATTGAGTAAACAGAAGCTAACCAGAAGACATGCATCCATGTCTCCAGTGAACCTAAAGAGTGCATGTATACAATTTCTAAACTGCTAGAAGGCCATGAATATGTATTCTGAATCATGGCCCAGAATAAATGTGGCTTTTTTTATAGAACTTGCTCCCATCTATTATGTTGTTATATAGTTTTCATAAAAGCAACTTTCCTTCCAGTGTACATGAATGTTTAACAATTTGCCAGTGTTGACCATTTCACATCATGAGACTCTATCCCTATCACTAAATTATCATAATAATGCAAAAACCCCTTTGAAGGGTTTCAGTATTCTAACTGAAGAGAACCATCATAGTTGGTTATCAATACTGCATTTCTTGTTACTGAATATAGAGTTGAACTCTATGAAGCTTTTTCATGCCTCTCATTGGGGGCTTTAGTCCACTGATTTGCTCAGAACATAAAGCCCTTCGACTCAGAGCTCTTTCTAAGCATGTCTCTAGGCAAAACAATACTCCAGCCACAGTTTTTATGTGAAAATTGCCAGTTCTGTGTTGAATATAATTAATATAAGAATGGCATAAGGAAAAATATTTCATTAAGCAATAGTTTCACAAGCTTTCATGTTAGTTTCAAGCACCTAAAATTCTTTTGCCTAATGGCTATTACTTTAATTTGAGAACTGGTACATTTCCATGTTAATTATTTCCAACCCATTCAAAATCATTCTGAAATTTAGGGCCTCCTACACTGCTCATTGATCCACTGGTCATCTAGAAATAAACCATCTCTCCCTCCTTTTTCACTGGAGAGGAAGCTGGATATAAAACCTGACTATGCCACTGTTACCCACCTCCTGTATCCCTCTTCATGTCTGCCTCCCAGCTCCCTCCTGTTCAAGTCACAAATTGCTTTTAAAAGCATTTTTCTTTTCCCTTCAGCCTCTAGTAAAACTATGGTAACCAATAACTGTTGCAAACCTACTTCATTAAAAAATGTGGGGCCAGGTGTGGTGGCTCACGCCTTTAATCCCCACACTTGGGAGGCTGAGGCGGGTGGATCACTTGAGGTCAGGAGTTCGAGACCAGCCTGTCCAACATGGTGAAACCCCGTCTCTACTAAAAATGCAAAAATTAGCCAAGCATGGTGGCACATGCCTGTGGCCTCAGCTACTCAGGAGGCTGAGGCAAGAGAATCACTTGAACCTGGGAGGTGGAGGTTGCAGTGAGCCAAGATCATGCCACTGCACTACAACCTGGGCAACAGAGGGAGACTCCATCTCAAAAAAAAAAAAAATAGTGGACTGTTTTTGTATTGACTAGATAGCAGGAGAAAAAAAACTAACTCAATTAGTAAACACAAAACCGTACTTTCTTCATAACAACATTGTTGTCTCCTTTTAAAAAACAAATGTTGAGCATCATATTTCATCGAAGGCAAACAGCTTGAAATATTTTCTTGTTATTTCCAGATGTTCCAGGTCCTGTTGGAATACCATTCCTAGCTCACAACCTAACCAATGATTCCTGCAAACTGACATGGTTTTCTCCAGAAGATGATGGAGGCTCTCCAATCACCAATTATGTCATTGAAAAGCGTGAATCTGACCGCAGAGCATGGACCCCAGTGACGTGTACAGTTACCCGACAAAATGCTACTGTCCAGGGTCTCATTCAAGGAAAAGCCTACTTTTTCCGAATCGCAGCTGAAAATAGTATTGGCATGGGTCCGTTTGTTGAGACATCAGAGGCACTTGTTATTAGAGAGCCAATAAGTAAGTACAATCAAAAACAATTTTATGCTTAATCACTTCTTTACTCACTTAGTACAAGACTACGGTGAAAAAATATGTGTATAAATCCTATACATTTCATTCATTTGACAAGCAGTTACTACACAACTACTCAGTATCTGATTTGGTAGTATTTGGACAGTGATTGTAAAAAGAGATTTTAGGAATATGTATAATTCATCAAATTTCTTTTTTTTTTTTTAAGACAGTTTCACTCTGTCACCCAGGCTGGAGTATAATGTCATGATCTTGGCTCACTGCAACCTCCACCTCTGAGCAATTCTTGTGCCTCAACCTCCTGAGTAGCTGGGATCACAGACATGCACCACCATGCCTGGCTAATTTTTGCATTTTTAGTAGAGACAGGGTTTTGCTGTCTCAAAACTCCTGGTCCCAAACTCCTGACCTCAAGTAATCCACCAGCCTCAGCCTCCAAAAGTGCTGGGATTACAGGCATGGACCACCATGCCTGGTCCATTCATCAAATTTCTTCCGTCTATACTACACAGATTTTTTTAAATTTCCCACTTAATGGCATTAAAAATAGAAACTGAACTATTTTCCTACCTCTAAAACTGCCAACTCTGAAGAATTTTCCTAAATTATTTTGCCTCAAAAACCTCTACTTTCTCATCTGTCAAGTAAGGAAATTAGATTGTGTTGGGTCCTTGTTAATGCTAATAGTTTTATGATGAGACCTCTTTTGCTATTTATGAGGGCACAGAGTTTAATGTTTAAATGCAATCCTCAGAAAAGGAATATTCACTACATTCTGCTACATTCTTAATGTGACACTTGTTTCTACTATAATTCCTATACTTATACTTGCAGCTGTACCAGAGCGTCCTGAAGACCTGGAAGTCAAAGAAGTTACTAAAAATACTGTAACTTTGACTTGGAATCCTCCGAAGTATGACGGCGGATCAGAAATTATTAACTATGTCCTAGAAAGTCGGCTCATTGGAACTGAGAAGTTCCACAAAGTTACAAATGACAATTTGCTTAGCAGAAAATACACTGTTAAAGGCTTAAAAGAAGGTGATACCTACGAGTACCGCGTCAGTGCTGTCAACATTGTTGGACAAGGCAAACCATCATTTTGCACCAAGCCAATCACTTGCAAGGATGAACTGGGTATGTGTCTACTACAGTTTATACTTTAGAAACTTGCATATTTGTAGGTTTGTAATAGGACATCAGTAAAAATAACTTGCCTTTATAATTATAAATTTTAGCACCCCCAACACTTGACCTCGACTTCAGAGATAAGCTCATAATTCGAGTTGGTGAAGCTTTTGCCCTCACTGGCCGTTACTCAGGCAAACCAAAGCCTAAGGTTTCCTGGTTCAAAGATGAAGCTGATGTGCTGGAAGATGATCGCACTCATATAAAGACTACACCAACAACACTTGCTTTAGAGAAGATCAAGGCCAAACGTTCAGATTCCGGCAAATACTGTGTGGTTGTGGAGAACAGTACAGGCTCTAGGAAAGGTTTCTGTCAAGTTAGTGTTGTTGGTAAGTATTATTCAGTGGAAAGAATATATCTTCTGTCCTTTAAAAGCAGAAATGGAAATAACATTTTGTGCCATGATTTTTTTTTTTCTTCAGACCGTCCTGGACCACCAGTAGGACCAGTTATTTTTGATGAAGTGACCAAAGATTACATGGTTATCTCTTGGAAGCCTCCTTTAGATGATGGAGGCAGTGAAATTACCAATTATATTATTGAGAAGAAGGAGCTGGGTAAAGATGTTTGGATGCCTGTGTCATCTGCAAGTCCTAAAACAACATGCAAAGTTTCTAAACTACTTGAAGGAAAAGATTATATTTTCCGGATACATGCTGAAAATCTGTATGGAATAAGTGATCCTCTGGTGTCTGATTCAATGAAAGCCAAAGATCGTTTCAGTATGTATTATGCTTCTTTTTAGTGATTCAATGCTTGATATAACTAATAGGAAGAAATAAATTTCTAACACATTTTCCAACATTTGTTATAGGGGTTCCTGATGCACCTGATCAGCCAATTGTTACAGAAGTTACCAAAGACTCTGCATTAGTAACCTGGAACAAGCCACACGATGGAGGAAAGCCCATCACAAACTACATCCTAGAAAAGAGGGGAAACTATGTCTAAACGATGGGCTAGAGTTACCAAAGATCCTATTCATCCATACACTAAATTTAGGGTTCCTGATCTTCTAGAAGGATGTCAGTATGAATTCCGGGTTTCTGCAGAAAATGAAATTGGCATTGGAGATCCAAGCCCACCATCCAAACCAGTCTTTGCTAAAGATCCAATTGGTATAGTGTTAAAGCATTTATTCAGCTATCATATTATCTAACTTTGTTTTCAGCTATATTCTAATTCATTTCTTACTTTTATTTTTTAGCTAAACCAAGTCCACCTGTTAATCCTAAAGCAATAGATACAACGTGTAATTCAGTTGATCTAACTTGGCAGCCACCACGTCATGATGGTGGGAGCAAGATTCTGGGTTATATTGTTGAGTACCAGAAAGTTGGAGATGAAGAGTGGAGAAGAGCCAATCACACCCCTGAGTCATGTCCTGAAACTAAATATAAAGTCACCGGTCTTCGGGATGGTCAAACCTATAAGTTCAGAGTGTTAGCAGTCAATGAAGCTGGCGAATCAGACCCAGCTCATGTTCCGGAGCCAGTCCTAGTAAAAGACAGACTTGGTGAGTAAAATGCTCTCACCTGTGTTTGCAAGGAAAATAGGTGTCTGATTGTATGTACTTAATTGTAATCTGCGTTATGGATTAAATCTGAACATTCTGTTCTCTTTGTTCTAGAACCCCCTGAGTTGATTCTTGATGCCAACATGGCAAGAGAACAACACATTAAGGTCGGTGATACTCTAAGACTTAGTGCTGTCATCAAAGGAGTGCCATTCCCAAAAGTAACTTGGAAAAAGAAGACAGAGAGGCTCCAGCTAAAGCAAGAATTGATGTGACTCCAGTTGGTAGCAAGCTTGAAATTCGTAATGCTGCCCATGAAGATGGTGGAATTTACTCTTTAACAGTGGAGAATCCAGCTGGTTCAAAAACTGTCTCAGTAAAAGTACTTGTATTAGGTAAGAATTTTAATACTTATTCCATTACAAATAAATTTTGATAATTTTGAGCTCTTATTTGGATAAAATTACTTATAAAACTGTTATTTAACACTTTTTAGATAAACCTGGGCCACCTAGAGATCTGGAAGTCAGTGAAATTAGGAAAGATTCTTGTTACCTTACCTGGAAAGAACCACTGGATGATGGTGGTTCGGTTATTACCAATTATGTGGTTGAGAGGAGAGATGTTGCCACCGCCCAGTGGTCATCTCTCTCAGCTACATCAAAGAAAAAGAGTCACTTGGCTAAACATCTGAATGAAGGCAACCAGTACCTCTTCAGAGTAGCTGCGGAGAACCAGTATGGACGTGGTCCTTTTGTTGAAACACCAAAACCCATCAAGGCTCTGGATCCTCTCCGTAAGTTGCTTTCTCTGAATACAAAACTACTGTTTGACTGTCTTTAAGAATATTCCTTTTTCATCATAAATTCTTCTTTGAAAAGATCCCCCCAGGACCACCCAAGGACCTGCACCATGTAGATGTTGACAAGACTGAAGTCTCCCTCGTCTGGAATAAGCCAGATCGTGATGGTGGTTCTCCAATTACTGGATATTTGGTGGAATATCAAGAAGAAGGCACGCAAGACTGGATTAAATTTAAGACTGTGACAAACTTAGAGTGTGTGGTTACTGGATTACAACAAGGAAAGACCTATAGATTCCGTGTAAAAGCTGAAAATATTGTGGGTCTTGGTCTCCCGGACACAACTATCCCGATAGAATGTCAAGAAAAACTAGGTAATTTTTGGACTAGCAGTATTATCCTATTTTTTTTAAATTATTCATATAGGTGAAGATCAAAATCTAATTTTTTCATGTTTACTTTTCAGTGCCTCCATCCGTGGAGCTAGATGTGAAATTAATTGAAGGTCTTGTGGTAAAGGCTGGAACCACAGTCAGACTGCCCGCTATTATAAGAGGTGTGCCTGTTCCTACTGCAAAGTGGACAACCGATGGGAGTGAGATTAAAACAGATGAGCACTACACAGTTGAAACAGACAACTTCTCATCAGTACTTACCATTAAGAATTGCTTAAGGAGAGACACTGGGGAATATCAAATCACAGTTTCCAATGCAGCTGGTAGCAAAACAGTACCCGTACATCTTACTGTTCTTGATGTTCCTGGGCCACCAACAGGTCCTATTAATATTCTGGATGTTACCCCTGAACACATGACTATCTCATGGCAGCCACCTAAGGATGATGGAGGAACCCCTGTGATAAATTATATTGTTGAGAAACAAGATACAAGGAAAGACACTTGGGGTGTTGTCTCTTCAGGAAGCAGTAAGACAAAGCTGAAAATCCCACATCTGCAGAAAGGCTGTGAATACATTTTCCAAGTTAGAGCAGAGAATAAGATGGGTGTTGGTCCTCCCCTTGACTCCATACCCACTGTTGCTAAGCATAAATTTAGTCCTCCATCTCCTCCTGGTAAACCAGTGGTTACTGACATTACTGAAAATGCAGCAACAGTGTCTTGGACCCTGCCAAAATCTGATGGTGGCAGTCCAATAACTGGCTACTATGTGGAACGTCGTGAAATAACTGGAAAATGGGTGAGGGTCAACAAAACACCTATCGCTGACCTGAAGTTCAGAGTGACTGGTCTCTATGAAGGAAATACATACGAGTTTAGAGTTTTTGCTGAAAATCTTGCAGGACTAAGCAATCCATCCCCAAGTTCTGATCCAATAAAAGCTTGCCGGCCCATCAAACCACCTGGACCACCTATTAATCCTAAACTGAAAGACAAGAGCAGAGAAACAGCTGACTTGGTGTGGACAAAGCCTCTCAGTGATGGTGGTAGCCCCATTCTAGGATATGTAGTGGAATGTCAGAAACCTGGCACAACACAATGGAGCAGGATTAATAAAGATGAACTCATTAGGCAATGTGCCTTTAGGGTACCTGGACTAATTGAAGGAAATGAGTACAGATTCCGTATAAAGGCAGCTAATATTGTAGGAGAGGGTGAACCAAGAGAACTAGCAGAATCTGTGATTGCAAAAGATATCCTTCATCCTCCAGAAGTAGAACTTGATGTTACCTGTCGTGATGTTATTACCGTGAGAGTGGGCCAAACTATCCGCATTCTAGCTCGAGTCAAAGGCAGACCTGAACCAGACATAACTTGGACTAAGGAAGGCAAAGTATTGGTCCGAGAAAAGCGGGTGGACCTTATTCAGGATCTACCTCGTGTTGAGTTACAAATTAAAGAAGCCGTTAGAGCTGATCATGGCAAGTACATCATCTCAGCTAAGAACAGCAGTGGACATGCCCAAGGTTCAGCCATCGTTAACGTCCTTGACAGACCTGGGCCTTGCCAGAATTTGAAGGTTACCAATGTAACCAAAGAGAACTGTACAATTTCTTGGGAAAATCCACTAGATAATGGTGGCTCAGAAATAACAAACTTCATAGTAGAATATCGCAAACCAAACCAGAAAGGCTGGTCAATTGTTGCTTCAGATGTCACTAAACGATTAATCAAGGCCAACCTTTTAGCCAACAATGAATACTATTTCCGAGTTTGTGCAGAGAATAAAGTAGGTGTTGGGCCAACCATTGAAACAAAAACTCCCATTCTGGCTATTAACCCTATTGACAGACCAGGTGAGCCTGAAAACCTTCACATTGCAGATAAAGGAAAGACATTTGTCTACCTAAAGTGGCGGAGGCCTGATTATGATGGTGGCAGTCCAAATCTGTCATATCATGTTGAGAGAAGGCTGAAGGGCTCTGATGACTGGGAAAGAGTACATAAAGGAAGCATTAAAGAAACTCACTATATGGTTGACAGATGTGTTGAAAACCAGATTTATGAGTTCAGAGTGCAAACAAAGAATGAAGGTGGAGAAAGTGACTGGGTGAAGACAGAAGAAGTCGTTGTGAAAGAGGACTTGCAAAAACCAGTACTTGATCTGAAATTAAGTGGGGTCCTAACTGTCAAAGCAGGGGACACCATTAGGCTTGAGGCAGGGGTTAGAGGCAAACCATTCCCAGAAGTTTCATGGACCAAGGACAAAGATGCTACAGACTTAACAAGATCGCCAAGGGTCAAGATTGATACCACTGCTGATTCTTCTAAATTTTCTCTTACTAAAGCAAAGCGAAGTGATGGTGGTAAATATGTAGTTACAGCAACTAACACAGCTGGCAGTTTTGTGGCCTATGCCACTGTCAACGTTTTAGATAAGCCTGGTCCTGTGAGAAATCTGAAAATTGTTGATGTGTCCAATGATAGATGTACTGTTCGCTGGGATCCACCAGAAGATGATGGCGGCTGTGAAATCCAAAATTATATTCTAGAAAAATGTGAGACCAAGAGAATGGTTTGGTCTACCTATTCTGCGACTGTCTTGACGCCTGGTACTACAGTAACGCGTCTCATAGAAAGGAAATGAATACATTTTCAGAGTCCGTGCAGAAAATAAAATAGGCACAGGGCCTCCAACAGAAAGTAAACCAGTCATAGCAAAAACCAAGTATGATAAACCTGGTCGCCCTGATCCCCCAGAAGTCACTAAAGTAAGCAAAGAAGAAATGACTGTGGTTTGGAATCCACCTGAATATGATGGTGGAAAATCTATAACAGGATACTTCTTGGAGAAAAAGGAAAAGCATTCAACACGATGGGTCCCTGTTAACAAGAGTGCGATCCCTGAGAGACGTATGAAAGTACAGAATCTCCTCCCAGACCATGAATATCAATTCCGTGTCAAGGCAGAAAATGAAATTGGAATTGGAGAACCAAGCTTGCCATCAAGACCGGTGGTGGCAAAAGACCCCATAGGTAGGATGTCCTTGTTTTTTCTGATATTACATCAACTTTAGATGACCTATCTTTGATTAACTAAGGATAGACTATATAAAATTACACATTGAAGTATCAGTAGCAGTAGTTAACCATATGTATATTTATTCATATATTTTATTTTCAGAGCCACCTGGTCCACCAACCAATTTCAAAGTGGTTGATACAACCAAATATTCCATAACTCTTGCATGGGGAAAACCAGTCTATGATGGTGGTGCACCAATAATTGGATATGTTGTGGAAATGAGACCAAAAATAGCCGATGCATCTCCTGATGAAGGCTGGAAACGGTGTAATGCTGCAGCACAGCTTGTACGCATGGAATTCACTGTTACCAGCTTGGATGAAAACCAGGAATATGAGTTCAGGGTGTGTGCCCAAAACCAAGTTGGTATTGGACGCCCTGCAGAGCTAAAGGAAGCTATCAAACCTAAAGAAATACTAGGTATGTCCTTCCTTTATCACTTGATTCATTCACACTTAATTTCTTATGATTTCCCCCACATTCTGACAAATCAACTAATGACCTAAATGTCATTTCAGAACCTCCGGAGATTGAGTTGGATGCCAGCATGAGAAAACTGGTCATAGTGAGAGCAGGATGCCCTATTCGTCTCTTTGCCCTAGTGAGAGGACGACCAACCCCTAAAGTCACTTGGCGAAAAGTAGGCATTGATAATGTGGTCAGAAAAGGACAAGTTGATCTGCTTGACACAATGGCCTTCCTTGTCATCCCCAATTCTACCCGTGATGACTCAGGAAAATATTCCTTAACACTTGTGAACCCAGCAGGAGAAAAGACTGTATTTGTAAATGTCAGAGTATTAGGTGGGTTACTAAAATGCTTCTCCCTTCCCCTTCAAAAATGAATTTGTTAATAGGGATGCTGAGGAGGCACATATATCTGATTTTATGATTCTTTACAGACACTCCTGGACCTGTGTCTGATTTGAAAGTCTCAGATGTCACTAAAACATCATGCCATGTGTCCTGGGCCCCTCCTGAAAATGATGGTGGCAGCCAAGTGACACATTATATTGTGGAGAAACGTGAGGCAGAGAGAAAGACATGGTCCACCGTTACCCCAGAGGTTAAGAAAACAAGCTTCCAAGTAACCAATCTTGTCCCTGGGAATGAGTATTACTTCAGAGTAACTGCTGTCAATGAATATGGCCCTGGCGTCCCAACGGATGTCCCCAAACCAGTACTTGCATCAGATCCTCTAAGTAAGTATTATGCTTTCTTCCTCCTTTTAACTCCAGTCTCCTATTTTAGCAAGGTCAAGATACTAATACCATTTTAATCCACTTCTGAAAGAGATTTCATTTGTAGAGATCCAAATAGCATAATAAATATCTATCTCACTCATAAAACACTTTTTTGATCTGTCTCATCTAGTATGTTTTACTTTTAATGTACTGAACTACAGGTTCTATATGCATTGGAGCAAATGGCATACTAAAACTCTTATGTACATTAATAAAGGGAAATTGATCAGGTTACCTAGGTAATTTTCTAAATTATGTTTTTCTTCCAGGTGAGCCAGATCCCCCGAGGAAATTAGAAGTGACTGAAATGACAAAGAACAGTGCCACCTTAGCCTGGTTACCTCCCCCTGCGTGATGGAGGTGCTAAAATCGATGGCTATATCGTTAGTTACAGAGAAGAGAGAGCAGCCTGCAGATCGCTGGACAGAGTACTCAGTGGTAAAAGATCTCAGCCTGGTCGTTACTGGCCTAAAGGAAGGAAAGAAATACAAATTTAGAGTAGCAGCCAGAAATGCTGTTGGAGTCGAGTTTGCCAAGAGAAGCTGAAGGAGTATATGAAGCCAAAGAACAACTGTGTAAGTAGTTGTTGCTTCATTTATATCATGTGATAGGTTTATTAGAATTTCTTTTATATGTAGGAATATAGTTCTAGAAGTACTTGAAAAACACTAGAGAAGAGTGGCTTTCAAACACACGGGTGGGCCAACAACACACAGTAAATAAACTTATACAAACACATATATAACTAAAAAACATTTCCTGAAACAATACACACCCATTATCATGTGCACTCTTATGTTTTCTATCCTATTCTGTCTTTTAAAAAATATATTGGCTCTAATACAAGCATTAATTTGAACTCACATATTTAAGTTGTGGGTTGTAAGCCACAACTTAAACACCAGTAGAGTTCTCCACTAGAAGAAACTTAACCACCTCCCCAAAATTAAAATCTTTTAATTTTACTTTCAGTGCCACCAAAGATCCTTATGCCAGAGCAAATTACTATCAAAGCTGGGAAAAAACTCCGCGTTGAAGCCCATGTGTATGGGAAAAGCCTCATCCCACCTGTAAATGGAAAAAAGGAGAAGATGAAGTTGTCACATCCAGCCACCTGGCAGTGCATAAAGCAGAGAGCTCTTCAATTCTGATCATAAAAGATGTGACTAGGAAAGACAGTGGTTACTACAGCCTCACAGCAGAGAACAGTTCTGGGACAGACACTCAGAAAATCAAAGTTATAGTCATGGGTAGGTTAAGTATTGGACAAATGGCCATCTAAATATGAAGCTCAGGAACATTTTACCAATCAGGTCTCGGTTCTTACATTTCTTTCCTCTTGGTTCATGCAGATGCCCCCGGCCCCCCTCAGCCTCCATTTGACATTTCTGATATAGACGCCGATGCTTGCTCCCCTGTCATGGCACATCCCTCTGGAGGATGGAGGCAGTAACATCACCAATTATATAGTGGAGAAGTGTGATGTAAGCCGAGGTGACTGGGTCACGGCTCTAGCTTCAGTCACAAAAACTTCCTGCAGGGTTGGAAAGCTGATCCCAGGCCAGGAGTACATCTTCCGGGTCCGTGCTGAAAACCGATTCGGCATTTCAGAGCCTCTCACATCTCCAAAGATGCTTGCAGAGTTCCCATTTGGTATGTTTTTGTGAAAAAGGAAAAAGGTTGTTCTAGTCTGTTACTTAACATAGAAACTGACATTTTCTTTGTCTTCATCTCCAGGTGTTCCTAGTGAACCAAAGAATGCACGAGTCACCAAAGTCAACAAAGACTGTATTTTTGTTGCATGGGACAGACCAGACAGTGATGGAGGGAGTCCCATTACTGGTTATCTGATTGAACGCAAGGAAAGAAACAGTTTGCTGTGGGTGAAAGCCAATGATACTCTTGTCCGGTCAACTGAATATCCTTGTGCTGGCCTAGTAGAAGGTCTTGAGTATTCATTCAGAATCTATGCCCTAAACAAAGCTGGATCCAGCCCACCCAGCAAACCCACAGAATATGTAACTGCAAGAATGCCAGTTGGTAAGTTTTGGGGTTTTTTGTTGTTGTTGTTTAGTATTATGGAGGCCCATTTAATCTTGGAGTCTAAGATTTGGACTCCAAGACATAGACAGTAGTAGAGATCTGAAGATTACTACTTCCATTTAAGAATATGTTCTGTCTCTTAAAGTGAAAATACATATTTAAAAAAAGGAAAGGACATATAATTTTCCTTAAAGTATACATCAAGGACTCAAAAGTGCATACTAGTTAGACAATTATTAAAATGGGTAATTGTCATCCTGTTGAGCTTGTTACTTAGCAACAGGGATGATAATGTGAAATATGGAAGTTTAAACTTCTGCTAGTAGGATAAATGGTGAGTGTACCTCTTTTTGTTTTAGATCCTCCTGGGAAACCTGAAGTTATTGATGTCACCAAGAGTACTGTATCTCTAATCTGGGCTCGCCCAAAGCATGATGGAGGCAGTAAAATTATTGGCTATTTTGTAGAAGCTTGCAAACTTCCTGGTGATAAATGGGTACGGTGCAATACTGCACCTCACCAGATTCCCCAGGAAGAGTACACAGCTACTGGCCTAGAAGAGAATGCCCAGTATCAATTTAGAGCCATTGCCAGGACCGCAGTAAACATTAGCCCACCTTCTGAACCTTCTGATCCAGTGACTGTCCTTGCAGAAAATGGTAAGATTCTGCTGAGCATTATAGGCAAAGATGTAACAGCATTCATGATGGTCATTTTTCCTAATTAAAAACTAAATATACACCTAAGGAAAAAAGTAAAAATAAAATGATTCTTTGTGTATAGACACAACCATTATGATTATGGAGAATCGTAATAACATGCTAAACTAAAAAGCAGGATACACAACTGTGAGAACTATATAATTTCAATAGTTATTTGAGAATGCAATTATTGTCTATTAAAAATAAAAATGAAATAACATTAAAATTGCATTCTTGAAAAAGGCAGCATATGAATTTCCCACTATTACTAATAAAGATTACATAATATAGCTTTGCATATAGTAAGTCCTTTCTCTTATTTCGTTCCAGTCCCTCCCAGGATAGACCTAAGTGTGGCTATGAAATCTTTGCTTACTGTGAAAGCTGGAACTAATGTCTGCTTGGATGCTACTGTTTTTGGTAAACCAATGCCAACGGTTTCTTGGAAGAAAGATGGCACACTGCTAAAACCAGCAGAAGGCATAAAGATGGCCATGCAGCGGAATCTGTGCACCTTGGAGCTATTCAGTGTGAACCGGAAGGACTCAGGAGACTATACCATTACTGCTGAAAATTCAAGTGGTTCTAAATTCGGCCACCATTAAGCTTAAAGTGTTAGGTAACTAATACAATTCATTAGAATCACATATTTTACTTTGGTTAATGGGATGTAAATAGGATTTACAAAATAATGTGGGAGAAGAGATCCATATTCTAATGTATATTTCCTAAACGTAGAATTATTCTAATCACAGAACCATGTTTTAGAGCTAAAAAAGAGCATTAGAAATCACGTATTTCAATTACCTAATTTTACAAATGAAGAAATTCCGATTCTAAAAAATTAAGTAATTTCCTAGGTCATATAGGAAATTAATTGACAGGAGAAAGACTGCAGCCCAGGTCCCCAGACCTCTACTGTATATTCATTCCCCATTCTACATATTTTAGTGAAAGACTTCACTCTTCTTCCTTATTCTTTCAGATAAACCGGGTCCTCCAGCATCTGTTAAAATAAACAAAATGTATTCAGATCGTGCAATGCTATCTTGGGAACCGCCTCTTGAAGATGGAGGCTCAGAAATCACCAACTATATTGTTGACAAACGCGAAACAAGCAGGCCCAACTGGGCTCAGGTCTCTGCAACTGTGCCTATCACCAGCTGCAGCGTGGAGAAACTTATAGAGGGCCATGAGTATCAGTTCCGTATTTGTGCTGAAAATAAATATGGAGTAGGTGATCCAGTCTTCACCGAACCAGCAATTGCCAAAAACCCTTATGGTAGGAACTTTTCCCGGTGGTTTTTTATTTTACTTTTAAAATATTACCTTGTAGCCTGGGAAATTCAAAATTAACTTTTCAATCAATTTCTGCAGACCCACCAGGACGCTGTGATCCTCCTGTTATTAGCAACATAACCAAAGATCACATGACAGTCAGCTGGAAGCCACCAGCAGATGATGGCGGCTCACCCATCACTGGCTATTTGCTTGAAAAGCGGGAAACCCAGGCAGTTAACTGGACTAAGGTCAACAGAAAACCTATTATAGAAAGAACATTAAAAGCAACAGGTCTTCAAGAAGGTACCGAATATGAGTTCCGTGTTACAGCTATAAATAAAGCTGGACCAGGCAAACCCAGTGATGCATCCAAGGCCGCTTATGCCCGGGACCCTCAGTGTAAGTTTCCATGAGTGAATTCCTTATCCTGTGTTAACAGCAGCATTAAACACGCAGGAAGGAGGTTTTAATGAAAATTTCCTATCATTATTTATTCTCAGATCCTCCTGGCCCACCAGCTTTCCCCAAAGTATATGATACAACTCGTAGCTCCGTGAGTCTATCTTGGGGCAAGCCAGCCTATGACGGCGGCAGCCCTATCATTGGTTATCTTGTTGAAGTAAAACGGGCTGACTCTGATAACTGGGTGAGGTGCAATTTACCACAAGAATCTACAGAAAACCCGCTTTGAGGTTACTGGTCTGATGGAAGACACACAATATCAATTCCGTGTGTATGCTGTTAATAAGATTGGATACAGTGACCCCAGTGATGTGCCTGATAAACACTATCCCAAAGACATCTTAAGTAAGTATTACCAGGGGGGAATATATAAGACTTTTCTTATTAATCATATTCTAAGAGGGGGAATAGAACTCCCTTAGGTAGATTAGTTTATTTTTGGAGTACTTTTGAGGAGAGCTGGGTGGGTACTTCACAGTATTGTAGATCAAGCAAATCAAAAACAAATGATTTGTGGTTTTGAAAAGTTTTTCTCATATATAAGAATTTCACGTCTTCAAAAGACATGGAATGTGAGAATTTTATTGGAGTGTAAGAATTTTATTTTGAGAAGAAAGAGGCCTTTTAACTAAGTAGTGAGCTATTTATTATTATTATGGTTTTTGTTTTCCAATCCACCATCTCCCTAAGTATGTGACTGGTGGGCTCTCCGTCTTAATTTCCCTTCTTCCTATTTCTTCTCTTTGCTTATTCTCCATGATAATTTCCCCTTTATTTGAATTACTTGATATTATATTTCACCCTCCATGTACTTTTCTTCCTACCATGAAATAATAAAGAGAGCTAGAATATATGGCAGAATACTTTCATGGAATATAGAAAGGAAAAAACAAGAATGAAAGGGAGCCAAAAATCAATTGTCTACTTTCCTTTAATATATGTAGTGTTTGAGGGTACATAAGGTTCATGAAAGAGTAGGTACAGATCCTCCGGGGGAAAACCTGGTTAAGCCTAAAACATAGTGGAAAATGGAAAAATCAACAATTAGTACAGAATATAAAAATGGTTTTGATGATTATATTAAAGAGGTTTTAAAGAACAAGAAACTGACTCTAGAAAAGAAATGTATTTTACGAGTGATAAGGCCAGTCCTTGGAAATACATTTGACTATTAAATTTTTATTTAATTTTCTTCACCCAAAATTAAACAGTTCCACCTGAGGGAGAACTTGATGCGGACTTAAGGAAGACACTCATATTACGTGCTGGAGTTACTATGAGACTATATGTACCAGTAAAAGGACGCCCACCTCCAAAGATTACTTGGTCTAAACCAAATGTCAATCTAAGAGACAGGATTGGACTGGACATAAAGTCAACTGACTTTGACACTTTCTTGCGCTGTGAAAATGTGAACAAATATGATGCAGGAAAATATATCTTGACCCTGGAGAACAGCTGTGGTAAAAAGGAATATACCATTGTTGTAAAAGTGCTTGGTAAGTCTATTTCAAAAAAGAATCATATATATATTTTTAAACAGTTTAGGTATTTTTTACATCTTCATTTCTTATTTACCCACTATTTATCCAGATACTCCTGGGCCACCTGTCAATGTGACTGTTAAGGAAGTATCCAAAGACTCTGCTTATGTTACCTGGGAGCCTCCCATTATTGATGGTGGCAGCCCCATCATAAACTATGTGATACAAAAACGCGATGCAGAGAGGAAATCCTGGTCGACAGTGACAACTGAGTGCTCCAAAACAAGCTTCAGAGTATCTAATTTGGAGGAGGGGAAAATCCTACTTCTTCCGAGTGTTTGCTGAAAATGAGTATGGCATTGGTGATCCTGGTGAAACTCGTGATGCTGTCAAAGCTTCCCGTAAGCAAATAAACTATCATCCCATCATTTTGAGTGACATCCTACCTTGGTTATCTGGGACTTAGACTTATAATTTCTCCTTTGCTTTAGAAACTCCTGGACCAGTTGTGGACCTGAAAGTGACATCTATAACTAAGTCATCTTGTAGCATTGGCTGGAAAAAGCCTCATAGTGATGGTGGAAGTCGAATTACTGGATATGTAGTTGATTTCATGACTGAAGACAATAAGTGGCAAAGAGTTATGAAGTCCTTAAACCAACAGTACTCCACAAAAGATTTGACTGAAGGGAAGGAATATACCTTCAGAGTGAGTGCTGAGAATGAAAATGGAGAAGGAACCCCAAGCGAAATCACTGTTGTGGCAAGGGATGATGTTGGTAAGGCTCTACCCACACATCTTCAGTTTTCTTTTATTGTCTTCAAAAGTGCACTCTTGTGTTCTACTCACTAGCTTATCTAAAAATTCGTTAAAAGCTAGAATGATCTGAAAAAACTAATTGCCTGGCCTTAAAAGTAACAGTAATTTATCACTACTATTTTACAGTGGCTCCTGATCTTGACTTAAAGGATCTACCTGATTTGTGCTACCTGGCTAAAGAAAACAGTAACTTCCGGCTTAAGATCCCCATAAAAGGCAAGCCAGCTCCATCAGTCTCCTGGAAGAAGGGGAAGATCCTCTAGCAACTGGCACTAGAGTCAGTGTTGAGTCATCTGCAGTTAACACAACTCTTATAGTATATGATTGCCAAAAATCTGATGCTGGAATATACACAATCACACTGAAGAATGTTGCTGGCACGAAGGAAGGAACTATCTCCATAAAGGTTGTTGGCAAGCCTGGCATCCCCACTGGACCAATCAAATTTGATGAAGTCACAGCAGAAGCCATGACCTTAAAGTGGGGTCCTCCAAAGGATGACGGAGGTTCTGAAATCACCAACTATATCCTTGAGAAAAGGGATTCTGTGAACAACAAGTGGGTGACGTGTGCCTCAGCTGTCCAGAAAACCACCTTTAGGGTAACCAGACTTCATGAGGGCACGGAATATACCTTCAGGGTCAGTGCCGAAAATAAATACGGTGTAGGGGAAGGCCTGAAAATCGGAGCCAGTTGTTGCTAGACATCCATTTGGTAAGTGTCTTAAATTCAGAAGACATAAAGCAAAATGTGGTTTTGAGGAGGCATCTTATTACAAATCCTGCATTATCTACTTTTTTCTAGATGTGCCTGATGCTCCCCCACCTCCCAATATTGTGGATGTCAGACATGACTCAGTATCTCTAACTTGGACTGACCCCAGGAAAACAGGTGGCTCTCCAATTACAGGTATTTTGTTTGTTCTTATCCTACAGCTTTTACATCAAGGTTCCTCACAAATATTTCCCTGAGAACAGTTGAATGTGTGCTTATTGATAACACTATCTGTTTATATAGTAATGTGTTTTTCTTTCAGTACATATGGTTAATGTTTAATTTTATTGAAAACCTCCTAATGTAATAGTTAATAAAGTCCTTCTTAATTATAACATCTATTTTTGTATGTTAAAATTGTTCACCAGAAAAGACAGCAACTATGCATATTCCAAGAGGAAAAGAATGGCACTATGCTTGGGTAATAAAAGTATAAATACTAGCAAGAATGATTACTTGTTCAATTCATATGGATATATATAAATAATTTGGGCAACACATATGTATTGTAAAATCAAGCTGCATTTACACTTTGTATGTGAATTGATACATCCCTGGGTCTTTTGTAGGCTATCATCTCACACTTTGTATGTGAATTGATACATCCCTGGGTCTTTTGTAGGCTATCATCTCGAGTTCAAGGAAAGAAACAGCCTTATGTGGAAGAGAGCTAACAAGACTCCAATAAGGATGAGAGACTTTAAAGTGACAGGATTAACTGAAGGTCTTGAATATGAATTCCGAGTTATGGCAATCAATTTAGCAGGTGTTGGCAAGCCAAGCCTACCATCAGAGCCTGTCGTGGCACTGGACCCGATTGGTAAGTCATTATGTGAAGAAAAACCCAGGTGCATTTTCTGCATGAAGAAAACATTGGTATTTGTTTGACTGGTTTTGTTTTTATGTTTTAGATCCTCCTGGAAAACCTGAGGTTATTAACGTAACAAGGAATTCAGTGACTCTCATTTGGACTGAACCTAAATACGACGGTGGTCATAAGTTAACCGGATATATAGTGGAGAAGCGAGATCTACCTTCTAAGTCTTGGATGAAAGCCAACCATGTTAATGTCCCAGAATGTGCCTTTACTGTAACTGACCTTATTGAGGGTGGAAAATATGAATTCAGAATTAGAGCAAAGAATACAGCAGGTGCCATCAGTGCTCCATCAGAAAGTACAGAAACCATTATTTGCAAGGATGAATATGGTAGGTCCATTTTACTTTTTACGTACTTTGTTTAAAAAAAAAAAAAGGCAAATGAAGCCTCCTTCCTTTTCTGATTAAAATGTATTTTTTTTCTTTGCAGAGGCACCAACAATTGTCCTTGATCCCACAATAAAAGATGGGCTAACAATTAAAGCAGGAGATAACATTGTTTTGAATGCCATTAGCATTCTTGGCAAACCCCTTCCAAAATCAAGTTGGTCCAAGGCAGGAAAAGACATTAGACCATCAGATGTCACTCAGATAACTACAACTCCAACATCTTCCATGCTTACTATCAAGTATGCCACTAGAAAAGATGCTGGTGAATACACTATCACTGCTACCAATCCTTTTGGCACGAAGGAGGAACATGTGAAGGTAACAGTCCTTGATGTACCTGGTCCCCCAGGTCCTATTGAAATCAGTAATGTTTCTGCTGAAAAAGCAACACTTACATGGACACCTCCCTTGGAAGATGGTGGCTCACCAATTAAGTCCTATATTCTTGAAAAGCGAGAAACCAGTCGACTTTTGTGGACAGTAGTTGCTGAAGATATTCAGTCTTGTAGGCATGTGGCAACCAGACTTATCCAAGGAAACGAGTACATCTTCCGGGTCTCAGCTGTAAACCACTATGGCAAAGGAGAACCTGTACAGTCTGAACCTGTCAAAATGGTAGACAGATTTGGTATGTAGAGCATGTGAGAGAATTGATATGGAAACTTATAGCTGAGTTTAGGAAATCATGAATTTCTAATAAATTTCCTTTCTTTGCAGGTCCTCCCGGCCCTCCTGAAAAACCAGAGGTATCAAATGTCACTAAGAACACTGCCACCGTGAGTTGGAAAAGGCCAGCAGATGATGGTGGCAGCGAAATCACAGGATATCATGTAGAAAGGAGAGAAAAGAAAAGCCTGCGATGGGTGAGAGCAATAAAAACGCCAGTGTCCGATCTCAGATGCAAAGTAACAGGACTGCAAGAAGGAAGCACCTATGAATTCCGTGTCAGTGCAGAAAACAGAGCAGGAATTGGCCCACCCAGTGAGGCTTCAAATTCCGTCTAATGAAAGACGCAGCATGTTAGTATTTGTCTTTTCAACACCACTCATTCCAGAGTGCCAATATTTTATCTTAATTATCCAAACGCCAAACTCTGAATATATACTTTTGTGTCTTTGTTTCTTTTTCAGATCCTCCAGGACCACCTTCAAATCCACACGTCACTGATACTACTAGGAAATCTGCTTCTTTGGCATGGGGCAAGCCTCATTATGATGGCGGACTTGAAATCACCGGCTATGTTGTGGAGCATCAGAAAGTAGGAGATGAGACCTGGATAAAAGATACCACAGGAACTGCCCTTAGAATCACTCAGTTCGTTGTTCCTGATCTTCAGACTAAAGAAAAATACAACTTCAGAATCAGTGCCGTCAACGATGCAGGTGTTGGGGAGCCGGCGGTAATTCCAGATGTTGAAATTGTAGAACGGGAAATGGCTCCTGATTTTGAACTAGATGCTGAGCTTCGAAGAACACTTGTTGTTAGAGCAGGACTCAGTATTAGAATATTTGTGCCGATTAAAGGTCGTCCTGCTCCTGAAGTGACATGGACCAAAGATAACATCAACCTGAAAAACCGAGCCAACATTGAAAATACAGAATCATTTACTCTTCTGATTATCCCAGAATGTAACAGATATGATACTGGTAAATTTGTCATGACTATTGAAAACCCAGCTGGGAAGAAAAGTGGCTTTGTGAACGTCAGAGTCTTGGACACACCGGGCCCAGTCCTTAACCTGCGGCCTACAGACATCACAAAGGACAGTGTCACCCTGCACTGGGACCTCCCTCTGATAGATGGGGGCTCACGTATAACAAACTACATTGTAGAGAAACGTGAAGCAACACGGAAATCATATTCCACAGCCACCACTAAGTGCCATAAATGCACATATAAAGTTACCGGCTTGTCTGAAGGGTGTGAATACTTCTTCAGAGTGATGGCAGAGAATGAATATGGAATTGGTGAGCCAGCAGAAACTACAGAACCTGTAAAAGTCTCTGAAGCACCATCTCCACCAGACAGCCTTAACATCATGGACATAACTAAGAGCACTGTCAGCCTGGCATGGCCTAAGCCCAAACATGATGGTGGCAGCAAGATCACTGGCTATGTGATTGAAGCCCAAAGAAAAGGCTCTGACCAGTGGACCCACATCACAACCGTGAAAGGGTTAGAATGTGTTGTGAGGAATCTAACCGAAGGAGAGGAATACACCTTCCAAGTGATGGCAGTGAACAGTGCGGGAAGAAGTGCCCCTAGAGAAAGCAGACCTGTCATTGTCAAGGAGCAGACAATGCTTCCAGAGCTGGATCTCCGTGGCATCTATCAGAAACTGGTCATTGCCAGAGCTGGTGAGAACATCAAAGTTGAAATTCCAGTGCTTGGTCGACCGAAGCCCACAGTGACATGGAAAAAGAGGAGACCAAATTCTTAAACAGACACAGAGAGTTAATTTTGAAACCACAGCAACTTCAACCATCTTAAATATCAATGAGTGTGTCAGAAGTGATAGTGGGCCCTATCCATTAACAGCAAGGAACATTGTAGGAGAGGTTGGTGATGTCGTCACCATTCAAGTCCATGATATCCCAGGGCCACCTACCGGACCAATCAAATTTGATGAAATTTCATCTGACTTTGTAACCTTCTCCTGGGATCCCCCCTGAGAATGATGGTGGCGTACCAATAAGCAACTATGTAGTGGAAATGCGGCAGACTGACAGTACTACCTGGGTTGAGTTAGCAACCACCGTTATACGTACTACCTATAAAGCCACCCGCCTTACTACTGGATTAGAGTATCAGTTCCGTGTAAAAGCTCAGGAATAGATATGGAGTTGGACCAGGCATCACATCAGCATCTGTAGTTGCCAGCTATCCATTTAAGGTTCCTGGACCTCCTGGTACCCCTCAGGTAACTGCAGTTACCAAGGATTCAATGACAATTAGCTGGCATGAGCCACTTTCTGATGGTGGAAGCCCCATTTTAGGATATCACGTTGAAAGAAAAGAACGAAATGGTATTCTCTGGCAGACTGTGAGCAAAGCTTTAGTACCAGGCAACATTTTCAAATCGAGTGGACTTACAGATGGTATTGCTTATGAATTCCGGGTAATTGCAGAAAATATGGCAGGCAAAAGCAAGCCGAGCAAGCCATCGGAGCCTATGTTTGCTCTGGATCCCATCGACCCACCTGGAAAACCAGTACCTCTAAATATTACAAGACACACAGTGACACTTAAATGGGCTAAGCCTGAATATACTGGGGGCTTTAAAATTACCAGTTATATTGTTGAAAAGAGAGACCTTCCTAATGGACGGTGGCTGAAGGCAAACTTCAGCAACATTTTGGAGAATGAATTTACAGTCAGTGGCCTAACAGAAGATGCTGCATATGAATTCCGTGTGATCGCCAAAAATGCTGCGGGTGCCGTGAGTCCACCATCTGAGCCATCTGATGCTATCACATGCAGGGATGATGTTGAAGCACCAAAGATAAAGGTGGATGTTAAATTTAAGGACACAGTTATATTAAAAGCAGGTGAAGCATTCAGGCTAGAAGCTGATGTTTCAGGCCGCCCACCTCCAACAATGGAATGGACCAAAGATGGAAAAGAGCTGGAAAGCACAGCAAAATTAGAAATAAAAATTGCAGATTTCTCTACTAATCTGGTAAACAAGGATTCAACAAGAAGGGATAGTGGTGCCTACACCCTTACAGCAACTAATCCTGGTGGCTTTGCCAAACACATTTTCAATGTCAAAGTTCTTGACAGACCAGGGCCACCTGAAGGACCTTTGGCTGTAACTGAAGTGACTTCAGAAAAGTGTGTACTGTCATGGTTGCCTCCACTGGATGATGGAGGTGCCAAAATTGATCATTACATAGTACAGAAACGTGAAACCAGCAGATTGGCATGGACAAATGTAGCCTCAGAAGTCCAAGTAACAAAGCTAAAGGTCACTAAACTCTTGAAGGGCAATGAATACATATTCCGTGTCATGGCTGTAAATAAATATGGAGTTGGAGAGCCACTGGAATCAGAGCCTGTGCTTGCAGTGAATCCTTACGGACCCCCTGATCCACCCAAAAACCCTGAAGTGACAACTATTACTAAAGATTCGATGGTTGTCTGCTGGGGGACATCCTGATTCTGATGGTGGAAGTGAGATCATCAATTACATTGTGGAACGGCGTGATAAAGCTAGCCAACGCTGGGTTAAATGCAACAAAAAAACTGTTACTGATTTAAGATATAAAGTGTCTGGACTGACAGAAGGACATGAATATGAGTTCAGAATTATGGCTGAAAATGCTGCTGGAATTAGTGCACCAAGTCCTACCAGTCCATTTTACAAGGCTTGTGACACTGTGTTTAAACCTGGACCACCAGGTAACCCACGTGTTCTAGATACAAGCAGATCATCCATTTCAATTGCTTGGAATAAACCTATCTATGATGGTGGTTCAGAAATCACTGGGTATATGGTTGAGACTGCCCTGCCAGAGGAAGATGAATGGCAGATTGTCACTCCACCAGCAGGACTCAAGGCAACTTCGTATACCATCACTGGCCTCACAGAGAACCAGGAATATAAGATCCGCATCTATGCCATGAATTCTGAGGGACTTGGGGAACCTGCCCTTGTTCCTGGAACTCCAAAGGCTGAAGACAGAATGCTGCCTCCAGAGATTGAACTGGATGCTGACCTGCGTAAACTTGTTACTATAAGGGCCTGCTGCACCCTGAGACTTTTTGTTCCAATCAAAGGAAGGCCTGCACCTGAGGTGAAGTGGGCCCGGGAACACGGAGAATCTTTAGATAAAGCTAGCATTGAATCCACAAGCTCTTACACACTGCTTATTATTGGAAATGTAAACAGATTTGACAGTGGCAAATATATACTAACTGTAGAAAATAGTTCAGGCAGCAAGTCTGCATTTGTCAATGTTAGAGTACTCGATACACCAGGCCCTCCACAGGATCTGAAGGTAAAGGAGGTCACTAAGACATCTGTCACACTGACATGGGACCCGCCTCTCCTTGATGGAGGTTCGAAAATCAAGAACTATATTGTTGAAAAGCGGGAATCAACAAGAAAAGCGTATTCAACTGTTGCAACAAACTGCCACAAGACTTCCTGGAAGGTAGACCAGCTTCAAGAAGGCTGTAGCTACTATTTCAGGGTTCTTGCAGAAAATGAATATGGCATTGGGCTGCCTGCTGAAACCGCAGAACCTGTGAAAGCATCAGAACGACCTCTTCCTCCAGGAAAAATAACTTTGATGGATGTCACAAGAAATAGCGTGTCACTCTCTTGGGAGAAACCAGAGCATGATGGAGGCAGCCGAATTCTAGGCTACATCGTGGAGATGCAGAGCAAAGGCAGTGACAAATGGGCCACATGCGCCACAGTCAAGGTCACTGAAGCCACTGTCACTGGATTAATTCAGGGTGAACAATACTCTTTCCGTGTTTCAGCTCAGAATGAAAAGGGCATCAGTGATCCTAGACAACTGAGTGTGCCAGTGATCGCCAAAGATCTTGTCATTCCACCAGCCTTCAAACTCCTGTTCAATACTTTCACTGTACTGGCAGGTGAAGACCTAAAAGTTGATGTTCCATTCATTGGCCGCCCTACACCAGCTGTAACCTGGCATAAAGATGATGTACCACTGAAGCAGACAACTAGAGTAAATGCAGAGAGCACAGAAAATAATTCACTACTGACAATAAAGGAAGCCTGCCGAGAAGATGTTGGCCATTATGTGGTTAAACTGACTAACTCAGCTGGTGAAGCTACTGAAACCCTTAATGTTATCGTTCTTGACAAACCAGGGCCTCCAACTGGACCAGTTAAAATAGATGAAGTGACAGCTGATAGTATTACTCTTTCCTGGGCCCCACCCAAGTATGATGGTGGAAGTTCTATCAATAATTACATTGTTGAGAAACGGGACACTTCCCACAACCACCTGGCACATTGTATCAGCTACGGTTGCAAGGACAACAATAAAGGCTTGCAGATTGAAGACTGGATGTGAATATCAGTTTAGAATTGCAGCTGAAAACAGATATGGGAAGAGTACCTACCTCAATTCAGAGCCTATTGTAGCCCAATATCCATTCAAAGTTCCTGGTCCTCCTGGCACTCCACTTGTCACACTGTCCTCCAGGGACAGCATGGAAGTACAATGGAACGAGCCAGTAAGTGATGGAGGAAGCAGAGTCACTGGCTATCATCTAGAACGCAAGGAAAGAAATAGCATCCTCTGGGTTAAGTTGAATAAAACACCTATCCCTCAAACCAAGTTTAAGACAACTGGCCTTGAAGAAGGTGTTGAATATGAATTTAGAGTCTCTGCAGAGAACATCGTGGGCATTGGCAAGCCAAGTAAAGTATCAGAATGCTATGTGGCTCGTGACCCATGTGATCCACCAGGAAAGCCAGAGGCAATCATTGTCACAAGGAATTCTGTGACACTTCAGTGGAAGAAACCCACCTATGATGGTGGAAGCAAGATTACTGGTTATATTGTTGAAAAGAAAGAATTACCTGAGGGCCGTTGGATGAAAGCCAGTTTTACAAATATTATTGACACTCATTTTGAAGTAACTGGACTCGTTGAAGATCACAGATATGAGTTCCGGGTCATAGCCCGAAATGCTGCAGGAGTGTTTAGTGAGCCTTCAGAAAGCACAGGAGCAATAACAGCTAGAGATGAGGTAGATCCACCACGAATAAGTATGGATCCAAAATACAAAGACACAATCGTGGTTCATGCTGGTGAGTCATTCAAGGTTGATGCAGATATTTATGGCAAGCCAATACCAACAATTCAGTGGATAAAAGGTGATCAGGAACTTTCAAATACAGCTCGATTAGAAATAAAGAGCACCGACTTTGCTACCAGTCTCAGTGTGAAAGATGCAGTACGCATCGACAGTGGAAATTACATACTGAAGGCCAAAAATGTTGCAGGAGAGAGATCAGTTACTGTGAATGTCAAAGTTCTTGATAGACCAGGGCCACCTGAAGGACCTGTTGTTATCTCAGGCATTACAGCAGAAAAATGCACGCTAGCTTGGAAACCCCCACTTCAGGATGGTGGGAGTGATATCATAAACTATATTGTGGAAAGGAGAGAAACCAGTCGCTTAGTTTGGACTGTGGTTGATGCCAATGTGCAGACTCTCAGCTGCAAGGTTACTAAGCTTCTTGAAGGCAATGAATATGCTTTCCGTATAATGGCTGTAAACAAATATGGTGTTGGTGAACCTCTTGAATCTGAGCCAGTAATTGCCAAGAATCCATTTGTAGTACCAGATGCACCAAAAGCTCCAGAAGTCACAACAGTGACCAAGGACTCAATGATTGTTGTATGGGAAAGACCAGCATCTGATGGTGGCAGTGAAATTCTTGGATATGTTCTTGAGAAACGGGATAAAGAAGGCATTAGATGGACAAGATGCCACAAGCGTCTGATTGGAGAGTTGCGCCTGAGAGTAACAGGACTCATAGAAAATCACAATTATGAGTTCAGAGTTTCCGCTGAGAATGCTGCTGGACTTAGTGAACCAAGCCCTCCTTCTGCTTACCAAAAGGCTTGTGATCCTATTTATAAACCAGGACCTCCAAACAACCCCAAAGTCATAGATATTACCAGATCTTCAGTATTCCTTTCTTGGAGCAAACCAATATATGATGGTGGCTGTGAAATCCAAGGATACATTGTTGAAAAATGTGATGTGAGTGTTGGTGAATGGACAATGTGCACTCCACCAACTGGAATTAACAAAACAAACATAGAAGTAGAGAAGCTGTTGGAAAAGCATGAATACAACTTCCGTATCTGTGCTATTAATAAAGCTGGCGTTGGAGAACATGCTGATGTCCCTGGACCTATTATAGTTGAAGAAAAATTGGAAGCACCAGACATTGATCTTGACCTAGAACTAAGGAAAATCATAAACATAAGGGCAGGTGGCTCCTTAAGGTTATTTGTTCCTATCAAAGGTCGTCCTACACCAGAAGTTAAATGGGGAAAGATGGATGGTGAAATCCGAGATGCAGCTATAATTGATGTCACTAGCAGTTTCACCTCTCTTGTTCTTGACAATGTCAACCGATATGATAGTGGAAAATATACGCTTACATTAGAAAACAGCAGTGGAACAAAGTCTGCCTTTGTAACTGTGAGAGTTCTGGACACACCAAGTCCACCTGTTAACCTGAAAGTCACAGAAATCACCAAAGACTCTGTATCAATTACATGGGAACCTCCTTTGTTGGATGGGGGATCCAAAATCAAAAATTACATTGTTGAGAAACGTGAAGCCACAAGAAAATCATATGCTGCTGTTGTAACTAATTGCCATAAGAATTCTTGGAAAATCGATCAGCTCCAAGAAGGTTGCAGTTATTACTTTAGAGTCACAGCTGAGAATGAGTATGGTATTGGCCTTCCTGCCCAGACTGCTGATCCTATTAAGGTTGCAGAAGTCCCGCAACCTCCTGGAAAAATAACTGTGGATGATGTCACCAGAAACAGTGTCTCTCTGAGTTGGACAAAGCCTGAACACGATGGTGGCAGTAAAATCATTCAGTATATTGTGGAAATGCAAGCTAAACACAGTGAGAAATGGTCAGAGTGTGCACGAGTAAAGTCTCTTGAGGCAGTAATTACCAACCTAACTCAAGGGGAAGAATATCTTTTTAGAGTTGTTGCTGTAAATGAAAAGGGGAGAAGTGATCCTCGGTCCCTTGCAGTTCCAATAGTTGCCAAAGATCTGGTAATTGAGCCAGATGTAAAACCTGCATTCAATAGTTACAGTGTACAGGTTGGCCAGGATTTGAAAATAGAAGTGCCAATTTCTGGACGTCCTAAGCCAACCATTACCTGGACTAAAGATGGTCTCCCACTGAAGCAGACCACAAGAATCAATGTTACTGATTCACTGGATCTCACCACACTCAGTATTAAAGAAACTCATAAGGATGATGGTGGACAATATGGCATCACAGTTGCCAATGTTGTTGGTCAGAAGACAGCATCCATCGAAATTGTAACTCTAGATAAACCTGATCCTCCAAAAGGACCTGTTAAATTTGATGATGTCAGTGCTGAAAGTATTACATTATCTTGGAACCCTCCATTATATACAGGTGGCTGCCAAATCACCAACTACATTGTTCAGAAAAGAGATACAACCACCACAGTATGGGATGTTGTTTCTGCTACTGTTGCTAGAACTACACTCAAGGTGACCAAACTGAAAACTGGCACAGAATACCAATTCAGAATATTTGCCGAAAACAGATATGGACAAAGCTTTGCCTTAGAGTCTGATCCAATTGTTGCTCAATATCCTTACAAAGAACCAGGTCCTCCAGGTACACCATTTGCCACAGCCATTTCCAAAGACTCCATGGTCATACAGTGGCATGAACCAGTCAACAATGGTGGAAGCCCAGTCATAGGTTACCACCTGGAGAGAAAAGAAAGAAATAGTATTTTGTGGACAAAGGTCAACAAAACTATTATTCATGACACCCAATTCAAAGCACAGAATCTTGAAGAAGGCATTGAATATGAATTCAGAGTTTATGCTGAAAATATTGTTGGGGTAGGCAAAGCAAGCAAGAATTCTGAATGCTATGTAGCCAGAGATCCCTGTGACCCACCAGGAACCCCAGAAGCAATAATGGTTAAAAGAAGTGAAATCACTTTACAGTGGACCAAACCTGTATATGATGGAGGAAGTATGATTACAGGCTACATTGTAGAGAAACGTGATTTGCCTGATGGTCGTTGGATGAAAGCCAGCTTTACAAATGTCATTGAAACTCAATTTACTGTGTCAGGTCTTACTGAAGATCAAAGATATGAATTCAGAGTCATTGCAAAGAATGCAGCTGGTGCAATAAGTAAACCCTCTGACAGTACTGGACCAATAACTGCCAAGGATGAGGTTGAACTCCCAAGAATTTCAATGGATCCAAAATTCAGAGACACAATTGTGGTAAATGCTGGAGAAACATTCAGGCTTGAGGCCGATGTCCATGGAAAGCCCCTACCTACCATTGAGTGGTTAAGAGGAGATAAGGAAATTGAAGAATCTGCTAGATGTGAAATAAAGAACACAGATTTCAAGGCTTTACTTATTATAAAAGATGCGATTAGAATTGATGGTGGACAGTATATTTTAAGAGCTTCCAATGTTGCAGGTTCTAAGTCATTCCCAGTAAATGTAAAAGTATTAGATAGACCAGGACCTCCAGAAGGGCCAGTCCAGGTTACTGGAGTCACTTCTGAAAAATGCTCTTTAACATGGTCTCCACCACTTCAAGATGGTGGCAGTGACATTTCTCACTATGTTGTTGAAAAGCGAGAAACAAGTCGACTTGCCTGGACTGTTGTTGCTTCAGAAGTTGTGACCAATTCTCTGAAAATTACCAAACTCTTAGAAGGTAATGAATATATTTTCCGTATAATGGCTGTCAACAAATATGGTGTTGGAGAGCCTTTGGAATCTGCACCAGTACTAATGAAAAATCCATTTGTGCTTCCTGGACCACCAAAAAGCTTGGAAGTTACAAATATTGCCAAAGACTCCATGACCGTCTGTTGGAACCGTCCAGATAGTGATGGTGGAAGTGAGATTATTGGTTACATTGTAGAGAAAAGAGACAGAAGTGGTATTCGATGGATAAAATGTAATAAACGCCGCATTACAGATTTACGTCTAAGAGTGACAGGATTAACAGAAGATCATGAGTATGAATTCAGGGTCTCTGCAGAAAATGCTGCTGGAGTTGGAGAACCAAGTCCAGCTACAGTTTATTATAAGGCCTGTGATCCTGTGTTCAAACCTGGCCCACCCACCAATGCACACATTGTAGACACCACTAAAAATTCAATCACACTTGCCTGGGGTAAACCCATCTACGATGGTGGCAGTGAGATCCTGGGATACGTAGTAGAAATCTGTAAAGCAGATGAAGAAGAATGGCAAATAGTTACTCCACAGACTGGCCTAAGAGTCACTCGATTTGAAATTTCAAAGCTCACTGAACACCAAGAGTATAAAATACGAGTCTGTGCCCTCAACAAAGTTGGTTTAGGCGAGGCTACGTCAGTTCCTGGTACTGTGAAACCAGAAGATAAACTTGAAGCACCTGAACTTGACCTTGATTCCGAATTAAGAAAAGGAATTGTTGTAAGAGCTGGTGGATCTGCCAGAATTCACATTCCATTCAAAGGTCGTCCAACACCTGAGATCATTTGGTCTCGAGAGGAAGGTGAATTCACAGATAAGGTTCAAATTGAAAAGGGAGTAAACTATACCCAACTATCAATAGATAACTGTGATAGAAATGATGCTGGAAAATATATTCTTAAGTTGGAAAACAGCAGTGGGTCAAAGTCTGCTTTTGTAACTGTGAAAGTTCTTGACACTCCAGGACCACCACAGAATTTGGCAGTCAAAGAAGTGAGAAAAGATTCTGTCCTCCTGGTATGGGAGCCACCCATCATTGATGGAGGGGCAAAGGTCAAGAACTATGTGATTGACAAACGTGAGTCAACCAGAAAAGCGTATGCTAATGTAAGTAGTAAATGCAGCAAAACAAGTTTTAAAGTGGAAAATCTTACAGAAGGAGCCATTTATTACTTCAGAGTCATGGCTGAAAATGAATTTGGAGTCGGTGTTCCAGTGGAAACTGTTGATGCTGTGAAAGCTGCTGAACCTCCTTCCCCTCCAGGAAAGGTTACACTCACTGATGTCTCCCAGACCAGTGCATCACTTATGTGGGAGAAGCCTGAACATGATGGTGGTAGCAGAGTCCTGGGTTATGTTGTTGAAATGCAGCCCAAAGGAACTGAAAAATGGAGTGTTGTGGCCGAATCCAAAGTCTGTAATGCAGTTGTTACTGGCTTGAGTTCTGGACAAGAATATCAGTTCCGTGTCAAGGCTTATAATGAGAAAGGAAAAAGCGATCCAAGAGTGTTGGGTGTTCCTGTCATAGCCAAGGACTTGACTATACAGCCCAGTTTAAAGTTACCATTTAACACATATAGTATCCAAGCTGGAGAAGATCTTAAAATAGAAATTCCAGTTATAGGCCGACCAAGACCTAAAATTTCTTGGGTCAAAGATGGTGAGCCTCTTAAACAGACAACAAGAGTAAATGTTGAAGAAACAGCTACCTCAACTGTTTTGCACATTAAAGAAAGTAACAAAGATGACTTTGGAAAATACACTGTAACAGCAACAAATAGTGCAGGCACAGCAACAGAAAATCTCAGTGTTATCGTTTTAGAGAAGCCTGGACCTCCAGTTGGCCCAGTTCAGTTCGATGAAGTTAGTGCAGACTTTGTAGTCATATCTTGGGAACCTCCAGCCTATACTGGTGGCTGCCAGATAAGCAACTACATTGTAGAGAAGCGAGATACAACCACCACCACTTGGCACATGGTATCAGCAACAGTTGCAAGAACAACAATTAAAATAACCAAACTGAAAACAGGCACGGAGTACCAGTTTAGAATTTTTGCTGAAAACAGGTATGGAAAAAGTGCCCCACTGGATTCTAAGCCAATTATTGTACAATATCCATTTAAAGAACCTGGACCACCTGGAACTCCTTTCGTGACATCAATCTCAAAAGATCAGATGCTTGTCCAATGGCATGAGCCAGTTAATGATGGAGGCAGCAAAATTATTGGCTACCATCTTGAACAGAAAGAAAAGAACAGTATTTTATGGGTCAAGTTAAATAAGACCCTCATTCAGGATACCAAATTCAAAACAACTGGACTTGATGAGGGCCTTGAGTATGAGTTCAAAGTTTCTGCTGAAAATATTGTTGGCATTGGCAAGCCTAGCAAAGTGTCGGAATGCTTTGTTGCTCGTGATCCATGTGACCCACCTGGTCGCCCTGAAGCCATTGTTATTACAAGAAACAATGTCACACTGAAATGGAAGAAACCTGCCTATGATGGTGGTAGCAAAATAACAGGTTATATTGTAGAAAAGAAGGATCTACCTGATGGCCGCTGGATGAAAGCCAGCTTTACCAATGTATTAGAAACTGAATTTACAGTGAGCGGACTTGTAGAAGACCAAAGATATGAATTTAGAGTAATTGCAAGGAATGCAGCTGGAAACTTGAGTGAACCATCTGAAAGTAGTGGTGCCATTACTGCAAGAGATGAAATTGATGCACCAAATGCATCTCTAGATCCAAAATATAAAGATGTCATCGTTGTTCATGTAGGAGAGACTTTTGTTCTTGAAGCTGACATCCGTGGCAAACCTATACCTGATGTTGTTTGGTTAAAAGATGGAAAAGAACTTGAAGAAACAGCGGCTAGAATGGAAATTAAATCTACTATTCAGAAAACAACTCTTGTTGTCAAAGACTGTATACGGACTGATGGAGGACAATATATTCTGAAACTCAGCAATGTTGGTGGTACAAAGTCTATACCCATCACTGTAAAGGTACTTGACAGGCCAGGACCTCCTGAAGGGCCTCTGAAAGTTACGGGAGTTACTGCAGAAAAATGTTACCTGGCATGGAACCCACCTTTGCAAGATGGTGGTGCTAATATTTCACATTACATCATTGAAAAGAGGGGAGACAAGCCGACTCTCTTGGACCCAGGTTTCAACTGAGGTACAGGCCCTTAACTACAAAGTTACCAAACTTCTTCCTGGTAATGAGTACATTTTCCGTGTCATGGCTGTGAATAAATATGGAATTGGAGAGCCCCTGGAATCTGAGCCTGTTATAGCCTGTAATCCTTATAAGCCACCAGGTCCTCCTTCAACACCTGAAGTCTCAGCAATCACCAAAGATTCTATGGTAGTAACATGGACACGCCCAGTAGATGATGGAGGTGCTGAAATTGAGGGCTACATTCTTGAAAAACGAGACAAGGAAGGCATTAGATGGACCAAGTGCAACAAGAAAACACTAACGGATCTCCGGCTCAGGGTAACAGGTCTTACTGAAGGCCATTCCTATGAATTCAGAGTTGCTGCTGAAAATGCAGCTGGTGTGGGAGAACCTAGTGAGCCATCTGTTTTCTACCGTGCATGTGATGCCTTGTATCCACCAGGTCCACCAAGCAATCCAAAAGTGACAGACACTTCCAGATCTCTGTCTCCCTGGCATGGAATAAGCCAATTTATGATGGTGGTGCACCTGTTAAGGGCTATGTTGTTGAGGTCAAAGAAGCTGCTGCTGATGAATGGACAACATGCACTCCACCAACAGGATTACAAGGAAAGCAGTTCACAGTGACCAAGCTTAAAGAAAATACTGAATATAACTTCCGTATTTGTGCCATCAATTCTGAAGGTGTAGGTGAACCTGCAACTCTACCTGGTTCAGTGGTTGCTCAGGAGAGAATCGAGCCACCAGAAATAGAACTCGATGCTGATCTCAGAAAGGTGGTCGTTCTGCGTGCAGGTGCTACTTTACGCTTATTTGTCACTATCAAAGGTCGACCAGAACCCGAAGTTAAATGGGAAAAGGCCGAAGGCATTCTCACTGACAGGGCGCAGATTGAGGTGACCAGCTCATTTACAATGTTGGTGATTGATAATGTTACCAGATTTGACAGTGGTCGGTATAATCTGACATTAGAAAATAATAGTGGCTCCAAAACAGCTTTTGTTAACGTCAGAGTTCTTGACTCACCAAGTGCCCCTGTGAATTTGACTGTAAGAGAAGTGAAGAAAGACTCGGTGATATTGTCCTGGGAACCGCCACTTATTGATGGTGGAGCTAAGATTACAAACTACATTGTCGAAAAACGAGAAACTACCAGAAAAGCCTATGCTACTAGTACAAACAATTGCACTAAAACTACTTTCAAAATTGAAAATCTACAAGAAGGATGTTCTTACTACTTCCGAGTCTTGGCTTCCAATGAATATGGGATTGGTTTGCCAGCTGAAACAACGGAACCCGTTAAAGTGTCTGAACCACCCCTCCCACCTGGAAGAGTAACTCTTGTTGATGTGACCCGTAATACAGCTACAATTAAGTGGGAGAAACCGGAAAGTGATGGTGGCAGCAAAATTACTGGTTATGTGGTTGAAATGCAGACTAAAGGGAGTGAAAAGTGGAGCACTTGCACACAAGTTAAGACTCTAGAAGCAACTATATCTGGCTTAACTGCAGGAGAAGAGTATGTCTTCAGGGTAGCTGCAGTTAATGAAAAGGGAAGAAGTGATCCAAGACAACTTGGAGTGCCAGTAATTGCAAGGGATATTGAAATAAAACCTTCAGTTGAGCTGCCTTTCAATACTTTCAATGTAAAGGCTAGAGACCAACTTAAGATTGATGTGCCATTCAAAGGAAGACCTCAAGCTACTGTGACCTGGAAAAAAGATGGTCAGACTCTTAAAGAGACAACTAGAGTCAATGTTTCTTCTTCAAAGACTGTAACATCACTATCTATTAAGGAAGCTTCAAGGGAAGATGTTGGAACTTATGAATTATGTGTTTCAAACAGTGCTGGATCCATAACAGTTCCTATTACTATAATTGTCCTTGACAGACCAGGACCTCCAGGTCCTATACGTATTGATGAGGTTAGTTGTGATAGCGTAACCATTTCTTGGAATCCTCCAGAATATGACGGTGGCTGCCAAATTAGCAATTACATCGTTGAAAAGAGAGAAACCACCTCTACAACATGGCACATAGTTTCACAAGCAGTCGCAAGAACATCCATTAAAATAGTTCGCCTGACAACAGGAAGTGAGTATCAGTTCCGTGTTTGTGCAGAAAATCGCTATGGAAAGAGCTCCTACAGTGAATCTTCAGCTGTTGTTGCAGAGTATCCATTCAGTCCCCCAGGTCCTCCTGGTACTCCTAAAGTTGTGCATGCCACAAAATCTACCATGCTCGTAACCTGGCAAGTGCCAGTTAATGATGGAGGAAGTCGAGTAATTGGCTATCATCTTGAGTATAAAGAAAGAAGCAGCATTCTTTGGTCAAAAGCAAATAAAATCCTCATTCCTGATACTCAAATGAAAGTCTCTGGCCTTGATGAAGGACTGATGTATGAGTATCGTGTTTATGCTGAGAATATTGCTGGAATTGGTAAATGCAGTAAATCTTGTGAACCAGTCCCTGCAAGAGATCCTTGTGACCCTCCTGGACAACCTGAAGTCACAAATATCACAAGAAAATCAGTGTCACTTAAATGGTCTAAACCACATTATGATGGTGGAGCTAGGATCACAGGATACATTGTTGAACGCAGAGAACTACCAGATGGCCGGTGGCTGAAGTGCAATTATACTAATATACAAGAAACATACTTTGAAGTAACTGAACTAACTGAAGATCAGCGTTACGAATTCCGGGTTTTTGCAAAGAATGCTGCCGACTCAGTTAGTGAGCCATCTGAATCCACTGGGCCTATTACAGTTAAAGATGATGTTGAGGCTCCAAGAATTATGATGGATGTCAAGTTCCAAGGCGTTATTGTTGTCAAAGCTGGCGAGGTCCTTAGATAAATGCAGACATCGCAGGGCGACCTCTGCCAGTGATTTCCTGGGCCAAGGATGGTGTAGAAATTGAAGAAAGAGCAAGAACAGAAATTATCTCAACAGACAATCATACTTTGTTAACAGTTAAAGACTGTGTAAGACGAGACACTGGACAATATGTACTAACACTGAAGAATGTTGCTGGCACTCGATCTGTGGCAGTTAATTGCAAGGTACTTGATAAGCCTGGTCCACCAGCAGGACCACTTCAAATAAATGGTCTCACTGCTGAGAAATGCTCTCTTTCCTGGGGACGTCCCCAAGAAGACGGTGGCGCAGATATCGACTATTACATTGTAGAAAAACGTGAAACAAGCCACCTTGCATGGACAATTTGTGAAGGAGAGTTACGGACAACATCCTGTAAAGTAACTAAGTTACTCAAAGGCAATGAATATATATTTAGAGTAACTGGTGTTAATAAATATGGTGTTGGTGAGCCCCTAGAGAGTGTAGCTGTAAAGGCACTAGATCCATTTACAGTTCCAAGTCCACCCACATCTTTGGAAATTACTTCTGTGACCAAAGAATCCATGACACTTTGCTGGTCAAGACCCGAGAGTGATGGAGGCAGTGAAATATCTGGATATATAATTGAAAGGCGAGAGAAAAATAGCCTAAGATGGGTGCGTGTAAACAAAAAACCAGTTTATGATCTGAGAGTGAAATCAACAGGACTTCGGGAAGGATGTGAATATGAATATCGCGTTTATGCAGAAAATGCTGCTGGCCTAAGTCTTCCAAGTGAAACCTCTCCCTTAATTCGGGCAGAGATCCAGTGTTCCTACCATCTCCTCCATCCAAACCCAAAATTGTGGACTCAGGCAAGACAACTATAACTATCAGCTGGGTTAAGCCTCTGTTTGATGGTGGGGCCCCAATAACTGGATACACTGTAGAATACAAGAAATCTGATGACACTGACTGGAAAACTGCCATTCAGAGCTTACGAGGCACAGAATATACAATAGGTGGACTAACAACAGGCGCTGAATATGTTTTCAGAGTAAAATCTGTCAATAAGGTGGGTGCTAGTGACCCCAGTGATAGCTCCGACCCTCAGATAGCAAAAGAAAGAGAAGAAGAACCTGTATTTGATATTGACAGTGAAATGAGGAAGACCTTGATTGTCAAGGCTGGTGCCTCATTTACCATGACTGTGCCTTTCCGAGGAAGACCAGTACCCAATGTCTTGTGGAGCAAGCCAGACACTGACCTCCGCACTAGAGCTTATATTGATACCACAGACTCTCGTACATCACTGACCATTGAAAATGCCAACAGAAATGACTCTGGAAAATACACATTAACGATTCAGAATGTTTTGAGTGCTGCTTCACTGACCTTAGTTGTCAAAGTTTTAGATTCCCCCGGGTCCTCCAACCAACATTACTGTGCAAGATGTAACCAAAGAGTCTGCAGTGTTATCCTGGGATGTTCCTGAAAATGATGGTGGAGCACCAGTGAAGAATTACCACATAGAAAAACGTGAGGCCAGCAAGAAAGCATGGGTCTCTGTGACCAACAACTGTAACCGCCTCTCCTACAAAGTTACCAATTTACAAGAAGGAGCTATTTACTACTTCAGAGTCTCTGGAGAAAATGAGTTTGGTGTTGGTATACCAGCTGAAACAAAGGAAGGAGTAAAAATAACAGGTACGTCTTACGAACAAGGAAATTCCACATATCCATGTTAATTTTTTCAGAATAGTGTGATTCATTCTACTTAGTCGTTATTTCATCTTAAATGCTTTTGGTTCACACCCTTCACACCCCAGACTATTCATACTATAGCACAAAGTGGAATCTCTAGTGGAGAAAGTCTTTCATTGATTTAAAAAAAAAAAATTTACATAGCTAAAATTGGATATGTTGAATTTAAGTATAATTAAATATAACTGCATACCTATGTAGGTATACATTTTTATGTATACACACATATATGTATAGTATGTGTGTACGATGCACATGTCGTATGTGTATATGTGGGTGTGCAGGTACAGAAATCGTATCATAATGTTTTTTAAAAGATTGTTCATCTTGTTCCTCTTTTTACACCCACAATGAATTTGGAGTAGATTTTGTCATTTAATCTGGTCATTTGACTCTCAATTTGGATTTGAATGCTATAGCATGTAATGACATCATTTGTGGGAGGCTTGATTGGCTCTGAAGCAAAACTGGTTATGTAAAAAGGAAGGAAGACTCAAATCAAAGTAAAAAATATGGCCTTCATTTAAAAGTTTTCTTTTGACAATACATGAAGAATGCACATAGAAAAAAATGTAATAACTATTCACTTTCTTTTGATGCTCTGTTTGCTTAGAAAAACCAAGCCCACCTGAAAAACTTGGAGTAACAAGTATATCCAAAGACAGTGTTTCCCTGTCCTGGCTGAAGCCTGAACATGATGGTGGAAGCAGAATTGTACACTATGTCGTTGAGGCACTAGAAAAAGGACAGAAAAACTGGGTTAAATGTGCAGTGGCAAAGTCAACCCATCACGTTGTTTCTGGTCTGAGGGAGAATTCTGAATACTTTTTCCGGGTGTTTGCTGAAAACCAAGCTGGACTGAGTGACCCAAGAGAGCTGCTGCTTCCTGTTCTTATTAAGGAGCAAATAGGTATGTCTAATTTTATGTAGGAGCAAAATTTGAAATTATTTGCATGATTTTATGTTAATTTTCAGAAACCCCTTTTCACCTTCACTTTCTATACTCATTTTTCAGAACCACCTGAAATTGATATGAAGAATTTCCCAAGTCATACCGTATATGTTAGAGCTGGTTCAAACCTTAAAGTTGACATTCCAATCTCTGGAAAACCACTTCCCAAGGTGACCTTATCAAGAGATGGTGTCCCCCCTCAAGGCAACCATGAGATTTAATACTGAAGTTACGGCTGAGAACCTGACCATCCATCTCAAAGAAAGTGTTACAGCTGATACTGGAAGATATGAGATCACTGCTGCCAACTCCAGTGGAACAACCAAAGCTTTCATTAACATTGTTGTGCTGGACAGGCCTGGTCCTCCAACTGGCCCTGTTGTTATTAGTGATATAACTGAAGAAAGCGTGACTCTCAAGTGGGAGCCACCTAAGTATGATGGTGGAAGTCAAGTTACCAACTACATCGTACTCAAAAGAGAAACAAGTACTGTAGTATGGACTGAAGTGTCCACAACAGTTGCAAGAACCATGATTAAAGTCATGAAACTGACCACAGGAGAAGAATACCAATTCCGCATCAAGGCAGAAAACCGCTTTGGCATCAGTGATCACATAGATTCAGCTTGTGTGACTGTCAAACTGCCATACAGTAAGTTGTCCAACTTTTCAAAGATCCAGGTTTTTGTTTACCATAAATGTGTTAAATGTCTGTACTAATCTACAGGATTTCTCTCTTTGTAGCAACGCCTGGACCGCCATCTACACCATGGGTCACTAATGTTACTCGAGAAAGCATCACTGTGGGCTGGCATGAACCAGTGTCTAATGGAGGCAGTGCAATCATAGGCTATCACCTAGAAATGAAGGACAGAAACAGTATTTTATGGCAAAAGGCCAACAAACTGGTCATCCGCACAACACACTTCAAAGTCACAACAATCAGTGCTGGACTTATTTATGAATTCAGAGTGTATGCAGAAAATGCTGCTGGAATTGGAAAACCCAGCCATCCTTCTGAACCAGTCTTGGCAATTGATGCCTGTGGTATGTATTTGTCATGGGAAGGGAAGTTCTGATAACAAAAATGCAAATATTACTTCTGCAAAGCAAAATAATAATGACATAAGCGCCGCTAATCTGCTTCTCTTATTACCACAGAACCCCCAAGAAATGTTCGTATCACTGATATTTCAAAGAACTCTGTCAGCCTTTCATGGCAACAACCAGCTTTTGATGGAGGTAGCAAGATTACAGGCTACATTGTTGAGAGACGTGACCTTCCAGATGGCAGATGGACCAAGGCCAGCTTCACCAATGTTATTGAAACTCAATTCACCATTTCTGGCTTGACTCAGAATTCCCAGTATGAATTCCGTGTCTTTGCTAGGAATGCTGTTGGCTCCATTAGCAATCCATCAGAGGTTGTAGGGCCCATTACTTGCATTGATTCTTATGGTAAGCATGTTTAGCACTTTGAATCTCAACAGCTGTTTAACTCAGTATTTTCCCTTGCCTTTTCCTGGAAGAAATTATGAACTAGTTGGGAGTCTGAAAAAAAAATGCTTAAATACCTTTCCAGCCCTCTTGACTTGACTGTAAAGTGAGAGATTTAGACCTCAGGATATCTACAGTCCTTTCCAACTTCAATCTTTTATGATTCTTTGATTGTATGAGTTGGCGCTTTTGTTCTATTTTAAATTATCAGAGTCAATAATTCAAACCATGGTTGAGTTCCTAGAAAACACTGCTCTTAAATAAGTGACAGACTAAATAGAGACTTGTTTGTTTGTTTTTTGAGTCAGAGTCACTCTGTCGCCCAGGCTGGAGTGCAGTGGCTCAGTCTCGGCTCACTGCAACCTCCACCTTCTGGGCTCAAACGATTCTCAAGCCTCAGCCACCTGAGTAGCTGGGATTACAGGCGTGCGCCACCATTCCCAGCTAATTTTTTGTATTTTTAGCAGAGATGAGGTTTTACCACGTTGGCCAGGCTGGTCTCAACCTCCTGACTTCAGGTGATTCACCTGCCTTGGCCTCCCAAAATGTTGGGATTACAGGCCTGAGCCACCGCACCTGGTCTAAATAGACACTTTGATGATGATAGCATTAGCAGCAGCTAACATTTATTGAGTGATTTTCAAGAATTATTTCCCTTAGTTCTCACAGCCCCCGTATTAGCCCATCTTATAGAAGGGAAACTGAGGCTGAGAGTGCTTTTGCAACTTCCCCATTAGGAATGGAGTGGAAATTCAAACAGACTTCAGAGCCCTCTCTATCATGGTTATTCCAAAATGCATATTCTTCACCATTCTGGAAAATAAGTGGCAGATTGAACTCAACAATGTTTTGAAAATTAAAATGTCATGAGAGTCAGGTATCCTGTGACACTTTTCCTGGAAGATCTCTATTTGCTAAGAGAAAGCTGAGCCACTATAGTGTCTAGGCAAAAGTATCCACTCCCATCTTCATGCTGAGACTCTCAGGGCTGTTCTTTATTTATGAATCAGGCTTTGTGGACACTGAATCAGTGTTTATGAGAGTGTGATGAAGCAAGTCAAACTTAGTTCTGTTTCTTGATAGTTCCAAACAGCCTGGCAGAAAACTGTCCAGTGAGAATGTAGTTCTGTGGGTAGAGAATTCAGACTTTAAGGGTTTGATGTGAACTGTCCACACTTAGATATCAGTGAACTGGGAAGGGAAAAGGAAAAGAATAGGAGGTGGTTAGAGGAAAAGGAAAGAAAAGCTAAAGTGAAAGAAAATGTATAATGGCTTCTTCCATGATGTTCTCACTACCGTATCCTATTTTATCTCTGGAATAAAGCAACTAATTGACTTTAAAACACATGTAAAAGGTGCTTAAGGCCCTGCACAACTCAATCTTTCTACCCCATCTGAGATAGAAGAGTGACCTATAAATATTTAATCTTTAAAATAATAATTGCATAGAATTAGAATGACAGTGTGTGTGTATAATTTAATAAGGGCCAATTACCTTACTTTAAGGTTGATGCAACTATTTTTTTCATCCTTATAATATTTTAAATATTTCTCAACTGTTTTTCTTGCAGGTGGTCCTGTAATTGATTTGCCTCTGGAATATACAGAAGTTGTCAAATACAGAGCAGGTACATCTGTGAAGCTCAGAGCTGGCATTTCTGGCAAACCTGCACCTACAATAGAATGGTATAAAGATAATAAAGAATTACAAACCAATGCACTGGTGTGTGTAGAAAATACTACTGACCTTGCATCTATACTCATCAAAGATGCCGATCGCCTTAATAGTGGATGCTATGAATTAAAACTAAGGAATGCCATGGGCTCAGCCTCAGCCACCATCAGAGTACAGATCCTTGGTAGGTGCTGAATACAGACCACTGTCATGTTACATTTGCCTAAAGCTTAGTAATTTTAAATAAGCAGGCTTTAAAGAAGTACTAACATAGTGTTTTGTTCTTTCATTGATAGACAAACCAGGCCCACCTGGTGGACCAATTGAGTTTAAGACTGTAACTGCTGAAAAGATCACCCTTCTCTGGCGGCCTCCAGCTGATGATGGTGGTGCAAAAATCACTCACTACATTGTGGAAAAGCGTGAGACAAGCCGCGTTGTATGGTCCATGGTATCTGAAAATTTGGAAGAGTGCATCATTACAACCACCAAAATTATCAAAGGAAATGAATACATCTTCCGGGTCCGAGCCGTGAACAAATATGGAATTGGCGAACCACTGGAATCTGATTCTGTTGTAGCCAAGAATGCATTTGGTGAGACATGATTTCATTAGAAAATGGAAATGTGAAAAATTTAAAAATAAACTTTGCTAACCTGTGCATATGCTTTAATTCTCTTTTGTATAATACCTGTCTCATTACCATCCTTTTCATAAGGTGAAAAATATGAAAACTAAAACTAATATTCCTGGATGGAATGTGAACATCAAAGATATAATTTATCAGTAATGTTGATCCTTGTACCTCATTTTCCTTTCGTTTCTAAATAGTTACACCTGGGCCACCAGGCATACCAGAAGTGACAAAAATTACCAAGAATTCGATGACTGTTGTCTGGAGCAGGCCAGTTGCAGATGGTGGTAGTGATATAAGTGGCTATTTCCTTGAAAAACGAGATAAGAAGAGTCTAGGATGGTTTAAAGTACTAAAAGAGACTATCCGTGACACCAGACAGAAAGTAACAGGACTCACAGAAAATAGTGACTATCAATACAGAGTCTGTGCTGTAAACGCTGCTGGACAGGGTCCATTCTCTGAACCATCTGAATTCTACAAAGCTGCTGATCCTATTGGTAAGTGCTCATACCTGCAGCATCTTCACCTGTGTCTTCTTAATTCGCTTGTGTGACTGAGTTGTAAGTGATTATATAATTATTTTATTGTGAATGGCCATTCCAGATCCTCCAGGTCCACCTGCTAAGATAAGAATCGCAGATTCAACCAAGTCATCCATCACCCTTGGCTGGAGTAAGCCTGTCTATGATGGGGGCAGTGCTGTTACCGGTTATGTTGTCGAGATGAGACAAGGAGAGGAAGAGGAATGGACTGTTGTCTCTACCAAAGGAGAGGTCAGAACTACAGAATATGTGGTATCCAACCTGAAACCTGGAGTCAATTACTACTTCCGGGTATCTGCTGTAAACTGTGCTGGACAAGGAGAACCTATAGAAATGACTGAACCTGTACAAGCTAAAGATATACTTGGTATGTACCTACTGGTGTGATTATGTTTCTTATAAGCATACTTCCAGGAAATCACTCGTGTTTTGCTTTTAAAATTCACCATATATATCCATTTTATGTCTACAGAGGCACCAGAGATTGACCTGGATGTGGCTCTCAGAACTTCTGTTATTGCCAAAGCTGGTGAAGATGTCCAAGTGTTGATTCCCTTTAAAGGCAGACCTCCGCCTACTGTCATATGGAGAAAAGATGAGAAGAATCTTGGCAGTGATGCCAGATACAGCATTGAAAACACCGATTCATCTTCGTTACTCACCATTCCTCAAGTTACTCGCAATGATACAGGAAAATATATTCTCACAATAGAAAATGGAGTTGGTGAACCTAAGTCTTCAACTGTGAGTGTTAAAGTGCTTGACACACCAGCTGCCTGCCAGAAACTACAGGTTAAACATGTTTCTCAAGGCACAGTCACTTTGCTCTGGGATCCTCCTCTCATCGATGGAGGGTCTCCAATAATTAATTATGTCATTGAAAAGAGAGATGCCACCAAGAGAACATGGTCTGTCGTGTCACACAAATGTTCCAGTACAACCTTCAAGCTAACAGATTTGTCAGAGAAGACTCCATTCTTCTTCAGAGTTCTTGCAGAAAATGAAATTGGAATTGGGGAACCCTGTGACACTACAGAGCCAGTGAAGGCTGCTGAAGTACCAGCTCCTATACGTGATCTCTCAATGAAAGACTCAACAAAGACATCTGTCATCCTCAGCTGGACCAAACCTGACTTTGATGGTGGTAGCGTCATCACAGACTATGTTGTAGAAAGGAAAGGAAAAGGTGAACAGAAATGGTCCCACGCTGGCATAAGTAAGACATGTGAAATTGAGGTTAGCCAACTTAAGGAGCAGTCAGTCTTGGAGTTCAGAGTGTTTGCCAAAAATGAGAAAGGACTGAGTGATCCTGTCACTATTGGGCCAATTACAGTGAAAGAACTTATCATTACACCTGAAGTTGACCTGTCAGAAATCCCTGGGGCACAAGTCACTGTGAGAATTGGGCACAATGTGCACCTTGAATTACCTTATAAAGGAAAACCCAAACCATCCATCAGTTGGCTGAAAGATGGCTTGCCACTGAAAGAAAGTGAATTTGTTCGTTTCAGCAAAACTGAAAACAAAATTACTTTGAGTATTAAGAATGCCAAGAAGGAGTATGGAGGGAAATACACTGTTATTCTTGATAATGCAGTGTGTAGAACTGCAGTTCCCATTACAGTCATTACCCTTGGCCCACCATCAAAGCCCAAAGGACCCATTCGATTTGATGAAATCAAGGCTGATAGCGTCATCCTGTCATGGGATGTACCTGAAGATGATGGAGGAGGAGAAATTACTTGTTACAGCATTGAGAAGCGGGAAACTTCACAAACTAACTGGAAGATGGTGTGTTCAAGTGTTGCCAGGACGACTTTCAAAGTTCCTAATCTAGTCAAAGACGCTGAATACCAGTTTAGAGTGAGGGCAGAAAACAGATACGGAGTCAGCCAACCACTTGTCTCAAACATTATTGTGGCAAAACACCAGTTCAGGATTCCTGGTCCCCCCAGGAAAGCCAGTTATATACAATGTGACTTCTGATGGCATGTCACTAACTTGGGATGCTCCAGTTTATGATGGTGGTTCAGAAGTTACTGGATTCCATGTTGAAAAGAAAGAAAGAAATAGCATCCTCTGGCAAAAAGTTAATACATCACCAATCTCTGGAAGAGAATATAGAGCTACTGGACTGATAGAAGGTCTGGATTACCAATTCCGTGTATATGCTGAAAATTCTGCTGGCCTAAGTTCACCTAGTGACCCAAGCAAATTTACCTTAGCTGTTTCTCCAGTAGGTAAGTGATTATTATTCAAATACATTTAGTTTAGCGATTGATTATATTAGAAACAAGTATATCAAACACTACTTTTCTTCTCTGCATCATCTTGCATATCTTCTTGTCACTAGAGAATTAGTCATGTAAAACGAGGAATGATTTTAAATAAATCTAATAAACTGATTTGAAGTTCATTTTAAAGAATATGAAATGAAAAGTTGAAATTAATGACCAAAATGTGTTTGGGAGATTGAATAAATTATTTATTATAAAAAAATTATTTATTTATTAAAATTATTGAAAAATTTTATTTCTCTTCCATGGATGACTAAGACCTAGTTACAAATGTAATGATGCATTTACCTTCCTTATAATTTTGTAGACCCACCTGGCACTCCTGACTACATTGATGTCACCCGGGAAACCATCACACTTAAATGGAACCCACCATTGCGTGATGGAGGCAGTAAGATTGTGGCCTATAGCATTGAGAAACGGCAAGGAGATGAACGCTGGATGAGATGCAACTTCACTGACGTCAGTGAATGTCAGTACACAGTTACAGGACTCAGTCCTGGGGATCGCTATGAGTTCAGAATAATTGCAAGAAATGCTGTTGGAACTATAAGCCCACCTTCACAGTCTTCTGGTATTATCATGACAAGAGATGAAAATGGTAAGCATTTACAACTTATTTCCAATGCGACTAAGCGCATTCACATTTTTATAAAACACGTTTGGCCCTTGGCCTGTTAAATGGGAACAGAAACAAATTACCTGTGGTTGCTAAGTGGATGAATTATGTCTTTCTACCTTTCAAGGGAAAAGAAAAAAAGTAATTGGCATCAATTCTTTTTGCCATGTCTATTATTTCACTCCATTCCTGTATAAAGAGTATGCAGCAAGTGGGAATTAGTTTTTAGCTCTGTAATTTTTGCCACTTATAGTAAATGAAGAAAAAGGTCCTCAGGAATAACTGTCCATCCTTACTGAAGTTATTAAAATACAACATAAATCCAACAACACAATCATCCCCTTGCTTGAATGCAGCTGATGGCCTCTTAAAAGAACTTATTTGACTGTACAGCAGTATTAGGAAGTAAATGACCTGTAAATGTTTCACTTCTCTTTTTACAAACAGCAGTGCAAAATTAAAAACATGACAAGCATTACAAGGGAAATAATCATAGGTAAATATTTAACCCCAGGGTCCAAATTCTCAATTATCAATCCTACTTTCAAAAGAGCCTTTGGTAGCACAGTACAAGTCATTACCCTTCCAGGCTTTAATCTGGCACTAAGGAAAAATACATGTTTATGTACATCTTTATTAAGCCAAACTAATACATAGCTTTCTCTTTCTTTTGTAGTTCCACCAATAGTAGAGTTTGGCCCTGAGTACTTTGATGGTCTCATTATTAAGTCTGGAGAGAGCCTTAGAATTAAAGCTTTGGTACAAGGACGACCAGTACCTCGAGTAACTTGGTTCAAAGATGGAGTGGAAATTGAAAAGAGGATGAATATGGAAATAACCGACGTCCTTGGATCCACAAGCCTATTTGTTAGAGATGCAACTCGGGACCATCGTGGTATATATACAGTGGAAGCCAAAAATGCATCTGGTTCTGCAAAAGCAGAAATTAAAGTGAAAGTACAAGGTACTTTTAAAATAGCTTCTTAATGTGACAATTTATGAACCTGGATTAGAGACATGCCTAGTTGTATTTTAATGGACAAAGAAAAAGAAACTAACTCTAGAAACTTTTTCTTATAGATACACCAGGAAAAGTAGTTGGGCCAATAAGATTCACCAATATTACTGGGGAGAAGATGACTCTGTGGTGGGATGCTCCACTCAATGATGGCTGTGCTCCCATAACCCACTACATCATCGAAAAACGGGAAACCAGCAGACTTGCTTGGGCACTAATTGAGGATAAATGTGAAGCCCAAAGTTACACTGCCATTAAACTAATAAATGGCAATGAATACCAATTCCGTGTTTCTGCAGTTAACAAGTTTGGTGTTGGCAGGCCACTTGATTCTGATCCAGTGATTGCTCAAATACAATACAGTAAGTTTGCATTTTTACTAAGTGGTACTATGTCAAAAGATTAACCTTCCAAGCAAATGTATCTAATTGATTTGGGGTTTTTTGTTTTTGTTTTTGTCTTATAGCTATTCCTGATGCCCCTGGCATTCCAGAACCTAGCAACATAACAGGCAACAGCATTACCCTGACATGGGCAAGGCCGGAATCAGATGGTGGCAGTGAAATTCAACAGTATATCCTTGAAAGAAGAGAAAAGAAAAGCACAAGATGGGTAAAAGTGATCAGCAAACGACCAATCTCTGAGACAAGATTCAAAGTCACTGGTCTGACAGAAGGCAATGAGTATGAATTCCATGTCATGGCTGAAAATGCTGCAGGAATTGGACCTGCAAGTGGCATCTCAAGACTCATTAAATGTAGAGAGCCTGTCAACCCACCAGGTCCTCCAGCAGTGGTCAAAGTAACAGACACATCAAAGACAACTGTGAGCTTAGAATGGTCCAAACCAGTGTTTGATGGTGGCATGGAAATAATTGGGTACATTATTGAAATGTGCAAGGCCGACTTGGGAGACTGGCACAAGGTGAATACAGAGGCATGCGTGAAAACAAGATATACAGTCACTGATCTGCAAGCAGGTGAAGAATACAAATTCCGAGTTAGTGCTATCAATGGTGCTGGAAAAGGAGACAGCTGTGAAGTGACTGGCACAATTAAAGCAGTTGACAGGTTAACAGCTCCTGAGTTAGACATCGATGCAAACTTCAAACAGACTCATGTTGTTAGAGCTGGGGCCAGTATTCGCCTCTTCATCGCCTACCAAGGTAGACCTACTCCTACAGCTGTGTGGAGCAAACCAGACTCCAACCTTAGCCTTCGGGCTGATATCCATACAACAGACTCCTTCAGCACCCTCACTGTGGAAAACTGCAACAGAAATGATGCAGGAAAATATACCCTTACCGTGGAAAACAACAGTGGTAGTAAGTCAATCACATTCACTGTAAAAGTGCTAGACACTCCAGGCCCACCTGGCCCAATTACCTTCAAAGATGTGACCCGGGGATCGGCTACATTGATGTGGGATGCCCCTCTTCTTGACGGTGGTGCCCGAATCCATCACTACGTGGTAGAGAAACGAGAAGCAAGTCGCCGTAGTTGGCAGGTGATCAGTGAAAAATGCACTCGTCAGATCCTCAAGGTCAGTGATCTGGCAGAAGGTGTTCCATACTATTTCCGTGTTTCTGCAGAAAATGAATATGGTATTGGTGAGCCCTACGAAATGCCAGAACCAATTGTAGCCACGGAACAGCCTGCTCCACCCAGGAGACTTGACATTGTTGATACTAGCAAATCTTCTGCAGTCTTAGCTTGGCTTAAGCCTGACCATGATGGAGGCAGCCGGATCACTGACTACCTGCTTGAAATGAGACAAAGGGATCTGACTTCTGGGTTGAAGCTGGTCACACCAAACAGCTGACTTTCACAGTAGACCATCTTGTTGAGAATACTGAATATGAATTCCGTGTGAAAGCCAAGAATGATGCTGGCTATAGTGAACCCAGGGGAAGCCTTCTCTTCTGTCATCATTAAGGAGCCTCAAATTGAGCCGACTGCTGACCTCACTGGAATTACCAATCAGCTCATAACTTGCAAAGCAGGAAGTCCATTTACCATTGACGTACCAATCAGTGGTCGTCCTGCCCCCAAAGTAACATGGAAATTGGAAGAAATGAGACTTAAAGAGACAGATCGAGTGAGCATCACAACAACAAAAGACAGAACCACCCTGACTGTAAAGGACAGCATGAGAGGTGACTCTGGAAGATACTTCTTGACCCTGGAAAATACAGCTGGTGTTAAAACATTTACTGTCACAGTTGTGGTCATTGGAAGGCCAGGTCCAGTAACCGGCCCCATTGAGGTCTCATCTGTCTCGGCTGAATCGTGTGTCCTGTCATGGGGAGAACCTAAAGATGATGGAGGCACCGAAATTACTAATTACATAGTTGAAAAGCGTGAATCAGGTACAACAGCTTGGCAGCTTGTCAATTCCAGTGTCAAGCGCACTCAAATTAAAGTCACTCATCTCACAAAATACATGGAATATTCTTTCCGTGTCAGTTCAGAGAACAGGTTTGGTGTCAGCAAACCTCTAGAATCGGCACCAATAGTTGCTGAACATCCATTTGGTAAGAAAAATTAAAATCATAGTTCAAAGTCTCTATTAATAAATATTTCCCCTAAATTTTGTAAAATTGTATTCATACTTAATACCTTTGTTTATATTTAGTCCCACCAAGTGCTCCTACCAGACCTGAGGTCTACCATGTGTCTGCCAATGCCATGTCTATTCGTTGGGAAGAACCCTACCATGATGGTGGCAGTAAAATCATTGGCTACTGGGTTGAGAAGAAAGAACGTAACACAATTCTTTGGGTGAAAGAAAACAAAGTGCCATGCTTAGAGTGCAACTACAAAGTAACCGGTTTAGTAGAAGGACTGGAATATCAGTTTAGAACTTATGCACTCAATGCTGCAGGCGTTAGCAAGGCCAGCGAAGCTTCAAGACCTATAATGGCTCAAAATCCAGTTGGTATGTATCACAATTTATGGGCATATTTGTTTATTACTACTGATTACAGTAGAACTCAGAGTGGTATAATCTTATTTTTGCATCCCTTCTAGATGCACCAGGCAGACCAGAGGTGACAGATGTCACAAGATCAACAGTATCACTGATTTGGTCTGCCCCAGTGTATGACGGAGGCAGCAAGGTTGTGGGCTACATCATAGAGCGTAAGCCAGTCAGTGAGGTAGGAGACGGTCGCTGGCTGAAGTGCAACTATACCATTGTATCTGACAATTTCTTCACCGTGACTGCTCTCTGTGAAGGAGACACTTATGAGTTCCGTGTGTTAGCCAAGAATGCAGCAGGTGTAATTAGCAAAGGGTCTGAATCTACAGGCCCCGTCACTTGCCGAGATGAATACGGTAGGAAATAGTGAACATTCTCCTTTTTAAAATTATCACAATTTATGTGAAAATAAACTCTCAGATATTCATTCATATCTATCTTGCCTACTGACAGCTCCACCCAAAGCCGAACTGGATGCCCGATTACGGGGTGATCTGGTTACCATCAGAGCAGGTTCTGATCTTGTTCTGGATGCTGCAGTTGGTGGCAAACCAGAACCCAAAATTATCTGGACCAAAGGAGACAAGGAGCTAGATCTCTGTGAAAAGGTCTCTTTGCAGTATACTGGCAAACGAGCAACTGCTGTGATCAAGTTCTGTGACAGAAGTGACAGTGGAAAATATACTTTAACAGTGAAAAACGCGAGCGGGACCAAGGCTGTGTCTGTCATGGTCAAAGTGCTTGGTAAACATGTCAAATGTTCTTGCATTTATATAGCATTTTCTAGCGTGGGCAGGAAGAATGATCTTCATCATGGCTTGTCATTATACCTGTTTCAGATACCCCTGGCCCATGTGGAAAGCTCACCGTCAGCAGAGTAACAGAGGAGAAGTGCACTTTAGCCTGGGGCCTTCCTCAGGAAGATGGAGGAGCAGAAATCACTCACTACATCGTGGAAAGACGTGAGACTAGCAGGCTCAACTGGGTGATTGTTGAAGGCGAATGCCCAACCCTATCCCATGTTGTTACCAGGCTCATCAAGAACAATGAATACATATTCCGAGTGAGGGCAGTAAACAAATACGGCCCTGGTGTGCCTGTTGAATCAGAGCCAACTGTAGCCAGAAACTCATTCAGTGAGTATTTTGACGGTTGAAGTATAATGGGATCACGGGGAGGAGGGAGAGGGCAGTCTTATGAATAGTAATTTTATGCAATTCTGATCATCCTTATTTTCATAAATATATAAACAGCTATTCCATCACCACCTGGCATACCTGAAGAAGTTGGGGGCTGGCAAAGAGCATATCATCATCCAGTGGACAAAACCTGAATCTGATGGTGGCAATGAAATCAGCAACTACCTAGTAGACAAACGTGAGAAGAAGAGCCTGCGCTGGACACGTGTCAACAAAGACTACGTGGTGTATGATACTAGGCTGAAGGTCACCAGCCTGATGGAGGGTTGTGATTACCAGTTCCGGGTGACTGCAGTGAATGCAGCTGGTAACAGTGAGCCCAGCGAAGCTTCCAACTTCATCTCATGCAGAGAACCATCATGTGAGCTCCAAGAATCATACATAAATACAATGCTCCTCAAAACTGTATGACAGATAAAATTTTCCAACACACAATTTCTAAGAATTTGTAAAATTTATGGTCTAGAAAAGCATATGCTTATTAGCATCATAAATATAGCTTAAGTCAGAGAACATTTTAACTATTATATCTGTTGATAAGTTAGCAATTAGAATTGCTAAAAATTGTTACGATATTTTCCAATTAATGGAAAAATATTCTACTACCAATATGAAAAGAATCTATTTTATAAATCTTCCTAAGAATAGGGAGAAAAAAGCATTATACTGTAACTACTGAAAAGAAAAATGGCAAAACTCCTTTTAATAAGAGGCTTAGCAGGAATGTAAGGTTTCTAGTAGTTTAATAAGTTACTGACAAAATAATTGTCACGAGAGCTTCAAAAATAAGTGACAAATCCTTTTACAGAGTCTGATTCCAAGAACTATTAAGGAATAGTCACTGGGACTGAATTGGGGAAGTTGACGAAACCAAATCCTGTATTCATTAGAAATGTATTGGTGGCATGTGATACTAACCCAGTGAAAGATAAGCAACTCTTTAAGGAAAAGCCCCTGAGAATGGGTACTTTAAGTAATGAGCTTAGATAACGAAGAACACATAGTGAAGCTAGCCAAAGTAGTAGGGAAGAAACATCTACTTTCCTAAAGCAATTTAATTCTTAAGATAATAATATTAAATTATAATATGCCATACAGTGCTGTCCTATAATATTAAGAGCCTAGTTAATAAAGATTATCTTGGTGAGTATGGACAAACAGCAATAATGCCTTTGTGAGTCTTGAAAACCAAAAATACAAATCTCAAGTTTCCTTATTTGCCTAATATCTGCATCTCACTTTTTAAATTCCACAGATACCCCTGGACCACCTTCTGCTCCAAGAGTTGTGGATACCACCAAATACAGCATTAGTTTGGCATGGACCAAGCCCATGTACGATGGTGGTGCTGATATCATAGGCTATGTTCTGGAAATGCAAGAGAAGGACACTGATCAGTGGTACCGAGTGCATACCAAAGCCACAATAAGAAATACTGAATTCACTGTGCCAGACCTTAAAATGGGCCAGAAATATTCCTTCAGAGTTGCTGCCGTGAACGTGAAGGGTATGAGCGAATACAGCGAATCAACTGCTGAAATTGAGCCCGTGGAAAGAATAGGTATTTATAATAGAAGCTTTTAGGTGAATTATTTTCTTCTCATACCTGTCCATGAATTAATTAAATGTTGTCATTAACTTTCCAGAAATACCAGATCTCGAGCTTGCAGATGATCTAAAGAAGACTGTGACCATCAGGGCTGGAGCCTCCTTGCGCCTGATGGTGTCTGTATCTGGAAGACCACCTCCTGTCATCACCTGGAGCAAGCAGGGCATTGACCTTGCAAACCGGGCAATTATTGACACCACTGAGAGCTACTCATTGCTAATAGTGGACAAAGTGAATCGGTATGATGCTGGAAAATACACAATTGAAGCTGAAAACCAATCTGGCAAGAAATCAGCAACAGTCCTTGTTAAAGTCTATGGTAAGCATTGTACTTAAAATTGGCTATAAAATGAGTAGATCCTCTAAAACAATATGCCTTGACCTATGATTGGTCACCTCTCTAGAGAGCAACTATGTTGATTATATTTCACCAAGGGAAAAAAAAAGCTATCAGGCAAATAGGAAATATGAATGCTTCATTCTGTTTTTCAGATACTCCTGGTCCCTGTCCTTCAGTGAAAGTTAAGGAAGTATCAAGAGATTCTGTGACTATAACTTGGGAAATTCCCACAATTGATGGTGGAGCTCCCGTCAACAATTACATCATTGAGAAGCGTGAAGCTGCCATGAGAGCATTCAAAACAGTAACTACCAAATGCAGCAAGACACTTTACCGAATTTCTGGACTTGTAGAAGGAACCATGTACTATTTCAGAGTGCTGCCAGAAAATATTTATGGCATTGGAGAACCTTGTGAAACATCAGATGCAGTACTGGTCTCAGAAGTGCCTTTGGTGCCTACAAAGCTAGAGGTGGTTGATGTCACCAAATCCACTGTTACCCTTGCCTGGGAAAAACCACTCTATGATGGTGGTAGCCGACTCACTGGTTATGTTCTCGAGGCCTGCAAAGCTGGAACAGAGAGATGGATGAAGGTTGTAACCTTAAAACCCACAGTCCTAGAGCACACCATTATTTCTCTAAATGAAGGTGAACAGTACTTATTTAGAGTGAGGGCACAAAATGAGAAAGGTGTGTCAGAACCAAGAGAGATTGTCACAGCCGTGACTGTACAAGACCTCAGAGGTATGTATCAAATAGCCAAAAAATAACAATAATAGTAAAGTAAAATGAAAACATTCAGAATTCATACTATCATAAAAATAGTGCTTAAGAATAAATGCCTGATTTCCTTCCCACAGTGTTGCCAACAATCGATCTTTCCACAATGCCTCAGAAAACCATCCATGTCCCAGCTGGCAGACCAGTAGAGCTGGTGATACCTATCACTGGCCGTCCACCTCCTGCTGCTTCCTGGTTCTTTGCTGGTTCTAAACTGAGAGAATCAGAGCGTGTCACAGTTGAAACTCACAATAAAGTAGCTAAATTAACCATCCGTGAAACCACTATCAGAGATACTGGAGAATACACACTTGAACTGAAGAATGTTACTGGAACTACTTCAGAGACCATTAAAGTTATCATTCTTGGTAAGGATGTGTGACAAAGATATAAGCAAGCAGTTGATGTTCAGTCACCCAATTTTGATTTGAAGTAAAAATTAATTTCCTGGATTTATTCTCTTTCATAGACAAGCCTGGTCCACCAACAGGACCTATTAAGATTGATGAAATTGATGCTACATCAATTACCATTTCCTGGGAACCACCTGAATTGGACGGTGGCGCTCCGTTGAGTGGTTATGTGGTAGAACAACGTGATGCTCATCGTCCAGGATGGCTGCCCGTTTCTGAATCAGTGACTAGGTCCACATTTAAGTTTACCCGACTCATTGAAGGAAATGAGTATGTGTTCCGTGTGGCTGCAACAAACCGCTTTGGGATTGGCTCTTACTTGCAGTCTGAGGTCATAGAATGTCGCAGCAGCATCAGTAAGTCCACAGACCCTTCCACCACTCTCCCCACCTCTGATTCTGAATGTTAACAAAAAAGAATTTGTTTTTAATATGCCCTAATGTAAATAAAAATAGATCACAAAATTAACCCTGTGGTCTTTCTAAGGTTTCTAAATCTCCTTTTTTCAGAGGTTTTCAAACACTTAGGCTTGATTTTTTTAAATATCTGCACTCTTATGAAAGAGAAGAGGAGGGAGTTAGGAAGAAAAGAATGGAAGGAAGAAAAGAGAGAACGGAAGGAGAAAGAGAGGGAAGGAGGGAGGACTGGCAATGTTATAGTAAGAAAAACATACAGAGTGCATGTTTAATAAATGTCTACAGAATTAAAGAAAACAAGGAACAGCAAGAAAAGTACAAAATTAAACCTCAGCACCATGCAATATACCCATGTAACAAACCTGTACATGTACCCTGAACCTAAAAGTCAAAAACTTTTTAAATAACAATAATTAATTAAATGATTTAAATTAAAATTTAAAAATAGTACAAAAGTGAAACTATTGGAAAAACAGTCATGTGTCTTATATATCTTTTAAAAAAGATATACCAAAACCTTTTAAAAAAGATATACCAACCAAAACCTAAGGCACACACAAATATATGAGTCATTGTTTTATTGATAAGTTAACCTCTGTCTTGCTGCAGGTATTCCTGGACCCCCAGAAACATTACAGATATTTGATGTTTCCCGTGATGGCATGACACTTACTTGGTACCCACCAGAGGATGACGGTGGCTCCCAAGTGACTGGATATATTGTGGAGCGCAAAGAAGTGAGAGCAGATCGATGGGTCCGTGTAAATAAAGTACCTGTGACGATGACACGGTACCGCTCCACTGGCCTTATTGAAGGCTTAGAATATGAACACCGTGTCACAGCCATTAATGCAAGAGGATCTGGAAAACCAAGTCGTCCTTCCAAACCCATTGTTGCCATGGATCCAATTGGTAAGCACATTTTGTATCAGTCAAGTTTATTAGGTTATAATTTATAGGTGGGAAAATTCACCTTTTTGAAGAATATAGTTCTATGACTTTTGAAAAATGTACTGTTTTGTAATCACCACCACAAACAAAATGTGAAATATTTTTATTACCCAGTAAAGTTTGCTTGCGTCCGTTTGTAATCATTCCCCACCCCAGCCACTAGCAACTTCTGGCAAATAATTTTTTAATATTCTTCTCTTGAGTCAATTTCCTCCTCTTTAAGATTCATAATATATGCTTTCTATCACAGTTAAAATTTTAAAACAATATTTCTGAAAGCACTTTAAAAAACTGCTGATAAACATAAGATAATAATAGTGATTACAAATAAAGCACATTTAAAGAAAGGAAAATACAAAAACCTCAGCTTACTGCAACCTCTGCCTCCCAGGTTCAAGCAATTCTTCTGCCTCAATCTCCTGAGTAGCTGGGATTACAGATGCCCGCCACCACGTGTGGCTAATTTTTGTATTTTTAGTAGAGACAGGGTTTCACGATGTTGGCCAGGCTGCTCTTGAACTCCTGACCTCAGGCCTCCCAAAGTGCTGTGATTACAGGCATGAGCCACCACGCCCAGCCATGAATAAAATTTTCACAAGACAAAAAACAGTCTAATGTTAACAGACCCTGTTTCAACGACTCATTGAATTTGTTAGGTGGCACAGTTAATTTTCAACTTTGCAGCAACTTTAACCAGTATATTATCTTATTCTTATTCCCAGCTCCTCCAGGAAAGCCACAAAACCCAAGAGTTACTGATACAACAAGGACATCAGTCTCCCTGGCCTGGAGTGTTCCAGAAGATGAAGGAGGATCTAAAGTAACAGGCTACTTGATTGAAATGCAAAAAGTAGATCAACATGAATGGACCAAGTGTAACACCACCCCAACCAAGATTCGAGAATATACTCTAACACATCTACCTCAGGGAGCAGAATACAGGTTCCGCGTCCTAGCTTGCAATGCTGGTGGACCTGGTGAGCCTGCTGAGGTACCAGGAACAGTCAAAGTCACTGAAATGCTTGGTAAGACACATGATCATTTACTTTCTGCAATAATTGCCATAGACTTACTTCTTACTCCACCCCCCCAACTCCAAATGCTAAATTGAAATCCTTCTTTTTCCAGAATATCCTGATTATGAACTTGATGAAAGATACCAGGAAGGTATCTTTGTAAGGCAAGGTGGAGTCATCAGACTTAACATACCAATCAAAGGAAAACCATTTCCAATATGTAAATGGACCAAGGAAGGCCAGGATGTTAGTAAGCGTGCCATGATTGCAACGTCTGATACACACACTGAGCTTGTGATCAAAGAAGCAGACAGGGGTGATTCTGGCACTTACGACCTGGTTCTGGAAAATAAATGTGGCAAGAAGGCTGTCTACATCAAGGTCAAAGTGATAGGAAGCCCTGACAGTCCAGAAGGACCACTGGAATATGATGACATCCAAGCCCGCTCTGTGAGGGTCAGCTGGAGACCTCCTGCTGATGATGGTGGTGCCGACATCTTAGGCTACATCCTCGAGAGACGAGAAGTGCCTAAAGCTGCCTGGTATACCATTGATTCCAGAGTCCGAGGTACATCTCTGGTGGTAAAAGGCCTCAAAGAGAACGTAGAATACCATTTCCGTGTTTCAGCAGAAAACCAGTTTGGCATAAGCAAACCCTTGAAATCAGAGGAACCAGTCATACCAAAAACACCACTGAGTAAGTGCCCTTCCAACCATAAAATTATAAACATTATTTCAGCACTCTTCTGTTTTTAAATGAAAGTCATTGGCTTACAAGACTTGGAACTGTACTCTAACACATGTGTGTTTTCCACTTATATTTATAGATCCTCCAGAACCTCCAAGCAATCCTCCAGAAGTACTTGACGTAACCAAGAGTTCTGTTAGCCTGTCCTGGTCCAGACCCAAAGACGATGGTGGTTCTCGAGTCACAGGCTACTACATAGAACGCAAAGAGACATCCACTGACAAGTGGGTCAGACACAACAAGACTCAGATCACCACCACGATGTACACTGTCACGGGGCTTGTTCCTGATGCTGAGTATCAGTTCCGCATCATTGCACAGAATGATGTTGGTCTCAGCGAGACCAGCCCTGCTTCTGAACCAGTTGTTTGCAAAGATCCATTTGGTAAGGAATTCAGAAGAAGGGGTTAAAATTAAAGAAGCAAGCCATGTTTGGTTCTTTTATTTCACCAGAGAAGCTGATTCCCTTTTCATTATTTTTAAATATTTCAGATAAACCAAGCCAACCAGGGGAGCTTGAGATTCTTTCAATATCCAAAGATAGTGTCACTCTACAGTGGGAGAAACCTGAATGTGATGGTGGCAAAGAAATTCTTGGATACTGGGTTGAATATAGACAGTCTGGAGACAGTGCCTGGAAAAAGAGCAATAAAGAACGTATCAAGGACAAGCAGTTCACAATAGGAGGTTTGCTGGAATCTACTGAATATGAATTCAGGGTTTTTGCTGAGAATGAGACAGGGCTGAGCAGACCTCGAAGAACTGCTATGTCTATAAAGACTAAACTCACATGTAAGTAGCCTTTAGTTCTCTACTTCATCAATTTACAAACTAAACAAGTTAAAGGTAATTCCCCCCTCTATACTAAGTAGAACTTGGAAAGCTTTAATGGAGAGCAAGTGTTTAGAAAGAAAAGCAAGTGCACACACAGGGACTATGATAAGTTCTATAGGAAACCATTCCAAGCACATAACCTCAGCAGGAGATGTTAGATGCAGTGAACTGAGCACTTTCCTGAGCAATTCCCTCTAATGCAATGGTTTCTTTTTTTAAATATTTCCCAAAGAGATTTGAAAGGTCAACAATTGCATGCCACTTCATTGAACTTAAGTAAGGGCAAGAATACTACAGAATTATAGAGCAAATTTATAGTCCCTCAAAAGCCTATACATTATTAATGTCCTTCCAATCATAAAGAAGAAAAGTCACTCTGCATAAAATGTGACAATGTGCTCACTGAATCCCTATTTACCATATGATCGTAGGAAAATCAATTCAAAAGGTTTTTAAGAATTAGGCTAATAGGTAAATCATGGTATCTGTTAGTAAATAAGGTAAATTCATTCCTGATATATAAGGACAAAGGATTACAGATTGAATAGTAACAATCATTTAATATTATCTTTCACATTGTTCAGCTGGAGAGGCCCCAGGAATACGCAAAGAAATGAAGGATGTTACCACCAAATTGGGTGAAGCTGCTCAACTCTCATGCCAGATTGTTGGAAGGCCTCTTCCTGACATTAAATGGTACAGATTTGGTAAAGAGCTTATACAAAGCCGGAAATACAAAATGTCTTCAGATGGACGCACACACACTCTTACAGTAATGACAGAGGAACAGGAAGATGAAGGTGTTTATACCTGCATAGCCACCAATGAGGTTGGAGAAGTAGAAACCAGCAGTAAGCTTCTCCTGCAAGCAACACCACAGTTCCATCCTGGTTACCCACTGAAAGAGAAATATTATGGAGCTGTGGGTTCTACACTTCGGCTTCATGTTATGTACATCGGTCGTCCAGTACCTGCCATGACTTGGTTCCACGGTCAGAAACTTTTGCAAAACTCAGAAAACATTACTATTGAAAACACTGAGCACTATACTCATCTTGTCATGAAGAATGTCCAACGTAAGACTCATGCTGGCAAATACAAAGTCCAGCTCAGCAATGTTTTCGGAACTGTTGATGCCATCCTTGATGTGGAAATACAAGGTATTTTTATTTTTATTTTCAGTGCTTTTTTATTTTTAAAGAAAAACTCTCAAAAACACACTATGAAAACCACTACAATTGTATTTTCCCCAACAGATAAACCAGACAAACCTACAGGACCAATTGTGATCGAAGCTTTATTGAAGAACTCTGCAGTGATCAGCTGGAAACCACCTGCAGATGATGGAGGCTCCTGGATCACCAACTACGTGGTGGAAAAATGTGAGGCCAAGGAGGGGGCTGAATGGCAATTGGTGTCTTCAGCCATCTCAGTGACAACCTGTAGAATTGTAAACCTCACAGAAAATGCTGGCTATTACTTCCGGGTCTCAGCTCAGAACACTTTTGGCATCAGTGACCCTCTAGAAGTGTCCTCAGTTGTGATCATTAAGAGTCCATTTGGTAAGTACAACCTGATTTCTATATCTTCCTATGGCAAAGTTCCATCTTTGCATAAAATTCTTTTAAACAGAAAGAAATTTTTAAAGGAAATAACAAAGATTCAGATAAAGTACAAGTGCCTTTTCTTTCACTTTAATTGAATGTTTGCATATCTAAAAGGAGAAATATATATCCTAACCCCTTTTTAAAAACAGAACTTTGGTTTTTGATATGTCTTAGTATAAAATAACCAATTTCATTTTTCTGGAATAGCTTGCTTTAATAAAATTTTGGACTCATAACATTCTTTTTTTAAAAAAATTAATAAAGCTGCTTGTTTCATCTCATGACTCAAATCTTTTGTTTTGTTTTGATTTTAATAGAAAAGCCAGGTGCTCCTGGCAAACCAACTATTACTGCTGTCACAAAAGATTCTTGTGTTGTGGCTTGGAAGCCACCTACCAGTGATGGAGGTGCAAAGGTTAGAAATTACTACCTTGAGAAGCGTGAGAAGAAGCAGAATAAATGGATTTCTGTGACAACAGAAGAAATTCGAGAAACTGTCTTTTCAGTGACAAACCTTATTGAAGGTCTTGAATATGAGTTCCGTGTGAAATGTGAAAATCTAGGTGGGGAAAGTGAATGGAGTGAAGTATCAGAACCTGTCACTCCCAAATCTGATGTCCCAATTCAGGCACCACACTTTAAAGAGGAACTGAGAAATCTAAATGTCAGATATCAGAGTAATGCTACTTTGGTCTGCAAAGTGACTGGTCATCCAAAACCTATTGTGAAATGGTACAAACAAGGCAAAGAAATCATTGCAGATGGATTAAAATATAGGATTCAAGAATTTAAGGGTGGCTACCACCAGCTCATCATTGCAAGTGTCACAGATGATGATGCCACAGTTTACCAAGTCAGAGCTACCAACCAAGGGGGATCTGTGTCTGGCACTGCCTCCTTGGAAGTGGAAGGTAAAAATAAATTGTTTATCATCAATTTGAGGCTAGATGAGTTATTAACTTGGGGGTGGGGGTTATTGCACTTAAACAGATATTATTAGGTGTTGCTAAATTATATTCTTATTTTTTTCTGATACAGTTCCTGCTAAGATACACCTACCTAAAACTCTTGAAGGCATGGGAGCAGTTCATGCTCTCCGAGGTGAAGTGGTCAGCATCAAGATTCCTTTCAGTGGCAAACCAGATCCTGTGATCACCTGGCAGAAAGGACAAGATCTCATTGACAATAATGGCCACTACCAAGTTATTGTCACAAGATCCTTCACATCACTTGTTTTCCCCAATGGGGTAGAGAGAAAAGATGCTGGTTTCTATGTGGTCTGTGCTAAAAACAGATTTGGAATTGATCAGAAGACAGTTGAACTGGATGTGGCTGATGTTCCTGACCCACCCAGAGGAGTCAAAGTTAGTGATGTCTCACGAGATTCTGTCAACTTAACATGGACTGAGCCAGCCTCTGATGGTGGCAGCAAAATCACCAACTACATTGTTGAAAAATGTGCAACTACTGCAGAAAGATGGCTCCGTGTAGGACAGGCCCGAGAAACACGTTATACCGTGATCAACTTATTTGGAAAAACAAGTTACCAGTTCCGTGTAATAGCTGAGAATAAATTTGGTCTGAGCAAGCCTTCTGAGCCTTCAGAACCAACCATAACCAAAGAAGATAAGACCAGAGCTATGAACTATGATGAAGAGGTAGATGAAACCAGGGAAGTCTCCATGACTAAAGCATCTCACTCTTCAACCAAGGAACTCTATGAGAAATATATGATTGCTGAAGATCTTGGGCGTGGTGAGTTTGGAATTGTCCATCGTTGTGTTGAAACATCCTCAAAGAAGACGTACATGGCCAAATTTGTTAAAGTCAAAGGGACTGATCAGGTTTTGGTAAAGAAGGAAATTTCCATTCTGAACATTGCTAGACATAGAAACATCTTATACCTCCATGAATCATTTGAAAGCATGGAAGAATTAGTTATGATCTTTGAGTTTATATCGGGACTTGACATATTTGAGCGCATTAACACAAGTGCTTTTGAACTTAATGAAAGAGAAATTGTAAGTTATGTTCGCCAGGTCTGTGAAGCACTTGAGTTCTTACACAGTCATAATATTGGACACTTTGACATTAGACCAGAAAATATCATTTACCAAACCAGAAGAAGCTCTACCATTAAGATCATAGAATTTGGACAAGCCCGTCAACTGAAACCAGGGGGACAACTTCAGGCTTCTATTCACTGCCCCAGAATACTATGCACCTGAAGTCCACCAGCATGATGTTGTCAGCACAGCCACAGACATGTGGTCACTTGGAACATTGGTATATGTGCTATTGAGTGGTATCAACCCATTCCTGGCTGAAACTAACCAACAGATCATTGAGAATATCATGAATGCTGAATATACTTTCGATGAAGAAGCATTCAAAGAGATTAGCCTTGAAGCCATGGATTTTGTTGACCGACTGTTAGTGAAAGAGAGAAAGTCTCGCATGACAGCATCGGAGGCTCTCCAGCACCCATGGTTAAAGCAGAATATAGAAAGAGTCAGTACTAAAGTTATCAGAACATTAAAACACCGGCGTTATTACCACACCCTGATCAAGAAAGACCTGAACATGGTTGTGTCAGCAGCCCGGATCTCCTGTGGTGGTGCAATTCGATCTCAGAGGGGGAGTGAGTGTTGCTAAAGTTAAAGTAGCATCCATTGAAATTGGCCCAATTTCTGGGCAGATAATGCATGCAGTTGGTGAAGAAGGAGGACATGTCAAATACATATGCAAAATTGAAAATTATGATCAGTCTACTCAAGTGACCTGGTACTTTGGGGTCCGACAGCTGGAGAACAGTGAGAAATATGAAATGACCTATCAAGATGGAGTGGCTACTCTCTATGTGAAAGACATTACCAAATTCGATGATGGTACCTACAGATGCAAAGTAGTCAATGACTATGGTGAAGACAGTTCTTACGCAGAGCTATTTGTTAAAGGTGTGAGAGAAGCTTATGACTATTACTGCCGTAGAACCATGAAGAAAATTAAGCGCAGAACAGACACAATGAGACTCCTGGAAAGGCCACCAGAATTTACTCTGCCTCTCTATAATAAGACAGCTTATGTAGGTGAAAATGTCCGGTTTGGAGTAACTATAACTGTCCACCCAGAGCCTCGTGTAACATGGTATAAATCAGGTCAGAAAATCAAACCAGGTGATGATGACAAGAAGTACACATTTGAGTCAGACAAGGGTCTTTACCAATTAACAATCAACAGTGTCACTATAGATGATGACGCTGAATATACTATTGTGGCAAGGAACAAATACGGTGAAGACAGCTGTAAAGCAAAGCTGACGGTAACCCTACACCCACCTCCAACAGACAGCACCTTAAGACCCATGTTCAAAAGGTTACTGGCAAATGCAGAATGCCAAGAAGGCCAAAGTGTCTGCTTTGAGATCAGAGTATCTGGCATTCCCCCACCAACATTAAAATGGGAGAAAGATGGTCAGCCACTGTCCCTCGGGCCTAACATTGAAATTATCCATGAAGGTTTGGATTATTATGCTCTGCACATCAGGGATACTTTGCCTGAAGACACGGGTTATTACAGAGTCACAGCCACTAACACAGCTGGGTCCACCAGCTGCCAGGCTCACCTACAAGTGGAACGCCTGAGGTACAAGAAACAGGAATTCAAGAGTAAGGAGGAGCGTGAGCGACACGTACAAAAACAAATTGACAAAACCCTCAGAATGGCTGAAATTCTTTCTGGAACTGAAAGTGTGCCACTGACACAGGTAGCTAAAGAGGCTCTGAGAGAAGCTGCTGTCCTTTACAAACCTGCTGTAAGCACCAAGACTGTGAAAGGGGAATTTAGACTTGAGATGGAAGAAAAGAAGGAGGAGAGAAAACTCCGGATGCCTTATGATGTACCAGAGCCACGCAAGTACAAGCAGACTACCATAGAAGAAGACCAACGCATCAAGCAGTTCGTGCCCATGTCTGACATGAAATGGTATAAAAAGATACGTGATCAATATGAAATGCCTGGGAAACTTGACAGACTTGTACAGAAACGACCCAAGCGCATCCGCCTTTCAAGATGGGAACAGTTCTATGTGATGCCTCTTCCACGCATTACAGATCAATACAGACCTAAATGGCGTATTCCTAAACTGTCCCAAGATGATCTTGAGATAGTGAGACCAGCCCGCCGGCGTACACCTTCTCCTGATTATGACTTCTATTACCGACCTAGAAGACGTTCTCTTGGGGACATCTCTGATGAAGAATTACTCCTCCCCATTGATGACTACTTAGCAATGAAAAGAACAGAGGAAGAGAGGCTGCGTCTTGAAGAAGAGCTTGAGTTAGGTTTTTCAGCTTCACCCCCAAGCCGAAGCCCTCCACGCTTTGAGCTTTCTAGCCTACGTTACTCTTCACCACAACCTCATGTCAAGGTGGAGGAAACAAGAAAAGACTTCAGATATTCAACCTATCACATCCCAACAAAGGCTGAAACTAGTACAAGTTATGCAGAACTGCGGGAACGGCATGCCCAGGCATCATACAGACAGCCGAAGCAACGGCAAAGAATCATGGCTGAGAAGGAGGATGAAGAGTTGCTTCGCCCAGTTATGGCAACCCAGCGTCTCTCAGAATACAAACGCGAACTTGACCACCTGTCAAAGGAGGAAAAGTCTAAAAAGAAATCAAGGCGGCAAAGAGAAGTAACAGAAATAACAGAAATTGAGGAAGAATATGAAATCTCAAAACGTACTCAAAGAGAATCATCCTCATCCGTATCTAGACTACTGAGGCGACGGCGCTCTCTGTCTCCAACTTACATTGAGTTAATGAGGCCGGTGTCCGAGCTGATGCGGTCACGTCCACAACCAGCTGAGGAATACGAAGATGACACAGAAAGAAGGTCCCCTACTCCAGAGAGAACTCGTCCACGATCCCCCAGCCCTGTGTCTAGTGAGAGATCACTCTCGAGATTTGAGAGGTCTGCAAGATTTGATATCTTTTCCAGGTATGAGTCCATGAAAGCTGCTTTAAAAACTCAGAAGACATCAGAAAGGAAGTATGAAGTTTTGAGTCAGCAGCCTTTCACGCTGGACCATGCCCCTCGAATCACATTGAGAATGCGCTCACACAGGGTACCATGTGGCCAAAATACACGTTTTATCTTAAATGTTCAGTCTAAGCCAACTGCCGAAGTTAAATGGTACCACAATGGTGTGGAACTCCAAGAGAGCAGTAAGATTCATTACACAAATACAAGTGGAGTCCTGACTCTGGAAATTCTGGACTGTCATATTGATGACAGTGGAACCTACCGTGTTGTGTGCACCAACTACAAGGGTGAAGCTTCTGATTATGCAACATTGGATGTAACAGGAGGGGATTATACCACCTATGCTTCCCAGCGCAGAGACGAAGAAGTTCCCAGATCTGTTTTCCCTGAGCTAACAAGAACAGAGGCGTATGCTGTTTCATCATTTAAGAAAACGTCTGAGATGGAAGCTGCTTCTTCTGTCAGGGAAGTGCAATCACAGATGACAGAGACAAGAGAAAGTCTCTCCTCATATGAACACTACGCATCTGCAGAAAGGAAAAGTGCTGCAATAGAAGAAAAGTCGCTGGAAGAAAAATCCACAACCAGAAAGATCAAGACGACTTTGGCGGCAAGAATTCTAACAAAGCCACGGTCCATGACCGTTCACGAAGGCGAGTCTGCAAGGTTTTCTTGTGACACTGATGGTGAGCCAGTACCAACTGTGACCTGGCTGCGTAGAGGACAGGTGCTAAGTACTTCTGCCCGCCACCAAGTGACCACCACCAAGTATAAATCGACCTTTGAGATATCTTCAGTGCAGGCTTCTGATGAGGGCAATTACAGCGTGGTGGTAGAAAACAGTGAGGGGGAAACAAGAAGCACAGTTCACTCTGACTGTTCAAAAGGCCAGGGTAACTGAAAAGGCTGTGACGTCACCACCAAGCGTTAAATCCCCAGAGCCTCGGGTGAAATCCCCAGAAGCAGTTAAGTCTCCAAAACGAGTGAAATCTCCAGAAGCTTCTCACCCCAAAGCCGTATCACCCACAGAGACAAAACCAACACCAACAGAGAAAGTTCAGCACCTCCCAGTCTCTGCCCCACCAAAGATTACTCAGGTCCTGAAAGCAGAAGCTTCTAAAGAGATCGCAAGGCTGACCTGTGCGGTTGAAAGCAGTGCATTAACTGCAAAAGAGGTCACCTGGTATAAAGATGGCAAGAAACTGAAGGAAAATGGGCATTTCCAGTTTCATTATTCGGCAGATGGTACCTATGAGCTCAAAATCCATAACCTCACTGAATCTGATCAGGGAGAATATGTTTGTGAGGTTTCTGGTGAAGGTGGAACTTCTAAAACCAACTTCCAGTTTATGGGGCAAGCCTTTAAGAGTATCCATGAGAAGGTATCAAAAATATCAGAAACTAAGAAATCAGATCAGAAAACCGCTGAGTCAACCATAACCAGGGAAACTGAACCAAAAGCTCCTGAACCAATTTCCTCAAAACCAGTAATTGTTACTGGGTTGCAGGATACAACTGTTTCTTCAGACAGTGTTGCTAAATTTGCAGTTAAGGCTACTGGAGAACCCCAGCCAACTGTCATCTGGACAAAGGATGGAAAGGTAACCAGTTCTTAAATGTCTCTTACTTTTATCTTCTAAAATTTAACCTCTCCCTTAATCCCCCATTCAAAGAAAGCTTAAAATGAAATCACTTTTTAAAATGCAAATCATTTGCATTCTACAGGCTATTATACAAGGAGGTAAATATAAACTCTCTGAAGACAAGGGAGCGTTCCTCTTAGAAATTCATAAGACTGATGCTTCCGACAGTGGACTTTATACTTGTACAGTAAAAAATTCAGCCGGATCTGTGTCCTCTAGCTGCAAATTAACAATAAAAGGTAGGTTGGCTTTTGTTTTTACCAACACTTTTTCAGAGGATAATATTATGAAAATATTTTCAGACATCCTCCCTTATACACACATACAAGAAAGTATTAAAATTATTTTCCTAGTTCCAGAATGCCATTTGTACACCAATGTAGAAATACACAAATTTGAAGTTAGCATATGCTTTTCTGTGAGGATAAAAAGCATGTATTAAGTTCCTTATTACATGTGGTATTATATAAAATTCTATAATGTCAGCCCTTGCCCCCAGGAATATTTAAGAATAAAGTCAGTGAATATACAAAATGGTACTGCTTGCCTAAACCTTCACTCTTGCTAATTTTCTAAAGTAGTACAAAGTTAATTAAAGAACTATTTCTATTTTACCAATTAAAATTAGTTTGCTTTCATTTCAATCTTCTGAAAGATAATTTAATGTTCTGGTTATTCAAAATCTCCTAAATCCACATATCTCCTAAATCCTTTTTGAGATTTTTTCCCTTAAGTCATACAAATCATCTTTGGCTCAGTTTAATTTAAGGAATCATTACACTGATCTCAAAAGTCACATATGACAATTTTCCAAAAGTGGAACTGAGAAAGTATTAGGTATTACCTATATTGCATGAAGAAGCTGACTTGTTTGTTTGTATGTTGTTCACATGCAGAATCTAGAAGAGTAAAAGGTGGGGGTCTCTTTCCAATTAAGTTTGCCTTACAGAGGTTTATTTTTTTTTAGCTATAAAAGATACTGAAGCACAGACAGTCTCTACACAAAAGTCTTCTGAAATTACATCTCAGAAGAAAGCTGTTGTTCAAGAGGAAATTTCCCAAAAAGCCCTAATGTCTGAAGAAATTAAGATGTCAGAGGTGAAATCTCAAGAAAAGTTAGCCCTCAAAGAGGAAGCATCAAAGGTTCTGATTTCTGAAGAAGTCAAGAAATCAGCAGCAACCTCCCTGGAAAAATCCATTGTCCATGAGGAAATCACGAAAACATCACAACCATCAGAAGAAATCAGAACTCATGCTGAGATTAAAGCATTTTCTACTCAGATGAGCATAACAGAAGGTCAAAGAGTGGTTTTAAAAGCCAATATTGCTGGTGCCACTGATGTGAAATGGGTACTGAATGGCATAGAGCTGACCAACTCTGAGGAGTACCGATACGGTGTCTCAGGCAGCGATCAGACCCTAACCATCAAGCAAGCCAGTCACAGAGATGAAGGAATACTCACCTGCATAGGCAAAACCAGAGAAGGAATCGTCAAGTGTCAGTATGATTTGACACTGAGCAAAGAATTCTCAGATGCTCCAGCCTTCATCTCACAGCCTAAATCTCAAAATATTAACGAAGGACAAAATGTTCTTTTCACTTGTGAAATCAGTGGTGAGCCATCCCCTGAAATTGAATGGTTTAAAAACAACCTGCCAGTAAGTTTAATTATGAATATATTATTGAAAACTTAAATACCATGTCTTTCACATCAGAACAACTTCAACATTTCTTTTCTTTTTCCTTCATCTTAGATTTCTATTTCTTCAAATGTCAGCGTAAGTCGTTCCAGAAATGTATACTCTCTTGAAATCCAAAATGCATCGGTCAGCGACAGTGGAAAGTACACAATTAAGGCCAGAAATTTCCGTGGCCAGTGTTCAGCTACAGCTTCCTTAACGGTTCTTCGTAAGTATCTCCTTACCATTCTTCCTTATGCACTTAAGCCCTTTAGATGATTTTTTCCCTCTCTTTCAAGCACAGAAAACTCTAAGAAGGCTTGTTAAATTCCATGTGAAAGAGAGACAGCCATCCTATGTGAATTCATTCTTGTAGTCAAACTTTCTTTATAGCTACACAGACACTTGGATAGATTACATTTCAAAGTAAAGCTACCAACTGCCCTGTAACATTTATTTTCAGGATGCACAATATGTCAATTACTTTCTACATGACTAATCATTTTTCTCCTAGAGATTCCTAGCACCTGCATGTAATGAAATGATAGAAATATAAGGATTCATTTTTTGGAGACATTGAGCTAGCTCTTGACAAATATATGTATGTATGTATTTGCTTATGCTTCAACAGCAAATTGTTTGGGTTATGTTGCTGTGCGTGTGTTGAAGTTTCCATTTCTGTAAGTCAGCGTCATATGTCACCAATTAACCAGATGTCACTGATGTTCACTGTGTATCTGCTATGCTCCACAGCTCTAGTTGAAGAACCTTCCAAAGAGGTAGTATTGAGAACAAGTGGTGACACAAGCTTGCAAGGAAGCTTCTCGTCTCAGTCAGTCCAAATGTCTGCCTCCAAGCAGGAGGCCTCCTTCAGCACTTTCAGCAGCAGCAGTGCTAGCAGCATGACTGACATGAAATTTGCAAGCATGTCTGCCCAAAGCATGTCCTCCATGCAAGAGTCTTTTGTAGAAATGAGTTCCAGCAGCTTTATGGGAAAATCTAGTATGATACAACTGGAAAGCTCAACTAGTAAAATGCTTAAAGCAGGCATAAGAGGTGAGCAATAAAATTACTGGTAGAGGTAGCCAAGCCAAGTGGCATGGTGTAGTCTTTAGTATACACAATTCAGCAGAAAGCAAATGTTTGTTTCTTCAGTGATCCTAAGACTTTTTTGTCATTGTTCCATAAAGGAATTCCACCTAAAATTGAAGCTCTTCCATCTGATATCAGCATTGATGAAGGCAAAGTTCTAACCGTAGCCTGTGCTTTCACGGGTGAGCCTACCCCAGAAGTAACATGGTCCTGTGGTGGAAGAAAAATTCACAATCAAGAACAACAGGGGAGGTTCCACATTGAAAACACAGATGACCTGACAACCCTGATAATCATGGATGTACAGAAACAAGATGGTGGACTTTATACCCTGAGTTTAGGGAATGAATTTGGATCTGACTCTGCCACTGTGAATATACACATTCGATCCATTTAAGAGGGCCTGTGCCCTTATACTCTACACTCATTCTTAACTTTTCGCAAACGTTTCACATGGACTAATCTTTCTGATCTGTAAATATTTAAAGAAAAAAGTAGTTTTGTATCAACCTAAATGAGTCAAATCTCAAAAATATTCATTTCAATCTTTTCATAATTGTTGACCTAAGATGATTATACATTTGCTAGTGACATGTACATACTGTATATAGCCGGATTAACGGTTATAAAGTTTTGTACCATTTATTTTATGACATTTTACAATGTAACTTTTGAAACTGTTGGTAGGAGAAAGTTTCTTATGGAACGAATACCCTGCTCAACATTTAATCAATCTTTGTGCCTCAACATACTGTTGATGTCTAAGTATGCCTCAGTGGGTTGAGAAATTCCCCACTGAAGATGTCCTATCCACCTAAAAGAGGATGCTGCTGTGCATATCACTTGATATATGCACCAATACCTATTGAATCAGAAATGTAAGGCATTGGTGATGTTTGCATTTACCCTCCTGTAAGCAACACTTTAATGTCTTACATTTTCTCTGATGATGTCACACAAAATTATCATGACAAATATTACCAGAGCAAAGTGTAACGGCCAACACTTTGTTCGCTCCATTTACACTGTCTCTGACATAAAGAGTGCCTGGATAGCTTGGAAAAGTAACATCTCCTGGCCATCCCTTCATTTAACCAAGCTATTCAAGTATTCCTATGCCAGAGCAGTGTCAGCTCTTGGAGGTCCCGGGGGTGCAGCCAACGCCTTCGTGTGGTAGTTCTAAATTTTAATTGCACCTGAAAAACCTGGGGCACCTAAGCAATGAGCCACAGCAGAAACTAAACAACAACAAATAAAGCTGTCGTTAAATTTAAAACAACAATATTACTAACTGCCCAAAATGTCAATTTGATGTAGTTCTTTTCATGCAAGTATAAATTCAATTGTTAGTTATAATTGCTGGACCTCTTTGAGACAGTAACAACAAAATAAAGCAAGCTATCTGCACCTCAAAATGTGTGGTTGGTTGTCTTCTGTGAAATTCCAGGGTAGGAAAGTAAGCACCTTCATGTATCACAAAAACAATCATAGATAGATAGATAAGGCAACTCAAGTTCAAAACAGCCCATGCTAATAAGTTCTTTTAAGAAAATGTTTAAATTATTGTGTTAGATGTATTCAGCAACTTTGTTTTAAAAGCCTAGATATAGTTCTTGTGGATATATTTATACCCAAAACTTTATCTTCTAAATATGTCAAGAAAAATATTTTAGGAGAGCTGATTCAACTCGGAATCAGCTGTGATTCAATATCTTTGATGGATTTTGAACATCTACAATTCACAATCTTTTGTGCCAACCACCACAGGGAACAATACAAGGATGATTAACATGGTATAGATCCTGTCCCTCAAAAAGCATAGTGAACAGAAAATAACAACTTCAGGGAAAATGTCCCGTTGTGCAACTGAATCCATATTGACTACTGCAGCTCCAAACTGAGACAGAACAAATAAAGGACCTCAGAACTGAAGATCTTTCTTATTACCAAATCTAAATCAATTGTTTTAAAAGCATGGTGGAATTACACTATATGGAAGATTGACACTATTTTAAATTGTGTCATTCTACTATACTTTTTAAACAACTGATCTAGACTTGGCAATAAAATAATGCCAAAAATATCTGTATTTGTCCACTTCAATTTGCTAATCATAAGCCTATGATGTTATTTGCCTAAATTGACCTCCTTAATGTAGGTACAGGTGACCAAACCTGAAGCAAATGTACTGTCAATTTTCATTCTCCAGAGGAAGATTCTGAGTCTTCATTAATTTATTCAGCAAGTTTTCTGTGTTAAATCAGATTCCCTAAAAGCAGAGCCTGAGACAGGTATTCTTGTCTCAGTAATTCTTTGAGGGATTATTACTGTCAGGGAAAAAGGGCATGGGGCAGCCAGCAGACAGGGCAGAGGAAGAAAACTGAGCAAAAATGTGGTCTCAGCAGAAACCTCAGCCAGATCTCACAGGGAGCTTCAATTGTACCACAAAGTTGGTTCCATCTGGGAGCAAGGGGGCTGACCCTTAGTACCCCCTTACCAACCAGTCAATGGCTACAGGCTGTAAACTGAGGAGCTGAGGAGGGATGGAAGAGGGAACTAACCTTCCCAAGTGAAGAGGAGTGCCTGTTGGCCAGGACAATTCTCTGTGGACTAGGGCAGCCAAACAGTCAATACTCAAGAAATCGATGGAAGAACACATCCCCTGGGGCATCTGAACAATGCCAAAAGAACCCACTACATCATCTTACAATGTTAAATGCCTATTCTTACCTTAAAATGAGAGGCAGGACTGGCTAGGTAATGCCTAAGGATGATTCCAGCCATGACATGCTAGTATTCTCACATATCCTATCCGTGGTTATACAGTCTGCATTGATGAGAATTCCAAAACCGAAGACAGGATTTTGCACTTTCTGCAGTTGCAGCTCCCGAGCTCTGAGATCAAACTTGGGCCTGGGAGAGTGGGGGAGGTGGGGAGGGAGAGCAACCTGCTCAGTGAAGAACAGCGGCGCTAAAGGCAAAGTTTTACTTTTGTGCCTTACCGAAAGCCCACTGTCTCTGAAAGCAGCACGGTGTGGCCACATGGACGCACTGGGGAAGTCAGAGGCACTCCAACAGAACGGCAAGAAGACCTTTTCCAGCCTCCTCAATCTTCTAGGAATTCCCTGCAAAAGACAGCATGTCCAAAAGTCAGGATTACAAACATGAAACTCATGCTTATCCTGAGATTGTTAGTGATCCACAAGGTCCCTGAGACTATGTCTATGTATATTTTTTAGATTTTATTTACAAAGATGCCAATGATTTTTAAAGTTTAAGAAATGCTGTCCTACATGCATCTAAGAGGTAGCAGCCTAGATAGATAAAATTTATGAAAATAGATTGGCCCATGGGTTTTTATTTGAAGTTGTAAGAAGTGAAAGTTTGGTCTTGTGCTTTTTGGTATCTCTGAGTCAGTATTTCACTGTCTCCATTCCTTGGGATGCCTTTAGTTCCCCCTAAAAAGAGGCAGTGATGAACTCTACTATTGAAATCCCTGCAAAGATTCGATGCTCAGAATTTCCTTTCCTTCTACATCCAGGAGAAACTACTGCCAATGAACCTTGTGGTTCCTGAACCAGCAAAGCCTCAAGGATGAATACTTCTTGCTGTATGCAATAGGTACAAATTCTCTAAGTTATATAAAGTCTCCAGGAATGTTGAGGGGACTCTGTTGGACACTACTCTCAGCCTTATGAAGGGATGTGGTACATGAATGAATGTAGTTTTTTGGTGTCAGCTGCCAGTTCTGAGACCATCATAATCAACTTTTAGCTTTTAGTCAGATGAGGGACATGAGTATTACTCATTCTCCGACTTGCCAAGAAACTCGGCACACAGGCATAAGGCAGGCCAGCTGTTCCCCTTTCACTTCCACTTCCTGCCACAACCCGAAGAAGCCAGAGAGGAGGGACACCACCAGACCCATCAGGCCAAGACCAGGTGGGAGGCTGAGATGCTCTGTCCTAAAAAACTGAAGGACCACTAAGGGGAAGAGAATGAGACCCCTAATGAATACAACTACTGGAAGGAAAACTCAAAATAGAGAATACTGAGATCCAGGGTCTTTGAATAACATGCCCAGAGTCACGCGGCTAGCAATAGAGCTGGAACAAGAGGCCAGGTCTCTGTTTATCAGTGTTGTCTTTCCACCCCTTCACAACACCAAAAACCAAACCTGTTGGAGGGTGAGCAGGCAAGAGACAGTGCTTGCTTAGGGAGAAGAGGGCTCTGTTCCACTTTGAGCATCATTGTAGTTCCAAGGCAGGGTCAACAGCAAAACGCCATCAGGTCACTTCCTGTATTAAAAAAAAAAAAGCCCTTCATTTCTAGTGTAGGGAATTCCTCTCTCAGAATGCTCAGGCCAGAGATGCTGAACCCATAACTGGTATCTACAATATAGTCAGGAAATAGGGTGCTTACCTGACCCAGTATGTCACGTGAAGGGACAGCGATGGGAGAGCTTCCCAGAAACTACGCTACTGGGCCCTACAGTATTTACAGAAAAGAATGTTTTCATCACTGCAGGAAGAAAGTATCCTAGCAAAACAATCTGCCTAATTCTTGGTGGGGGTTGAGACAGAGGGAAGCAGGGTGAGTGTTCTTGGAATATTTAAGACATGGGACTGATTATATCCACTATAAGGTTTCTGAGTGCTGGGCATCGTATAGAAATTATTCCAGGGAACTTGGAGGACTTGGCTTTATTCATTGAAGTTTGACACTGGGATGAGTAAATTTCATATTTAAAGGGAAATACTTTCTCTTTCAGAAAAGAATTATCAAAGGTATCTATAAAGAAGTATCCTTACAAGTACTGTGCTTCTTATTCTTCCTTAATACATAAAGCAGTTGAGAGAAGAGACTGAAAGAGCACTGCCTTCAGCCCAGTGACCATTCTTTGAGCTGTTTTCTCTTCCCCATCTCAGGCAAGAGTGGAATTTTGTGGTGATGGCAGTTGTCTCCTTTACATCTGCTCCAGATCAGGAACTCACCACAGCTATTAATCTGCCAATGTGAGCATGTAATACTAGCTTCATTTTCCAACCCTGCATAAAAATGTTACAACTTAAGTCAGAAAACCAGAGAGAAGCAAAAGGCAGGATATATGGAGATCTACATTTACCCTAGTATCACCTCCAGTAGTGTCTCTCAAAATTTAAAGTGTGTAGGAATCACCAAAAGAACTTGTGAAAATGCAGAATTTAGTTCAGCAGATCTGGGGTGGGGAGCCTGAGATTCTGCATTTCTAACAAGCTCCCAGGTGAAGCCAATGCTCATGCTCAGATCATTCTAATAAGGAGCTGTTTGGCCTTTCTGACTGCTAGGTGATAGCCACAAACTTTAGTGAGACAGGTATATAAAAGAAATAGATCTACATCTATCTATATAAACATACAAACATATACACACACCTCTACCTCTTCTAAAATACAACAATCAGAATTGAGAGTTTCCACCCAGCTCAATGGTTCATAATGTTGGGTACCTATTGGAATTACTGAAAAGCTTTTAAAAAATGGGTTAGGCACGGTGGCTCACACCTGTAATACCAGCACTTTGGGAGGCCCAGGCAGGTGAATCACCTGAAGTCGGGAGTTCAAGACCAGCATGACCAACATGGAGAAACCCCACCTCTACTAAAAATACAAAATTAGCCAGGTGTGGTAGTGCATGCCTGTAATCTCAGCTACTCAGGAGGCTGAGGCAGGAGAATCACTGGAACCTGGGAAGCAAAGGTTGCAGTGAGCCTAGATTGTGCCACTGCACTCCAGCCTGGGCAACAGGAGCAAACTCCATCTCAAAAACAAAACAAAACAAAACAAAACAAAACAAAAAAACAAATTGCTGATTGGGTCCCACCCTGCCCCTGAGAGGTATTACTATAATTAGTCTGCGTCAACCTACCCATCAACTTAGAAAGTTTAAATCCACCCTGGGAGGGCAGGGGTTCTTTTGTTTCTTTTTTTTTTTTTTGAGACAGGGTCTCACTGTTGCCCAGACTGGAGTGCAGTGGTGCAATTACAGCTCACTGCAGCCTCAACCTCATGTACTCAAGCAATCCCTGCACCTCAGCCTCCCGAGTAACTGGGGACTACAAGCATGCACCACTATGTCCACCTTTTTTTTGGAGAGATGAGGTTTCACTAGGTTGCCCAGGCTGGTTTTGAACTCCTGAGCTCAAGCAATCTGCCCATCTCTGCCTCCCAAAGTGCTGGGATTATAGGTGTAAATCACTGTGCCACTGGCTACACTCTGGGGTTTCTAATGTGCAGCCAAGGTAGAGAACTCCTGATATAAACAAATAACGTGATGCACTGTATGCTTTCATTTTAAAGGTTAACTAGCACCACTACTATCTTTTCTCACATCACAACACTAATCTTAAAATAGCCAACCAGCTTTCACATTTAAATATGCAGCAAACCAGTCATCTTTTTAAAAAGCAAAGTGTTACGTTTCCTCAAACTTTCAAAACATGCTGTATTTAAATTTCTCTCAGTGGCATGGCAAATTTATTAAACATTTTCCCCCATACTGTTCACATCACTCAGTTTTATTGAATTTATAAAATTACTACAACATTTTCAACAAGCAGAATTTTTATAATAAAAATATAGAGTATACACCTTTTGGAATTTGGAAAAGAAAAAAATACTCACAAAGTAAGCATACACATATTTTTAAATAAAGTTTATTTTCCCCTGGGCATAGAAATCCTATTCTGAAACTGTTTGAAAATTAAAGTGTTTAGTTATATCAATCAAAATCCATATTTGCTATTAGGTTTCTAAGTTAATTTAGAGACTAGCTATTTAAATCAATTCTATTTTTCCAATTTTTTAACTTCTAAAGTTACAGATTTTTCACTTAAATATCCATAACTACTGTTGCAAGAATCATTCTGTGTGTGTATATATTTTGTGTGTATATATACACATATATGTAAAATATACATATACACACACACACATAACTAGCCCAAAATAAAGACATTTAAAAGCAAAAAAAATTCATGTGCTTATGTCTCTAATAATACTTAAACACACAAAGAAAAGGCTATTTTAACAGCAATCATGCTACTTTCTAATGCTCCCTTATGTTTAGGTTAAAACAATAGTTGGTGTGCAAATGTGAGTGATAAATACTATTCAACTAGTTAAATTAAAAAAGTGAAAATTTTGGAAAGCCAATTATGACAGTCAATGTATATAAGCTATTAAATAATAAAGCAGTGAGTTTTAAGTTCACTCAAGAAATAGAAAGCAAAAAAATAATTAGAAAGCAAAGATAAATACTAGCAACATAGCACTTAGTGAGTGGTCAATGAATATTAACTGAAAAAAATTTTTAAAGAGGTAAATAAATGTATAAACAACCCTAAATCAAATGGTTAACAGCCCCCCTGAACTCACCACCATTCCCAAGTGATTATTTTCTTTTATGTTATAATATACCTAACATAGAAATAGTAAGAAGGCCATTTTGGGGAACTCTATAATCATCTGTCAAAAACTAGAGAAAAGGTAAAGTGAATAAAGAAAAAAAAAGAAAAGTAGAAAGAATGAGAAAAATTCATATGACTTTTTTGGCTAATTGTAGATAATATTGGAAAGCTCTTAGAAATTTACTAACATTCAACCATGATTTCCATAAAAGCTCTTCAGAGCAGGTAGAAAGGAAAGATTGAAAAATTACACAGAATTCTGAAAACCAGAGGGCAAGAAAACTCAAAAGTCGTTTTCTCTAGAGCAAGACACTAATGGACTTGAACTATTAAAAGCATCATCTAAGACTATATCCACTGCCGTCACACTCCCATACTCCCAAAAGGGGAAAAAAAAAAAAAAAAAACCTGCAGGAGTCAAATCCCCAAAAGTGGCAAATGGCAACATTATAGTAGAGGAAGTCACATGGTACCAAAAAGAGAGAGAATGTTATAAGACCAAAAATTGGTAAGTTATCGGCACATTTTGCCAGGCTTCCTGACTCCAGTCATCTTTAAGGACACTGTGTGAACATGGCCTGATTCACAATAGAAAAACTGCAATCTGTGCCTTCTCTCCCCTCAAAAGTCGTGGCCTACAGTAACCAAACATGGCAAGGAGAAAGAAGGGCAACTCATCTCTGTAAGGAGGTTTGCCACTAAAGCAAAACCACAAATGAACTCAAACTCTTCTCTCCAGTGATGACTAAGGGTGATCAAAACACAAAAGGTGATAGGTAAAGCACTCATATGCTATTGAATTTCACTTACCTAAACCAGTACCTTTTTAAAAAAAAAACAGTATTGGCACTTTTTTTTTTCCTGAGCACCATGTCAAGGTTGCATGGGTTTTTAAATTCATGAAGGCACTACTACTAAGTGAAGGATGTACGTTACTTATATATACACATGCACTTAGCCTGAATAAAGACATGACAGGCTATATTTCTCCCCATTTTTAATGTATGAACTTAAAGTTCACCCTAGCTGGATAATGAAAACAGAAAACGGAATCAATTATAAGTTGTTCAACTTTGCTTATTGTGAGTAGCTAAAAATATGTACAATCTAGCAAAGTTATACAAAGTCAGAACATACCCATTGCCCTATATTCTCGATGATAGTTACCCCTACCACCATTCCCCACACCCTCTTAGTAAGCCACGCAGACATCATTAATCAAGTAGGTAGGTCATTCTCTGCTAATCCTAGCTGCAAAATCAAAGTCTTAAAATTAGCCACAACTAGTTAAAAACAAAACAAATAAAAAAACAGGCAGTTTGCTATCCATGGTCATGATGCTAAACCACAGTAGGTGTGTGTAATTTTACTACATACTTTTCTCTAGCCAACCACTGCAAAGCAAGAAAAAAAATGAATAAGCTAAATGAGAGTTGTATTCTAAAGCCTCCCCAAGATGAGGCACCATGGCAAGAGGCTATGGGCAATCACCTGTGGATGCCAATTCTGAAGGCATGCTGAATCACTTGGATAACCCAGCAACCCCTAGCAACCACAGACACCACCAGAATAGGGCATAATATAGAAATGTTCTATTGAATTCCAGTACAGAGTTTAATTCTGGTGGTAATATTTAAAAGATACTCATTTTATGCTCATTTACCATATGAATTTGTCAAATGGATATTTTTAATTACATGGACATGTATATATTGTGTGACAAAAATCTGGTTGGTTAGCCCTTACTATTTGTAGGCCATAATTTTGATTGTTGCCAAACCGAAACCAAAAAAACCCCACAACTCTCTATTTTGACCAAGTTGTGGTAACTTCTACAGCAAACTTATCTCAACTTCTACAGATAAACTTTTAAAATCAATTGGAAAATTCCAAGTTGCATTGTACACAACTAACAAATTGTGCATACAGATGCATGCACAGATACACACAGAAACAGGCACACATACAGTCTCTCATACTCATGCATACACAATTAAAGAAAACCACTAGAAACTCTAGGACAGTCTTTTGAAAGAAAATGGCTTCTTTCTAGCTATCCAGAAAAAAGCAATCTACAATTCCATGCATAGAGGAATTAAAAAGAAAATGCCTGTGCAGCCAACAACGATAGGGGTCAGAATTGCTCAACTGTCACATAAAAAAAAATACTCAAGTAAAGGTCATTAAGCTACTTCCTTCTTTGGTACCAGCTGTATCATAAAAATGTGCCTGTAATCCCAGTATTTTAAAAAGCCAAAGCAGGCAGATCCCTTGAGCCCAGAGTTTGAAACCAGCCTTGACAGCATGGCAAAATCCTGATGCTACAAAAATACAAAACTTAGCCAGGAGTGGTGGTGCATGCCTGTAGTCCCACTTATTCAGGAGGCTGAGGTAAGAGGATCATTTGAGCCTGGGAGGTCGAGGCTGCAGTGAGCTGAGGTCATGCCACTATATTCCAGCCTGGGTGAAAGAGTGAGACCCTGTCACAGAAAAAAAAAAAAAGCGATAGTAGTAAAAATAATAATGATAGTAAACAATAGCTAACACTTATTCAACACACACTATGTACCTGCTTTTTATGAAATGATTCTTCTAATCCTCACAACCCTATGAGGTAGGTAGTACAGCAAAACCATATGAATTAAAAATCACTAGAATGAATTATAAATTAATACTAAAGAAATTTTATTTTCTATACACTATTAGAATTTAAATCTAGACTTCCAGTGAAACATGACAAACCAACCACATGAATTTATTTCCTCTACCTCCAAACCACCAAAAAGACATTAAAGGAATATAAATGGTATTAATCTACAAAGAGAACAGACTACAAAGCCATGAGATTTCAACAAAGTTTATACAGATTAAAACCAGGAAGAAGTGTGATACCTAACCTAGCAGAGTGGAGGAAGTTAAAGCCTAAGTACCCAAAAGGGAGAAGGTAAACAACACACCCCACCAAACCTCTAGTAAGTTCAGCACTTGGAAGCACTAGGTATTGTAGAAGATGGGAGTGATTAGGACTAGAAATCCGTATAAAGAGCAACTGGGCGCCAGGTCCTCTCCCCCAACTCTCCACAGCCAGCCAACTCCCTACCCCCAACCTCCACTGACAGGAAAAACTTAACCTGAGGGTCAGCAGCCAGAGGAGGACTTGGGGAGTAGAGAAGGGTGGACACGAAGGATTAAGTAAAAGCCATCATTATAAACCTTTGGGTTCTGAGCTCTCTTTCTTACCCTACTACCAGGACCCAGTTTTCTAGAGAAACTGAATGGCCCCAGAGAGAAGACCTCCACTGAAATTTAGGGGATCCCAACAGAAAGGGCCAACTCTCTACCTGATGGCCCTTAAAACAACTTACAAACCCTGCCCACACATAAAGACCCATGACATTAGCTTTTTAACACATGGCTAATATAAATAGATAATCTCTATCTAAGAAAGGCTTCAGAATGAAAGAGCCCAAAACAAATAAATAGAAAACAGAATCATGGTGAGAGAGGGGGAAAACCATGCAAGAAACAGGAAAAGACGTAAGAAAAAAATCTTAATTTTATCCCCAGGAAGATATGGGGAAACATTTAATCTATAAAATAAAAATAGGTTTTTATGAAATAAAACAGAAAACAGATCTCTTAGAAATTAAAATATATATAAAGAAAATTCCACGAAGAGCTGGAGGATAACAAAAAGAACAAAGATAATATAACTTAAGAAAAAACTGGAGAGAAAAAGCTTTTTTTTACTTAGAGGAGGTCCAACTCTGGGAGGTCCAACATTCAAATAAAAGAAATTCTAGAAAGATAGAGCAAAGAAAATGGAAGAGAGAAAATTGTCAGAAAGATAATGCACACACCAAAAAAACCCAGAACTGATGCAAACAAACCTCTAAATTGAAAGATTCCACCAAGTCAAGTACCTAAAGTACCTATCAAAATGGATGAATAAAGACCCACATATCATTATGAAACATCAAAAGTAAGGAGAAGTTTCTGAAAGCTTACGGAGCGTAAAAACAAATCCCAGGTAAATGAACAGTATCAGAATTCTCACAGAAAAAACTAAATGCCGTAAGACAATGAAGTGTTGCCTTTAAAATTCTGAGGGAATGTTATTTTCCAGACTCCAAACTACCAATCAAGAGTAGAGACATTTTCAGACCTGTAAAGCCTTAAAATCTTTACTTTCCATGCACCTTTTCTTAGGAAGTTACTAGTTGATGAGCTTTGCAAAAAAAAAAAAAAAGGCAGTAAATCAAGAAAGAAAGAAGTCACAAGATCCACAACAGAAGATCTCATGTGAGACTAAAAAACAAAGGGAGTTTCAGAATAACTGCTGAGCCATGGAACAGGCCTGGAGGGCAACAGTACAAATGGCAGAAGATGAAGGACTGTGGAAGAAATGTCCCTAAAGGATGACAAAATGATTTCAAAAACTTTTTTAAGTAAAGGGAATTGATAGATTATCTGATGTTTTTCAGCACTGAAGCCTTGGATAGTCTTTGTGACAGGTACATTAAAAACTAAGCAAATTTGAAAATCAGGCAATACCAACCTCAGGAAAAATAACATTCTAGTAAAAAGGAAATAATGATAGTTAACCATGTGGTACATCAGTGAACAACATTTATGTCTATCTATTTAACAAAAAGTTTGTTCTAACAAAAAGTTGTGTGTATATAAATCTATTTTGGGAGGGGGTGGGAGAAGAAAAATGGGGAGGTGGAGATTTTAAGTAAAGTAAATCCTACCTACCATAAAAGGCATTTGAGAAATTGTTTCTGAAACTGGTAAGTCAAGAAAAAGTAGTACAACTTTTTCAAACAGGAAGGTAAATACTAACACAAACCACTAAGAGTTCCAAGTGTTTGCCTCTGGAGTGCTAAATTGGGGGAAGGGGGAACTACACTTTTTCACTATAAATCCTTTAGTTCTATTTGATTTTTTAAACTACGTACATTAATTAGTTTAGTAAAAAGAAAGCAAAAATTAAAAACAGAAAGAAAAAAACCCCAAATTTCAACTTAAAAATTCAGCATGAATACCAAGAGAGGACTGGGGAGACAGAAAGACATGAATAGGAAGGCCTGTCTACCAGCTACCTACCATTCATTTACTCACCAGGGTTATTAAAAGAGAGGCCTCCTCAAAGAAGCTCCTGCAGCCTACTCTGGCTTTTTTGCAGGCCAGGATACTCCCTCTGCACCAAGTAACATGAGCAAGACTCAAAGGACAGACTTAGAGGTACCTTATTAAATAAAATAACTAGCAGAGTCCAAATTAATGGTATAACAGCATTATATTAATATTAATTTTACTAATATTAATATTACAAAGAATACAATTCCTGAGCTCTTGTGATTTTTAAATTTCTAAATGTGATAATGAATACTGAAAAACTACAATTCAAGGTCAGAGGTTCCAGGGCATCTGTGGAAATGACGATACTCTGGCTCCTGCCTGGGAATTTAAGCAATAGCATCCATTTCTGGACTTGTCCTGACTGAAGATAATGCAATAATCCCATATGATGTAACAAAATTCAAATTCAGTTCATTTATAAAAGAATTGTATCAAATCCCTTTAGTCATGGAGGCCTGCAATTCCCATAGAGTAGTGACCAAGCACTTGAAATGAAAAACAATCATGAGTTTTGCTTAGATCACTGATACACTGCCAAGAGAACCTCCAAATTTCTTAATAACTTCTCATGTTTCTCAATAATGGCATGACCTAGACAAAGCAAAACAAGGACAACTAATAATTAATAATAACCAATAATTTTTCTATAAAGTATAGAACAACTTGACAAGCTAAAATTCTTATAGAATTGCTATTTGGTTCATCTTTTTCATAAAATTCAGAAAAGTCAGGCACAACTGACTTTTTTTCCCTTAAGTTTTATAGGTTTCTTCATGCTAATAATTCACTGATCTAAACCTGAATATAATTCAAGATAGATTTATACTCCCTCAGAAAAATGACTTCACAAATGTGTTTGGTTCCTAACAATAAGAACAAAAAGTGGCTCTAAGTCATAACAAAAGACATTCATAAGGATACCACAAACCTGTTCAAGGACCTGTTTCAAGGGGGGTAAAAATCATACGAACCAAATATAATTGCATTTTATTTTAAAAATATTTACAGAAAACTCTTCACAAACCCACCTATTTGGGTAAAGCAATAGAAAATGGATGTGATTATTTTCTATAAGTTCAAAAGCTTGTTATGGTGTTTTCATTATAAACCTATTATTCAAAAAACTACCAGAAAAAACTCCCAATCAGTAGCACCCTAACCTTATTACTGTGCAAGTTCTTACTACAAAACAAAACAAACAAAAAACCAGGAAAAACGATTACCTGCTCAATGTCAAAACTTACTATATTATCAAACTATTTTTTTTCAAATTAGACATATGAAATACAACTTATGAGCAGGAAAAGACTCCACTGAATATTGAGTAGTCTGATGACCTGTGTGCTATTTAAAATTACAAACACTTTAAGTAGCATACAGCTTATCCAAACACATATTAATGAATAGATTGTTTACGTCCATTTTAAACTTAAGATGGAAGGCCTATAATTACAGTTTTTAAATAAATACCAAATATTATTTTTTTCAATCCCACAAAAGCTTACAAGAGAAATTAAAATGAAATGAAATAGGCTGCACCATTCTAAGCTCACAGGCAACAAAAACTAAAAGTATGCTTCATTTGTGTCTTTACCAGCAGGCCTAAATATACAAAAACAAACTCAAATCAATAAGAATTATATTAGCACTTAAGAAACATTAGACAGAATACCAATGAATGTAAAAAATACAATGTATTATGATATGTTTGAATGCAAAAACCACACATTTATTAAACTTATGATTAACTTAAAAACAACATACCACTTTGTTTTAAAGTGCTCCTTATCCAAAACCTTAAACAAAACTATCAGCCCAAAGTGAATTCAAAAAACAGATTACAAGGCAAACACTGACAATAGGTATGGACAGGCACTACCAAAAAAATGTTATTTGTTCTTTAATTAAATAATGCCATTCTCAAGTAATATAGAGCAGACATCTTGACAGAATTCCTTTGTTGTATAAATATTCATAAATAAAAATGTCTCTAGATATTGGAAAGAGCTTCAAACAATACTTTACAACAGCAGCTTAATGTCTATTTTAGGGGAAAAAAGCACTAAAATCCTCTTCCACTGAAAGTTGTTTCTCTGGTGTAAGTGAGCAAAGTCACTATAGCATTAAAATGTCTTTTCTAGAACAATATAAAAAACAATGTATACACATCTTAAATTTGGTAGGTCACAAAAGTTAGGATGCAATCATCTTTTGAGGCAACAAGAAAATAAATAAATAAAAATTAAATACTTTAACCCAACATTTGGTATTGACAAATCAGTAGTGTCAACTTCACATATGAAGGACAATACAGTCTGGTTATTTAAAAATACTCAATATGTCATGGTATTTGGGCTAAAGATACTTGGAATATTCTAAATATTCTAAATGTTTCCTTTTTGATTAAAGGAATACAATACAATCATCATCAAGCTGCTATCATAACTCATTTTTCGCTGTGGTAAAGTGACCATTTGGTCCATGGCACAAGTTACATATATCACACTCTGTCAAACCGAAATCTTATAAGAGTTCATGTTTATAAGCTACAATACACCCTGACCAACCTGTCAGGCCCCTCACAGTTTTTTAGAAAAATATCTACATTTATCCTTATGGATGTCAAAATGTTACACCATCGTTTAAAAAAAAAAAACGATACACATTCATACTGTGAAGTTATTAAGAAAATACTCTTGCAAACAAACTATATAAAGATAAAATACACTTCAAAAGTATGTGGGTTGTTTTCTTGTTTGTTTGTTTGTTTACAATATTCTATAAAGTGCAGAGAAGTCTTAAGGGAAAAACTACTCCCTATAACAATAGTTTAATTACAGCAGCTTTTGCATAGCAATACTTGGAGGAAGTTGGACACTTCAGTTTCTTCAGGAAGAAAAGGATGGAAGAGTATCTTCTGATTCAGATTTCTTTTTGGCCATAAGTCTGCTTTCTTCAGGAATGGTTGCTGATGCCAAATCTCCATTAAGTGTATTTTTTGAACAGTGAACAGGTCCTATGAAGAAATTGGTTAAAAAGTTAAATATCCTGTCAATATTAACTCCAGTCCTCTGTGAAAAAAAAATTTTAAATTTCCTATTTGGGGACATGAAATTCCTTTAACTTCCTGCTAATTTTTTATTTCCTTGTTTCATAGAGGAAAACTTAACTGTTTGACTAGAGCCACAAGGAGAAACATCAGAATTCATGAGATAAATGATGAAACTGCCTGAAGTAGAGATTTTTGTTTTGTTCATTGCTAGAATCATGATTGTCACGTAACAGGCAGTCAATAAATACTTGCTGAATTGAATTTAATCTTTCTTAATTAACTATCGATTTTCCAGCCTGTTTTAATGCTGTTAATATCCTCCTTGGTTCTAGGCAAAGGAACCAAGACCTGTAAAAGGATACGTGCCTTACCCAAGATCACACAACTGGTAACAGAAGGAGGACTAAATTCAGGTCTTCCTCTTTTTGTTCTAAGACTTTCTGAGCAAAGCCGATAAGGTATTTCATACTCAAAGTTCCCATTTCTCCATTTGTAATGCAACTCACAGAACTATCACTGCAACTCCAAGTTAACACACCTGACTACATAGTCCTGTTCTAAGGCATTTGTACCTTTATACATATTGCTTGAGTTTACCATCATCATTTATTACTTTTCTAATTTTTGAAAAAGCTTGTTTTAAAAAAAAGTAGTTACATCTCACAAGAACATTTTTGAGGAACAACTTTCAACTAAGACTGCCAATTGCAAAATATATACTTTCTAGAAGGAGCATTAATTCAATCCTTGTTTTGTCAGCTAATTGAAACACTAAACTTGATTATAAACAGGAAGAAATCTAAGGATAAAATTTCGGACCTAGCCTATACTTGCCAATTTAAAGATGTTCTAAAGAAGTGAACAGTGTGTGTGTGTGTGTGTGTGTGATTAGTTTTGTTACAGTCCACAACAGCTGACCTGGGGAATGCTAAATATAATAGGACATGTACACTTAGATGTTTTGAAAATATGTTTTCAAATATTCAGGACTAGGGTAACTAGAAGAAAAGAATTCTAAAGAAAATGGATGGCTTTTTAAAAAATTATTTTAGCAATCACAAATGATCCCCTTAAAAAAAAAAAAAGATGTAGCACTTAAAGAAAAGCGCAAGGCAGCATACAGAACTCCTTCATGAACTCTGGATTAAGAGCCATGTGTAAAAGGCATAAAGAATAAGGAGAATCAGAATGTATCTTATCTGCCTCAGATAACACTTTTTTTTACATACTCAACCTCTTTAACCTTCTTCCTCTTCCCCTCTTCTCTTCCAGGTCTTGTTCAATTGGTCCAAGAAAGTTTCTTTCTCCCTTTCCCTTCCCCTGTTTCCTTCATTTCTCTACCCATATCTCAATTTAAATTCAAAATGGTAATGAGCATAGAATAGTGCCCTGTATCAATAAACAGATTATTAGTTCAGCTTAAAAAAAAAAAAGTGGGCATTAAAAAAAAAAATGCCATCAACTCCTAAAAATCCAAAAATGAACAGCAATCGTTTTTAAGATTGCCATGTGTGTGAACTAAACCCATTTAACTTTCTGGTTACATAAAACAACTCTACCTTAATCAATGTTTTCAATACACTTGAATGCTAGAAATACACCATTGTTGTTGGAGGGATGGCATTAGGAGAAATACCTAATGTAGATGACGGGTTGATGGGTACAGCAAACCCCCATGGCACGTGTATACCTAAGTAACAAACCTGCACATTCTGCACATGTACCCCAGAACTTAAAGTATAATAAAAAAAAAAATACACCATTGTTTTGTCCCATTTCAGCCATACTATGAATTCACTGGGCTCTTATAGACTATCCAAATAGCATAACCACCACTTATCATGTCATTTCCACAAGAAACATAGAATCTGTTTTCCAAACAACTGACTTACAAATGAACTAACTACTGGAACATGACCTGTTGTTCAACTGGAAATTGTACATAATTTCTATCCCACATGTTTCAAGAAAAATGGTAAAGAGTTGGAGAGTAGAAATCTATTAATGGAGATGTAATAATAAGACTATATTTGTGTTCACTGCAAATTATGGTGACTACTATCTAACTAGATATTCTGACACACTTTCAAAGCTTCTTCTCTGAAGAGAAAAATTTTAAAATTTTAACATAAATCACAAAACCTTTCCTAAAAATATTCAATCACAGTATGCTGCCTCTTTAATAAAGAAGAAAAAGATACAGGAATGAATGCTACTATAATTCACCACCAGTACCACACAAAATTCTTTTCCTTAGCCATGTCAAGGTATTTTAGTAAAGTAACAATGCTGACTTTTATTTGAACTTAACTTGCCTTTATTTTCTCCTAGAATCCTGCTAACAATTCATCCCTTCTTCTAAAATGTTTTTTAAGTGCAAGTATAGTGGGGGGTAAAAGATCATGATATTCTATAAATATGTATCTAAGATACAATATTTACAAAGCAATTCTCAGCACTCCTTAGTTAATAACAAAGTTTTTATAAGAGGATATATGAGCTTTCGTTGATTGAACACTGTTTGCTTACCTCTGAATTAGGGAATTAATCAAAGAAACAAAGTACAATGTTCAATCTTAGCATACTTCATTTCCAGAAATTGCAGAGCCCCACAGTAACTTTGCTGAATATGGCAAAGAAAGACACAGAACCTGTGTCACTTACTATCTGGGTCTTCAAGGGGAATATCATTACAAGAGTCTGTATCTGAGTAGGTTCTTCGGCGTCGTTGGGAAAGTCGGTGAAGTGTAGATACTGGTTCTTTTATAGAGTGGCTACTCCTAAAATTAAACAAAAAGCATTAAATTGTAAGGCCTTACATAAAAACACCCTCAACTGGAATTTTAAATAACTTCTCTTTAAGTCAAAAAAGAATTATTTTTAGGCTCAACATCCCGTATTATCAACATTCTACTGGGAAGTCAAAAGCAAGTGAACTCATTTAGAAGACAGCTGGTAAGCTGGAGAATATGGCTTCTAAGCTGAACTAAAAGGAAGAGGGGTACAACGAAGTAGTGACTTCTATATGGGAGACTCCAGCGAGCAGACATATCAGTCGGTTTACAAATGTTTGAAAACTAAAAGTTACAGATTTCACAAGTGCATGTATTTAAAGTCTATTCAATCAAAACCAGCAGACTGAAAGGGATGGGCAAAGAGTTTATAGAACTAGAGAGGTAGACTCACTGACAACAGCAAGAGAAGATAAAGATGGCAAAAAGGAGCCTAGAAAAACTTTTTTAAAAATCTATCTAAAAAAATTAAACCTAGAAACAAATCACCACCACCTAACAGCACCTCAGCTACTATTCTATAATAGCCCTTACTGTACTTAATGACAACCCTGATTCATCAGGGAAAAAATAAATTTTAAAATTACTATTTTATAAGGTAGAAAGGATAGAAAAATTTCTTTCATAAAAATAAAAGTTTGTCAAAAGTTGATTAAGCTTCATTTTTCTGGGAAATTCAGTTGGTGGGACTCTAGATTCGCTGACAAGGTTGGATATACACATCATTCACTCCTCTCAGTACTTGATGGTTTAATCAAAGATTATATAATCATCAGGGAAAAAAATTAAAACATGACAAAACAATAAGGGCCCAACATTTAACAGTCCAAATGTAGAGAAATAAATGCTAATATCACTATAATTAAATCATTTTCCAAAGAACCAAATAAGACAACCATAGCAACTTAAAGGATTATAACCTAATGAAATAATAGCTTAACAACTTAACATTTTGGTAAGATTTATCCAGAATGTAAATTTTTTAAATGTGTTGATATGAATATGTACTTAAAATATCAAGTGATTTTCTCTTTTCAGCAAGATCTCTCTCTGTTAATGAAACAACAGCTCAGCATGAATAGATGATGCTATAAACAGCTGAGGTAAAATGAGCCCCAGCTGTGGAGTCTTGATACATCAAAAATGTACTTCTGATCTAACCATCACTTGATATACACTCATGTGTCTCTTAATGCATTCTGAGAAGTGCACTGCTAGGTGATTTTGTCATTGTGCAAACATCACAGAGTGTACTTACACAAACCTAGCTAGTATAGCCTACTACATACACATGTAGGCTATGTGGTATAGCTTATTTTACCTAGGCTACAAACTTGTACCACATGTTATTGTACTGAATGCTGTGGGTGACTGTAACACAATGGTAAGTATTTGTGTATCTAAACGTACCTAAACATGGAAAAAGTACAGTAAAAATAGAGTATTATAATCTTATGAAGCCACTGTCATATATGCAGTATATCATTGATGGAAAAGTCATTACTCAATATATGACTGTATTTCAAATATCTAAAAAAGGTAAAATGGCTGGCAAGGTGCTTATGTTGCTGGTTAATTAATTAATTCATTTTTACTTTGCTGACTACCTACTGAGCCCAGGCCCTTATACTAAATACTAGGAGATAAATACTGAGAGTTTAAATGGTTTCAGAACCAGACCTAACCCATACAAAGTTTACATTCCACACCACTTATTAAAGGCCAAAAGAATTTCCCTAGTTGGGTATAATCTGAGAGAACTTAGTCAAAAGAAAAGGTTATTTTACCTCTCTGAACTGCAAGAACCAGGGTGGCTGACAGAACGCTTCATCTAGAAATTTGAAAACAAAATTTAAAAATTAGCATAATTCACGTCAAGTAGAATCACATATCTCTAATCTACTATTATCATAATAAACATAAATTTACTCAGAGAAAAAGATACCTGGCAAAAGAAAATTTATCTTTCACAGACTCAAGTTACATGATTAGCACAAAGTCAAGCTTTCTCCCTAATAACCATTAAATAGAATCTTTTCAACACACACCAAAAACATGTTGGATTCTTTTTTCAAAAGTAAAAACCAAATTTTATACAGAAAACATATATATATATGTGTGTGTATACAAATACAAAAAAGAGGGTATATAATTATAAATATAAAAAACAGGGTATGTAACCAATTCAAAAGTCATACTTTTTGTGATAAAAAGGAGTATCCACGCCTGTAATCCCAGCACTTTGGGAGGCCGAGGCGGGCGGATCACGAGGTCAGGAGATCGAGACCGTCCTGGTCAACATGGTGAAACCCCGTCTCTACTAAAAATACAAAAAAATTAGCTGGGCGTGGTGGCGCGCGCCTGTAGTCCCAGCTACTCGGGAGGCTGAGGCAGGAGAATGCTTGAACCCGGGCAGCGGAGGTCGCAGTGAGCCAAGGTCGCGCCACTGCACTCCAGCCTGGCGCCTGGTAACTGAGTGAGACTCTGTCTCAAAAAAAAAAAAAAAAAAAAAAAAGGAGTATCTAGCAAGTCAGAAAATGTTCTAATAAATACCTCTTTTTAAAGGGCAGTAGTAGAGTCTGGTAGCAAAGCTTCTCTTGACCACAAATTATTTAGGTCGCTGATATACATATGTTCTAAAGTGTGGTTTTCATGGAAGACAGCATTAATAATTCAAGACTTTAAGGAACTCAGAAGAAGAACTCTAAGTCTCAATAGATTTCCAAAACATATTTTTTAAAAATAAAGAATACCTAACAAGGCAGAGCATTTAAAAAATATGATAAATACTAAACATCATTTGGAAGATCCAACTACTCCATCAAAATATAAAGGGAAGCAGCCAAGTAAAACAGATTATGTCAAAGTTTAACATGGTAGCAGAAAAACAAAGATTATACTAAAGGTTTAGGATGGTTGTTTTTGTATACATGGGCCCAAGAGTCTAACAAGCCCAGGTCTAACATTTATGTTACATAAATGGCTTCTAAATATTTAGAACATGAGCCACTAGTTGCTCTGAGAAATACCAGTTGAAATGATAAGAGATACGACTCACCCAATTTGTAGTCTGGGAACATCTAATAAGATTGACATTAAGATGCAAATGAATATTAATATCTCCTTTAACAGAAATTATTTCCTTTAGGCTTACTAACCCAACCACATCCCCCACTACAATAATCACTCAACCTGTAGGTCAAATGACAGTTGTCTGAACTTTTATGATGACTTGAAATAAAGTTAAACGCAAGTTTACTCTAAGATGGATTCACTGACATTAACTGTATCAAGCGCTTATAAAGATCAGATTAAATGGTTTTGGAATACTCAAATTTTCAGCTTTTTCATATAAATAAATATAAGTTTTTCATATAACTAAATAAATAATGTTATTTAAAAAAAAAAAAACCCATGAAGACTGTCTGACCTTATTTTCCATGCTATGTGTCTCTAGAACTATTATATAAGCCACAATTCTTGCTCTTTTTATCAAGTAGAATGGTATAGCTGGGAAAAATAAGCAGCTTCTAACCTAATATTTCCTAAATTAATGCATTAGATTTCCTGTAATTTTTCTACTGAAGGTTTTAGCTTTAGAAAGACAATCACTTTAGTTTCTTATATGTGAAATACAAATATGACTTCTCTGGGCTACAGAGCATTCATAACATAAGGCATTTCCTGAGAAGTTCAATGCAGAAGCAAGGCAGCTCTGAGGTGTTTTACTGCATTTGACTCCAAAAAGTACAAAAAAAAAAGTGTACCCCTTGTATATCAACCTCAGGAACATAGCACTATACATCCATCTCAAAGGACTGGTTTCTTTGTTCGCATATATGTGTTATTTAACAGTTTATGGCATATCTACAACTGTCCTAAAAAGCAACATTGTCAAACTATGTTCTACTCAACACCACAGTCGTGTAAGACGGTATTAAAAAAATATATATATATATAATGGGCTCAATTGTCAAATAAATTTCAGAAACACTATACACTACACCTTCACCTCTCAGAGATACATAATACACTTCAGCATAAAAGAAGGTGTGACAGCCGGGCATGGTGGCTCACGCTGTAATCCCAACGCTTTGGGAGGCTGAAGCAGGAGGATTGCTTGAAGCCAGGAGTTTAGGACCAGCCTGGGCAACAAAAAGACCTCATCTCTACCAAAAATAAATTTAAAAACTTAGCTTGAAGCCAGGAGTTTGAGACCAGAGTGAGCAACAAAATGAGACCCCATCTCTACAAATCATAAATTTTAAAACTTAGCCAGGCTTAGTGGTATGTGCCTACAGTCCCAGCTACTCAGGAGGCTGAGGTGGGAGGATCACTTAAACTTGGGGGTTTGAGGCTGCAGTGAGCTATTATGGTGTCACTGCACTCCAGTCTGAGTGACAGAGTGAAACCCTTTCTCTCAAAAAACAAAAAACAACAACAAAAAAAGGCTGTGACAAGTCCTATCAAACTGATCAAACTGTCCTTATCAGATTAAAGAAACCCAATTCATTTAAGTTATCCTAGCAATTCCCAAATTAATCTGACCATAAAATTCATTTTCATGGTACACTTGTCTCAGTGAAAACTATTAACCATCAAATACTGATTAGAAAACAATTCTCTAAATAAATCTAGGCAATAATCTTCACTAAATCTCATATAACCAAATTTGCTGGGATAGGTAAGAGAACCTAGGAATAAGTTAGACCCTTTTCTCCTAACAAATAGATCTTCAGGTAATCGCTAAAACAGCAACAAGGTGGTATTCTTACTGCTGTAAATGGACTCCTAAAAACACTTTCATGAAATAAATTTAAAGTCTCATTAAAGCTTATCTCACCTACAAGTTTCTCACAGCATGCTGGAGCAAGTTTATTAGCTCAGAAAGGACAACAAATCTACCACCCTGGGCAAAAAGAGGACTTGCTGTTCAGAGTAACGAGGAGGTAAGAAACTAACACTGAGCAGCAGGTCAGGTTGTTTGTAGTGACTGATAAACACTGTATTTTTACACATGAAGAAACTGAAGATCAGCTACTCTGAGGGTTCAGATCCAAACGCTGAATACAAAATACTTTTCCCACTGGACCATGTTTCAAATTCCTTCTAAGTCCCTTAAAGATTTACTTAATTGTACCCCATTGTGAGCAAAACCTCATTTTGTTGTATAATTCTTACCAAGCAGAACAGAGCTTCCCAACCTTTTCTGTATCACAGCAATTTATAATATTTTCCTAGACACTGGGGGAATATGGATGAAGAAGGCTGTGGGCAGGCCATGCACAGCCCCTCCAAGGGGAAGGGGATGAGGACATTAGCACAAGTGCTGAGCTCATCAGCTGAGAAGCTCTAATACAAAACAGTAGAAACAAAAAATTTGAACGTGTTGGCTGTTCCCCCACACCATCTTTTTCCACCCTTAAAAATAAATACCAAAAAGAAACAAAAACCACATGCAACATTACTATAGAAGACAAAAAACAAAACAAGAAGTTCAAACCATTTGAACAGGAGAAGGTGACACAGGAGAAACTAAGGGATCCGGATGGGGCAGTTGAAACATCTCAGGTTTAAACTTGGCATTGGCTATTTTCACACATTCCTCAAGCGTTGTGATGAACGTGTTACATGTGGCACTAAGCAGAGAAGAGGCTTCATTCATGTTCTGAAAAATTACACAAAGACTTGAACAGATTTGCACACAACTACATGGAAACATACACAACCTTATAATTAAATGATAAGACATTATCTCCAACAGACACAATACTATGTTATATTCAAATTTATTTAAAATACAGTACCTTAGAATATTTAGCTGGGCAAAAAATACAAAAAAACAAGAAAAAGAAAACAATGCATGAATAAGAAATGCCTGTCTCTTAGGTAAACAATGTATGAAACTAGATTCCAAGAAAAAATAAGTTTTGCATTTAATTATCATATTGAAAAACTGCGTACAAAAATTTATCTTAGAGAAATCTAACCTAAACAGCAAGTTTCATTTTCCCAAAAGTGGTCACAGACATGGAATACCCTTAGAGTTACTTAGTGGCAGTACAATTCATATCTACCCTATATCTACTCTCCCACTTCTTCCTTGATAGACTGAAAACCCCTATTTTGTTCAGGACCCTCTGACCCTGGGGGATGAATAGAGAATGATCTAAGCTAGACATGGTTATTTTAAGACTCTTTACCAAATGCTCATTTTTTTCCTAGTTTCTTTTTGAGCCAGAAAAAAAAAAAGATGAGAAGTCTGCTGGGGAATTTCTGGGATTTTGTTCCCTGATTCAAAACCAAGCACAGCAAGTTGAGACGGTCTCTCTCCACACTGGCAACCCCACTGCCTCCTGTCTCTTTGTGAGCTTGACAGTCATCTTGACACCTGGGGGCAGCAGGAGAAAAGCTCAACACACCAAGAATGGCAGAATAGAAGGATGGAACAAGCCTAGGTCCCTAATACTGTCGCTAAGCTGCTATAGCAAATGTGAGAGCACCGACCTCCAGGGGATCTTGTGGTTAAACAGTTACATGTCCTTGGGCTTCTTACACAAGATTCCTCCCCAACAGGAGAAGGCCACAAGAGAAGGAGGAAAGATCTCTTGCCCCCACTTCTACCAAGTTAGGCAAAGAGTAACGGCAACATGCTGGCCTTTCACCCAGAGAGTGGTACAGCTCACTGGTACGATTTTATCAGAAAGAATAAGCCTATTTTAGCCAGATCCTACTAATCTGAGTTTTGATTCCTAAGTCACTGTTCTGAGAAGGATTTAAGTTATTTCATAAAGATAAGTTACCAACTCTCATAGTTGAAGCAGGGACCTTATTACCAAAAGAAAGAGAATAGCAGCTGTTCAGTGAATTTATGCTATTAGCCTGGAGAACAAAGCCTGGAATGCTTCTTCCCAGCTCCAACCTCCAAATTATCAGAGTGGCTAAAAAGACAAGCCTTGATCCCTGGAGAAATATGCTGCTTCATGTTCTTCTCTGGCCACACAGACACAGCCGAGAAGATGCTGCAGATTTCCAGATAGACCACAGTAAGCAGAGCCCAGAAAAGCTGAAAATAATTCAGTGTGAAAATGCCTGTCTATCATCTTATGGGATGACTGAGGATACCCCCAGAGTACTCCAAAGCATAACCACACATAAAGAGATCCTCTCTGCTCTACCTCTACACTAGGAGATGAATGATTCTCATCATGGTGAACAAATTCCTGTATCGTATGAACTTGCTGCATTAGGAGGTCACAGTAGAGGCGAAGTTCAGACATTTTGGTTTTCAGCGATTCACTAGTTTCACTTATTTCTGAAAAGAACATAGATAAATATCCAGTTAGATCATTTTCATATTCTTTGGGCAATATAACAAAATGTAATCATTTAAAAAGACAGTGAATATAAATACCTATAGCTCAAGAAATGTGAGACCTTGGGAACAGGATCACAAGAGCCCTAAGGAAACATCTTCTCTTTAGAAAATTGAGAAAACACTGACAGTTATATGTCTGCCATGTTTAGGTAATTTCCAGAGACAGGGTCACTGGATGTTTTATACAGGATATTTCCATTCTATTACTCATCTTCCATTTAAAAAGTGCTCGGTTTTCTTTTGTGAATTGTTTTTTATTTTTTGTCCTTTATATTCTTTTCCCAGCTCTGATGTTGGTTTTTCTCTTAACAATATAAACTGATAGTTTGTAACAGTTCTTATAAATTAAAGACAGTAATCTTTCCTCTATCTTATATACTGCAAGTACCTTTTCCAGGTCTGTTAGCTCTCTTTCAGTTTTCTTTAATGTATTTTGGCACACAGAAGTTTTAAATTTTTATGTAATTAAAACTACTGTATATATTTCTTCTGTTCCTTTCAGTTTCATTTTCACATTATACTGTTTTCAAAATTTTTTATTAAGAGCGTACTTTCTTCCTTAGCATCTCCGGACAAACTAAACATCCAGCCATAATCTCAACCACTCACAAGCCAATACGTATTAAACTAGAATTATAAGCTACAGAGGAAGAAAATTCACAGAGTAAATTTCTGGTGCCTCTCCATACTCCCTGGGCCAGGTCCCAGTGGCCTTGCTCTCTGGTCCTCGCCACAAAGCCACTTTCGCCAGAGTGGACAAGGCAGCTCTATCTGCTCATTTAATCTAAACTAAATAAATTCCTGCTCACACTTAAACTCATTCTTTTTTTTTTAATTGTGGTAAAATATACATAAACATAAAATTTACTATTTTAACCACTTTTAAGTTTTCACTTCAAAATGTGGCATTAAGTACATTTGTATTTGTAAAACCATCACCACCATCCATCTCCAGAATGTCTTCATCTTCCCCAACTAAAGCTCCGTACCCACCAACACTAACCCTATTCCCACCTCCCCCTGGGCCCTGGGAACCAACATTCTATTTTCTGTCTGTATAAGTTTGACTGTCCTGGGTATTTCACCTAAGTGGAATCACAGACTATATGTCCTTCTGTGATTAGCTTATTTCACTCATTATAATGTCTATAAGGTTCATTCACACTATAGCATGTATCACAATTTCCTTCCTTTTTAAGGCTAAGTTATATTCTATTGTATATATTTACCATATTTGTTTACCCATTCATCTACCAATGAACATTTGGGTTATTTCCACCTTTTAGCTATTGTAAATACCCATTCCTTCTTATCCTACCTGTAGCCATATTCTGTAATGTTTTCACATATTTCAAAATTGTTATAAATTCAATCCTCTGCCTCCATTTCTCAATACTTATAATTTACTTGTTTCCATCGATGTAAGTGATTTGTATTTTTTAATTATAAAAGTAATACATACTTAATAAAAAATTCTGAAATAGAAAAAATATAGAAAAGAAAAATCAAACAACCGTACTAAGGTTTGAATATGGTTTGTTCTCAGCAAAACTCATGTTGAAGCTGGGTCCCCAGTGTGCCAGCGTTAGGGAAGTAGTACCTCTAAGAGGTCATTAAAGGGGATTCATACCTTCCTCAAAGGAGTGAGTGAGTTCTCAACCTCTTGGGACTAGATTAGTTACTGTGAGAGTGGGTTGTTATATATTGAGGCTGCCTCTTGTGTTTGGTCTTTCTGCACATGCCCGCATTCCCTTGCTTCCTCCACCATGCTGTGATGCAGCATGAGGCCCTCACCAGAAGCCAACTAGAAACAGCTACCCAACCTTGAACTTCCAGCCTCTAGAGCCATGAGTCATACCTCTTTTCTTTATAAATTACAGTCTCAAGTAATGTGTCAAAACAACAGAAAATGAAGTAAAACAAACTATAATCTCACTATCAAGAAATTATCATTTTCACATATCTGCATATAGTTGAACTAATAACATAAATCATTTGCTTTGCTTTCAATTTCTAAAATTTTTTTTTAGTATACAGTGACAAGTGAGTCTCCTTCCCATAAATTCCACTTCCAAATCTGACCAATTCTTACACACCTTTCCTAAGACAGCCAATGAATTCTAACACTATACATAATTCTGAATCCTGCATTTCAATGATCATTTAACCTTGGGCATCTTCTCACATTAAAATCCCTTTTAAACATCTTACTGAATACATATTAGCCAACGAAAGCAAGAGTTTAGGCCAGGCACAGTGCCTCACGCCTGTAATCCCAACACTTTGGGAAGCCAAGGCAGGTGGATTGCCTGAGGTCAGGAGTTTGAGACCAGCCTGGCCAGCATGGGGAAACTCTGTCTCTACTAAAAATATAAAAATTAGCCAGGCATGGTGGCAGGTGCTTGTAATCCAAGCTACTCGGGAAGCTGAGGCAGGAGAAGCACTTGAACATGGGAGGTGGAGGTTGCAGTGAGCCAAGATCACACCATTGCACTCCAGCCTGCAGCCTGGGCAACAGAGCAAGACTATGTCTCAAAAAAAAAAAAAAAAAAAAAAAAAGCAAGCATGAGTTTATTGAACTATTCCCCTAAATTTATAGTTTTACAAAATGTTTACTATGATAAAGATATATGTAAATCTACATTTCTAATTATTTCCTTGGGATTGATACTAAAAGTGGACAGGCTAATTTATAATTTATATTTATATTTAAGAAAGTACTCTCATCACAAAGGAAAAGTTTACAGTTACCTTTTTCTTTTTTAGTCCTTGTATCAGTCAAACATGCTTTGGAGCTCCCCCAGAGCAACCAGCCATCTCTGTCTTTCAGCTGCATTCACTGCCTTCATGTAGAAATGCTGCTCTCCAGGAATGATTAATTCCATTCTTGTGTTATCTGCTGAATGAACTATGATGATAAACAAAGGGGAAATGCAGTTATAGACTTGAGTAATTTAAGGGGAATCAAATAATCATCTAATCACATGGTATCAGATGCTTCATACACCTAAAACAACAAACTATCATTCATGATGCAGGCAGTGCGGCTCCCTAAGGCGCCACCCAGTGGCACCTTCCAAACTAACATTCTCACATAGACCCAGGGTGACAATGGTGCTAAAGCAATTACAGAGTATGAAACAAAACAGGGACATACTAACTACTGAGAAGTGAGATACCACCCCCACCCGCCGCCACCTTCGGGCCACTTATCCTATTAAACACAACTGCAGTGAATGTTACACTATCATATATTTTTTACTGATTTCCTTGAAAGCAAAGTCTTTGTTTTCATATCCCCCAAGACTAGAATAGTGCCCAACATATAGAAGGAATCTAATAAATGACAACTACAGCCACCTTCTATCAAAAAATTAACTCTATGATATGCCCTTAATTATGGATCATAACATAACACATGGAAGGCATGTATATTTTGAAGACATTCACCTCTTCCCCCTCTTTCCACCTCTTTTCCTACACACACACCTCCTTTGATGCTCTGAGAAAAGAGAGCTAATCAGGAATTATAAGGTGCCAATCCCAAGTCTTTCTTGTAAAACAAAATTTGTGTTAAGCTGTCATTCATCAATAATTATTTATTCATCTCAGAGCAGTGCTAGTAGAAGGGAAGATAGAGGGGGAAGAAAAAAGATCTCTTTGCTTCTGTATAGTTGACAATTTAACCAAAAAACAAACTGACACATCAAAAACAATCAGAATACATAAGTTTAACTCTTTTGTGCAGAGATTTCTTGTGTAATTATGAAAGAAAGTAATTTAAGACAGGAAATTAAAAAGGCTTCAAGAAAAAGAATTTGAAGAGAGCAGGATTTAGTTAAGAAAATAAATGAGAAAAAGCTTAAATGAGAAAATAAATGTAGAATATACTGAGAACATTAGGAAACAAGCATAAATGGAGGCTTCCATTGTATTGCAAAGTAATATTCATATTCGTTTGGCCAGCACAGTGGTGCAAGCATGTACTCCCAGTACCTGTAGACCCAACAACTTGGGAGGCAGAAGGCTGAGGCAAGAGGATCGCTCGAGCCCAGGAGTACAGGCTGCCGTGAGCTACAATCTCACTACTGCACTTCAGACTGAGTGATAGAGTGAAACCCTGTCTCTAAAAAAAAAAAAAAAGAAAGGAAAAAAAACATATTCATGAATGGACAAGCTAGGAGGAGCCAAATTATGAGGGGCCCAGCAAAGTCTGGCAAAAGCCCCAACTTAAATAATTGCTATAAATATTGACCAGATGCTTAGTGTACTATGGTAAGTAAGCGCCACAGAAGCTTTACTATCTTATTATTCTACTTATATGGGCCATTCTTAGATGTAGACACTGAAACATACAACCATGCAACAATCAATTATGAGTGCAAAAGATTTCTAGGCTAGGATAAAACTACTGAAATCCTAAAGCTGTAAGAGTAACTCTTGGTTACTAATTGCCAATACTAGTGAAAACACCAATAGTTACTTTAAAAGAAAGCAATGCTCTAATTTCTAATGATGTTGCTACAAGATGAAACTAAAATAATATGACTCATTTTTAAACATACCAGAATGTATGTATCCAATCAAGGGTGGTCCCCTCCAAAGTTGTCACCTGAAAAGGCAACAAACTTAAAAATGATGCTTCCAAAAACATGAAGGAAAAAAAAAAAGATGGACAAGACCTCTAAACACAAAACTACAATACATTACTGAGAGAAATTAAATACCTAATTAAACACAGTTAATGGAACAGAAGACTCAATATCATCAAGAATATAATTCTCAAATTCATCTGTAGATTCAACACAATTCCAAATATTCCAGCAGATAGCTGTGGAAATTTATAAGCAGATTCTAAAATGTCTAAGGAAATGCATACGGCTAACAATAGCCAAGACAATACTGATAAAGAACAAAATTAGGAGACTTTAGCTATCAGATACAAAAAGAATAAAGCTAAAGAAATTAAAGACAATGTGATATTGGCACAGGGATTAAAAAAAAAAACAGGGCCACAGAACAGAACAGACAGTCCAGAAAAAGACCCACACATACATGGTCACTTGCTTTGTGACAAAGCTATTCCCAAGGTGCAGTGGGAGAAAGGTTGCTATTAAATCAAGTACAGACCTAACACAGACCTAAATATAAAAGGTAAAACAATAAACATTCAAGAAAGTAACACAGAAGATCTCTTCAGTGGGTCATAAAATGATATAATAAAAGAAATTAACAAATTGGACTTCATTGAAATTAAGAACTTCTGTTCCTCAAAAGGTATCATTAACAAAATGAAAACATAAACTACAGAGTGGAAGAAAACATGTGCAATACAAAGATTCATCCAGACTATACAAATAACTCCTACAAATCAACATGAAACATAGTCAAAGTTAGAAAATGGGCCAAAGACTTGAAAATGGACTTCAAAAGAAGAGAACATTCAAACTTTTTCTTTTTCTTTTTGTGGAGTCAGGAATCTCATTTTGATGTCCAGGCTGGTCTCAAACTCCTGAGCGCAAGTGATCTGCCTGCCTCAGCCTCCCAAACTGCTAGGATTATAGACATGAGCTAACACACCCGACAAGAGGACATTCAAATGGCTAAGATCTAAAAAAGTACTCAACATCATTAGTTATTAAGGAAATGCAAGTTAAAAACCACATGAGATTCCACTACAAACACGAGAAATATTCCAAATTTTTTAAATGGATAATACCAAGTTTTGGCAAAGATGCAGAACAACTGGAACTCTAATACTCAGATCAGTTACAGAAAAAATTAATATAATCACTTTGGAAAACATCTGGCATCATCTGTGAAAAAGATTCTTGGCCAGGCACCGTGGCTAATGCAAGTAATCCCAACACTGTGGGAGGCCAAAGTGGGCAGACTCCTTAAGCTCAGGAATTAAAAAGCAGCCTGGTTTTTGCAACAAGGCGAAACCCTGTAGCTACAAAAAAACACAAAAATTAGCTAGGCATAGTGGCATTTCCCTCTGGTCCCAGCTACTAAGGAGGCTGAGATAGGAGGATCACCTGAGTCCAGGAGGTTGAGGCTGCAGTGAGCCATGATCACACCACTGCATTCCAGCCTGAGCAGCAGAGTGAGACTCTGTCTCAAAAAAAAAGAAAAGATTCTCTTCTTGACCAAATTTCAGTCAGCTTCATTTGAGTCCTATACTCACCTAGGTTTCCTTCTTCATCCTTGTAGAATCCAGTTTTAGCAAGAATGCTACTAAGTCAATTTAGCCAGAATCCCCTAACAAAATATTTCATCACCCACTCCTGATATTTGACCACATTCTTCATTCCCTACAATCTTCCAGCAATGTCTGATCACCCTGGCCTCAACCTGCCTTCAGCAAGAATCCTGTTAGATCAGTTTAGCCAGAATCCCCACTTACCTCTTAGTAACTTTCCCTCCACTGACACCCTCTCCCCCTAACCCTGCTCCTTGGCTATAAATTCCCACTTTTCCTTGTACTTGGAAGGTGAGCCCAATCTCTCTCCTCCAATGCAATGGTCCCTATATCTATCACAACAGTCCAAAATAAAGTCTGACATATCAGTTCAACAAGTCTCAAGAATACTTTTTTCTTTAACATCTATTAAAGCTGAATGTATGAATATTCAATGCCTTAGCATTCCACTCCACTTCTAGAGATACACTACACAGAAATGCACACATATGTTCAATAAATGTGTAAGAATGTTTATGGCAGCTTTAGTCACTGTAGTCCCAAAATGGAAATAACCCAAAAATCCTTCAGTACTAGGATGGATACCAACATTGTGAGATATTCACACAATGGAACACTAGATAATGAGAATGACTGAACTACTGTTACATAGAACAACATAGATAAATTTCACTAACATGATGTTGAGTAAAAGAAGCCAGACACAAAAGAAAATACTGAATTATTCCATTTATAAAATGTTCAAAAGTAGATAAGACTTATGTACGGCAATTAAAGTCAAATTAATGGCTACCTTTCAGGAAGATTAGTGGCTAAGGGGACTGGAGGGGAGAGGCTTCTAAGATTCTGATAATATTCTAATTCTGGAGCTAGGTGGTAGTTACCCAGGTGTTTTCACTTTGTGAACATTCTTCAACCTGAACATTATTTAATATTTGTATCATTTTCTGTATGTTATTCTTTAATAAAGTTATAATGTTAAACAGCAACAAAAAAGATGCTCCCATGCCTTGAAACCATTTTGGAATTGTCTTAGAATTCTGCGGCTGTCTTTTAAATATCCTCAAAGTTGGCAAATCTTTGAACTTTGAATGTAGTTTGGATTTCTGATTTAATCTCATTTGGAATCAAATCTGAGAATAAGATAAAACTATTATTAATACTTTTAAAAAAAAATAAAAACCAATGCTTTGAATAAGTTTTTCCTAAATGATTTATAAACTGTTCATAAGTAATTCCAAAAGAGAAGTTCTGAAACATTACAGGTGATGACATTTAGTTAAAAATGAGTATACTAAAAACCAACAGTTTTTGATACACATTTCAGTACATTAATTAAAAATAAACAACAAAATGATACCCCAAATATTTTAGAGAACATACAAGTAACAATACACAAGGCAAAAGTGCTCCAATATCTTATATAGCCACAACTCCCTTCCATTAAAATGGCAGTAATTCTCAACTAAAGGGCACATGCCATAATCACCTGGCAGACATGTGAAGTTTGGAGAAAGCTCCCTGGATGACACTGATGTACCCTATGCAGAGAATCACTGCTGCAGAAAGATCCCTAACAGTGGCAAATCTGAGGTGAAGGTGAAAAGCTAGCTGTGGAGCTAAAGAATATGCACCCAAAGCAGAAATTATCTTTTGTCTCCATGGCTAAATCTTACTAAGAACTATTGGAAAATTACATGAAAGGAGCAATCCAGCCCTGGAAAATGCAGAACAATACACTGGCTGCTGCTATGGTTTAATCTAAACAAGAAAATGCATACCTCAATAAGATGTCGATAGGGTATTTGATAGCTATGACCCAGAGCTCACCACGTGAAAGGAAACACACTTCATGAAGGACAAGTATTCAAGCTAGAGTGGAGAAATGAAAAACGACCAGGAGGGAGTTGAACAGTCACTCCCCTCGTGCTCTAGCTTTTCCTTCATTCTCTTTGAATAATTCGGTACTTTTCACTACTATTTTATATTATTTCACTCTACCTGCTTCCACCATACTCACCCCAAACACACACACACAAATGAATCAATGGTCCATAAATATCTTCCTTCATGAAAATTTACAGCAGGACCTATCGCTTTATTTCTCCCCTTTTGGAAGGAAACAAACAAACAAAAAATCTATACCACCCAGAAGAACTTACCTCCAAATTCAGCAAAGACCCAGAGTTTATGACTCCCGAATTTATACTTTATCAAAACCCTACAGAGCTGGCCCCATCATCTTTAGAGTTCAGCTTCCAACCTTCACAATATCTTTCTATTAATTACAAGAATGAAAGAGAATGCTTGTAGACTGAAGATGGACACTAAAGTAGTATCCACAAGAAATTGTCAAGTCCAAATTGGAAGACCAGCAAAAGTTATTTCCACTCAAAACACATGTGTAGAGGGAGAATTATCAAAAACTGTGTTTAATTGTGTTAACCATGACGAAAGGCCACTCCTAACTGCTAAGGATATAAATGGTATTAGAAGACCCCTACGTGGTTAGAAATGCCTTTTCCTCTTGTTTGGAGTATGCTGAAAAACCCTTGACTATTTTAACCTCCAATTCCTCTAATTCTATATATTCACTTACCTTTAATTTCACAAACTGCCATCTTTATGCTTCCTTTGCTCCCTTTGCAAACATCATCCTGTGAATCATAGTAGGACAGGATTCCATTATCCAAAACAAACCAACGAGGCTGCCAACCTAAAAAGATCATAAATAACAAAAGGTCAATTGGAAAGACATTTCTTTCATCACATAGAAAACTGTGATTTCAAAACTAGCCATCCACATTATTTCTTGGCTCTGAACATTCTCACAATTAAATTTTTAATCACCAAGCCTTACCAAAAATGTTTTTGCATCAGTCTCCAGTTTACTGCGAGAGATTTCAGGAGAAATCTCCAGATCAGCAAAAACAAAGGGAGTAATACTTCTAATTCTGGCTCACAGTGTTCTCATTAACAACCCATAAGGCCCATCCTCAGTAATAGCCCTAAACCGGGTACAGCATAACTGCCCTCTTTCCCTAAAAAAGGAACAGAGTTGGGGGAAAAGCCACAGAAAACAGGGAGTCTAGCCTCACCTCTACTATCATTCTTTAATTGGATAACCATACCCTGGGGGCAAATCTTTTCATCTCAATACATCTCTAAAATTCCCAGTCTCTAAAATGTGTAGGTTGAACAAGATGACCTCTCAGGTACCACCTAGCCCTCTAATTCTGCAATGTGCCTCTTATAAAATACGTATTTCTAAGCAAACTTCCTTAAACACAGTGAGTGCTACATGAATTCCAGTCTCTTACGCAGAAGCTACATACCCTGTGGTAAGAACATAGATTCCCCATTCAACCTCCTCTTCCCTTGTCTGCAGCTGCACAGCTAGGGCAGAAATGCTAGCAACTGCAATCATTCAATTGATATTTATTCAGTGACTAGAGCTCACATCTATCACAGACTTGGCTCCATGGCACAGCTGGTGATAAGGATGATGGCTTTCCTTGGTACCCAACTCCTCTTTCAGGCTAAACTTGCTGTCCCCTGGAGTCTTATCAAGCATGCTACTAATTTACAACAGTTCACTGACTACTAACCTGGTGACCATGCTGGGGGCAGTGTGACTGCCCCTGTGATTTCTGTGACTATTAAATAACAGTTCAGCCCAAGTGTTCATGAGTAAAATGTACATTTTAAACTGTGGGTGTTCAAATCCTGGTCACTTTTGCCATAGCCTGCCACCTGATTAATTTGATCTTTCAGGGTCAGATAGTGCTGAAAGGGGAGATAGGTCAATCATTCTTACACTGTAACACACATTCAGGACTTATTTTCCCAAAAGGATTTACCTGTAACGCTTTTGAAATGACAACACTGAGTCATCATAAAAGATTAAATTTTACTTTGTAACCTTGTTTAGGAAGGCAGGGAATGCAGTAATACAGCTCAGAAAGACAGACATCTAAAACAATGAAAACCCAGCAACTTTCAGGTTCCTGAAAAATTTCTTTTTATGAAACAACAGAGTATTCCCTAGTGAGACCCAAACAAATTAGAAAGTGAGTTATTTTGGTACATGGACCTTATCTTGTTCATCACTGCATTCCCAGCAAATAGAATGGTGCCTGGCACATAAGAGGTACCAAAAAAATACATTTCTCAAGTGACTGAATAAATAAATGAATGAACAAATACCCCAAAAGTGAGATATTTCAGGGATTGTTGTTGTTGTTGTTGTTTTGTCTTGTTTTTTTTGAGACAGAGTCTGGCTCTGCTGCCCAGGCTGAAGTGCAGTGGCATGAAAATGGCTCACTGCAGTCTTGACCTCCTAGGCTCGAAAGGTCCTCCCACCTCAGCCTCCCAAGTAGTTAAGACTACAGAAGTGCCACCACGCCTGGCTTATTCTTCGATTTTTTATAGAGACGAAGTCTCACCATATTGTCTAGGCTGGTCTCAAATTCCTGCACTCAAGTAATCCTGCCCCCTTGGCCTCCCAAAGTGCTAGGATTACAGGTGTGGGCCACCACACCCAGCAGATATTTCATATTACCCCTGAGAATATAGACATACAATATATCTTTGAGAGTATATTGTATTGATCATGCATGGAAATGATAAAAACATTATCTTTCCAAACACTAATTTACCCTGACAAATTATAAGCAGGGAGTGGTGAAAAAACACTCCTCTGCCCAGGTCTAGTGTGCCTATAGAACAAATTCTGCAAGTCTGTAGTACTGCAATTCAGTATCTCTTTAAAACAAATATTGGGCAAAATGATTCATTTAGAATCTGCAGCAACGTGAAAGGTGAGTGGTTGAACATACTAATATAATCAAGCCAGTTAATTATACTTTTTCAAGAACTATTTAATACAACAATTTCTAATTGATTCACACACTTACATAACAGAGGGTAACATCTGTTGAAAAGATTCCCTTTTAAAATTCTTTTCAAAAAAACACATTCTTTTTATCTCAAACTACCAAATGTTACTGAAATTCTTACTCTCTACTCAAACTCCTGATCTCAAGCTATCTGCCTGTCTCACCCTCCCAATGTGCTGAGATTACAGGCAAGAGCCACCCTGCCCGACCAACACTATCATTACACTTAAAGATCACTTAGTATGAACAGCTGCTCATCCTTATAACCTAAGATGAACTAAAAGTAATCATCAGCATGCCATCGACCCAAATATAAATTTTAAAAATTCTTCCCAACAAAAGATTTCATTTCCACCATGCATACTAGAAGTTAACTAAATGCCCTGAAAAGACTAAAATCTAAATCATGTGGTTAAAAGCTCAACCACTGGTTATTTAATACCACAGGAGATGAGGAAATCGCAACCACAACCAGGTTTCACCTCAACTCTCAAATTATGACTCATCTCAGTAATGGCCCAATAATTTATCTGGCATGACCTCCATGAGATGGTGCTTAGGAACATTTGCAATGAAATGAGCATTTTATCTCAAAAAATAGAAGCTACTGATTGTCTTTTTTTTTTTTTTTTTTTTAGACAGGATCTTGCTCCCTTAGCCAGGCTGGAGTGTGTGGGTACAACCATTGCTCACCGATCCTAGCTCACTGCAGCTTCCATTTCTCCAGCTCAAGCAATACTCTCGCCTCAGCCTCCTCAGTAGCTAGGACTACAGGCGTACACCACCACACCAAGCTAATTTTTTTTTTTTTTTGGAGAGACCACGTGTCCCTATGTGGCCCAGGCTGGTCTTGAGCTCAAGCTATCCTTTCGCCTCCCCCTTCCTAAGTGCTGAGATTACAGGCGCGAAGCACTCTACCGTCTTTAACAGTTAACACTATGCCTCAACCAAACAGTATAACTGCTCTCATAATGACCCAAATGAAAATGCCCAATAAAAAATATTTGTCTAACTTTTAAATGTTTCCTGTTAAAACGTGTCACTTACAGAAATAAACTGACTTTTTAGTTTGAACAAAATAAAACATCTGTGTATCATAAATGTTAAAAGCATTTGCTGCTATAAATCTGGCTTTAGCATTCTAATAAATCAAAAAGCAGGTGTAACTGCAGCTCAGTGCTTATGCCTTAAAAAGTTTATGTGCACATTTTGCACAAGATCAGGTGGACACAAGTTGAGAGTACCATACAATTACTAAGGGATTCGATACTTTTGGCAGACTGAATAAGTAGGCAGCAAGTCACGATTTGCCCATTATGCTAGACCCCCAAAAATCTGTTTACTGTTCAAATTTATTTTAAAACCATCCTCTCATTTGGTGAGATCATAGAATTCTGGAGTTGGAAGGCACGTCCAGAACAAAATAATTGATTACCCTGGCCTTATCAGACTGAAGTTCTGAAAGAATAACTGACTTGCCTTGAATGTGGGTTGGTGGCAGAGACTGGACTACAACTCAAATTTAAGGAGCTTTTAAATAAGCCAGACTGCCAATGTCATGGAAAGGGGCCCTTTCCTGCTCGTCTCTCTTTTCTACAAAAACATTTAAACCTTCAAAGTTCTTCCTTCCAATCCACTTCACAGGTGAAAGTGACTTGCCTGCTCCCCCTTCTGTGTACTGGCACTTTCTTCCACTACTTCTCACACAGTTAACAGAATTCCCAAACGTAAGGATACTTCATTGAAAATCCCTAAGAAAATATTATCTGGGGACAGCGTCCAAAATCATGCTTGCTAAGCTCGAACAACCTCAACAAGAGAACTTTTTAAATAAAAATGTTAAGAAAATTAAAAGAAATCCAGGAAAGAGTTCTTAAAATTAAATCTTGATTTTAAAGGGTCCATTCCAGTCCAATACTCTGCAACTCAGTTATTAACAAAATGTTCTTAAAGTATGAATACTAAGTGTGAATAAGGACGGAGATCGCAACAACACAAGTAGGGTGACCGAGAATTGTTCCAGTGGCTACAGAGGGCAAAGATTAGTATTATTACACTAGCAAAGAAGTTGCAGGTGCATTTCCCACCCTCTAGAAGTCGCGCAGTCTCAAACACTCCCCTGAAGAGGCCAGAAGGACTCAACAAGCCCCGGAATCGAGCAGAGCGAATTCACTCTGAGGGTCCGGAGAGGCCAGGCAGAGGAAGAGGAGCCCCGGACCCGCCTTCTCCACAGCCTCCTGCTTAAGCCTGTCCTAGCCCTCCGCCTCTCCCCCGCTTCCCCCGTCACGCGAGCCCACATACCTGTGAGATAGTTGGTCCACTTGTACAGAACCCCCTCCATGCTTCAGAGCCCCACACCGCACATCCTCTCGGCCCGGCGCCGGCCGCGGTGATGGGGTAGGCGCGGGGCCTGGGGCAGGCCCTCCCGGCCCGCCCGGGACCCCTCCCCCGGCGCCCGGCGCAGGCACGAAGCTGCCCTCTGATCGCGCGCGCCGCCGGGACGTGGCGGCCCTTAGAGTCCGGGACGGCGGTTGCCGCTTGGAGCTCGGGGGCCGCGAGGCGCGGGCCCAGACATCCCTGGATAAGCCTCGGCGGCGGCGGCGGCGGCAACAGCGGCCGCCACAGCGGCAAAAATGCGACCGCGACCGGCTTCCTGCTCGCGCTTCCGCGGCTCGGCTGCTCCCTCTCTCGCCCAGGCGCTGCCTCCTCCTCGCCCGCCTTCCTTCCCCCCGGGCTCCCAATTTGTTTTCATTAACCCCGACGTCGCATTCACTTCCTGGATGAAAGGGGCCGGATCGTCCCGGGAAACCCCTCCCCGTCGGCGGGGCCGAAGGAGCGGGCGCGGCCTGCGGCCTAGCCGCCTAGCCCAGGGCTGCGCGAGGAGGGCGGTCCGGCGCGTCGCACCGTCGGCCTCCCAGCCAGGGCCGCCTTACTCCTCCCTGGGGCCCATAGTCAACGGCCCCGCGGCTCGCCAGTCTTCCCCTTGGTCGCCAAGGCCCAGGCTGAGCGCCCCCGAGGCCGAGGCCTTCGAGCTCCGCTGCGCGCGCATCCCCCGGGGCCCACCGGAGGAGGAGCTCCCCGCGCACTCGTCCCGCAGGCACTTAGTTCTCCCCGGGTTTCCTGTAACTAAGCCTCAGGTCCTTTCGGTGATTATTTCTTCTTCAAAAATAAATAAAAGCCTTCTTATTTCTGTTTGCTTCGTATTTTCCTCATATTCAGGGGGATCTGAAATTTATCTCCTAGGAAGGCAGTGTGCAGCAGTCGGGGTCCTCTCACAAGGAACAGCGATGGCCCCCAAGGAACTGTCATCACGCCATAATTAACCTTGGATAGCCACAGTTACTTAGAATGTAAGACATGGAACTCGACTTTGGGATTTTATTCTACAAATGGGGGACTTTCCCCTAGCTTTTATGATTTTTGAAACTCCTGCTTGGGCGCAATAGTCATCTTACATAATCGACAGTAATTTTAAGGTTTACGGAATTTTGCAAACTTGAAGCAAAGCACATGAATCAGGCTCGGTGCTGCAGCTTTTCTTCGCATCACTGAGGTGGAATAGCAGCTCTACTCCCGGAACCTAATCCAGGCGAATGCAGAAGGCCTTTGCAGGTTTTCTGGTTTGGTAGTCTTTGGGTGTTCACTTCGAAACAAGGTGAATTGATGGATGGATATGTAATAAATCGAATATAGTTAAATGATAGGATCTAAGTGGTGAGTGTACGAGTGTTTACTGTAAAATTCAACTTTTCTGTGTATTTTAAGGATTTTCATATTAAAATGGGGGTGAGTGGAGTGGTCACAGATTTGCCCAAATCCCTGATGCGTAATTAGCTGTGAGATTGGGACAAAATGTCCAATACTCAAATTTTCTTGACTGATGTGTAAAATGACGTATCCCATGGGATTGGTACAAAAAAGTCGAAAGAGCATTTCCCGCACTACCAGAGGCCCTCGAATCAAGGGCGACCCCGAGTGGCGGGGGAAAGAAATGCAAGCCAGCGGCGGACGCTGAATCGTGGAGGTCGGCTCCCTGCCACGCCTGCAGCCAGGCGGAGGGGCTGCGGTACCGCGGTTTCGTCGCGTCTGGCTGGCCTTCGGGTTGTGCCAATCAGCCTGAAACCTCTGAATGCAAGACTCCGACCCGAGAATGTGCTTCAAGGACACCCCAGAAGCACCCAGAAAGCCACCGCCAGCCTATTTTTTACGCTCCTCTTCCATCATGTCTCTCCTTCACCCCAGTATTTGCTTGTTCCCTAAGGGTCTTAGAAGCCTTTTGCTTTCCAGAAATGACAACCATATTCCCTGACTCTATGACATCCCAAGCTGTTTATTTCGTCTTATGCCAATTTCATTTTAGAAAATCCAAACGTTGTCACCCAACCCTGAGGAAACCGGCTGTAAAATATGCGGGTTTAGCTAGAAGAAGCGGAGCGACTGTGCGGTGCGATCTCAGAGACTGAGGACAGCCAGCCCGAGGGCCTAGAAACAGCGTTAACCGCGCCGAGCACGCAGCAAGAGGAGGAGGGGAGCCGGGCCGCGTCTATGGCCCCGCCCCGGCCCTTTGTGACGCCGGACAACGCCTGCCACGCGTCGGAACTCGCCGCGGGACAGCCACGGGTCGCGAGTGACACGCGGGAGGGAGCGCGGTGTTCTGCTGGAGCCGATGCCAGAAACCATGCATTTCTTATTTAGATTAATTGTTTTCTTTTATCTGTGGGGGGCTTTTTACTGCTCAGAGACAAAAGATAGAGATGAGCACCGAAGAAGTGAAAATAGAAGTTTTGCATCGTCCAGAAAACTGCTCTAAGACAAGCAAGAAGGGAGACCTACTAAATGCCCATTATGATGGCTACCTGGCTAAAGACGGCTCGAAATTCTACTGCAGGTAGGAAATGCTGCGAGCTCCCGGCGCATCCAGTTGTACACAATCTTGCCTGCCTCCACCAAGCAGAAGCCTCATTGGTTGGTTGGTTGGGGTTTTACTTTTTAACAGTAAAAGTTGAGCCCTTTATTCATAGAAAAAAATCACATTACATGGCAGTAGTTCTTTAACAAACTGAATATTTCTATTTAAAAAGTATTGAAAATGTTGTTCCAATAAATCAAAAATACAATACATCCCCACACACACCACCCACCACCATTACCCTTGGGACCTCCAGAATTAAATCCAGGTTCTGCCTGTAAGGATGTTCACATTTTTCCTTTGCCAGTAAGTATTGAGTCTTTACGGAGGAATACATAGAATAGTTAAAGAGATTTAATTCTGGCCTTTACAAGCACAATTTCTATAGGTCGTGGCCATTTTCTATCTATCAAGAAGCCACTACAAGGATGACTTTCCTGGTGACTTCTGGTGGGCCCTGCTCCCCCATTCCCCCTGGTGCCTACTCTGATTTAATTACTCAGAGGGAGAATCTTTTCTTCACCCTAAGATAGGACTGGGAAAGATAGTTCCATCCATTTAGAATAAAATAGAGAATTTTCATAAGAATTTATACAATTTTGTAGTTTAATGTTACATTATATTGGAACTTAAGAATTTAATAAATTCTATTATTGGAATTTAGTAAGAAAATATACCATTTTAAATTACTACTAAAATGACTTTTTAAGGCTAAACCTGCCCCATCATTTTTTACAACAAACTCAGAGAAGTTAAATGAGTTCTTTGTACAAGCCATGCAGCTAGTTAGGGGCTGGAGACTCATTAAAAAGTTAACTGTTGAATACCAAGATTAGCTGGGCATGGTGGTGCGTGCCTGTAGTCCCAACTACTCGGGAGGCTGAGGCAGGAGAATTGCTTGAACCCGGGAGGCAGAGGTTGCAGTGAGCCGAGATCACGCCATTGCACTCCAGCCTGGCGACAGAGTGAGACAACGTCTCAAAAAAGAAAAAAAAAAATTAACTGTTGAATAGTTTTTCTAAAGATAAGAATTTTAAACAATGAGATGGCTCTTAATGATTAGCTTTGGGCAAATCATACTTCTTTCTGGTGACTATAGGGAAGTTTGAGTCAAATACCCCATTAAGGGTTTTAGAAAGAGTCCTTGTATGGGAATGATGGTTGAGAGGACTTCAATTTTAAATTAAAATAAGCCCAGCTGTATTTTCAAGTTTGATTTCTTGAAATCAGTTTACTTAAGTGCTGTTTTTTATTATAGCCGGACACAAAATGAAGGCCACCCCAAATGGTTTGTTCTTGGTGTTGGGCAAGTCATAAAAGGCCTAGACATTGCTATGATGGATATGTGCCCTGGAGAAAAGCGAAAAGTAGTTATACCCCCTTCATTTGCATATGGAAAGGAAGGCTATGGTAAGATGTTTAATTTTAATTTCTTGTTGGACTTATATTTAAAAAATAATTCATAGGTTTCTAGTTATATATGTCTGAAAGAATTGAAAGCACAGTCTCAAAGAAATATTGGTACAGCCATGCTCTTAGCAGCGCATACAATTGCCAAAAGATGGAAGCAACCCACATGTCCATAGATAAAGAAATGGATAAACAAAATGAATATATGCGTATATGGAAGCCAGGCACAGTGGCTCACGCCTGTGATCACAACACTCTGAGAGGCCAAGGTGGACAGGATCACTTGAGGCCAGGACCAGGCTGAGCAACAGCAAGACCCTGCTCTACAAGAAAAAAAAAAAACAAAAAACCATGAAATGGAATATTATTCAGCCTTAAAAAGGAAGAAAATTTTGAGACATGCACCAACATGTATCAACCTTAAGGACATTACGCCAAATGAAATAAACCAGTCACAAAAAGACAAATACTATATAATTCCACTTATATGAGGTACCTAGAGTAGTCAAATTAGTAGAGACAAAGTAGAAGGGTGATTGCCAGAGGCTGAAGTGAGAGGGAAAAAGGGAAGTGTTGACCAGTGGGTGTAGAGTTGCAGTTTTGCCCAATGAAAAGAGTTCTGGAGATTGGTTACATGGCAGTGTAAGCATGCTTTACTGAACAACACACTTGAAAATCGTTGTGATGGTAAATTTTATGTTATGTATATTTTACCACAATTAAAAACAAAAAAGTAAAATAAATAAAAATAAAAACATGAAATAAAGAACTATAGAGCCCAATGACCTTCAGCGATATCTAGTTCAGTCTAGTCCCCTCTTTTTGCTTATAAAGATAACATGACATGTTGGAATATGCCAGAGTTCTTTTCTTCTACATTGTGGCAACATCACGATGACTGTATATATTCTATAAGCTCTACCTTAGGCATTTTTATTTGTTTTCAGCATACGTTATTATTACATAAATGTTTATAACACAGACCCAGGTTAAATTTGTTTATAAGCAGTACCCAGGTTAAATTCGTAAAACTCAGAAACCGGAACATGTGGGTTTAGAGTAAAAGGACAGCAATGGTACATTGTAAAAGGAACATCTGAGATATGGTAAGCTGTCAGTCACTATTACCCCAATACAGGATAAGCTTTCAAATGTGCAAGAAATGATCTTATTTGTTCAGTATCTTGCCTATTTTTAAAAATCCTAGAGCAAAAAGATCTGAAAACCTAGATAAAGCACATAAATGGAAAAATACTTGTAACGTGCATGAAGACTTACTAACCAATAATGAAAAGGATATATCCCTAGAAATGAGCCAAATTCATAAATAAGCAGCCCACTAACAAAAAGCAAATGGCCTTTAAGTCTATGAGAATACCTAATTTTATTTATAATTAAAGATAAATTAAAACAAAAATGAGACACCATATTTCATTAGATTCCCAAAGACAAAAACAACTTGGCAAAAGCATGGAAAAACCAGCATTATTGCTGGGAATGTAAATCATTCAACCTCTCTAACAATTGTCATCAAAAGTGAAAATGCAGGCCAGGCATGGTGGCTCACGCCTGTAATCCCAGCACTTTGGGAATCTGAGGTAGGCGGATCACTTGAGGTTGGGAGTTCAAGAGCAGTCTGGCCAACATGGTGAAACCTTGTTTCTAAAAATAGAAACATTGGACGGGTGTGGTGAAGTGCGCCTGTACTCCCAGCTACTCCGGAGGCTGAGGCAGGAGAATCGCTTGAACCCGGGAGGCAGAAGTTGCAGGGAGCTAAGATTGGGCCACTGTACTCCAGCCTGGGCAACAGAGCAACACTCCATCTCAAAAAAAAAAAAAAAAAAAAAATTAAAATGCACGTATCTTCTTATCCAGTAGTTCCATTACCAGAAATGTGCACAAAGGTATATGTAAAAGAAAATTCACTGCAGGCATTTTTGGGGGGGGGGGAAGGTAGCAAACAGCTGGAAACCACCTGCCTATCCATCAATAGGAGATTAGTTAAATAAATTATAGTATATCTATACAATGAAGTACTGTGCAGCCAGTAAAAAGAATGAAGTAGAGCTACACTTATTAATATGTTAAAAATAAAGTAGAGGCCAGGCATGGTGGCTTCATGCATATAATCCCAGCACTTTGAAAGGCTGAGGTGGGAGGATCACTTGAGCCCAGGAGTCTTAAGGCAGCCTCGGCAATGTAGGGTGACCCCATCTTTACAAAAAATTAAAAAGTTAGCCAGGAGTGGTGGTATCTGCCTGTGGTCACAGCTACTCAGGGTGCTGAGATGGGGGGATCCCTTGAGCCCAAGAGGTTGAGGCTGCAGTGAGCTGTGATCTGTCATGCCACTGCACTCCAACCTGGGCAGCAAAGCAAGACCCTGTTAAAAAAAAAAAAAAAAAAGTGAACTAGATTATATTCCACTTTGGGGATATATATTGAGCATCAGTGCCAGACTTTGTTCTAGGCACTGGACATAAAGCAGTGGCCAAAGTAGACACTACTCCCAATCCTCTATGAGCTTGTATTTCAGAGGAGGAGTTTCACATATGCATGTATCTACACACAATACATCTGGGAGAATATGCAGTCATCTGATAACATTAAGTGTTCCTGGGAAGGAGGCCTCAGGGTCAAGGATGAGAAGATTTCTTTTCACTCTAACATTTTGTACCATTTGAAATTTTTATCGTGCATGTATTGATTTTTCCAAAATTAAATTTTTAAATTACAAAAATTAAGTGTAGCAGAATAGAGAAGAACAATTTTAAAGCAGGCAGGGAGGATGGGTAGCCTGACAGACAGGCATCTTGCATCCTCAGTTAGGTCCTTGCTCCCGGTTGCTGCTTGAAGACTATACAGAAAGAATCTCTGCCTCCTTATGCTATTTAGAGCCACTGCTAATTCCACCTATTTGAAATAGTATACAGTTAGAGATTAATTTTCCAAAATGAGATATTGACATTGTTCTCAAGTATTTCATGGAAGTGGCATGCCTTCTTTGAGGCAGTTGTCTTAGTCATCAAGAGTTATTTCATTACGAGAAATACCTAATGTAGGTGACGGGGGATGGATGCAGCAAACCACCATGGCATGTGTATACCTATGTAACAATCCTGCACAATCTGCACCTGTACCCCAGAACTTAAAGTATCTTTTAAAAAAAGAGTTATTTCCAGCAAAATCGGGGCATCAGTGTCCCACATTGGATTGGGGGGAGGTCAGTGCTGCAAGTCAGACCCAGTCAGGATTAAAACACCTAAAGAGACAATTTCCAGATAACTTCAGCTTTATTTTTAATGCTTTTTGCCAATAATTTGATCCCATCAGAATAGCTCCCATGGCACCATAGTTTATATATCCTGTTTTTATTTGTACAGGAACCTGGGAGAAAGAGAAAGAAAATTGAAAATAAATTAAGTTCAATGCAAAAAATTAGTTGTGCTAAAAATGTTGTCAACAGTTGAGACCACTTCTAGGCAAAGTGACGTAGGCAAAGTTTGCCTTTCAGTCTCTTCTTCGTTTTCAGAGTTTTCCTTTCTGTCTTGAGTTGTGTCGTCAGATGCCTCCACATTCTGCCTACCACCAGAGCACGCACTCTCCCATCTGCCTAGAGCACCCACATCTGTCATCATCAGGTGCTCATCCAGCGTCCACTACCATCAGGCAAAGGATTACTTAGCTTATCCTTTTCATAAACTAATTTATGCTTAGATATGAATGACTACCCCAGGCTGCCTAAGCTCTTAATAAATCAGAAACTTGCTGCAGAGATATAGAAGTTTGACATGAAACAAGTTCATATTCAATTGGAGGTATCTTTAACAAACATTAAAGTGATAAATCTCACTAGTAATACCACCAGCACCCTCATTTTACAGGTAAGGAAACTGAAGCCCAAAAAGTGTGGTAATTGGACCATAGTGAATATTGGCCTTGCCTGCATTACAATACCTTGGATTACAATATTTTAAAAGTTGCAGTGTAGATCTTAAGTAACTGTTTAACAGACAACTTATTGATTAAGTAACCTTTTAAAAGTAATTTGTTTTTAAGACCTAACATTAGCTATAACTTTATTTTAGGTAGTACTTGAAGAAGTCTTTCTTCAACCATATATCCTTGTCTCATGTCACAGAGCACCCCTGCATGTCTTGAAATGCATGTGACTTTTTAGTGCTTAAATAACAATATATGCGGTATGTATATATTCTTTACCTTAATTCCTACTTCTTTGATCTGCTTCTCTAAACATAAGTAGTTCTGTAGCAAATGCATATTTTTCTCTTTTTTATACTTTAGTTTGTTATTTACAAGAAAAAGAAGTAATTGGCAATATATATATATTTTTTTCTTTGAAACACAATCTCACTCTGTCGTCCAGGCTGGAGTGCAGTGGTGCAATCTTGGCTCACTGCAGCCTCCGCCTCCCGGGTTCAAGCAATTCTCCTGCCTCAGCCTCTGAGTAGCTGGGATGACAGGCACATGCCTCAGCTAGTTTTTGTATTTTTAGTAGATACAGCGTTTCACCATATTGGCCAGGCTGGTCTTGAACTCCTGGCCTCAGGTGATTGACCCATTTCAGCCTCCCAAAGTGCTAAGATTGCAGAGGTGAGCCACTGCACCTGGCCAGTATTTTCTATGTTTACAGCAAAATTGTTCAGAAACTGCATATGTACCTATGATATTTTTTCTTAAGAAATATGAATTTGTACTTTGGACTGGGTGCAGTGGCTCACGCCTGTAATCCTAGCACTTTGGGAGGCCGAGGCAGGTGGATAACCTGAGGCCGGGAGTTCAAGAACAGCCCAGCCAACATAGTAAAACCCCACATCTACTAAAAATACAAGAAATAGCTGGATGTGGTGGTACACACCTGGATTCCCAGTTACTCGAAAGGCTGAGACAGGAGAATTACTTGAACTCAGGAGGTGGAAGTTGCAGTGAGCCAAGATTGTGCCACTGTAGCCTGGGCAACAGAGCAGATTCTGTCTCAAAAAGTAAATAAATAAATTTGAATTTGTGTTTTGAATTTGCCTTGAATTATTGTCAGGAGTAATTGTTTTTCTGTCATAAGGAGATTATAACTGGGCAAAATAGGAATGGGTTTTATAAAATGATTCAATCTCTAGCATTCTACTTTAAATTCAGGTAATATGTGGTGCATTAGGTTAGGATTTTTATGTTAGTCATATGATGCATGGGTAGATCTTTCTATGTTCTCTCTTTGAAAATTACTAATCTGCTACTCTTTTTGGCTATAACTCACAAACTCTTTTCTCTTCAGACTATATAAAGACTTCAGCAAGATTGCTTCACTTTTTTATTAAAGAAATTGCTATTTCCTTCCAAGCACAAACATTTTAAAAATAAGTGATACGGGTCATTCATTTGGCAAATAATGGACTGCCAATAATAGATCAGGCACTGTGTGGGACACTGGCAATCTACTGATGACACAAGCTACCAGCTGCCCCTTAGCAAGTCATTTCTGCAGGTCATTTTTATGAAATGTTTATCTGAAATAACCCACAGCTTATTAAAACCACCTGTGACATCATGGCCTGGCATGGTGGCTCACGCCTATAATCCCAACACTCTGGGAGGCCGAGCCAGTGGATCATTTGAGGTCAAGAGTTTGAGACCAGCCTGAGCAACGTGGTGAAACCCCATCCCTACTAGAAGTACAAAAATTAGCCGGGTGTGGTGGTGGGCACCTGTAATCCCAGCGACTCGGGAGGCTGGGGCAGGAGAAATGCTTGAACCCAGGAGGCAGAAGTTACATTAAGCCGAGATCACACCGTTGCACTCCAGCCTGGGCAACAGAGGAAGACTAGTGTCTCAAAAAAACAAAAAAAAAAATCTGTACATCAGCTAATAGGTTTACTTAATTAAAGAGAGCTATTCTGGCCAGGTACAGTGGCTCACATCTGTAATCCTACAACTTTGGGAGGCCGAGGCGGCAGATCACCTGAGGTCAGGAGTTCAAAACCAGCCTGGCCAATGTGGCAAAACCCCGTCCTTACTAGTAATACAATGCCTTGTGTGTACCTTTAATCCTAGCTACTCAGGAGGCTGAGGCAGGAGAATGGCTTGAACCTGGGAGACGGAGGCTGCAGTGAGCAGAGATAGCACCACTGTACTCCAGCCTAGGAGACAGAGTGAGACTCTATCTCAAAAAAAAAAAAAAAAAAACCAAATAAAAATATAAAAATAAAAATAAAGAGAGGTATTCAACTTAATGCTTAAAAATGTGTATTGTGATTAGAAATTTCTTTGTAAAATTGTTTCTGAATTTTTCTTTTATTTTTAATTCTTTTTTTTTTAATAGAGACAGGGTCTCACTACGTTGCCCAGGTTGGTCTTGAACTCAAGTGATCCTCCTGTCTCAGTCTCCCAAAATGCTGGAATTACACACACGAGCCACCATGCCTGGCCTGTTACTGGATTTTTGTATCATTGTACTTATTTTTTAATGTCTATAGAAAATTTGAAAGACAAATATGTTGATACTTTTATTTATGCTTCCAAATAACTAAACAAAATCATTTTCTAAAAGATTACTCATCTATGCTTTGAAATTTTTCTGCCTATGCATCTCCATAGGAGAGTGCAGTTGTCCCTTAGAACCTGTTAGAGATTGGTTCCAAGATCTTCTCATGGATTCCAAAATCCACAGAAGCTCAAGCCCCTGATATAAAATGGCATTGTATTTGCCTTTAACCTCTGCATATCTTCCCATGTACTTTAAATTATCTCTAGGTTACTTATAATATCTAATACAATGTAAATGTTATGTAAAAGGTTATTATCTTGGTTAGGAAATAATGACAAGAAAAAAGTCTGTACAAGTTCATTACAGACACAACTCTCCTTTTTTTGTATGAATATTTTCAAGCCAAGACTGGTGAATCCACAGATGCAGAACCCACAGATGTGGAAAGTCCTATCCATGTATTAATAAAAAGTTTATGATTTGTACTTAAATTAAGCAAGAAATAGTGGTCCTATAGGTCCTTTGAATTGACTTTGTTTAGAAACATATGGAAATAAAATTCCTAAAAAAGTATTTATAAAAAAGAGAATAAAAACAAAAAAGAAAACTATCGAAAAGGCAAAAAAAAATTACAAAAGATGAGAAAATTTTTAATTTTTAAATATTCAGATAGCAATTCTTATCAACATGAAATAATATAATATGGTTATGGCAGTTTATGAATAAATATTTGAAACATATCTTCATGTAAGTTAAACTGTTAAAATTTATACCCTTAGCAGAAGGCAAGATTCCTCCTGATGCTACACTGATTTTTGAGATTGAACTTTATGCTGTGACCAAAGGACCACGGAGCATTGAGACATTTAAACAGATAGACACGGATAATGACAGGCAGCTCTCCAAAGCCGAGGTAATTCAAACCAATTTCATGTGTATAGTCTAATTTTTTTAATCACAGTTTAAATACATGTGTTACAACTATTATTTTTTATGTCTAGCTAACATGGGCTCTGATCACTGCTTTTATAGAGCTGGTCACTAAAAAAAAAAAAATCTAAGCTTTTTCAGTATAAACCTTGTGAGTCATCCTGTTCAATTGCCTTTCTATCTGCAAGAGAGTCATTAAAATCTCGAATTATTCGTCTCTACAGTGCTCTTCCAGTTTCTAGACTACACTGGCATATCTCTTTTTCAGACAGCACTATAAGAATTTGTAACAGGGCAAATAATTCACACCTCATAGGATTATGAGGAGGACATGGGATTATGAAAAGAGCTAGCAAGGATCTGAATTGAGTGAGCTAGAAAGTTGGTAAACAGGAGCAAGGAGTTCAGCCAGCTAGCTTCTGTATCTCAGTCTTGTAATAAAGATCTTGTAATAATAATGATAATTATGCTGGGTGCATGGCTCATGCCTATAATCTCAACACTTTGGGAGGCCAAGGTGGGAGGACTGCCTGAGCCCAGGAGTTCAAGACCAGCTGGAGCAATATAGGGAGACCCCCATCTCTATAAAAAATTTAATAAAATTAGCCAGGCATGGTGGTGCATAACTATAGTCCCAGCTACTCAGGAGGCTGAGGTAGGAGGATCACTTGGGCCCTACTGCACTCCAGCCTGGAAGATAGACTGAGACCTTGTCTCCAAAAAACAAAAGGTAATAATAGATAACTTTTATTTTGTACTTTTAGTACCAGTTACTACTTATAAGCACATAAGTATGTGAACTTACCAAATCTTCATGATAGTTTGTGGAGTAGAGACTATTATCATCTCCACTTTGTAGATGGGGAAAATGACACTCAGGTTAACTAGCCAAAAATATCATAGTAGTAAGGGGCAAAACCAGGATTATAACCTGGGCAATCTGGTTCATGACTGTGTTCTTACATTTTAATTTTTTTAATTTTTCTTAGAGACAGGGTCTTGCTCTGTTGCCCATGCCAGGAAGCAGTAGAGTGATCATAGCTCACTGCACCCTTGAGCCCCTGGGCTCAAGTGATCACCCCAGCATGCCACCATACCCAGCTAATGTTTTTTTCTTTTTGGAGAGACGGAGTCTCACTATGTTGCCCTGGCTGGTCTCGAGCTCTTGGCCGCAAGTGATTCTCTTGCCTCAGCTTCCCAAAGTGCTGCGATTACAGATGTGAACCACCATTCCTGGCCCACTACTGTATTTTTTTTTTAAAGAATAGAAAAATATTAATAAAATTTTATTACTTTTTAAAAATAAATAAAATTTTTTTCCAGCAAGGAGGCCCTCCCGGGTGCGAGTGTTCCTTGCCCACTACTGTATTTTTAACTTTGGGCCCAGACTGCTTCTTTCAGAGAAAATCATGAATGTTTCAAGTCTAATACTATGTGTGTGTGTGTGTGTTATATATGTATGTATATATATATATATATATACACATTTTTTTTTTTTTTTTTTTTTTAGACGGAGTCTTACACTGCTGCCCAGGCTGCAGTGCAGTGGTGCGATCTTGGCTCACTGCTATCTCTGCCTCCTGGGTTTGAGCAATTCTCCTGCCTCAGGCTCTCGAGTAGCTGGAACTACAAGGCATGCGCCACCACGCACAGCTAATTTTTTTGTGTTTTTAGTAGAAATGGGGTTTCACCATGTTGGCCAGGATGGTCTCAATCTCCTGACCTCATGATCCACCCGCCTCAGCCTCCCAAAGTGCTTGGATTACAGGTGTAAGCCACTGTGCCTGACCTCAAGTCTAATACTGTTTATTAAAGTCTACTGTCTTACTTAGTCCCACTCACCATACTTTTGCTTAACATGAGTAAATCAGCTATCTCCCCCTTAACTAATTTGGAGGCATTTCACTCTACCACCTAAGTGAATAGTAAAAGATAACTGAGTTGATTTCAAGTGATAAAAATAAGTCTTTTTCATCTCCCTTGCCAATCCTTTCCCCACCTAGTTCACCTTCTTACGCCAGGATATTAGTAATGACTTTCCCTTCAAGCATCTTGGTTAGCCAACAATGGAAGAAAGAGAAGGGAACATTTCCTGTTCTTAAGAAGAAAAGCAGTTATCAGGGTGGCAAATGGTTCCCAATGTGTACTTCTCTACTGACTCCTTATCACCCTTTTTTAGAGTCAATAGCAGCTGCAGATGAATTCACATAGTACCCAGGAGCTCTGCCTGTGCACACAGACCACTTATTATCACAGGCACACCAAGAGCCATGTTCTGCAGTATGAATACCTCTCAGTAAGACATTAGGGGATCTTAAGTTATTTTCTGGAAAATAAAAATAGACACAATCCAAAATAGTAATCTACCTAGCTACAATTTTTCCAGTTGTCTATGTGATATCAGCTGCTTTATCACCAGATGGACGAGAGTGATTTTCACTCACTTGAATAATAATAGCTATTCTTTATTGATGGTCATAATTATTATTCTAGTCTTCACATCAGTCCTAAAATATAGCTACTTACTTACCTCCTTTTACAGAGGACAAAACTGAGGTTCAGAGAGGTTAATTTGCACAAGAACACACAGCAAATCTAAGGCAAAGGCTGAATTTGAAACATGAACTAAAAAAAAAACAATTTGATTCATTGTCAGAAAGATTAAGTAAACTATTTCATCAGTGTGCAGGGAGGAACATTTAAAAAAGAAATAGGGGCTGAGTGCAGTGGCTCACGCTTGTAATCCCAGCACTTTGGGAGGCTGAGGCGGGCCGATCACCTGAGGTCAGGAGTTCGAGACCAGCCTGACCAACATGGTGAAACCCCATCTCTACTAAAAATACAAAAATTAGCTGTGCATAGTGGCGGGTGCCTGTAATCCCAGATACTCAGGAGGCTGAGGCTGAATCACTTGAATCCGAGAGGCAGAGGTTGCAGTGAGCCAAGATCGCACCATTGCACTCCAGCCTGGGCAACAGAGAAAGATTTGGTCTCAAAAAAAAAAAAAAATTTTTTTTTCTTTAGTATTAATAAAAATGGGGGAAATATAGTCTTTTATTAAATGAAAAAGTGGAAATAGTGTGGAACCCATTACTAGCAAAATTAAGGTCATATTCTTACCAACTGTCTTTGTGTACCTCTGTTCTATAGTGTACTGGAAAAGGAGTCGAGTGAAATGAAAAAATCAATTGACTAACTTAGAAACTGAGAAGTATTTGAAGCTATTAAAACTGATTTACACCACATAGGATTGCTAAGCTCCAGCTGGAAGAAAAAAATGCGTCTCGCTCATGTAGGACCAAAGTCCCATTTGAGAACAGTTGATATATCCTTCATTAAGGTCCACCGATTGCTCTAAAATAAAGTCTACTTGCAATGGGTTGACCCTGAGATATGTATTACTAAAAACCTCTCAAACTCTAGCTTTCAAAAATACTCTTGCCTCTGTAATGCCAGCCTTACTGAACATTACCTCCAGATGATTGTGCATTGCCTTCTTTAGTTATTATAAGGATTAGTGCTTTCCAATGGAAATATAATTTAGTTACACATATAATTTTAAATTTTTTATAGGCACATCTTAAAAAGTAAAAAGATATCAGTGAAATTGATTTTAATGATATCTTCACTCAATATATCTAATATATTGCTATTTCAATATGAGATCAATGTAAAAGTTTCCAATAAGATATACTTTTGAAATCTTCAAAATCTGTTATATATTTTACATTTATAGTAACATATCTCTATATGATCTAGCCATATTTCAAGTGCTTATTAGTTACATGTGGCTAGTGGCTACTATATTGGGCAATACTTCTTTTTTCATTCTGTCACCCAGTCTGGAGTGCAGTGTTGCAATCTCAGCTCACTGCAACCTACACCTCCTGGTTCAAGCAATTCTCCTGCCTCAGCCTCCTGAGTAGCTGGGATTACAGGTGCCAGCCACAGTGCCCAGCTAATTTTTTTTTTTTTTTTTTTTTGAGACAAAGTTTCACTCTTGTTGCCCAGGCTGGAGTGCAATGGCGCAATCTCAGCTCACCGCAACCTCCGCCTCCCGGTTCAAGAGAATCTCCCGCCTCAGCCAATCGAGCAGCTGGGATTACAAGCATGTGCCACCACACCTGGCTAATTTTGTATTTTTAGTAGAGATGGGGTTTCTCCATGTTGGTCAAGCTGGTCTCAAACTCCCAACCTCAGGTGATCGCCTGCCTCGGCCTCCCAAAGTGCTGGGATTACAGGCGTGAGCCAGCCAACACGCCCGGCTGGACGATATTTTTAATGTGTGTTTGCATAGAGAAATTTTATATTACATAGAGAATTAGTGAATACTTTAGGATTCCATTCTTTATTTGACATATTAGAGAGATTATTATAGTTATGTAGATTTGGAGAAGAGCTATAGAAGCACAGAAAAACTTAAAACACTAAATTTTATTTCTAAACCCATGGTTGGGTTTTACTGATTATACAACATATTCATTAGTTTTAGAGATTATAGAAATGCCAGTTTGGGTTTCATTCAGTAATGCAGTCATGAGTGATTTTCCTTTGATAAAATGAACAGCAGGGATTATTAGAAAGCATTTAATTTCAACAAAATTCATTTTAAATATCAATCTTTGAGTACGTACCACTAACCATCTATCATCTCAGGGAAAACTAATTTGAAGACCTGTTTCTCTCCAAAACATTGCTTCAAAGAGTAAGAAAAATAAAACCTCAAATAGCTTTTCAAAATGTTGCATCATTTACTATAAGTAATCTTGGACATGAGTGTCATTATTATAAACATTCCTCAAAGCTACTGGAAATTTACTGTGATATCGTTTAATTAAAGGAATGTTATTTTGGCCTTCCAGATAAATCTCTACTTGCAAAAGGATTTTGAAAAAGATAAGAAGCCACGTGACAAGTCATATCAGGATGCAGTTTTAGAAGATATTTTTAAGAAGAATGACCATGACGGTGATGGCTTCATTTCGCCCAAGGAATACAATGTGTACCAACACGATGAACTATAGCATATTTGTATTTCTAGATTTTTCAGCTATTTACTGTACTTTATGTATGAAACAAAGTCACTTTTCTCCAAGTTGTATTTTCTATTTTTCCCCTATGAGAAGATATTTTGATACCCCCAATACATATGATTTTGGTATAATAAATGTGAGGCTGTTTTGCAAACTTGCAGGAATGATATGATTGTGTTTCCTATTGCTTTATTCTGTAAACAAGAATTGTAGCAACATGAAACAGACCCCTGTGTCCCAGTGGGCATTTTTTTCCCCCTTCAGGATGTAGGAGGACATGTACAATATGTCAAAAACTGCAAGTTCTTCCCAACTTCAACCTTGCCAGCATGTGTAAACATGTTATATCCAATTGTTTTATACATTTTAAAAGTTAAAAGTGCCTCATATTTTAAAAATATTCAGTAAAGACCCAGGAAATAGCATTTCACTTGTTTATACATTTTAATTTATTTATTTATTCATTTTGAGGTGGGGTTTCGCTCTTGTTGCCCGGGTTGGAGTAAAATGGTGCAATCTTAGCTCACCACAACCTCCGCCTCCCAGGTTCAAGCAATTCTCCCGCCTCAGCCTCCCAAGTAGCTGGGATTACAGGCATGCACCACCATGCCTGACTAATTTTCTATTTTTAGTAGAGACGGGGTTTCTCCATGTTGGTCAGGCTGGTCTCAAACACCTGACTTCAGGTGATCTGCCCGCCTCAGCCAAAGTGCTGTGATTGCAGGTGTAAGCCACCATGCCTGGCCCATTTATACATTTTATAACATTACGAAGAGGATATAAAAATCCTAGAACTAAAGAGTCTTTTTTGGTATATGCGGAGGAAGAAAGCTGTATATCTCTGTTCCACAAAGAACCTCAATACAGTCTCTGTACTTTTTGTAAGCTTCTAGCCTTGGGTATTTTCCACTGGGGAATGTTTAAAGATATTTGACCAAACCAAAGACATTTTGCCTCTTATAGCAAGCATAAAGTATCTACTGCCTGGATCTTGTATTCCTTCAGACATTATAATAAATTTGCAACTCCTCTTCCCTCTTGTAAACCTTTAATATCTGCCACCCCAAGCTTTTGTCTTGATAGTTTTAAACTGATGCCATGGAATTTCTTAGTTTCCATTCCCTTTCTCTAGGTATCTCTTCCCTTATGTCACCTCATTTCCCATCATTCTTCTCATTAATGAGGAATGATCATTACAAACTGGTATGCTGTCCAATTTTTATAAATGTGCCAAACAAAGGATATACAATGCCTTAGAATTTCTGTGTCATGGCCAAATTATGATGTCCTATGACTTGAGAATAGTATGTAAGAGATGCTGTAGAAGATCACGTTGGTACCAAAGAAGGGGCACATGTCTATTGGAACATAGAAGATTTTGCATACTGCATGATATGGTTAGGCTTTGTGTCCCACCCAAATCTCAAATTATAATCCTCATAATTTCCATAATCCCCACATGTCAGTGGAGAGACCAGGTGGAGGTAATTGAATCATGGGGGCAGTTTCCCCCGTGCTGTTCTCATGATAGTGAGTTCTCATGATATCTGCTGGTTTTATAAGTGTTTGATAGTTCCTCCTGCATTCATTCTCCCTCCTGCCACCTTGTGAAGGTGCTTTGCTTTCCCACCTTCCACCATGACTGTAAGTTTCCTGAGGCCTCCGCAGCCATGGGAAACTGTGAGTCAATTTAACCTCTTTCCTTTACAAATTACCAGGTCTTAGCAGGCCAGGTGTGGTGGTTCATGCCTGTAATCCTGCACTTCACTTAGGGAGGCTGAGGCGGGTGGATCACCTGAGGTCAGGAGTTCGAGACCAGCCTGACCAACATGGAGCAATTCCGTCTCTACTAAAAATAGAAAATTAGCCAGGCATAGTCTGTAATCCCAGCTACTTGAGAGGCTGAGGCAGGAGAATGCTTGAACCCAGGAGGCAGAGGTTGCGGTGAGCTGAGATCACACCATTGCACTCCAGCCTGGGCAATAAGAGCAAAACTCCATCTCAAAAACAAACAACAACAACAACAACAACAAAAACACACACACAAATTACCAAGTTTGGGCAGTTCTTTATAGCTGTGTGAAAATGGACTAATACACTGCATATATTGGAAAGTATGGTCAGATAGTAAATAGCTCTGTTCAAAATAACTGAGTTCCAAACAAGTAAAGTTTTTTCTACCTTCTGAAACTTGCTCTTTCCAAACCATTGTTCATTCTGTAACTCCTTTACACTGTCCAAAATTCCATTTAAAAATAGTGGGCTTTCAGATGAGTAGGTACAAAAAAAAACAAAAGTATATATAGGTGTAAAACCACCATAAGATTAGTAAATAACACATATGGCTAGCACATAATTTGACACCTCATAAAACAAAAATCTGTACTATCTTTTTTCTTCCTCCCAATATTCCTTCAGTTCTATGCTCAATTTTCTAACACTTCCTCATGTGCTTAATCATTTACTCTTTGATTGCCTTCCCTCAGAAAAACCTGCTCTGTTGAAGTAAACTAAGTAACTCAATATTCTTTGTTTGGAACCTGTCTCCATTCTCTGTATCCATATTAATAAGTCACTCTATAATCTAAACTTTGTAATTCTAATCTTTTTGTCCATTATTTTTCATACAAAGTGCTTTTAAACTTGTTTTTAAAACATGACAGATAATGCCACATGAACAGGAAGATGATTCATTCTAAAACTTGTATTTACATAATTAAAAATAAATTTCTAATCATTCTACATACAGTACACTGTATTTCATATCTCCATATGCATATATATGGCATTGAGCGCCATGACTACATTTTGAGTTCTAGAATTTTAACATTCAGTTTACAATTATTTTAATAAAGGTAGATTGTAAGTAATTTAGGTTGTGTATGAAAAATTCATTTTTCTTAACAGAGTAGATTAAAAAGATCTTTCAGAACTGAGTATGTTAAATGTTTTAAACATTTTCAAAGAAACAGACGTGTCTTATCTGCCTTAACTTTACAATGACAGTAGTGAGTTTTATGAAGACAAAACTCGTGAGCACACACATATCATACAATAGCAGCCCATTACTACTATCAGTCACCTTGTTAACTGTGTATATAAAACCCCACATTGAGTGTGCTTTCAATTTGATACTGCAATTAAACATTTAGGATTACTTTAAATTATTAACACATTTTTCTCATTTTACTAGACCAAAGGCAATAGTTGAAACACCATAAAGTTGCTACTTGTGCACTCGTCATCATATGTTGAATTGAAAGTTGATTGAAAATAAAAGTGATATTTAGAAAAATCTCCATTATATAAAAAGTTATCTAAAATGATAGACTACATCCCAAAAATGATTCTTAAGTGACTGGCAAGTTTATGAAAGAACATCTCTATTCTGAATTTTATATGTAAATCTTTTTTGATATAAACAATGTTACTAATTTTCATGACAACCTAAGAAACAGACACTATTGTCATCGTCTCTACTTTATAGATGGGGAATATTGTTGGGAAACACTGCAAAGGAGAAAGGACTTACAGAGTGCCTCCATAAATTGGTTATGAGTAACAGAGAAGCAAGGAACAACAAACTGCAGAAGGCCGCAGGAGGCCTCTAAGGAGGAAGGCCTCTCCATGCCTCATGTTCCGGTGCAGGATGACCTCGGCTCTGCTACCATCAACATTGTGCTCAAGGACATAAAATCCCTTCATAGCACTATGATGTAGCCAGACTTGTAGGCTCTTTGTAAGGCCCATGTTCCACCAGCTGCACATAAATGATAAGTTAAAGATAACCACATGTTCTTGTTTTGTGAAACTCCCAAACTGCTGCTGTCATCAGTCCTTAGGATGATACACCAGTTCCGCCTCACTGATTCACTTCAGGCTCACTGATTCATCCCACCATCACTCCACCCCTACCCTATAGATCAAAGTGATTCTAATCAATAAATAGTGTGGATGAGCAGAGCTCGGGGCCTTCACTGTCACCTCCAGAGCAATAAAGTGATGGCCCCCTGGTCCCACTTTTCCTCTTTCTCATTCCTTTGTTGCCACTGAACTCAGGGTACCCACGGGTGATGTAGGGCTGGCTCCCTACATTCTGGTGCCCAATGTGGGGCTCATGGATCCCTACATTCTGGCGCACCAACGTGACAGGCTCATGGATTCCCTACAGAATATTATACCCAGACAGGTTAATTTCTTTTTTCTTTCTCGTTTTAATTTAACTCATCCAAGCAAACCTAGATAATTTAGGGAAGGTCTGTGGCACAACTGCATCTAAAACACCAACATGCTATATCCACTTTGCATTTTATTTCATCCTTTTGTGCCAAATATCAAAACAAGGAACTGCATGAAGTCTCACATACTTTTGACCATCTACAGAACACTGGAAGCACCCATAAACTGTCTCCCTTTTGAAGTTCCCCATTCCACAGAGTATGCAAGGCCCTTTGGGAATGTTGTGATTAAGTAAGTTAACTCGGATATGGGTCCCTTCTTTGACTGAAATATCAGTCATGCTGAGAGGTTTATCATAGTAGTCAGAAAAAAGATCATCCAAGTAAAGCTGTGAACGAGAAATGACATCCATCACTCTTCTATCTAAAAGGACAAAAGCAGAACAGAAATGTGTTAGAAGTCAAAATGAAAAACATATAACGCAAATAGCATTAATATGTGAATCCATTAGTCATGAAATAATTTGGCTGTTTTTTTTTTCTTTTCTGAGATAGGGTCTGGCTCTGTCACCCAAGTTGGAGTGCAGTGGCTCAATCTCCGCTTACTACAACCTCTGCCTCTGAAGCTCAAGTGATCCTCCCACCTCACCCTCCCAAGTAGCTGGGACTACAGGTGCACATCACCACAATCAACTAATTTTTTTTTTTAATTCTTTGTACAGATGTGGTTTTGCCATGTTGCCCAGGCTGGTTTCAAACTTCTGAGCTCTAGCAATCTGCTTGCCTTGGCCTCCCAAAGTGCTGGGATTATAGGCATGAGCCACCATACCAGCCAGACTTTTAAATTTAAATTTTTCCTTAACAGATGGGACTGAATAGATAACCTCATGTGTTAAGCCAGGAAACAAAAAAAAAAAAGACATTCATAGTACTCCTCAATGGACATACTTCTTTCAAATAGTATATTTCTCAATCTGTAGAGCAGTGCAAATGTTGCTGTTTCTTCCCTTTCAAATCCTCCTTTTGACACTGAAGTGACACAAAGGTCTACAAAAAAAAATTTTAGAAGATGTTATAACTTGAACAATTCATATTTTATTGTTTGATGGGGTGATGGATTCTGGTACTAATCATTCATTGTATTTTTTTTAAGTTAACTTTGACATACTTTTGGAAAAGGTAACATTCACACGGTACAAAATTAATACCAAAATACAGCGACAAATAAGTCTCTGGCCCACCCTGAATCCTGCCATAGTCCTCTACCTCAGGGGCTCAGGGGCATCCGTTTCTTGTGTATGCTTCCAGAAATACTCCATATATTTTACAAGCATAAAGGAAGATGTATGTATACATATAGGCATATAAAATTATTTATGCCCAAATAGTTACATATAATACTCAGCTCTTTAAAAATATCTCTTAAAAGTATATACTCTTAATGGCTTCATAGTATTCTGTTGTAAGGATGCATCATTAATCTCCTTACAGTTGCTTCCAATCTCTTGTTATTGAGTACTGAATATACTTGTACTCATATAATTTCATATATGTGTAAATATATCTGTAGGATAAATTCCTAGAAGTAGAAGTCCAAATTATATGTATATTTTAAATTCTTATGGATATATCAGTCCATTTATATTCTTCCCAACCATCAATAAAACTGTAAAAACCTAAAGTTATCCAATTACAATTTACTTAATAAGACCTAGTATTTGAAAGCATAACACGGTGACTACAGTCAAAATAATGTAATTGTACAGTTTTTTTCTCCATCTTAGAATTTGTACATTTTAAAATCACTAAAAGAGTATAATTGGATTGTTTGTAACACAAAGGATAAATGCTTGAGGGAACGGATAACCCATTTTCCATGATGTGATTATTATGCACTGTATGCCTGTATCAAAATATCTCATGTACCCCATAAATATATATATATATATATATATATATAATATAGCCACAAAAATTAAAAATATTTCTTTTAAAAAACAATTTACTTGCTGGGGTGTGGTGGCTCATGCCTGTAATCCCAGCACTTTGGGAGGCCGAGGCAGGCAGATCACCTGAGGTCAGGAGTTCAAGACCCACCCGACCAACATGGCAAAACCCTGTCTCTACTAAAAATACAAAATTAGCCAGGCATAGTTGGTACATGCCTGTAATCTCAGCTACTTGGGAGGCTGAGGCAGGAGAATCACTTGAACCCAGGAGGCAGAGGTTGCGGTGAGCCCAGATCATGCCATTGCACTCCAGCCTGGGCAACAGGAGTGAAACTCCATCTCAGAAAAAAGAAAAAAAAAAATTACTAAACATGCAGTTTTGTTTTTTTCTGAACTCCCTATTCCCTCCTCCTATAAAATTGCAGAAATGAACAAAAACAGGTCTAAAAACATTTGTCAATTACCATGGCTAGGGGCTCCCTTTCCTGATCCTTTGGGCTACACCTGGACTTGTTCCAGCTGGCCAACAAACCTTAAAGACCTGTGAAATGTAGAGACCTAAAGTGAGCTGCACCTAGATATTACACAAGGTAACAATTTTGGAGGAAATAATTTTACTTTTAAAGTTATTTTTTAGGAAAAGTACAAGGGGAAGCTGGGTCTATGATAAGTAAAACTGAAGTAAGAAAAGCTGTCTTTAGATGCCCTGGTTTGAGTATCCTGACACTTCAGCCATCCTACTATCTACCTACTCCTCTGTTTACCACCATCAAAAACTACCTATGAGAAGGTCATTTATTATCTCCCCATGTAAGCTAAGGAATGCTTTGTCAGTAGATGGCATTTTAGCTTTTATAATTTTAAATGGAGTAGTGGAGAGTTTACAACCTTCACCAAGAAGTAGAAAAGAGGAATGGGGAAGCAGGGAAGGGAGGGCCTTTCCCAGCTATTTCACCCAAGCATAAGATTGACAGTGCTGAAAGCATCTTCTATAATTGTTAGAGAGGAGAGAGAGAGAGAGAGAGAGAGATACAGACACACACGCCCTATTAAATGCACCTTAAAAATATAATCATTTGTATTTCATGCAGACCCTTAACTCACCAAAGGCACCATCCAGGTATATGAAGAGTTCAAAAACACTGAAAGCTATGGTTGTATGTGCGGGGGAAAACAATAGCTTTGTCCCTTCCCTTGGGATTCTGTTCATCCATAAAGTGAAACTATATTGAATAAATGAATAACATTATTGAGGATTATATCATGTAAGGATAGCTTTTTGGAGAAACAAACATCTCCTATAATTCAAAAACAAAGCAAGAAATTCCCTAATAAAGAATTAGTCTGCTTGAATTAAACCATTTTTTATAGCAGAGATCTAATTGGTCCAACAGAAACTCCTAGTCTATATTAGAAAACACCTCTGCACTTTTTCACTTCCTTTAGTATTCCAGCCCATCACTAGTGCTACCACAACCATAATGCTCTGGAGTAGAAGCTTTTTTTGACAGCAAATTTTAGAAAGCAGTGCTAGAGTTAAAGTTTTCAGCCTAGCCTGTCTACCATTCCAAAGCCCCCCCCAGAGCTTTTAGTCGCTTTCTAAAGCAATCACCAACAATCAAGTAAATGTTTCAGTTTCTGCCTCAAAAATGATCGAATGTTAATCAGAATTTGACAGGCAGCTGAATATAGGTACTGAACATAACTTTTATTTTCAAAGACTTGAAAAGATTATCCTTGAATCCTATCTTTCTAACAATTGGTTTTAATCCAATCAGGTCATTATTAGGTGTCACTGAATGACAAAGATAAACACTATCATAATTGAGCTGAAAATTAAACACAGATAACTTTCTTTTTTCAGAGACAGGGTCTCTCTCTGTAACCCAAGCTGGAGTGCAGTGGCACAATCATAGCTCACCATAACCTTGAACTCGTGGCCGCCCCTGCATCCTAAGGTGTCCTCCCTAAGTCCCGAGCTCAAACCTGCAAACTGCTGGTTGGACATGGAGCCCATGGTCATCGGCTGAGCCTGTGGCTCTGGGCCCCTGGTCAGGCAGCTGCTGGCCACAGAGAAGTCCGAAGGCAAAGGGGTGGTTCAGAGAAGCGGCTGCTACATCTTCCCTGACACAATAGCAGTGGGAAGGTCCACAGCTTTTCGAAGGCTCCCAAATTTTAAAAGACAAGGACCCAACACCCTGCAGGCTGCCCCCTGCCTCAGCCTCCCAAGTAGCTGGGACTAGAGGCACATGTCACCTCACCCCGCTAATTTTTTTTTAATTTTTTTGTAGAGACAGGGTCTCCTTATTTTGCTCAGCTTGGTCTTGAACTCCTGGCCTCAAGTCACCTTCCTATCTCAGTCTTCCTAAGCACTGGGATTACAGACATGAACCACCTGTAATCTGTCACCTAGGCTGGAGTGCAGTGGCACGATCATAGCCTCTAATATTTTGTAAAGGATTTAACTAACCTTGAATAAAGCATGTTTGGCCATTGATAATATTAACTTTAAAAAACTATTTGAATATAAAAATATAAATTCAGCTTTTAAAAATTCAAAGTGTAAAACCTCTATCACTGAAAAATAAAATCAATTCAACTTAAGCACTCAATTTTTATTCTTAAAACAGCACCTAAATAGTAATATGAGGGACATCAATATGCACGTAATTTCACAAGGATTACTGTTTTTGCATTATGTTACTTTTTTTTTTTAGACAGAGTCTTGCTCTGTCACCCAGGTTGGAGAGCAGTGGCACAATCTTGGCTCACTGCAACCTCCACCTCCCAGGTTCAAGCAATTCTTGTGCCTCAGCTTCCTGAGTGGCTGGGATTACAGGGGTGCACAACCACACCTGGCTAATTTTTGTATTTTTCGTAGAGACAAGGTTTCACTATGTTGCCCAAGTTGGGCTCGAACTCCTGATTGCAAGTGATCTGCCTGCCTCAGCCTCCCAAAATGCTAGGATTACAGGTGTGAGTCACTGTGCCCAGCCAAAAACTGTATCACTTAAAAATAAAATCAAACAATTTAACTCACTCAATTTTTTATTCTTAAAACACTTAAATAGTAATTTGACAGACTCCAGTATGCACATAATTTCATAAGCATTAGTGTTTTTGCATTATATTACACGTTTAGAATCCAAGTTTGTTTGCCTTTTTTCATATTCTAGAACAGACATTACTGCACAAAATCCTATGCAACTACAGCTCTTTCATCAAAATATTTGATGAAATACACAAGTCTGACTAGGAATTCAATACTTGTAAAATATTCCCATGGCAACATTTTAGTTAGTAAGAGAAGGCCAATGAGTGTGGTTTACCCGCATTGCTTCTCCTCGAATTCCAGCATGCACAGACAGCGAGCACTGCCGTGTGGTTCGGATGCTCTCCATGACCACACACAATACTGCCTTTCTGTTACTCCTTGACTGACGTATCAAGCTGTGATCAAAATTAATTTTTCTAAAATAAAGAAGATACATTCACAAGGCTCTATAACATCTAATTACATATAATCAAGTACATTTTTTGCTATTATGTGTTATTCATTCGTAGTTCACCTAATAGTAAATCAAGACAAGCCTAATAGTCAGAAAATACACCCAAAAGAAATGTAATAATTTGTTTCTGCTTTCTATTTTCTTAAAACATGCTTATGTAGAATATAAGACTTTCAACTGTCTGTTGAAAGTCTGTTGAAGGGGACTCCACATTTGTTGCAGACAGACTCCTGTATTATTTCAATCTAATAATTTAGCAAATGCGTGCAGAGCCAAAGTAATTTTGTGGAACAATCAAAAATTTTGTTTAAGCCAAATGATTTTTGATATCTATCCTTATTCAAAGTTTGAATATACTACTAATAATGTATTTCAAACATATCTGGCAAATTACAATAGTAAAATACAACCTCAATGTTTTAAACATTCTTTGTAATGAAGTTTATATAGCTAAAGTATTTAATGAAAACACTGAAATATATTAGGATTATTATACTGACCGTGTAGTAATTTCTTTGAGTAATGTTGATACTTCCACTTCATGTTTGGTTACTATACCAAATGAAGCTTTCACTGCAATGGAATCTGATCCAGTAACGTTAATCCCAACGTCATTTACAATATGGTTTCCTCGCCTTCCATAGAGTGAAACATCTGATTCATCTTCATAATTCAGTAATTGATAAGATGAAATACCTTTACAAGAAGAAACTTAGTATTTTTTAAATGTCTTTAATTTATTTTATGTAGATTATATATAGTAACATGTTAATTCACAATTGAAGACTCAATTACACAAATGTTAGAGAAAGGCAACATGACTCACCAAGATTTAAAATAGTAATTCAATTAATCTTACTACAAAAAGAAACACATAGCCAGAATTCTTAAAAGGAACTCAAATTTTCTGTTCAGCCAACAGAACTTATTAAGCATCAAGATCCACTGGGTGATTAAAAGAAAAAAATAAGTGTTTATAAGCAATAACTCATTAAAATATCAATTTATTATATGACCTACCCTTCAAATACATTTCAGTTTACCAATTGTATTAATTGAATTGTAAAAAATAAATACAAATTACTTTCATCTCATTTGACCATATAAGATAGGTAAGCCCAATAATATCCCATTGTATAGATGAAGAAATATGCCATATTCTACGTTGACTTGGTTAAAACAATTTATAAAATAATTGATAGATTTGAAAATTATTCGACCAATAAGAGATCTGATATAAGCTTTTGGCATTGTTGATCTTAATAATGTTACTACTACTATGATAATAAAAGTTGCTTTAATCACTGAGAATGTGTATTACTAATGTAAGTAGGATATACAACCTATGTTTAGCTTACCAATAATACCAATGAATGAGTTGTCACTCTGAAACATTTAAACTTACCAGCTGAAATTTCTCTGTCTCCTAAGAGAATATCTTTCAGTGTAAAAGGTGTTGAAGTAAATTTATACCTAGGAAACAGAAAGCATCGCTTCTTTTTACCACCAGACTTAGAGGTTGGTATTTGTCAGCTTCACTGAGGCTTGGAACAGGAACTAATCTCCCTCCATCTCCAACTTGCTTGACAAAGCTCTTGGTAGCAGCAGCAAACATATTAATATCAAAACGTCATCAACTGCAACCCCCAGATAAATCCATTTTCAAAGAGGAAAATCAGGCACAAAATTAAGCATTGCTTGTTTTTAAATGTAATTATACACCTTAAAAATACAAAGCTTGGTTTCACCAAGTAGTTTACTGCTGTATAATTCACTGCCTCCGCTCATGTGCTCAGGTAATGAATTATAGATCAACGGTGTAAAATGATATGCTAAGAGCATGTTTAATTTGGAATGGCAGGCTATAGCACTAAAATATACACAGAAAACTAATAACATAAAAATATGACCAATGTCTATGATAAGGATCACAGTAGATAGTGATTTGCCACTGGCGGTGGACCAATTTTAAGGGAAGCATATAGCCCTGTGGGAAGCAATGCAATTTAGGCACTAACAATAGTCCCGGATACCATTTACAGTGGACCTAGTCCAAAGGGAATCCCTTCACAAGTCCACCACTGGAATTTTAGCAACACAAAAGTGCTATTTTGAATCCTCATGGCATACAGTTCACTGAGCATTTCATTCACCTTCCATCTTACATGTTTACAAACTGTGTTTAATATTAAATATGAATTCATAGACTATAGAGAAACAATTATATGCAGATCTTTATTTTAAAAACAAAGCCACATTACATATAAGTAACTATATAAACTATTACCTAGGGGTTTCTTACTCAGAAGTTTGGCACACAGACTCTGTTTCTTTGAAATGGAGTCCTGCTGCATCTTTTTATTTCATCATTATTATCCCAGTTACTCAACCTTTAACAAGAGCTATTTAAAGTTTTGGCCTGTTTTTAAGTGATTTTGTGACTAAAAATGAATTTTACCAAAGTGCTAAAATGTTTTGCCATAGGTATTATGAGTACGTTAATATATTTTGAAATAGTGACTCTGTAGCCCTTCCAATAAGATACCCATTAAAACAGTGATGGATAGTAATCTCTATTCATACATATATAGACGAGAATGGAGAGGAAGAGAGAATAGGCTCTAATTAAAGGATCAGACGATATCATTTGATTAGATTCTGAACATCTTTCACTTGCTTTCAAACATCCAGGGCTCACATGTTAACAAAATAATAAATCACTTCTTTTTTTGAGACAGAGTCTCCCTCTGTCGCCCAGGCTGGAGTGCAGTGGCGCGATCTCCACTCATTTTAACACATGCCTCCCGGGTTTAAGCGATTCTCGTGCCTCAGCCTCCCAAGTAACTGGGATTACAGGTGCACACCACCACTCCCAACTAATTTTTGTATTTTTAGTAGAGACAGGGTTTCACCTTGTTAGCCAGGCTGGTCTCGAACAAATGACCTCGAACAAGCGATCCGCCCGCCTCGGCCTCCTAAAGTGCTGAGATTACAGGTGAGCCAGCGCGCCCGGCCATAAATCACTTTTAATAACATCGTTTCGTATGAATAGCATTGTACAAAGCAATCTTCCAGAACACCGAGTAAGCACAGGGGGAGCATTTCTGCAAATGCCTAGCAAGCCCCTGGAGAAGAGACACGACATCTAATGGCCCACCAAAGGTGCTGCATACCAGGCAAACGCCATTACAACACAGGGCCGGAGAAAGGCCTTCGTTTACAGCTAACGTGTTTTGCTGGGATGCACTGACCAGCGTTCCATCTCGCGACGAAAGCCCAGAAGACAAAGGAGCCCGCCTGGCGGGAGGGGGAGGGGTCTCTGGACATCTCCGCGTGTTCCTAAACACAGGGCGGGGACCCAGAGAGCCCACCGCGGCCTCCTGGGGCAGATATATCCGGGGTCTCAAGCTTCGGGACCAGGCCCGGGGAGTCTCCCTAGCAATTCTGCCTTCGTTATTTTGAAATCGTTTTCTTAAAGTGACCCAGCCCCCAATCCGTCCTCCCTACAAAGGCTTAACTTCAGGTCTCAAACACCCCAGACCCACGCCGGACAATTCCTCTCTCCGGGCAAGAAACGGCCTCCTGCTAAGGACAAAGAACTGCGGCCTGGGGACCAATTACTGCGGGCTGGCCAGGGCCGGCAGCGACGGACGCAGTGAAGCCCGGGGACCCTAAATGCCCGAGCCCAGGGGGGGCGGAGCCGGGCGGGGAGGGGACGGACCCTGGAGGGGACGGACCCTGGAGGGGGACAGGGGCGGGTCTGGGCCCGGACCGAGGGCCGGAGCTGGGCAGCGAGGGGGCGTAGCCGGAGCTACGGCACCAAGGCTCCGCCCCCGCCCCGCCGCCCCCTCGCCGGAGGAACGCAGGCAGGAGCAGGGGGAGCTAAGAGGAGACGGCGGCGCTAGAGCTCCTCCTGGGGACCCGGGGGAGCGAGCACGTTGCTCCGTACCGCTCTTCCTCCCGCCGCTGAGTCGTCCTTTCTCGCCATGTCCCAGAGCAGGCACCGCGCCGAGGCCCCGCCGCTGGAGCGCGAGGACAGCGGGACCTTCAGGTCAGCTTGCGGGTAGTCGGGGCCCCAGGGCCGGGAGCGTCGGGAGGCGGGGCCGGGGCGCGGGGAGCCGGCCCTCCAGCGGCATTCTGGGTAAAGCCCCTGCCCGGCAGCCCAACCTCCGCGGCTGCGGGCGCTCGGCCCCGCCCTCTCGGCGACGCGGGTTGGGGTCTGCGGCCGGGCCCCGCCCCTCTCTTGGCCCCCGGAGGTGCGAGGGGCTGGCGGAGGTGGTGCGCGGTCGCCGCGCCCGGGAAAGGCTCTTGCAATTGGTCCTGAGGCTGCGGCGCTGCTGCCCGCCCTGTTCTGTTGAGAATCTCTTAACCCGCATTCAAATTCTTTAGTCTCTAAAGACCTCGCTCACCCCGCCTGCCCCAGCGGGGTGACTGCCGCAGCGGGGCCGGAAGATAGGTGCGCCCCAGCCTCGCCAGCTCTGGCCCTGGCCGCCGGGGGAACTCCGCGTCTCCAGCGTCATCGTCGGTGGCGGTCAAAACTGGCCTCTGCACGCTTCTGCTTTAATCTCCAATTTGGCATGCAAAGCACACCTTTTTCTGGTTTTTGCAGTTTGGGGAAGATGATAACAGCTAAGCCAGGGGAAAACACCGATTCAGGTATTACACGAATACGGCATGAAGACCAAGAACATCCCGGTTTATGAATGTGAAAGATCTGATGTGCAAATACACGTACCCACTTTCACCTTCAGAGTAACCGTTGGTGACATAACCTGCACAGGTCTGTATACTCAGTTAACCTGGATGACCGAGTGGGTTGGAAGTCAAGATTTGGTGTTGCTTTTCAGTTCAGAAAAGTGCTCTTTTTACCAGACAGCTGTAAGGACCAGGCTCTGAAACAGACCTCTCATCTCAGGTCGCTAGGACTTTCCAGCCTCATCTGATTCTCTTCCTAATTAATTTTCTCTTCCCCAGATACCAAAGAAGCTCAGAAACTAAAAAGTTACCCAGCCATCCTGCACATCTCCTCTCATACCCTAGGATCCTCCTAGGGTTCTCTAAGAATTAGAGAAAAGCAGGAAAGGTTCGGAGCAGTCATAGCTGGGTCAGTAGGTACTGTGAAGTTTCATAGATTATAGCATATGCCAGCAGGCATGACCCAGAATTTTCATTTGCACTTTAGGTTCATTGTACCACTCTTGATTCTGTATCCAAGCAAAATGAGGAAGGGCAGAAAGAAGGTCCTCATATATTATGTTGCAATAATAACGTCTAGTTTTTGAAACTGAACAGATATTTTGTATCTTATCCACTTTTTACACAAGAAGATACAGGTTCAGAGTGATTATAAGTAACATGCCTATAGCAATGAAGTCACATAGCAATGAAGTTTCAAAGTTCATGCCTTCTTTTGGTCTGTGAGCTTCAGCAAATAACTGAAGTTGCTCATTTGTCAATGTGGACATTATTTTTCTTATGTATTTAATTGCAAACACGGAAAACATTGGATGCTAAATTTAATTTGGAAGAATGCCAAGAAAAAAATTCAGTCGGAAGGCTCAAGTTCTACCATCTGGTAAATCTGAAGGCAGCATTTGTTTGTATCCCTGGAAGTTTAGAGTCCTTTATTTTAATTGATGCCACTTTCAGAAAAGTTTAAAACTTTTTGTGTGAGGCAGTTACATTGTAGGTGTGGCCGGAAGGGTCCCCATGGGAACCAGAGTCAACACTGCATTACTTCTTAACCAGTCTATTTCTAGTTAATCAGGAAGAATTCAAGAAAAAGGAGGCTTTTTTCCCCTCAGTGTGTTTTAGACCCCAAATTGACAGCTTATGGCAACCGTTCTGCCTATGCCCTCTTCTCACACTACCATGGCTTCCTGTGCAAGCTTACTGCCTCCATGGCTTCCAATATTATCCAAAGGCTGATAATTCTGAAATACCTGTCTTCATCCCAAGCCCAGTTACAGAACAGTGTATCTGTCTATGCTTGCTGAGCATCTTTGCTTGGATGATACAGAGGCCCCTCAAGCCTCTCGTCCCAAACTGAATTCATCTTTTCCCTCAAACCCATTCTCCCTGCATTTCCTTTCTCTGTAAAGGCTCCATAATCACCTAGTTCAGTAGAAATGAGGGTTTGTCTTCCTAACTACGTCCCGTCTCTCTCCCTGTTGTCCACTCTGTCATTATACTCCATCTCCTAAATATCCATTGCCTCTGTCTGCTTCTCTCTTCTGCCATTGCTACTGCCTAGGCCACCGTCATCTCTCACTTGGCTTGTAGCTGCAGTCCTGTAGCTGTACGTTTATCTTCTAGTCTTGTGATGTCCTTTTGTCACATGAGAACTAGTGTTTTGTTTTTTTTTTTTTTTGAGACAGGGTCTCGCTTTGTCACCCAGGCTGGAGTGCAGTGGCGTGATCATAGCTCACTGCAGCCTCAGTCTCCTGGACTGGAGCAATCCTCCTGCCTCAGCCTCCTAAGTAGCTGGGACTACAGGTGCACACCACCATGCCCAGCTAATGTTTCTGATTTTTAGTAGAGACAAGGTCTTACTGCATTGCCAGGCTGGTCTTGAACTCTTGGCATCAAGCAATCTTCCCACCTCAGCCTCTTAAAGTGTTAGGATTACAGGTGTGAGCCACCTCATCCAGCCCTAACAACCAGTGTACTTTCTAGCATTCAGATGTCTTCTTTGTCTCAAAATCCATTCAGTGGTTTCCCTATAACCCTCTGGATAAATACATGTTTTTTGTTTGTTTGTTTCCCAGACAGAGTTTCGCTCACACCCAGGCTGTAAAGAAGTGGCACAATCTTGGCTCACTGAAACCTGCATCTCCCAGGTTCAAGCGATTCTCCTACCTAAGCCTCCCGAGTAGCTGGGATTACAGGCGTGTGCCATCTTGCCTGGCTGAGTTTTGTGTTTTTAGTAGAGACGGGGTTTTGCCATGTTGGCCAGGCTGGTCTCTAACTCTTGACCTCAGGCATTCCACCCACCTCGACCCCCCAAGGTGCTAGGAATACAGGTGTGAGCCACTGTACCTGGCCTAATGCACGTTTCTTAACGTGACTTACAGCGTTGCTTCTTACACATTTTCTTTTTCTTTTTTTTTTTTTTTATGTACTCATATTTTTCTTTAAGTCAGTGAATTAGAGCTTGCTTCTTACACTTTAAATAAGCTCTTACACGTTAGCCAAAGCCAACTAGTTGGGATTCTTGAGGACACTGTACTGTATGTTACCTTTGAGCCTTTGCAGGTGCTCTTTTTCTCTACTCTTTTTCTCTACCTAGAATGCTCTTTCTAATCCCCCATCTCTCTTCTCTTTATTAGCTGTTACTCATCATTTAGGTCTCCATTTAGTTATCTCTTCCTTCATGAAACCTTTCTGAATCCTTACCAAGAGTAAGAGAGCTGCTGCTTTTATGTACTCTCCTACAGCCTGCACTTAGGCTTGTTGTAACATATCCCATTCCATATTTCAGGTGCCTATTAACAGACAAAAATTCCACACTAGGCTGTTAGCTCTTGAGTGCAGGGACACTGTATGCTATATCCCTAATACCTCTGTTAGCAGATAAATGTGTGGTTTGTGTGTCTTCTCACATTTGGGGGCCACACTGAAACTTATTCCATGAGGGTTTGAGAGTTTGAACTCAAATGGAAAAAGATTGAATTTATGAATTTATCATTTGCCGTTGTGATTGCTTACTGAAATTAGACCTCAGTCTTATCCCTAGTCTCAGCTACCCAAGCAGAAGATACAGATTGTCCAGACAATCTGTAAGGTGACATAACAGGCTGTCACCTTATTTCATAAAACTCTTTCCTGTTGTACCCAACACATAATCGTGACTGCTCAGCCTAGCAGAGCAGTTTGATACGTTATAGGACAGACTGTCAGAATAAAATTATGCATATTTGGCTATCCAACAATTTGGCTGTAAATGGTTCCTTTAAAATAAACTTCTTGCTGCAGAAGAATTTCCCATCCGGGAATAAAGGAAAAGTAAAATACCGAGTTGCATTTCTTCAGAGGTGTGGCACAGTCTACTTTATTACCATGTTATGTAATAAACATATATAATGTAAAAATAAGGATTTTTATGTAGGTATGCATAGAATTAAATACACAGAACTTTAAAAATTATGTTTTTTAAAATATTTTTCACATGGCAAATATTTTATTACAGTGTATAACTGCATGTAGTATATGTTTTTATTACCAAGTATGTGTATGTAAAATCTATAGTGACTTTGTGTTTTGAAAACATCTATGTAAGCTGCACAGTTTTGTAGGAGATAAAGTAAACTTTTTTTAAATCTTAATTCAGGTGAAGGTACAAGTAAGAAGCTGGCGAAACATAGAGCTGCAGAGGCTGCCATAAACATTTTGAAAGCCAATGCAAGTATTTGGTGAGCTAAATTTCTTTGTATTCAGCAGCTCAAAAATATCATGGCTGAGGTAAGATTAAAAATTTGAACATGCTCACAAAAGCAACAAAGTGAACAGTTAGCATCCTACCTCTCAAATTCTATTTCCTTGTGAAAACTTATTATGCATTAAAGAAAACTTTATCCAGTCAAATCCAGCAATTAGCTATTAAACGAAGGCACTTATGAACTAGGCTTTACTGTTATTTTTTTAATGCGGTGCAACAGTAGAAAATCACAGTGTTTCTTGCAAATATTAATATTAACATTCTGTATTAATACTTTGATTATTTCTACATTGAAGAAAACAAAGTGAGATGGAGGAAGATAACTAAAAGTACTCTTTAGGAATTCTGATTTTGAAAAAGCAGGCAGAGGTTTTCTTTAATTATATAATATATGCCAAAAGAAGAGAATGTTAAGCGGGATATGAATTCTTGACATACCTTTCCAAAGTAAGATTTTTTACTATTTCAGGTGTTTCTGGACAGAATATCGGTACTGGACCATCTCACGTATCATAAAGTAATGTCCTTTGGTTTCCATTGGGCACACTTGGGTGCTTGATGTGCTTTCAAGTTCTTCTTGTGCGTGCACTCACATATGCCTGAAGTACAAATCTGGTATAATCTGCTCATAGCTGATGGTAGAGACCAGGGAATTTGAGATGGGTTTTTTATTCCTTAGTCATAGAAAGGCTTTTGGATTGGAGGTGTAGTTAGGTTCTCAAGTAGTATTTTTATCTTTTTATAAGTCATTCTAAACCTTTTGGGTAGTTTCGAACTAATCAGTGACATAGCAACCCTCTGGATAAGCAGCTGCCCAAGATAAGCCTTGCATTTCACCAGATGATGCTTGATTATCTAGGGCCATGCATTATAATTGATCTATGCCAGCTTTTAAGACATGCCAGGCCAGGTGGCGTGGCTCACGCCTATAATCTCAGCACTCTGGGAGGCTGAGGTGGGTGGATCACTTGAGGCCAGGAGTTTGAGACCATTAGCCTGGCCAACATGGCAAAACCCCATCTCTACTAAAAGTACAAAAATTAGCCAGGCATGGTGGCAGGCACCTGTAATCCCAGCTACTTGGGTGACTGAGGCACAAGAGTCCCTTGAACCCAGGAGGCAGAGGTTGCAGTAAGCTGAGATTGTGCCACTGCACTCCAGCCTGGGTGGCAGAGCGAGACCTTTCTCAAAGAAAAGCAAAGCCAGGCACAGTGGCTCACACCTGTAATCCCAGCAGTTTGGGAGGCCAAGGTGGGCAGACCAGGAGTAAGGAGTTTGAGTCCAGCCTGGCTAACATGGTGAAACCCTGTCTCTACTAAAAATACAAAAAATTAGCCGAGCATGGTGGTGCGCACCTGTAATCTCAGCTACTTGGGAGGCTGAGACACAAGAATCGCTTGAACCCCGTAGGCAGAGATTGCGGTGAGCCAAAATTGGGCCACTGCACTCCGGCTTGGGCAATAGAGCAAAACTCTGTCTCCAAACAAACAAATAAAACAAAACAAAAAAAAAGACATGCCAAATGACATGGCAGGTATTGGGTTCTCCCCCACTGGTAATGGCCATGCTGTTTATGTACAGCCTGAAGGTGAACCCAAACCATTAAGTACATTTGTAGAAATGAGGGTACAGAGTGTCCTTTCTGCATCTGGGCACTTCACTTTGTCAGCAAAAAAGCTAACAAACTTTACTATATTTGTGCTTCTTGACAGATAAAATGGGAATTACTAAGCTGTAATCAGGCCTAAAGTGGCCTGACTTAATACAGAGACTTTCTCACTTCTCCATCACAATTATTTGGGTAGCTTCGGCATGCAGCATTGTAAGTGAATACTCATATCTCATCAGCCTATGTAAAGCTTGAAATTCTGGCAGTTGGAAAAAAAAACCTTGAGGAAGTGGCAATAACTAAACCTCATTTGTCATAGAAAAAATGACTTTCCAGTTGCCTAGGTAGTAATAACCTTGGAATGCCTCTTATTCAATTTTAAGCACTGATCTGCCAAGGAACCAGTAATTTCAAACTCCCTGGAAGTGGTTGTTCTCTTTTTCCCTAATCATAATTCCCACATGCTAAAACCAAATTTATCTAAGCCATCTATTTTATGCAGGATACCTGTAAATCTTAGAGAATTATCCCAGCACTAAGCAGATGATAGTTCAAACAGATAGCTCTTCATAGTTCTCTGGATGAAAAAAACAGTATTTATAATCTGTATTATTCACATTGTCAGGCTAAATTTTCTGGATCATTGTTCATCTTCCATTTTTGTATAGTTGTAACAAGAGTATTCTTTAAATATATTACGACATGCCTATTATGTACAAAACATGACAAAGCTTATGTAGGTAAGTGATACGTAAGTCCTACCTCAGGGAGCTTACAGTCTGAACTGGGGAGAGGTGAGGTGAAGGATGGACAGATTATATGTATTTGTAAGAGTATATAATTTATGGTAAAACAATTTCGTCGAGGAAAGATTAAACCATGTGTTACAATGTTTCAGAGAAGGGAGAGATTATAAACCATTGGGGTAAAAGGATAGGCTTCTTGAAAGAAGTGACATTTGAGATGTATCTTGGGTGAGGGATAGATCAGATTCCCATAGAAGAGGTCTGAGAAAAGGGCATTCCATGTAGAAGGAATGACAAGTAAAAGACATAGAGTTAATTAGAAAATGCTTGTCATTTATTTCATAATTCGGGGGAAATTACTTTGTTTTGTAACACTTTTAAAAAATGTTTAGCTTTGCAGTTCCTGACCCCTTAATGCCTGACCCTTCCAAGCAACCAAAGAACCAGCTTAATCCTATTGGTTCATTACAGGTAGGTTGTACAGTTCTTTGCCTACTGATAAAATATATAATAAATTTGTAATATCACAAGGGCTAACACAAGGAATTAATATTTAAAGACAAGATAGTGATATATTTTGATTTCCAACTTAGGATCATTAGCTTTATAGAGCTAACTTGAAATTATTCTCCTATTTATGTTTTGGATTTTCTTTTATATACAGTATTTGCCTTTGGCTTGTGGAATTCTCATTTAAGATCAACAGGCCCTCAGTGCACATGGGTAGAGTGTTTTATACTTTAAGAATAGTTCTTGCTACTCCTGTGACAAATTCTACTTCTGTTGAGACAGAAGACTTTTTATAAACAGCCTAAGTCAGTGAACCTAACTCAAGAAAAGGAAAGTAGGCTGCTTATTTGCTGATTCTACCAAAAAATATATTTACATCACGCACACGCACACGCACACACACACACATGCATTCAGCTTTGAATTTCTATATGCAGATTATCCTGCTTGCAGATTATCCATGTGGTCTGTTAGACCATTCTCCTCCCCATTATTCAGCCGTTGGTCTCCTTTTCCTGCACTACATGCTTGTCTGTAGTTTTCCTCACCTTCTGTCCCCCACCTCATCCAGGTCTGTTGTTTGTTGTCCCTGCTCCTCATGCGTTCTTGTTCAAATGTAGTAGTTGGCCAGCAGTGGGTTTGGAAGTCCATAGCCAGGAGGGGGAGAGGCTTTAGGAACTGATGGCAGTGAAACTTGTAGATGTCTCCTCTGGTGTTCCCAAAGATGGTGGTAGTAGCCTGTTTTTCTAGTTGAAGTCTGATATCAGCTCACTGTGGTTTAATGGAAGAACACCATTCATAGCTCACAACTGCTTCAGTTTTGGTATTGGGATATAAAGATATAAAATGAGGGAAATGTCTTTGAGAAATAGAGGGTCTTCCCTCTTCTTCCGTTGCAGAAAATCACTATTCTTTTCAACATATACATAGAAATTGGATCAAAATTATGAAAATATTTATGTGATTGAGCATTGCATAGTTAAAATTACTATTAAAGCCTCATCTTGATTTTATAGGAATTGGCTATTCATCATGGCTGGAGACTTCCTGAATATACTCTTTCCCAGGAGGGAGGACCTGCTCATAAGAGAGAATATACCACAATTTGCAGGCTAGAATCATTTATGGAAACTGGTACTTACTTCTTATAATTAAAGATATTTGAAATATTTTCAGATAATGAATAACCATAGAAATTTCTGTTGTAATGTTTTCAGATATTTCTGTGCAGAAAAAATTGATACACTCCTCCTTTATTATCTCTGACTTTCTGAGGTTGAACTTAAGTATAAATATTTGGCTTAAGGTACTAGACTTCTTAATTTGATATTTTTAAAAATCATAGATTATTAATAGAAAGACAAACTATCGGCTCTGTACTTTAAACAGTCTTCATTGATAAATTAGTGACTTAAAAAAAAAACCTCATTTTGGAGAAAAAGCCATAATAAATCTCTTGGATTTTAACAGCTATTCTAGATAATAGGAGCACTAGAGGAAGATTACACTTGTAAATGAGATGATTAATAAGAGACTAGATGGCAAATAATTGCAGTGAGATAAAAATGAAAATTATCTTTTTTAATTACAGCAACTATGTTATAAGGGACATAAACTATAAGAAAACTGTCACTTTAAAAAGTACGAGTGGCCAGGCGCAGTGGCTAATGCCTGTAACCCCAGCACTTTGGGAGGTTGAGGCGGGCAGATATGAGGTCAAAAGATCGAGACCATCCTGGCCAACATGATGGAACCCCATCTGTACTAAAAATACAAAAGTTAGCTGGGCGTGGTGGCACATGCCTATAGTTGCAGCTACTCAGGAGGCTGAGGCAGGAGAATTGTTTAAACTTGGGAGGACGTGGTTTCAGTGAGCCGAGATCATGCCATTTCACTCCAACCTGGCGACAGAGCCATACTCTGTCTCAAAAAAAAAAAAAAAAAAAAGTACTAGTGAGAATTCCTGTTAACTTCTCTGGCATGTTTTTGTCATTGTTTAAAGTGGCTTTAAATGGGATTTTACTTTAGCCAGATAATAGTTTCAAGTAATAAGCAACTGTTTGCCTTTGGGAGGTAGTGTATGCCAGTACAGAAAGCACCAGGCCAAAAGCAGGAACCTCGGCTTCCATCCTTGATGCAGTCCTTGATTTGCAAGGTTAAGCAAATTACTTAATCTCTCTGGACCTCAGTTTTTTAATCTATAAAACAAGCATGGAGGTAGATATTTATGATATCTTTCAACTCCAGCATCTCCTGTGCCTTTCTTATTCCTGTTAAAAGGAATTCCACATAATTGTCAGTTTAGAAAGATCGCAAGCAGGAAATAGACAGAGAGAGAGGGGAGTTATAATTCAGATGTATTTTAATAAATCTGAATAATTGGTCAGAATTAAACCAAATATGGTTCAGTAATGCTAGACATAGGAAAATACAACTATTATAGAAAAACAGAAAGCATAACTATTAAAGAAAAACTTAAATGCCTTCAAAAGTGTAAGAATTAGTAGCTATACAGGCCAGGCATGGTGGCTCATGCCTATAATCCCAGCACTTTGGGAGGCTGAGGCAGGCAAATCACCTGAGGTCAGGAGTCGAGACCAGCCTGGCCAACGTGGCAAAACCCTGTTTTTACTAAAAATACAAAAAAATTAGCTGGGCGTGGTGGTTGGCATCAGTAATCTCAGCTACTTGGGAGGCTGAGGCAGGAGAATTGCTTGAATCGAGGAGGCGGGGGTTGCAGTGAACCAAGACTGCTCCACTGCACTCCAGCCTGGGCAATAGAGTGAGACTCCATCTCAAGAAAAAAATAATAGCTATACAAACAAAATAGCACAACAAAGATATCAGGTCAGTAAGAAAATAGTCTAGTATATAATAAAAACCATGAGGTTCTCTGATTAAACACAATACTTTATACATTTGATCATCCTCCGTGGACACTAATTTCTTTTCTAAATCTACCATTTCTTTTTCTTTGTTCAGGAAAGGGGGCATCAAAAAAGCAAGCCAAAAGGAATGCTGCTGAGAAATTTCTTGCCAAATTTAGTAATATTTCTCCAGAGAACCACATTTCTTTAGTGAGTAATGTCGACAGCTCTGATGTTAATATCATTAAGCATTTCTCGCTGTAGGAAACTCCTTGATTTCTTATTGTATAGATACTTCAGAGTGGTGATTTTTAGAAATCTCTTCATTGTTGTTATTTATTACCCCATTTTTAGCTGCTTCCTGTTTGTGAGTCAGGATGACAGAGGCAATTAGATAAGAAAGCTTGGGAGACAGTCAAATTCAGAATAATAGGATAGGATCTAAAGATGATAGGCCAGTAGTGCCATTTTCGCCTTCAAAGTGACAGCACATTTCTATCCCTTTGTTTGTTCATTCATTCACTCAGCAAACATTTAGTGAGCTCATTATGTATTTGTTCTTAGTGCATGTATGTATTTTTTAACCATGTAGTGTTTTTTCATTTATTTAAAAATAAACTATTTTAAAGCTGTAATGTAAATTTTTATTTGGTAAATCTAACAAATAATTAATTCTATATCATGCCATCTCTACAATCTTTTGGAAATTGCCTTCCCTCTGTCATGCTCATTAATAAAATAAGATTAAGAGTAGTACGCTGGCAGGCGCCGTGGCTCAAATCTGTAATCCTAGTACTTTGGGAGGCTGAGGTGGGCAGATTGCCCGAGCTCAGGAATTCACAACCAGCCTGGGCAACCCAGTGAAACCCTGGCTCTACTAAAAAAATACAAAAAATTAGCCAGGCTTGGTGGCGTGCACCTATAGTCCCAGCTACTGTGGAGGCTGAGGCAAGAGAATTGCTGGAACCCAGGAGGCAGAGGTTGCAGGGAGCCAAGATTGCACCACTGCACTCCAGCCTGTGGGAGAGAGCGAGACTCCATCCAAAAAAAAGTAGTAGTCCTACTTATTCAGAAAGTAGTTGTTTTTATTAATGGCATGTGAAAGCAATTTGAGAACCATAAACTTATGGAAATATAAGGAATTCTAAGGACAGAGATGAAAAGGGAAGGATATAGGGGAGAATAAAGAAAAGAGGAAAAGAAGAAAGAAAAGGAAAAAATACTCAGTTGAGTTCTGGAATAGAAGTCTGATAAGAACTTTCTGACATCATGCCATGTATTTGAATGACTTGTTCCTCAAACCCAACTTGCACATTTCATGTTTTTTTTTAACAATTTTTGTTTTGTTTTGTTTTCTGCTTTATAGCTGTCAGTTATAGAGATTGGTATTTAATTTAAAAAAAGATATGAAAATTGTTTAATATTTTAATCTGCAAATTGTTCCATTAGGCAGATTTAATTATTTTTTTGGATTAATGCTCCCAAATATCTTACACCTCTTAATGTGACCATCAGAAAATTTGACTGAGAAACATTTGTGCTATACAAAATACAAAATACTTTTAGTATATTACTGCAAGTGCTTCTTAAAAACATATGTCGTAGTATTTGTTAAATGTGTACTTTTTAATGTTTTCTAACATATTAAATGTAAGTGCTTAATAAGTAATTTTAATTATACTGGTACTGTTATTGAAATGCAGTCCTAGTTAAGAGTCTAAATCTTCATCTCTGTTTTTCAGACAAATGTAGTAGGACATTCTTTAGGATGTACTTGGCATTCCTTGAGGAATTCTCCTGGTGAAAAGATCAACTTACTGAAAAGAAGTCTCCTTAGTATTCCAAATACAGATTACATCCAGCTGCTTAGCGAAATTGCCAAGGAACAAGGTTTTAATATAACATATTTGGATATAGGTATGATTTTAGTTTTCTTTGGCTTTCCCAAGACATGTTTGTTTAAAAGTGTGTTTGAGAAACAAAAATTTATTATAATGTATTTTATTGATCAGGGATTCTAAGTATATATAATTACTAGGCCAGTAATATATATAATTGATATGTCCCATTCTTGTGGATAGTAATAATAGCTAACATCTATACAGTTATAATAGCAAAGATAGAGTTTTACTATGTGCTAGGCACTATTCTAAGGAGATCACATGTATCTACTTACTGAATCCTCGGACTATATGAAGCAAGTTCTCTTATCCTTATTTATAAGTGAAGAAAGAAAGGCACAGAAAGGTTGAGAAACTTGCCGAAGATCACATAGCTAGTCAGTGGTAGAGCAAGATTAGGGGGAGAGTCCCCGCAGATACCCTGGCTGTTGAACTAGCCCTGATGGGCTGCTGGGCAAATGAAAAGGCACCCAGATTTCTAGCACAAGTACCAACTTTCTGGTGCCCAGACCTTCTCTTTCTACTTTGTCCCTGTATGCTGATTCTGGGAGGTAAATGGAGAGAAGTCAATTTATAGTTTAATCCCATCCTAGCCATCATCATCTGTATCTTCTGTAGCCCTTAATCATTTGGATAGACAAATATGGACAGAGGGAAAAGCAAGTCAGTATGGATTTTCTTTTAATTCAATGTTTGGTATCTTTATTTTTTTTCCAAGACAGACTCTTGCTCTGTTGCCCAGACTGGAGTGCAGTGGCACAATCTCGGCTCACTACAACCTCTGCCTCCTGGGTTCAAGCAATTCTCCTGCTTCAGCCTCCCAAGTAGCTGGGATTACAGGCACCCACCACCACACCTGGCTAATTTTTGTTTTTTTTTTTTCCCCAAGATGGAGTCTTGCTCTGTTGCCCAGGCATGGTGGCTCACGCCTGTAATCCTAGCACTTTGGGAGGCCAAGGCGGGTGGATCACCTATGGTCAGAAGTTTGAGACCAGCCTGACTAACATGGTGATGAAACCCCATCTCTACTAAAAATACAAAACTTAGCCAGGCATGCTGGCATGCACCTATAATCCCAGCTACTCGGGAGGCTTAGGTGGGAGAATAGCTTGAACCTAGGAGTCAGAGGTTGCAGTGAACCGAGATCACGCCACTGCACTCCATCCTGGGCAACAGAGTGAAACTTCATCTCAAAAAGAAAGAAAGAAAGAAAGAAAGAAAATGGCTGATGAGAGACCATTCATCCAATAAATATTTATTAGTGTCTACAATCTGTTGAGGGTTTAGAATACAGAGATGAACGAGCCATGTCATGAATAGGACTAGGAAGGATACAGAATCTAGGGAAAAAGGAAACCTGAAATAAATTTTTAGATTATGAATTAATGATGCCTTTGAAACATTTCTTCCCACTTTTGAGAACTTTGCCCGCCCCGAGCTCCTCTGCTCCTGGCGGCCAGAACGGAGGGGTAGAGCAGTCCTCGGTGGCCCCGGGGGCGGGCAGCCGTGCCCGTCTCGGGGCCGCATGAGGCACAGGTGAAAAAAAAAAAGAACTAAATAGTTCTTACAAATATAGAAAGCAGTCTAAAAGCCACAGTCTGTTAATTTGGCTAGTTTCCATACAGCTACCTTCAAAAGAACCTAGATATTCTCCTCGGCTCACTGCAACCTCTCCCTCCCACGTTCAAGACATTCTCCTGCCTCAGCCTCCCGAGTAGCTGGGACTACAGGTGTGCACCACCACGCCCAGCTAATTTTTGTATTTTTAGTAGAGACAGTTTCACCAGGTTGACCAGGCTTGTCTAGAACTCCTGACCTCATGATCCGCCCACCTCAGCCTCCCAAAATTAATTTTTTCTTTTTAGTAGAGACGGGGTTTCACAATGTTGGCCAGGCTGATCTTGAACTCCTGACCTCAAGTGATCCACCCACCTCGGCCTCCCAAAGTGCTGGATTACAGGTGTGAGCCACCATGCCTGGCCAGGGTGTCTTGATTTAACATCAGTATAATATATGAGAAATTTTATATCCCTATCCAACCACAGAGAGACACACATGGTCTAGGCACAATGGCTCACACCTGTAATCCCAGCCCTTTGGGAGACTGGGCCTGAGGATCACTCGAACCCAGGAGTTTGAGACCGCCTGGACAACATAGCAAGATCCTGTCTCAAAATTTTAAAATAAAAATGTACAAATGACCAAAAAACACATGAAAAGATGCTCAAGATCCTTAGTCAATAAAGAAATGCAAATCAAAACCACAATAAGGTACCACTTCATATCCACTAGGATGGCTATAATTAAGGAAATGGAAAATAGCAAGTGTTGGTGAGGATGTAGAGAAATTGGAACCTTATACATTGTTTGTGGTAATATAAAGCAGTTCAGCCTCCGTGGAAAAAGCTTCTCAGTTCCCCAAATGAATTGCCATGTGACCCATCAACTCCACTACTTAGGAGTATAAATCAAAAACTGGTGTTTAAACAAATGCCTATGTACACAGATATCTGTATATTCATAGCAGCACTATTCACAAAAGCCAAAAGGTGGAAACAGCCCAAAACGTCCATCAATGAATGAGTGGATAAACAAATTGTGGACCGTCCTTCCAATGAAATATTATTCAGCTGTAAAAAGAAATGAAATTCTGATATATGCTACAACATGGATGAACCTCAAGCAGGGGCTGGAGAGTCAGGAGAATAAGGAGTAACTGCTAAATGTGAATGAGGTTCTGCTTGGGGTGATGGAAGTGCTTACTTTAAAATGATTAATTTTTCTAAAAAAGTAAAAGAACCTAGATACTAGAACTAGAAAGCCTTTTCACTCATTAAGTAATCCCATTGTATCTGGATATTTTCCACTAAATGGAATATCAAAATTAACATTTTTATTATGCCCATTTTAAATCATACCACACATGTTTCTACTTCTTCCCCCTTGCCCTCATTTCAGTCATCTTTAGTAAGAGTGGCTCATCAGTTGATGGGACGAACATTTGTTTCCTGGGTCAGGTATTGTTTTTAAAACACCGTGACCCATTTACAGTATAAATAAAGAACTACACTCTGTACAGACTTAAAACCTAACAACATGAACGGACAACTCCATAAATACGTACAATTATTATGCATCAATTAAACTTTTTTTTCTAATAGAAGACACAAGGGGAGGCACAGGGAAGGTTTTGTCTTGACCCAAGTTATGCCTGGTTCAAATGCCTCTGAAAATGACTTCCTAGTGGAAAATACAATCTCTCCTGTCCTCTAGCAAATGGTTCTCTGTCTTTTGAGAAAGTTACTGTGGTTCAGTAATTTCCAAACACTGTTCAACTAACCATATTAGAATTGCCTTGGGAGTTTTTTTTTTTTTTTTTTTTAAATGTAGGAATCAGCCACCCCCAACCCTATGTTTCTGATTGAGTGAGCTGGAGTGCAGCCTAAATATCTGTATTTCTTTAAAGTTGTCAGATGATTATGAAGTGCAGTATGTTTGAAAACTGCTACAGCTGAGCAGTTGTGGTGTTTTGTTTGTACAAGCAAAACAAAGATTTCAAGTGGATGCTTAAAAAGAAAGACAATAAGAATTGTTTTTACAAAGGGATCTACTTTATACATATTTGACATTAACCATCATGCTTGAATGTGTCATTACAGAAGAACTGAGCGCCAACGGACAGTATCAGTGTCTTGCTGAACTGTCCACCAGCCCCATCACGGTCTGTCATGGCTCCGGTATCTCCTGTGGCAATGCGCAGAGTGACGCAGCTCACAATGCTTTGCAGTATTTAAAGATAATAGCAGAAAGAAAGTAAACTTGGAGCAACTTAAAAAATCCTTCAATAGCACATAAAAAGTTCCCCTCTCGCCTCGTCCCAAGTAAAAACTTTTACCATAGTGTTTGAGTTTATGTCTTGTTTCTAAATCTCTCCGTAGATTCCATCAACACTCCAGATTTAATTCTGTCCTAGTAGTTGTTATTAAGCTCTTTTTAACGGCTTCAACTTTGTATCGGTATATTGTATTTATAAACTTTGTACCACAAGACAGAGTGTAGCACCCATTTTACAGTGCCATGCACATCAGAGAAAGAAACTGCATGTTTGTATTTGATGAAGATGATGAAATAAAAATGCTAGCAACAGTCTTTCTTACTGGTGCTTAAGCTCTTTGCATAAAGCTTTGTAAAGGGAATTCAGAGGAAGCCCTTTAGAATTAGAATCTTGAGGGACAGCACTAACAGGCCTTTATTAAGTATGATTGTTAAATTTCAGGGAACATGATTAGTCTGCTGTGTATTTGAATTCATGTAACAAAGAGCTGTTATGATGGGATTCTGCTCAAAAAGCTACTGACTTGACTGTCACCCTGTTCTTGTTAGCCATTGTTATGAATAACATTTTAATGTTGATATTCTGTTATTTACATAGCTCTGATTTACTTCTGAAAGTCAAAGGTGAAAATAAAAAACGATGGCCTAAGCAAAATTTACAAACATACATATAGTGGGTTACTTCCTTACTTTTTATAAGCCTATGTAACCTTGTATTTTTCTTTGACATAACCATACACAGGTGAATTATTAGTTTAAAAAGCATTTGGCCAGGCACAGTGGCCCATGCCTATAATCCTAACTCTTTGGAAGGCCAAGGTGGAAGGATCCCTTGAAACCCAAAGTTTGAGACCAGCCTGGGCAACATAGTGAGACTCCATCAAAAAAATCAATCGGGTGTGGTGGCACACTTTTAGTCCCAGCTACTGAGGAGGCTGAGGTGGGAGGACTGCTTGGGCCCGGAAGATCAAGGCTGCAGTGAGCCAGGATCACACCACTGCACTCCAATCTGGGTAACAGAGTGAGACCCTGTCTCAAAAAAAAAAAAAAAAAAAAAGCATTAGTAGAATTACCCAAAAAACCTTCCCAGCTTATTCAGTTCACTTGCAAGAATGTTCTAAAGGGAAGTGTGGTTAAGATATTAGGAGATAAGTCTAATGAACAGATTTTAATTTTACCCTTTGTGTTTCCATATATCCTCTTGTAACATCTCAAGTCTTCCCATCTGTCAATACTAGCTCGTGCTAGCTTTCTAAGTTAGGTGGAAGTCTCAGCCTTGTTTTTGGAGCTCAGAGAAAGCTTTATAGAGGAAATCTGAATGAAGGTAGGTCTCATGTATTCATACAGAAGGAAGTATATAGCAGGTATTTTTGTCGGTAAAGAAATCATATCTGGAATTCTTTGAGAGCAAAACTACAAAATAAAGGAAAACCAGTACATGTAACTTATTTTAAATTCTAAAGAACGCTTAACCATAGTTCCATATTCTAAGCTCCATTTGTCAAACCATAGAAACTTAGGTACTTTTTTGGCAAGGTTAAGGAATAGACTTAAAAGACTGGAAACAAAGCTAGGCATAATAGGATCTTGTGACTTTTTAAAGATCGAACCAAGGTTTTAGTAAATGGTCTTGGATATAGGGGGCAAAGTGAACTCTCTGGAGATGACATTAGACTCTTCTGCATAGTTAAATGCTGACTTGGATAAACTGGGGGAAGATTTCATAAGGCAGTGGAAGAAAAGGATATTATCACTTGGTTGTAGACAGTCCATATGTATTGATAAAATGAGGTCTCAGGATAAGGTGCCCAGAAGATAAACTTGCTGCTGCCTCTGCTTTTCCTGCTTCTGGCTCTGGAGGAATGTGCATTCTTACAGACACTTTTCGAATGTCACCTCTCAGATTGTCCAGATTTTCTAGAGAGTTAGGGATTTTCTTGGACCATCAGGTGAATTCTTTAACACCATTTTGTTTAGCCCTCTGTTAAAGCTCTTAACCAATATAATGAGTCAAACAGCTGCTGATACGCTACTGGGCTTTATGAGATACAGCACCTGACAAAGGGATGCCAAGTGGCCATGCAGTCAAGACCACTGATCATGAGCTGGGTTCTATACATGCAGAACACAAACATAGGCAGAGGGCACAGTATGCTACATTAGCAAGCAGCCTAGACTCCCATGTCATCTGTCACTGTTGCACCAGTGTCTCTCCCTTGGCTTCTATCTGTTGTCACTGATCCCACCTGACCAGTTGATGAAAGAGGAAAATGCATGAACTTGACTCACAAATGTTCATATTTTGGCAAACTGAAAATAGACAGTGGCTGTATTACTGTGTCACTCAGGGTGGCCTTGAAAGTCAATACTCCCAAAGGGCAGACCTTCAGGCAGTATACTTTGCCATCCATTTGTGTAGAAAGGGGCTCAGGGTTAGAATATACATGGGCAGTGGCAACTGGCTTGGCCATGAGATCAGGGGCCTGAAAATAGACTAAATTACTGGGAACAAAGATTTGAGATAAAAATGGTGGATGGGCACATGAGAGTGGGCACAAAGTGTTAGGAGCTTTGTACTGCACTTCATCTATACCACAAAGTATAATAGAAAAGGCCCTGAACAAGTCAATAACAGGTTATAACATCCAGCATCTGGCATTGGAATAACTACTGTGGCAGGATTGGAGGCTATGTAATAGACCTAATAGGATGGGCTTCTATACACTGAGGCTGATCTAGTTATATTCACTGCTGAATTTCCAGCCTACTAACAACAGAGACCAATGCTGCAATGCTGAGTGCCTACTCCTCAAGAAGACCAATCAGTCACTTGGTGGCAAGGTGACTTACAATAATGATCCTAGCAAGAGGCAGTGAGTCATTTTGACAGGAATAGACACATACTGTAGATGATTCTCCTTTTCTATCTGCAGGGCATCAGCCAGCATCACTGAGGGCTTACAGAGTGCTTGAATTACCTCATGGGACCTGTTTATAGCAAAGGAAGAAAGAGTGGGCAAAGGACCACAGCCTCTACTTGTCATTTCACAAGCTGCTTCACCCAGAAACCTCTACCCTGATAGAATGATTAAATAGCTTGTTGAAGGCATACCTAACACAAACACCATCCTTTAACATGAAGTGTACACTTTAATGGTCTTTATATAGGGCTGTGTTCTCAATAGGTAGAATACATGGGTCCAAGAATCAAGGGGTAGAAGCAGGAATGGCCCTGCTTACTATCATTCCCAGTGATTCTCTTGGGGGAAATTGTGGTTCCTGGCTGCACAACACTGGGCCCTGTCATTTAGAGGTCCTGCTAAAGGTGAAACACCTCCACCAGCAGATGTAGTTTATGGTTCAGTGAGACCCAAGAAGAGACTCATTGGTCTCATTGAACTATGAGCTACACCTGCTGGCTAGGTACTTCAGGTTCCTTGTACCAAGAAAGTAGCAGGCAAAAAGAGGAGTCATGTCCTGGCAGGGATAATGGATCTGATCATAAAGAGGAGGTAGGACCACAGTTACACAGTTGGAGGAAGGAGGAAAATGTTGGTACCCAAGCAGTGCACTTACGCACCTCTTGCTATGCTCTTGCCCAATTTTGATTGTAAATGGACAAGTATAGTCGCCATTATCAGCCTGAAAAGATTATAGGGACCAGAGACTCTGAGCCTCTAAGGATCAAGGGCTGAGTTTTATCACCAGGTAAGTCACTGAGACCAGCTGAGAGTGCCACTACATCCAAGGTCACCACCATCTTTGGGTTGCCTGCATCCAGTGACTGGGCAACAAAGTCCTGACCTTCTTGCTCCAATTTGGGACATCGAAAGGGCCAACCAGCTTCAGTTTCCCATGGGGTCAGCTGAGAACACTGTTGAGACTGTATCACAGCCCAAGTCCTCCTTCTACCCAATCCCAATCTCTTCCCATTCCTTCCATGGATGATGATCACAAAGCATTCCCTAATAAACCTGCTGCCCACTGTCTCAAGTCTGCTTCCTGAGAGTCCCACTTTAGATACAGAGTTATAGCTTAGAGAGAAAAGGTCATAAGAATATCATATAAATCACATAAATTAAGATTATAAAATTACAAGTCTGCATTGGAGATACTCTGAATTCTCTTCAGATCATATATCTTTTGCCTTTTATTAGAATTTCTAGAGATAGGACAAATTGTGAGTTTGTAGCCAGTTTTTTCTTTGCTCTTCTTTTTGGCAGGGTTGCTATGGTATGAATATGGTTGGTTTGTCTGTCTTCCTGCAAATCTCATTGAAATTTGATTCCCAGTGTGGTGGTGTTGGAAGGTGGGGCCCAGTGGAAGGTGTTTGGATCATGGGGGTGGGTCCCTTATGAATAGATTAATGCCTTCCCTTAAGGGTGAGTGAGTTCTCACTCTATTAAATCCCAAAAGAGCTGGTTGTTAAAAAGAGCCGGGCACCTCTCTCCCCCTCCTGCTTCCTCTCTTGCATGTGATGTCTGCACACACCAGCTTCCCTTTACCTTTTGTCATGAGTGGAAGCAGCCTGAGGCCCTCACCAGATACGAAAGCCCAATCTTGAACTTTCCAGCCATTGAAAATCAGGAGCCAAATAATCTTTTTTCTTTAATAATGACCCAGTCTCAGGTATTCCTTTATAGCAACACTAAACTAAGACAAGGTTTCTGTGGACGGTGTGTGTGCTGCAACAACAAAAAATATTTGCATTTTCAAAAGATTTCTTTCAACATTATCCAAAACAATATGTAGGAAATGAAATAGAAATTATACTAATTTGAGGACAAAGTCCACTGTGAGTAATGCTGCATCTAGAATAACACTGCATCTCAAGATCCAAAGAAGTTAAAAAACATGAAACAGCCCATATTGTAATATGAGTTCTAAAAAGGATAGTTTCATGAAAGTTTCAGAGTATTAGAACTAAGCAGCTGCTCTTACTACATTGAATAAATGAATTTCTTTTAATGCATTAAATTATAGCTTTACCTGAAAAATTGTAAACTTGTAGAAATTACTGAAGATGTGGTCTACTCAGAACATTTTACAAGCTTAACACACATATTCAGAATTACTAGCTTGACAATATATTCAGAGAGCAGATCATGATGGCTTTCTGCCACAAATACAGCTGATATCAAAAAGCGGAAGATAACAATAAGCCAAGTCTTACATTTCTTGTATTTATCATTTTCTGATTTCTTCATTTCCCTTAATAACTTGTTTTAGGTTAAGACTTATCAAAAAGGCCATCTGCGGAAAACTGTGTGTAAAGAAGATCTGATAGCTATTCAGTCAATTTGAACATTAGAAAGGGCAAAGTAGATGGATCAGAATATGTGGGGGTGTTTTGCTTCACTGCTTGGGTTGGGGCAAGAGGGAACATTGTGGAGAGAAGACCTGAAAGAGCTAGTTTTTCTTTCTGTGCTAATCTGAGTGAGTGGATAGCTGCCATATGTTTATGGCATTCTGTGCTAAAAGATACAGTAGAGGTTTGAAAACTATTTACATACATGTCATCAAAAGAGGCAGAAGACAGAGGCAAACTGTTTTCAAGTACATGAGCTAAAACCAAAGAAAAGCTTGGCTTTACAGGTGTCTCCAGTTATAATTTTTTAAAATAAGATGAACAACTGGAGCTCATTTAGATGGCAGATTAAGAATTAGATAGTATAGTAAATGCTGGGTTCTATTACAAGTATTTACATTCTTATTTATGGACTTGTGCTTTCATTCAAGTGCAATCTCCGTTATGGCCAGATGGGTGTGTTACTGCCCAAGATTTATTTGAAATTCAGAAATTGATAGTACTTATGCCTGACTGCTTGGTTTATTTTATTCATTTTACTTTATATTTCTAGTTAAAAAAGGTAAGTTTTCATGGCAAAAGAAAGGAGGCTAAAAATTTAATATTTTGTTCATGCACTTAATAAAGGACTTAAGCAAATGCTTTGTTTTTATTTGCTAATAGTAGGACAGTAGTAAAAATTAGCGTTAATAAAGAATATCAACTCACGTGATGTTGCTTGTCCTATGAATCATCTTTTGCTTTGAAACACTGGGAACAAACTCATACTGAGCTTTAGAATTTTAAAGAATAATTTAGCTAGACTTTCTTAAGGATTTACTAAGCTATCTGACACTGGACAAAACATTTTACATGCATATATAAAGCCATGTTTCTAAGAAGCTGTGCAGTACAATAATTAAGTGAGCATCTCTAAAGATAGACTGCCTGGGTTTGAATTCAAGCTCCATCACATGGAAAGCTGTGTGATTTGGGGGCAAGTTGCTTAATCTTTCAGTTCCTCAGTTTCTTCACCTCTAATTTATGGGTAACTGACTTCTGCTTCCAAACATGATAGAATACCATGTGTGGGCTAGCCCTCCTCTCAATGTAAACAACTTTAAAACTGGACAAAAGACAGAAGGCAGACATTGTACATGATAAAGAAAAAAACTCAATGAGGCAAGGCGCAGTGAGTGGCTCACTCTTGTCATCCCAGCACTTTAGGAAGCTGGGGGCAGGAAGATTGCTTGAAGCCAGGAGTTTGAGGTCAGTCTGGGCAAACAGTGACACCCCATCTCTACAAAAAATAAAAATAAATAAAAATATTAGCTGGCATGATAGCACCCTCCTGTAGTCCTAGCTACTTGGGAGGCTAAGCTGGGAGAATCACTGGAGCCCAGGAGTTTGAGGCTGTAGTGAGCTATGACCGTGCCACTGCACTCCAGCCTGGTGACAGAGCAAGACCCTATCTTCTGAAAAAAAAAAAAAATTTTTTTTTAATGATACTTGTTAAAGCACAATAAGGCAGATATTATTTAGGACTATCTCAAAAGGTACAGGGACCTCTACAGTAGGATTCTACAGTAGGATTCTGCAGTAGGGGAGAGAGGTTAGGTTCAGCTGTGTATACAGCATGGGCAAGAGGGAATTTATAGCCAAGGGGCAGGGTCCTGGCAGTGGATAGAAAATTACCAAGAGGAAACATCAATGGTAAGGGGAATTCTGGCTAAACCAACCAACCTAACAGGATTCTTGCTAAAGGCAGGTCAGATTAATCAGACATCACCCACGGGATGGTAGAGGATGAGGAACCCAATCAGATATCTAGGGTGATCAGATATCAAAGGTAGGGATTCTTGCTAACCCAACTAAGCAGGGTTCTTGCTACAACTGGCTTTTACATAGAAGTGCACAGAGGGGCCTAATAGAAGGCACAGGAGCCTGATCAAAGTTTGGCCAAGCAAAGAATCTTAGACAACAGCGCAGATTGCTAACCTGAGAGACGGGAAACACATGAGATGATTCCCCTGGTGGCCCTGGATTTCTGCTCAAGGGGACATTTTGGACTGCAGAATGGAGAAGTGAAGTCCAGAGAGACATCAGGGATGCTGAGTTGCCTAGAGTAAGTAGGGAAGGGTGCCCAAGGACAAGGAGCGATATAGAGAAGGAACTCAAGAATTCTCCATAGGGATTCCCCTAAAGTCTTTAGAAAACAGCAAGCTGCACATGTGTAGGATAATATACTGTAAGGGCCAGCAGAGAACAGTTACCACTGAGGAGTGATAAGCTGAGTCAAAATTCCACAAGTCCTCCAGTGCTGGAAAAAACAGGTGATCAGCATTGTCCGGCAATACATATTCTGAATATGTGTCCCATTTTCCTGCTTTTTTGCCTCTCTTATATTTTGATAGATTACATGCTAGACATTGCAGCTTCTACATTGTTATGAATCAAGATTTGTTGTCTTCCTTTAAAGAGTATTGAGTTTTTTCTCACAGACAATTAATTTAGTGATGGATCACATTGATTCTTATAGCAAAGGTATTTTAAAAGCTTTGTTAGCATGGGTTCAAGTAGCCTCTTTAGAGACTAAAGTTGCCCTATTATTCAAGTATGGCTCCATCCACAGCATTGCAAGTCACAAAGCCTGCTCAGATGCAAGATGTGGGCCCAACTTTTAATGGTTAGAGTAAAAAAAAATCACACTGCAAAGGGTCTGCCTACAGGGAAAGGCTGGAGACATTCTTGCAATGGCTCTACCACAGTTCATTTCAATCTGTTTCTTCTCCATTACCCGCATATTTCTGGTGCCACACAATAGGTTACATTCTTGTCATAGTGTGACCTCTGGCCCTGCTTTCATGTGTAGGGTGTACGTGAACCCGCACAGTCACTAGTAGGAGAATTCCTAAAAACCATTCCAACAGTGGGATGACCAATACTTAACTATACATGGATGTGACTACAAACCACATACACATATCCCGTTAGACCCAAACTCAATGTAGTCTCAACTCAACTTATCCCTTGGCCAAATCCCAGAAATGCCTGTGAGCATTCCAAAACTTTAAAGTAGGGGGCTGTGCCTAGCCAGATCTAGGAAGAGTATTGGGATGGGAGACGAGAGGGAAGTCAGAGTGGGAAGAGACAGCAGGTTTAATTGTCCAGGGCCGAGCTTTGTTCCAGAGAATTGAGGGGCCAGGTGTCAGAAAAGCTGCAAAGACAATAAGCCAATATGAAAGGAAGAGTCAAGGCTTTAATCCCTTGCTGTGATAGAATGGCACCAGTCCAGGGTCATGTGGATCAGCACAGCATTCCTGAGGGAACCCCTGAACAAAAGGCTCCTGCAGTTTTATGGACCCAGGGCCTGGCATGAGGAGAAGGTGAAGGGCTTGGAGTGGAAAAGTACTCAGTACTGAGTCCGAGTGGGGAAAAGTGTCTTTAGGCTTCCTCCTCACCTCTAATAAGGAGGTCTCTGCAGAAGTCCCTGAGGAAGCTCTCCCTCTACACAGAGACCTCCAAATGGACCCCATAATGATTTGGTCATTCTGAGTCACTATTCTCTGGCATCCGTTATTCCAATATTCTTCACATCACATGAACTCTTTGAGCCTCAGTTTCCTCAGCAGTAAAATGGAGATAACCTGCTCTCCCTTCCTCTCAGGTTAGAAAGATGAAATGAGATAATAAATGTGCCAATGTTTGAAAACCTTGAAGATGCACCAATGTAAGCCATTGTCTCCTTACAAAGTTATGAAATTGAGGTGGCTAACCAAAATTCTCACTGTAACATTTCAACTTAACAGGCTTTAAGGGATCAGCTAAGTAAAAAGCAAATGTTTTGCCCAAGCAGAGGATTCCAAGGTTATTTATGGCATTCTCTGACTCTCTGTAGCACTTCTGTTGTTACAATCTGTCCTGCATTGCCTGATGATGGCCTTTTATCTTAAATGATACTGAGAATTTTTGTTACTATTACATCAGCACTGTCTGAAGAAAATATAATGCAAACCATATATATAATTTAAAAATTTCTAGAAGCCACATTATTCAAGAAAAGAAACAGATTGAGTTATATTCTGTTTAACCCAATAGGTCAAAAACATAATTTTAACATGTAATATATATAAAATTAATCAGATGTTTTACATTCTTTTTTACAAAATATGCCTCTGAAATTCAGCCTATATTTTACATTTAGAGTACATGTCTTTTTTTTTTTCTTGTAGAGACAGAGTCTTGCTCTGTCATCCAGGCTCGAGTGCAGTGGTGCAATCTCAGCTCACTGCAACCTCCGCCTCCCAGATTCAAGCAATTCTCCCACCTTAGCCACTCACACCCAGCTAATTTTTGTATTTTTAGTAGAGGCGGGGTTTTGCCATGTTGGCCAGACTGGTCTCAAACTCCTAGCCTTCAGTGATCCCCCCACCGTGGTGTGGCCTAGCTTTCACTGACTTTGTAAGGAGTTCTGCAACTGCTTCTTCAGACTTTTCCCACGTTTTTTAAAACCCCAATTTATATTAATATTTAATTGCAATTTCTTCCACTGTCACAGAGAACACAGGGACCTTTGATTTACTCTTTCCACCACAGAATATTACTCTAGGAAAGCATTCCATCATAATATTTATAAGGTGCCTTAAGCATTACAGGGACCCAGAATAAGGTCGCTAAAGTAGTGTTTTCCAAAGTGTATTCTGCTCAGCTAATCCCACAGTCAGCTATGCAATTTTATGTTTTAATTTGTACCCTAGTGATCTAGTCTTACTCCTTCTGAGTACATATTGCGTCATATCTTTCAACACGTCAAGCTTTTAGAATGGTGCTGTACACGCAGGTCGTTGCACTTCACCTTCCAGCTGATGACAAAATCAGCAATTGCCTTTAACCACAGGAACTTCAGCCCGTGGGTCACTAGGGGGAGGCACCCACGTGGTGAGCCTCTCCAGGCTCCTCAAATCCCGCCAGAGCAGCCAGTGTGTACTCTGCCCCGCCAAACCACACCCAAAAGAGGAAACTGACGGCCATCCATTTCACGCTACTGTGGCCGGCGAGCTCAGAGTGGAATCCAAGACTAACCAAGACGAGATCTAGCTGATCAACTATTGAATTTAGAGTAACACTTGGCAGAATAAAACTCCCTTCAGCTTGTCCATATTACCTGGGTTTGCAGAAATAATGCTTTTCCTTAGCATTTAATTCTGGGATCTGTAAATATAACTGCTTTTTAGATGCATTCCATAATCCTCAGTCAACTTACTACAGTAGTAAAAGAAAATTAGGTTAATATAAACTGCTCCAAGGGGTTTCTCATCAGACTGAATTTTATTTCATTTGAAATGAGGTCAGTGTTTAATTTTGCAAGTTAAACAATCTTGACTTTACTCTGGATGGGGGCCTGAAATAGATGAAGGAAAACTTCCTTTTCATACATGCGAGAAATAAACTGTTTCTTAACACTCATATTCACGAGTGTGACCGTTAGTTCAAGTTGAGGTAATTAACATCTTTAGGAAGAAAAAAAACTTCCTTATAGAAGGATTGGCATTGGCCCTTCTGTACAGTATTGTAAAATCTGAAGGAAAAACCATATTGACACCACTTTCTAGCCAAATGCTATAGGACGATATCAGTACTTACTGTAATCAGTGGGGGATTTATTTACTTATTTCACAGTGAAGATATCTTTTCTGGAAAATTCCTCATAAGAAAAGCGAAATTCAAGCTCCAGCTCGTTCTTCAGCCACCGCTACTCGATCCTGCTTTCTGGGCCCACAGGTTCTGCCCAAAACAAAAGCTGTAAACGCCCGCGACAGCGCTGACGTCAGGGAGCAGGGCCGCGAGGCCCCACCAGGTCGCCACTGAAGCCTCCCCTCGGCCCTGCCGGGGGCTGCGCGAGGCGCATGGAGGCTCCCAGGCGGAGGAGTCCGGGGACCCCTAAAGATCCTTTAAGCAGAGGGGTCTGGAAAACCAAGCAGGAGCGAGAGGCTGCGGGCCGCCGTATCCCGCCCGGGAGAGTTCAGAGGAAGCGGGCGCCGCGGCCAGCCAATAGCAAGAAGGACGGCGGCGCGGAGGGGTTACAGGCGCCCAGGTTCGCCCTGCCCACCGCAACACCAGCCCTGGGAAGGCAGCCCCAGCGTGCCCGGAGATGCCTGGGCGTCTGGGTTGCGGGATTAGGGGGCGGGCCGGTGGAGATGGCGTGCGGGTTTGAGCCTTGATCTGGAGGCTTGGCCTCAGCGATTGGGAGAGGTGTAGGCAACTGCCCCAGAGGCGCAGGAGCTGGGGAGCATCGCGCGGTTTCGAACTAAAATGCTTGTCTGAATCTGCACCGGGTGAAAGATGAGGAAACAGGGGCCTGGGAGGAGACAGATACATTTTAGAAATTGGTGGGGGAAAAGAACGAGTTAATTAGGGAGGCCGGGCCCGGTGGCTCACGCCTGTAATCTCAGTACTTTGGGAGGCCGAGGCAGGCGAATCACCTGAGGCCAAGAGTTCGAGACCAGCCTGGGCAACATGGTGAAATCCCGTCTCTACTAAGAATACAAAATTAGCAGTCATGGTGGCATCTGCTTGTAATCACGGCTACTCGGGAGACTGCGGCGGGTGAAACGCTTGAACCTGGATGGCGGAGGTTGTGGTGAGCTGAGATCGCACCATTGCACTCCAGCCTGGGAGACAGAGGGAGACTCTGTCTAAATAAATAAATAAATAACCATAACCAGACTATTAGAAATAAAAGGCATAACTGCATCCCAGCAAAATTTCTGTTTACACAAGGGAGGAGAATAATATATTTTTTAGCACACGTCTGCAGCAGCCAGAGAAAAATAATTTTTTTAAATGCATAGTAGACAGAAAATATATAAGAAGTTAGAAATAAGTCCTAACAGCTATTTAAGAAATTAATACAACTCACAAAGACAAGTTATCTGATTCAATTAAAAATAAAAAAGATCTAATAATGTGTGTCTACAAAAGATACATTTAAAATAATAGTAAAAAGGTAGTAAATAACAATATGGAAAAGATATTCTAGATTTTATGAACCATAAAAAAAATCGACGGCAGTTAATTTAATTCAAGGTGAAAAGCATCAGAAAAGACAAAGACAAGCATAATAGATAAAAATAACCAATCAAGATTGAATGATCATGAAACACATGTATGTAATAAAAAACAAGCACTGACTGGAGAGAAATAGATGTATTAATTCTAACTGTAGATTTAACACTGCTTCTCAGAACCTCATCAAACAGAAAAAAGCAATTCATAATAATATTAATTATAAAACACAATGACTTCAAATTAATAGAAATTTAGAGCCAACAAAAATATATTGTTTCTAATTACATTCAGAATATTAATTAAAATGTCTATAACCTGAGCTGCAAAAAAACCCTCAGTAAATTCCAAAAGAATCAACATCATGCAAATTATCCTTTCTGACCACAATGAAACAAAACTAGAAAACCAATGGCAAATTGAGATCTAAATCCCATGCCGTCTGGAAATAAAAAATGTAATACTTGGGGTAAAAGACTATGAGAAAATTTTCAAAATATTTTTAGCTGACATGAAAGCACCATATGTGAAAATTTGTGCAACACCACAGGCAATACCTAAAGGCAAATATATAGCCGTAAATTTATTTCCTGGAAAACACAAGAGAAACAAGCTAGGAAACAAGAGATTACAAAAGACCAACAAATATAGCAAAGAAAACAAGAGGCAAAATAAGCATAAAGGCAATAAATAACTAAATAAATAAATAAATAGAACAAAAATATTGGGGATTTTTAGTGAAACCCATCAACTGAAGAATAACAAGTTTCATAAATTTGGAAAGGAGAGCTTTCTTTCTCATCAAGAGTTGCAACCTGAAGGGTGGCCATTCTGACAGGCTGGGAAGCATAACCTCTGATCAGAGGCCAACAACAGATATTTCAGAAGAGGTGGAAAAGGGAACAGGAATTTGTGCTGAGTGAGGTAGCCAAGTATACATATTTAATGTTTGTATGTTTTTAGAGTCTTAGAAATAATGTTTTAAAGCACTTAGTGCAGAGTAGGTTTTTAATAAACCATTATTATTGTTGTATAAATATTGAATGCTTTTTTTTTTTTTTTTGAGAGGAAGTTTCACTCTTGTTACCCAGGCTGGAGTGCAGTGGCACAGTCTCAGCTCACCAAAACCTCCGCCTCCCGGGTTCAAGCAATTCTCCTGCCTCAGCCTCTCAAGTAGCTGGAATTATAGGCACCCACTGCCATGCCGTGCTAATTTTTGTATTTTTAGTAAAGACATGGTTTCACCATGACAGGGTGAATGGACAGGGTTGGCCAGGCTGGTCTCGAACTCCTGACCTCAGGTGACCTGCCTGTCTCAGCTTCTAAAGTGTTGGTATTACAGGCGTGAGCCACCATGCCCGGACTATAGAATGCTCTTAATTGGGAATTGTTGCGTGGAAGATGGAAAGAGATGAAAGCTTACTTCTCTTTATTTGGTAGGCCCTAAAATGGCTTCTTAAGGATCGTCATAATTTTTATTTTTGAGCACACCCAAGCATGACAGTTTTTACTTTGTGATCAGAGTCTGGATGTTATTGGTTATTTTTTGTGTATACTGTAAGATCACACAAGAAATGAAACTATTCATCTTTGTTAAGCCCAGGTATTGGGACTTTCATAGAGGTGTTTTTTTCGTGGTGAATGGGTAAATTTGTCTCTACTTTGTATGCTTATTAAACAACCCTGGCCGTGTGGCCTTGAAAGGAGAGATTCTGCCTTAGTTTTCCCTCTAATTAGCCTTATGTGAGAGCTTTTTTTTTTCAGAGACAGGCATCCAGGAATATTTCCTCTAGAAACAGTCATTGCAGTGGAGAATTTGGGGTTTGAATCATAGATCTAGATAAAATCTAGATGTTACCTCCAATTCCTTCATTTAAAAATTTGAGGTTACCCAAATTAAGAAAATTGGTAGTTAAGACAGACTGGGATTCATAACTTTTAGACATTTGTAGACCCTAGATATTGGGGGTGCTGGACTCTAACACTTTTCCAAGAAAAGGGGTAAATCTTGTGTTTCTTAATTTGGAAGGAAAAAAAATCTGCCACTTGCAATTTGGCATGGGCCAGAGGGAATACTATCAGCTATGCCTCAACGGTGTGACACTGAGTGAGGTACATGGAGAGAATCTGGGCTATGTTTTATGGTTTACTGTTTTGGGGGAAATGAGGCCTTTGACATACAGGGGAATTATTGTTGGGAACTCTGCTCAATAGGAGGCTATCAGCCAGGCCCCATGCCAAAGGGAGAGCTTGTAAATTCCACTTCCGTGGAAGGCTGATAACTTGCAATAATCATGACATGGCTTACTTGGTCCTGCTGGGTCCCAGCTTGTGAGATTCTTTCTCATCAGTTACCATCATGGGCAAACTGTGGGTAAATGGGCTTTAATCTCTGTGTTGGTAAAGGTCTGTTATCCTTGTCCAAGAGATTGGCAGTCTATAACTTCCTTTTTTTTTTAAAGCATGAAATTAAAACTTTTTGCTCTAAATTAATTACAGATTCACGGGAAATTGCAAAGGTAGTATGGAGATGTCCCTATACCTTTCACCAAGTTCTTCAGTGGTTACATCCTACATAAATATAGTGCAATATCAAAACAAGGAAATTAACAACGGTACAACATGCATCTAGATACATGTCATTTTTTTAATTAAAAAATTTTACTGGTGGTAAAATACAATTAATATAAAATTTTACCATCCTAACCATTTTTAGATGCACAGTTCTGTAGTGTCAAGTACATTCATATTGTTATACAACCAATCTCCAGAACTCTTTCTCTTGCAAAATTGCAACTCTGTAGGTACCTTTTAAATACTAATGTCCCATTTTCGACTCCTCCCATCTCCTAGAAACCACCTTTCTATTTTACTTTCTATTTCTATGAATATAACTACTTTGGATACCTCATATAAGTGGAATCATACACTATTTGTCTTTTTATACCTGACATTTCATTTAGCATATCTTCAAGGTTCATTCATGTATATGCGTCAGAATTTTTTTCCTTTTTAAGGCTGAATAATACTCCATTTTATGTACATACCACATTTGTTTATTCTTTATCGAACACCTGGATTACTTTCTTTTACCTTTTAGCTATTGTGAATATGGGTGTGTAAATATCTCCTTAAGACCCTGATTTCAATTCTTCTGGATATTGTCATTGGCTGAATGTCCCGAAGAAATTGCTATGTTGAAGCCTTAATCCCCATTATCTCAGAATGTGTCTGTATTTGGAGACAGGGCCTTTATAGAGGTAATTAAGTTAAAATGAGATCCTTAGGGTGGGCCCTAATTCAATCTGACTGATGTCCTTATAAGAGAAAATTTGGACACACTGAGAGACACTAGGTACTTGTATGGGCCAAGGGACCACCAAGAAACCACACTTACTGATGCCTTGATCTTGGGCTTCCAGTCTCCAGAGCTGTGAGAAAATAAGTTTCAGTAAAGTTACTCAATCTATGGTTTTCTGTTATGGAGCCCTAGGAAACTAATGTAGGTATATACACAGAAGTGAGATTGCTGGATCATATGGTAATTCTACTTTAACTTTTTGAGAAACTGTCACACTCTTTTCCATAGTAGGTGCACCATTTTACATTGCCACCAGTAGATCACAAGCGTTCCAATTTCTCAACATCCTCATCGACGCTCATGTTCTGTCTGTTCGTTTGTTTATGGTAGCCATCCTACTGTGTCTGATGTGGTCTCTCATTGTGCTTTTGATTTGCATTTCCATAATGATTAGTGATGTTGAGCACCTTTTAATATGCTTGTTGGCCATTTGTGTGTCTTCTTTGGATAAATGTCTATTCAGATCCTTTGCCCATTTTTAAATAGTGTTTGCTTTTTTGTTGTTGAGTTGTGGGTTTCTTAACTTTTAAAAATCCTCCTTTTGAGCCTAAACCCTGGGACAACTGATGATCGTAGAAGTTTTCAAGGAACCTGATTTTAGAAAGAGAGGGGGGCTACAGATACGTAGATTAATTGTGTGACTTACTGTCCAAACCAGACACTTTTGAGAAGGGGTTGCTAAACATCATTACAATTTAATATTTTTAAATATTTATTGACCAACAAATTCATGTTATTCTATTGGTAGACTTATAAAAAATTATATTCAATTTTCAAAGAAAAAATTCTTTTTAAAAAATAAAAATCTAGAACATTTAGGAAGTTTTATTTCTAAAAAAGAATATATAATCAAGGATTTAAAAACAAATTTTAAAAATGTCTTCATATTGATTATCTGAACACTAAAAAAACTCAACAGAGTAATAATATTGATACATATTTGTGTCCACTAATCAGTTACTTAGATGTATCACTAATATTGTATCACTGGCATTTTCTGAAGTATGTATGTGGTCTTATTATTTTTCATTTTCTTCTTAAAACCAGACACTTTGAGAAGAGTGCAGTGTTCTTTGACATTGTGTTTTACGGTTAATAATTTTGTGATTGTTAACATCCTCAACTGTTTCTTCACAGCAGACCATAATAATATCTTTAACTGAGGAACTAGTCTGTCTGCCAGTGCCAAAGTACTTGGTAAATTTGGGGCAAATCCTGCTAAGTGGAGGATTTTAGAAAATATAATAGTTTGTGTTGTAAAATGTGTAAAATTTCAGCCCAAATATTTTCACAAGAATTGTCCCTTTGCCATTTTTCAGAATGCCTGAAGCAGCAAATAATTTTGACAAGACAAAATGCGTCAAATAAATTGTCTCCAGATCCTTTTGAATGTTTGTCAATTTAAATGCTGCAAAAAAACCATTGGACAGTCTTGATTTTATTCCCCTCCAATGAAGAATATACATTTATCCTATTAAAAATAAGAGCTACATCAAAAGATTCTTCTTACAAGTCGACATTCTAAAGTTCAGTTCAAAAATTAGATTAAATCTACATTGTTTGAGCCCTCATAATTTAATTTATTCAGTTCTTTTCTTCTGTGTAGGAATAAAATGTAGTGTTATCCTGTTTAGAAGTTTTGTTTTCACTAATTGCAATTCACTAAAAGCTTCAAAAGCTGAAATTTTAGCATGCTATTCATTGAATATTTAGATTAACAATTTCTAACTGACTTTGTGCAAAGTACAACCAAAATTTAGGGGATCTGTTATGCAAAAGTTCAATACCATTGTATGATACTTAGGATGATTTCCAAAGTAGTACTTCCAAGGGTCAAATATTTTAAAATTCAATTGATGATAGATAGTAAAAAAGGTATATAACTATGCTGAAAATATCAGTGTTTTTTTTTTTTTTTTTTTTTTTGCCTTTACGTGGGGGTTATTACAATTCAAGGGGTTTTAAAAATCCAATATCAATTTTGCTAGAAAAATTGTGTAATTTGATTACTTATACTGGATATTATATAAATATTTGTTAAATGTGACAGCTACTTTCATTGGTAAGATTTCTCAATTTGTTTGAACACAATTTTGAATCATGTTTGTACTATAACAAAAATCTATTTTTTTTCTTATTTTATATTAGCATATTTTTGCTTTGGAGGTTTCTTAGTAAGAACATTGTTTTTGCCACAATACTATAGCCACTGACATTTGCATCTTCACCTCAAAGTTAAACTTTTGAACTGAGTTTATAGTAACGTTCACAAAATAGTGTCAGACATTTTACCTTCGACACAATTAACTTCTAAAAGTTTTACTTTGATTTCATATATTGGATGAAAAAAATTGAACCACTTTTGGAATTACTTCAGTTGATTTTCTATTTGAAGCATCTTATGCCAGTGATATAAAATTGACATTATTTAACTATCTGCAAAGTTCCTGTGCTATTGGAGCCAACACACTAACAGCTATTGCTTCATGTTAATGTACACACACAAAACTTGGACTAAAAAACGAGTAAAAGTAATTTAGAAGTAGAGACATGTGAACTGAATGAAACTCATGCTTCACAGAATGTTATGAACCTGTGCCTTCTGCTTTGGGAGGCTGAGGCAGGCAGATCGTCTGAGGTCAGGAGTTTGAGACCAGCCTCAGCAACATGGTAAAATCCTGTCTCTACTAAAAATGCAAAAAATTAGCCAGGCATGGTGGTGCACACCTGTAGTCCTGGCTTCTCAGAAGGATGAGGGATGAGAAATGCTTGAGCCCGGGAAGTGGAGGTTGCAGCAAGCCAAGATCTCGCTACTGAACTCCATCCTGGGCGACAGAGTGAGAATCTGTATTAAAAAAAAAAGCCTCTTCTGCACTCTTCTGCTGCTGAATGTGTTAAATCACCATCGTTAGGCATGATGTCCTTAAAATAACAACTAACTTTTCAAATATGTGCTATGGCTTATTCGCAAGATTTAAATCTGGTTTTCAAGTTAGAGACTAAATATAAAAAACAGACAAGGCCACATCATATATGACAATAGAACTCTTACCCACAACCTCTACAGTAGGGGTGTCCAATCTTTTGGCTCCCCCTGGGCCACATTGGAAGAAGAAGAGTTGTCTTGGGCCATACATAAAATGCACTAACACTAATGATAGCTGATGAGCTAAAAATTAAAAATGCAAAAGAAATCTCATAATGTTTTAAGAAAAGTTTATGAATTTGTGATGGGCTGCATTCAAAGCTATCCTGGGCTACATGTGGCCCACAGGTCGCAGGTTAGGCAAGCTTGCTCTGCAGTAACTGGTCCAGGAAACTATATTACAGCTCCTACAACAATCAGCCCAAACAGTCAGGACTTGTTCAATGGCTGCCATCTTCCCTGTTTTTTACTCCTTTTCCAACTCAAGACCAACCAGAGAAAGTCACTTTGTCTCCCAAAGTGCTGGGATTACAGGGGTGAACCACCCGTACTGCAGTGTCAAGAGGCTCAGGAGCTGATTAACGAGACTCTCACTAGCCAAAGAGGAGACAGCCCACTACATCTCTTCGTGCCAACAACTTCCAAACCAAACATCTGATATTGCTTAAAATATAGAACTCGCCCATTCTCTTTCCTGCCTTTGAGTCTCTGCCAAATGCAGGTGATGGAGACTGACTATTGCTATAGTCAGCTCTGAGTCAGTAAACTCTGTCTCTCATTTGGGTGCTCTTCCTCTACCTCCCATCACTGATTTCATGAGGGATGAAATGACCAATAGTGGATGGTAAACACTGATGAACATTTGGTACAAGTTACATATCCTTTATCCACTTTTTTTTGAGATGGAGTCTTGCTCCTGTCGCCCAGACTGGAGTGCAATGGCTCACTGCAACCTCGGCCTCACAGATGCAAGTGATTCTTCTGCCTCAGCCTCCCGAGTAGCTATCAAATTTCTTAAGAAACAAATATTCAGTACTCTATCTTTTATTACATATGTTGTTTTTTAAAAGCTAGCTTCTTACAACCAAAAATGATTATCGGGCCATGCGTGGTGGCTCACACCTGTAATCCCAGCACTGTGGGAGGCCGAGGCAGGTGGATCACCTGAAGTCAGGAGTTTGAGAACAGCCTGACCAATATGGGGAAACCCTGTCTCTACTAAAAATACAAAAATTAGCTGGACATGGTGGAGTGTGCCTGTAATCCCAGCTACTCGAGAGGCTGAGGCAGGAGAATTGCGTGAACCTGGGGAAGTGGAGGTTGCAGTGAGCTAAAATCACACCACTGCACTCCAGCCTGGGCAACAAGAGCAAAACTCTGCCTCAAAAAAAAAAAAAATTATCAACCAAGAAAATAAATGAACAGTTGTAGACTTTCACCATGCAATAAATACTAGAATTACTGTAGCAAGAGTGAACGGACCATTATACACTCTCCCGTAAGACTGTTAAGCCTCTGTGTACACTATAACTTTCCACAATGTCCACTGACCCTGCTTCATGTACCTTGCCTGCCAAGGCACAGACCATAGCACAACAGACACACCAAGTAGCTGAGCAGCGCATCAATTGCTTCTCCCACAGGACTGGAAGGATATGGCTCTCCTGAGCCCCTCAGTCTGAGCATACTTTGTCTTATCATCAAGTGCCCTGGCTGCTCTCCTTGAAATTTTAGGAGGTATTTAGTTATATTGACTCCTGCAAGGGTCTGTGAAAGAGAGTAAGGATACTGTTTTTTTGTTTTTTGTTTCTTTCAGATTTAATCGTGAGTTAAGTTAGAATCTTGTTTATTGTATATACCTATTCATATAGCACTAAGTGTATGAGTGAGACCACATCTCTAAACTAAAACATAGAGCTCTAATAAGCTCATGCTGGCAATTTTATTTATTTATTTATTCATTCATTCATTCATTTATTTAGAGATGGAGTCTTACTTTTTCCCCCAGGCTGGAGAACAGTGGCATGATCTTGGCTCCTTGCAGCCTCAGCCTCCCGGGTTCAAGAGATCCTCTTGCCCAGCTTCCCAAGTAGCTGAGACTACAGACACCACACCCAGCTAATTTTTGTATATTTTTGTAGAGACAGGGTTTTGCCACGTTGCCTAGGCTGGTCTCAAATTCCTGGGCTCAAGCAATATGCCTTCCTTGGTCTCCCAAAGTGCTGGGACTATAGGTGTGAACCACCGCACTGCAGTGTCAAGAGGCTCAGGAACTGATTAATGAGACTCCCACTAGCCAAAGAGGAGACAATTTAACAATCAGTAAAAATGGTTAAATGCAACGGGTTAAAACACTGCTTTTAAATTATTACTGCTATTTATCAGAGTATGAAATGGTTAATGAGGGGCAATTGATATTTCGAGGAAGTATTTCTACTAGTGAATGAAAAAAATCAATGACAATGTAAATATCACCATTTTGCCCTAATGAATTCATAGATCTAGGCAATGGTCGTCAATGGTTACTTAGATCACATGAAGAGAGGCAACCAGAGATCGTGTATTTCCTAATGAAATTATCGAGCTCCACCTATGAAGTAGTCATGCCAAATAAACTGCACCTGAATGTGGTCAAGCTTCTATAACCATTTAAAGGAAATACAGGGGACAAAAGAAATTCGCACCATAGGCATGCAATCAACAAAATTCATTCTGAGAAACATAATTGGACAAATGACCTGATTTATTTAACAAACATTTGCAAGGGAAAACAAAAGTTAGTGACAGAAACTTTAAACAAAAAGATGTAAAAGGATAAGATTTATGGCAACCACTTGCATTGTATGGATATGTAAGGCATGATTCAGACAAACAAATATATACTAAAAAGTTATAAGAGGCCGGGTGCAGTGGCTCACGCCTGTAATCCCAGCATTTTGGGAGACCGAGGTGGGTGGATCACCTGAGGTCAGGAGTTCGAGAGCAGCCAGCCTGACCAACACTGTGAAACCCTATCTCTACTAAAAATACAAAAATTAGCCAGGCGTGGTGGCACATGTCTGTAATTCCAGCTACTCAGGAGGCTGAGGCAGGAGAATCACTTGAACCCGGGAGGCAGAGGTTGCAGTGGGCCAAGATCCAGCCACTGCACTCCAGCCTGGGCAGTAGAGTGAGATTCCATCTCAAAAAAAAAAAAAGTTGTAAGAGAATTAGGGGAATATAAACACTGACTGATATTAGATGATATATTAAGAGGTCATTTTAATTTTATTCAGGCATGGTAACGGTATTGTGATTGTTTTCTAAAGAGTCTTTAATTTTTTGGGATATACAGTAAAAACTTATAAGTTGAAATAATATATTTGACATTTGCTTTAAATTTATCTGAGATGTGTAGAAGATAATAATAGATTGGTTGTGAGATAGATGACTGTCAAAGTTGGGTAATGAGAACATTAGGGTTTATTACAGCATTCCCTCTATTTTTGTATACTTTTGACATTTTCTATTATAACAACTTTTTTTTAAGCTCATTACTGTTGGTAGTAGCGTTATAGAAGAGAAATCAACTACTTAATAATGACAGCCCAGATCTTTAGAAATGTTGGCTTCTCTTTCCTGGGGTAGGAGTAGTGGTGAGGAAGGGAGATGTTGACACTGATTGCTATTTTTATTTAGTATCTCAATCCTGTTACATTCAAGACATTACCTGGACCCAAATCATGAGCCATCTTGGACAAGTTCTATGCCTAACCAGTTCTCCTGAGGCTGCAAGACCCATCTCCTCCAGTTCATTCTGCTTTTTGGTTGGGTTTCCTCTGGAATTTCCAAATGGCAATGAAATGAAATAGAGTGTCTTTGAAGTGAGTGGGGCTATTTGATGTATGTCACTTCAGGGCCTGATTTGCTACATCTCCATCATGGGTTGAAGCACATGTCAAGAACCTCCTTCTTCTGCCTGATTCCTGAGTGACCATGATGAGGTATGTCCTCCTGCTTACCTGTGTTGGACATGCAGCGCAAGTAGGAAACAAACTTTAGTTGTGTTAAACCACTAGGATTTTAGAGTTGGTTGTTCAGCCTATGCTGATTGATACAGATGTGTTTCATTTGGCCTTCACTTTTAGAAATTATAATTTTTTATGCACCATTTAAATGGCAAACATTTAAAAAATTAAAATGCAAACTTTAGAAAATTGGTTGATTTCACTACAAATCTGGAATATTGATATATAGCAACTCAGGCTGCATTCTTCTCACTCATCCCAATCTTCATCACCCTTAAATCTGGGCCATTTCACTCAATTTTGCTTACTAATTGCATTCTGTAATCATCTGAGTTTGCCACCCCCTAAATGAAGACTACTTATAATGAGTGTTGTTAGGTGGCATTGCCTATCATTTTTACATTGAAATAATAAAGTGGCTCTAACTCCCAAATGTGAAGAAAATTATGAATCAGAATTAAATCTGCAAGTTCCATTCTTTAAAGTGGCCTATATCTTACTGAATGGGCCGATTAACAGATCAGTAGTTAAGGACAGCTGCATAGTTATAGATTAAAGCTGACCACTGAGAGCGTGATTGGGTAGTCAGAGTTGCATTAACTGGTTTGCACCCGGTAAACTAATTTTGTTAAATGAACATTTAGAGCACTCAATAACCCTCTGGTGGCTCAAAAGAGAAGTTATAGTTTCAAAAGTACCTAACTGGGGAAGTAGCTTACCTGTATGGAGAATCCATTCAGAGTTGTGCACAGGATATGTTTCTTCCCATCTCACCGTCTTCCTGGGGGAGTGGGCTTAGTATCCCCTTCCACATAGCAAGCTCAGATAATAGGGGAGGAAGTGAAGAGATATAGGCTCTATTAGCAATAAAAAACTTGTGGAAATTACACTATAAGGGGTTTTTAATAGGATGAGAGTTGGGTCTTATAGATTATTCAATCTGTAAACTCAAGAGTCAGGGAATGGCACAGCAAGACAGCCCGTGCCAGATGGTGTCCCCATGACCTTGGACTTCCCAGCCCCTAGAACTGTAAAGAAATAAATTTCTGTCCTTTATAAATTACTCAGTCTATAGTAATTTATACCATTGCTTTTGGTGTTTTAGTAGTGAAATCTTTGCCCATGTCTATGTCCCGAATGGTATTGCCTAGGCTTTCTTCTAGAGTTTTTATGGTGTTAGGCCTCGTGTTTAAATCTTTAATCCATCTAGAGTTGATTTTTGTATAAGGTGTAAGGAAGGGATCCAGTCTGAACTTTCTTCATATGGGTAGCCAGTTTTCCCAACACTATTTATTAAATAGGGAATCCTTTCCCCATTGCTTGTTTTTGTCTGGTTTGTCAAAGATCAGATGGCTGTAGTTGTGTGGCGTTTGTTTCTGAGGCCTCTGTTCTATTCCATTGGTCTGCTGTTTTAAGCTACTGGGAATTTGTTACAGCATCAATAGGAAATGAATACACTGTAGACCTGGGTTTTGAGCATAATTGTAATTTATAAAAGTGGAGTCCAGGATATCTTTAAAATTACTAATATCATTCAAGAGTTAGAAGTTTTGCAAATTTCTCCCATCAGCTAGGAAAATTATGGAGGAATTTTCCTTTATGGCTCCCCAAATCTACTGAGGAGGCAGAATTATGTGAGAGGGCACTTTGAAGATAGACAGGCGTAGGTTCTAATTTTGGCTCCTGTAGAATTTGTCGAATTTAAAGTTCAAATAATAACGTCCACATAGATTGGTCAAGATTTATCCCAGTTGCTAACAAATTAAAAATAAAGCATCTACATGAATTACTGAAAGTGTTCTACCGTAATACTAGCCTTAGTCTTTTCAACATTTAGATTTCAAGTGTTTAGCATTTTCTCACTCTTACCAATTCAGCTAGATTGTCTGTGGAAAAACATCTTTTTCACTGAATAAAACAGACAGTTTAGAATGTTCTGCTCAAATATCATTATCCATGTTTGGTAAAATTGTGAGAAGTTTAGAAAATGACTTTGATGTCTCAGGACTGATACTATGAACCTTAACATTGTTGACTGCAAAAGCCATCCTGGGAGGGCTCCCAGCCCCACAACCCTCCTGGTGTAATTGAGTAAGGATAAATGTCATGTAGATACCTAGTTAGGTGCCTGCCTATCCAGGTATCACTTAGAAGTAAATGTACAAACTCCGAAGACTAGTGGAAACCTGTGTCAGGAACACAGTGATAATATTTAAAAGGATCATGGAAAACCAACCAGTGTTAGTTGAACAAAATCATTTGCCCAGAATTGCAGAGATTAATGAAGAGACTTTTTTCATCACTTCCCTTTATTTTGTATGTAAGGAAGAATGCCTTTGGAATACTTTAGATAATTAACCTTCAGAGATCTCATGAAATGACTGGACATTTCCATAGGGAGTATATTCATTACATAAATATGAAGGTATTTTATTCTCCATGGGAAAAAAGGCAGAATAGGAAATGATTTATTGAGAAGATTTAAAATGAAATTAGCAGCTGGGTGAACTTAGCATTTTGGGAGGTGAAGGCAGATGGATAACTTGAGGTCAGGAGTTGGAGACTAACCTGGCCAGCATGGCAAAACCCTGTCTCTACTGAAAATACAAAAATTACCTGGGCATGACGGAACATGCCTGTACTCCCAGCTGCTCGGGAGGCTGAGGCAGGAGAATTGCTTGAAACCAGGAGATGGAGGTAACAGTGAGCTGAGATTGCACCACTACACTCGGGTATGGGCAACAGAATGAGACTCTGTCTCAGAAGAAAAAAAAAAAAGCAATTAGGGAAGATGAACAGCTTAAAAAATAGTAACCAAAAAGCATTATGCTAACGTATAGAAAATTCTGAGAGAATGAAGTAGAAAAGTAAGTATTTTGGGGGAGAATCTTAAGGAAGAGAAGGGTTGAATGTAAGGTGGTTCGCTTTTCTTTGAAAGAAAATTTTCATTCTTGGCCGGGCGCGGTGGCTCACGCCTGTAATCCAAGCACCTTGGAGGCCAAGGCGGGCGAATCCCCTGAGGTCGCGAGTTCAAGATCAGCCTGACCAACATGGTGAAACCCCGTCTTCAAAAAAAAAAAAAAGAAAGAAAATTTTCATTCTTATATTTCTCTTCTAAAATTTTATAAATCTGAATTTGAAGGGTAAAGTACTAACTAAGCTGTTACATTTGGGAAGTTTACTCTTGGTAAACTTTAAAAATGATGGACAATTTCAGGAGTAATTAGGAAATACTGAGCTTTCATTATTTATACCTTAGAGTACTTGTTATATGGATGACCTCCTTAAGAGACTTGACAGCTTCCTAGTAGAGATTTATTTTTATAGTTTTCACTCCCTCCCAACCCATCAAACCCATTGTTTTAAAGAGAGAACAGCCCTGTTAGCAGAGCCTGTGCTGTAAAGCAGGCTGGCCTTCAAGCAGACAGCTGTCCATATTGCACAGCTGCCTGGCCAAGCAGCTGCCAGACAGGCCTCGCAGTTCTGAGTCAGGCCAACCCACATTCTTCGATGGTCAGCCCTTGTCATCTGATGTCTTTCTCTCTGAGCCAATGAACTGTTGTCACATATTCTGTTGTGTTTATCCCCACTGTATTCTCCAATTCCGTACTTAGCAAGCTAAAACTAAACCAAGAAACCACTGCCTACAACCAGCAATAGTTTACTGTAACTGGGGCTATATGCGTTTTTATAAGAGATTAATTCTCTGGCATGATTTTATAATTGGGCAGGAAACTGACTTATGGTAACTGTGATTGTATAATCACAAATTATGCAGATGAAAGTTTCATCTATTATGTCTCTCTATTTTCAATTTGCTTCCCAGTTACTTAAGTACATATGGCCAAGAGGGTGGGCGCATTTCTCCGTCAGGTGTTGCATTTTCTCAGTCTTTTTCTCTTGCCATCTCCCCCTTCCCTCTAAGCTGAGAACCTCTGGTGCATACACAGAAAAGGACACAAAGGAGACTGACTTCTTTGTGTGTTCTTGCCAGCCACATCAAAGTTTCTCCTCAATAGAGCCCTAAGAACTTATCCCTAGGCCGTGATATTACAAGGTCCTCACATTTATAAATGCACCACAGTGGGGCCAGGCTGTTGAAAGGCCCCAAAGCATATGAGTTTATCACATTCCAGCAGGAATGAAATAGGTTGACTACCAATGTTTGTTTTAGAAAAAACGGATTTTGGGATTCCAGTTAACCAAACAGTTGGCAATTTTTTTTTTACTTTTTAAAATTATTATACTTTAAATTCTAGGGTACATGTGCAGAATGTGCAGGTTTGTTACATAGGTATACACATGCTATGGTGGTTTGCTGCACCCATCCCACTGTCATCTACATTAGGTATTTCTCCTAAAGCCATCCCTCCCCAATTTCCCCAACCCCTGCTATCCCTCCCCTAGCCCTCCACCCCACGACGGGCCCCGGTGTGAGATGTTCCCCTTCCTGTGTCCATGTGCTCTGTACATTGTTCTGGCACTCTGAAAATATTTCTTCCTCTACTTCTTTTGAAGAAACTGGAGACTTGGAGATTAAGGCTGATAAATCATCTACTTATAATGTGTACAGACTACAAACTAAACACATTGTCATTGTTTTGTTGAAAGTGTTTTCACCACTGACAGACAGAAAATACCCCCGGTGAAATCTCTCTTCCCAAAGGGAGAACTATTGAATGAATGTGAACAAATCCCTAGAACTTTCCCAAGAGACCAAGATGGAAGAAATTCTCATCTGAGTGACTGAGTTTCCTGCAGACTTCATCACCTACAGCTTTTCTCCCATAATCTAGAAACATGGAAAACTGAAGCCAACTCTAAGTATTTATTTATTATCATTATTATTTGAGATGACATCTTGCTCTGTTTCCCAGGCTGGAGTGCAGTGGCACGATCTTGACTCTGTAACCTCTGCCTCCTGGGTTCAAGTCATTCTCCTGCCTCCCAAATAGCTGGGATTACAGGCATGTGCCACCATGCCCAGCTAATTTTTGCATTTTTAGTAGAGACAGGGTTTCGCCATGTTGGCCAGGCTGGACTCTAAACTCCTGACCTCAGATGATCTGCCCGTCCCGGCCTCCCAAAGTGCTGGGATTATAGGAGTGAGCCACCATGTCTGGACTATTGCCATTTTTTAACTAAACTTGAAGGCAGGATCTTAAGTCTTAAGTCTTTTAATATTTAGGATAATTCAGTTCAAAATTCAGGAAAATAATCTATGTTTTAGTATTTGATTTGAAAACATAATCGACTTGAAAACACATGAAGAAGACCTGGAAATATAGTCAGATATATATAAGTACTCAATCTTTATATCCTATTTGAAGTCTCTTGCTTCAAACAGATAAAAATATTTAGCAAATTTAGTAATTTTTATAAAATTAGTAATGTAGAAAAGTCATTAGGACACACTGTACACACACAAAAAAATCTCTTTACATAATTTATTTAAAATTTATTGAGTTTCCTATGCTCTTACAAATGTAACATTCTCATATACAACATTCATTGAAGAGGCACAATTCTTATTTTGAGGTGGCGCAGATTAGACAAATTTTTCAGTGAATAGTTCCTCTTTCACTAGGAAATTTAACCACAAGCTGTGTTTCTGTAGAAAGTTGCTTGAAATTCTATTCCTAATAAAATTTAATTTTTCTATCTCAAAATGACCATATGCAAACGAACAGTACATGACTACTGTCTTCATATCTTCTATTATAAGCAGAGTGATTTCACAGTGGAGTTTTTTATCAAGCAGAAATTTAAAAAATATATCATTTTCAGGGAAGAACTGACCTGGATTAAGAATGTCCTGCTAGACCTTATTAAGAAATTGTCAAGTAGGTGATCAAGAGTGTGCTTTGCCTCAGAATTTACCTGCAGGCTTTCCTACCAGCCAGAACCTCATCAGTCAATCGAAAAACTCCCCTTATAGACATAGACAAAGCCTAAGAGGGAATGAAGGTTGTTAGGGGAGGCAGGTACTGATTCTTGGCTTTGAAGAGTAAACTTCTGGTTATCTGGCTAGTTAGAATGCCTCCAGGAATGTATTTTTATATTCTCCGGCTTAGCACAAATCTTGCCTTTTAGGTTTTAGAATTCTGTCCTCCCCACTCTTTATCTCCATATTACAGTGCTGGCATTGGGACAGAAGTCAAGAAAGTGACAAAGTGGCAAAGCGAGTCACAGGCCACTAAGCTCTAATTAGTTTCAGGTTCCTTTTAAACTATATTTACTTTTTTTTTTTGAGACAGGAACTTGCTCTGTCGTCCAGGCTGAGGGCAGTGGTGCAATCATAGCTCACTGTGGCATGGACTTCAGACTCAAGCCATCCTCCCACCTCAGCCTCCTGAGTAGCTGGGACTACAGGTGCGCACCACCATGCCCAGCTCAGTTTCTCGTTCTTGAACTAGACTTTCCTACCGAGCATCATATGAAAAAAAAAAAAAAAAGGCTGGGTACAGGGATAAAGGAAGGAGTATTTAGCTGGCACACTCTCATCTTAGTTCCCTATCTACCTTAAAATGCCCTGGGGACAGAGAGGTGGTTGTTTGTTACAATGAGGATTCTTGGTCCACACCCTAGGTCCGTGGACTAAGAATCTCTGGAGGGAAACTCAGGAATCAGCCTGTAAACAAACATCCAAGATGATTTCATGCACCTGGGAAACATCCATATGCCCCTAAGAAGAAAGATCCCTGTCCCAGTTAGAGAACCTACTTTTCCCCCGCCAGATTCCATTTCTCCTGTATTCATTCTTGCTTTGTTTCTTCATTAGCATTTCATGTTAATTATTCTGTATGTAATCTTGTCTGGAAAGTCTTCTACTTTTGAGCAAACTTTTAGGCTCTGGATATAAGGAATAAGGCCTTTAGGCTCAGGATATAAGGAATAATCTTTCAACTTGCACAGCTGCCAGTAGGTTCACTGGACACTTCCATTTCCTTTGCTTTTTCAAAACTAGGTTTAGTAACTTTGTTTCCAGATGGGGGAGTGAAGACATTAGGAGAAATGGAAAAGCAGTATGCTTGAGCACTGGGAGTTTCAAATGTTTGTGACACAAAAGTGGGGTTTAGGTCGGGGATGATAAATAAATCAGAATAGGCTATTTCCCTGATCGTTATCATCAAAATATCATTTCAAGAGCAGTCATTCTGGATCCCCCACGGCTTTGTCAGAGTCTTTCATTACACAACAGAGAAAAACACTTCCCAGGTTTCCTCAGTGTTACCACCAAGCGGTGTTACCACCAAATGTGTTAGCATTATTTTGGACTCCCAAAGCATGGAAATTATTCTACGAATTTACTTGGCCATTTTGATACGAAAAACAGATTATTGTTTTCTAAGCATTTCAAATCTAAATATTTTACAATTTTTTTTTCATTTTTTGGGGAAAATCTAAAATTTTTACTAGGCTACCAGAACTAGGACTTAATGGGATTCTTTCTCTTACAACATGTTACTACTTGATGATGGATACCGGGGTAATGGAATGGGAGGGTGCATATGCACATGGTCTTCTAGAAAAATCCCATATGCAATAAATATAAGAAAATATGCTGACTTTTAAAAGTAACAAAAGCAGATCAATGGTTACCTCAGGATGGAGGATGGAGAAGAATTACAAAAGGGCAGGGGAAACTTCTGGGGGTGATAGAGATGTTCACTATTTTGTCAAGGGTGTATACATACATCAGAATGTATCAAGTACAGTTCAAATACGTAAAGTGTATTATACGTCAGTTATATCTTAATCAAGCTTTAAAAAGAACTTTTTTAAAGTTCTTTAAAAAAGAAGCCGGACGTGGTGGCTCACACCTGTAATCCCAGCACTTTGGAAGGCCGAGGCAGGTGGAACACTTGAGGTCAGGAGTTCAAGACCAGCCTGGCCAACATGGTGAAACCCCCATCTCTACCTAAAACACAAAAATCAGCCGGGTGTGGTGGCACATGCCTGTAATCTCAGCTACTCGAGAGGCTGAGGCACGACAATCTCTTGAATCTGGGAGGAAGAGGCTGCAGTGGGCCGAGATTGGGCCATTGGACTCCAGCCTGGGTGACAGACCAAGACACTGTCTCAAAAAAAAAAAAAAAAAAAAAAGTACAGCAATAGCCATAAAATTAACAAAAAAAGAACTTTAAATGACAAAAAAATTCTAGCAACCATTTTATTAAAAAACTAAACAGATGAGAATAATTAAGGGAAAGTGGGTGCCTAAGATAAAAGAAGTAATAGTTTTAGCATATTCTCTTGTTAACAGTATTAAGAAGTTCAATTGCTTACCTTATGAATTAAAAGTTTTAGAAGAAACAGGTAGAACACAAATAAGATGATACTTTGCTTTATGAAAACTTTATTCCTCTTTCTACACTTGCCTTCATTTCTATTTGGGAGGAAGAAATGGCTAGAAAAAAAATTTGCAGAAAATAAGAACATTTTTGTCTTACGTTTTTTCCCTACCAATTTGGAGATACAAAAGTAACTAATAAAATGTATTTATGTGGTAGTATGGTAATATGTACTCCATGAAAAATTAATAGTATTCATTAGGAGGCTAACTGGTTTCCAATATTGAATGTCTCTGAAACTGTGCATAAATACTGTAAATTTTACAATGACACAGTGCAAAAGAACATACATGTGTATCTACGCCTTTCACTATGTTAGGAGTAAGGTTGGGGAAAATGAACCAAATCAGATGTTGTTTTGGAAAACAAAAGGATGCACATGACGGGAAGTTCTTTTCCATTCGAGTTATCTGTAAGCTGCCTTAATCATGAAATCTCATTTGCTTAAGATTTTGGACATGTTGGTTTATCACAGCAATTTTTAAATACCTCATTCTTCTTTAGATCTCATTTTGGAAGAATTAAAGCTAAATCTTTCTTGGACAATTTGCCATCTTCTTTAAAAAGCAAAGGCTGCAAAAAAGGTCTTCCAGTTCAATAACAAATTTATGCTCTTATAATTATGTATTAAACAAAGGTTTAGTTTAACAGAATGATTAATGTAATGTACAGTTTAAAGGTATAATTTTATAAAAGAAATCTGATTAGGACTTAGAGGATCGAATCTTAATTTGGATAGCAGTATTTCTAAAAAACCGGGAAGCTTTTGGGGAAAAAAATCCCCAAACACTTTAATCTTAGCTCCATTTATATATTTCTTTCCATCTTTCCCCAAAAGAACATTTCTAGAGCACAAAATAAATTCATAATTGTTTAATTAGATACATTTTATATATCCTGAACATAATAGCTCCCATAGAAATAAACTAATATTTTGTACATAAACTTTATTTACTGTGCCACATTCATAATATACTGGGCCAAGTGCAAACATCTGTTACATTCCCCCGTGTGTGCAGAGCTCTGCCCTCACAAACACCTCATTATCTAGGATGACACAGAACAAGATCAGACGAGATGGATAATTAAAATCCACAAGATAAGAACAAAAAAGTACTCTATGATTATAAACTCTTCTCCAGCTACAGCTGGAACCAATACTAAGCAAAACAATTTAATCAGATTTTCCTTTCTAAATCCAGCCCCCACGCCACTAGTCCTTGGGGCAGGATCTAATGATTGATTAGTGGGGTCGCTGAAAGGCCTAAAGTCAGAATAATCTAGAGGAAAAGATTTAGAAAATTGACAACAATATTGAAAATCCCTTGGTTTTTCTTGCTCAGATAATTGCATTTTTTCTTCACATATAGTTGATATGTACCATTAAAAGTTATCTTAAATGATATATACCATTAAAAGTTATCTTTACCACTACCTGAAAATTATGGGGTAGGTATTTTAAAAATAATCCATGAAAAAGAATGACTTCATTTAAGAAAAACAATAAAGTAACAGCAAAACTGGAAAGTAAGTCTGCACTCTGGGTGGCAGCACATGGAATCCATGAGCTTCTGGACGGTGTCTACCAGTGCTGGCATGTGCCATTGATCTGCTCAGTCTACCCAAGTCCTCACAATCATCGTCACTTATTACTACTGTCCTTAATGACCATCTCCAATGAGATGAAGCAGCTTATGAATAAACCATGGGAGAAGTATACAGGCATACTACGTCCTCTTCTATCCTAGATCCTTATAGGAAAAAACAGGAAAGTAGGCCTGAAATAAAAAGGTCTGTATAACATCCTAAGGAATAAATCAGGTCTTATTAAGAGAATGAGCTAATATACTACCCTTTTGATATTTAGTCTTGAAAGCCCAAATACTACATAGATAAAAATTCTGATAGGGTAAGTCTCATAGTTTTATAACCACCACGTCAATAAAAAGTAAAAAAGAAAAGGGGATGATGCCATCACACCAATGAGTATTCCACAGGAAATATGATATTAGTGAATTGGGATATTATAGGAATAGTATCTAAAACTTAACTGAACACTTATATTGGAATAATCAGAATATCTGAATCCCAAAAGAGATCCTAAATCTGGATATTATCAAATGTGGTGATTTTAATTAATTTGACATTTTTCTCATTCTCTTCTTGAAGTCCTCATCTGGGTGTCAGGCTAACTCTGACCAACATTCACTCACCTGATTTGTACCATGACCTTACTGCCTGGTAAAGATCCTTTCTACTATTTTTTTTTTTTTTGTAATTATAACCCAAATTGCTAGGTACAGTCTTGCTTCCCTGATGGGTCTTGGGTCCCCTTCCAGCTGCCTGACTGATTCCACACCTGATGGTCAGCTGATACCTCCCTTTCCCACATCTCTGCTTGTAAAACCTTTACTTTGCAAGATGCTTTTCTTGTGTTTAGGCTATTTTGAGACTGTTCAGGGAAGTGCTAGTAAGTATAGACCAGAACCACTTTAAATAGTATTTAAAGCTTTACCAACCATAAGAGAACAGACTTCCATGCGGAAGTTAATAGGAGTCTAATTAAAATTAAAGGCATGTATCTCTGGATGCAGACGAAAGAACATCAAGATGAGTGAGCAGAAAAAGAATCAATACCAAGGAAAAGATTTTACTACTGCAGGGCAAGCCACCTATGGATTTAAAATGGGAATGAAAGGAATAGAGAGGGTATTGTTGAAGCAGAATGCTTAGATCTGGTGATGGATCTGAGAATTTACCTGAGAATGAAATTCCACTCTAAGCTAATGCAAACTGTACACATAACATATAAAAACTCAGATGCAAGGGAGTAGTTTTAGATAACTAAAAGATTGCTCCATCTAGTGGAAACTTCGGAGTTTTCCCTTACGCTCTCATCAGCAGTTTTTCATTTGATGGTGTATTAGCCATTATTAGGAATGCTTTGCTGAGGCGAAATGACACTAAAATCAACACCTCGTAATAAAGTGTAAAGTGTTCGTAACTGTATCAGAGTTTTAAATAACACTTAAGTTCTGATGGTAAGATCTAAGAATAAACACCTAACTAAGAATAAAATATATGTAATTTTATAATTCCCTAGGAAAACCTCTGAGATTTTTTTTTAAAAAAAACATACAGGCATTTACATAGTCATCTATGTGCATAAACTGAGGAATACTGATGCAAGTTTCCTGTGAAAGCCTCTGTACATTAGCGGAGGAAACACAAATCCTGAAGTATGCAAAACACACTTCTGCTTCCCTGCTTTGGGATGGATAAATTCCTTAGCTTAAGTTTCTTATCTCTGCCAATAGCAAGGTAAATAATATGTAGTCATGTACCATACGGAATCACTTGATGAAAATTTGAACTATGATTTTGCATAGAATTCATTTAAACAATGCAAATAAGCTACTAGCTTTCTTGCTTCTGTTCTCAGTGGAATTCAACTAGTGCCAGTGGAGTGGCCATGGGATTGAGACGTGGATTACATGGTGTTTCACTCAGTAACAGTTACATTTATAGTACTACTAAGCCCACACAGGAATTCCATATGCTTTTTGTTATTTCCTTTTAAGGTTTTAACATGGATGACAAATGTCCAAATCAAAGATTGATTTTTCCAAATAATAGGGCACACTGTGAGGTTAGGTGGAAGAGGGATGGTTTATTATCTGGACGCAGGACAGGAAATTAACGAGCAACGTGAATACAGAGATTACTTAGCACACCTTTTCCTTCTTTCCCTTCAGACATACGATATAGTAACTGACTCATCAAAGTAAAGCACGTGTTGTTCACTTTTTAAAAATCCATTTAAGTTAGTCTCGTAATTGTTCTGACTGAGAAAGTGAATCATGCCATGATTCAAAAAACCTGTTCTTCACATAAACCTATGGGCACACATTAAAAAAATGATTTATTGTACATCTTTGCATTTCTTAAGGCATGAACAATGGCATACAGATGGAACAGGTTCTGAGAAGCATCACATCTTTTTGACAAGGCCAGCACAATCACACCACATCAAACAGACACACTTGAAGTCTGCACTGACCGACTGCTGTGGCCCTAGGAGTCCTGCGACAGGGGATGGTGCTTCCAGACAGCGGAACATCGCGTGGTTTCTATGTTGTTGTTAACTCTCTCGATCAGCTTTAAGCACCAGTTACCATTTGTTTTTCTGTACAAACTCTTCAGACTTTGGATTTTATATTCTGCTCCTTTTTATTCTGCTTTCCAAGGAGGGTATGGATTATTTTTTTTTTTTTAAGGAATATGGTTGCAGCAAAACAGAAAGGATCCGAAAGTGGCTAGGGGCCTTGTCTAATGCACTTCTGAAAGTCCATTATAAAGATGAATAGAAAAGCAAATGGTAGGTTTTCAGTTGACCCAGAAACCACACGTAGCTATAAGAAACATAATTGTGCATAGTTATTTATTCATTCAGAGTGTGATATGTTGGCTAGCTCTACATTCCCAGTCTACCAAAGAACAGGGCTGTCTACTTTGCTAAACCCAGGGTCCTTTCGAAGCTCCCAGTAGGTGTCGTTAGAAACCCAGGCTTCTCTTTGATTGGCATCAATAACTTTTCTGTGAAAATATAAACATCAACATTAGTCACAAATCACATCAAGGTGACCCTCTAATAGGACCCTCTCCTAGAGATTAGACATGGACATATAAGCAGTGTTTTGTGAGCCAGTTAGTGTCTTATCTGCTAACTACTGATGATGTGACTATTTCTGACCAGAAATGAAGTCATTTTTGTTGTTAAATGTGTGAAATGGAAGTAGGTAGGGCCAGCGGGGGAGAGGAACTGGAGGGCAGGAACAAATTACCTACTGGTAAGGGTAGAGAGTAGACCCAAACAAAGCGTATACAAATAAAGTAACTACGAGCTTCAAACCCCGGACCCATGACCCACGAGAATAATTTCTCCTTCACTAAAAGTATGCAATATTAGTAGCTCTAAGAGCCCATGCAGGGCCCATGTCCAACAAGCACACTTAGACATCTGAAGGGCAAGGGCAGTCATGAAATGACAAGTCTAAAGGAGGTAAGGTTACCCTGAGCTTTTTGTCCTGGCTCTGGAGGGCAACAGATGGACTCGGAAACCTCAGATTAATCTGTGTGATGTATACATAACCCTGCAAATAATCCTGTAATAATCACCTACTATCATACCACAGAGAGACCAAATCTAAACACACACAAGCTTTGTGTGATAGAAATAAAATAAAATCCTAATAAAGCCAGGATGATCTTGTGGGCAGTGGGGTCTGGTTCAGTCTGCGGCTAAAGGAGTGGGAACCAGTTTCCACCACTCTAAAGAGAGCAGCTGAAGGACAAAGAGCCTTCTGGATGGTATCCTCACTCTTTTCTGCTGCCCATGAAAAGAGAAGAGCTATAGAAAAAAATTCTTTTCATAGTTACTAACTTCTCAAATGTGCAAAATCTGATTCAATATTTTCACTGCCAAAGGCAAAGTTACCAAAATCCATTTACTCATTTGCTTTTCATTTACCTGGAGTTTCTCATCGCCTGTGGCAACCATTTGCAAAACATGAGCTTGCTATGGGAGTTAACCGACTTACTTAAAAAATTTTGGTATATGTTCAAGATTATTTTCTTCCATATATCGCCTCCGAGATCGCTGGAGTTCCTCTACTCTTTGCTTCTCTGATGCTGCAGCTTCCAAATTTCCTTCTTCCAAAAATCTAAGCAGAAAGCAACTGATATTTGAATATATTATCATCTTTTCTGGGAGAAAAAACTCATTTGCACAAAATTGCTTTCTAATTGCTATGAACATAAAATACCACACAGTAACACTCTGGCGATGTCGCCTCACCTTTGCCCCAGGCCATGCCACCTCTGTCCATCAATTTACATACTTTCTAGGTACATGAACTGAATTATTATAATCAGCAATATCAGTGAAAGGTGGGTGGTTTGACTTTGAAGACTTTTCTGTGCTGTCTGGGGTTCTACAACTTGAGATTTTCAGGATGACTGCAGAGTCCAGGGGTGAGAAGAGCATGAAGTCACAGCCATATTCCCTTTCTACATTAACAGAAAGGTTTTGCTAAAAGGCCATAGAATGGAGGATGGTAACTGGCTATTGTCCATCTATTCTGAGAACAGACTGAGAGGGAAGGAGCTTCCCTGTTTTACTGGAAAGGGTAAACCTGATGTGGAAAGAAAAGGTAATGGGGAAAATTATAAAAGGCCACAGAATGGGAAATGACTAGTAAATGAAATTCAGAAAAGGAACACTGAAATAGAATTGAGAAGAAAAAAGACGGAATGGTGATTCACAAATGCTTACATTTCAAAATGATAGCAAAGAACAGGAATATAATGTGGTATACATTGTACAGGAAGTTTATTAATAAATGTGAATGTCAAATAGTGAGACAGCATGTTCTAGACAGAGAGGGGGGGATATAAGAGAAATAGTAGAACATTAAAAACAGAGCATTTTGGCAGATGGCAGATAAAGCCACAAATACATGGGAAACAGAAAATTGATATTGAGTGGAATTTGTATGGCATATAGAATTTTTGGAAAAAGCAAAATGAATTCCACAGGAATGGACATCATGAGTTCAGAACTATATAAGAATAAAAAAATGGCTGGGCGCCGTGGCTCACATCTGTAATCCCAGCCCTCTGGGAGGCCAAAGCGGGTGGATCACCTGAGGTCAGGAGTTTGAGGCCACCTGGGCAAACATGGTGAAACCCCATCTCTACTAAAAATGCAAAAAAATTAGCCGGGTGTAGTGGCACACGCCTGTAATCCCAGCTACTCGGGAGGCAGAGGCAGGAGAATTGCTTGAACCAAGGAGGTGGAGGTTGCAGTGAGCTGAGATTGGGCCACTGCACTCCAGCCTGGGTGACAGAGTGAGACTCACTCTCAAAAAAAAAAAAAAGAATAAAATACTAAGAATTAGAAGGTATTAAAGGTACTGTATTTTGAGTATATATCTCATACTCTGTGAGATCGAAACCACACTGGGCAAATTGCAGACCTGCACTCAAAGTGTTTTGGGTGCCCCTGTAACGTCCTATTAGTCTTCAGTTTAAAAGATACTCCATGTTACAGAGTTATAGAAGTAAAAAGGTCAAAAACACTGGGTGAGGAGTGATTCTATATTTAAGAAAGAATTCACGATTTTGCAGAACTTTGTTACATTTTAGGAGGAGAGAGAAACTTTCTGTTAAAAAACATCTCTGTTACCCTCTATGGGGAACTATGTGCTGATCTGTTATGGTCATTCTATGAATACTGTTTTACTTAGCATAGAAACTCAAATATTGCTGAGTGAATAAGGGACTGAAGAAAGGATTGAATAAAAATACATGACGGTAGTAAAAATAAGTCACAGTAACCTCTAAAGCCCCATGCCATAATAGTGTGCTTTTTTTTTTTTTTTTTTTTGATACAGGGTCTCTTTCTCTGTTGCCCCAGCTGGAGTACAGTGGTACAATCATGGCTCACTGTGGCTTACTATCCTGGGTTCAAGCAATCCTCCCACCTCAGCCTCCCTAGTAGCTGGGCCTTCAGGCATGTACCACCACACCCAGCTAATTTTTAATTTTGTTTTTTTAAAGATACAGGATCTCACTATATTGCCCAAGCTGGTCTTGAACTCCTGACCTCAAGTGATCCTCCCTCCTAAGCCTCCTAAAGTGCTGGGATTACAGGCGTGAGCCACTGTACCCAGCCAGAGTCTGGATATTAATATCACTGCCATCCTCACCTTTGATCTGGCCGGAATCGGGCGTCTGTTGGTGGAAGGAGATCTTTAATACTGGATCTAACTCATTGAGCTCAATAGCAAACCTCGTGAAGCCATAGTAAAGCTCATAGTTGGTTGGCATGGAACCTGGAATGAGGCCAATGAACCACTGTGAGAGGCAAAAGGTTTATGAAACGGGAAGAAGCTGAGTTACCCCAGTGCTTAATACCCACACTAACATCAAATTTGTAGTCATAAACACAAGATTATAAATTTTTTCAAGTGAATTAAATTGGTGATATTTTGCCAGGTAGGAAACTTCATGTTGATGATCACAATTGACAGATTCATATATTTAATACAATCTTGTCTTTCAAACAAAACTGCACACATAACTGTCTTCATTAGCTAAACTACTCCATAATATTTCTCTTGAATATTCTATTGGTTAACTAAATACTATGGTGAGTAACTATGAACATTAAGATTTTACCAGAAACACTTGTTTGCTCCCTTTTAGAAAAGAAAAATATGCAGATCTAAATTAATATTTATTGCCTTTTTTTTTTTTTTTTTTTTGAGATGGAGTTTCACTCTTGTTGCCCAGGCTGGAGTGCAGTAGCGCTATTTCGGCTCACCACAACCTCTGCCTCCAGGGTTCAAGCGATTCTCCTGTCTCAGCTTCCCGAGTAGCTGGGATTACAGGCATGCGCCACCACATCTGGCTAATTTTTTGTATTTTTAGTAGAGATGGGGTTTCTCCGTGTTAGTCAGGCTGGTCTTGAACTCCCGACTTCAGGTGATCTGCCCTCCTTGGCCTCCCAAAGTGCTGGGATTACAGGCATGAGCCAACCGCGCCCGGCCTTTTTTTTTTTTTTTTTTGAGATGGAGTTTCACTCTTGTTGCCCAGGATGGAGTGCAATGGCGCGATCTCAGCTCACCACCACATTTGCCTCCCAAGTTCAAGCGATTCTCCTGCCTCAGTCCCCCAAGTAGCTGGGATTACAGGCATCTGCCACCACACCCAGCTGATTTTTTGTATTTTTAGTAGAGATGGGGTTTCTCCATGTTGGTCAGGCTGGTCTTGAACTCCTAACCTCAGGTGATTTGCCAAATCCCAAATTGCTGGGATTATAGGCGGGAGCGACTGTGTCTGGCCTATTGCCACTTTTAAACTAAACTTGAAGGCAGGATCTTTGTGTGTCTTGCTCATTGATATATCCCAAGCTCCTGGAACAAAGCCTGATGCACAGCCAGCACTCAATAAATAATTGCTGAATAAATAAACTAGCCACTCTACTAGCAGGAAATTTAAATGCTCATTGACTAGTTGTTAGGAAACTAACAACTAATTTTAATTAGGGATTAACTGACAAAATTCCAGTGACAATAAAAGTCATGTGGATACTTGTTCCATTTATACTTGATATTCAATTATATGCTAATGTGTTATCAGAACTCTTTTGATGTCTTTTATTAAATGTCAACATATTGCCGCCTTTTGAGGCTCAAGTGAAAAGATCACTTATTCTGGTGAGTTACTGAATTTGTGGATTATAAATGTTTGTAGTCTTTGTTTTATTAGAGCAGAGAATAAATAACATGAGTAAGGATTTAAGTTTGTATACTTCAATTATCTAAAGTCTTTCATAAATATACCTAGCTTTTCAAATGTAGGCATTACACTTTGAGCAATTTTTCATCAAGCCCAATCTCTGGCTGCATGTCAGGGATTTGGCCTACATTTTTTATTACAAAATATCAAATACTGGGGCTTATGTATAACTGATATGTTAACTATAAATGCAACTATAACTGCCTTAAGCATCTACGTTTTAAATCTCACTCTTAAAGGAAACATAATATGAATTGCCTGGGATGACCTGATATTCCCTTCCCTTCTGTTGTCCATGGCGCCCTCCTGTTGGCAGAATTCTCAGGCCGCTCTCACCTGGTCTCCAAATGCACTTTGCAGAGGGGGCCACACCGCAGAAGAGTCCTTCATGCCACTTTCCAAACAGCCGGTGCACCACCTTCCCCTCCTGATCTATCACCACCCCCTGGACTTCATTCATATTAGAATTCCAATAATTCACCTGGAAAGACCAAACCCCAATCATGACATTTGATTGCTTTAATAACACCATTCCCTATATTTTCCATATAGAAAAATTTTTAATCTTGAAGTCCCTTATTCAAACCTTTTTCAGAAATATAGAAATCTCAAAATGTTTTATATGGAGGTCTGGCTTTCTAAAAGTTAGCCTAACTTTCAAGAAAGGGATGGTCTCTATGCCATGCATAACATGGTAGCACATCACAGAGAAGGCTCAGTTTCTATCCAAGAACCTAATATTAATTTATAGGCTAGCAACTTTTTTTCCTCTTGTTTTGACTTTCCCCCTGAGGGATTTTAATAGATTTCAATTTGCCATGCTGCAGAAATTGTTTGTGAAATAATTTTCATAGTATCTATAAATGGCTAAATTTTATCAGGAGGATCCTCATGTGGCCCTTCCAGTTATGCTCCTTCTCAAGGGATGAGAAATCTATGGAAGTTTGCCCACCTAGACCCCATGATCCCCCTTCCAGATCAGGCCCCAAGTACACAGGACACTAGAATTCCTTGTCCAAGTGGCTCCAAGCTTATTCCACAGCTGGCATAGGCCTTTTCCTTGGATTCATGCACCTGAGGGCAGACTACCCACCAGCACATGCACCTTTAGGTCTGAGGGGGTGGCCAAGGGTGACTGTTTGTAGGGGTGTGAACAGAGCTTAGATGTGTGGGCTGGACTCCCTACATATGTGTAGGCCGCTTGCAGTGACAACAGAGCCAGAGGTGAGAAGAAAGCAGGGACGGCGATGGGCCAGGACTGGCTGTCTGACATTGCCAGGGTGACAGCACAGAGTTCTGAAGGGTCCAATCTGGTTTCACAGGTTTTATTATAAAAAGTATATTTGTCAAGGAAAAGAAATAGAGCATATTCTATTTGATAGCTTACAGGCTTGATTTATGTATTTTTATTAATTATACAGGCTCCGCAAGTGTTAGAGACAGGGCTGCACTGCAGTTTCTCATAGCCTACAAAGCCAAATGTACATATTTATGTCATCACCCAGCCAGGGCACATAGTGACCCTGGCTTTTCAGTTTCTAGGTACCTTATAAGTCTCTAAGAAAAAAGGTATGAAAAACATATCAGGTTAAAATAACAATATTCAATTAAAATAAACACAACCTTCCAATATGGCTTAAAAGGATTTAACTGAGAAAAGAAAATACTAGAGTCTTAAGATTCCATATATGTTACACCTGTTTACCATATTAGAATGAGATCATGTATTGAACAGATAAGGTGGCTCGGTGGGGTTTCTGTACCATGTTAAATTCTGTAGCACACCCAAACAAATATGGTGGTGATACTGTATGTTCTACTTCAGACCAGAGAGGCTGAGGGAAAATGGTGCTCTTTGGGTATTTCTATGCCAACATCTTTTCTTGTTAATGAGGCTAATATTTCTTGTTGAACTTATCTGAGTTACACCAGTGGCAGGGTTGGATAAGCGTGTAGTGACTGGTGGTGATCATCTACATGACTACATCAAGTGTCTTCAGAAAATGACAACTGCATTATAGTGAGTTCCCTAAAATCAGATCAATTATATACTTGAACATATAATCAAGCACGAAGAGAAACACAAATATAAACCAGAAGACTTGGTATAGTCAAGAAGTGTTTTCTGGAATTTTACTTGGCTACTCCAAAAGAAAATTCTTTAAAAAGAAATGTGTTTTTTTTTCTCTTTTGAGATGGTGCCTTTTTTGACCATCAGAAACTTGCATGCCTTGAAAAACTCCATCAGTTGGTTCTGCTTTCTTATCTAAAACATCCTTAAGGACCAATGATACAGGATAGATTCACTTGCTGCTATTTAAGGTGATTGTTCTATTTCTTCTTTAGGAAGTGTTTAATACTCATTTTCCTTTACTGTTGTATGATAGTATTTACCTTGACAAATGTGAGTTTGCAAATGCAAACACTGCTTTTGGTATTTCTGATGGTTACTTCTCCATAATGTTCTATCCATCTTCTCCCACTGAGGATGTTGTGTATGCAAGTGGTGACTTTATTCCACACATAGTAATCTCCGTACCTAGTGAAGAATGTAACATTGATTAAAAACAACGAAGGTCACAAATACATATTACTGTTTCTGCTAATGAAAATATTCTTTGGCCAAAGCTTCCTTTTCCCTCATTTTCCTCTCATTTCTGTCTTGAAATTCTCTCTGTGGTCTTAAGTATTTATGAGGTGGTTAATTCACTTAAGCAACATTTAAGTGCATTCTGTGGGCCAGGTGCTAAAGCTGTAAAGTGGAATAGGGCCTGTTTCTTGCTTTTCTGGAGACAAAAGTATGGGAGGGGTAGATGGATATGCAAACAAATATTTAAAATAAAATATGCACATCATAGGAACACAGAAGGAAGAGTTTTTAGTCCTTCAATCTGCCTGGAACGCGGGATAAGGATCAGTCAAGGAAGACACCTTAGAAGAGGTTGGGTTTGATGTAAGCACGATGGCAGGTAGGAGGGCACTATGGGCTGGGGAAAAGCATCTGCAAAGCCACAAATGTCAGAAGAGAACAAGGCATCTGGGGCCTGTGAATGCTGTGCTCTGGGTGAGTACAGGTGGCAGGATGTAAGGCAGGAAAGGTGTGATGAGGCAGAGCCAGGAAGGACTGCAGTGACCTACCAAGGAGTCTGGATTCACCCTGCAGGCAATGGGCCACCGTGGGATTCCAGGCAGGAGAGAGGCACCACAGAGTGTGCATTTAAGAAAGATCACTCTGGGAACACTGTTTCATACTCCAGGTTTAAGACCTCAGATGTGAATAATTCCTCAGGAAAAGACTGAGGAGCATACTAAGATGGCACGAATCTAATACAAATTCTGGGGAGCAAGGTCACAGAATTTCTGCTAAGGAATGAAGCTTCAAATCACATTCAAATTTGTACATTACATACATTTTCAAATGAAATGTCAACATAAAAAAGATGCTTCTAAGTTTCTGCAAAGTTTATGAATTGGTATGATGCAGGCACCATATATACCTAGGAAAACTCTCCTCCTTATATATTTTCAAATATTCAAAGTTTATTTTGTGGTCCTAGGAATACCTTCCTCTCCTCACCTTCTTCCACAGCCAATTCATCTGCAAATTCTGTCTTTCAAACAGATAAAACCAAAACAAACCAAATCAAATGAAGAAACAACCAAGACCTTGGCCTCAATAAAAATTCCAATTAATTTCAAAATATTTACAGGTAGTATCCTCTAGAACACAACCATAAAAGTATTTCATCACTCTTCTTTGATAAAATAACTTAGAAATTTAAAATACTCCCTGGATCTAAGATGAACTCAAAAGTGAAACTGAATTGTATAGCAAAGAAATGGTTAAACAAGAGAAGCTTTTATATAAAATCAAACTATCATGGCGACTGGGCCATGGGAGGTACCTGGTGGTATTGACTGAAGAATGGAGGATGTGAAGAAATAAACAGGAAGCTTTGCTACTTATGCTTAAGTTCTCATTTGTTTTTGTGAGAGGCTATTCTCAAAACTTTGGCAAAGGTAGCAGAAGCTTTGGATATAGAGAAATGAATCCTTAGCATCTTCTAGAGTTTAAAATACCCATTTATGATTCAGAAAAGCAGACGGGAGGCCAAAGGGAGGTGTGAGTCACCTACTTTGGAAGCATGACATTCAGTGTTCCAACAGGCAGGATTTCCATCGACTTCCCCCAGAACTTGTTTTTCCATCTGATATCTAAATGACATAGGCAGAGGACAAGAAATACATACCCCATCTCTAATCACTTCTTCTGTAAAAACTAACTTCATATTACACTTTACAAAGCCCCTTTGGAATGACAATTGATTCCATATTGTTGATTTAGTACGACAAGTGCCTGAAAATGGCCCAAGGTGAAAATATTAACTGTGAACCAAAAAAATAAAAATAAAAAAACCCACTATCTATGTTTCTCTATCATACATGCTCTTAATTTGTTTTCAACTAACAAAGCTGGGAGAAGCCTGGAATTGTGTGTGTGTGTGTGTGTGTGTGTGTGTGTGTGTACGTGTGTGTGTGTGTATTCACATTATACATATAAACATAGACTCTACTGTGCTTTTATGTCCAGACAGCAATAAATGTTGTTATAAGACTTAACTAAGCGGTAAAAATAGTTAGCAAATATATCAAGCATAAGATGTATACTAAAAATAACTGCAGTGTGGCAATACAATTAATTTATATATATATACCTTTTCCACCATATCAAAGACATATAATTTGGGATTAGTTTTTAAAAAGTCTCTAAATACCAATAAAATAAGATTTGTAAAATAAGATTTATGAGAGAGTAGGATGAACTCAATGAACGTGTCCCTACACTGCTTGTTAAGATATAGGCCAGGGCCCAACATTTGACCTCACACGATGGCTTTATGTTTTACGTGTGGAAACTTAGATTTATTTGTGCATTTGTGATAACCACCTGGTCCCATTTTGTTGAACTAAGGGAACTTTGTGCCATCTCTACAAAAGTCCCTTACTCTTGGTAATGACCAAGAAACGATCTGTTGTATTTTTGCAATAACGTACAGTTGCAGTGTTTTATCATTTTAATGTATTTTCGGGTTAAGAAAATGCTCATGAGAAAAGTATTCTGTGAGTAATGAAGCACCCTTCCAAACATGAAGGCACTATTTACACTTAATGGTCACGTTTACATAGATATTCTTTTCTTTGTAAAGGACTTTTGAAACTTTTTGTGTGTGTGTTAGGTAAGCTTGTAACATTCTGACTTAACTAATAAGTAGAGACTTCAATCCAAACTCTTGAGCCCCAGTTAGGACCAGGAATTACCGTAATGTTTGTGTATCTGTTTAGACTATGACCACTGATGATGTGTCATAGAGCCTTCCTTCAGAATTAAAATGTCTTTGCACACCCCCAAGAAGCAAGAAGGCAGCAGATGGAACCTCCATGTTGCAGATGAAGACAATGAGGCACATGAGATAAGGTGGTGGCTCTGAGCCCGCACGGTCTGCATGGAGCTCTGCTATTCCACACGGCACTGTTTCCAAGATAAGCAATCTCATCTCCTAGCTGAAACTGTTTCCTGCTGGAACCAGGAAATTTGATTTCTCAAACTGAGCTCTGCACCAATTACCAACATTTGCTGAATTCCAAAGGTAGAAATCTAAACTGAATACAATGTCACTTCGGAAGCCAGACGTTTTTTCATAGGCTCATATATTTGATTTTAAATTATAATTAAAATACAAACCTTGCCAGAACACAAAATTCTTTGATTCACAGTGACAGGCAGAAATGGGTGGGTGATGGCTAACCTGGTAATTAAAAACAAAAAACAAAAAACAAAACAAAAAAAAAAGGCAATATCAGTGTTAAAACTTCCACATAAATTTTTACAATATATATTAGTATATTAGTCACCCCTACTAAAACCAGTTCATTAGTTTCTCTTAGTGAATTATTCTCAGTTAAGTATAAGTAAATCTTCAAGACTTCATGCCTTAAAAACACTGAGAACTTACAAAATTTAGTGGGGGAAATGATGCCCATAAGCGAAGTGAGTTTCTTAACTGTGTGAAAAGAAAATAAATCTCAGGACCACCTGCCTCCCATTTTATTCCTAAAAAAAGATAGCTACAAAGATTTTTAAAAACAGAGAGAGAGAAAAAAGTTACCTCTCTACCTCACAATTTGCCCACAAGGAAATTCTTTGTGGGCCTCAAGATCTTTACCCTAAAACAGTTCTGTTGAATTTCACCCTGGCAATGTATATTGATAGCTTATCTTCATAGGTACGGAACAAAGGATTGACAGAACTCAAACTCATTCTTCTGCTCACCCGAGACAAATGAATATTTGATTATTTCCTCTGTCCTGCTGTCTATGTAAAAATGCAGATTCAGAGTCAGACTGAGGCATAAGTGACTATTTCTCTACCACCCTCTCACATGTAAATTGTGTATTCAGTGAAAGGCTGATCAGAGACCCAAAAGAATGCAACCTTTTCTTATCTACTTATGACCTGGAAGTCCCCATTTCCAAGTTGTCCCATTTTTCTGGCGGAATCAATGTACATTTTGCATATATTGATTGATGTCACGTATCTCCCCAAAATGTATAAAACCAAGCTGTGTCCCAAATACCTTGGACACATGTCGTGAGGACCTCCTGAGGCTGTGTCACAGGTGTGTCCTTAACCTTAGCAAAATAAACTTTCTAAATTTATTGAGACCTGTCTCAGATACTTTGGATTCATAACTGGTATCATAACCCATCCCAACAGATCATTATGAAAAGGCTACTTTTATCACCAAACTTCCCTCCTGTCTATATAGAAACCTCACTGAGTCCAATGGCACTTACCTGTTCTGAGAAAAGCGGAATCCCTTGTCTTCTCTAATGCATTCATAGGTCTCCCCAAGGACTGGGTTGAATGGCTTACTTCCTGCTCTGAAATAGGTGGAGCAGTATCCTGAAACTGCAAAGGCAGCAACGAGAACCTGTTAAAGCATTGAAGAAAAGGAAATCATATAGGAGAGCTGACTGCTAGGTGTGTTTGTTCCTTATCCCTCTAGATTTTACACACCCCATGTTGATGGGTGTGAATTTGATGGCAGTTGGATTTTCTATTGTCTGCACAGAATCTTTATCAACTCATGGGGAAAAAAATAAGTAAAATTAGTTTAAACTACTTGCACGGAAACCAGCAGCCCACTGAGGTCAAGCATTCTTCACCCTTCCTTCCAATGTCATGAGAATCACAGAGTCCAAAGGTTCTGGAACCCAGTTTATTGGTTCTGCCATGGGCATGATCTTAGCCTCACGTGCACAAGGATTGTAGTTGTGCGTGCTTTTCAGAGGGGCAGAGCGTGTTTCCCACAGCCATATGGGGTAAAGGGCAAAGTATAAACAGAAGTTACTTTCTCAGACCTAAGTTCCTGAACGGATGGGCTATCTTGGCATTCAGGAAAAGCTGATCAAGTGAGGCAAGGTGTGCCTTCAACCTCTAAGGAGTACGAGACCTTCACATCTTAACTTTAGAAACACTCTAGACCAAGGATAAGGCACAAAAAGTGCATCTTCCTGTGATGGTATCTGGGAGGTCTTGGACTTGCCTGACTTACGCAAACAGGTCAATTCCTCTTTTACTATGCAGTGAGAATGTTATGCAAATGCCAAATATATCATCATAATGAATTCTGGCTAAGCCCAGGTCAGGGTTGGCAAACCCCCGAGGGGGCGCTGCTCTGTTAGTTTTTATTACCATGCGCTCATATGGATCATCAGTTTCTGAAGCCTTGTCCAGGAGCTCGCTGTATTCCATTTCCTCGCAGAGGTGCTGCAGGGTGTTGAGTGGCTCATTTAGCTCCACAGGCATGGAGACTTTAGACAGGTCTTTGCCAATGTTGTTCCTCAAGATATTCCACAGGTTAATGTTACTAGTGTCAGGACAAGGAGCTGGCAGGCATGTTCGACGCCCATTTCGGAAGGCCCCTCCTGTAAGCTCCCCATTCAGGACTGGAAGAGGGAGAGTCACAGTGAATGATACTTTGCTGTTCTGATTTCACAAAATCAAGAAGGGAAATAACTTTCAAATAATTCTGATTGTGAGACATTTCATGAGCCTTCATTATATTCTTTCAAAAGTAAATGGAATCTTTCAGTATAAGGTTGCTAATAAATGCACAAAACAACAGTGTATAGTTTTATAAATAAGGCATTAAATAGCCTCAAATATTCAAGACAAAACAGGCTGAGTTTTAAAAATTAAATATATTTAATAAGAAGGATTCAAGCTGTTGGATTGAGAAAGAGGAAAAACCTTTTCTCTTAACCATTTACCTAAGAGATTTTTCAACCATTTACCTCAAGAGATTATACAAAATAGAATGTATTAAACAATCAGCTGCCAAAAGAACAATTAGTGGGGGGGTGGGGAAAAATGTCCATTCATTAAGTCGTCAGTGTTGCAATTTGGCATGTAGATAGAACAACCTGGAAGCTCAAATGATGCATACTTTGCCGAGAAATATTGTCTGCAACACTGGTGTTGTCTTCAGATATATTATCACTCACATCACTGATGTAAGACTCATCATCTGAAGCCTAAGGAAGGGAAGAACATAAAAGGATCAGAATTCTTATTCAGTTTTGCAAGTTCAGATAATCAAGTGATTAAAAATAACAAAACATTGTTCCAATGAGAAACAGAGGACCTAGAGGGAAAAGTATTTGGCATATGTGCAATGAACACTTGAGAGTCTTCATGAGCCAGGATATAGGACTGCTAGAAGGGAGCCTGGTATTTAGTTCCCTGTCTTAGTAGAGGCAGGAGGGTGGGGGAGACCAGTAAAGAACCAGAAATATTTTAGTACAACACACTAAGAATGTTTAAGGTTGATGCAAGAATAATTGCAGTTTTTGCCATTACTTTCTTTTGCATCAACCTAATACCCAAGAGAAGGCCCTACAACTCTACCTTAGAGGACTCAAGAGAGGCTGCCCACGGGAATAACATTTAAACTGGGTGTTAGAGAATGACTAGGAGTTGCCCAGTTGTTAGAAGGGATAGAAGCCCACAAAGACGGGAGATCTTGCAAAGGGAAGGACCATGAGAGCAACATTTATCCCAGGAATGCAAAAATGTTGAGAATGGCTGTGACAGAAGGTAGAGAAAGAAGAAGAGGGCCGAACAGTGAAGGGCTTTTCATGCCAACATAAAGGGTTCATATGCAATCCTAAGAGTTAGTGAAACCAACAAATATGCATGGGATTTTGGAGTCAGATTTGGTTTTCAGGAAGATACTTGGCAGCTTTCCCTAGGGAGGCCAAGATACTAGGATGCCGCGTAGATCTGGGGTAAGAAATACAGCTTCAATTCAGATGGCCTTTGTGACGATGGGGAGACATAAAAAGTGAAGCCACCCCCTGCATGAGAAAAATGTGAAACTAAAATAAAACACAAATGAGCAGAAAAATGAAATTAAGGAACAAGGTACATAATAAAGAGACTTAAAAGCAGAGCAGATCAGGAAAGAGGAATAAGATAGAACCATCAGCCGAATGGGAAAACTAATGTCTTTCCTGAAGGCAAGAAAGCTGCTGATACTCACTTCCTTCAAAATGCAAATAATGCTCACACACACACACACACACACACGTGCACACACACACACACACATACACACACACACATATATATATATATATTTTTTGAGATGGAGTCTTGCTCTACCACCAGGCTGGAGTGCAGTGGTGTGATCCTGGCTCACTGCTGCAATCTCTACCTCCTGGGTTCAAGCAATTCCCCTGCCTCAGCCTCCCAAGTAGCTGGGATTAAAGGTGCATGCCACCATGCCTGGCTAAATTTTAGTAGAGATGGGGTTTCACCATGTTGGCCAGGATGGTCTCAACCTCCTGACCTCATGATCTGCTCGCTTCAGCCTCCCAAAGTGCTGGGATTATAGGCATGAGCCACCGCTCCAAGTTATTTTTTTCTGAATATAAAACATTCTTATTGTAAAAAATTAGAAACTATGTAAGAGTAAACAGATGAGTATGAAAATTACCCATCAGCCCATCACATATAGGAAACCATGTAACATTTAGTGAGCGTTACCCCTCAATTTAAAAATGCCTGTACAAATATATTGACACATCTATCTTTATATATTGAAAAAGGAGATCAGTTTACATATTGTTTTATAGTGTTCTGAATATATTTTCATTATAGTAGCTACAGCTACTTTATTTGGAAAGGTAACATATTTCATTATATGGTTTTAACAAGAAATTTAACCAGTATTTAGGTGATTTCTAACATTTTATTATTATAGACAATACTTGGATGAACATCCTTGTAAATAAATTTTTGTAAATCTGCCTGGTGTTTATGTTAAAATGTATTTCTAGATCAAATGGGTCACTCTGAGGCTTTAGTTCCATATTGCCAGATTGCTATCTTGAAAGACTGGATTAGTTTGTCCTCACCAGCAATATATGGGAATGTCATCCATCTTTTGACATCCACTTAAACACTTTACACTGTCCATTTTTTAGAATTACCTGGGATAAATAATAGATGACTTTTTTTTTTTCTTTTTCTTTCTTTTCTTTTTTTGAGACAGACTCTTACTCTGTTGCCCAGGCTGAAGTACATTGGTACCATCATAGCTCATGACAAGGGATCCTCCCACCTCAGCCTTCCAAGTAGCTGGGACTACAGGCATATATCCCATGCCAGGCCAATTAAAATTTTTTTTTTTTTTTTTAGAGATGAAAGGTCTGCTATGTTACCCAGGCTAGTCTTAAACTCCTAGCCTCAAGCAATCGTTCCATTGCAGCCTCTCAAAGAGCTGGGATTATAGGTATGACGCATTGTGCCTGGTCAAAAGATTGCTTTAAAGTTTGAATTTCATCCTTTATGAACTCATTTTCTTATCTTTCACTCATTTTTTAGTTTGTCATATAGATTACATTTTTCTTAACTTACATTTTTAAACCTGTTTATGCCATTTTTTTTGCCATGTAAAAATTTTAAATTTGTATGCAATAAAAACAATTGATCTTTGTCTTTAAAATTTCTGGATTTATTGCTAATGTTTTAAAAATTAGGGTTGAGAAGAGTTCATATATTCAGGGAGAACAGTGATGGACAGAATGATTGCACACATGGATGAATAATGGTAATTTTGTTTTTGCACACGAGTAAGCCCATAAAGATGACAAATTGAGAACAAAATTTTTTACTGATTCATATTTTCCCACTGCAACTGGTTCCCACAGTTCCTATTGACTGCAGCAGAGCTGAAGGTTAAACCATCAGGTTCACAAAAAGCCAACTTCTTATGCCTGAATGAGGAAAAAAAAGTAAATCAGATTCCTCCCTGTGATTTCAGTGTGAGACTTGGATGGGGACACACATCCAAACTATAACACCTTGTGATGAGGTCCCCCCCCAGAAGGCTCCTCGTATCTTCACACTCATAGTGAGTTTACTATACATGTGGGAATCCTAGCAGCAGCTGCAGGCTAGGCTCAAGCTGTATATCCTGCAACTGTAGCTGCCAAAGGAAATCGGGCCTCTGTATTTGCTATCTACCCTGGCCCGAGCACTTCCCCAGAGATACACAAGCTCAGCTCCTTCACTCTCTTCAGTCCCTTACTCAAAAGTCCCTCCAGGGAAGCCTACACTGGCTACCATATCTACAATTTAGAGTTGCCATTAACTCCTTTCCTCTGATCTTTTGGCGATTTTTTTTTGTTTGTTTGTTTATTTTTGAAACAGAGTCTTGTTCTGTCACCGAGGCTGGAGTGCAGAGGTGAAATCTTGGCTCACCACAACCTCTACCTACTGGGTTCAAGCAATTCTCCTGTCTCAGCCTCCTGAGTAGCTGGGATTACAGGTGTGCACCACATGCCCAACTGATTTTTGCATTTTTAGTAGAGACGAGGTTTCACCATGTTCAAGGCCAGTCTGGTCTCGAACGCCTGACCTCAAGTGAACTGCCCACCTTGGCCTCCCAAAGTGCTGGGATTACAGAGGTAAGCCACCACACTTGGCCTCCTCTGACCTTTTGTATCCTTCTTTTTTTCTTATTTTTTTTCCCTTCATGCTTATCATTATCTTTATATATATATATATATTTTTTTTTTTCTTATATTTCATTTGTTTGTTGTATGTCTGCCCCATTAGAATATAAATTTCATGAAGGCAGAGATTTAACCACTGTGTCCTCTGCACTAAAATAGTTCTGGTGAGCCCAGAGCAGGTCTTCAATAAATATCTGCTAACTGAGCAAAAGAAGAAATGTTTATAATGATTATTCTGAGAAACACCTGGACATTAGCTGTCTTACATTAACATTTTCCATGACTGAGGGAAAAATCCTCTTTATATGTTACTTACCAATGTGCTTTACTGAAGGAATCCTCTGCTCTTTTAGAAAATGTGCTTCTTGCTTCCACAATAATCTACTTGCCTTTGCTTTTAAACTTGTTTTTGCAATGCTACAGCTACATGCCTGGTCACGTTTAGGAAAAAAATATATTTTCTGAACTCTTCTGAATCCCTAAGTTTGCAAAGTGAAATATTTGGTTCCAGGACTTCTTAATCACGGGGCAGAAGACAAACTGCTTTATTATAATAGTGCAGAGCCTTGGCTCTTTGTACAGGGTAGCATGAATGGACCACAGCAAGACAGTCCAGCCTTAGCTACTGCACACATATGACATGTATACATCTTATTCAAGGCCCGCTATTACTGTAGTGATATCAGATCATTTCTATGATATATTACACAAGTGATATCAGATCATTTCTATGATATATTATACCAGTGATATCAGATCATTTCTATGATATATTAGTTTGGGAGAGATTAGAAATTGAAGAGGAAGGCCAGGCATAGTGGCTCATGCCCGTAATCTGAACACTTTGGGAGGTGGAGGGATGACGATTGCTTGAACCAGAAGTTTGAGGCCAGACCAGGAAATACAGGGAGCTCCCATCTTTACAAAAAAATAAAATAATTAGCTGGGCATGGTGGTGCATGCCTGTGGTTTCGGTTACTTCAGGAGGTGGAGGTGGGAGGATCCCTTGAGCTCAGGAGGTAAAGGCTGCATTGAGCTGTGACTGTACCACTGTACTCCAGCCTCAGTGACAGAAAGTAATTTTGACTTGCAATTCAGTGATGACCACTATATAGGTTTCCTCCCAATGTATATAAAGATCCCAGAAGGAATATTTGAAAGGTGTTGGTACTGTGCCTTCATTTTAAGTCTTTGGTTGATTGATACTAAGTGGAATTTAACAGGTTAAGCCTCTATAAATACCCTGAATTGATTACAGAGAAAAGATCATTCTCTTATTCTTAGGCCTGTCATATTCTAACGGTACATTAAACTTAAGGAGATATTTGTAGAAACTACTAGAGACATGCTAAGAAAACAATCTATAAAACCAATTTTTGAGACAGATTATATATGTCACTTTCCAATTTGATCATGAATTTTAACCAATAAAACACATGACTGAAATATTGAATCTGATTTCAAATTATACTTTTATTCAATAAATGATAGTTTTCAAAGAAGCTAAGTTTCAATCAAAAAATATGTAAGAGAAATATATATATATATGATGGGAGGCAGCAAGATGACAGACTAGAAAAGTTATGAGACTGATAGGGTGATCTAGGTGGGAAGCAGATGGGAAGTGAATTGGAGCAGTGGCAGTGAAACTGCAGGAAAATGTACAGACCTGAGAGTATTTAGATGATGGAAGCTACAGAGCCTGAGTGAATCAAGGCGGGTGGTAGTAAAGAGAAAGAAGGAGTGAAGGAAAATCTTCAGGCATTTGGTGTGAACAGTTGGGTAGAACGGCACTTAGATAGGCAATATGAGAGGTATCGGCAGGCTGGGGCTATCCCCTAAAGGGAGTGGTGGGGGTATGTGCGGAAGGGGCTTGTTGATAAACTCTTTTGGGACGTGCTGAATTAGAGGTTCTGTGAGCACCAGGTGTCAGTGTCTAACAGGTAGCTGGCTATGTAGATCCTGAGCTAACTCTCTCCCAAACGGTTCTGTCCTTGAGCTTTAGACTTAAATATTCAAATGCCTGACAGGTAACTCCACTGAGAGGTCTGACAAACTCATGCTGCCTCACAGTGAATGTCTCATCTCCCTGTGCCCCCACCCTCCACCTTCTCATCCTGCTCTCTGCCACTACATTCACTTCCACTCCTCACTTGTCCAAGGGCGGTACCACCATCTTGCTTGGACTCATGCAATAAACTGCTTCACATCCTCTTCATTTCTATATACCCAGTGTCCAGGGCAAGCAGTACCTGGGGACACAGCTCAGTGTGCCCCAGGTACTTGGAAATAGATCTCAGAGAGATAAGCTAGGAAGTCATCAGATGATAGGTCAGAGCTCAGATAATGCACAGTCAAGTCTGACTGTAACCCGACTAAAGAAGGATGAAGGGGCCGGGTGTGGTGGCTGATGCCTGTAATCCCAGCACTTTGAGAGGCTGAGGTGGGTGGATCACCTGAGGTTGGGAGTTTGAGACCAGCCTGACCAACATGGAGAAACCCCGCCTCTACTAAAAATACAAAATTAGCCAGGCTTGGTGGTGCATGCCTGTATTCCCAGCTACTCGGGAGGCTGAGGCAGGAGAACCGCTTGAACCTGGGAGGTAGATGTTGCAGTAAGCTGAGATTGCGCCATTGCACTCTAGCCTGGGCAACAAGAGTGAAACTCCATCTCAAAAACAAAACAAAACAAAAAAACAACAACAAAAAGAAGGATGAAGGATGAGTTAGCAATGGGAGCTCAGCAAGGCAGAGTCAGAAAAGGAAATTCTGGTAGCATTATCCACAGCATGGTGGTCCCTGGGGGTGCAGGCAGACAGACGCAAACACCAAGTGCTTGTGGCAGAGTATCCCTATGATGGAGAACGAGCACGGAGCTCTAATATTCTGGCCCTCCTCGCCTTAAGTTTACTCATTTCCCTTGCTCACCAGGTAATCTCTGACTAGAATTAGGCTTGCCATGCATATTTCCCTACAGGAAAAGAGGCACTAATCAGCAAGGATGATTATTCTGTACATCTGAGAGTATGCATCAGTTACCATCACAAATCATTAAATTAGCATTCCAGCCTGCGAATGGGAGTCTCTGTGAACCTGTTAATGCATGCCTCAGGATCTGAGAGGCAGGTGCATGCCTTGGTATGCTGACAAATTCAGTATCTAAGAATTCTATTTTACTTTTCTCCCATGATAAAAACGGTATGTATTCATTATTGCTTTCTCTTTTCCACTTTGTCTTTGTTTTTAAAATCATTCATAATTTCAAACATCCAAAAACAACTACTACTAATTGTCAGGATGTTTCCTTCCAATCTGTTTTCTATGCATAAGGAAATAATGTTTAGCAATGATTTCATTTCTTTTTTGTAAAAATGCAATACAGATTTGCAATCCCAAATGACAAAATTCCTAGTCAGCTGTGTGGAAAACAGTTTTGGCTGCTTCCCTCATGCCAAAAAAAAAGTTGACTGCATTGTAGTAAAATAACTCATTTCTGCAACCTGACCAAGGAAGAGGTTCCCTGTTTCCAAGACCTTGGCAAGAATCATAAGCAAAAAGAACAATCTAATACAGCTTTTATGAGAGTCAGTGGTTAACCTCCAAAAACATAATTACCCAACTAGCTACGTGCTACACATTATCCTTCTAAGCTCAAATTTATGTCCCTAGTAAAAATATCTAAGATGTATGTGTCTGTGTATGCACATTAGGTGCTTTCCTAATTCTCTCACTCTTTCAATATTTATTAGCTAGTCTCCTTCCATAAAGAGCTCTGTCATAAACTCTTCGGTTACCCTGAAATATGAACCATAGAAGACACTCCGAAAAAATGTTGATTCTTTCCCTTAATTCATTAAGTTTAAATTCTTGATGCTTAGAAATGTTAAGTGCTCAGTAATTGGGAACTGATATAGTTGTGTGCCTTTGGCTTTGCTACAATTTAGGCATCTTACTATGATGTAAACAAACAAACAAATGAAAATAACCACCAAAATGTTCCACAATTTTATTTTCTTTAACCCAAACTCAGTCACAAGCAGCTGAGGCTGACAAGTCAAGGAGGCATACATACCTCATTCTCTGATGAACTTGCAGAGAAGCACCTCTTGGGCATCAAAGAACTCAGAAACAGACTCTGACATAGAGAGGCGGCTCTCATTGGCTACTTGCTGTGATAGGGGGAGACTGACATGGATTTGCTCACCAGCCTGCAGAAGACAGAAGAATAAAGTGTAATTGCTTTTCCCCCTGTTAGAGTAGCTATTCCTTCAAATTAGCCAGATTTCTACTCTTTAATTCTGTGTGTTAAAAAGTGGCGACCACAAGTAATTTTCACTTGCAGTTCAGTAATGACCACTGTGTCCTTCCAATGTGTCTAAAGTAAGTGTCCTTCCAATGTGTCTAAAGTCCCCAAAAGGAATAGCTGAAAGGTATTGGTACTGTGCCTTGATTTTAAATCTTTGGTTGATTGATACTAAGAGGAATCTGACAGGTTAAGCCGCTATGAATATCCTAAATTGATTATAGAGAAAAGTTCATTCTCTTATTCTTAGATCTGTCATATTCTAGCAGTATATTAAACATAAAGAGATATTTGTAGAAACTACTAGAGACATGCTAAGAAAACAATCTATAAAACCAATTTTTGAGACAGACTATATATGTCACTTTCCAAATTTGATCATGAATTTTAACCAATAAAACACATGACTGAAATATTGAACCTTATTTCAAATTATACTTTTATTCAATAAGTGATAGTTTTCAAGGAAGCTATTTAAGTTTCAATCAAAAAGTTATGTAAGAGACATATATATTGCACATTTGAGATTGAAAAGAAGATTCCAACTGAGATTATCAAATTACTTTTGAATGACAAATTTTCTGGGCAGTTGAGTGAATATAAGTGTAAGAACATGGGACCCATGGAGGTGAACAGATATTTAGGGTGGAAAAAAGTCGAAGACAAGCTGTCTTAGAATAATGTTTCCTAAGAGGCTAGAACCCTTCTACCTACAGATTTCTAGTAAAATGTATGTTTTTGGTACAAACATAACCTTTATGTCAGTTAAACCTCTCATTTTGTTACATATATCATTACTGTATATAAGGCTCTAACATTACTGTTGAAAAGTGTAAGTTCTCATGCTATAAAATAATTTTATGAAGAGTCATAAACAGAATTATATACTTAAGTTTAGCCCAAATACTGAATGTTCTCCTATTCTCTTAACATTTCTTCAATCTGAAAAATAGAATAATAATACCACCTAACACAGAGCGTTGTTGAGGGTGTCAAATGAGATAACATATGCAAAGTTGTTAACACAATACCTAGCACATAGTAAGCATTCATTCACTTGACACGTCAGCTATTAATTAGCAGCAGCGGCAGTAGCTGTAGCAGCACCATTAGTATTATCTTAACAAGGTCAGGTGACTTCTTTCCTTAGATAGGGCTTTCAAAACAAACCTTACAGTTTTACTTAGTAAATTCTCAGCTAAAAAGGTTTTTTTTCCCCCCCCCCCCAACATTTCACTGGCCATTTGATGCTACTGAACATTTCTAATGACGAATGAGACAGACACTGAAAATGAAAAAGCTGGATTAGATATATAAATCAAATATTCAGTGGGATCAGGTGAACATAGGAATAAATAAAAACAGACACTGATCACCAGGAATAAATGACGTCAAGCTCTTATATATCTTTTACTTCAAAAAACATTGAACTGTCAGCAACACAAATATTTATGGAGGGAACCTTATTAACAGTGAAAGAACTGGATATAAATAAACAAAAATATGCAGTAAATTTAGATGCAAAAAATAGGTACTCTGCATCTATTTACAATAAGTCTTACCTCATCAGGGCTAGGAATAATATTTACACTGACAACCTGATCACAAATAATAGACTCTGAATGTATTCTGTTCAACCGACTCCTTAGTTCAGCATTCTGGTTGAGTGCCTTAAAATAACAAAAACCACACATGTAATTTAAAAATAATAAGCAAGCATAAAACAGAACAAGTATACAGGTACAAGTTAGACAATAATGTCTGTGATGTTCTTAGCTCTAACTTTTGAAACCATCATGAGCCAGACCCTACCAGCCAGAAGGAAATACATGGCTCAAAATTAAGGTATTAATTTTTTGTAATATAAGATTGTTACTTTTCAGGTTAGTGGGCTGAAAGAGTTAATAGATTTCATAAAAGTGATTCATGAAATTTTCTTTCCCTTAGAGTGAGGCCCATTACACTGAAGCCCAATCTACCACTACATATATATTACTTTTTGCAGCCTGTGATGAAAAATATTGTTTTCATTGAAGATTCTTTCACATTTTTAATTTCTGAGACTTGGGAGTTGTTTCAAAGCTGGGTAGTTATCTTAAAAATTAGTTAGAAATGGAACGAATTTGTTTTGGTTTATAGAATTTAGTCTATTTAAAGAAAATATCGGTATTTTCATTTTCCAGGAGCACATAATTAATACATATGACAGTGCTGCAGAACTAACTTAAGTGCAAAAAAAAGGTGTCTTCACTGAACAGTGTAGACATTGACAACCATAATAAAGAGCACAACACTGAAAGTACACCACTCTAAGTTCTCTACATGACACTACCTCCAACATGCTTTGAGTTAGAATCAGCAAAACACTACTTGCTATAACACAATTTAGCATGTGGAGCAACTGCATTTATTACAAGAAGAGAACAGTTTTATAGAAGCATGGCATCCCCACAAGGACCCTGTGGACAAAGGTATAGTGAATCCTCTGGGAACAAACATCCATCCCATTGATACATGGAAACACGTTCCATTTATAGAATACAGATGTAGCTAATTGCAATTATATCAAGCCTCAAGTTAAAGACCTGTGAGAAGACAAGGCCCAGTGAAAAGATAGCCTTCTTTTCCTTCCCATTAAAATCAGCAATTAGAAGATGTAAAGATATAAATGTCAGTGCCTAGTAAAGAGGGCATCTGCTCCAGGGAATGGCCATTCTGCTTCATTCAGAGCCAAGGACGACAGTAAACCAATACATATACAAATATAATCTCATAATTACAAAGCGGTACCTATTAAAATACCCCGGGTAAATACAAAGTAGCTAAACTCTTTGCCTGCACTGAGGAGTGCTTACTCCTTGAGCATGGAGCTCAGAACAGCCTCTCCTCTCCTCTCTCCATCCTGGTCCCCCACATCTTCCCTTCCCTCAACCCAGCTTTTGCTTTTTGAGGACAGAACTATCACTTGCAGCTTTTGGCTTTTGTTCAAAGCTGTTAGAACCAGTTTGTAAAATACGCCAAATCATATACTTGATCTGGAGGGCTGTCATATTGATGGATTAAAGGTGGATACAGATGCTACAGTCATTACATTTGGAGATAGGAGGAAATACGTCTCTGACTATCTGAGAAAACAGGAATGTTTTAGGGAGAAAAAGGTGATAACATTCTTAGTAAATAAACCATGTGCCTCAAAGGAAGACTCCTAGTATCTTTTTATCCTGAAAATGTGCTCAGGATCGTTTTTCTTGGAGCAAAATCTCAAACACTTAGAATTGGAAACAACAACAACACTGCAATCCTCTTATCTTTTGTGAGTACTACAGGCCTTTGGTCCTGTACGTTAGGACCACAAAAGACGCTGATTTTATTCTTTGTTGTTTCTCTGCCTACAAGTAAATGCAAAGTTGCCTTAGTTACTGAAATATTTGGAACCAGTTATGTTTTGCTGTCATGTAAGTGGGAGGTGTCACGGTAAGGTATTTGATAGTTTTAATTGCTGAATCAGTTTTTTCGGTTGTTGTTTGCTTTGAGACAGAATCTTGCTCTGTCATCCAGGCTGGAGTACAGTGGCATGATCTCAGCTCATGCAACCTTGGCCTCCTGGGTTCAAGTGATTCTCATGTCTCAGCTTCCTAAGTATCTGGGATTACAGGGGTGCACCACCACACCTGGCTTATTTTTGTGTTTTTACTAGAGATGAGGCTTCACCATGTTGGCCAGGCTGGTCTTGAACTCCTGACCTCAAGTGATCCTCTGGCCTCAGTCTCCCAAGGTGCTGGGATTACAGGCCGGAATCACAATCTTGACCTGAGGGTTTTATACAAACCTCAAATAATGGTTCCTCCAAAGTAGCTACACGTTCTGTTGCCACTCTAAGAGTGTTAACAAAATAACGCCACAAAAAGTCAAGGGCAAGGATAAGCAGTGGTTTCCTTCAAGGTGGGAATACTAAACATAGGTTTGCCATTTATAAGGAAAGCTTGCTCTGGATATTAAAAAAAAAAATAAATTCTTACTTAGGCTCTACTCTTATTCCATGTTCATTAAATGTGATCCTGCCTACAGGTATGTGTGATGGGCACACAAGATAACATCTACTCATTAATATCGATAAGAAATGAGGTAAAAGATCTTTAAAATTAAATTTAATGTATTCTTTTTTAGATGTGATGTGAAAAATAACAATTCTGGCCTGGGAGTCAGAAGATCTGGTTCTCTTGATCTAGGACTAAGTGGTCTTGACCAAGTTACTTAACCTTTCTGGGGTTGTAGGAAATAAACATATAAATTGATTGAAATACTAAGTCAGAATCCTGAACAGTGCTTCTTGGTTATCATTATGAAGATCAACTAGCATCCAGAATAGTGTAAAAATAATTCTGGGTTTGGGGATTTTCTGATGCTTAGATTATGTTCATAGGAATTTCTATAGTTTATGGGGGAAATCATCAGTATTTGGCTCTCTGATAAGAGCATAATCAAGTTATTTTTACATTCTACGCAAAGTTTACTTTGGCATTCATTGGGATGGTCTGAAGAGAGTTTTATCACCTATGTCTTTACTTAATTCCCTTATTGTTGAAACCCTGTTCTCTCTTCCATTAATTGCAAAAAGAGTAGCATGGGAACAAAAGAAAGAAATCTTCATTAAAGTATGTCTTATTAAGAATTAAGATGAAGGCTGGGTGTGGTGGCTCATCCCTGTAATCTCAGCACTTTAGGAGACCAAGGCAGATGGATCACTTGAGGTCAGGAGTTTGAGACCAGCCTGGCCAGCATGGTGAAACCCCATCTCTACTAAAAATATAAAAATTAGTCAGGTGAGGCAGCACGTGCCTATAGTCCCAGCTACTCAGGGGGCTGAGGTGGGAGAATCACTTAAACTCTGGAGGTGGAGATTGCAATGAGCCAAAATTATGCCACTGCACTCCAGCATGGCCAACACTGCGAGATTGTGTCTCAAAAAGAAAAAAAAAGTATTTCTTATTAAGATGAATAAAAATAGAAGTATTTTTATTAAATTTTTTACATTTAATTATTTTATGTTAATTTTTTCAAACTTCAAAACTATTGGTTTTTAAATGTTGGCTAATACTGAAAGCCAAAGATCTGCTGTAGTTTACCACTACTGGTAAGGAAGTATACTTTCCTGCCAAAATATTAACATTGTGCCACAAGAAAACAGTTTGGTTCTATTTTAAGTACGTAATGATGCATTGCTAGTTCTTATTTTGATCACTTTTAGAATTGAGACAAAAGTAGAAAACTCATCTCTGCTGCTATGATTTCAAGCCAGATGTTAAGCATATTGAGTTCAAAGCTAAAAATTTAAAAGACATCATTTTATTAATAATATCTATGCAGTGGTAGAAAACAGTTGCTGTTAATAGCACAGGAAGCATGGAAGTCAAGACCGTTCCCACTCTGGCAACCCCAGTGGTGGAAAGTGTAAGCCGTCGACCAAGCATGCAACAGCCCCTGTCTGCGCACCCTCCTCCTTTTGCCTTGATCATACAGGCTGTTTTTGAAGTTTGCTACATCCAAGTGCCATGAGCTTTCTGGTATAGTGCTCTCAGGTAGTGCTTAGGTCTACATTTATTACTTCCTGCCCTGAAAATTATTTTATCTAATAATATCATGTTTCTATAATAATATCATGGAAACTTTGGAACAAGTATTGTCAGGTAAATGATGCTCTTAGCGACAACAGAAAAGGGCCTAGAAGATGGCAGAAATAATGTAGGGAATGTACCCAAGAGGAGTGAACAGTGGCATAAACAAGGAAAATGGAGGCAGAGGACCAGCCCCTGGCGCCAGCCAATGAGCAAGAAGAGCTATGGAGACTTGTCAGTAATAACACCGCTGTTAGTGGCATACAGGACCTAACAGGGAGGAAGCACCTTGAAGCCAGGAACTGGGCACAGATTCTCCATCCAGCAGCTTTTATGCATATTTTCACCACTTGCTTTACTGAGCTTGAACTGCACTAAAAACTACAATGCATGCTCTTTCCCCCACACCTCATGTCCCTTACGCACACTTCAAGTCTAGATCCAAGAAACACACAATTCCTTTCCAACGTATAAAAGAAGTTACTGTCTTAAGGATTTGAGCCAGAATCAACCTAAATTGCCACGTCCTTAGCTACTAACTACCATTCATCAACCCTGGCAGGTAATTCCTAGGTTAAGATTTATCTTAGACTGGGTGAGACTCTGGCATAAACATTTTACTAAACAGAACTGTGGGTTCTGGGAGAAAACACAGAAGCCTAATGGCTGGAGAAGGATATGAAACATATGGCAAGATGAAATCATCATAAATTTAAACCTTTTAGATAAAAATAAAACTGGTTCAAAAGGAATGAGAAAATGAGCATGTAAACTGTCAAAGCTAGAGCTGTCAAAAACTAAATCCTGGGTCTCTCTTAAAAATCACTTGTTTTTTTCAATTACAAAAATACTCTTATGGTATATTTGGAAAATGCAAAATATAGACAAATTTTTTTTAAAAAATTCACCTTACTACCAGACTGTTGGCCCATTTCTTTCTAGAGTTTTTTCCTCTGTATTTTTTCATATTGTTTAATGGGTGCACAGTTTACATACTGTATCTGCCCTTCATTCTTTGGACATAAGCAGTTATTTTATGTTTCAAACTTTTCACACACATAATTGGTTGGTTGCATTAGCAAGAATTTCTTACTATAGGATACTTATGCTGTTACTGGTTTTTACTAGTATAAATAATACTACTATGAATATTTATGTGCATAATTGTTTTTTAAATTTCAGCATTAATAGACATGTCAGCCATGGACCTACAGGGTAAAAGGGTAAAAACATTTTAAGGCTTTCAATAAATATTGCTAAATTATGTTCAAAATGATAACAATTTAAAATTAAAAGAAGATATAAAGGATTCTATAAAGAATATCTTCATATACAATAAATTTGGCCATGTCTCAGGGAACTACGGAATTCAGGAACAAACAAATCCACTTGCAACTTTTATCTCATCACAGAATAATTATCTGGGTATGTGAAATGTTGTAGGCAGGGAGGATGGCTGATACGACTGGGATTTTAAATTATGCTACTATATAGTATGATAAGCCAATTTTTGCTTCAATTCTCATAATTACTACATTTTGTTGATTCTAAGATGCACATTTTCCCCCACATTCACCGTCTCTGAAGCACTGTGTCAGCTTGATTGACAGTAGTGTTTTTTTCCTTTCTCAGTAAAGCACAAAATGATGATGCATCTAACAACTGATGGCATCTTGATTTAATAAAATATGGTGATTCTAGCTGGAATAGATGGGTCATATTCCACTATTCACATTTATATAGGCCCAACTCTCACTGCATTTAACACAAGCTGTGCACAATTTCTGGGGCCAAGAATCAAACAGTGATAAAGTGTAATATATTGAAGATAGGCTCAAGATGACTTGGATTTTTATTATCATGGTAATCTGAGGTGCTGAGGTTGCCTTAGTCTTATTGCAGACTATTTCATTTTGGTGTTCAGGGTACCGCATTAAACAAGACATAAGCTGGGCACAGTGGTTCATGGCTGCAATCCCAGCACTTTGGGAGGCCAAGGTGGGTGGATTACTTGAAGCCAGGAGTTTGAGACCAGACAGGGCAATATGGTGAAATCCCACCTCTACTAAAAATACAAAAAATTAGTCAGGTGTGGTGGTGCATGCCTGTAATCCTACCTAGTTGGAAAGCTGCTGCAGGAGAATCACTTGAACATGGGAGGCGGAGGTTGCAGTGAGCTGAGATTGCACCACTGCACTCCACACAGGGCAATAGAGCAGGACTCTGCCTCCAAAGAACAACAACAAAAAGATATGAAATTATAGCTAATGTGAAATAAAGTCATTTATAAGGGATAGATGACACATAAAATGTCCTGTCCTACAGGCTTGAGTCCAACATATAGGCTCCCTCTCAAATGTGAAAGTTTATTTAAGTTTATGGGAGTTAAATAACAGAATTATATATGATTTTGTGTACATATAGATCAGGAAAGTAATATTACTTTCTTATTTATTTATTTTGAGACAGAGCCTTGCTCTGCTGCCCAGGCTGGAGTGCAGTGGCATGATCTCAGCTCACTGCAATCCTTGCCTCCCGGGTTTAAGCAATTCTCCCACCTCAAGTAGCTGGGATTATAGGGGCCCACCACCACACCCAGCTAATTTTTTGTATTTTTAGTAGAGATGGGGCTTTACCATGTTGGCCAGGCTAGTCGAAGTAATATTACTTTAGAAGAGCAATTCATTAGACTGTCCAGCCTTGCAAATTGTTGTTTGCTCAAGGCAGGTAACAATTTATGATGAGCATGTTGTAAAAATGCTAATTTCAAATATTTTATACGTTATGTGCCTTTGAAAAAGATGATAAAATTTGCTGAGTTTGATATACTTAAATACTTGTTGAAATGCTGCACTTTAATCATTAGACATATAACAAATAGGACTTATGTCAAATAAAACATAAGCTTTAAAAATGTTAGACTACTTAAAGACGTTTTTTTGTTTGTTTGCTTTAGAGACAGGATCTTGCTCTGCTGCCCAGGATGGAGTGCAGTGGTGCTATCATGGCTCACTGTAATCTTGAACTCCTGGGTGCAAGCAATTCTCCTGCCTCTGCCTCCCAAAGAATTAGGATTATAGGTATAAGCCACTATGCTTGGCCTAAAGAAGTTATTTAAATTTTGTCTTTCTCCCTCCTTCCCTCTCTGGGGGACACCTTGCTTTTTTCTGGACCCCAGAAAAATATCTGGGGAGTTTAACTGATGACATTTGAATATAGACCAAACATGTCTTTAGACTACCTAAAATGACAGTATAACGTGAAGTTATACTAATTCAAAAACCTACTCAGAACATGGGAAACAACGGTCTCAATGTACTCAAGCTAATTAGCACTTGTTCAATCTTAAGTGCTGCATTAAAAGAGGGACAATGAGAACAGTTGCTTTTCTGCCCTGTTCCCTTATCTGCTGGCTCCTTTTTCTCAAGATATAAACATGCTGAGATGACGGCCAAATTCCAGGGCTGACAGTCAGTCCATACATTAGTTGCTGCTAAACTGGATTCTGTTAACCTTCTTCTTCTTGAGACTATTGAAACTCCCCTTGGTCTCAATGGTCATCACCTCTAAATCCTCTGGCTGCTTCCCCTGAGTCTCCATCAAAGACTTCTCTTTCTTGGCCTGTCTTTTGTTTTATTTTATTTTATTTTTCAGACAGAGTCTTGCTCTGTTGCCTAGGCTGGAGTGCACTGGCGTGATCTCAGCTCACTGCAACCTCTGCCTCCTGGGTTCAAGTGATTCTCCTGCCTCAGGCTTCTGAGTAGCTGGGACTATAGGCATGTGCCATCAAGCCCAACTAATTTTTGTATTTTGTAGAGATGGGGTTTCACAATGTTGCCCAGACTGGTCTCGAACTCCTGACCTCAGGTGATCACCAGCCTCAGCCTCCTAAAGTGCTGGAATTACAGGCATGGCCTGTAATGCCTGGCCACTTGGCCTGTCCTTCAAATGTTAATGTTCTCTATAGCAGCAGGAGCACCACTGACTCTTTTATTCTGACTGCAACGCAATTCCTCAACATATAATTTCCCTGATATGCAGGGGGATCCATCTTCCTCTCTAGCCTAGACTGTTTTCCGAGCTCTAGATCTAAATATCTAATTGCCTATAAAATGCCCACAGACACCTCAATCTCCACAGAAATCCATCATCATATACTGAAAGCAAACCAGCTCCTCTTATAGTCCCATCTTGGGGAAAATAATTATCATATACCCAGTTATCCAAGTAAAAACCCTAGACTGTCTTGACTCTCTGTTCTTGACCCTTTCTAACATTCAGCTGATCTCCAAGCCATGCTCATTCTCGCTCCTGGGTGTCTTTGAAATGTATTCCCTCCTCTACCAATGTTGGTATGGCACTTCCTCTGTTTAGGAATATTATCTCAAATGTAGAAGCTATTCTCAAATTATCTCAAATACCATAAGAATCGGTCCAACTAGTCTTGCCTCCCAATTCTACCTACCCTCCATACTGAACGAGAGTAATCTAATATATAGAAATATGCCATAATATTTCTAATATCTGGTATTATTATTTATCAGCTAAAATTTTTAAGCCCTCCCATCACTGTTAAGATAAATCCAAAATCCTTTGTGTAGTCCCTGATGAGCTGGTTCTATCTACTTAATCGGCTACTCTTTTTTTTTTTTTTTTTTGAGATGGAGTCTCTCTCTGTCACCCAGGCTGGAGTACTTTGGTGCGATCTTGGCTCACTGCATCCTCCTCCTCCAGGATTCAAGTGATTCTCCTCCCTCAGCCTCCTGAGTAGCTGGGACTACAGGTGTGGGCTACCATGCCTGGCTAATTTTTGTATTTTTAGTAGAGATGGGGCTTCACCATGTTGGCCAGGATGGTCTTGATCTCCTGACCTCATGATCTGTCCGCCTTGGCCTCCCAAAGTGTTGGGATTACAGGCGTAGCCATGGTGCCCAGGCAATTAGCTACTCTTAAGAGTAATTCTTCCTTGTTCATCCCATACTTCCTCCACCATGAACTACCTGCCATTCACCAGACACCTCTCCAATTGCCTAACCATGAATAAAAATTTGTTAGAAAGGAGTGAACTGTCAGTAAACTTAAATACCTTAAGCAAAGGCTGCTGTGGTTTCCAAAAGAGAGTCCACACTTGGAGGTGATAGAAATAGATGGCCAGCAGGGGTGCAATACATACAGGAATGTGAACATCACCAAAATGCTGGGATAACACACAACTGCAAGCACTGAATTATCTATTGGGTAGGGTGTAATGGTCTATTTGAAACTTAGTAGTTCCAAATTATTTTCACATCTTTTAAGGCTAAAATTAAGATCTTTGGTAAAAAAAATATAACAATCCAACAAAAATTTATTGAGGCTCTAACTTTAGATGCAAATATATATGTTTTGACAAGAGGGAAATATTTTAACTCCAAGGAAACACAGTTGATCAAATTTTGCTTTACTTTACTTTTACATGTTAGCATCAGGCCCTTCCTTGTGAGCCGCTGTTGTCTACTCAGCCCCAGTTCAAGGCCTGATTCCTCCAAGAAGCCTGATCCGTGGCTCTGCTCTCAGCTCAGGGCTCCCCCATTCCTCTGAGCAACAAGAGCTCTGGAAATCTGCACCACCATGTACTGCTCTGAATGTACTACAGCATGCTCCATTTCCCTGTTTCCTGGGTAAACACTGCTCATCTCATGAATCAGATCATGAGCTTCCTGGGAACATGGCCAGGGCTACTTTTACCTTGGTGTTCTGTAACTTGCATAATACCTAGCATATAGTCACCTGACTGGAATAAAATGAGGAAGGGAATGAACAAATGAATAACTGTTGTAACGTTTCTCATTATTATTTCTAATCTCACCTGAAGTCTGACCCGAGATCTCTATTTACCATTCTGTTTCACCTACAAGCAAATACAAGCAAGCAAGCAGGCAAGCAAGAAACAAATGCATTTTCTTGTTTTTTCTTAGCAAAGCTTGACTTCTATCTCTAAGCCTCCATCATTAAGTACATCTGAAGGAACCACTGCAACATTTAGGGGGACAAGAATGTATTTTATATGTTTACAAGATGACATTTGAATGTTTACTTGACCATTATTTTGATCTTTCTGATTCATGATACTTTCAGCATAATCATTTGGAAGACCAATTAATGTCAACTGAGTGTTCAACTGATCTATGACAGGAGAAGGGTCCAGGGAAAGCCATTAAAACGTTCTTATAAATCAAGCCCCCCGCAGACGGGCAGAACCATAGCAGCTTTTCACGCTCATGCTCCTGAGGCCGCTGGCTTTGTACTGGCAAGCAGCATATGCCCCTCAGCTGACAGTGTTTCATGGATAATGCAGAAAGTGTGGTCCAGGTAACAACATCCATGACGTGAAACTTAACACTGAAAATACGCCGACAGTTCAGGGACATAAAACATGGTGACATGGTGTAAGTCTACTTTTTAGGGACTGAGGGAAAGTGTCCAAGCAGGATCTGCTCCACACAGAGAACCACTTACCCAGGATTTGCTTGCTCCTTCGCTCTGATCCAAGGCACCAGGGAGTGAACAACATTTTATATAAACACCAAGTTCTCACAAATCATAACAACACTGAATTCTTAAATGAGTTAAAGTCAGGGCATTTATAGACTAACTAAAGAAAATACTTCTAAAAAACTACTCGTTTGAAAAAAACATAAGAATAGCTCTAAAGGATTTTTATTAGAAATTTCAACTTTGATATAGATACACAGGGATTTGATTAGTATTAATAAGATCGCCATAATATATATTGAAATATAAAAGTCTAGTTCAGGAAATATAATTTAGAAAGAAAACCTCAAGAGTGCAAATCAGAAAAAGGAAAAATAGGTGATAGCAATCAGTAATTTTCAACAGATTAAGATGTATTGTAAGTGGGAAAAAATATTACGTGTGGAAGATATAGTACTTTTTTAATATTTATCATTGGATTGAATATATCCTAGAACACATTTCAGATGTGTAGATCATAGAAATGCGTGATTTTTTTTTTTAAACCAGGGGCTACCTTATAAATGACCTTAGAGAAGCATTAAGTGTTCAATTAGCCAAAATTACCATTATAATGCTTACAATCAAGTTTGGTTTATTTTCACTCTTACCTTGACATTTTGGGGAAGAAAAGTAATAAAATCTAATACTGACTGTGCTGCAGTGTTTTGGGGAAATTTCTACGAACTGTGCTGTCCCCATGACTAGCCGCCTCCCTGCCAGCCCTCCATCTTTTGGTCTTTCGTCTTACAGGGTTGGGAGTGTGCCCTGCACATGCAAACCACACTCTTGTCTACCTGAGACAGTGACTGTCGGAGCCGTGCCATCTGCGGTGCTGTGCCCTTTACTGTGATCCTGCTCAGAAACCATCTGCTTCAGCTTCTCCTTCTCTATAGCTATGCTATTAAACGCAGACTTCAAAAGAGAATGCACTGGGTAGGGAGAAAAATGAGAAGCAACTGTCAGACACGTGCAGAAAGAATACACAATATTATAAACTTCTCCAGACTTTCACTCACAAATGGACATTTTCTGGAAAGGCTATGTAATGGTCTTATTAAAAATCAGCCTTCAATAGGAATCTTTATCCAAACAAATATTACAATGGCAATTGATCACGGTGAAAATTTTGGTTTTTATACCAGACAGGGCCAAAATTTGGAAGTAGCATGTAAAATATCAATATCAATGCAAAGTATCAATATTTAGAAATTTATTTATAATCCCTAGAAGGAAAAGGGGGACAAGTTTACTTACCATATTTCATTATCATAATTGAGCAGTTCTGTGTAGCATAAAGTCTTACGTAAATCATTTAGAACTATCCAAAAACTATTTCCCAAAAGCATGCACCCAAAAAGAGCATTTTATGCATTCTGCCAACATAAAACAGGCGGCTCATCTAGAAATTTTGACTAGTTCTCTTGGAGGTAGGAAATGGTATGCCCTTAAGAACAGCACTTGCATTACTTTCTCAGCCAGGAATATCTTGCTGTTAAAGTGCTTTGATTTAAAAGCAACAATAAAAACACCACCCCTACCATTTCCTACACACCTAACAAATTAGCATTATTAACATCTGAGGCAGTCTTCAATTGTGAACTACAAAAAGGTTGACTTTCCAATATCTATTTTTATAATAGAGTTTTTATAATATGCCAAATCCTCTGAAACAGGTATTTCCTTATTTGAGAAAGGTATTTATAAAAGTGGAAATTTTTATCATAAAATACAGTGACTGAACTATGGGGGAAGACGGCAGGATCACAAGGGATTCATGATCTACTGGTTTATGTGCTACATTCTGTTGTCATCAATTTAAAGGCAATAACTTGATAGCTGGATTACGTTAACCCTGCTGGTAGCTCTAAAAGCAAGCTCTTCATCCATTTTAAAATAATTCTCTCAAAAAAGTTCATGCAATAGTCATAGAAAAGTTCTTTTGTTTCTTTGCCTAGCATAGAGAATTTGTGTGTCTGTTGAAAATATATAGTTTCGATAGGGGCTTAAAAATTTGTTTTATTGTGTATATATTTAAAGTATATAGTATGATGTTATAAGATACATATAAGTAGCAAAATGGTTAGCTTTAAAAAATTTATTGTATATCTATTTCAGGTATACAACATGATGTCATAAAATACATGTATGCAATAAAACGGTTACTGTGGTGGAACAAATTAACATATCATCTTATCCATTTTTCTCTCCCTGTGGCAAGAACAGCTACAATCTATTCATTTACCAAAATCCTGCATATAACACACTATTCTTAACTATAATCCTCACATTGTAGATTAGGTCTTTCCATTTATCCGTCCTACATATTTTCTAATTTGTATCCTTTGACCTAACTCTCCGCTCTACCAACACCCTGGTAACCACTGTTTTATTCTCTATCTCTATATACTTGTCTTAAAAATATATATATTCCATATAAAAGTGAGATCATGCCATTTTTTTTTCTGGGTTTGGCTTTTTTTTTTTTTTTTTTTTTGAGACAGAGTCTCACCCCGGTCGCCCAGGATGGAATGCAGTGACGCAAACCACTCATTGTAACTTCCACCTCCTGGGTTCAAGCATTCATGTGCCTCAGCCTCCCAAGTACCTGGGATTACAGGCATGCACCACCAGCCTGGCTAATTTTTGTAATTTTAGTAGAGATGGGTTTTGCCATGTTAGCCAGACTGCTCTCAAACTCTTGGCCTCAAGCAATCTGCTCTCCTCGGCCTCCAAAAGTGCTGGGATTATAGGCTTGAGCCACCACACCTGGCCAAGGCTGGTTTATTTCACTTAGCATAATGTCCTTCAGGCCCATCCATGCTATGGCAATTGGCAGGATCGCTTCCTTTTCAAAGGCTGAATAATAATCCATTGTGTATGTGTATACCACAGTTTCTGTATCCATTTGTCCACTGACAGATACCTGGGTGGTTTCCACATCTTGGCTATTGTGAATAATGCTGCAATGAACATGTGAGTGCAGAAGAGGGACTGCTAGGTCATATGGTAGTTCTAGTTTTAATTTTTTTAAAGAATCTCCATACCATTTTCCAGTGTATATGGTTGCACCAATTTATATTCCCAACAACACTGTATAAAGGTTTCCTTTTCTCCACACCCTTGCCAACACTTGTCCTGTCTCTTTAATAGCTATCCTAACAGGTGTGAGGTGGTGGCATATAGTAGTTTTGATTTGCATTTCCCTAATGATTGGTGATGCTGATCACCTTTTCATGTACTTGTTCGTCATCTTTATGTCATCTTTGGAGAAGAATCTACTCAGATCCTTTGCTCATTTTAAAATCAGGTCATATATATATATTTTTAATATTTATTTAATTTTTTTTATGAGACAAGATCTCACTCTGTTGTCTAATGTGGTGTGCAGTGGCCTGATTATAGCTCACTGTAACCTCTAATGCCTGGGCTTAAGTGATCCGCCCACCTCAGCCTCTAGAGTAGCTACGACTACAGGCACACATTACTATGCCTGGTTAATTTTTAAATTTTATTTTTTGTAGAGATGGAGTCTCACTATGTTGCTCATGTTGGTCTCAAATTCCTGGCCTCAAGTAAAGGTTACATGTTTTTCTTCCTATTGTGTTGTATGAGTTCTTTATACTTCCTGGATATTAACCCCTTATCTGATACATGGTTTGCAAATATATTTTTTCCCATTCTGTAGGTTATCTTTTTATTTTATTGATTGTTTCCTTCTCTGTGCAGAAGCTTTTTTTTTAATTTGCACAAGTTCTTTAGTTTGATATTTTTCCATTTTTTTTAATTTTTAGCCCGAATTTTTGGTGTTATATATAGAAATCCATCACCAAGAACAATGTCAATGAACTTTTTCCTCTATGTCTTCTTGAAGGAGTTTTATAGTTTCAGGTCTTATATCTAGGTCTTTTATCTATTTTAAGCTCATTTTTCTATAGTGTAAGATAAGGATTCAATTTCATTTTTTTTTGATGTGGAAATATAGTTTCCTCAGCACTTTTTATTGAACAAATCATCCTTTTCTCATTGTGTCTTTTTGCTGCCTTTGTTGAAAATTAGTTGATCATATATGTTTGGATTTATTTTGGGGCTCTCTTTTATGTTCCAGTGGTCAATGTATCTGTTTTTAAGCCAATACCATACTATTTTGATTACTATAGCTTTGTAATATAATTTTAAATTAGGAAGCATGATGCTTTCAACTTTGGTTTTTTTCCCCCTCAGATTGCTCTGTTTATCACATTGTTTTGTGGTTCTATGTGAATTTTATTATTGTTTTCCCTGTATCTTGGAAGAGTGCAATTAAGACTTTGACAGGAATTATATTTAATCTATATATTTCTTTAGGTAGTATGAACTGTTTTTTAGGTTTGAGGCTATATGTGAAGGTTTGTTACATAGGTAAACGTGTCACGGGGGTTCATTGTACAGATTATTTCATCACTCAGGTATTAAGCCCAAAACCCAATAGTTACCTTCTCTGTTCCTCTCACTTCTCCCAACCTACACCCTCAAGTAGGCCCCAGTGTTTGTTGCTTCCTTCTTTGTGTTCATAAGTTCTTATCATTTAGCCCCCACTTATAAGTGAGAACACGTGGTATTTGGTTTTCTCTTCCTGCATTAGTTTGCTGAGGATAATAACCTCCAGCTCTATCCATGTTCCTGCAAAACACATGATCTTGTTCTTTTTTATGGCTGCAAGTATGAACATTTTAGCAACCTAACTTTTTGATCAATGAGCATGGAATACCTTTCATTTATTTGTGTCCTCTTTAATTTCTTTCACCAATGTTTTTTATAGTCTCAGTGTACAGGCACCTAACTTTTTGATCAATGAGCATGGAATACCTTTCATTTATTTGTGCCCTCTTTAATTTCTTTCACCAATGTTTTTTATAGTTCTCAGTGTACAGGTCTTTCAACTCGTTGGTTAAATTTATTCCTAAGTATTTTATTTTATTATAAAGAGGATTGATCTTGATTTATTTTTCAGCTATGTTGTTATCTGTGTGAATAAGAGAGTTTTGCATGTTTGTTGTATATCCTGCAACTTTAATGAATTCATTTATTAGCTCTAACAGTTTCTTGGTGGTGTCTTTGGGATATTCTACACATAGGATCATGTCATCTGCAAATAGAGATCATTTTACTTCTTCCTTTCTGGTTTGGATAACTTTTATTTCTTTTTGTTGTCCAATTGCTCTTGATAGTACTTCCGGTACCATGCTGAACAGAAGTGGGGGGGGGGCACCTTGTCTTGTACCAGATCTTAGAGGAAAACCTTTCCATTTCTCCCCACTAAGTGATGTTAGCTGTGAGTTTTTCACAAATGGCCTTTATTATAATATGTTGAGAAACTTTCCTTCTATATCTAAACCATTAAGAGTTTTTTTTTAATCAAGAAATGGTATTGAATTTTGACAAATGGTTTTTCTGCAAATGATATGATTATGTGGTTTTTGTCTTTCAGTCGGTTAATGTGATGCATCATTCAACAGAAGCTTTAAAACTGCCGATACTTGAATTTCCTGGAAGCTTCAGGATTGCAACCAAATACACAAAGTTTTCCTGCGGCTGCCTTCCAAAGTAGCATCCCCCCTTAGCAGCTTTGCCATACTCATATATATACTCAACTCACACTCTACCTTTTGTACCTTTTGTGGTCACACTCTACCTTTTTGTACCCCTTTCCCCAAATTAGAAGTTACCAGCTATAAATCTATGCTGTTACATAAACAAATTAATATTGCTCTAGTCTACTATCATAATTAACATCGAGCTAAGAAATGCAAGGGACATACACCAGGAGTAAAACGGCAGGTAAGAGAGAGTTGGCCTTACACAAGAATCTCAATTGAGAAATCGAAAGGGTTTAGCTGAATTGTTTTTAGAGTTATGGAATTAATTAAATCTGATAGCACATTTTTGCTGATGGTTTGAGATTGCAAATTTTGGCTGATTCGAGAGAGCTCCTCAATGTGCCCCCTTCTTTTCCACCAGACCCTTGAGTCTCGGGGGGGCACCTGAGATGTTCCATTTAACCTATTTGTGACTAAAAGCAACACAACGTTTGTCTCTCTCTAGAAGATTTTAAAAGACAATGCCTGAGAAGATACTATCTTTTTTTTTTTTTTTTTTGAGACACAGTCTCACTCCGTCACCAGGCGCCAGGCTGGAGTGCAGTGGCGCGACCTCGGCTCACTGCAACCTCCGCCGCCCGGGTTCAAGCAATTCTCCTGCCTCAGCCTCCCGAGTAGCTGGGACTACAGGCGCGTGCCACTACACCCGGCTAATTTTTTTGTATTTTTAGTAGAGACGGGGTTTCACCATGTTGACCAGGATGGTCTCGATCTCTTGACCTCGTGATCCGCCCGCCTCGGCCTCCCAAAGTGCTGGGATTACAGGCGTGAGCCACCGCGCCCGGCGAGAAGATACTATCTTAAGAAAGAACTTGAGTGGCTGAAAGTCCAATACTATGGCAGTAAAGGGAGTCTTGACTCTTCTTGTTAAACACTGACAGGAGTGCTCAGTCCATCTACTCTCCACTATCCCACTTATTTACCATACCCTACTGTCTGTGGCGTATGATAACAATTCAATTTACACAACAAGCCGCATTGAAAATTTAACATAAAGAAGAGACTCAAATATGGGATCAATTTCCCCCCAAATCTGAGCTGGCGTATGGTGCTTTGACCAACAGAATACTGTGGAAGTAGAACGCCACACCATTTCCAGAGCTGGCCTTGAAGAGGACGAGCAGCTTCCACTGCCAGGCTCTTGGAGCCCTAAACTGCCATGGAGAGCAAGGGGGCACAGCTGTTGCAGCCTTCCAGCTGTCGTGCCAATGTGCTAGGCACAGGAGGGGAAGCCACTTTGGGTCTTTCAGCCTGGCTCAGTCTGCGGCCGAATCTTAGCGACTGGGCGTAATCAAGGACATGGCACAGAGGCTTCACTGCTTAGCTGAGCCCTGCCTGAATTCTCCGACCAACAAATTGTAAAGTCCGATAAATGAGTGTTACTTAATATAAAAAGAAATATTCAAAACAGATTCTAAATAGAACCAATAAATAGGTATTAAATGATAACTAAGGGACATTGAAAAAAATGTTGAGTAGCAGTATCTTGCCGGATTGCGTACGATAACTTTTTTATCCCCCACCCCCCACGGCACTTTTTTCTTTAGTCAAAACTGTAAACCTGTGATGTATGACCTTCCAACAGGCAAGCATCATGTCCTGTTGCATTTTTGTATATAGGATTTCAACCACTTATCAAACCATTTAATCTTTCTACCATTACCACAAAGACAAAGATAAAAGAACAAAGGATAATCTTTCATCAAAGAAGACAGCTTGTTTAAAGGACACATTATTTTTGCTGTTACCTTTCTGTGCGATTAGACAAAATTCTTCCTGCAGCTTTGTATAATCTGTTGAACTCTCCAGAGGGTCAGTGAGGTGGCTAGGGGGAGTCTGAAATTCAATATCTGCACAAAGGTTGGGGTTGGAGGAATGCAAGCGAACTGGTGACATGGTAGCACTGAAAGGAACCTGAAAGGGGAAGGTACAAATTATTAAAGAGCAACAGTGCACTGTTCCACATTCTCCTACACAGAAAAGACCTATCCCATTCTCCAAATAATACATTCCTCTCTGATGACACACATGGAGACACTCAGTACTCATTTATTTTGCAGGCGGTTGGAGTGGGAAGAGGGAGTCTCATTTCCCATTGTTGATTCCAGAACTGCCACAGACTCATGGGTTCTTCACTGTTACAGAGAGAGACGACTATATAGAATGACAGGAAGAAAAGACATAATCCCAGGCAAGCTTAAACTCTGAACTCATACTTGCACCTCAAAAATAACTGGCAGAAAAACAGCAGTCTGAACTGTGATGTAGCTGACCTTCTCTTATGGTCTGGACTATCTGAGCCTGGAGCAGGATCTTACTAAACCTGTAAAAATTCAAAGATGCATATACTGGAAGATTCACTTACTCTGTAGCCACTACCTAAAACACAAATCAGCCTTAATAGTAAATACAGTAATGGCTTAAAGAGATTCACACTTATTTCAGAAATTGACTTATTAAAATTTATACTAGTAAATGAAATATATATTATATAAATCACTGTGGTTTACCTTTGTATGTTACTTATATGCAACTCTATTACATATATGTACCTGGCTCATGAACTGGCCAATAGTGAGAAGCAGTAAGTAGAAAAAGTCATATTACTATAGATTTTTCCACATGGCTAGAGGTACTTCTTTGCCCAGGCTGGATATGGACTAGGCTCCTGATGGGTGGAGGCAATGCACCTTTTCCTCCCCTTTAAGAAGGCTTTACCTGAACATTACGAATGTCAGCCAAACATTCCTGGAAAAGGAAAATACCAATTCCTCCTGCAAATCAGATCACCAACAACTTCTCCCTAATTCTTACTGCACAGATGTGCATTTCAATTGTCTTCAAGAACCAGACTCTTAGACTCCACTACAGGTTGAAATTTTGTGTAACTGAAAGGATAATCCACACCCCCTAGCTAACAGGGAAGGTGCTGTGGGAGGAAGGAACCATTATCCTCTGATGGATACGTATGTCAGGCCCTCTTCTTTTTAAATTTTTTTTGCTTTGAACTTCCTAACATATTTGGTGAGAGAAAGAGGGAAGAAGAGGGCACCTTCTCTCCGAGGATTTAGAGGAGGTTTGGAAGAGACGGAAAAAACCAAAATATCTGGCCTGAGTGGCAGGTTGAGGGCAATTGAGACAGAGCGTCCTTCTGATGCAGCATTGTCCTGGCAGGGAGTTATTTCTCTTAAAAAATATCCAAGACTTACTGGGGGAAGGAAGTGGGAGCATGAAGCTTTCCCCCCAAATTCAGCTAAGCTAAGCATGTTAATATACGTTATTTAAAGCATTTGGTATCTGTAGTTATCAAAGAAACCCTACCTCACATTTTTGGGGAACTTGGCTACACTGGGCTGGGAGATGTCAACAGCTTATCAATATTATCAGGCTCAAAAATTCTGGCTATTCTAGATTTGAGACCCAGAAGTGACCAATAAGCCATTAAGAAAATGGAGTGCTGCGGTTCAATACCTTGTTGGAATCCTGTCCAGGTAACTTTATAATAATGAGGATTGAGGACCGTTTAGGATACCTATAAAGGAATGATATTTATGTGGCAGAATGTCAGAAGATAGAGAAAGGATAGTCTTTTTTTTTGAGATGGAGTCTCGCTCTGTTGCCTAGGTTGGAGTGCAGTGGTGTAATCTCAGCTCACTGCAACCTCCACCTCCCGGATTCAAGCGATTCTCCTGTGTCAGCCTCCTGAGTAGCTTGAATTGCAGATGTGTGCCCCAATGCCTGGCTAATTTTTGTATTTTTAGTAGAGATGGGGTTTCATCATGTTGGCAAGGCTGGTCTCAAACTCCTGACCTTATGATCTGCCCACATCAACCTCCCAAAATGCTGGGATTACAGGCGTGAGCCACCACGCCTGGCGAGAAATAAATTCTTTGTTTTTCTTTTTTTAAACACTTTAAGTTCTAGGGTATGTGTGCAGGTCATGTAGGATTGTTACATAGGTATACACATGCCATGGTGGTTTGCTGCATCCATTCCCCCACCACCTATATTAGGTATTTCTCCTAATATTATCCCTCCCCAATCCTCCCACCTGCTGCTATCCTAAATTCTTACCCTAATTGTGGTGATGCTAAATCTACAAAGAGCATTCAGTCTACTGAGGGAAACAGAATCCATGGAAAAGTTGCTGGAGATTAGGATGTCATGGGAAGAGACTGTGAGTGAAAAAAATAGGTAGATTTGGGAATTTTCGGGATTTAATGACACAGTTTTCTGATATGAGGAACTAGAACAGCATTAAGTAAAATAAGTGTGGGTGTTTGGTAATGATGTTGAGGATCCTGGAAAAGGATATTATGTGCATTCAGGTGCTCTCAACACTCCAAGGGCTCACATGGTGTGGAAGAGGAGTCTCTTCCTTGAGCAGGTGAGGAGTGGGGTCGTGAGAGTCGGCGGGGAGCTTGTATACAAGGCCATTACGCAGTGAAAACCCAGAGAGTCCAGGAAGGACCCAGATTTGTCCCTGAGATAAATTATTATATCTCTACTAAATGTTGGAGTCAGATGATGAGAAGAAAAACATAAGTTACAAATGTATATTTTGAACATAATGGAAACTTAAATTGGCTATTAAAACAGTAAAAGTGGTTTTGTATATTACCCATAGGGGAAAGAGACTTGAATGTCCCATTCAAATTGCAATCAGATGGTTTCCTAGGAAATTGAGAACTAATTCTCATATAATTCTGACGGAAAATGTTTATATATTGGTATCATTTTTGTTAAAAAGAGGTATGTGGAATGGGTCATTTTAATTGAGGACTTCATGAAATGAAATTGAGAATACAAATTGGGATGCATTAATCTAACCCTAATTGAATATCTGTTCAGCCTGGGGACTTATTGACTCAGCTTTTTATTCATCAATTTGGATATTATGAGATTTAAAAATCTAAGTGGTAACTGGTTTCTCCGTCAGTGACGGTTGGAATGGGAGCTGCCTACAGCTCTCCATGTTTATACCTGAGAACCCTCAACACTGACTTTGGCCTTTCTACCCTGTGCAGGAAAGAAATCAAAGGCTTTATTGAAGTCCTGTGACAGGAGGGAAGCCTGATCCTAGAATATTCTGGTAGTAAGAACTGAAGGTTGGAATGGGGACATTAGGAGATGCTCTTAACACCTGTCCATGAAGAAGTCAAAAACAAAATGAGTTGGACGATGGAGTTGCTGGCAGTGAAATTTACCAATGGTAGACATGAAAGTAGACACAGCAGGTCTAAGATAGATACTATGCTTATAGGACTCATTGAGCCAGCAGGAAACATCTCCTGCTGTTGCTATTCTGCACTATGTGTACAGGGATTCTTTGGGGGGTAGTGACTGCATTGAGATCCTCAGTGTTCTTCCATGCAGAAGAGCTAGTATTTCTCTTTTTCCAGTCTCCCATTCTGTTGGGTCTGGCTGCTGTTGTGAGTTGGCTATTCTGAGTGCTAGTGTTAAGAGTCATCAAGAATAAATTTCTGAAACATCTGCTAGATGTTGCTGCGTTTTGGTATGGAGACAAAGCTATAGATCCTGGAGAAGCCAGTCTCCCTAGTTATTCCTGAATACATTATTAAACGTTGCCAGTAGCTTTTCTTACTGCATGCCACTAAGTTTTTCTCATAACTTCTATAGTCACAGCTACCCTGGGAGGTGGGTATTAATTATTTCTTCTTTTAAAAGCTTTTTCTCTTCTACTCCCACTTTTAAAAATATAAACCCATTCTATTCAAATAGGTACTAATCTCAGTTTCACTGTATGTATCTGCAATTTAAAAAATGAACACAGAAGAGACAGAATCACTTCTCTGCATGCCATCTTAGATGTATATTGCTTAAGGAAACAGTGTTTTCATAAAATGATGGACTGTTCCTTTCCATACTGAGGTGTTGTTCTCTAATAACTATGTAGATTTCTTATTTTTATAAATGGAAAATTACCTTTAATAATATTTAACTGATTATACATGAATCTATTGTCAGAATCTGTTACCACATCAGTGTCATGGGCTTTATTCATCTGCATTTGAATACATGCATAAGATATACATGGACCATGAAAGCTATTTCAATAATTCGTTTGTTCAAATGTTTACAAAACTGTGAGCTTAAGAGTCAGTTCCCTAATAAATTCCAAGTCACTGGTTCATTTCATAATCAAAAGCAATTTTGTTTCTCAGTCTAGCTAAACACCCAGATATAAGGCAAGAGCCAATTACTAATCATAAAGTAGAAAGCCACCAATCCTCGCACCAGCATCCATTCTCCTGTAACGCAGCCAAAACTTTTTCATATTTTTTCAGCAATTCTAGTCTTAAAATACATTCCATCCTTAGTGACAGCAAGACTATTGTTAATTAAGGAAATATTATCTAATAGCCAAAAAACTAACATCTATGAGTGCTATGAACTCAGTAATATCGATTTTAAGAAGTTCATAGGATCTAGGATTAAACAAATATGAGAACTGACTTTATCCAGCAAGGAGTTCTTGTGTTTTGATACTCTATTTTATATTCTGTATGGACAAGTCTTTCACTATCCATTTGCCTTATCTACCTCAATATGTTCTCTACTCTCCTTATATCCATTCTATTTTCTCTTAGAAAAAAAAAAAACCTCTAGATATGGATTAAATACCATTAAACTGTCTTTTTCTGGTCACTTCCACACTATAGTTTCTAATTTTCACATCAATATTCTTTTCAGAAAACAATTTTCCCTTGCTAAGTTTAACTTGGGTAGCCATTTAGAGATGACAGCAAAATTCACCTTTTCTTACCCTCTCATTTCTTTATTCTCACATCCTTTTCAAATAGTCACACTGCTACAAAAAAAAGCACAATTTATGTCTGTAGTAACATGACTTTTCTTAGGAAAAGAGAAATCAATTAGCAAAAGTTCCAATATCAGTATGGCAAAAAAAACAAAAAACAAAAAACCAGTATCATTTAAGGAAAGCTCACATCATGGGGCACTGTACTCAGTTTTGCAAATTTGACTTAAATTATGTCTTCATGGATAGTAAAAGAACTAGATTACATAATAGTTCTCCATTGTAAAAGGAATACCCGTGTTCGACTCCTGTCATGCAAAGACAGCCAGAGCACATGCAAAAGCTATGCTCCCATGAGTGGGCTACAGGTGACGCCATCGCACATCAGTGGCACCATCAGGACAGGGGGTCACCCTTGTACACAGGTTCTCATTCTTATTAAACTTCCACTTGAGATTGAAATCCACTCACTGTTGTAGCCACTGCTGCCGCTAGCCTCTGCCGGCGCCGAGTTGTGCTGAACTGGCCTTTCGCAGGTGGCCCTTCCTGACAGTGAATGGGAGAAGAGAAGGGGGGGGAGAAAATAAAGGAGGGGGGGGAGGAAAGGATGGAAGATGGGAGGATGAAAAATAATCAGACAAGGAGAGGGAGAGTTTTTAACTGAAGTCGACTTTTCTTAAATCAGCATTGAAAAGAGGTCACAGGGGCATTTACACTATGAGAAATGTTCATCATTCTCATTGCAGATTATCCAAACACCTGAATTCTATTTGCTGACTATGACCCACATCCCCAAAGGAGATGGAATTATAAACTGGTGGATAGCCTGTGATTTTAAGGTCAAATAAATATACATACTGTTTTATTCGTATGATATTATGTTATATGAAGTCAAAAGGTATTCATATAAATGGTAGCAAGGAAAAAGTAAGTTCAGGAAAAACATTAAATAATGTGAGAAGGCTAAAATGAACAGGCTGTAATGAGAGCCTCCTAATGGCCAGGCAGAATTTTTTTTTTTTTTTAATTTCTTACTGGAAGAAAAAAAGTATGGGGAAGCATATGAGGGTTCTTCAACTTTCTACTTAATCTCTTATTATACAGCTCACTATCTGGGACTCCACATCAGCAATAGTGTTGGGCTTTTCAAGTCAAAGAATTTTCCAAGGAAGACGCCAGATCCCATAAGATCAGAAAAGAAAACTTAAGTTCCTCAGTGGGTGAGGACAATGCCTGTAAAAATCAACTATGAAAATCTGAAAGCATAGTTTTCTTTTCTTTTCCTTTTTCTTTCTTTTTTTGACACGGAGTCTCGCTCTGTCACCCAGGGAAGAGTGCAAGCTTGCATGATCTCAGCTCACTGCAACCTCTGCCTCCCGGGTTCAAATGATTCTACTGCCTCAGCCTGCTGAGTAGCTGGGATTACAGGTTCCCGCTACCATGCCTGGCTAATTTTTGTATTTTTAGTAGAGACAGGGTTTCACCATGTTGCTCAGGTTGTCTTGATCTCTTGACCTTGTGATCCGCCCACCTTGGCTTCTCAAAGTGCTGGGATTACAGGCGTGAGCCACCATGCCCAGGATAGTGTTCATTTAGTAATCTGCACCTACGCATAAACCAGTAGAAGAATCCTACCACTTTCTTTCATTTCGTTTTCTTCCTCTTGGTGGATGGGATTAAGGGATCATGAAATGTCCTTCTAATCATTCAACTTTGCCTTCATCTGACAGACCCTGATTCCTCAAGGTTGTGAGCAATAATTTTTTTTTCCTTTTTGAGATAGGGTCTCACTCTGTTGCCCAGGCTGGAGTACTGTGGCACGATCACACTCACTGCAGCCTTGAACTCCTGGCCTCAAGTGACCTTCCCTCTTTGGCTTCCCGAAGTGCTGGGATTACAGGCATGAGCCACCTTGCCTGGCTATGAGCAATAATTTTATCTCCAAATAATTAAGATATACTTTCTTATAATCTCCTAACAGCCCAAATTGGAGAAACAGTAGGACTGCTTTAGTCTTTTTGGGATGTCAGAAAAATATTTTAAATTTTTCCATCTCTAAATCTTTAAAAAATTTCCAAAATTACAATCTTATTTGTTTTCCATCTTTACAAATCTTCTGCATACATATACGTATATGTTTGTCATAAACACACACACACACACACACATAATCTGTTTTCCACAGAAAAATTTTCTAGACAAAATCCTTTCTACTTAATGTAGTAAAAGGAGGAAGAACTTATTTTTGCCATTCAGTGTAATTTGAGCATCTGTGAGATGCAGGACAGCTACACATGAGCAACATCAGATCATCTGTCTGCTACTATATACCTTCTACTATTCCTCATTCCATTCAATGTCCAGGGATCTAGTATTTAATTCATATTACCAGCAACACAGGAGATCTAACAGCTCTTTCTTTTAAAATCATTTCCTTCTTGCCTTCCTCTTACTTCATTTAAAACACAGCCAAACTGTTACTGCATAATGGTACTGAGATTTTTATTTGAACCAGAAAGTTTGAAGTTTAAGAGGCAAGAAGAAATCCTTTTTTTAAAAGGTAATCTCCACAGAACCTTCCAGGACAAATGTTGACTTCATGAGTTACACCATATGGAATTCTGAGGCCAACTCCCCCAATAGCTTCCAGTAGAAACATGGCCATACTGGTCTAGAACTTAACCTTCTCATTTAAATCAATAGCACAATCTAACCGACACAAGAATAAACAATCAAACACCCAGTATGTTTTTCATTTTTACTTTCTTGTGGTCAATTTTTAAAAGTGATTTATAACTTTTTCAAAATGACAACTACCATGGAATACTGAATACAAAGTTCAGTGACACAACAAGGATAACAACAACAGCAGTAACAATCACCACAACCACCACCACTGGATGGTCTGGGCACCTTCACAATGGCTGCTGCACTTAGTTACAAAGAAGAGAGGGGACGGCAGATGAACTCTCACCACTTGGGACCCTCTCAGATTGGCTGCAACTTGGCTGCATCATCAGCGAAAGTGGTTTGAGTGGTGAGATGAGCAACAACTCAGAACAAATACCTGGCATCATTAGATAGAATTCTCATGATCAAAACATTGAAAACAGAAGGGGAAAAGCTGGGTATGAGGTAGGAGAAAGTGGTGGGTATCTTTAATTCACTAGAGTAAAATTAAACGCTATGCCTCCCTCTAGGCAAAATACTGATGAGTAAACATTTTCATGTTGTCATAGCCATCCTAGATGAACTTATGATTCCTCAGCCAAGTGTAAATTTTGAAGGATCTTGGAGGAACTTCCCAGTAATAGAAAATGAGTATCCTGAGGCTCCTGGAAGGCCTGTTGGTTTGGGAAAGGAGAAAGGGTCCAGGGATAGGACCAAATTCTGTAGTGTTCTCCTTAAGATGCCTTTTGTTTAGTCCAGGTGGAAGTGGAGTTTTTCTGGGAATGATTAACCGCTTACTGCCATCCCTAAGTCTATTTGTTTCTTCTTGGAATTGGAACTAAATCTCCCACTTCAAAAAGGCAAAGTTGTCTTTGAGTGTGTTTGAGGGAAGAGATGATTTCAATTTCCCTCAAAAACAACTAAACTGGAATTACAAAGGCCATTTTATTACACTTTAGCAAGATCATGAACAAGGCAAAACATCATAAATAAAAATTTAAAGACAAACGAACCACCCAAAGATGTGGCGGGAGTATGAATGAATGTTTTCTAGCTTTTTGGACATTTTCTTCTGATGACTCAAAAAAAATCTTCATAACTTCTCTGCATATTTAAAACCACAGCCTGAAGCTAGGTGGTATAGCCCCAGCTGCATTCTGTGTCCTTGGGGGGAAAAAACTGAGTGATCTGGGGACTCTAGTGGTGCTAGATGCAGCAAGGTCGCTGGGACACTGCACTGCAAATCACTGAGAACCTACCTGTCCAAGACAACAGCCGTGAACAAGAATGTGGTCAACAGCATACACTACAGACACAGGGTTAAAACAATATCTACTCACGAATATATGGGTTCTTGTGATGCAGGCCTTCTTCAATTATTTTATTTAGAGGAATTATTCTTTTTTTTTTCTTTTGAGATGGAGTTTTGCTCTTGTCGCCCAAACTGGAGTGCAGTGGCGCAATCTGGGCTCACTGCAACCTCCGCCTCCTGGGTTCAAGCGATTCTCCTGCCTCAGCCTCCTGAGTAGCTGGGATTACAGGGGACTGCCACCACGCCTGGCTAATTTTTGTACTTTTAGTAGAGACAGGGTTTCGCCATGTTGGCCAGGCTGGTCTTGAACTCCTGACCTCAGGTGATCTGCCCGCCTTGGCTTCCCAAAGTCCTAGGATTACAGGCGTGAGCCACCATGCCCGGCCAAATGATTCTTTAACTTATAAAAATAATTATTTTTCTTGGCTTTGATTCATAGACACCATGCTTAAGACAGACAAACAAACCTAGACACTGACAAGTTCAAAACAAATAAAACTGTCAAAAGCAATTTTGAGTAACATTCTTGTGAAATCGCTTGGCACATCTGTCCCTACAGCATTAATTTTATGAACAGAAGGGAAAACACGGAGAAACATACTGAACAAAGGAACCCAAAAAGTTGTGTTCATTGAATGTGGACATTCTAAATAAAAAAGCATGGGTATTAGTGCTTATGAAAATTTATTTTCAAATACATCAGATTAGCAAGCAAAGCAACAGTTTGTTATTTACACAATCAGAATCGTAATACAAAGAATGTTACTAATAACGTCAAAATTAGAGAACTGTTTTGTTAATTATTCAGAAGGGACTGAAGAATTTTGAAAAGTAGTTCTTTCTACCTTTGTATTAGAATACAAATTTATTTGTAGTATGATTTTAAAAGGCCAAATCATAAAGTCTAATCTTGACTGTGCAGGACAAGGGCCATTTATAATATGCAGTTAGGATAAGAATAATGGAGATTCTAGTTTAAAAATCTGAAAGTAATATGGTTTATGGCATAATTTACCCTATTTTGAATTTACTATATTTTGAATCACTGCAACACAATAATATAAAAATATCTTACTTTAAAAACTTTACTCTTTTCAAATGTGAATTTTATTTCAAATAAATTTCAAGTACATTTATTATAAGCTATTAAGAACTTAGTTGAGGTTTTAAAGTTATTGCTGAAAGCCAAATAATATCTATTTTTGTAGGATCATAGAATTTTAGAGTTGAAAGAGAATTCAGAGTTTATTAAATAAATTCTATCACTTTACTCAGGAGCAAATGGAAGCTCAGGAAATTTAATAGAAATATACAGAAAATCACAGTGATTAGAATAGAATCCGAGTTTGCTGATTTCTAATCTATTGAACCACCTACCCTTTTTCTTGATAGAAAAAATTTGGACAAAGTGGACACATAAAGAACTCTTTTAAAATCTGGTATTTTTAAATGAATGTCCATTATTACCCACTAGATTTTTAGTTTAGGTTTTAAGGTAACTTTTTGTTAAAATATATTTTAATGGTTCAAAGGCTATAATTGAGAATAAAAATGCCATTTTGAACCAATATTGTATAATTTTAACCTTTCTTTTAAATCCTTCTCACTTACCCTAGAGTAATAAAAATATAGAGATTTCCCACTATTTTAGGTAATGTAACAGTTTGAAAAGTGCTGGCTTTAAAGCAGTTCAGCTGTTCTTTCAATCTAACTCCCATAAATTGATATATAAAGACGAGTACTTTAAAAGTATGTAAAAACATGAATGAAAGAAAAGTAAAATCTGTACCTGCAGTTGTATTTTTGTATCTTTGCTGACACTTTTTGTTCTCCATCGTCTTGTGACCCGCTTGTCTTTCTTTGAAATATCTACACAGTTAGCCTACATTACACAAATAGTTAAAAGCAACAAAGTATTATTAAGTTCACACAGATGATAAAGGTATAGACAAGAGCACAGCAAGTTAGTAAAGGATCATTGTTAGAGCCTAGAAGCAAACCAGCCAGGAGACAAAGGCATATCAGATGTGAAGTGGGCATTAAAAGCAGAGATAAGAACTTAATTATAAATATATTTTTCTGATACACAAAATGAATACAGGATTAGAAATCTCTAGCTTTGTTTTCCACATGAAAAGATAGTAATAATTCTGAGAGTATCTAAAGCACATCTTCAAAGCTACCATTTCTAATGAAACACAAACACAGAAGAATAATTCAGATACTGAATGTATTTCTTCCAGTTAGTGTGTATTTAAATGTAAAGCATTTAAAAATAATGATCTTAACACATTGACACTGAGATTCAAAAACATTAAAAGCAACTCCAAAATACAAATGAATGTCTGTATTGAAGTTATTTATCTTTAAATGTTACCTTATGTATTCATAGACTACCCCAATAAACATTATAAATTCATATGCTAAGTCCTTTTACCAGCAGCAGGAATACGTTTACCTGCATGTCAGTAAAGTTAGGTGCTGACTGAGTTCTCTGAAGTATTTCCAAATTTTGCAGGAGTTTGCTAAGTTCCACAAGGTTTGACTGGCAATGTGCAAGATCTAATAAGAAATCAGAAATTAAAATATGTTAGAATTGGGTAGGGGGCAGTGGTGATGGTAACAAAAGAGTCAATGCAAATTATGGCAAGTGTGAGCAGGCAGATCCAGGTTTATATGATGAAGATACTGGCAGATGAAACAAAACAGACCCTTCTCTGGTGTAGAACCGAAAACCATTGACTATATTTCAAAGCACATGCTTACAAATTAACAGCTATTAGTGTAGAAACCATGAAACTCTCAGTCACATTGTATGTGATCCCTTTTCTTCTCTGATAGCCTTTGCCACATGGGAAGCAAACTCAAGTGAACTTCAGCAGGCCTGTGGTTTCAGTTAGGAGCCTGTCTACCTGCTCCTCTAAAATGCATTAGAAGGTGCTACCTGGAATTTGGGCAGAGTTAAAATCAAGTTGAGAAAAATAGGATGGAGTACAAAATCAGTTAAACACATTTTCTATAATTTAGCTCACTAGCAATGTTGAAATGAATGACTTTAAAATTTCTTAGAGACATTATCTTAACCAAATCAGATTTTCAAAGTGCATTCGCTGGTCCAGCAACATCATCATCACCTGGACATCAACTCATTCTGTCTGAATTAACATTTAGAATGCAGAAATGACTTTTAGTTTTCTTTTAAAAATTTTTTTGGTGCATATAGAACAAGGGAATATTTAAAGATGTATATAATAAAATATCACTCTTTAAAAAAACTGACCTTTAATATGTGAAATTAAACATGGTCAAGAATACTAGGTTGGGCCAGTGGCTCACGCCTGGAATCCCAGCACTTTGGGAGTCTGAGGCAAGTGGATCATCTGAAGTCAGGAGTTCAAGACCAGCCTGGCCAACATGGTGAAACCCTGCCTCTACAAAAATACAAAAATTAGCCAGGCATGATGTGGGTGCCTGTAATCCCAGCTACTCGGGAGGCTGAAGCAGAAGAATCACTTAAAACCAGGAGGGGAGAGGTTGTAGTGAGCCGAGATAGCCCCACTGCACTCCAGTCTGGGCAACGGAGCGAGACACCATCTCAAAAAAAATAAATAAATAAACAAATAAATAAATAAATGAATGAATAAAGAGATATTGAGTCATTTTTCTTATTTTTATGGTCAATTGCTAAAAAATTCATTTTGAGCTTTCTATCTGGGAAGTATTACATTCATACTCCCTAATAATTGTGATTCTTCTAAATAAATGGTGCTATATAAGCATAGAAATCTGGAACTGGGGCTGAAAACTATCAAACTTATATCAATGCTTTTTCTAATAGAATGAAAACAGAACTTTGTAAATAATTCAATTTAAGGCCAAGGAGTCAAAACTAAGTGTAAGGAGACATCAATTTAGATTTTTCAGTTGCAGTTTCCTTCCCTGTCAAATGGTGATAGTAATATTTAGCTCTCCTCCCTACTTACTGAGATGGTAGATGAGAAGGTTCTACGAAAGCCAGAAATGGTCTCTAAGGAATACCAATTGTGCTGTGTCTCATCACCCTGCTAGAGCCTTCACCTGCACCATGCTACATCATTCTTTGTCACTTCTGTTATTTACAATAAGAAAGAGATGAAATCTTTGGCAACATTTCACTCTTGGCCTAAGTGTCTATATAGGATTATAAAGATTTTCCAAAGACAATAAAAATATTCTTCAAAAAATCTGTAGAATTTCATTAAATTAAGATTAAAATCTCATTTTAGAATCTGAGAAAAGGAAAAATTATGCCAAGAGAGGACTGCATAGATTTTAAATTAATAGTGAAAAACTTAATATCTGACAGTTTACTTATTTTTCCATCATGCCCTGTCTTGCTCCAAAAAGAAACATACCATCTTCCTGTGAAAGAGTTAAATAAATTAGGATATATACAAAGTTATCCATCAGTGCCTGCTGACTGGGAGGACACTGAGTATCCAGTACAGTTCTAAGCATAAGAAATACAGTAATCAATTAAGACTCATAGAATTTACATTCTGTTAAAAAAAAAAAGAAGAAGAACCCAATAAACAATCTGTATGTTGTCAAACCACTATGCACCCATCTTTCATGATGGCATATACTGGCATATAAAAATGGCCTGTATGATACTAATTTAATATTTTATCTTTATGGAAAAAAATGCATTCTAAGAACCAAGCAATTCCCTTATACACTTGAGAAGATTTGGACTGAGATAATGTGAGTATCTATGAATAGCCAGCTACTTTAAGTATTAGTATTTAAACTAAACTACACTGCAGGTTCAATAAACTGTCACATCTTTTGAAAGGCAATCAATAAAATATTCAACCAATGAAATAATCAAGAAATATTACTTTTGAAATGCAACCAATTTCAATATTAGGGGCTATATTGTCAAATGACTAGTATAGACAAAAAAAGTACATAGGAGTTTCAAAAAAGCGTTACTGTGGTTTGAGGTCATCAACACAGACTTAAGAGAAAGCACCACTTCCTCCACCACCACCATCATCATTACCACCACCATCACCATCTCATCACCACTACCTCTACCACCACCACTGCCACTAGCCCACCAGCATCATTACCAGTACCATCATCATCATGACCACCACAACCACTATCATCATCAAAATAGACTTCAGTTGAAGTTACAAGCATGCCTGGCATCTCCAAAGCACAGAAAAGAGTTAGTAAAATCAAGTTAGCCTGGCTAAGCCCTCCACTTCTGCTGCATACTTGCTGTGTAACATGGACAAGTTACTTGACCTCTCTGAGCTGTGGTTTCCCTATCTGTGAAATTATAGGGTACATAATGCCTGTTTGGTACCTTGTGAAGATTTACACAAAACCATACATGTAAGGTCTTGGCTTGGCTCACAATGAGCAGTCAATAAACTGTAGTTACTATTATTGAAGCAGAAAAGGTAAGACTGAAACTTGATCATCTCTGCAACCAAGGTTGGCCAGAGGAGAATCCCAATGAGGGAGAGGAGAAAAAGGAAAACTTCATGGGACTCAAGGAAGAGGATGATAAAAGTTTGTGCAGGGCAGGTTAGAGAATGAGGCCTGAGAACAGAGCAGAAATCAGTTGGCTTTCTGCTATCAAGAATGCTTTTTCATAAAATAAAAAGAAAAAAAGTCCAATTATGAGAGAGAAGCTGGAGTCGGTGGGCAGAGAGCAACAACTAGTGAAGCAAAAGTCTGTAGTTATCCCCCAAGAGAGGAGCTGATTATTGCACTAAATCCTGACAGAAAACAGAAAGGCAGGAGGTAGAGTAGTCAGGGTGGGGGAGGAGGAGGATCACCCCCAAACCCTGGAGGGAGGGTACAAGGGATGGGCCACAGAGGCATTTTGAAACAGACAGGAAGACAGGCACAACCCTCCAGCAGCCTGAGACTCCTTGGTATAAAAGCCAATGTCTAAACCTTTGGATCAAAGAAGTGGATATCGTACTATTATATGGACGTGATCTTTTCTGTAATGTAAGTGGCCAGCTGAAATGCCACAATAAGTGTAAGAAGTTGGAGGAAGTGTGTAAGAAGTGAGCTGCGAGGATGCAAAAGTTAGAGAGGCTGCAGTGTCTACAATCACTACTGAGGGGGAAGAGTTTAAGAAAGTGAGGCTTGGGTTTGTCCAATCTGAAGTTAATATACTCAAAGTCTGAGTGTTTTTAAAATACATCTAAGTAAAACTGTTTTAATGGAATGTCAGTTGGACATATCTAATGATTATAAAATCCCTTTTTTTTTTTTTTTTTAAAGATGGAGTCTTGCTCTGCCACCCAGGCTGGAGTGCAGTGGTGTGACCTGGGCTCACTGTACCCTCTGCCTGCCAGGTTCCAGCAATTTTCCTGCCTCAGCCTCCTGGGTAGCTGGGATTACAGGGGCACACCACCATGCCCAGCTAATTTTTGTATTTTTAGTAGAGACAAATTTTCACCACGTTGGCCAGGCTGGTCTCGAACTCCTGACCTCAAGTGATCTGCCTACCTCGGCCTCCCAAAGTGCTGGGATTACAGGCATGAGCCACTGCACGCAGCCAAATCCCTCTTAAATTATATTTTCACATAAAGATAAAGTCTTGCATGTGAGTGTCTCAGAAGGCTGACAAAAATGCTACATATTTTAAGTTCACATGCTGGTAGAGTAAAAAAAAAAAATTCTTTTGGTTGGAGGACTAACATAGATAACCAAATCTTAATTTTTTTAAGTGAGAACACAAAAAAGTGATCCAATATCTACTTTTATTATATTCCATAAGGAAAAATAATTTTAAAAAATTAGGCCCAATATCATCTTAGGATCATCTAAAAAAATAAACGAATTGAGCCTTATTAAACATTCTCTGCATTGCCCTTGTTTTTTCTCAGTTTTGAAGGTCAAAGGAAAACTGTCTCATAGAATGGAAATGGTCTGTAGATAAAGTCTGAACCATTGTGCTCTGGCTAATTACAAAAAAGGTGAAGGTCAGAAGAGATGAAGAGGCTCAGAGATGGCAGTGTGAGGGAATCAGGTATTGGTTCAGAATATTGAATCACTGATCCATAGTGGAGCACACTAACAGGTAACTATGGATACAAGATGCAGCATTTTAGAACTTTGCCATTTATTGGTGAGATGTCAGGAAACATACACCTGCTCTGTGGGAAGATAGAGCAGTAGAGAAGGCAGCTGCGGAAGTGACCTAGTGAGGAGGGCAGAGGAGCGATTCTGGGGCTATGGGCAGAGTGGGATCTCCTTGGGGGTCACTCCTCTGTGTGGCTGCCCCAGGGTCCAGGGGCTAAAGAAGCCAGAAGGAACTAGTGAAGAGACAAGGAGAGAAGGCTGAAGTGGGAAGTCAGGGGAAAGGAAAGAACCACATTCAACTGCTGTGAGGGTGTAGGAACACTAGCAGGTAAGGAGCCTGATTCATGGCACAGAGAAGGAGCTGACACATAGAAATAAAAACAAGGGGAAAACGTTAAAAGCTCAAAAATTTGGGCCTATTTGTAATGCCAGTGTGACACTCAGCATTTTGTTCACACCACCCTTTGACAACTAAACTGGAAAACAAAGGTTAAGTACCTCTATTCTGGATCTGGGCAGGCAGCACTCTCTTAGATCTTTGTGTGGCTCCTATTTTTATAGAAGTGGTTGGATGTACTATTTCACAAGGTTCAAGAATTTTTTTCATATATTTTTGATGACTGTATTGTAGTAAATACTAAGGGGCTAGCACTACAGTATTATCGTCATGAGACTAACGTGGAAATAAGACTATTTTTGACAAAAGATGCCATTAAATTTCGGACTGTGGAGCCACATTTATAATAACTCAGGCTAATTACTGTTAATTTTGGGGTTGAAGTTTTTTTTTTGATCACAGCAAGGGTGGACTATTGGATTGTCGTTAGCGGAAGGTTTAGATTTCCTGCTCTTAATAAAATTACAATTAAATTCATTTTTAGAGGTGATGAAAACTTCCTTTTTGAGAAGTTAGTGTTAAGGTCTTGGAATGTGAACACATTGTTTGTAGCACTATCCATTCCTCTCCTGAGATTTTAACTTACTACTGGAAATCCTTAACCAATAATAACAGCTTTCTTTCTCTTTATTTTCAAAATGATTTCCTTTGCTTTGATTAGACACTCTGTGCTGTTTTTCTTTTCTTTTTTTTTTGGTAACCATAAAATGTAAATGTAAATGTAGCTTTTTCTGAACTTTAAGATAGAATCCCATTTTTAATGAACTGAAGTAGCAAAATCATCTTTTTCATTATTTTAGGAAATAGCTATTGCCAAAGTGAAGGTGTAGATAATACCTAGTCTTGTTATATAAGGGAGATGTGGTTTGCAGAATAATTTTCTTTATAACATTGAAGTTTTAAGGGATGTCAGTGTTTACGCCATTTTTCCAGTTCCAAAATGATTCCATTCCATTCTAGAAATTTGAAGTATGTAACCTGAAATCCTTAATAAAATTTGGATTTAATTAAAAAAAAAAGGAGGAGAAAAAGAGCAAGGAAAGGCCAAGGCAATCAAGGCAATCAGGATAAAAGATGCAGCACTCACAATTCACCTCTTTAGGTTTTGTTTCTTGTTGGGTTTTGGCTTACTCTCAGGCCACACTAGGCAAGAACTAACCTTCTGCACACCTGTCCATCTCTTCCGAGTCCTGTAACCAGGCTGCGACTTTACTCTGGCCGGTCGTGCAGGTTGCTGGGAGGCTATTGCTGCATGGTAAAGGGGACTGCCATGGAAAGCTGTTTGGTTGCATCTATGGCAAACAAAAACAGATGCATTGTATGGTTATGAAACAGTACATTTCAATGATTAAAAAAATACAAGTATCCTCAAAGCCGTATTAACAAAGATAGGAAGAAAATGCACACTCAAAACATTGAAGAAGCCTCTTGGCTAAATGTGGTTTGTGCTCAGTGAGGGCGACATTCCTAAACAACAATCTCTCATTAAGTTGCCATCTCCGTCATTCAATGAAAGGGACAACATTTAAGTGCATTGTATCTCACAGTCACAAGGACCTGCCAACTCAAATTCCCAATAATTTTTAATTGCTCAGTAAGTTGTATATGCAGTGTCCTTATGGCAGCACTCTTAACTCATGATTTAAGGTCTTTCCTTTGCAAAAGGTTCCTGTACCCTATGACTCAAGGTGTCCTCAACCACATGTGATTCCTAAAGACATTATCCACCAGTAAGCAACCTTGCAATGCCTTGAATTCATATTGAAAATTATTTATAAAAAAGGCAGTCTTAGCAAGCTATTATCTACAGCTTTCCATTAAAGTTATTATCTACAGACTTTTCATTAAAAAGATTTTGTGTGAAATAAGTGAACATTGTATTAAGTATATAGATACTAAGGTGACTGCGGGGAAACAGTGAAAAAAAGAAACTTATTTCTTAAAAAATTATTTCAAAACTTCATTGTTGACTTTAATATTCAATTACAACTGAATTGTGTCTCTTCTAAATCATTACAAAGTGAATGATGCACATTCTTAGCAAACCCAGGCTTATTTATTACCCACAGAGGGCCACAAACCAATTATCATTCAGAAGTTTCATAATTTGATACTTAGAAGGCAGACAGAGTGATAAAAAGCTCTTTTCACTCTTTACTGCATTTTGATAAATGTAATGGAAATCTTTCACTGAGTACATCTTAGAGGTATGTCATTAACCAGAGCAATAGATCTGTTTTGAAAACTAGAGCTGAAGAGCTTTCTTATTCCAAGGCAAACACTGGGGAGGATTTGATTTTAGTCTTCTATTCTCAGATACCACCCAAGTTATTTAATTAATAACATGAAATGAAAATAACATATTTTCATCAATACTCTGTGCCAATAATGTAGGCAGAGGCTGGATGAACCAAATAATTAAAAATTTATATTTTTAAAAGATCTATTTGGAATACACTTCTCATTTAATGTGGACTAACTCTAGGAATCAGTCTACTGTCTGGTGAGAACACAGGAGGCCAGAGAAACTTGACACTATCCTGGGCATCTGTAAGTTTCTGCCTTCCTGATGCCCTGACCAGCTGGTTCATTCCCTTTTTTTATTTCAGAAGTGGTTGGTATTACGGTTAATCCAACACCCAATTCCTAGAAGAAAGATAATTAAATGGTCCTTGGCAAGGCTGCAACCAGAATGGAATAATGTAAGGCTTAAGGCCGGGTGTGGTGGCTCACGCCTGTAATCCCAGCACTTTGGGAGGCTGAGGTGGGCAGATCACTTGAGGTCGGGAGTTTGAGACCGGCATGGCCAACGTGGCAAAACCCTGTGTCTACTAAAAATTAGCTGGGTGTGGTGGTGGGCGCCTGTAATCCCAGATTACTCAGAAGGCTGATGGAAGAGAATCGATTGAACTCAGCAGGAGGAGGTTGCAGTGAGCCAAAATCATACCACTGAACTCCAGCCTGGGTGACAAAGTGAGACTTTATCTCAAAAAAAAAAAAAAAAAGAAAGAAATAATGTAAGGTTTGGGATAATTTTAACATAATAGGATCTAATAAAAATTGCCATTAAAATAACAAAAACTGAATATAGTAATGTTTCATTTAATCTGATTTGGTTAGTATTGCAGTTATTCTATGAGGTTTTTCAAAGGTTTGCAAAGGAAACTTGCATATATGTAAGGCATACATTCCTGTGTAAGCAAACAAAGAAAAGGAGAATCTTTACTGGAACGTTCTTGAACACAACATACTGTGGCAGCCAGCTTCCTCACCCTCTCTGCCCTCAATTTCAGGTGCCAAGTGTGAAACTGGAGCACCCCTGGGCACTGCGATGGGTTAGGTTTCAGGAAACTTAATTATTGAATCCAAGGCAGAAACAGCTGTTTCCGTCTGTTGACTTAACCTTGATTTTTTAAACAAACAACATCTCTAGCTTTTCATCAACATAGAAGTGAACTCTTATTTCAGTCCAAAGAACAAGGTCAGCCTCCCTTAGTCTGGCACCTGGTAAAATGGAAAGGGCACTGATTTTGGAAACACATGTGGGCTCAGATCCTGGCTCAGCTGTTTAATGGCTATGTCACTTCTGGACAAATTTTTTTACTGTTTGTGAACTTTGGTTATTTGTAACACAGTGCCTGATCACTTAACTAGGCTATTACTTATATTACTGTCACATTCTTGAGCTCACTTGTACTAACTTCATGGGGAAATTTAATAACCTCTCAATGGGTCACATATATGTTATAGGTCAAGATATAAAAGCAAGTTTCATTTTCAAGACTTTGAGGTCTTCTTATTACCATCCAGGAGGGCACCTGATTTCTGAATGTTGATTAAATAGATGTTTACTTTACTTCCTAACAGTCCTCCAAAGCCACATAAAGTTAGAAGGTAATCTGTTCATAAAAGGGAAAAATAACTGCTAATTCTCTTGGTGATCCACATTTCTGCCTAATTTATACTTGCGATTAACTTGCATGCCAAATGTCACTGTTGTTTTCTGAGTATTAGTTTACAAAGCAAACCTCCTCCTTCTGGTTTTCCCAAATGAGATTCAGTTATACATTTGCATAATTTTCTTTTTTTCTTTTCTTTTTTTTTTGAGATGCAGTCTTGCTCTATCTCCCAGGCTGGATAGCGGTGGCATGATCCTGGCTTACTGCAACCTCTACCTCCTGGGTTCAAGCAATTTTTGTGCCTCAGCCTCCCGAGTAGCTGGGATTACAGGTGCGTGCCATCACACCCAACTAATTTTTGTGTTTTTAGTAGAGACGGGGTTTTCACCATGTTGCCCAGGTTGGTCTTGAACTCCTGACCTCATTTATCCGCCCACCTTGGCCTTCCAAAGGGCTGGGATTACAGGCATGAGCCACCATGCCTGGCCAAAATTTGCATAATTTTCTAAGCAACTTTCAGGCTGATTTTTATAGAACAAAGTCATACCTTTCCATCCACTACATTAGCAGCTGGCGAGGATTCAGCCGTGGAAGTTGAAGGAAATATGTGAAAACTAGCATCTCTTGGTGATCTCACAATTTCATTCTGACGATACAACCGATGATGTCGCAGTTTCGAGACCCATGCATCAAACCAGTCCTGGGATTTCACCTAAAACAATGAACAAGAGGAGAAGGTAACTGTAAAATCACTCTCCTGCCTACCACTGGTGTAGGCAAATGATTTCCCCCTGATAATGGCAGAGAAACTGTTGAAAAGTGATTTTACCTTCAAATGATAGATGTGCTCTTCCGTGTCAAGGTCTATTCTTCGGGCTTTCTTTTTAATTGACATGACTGAGAGTCCAACATCTATGCTCCCATGGACCTTTCCTTTTTGAATCTGAAATCACAAGACTAGTAAATAGGCTGAAAGGATATATGATTTGATGTTTCTGTACTGGATTTAAGTAAACTCAAGGTAATCCTTAACTTATCTATGGGAAGTGGAATACTACATATAACTCCTTAACAAACAGAAAATAGTTTAGGTTCTATGGATCAGGTTCTAAGAGGGTTGATGCTGCAGTGACTTCACACCAATTTTTATAAATAAGACCATTCATCTTCTTCCTGTTTTGGCATGGAATGTAATGCTAATTCTTCATAATTCTAGATTGCACAGCTTATATTCTCCCAGAAGGACATCTTCAGTGGTTCCTAAAATAACTGTGGTCAGACTTTGACCTATAACCCAGAACATCCCTGAGTAATCAGCTGGCAGACAGCTGCTGGGGCAGAACCGGGCAGCTGGGACCAAAAAGCAGGGAGCAGCCGGCTCTTCCTTCTCGCTGCTTCTCTGATCAAGGACATAGCTGATTCAATGGCAGGGATGGGGACAAAACTGAAACCTGAGCCTTCTGTTACTTCCCCTACACAATGATGAAGGAAGGAATTTTCCAGTGTTACATGCAAGCTACTCCTTTGTATACTAAAAAAAAAAAAAACAATCTGGAATAATTTTTGTGAATTGGGATCTCCAAGATGAAAAGGTGTATGAAATAGAAATAAAAAGTGTGAGATAGTTTTTAAAAGGATATTGGTAAGAACAAAGCAGCACACATAAAGCAGAGTTTATTGGGAGATGCAAAAAAAAAGCCCATTCGCGTTTTCTCTCCAAGTGACAGAAGGTGATTTTACTCATGTGTCACTTTTAGGTTTAAGCTTCTGTTTTTAATAACACACATCAAAATAGTTAAATCTTCATGCACTAGGTTGACTCACTTTAGAACACGGAGGTTTGGAAGCTTGTGAAATCTTACAGGCCCAGACATGCACAAAGCTGGTAAGTATGGCACAAGGCTTGTACAATTACAGTGTTTATTCACTTCAAGCAGAATTCGAAATCAGTCTTTGAAACATGTCCTGTGTGCTACTTACATCAAGTGGTGCCTTCGAATACTTTAACATCCCATTATCCAGGACGAAAAAACGCTGCAAGAACCAAACACCCTCAGTTATGTCTGCATTTTGAATTATATAAAACATTCACAAATGTGGGTCTAATGTTGCTTGGCATTTAGTAATCAATATGTTTGACCATTTTAATGTATCTGGATTCAGTGCATTTGGCCACAGTCAGTCACATTAAATGGTAAGGAGATAAGAGCTCTAGTTCCATACTGTTAACCTACCAAGATTCTTTTACATATAATCCGGTGGGGATGGAGTCTTATTACCATGATTTTTTTTTTAACAGGGAAGGAATCTGAGGACCTGAAGCTGCAATTCTCTGAATGAACCACATTGGGATGTTTTTGAAAGTGAGAAATGAGAATAACCTGGGTTAGGTCACAGTGACTCTGAGAAGGGCGCTATACAGGTCTACAGGGAATTTTTCACTGTGAACGTAAACTCCTGAATTTTCCCTGGATACCACAGATAATTCCTGAAAATGTTCATGTCCATTACAGAAGCCAGTGGACTGAATCTATGAATAATGAATTATCTGGAAAGTTTAAGTGGGCTTAGCAATATACTTAACATCTCTACTTAGCAAATGCTTGCATTCCACTATTAATAAAAGAGGTTGAAAATTATTTCTGAACTACATTAAGGGATTAAAAAAAAGAGAGAGGTTTTTGGCAATTTTTGTCTCCTCCAGGATAATACTAGCCCAGTCTGAATGGATTTGGCCGCTTTTGCTCCACAAACACTCAGGAACTCTCAGCTGTTGATTTTTCTTCCATGAGAAATTCACAAGAGAACAAACAGCTCTCAGGGCCTAGTCAAATAATGGGTCCTGGGCCCTCAAGTTCTACAGATGCAAAGAGTTTTTCTGTTTCTGGAAAATTACTCTGCTGGAAAGTTACGTGATGCGGGACCTCTTAGTTGCTGAGATGGAGGCAGTCAGGTCTCGGGACTGCCTTCTGTGAGTACAGTGGCCTTCTGTGAGTTCTGCGCAGAGAACCCCTATGAGTTCTGGATAGAACTCACAGAAGGCCACTGAAACCCGTTTATTACAGGTTCTGCAAGACAACAAGTAAGCACTGGAAAAGAGTCTCTACAGTTGAAAAACACTTGATTAAAATCAGTTGCCCTTAACTTGGTCAATCCAATGGGTTGACATCTGAATAAACACATGGTGGTTGTAGAGATCAGGACAAAAGACAACAATGCCAAGCAGGCCCTCCTATTATTTATGGAACAGAATGTTCATGATTTTTTATTTTATTTAATTAATTAATTAATTAATTTTTAAAGACGGGGTTTCACCGTGTTGGTCAGGATGGTCTCGATCTTCTGACCTCGTGATCCGCCCACCTTGGCCTCCCAAAGTGCTGAGATTACAGGCGTGAACCATCGCGCCTGGCCTGTAACAGAATGTTCAAAGGCATGGTCTAGAGAGTTGCTGCCAAACCACAGCCAGTTTTGCTGAAACATGGACTGAAAGTGCTAAATTAAAGTTAGCAATTCATAGAATGTTTCTTTGACCTGTTTTTCCTGTATTTCCATTTCTATCTATCAAAGAATTTCAGCAGAGATAACCTATAGCATATCATAAGGAAAGAGATTAGCAAGGCCATCAATTTGGGGGAAACACAAAAGGGTAAGGTCAGAATGAAAGGCAGCGGTTATCTTATGAAGGAGGATGGCCAGCTGGCAAACATCTCGGGAAGAACATCAGTGAGGACAGGTCCTTGGCACTGCGATAATATTATGGGTTCAGGAAAGATGGTTTCTGACAAGGAAGAGGGCACTTTCAGAGACAGGGGACCGGGACAACATTTCCCATGTGTTCATTTTTAAGTCTTTCCCTTAAAACACCTAAAATGTTTCCTCAAGGAAGTTAAAATCCATAACCTCCCTGCGTTGACCCAATGGGGTGCCGCCACTGGCCATTTGGGCTGAGACACTTATCTGCCCTGAGATGAAATCCACCTGCAGATGTGGCAAGTAGACAGACTTATTCTTTTACTGATTTCAAAGAGGATACTGGGTGGCCCAATAAAGAGTTTAAACTGAAAATGTATGGCAACTTCCCCCTCCTTAGTCTCACAGAATTCTTGCTACACTGGTAAGGCAAAATGCAGTAAAAAATATTTTCTCCATAATTAAAACTGGGAGATAGGACAAAAATGTTGAGAGGAAGGAGGGGAATAAACTGCAGACTTTAAACAGCAGTAAAACTTCCAGGATCAGTGATTTTCCAGCTTTAGTTTGTACTGGTAACAATAAGTCTAGGAATTTATCTCCAAGAACTAAATAGAAGTTCATGTGCAAGGATGTTCATCACATCCCAACAGTAAAAAGTAAGGTGTGTCTTCCATGTCCAGCAACAGGGAATTAGCTCAATAGCAGTGGGGTATATAATACAGATCCATCCAAAGTGATACATGCATGAATTTAAAATACCTCATATTTCAAAGAGTATTTAATGAAAACATATCTATACCAACTTAAGGGAAAAAAAGCAAATCAGACAACAATATATACAAACTAGATTTTAAATATCATGTAAGTATATTTTTTCCTCCATATGTATATTACAGATCTCCCATAGTCTCTATTAAGTAAAATAGACTGCAACCCATACGGTTAAAATGAGGCCTTAAATGTTTTATGGCCGTGTGTGGTGGCTCACACCTGTAATCCCAGCACTTCGGGAGGCTGAGGTGAAGCGGATCACTTGAGCCAGGATTCAAGACCAGCCTAGCCAACATGGTGAAATCCCGTCTCCACCAAAAGTACGAAAATAAGCCAGGCGTGGTGGTGTGCACCTGCAGTCCCAGCTACTTGGGAGGCTGGGGTGGGAGAATTGCTTGAACCCATGAGGCGCAGGCTACAGTGGGCTGAGATCATGCCACTCACTGCACTCCAGCCTGGGCAACACAGTAAGACTCTGTCTCAAAAAAAAAAAAAATCTAGTTTTACACATACAGCCACATTCTTAGTTTCCCACCTCATGATAGCAAATAAAATCTTTATTTATGAAGATGATCTAAACCTGAATATGATAAAAATGTTACCTTGTGCCAGCCTTTTAAAGGCCATTTTCTTTTCTTCAGCATGAAGCCCTCATGTTTGTCTGGTTTCTGGACATTGGTTTGGCCTATTTTCAGCCCTTCTATAATTTCCCAGCTGTCAGCTTCCTGAGAGAAAAGAAGAAAAACAAATCACATGTTTCTCAGTGTTTGATGACACGCTTAAAGCGGATTCTTAAGTAGAAGTTGCTTTTGAAGCAATACTAGGCCCACCAGAAAGAAGTATGAACAACATTCCGGAGCAAACGCTAACATCAAACACAGCTATGCACTTTTAACTGAAGTTAAAAAGAGTCTCCCAGGTAGACCTAGGGGTAAGCGGGGTCCATCAAAGAGACTCAGTAGAGCCACCTTGTCTGTTTGGGGTAGGATGGAAATTTGATTGCCTGTACTCAGAATGTTTAAAATGCATTTTTCCAGACAGTGAATCCCTGGGCACAGAGGCACTTTAACGTTTCAAAATAAGACTATTTTGATGACAAATGTTCAATTAGTGTGCGGACCTGGCTTTCCGTGTAGAAATGGAAAGGCTGCTGTTGTTACAAGTGGCTCGGAATCTGCTATTACCAGGGGAATAACAGCACTGTGGTCACGACTGCTCTCGGGGGAGGCTTGCATGCAGTCCAAAGTGCGCATAAGAACATCTGCTTGCCAAAGACACACCAAAGAAATCCGTGTTTTCAAAGATACACATGCCTCTGGGGAGCTTAAGGGTTGCATTTCTTAGTAGTGAACTGCAATTCAACAAATGATCACTATTTATGAGTAATGTTTAGAATAAGAGGAGAAACTAGTAGGCTCTTAGAAAAAGTCCAATACCTGTGGCTTTTGACTCACATAGAAAGGTAGATAACCACTCTATTCCACAAAATGATCTCCATCCATGTGTAAATATATTCATGAGAGTGCTCTCTCTGTTCTTAGAGATATATCCACTGTGTTTAGTGGCACTGCTATTTTCAATAGCCCCATCCACAGATAGTATCTCTAGATGAATGATATTTTTATTTCTGGCTAGATTTATTTGGAGGCTGGTGTTCATCTTTGATTTACTTTGTGTGTTTGTGTGGATGATGAAGAATATTCTGTATAACTTGTGAAAATGGAAACATTTAATAAGTGCAGATCTTTGCAAGTTTTCTTCTAAAACTCAGATTGTAGTAAGAGCTACTAACTACGAATTTCTTTTTCAATTTTTTTTTTTATTTTTTAATTTCAATGGGTTTTTGGGGAACAGGTGGTGTTTGGTTACATGAATCAGTTCTTCAGAGATGATTTCTAGATTTTGGTGCACCCATCACCCAAGCAGTGTACACTGTACCCAATATGTATCTCTCACCAACCCCCACCCTTTCCCCAGAGTCCCCCAGAGTCCAATGTATCATTCTTATGTATGGCTACCAATTTCTAACACAGTGTTTTTTTCTTCTTTGGGAGTTTAACTCCAGAAGGGGAAAAACAGAAATAAGATAGAAAGGCAAAAAGTTAAAATGCATTTCTTAAACATAGATGTGACAGCTTTGAGCCAATAATGTTATTCAGTCTGATACAATATTACTAAGTCCAGTAAAAGAAATAGAAAAGAATCCTACTGTAGTTCTCACAATGAAATAGGCTTTCAAACTGACAGAAGCAAAAGATAAAACCAGACCAAACAATGTTCCCCCATTTCAATTATAAATGCTGTGGATAATGTTACAAATAAAGTGTGTAAGAAATGAAACAACTCATCTCAGTACAAAATAGAACCTTCTATGTTCTATTTTCCATTATGTTAAAATTTCTCCCCCCTATGCTTAGTAGACTAGGACTACCTTAAGTAAACTAAAATTACTTTCTGAAAATTGAAGCATTTGTTTTTGTAATTTCAACTGATATTTTTTTCTACTTAAAAGTCTCCAATTTTCCTGAGATGACTTATAACAGAAACACAGCTAAAAAGCCGTAATGTGATTGATCATGTCAGTACTTGATTTAAGTCAGATATATACACACTTTTGGTATTATAAGTTTTAAAATATTTTTAACCTAATAACAATAAATAAGAACAGACAGTAATGTCATAATTGCCTGAGCTTTTTCATTTGGAAAAAATAGAGGCTGGGCGTGGTGGCTCACGCCTATAATCTAAACACTTTGGGAGGCTGAGGCGGGTAGATCACAAAGTCAGGAGTTCAAGACCAGCCTGACCAAGATGGTAAAACCCCATCTCTACTAAAAATACAAAAATAAGATCGATGTGGTGGCACGTGCCTGTAATCCCAGCTACTCAGGAGGCTGAGGCAGAGGTTGCAGTGAGCCAAGATTGGGCCACTGCACTCCAGTCTGGGTAACAGAGCGAGACTCCATCTCAAAAAAAAAAAAAAAAAAAAAAATAGGAGACATTTCCTTTCTGAAGGGTAAACTACATGTGTGCAGATGCATGCGGGTAAGTGTGTGTGTGCGTAGGTATGTGAGGAGGGAGGGTGGGAGAACATAAAAATGCTTTAGCAGGTGAATGCATCAAACATAGGACTGGAACAAATCCTGATCAGGACGATATGTACTTAAAAAACAAATTCTTCCACTACTAACCAGTGCCCAGAAAGGCCACCTCTCAAAGGGGCTGAGAAATCGTGAGATGTGATGGTATCTGGATTAGATATGGCCCTCTGATTTCATGACGCCCCAAGAGATGTGGTGTCTACTGACACAAAAACACAACAAGGGTTTATTAATCTTATAGCAAGATCTAAATGGTCAACAACATGGAGAAGTAACGGGAAGTAGATGCTCTTGGTACCCTTCCCAGATCCCTTTATATCAAGCCAGTGGACCCAAGCCCCAGCTGCTGTGAACTGGACTAACAGCCACCTCCTCCTAGGAAGAATTGCTGTTTGACCAAGCGAGGGCCTTCATGCCTGGAAAATTATGCCATAATTATCAGTAAAATGAGAATAATATTAGTATGCACTTCAATGAGTTGAGGGCTGATTAAGAGAGATAATACATGTTCTAATCCAGTGCCTGGCACAAAATAGGTGCTCAACAAATTTTAGCTGCCTTTTTCCACTGTCCTAACATTTATTTGTTCTCTATTTCCTTTAGCTAACTATAAGAGAGAATTGCTATTTCAAAGAGAGTACTATTTATATTCTATTAACCAGGTAGATAGTCTCTATTTGCTATTCAAATGGAAGTCAGACCACTTTTTCTCTCTAAGTTATGTTTTATAGTTTAATAACTCCCCGCTTTCCTTGGTTTAGCAGTCTATTCATGTCTGATAGAGTAAACTTTATAGCTTGTAATATCTTTACAGTATAAAAAGGTTCAAGTGTATGCATTCCATAACAGTAGGGTAGTAAAGTGTTCTTTTCTTAAAGGATTATGTTTAATACAGAAAAGCAAAGTGGAATGATTGGTTTTACATATTTAGAAGTTAACTGTCTTTGGAAATAAAGTGCTATTTTTATACTGGAATTCAAAGTCTGCATGCATTCTATTTTCAGAATTTCTCAATAAAGGAGAAAGCCCATTGAAAATCGCAGGGAAGGATGGGCAGGAGTAGGATGGTATCTCCTCAACTCTTCCCTATGATTTTTGCATTTTAGACATATGTGAATTTAATGTTTCCCCAGTCTGAGAAGAGCCGGCTGAAAGGGAGGGAATACTGGCTCCCATGACACAGAAAAGGTCTTAATAAATAATCTGCAGTGTTCTCTCCCCGAGCTCACTGCTAGGAAGGCCAGATGTGAGAAGGAGACTAGAAGTCGGAATATAGAACAGCTCGAACGCATAGGTACTATTTTACCTTGCAGCCCGTGAAGAGCTGACAAGCATTGGTAGTGAAGTTGGACAAGCTGAAGTTTGAATCCCTGCTCTGCTACAATCCTTGACAGCTTATTTATTTACTTATTTTTTCCATGGGCAAGTTATTAACTCTCAGTTTCCATATTTGTAAAATGTGATAAATACCTACATTGTGTGGAGCTACTTATGAGAACTATATTAAATGGGATAATATATTTAAATACTTCTCATAGTGTCTGGTGATGCAGTACATGGCAATAATGGTAGCTGTTACCATTTTTATTGCTGGATGCAGTGAATTTTTTTTTTCTTTTCCATTAGCTGGGCATAGAAACATTTGCTTCTCTCCAATGGCAAAGGCAATAGCTTCTTTTTCCTTCTTCCCTTAAAGGGAATTTTAGACCTTTGTATGTAACCCAGCAAATCCCGGCAAAGTATACATTCTCTGTTCTCTCTTACAAAGGGCAGAGAAACTTTACACATTGGAGGCAGAAAAAGTGCAAAGAGTTGCCTACAACTGGCATCAAAGCTATTTTAGGGGAGTCAGGTGTAAAAGTGATTCACAGTTCAATTGGCCCCAGAGCAGGCATCATGCCAGCAGAGAAAGCACTGAATTCCATCACTGACCTTGGGAGAGGGGGAACTGGCTCCGGTTCTAGTAATTGCCGACTTACAGAGGGCTCGGTGCTAGAGGAAGCCGTCCTCTCCAGTATGTGAATACTCTGAAAATAAATGGAAACATAGCCCAGGGTTAGACAACTCACTTCTCATGTGACTACGCATGGGGGTAAAATCATGCACAACACAGTAAAAACAGTAAGCTTAATGGCAAGTTCCTGAAGAGACCAAAGATAGCAGTAACAGTCAGAAAAATATGTCGGCACAGGATTCTCCCCCTCTTCTTACAGACTTGCTGCTGAACTGCTGCTGCAATGCTGGTTTCAGTCTTGAGAGTCAGAGGAATATCTCTTGAAAAATTTTATGATACACACACAAAAAACTTACAACTTTATGACAATGGCACACCTACTACTTAGACTAATTAGCCTTACATAGAAATATTTGCTCATCTCTCCAACTGGGAATAGCAACAGACAAAGAGAAAGGTCAATCTTAAAAAATCCAGAGGCGACCAGGTGCGGTGGCTCACACCTATAATCCCAGCACTTTGGGAGGCCAGGCAGGTGGATCACCTGAGGTCAGGAGTTTGAGATCAGCCTGGCCAACATGGTGAAACCCTGTCTTTATAAAAATACAAAAATTAGCCAGGAGTGATGGTGGAAGCTTGTAATCCCAGCTACTTGGGAGGCTGAGGCAGGAGAATCACTTGAACCTGGAAGGCAGAGGTTGCAGTGAACCAAGATCGCACCATTACACTCCAGACTGGGTGATAAGAGCACAACGCTGTCTCAAAGATAAATAAATAAAAATCCAGAGCCTTCACACCCTTCAGTCTCTATAGTTTCTTACAAAAACACACAAAGAAGAAAACAATTCATCGAATACCATAAATGGTAGATGTCTTTTACAAAGACTACATAAAGAGCATTTATATATCAGTAAGATAAAGTTCCAACAGAAAAACGGATGAAGTACATGAACAGGTAACACATGTAAGCCATTTGAAAAGATGTTCAAACTCAGAAGTATTCAAAAAAGAATCAAAAAAATTTTTCACCCAAGATTCAAGAATAGAGTGGGGTTGGAAGAAGGAAAATACAGATTAGATATGATCTTTCTAAAGAAGAGTTTTGCAATTATATTAAAGCCTTTGGGGGAAAAAAAGTACATGCCTTAACCTAAATTGCATGAATCTACTCATTAAGAACCCCTAACTATCTTGGCACATTACGAAAGCATATAAGAAGGAAACAAACCTTGTTTCATGCACTCTTCAAACACATGTGAGCAAAACTTCCCTACTGTAAAGTCTACGAAGATTTTTTAAAGGGTTTTCTTTTTTTAATGCATGAGGTGATTTTTCTAAAATAGAACCATGGGTAATAAACATATACAAGTGTCACTGTATTACAGAGATATAAAATGCTTTCTCCACCAACGAATAAATCACCTTATACTTTGAGGTAATTTTCTGTAGGAAAAAAAGTTTCCAAGGTAATTTTTTAAATAACCATTTAGAAATTACTCACTTTAGTAGCAAATTTCTCCCTCACTATTTAATAGAATATCAACAAAAAACTTGAGTCAAATAAACTTCTGATCAGATAAATATAAAGATCAGAAACTGCCAGTGAAATATGTTATTTATTCATTCGTTTGTTAGTTCAATTAATCAACGTATCATTATTAGGCAGCTACACTATGCCAGGCACAGAAGTCAGGGCCACAGAGAACAAAACAGATAAGAGAACTGCTCGTATGACGCATATATTCTAGAAAGAGTTCTTACCATACAAAAGACTAAATAATGTTTAAGACTCTTTGTAAGCCCACCTATTAATCCTGTCTCATGTGGCCACTGCTTTTGCTTACTTTAATTTTCCAGCCAGGTATCTCTAATCTGAGCTTCTCTTTAAGGACTCTCCCTGATCCCCACCCTTTCAGATGGCTGGGCAATAAAACAGACACATCACTAACCGCTTTCTCTGCCTCCAAAAAAGCATGGTAAGAAAAACATGAAAAGAAACTTGACCTTAGCAACTATGTACGCAGGAAATAAAGTACTTAATCTAGGGAAAGGAAATTAAATCCCCTAACTTCCAAATCAAGCCATAGACACAGAAATCAATGTGGTATATTTAAAGTGATAAGAATGAATTTAGTCTCCATAGATACAAGGGGATAGTTAAGATGTTGCCAGAATTTTGTGGGTCAGAAGGGTTAGCAACCACACAAACCAGGGCCCACATCTGTAAAATACCTACCACAGTACCTGGCACAAAGAACATAATACTAGTCTCTTCTCCATTTGATGTTACAAAACAGGTTATATTATGGAAGAAAAATAAGAAGTTCAATCATTTCAAATATAGTACAGTATTTCTAAGCCCAAAATTCTGTTGATTTGTCAAGGCCCAGAGAATCATAAAAAACATTTACTGAGACATAGCAAGTAAATGAATATTTTTATTATCACCCATGTATATATTTGTTACTGAAAAAGTTAAAGGACAATTTAGAAAACTACCAGCAGATACCCATTCTTGTAAGTAGCTTCAAAAAATAAGCTATTCCATGTAACCTCCAGTCTGATGATGAAGAAGTCAACAGCTCTTATAGAAACTCACCAGTCCTATATTTGCATATTATTAGAACATAACTATCATTGTTTATTCAATAATAAAAATTAATCCACTACCTTGAATTGTCTTCAAACTCATGGTTTTAAAAACTAAAAGCATAACTCTAAAGTTATATAATTACATGCCAAGCTATTTGTTATTTTAAATGAAATATCTAAATACTGGAAAGAAGACAGTTAAAACTGACCATACCCAGTCCTGGCCTCTAGTTACATTGAGTGCTCCTTGAAGGTGGGGACAAGTTCATCTTCATCCTCGAATTCCATCTTCTCTATACGTAATCCACCCCATCCTAGCATAACAATCTGCACACTGAATCCAGTCGAAAATTTATGAAATTTTTAAGCACTAATTTGCAGAGAACACTCCTTCAGCAATCAATTACCTTCCTGCTTTATCTTGGAATTATAAAAATCATGCTCCAATAGGACAGAACTTTTGAAAACAGTTAAAAAAAACCTAATTTTAAAACCGAAAAATCTAGTGGATTAATGACAGAACTCTTATTAGATTTAAAGCTATGACTAGCCATTACGGAGCATATCAGATGTAATTTCATGACAGCTTCAGTTACAAAAATTAGTTCTTTTCATAAGGCTTCTTTTAAGATCATAATTTGTGGTATAAGTTTTGTATTTTCTTCACAAGATAGCTGTTTTCATATTCTTTCAGAGTGAACTGGAAACACAAGCCACTGCCTTCAAGGTATTATACACATTATGTAAACAAGTTAAATAAAGGATTATGTAAACCAGTTAATTATTCTTTTAACATCGTTTCCTCTCAAATGCTAAAATTACAACTTAATTTCCAGGTCCATTTTTTAAGGAACTTAGAGCATGCAGAGAAGGTGGAAGTACTTACCCGCCCTCTGTTCCCCCTGATAAGAGATAACTGATGCATTTTAAGCTTAAAACGAGGAACCTGGAACACATATTTCACTGTAGCTCTTTAATTTGGTAAAAATAAGCCCCTTGGGTTAGTGTTCACTGATCTCAATACCTCCTGGGCAGCAAGTGGAAATCTGCCAACATGACTATAGTCTAGTTTACTTGGTATCAAAGATGTCGGTAAACAGGCAGACAATGAGACCCTTAATAATAGCTGAATGGTTCAGTACGACTCACGCAGAGAGAAACATGACTCTCAAAATGAGAGTCCAGGAGATCTGTTCAATATGGGTCTTGTCATTTACTTACTTAAATTTCATTTCAAAGACATAAAGACATTGCTAGAAATATTTTAGCCCGTGGCTACAAATTTCTGTATAGGCTCACTTTTTCTACAAATTTAGGATAGTAGTTAAGAGAACTGGACCATTGCTCTCTAAATGTTAACTCCATTGAAATTGCTCATCTAACTAACTTAGCTAAGCTGTTTTTATGTTCACAGATTATTCAAAATATTTTCAAAGAAAAATATCCAAAATAATTTAGAAATTTCAGAAGTATGTTCAAGCTTTTGCTATTTGATGTCTCTCTTCTAGTTATAGCTGCTACTTTGAATGTAGCAACACTGTTTCAGTGGTACTAGTAATGTTTGTAGGATAGTGTTGATGATGATGATGGCAGTTAATATTTACTGCTTTCTACATTCCTGTCTCTATGCTTTACATGAATTATTGCATTCCATCTTCACAAGCCTTTGAATAATGACTAGTAAACGATCTTCTGTCTGACTGACCAGAGAAAGGCACAGAGAGGTTAAGAGAGGCACACAGTCACTAAGTGTTGGAGTTGGAAGGTGACAAGATTTTACTCTTGAGTCAAGTATTTAAATATGGCCTTCTGCATTAACATTAAAGCTAATGTCAAATGACAAAAATAACAGAAATTTCAAATCGTTAAAACATCACAAAGCATCCTCTACCACAACCTTCTATGGATATAGAGAAGTAGAAATGAGTGAAATAAAAAAGAAAAAATTGCCACGCATGGTGACTCACGCCTGTAATCCCAGCACTTTGGGAGGCCGAGGCGGGTGGATCACAAGGTCAAGAGATCGAGACCATCCTGGCCAACATGGTGAAACTCCATCTCTACTAAGAATACAAAAGTTAGCTGGGCATGGTGGAGCATGCCTGTAATCCCAGCTACTTGGGAGGCTGAGGCAGGAGAATCGCTTGAACCTGGGAGGCAGAAGTTGCAGTGAGCCAAGATTGCGCCACTGCATTCCAGCCTGGGAACAGAGTGAGACTCCCTCAAAAAAAAAAAAAAAAAAAAAAAGAAAGAAAGAAAGAGAAAGAAAGAAAAAATTATAGCACTTTAAATATGATATAATCTTAGGGATAACTTCTTTGTTACCCTTACAGCACAATCAGGTTAATTTCCAATTTCAAAATTTTATTTATTTATTTCAAAAACACACTCAAACCAGACAATTTCTAATTTTCAAGAACTGAGATCAAGTCAGCTAGCTTTTACTTTGGGGGTACAGTGTATGGTACAGACAAAAGAACATAAGTTTTGCAGCCCTACAGACCAGCATAGCAACCCTCATCTGCTATTTACTATGTGACTTAGACAAATCATTAACCTCTATCAACCTCAGTATCCACTATCTGTAAAATGAGGATAATAATATCTACCTTACAAGACACTGCAAGTCACAGAGTTGGCATCCAGTCTATGCACCGTGCTGCCCAAAGGCTGGCACACAGTACGCACCCAATAAACAGCAGCTACCATCTCAGTTACAAACATTACAGGAATAAATGTCTAGGACCCTTACACATTCCCATTGCCACAGAAAGATGACTTTCAAACACCTTGCAGGTGCCTGACACCTGGGAGCCCTTTTTGGAACTGAGGAAGCTGTACCTTCCATGACCATCATGTCACCCAGCAAACCTAGTAACCATGGTCAGCATCACCTCGTGATCAGGACATCAGAATTTGTTGAGAGAGCTGTCAACGTGAGTTGAGAAGATGGCCTAGATATTCTCTAATGGGAAAGCAACAGCAGTGATGGCAACATAGACTGCTTCCTTCTGAATGCCTGCAGCAGGAGATGCATGTGGACTTTCCTTCAAAAAGCTTTTTTTCTTTGCAATAGCATAAAATATTAAAATCACCAAAGCTAAAAGGCCATGGCTGAAGAAGTAGCAGTTCTACTACTTGCTCCATTATCGTGCCCTCACTGAAAGATGCGGAAGTGCATTAACAGTAGGTCTCTATATAAGCACCCTTGAAATGAATGAAAGTAGAAAATTTCAGAAACAGTGGCTGAAGAAAGTTCACACAGCATACCTGGGAAACTCTGGAAGGAGAAAAGCAAAGTCATCACAGTCCCATCCCTTTCTGCATAGAATTATGACTCAACCACTATAGCCTCATCATCAAACTGGGTCTGTTTTGAGACACGCTGTATTGTAAGAAATACCATGTGGACCCATCAAGTGGTCCACTGATAGCAGAGTATTTCAGTGATATTGACTATGAAGAGATAAAAGGTATGGGAATAAATAGCTTTTTAATTCCCACAGTTGCCTTCAAGTAGAAACAGAACCAGAACTTACTGGTGAACTTCCTTCTTATTCTGTACCCATAACACTCAACAGCATAACCAAATCAGAGGACACCACAGCAACCAGAGTAAAAAACAAATGGATCATGCTTCATTACAGCCGTTACAAACAAATAGCAAATCACATGAACAAATACCAGGGCATATCAAGAGCTAACACTCTGGAACATGTAGAGTTAATTTAAAGGCAGGAGAACTGTGGCCTGAAAAGAATACTAAAGTTAACCTGTAATTTTCTAAAAGGCTTTTAAAATTACTCAGGATAAGGATTTTTGGTATGATAATCACTCATGTGATTTTGCTCACAATACAAGCAAAAAAAAAGTCCATATATATATATTTAATATTCGTATATGTTCATTTGAGGCAGAAAGTTGGACTGTTTTGATCACCCTTGTAAACTGAGAGCATGTCATTCATATACATATGTGTATATATATATATAATATTCATTCTGTCATTCAGCAAATATTTATGAGAACATGTATTGATATCAGATCTTATATTTATGAGAATATATAAGTTCTTTCATTCAGCAAATATTCATCATATACAATATGTTCTCATAAATATTTGCTGAATGAAAGAATAACTATTCGCTATATATATACACTGTCTAAGTTCCTGCTCAGACATAATAAAGTTAAATTAACAAGAGATCAAATGTAAGCAGGAAAGAAGACAAAAGGTGACCCAGCTAATGCCTCAGCACCTCAAAGTGGTTTGAAAAACTTGTGCCAAGTTTCCCATGTGGTATAATATCCTTCATATTCATTTAATTTATAATTTTACACTTATAACATAGGGTTTGCAATTTCATATTTTAATATAATACATAACAATATTTAATATTTGCTGACACTTTTACTCTATTTACTACATTCCAAATGCTGTTTTAAAGATATACACACACAAACTCATAAAATATGACCTTTAGAAAAACACATTCATTGCAAAAATTTTTTGGGGAAAACAGAAAAAATAGAAATTAAAGCCACTCATAACCAGCAATAAATTTTTTCAATATTTTGGTATATTTTCTTTCAGCAGTTTTTCAATGCATATATACATTCAATTCTTAAAAACAAAATAAAAATTGTACTATTTTTTCAATTTAATAGCCTGTTTTTTTGTTGTTGTTTTTTGGTTTCAATTAGCAATACAGTTCTTCCTTGGTATCCTTGGGGGATTGACTCCAGGACCTTCCACAGATACCAAAATCCACAGATGCTCAAGTTCCTTATACATAATGGTGTAGTATTTGCATATAACCTATCACATCTTTCCATATACTTTAAATCATCTCCATATTATTTATGATACCTAATACTATGTAAATGTGATGTAAATAGTTGTTACACTGTATTTTTTTATTTGCATTATTTTGATTGTTGTATTGTCGCAGGGAGGATATTTTCGATCCATGGCTGGTTACATAAACCATGTTATGTACGTAACCCTTTATATGGCTCAACAATGGCTGGTTTAATCCACAGATCTGGAACCTGCGGCTACAGAGGTTTTAAAAGTAAAATGTTCCCACACCATTAAATATTCAAAAGTATTTTTAGCAGCTGTGCAATATTTCACTGTATGGTTATGAGAGAGTTTATTTAAATACCTCCTTGTTGAACATTAGACTGTTTCTAATTTTTTTACTACTATAAAAATACTTTGATAAACATTTTTTTAACTGAAATCTTTAACAGGTATCTTTGATTGTTTCCTTAGAATACATGTTTTTAGAAGCCGACTTACTGGGTCCCATGGTATGACTTTTTATTAAAAAGACTTTAAATACACATCGCTAAATTTCACCCCAAAAAGGTAAAATCAATAAACATTCTTGGCAGTAGTGCAGGAGATTGCCTATTTCCTTGAATCATCACCAGTGCTGGTTATGAACATTTTTTTTTAATCAGCTCTTAATTGGGATTTGAGGTCAGGAATTCTGGCACTTGAAATATGAAACATACGATATGTGCAGAACTTCCCTTTACCTTCATAAGAATATTTCACTTCCCGTCTAGGAGAGTTACAATGGACACTGGACAGATGGAGGTAAAATTTTCTGTTTGTCCAAGTTGAAGATCAAAGCAGTTTTATAGACTTTTGGTGCTTCGGGATGATGTTTTTATAGTTCTAATGAAACACCTAAAAATGTTCTCTGTAATCATTTCCAAAACTGAGTGAACAACATTCTCCTGGGGAGGCTTCTGTAAATAACAGATTCCCAGGCCTTTTCAAGTGCCTACTGAATGAGACTCTCTGGGCTTCATTAACTCATGATGCTGTGGCCCTGTCTATTTGGTGTGATGCCTGAAAACCTAACAGGCAGTGCTAATCTTGGATCTGACAGATGAATTTGCTGCTATAAAAATGTCACCTAAAACTAGCCATCTCAAGATAATAAGAGATAACCTCCAAAGTAAATAACTGATAAAGGCAGGCCTAGAGAACTGAAAGGCTTTGGCAGGCACACCAGGGAATGTGGTGAACAGACTCCCAACCAAGTAACACTGAGTTCTGAATCATCTGTGGGTAATGGGCATCTGAGTGCCATAATATAATATATAATGATATTTAATATTTGCTGACACTTTTGTCATATTTACTACATTCCAAATACTGATTTAAAACTATACACATACAAAATCCTAAAATATGACCTTTATGAAAACACATTCCAAGTGACAAATCTCTTTCTAATGGTCTCAATTTCAGCACATTTGACATGGACTGAACACGTACCATAAACACCAAGCGACAGTGACAGGAATCTCCAAAAGTGGGATGCCAAGAAAGCTCTAGGGCTGCTCATTGCATCCAATGGAAAGGTTAACAGCAGTTGTCCATAAAACTTCTCATTCCAAATAAATGATCAAAACTTCTCATTCCAAAAGCAATACGTGGAGTAAAAATGCAAAAAAAAAAAAAAAAACGAGAAAAGCACAGCTAGCACAGAACTCACCTACGATAGCAACAGCTCATGATAATAACTATTAACATTTTGGACTATGTACCATTTGATTTACAGTTTCCTAGGCCATCAAAGATGTGAAAAATTACTAGTATTGCTTAAGGGAAAAAATGAGGAGCCAATATCTAACTCAAAAGTGATTGACAAATGCTGCCTACAAGGTTCACTTCAAAGTATACAGGAGGCCTGGACATCCAGTTTGGCAAACATTACAACACCTAATAGTGGAGGGGCCAAGAACAAGGGCTCCAGAAACTGGGTTCCAGGGAGCAAATCCTGTCTCCGCTGCTCATTAGCTGTTGGCAAGACATTTCACCACTTCTCCAGCCTTCCACAGGGAGAGCTCAGGAGATATTAGCTATTGCTGGTGTTATTCTATTAATTTGTTCATAAACTTTACCTAATATTTAGACTTTTCAGAATACCCAGTTTGCATCCAACTCGCAACATTTGATTCCAGTCTGAGCTTTTGCAAACAAATATTATTTTCTCACTGACACTGGTCCTAAGTTTCAAAAATTTAATTCCGTGGGATGGGTGGAATCCTAAAAAGGCTAAATTGAAATTGGGACTAACTCAATAATTTAAATGTATCTAGCACTGAGGGACTTATTCTCCAGCAGTGCTCCACAGAGGACACTGCAAATTTTCAGATCAGGTTAGTGTTTCTCTCTGAATTGACAGCTGGTTCCAGGGTCATCCTGCAAATCCCTGGGTCCACTGGAATTCTACACAGAACTAATGATTCAAGTTATATTCCTTCTTACTGGTAAGACTGGAGGTGATTATAATTGGAGGTTAGGTATGAAATCAGGGATGCTTGAATTACTTTTCTCTAGAAATTAGGACATTTTTGTTTGAGATAACATTCTATTTTTACAACTCAAAGAAATCCATTTCCTATTTAGAAGATTTGACGCTATGTTTCAAAGTAGTGATTTAGTTATTTTATTCAATAGAGCGATTAGAAGATGCTCCAGAGGCTCAGTCAGAGGAGACACATTCCAATTCAGTTCACGTGTATGCTGGGAGATCTTTTTATCAGCCTGTTTGTTCAATAAGAAAACTTGTGAAAACTTTGTATGTAAAGTATAGGTGTTGATGAAAGACATTTTTACTGTCTGGTTTTCCAGGCACCTTCTTTACTTATAATGAATTTCCTGTATAACAGATGCTGCTGAAATCTGCTCTGAGTTGCCATGTCACTAGCCAGTGGTTACACTAGCACATGGTCCCACTGAATCACTGCTGGGGATGGCCTTAACCAGTCTATCAGAGGGCTGTGAATGAACAGGCCGCCGCTGGTTTTGAAATGTGTTGCTCTTGATAATATGTAGGAAGCATTTTGGATACTCGTGTAATTGAAATCTATAGTTGTTAAAGATGGAAAATGATACTGAATATAGATTTTGTAAAAACTGGTAAGAAGATGAACTGCTAGCCTCTTATGACTTATTTTTTTATTATTTATAATTGTTTTCTTAAAATGTTCTTTACTTTATGATCTCTGAGCTTCAGCAAACTGACACATGAGGAATGGCTGGCTTTTTCTTCTTTGATTTTTCATTGAACAAAAAAAATGACTAATTTAAGGATTTACAAGGTCTAAACTGGTGGAGCTATATATAAGAATTCACTTATAATAGACGCTATCACCTGAAAATTATGCATTCAAAACCCTACATTCTCAAAGACATAGTGTCTGATTTTCTGATACGACTTGAAAATAATATAAATAAAAATAATCATTGGCTCCAAATAGAGGACTTGCTTTTGAAAATGCAGGTCCTTGGGCATAATCCCAGAACCACTAAATATGCCTCAGACACATATATTTTGTTAAAATTCTCTAAAATATGTAAGCATAAAAGTAATTATGGAAATAAAATCATCAGTGGGTCACAAACTGAGTGCCCTTATTGTATAATGTGACCATAATATACGTAATGATTGGGAAACAATAACCTTTCTTTTAAAATAGAGAGGCCAGGTGTGGTGGCTCACGCCTGTAATCCCAGCACTTTGGGAGTCTGAGGTGGGTGGATCACTTGAAGTCAGGAGTTTGAGACTAGCCTGGCCAATATAGTGAAACCCTGTCTCTATTGAAAGTACAAAAATTAGCCAGGCGTGGTGGCAGGTGCCTGTAATCCCAGCTACTCGAGAAGCTGAGGCATGAGAATTACTTGAACATGGGAGGCAGAGGTTGCAGTCACCTGAGATTGTGCCTCTGCAGTCCAGCCTGGGTGACAAAGTGAGACCCTATCTCAAAAATAAAATAGACCGGGCATGGTGGCTCATGCCTGTAATCCCAGCACTTTGGGAGGCCAAGGCAGGCAATCACCTGAGATCAGGAGTTCGAGACCAGCCTGGCCAACATGGTAAAACCTCATCTCTACTAAAAATACACAATCAGCCGGGCATTGTGGTGCACCTGTAATCCCAGCTACTCGGAAGGCTGAGGTAGGAGAATCACTTGAACCTGGGAGGTGAAGGTTGCAGTGAGCCGAGATTGCCCCATTGCACTCCAGCCTGGGCAAAAAGAGCAAGACTTTGTCTCAAAAACAAACAAAGAAAAAAAAAAGTACACAAAAATTAGCGGGGCATGGTGGTGCTCATTTGTAGTCTCAGCTACTTGGGAGGCTGAGGCAGAAGAATCACCTGAGCCTTGGCGGTGGAGGTTGCAGTGAGCTGAGATTGCACCACTACACTCCAGCCTGGGCGACAGAGTAAGACATCATTTCAATAAAAAATAATGATAATAAATAAAATAAAGCAATACATCCCACCCCACCAATATGTTTAACACCTGTGCAGAAGAATGCTCCCAACTCTCTGCTTTTCTCTGCTACCATGCCCTTCACATGATTCCACTTATTCCATCACATGTCCTCTCTCAGGAGCACGAGGAAGGGACTGTGCTCTCTTAGGTCCTCTCTGCTGCCTTTGGGCCATCCTTCATCTACTCTCAAATCCACTCTTGTGGGACTTGGAACTCCAAACCATATCATCTTCTCTCCTTGTTGTCATCTCCCGACTTCATGATTATTCCTTTGCAGCTATCAAGACCTCTGGAGCTGAGTTCCCAGTCTTCTCTCCATCCCGACTTCTCATTCATTCATTTATTCATTCTAGTATATCCTGAGCATACCAAATGTGAGGTGCTGTACAAGGTGCTGGGGATACATTATTAAGCGAAATAAAACCCTGTTTTCATGGGGCTTGCATTTCAGTGTTAGGGAACAGTGGAAGGGGATACAGACATAAACAAGAAACAATATAAAACCAAATAGATAACATGCCAAGTGGTGGTTAATGCTTTAAAGAAAAATCAAACCAGCTAAGTGGACAAGGAGAGATGAGTACACGCAGGGAAGGGCAGAGAAGGCTGCCCAAAGAGATTACATTTGGAGACTGAGCCAAGTGTGTGACAAACCTGGGGATGGCTGGACGAAAAGCAGGTGAGGGTGACAGGACCAAAAGTGCAAAGGCCCTGAGGCAGGTTATGTTCTTAGCACATCTGAGGAATGTGCTGGAGAGAATCACGTAAAGGGAACACGGTAGGAGATGTGCTCAGAGAGTCAGGCAGAACCAGATTATGAATGGCCTTGTAGACAATGTTCAGCAATTCAATATTATTGGTTATTGGGAAGTCCCATTGAGATGGGAAGTCACTGGAGGGGTTGGTACAGAAGAGTGGCTCAATCTGACTTAGGTTGTGAAGGAATCACTCCAACTGCTCTGTAAAGAATGACCTGCATGTTGGGCAAGGACAGAAGCAGAACTGGAAAACTATGACGACAGTCCAGGTGAGAAATGACAGTGGCTCCGACCAGGGTGGAGGGGGGAGGAGGTGGCAAGCAGTGGTCAGATTCCAGGTATATCCTGAAGGCAGAACCAACAAGATGATTCCTGGATTTCTTACCAAAGGAAAGAATGGAGTTGTCATTTGCTGAGACAGTGTAAGCTGGGCAGGAGTAGATTTGAGAGAGAAATTAAGAGTTCAGTTTTGGATATGTTAAAATTATGGTGCTTTCTTAAAATCCAAGTGGAGATCACCCTTGGTAAGTTAAATATTACTGTGACTGACCTGCTGACATCCAGGACCAGGGCATACAAATTCAAATGTTTTCAAGGGCAAGGCAGTCAATATAAATAAGTATTGAGGGCAGCTGAAGACTGTAGCCGATTAAAGAGTATATATCCCAACTACACTGGAAAACACTATTAAGCCCAGTCTAGTGTTGTCATCAGAAATCTGGGATCAATGTCCCTAGACCTTCTAATTTTTTCATAGATGGAAGCATCCGAATTTTTAACAATCAAATCTGACAGGGAAAAAAGTTCCATAGTCTACTAAATTCAAGAATTGCTCAGTTAAATAAAAAGTTCTTACTTTGGGACTTACTGGTTTCCTAAATTTTGTAATGCACATTGCAAAAGAGATTTTGTTTAGCATTTCTCTTACATATTCGACAGAAGAACTCTCCTTTAATGCAACGTCCCAAGGGGCAAGCATTCCTCGGCACACACTTTGGGGAATGCTAGTTTATGGGTAAGTCTTAAATGTTTCATCAACAACCCTTATGCTCCCTCTTTGAAAGTTTTAGGGCATATGTTAATATATTTATTGCAGCTTGAGTTATAGTTGATCACACACAGAGCCAATTTTGTTAGCTGTTCTAACAGCTCATATCAGATTTAGTGAAATGCAAATGGAACAATTATTAAAGTCTTCTAACTTGTTAAATAAGAGGAGTCTTGACGCTATCATTGGTGATTTTACTTAGTGAGATCACAGGGGCACTGAGTCACTTTATTTCCTAGCTCCTCTGCCTTCTTTACCAATTATGCTACCTAAGGTAGTGACAGGAAGGGCAGCTAATTACCATTATGCACAGATGTTCCTTGTTTTACTTATCCATGAGGAGCAAAGAAGAGAAGGACAAATAAATCAGGAATGGAAAATTCGCAACAAAAAGACAAGACTAATTTTGTTGCAGGTCTTTAAAGTATATCTTCCAGGATATATTACAACATTTGAGGTACAAGGCTGGTCTCTAAAGACTTAGAGTAAGTAGTCTGTTTAAGAAAGCTCACAATACAGTTGAGGAGATCAGTACATAAAAAGATAAACAAAATAGAATTGTCAAATATTGTCAAAAATGTTCATAAAAGTTCAGAGAAAGGAGAGGGTAAAGTGGGTTTGCATGGCCAGCGGCAGTGTCTTATGAGCCAGTCTTTGATGCATAGGGAGGCATTGGGTCCAGAGGAGGGTGGTGGGAATTCCATGCAGGAAAGACAAGTAGAGATAAAGACGGGGCAGTTTAGGGACTATGATCAGATCAGAGAAGGCTGTTGAGGTTGGGAGGAAAATGAAACACAAACCTGGACCAGATCATGTTAGACGTGGGGTTCCAAGTAAGAAACTGTGGCCTTAACTGTGTAGGTAACAATGAGTCTGATGGATTTTGAGCATGAATCTGCCCTACTCAGGAGATTTGAAATGGCGAGGCCATAAGGGAGATGGTGAGGCAAATGCCCTCTGCAGGACCCTAGGTAGAGGTGATGAGTGCTGGAGGAGGGAGCTGATAGTGAGAATAAAAGGAAATTATAATATTATGAAGGAGAAAATGATCAATAGGACTTTTTAACCTATTGAATGTGGGAGAGGCAAAGGAAAAAGGCAGGCATTGACCCTGGGTCTCTAAGAGAATGGTTATCCTGATAGCAAACTGGTTTATACATATTTATGACACAGTGATTTAAGACACAGTAGTACCACTCAAGCAGTAGTGCATTTAAGTAGAAATGCTCCATTTCTACTTAATTAGTTAGTGACTTAGGACTAGAACTTGAGAAGGAAAGGGAAAAAATGTGCATTAAGATACTGCTGTATTCTCAGCTATGTACTAGATCCTAATTTAGGAGAGAAATGGGGCTGGTGTTTGCAATTTGGCACCATCTGCATAGATGTCAGTCAAATCAGGAGAATGGAAAGGATTCAATGAAGACAAATTTATCACATTTTCTCTATGTCCCTTCACTATGAAAACAGTTATCACACAAAAATAGATGCATATAAAAAATACTACATCACATCACATCATATCACATGATCAGTCAAAATGTCTGAGTTCCATAAGCTAATTTTGAGGTGTAGGCAGTGATTGAGATAAGGAAGGAAAACAGAACTGTAATTGATCTCTTCTATTCTTCTCTCCCCTGAGGGAGGTAGACAGACACAAAACAGGAGTCAGGAAGGAACCAGAGGAGAAAGTTTTGGGGAGAGTTTCCACCTGCTGAGATAAACAGGCGTAAAAGTAAACTCTCTCCTTAAAGAATAACAACCCTTTGAAAAGTGTCTCTTACTTTTCTAGAACTCATTATCAATGTACAGACACGCTCCTTTCATTCCCATCATAACACTTTCCATTCACAAGCCAGTGAGGGGTCACACACTCCACCTTGATGCTCCCTCCGGCACACCAGGGTCTCAGTGTTTCCCTGTTGCTTTCATGTCCGTCCTGGAACTCGGGTGCAACAGGCAGAATAACAACACACAACAGACGTTTCTACCGCAGTCATATGTCTTTTCCATTTGCCACAATTCTCCAGGGTGAGCTGGGTCTACCCCTTCCTTCTTCCCAGCAGTCAGGAAGGTCATGCTGCTTAAAATGCTCTCTCTCTCTGTTTAAATGTCCAGGGAAGGGAAAAATGGAGGAGCCATAACAAGAAAGAACAGTGCGGCAGACAAAGGTGGACTAAATTTGCAAACATAGAAAGCATCTCAAAATACAGTAGTTATTTAATATAAAAGTATTTCCATTCCTGGTACTCTTACTTTCTTTGATTCTATAAATGTCATACAGTAAATATTATAACTGTGTGTAATCACAAATTTAGTTAATGGCATGACTACTTCTAATGACCAGAATATAGGTGTCATCTTTGAACTCAGTAACACAAGACACCAGTGTCAAAAGTTCCTCAAGATCCTGGGAGTAGAAACACCTGCCTTAGGATCATGAAAGATATACACATTAGCACTCCTGGATTCTTACAGATTCCCATGGAATTTCTTGCTAAAAAGGGAGAGAGTGCTGGGAGGGTTTGAGGGTGAGAGTTCCCTAAAAAGCATCCCCAGCAGTGAATTTGCACTATCTAAAATAAATTCATATATGGAAGTGGCTGTCTCAAGACCCATGTCTATATAATGGCCAGTCAAGTGACTGATGCTCGCACTCCTAGAAACTAGACAATATGCTCTGAACACATAAAATGGGGGTGAGGGGTGGAGGGGTTGAAGGAGAACCTGCACAAATGCTCACTAATTGAAAGTTGCCAAAATGAAAAGCTTTATAACAAGGTAATAACACCTACTTATTGTGAATTTCCAGTTCAACACTAAGATACTATCACAAGACAAATTATGACGGAAAATAGTTATGCTCAGACCTGTCCTGACTGAAATAACCACCTGTTTGGACAATGAAGAACATTCATATGATGAATGCTGACATAATCCTGCCACCAGAATCTCCACTTAAACTGTAATGGCATAACTCTGTAAACAAAAATAACTTGCAAAATTGGCTCAAACAGGGCCATGGGTGTTTTCTACCACAATTAAGGAATAACTGTCTACTTTCTCTGTTGCCTGTAAACATTGGGTTCTCACTGCTCTTAATTCCTGACATTACCATTTATCTGTAACCTAATTCCTCAAGCTGGGTGTTACCAGATTCCACAAACACCAAACCGAGGTTAGTGCTTGGCAGCCCAGTGAAAGCCTTATAGAAAGAAGTCCTTCAAGGAGTTCATAGTTCCCTTTCCACCTCCATGAATGAAGAGTGTTCAAGTTCTTGATGCTGGCACCCCTCCAGGTGCAGGGAGGAAAAGATGGCGGGGCTTCCCATAGCCACCCTACCAGCCTTCAGTGTCTGCATTCCAAAACAGTCCTAAATCACAGAGAAGCAAGAATGGGAGCCTCATGACATCATCAGATGTATCTATAGAAAATAATGAGTTTTCACTTGGAATAAAAGACTTTACAACAAAATTTAAGAATTAATTAGCAACCCCATCCTATCTCAATGGTATTACATTTGCATGAAATAACCAAAGGCACTTAATGCTCTTCTCTTACCTGCCTACTGTCCCTTTGGGAGGATGTTGAAGAGGAGGCACTTCTATGAGCTGGAGTGGATGTTTTTGTGAGCAGGGGAGATGCCCTTCTCATCTGAACTCATTGCTGCAGTTATAGTCTAGTTTTATACACTTAAGACCATCCCAATCTTCTCTCAAATCCACAAAGAAGTAGATGATTTTTCAGCTTCATTCCATTTCATGTCTCAGGTTTGACTAGAAAAAAGCAGTCAAATATTGAGGGTATCCAAACCACCTAAAAGCAAAACAAACAAGCCTCATGTAAGTCATTAAAAGTCAAATAAAAATCATTATATTTAGGAAAAAATATTAATTTGTGTTAGTGAGAGGAGGAACTCTGACACATCAGGAAATATTTCTTCTACTAGATTTTAAGGTGGAAGATGAAAGTGTTAACATGTCAAAAAAAAAAGGGCTATCAACAAGGAAAATGGGAAGAAATCATGTGCTAAAGTCATATTCTCTCCTCTGGTATTTTTCTTTGTTTTAAAGCAGATTATAATGCTGTATGTATTTGGGACCCTAATGCCAAAGATTCTCCTCCAGAAACGTAGTCTATCCTACCCAATGGACTAGAATAAGAGCTCGGTCCATGTTTGTCTTCAGTTTAGTTTAGCTATGTCATGTATGTGACAGTTAAATCCAACACAAAGTAGTCGTTATAAAAGAGTTAATGCATTATGTTAACACATTATGTGCATCCTGCGATCCATCATTTGTGAAGGATCAAGGAATACATATATCCACAGTTATTTGTACCTCAAAACTACAGCATGCCTACATGTGAGTCTCAACAACCAACATGCTCGCAAACATCTACAGATTGACAGGGTATCTTAGAGTAGGGGTAACTGGAGTTCCTTCACTTATGGACAGTCAACAGCCACTTCAATTTTTTTACTTGGATTCACATAAGGAAGGTTTGCATTGTTAACATTAAGATTAAATCTTGTGTCAGAGAGAAACTCTTAAATTGGCCCTGTCCCCAACACAGCTATGCTAAAAAATGTTAAAAGGTAAGCACTATGGTGTAACACTAAAAGCTTAAAAAATATTATTTCCCAAAAGATAGACAATTAAAGCGAACTTTAACCTCTTATAAGAAGAAGGCCACATTCTAGCCCCCATCTTAATGCTAAGGAAGTACAGAACCAGAACACTTGTGTAGGTTTGTTAGCATGGGCTGGGAAGGAAAGCTGTTGGCAGGAAACAGAGATCAATCTTTAGGCCACAAAAAAGTGAGACCTGAACTTCAGTCCAGAGGGTGAGACAGTGAATCAAGTAAACAAAAAAAAGATGGAAAAATATGGGCATTATGAAGACAGTGAGTGAGGTGAACTAATGGATCTGGGAGTCAGAGATCCATTAGTCCAAAGGATGATGAGTTAACTAGGTACCTGGGTGTCTGGCGTGACATCATCAACAGATGAGTGGTAGCCAATATGACTAGTCAGAGAGATGGTGATATGGTGGTCAAAGAAACACAGATGCCAGTCCTTGCAGGACCTTGTCAGACACAATTGCTCTGGTCTGAATGTGTGTGCAAAAAATTCATGTCTTAGACACCTAACCCCAGTGCAACAGTATTGGGAAGTAAGGCCTAATGGGAGATATTTAGGTCATGAGGGTGGAGCCCTCATGACTAGGTTAGTGCCACTATATAAATAGCTTGAGATATGGCTTGGTTGTGTTCCCACCCAAATCTCATCCTGAATTGTAGTTCCCATAATCCCCATATGTCATGGGAAGAACCAGATGGGAAGGAATTTAAATCATGGGGGTGGTTACCCTCATGCTGTTCTCATGAGAGATCAGATCTGATGGTTTTATAAGGGGCTTTCCCCACTCTTGCTCAGCATTTCTTCTTGCTGCTGCCATGTGAAGAAGGATGTGTTTGCTTCCCCTTCTGCCATGATTGTAAGTTTCCTCCCCCAGCCACAGAGAACTGTGAGTCAATGAAACCTCTTTCCTTTATAAATTAGCCAGTCTTGGGTATGTCTTTATTAGCAGCATGAGAATGGACTAATGCAGCTTGTGGGAGTGAGTTCTCTCTCTTCTTCTCTCCTACCATGTGAGGACATGGGGTTCCTCCTCTCTAGTGGACGCAACATTTGAGGTGCCTCTTGGGAGCAGAGAGACGACAGGGCCCTACCCTGCTGGTGCCTTGATTTCCTAGCCATTGGGACCATGAGAAAGAAATTTATCTTCTTTATAACTTATTCAGTCTTGGGTATTCTGTTATAGAAGCACAGGTGGACTAAGACATTGGCATTTTGATTTTTATCATAAGCAAGAGACGCCATCAAGACGTAAGCAGATTTGTGTTACTAAAGGGTAACTCTCCATGGGGGAGACTCCAATTGGGGAAGTAAACAAGATGAGGGGGGTCCAATTTGGACTCAGGAGAGGATGGTAGAGTGGTGACAGAAATTCCAACACTGAGTCCTGTGGCCTATAACTGGACATGGCAGGGGAGGCAGGGCTGAGGATAACTCTCATGCCTCTGGCATTCCAAGCAAGAAATGGTCAAAGGAAATCCAAGATCCTCATGACTGGTTTGAGACATTGCTGAGGCATTCAAATGGGCAAACTCTTGGAAATGTAGGTCTAAAGTTCAGGGAAATCTAGGCTGGAGACGTAAATGTTTAATAGACAACGGTAACGATTCAAATATATCAGATCCTTTACAGATCATGTAAATTTCACATGTGCCAGTAAATGAAATTTTACATGGGTCTATAGTTATATTTTTAAAAATCTGTAACATAATATTAACGGATTATGTCACCCTGAATGTGTTATTCTGGAATTTAATGGTCACCTGTTTATAGAGAATACCTAAAAGAACAATCCCAATAATTATAGGGGGAATTTTTATAAACTGGGAAAACTGGACATTCTAATGAATAGAACTTGTAATCGAGTCTTAAGATTTCAACTTCACTGTCACCACAGGAAAAATAAAAGCTCCTTACCCTCCAAACTGGGAGACTTTCTCTTGAAACAAAACTAGCCTTTGAACAAATAGAAATGGAAAGGACTGTATATCTCTTATGTGAGCTAGAGATGAGTTTCATTCAGTATTGGCAAAAGGTAGTAATAAACCTCCACTTGATAGGCGGTCACCTAATCTTTTTGTTTTATGAAGGCAGTCTAATAAGTGAGTAAAGTTTCTAATGCCAAGCTGTGGTGCCAGCAAACAGAATGTAAAGACACTGCTTGGATCCTTGATTTGAAGTATTTAGCTTTCTGGTCCAAGATATTTTACAAGTAGATATTGACTCTTGAGCCAAAATGGAAGTACTTTTGTGATGCGTTCAAGTGCTCCCAAGGGAAGAGGTTGAAACAACCTAACTCATTAAACTGTTTTCCATTTGGAAGTATATTCAATCCAAGGTATGGCTCCTCTGCCAGATTTTTTTTAACTGTACTTTTTTCATTAACACCAATACTAACACTTGATTTTTGTTTTAATTTAAAATGACATTTTCAGGGTAATTTGTTTACGATAAAAGGGCAACACTGCAGTTGAACTACAGTTACAAAATATGTTGAATAATGGCAAAATGAATAAAAAGTAAGAGAACTTGATTCATCCCAAGAATTGTTTTTGAGGTTATTGTTGTTTCTATGAATTTTTGTTATTTTTTTAATAGAAAGGGTTTCAAGTACCTAATATCAAGTTGAATGAGATGGCCTTCAAAAATTATTCTAACCAATTTTCAATCAAGTGTTTGACCACCTGCTCTTTTTCAAATGCATTATAAAAGTAAGTCTAAACTCTGAGAGAAGGTTACACCTACTTATTATTTATTCTTAGAGTGTAGGAATTGCTATAACATAAAAAAATTCATCTCTATGAAAGAACATTTTCAGAAATTGCCTAAACAATATTCTAAACCAAAGAAAGGCTATAAATTTTAAAGTCAGTACCAACATAATTACTATACTCAATGAGAAAAGTATTGTGGCTGAAAATAACAGCAAAATGAGAGAGCTGAACATCTAATTTTTCTGTCTCATTCTTCCTTTATAACAGTGGGAACACTACAAGTATTGCTAAGTGCTGTAACATTTGCATTTTCACTGAGTGACATAAAACTCAGATTTATGACCCAGGGACCTAGTTAAAGCAAAAGTTGGTAGGGAAGACTTCTAGAATTTGCTGTTCAAAGGCATCATAAATTGTACGTGTCCAGAGAAACACTTGAGACTGGGGACCACTTACCATGGGCTAAGTTGTAATGTGTCACAACCAAGCCCCAAATCTCTTTATCACAGTCCTGAAGGCTGAGAAATCAAGCACTGGCAGGTTAGGGCCCTGTCTCTCTGCTTCCAAGAAAGGTTTATTTTCAGATCAATTGCATGTCCGATAGGTCAGCTGCAGACCTACTGTGAGTCCTCTTCATTCTAGGCTTAACACCCAGTCCCCAGGAGAAGCAGAGCAAAGAGCCATTGGAGAACCATAAGATGGCTCTTAGAGCTTTTGCTTATAGGTGATACAGGTTAGCTCACTCATGTTTGGCCAAAACAAGTCCTATGGCCCAGGTAAGGTCAACGATGCATGAAACTACAGTTCTCCCAGTAAGCGAGGCAGCAGATATTTGGGTACAATAATAATTTACTATATAAACTGTAGAAAAAGTTTAAAAGTGCAGTTGAAAATATTTAAATTGACTTAATTACATCACTGAGAAATAACCCTTGTTAACATTTTTGGTTCTACTTTAATCAAAGTAGGAGAATAATATTCACACTATCTACGGTATGGTTTTTCGATCAACAATATATCACTAATGGCTTTTTTGATAAACAAAGAAACTTCAACAATACTTTTTTTTTTTTTTTTTGAGATGGAGTCTCACTCTGTTGCCCAGGCTGGAATGCAGTGGTGCGATCTTGGCTCACTGCAACTTCTGCCTCCTGGGTTCAAGTGATTCTTCTGCCTCAGCCTCCTGAGTAGCTGGGATTACAGGCACGCACCACCACACCCAGCTAATTTTTGTATTTTTAGTAGAGATGGGGCTTCACCATGTTGGTCAGGCTGGCCTCGAACTCCTGACCTTCTGATCCACCCACCTTGGCCTCCCAAAGTGCTGGGATTACAGGCATGAGCCACGGCGCCCAGCCCAACAATACCATCCTTAATCATTACAATAAGGCCACCACACAGATATACCACAATACATTTAACCATTCTTCTTTTGGGACATTTAGGTTGTACTCAGTATATTTTGGAACAATGAGATTTATCACAGAACAGTTTGTAACAGTTATACATTTACTTTTGATCATTATAAAAATGACCCTTTTCATCCCTTTCAATACTTGTTTTGCTTTATCTGATATCATCTGTTCCCTTTCTGCTAGGAAGTGATTAATGAAACTTTGTCCATCCTTCCCACTTAAACTTCCTTATATTTTATGTGTCCCTCTAGTAATGATCAGGTTGGGTTGTTCAAAAAATCTAATTTTAGTGAAGTATTTCAAATTTCTACTTAATGTTATAACTAATAATTGATCTTACCCCTGCCATATCATTTTGTACTTTCCATTTTTTTTGTTCTTCTTTGTTTCCTTTAATGCTTGATGGCTTTTGCTTGATAATCTAGCTTTTGCAGCATACTGACTTGTATATGGTTTTAACAGACTTTTATATTTGATAATAATTTGAAAGATATAATTCTCCTTTTAAAGCTCTATTTCCATTTCCCTTTAAATTTCTCTAAATCACGCTGGAACCTACAATTTGTAAGTGACAGTTAAGAGTAAAATGGGGCTGGGTAAGATGGCTCATAGCTGTAATCCCAGCATTTGAGAGGATAAGGAAGTAGGATCACTTGAGGACAGGAGTTCAAGACCAGCCTGGCCAACATGGCAAAACTCAGTCTCTACTAAAAATACAAAAATTAGCTGGGCAGGGTGACACATGCTTGTAATCCCAGCTACTCGGGAGGCTGAGGCACAAGAATAACTTGAACCTGGGAGGCAGAGGTTGCAGTGACCTGAGATCACACCACTGCACTCCAGCCTGGGCAACAGAGCGAGACCCTGTCCCTGCTGCCCCCACCACAAACAAACAAACAAGCAGACCTTCATCCCACCTCCCTTGCCCTCTGTATGGCAGGTGCATCTGACAGCAATAACTTAAGCATACCCTGAGAGTGACTCTATGCTCTAGGAAGAATGTGTGTGCAAAGTCCCAGGCAAAGGAATAAAGCAGTGACCCACGTGGAGTGTCACTCCTTGTCTATGAGGAACATCTGGACTCCCTGCCCATCCCTTGGAACACAGGTCATACAGGGGATCAAGGTTTTGGGTTAAATGGAAGTTGCTAGGTAGAGGTTGCTAAGCGAAAATGCCATGTAAACTGTATGAATTCATAAATGGCATTGGTTCTCCTGCCCAGCCCACCATCATTTGACTGTCTCTGTATGTAACTTCCTTCAAAACACTCTTCGTCTCGTTCACTGTCTCTGGGTCTCTTCTTTGGCTTCCAGAATGTGGTATCTTCCCTACTGGAGTAAACTGTGAACTGGCACAACACCATACCCATCAACAAAAGAAATCACCAAATTTTTCTTTTCCCAGTCTTCTCTATTTTGGTGATTTGATCTGAGTTTTGGAGAATTATACTTGGGTTTCTAGAGCAACAGAGAGGAGCTGCTACCACTTTTTCTGGTTGGGACCTCCAAGGATCTCAAAGTGTGACGACAAATTGCAAGAAAAGCCAAGCTTTTAAGACTATAAGAAAAGCCACCTCCTCTTCTGGGAGTGAAGATAAGGTTTGTCATAATCAAAACTTGGCTAGATTTTCCTCAATTTGAGATACACAGCTTTCATAAAATTGGAGTCCTCTATAGTTTGACATTATATTATCCTATTTGAAACTAGTGTTTGGGTTATTGAGAGTTTGCCTTTTTAAACATTTGCATGACTATTTACAGAGAATTTGGAGGAACCTCATTAGAAAATCCTAGATGCCAGTTTCCTGATTTCAACTGACCAAGGCTCTACTCTCTCTGCATTCTTCTTAGGCTCCTTACTAAGTAAATGAATAAGACAAATGCTCATCCTTCTGTGGGCAGCCTTCAAATCTGATGGGTGGGAAAAGGAAAAAGAAAGAATGAAGAGAAATTATATTTTTTTACTTTGTTTAGCTATAAATCTGAATTTTGTATTTGAAATAAGTTTTACAGTTAATTAATATTATAAAACATTTATTACTCTCATATTGATACAATTTAATGTAATCATTACCAAAATCATAACAGGATTTTTAATGAATTGGCAATATTATTCTAAAGTTCATCTGGGCTACTCTGGTTATACTGCTTATGGGCTAACTCTTGCTCCACAAGGAGGGAAAGAAAGAAAAGGAAGAGAGGGAGGGAGGGAGGGAGGGAGGGAGGGAGGGAAAGGAACGTTCATCTGGAAGAGTAAACACGTGAGAATAGCAAAGAATATTTTAAAAAATGATAAAAAGATATCTTACCCTATCACACCCTAAAGTTATTTAACATTGACCTTAGTTAATAGCAGTAGTACAGGTCCAGGAAAAGCAGATGGAACAGACAAGAATTCTAGAAACTAGTCTATGCAATGACAAAAAGGGTCTTAAAAACATCAATAAGAATATTATTCAATGCAAAAAAGAAACGAGCTATCAAGACCACAAAAAGACATGGAAAAACCTTACATGCATATTAAGTGATCATTTCACCAGTACTAATTTTCCAAGACTTGTCAGTCACTTTTTGATTCATCACTTGGTTTCTGGCCTTTGCCAACATGTTTTGAAAGAAAGATCAGATAATGTCATAGCTCATATTTTAACAGAAAAATAATACTGGGAAATATGTTCTGATGACTGCTAACAGATATCAATTGTCAGCACAGTGCAAAGACTTATTGGCAACAATAGGAAATAACAAAATATTTCGCCCTACTTTGTGACCTTAAATGATGATTCATAAATCAACGGGTATGTACAAATTCTTACTACAGCACTATATGATTTCAACAGTACATGCCCTGTTCTCTGGAGGAATTCACTGTCAAAACAACCATTTCTGCACTGAGTTGAGGCATTCTGAGGAGTTGGCTAAAGCAAACAGAAAGACTTGGGTTAAAAATGTCCTTGAACTAATCCTTGTGCATTGCTGGTGGGAATAGAAAATGATGTAGGTGCGGTGGAGAACAATATGGAGGTTCCTCAAAAAAGTAAAAATAGGCCAGGTGCAGTGGCTCACACCTGTAATCCCAGCACTTTTGGAGGCAGAAGTGGGTAGATCATCTGAGGTCAGGAGTTCGAGACCAGTCTGGCCAACAAGGTGAAATCCTGTCTCTAATAAAAATATTAAAAATTAGCTGGATGTGGTGGTGTTCGCCTGTAATTCCAGTTCTCAGGAGGCTGAGGCAGGAGAATTGCTTGAACCCAGGAGGTGGAGGTTGCAGTAAGCTGAGCTTATGCTACTGCACTCCAGCCTGGGCAACAAAAGCAAAACCTGTCTCAAACAAAGAACTAAAAATAGATTACCTTATGATTCAGCAATTCCACTTTTAGGTATATGCCCTAAAAGAACTAAAAGCATAGGCTTAGATACTGTACAACCATGTCCATAGCAGCTTGTAGCCAAAATGTGGAAGCAACCCAAGTGTCCATCAATAAATGAATGTATTTAAAAAAAGGGTTATATCCACACAATGGAATATTATTCAGCCTTAAAAAGGAAGGAAATTCTGACACATGTAATGACATAGATGGACTCTGAAGACATCATTTTAAAGTGAAATAAGCCAGGCACAAAAGAACTAAAACCAATACTATATGATTTCACTTACATGAGGTGTGCAGAGCAGTCAAATGTATAAAGACAGAAGGTAGAATGGTGGTTATCAGGTCTGTGAGGAGGAGGAAATGGGGAGAGCACATGTTTAGTGGTTACAGAGTTTCACTTCACAAGATGAAAAGGTTCCAGAGACGCATGGTGGTGATGGATACCAAAAAATGTGAATGCACTTTACGGCACAGAAGTGGATACTTTAAAGTGGTTAAAATGATAAATTTTATGCTATACATATTTTACTACAATAAAAAGTTCCTGAATCACTGGTTATAATGACTTCTAAAATAAGCAAATATTAATTTTATACTATTTTGTGGTCAAGTTTCATCTTCTTTGTAAAATCTTTCCTAACCTAATAGAATTGTCACTCCAATCTATTACTTCTATACACAAACATACATATATTTTTGAACATATTCTGCACTGTATTTATTTGACTTGATTCTGTAAAATCTATGAGGCTGGGGACTATGTCACTTTTCTCATTATAGTCCAATGTCATGTTCCACAAAAGCCATTCAGATTGTTTACTGAGCTTATCATTTTAGTTAAGATTTAAATCTTCCATTATATCAATTAAGTAACATTGTGCTAGCAGACTGTAGATATCTACCCTCATATTCGTTCTTTTCCTTTTCTATTTTTTTTTTTTTTTTTTTGAGATGGGGGTCTCATTATGCTGCCCAGGCTTGTCTTGAAACCCCTGGGCTCAAGCAATCCTCCCACAGCCTCCCAAAGTGCTGGGATTACAGGTGTGAGCCACTGTACCCAGTCTAGTTCTTTTACTATATTTGCCTAAAGATAACCCAAAATAATCCATATGATTTGAGGACTGGAGTTTCCTAGCTGTTCAATAGTGAGCTGGAGAGAAAGACGGTACAAGGTTCAACATTCCCAAGATAAAATCTCTCAGTTGTCCTAAGAAAAGGCCTGCCGGACCGCTAATGGTGCTATAGGGGCCTGAGAGACGTTAGGAATAGGAAATAGATGCAGTAGCATTAGTTCTTTCAAAACACCACTGATGGGTTAGCCTGATCACAGAGAATTATGGCACCTGGCACCTAATTTACTAGATACCATCTACTAATTACAACATCTCATGGTCAGGAATCTTCAGCAGAATTTTGAAAAGCTGTCATCTTCCAGAATAGCAGTATTTATGCAGGCCATTACCCACATCAGGATGTCAAAAATTCTACTTGTGTTGAGCATTCAAGCATGAGTGTTGGTTTCAGTTATTACTCATTCATTGTTACATGAGGGAAGGAACAGCTGACATGACCGAGAATCCCCTGCCAGGTCCCAGGTTCTGTATCATTTAATTGGAGTGTGGCAACCCTGGCACATATCTAGTGGTGAGCTGAAGCTGGCATGCACCAGCTCAGGAGCTATGTGCTTCAAAGCAGTTCAGGGCTTCAAAGACATTCCCCTGGGACGCTGAAATCGATCATGGTGGGGGTATCTATGCCATGCAAATGCTTCAAATCTGGGCTTTTTAAAAAATTTTTTTAAGAGGATTATTAAACATTTGCCAATATACCACTGTCTGTGGTGGTTTTCATCGTAGTGGTTTTCATTTTTATTTTTACACTAAAAAAATCCCATGGACTGCTTGAGTTTGAAGCCAGTCCTAACTCTGCCATTTCCTAGCTATGAAACCTCAGGCAATTCACTGAAGTCTCTCTGTGCTTCAGTTTCCTCATCTATAAACAGGGATAGTAATAACGCTACTTCACAAACCCCAGCTTGGGAAATGTCAGTGCTAATCATCTACTATATAGGTTCTCAAGGGTGGCAATGGGATCAACATGTCACTTGGGAACTTCCTGGAAATGTAAATTCTTGAGCTCATCTATACTTGTGAATCAAAACCTCTGAGGGTGGTGCCCAGCAATCTGTGTTTTAATAAGCAGGCAGCAGCTATGCCGAGTTGCCAATTGGACCCTATTCTTCACTGGCCTAACACCAACAAAACTAGGGAATAGTAACACAGTATCAGACACAGAATCACCACCAAGTCACAGACCCAAAGCTCAAAAATAAAGGAATTGCTAAGATTTTTCCTTTGAAATTAAAAAAGTTTTGAAACAAGAATTTTAGGGATAATTAAAGCATTTAGCATCTAACCTTTACGTATTCCTAAATGATTGTTATACTGCAAATTAGTTTTAACTTTAGATAGCTTACAAAAAATGACTTTCTTATAAACACAGTACCTCTATTAATTTTTATAATTAATTTTTCAATAATTTTATTATTTTTATTATAATTTTTATTATATAAACACAGTACCTTCCAATAAAGAAAATAAATCGAAACGCTCTATCATGAGCCCACAGTCTGTTGTCTACTAATCCTTGCAATTGCAACGTGTCTTAGATTCCAGATTTAGTAACCCAGAGAAAGAACCCAGCCACTGTCTTTGACTGGATGGAGAATGGAGGGTAGGTGGTGCTCTGCAAAGGTTTTATGCAAAGGGTCAGACAGAAAATATTTCAGGAATTGTGAACCATACAATCTCGGCTGTGCCTACTCAAACTGCCATTGTAGTGGAAAAGCAGCCTTAGACAATATGCAAATGAATAAGCATGGTTATGTTCCAATAAAACTTTATTTATAATAATAACAGGCTGCAAATTTGGCTTGTGGGCTATAGCGCTGAACCTTGGATTAACCCCTAGACAGGATGCATTCTTAGAACCAGATGTTGGCGAGTACTTTCAAAGACTATAGATTATTAAACAGCTTCCCATGGCAGGCAGGTCTGTTAATCTGCACTATAGCTGGTAAATCATTTGCACAGGACATTCTGAATTTAATTGCTTCTTGTCAACTCCAGATTTTCCTCTCTCCCCCTAACATGCAAAAGAAGATACTTTATGCTTGCAAATGTACAAATTGAAAAATACTAGTAAGATAAAAGTCAGAGGAACTTGTTTTCACCAAAGTAAACTTTTATTTATAATGTTAATTTTATTAAAAACCCCATGAGGAAAAGAATTGCTAAGTGCCACCTGAAGAATAAAACCCTAAGTAGTCCCAGGATATTTTAGGAAAATGCATAAAGTAAAAAGAAAAAAAAAAAAAAGACCTTGAAAATTGGTAAGAGAGTAGATTTTAAGTGTTCTCACCACAAAAGAAAAAAAAAAGCTTCCGGGTGCAGTGGCTCATGCCTGTAATCCCAGCACTTTGCGAGGCCAAGGCAGGCAGATTGCCTGAGATCAGGAGTTCAAGACCAGCCTGGCCAACATGGTGAAACCCTGTCTCTACAAAGATGCATAATGGCAGGTGGCTGTAACCCCAGCTACTCAGGAGGCTGAGGCAAGAGAATCACTTGAATCCAGGAAGCAGAGGTTGCAGTGAGCCAAGATCACACCATTGCACTCCAGCCTGGGTGACAGAGTGAGACTCCATCTCAAAAATAAACAAACAAAAACAAAAACAAAAGCTAAGGGTGAGGTAACGCATATGTTAATTAGCCTAATTCAGCCATGCCCTCATGTCTATATGTTTCAAAACACGTCGCACATGATCAAAATATATAATTCTAACTTGTTAATTAGAGAAAAATATAGAAATATTTAAAAAAATAGTTGTGGTAGCCAAAACTAATTAATTTGACTAGAGAAACAAAATTTGATAACACAAATGGTCCCTGACTTACAATGGTTTGACGTAGAATTTTCCAACTTTATAATAGGTTAATCCTATCATAATTTGAGGAACAGCTATAGGAAAATCTCTTCTAAAGCTAATGTTATTCCTTAATCGTCATCCTACATTCCAGAAGATATCAGTTTTAAACATTAAAAGCAACAGCCTGTTCTTAGCATTAAAATTTAGCTAATGAAAATCATAAAACATGTGCGTAGCTTAATTTTACCTTTCAAAAAAATGTTTTCCAATCAATATTGGGTACTTTTAAGAAATCTGGTATCATGTATTATTTGGTAATGATGACGATTGTCTCACTCTCTTTCTGCCTTTGAAAGCAAATCTGGAGAAATGTTTCCATTCAAAACATTTTTATATTCTAAAAACATCTAGCTATTTAGGTTTTACCTCCTTTTTCAATTAGGTTCAAAATTGGTATAACCCATGATTATATGGAACAATGCAGTTCATTTATTCTAAGTATAAGACACCTAGCAGGAAAGTAGAATAAAATAATTGAAAGAGAAACTGAATCAGAAAATCCAGGACATGCAGTCAATGTACACAGGGTGACTGTTGATAATTCTTTGTTTTTCTGAATACTTCATTATTATTTGATATTTGAATAAAGTACTCAAAAGGATTTTTTTTAAAGACTAAGAACTCACTGTCAAGTCTAAGATACTAAAGACTTTCATTTTTTTCTAAAAGTTTTATAATTTTACTTTTTATATTTAAATATGTGATCTATTTTGAGTTAACTTCATATAAAGTATACAGTTTAGAGCTTCACTGTTTTGTATACAGATGTCCAGTTGCTTGTGCACTATTTGTTGAAAAGGCTAGCCTTTTTTTTTTAAAGATGGAATTTCGCTCTTGTTGCCCAGGCTGGAGTGCAATGGTGCAATCTCGGCTCACTGCAAACTCCACCTCCCAGGTTCAAGCAATTCTCCTGCCTCAGCCGCCCAAGGAGCTGGGATTACAGGCACCCACTGCCACGCCCAGCTAATTTTTTGTATTTTTAGTAGAGACAGGGTTTCTCCATGTTGGTCAGGCTGGTCTTGAACTCCCAACCTCAGGTGATCCATCCTCCTCGGCCTCCCAAAGTGCTGGGATTACAGGCATGAGCCACCTGTGCCCGGCCGAACTATCCTTTGATTAAATTGCTCTTGTGCCTTGGTCAAAAATTAGTTGGCAAAGACTGGGAAGGGTAGTGGGGGTGGCAGAAGGTGAGGATAATTAATGGGTACAAAAAATAGTTAGAATTAATGAATAGGGTCTAGTATTTAATTGCATAACAGGGTGACTATAGTCAATAATAATTTAATTGTACATTTAAAAATAACTAAGAATATAATTGGATTGTTTGTAATATGAAGGATAAATGATTAAGGGGATAAATACCCCATCTTCCATGATGTGATTATTACACACTGCATGCCTGTATCAAAACATCTCATGTATCGTATAAATGTATATACCTACTATGTACCCACAAAAATTAAACATAAAAGATTTTTTAAAAAAATTAGTCGGGCACAAAGAAAAGGAAAAAGGTAAACTAACTTTACTTGTAGGTTGTATTAGAATGCTGAAGTTTAAGAAATTAAAATGAAGCATTTTAGCTTATTTTGTTTTATTTTTCCCTGCCCTCCCACCTAAAATGAAGTAATTTTAAAAGGCAGATTTGTCTAGTTCAAAATGAGCAACAGGACAAAAGTCCAGAATGGAAGAGAATTCAGGTAACAGGTTCTCCCACCCACCACTCTCCCTGAAGCCCCTTTCTGTATAAGTGTGACTTCTTCATCTTTGTAAATCTAAGCAACACTGTACTTGATTCAGCATACATTTTGGCATTTCTTCACCAGTATCTTTCTTTTAAATGTTTTATTTTGGAATAATTTTAGATTTGCAGGAAAGATACAAAAATACTATGGGGAGTTCCCATATACCCTTTACCCAAGACTTCCTCCAGTTTTCACCAGTTTTTCAGAAGCTGACAAAACAAGACATTTTCATCTGAAACGTTAACTACTTACAGTGCCAGTTGAAAAAAAAATAGACATTTGGAAACAAATTTAAATGCCAAAACTGTAGTTATTATTTAAATAAACTCTACAGTACTTTCAAATTTAGTATTCTAAACATGAAAAAGTCAGCAAATCACCCTGCGTTTCTCAGATCAAGTGTTACCTCGGAAGAGGCACACACCTTGTCACCTTCTAGCACAATATTCTTTTCATTTCCTTTACAGCTCTTATCTCACTCAATATTTATATTATCTATGTACTGGCTTACTATCTATCTCCAGATATCTCACCTGTCTTGCTTCCTGCTCTCATTGTTATAACCCCAGGACCTGTAACAGTTCCTGGAGGATACCGAGTGGATACTCAATAGACTTTGCTGGACGAATGAATGAATGGATGGATGGATGAATGAATGGCTCTCTGAATGACCAAACACTTGAGATACAGCAGGGATGATAAAAGACACATGATAAAAGACACATCCATTTAGATGACTCTTAGTTCTAAAATGTTAACCCTTTAAATAACTAGCACCAGCCATACACAGTTGCAGTTTGGGGGAGGCTGTGTGTTTTTCCTTCATTTTGGTAGTTATTTCTTACAGGAGCAAAGTTTAGAATTGTTGCTTGAAAAGACAAACCTTTCAAAGGAGATTTGTGTGGTTGGTTCACTGCAAAAGTAATTTCTGGCATTAATCATTTGCTATGCAAAGTGATTAAAGTAAAATTTTAAATGACCATCAAAGTTACACTTGTTAAAACATTAATCATTCTTCTGTATGTAAAAACATATTGGAAAAATAATTCGCAAATCTTGGATTTCAATTTTATGGTCATTGGGGAACAATACATTTTGAGAAGACAGGTTAAAAGTTTACTGGAAGGTCTTGTACCAATCATTGAGTTTGGGGGGAAAAAAAGTTTACTGTAGGGTAGAGGGTAGAAGGTGGGAGGAAGAGGGAGAGGATCAGGAAAATAACTAAGGGTGCTAGGCTTAATCTGGGTGATGAAATAATCTGTAAAACAAACCCCCATACATGAGTTTACCTATATAAAAAACCTGTACATGTATCCCTGAACTTAAAATAAAAGTCAAAAATGAAAGTTTAAAAGACAAAAGAGGGAATGGTCTAGATCTCCACCTTCCTTTCCATTGCCTACCTCTGAGATTCAGCTTCAAGGAATTAGCTGGTTGTAGGAAAAAGATAGCAAGGATGGATGGATGGATGGATGGATGGATGGGTGGGTGGATGAATAGATGGCAGGCAGGAAGGAAAACAGAGAAGGAGGAAAGGAAAACAGAGAAGGAGAGAAGGAAAGGAGAGGGAGGGAGAGAGGGAGGAAAGAAGAAAGAAGGAAGGAAAGAAGGAAGGAAGGAAGAAACAGAGGGAGGGAGGGAGTATCTGTTTCTATATTTTCTATTAACACTAATATTCTCCCAGTGTCAAATATAACAAAATGTTTCCAGAAAACAATGCACTTGATCACTTGACAAAGAAAAGAAAACCATTCCAAAATAAGCATCATAAATATCCATTTATCAAATAAAAGGAAGCAATTTAAAAAAAGCAGCAGCAATAAAATGAAAACATGGGAACACCTTCAGTCTTTCTGCTTTATTTAGAGTGTTTATCTTTCCTGCACAATGATGAAGAGTGGACACTAATAAAGGCATTCAATATAGCACACACTGACCTACCATTCAAAGAGTACAATAATCCCATTGTCACTCCTGGAACACCTGTGTATGATGCAGTGAGTTGCAAATAACTCAAATTATCTGGTGAACTAAAGATTTGATAGACTAAGTATCACTGCCAAGAAACACATTAACATTAATACTAAAAATGAAGTTGGAGAGAAAAATTCATATTCTGTCTTCATACAGAAATTTTGAATGACCAAAATAATAGTGATATTAAAAGGTAAACAACAACAACAAAAATACTTGTAGTTAACTATTTTGTAAAGTTTTCTCTATACAGAAATATAGCAATAATTAGTAGTTGCCATGCTGAAATTATTACTTTGAAACTATTTTATGTGCTCAAAGGATAAAGTAAATACATTTATAGTGCTGTTTTGAACCAAGTTTCAATGTAAAAGAAAAAAATACAAATATAAAATTTAAAAAATTAAGACTCCATAAAGTTAACTCAGTAAAATCAGCATGAACTCAGCATTTTTTTTTTCTTTGGAGATATGTATTTCCTACCTTGTTTCTTGAAAAGGCATGGAAACACTGACAATTCATGGGAATGAGCACTCCTAGTGCCCAGACTACAGTTTCTAAATTCTGTTTCCTATGAAAAAGAACCAGGCTGCTTGGAATGGCTGATTCGTAGACTGGGGTATGAAATGCACAAGAAGAGTTTGGGGCAACCTGTTATATCGAAAAGTTCAGTCAAAGAAATTAATAGCACAGGGATGCTTTGCGGATGTTCTGTATCTTGGTCTGGGTGCTGATTATATAGGTGTGTCCAGTATGTGCAAATTCATTGTGATTCACATATGATAGTTTCTCTTTTCTATACATATACATAGGAGCCAGGTTGAAAGGGCTCCCAATGAATAAAGAAGGTTTTGTTTGAGCATCAAAATGAAAAACAAAACAAAACAAAAACACTACAATTAAGTGTGTAAAACATAACAAATATTTTTTAAAATCCATGAATTTACAATGATTCTTAAAAAAAGTAAAGTTTCTCCCTAAAAAGTATAAATATAATTATAAATACATGATCACCTTTTGAAGAAACTATAGCACCAACTCTGACATTGTCAATTACTAGGGAAATATTAAGCACTCACCCTGCCCTTCCTGTATGAACTGCATTTCAGGGCCACCAAATACTAGTTGATGATGGAAGTTCTTTGTAAAAGAATGATAGCTAACAAATGTAGAAGGAATGATAGGATGGAGGAGGGGGGGGGTCACCATTTTTATAACCCCTAATGAAATAATGTATTCAGGCAATTATTATTGGTTAACAAAATTGTGAAGTTAAAAAAAACAGATGGGGGAACTTCACAATAGGGGGATCAGGATGTTCCTCCCTGAAACATGGTCCAATGATAGCATCACTAAAAGTGGGGTAATCAAACCATATGTGCCTCCTGAGGTGGTACTCCATAAAGTATACAGAAAAGGAAGCGGAATTCTTGCCAATATAGTTAAATCTGAATCCAATCAAGCCTCTTGAGCTAACTTCCAAGTTCTAGTAAATTTGAGTAATAGAGAAAAAAGTTAAGTAACAACAATCAGCCAAACCCAGTCTGTAGAATGTTCTATTGCCAAAGTAGCTTTATTTCAAAAAGTGAATGCCTTGAGAAAAGAAAGGGAATATTCTAGATAAGAGTTTTATGAGACTCAATAGCCAAATGAAATGTATGCTCTTCTTCAGATCTGGTTCAAATAAACCAAGTATAAAAAAAGGATTTTGAGATAATCAGGGAAATCTGAATATCCAATGAGTAGTAGATGATACCAAAGAAGTAGTGTTCATATTGCTAGGTGTGACATGGTAATATGGTTCTGTAGGAAACTGTGCACATTAAGACATGCCTACCGGAGAATGCAGGGGTGGGTATGACATGATGTCTACTTCTAATAATTTCTGAAGAAATGGAGAAGGAGATAGATGAATCTGAGTGTGTGCATATGGTTGTGCGTTATGCTATTCTTATACAAAAGTATAAGTTTGAGTTTTTCTAAATGAAAGGTATTTTTAAAATTTAGAAAACAAAAATCAGCCAGGCATGGTGACTCATGCCTGTAATCCCTTTGGGAGGCTGAGGTGGGCGGATCACGAGGTCAGGAGTTTGAGACCAGCCTGGCCCAATATGATGAAACCCCTATCTCTACTAAAAATGCACAAATTAGCCAGGCATTGTGGCGGGCACCTGTAATCCCAGCTACTCAGGAGGCTGAAGCAGGAGGATCACATGAACTTTGGAGGCGGAGGTTGCAGTGAGCCAAGATTGAGCGATTACATTCCAGCCTGGGCAACAAGAGTGAAATGCTGTCTCAAAAAAAAAAAAAAAAAAAAAAAAGAACAAAACAACATCCCTTTTTCCTACTATTTATATATTAAAACCTTGATATAAACAGTATACTACTTTTTTTCCTCCCACTTAGTTACTTATACAGTTATACTTTTACTGGATATGTATTCAAGGTACAATTTATTTTTCAGAACTGGTCTAAATCTTTCAGGTGTTTGGGGGACTCATTTTTCTAAAATCTCACCAACCAGATTGAGAAGGACAATGCACAGGCGAGAGCCAGCCTGGAGCACAGCCCTTCTCTCCAGACCAAGAAGCTTCCCTTGTTCCTCCTTTGTTCCCATTCTCTTTAATAGGCAAGAAAGAAGTTTTGGGTTCTCACTCCTTTTCCCTGGAGAGAGGAGGTGGCTACTGGCCTGCCACCTCCCCCTGGGTTCTTCAGCTCTTCAGATTAAGTGATCCTTGAGCAGAAGAAACCCCTTCAACCTGAGGGAAAGCCCAGGACAGGAAGAAAGAGGGCAGGTGAAATGGCGTCTGCACTGCTAATTCATGCTTGCTATTCTCTCCATTCCACTCCTCCAGGAGGACATCTCATGACGTCTCATGATGCACAAATGATAAAAAGGAGCCAATGGCAGCTTCCTCATCATGTCAGGGTTGAATACTCTTTCTCCTCTTCCAGTTTTTGCCTGAACATGTTATATTTGCTCACTGGTTAATTTTACTTTTTTTAAAAAAAAAATCACATTTCAACCCATTTTATATGTCAATAACGGCTCCTAAGCCCTCCCTACATTTTTTCCCCATTTTTTCAGCCTTGGTTTCTTTTGTCACTTCCTCAGGGAGTTAAGGGAAATGGAATCTGAAGCTGATAATAGGAACTCCAAGAAAGGAGATAAGGAAGTTTTCTGAAAGCATTTCTGAGTATACACGCACACACACTCTCTAATTCCTGTGACCAAAGAGCAATAAAAACAAATTTCTTTCTTTTTTGGGGGGGCATGAGGGGGAGATGGGCTCTGTGAACCTAGCAAACAAAATTTATGTAGAAAATGAGATATTAATCACCTGAATTTCCCCTTCAAAAAATAGTTTAGTTTCCCTTTCCTGGAGTCAAGTCACAACTCAGCAAATGTGTGGAAACAATTTCCAGGTACTTTATTTCCATGAACTTAAACTTAATAGCAAAGGGACTCATGTATATTTCATCCCTGCATGTGGTCAAGTATTAGGCAATGCTAATCTAAGAAAATCCATGAGATGAAGCAAAGTAATGCAGGCAGAAAGACACTAAGATACCCAAAATATAAATCCCATCCATTGGCCTTCTTTCCTGTTTGCCTCAACATTTAAAAACAGATACCAATCAAGAAGAGATTTACAATGTGTCTGATGCATCTAGGGGGGTAAAAATGGATACCCTGTGGCCTAACTAACAGGCACTACCAGTTGGAGTCGAAATGCATTGTGGGAAAATATCTGTAAATCTTATGTTTTAGTAAAAAATAATTCGTTTAAAAAGAAGAAGAAGAACCATTGTTTTGGGAGTATGCCAGTTTCCCCACATTTGAGTTTAGCTAATGCAGGCACAGAAATGCTATGCCCATAAGGACCTCTGATTTGAAATGCTTCCATGGGTAAAGTGTTTTATTACCATATAAACGTTTGGTTCAGTATCGAATTGACAGGAACATTACTGAATGAATTTCACTTAGCAATAATATACAGCAATCCAAGATGGGGAAAGACAAGTTTGTGATTAACTATGACTCACTTGATGGAGGTATGCCTAATTCTGATGGCAAGATTTCTCACTGCTAAAAGTTCTGCACACATTACTGCTCACTGAACCACCTTGGTGTCCAGAATGAGTGAGGGGGATAGAAAATGGACTCTAAATCCCTATAGGGGTCATTCAAAAAGAAGCGTACTCAGTGAATCAGTTTACCTCCTTGGAACCAAAACAATCAGATCAGACAACTGAACTCTTAGGTCATGAAATACCAGACTCTGAGATGACATCCTCAACCTCTGGAAAAAATGATACAGGGCACATCACTATGAAAATTAGATCTCCTAACTTAGCCCATAGCCTGAAACATCTTATCTTAGAAAAGTATTCTTACTTCATAGGGAAGCCTGGCTGGCAAGTGTCAACTTCTCAAAGCTAATATAGTTTATATAAAATAATAAATGCTAAAATAATGGCAGAGGATAAATACTAAATTATTATATTACTTTTATGTAATATAGTACATAAAAGTGACTTCATATACAGAGAGCAGAAGAAACTGAGGCTTAAAGCAGGACTCTTGAACTCAAAAGCCTACATGTCGCAGGCAGGTGCCGTAATCTGAAAGATTGGTTGGGTTAAATATTTAGGGAATGCAAAATACTAGCATAGTGCAGTCATTGATAGTAACAAGACCAGATTTTTAATCTTCCAAGAGAAGCCAGATATTTAATCTATCTGATTTTTATGTGAAGTTTCTAGATTTTCAAATGTTTCAAATTAATTTTTTTATAAAAAGAAAATTTTTACAGGTTAAAAAAGTTTAGTAAAAAATTTGGCCTGTGGGCTACTTTGCAAGCTCTAATCTAAAACACACTTTTAAACAATACAATAATAAAGAAAAAGCTTCTCATATAACAATGATTACACTAAATTACTGAGCCTTGGTTTCTGCTCTACCAAGAGGTACCAGTCTATGCTTGGAAGGGCGGGAGTGGCATCAGGGTACAAAATAAGCTTTCCCCAAATTACATATGTCTGAATTATCATCACCACTACCACCACCACCCCTGTGCCCATGGCAAATAAGGTTTGACTAAGGATGTGCAGCTTGCAAAAAGCTCCCGAAGATGATTAATGCCACAAACTTCCATCCTGGCGATGGCTGACTTTGAAGAAGTAGAAAGCTCTGGATAACTCTGAGGGGTGCAGCTAAGTGGTGAAGACCACAAAGTCACTAGGCCTAAGATATCAAATAGTATATATCAAGTGGCTCTAAAATAATAACTGCAAATGTCAAAGATGATAAGGAGACCACAGAAAGTATTACTAGTACATTAGCCATTTCAGCCTTATAGGCAAAGAGAAAAGCTGTCTCACTGTCTACTATGGAAGATTATAAAAACTGGATGCATTTTAAGAATGTGTACATGTAGTCACATGTGGATTTGTGGATATGTATATAAAAAAAAGCAAGAATAACATTTGGGCTATTTTAAGGTTTAGGTCTGCATGTTCATTGCCCAAGAACGGAAAAGAAAAGCAGTATCATATTACCACATGATGCCAGACTACATATAGGAAACAGAAAATGGTTACCAAATATTTTCACATTTTTCTACTTCCTAGCCTTAAAAAAAAAAACCCAGCACTTTTTATTATAAGGATTATGACATATTATTTTAAGATCTGCCATACAAATAAGAGAAATAAAGAAACATCTTCCGGTGACTTTGTGATGTCTCACTAATCTTTTGCTATTATTAAGCACTGCCTAATCTAACCCTGCTTTTAGTTTTAAGCTTGTGTTCTTCTAACTCACCTTGCACCTTGAAGTCAAAGTCTTCCAAGTCAGCTTTATGGTCAAAGCTGTTTCACAGTGGTTTATCCTCAGATGCCTGCAGCTTTTCTCTTTGGGACACGATATGTCTTTGACCTTGCTGGGGCTATCTTGGTAAATTACAGGAGCAGCTCCTTAATATCCTTCTGTTGCTGTTTTCCCAGCAAGTGGCAGAATCTGAAAAAGAGAGATTACAGGCATATAGTGCATCTTTACAGAACTTCGGTGAGCCTCAGGGTGACTGCCTATGGCCAATCAGAAAATTCCTTCCAATTTATCTTTTAAAGAGGAAGTTCACATGGTTACATGCCTCAGCTTTTTATCTCCTTTGTTCGCTTTTATGTAACTTCAAAGACGTAACCACTGACCTTCTCAGTAATCAGTAACATTCATAATTTACGTCTTACCCCAGAGCTTGGAGTATGAAAACTCTCAAGTGATACAGCAAATATTTCCTAAAAGGTGACAAAATATATTTTCCAGAACCACATTCAGCCCTCCAATTAAATATGTGACACCCAGGCATATTTTGTGGTGCAATGGTGCGATCTCGGCTTACTGCAGCCTCTGCCTCCCAGGTTCAAGTGATTCTCCTGCCTCAGCCTCCCAGGTAGCTGGGATTACAGGCATGTGCCATCATGGTCAGCTAATTTTTGTATTTTTAGTAGAGATGGGGTTTCACCATGTTGGCCAAGCTGATCTCAAACTCCTGACCTCAGGTGATCCACCCACCTTGGCCTCCCAAAGTGCTGGGATTACAGGTGTGAGCCACCATGGGTTTTTAAAAACAGTAAGTATGAAGTGGTTTCATCATACATGCACATAGATGTACAATCCCTAGTGCCCTGATAAAGACCCATTAAAAGTCTCTAATTTGCTGTTGAAGAGGAGAATTGTAGCCAAATTCCTAGGACAATCCTCTAGCAAGAAGAATGGACTCTATACATACTATCAAATAATATAATTTTCAACTTGACATAATTTCTTAAAAAGCAAAGAAAGAGTATGCTATGGTTTGGGTATAGTTTGTTTGGCCCCACCAAGTCTCATGTTGAAATGTGATCCTCAATGGTGGAGGTGAGGCTTGGTGGGAGGTGTCTGGGTCACAGGAGCAGATCGCACATGGATAGCTCAGTGCCACTCTGGGGGGATGAGTTCTCACTCTTATATCCCACAAGAACTGGTTGTTGAAAAAGAACCTGGAACCTCCCCTCTCTCTCTCTCTCTCTCTCTCACTTCCTCTGTTACTGTGTGATCTCTGCATAACAGCTCCCCTTCACCTTCTACCACGAGTGGAAGCAGCCTGAAGTCCTCACCAGAAGCAGATGCTGGCACCATGCTTCTCGTACAGCCTGCAGAACCATGAGCCAAATAAACCTCTTTTCTTTATAAATTAATCACCCTCAGATATTCCTTTATGACAACACAAATGGACTAAAACACAGTATTTTTACAAGAGAATAAACAAATTCACTGTAAGATAAAAGAAAAATCTGACAAGTAATCTAAAGTAGAAGTTACTCTCTGATCCTGAAACATGATAGACATTTTTCCTTCCAGCCATAAACCTCTATAGCAAGCTCGTTTATTCACAAGATAGCTTTAAAAATCACTCCCCAGGTTTGATTTCTTTTTTCAAGTGTATTCTTTCACTCTGTTTTAGTTTTCCTTTTTTTTTTTCTTATTGAGAAGGGGGAAAATGGACACACAAGCACATTCACACACACACACACACACACACATATATTTTAAGACTGACTTACTAAAACTACAAAAGATTTATATTCAGCCAGCATCTGGTGCCATGATTGCTCCCTTAAGGACCATCGTTCTGCAAAATTTTTTTTCTATCTCCCCTTCCACTTCTTTAAAGAAAAAAAAATTCTACTGTGTTGTACAACAATTCTGTGTACCTTGTAAGTCCTGAATAAAATTTAATTGTTGATTATGATGATGACATTGAATACTAAGGTTAAGGTCCATCAGGATTCTTTTTGTATGCTCAGCATTGCATCTTTTTATTTTCTGCACACACTATCAATCTATGCTCTTTAATCTCATTTAATTATAGGCAGATAGAATATGAATAGTCAGCTAGAGAAACTCCCCGAGCAGGCAGGGTGCAGTGGCTCACACTTGTAATCCCAGCACTTTGGGAGGCCAAGGTGGGCAGATCACCTGAGGTCAGGAGTTGGAGACCAGCCTGGCCAACAGAGTGAAACCCCATCTTTACTAAAAATACAAAAATTAGCTGGGCGTGGTGGTGGGTGCCTGTAATTTCAGCTACTCGGGAGACTGAGGCAGGAGAATCGTTTGAACCCAGGAGGTGGAAGTTGCAGTTAGCTGAGATCATACCATTGCAGTCCAGCCTGGGCAACAAGAGCAAAACCCCGCCTTAAAAAAAAAACAACAAAAACAGAAACTCCCTTAGCCACCTTTTCCTTGTTCCTTCCTATGATGAACTGCCAAGCTTTGGAAATGAAGGAGACACTAATAAACTAAGAGAAAAAAGAAAAGGCATGCTAAAGAGTCCCCTGTGCTATCCTGCAGCTTGTTTTGCTCACTCACCCCCATTCCTCTGTTCTAGTCTCATTCTCCATAAGTTCTTACCATTCTAAAATGGCAAGTGGGAAGGTAAAGCAGAATAGAAGACCATGGGGGTAAGATTAATGACTTCCTTTTCTTCACGTTCCCTCCACTAAGCAGCAGCAGCAGAGGGAAGAGATAAGACAGGTTGAATCTCACTAAGCGTATCTAAGGAATTCCTCCACCCTCTCCCATCACATCACATATGCTGTGTGTGTTTGTCCTTGGCTACTGTCTAGGTAAATCAAACCTTAGCCCAAGGAGCATCCATTTACTTCTTTCACCGTAGTCTTTGCCAATATATTCTTCAAAATCCAGCTCAAAATGAAAACTCCCAACTCCTTCACTGATCTTCCCAGTTAGGAAGAAGAAGCTGCTGAGTACTTTCGGTCAGTTCTATTTGTGTCGGGCTGTCCTGGCTTACAGTTTCATGTGCAGACTGTGTCTCTCCTACCATACTGTGTATACTCTGGGAAGCAGGGACTGGACCTTAATTTCGTGTGCACAATTTTTTTCCTTTTAAAGTTCTGGGGTACATGTGCAGGATGTGCATGTTTGTTACATAGGTAACGTGTAGCATGGTGGTTTGCTGCACCTATCAACCCGTCACCTAGGTATTAAGCCCCACATGTATTAGCTATTTTTCCTGATGCTCTCCCACCCACCAACCCCCCCACACAACAAACCCCAGTGTGTGTCGTTCCTCTCCCTGTGTCCATGTGCTCTCATTGTTCAGCTCCCACTTATAAGTGAGAACATGTGGTGTTGGTTTTCTGTTCCTGTGTTAGTTTGCTGAGGATAATGGCTTCCAGCTCCATCCATGTCCGTGCAAAGGACATGACCAAATACAGACACACAGACCAATGGGACGGCATAAAGCACTCCAAAATAAGACTGTACCTCAACAACCATGGGATCTTTGACAAACCTGACAAAAACAAGCAATGGGAAAGGATTCCCTATTTAATAAGTGATGCTGGGAGAACTGGCTAGCTGTGTGCAGAAAATTGAAACTGGACCCCTTCCTTACACCTTATCCAAAAATTAACTCAAGGCAGATTAAAGACTTAAAACCTAAAACTATAAAAACCCTAGAAGAAAATCTAGGCAATACCATTCAGGACGTAGGCATGGGGAAAAATTTCATGATGAAAACGTCAAAAGTGGCTGGGCACATGACTCACACCTGTAATCCCAGCACTTTGGGTGGGGAGGGCGAGGCAGGTGGATCACCTGAAGTAAGGAGTTAGAGATCAGACTGGCCAACATGGCAAAACCCTGTCTCTAATAAAAAATACAAAAATCAGTGGGGCTCGATGGCACATGCCCATAATTCCAGCTACCAGGGAGGCTGAGGCAGAATTGCTTGAACCCGGGAGGTGGAAGTTGCAATGAGCCTAGATCGTGCATTGCACTCCAGCCTGGGCAAGAGTGAGACTCCATTGCAAAATAAATAAATAAATAAAAGTCAAAAGCAATTGCAACAAAAGCAAAAATTGACAAATGAGATCTAATTAAACTAAAGAGTTTCTGCACAGAAAAAGAAACTATCATCAGAGCAAACAGACAACCTACAAATGGGAGAAAATTTTTGCAATCTATCCATCTCTGACAAAGGTCTAATAACCAGAGTCTGCAAGGAACTTAAACAAATTTACAAGAAAAAAACAAACAGCCCCATTAAAAATTGGGCAAAGGACATGAGCATACACTTCTCAAAAAAAGACATTTATGCAGCCCTGCGCACAATTTTTAACTCTCACACTTACTGTGTGTTAGAGTTTAAAATGGAAATTTACAAGGTTTTGACCTACATGTATTTTGTAAGAAACCAACCTATTATTGTCCATTTTGCTATTAAGTGCACAAAAGTGTATGTTTTCACACAATGCATATGAAATGTCAAAAAAAAACAGAGGTTTTGGCTTGTTCCGCAACTATAATTAATGTTCCTGTGACTATTCTGTACAACCTTCAAAAAGACAACCAAGATGAAGTGTAGTACCCAGTATAACCTCCAGGGGAACTGAGTACTCTGAGTTAAAAATTACCACCACATTATCAACACATGGTCCAGTCATAACCCATCATCTCTGATAGTTACTCAAGCCAAAAATATGAGAAACATTTGTCTTAATTCAGCTTCAAAAGCTTGATTAGGACACACAGGCTTATATAGTCATAGTTACATTCCAAATTTCCAGGTGACATATATTAAGTTAATTAGAAAGCCAGAGTTCACTAAGTGGCAACCTCATTTCAATTAAGAAATTACACTGGGTTGGCAGGGCACGGTGGCTCACACCTGTAATCCCAGCACTTTGGGAAGCCAAGGCGTGTAGATCACGAGGCCAAGAGATCCAGACCATCCTGGTCAACATGATGAAATCCCATTGCTACTAAAAATACAAAAAAAAAATTAGCTATGCGTGATGGCACATGTTTGTAGTCCCAACTACTTAGGAAGTTGAGGCAGGAGAATCGTTTGAACCCAGGAGGCAGAGGTTGCAGTAAGCCAAGATTGCACCACTGCACTCCAGCCTGGCAACAGAGCGAGACTCCATCTTAAAAAAATAAAGAAAGAAAGAAAGAAATTATGCTGGATATTGTTTTACCTTGCACATAAACTGCATGCAGGGCAGAAGTCCAAAGGTGATAAGCATATAAAGTTTAAGTCTGATTACTGCTTGTGACAAAATACACTGACGATTAATTCTTAAAGCCATAGTCAACAAATACCCTAGTTAAGAAATATACTCAGAAAGAGGAAGATTCTGTTTCTTTTAAAAAGTATAACCAAAATTGATATGTGTGTGTGTGTGTGTGTGTGTGTGTGCGCGCGCGCGCGTGCAGGCATGCGTTTTCTTTTCATACAGCATATCTGGTTTTAACAGAAACACATTCGCAATAGGAATCATGTTCTATTTAAACATATCCTCTGTAGATCAAAAAGGATCCTAACATTCTCTTCCTAAGTCATTAATAAATAAAAGTTGTAAAGGTTAAAAAGGTTGATTTAAATAAAGTTTCCCACACTAACCAGTACTAACCAGTGGGCATCTGTGGAAAATCTCATTCAGGAGAATTTAGTGATTTGGCAATGGTTCCTTCTGGATGGCTCATTCAGGAAGCAAATGATCCATTATCTTTGCAACAGAGTTTTTCCTTTAAGCTATGTGACTAATCCTCCCACAGCCTGGATTTTGCCCACATGTTCTCGTCTAGTGCATTCCCTGCACATTCCTGTCCTTATCCAAGTCCATCAGAGATCATGATGTATTCTACCAAAGATTAGACGGTCCTATGTAGCTCCTAAGTAAAGGCATATAATGCAAAATGGAGACAAGATAAAGCAAGCCCCAGCACTCTGTACAATAATAAAGATTCTTTAAAATGGTAAAGACAACCAGAAGAGTTATCTATGTAATCTGGATAGCAAAGTCTATTTCATACCAAAAAGGAAACACAAGACACTTTTGATCATTTTCTCACGTAAGTGGGCCATGGTTTTATTTCAATGCTCACACCATTTCTACAAAGAAGGATTGGTCTTAATTTAGGGTTCAACATCCTAAATTGCTTTTCTAGAAAACTGTAGCCCAATACACAGTACAACACTTTTTTTACTATCTTGCCTACTTTGCCTGTTGCCACCACTAACTGCATTAGTTAGTGAAAAGATAATTGTTTTGCTTTTTCCCATGGGAAGCAATGTTTAGACAAGAAATTGATTTTTCTTTTCCTACCTATGAAAGTTTCAAGTTTACTGAGGGTGTCTAAGTCTCTGGAGAATATAGTTTAAGTGCTACAACTCAATAGGTTTTATAGAAACAGGTTGTGCTGGGATAACTTCCTGAAGATGAGAAACATAAACTTCAGTCATTCTTACCTAGTAACTACTGTGGCTTTCTTGTTAATGAGTAAAAAGCAAAAGACATTTAACTTCAGAAGGTATCTTATTTCTTCGAATCCGAGTCACAGCACCAGAAAGAAAAAAAAGAAAAAAAAAAAAAAAAGAAAGGTATCTTGTCTCATTAATGCTAGTACATATCAAAGAAGTTTAAAATTCACAAGCTGAAATAACATATCAGAGTTTTCATATCCACCACTAAGTATCGATTGATTAATCCACTACAGTAAGTTAATTGTGTAGTTATATATAAACATCAAAACCAGACACTAAAGAGGATCTAGAAATGTAATAATCAACAAAAACCAGGCTCCTGCCCTTAATAAATTTAGAGTTTGAGCCCTAGATAACAGGAAAAGGTATGTGAATAATATTTTTAAGTTACAAAAGCAGAGTATGTGCTATGAATATTCATGGCATGAAAATAATAATTCTGGTTTGGCATTTGTGGGCTTGGGGGGAATCAGATCAGAAGTTCCTCAAAAGAGGAGGCATTTGAAAGATGAGTAGATCAGGCAGAAAATGGACACGAGGGATGAATAAAGGACATTTCAAACAGTGAGAAAAGTGTATGAAAATCAAGAGATGGGAAAGTGTAGTCTGTAGTTCCAATGCTCAGAGCTTAGGGAACAAAGGAGGAGAGTAGGGGAGGGGAAGCCGGAGAAAAGGTTTGGAACAATGTGGAAGGTCTTAAATGCTGGTGAGAGACTGAATTTCACTGTGTAGGCTGTAAAGAACAGGAGCAAAGTTCAGAACAGGAGAACCACGTGATCGTACTTCAGGGAGGGAGATCCAGCCGTGGAACAAACGGGAGGAAAAAGGCAAGCAAGAACCTCGGAAGATCAGAAGGGAGGATGAAGGCAACGCGGGGGACAAACCAAGAACTAGCAATGGACAGGACAGAAGGTGAACCTAGACGTTCTCACATATTTCTTGTCTTAGCAAAATAATCAGTGAGAAATAAAACATTATTTTCAGAAACATGATCAAAGTATAACAAGATATTTTATTTATAAATGCTAATAAACTATATACACTAATAAACAAATTTGCTCAACACAAACATAATTTTCTCAATCTATCACAGTTCTATCATTTAGCCCATTTTTTCAGATTGTTTTTGTTTGCATATAACTTAGATCTAATTGATATTATATATCTGAGGGTAGGGAAAGTGTTTTCTTTCTTTGAAATTCAAAAGCCAAGCACAGGAAGGATCTGGCATTTATTAACCATTCAAAGATTTTTTTCCCCCAAATTAAACAGTACTGTTAATGCTGACAAAAATTCAGATGACTGATCATACAGCTAAGAATTCTGAGTAGAGGCTATGTAAAGGAATCTGAAATTTTATTACTCCCTTGACAACATCTGTGTGAAATCCAAAGAATAAATATCACAGAAACGGCTCAACAGTTCTATTATTCAATTGAATAAAATTTTATTTAAAAAAATTTTTATTAAAAAAACTTCATTAATTCCAAAGCATCATAAACATGCTTAGGACACATCCTAACCTTCTGAAAGAAGTATGCTCTAAAGAAAGAGTTAGCAAACTTTTTCTAAAGGTCCAGATCAGTAAATATTTCAGATTTTATGCAGTCTACCCCTTGATGAAACTACTCAACTCTGCTGCTGTGGCAGGAAAGGAGCCATAGACAATATGTAAATGAATGAGCATGGCTATGTTCCAGCAAAACGTTACTTATAAAAAAGTGGTGGGTACCTACTGTAGTTTGCTGACCCCTGCCTAGCAGAGAATTCTGTGGTGGCTTGATATGGTTTCATTGTTCTTGCTCCTCAATGCACATAACTCTGATGAAGTGGTTTAAAAAATTATTGTGAGAAAATGGGCTCCAAAAATAAAAATCTCCACTTCCAGTGAAGTAATAAAAGAGAAAACAAAATGAAAGAGTTTCTGAGGAAGCAATGGATTCACAGAGACAAAGAGAAGTTCAGGGGAACTTATAAAGAGAATGTAAAGGCTGGGCACAATGGCTCACGCTTGTAATCCCAGCACTTTGGGAGGCCCAGGCGGGTGGATCACTTGAGGTCAGGAGTTCGAGACCAGCCTGGCCAACATGGTGAAACCCCGTCTCTACTAAAAATGCAAAAATTAGCTGGGCATGGTGGTGCGCACCTGTAATCCCAGCTCCTTGGGAGGCTGAAGCAGGAGAATCACTTGAACCTGGAAGGCAGAAGTTGCAGTGAGCCAAGATCGCATGACTGTACTCCAGCCTGGGCAACAGATCGAGCCTCCATCTCAAAAAAAAAAAAAAAAAAAAAAAAAAGAATGTAAAATTTGATGATCTCTCAGATTACTGCTAATACAGTTCAACATTTATGCTAAGTAGAAATTTTAAAAAATGTGACTCATGAAACCATTTCAGGGGATGCTCCAACCAATGCTTTTTAATTGAGAGAAAACTTCAGGGAAAGCTTTAACTATCACATAAAAATATTTAAGAACTGCATGAATCTTGACAGAATATTTTGCATGAGAGAGGCCCAGGGAATTGAAAAATTTATGAAAGTCTCAGATCATATTTCCGTCATGAATTATGATGATCATACTATATTTATTTGATATAGCAGGGGGGAAGTAGAAAATGCTACCATTAAAGCTTACTAATCTATATTTAAATCTTTAAAAGTTAAAAACTATCTTAAGTCAATTACATTTGCTTAACGATGCTATTGCTAATTTACCATTGAAAGTGACTTACTAGCTATGTGACCTTGTGAAAATTACTTGACTTCTCTGTGCCTCACGTTGCTCATCTGGAAAAAGTAGTTCTTTCAACGAATTGCCTGAGGATTAAGTAAATTAATGTACGTAAAGTGTTCAGAACAGTCCGGCATAGGGGAGTGTTCAAATGCTATGCTGCTGCTGCTGCTGCTGCTCCCCTGCGTCTCTTCTCCCCAAGTCAGCTTTACTGGTTCCTCCTTCCCCCCACCCCCACCCTTTTTTCTCCCTTTGGCTTCTCCTGGGTGACTCTGTCTTACTCTGAGGGCTTAAAGCTATCATTTGCTAGAGACTGCTCAATCAGTCTCCTCAATGCTGACCCCTTTTCCAGATTGCATTTCCAATTTCCTACTGTCCATTCCATTGAAATATATCAAGGGCACGTGAAACTCAGTGTGTTCAAAAATCAAACTCATTATGATTATTATTTTTATTAGGACAGAGTCTCATTCACTCTCTCTCAGGCTGTGGTGCAATCTTGGCTCACTGCAACCTCTGGCTTTTGGGTTCAAGTGATTCTCCTGTCTCAGCCTCGTGAGTAGCTGGGATTACAGGCGCCACCACCATGCCCAGCTAATTTTTGTAGTTTTAGTAGAGACGGAGTTTCACCATGTTGGCCAGGCTAATCTCGAACTCCTGACCTCAAGTGAGACACCCGCCTCAGCCCCTCAAAGTGCTGGGATTATAGACATGAGCTACCACGCCTGTCCCCATTATCTTTCTAAGCTTGTCCCTTTCCTTTCCTTGTGTTTCCTTAGTTAGTGACATCACTATGTATCCTTAAATCATGATAGAAAATACTTTTCCATTACCATTTCATTTCTCTGCTCCCAATCATCATCTCCTCCAGGCCATCTTTCATTGTCATCGGAGTTATCTTTCTTAAAACATAGATTTGATCATGTTATCCTCTTGCTCAATTACTCTCTATTGCTTGGGGAAAAGATCTATGAACCTAGGAATACGCTTCAGAGACTCTGGAAAGTGTCTGAAATTAAATATAAAAATTTATGCGTCCTTGATTTAAAAAAAAATCATGGAATCTGTCCTAGAAGACAATTTTTAAACTGCTCAGCAGGGTAAAATCTGCAATTTAAGTTGATCCTAGTCACACGCCTATATCTGAAACATACTATTGTGTGGACAACAAAAGGGATGTAAATATATTTCTGGTGTCTGGATATTGAAATATTGGTTTGAAATTTCTTATATGCAAAGTTTCCACATTATAGAGAATACATGGTCATAAATATATAGACACACATGGTGTTTACTTAACTAAATCTAGGGACACCCTTACTGGTATCTTTGGATTTGAATGAGATCAATGATAAAGACATGAGTCCTATGTTCAAATCCTGGCTCAACTAATTACCAGTAATGTGACCTTGGGCAAGTTACATAGCTTCTGTTCTATGATCTGTGAAGATGGAAGGAGTAACAGTACCTCCTTTTTGGGATTATTCTGAGGATTAAATTAGTTTATTATGTATAGTTTATATATTAGTTTATGTATAGCACTTAAGACTACATAAGTGCTTACTATTATTGTAATTATTATTATTTTTTTTTAAATTGCATTTTAGGTTTTGGAGTACATGTGAAGAACACGCAAGATTGTTGCATAGGTACACACATGGCAGTGTGATTTGCTGCCTTCCTCCCCATCACCTATATCTGGCATTTCTCCCCATGCTATCTCTCCCCCAACTCCCCACCCCCCTGCTGTCCCTCCCCTATTTCCCCCCCCAACAGACCCCAGTGTGTGATGCTCCCCTCCCTGTGTCCATGTGTTCTCATTGTTCAACACCCACCTATGAGTGAGAACAGGTGGTGTTTGATTTTCTGTTCTTGTGTCAGTTTGCTGAGAATGATGGTTTCCAGGTTCATCCATGTCCCTACAAAGGACACGAACTCATTGTTTTTTATGGCTGCATAATATTCCATGGTGTGTATGTGCCACATTTTCCCTGTCCAGTCTATCATCGATGGGCATTTGGGTTGGTTCCAGGTCTTTGCTATTGTAAACTGTGCTGCAATGAACATTCGTGTGCATGTGTCCTTATAGTAGAACAATTTATAATCCTTTGGATATATACCCAGTAATGGGATTGCTGGGTCAAATGGAATTTCTATTTCTAGGTCCTTGAGGAATCGCCACACTGTCCTCCACAATGGTTGAACTAATTTACACTCCCACCAACAGTGTAAAAGTATTCCTATTTCTCCACATCCTCTCCAGCATCTGTTGTCTCCAGATTTTTTAATAAACAAGCCCATTCAAAAGTGGGCGAAGGATATGAACAGACACTTTCCAAAGAAGACATACATGAGGCCAACAAACATATGAAAAAATGCTCATCACTGGTCATTAGAGAAATGCAAATTAAAACTACAATGAGATACCATCTCACGCCACTTAGAATGGCGATCATTATTGTAATTATTTATTGAAAGCCAAGACTCAAGTTTGCAAGAGATAATCACAGAGCAAAAAAAAATTGACCTAGCCCACATAAGCCTCAAGCTTTAATCAACTGAGTTAATTAGCCAGAGAATACTAACAAAGATGGCCCTTTTCACTAATGTTTTTATCAATTGAAAAGTGTTTCGAGCCTATCTGATAAAATTCTTTTACTAGCTTGCAATAACTAAAAATATCAGCTCAGAATATTTCCAAGGCACACTATAGGTACACTAAAAGAATTACTTTGAATAGAAAACAGCCAGAGCTGCTCTTCCCTGGGCAGCAAATCAATGGGCATCTCATTGCTTACCATGTGTCCAATGTGAAGGGAAAATGCTAAGTAGGAAATTGGGAAGAAAGAAAAAGGAACTCAATGACTCAGCTTTCAAACAAGCTGGTGTCTTGTTTGCCAGAGATATGGGGTATTAGGCATTAGCAACACACACCTGGCCAAGAAAAAAGCTGTGAAATGTAGATCCCAACATCATCAAATCTAAGGACAAATTAAAATAAGTGCATGCTGTACACCTTAGCTGACTTTCTCTGAGTGGTATGGTTATGCGATACATTTGGGACTGCCTCTATTGAAAGTTTTCAGCCAAAAAATGCTATTTTCACCCATACTATATATATTGCAGTTGTATAAACAGTATTATTTTTTCCCCAACAAACTCCCGAAAGGATCACTTTACTGTTTATTAATGGCATAGTAATCAGATCTTAGGTTAAAATACCTTTTATTTACTTATTTACCTTTTTTCTTGAGACAGGGTCTCACTTTGTCACCCAGGCTGGAGTGCAGTGGCACGATCTGAGCTCACTGCAACCTTGACCTCCCAGGCTCAAGCGATCCACCCACCTCAGCCTCCCAAGTAGCTGGGAATACAGGCATGCACCACCATGCCTGGCTATTTTTTGTATTTTTTTGTTGAGATGGGGTTTCACCATGTTGTCCAGGCTGGTCTCGAACAGTGAATGTGAAGCTCTCATGATTCACCCGCCTTGGTTTCCCAAAGTGCAGGGACTACAGGCATGTGCCACAGCATCCAGCCATGTTAAAATACTTAAGTTAATATTGAAACTAGGGAAAGAGAGAATGAAGCCGAAGTTCCTTCACTTTACTATTAAAGATCCTCCATGATCTTACCTCAACTAACTTTCCACCTTACTCTTCCAGGATATACTTCTTAAAATCTTCAAGCAAATGAAACGGCTTGCAATTCCCACAATCATATTCACTCTTTGCCCACTCTGTGCATTTCCTCTACCTAGAACGGTCTTCCAATTACATCTCTGAAGTCCAAATCCCATCCTTTTCAGGCCCTGTCTGGATGACATGAAGCCATTCTCTGTGGCTCAGTGGAAGAAATTATCCAGGTTCTTAAACTTTCACAACTTTCACTCAGCACCTCTGGGACTTTCCTCAGTCCATCTTGATCAAAGTTATTGACACGTGTCTTTTCTTTTCAAGACTGGATGTTCTCTGAGGGCAATGTCTTCAACTGACTCCATCTTTGTAGTCCCACATGCACCATGTGAACATATGCCCATGGCAGGTGCTCATGATTTTTGCTACGGTATTCATTATATACATTCTTTAAAGTAGAAACATGTTGGTCACATGCAAACTGAGGTCAAAATAATGTTTAATCCAAATGGACAAGTACATGCATTCAGATAAGTTTTGCTGAAGAAAGACTTCAGTTTAAAAGATACACAATGAGACTTGTTTTCTTGTGAAGCAAGCTGAGAGAAGAGAATTGTAACGTTAATCCCCAGGGCATTTACCAACTAGTGATCTGCCAATAGCTACTAACAGTGGTGCATTAAAAGCTGACTTCCCATTCCTGTAACTGATAATATACTTTAATATACTTCCAAGTTAGATAAGTCATAAGATAGCTGACCGTGTCTTTTACCTGCTGCAAACCTATAACACTGTTTGCCTCTAGGGCTTTGGATCAAGAACTCTTAAGACCTGCATATACAGTGATCATTTCATCATCATCTCTAATATGCCTTTAATGCTAAATATCCAAGGATCAAAATGCAAAAATTAGAGAATCTGATACATAACAGAGCCCACAAGTACCAAGACAGGGTAAGATTAACAAAAGTATATCTAAACATTGGCAGTCTGATACTACTTGGGCAGAAGTTGACAAGTCCTAACATGGCACTTGGCACTATCTGAAATGCTTTTTGGATCTCAAAGTAGAGGCTGACTTCACTCTTATGTGAAGCTCCAGGGCTGTGCTGATTGGCAAGTTCTTGCTAGACCACTGGACAGCTGCCCACTGTCTGCAGTCCTGTGTTTATAGATGACATTTCTCTGCCTACTCAGTTCAAAAACTGTTACATAAATGAGTTTCAATATTCACTCTTGGGCAAAAGTAATTTTCCTAAGCCTCAAATCCTGAAAGAACAGACAATCTGAGTCCTAAACCAGATGAACGAACAGACTTTTACAGAATAGTCTTGACTAAGTTGTGCTAATGGGAAATGTTCTGTTGGGTCCGTCTCTCTGTTAGGGCTTTCATACTGATGACATCTGAACATCAGTCTACAATATTATGTTTCTAGTATCTATTGGATTACTGGAAAGGCAACTGAATCCCTGGGCAGGGAGCAGGAGATTCTAAGCATTTTAACTGAGTCAGTCTTTAAAATAACTATTATATGTATTCTTTAAAGTAGAAACATGTTGGCCACATGCAAACTGAGGTCAAAATAATGTTTAAAATTATTAATAAATTAGGTAAACACTGCTAGTGGCATTACCATAAATTATACAATGTTTTTGAAATGATAAAATAGACCCTCAACAAGTCTAAGGTTTGTATACTCTGTATCATTTTTCCTATACAGCTTCTGCTGAATAACCTGAGCTGAATTTCTCTTTGTTTTGTTTTTATGTATCCCTATTGTTAAGCAGCTGAATTTCTCGAGTCAGTTCTTCAGCCTCCCAGTCTACTTTGACAGAATTATTTCAAACTGCCCCATTTCTTAGGCCTCTTGCTGTATCTCACTTCATCTGCATTTCCATTTGGTTTCCACAGTGCCTTGTTTGCTCATTACAGCACAGCAAAATTTAACAACTAAATCAGGCATATTAGCATTCTTATGACTAAAGCTTCCTGTATTTAAATAGATAGTATTGGCAGTAAAATTGAAACAAATTTTAAAATGCCGAGACAGTGAACAACGCCATCTATTACAATTCAAAGCTGTTCTTCTGGACATGTAATTTGATGTCATAGGCTGATTAAAAAAAAACTGGATAGGGCAAACAAGGCAGACTATGTTATCACATAACCTCAATTTCCATGAAATTGAGAGCTTCTTTGGGGCACAAGTGGACATCTGTGGACTGTCAAGACAGCATAGGCTTTGGAGTTAAACTGACTCAAATCCCAGTGTTGATGTTTTCTCACTTTGAAACCCTGGGCAGGTTACTCAGCCTATCTAACCCTCAGTTTCCTCATCTGTAAAATGGGGATTTGGCCCGATAAAACCTAGTTCAAGTTGCTTTTGAGACTATAGGTAAGGTGTTCAGGGCCTAGTACTGTAAACTTTCTAATCAGATCAACTAATACCAGGTTAACATTTTTTCTTTTTCAAAACCAAGGCCAATGGATTACTCTAACACTTCTATGTACATCACACTTTCTTCACACTAAAAAATTGCCATCTCTGGGAGAAATTAGATCCCCAAGTGATTAAAATGTTCATATCAAACGTCCAACTTTTGTGAGGCTCAGAGAAATAAAGACCATGAATTTAGAAGTTCAAAGCACCACAAAGAAGAGGCAGCTGTCATGCGGTGAGCGGCTAAAAGCCCAGTGTCTGGAACCATGTAGGTTCATATTCCTACTCTGCCGCTTTCCAGCTGTGTGACGTTGGGAAAGGTATGCCTCCTCTCCATTCCTTGGTTTCCCTATCTGTGAAATGGCACTACTAAGAAAGTGTCCACTTCACAGAGTTGTAATGAAAATTCAACAACACTGCCTGGTACATAGGAAGTACTCAATGTTACCTTTTATTATTCTTAAAGCAGCTTTGCCCAAAAGTCACATTGCACATATTTCCAGATTCAAATTATTCATAGTCATGCTTCATGATTCTCCCTGTTCATCCCTCTCCCCCACAAAAAGAAAATACGAGGTCATCTTTGATAAGGGAGCCAAGTTAAAGAATTTAAATTGTGCCTGATTGCTGTTCTCCGTCGTATGGACCTGACCTGAGCCTACCCCCAATCCTGCTGCAGGCTCCTATCACAGGCTCCCTCTTTACTACGGGGCAGTCTACAAGCCTGACCCACTCAGGGAACAAAGAGAGGCTGTGGCCACTAACCCATACCTGGACCAGCCAGTGTGTTATTGCCCGCCCTGCCTGACATTCTTGGTTTTATTCTGCAGCAGTAGTAAAGCAAGAGTTACCGGCACAGAGCAAACTCTCAATTAAGTTGGGATGAATGACATGAACCTGAGAAGTGATAAAGCTGGGAGCTTTGATCTCCATAAAGGCCAGAATTCAGTAACTGGCTGCCACTATGCTTTTCCTATATTTGCCTTCCTAAGTGATGGCCCTACCTCAGGATCCACTTGAATACTGATCGAATGCCTGTATTGTGCCTGGACCTGAGCATGTGGCAGTGAGAAATCAGATACTGTTTCTGCTCTCTGGAGCTTACTCTGTAATATAACAAGGCCCTGGAAGGGGAGAGGCAGGGTTCGGAGTCTGGAAATATGAGTAATACTAACACTGGGAAAAATTCATTCCCTCCCTCCCTTGGGTTGCAATGACCAGAGTCTTTATACATTTTAAATGAACTCTACTGACACCTACGAAACAGTTAAGAATCCGTATTTAAACTCTCTTACATTACTGGTGGAAACATAAGTTGGTATGACCACTCGAGAAAAAAGTCTGACAACATCTTCTAAAGGTACGAAGACTCTATGACCCACGAATTCCACTTTATATACCCAAGAGAAGAGAGTGTTTATACCCATTAAAAGAAAAATTGTTCATACTAGCTTTACAAACATTCCCAGGAGCCCCAAACTTAAACTAACCCAAATGTCCAGTAACAACAGAATATTGTGGGAGCTTCCAGGTTGGCAAACACAATGAAGTCCTGGAAGAGTGAAACACCCAAAGTGGGCATGGACGCTCTACATGCCCTCCCTGCCTGTCCCCTCATGTCTTTCCCTATACCTCTCTTCCGTCTGGCTGTTCCTCAATTGTATCATTTATAATAAACTGGTAAATGGTATTAATGAAGAGTTAAATGAGCAGAGAACTATACCATGGCCCGCCAATACTGACACACAAGAAAACAGGTCTACGCAAAGCAGTACGAATCAATCCAAAAAGCATACCCTCAGCACAAACACAAAGTTGCAGTTTGAAGCTCAGTGCAGATACAATCATGCAGGAAGCACTGGAGGCCATCTTAGGACACTGGGGCAAAAAGTCCCAAGATGGATGCCACATGTTCAGGATGGAGGAAAAAAATGGGCAGGGGTGTCACTTGCTGCCATCTCTGAGCTCCCTGCCAACCCAGATGCGGACCTGCCTCAATTCTCTGGTTATAGGGAAGAATAAATGTCTCTATTTTCTGAAAAAAAGACAGAATATTGTGGAATAGTCATATGATGAATAATACACAGAAATGAAAAAGAATGAATGACTGATTCATGCAACAGCATGCAACAACATGGATGAATTTCAACATAAAAGAGGACTACTGCATAATTCCATTAATATGAAGTTCAAAGACAGGCTACAGTAATGTGTGCTGACGGCAATCAGAATGGCACTCCAAGGGAAGTATGGACTGAAGAATTCATGAGAGAACTGTCCAATATGCTAGAAATGTTCTATAGCTTCATCTAGAGGTGGTTTTGTGTATCCATATAGATATAAGAAGTAATCGTACTTACATTTAAGATGTGTATAGTTTACTATATCTTTTAGAAAATTTAAATAAGGGCCAGGTGCAGCGGTTCATGCCTATAATCTCAGCACTTTGGGAGGCTGAGGCGGACATATCACCTGAGGTCAGGAGTTCGAGACCAGCCTGGCCAACATGGTGACACTTACCCCTACTAAAAATACAAAAATTAGCCAGGCTTGGTGGTATGCACCTGTAATCCCAGCTACTCTAGAGGCTGAGGCAGGAGAACCTGGGAGGTGGAGGTTGCAGTGAGCTGAGATCGTGCCATTGCACTCCAGCCTTGGTGACAAAAGCAAAACTCTGTCTCAAAAAAAAAAAAAAAAAGATAAAAGAAAATGTAAATAAGCTAAAAGTACCATATTTACTTTAAAACCTTTAGTGTTCTCCAGCCTTGAATCAGTCATTCATTCACACACTCATTCATTCATCTCAATATTTACTCAACACCTACCACTATGGTAAGCACTGCAAGCCCACCATGCATGGTCTTCATCATTAGGAAGTATGGAGATTAGTGGAGAAAATCACTTCACTGACAGCATCATTCATTTAGCAATAAATCACACACTAATTTCTGACACCTCATCTGTTCCTTTTTTTTTTTTTGCTGTTACTTGACATTTTATATGTTGCTTATATTTACAGCTCCTCTCAATTTAAAATGTAAATTCCTTGGTTGTTCCAAACTTTTGTATGTTGTTAAATGCCTAGAGCAGTGTCTTACACACAGCAGGTATGTGACAATTTCACATTTCACATGTTACATCACAGTACTTTTCTTGGCCTCAAGTTTTCTGGCCAATGTTCTTTTCCCTGGGTTTTCACTTTTCTCTGCTCCTGATGTAACCTGAAAATCACTTACTAGAATGATATGTGGCTTATACTTACATATATCCTACAAAAAGAGTGTTAGATATAGCTTTTGTTGTTTTCAGTTTTCTTTTAAGAACCCTTTGATCCTATAACAGAGCTTAAGAGTAGGGAGAGTTGAAGTGGAGAAAGTAAAGAGATAATAGATAGACTCATGTAATTGAAGAAAATGATAAACCTTGTTTTTTTTTTTTTTTTTTTTTTTGAGATGGAGTTATACTCTGTTGCCCAGGCTGGAATGCAGCGGCATGATCTTGGCTCACTGCAACTTCCGCCTCCCAGGTTCAAGTGATTCTCCCGCCTCAGCCTCCTGAGTAGCTGGGACTAGAGGCATATGCCACCATGCCTGGCCCATTTTTATATTTTTAGTAGAGACGGGGTTTCACCATGTTGGCCAGGCTGGTCTCGAACTCCTGACATCAGGTGATCCACCTGCCTCGGCCTCCCAAAGTGCTGGGATAACAGGCATGAGCCACCGTGTCTGGCCTAAACCTTGTTTTGACAGTTTGCAATACATTGGCAAAAACAAAAAGAGCCATGTCTCTCTGGCTCCCCTCCCCCACCCTGTTCAAGGCCCCACCCGACACCATCTGTATCAACATGCCCAGAAAACACCCTTGTGTATGACACAGAGAATGCCAGTCTTATCTGTCTCCTAGTATTTTTTTTTAAGTGCAACTCTTCTAACGGTCACTAATGAGGAAAAGATTTAAAAGTACCAGGGAAAAGCTTGGACCCCAAAATCAAATGTAGTTAACAATAGTGATATTGCTCTCACAAATGGGGGCAAGTTGAAAGAACTTTGAATTGCTTTAGTTTCTTACTTTTCTTTTCTGTGGTCTTGTTGCACATAGTGATTCTTGAAGCCACCTGTTACCACTGGAGTGAAGAGACTGTGAGGGGCAGTGCTCTGAGGTCTCAGCCTCGCTCCACGTGCTAAGGCATTGTGTTCATGTTCCTGCTGACCTGTGGCATCTGAGCAACTGAGTACCATCTGCTCCCTCACAAGAGCCATGTCCACCTTACAGACGGAGCAAGCTGATCAACCACAAGCCCCGTGGCTTCCGCAGCAGAGCGTGCTGACATAACAGAACTGGCTTCTGTTTGGTTCTTTCACTGTTCAAAGGGAGAATCCCAGATGCTATAGGATTTCACTTTCTGTCCTCTTCTGAGACACTAGCTCACTGTAAATTATAAGGTTTCATCCTGGGTGCAATCACCGTAAGTCATACTCCAAGTTGTAACAGGTCAATAAACAGCTGAACAGTTGGTGTTATCCTACAAAATTCAGAAACACACATATATGGGGCTTCAATAGTTCACTGGGCTTACCGCGGTCTTCTTGGTATTGAGACCAGCATCCCCAACCGGCCCTGTGAATCTCGGTGTGATCTTCCCCTGCTTCCTTCCTGGCCTCATCCCACACCATGTTACCCTTCCTCTTAATTCCTAAAGCACATTCCGTTTCCTTGGCCTGAAAAATACTTCTTTCCCTTTCCTTACCATCTAGTTAATCCCACTTCAGCCTGTCAGTTCCCTGGGGAAGCATTCTCTGATCCTGCAGGCTGAGCCGGATCTCTCTGCTTTGCAGTCTCATAGCACCTGCATTTTTGTTTTAGCATTTATCACAGTTTGCAATTAGAGCTTTCTGTGATATTTTTCAGGCATATGTTTTAACCCACTAGTCTGTAAGCTTCTCAAAGCTACATGATGCTCAATAAACATCTGTAGAACAAAGTGGAGGAGGAATGAGAAAAGGAAGAAAGGAAAGAAAAAAGATAGAGAAGGAAACGGGAGTGAGAGAGAAAGAAAATAAAAAATCAAAGTTCATGAATGCAGTGCCTGCTCCAGTCTTGTCCGATTTTGGCCAATGAGAGGGCCTTAATCTAACCCAGATTAGACTCCCCCACCTAAAGGCTGCCATGCTTCCAAGAGCTGGAATAAATCTTCCCACTTAAAGCCACCACAAAAAAGAACCACTAACCTCTAATATGCTAAAGGACAATTATTCGATCCTGGAACTGAAACTTGGAAAACAGCATGAATAAATTTAAGTATCCAGCTGGCAAGCTGGCCCACACCTGTAATCCTAACACTTTGAGAGGCTAAAGCAGAAGGATCACTTGAGCTCAGGAGTTTGAGACCAGCCTGGGCAATAGGGAGAGCCTGTCTCTATAAAAAATAAAAATAAATTAGCCAGGCTTGGTGGCACACACCTGTGGTTCTAGCTACTAAGGAAGTTGAGGTGGGAGGATCACTTGAGCCCAGAAGGTTGAGGCTGCAGTTAGCCATGATTGCACCACTGTACTCCAGCCCAGGTGACAGAGGAAGAAGCCAACTCAAAAAAAAAAGAAGTATCTTGTGTGGGCCAGGAGCAATGACTTACACCTATAATCTTAACACTTTGGGAGGTCAAGGCAGGAGGACTGCTTGAGGCCAGGAGTTAAGGTCAGCCTGGGCAACATAGCAAGATTTCATCTCTACAAAAAGTAAATTAAAAAAAAAAATCAGCCAGTACTGACTACTCAGGAGACTGAGGCCGAAGGATTGCTTGAGCCCAGGAGTTGGAGGCTACAGAGGGCTATGATCATACCACTGCACTCTAGCCTGGGAAAAAGAGTGAGCCTCTGTCTCTTAAAAAAAGAAAATAAAAAAAGTATCCTGTGCAAACGTTTTGGGTGGTGTTCAGTCATTTTATAGAAACACACATGAATTTCTAATAAGACAACAATTAGTACCCTAAAAAAGTAAAATATTTAAAAAGTCACTGTGCCCCACTGACAGTACTCTTGAGTTTTCACATTCCCTTTGAGGTCTATACAAATTATTCCCAATGTAAGGGCCAGGGACCCATTGGAGAATATACAGTTGTAAGGGGCCTGGAAATACACACACAGAGGAAGCATTGCCTGCAGACTGAATACATTAAAACCCAATTATTACCATGTTGAAGACCAGGAAATTTTGTATGCCGAAAAAGGTCCTCATACTCCAAATAGTTCAAAGTTATGCAATTTAGAAACTAGTTATAATTGGTCCTGTTTCCCAGCACGAATGGAAGAGGTCCTCTTGTGAAATGGGCCCTTATCACTCTGTCTGAGTCAAAATTGTTTTCAACCTCATTAGGGAACTTACGAGACATGCAAGGTGCTGCAGTACCTAACCTACTGCTTGGAGGAACATGGTCAATATTCAGGAATTAACGTTTCTGAATTGCTATAAGGTCTTTAAAGGAAATGATGCCATAAAAACCCACAGTGCTTGTGTGATAATGATCAGTTTGGACATTTATATGAGAGAATGATGCTTCAAATCAAGTAATTTCAAGGGACTTAATTTACTTTTTTTTTCATGTTTTATGGGTTTTACTTTTTCCTAGTCAGATAATTTTCAGAACTGAGTGATATAACCTAAAGATCTTGCTGGACAAAGCAATTGACATTCACCAAGGAAGGTAGGGTAGTGTCCCATAACACAGCCCGATTGTGGGTGACAAGGAAGGGAGGCCCCACCACCAGACAGCTCCCTGAGCTTCATGTTAACATGCCACAGTCCCCTCTGTTGTACATGTGGGCTATGGGTGGCCAAAAGTGCTTGCCAAACAGCAGAAAGAAGCTTCAGGGATCCTGAGGCAGTTTTAAATTTATCGTCATCATTTTAGAAAATACTGAGAATTTTCTGTTTCACCTGTGTACACACACACACATGTGTACACAGTTGAGTGTGGCATGAGGTATGAGAGATGACGTTTTGTAGGCAGGAGACTGCCATGTCCCCAAGCACATGGTCACTGTCACAGAGAGAAGAGAGTGATTACCAATCATCCCAATACAGCAGAAAACCACACTTACCAGGAGTTAGATGTCTGGGTTTCTAGTCATGGTTCTGCTGCTTTGAGGTATGTCACTTTGTACAAGTAACTTACCATCTCTTGGTAAGGGGCCTGAACTCTTCATTTATAAACCAAGGATGCTAGGCTGCTAGAGGATTGCAAAGCTCCTTCCAGCTCTGATAGTCCATTCTTTTTTTTTTTTTGGGGGGGGGGGGTGGGGACAGAGTTTTGCTCTTGTCATCCAGGCTGGAGTGCAATTGTGCAATCCGGGCTGACTGCAATCTCTGCCTCCCAGGTTCAAGCGATGCCCCCGGCTCAGCCTCCCAAGTAGCTGGGATTACAGGCATGTGCCACCACACCCAGCTAATTTTGTATTTTTAGTAGAGACATGGTTTCACCATGTTGGTCAGGCTAGTCTCAACCTCCTGACCTTAGGTGATCCGCTCACCTCAGCCTCCCAAAGTGCTAAGATTACGGGCGTGAGTCACCTGGCCTTGAGAGTCTATTCTATATGTGCTTTTGCCCAAGATCATGCTCACAACCTGTTTTTGTAGAAAACTGTTATGGAACTAATTCTTATTTCAGAACAGAAAAGATCCAGCATTAAAAAAATTTTTTTAATCTAATTTTTTCACTCATTTACATTATAAATTTGGAACTATAGCATCGAAAGACTGAGTCTAGAACTTCTAACATGACGAGAATTAATGAAGTCCCAGGAGAAGAGTATGTTGAGTATTATATGGAATTTGTATGTACTTTTTCCAACTCTAAATTTCAACTCTATTTGATTCCTCCTCTCCATCCCACATTTACCCAAATTATTAATTCGTAGAAACAGTTTAAATAAAGTGAAGGAGATCTATATATATTGATATCTCCTAATTTTTTCATTAAACACTGGCCACTAGGATGATGAACATAGTTGCCTATGTCCTAACACTGTACCTTTAAACAGTAATTTAGAAACACAAGCATTCAGATTTCTCTCTTCCACCATTAATCCACTGGATCCCACAGCCCTAAAGAGGGAGACTATTAAGCTACTTCCTGTTGAAACATCAAAAGGAACTCTGCTCTTGCTACATTGCATTTTAGTGATGTCTATTTCAAAATATTAGTATTTCTTCTTAAAAAATGAATATTAAGATTAAATAAACCCAATGACAGTTCTGGTATCATTTATTTTGATCATAAAATCCTTGCCGTGGAGACAGATTCTGAATAATAAGAATGAAGTGGAGCTTGACTAACATTTTGTTACTACCCTAAAATGCCAGTAAATTTGCACTTTTGCCCATCAAAACCAATTCTCTTTTGCAATATATATTATGGAAAATTTAATACTCAAACAAGTATTTAACATGGCAAACTGTTAAATATTTAACATACTTACTTCATTATTACAGATACTTAATTTGAAAATGGACATACTTTTGAGACTGGCATGTTAAACCTGCATGGGCAAAGTTTTTCTAGCAAAGCAAAAAAATCTACCTCTACATTTAATTCTAAACTTTCCTATAAAGTAAGTAAAATAATTCAGGTCTGCATCTCAAATGATAACACACATACTTACAATGTTTTGCCTTAGACATTGACTTTGTGCATGAACACATATATCCCTACCCTGCTTAATATAAAATACTAGTCAAAAATGCTCTACGCATTGCCTATCATTAAATAACAATAACAGCAACATTAAAGTTTAGGATCAGTAGGAGAAATCTGACAAAAATGGTGACATAGCTCTTGCTTGACTATAAAGGAAAACCAGAACCACTGTGGGCATGAGGGGCTTGTACCCAGCTAACCTTATCCTGTATTCACACACTGAATATCTTGTTTCTAGAGATAAAATCCCTTTTCCGAGAAAATGTTCAAAGTGAGAAAACAGTTGAAGGAAGGTCAACCAAAGTTGAAATTTGTTCAATACAAAATTATCCATTTGAACTTCTATAATCTGTTTTCTGATCTCTTCACTTCACATAAGACACTTTGCGTCAAGGCCTCCAGCCATTTCTGTACTGAGGAAGCCAGTGACTAATAATATTTGAGTTTCACCTTTCTGAGTCCCTTCTTCAGTCAGATACATTCAAATGTAGTTTTTGTGAAAGGGAAAAGGAGTAAGCAGAAAAACAGACTGTATAATATTTGAAGATCCCTTTGCAGTTCTCTTTTCTACAACTATAAAATTATATCCTTAGCTCCTTCTGTATTAGTCCTTGATCAGTTACCCCATACTTTTCTAACTAATCATCATTTTTTAGTTAGTTCTCTTATGTTTTTCTTCCTTAACTGCTTTATTCAATTATAACATTCCTGAGGAATAAACTGAGTAATTCTTAGGTGTACAGGGTGATGTCTTACAAATGTATACAACTACATGACTCCACCCAGATTAAGGTATATAGAAAATTAACCTCCCAATCAAGAATTCCTCAAAGAGCCACCATTTTGATTTCTAACACCAAAGATTCGTTTTTTCCAGTTTTAAACTTTATATAGATAAGCATGGGGGGGATTGTTTGTTTTGTTTCTGTTTTTGTCTTTGAGATGGAGTCTCACACTGTCACCCAGGCTGGAGTACAGTGGCATGATCTCTGTTCACTGCAACCTTCGCCTCTCAGGTTCAATTGATTCTCCTGCCTCAGCCTCCCGAGTAGATGGGATTACAGGCACCCACCACCATGCTCGGATAATTTTTGCAGTTTTAGTAGAGATGGGGTTTTGCCATGTTGGCCAGGCTGGTCTCAAATTCCTGAACTCAGGTGATCCACCCACCTCAGCCTCCTAAGGTGCTGGGACTATAGATGCAAAACACCACATCCAGCCTAAGCGTCAGTTTTTAATCTGAAACTTCCTAATATCTGTCTACATTGGGATGAAGAAGTGTATTGGTTTCATTGAGAACCAGGATTTTTGGCATGACAGAAAAGAAGTAAAGATAAATATTAGTAAGTTTAAGTTTTTAAAAAATCCCTTGTTATTTCCAATCTGAATTAGAAATATTAGCATGACCTCAAGAAGCAATTTACTTAAAGGTAAAATTTCCTAACATTATCCTCTGAAAAGGCCTAGAAATAATGACTAACCAAGTCACTATTTCACCACTCCTTGTGCCCATATTGTATCTGGAAATACCATTTCCATCAGAAGGAAATACCATTTCCATCCTAGAGTTCCTTAGAGAGATGGCCAGTCCCCCAATCCCAGCTCTTGTCTAGTAGGACCATGTTATAAATTAATAGAAAGACAGACAGAGAAGATACACACATCACACACACACACACACACACACACACACACACAAAGAGAGAGACAGAGACAGAGACAGAGAGTGGGCTTGGAAGCCAACTGGAAGGGCTCTCCTAGCCAAAAATGAGATAATTAGATAGTCAAAAAGAATAATGACTACAATTGAATTGAAACATATCAAATATGTTTAAGTTTATATGGTTATGATGATCTTCTAAAAAAACGAATTCATTGGTCACCTTTGGAGGTCAGCTAATCAATCCGTCTTGAAACTGGTGAATAAAATAAAAGAATAAAGAATTTATCCTGCTTTTCTATGACACATCATTAGAAGCAGGTAATTGGGGTCTTAATGTGAAACAGTTATTTTTTTACCGAATCATTCCAATTAATGAAGAAGAATATTAGAATTAGAAGATTACCATTTTGCATCTCCTAATGAATGAATGGAACCTCAGCAATTATCATCCATCACTGCTATGATTACTGAAGCCAGTCACATCCTCTCCAAGTTTCACACAGGGGAACAGATACCCCAGTATAGACTCAAACTTAATTCAAGTGGCAAAGGGAGTAAAGCCAAAGTTAATTTTACCATTTGGACTCTCTTTATTCCAGTAAGTTAAAGAAATTATGAGTAACTCAGCAATGTCAGCCTGTACACTTTCTTTGGAAATGAAACTGCTGCCTGTCAAAGAAGCCAGAAGCAGTTATAAATTAGTTCATCCCTGCTCTACTTAGAAGTATTTTCTACATAAACTCTTATATGTTTCTCACTAAAAGCTAAAAGTAAGGGTAATTCTGACTTTTTTTGGTGGGGTGGAGGTTCTGTGTTCTCTTCCTCCAACCTAAAATAGAGATAATTGAGTTAAAGAATTCAAAGAAAATTCCCTGAAGAAGAAAAACACATTTGGATCCAATTTGACTGTTGGGTCCTCACGGATTTCTTTTAAGTGAAATGAAATGCAAGCTCTGGGTACGGTAATTTAACCACTATTTTGATCATTTCTCTTCTACTTAATTAGCAAAACTGAACCATTAAGTAATCTCATTAAAAATGAAGAGACAGGTAAATGGCTTTCTGGATTTTACAATGATCAGCACTCGACCTTAAAAAGTCAGCACAATCTCAAATGGAATTTGATCAAAAGACCTCCAAAGACTTGCTTTCTGTCACTCATTTGCCAGAAAAATAAAATAACAAAAACATATATGCAGGAACACTTGGGAAAAATAGGGGGCAGGAGGGGTGGGGAACCATCTGTTATATTAGCAAGTGACTCAGCTAGCTACAGGCAAACTACTTCACAGTGTGGCATCTCCTGCATCGAAAACCTTCAGAAGAGAAGCAGCCCTGTCACTGGAGAGGATGATGGATCCCTGATCAAGAAAACTGTTCGTCTCTCTACATGAGCTCAAGCAATAATGAGAGGAAGTCAGAGCTTGGATTTTCTCAGAGTATCATTCAGAGAATTATTTTTCTGTAACTGAGTTTGGGCTATAGCTCCAGACTCAACAAATAGTATTAAATTCTGGGTCAAAAAAACTAGAACTTTACAGATATGAACCTGAATAAAAGAAGCCAGATATCAAAGAACACATACTGAGAGATTTGATTTATAAGAAGTTTAAGAACAAGCAAAAGTAGTCTCCAGTAGGAGGAAAAAAGAAATCAGAACAGCCCTGGTGTGGGGAGTTGAAAACAAAAGGGCATGAGGGAATTTTTTGGACAGACAGAACTATTACGATAGGGATATGAGTTACATAGGTATATCCGTTTGTCAAGACTGTATAGCTAAGATTAGTGCTTTAAGCATAGGTAAACCTTAAAAAAAATTTTTTTTAATCACCATCATTACCATCATGTGGGGCTGAGAGTTGGTGGTTGTATACATGATATAAGAATGGCAGGACAGAAATAATTGTCGTGGGTGAGTGATGGGTACATGGGTGTATAGTATTGTTTACTCTATACATGTTTGACATTTTCCATTATAAAAAGTATTTTTAAAAAACGAAAGCTTGGCTAGGCGCAGTGAACACACCTATAATCTCAGCCCTTTGGGAGGTCAAGGTGGGCAGATTACTTGAGTTCAGGAGTTTAAGACCAGTCAACATGGCAAAACCCCATCTCTACTAAACACAGAAAAATTAACCAGGCATGGTGGCACACACCTGTAATCCTAGCTACTCAGGAGGCTGAAGCAGGAGAATCCCTTGAACCAGGGAGACAGAGACTACAGTGAGCCAAGACTGTGCCACTGTACACCAGCCTGGATAATTGCATCTCAAAAAAACAAAAACAAAAACAAAACTAGAGCTTTAAGCCAGTGCAGTGGTTCATACCTGTAATTCTAGCACTTTGGGAGGCTGTAGTGGGAGGATCACTTGAACCCAGGAGCTTGAGACCAGCCTGCGTAACACAGGCAGACCCTGTCTCTACAAATAATTTTTAAAAATCAACTGGGCATAGTGGTACACACCTGTGATCCCAGTTACTCGGGAGGCTGAGGCAGGAGGATCACTTGAACACAGAGGTCAAGGCTGCAGTGATTGTGCCACTGCACTCCAGTTTGGGCAAGAGAGGAAAATCTGGTCTCAAAAAAAAAAGGAATATAAAAAAATACAACTAGAACTTTAGTTACCTCTATACCATTTAATAGCTATAGATTCCCTAGGAAAGTCACAACCTTTCTGAAACTCAGTTTATTCATCTGCAAACTAGAGATAATGACCCCTGCATATCTCATTCAAAATAACCTTAGGTTGTTGCTAAGTAACAAATAAGGCAATTGATATAAAAATAATTTCTAAACTGTGAAGTAATATGTAAATATAGCAGATTCGTAGTAATGAGGATTTGTAATTACTCATAGGCCACATTCCTTGTTAAAGAAATCATTAATATATTTCCTTACAACAGAAAAAGTTTATTCACTTTTTAATATTTCCTGCCCCCCCCCAAAAAATAGTAATAGAAGTAATATGACAGAAGAGTGTATAATACAAATGTTATTTACATTTGGTTGCAAGGTATACTACATGATTCATTTTGCATAACTTCCTAAAAACGCAAAAAGTTAGGCCTTTAGAAACTTTGTATCCTTGAACATACACAAACTTGATGGTCAAGAGAAGACGCTGAAAAGCATATTCTAGAAGGAAGTCTGTTTAATATTTTAAATGATCTGGATAATTCACATGTTTATAATTGAGAATCAACCATTATAAAACTCATTGAAGCTTGACCATCCAAAATAATGTTCATGGGTTTATATAAAATTACATTAGGGGTAATAGACATTAAATTCTTAATGGGAATTGATTGCACTTAGAAATTGGAAAGCTAGATATTTGGTCTTCCAATGCTAAGGCACATATATATTCGACTCAAGGAAGTCCAGTTAAAAGTGGATATGTGGACCATTTTTTAATTTTTTTTTAACTTGTCTGTTAGGCTCAGTCAGGTGACACTATCCACAAAAAACAAGCCATATCAAGAGAGAGAGAGAGACAGAGAGAGATGAGTTGCAGGTGTAATTCTGTTGTAACGTTCTGGTCTAATCCCCAGGAGTCAGGGGAAAAGACAAATAGGTTGGCCTGGTGTGCTGTAGCTGGCCCAGGTTTCAAAGTGAGTAGGAATGCCAGAATGCTGTTTTAAATAAGCACATTATGGTTCAAATACATACTTATAAGAAAATCACTTAGAGAAATTATTTTGCATTAATTTTATCTTCAAAAAATAGATGTGTATAAGTGCCTACTTGTAGTGCTCCAGAAATTCTTAAGATCTGGCTTTGGGGAACACATGCCATTCATTTCAGCTCTGCCATGAAATGACCCGGTGAACTCCTCAGGCTGCCTCAGACACCACATCCACTCTTTTCCACATGACTTCCCTGAGAAGTACTGGCTAAACCTACCAACTGCTGGGTTTCAGGAGCTGCCTGAGGAAGACCATCTGAGCTGCTATTTATGAAATTACTAAACAAAAACATGCTTGAAACTGCCTACTTCCTCTTCCTTTGTTACGGTAGAGGATACTACACAATGCCATAGCAAAGGGGCTGGTCCCTTCGAGATAAATCAAGTCTCTAAGCTAAAACCCCCAGTCCAGCCACATCACCCTGTTAGCAAAATCTTCACAATCTAATTCCACAAAATACCAAAGCTATGTTCTAAGTTATATTCCTCCTTACAGTCTAACATATCCTATCCATGGAAAGGGTCTTTTTTCTAAGGGACTGTGCAGCTTTCTCTAAACACCAACTTGCTTTTTTCTAATTCATCACAGAACTGCACAACTTTTCTACCATCAAAGAAAGCTTCGGTATCAGCCCAGGAAACCACATGCCTGCTCATCCATGTGATCCACCAAGTCAAGAGAGGAGATACCCAAGAGGAGCTGAGCTTCTCACCTGTTTGCCCCTGACTCCGATTTGCCCCTGGGCCCCAGCACAGAAATCAGTCATCAAGGTCAAACCACAGATCCTGTGTATACTAAAGCTTGAATGGATTCCAAGGATTCTGGACCAAATGTTTTCTTCCAAGGTCGTTTATAAACTCCAAAGTTCTAACATTCAGAAAGAAACAGTGTGAACTGTGAAAACAGAAACTGAATGAGAAAAGTGAGTTGGAAAGGAAGCTCTCCAGGATTCGGAATTGAATCATTCTGTCATTCTCCTCCCACAGATCAGTGTATTTTACCAATTTTGTTCCCAACATTCCTCTAAACCCAGACCCTGATATCCCACGCTGATATAAAGGAAGTCAAGGTGAGAGATTAGGAACTGGTCTGTAAGAACTAGAGACCAGCTCTGCAGTACCCAACTGCTGAATCAATGGAGCAAAACCCTAGGGAGTCTCCGCCAGTGGAGGACAACGGTATTGATACCAGAGAAGTACCTGATATAGTTTGGCTGGTCCCCACCCAAATCTCATCTTGAATTGTAACTCCCATAATCCCCATGTGTCATGGGAGGGACCCAGTCAGAGGTAAGTGAAACACTGGGGGAGGGTTTTTCCTATGCTATTCTGAATAAGGCAGACAAGAACTGCCAGTTTTATAAAAGGGCAGTTCCACTGCACATGCTTTGTTTGTTTGCTTGTTTTGAGTCTTGCCTTATCATCTGGCCAGGCTGGAGTGCAGCAGCACGATCTCGGCTCACTGCAACCTCTGCCTCCCAGGTGCAAGTGATTCTCCTGCCTCAGACTCCCGAGTAGCTGGGACTACAGGCATGCACTACCACACCTGGCTAATTTTTGTATTTTTAGTAGAGATGGGGTTTCACCACATTGGCCTGGCTGGTCTTGAACTCCTGACCTCAGGTGATCTGCCCCCTTTCTTGGCCCCGCAAAGTTCTAGGATTACAGGCATGAGCCACCACTCCTAGACTGCACATGCTTTCTTGCCTGCTGCCATGTAAGAGGTGACTTTGCTCCTCATGCACCTTCTGCCATGATTGCGAGGTCTCCCCCAGCCATGTGAAACTGTGAGTCCATTAAACCTCTTTCCTTTATAAGCTATCATTCTTGGGTATGTGTTTCTTAGCAGCATGAGAACAGATTAATACACTACCTCCTTGAGAATTTCTGTTTCGGAAAACACCAGTGAATGAGCAGAATAAAACAACAGGCCCCAGAACTTTTCACAATCACTTCAGGGCACTGTTTAAAAATACTGCTACCTACTCTCTGGTGTTTTAAGTAAGTCCTTCAGGTGGGTGCTAGGATTTGAAAACTAGTGCATTCTACTAGCCACCACTAGCCTGTCTTTCTCAATTTTATCTTGTGTGCTGCCAGAAGGAGTGCCAAATAAAATACAGGACACCTGGTTAAATTTAAATGTAAAATAAATAAGGAGCCATTTTTAAGTATATGTTTCAAATATTGTAATACTAAATAATTCCTTATCTGATATTCAAATTTAATTCTGGTATCTGTCTTAGTCTGCTTTCTGTTGCTTATAACAGAATATCTGAAATTGGGTAATTTGTAAGAAAAAAGAATTTATTTTATTTTATTTTATTTTTGAGACAGAGTCTTGCACTGTTGCCCGTGCTGGAGTGCAATGGCATGATCTTGGCTCACTGCAACTTCCGCATCCCAGGTTCAAGTGAGTCTGCTGCCTCAGCCTCCCAAGTAGCTGGGATTACAGGTGCCCATCACCACACCCAGCTAATTTTTTGTATTTTTAGTAGAGACAGGGTTTCATTATGTTGGCCAGGCTGGTCTCGAACTCCGGACCTCATGATCCACCTGTCTTGCCTCCCAAAGTGCTGGGATTACAGGCATAAGCCGCCGTCCCCGGCCAGAGGAATTTATTTCTTAGTTACAGAGACTGAGAAGTCCAAGTCAAGAGGGTGTATCTGGTGAGGACCTTCTTGCTGGTGGGGGACTCTCTGCAGAGTTCTGAGGTGGCGCAGAGCATCACATGGCAAGGGAGCTGTGTGTGCTACCTCAGGTCTCTCTTCTTCATACAGCCACCAGTCCTATTCCCATGATAACCCATTAATCCATTAACCCTCTCAGGAGTGCAGAGCCCTCATGACTCAATCACCTCTTAAAGGCCCCACCTCTCCATATTGCCACACTGGGGATTAAATTTCAACATGAGTTTTAGAGGGGCCAAACATTCAATTCCTAGCAGTGTGCAGTATTTTATTCGTAAAATTGGGGAACTCAAAAATCCCAACTCCACTACAATGATGGGTAAAATCAACACGCACGTAAAGAGCATACTAACTGTTATATTCACTTTTGACTTGCTGGCCCTGAGTTTATTCATTAAGACTATATTGCCTGAGGATAATACAGCAAAATATGAGAATAAGCATAATGATATTACCAGGATAAGATCCATTTCCCCAACTGTAAAATGGAACCAGTTGGACCAGATGTGAAATTCCATTAAATCACTGAGTTATTAACAAGCCATTACTCATATCAAATTTAATAATCAATATCTAAAATTCTCATGTCTACTGGAAGGGGTTTCCTCACAGATCAACTCAACTTATCCATTTCTATTTCTCCTTCAAAGGCAATTCCTGAAGCCTATTTTCTCATAACAGTGATGACTTCTGCTCATACACAGTGGTTTGAATATTCTCCTTCTATAGTCTGTCTAGTCCACTCTGTGGGGGAATGTCCACGAGCTGCAGAGAAACCAGTAGTCCCTCATACCAACAACACCAGCGGCCGTGACTACATGTAGTGATCCCTAAGGTATTGCCTGCCAAAAGATCATACTATTTTAGTGGAAGATCCAAGATAATTCTAAAATAGGGTTGTGCCATGAAGTCATTTCATCAAGCCGGGGAAGGAAAAAACAGCAGACATATAACTCATGCTGACCAAGGACAGTCTAGAAGTATTAGCATTAATTATAAGGATTTACGTTTCTCTGCCTATCTAAATTTGGTTTTATCCAAGTGGCCTCAAGTAAACTAATCTTGTTATCTGTGACATACATCAGCATCTAATACAATCATGTGTGTTTAACATTGAGCTTCTCTGCAAAATCTGAGTTTAGGCCCTGACATATGAGAAAGTCTCCTATTTTTTTTTTTTTTTTAACCCAATTCATCTTCCCTGCTTTAAATGTTTTGGTTTGGGCAATTATGCTAATTATGGCAGCAAAATATGGCCTGTGGGCCAAATCCAGCCCTCTGCTTATTTTATAATAAAAGTTTTATTGGAATACAGCATGCCCATTTATTTACATTTTGTCTACAGCTGCTTTTGCACTATGATGGCAGAATTGAGTAGTTGGCAACAGAAGCCATGGCCCATCAACCCTCAAATATTTATAACCTGGCCCTTTATAGAGAAAATTTGCCAATCCCTGCTGTTACTACAAAGAATAGTAACAGTACTAATATTAACATGAGTAAATTCATCTTAGTAACAATACCAATAGTAACGCTATTTTTAAGAAGGAGAAATGAAACTATAACATTCAAGGTTTTATACCTTTTCAGCAACAATTGAAGAAAAGAATGGTGGTTTCCAACCCCCCACACTAGCAATCTTAGCCTATGCCATCTCCAAGTGCTCAGAGAGCATTTTTGGTGTAGTGGCTCGTACGTCCAACTGTAGTTTTAAAAGAACATCAGTCTTCAGCCTCAGGAGTCCTTAAGAATCCAAAGAATAAACATACAGGCATGGAAATATGAGAAAGCATATTTCTTTCTGCTGAGAATCCAGCATTTCAAAAGGGAAAATGAGACAATGACAAGCACATGCGCAGGATGGCTGCTGCCACCATCATTTGTAGTCTGATGAAAATGCAGTAGAGCAGCAAGAAGAAAATTGTCTCCATTTGGTGCCAGGGTCTATGAGGTAACTGTCACTGTTATAGGAATTTAGAATTTAAATCAACATAGTTCTTCTGTGGCTTCACTGCTTTAGGCAGGAAGAGTGCGTGATCAGAAAGAACAACGGCCGTCAAAACCGAAACTTCTGTGAGCCTTAAAAGATCCCCAACACAGGTGCCTTGGAGGAAAGATTAGATTGCCAGAATGACATATTATAGTTTCTGAGAGGCTCTTGGTGAATACCGTCTCCTCTACAGTAATCAAGCATGAAGGGCCCCTTGTCATTTTCTTTCTGCTCCCACAGAAAGCCCTTGCAAGCAGAAATGGCACACTCACAGTTAATGAAATTTTATGCCACAGAAAATTAAACACTGATATTCTTCTAGTTGAGAGGAGCAGAAAGGAAAAAAAAAAACCATAGTAACTGTTGCTAAGTCTGACTTTATAATACTGACAGAGTAGACGGCTTACTAAATGAAAACTTTAAGAACTGGTCTAGTGCAAGGCTTCAGCCCTGATTAGGGATCACAGTGGGCTCTCTGACCAGCACAAGAACAGGAATCTGGCTCTTCCTACACTCCTTTGATTCTTACTCCTCCAGTATGGGTCACCTTCTGCTCCCTGGGACGCCACTCCTTGTTAGGCTAAAGGTGGCTCCCATGCCTGAAGGCCTTAGGCTCCTGCTGGACAAACGCAGAGAATCAAATACACACTCACTCTCCTGGACAGGAAAAGAGACACGCAGCTCATCTCACATCCAGGTGCAACCAGAAAAATATGCTTACACTTTCTTTTCTTTCTTTTATTCCAGTATTTGATGAATGTCTACCATGGGCTTAGAGTTGAAGTTCAAGGGTGCAAGGTAAGACACAGCACCAGCCTTCAGAGGGTGCCGACAGGCTAACGGTGGGGAAATGAGATCAATTATGCCACCAATAAGTCTAACTAAGATTACAAGTTGGCTTCAGCACCATGAAGGTACAGAGCAGGAGTCTGTGAGAATAAAAGGGAAGTCCTCATTTACAGTGCATGATCTGAGACGCTTCTGCTCTGTGGAAGTGACATTTAAAATGAGACCAGGAGGAGCAGAAGTTGTTCAGGTGGAGAATGAAGCCAAGGAGTGTTTCAGGCAGGAGGAACAGCCCGTGCAGGAGCCCTGAGGAAGGGAAGTGTGGCCTTGTCAATCAAGGGAGGTAAGAGTAAGGCTGGGAAAGCAAGCAGCTGCCTTTGTCAGAGGGCTGATTTTTATTTCCTTCTACATACAATGGGAAGTCACTGGCAGGCTTAGGACACGGGAGTGAAAAATTAGAGCTGCATTTTAAAAAGATGATCGTGTGAGGACTGGGCCTGAGGAACAAGAGCAGAAACTCAGGGCAGGAATTTTGGGGCAGGAGATGCTGGCCTGGTCTGGGACAGAAAACAGTGACATTATCTAGGATACATTTGAAAGATAGAATCAACAAAAGATATTGGCAAATGAGAGAGAAGGAGGTACTCCAATTTTCTGGAGCGCCTAGGTAAACAGTGTACCATTTACTAAGATGAGAACTACTTAGGGAGATGCTATAAGACGAAGCATCAAGAATTCAGTCTTGGAAACCAAACGGCAGCAGCATAGCTGTTAAGAGGACAGTCAGATTTACTAACTTCTGTGTTAGTATCTGTGCCTGTGTTTCCGTCATCTGTGAAGTGGGAATTACGATAGAACCTATATGGTTGCTGTGATAAAGTAGCACATGTAAAACACTGGGCATGTTTCCTGGCATGCAGTAATCTCAGTAAAATATTAGCAGGTGGTGTTCGTATTATTGTGTACTTGAAGTTTGAAATGTCTATTGGTGACCTTAGTAAAGATGTCTGGCAGGCAATTAGATAACTTGTCTCAGAACTCTCTCCTACTGGAAGAGCGAAGGATGAAAAAATGTTCAGGATTTGAGTATGCTAATATGAGATTCCAAAAAAAACCTTCTAGTTAGGGAATTTATAATAGTAACTGGAGATTTACTTATAAATTGGCTGGAAAGTCAGTCTCGGGTGCCAACAGCATATCGATAACAGCAAGGTTGTAAAAAGTAGGATTGATGCACAAGTAAGCCTTAAAGGAGAAAAACTGAGCGCATCAAGAAATGAACATGTAGTACAGAGAGTTCCTTAAACACAAACACTGAGATGAAAAGCTGAAGCAAAGCAAATAGACAGAAGAAAGGTTTCTGTACATTTTATTCTATTTTTCCCTCTAAACAGAGAAAACGGCAATCAATCCTTAAGAGTCAGTAACTCCCTTACATATCAGAGATATATACAAAGTCACACTTGTAAGAATATTCACTGTACTACTACCATAGTGAATAACATAGTGAAAATCAACAATAGGAGATGAGTTAGGTAAAGTGTGGTACATCACATAAAGAAATAAACACCATGCCATACATAAATGATCTATTGGAAAACGTTCACATTTTCTTGGTATGTCAAAAAAGTAGGTCACGAACTAGCATGTACAACATAATACTTTGCTTTAAAAATACAATGGAGGCTGGACGCGGTGGTTCACACCTCTAATCTCAGCACTTTGGGAGGATGAGGGTGGGCAGATTGCTTGAGGGCAGGAATTCAAGACCAGCCTGGCCAACATGGTAAAACCCAGTCTCTACTAAGAAATACAAAAATTAGCCAAGTGTGGTCGTGCACACCTATAATCTCAGCTACTCAGGAGGCTGAGGCAGGAGAATCATTTGAACCAGGGAGGCAGAGGTTGCAGTGAGCCGAGACGGCACCACTGCACTCCAGCCTGGGGAACAGAGCAAGACCCTGTCTCAATAATAAATAAATACACAAAATGAAAAATAAAAAATACAACACGTAATAGAAAAACATGAGCGGGACAAACAATACCAGAAAATTAACAATAGTTAATTCTGGACAATGAGATTTCAGATGATTTTTTTCTTTCTTTGTATGTTTTTGTTTTTCAAAATGGCAGCATTGAGTCATGTTACTTGTATAAATAGAAATGGAACAAACCAGACAATTCTCATCTCTTCCTCTAAAATATCTGACACTGGTAGTTCTCATATCCCCAAACCAAAAGCCCAGGAGCAACATTGAGATTGAAGACTCAATAGAATCATCTCCATCCTCAGCCTCACAGCAAAAGGAACCAGACACTGCGGCATACGTGAAGAACAGTATTCCCTAGCCCTTCCTTAATAAAACAGATCCATGTTCTCCACCAGCGGCTGTCCTTTCCTAATCCCAAAACAACTAACATTAGGGTTACAAATCGGATAACATGTATGTTTGTTTTTCATTGATTTCAACAATATGTATCAAGAAAAAAAAATCACAGAAAATCCTGTCATTTCACTGTGAAAAGATAAAAACCATACAAACTTTTAAGTTTATAAATATTCATATACCATCATATCCACAACCAAATCCAAAACTTTATTTTTTTAAAGAAAATACTAAACATTTTCCTACAATACTTTAAAAATTTATCAGGGAAATTTACATTCCCTCCACTATGCCATAAGTAAACTTCATAAGATGGGACTAAACTTTCTCACAGATACACACAAAAGAACACGGTCTCCTTATATTCTGGTACTTAGTATCTGTACCATCTTGGCCAAGTCATTTAGCCTTTCTGAATCTTGGTTTTGTATCAATAAGTAGGGAGAATATAACTTTCCTTGTAGGAGCTTTCAGGTTTGGAGGACAAAGCAGCCACATGGATCCAAACTCTATACCTCCTTCCCAGAAGACCACATAAGCCAGAAGCGGGCAAGTATCTTCAAAAGACCCAAGCTGTTCAGCATTCTTAGGGACAGAGAATACCACAAACTTTGAATTACCTATAATTAGAGAAATAAACACTAATTTCCAACACAGCCCCTGCTGCTGCTACAAACCTGTGGGGTATAAGGAGCAGGGGAACTGTGAAAAGGGAAACAGGGGCATGGAGAGGATTTGGCAAAGCACAGACAAAACACCCCCCCCAAAGAAGGTGCTGCACTAAGTGCCCACATATCAAACACAGGCCCAAGACCTTGCAGTTCTCAGGACCAGCTACAAGTAGGGAAAGGCCCAAAGATGAGAGAGTCTGGAGGCTTTGGAGAGGTGCTACTTCTGGCAGTGGCACTGAAGGAAGAGGGAGAAACTGAACATACTGCATAGTAAAAGAGAAGCAAGATGCCAGACTCTCACCATCCACCAGCACTGTCCTGGGCCACCAGACATGAGAGCTCCTGAATCAACAAGAGTGCCCATGACATGCCTAGGAATAGAAAAACGTCAGAACAACAGCAAACAGCTTCTGAAAACTCTCCCCACCAAGAAACCATGAAGCAGAAGGAAATTACAACACAGCACTCCCAACTGAATTAAATGTCCTCACACAAGCATTTTGGAGAATGAAGAGAAAACCACCTAGAATCAGAAATACAAAAATTAAGAACAGAAATGGGCAACAACACAAAAGGAAGAAATGCAATGAGAGCTGATTGAATACAACAAAGAAAACAAAACAGACAGACAAAACCATTTCCTCTTCAGAGCTGAGCAGTAAGTTATAAGGTGCCCAAGAGAAAATAGATTTGAGTTGAAATGTAATAAGGAACGCAGAAGAAAAGGAGAAAAACAACAAAAGCAGAAAACGGTAAAAAGCTTAAGGCATTTGGGAAATGGTGAGAAGTTGAGTACACAGTAACGTGGGGCGGGAGCGGGGGCAGGTTACAGGGAGATGAAGTTCCAAGGGAAGTTGGAACCAGATTCATTCATTCAACAACAATTTCGAGTCTGCTACATGCAAGGCACAGCTGCTAGTGATTATGAAGGAGTGGCTCTGTCCCTGTAACTAAGGCAAGTGCAGAGTCAGGGGCCTTTAATCAAGACAGTGATAGAATCAAACTAAATTGAGAGGAAGGTAACTCTAGAAGCAGAATGGAAGACTTTCTGGAGTGGGGTGAGACCAAAAGGAAGGCTGATTTTTTTTTTTTTTGGAAGGCTGATTATGAGGCCACAGTAAATAATTCTGAGATAAATGCATCAAGGTTTCCTGATGACGTTATATGAAGAAGACACCAGGGGTTTTATTTTGGGAAACTGGGGAATGATTCCATTAATAGACGGAAAGGATTTCAGCTTTATTTTAGGCATGATACAATATGATATAGCCAGACTGTAAGCTCAGGAGAAAGGCGGAACTGAAGATTTTGGGAGTAGTCAGTCACCTTCTTGATGGTCCAGGTAGCTACTGGACATGGAGAGATGGCCCCTAGGTAACTCAGTTCTCATGCCAGACCATAAAGCAACTCCGGAACTTCAATGCTGAAAGGAGCAGAGTGGAAGAAGAGCAGGAAGGCACAGAGGCAGGAGTGTAGCCTCAAGAGACGGTGCCCAGAGCCACAGGAGGGGATGGTCAGGAAATGGTGGCTGGTTCACAGAAGCATAGACTGCACGGAGACTACGTAGAGTGAGGAGTGGAAAACGGGAACCCAGACAGCCCTGGTGACCTTACTGATGCACAGTTTCAGGTTGAGGAGTGAACAGCCTTCATAAAGGAGAAACAGCTAATATTCTCACAATGAAAGGAAGAACGGAGACACAAAATGGTGACATGAAAGCAAAGTGGGATCAAGGAAAAATCTGGGGAGCGAAGAGACAGTGAGAGCTAGCGGTAAGGTCAAGACTGGAGAAACACTGAAAAGAGGATATAACTGATGGCGCAAGAGAGGAAGGGGCCAGGGACCAGATGGAGGCTACCAGGTCAGCTTCCAGGGTCTCTTCCAAAACTATGAGAGCAGGGAGTGCAGGGCCTTTATGTGGAATACTCTTAGGCCACCATCCCAGGGCACATAAAACATCGGCCTTTCCCTTCTCTGAATTCCTATAGGATGTACTATGGAATCTAGAGCTGGGGCTTAGAGCCCAAGACATGGCTCTGCATGCCAGTTCTGCCATTTCCCAGCTATACACCCTTGAACATGTCATAAGTCATCTCAAGTTCAGTTTCCCCAGCAGTGAATGAGCTATAACAATACCAGCCCCCTCTCCTCCCCCACCTGCTCCAAAGGCTTATTGTGAAGATCAGATGACATGGTATAGGCGGATGTACCCTTTAGTCAACACAGCATAAATTATTGGATTGGTATCTAATTATCCCACATATACTTGTTTCCCACCACAGGTAGCGTTTGTTCAATCTGTGGTGCATCCCGCACTAGGTCTAACATAGTATTTTGTACTCAGATTGTTTAACACACACTGACTTGGAATAAGCACCAGCCTCCTCTTAATGAAGGGTGTGCAGCTGAATTCTTTCTATGTACCCATATCACTGCACAGTGAAAACATCATACTTAAACCTGGGGTAGGTTTCCAGCTTGGATTTTTATTAAGGCTCCTAGCAAACAACAGAATTCAACTATACATACTTTGTCACAGCATTTTCAAATGAGCAGAAGTGCAATTATGAAAAGGATGCCAATCACTGCCCTAAGTCAATGATTTGTTTAAAAAATTAGGAACAGTAAGAAATCATGTTCCAAGCGCTTCTGGCCACTGGGTCTAGAGAAGGCATCTAGTGAAAATCAATCAGAACATCTAGGCTGAGCAACGAGGCAGGCATTCCTCAAACAGCTCTGATGTGACGGAAACCCAGTATCAATGAAAGACATGCTTGAGTTCTGTCGAATCATTGAGTAAGAAGTTGCTGTAGTATAATCCATTGTGTCATTTTACATTTGCATTCCTGTTACCCCTGAAATGGAGCATATGCTGGAAAAGTATATTTTAATATGGCTGCTACAGTCTCACTTACCGTTCAATCGAAATCTTTTTATTACGGAGATAATATAGCATCTGTAACTTAGCACATTGCTGGGAGAAAATAACACGTGGAGAAATATTTTTCCCACTACCAAAGCAGGAAATTACTTTTCCTATTCTGTAAAGTACAGTAGGGCTCGCTCATACATTTTAAACAACCTAGGTAAGTTCATTTTTCCATTTGAAGGAAGTCTCAGTAGTGATTTAAAATTAAATTGTTAACCAAGTGTCAGAAACCATGAAATAAGCATAAGCGGTAGTCTTTCTCTGCATAGCAAATGCCAGGATATTCAGAATCACATAAAACTATAAAAGCATATCTATCAAATGCCTTCCAGTTGAGAAGGCTACCTACTATCTTTAACAACCAAGGGGAAAAAATTAAGAATATGATATTATTCCCTTTTTATAAAAAGACATTCATTTATTCATTCTTGCAAATATACACTGAATCCCTAATATGTGCCAGACACAGTACTAGGAACTGGGGGATATGGTATTAAACCAAAAGAACTTGTCCTTGCTCTCATGGACTTATGGGAGAGATGGATTAAAGTATTAAATAAATAGCTAAGCATATGATTATAAATATTAAACATGAGAAGAAAAAGAACATGGTAGTAGGAGAAAAAAATAAAAGAAGAGGACCTAATGTATAATAGTTCTAAGGGAGGAGAAGGCTTCTCAGAGGAAGTGACAGTGAAGCAAAGTCTGCAGGGCAAAGAGGAAGGGACACTCCAAACAGAGGGGAGCAGCATGTGCAAAGGCCCTGAGGCAAGAAGGCGCTGGGTGTCTCAGGAACTGAAAAAGGCCAGCAGAGTTTGAGAAGAGTGTGTAAGGCAGAGGAGGGCATGAAATGAGGTGGTGGTAGGTGTAAGCAGGAGACAGATAATCTGTAGCCAATAAAGGATTTGGGTTTTTTTTCTTTTTCCTTAAGTGCAATGGGAGATGGTGAAAGACTTTAACCAGAGCAGAAAAAGAATCAGATTTGTGTTTTTAAAACATGAATAGAGGATAATGAGAAAGAGGGAAGCTACAGCAATAGAGTTGGGGAGAAGGGGATGAGTTCGGAATATATTTTGGAGATCAGTGGATAGGGCTAAGCCATACTGGGTGGGGGGTGGGGGGAGCGCAGTGAAGGAGAGAGGCACCAAAGGTGATCCTTGGGTTTCTGACTGGAGCAACTGATTGAATGGAGTGGCTCCTACAACAGGAACAGCAAGAGGCACAGGCTTAGTTGGAAGTACAGGATCAAAAGATTAGTTCTGAACGAGAAACTAAAAAGTTAAAGATGCCTTTGAGACTTCCACATGGAAATGTCAAGTACATGGTAGGATTAAGTGAAACAGAAATGAAGCACATGTGCCATTTCACTCTTGAGACCTATTTTAGTAGCTGAAAACTGTCCTACCTTCTTTGAAGGAGTCATTCCCAGCTTCCTACTAACCTCTGGATATCCTCCACTCCCATGCCAAGGAGCAGGCCCAAAGGATAGGGACACAGGGCCTCTCTAAGAACTGTGAACAGGGCTCATTCTCAACTACAGCAATTTACATACTGAGAATGTACAGAAGTCTGCTATCAACCAACTATACAGAGTTATCAATTTTATACATTTTTACATATAAGTTGTTTATATTTTATATTTACTTAAAATGTGTTAATAAAATATATGAATTCTGTAATTTTAGTATATTAAATATATGTTATAAATAAACCACATAAGAAAAAAATGTGGTTGAATTTTCTAAGGCTTTAGTGTGTATATATATTCCTTCATAGCTATCTTCTGGAAACAATTTTAAATTCACAGCTTTTAAAACTTTTTGGACAGGCCTTAGATGATTAAGTGAGGTCATCTACCATTTCTTTGATAAAAGCTTAAAGCATCGATATCCTGCTCACATTTTGGCCAACTGGTAGTATTTTGAAAAGCACTACCAGATGGTATAAAATCACTGCATCAACCATTGATTCAGCTACAGGTTGTAAGGAACTCCTAATTCAAATCTAATTCCCAGGGTTGATTTTTGTGTTTTTTTTAAATGAAGGTATCACAATTCAAAATTTTTTGTTCAATGCAAAACTTCCACCAACTTAAGTAAAAGCAAAAACTATAGAAGCAGGCTCGCCGTGCTTGACTCTTGGCAGGGCGACATTTAACACCAGTGAGACTGCCAAATAAAAAGATGATGTCATCCACATCTGCTGATGCACGGAAAAGGAGGAAAGAGGAGGAGGAAACAGTGAAGCCAAGGGAGATGTGGGAATTGGGATTACATTTTTCTGGAAAGTAGGCTACTGAACTAGACAACTGTATAGAAAGGTTCCTGGGAACCAGTAAAGAAAGGAAAGGCAGGTACTTTGAGATGATGTCAGAGGAGTCAAATAATATTGGTTAAGGGAGCAAATAAAAGGCAGAGTTCAGGTGTGAGTAATTAAGAACACCAAGTGTTTCCTTTTCTTTGTCTAGAACATATTTTCCACATCAAACCCACTTAAAAATAGTTCTCAATCACACTTTCACAACATATATAGTCATGTATATGTTAACGACAAGGATACGTTTTGAGAAATGTGTCTTTAGGTGATTTCATTGTTGTGTGAACATCACAGAGTGCACGTACACAAACCTAGGTGGTGTAGCCTACTACACACCAGGCTGTGTGGTATAGCCTGTTGCTCCCAGGCTACAAATCTGCACAACATGTTATTGTACTGAATACTGTAGGCAATTGTAACTCATGGCATTTGTGTATCTCAACACATCTAAACACACAAAAATAGCAAAACATAAAAATACTGTATGATAATCTTATGGCACCACTGTCATATATGCCACCTATCATTGACTAAAATATCATTATGTGGCCCATAAAATCATCTTAAAGTCACTGTTGTCCAAGGCAATTATTTTCACTTTGCACAACTTTAAGATGTCTTTTTAAAAGCCTCAGGCTGGGCATGGTGGCTCATGCCTGTAATCCCAGCACTTTGGAGGCTGACGTGAGCGAATCACTTGAGGTCAGGAGTTTGAGACCAGCCTGGCCAACAAGGAGAAACCCCATCTCTGCTAAAAATAAAAAAGTCAGCCAGGCATGGTGGTGTGCACCTGTAATCCTAGCTACTTGGGAGGCTGAGGCAGGAGAATCGCTTGAACCAGGGAGGTGGAGGTTGCAATGAGCCAAGATCATGCCACTGCACTCCAGCCTAGGTGACAGAGTGAGACCATGTAAAAAAAAAAAAGTCTCAAAAGAAAACTTTTAAAATAGCCAATACAAGTACATGGAGACAAAATTTCCAGAGTAAAAAAAAAAACATATCTGTACTCTATGAGCTTAAACTGCCGTAACTATAAATTTCTGCCATGAATATAAATACATGTAGAGTGGCATCAGTACACTTAAGATATCAAATTTAAATGAACTAAATATTTCATCATAAGCAATGCCCATTTTCAGACAACTAAATCCCTAAAGAAACACACACAAAAAAGATGGTAGTCCATTGTTATCCCATTATTTATTCAATAATAATTTCCCACTATATATAAGGGACTATGTGGCACATAATGGATAAGATGGATTACTGAGCCAAAATTGGGGATATTATCTGAGAACTATGCATAGGCCCCTGGGGACAATTAGTAATGACAGTGGTATAGAAATAATAATGGCAATTATTAATTATTAACATTCACTTTTATTAAGTGATTCTGTGAATAGTTCTCAGCTAAACACTCTTTTTTTTTTCAGAAGGAGTCTTGTTCTGTCACCCAGGCTGCAGTGCAGTGGCACAACCTTGGTTCACTGTAACTTCCACCTCCTGGGCTCAAGCAATTCTCCTGCCTCAGCCTCCCGAGTAGCTGGGATCTCAGGCTCCCATCACCACACCCGGCTAATTCTAAACACTTCTATTAATTAATTAATTAATTAATAAGATGCCCAGGATGCAGTGTAGTGGCACGATCTCAGCTCACTACAACTTCCGTCTCCTGGGTTCAAGTGGTCCTCCCGCCTCAGCCTTCCTAGCAGCTGGAACCATGCCCTCGAACCACTGTGACTGGCTAATTTCGTATTTTTAGTAGAAATGGGGTCTTGCCATGTTGGCCAAGCTGGTCTCAAACTCCTGACCTTAAGTGATCCACCCACCTCAGCCTCCCAAAATGCTGAGATTACAGGTGTGCACCACCACACCTGGCCTTACCTTTAATCGTACCAAAATACACGTAAAATTTAGGGTATTAAGTACATTTATACTGCTGTACAACCATCACCATCATCCATCTTTAGAACCTTTTCATCTTCCCAAACTAAAACTATGTACCCATTAAATTAACTCCCCATTCTCACCTCCCCCTCAATTTCTGGCAATCATCATTATACTTGAGTATTATGACTTCAAAAGTATAGCCAATAATATACTTCTTCTATTTTAATCCACATGTCTATAGGGTAAGTTTTTCAACTAAGACATTGAAACGAAAAATCAAAATAAACTGTACTTAAATTTGTGTGTAACAAAGTATTAAATTTTACTTTTTTAAAAAACATCTTTGTAAAATTTCTATTTCATATAATATAATGCCACTGCACATGTATCATATTTATTAATAAACATGTTTTGGGTATAACATGCTCAAAACCTTTTTACTGATGTGGCATAAAACCAAAAAATGTTTGGGGAATTGGATATACAAATGGCTGTGATACCATTAATGGGAATCAATGAAAGAAGGAAAGGTAAGAACTCTGATTTTGAAAACATTAAAATATATGTTTTAATATGTCATGTAGATGATCAAAGGCAAAAGGACATGTAAGCCTAGAGTCCACCCAAGAGACAAATCTATATTTGGAAATCATCCCATGGAAGTGACCGTAACAGGCAGGAGAGGGAATAAGAAATGGGAAAGAGCACACAGCAGAGGCCCACACAGGGGGAGTGCCTACATTTAGAAAGTATGTAGAGTAGAGACCCCTTATTGTGGGGGGAATATGTTCCAAGACCCCCAGTGGGTACCTGAAAACATGGATTACTATCAATAGGAACATTTTTCATTGTCTTTCATCCACAACCTTAATGCCTTTTCCATCTTAACTAAGCATCTATCATGTACTATGGCCATAACTTTTGCAGTCTGGGTATGACAGCAAAACCAGCAGGAATTTTTTTTTCTTTCTTCCCAATTTTATAGATAGGAGATTCATTCTTACCACAGCTCTCAGCAACCCCAGTTTAGGCTTTATTCGTTTTCCTTATTAAGTCAAGAACTTTCATCTTTTCACTTAAAAGAAGGACTTTACGGCTTCTCTTTGGCATATCTGAATTGGCATCACTAGTCTTACACTTTGGGGCCATTATTAAGTACAGTAAGAGTGACCTGAACACAAGCACGGTGATACCATGACCATCTGATCACTGAGATAGCTACTGAGTAATCAATGGGTTGATAGGGCAGATGCTGGAAAAAGGGATGATTCACATCCCGGGTGGGACAGAGCAAGGTGGCATGAGATTTCATTATGCTACTCAGAATGGAGCGCAATATAAGATGTATGATTTATTTCTGGAATTTTCCTTATAATATGTTCAGATCTTGATTGACCATGGGTAACTGAAATTGCAGACAAGGAGAGACCACTGAAGGAGGCAGTCAGGGAGATAGCAGCTGACCCAAAAGAATACACGAGGTGGGTTCCACAACATGCTGACAGTGAAAAAAATTGCAGACAAACAAGGATTGAGAAAGGTCATTCCCTGGATTTGGCTTCCAGGTCACTACAGACCTCTCAGAGCATTTTCCAGTAATGAGAATTGTCAGAAACCTAACTCAGGATTGACTGGATGGTGATTCAGTGGAAACAAGAAGTGAGTGGTCCACAGGGAAGCTTGTAGTGATGGTTGGAATAGCTTGATTGCAAGAATCATTTCTAAGCCAGTGGTCCTCACAGAGGGGGTGACTTTGTGCCTCCAGGGACATTTGGCAATGTCTGGAGACATTTCTGGTTGTCATAACTCCAGGGTATTACTGGCATCTGGTGGGTAGGGGCCAGGGTTGCCGCTGAACATCCTACAATAGACAGGACAGTACCCTACAACGAAGAATCGGCCAACCCAAAATGTCAGTCATGCTGAGGTTGAGAGAGATCTGAGCATTTTTGTATGGCAAGAAGCTACTAAATTTAGGTTACAATAAGGGAAGAATATGTGATAAATCAGCATCTCACAAGAGTGGGAAGGTATATGATTAAGGAAAGTAACAGATGGGTGAGCACTATAGGAGACTTTTTCAATTTGTTTTAAACAGGAGGAATGAAAGCATAGGCAGTAAGAATGCAGAGATTTGGAGATTTAAAAAAACAAATTGAGGAAATGCATATCTTGATAGCCTTGATCTTATTAGAAAAGTGAGCAGCAAGAAATCTGCAGAGATAGGGGGATAGAAGTAGGGTCTTGGAGAGAAAAACACTTGGAACAGCCCCCATGGAGATAGGATCAACTAGATAAACATGAAAGGATTATTAAGTAATCCTTACTTAAGTACTGTATACTGTGAGGGCCCAGCAGCAGGGGGAATAAAAAATCAACTCAGTGTCCTGAATATCTTCTGCAGAAAGTTATTTATCCCCAGAGTAAAAGGTTAAAGAATGACATTAGGGTTTTCTCAAGATCAGTATTGGCCACATGGCTCAGAGAGTATGAGATAAGAAAAACTAGACAGTCCAGCTGAATCAGCCTACTTGAGGTCCAAGTTAAGGCCATAAAACCCAAACCAGAAGAACAGAGAAGACAGGAAGGAGGCTGGGGGCTCAATTCAGGGCAATGCCAGGTTGAGTAAAACGAAGAATCAGGGCCGGGCGCAGTGGCTCACGCCTGTAATCCCAGCACTTTGGGAGTCCAAGGCGGGCAGATCACAAGGTCAGGAGATTGAGACCATCCCGGCTAACACGGTGAAACCCTATCTCTACTAAAAATACAAAAAATTAGCTGGGCGTGGTGGTGCGCTGTAGTTCCAGCTACTTAGGAGGCTGAGGGAGGAGAATAGCTTGAACCCAAGAGGTAGAGGTTGCAGTGAGCTGAGATCTCACCACTGTACTCCAGCCTGCGTGACAAAGCAAGACTCCATCCAAAAAAAGAATGAAAAGGAGAAAGAGTGATAGGGAGCTATGGTCAAAGATGGTAATTCTGGAGTCGCAAATCCTGGAGAATCAACAGTTTTAAATTATGATGAAGATTAAGACAATGTCACACTTGTAAATGACTATAGACTAATTCTGACATCCAAGGTGGACAGGGAAGACTCAAGCATCCTGGAGTGCATCATACTTAATACATTCCTACCAGCATCAGTCTTTGGAGACCACCTACTTGAGAATATGTCTCTGTTTACATAAGCCAATCACACTGTCACTGGATCCCCTATATCTCCCACAGCCCATGCTGGTAGTATGGCCATCTGAAGTTAGTGGAGACTGGCTGGGTGACCAAGCTTCCCTGTCACCAGGGATAGCAGGCCCATACAGAAACCAACCTTGTCTGACATCAGACTCTCCTAAAAGGGCTGCAGTGCAGAAAGAAGATGTCATGATAGAGTAGCATATTACAATTACAGGATGGACACTGTGAGGCAAAGCTATCACTGTTCTTTGACCACTCTGCTGTGGTAATAAGCGAAATCCAAACTTTACAACCAAGGCAAAATTAGCTTTCTTTTCTTGGCCACTGAACTCTAATTAATTGAACTAAGACAAAAACATCATTAAGCACTAGTCACTAAACTTATAATTTTTTTTCAAGATTAAGCTATAAGAAATATAAAGCATTTCATCATCATCTTAGCTGCTACCTTTAGCACAGCATGTTCTATCATCTTAAAGAGATAATTTTTTTTTTTTTTTGAGTTTCGCTCTTGTTGCCGAGGCTGGAGTGCAATGGCGCGATCTTGGCTCACTGCAACCTCCACCTCCTGGGTTCAAGTGATTCTCCTGCCTCAGCCTCACAAGTAGCTGGGATTACAAGCATGCACCACCATGCTCAGCTAATTTTTTATTTTTAGTAGAGACAGGGTTTCTCCATGTTTGTCAGGCTGGTCTTGAACTCCTGACCTCAGGTGATCTGCCCGCCTCGGCCTCCCAAAGTGCTGGGATTACAGGCATGAGCCACTGCACCCGGTTGGATAGTATAACATTTAAGAGACTGTAGCAACTACAAACAAGAATTAAACAGAACTAATGACTGGGGAGAACATACAAAATGAGAATCCAACTTGTAAAAAAAACAGTCTAACTTCTTAAAGCAAGCGATATAAAAGTGAGACATTTAAAAATCAAACCCGTGTAACAAGCCTGCACATGAACCTCCTGAATCTAACGTAAAAATAAAACAAAAATGGACATTTTCATAAATGTTCTGATTACACTCCAATATCCATAAAATATCCAGCTATGAAAATGTCATTTTTCATTAAAGACACCCAAGAAATAGATCTTTATGCTAATGAAAAATACTTAAAATTTTTAAAAAGAGAAACCAAACCATCTAAAAATTAGATTGTTAAGCCATAGGCATATTGATACTTATCAAGCACTGTGTATCTTTTACTAAATAGAAATTGTATAAAATTATCTATTCCAATGAAAGGAAGAAGAGATACAAATAAGACCATAAAAAAATCATTAACCCCCGAGATTATATATATAACTCAAACCCTCCACCCAAAGTATTCTATAATTAAAGTAATTCATGCATCAAGACCAATGTCTTGCCTCTTTGAGAATTTATAAACATTAATTGGGAAGGTTCTTATTCTATATATTCTATTACATTCTGTTCAAAGGGACCCAGAAAAGTAATACCTAACAAATAACTCATTTCTTAAACACATTACGTGTATAGTAGAAGAGTATCTGGCAAAGTAGCTATTCTGGAGCTCATCACAGAGGTCAAGATGATAAATTCAGAAGTTATCCAAACATATTTGATAAAATGGTTAAGAATGAGTGGGGGTGACTCATAGACAACGCAGAACAAGAAGAAAAAGGACCCAAGGCCAATCTCTCTGAATCAGTGGTTCTTAGGTTTCAGGGAGCTTCTTAAATGACTACCAGACCCCATTCCATGAGTCTGATTCAGAGAGTTTGGTGTGTGGCCCAAGCAAATGGGTTTTGTAATAGGCACTACAAATGATTCCAAAAGCAAGTACTGTCTGGAACAGCCTTAGAGAAATACTACCCTAGATCATAAAAGGAAAAATTGGTAAATTGACCTTACTGAAATTAAAAACCTTTGCTCTACAAAAGATCCCATGAAGAGGATGAAAAAACCAGTTACAGACAGGGAGAAAATATTTACATATTTGAGTAAGGTCTGTGGATTGTACTAACGTCTGTGTCACGGTTTTGATATTATACTTTGATATAGTTTTACAAGATGTTATCTTTGGGGAAAACAGTGAAATGCACACAGTACCTCCCTGTGGATTTTTGGGCAACTTCCTGTGAATCTATAATTATCTGAAAACAAAAGGTATTTTTTTTTTAAAAAAATGACTGTCTGTCTCTCTCCATCACACTAGTAACAAGCTGGTAGGTTATATATATTCTAAAGGGCTTAAGTCCAGCAAAGGTTGGCAGCTCACAACCTGTGAAATATTTAACCATGACAACCTGAATTGAACAGATGTTCTCTCCAACTCCATATTCATTCAGATTCAACTGCAAAAGTTGACATTGTTGTCATTATTACTATTTCACTTTCTAAAGTATTATTATAGCAGGTACATTAGAAATTGAGTAAATGATATGACTTTAGACATGTATAGTAATTAGCATTAAGAACTGTTATGAAAATATTTCCATTTTTTTCCTATTAATGTAATACTGGATGAACACTAGTCTTTAAGACTATATGATTAATATTATTAAATATCTGAATAAAGTAAATTATTCAACTCGAGAAAAGAAAAAAATTGTCACTAGAGACTATTCTTCAATATGTAAAGTGTGAGGCAAGAATATTTTCAGTGTCTCTAGAATTGTGTCTACTGTGAATAATATTACTAATGATAATTACTAGGGCTTATAAAAGAATTACCATGTGCCAGATACTGTGCTAAGCTCATCATCCTAAGTGGATCAGCTTATCATGCACAACAATACATGAGGTGGGTACTGTTACTAAAGACTCAAAAAATAGGGAGATTGAATAGCTTGTCCACGGCCAGATCCCTTCTGATGCCAAAGTTCAGGCTCCAGGTACTGAACATCTGACTGAACCCTCTCTCCCTACCCACAAGTCACCACCACCTTCACATTCCCAGAGGCCGAGGGATCCCCCGGGATGATGCTCTGAGTCATGTGAGTAAAATCAAACATGCTGATGTCTGATGGCGTTTTTAAATCTGACACTAAACATTTCAATGATAACTAAAGTAATAATATCTCCAGTAATTCTGGATAAATTAGCATTGAAAGAGAACTGCCAGAAGTGAAGGGGTCCTACTCTCAGGTCGTTGAGAAGCCTCAACAAATACAGAGGATGCAGACATGATAAAATAACTACAAGTAAAACCCGTGAAAATGGCCACAGTTTTCAGAGAGCAAGGCCGCTTCGTAGGAATTAGATGTTCAGCATTGGAAGTTGGTTGTTATCCGATTTCTAACTTCACTTTTACTGGGTATTTCATTTCTGAAGCAAATTCAGGGATTCCTTTTTAAAGGGGAAGAAGCAGATTCACAACCTATCCAAGACTGAAAAAGCTCTTCTTCCCATTTCTGCCCTCAGAATATGGAACAGGTTTCTTCAATCAGCTGTTTTGAAAGTACTTGAAGAAGGGTGGCTCACGCCTGTAATCCCAGCACTTTGGGAGGCCAAGGTAGACAGATCACCTGACGTCGGGAGTTTGAGACCAGCCTGACCAACATGGAGAAACCCTGTCTCTACTAAAAATACAAAATTAGCCGAACATGATGGTGTACACCTGTAATCCCAGCTGCTTGGAAGCTGAGGCAGGAGAATCACTTGAACCCGGGAGGCGGAGGTTGCACTGAGCTGTGATCACGCCATTGCACTCCAGCCTGGACAACAAGAGCAAAACTCCGTCTCAAACAAAAAAAAAAAAAAAAAAGAAAAGAAAGTGCTTGAAGAATTTTAACAAGTAGAAAAGAAGAATGTTAAGTTCCCAATATTATGAAAATAATTACCATCTAGGCAGTACACCATGGGCTGTATTCAGGTCACCAGGAATTAGCGTTGCATAATTATTTGATCTCCAATGTTGGTTGCAATTACAAATTATCTGAGAGTTTTTTTAAAAGTCAGGTGTTCAGAGTCATTCTGACGCATTTCTCAGAGACAGAAGTTAAGAGTACTTACAGGAGAACATCTGAGGCCCAGGAACAGGTCCCACCTCTACTATACAGAATGGAAAGGTACTGCAGAGGGGGTACTTCTGGGGTACTACTTTTGAAAGACCAGTGGGGAGCTGTTACCAGAATAAAGTACTGGGCTGGGTAGAAACCTCAATGTCCTAGTAACAAGAAAAAAACCAGCACATGATTTCAAGACAGTAAAAACAATGAGCAAAATGTCGTATGCTATTTAAGTGCTGAGAGTAATAAGCTAGGTAACAGTTTCCTCCTATATAAAAGAATAATAATAGCAGCTAATAATTATTTTGTGAAGTGTGACAGTGCCCTACTCATGTTTTGATTTAGCCATCACGACTCCCTTGTGGTACAGGTTCTATTATTCCATTTTACATATGAAGAAACTGAGGCTCAGGCAGCTTTAATAGCTTGTCCAAGATCACACTGCTGATTGAACCACAGCTAGGATTCAAATACAAGCACTTTTGAGTCCAGAGCCTTCCCCCTCTCTTTAACCATGTGCCCTATGTCTCTGGAAGCCGTAATTTCCAAACTTGTTTACTTCCCTGAAGTTAAAGTACTCATTAGAAACATAATTTGAGAGTTGGAGGGTGAGGGTCAAAAAAAAAAGAAAGCAATAAATTATTGATATATTAAATTTAAAGTTAAAATACATCTTTATGTAATATCATGTTACAAAAATGTCTTTTTTATCTTAGACCAGATTCTAAAATAAACAGCAAAATATAACAAACGTTTAAGAAAAATGTATAGGAAAAGCTTTAAAGAGAGGAAAGTTATAATATTATTTTGGCTAAGTGAGAAAAGATACTATTGTTTTACCCAGTTTATGGATCTGAGCAGTAAAACACCTGTGTCTAGTTTCTATGGCACTGGAGCACAGTTTAAGAATCCCTAAGATGACTATCAAAAACATGAAAATATCAACAAGAATTAACCATGTTTGTTTAAGTTTATAAATTTGCTTATTATATTTGCAGAGATTAAAAAGGATGCTGGACCAGGAGTCCAAGACCAGCCTGGGTAACACAGCCAGTCCCTAACTCTACAAAAAGTTTTCTTTTTTTAATTAGCAGGACACAGTGATGCACTCCTATAGTCCCAGCTACCTGGGAGGATAAGGCAGGAGAATCACTTGAGGCCAGGAGTTCAAGGCTGCAGTGAGGCGTAATCATGCCACTTAACTCCAGCATGGGTGGCAGAGCAAGACCGTGTCTCAAAAAAAAAAAAAAAAGAAAAGAAAAGGGACCACCCTAGAGGTGGTCAGGATGTGGTGAAAGGGCTACTCATATTGATATAGAAGTTAAGAAGAAATTACTTAGGCAGATAGTGAGAGTGCAGGAGTCTTTGGTAAGGTTTTCCTCTTAATGAAAAGCAGCCCCAAATCATTTTCTTTTCTAATAAAGAGCAGCCTGTAGAATGGGCATGGTGGCTCACACCTGTAATCTTAGCACTTTGGGAGGCTGAGGTTGAGTGGATCACGAGGCCAGGAGTTCAAGACCAGCCTGGCCAACATAGTGAAACCCTGTCTCTACTAAAAATACAAAAATTAGCTGGGTGTGGTGGCACACATCTGTAGTCCCAGCTACTTGGGAGGCTGAGGCAGAAGAATCACTTGAATCCAGGAGGCAGAGGTTGCAGTGAGCCGAGACGGCGCAATTGCACTCCAGCTGCGTGACAGAGCAAGACTTTGTCTCAAAAAGAAAGAAAGAAAGAAAAAAGAGCAGCCTGTAAAATCGAGCTGCACACATAGACAAGAAAGTGGAAGCTTGCACGGGTGAATGCCAGCAGTTGTGCGCATAGGCATATACTACCTGGGACTAGGCATGTTCAAAATGGCAGCTCTATCTTCTCTTTTTGTCAGCCACATGTGCCAGTAAGGAGCAGACAAGATGCCCTGGCCACGTGGAAAGCCGATTTGCATAATAAGATTAGGGTGGGGTGACCAGCCTTCCCTATGCACTATGTAAACATCACACCTGGTCACTCCAACCTGTGGGTCCTATGTGTATCAGACACCGCCTCCTCAAGCCTGCCTATAAAACCTGCTACAGTCCGCAACAGGCCAGTCTTTTTCTCTTTTTCGAACATCCCCTCTCTCTAGGAGGGAGAGCTGCTCTCCTTTCTCCTGCCTAGTAAACTTTCCACTCCTTAACCCACTCTGTGTGTGTGTGTGTGTGTGTGTGTGTGTGTGTGTGTGTGTGTGTCCCTGTTGTTATTCTTCTTGGTGTAAGACGATGGACCCTGGGTATTCACCCCAGACAACAATGCCACTTCAATATGCTGTTGCAGGTAGAAATGTATCTATATGTTCACTAGGGTGCTACTATATAGTGCTAAATCAGAAAGTGAAAGCTATTGAAATATCCCATGACAGAAATGTGTTAAATTTGTTAAATTAATATATCAGATATATATTTATTGATATAAAAGGTACTTGTGCTATAAGGTGCAGGCAAAAGCCAGACTGCAAAACCACACAAAAGCATAATCCCATTTATTTTTTATATTTATAATCTAGATAGGTAGACACACCAAAATGTTAATGGTTATTACCTTTGTAGAGCGGGGTTAGGACAATCAAACTTGTCCTTTGAACAGTTACACCGAGGGCTAAATTCTGCCTTCCACACAATGCACCACACGCAGCCTTCTCTGCATTAAAGGAAGTTGGTCAGAGGCTGATCTTGGTGACTCAAGTTTGCTCTGGCACCTTTCAAGTTTAGACATATTTCATAGCACCTTTGAGATTTCCTCAGGTATTATATGTATCCATATTTCATGTATTCCACTTTTCTGAGGAAGCCAGTATGCCAGTAATGATCAGAGACTATGAAATAATAAAATCAAGGTTAAGCTCTAGGTTGCAAAATAAATCAAACTGTGCCCATCTATTGCAGTGAAACTACAAACTGCCTTCAGTATCCAGTCTCCGCTTTTTCCTCTGAGAAACAGAACAACTTCCTCCACCACCTCACCTCCACAAGTTTTCACCTGGCACATGATCAGCCAGCTAATCTACAATTTCCAGCCTCAGACACAGGGTATGGCCATTTACCTCTATTTAATGGGAGCTGAGCAAAAGGATGTGGGCAATGTTGTGTCACAGCCTTTAATAAGGGAAAACTGCTTCTCCAATTTGTCCCCTCCCCAGCACCCAACCTTCCTAAGGGTAGAATGCAGAAGTGCTCCTAGCCAGCCAGCTTCTACCCTGCAGATGAAGACAACACTATGGTATGAGTAATGGTCGAGCAAAAAGGTAGCAAGATAGAGCATTGATCCATTTCTAGATAGATCAAGTGGTTCCCAAACTTTAATGTACATCAGAATCACCTGGAGGACTTGTTTAAACCAGATGACTGGGCCCACACTCAGAGTGTCTGAGTTGCCATTTGCATTTTTTTTTTTTTTTGAGACAAGGTCTCATTCTGTAGCCTAGGCTGGAGTGTAGTGGCATTATCATGAGACTTAGTGCAGCCTGGAACTCTTGGACACAAACAATCCTCCCACCTGTAGCTTCCCGCATAGCTGGGTATACAGGTGCACACCACCACACCTAGCTAATTTTTGTGTGTTCTGAAGAGATGGGTTTTTGCCATGTTGCCGAGGCCAGTCACCAACTCCTGAGCTCAAAGGATGCACTCACCTTGGCCTCCCAAAGTGCTGGGATTACAGGAGTGAACCACCTCGCCTGGCCCACAATTTGGATTTCTAACAAGTTCCCAGGTGATGCTAACGCTGCTGGTCCGGGGATAGGTTTAGGAAATGCAAAGCATGCCTTTTTAACTAATGCTGTAGACCTGCTCTTCCATTATGGTGGTCGCTAGCCAAATGTGGTTACTGATCACTTCAAAGGCAGGTAGGGAGACTAGAGAACTGAATTTTTAATTTCATTTTAATTAATTTAAACACCATGCACGGTCTAGAGATCATTCAGAGACAAGGCTCTAATCTATCCTGTGTGTCCTCCAGAATTCAGGTGTTGGAAATTTGGTCCCTGGTGTGTCAGTGTTGGGAGGTGGGGTCTGTAAGAGGTGATTAGGTCATTAAGAGGGATTAATGTCGCCTTCTCAAGGGACTGGGTTAGTTAACACTAGAGTGGGTTATTATAAGACAGGGCCACTCCTTGAGTTTTGCCCTTTACACACATGCTCCCATGTCCTTCCACTTTTCTGCCATGCTGTGAAGCAACTTGAGGCCCTCATACAATGTAGCTGCCCATTCTTGGACTTCCCAGCCTTCAGACCTGTGAACTAAATAAACCTCTTTCTATATAAATTACCCAGTCTCAGGTATTCTGTTATAGCAACAGAAAATGGACAAAACACATCAATACTTCGTTCAGTTAATGGAAAACTAAGTATATTTAGATGTCCTTATAAGTAAATATACTTAGTTTTCCATTAACTGAACTAAGTTCTACTTTTTCAACTCTAAATTTTATGAAATCTAAATACAGATCAAGTATTTCTGATGAAAATTTGGCATCCAAGTTCAGATGTGCTGTAAGTATAAAATACACATCAGACTTTGGAGACAATATGAAAAAAAGAAGGTAGACTATTTCACTAATAATTTTTATATCATTATATGTTAACATAATATTTGGGTTATATTGGGTTAAATAAATTATTAAAACTAATTTCACTTGTTTCTTTGTCCTTTTTAACTTGGTTATTAGGAAATTTAATATTATGACATGTAGCTTAAATTTTTATTGGATGATGACTATTAAATGAATGACAGAAAGTAGAAGAGATACCTTCTGTTTTGTTTGTGCAATTTTGTTTGGAATATCTTTGTAAGCGCTGCTTAGACTATATCCTGATTATCTCTTACGCAAAATGTATAATTTCCAACTGGTATAAATGTTCTATGCTACTCTTTCTTTTCGACTTGTCCTAGTCTTTTTTTTTCTTATTGTATTCTACTTCAATTGCACATAATTGAGTTAAACATAATCTTTGATATGAGACACATTCACATGTGGGTCATGCAGGCTGCCCTCCTTCACACATGCTTCATTTTTAATGTTGTAATAGCAATAGAGAAAACACAAAAATTAAACTTCAGTAATAGCTTTCTATCCAAATGGTCCTCCCACCTTGTCTTCCTGCCTCCCCTTTCTGAGGTAACGACCGTCTTGAACCCCATACTCAGCATTCTACTGCTTTCCTTTTTAATCTACTATCATCTTGTTTATATCTATTCCTAAAAACTATGGTTATACTTTTAGTTGCTCTTAAACTTATAGAAAAGAGCACTATATGTAATATTTTTAGAATTTCTCCATTTAATATTGCATTGCTAAAATTCATCTACGTTGCCGTTATTTCATTATACTTCATTTGGGTTTTGATAAGTATTCAATTGGAGGACTATACCACAGTTTATCCATCTACTCTTCTGTCCATAGACATTTGAGTTTTCCCAAGTTTTTGATATGTACAGGGCAAATACATTTCTGTACATATTCTTGATGCACATGTGCCAGATTTTATTTTCTATGTAAACCTGAAAGAGTAAAATGCTGCATTGCAGGAAATGTGACTGGTCAATTCTGTGATATAACGCCAGAACTATTTTCTGTGTCCTAAGCTGACTGGCATCTTCTGAGGCTGACTTTTTTGTATATAGTACAAAGTAGGAATCCATTAAAGATAACCATTTCTTCTCAGTTCCATATACTGAATAGTCCCTCCTTTTCCTATGAATCTGACATACACTGAAGTCCTAAACATGTGTGAGCATGTCTCCAGCTCCTATAAAAAGGATTATTTCATAAATAACTTATTTTCCAAATGCTTATGCTTCCAAAGGGCAAGGGGATCCTTATGGAACAGAAATATGTGCATACTGTGAAGGTTCTTATTCATTTGCCTCTCCTCACCCCAGACCCATTATCTAGCCTTCTCTGTGCACTAGGAAGCTGACCTGCACCATCCAGCATCCCTTGCCTGCTGTGCCACCAGCATGGAAGGTGACTGCACTACCCAGCATCCCTTGCCTGCTGGCTTCCAGAGGGCTTTGGCTCACAGAAGGCACCAGCAAGAAAGTGAGACCCAGAGAAAATGAAGTATCTATGTCCACCCCTTCTCCTTGCCTACCCCTACCCTGGCTGTCACCCTATCTACACTTTCTGCTCCATGACTAGAGCTCTCAGTGGGCCCTGGGAACACAGCTTCCTCCCTTGCTGCTTCTGGCTCAGAAAAGGTATTAATTCCCTCTGTTACTAGCTCCGGGCTGCTCTGCCTTCCTTTGGGGGTTCCCTGGACTCTACCCTCACCTCTTTAAATCATTCCTTCATTAAATATTCTTCAGGTAAATCTTTAGGATATGCCATCAGGATATGATTTGGCTCTGTGTCCACACCCAAATTTCATCTTGTAGCTCACATAATTCCCATGTGTTGTGAGAGGGACCCAGTAGGATGACTAAATGGTGAAAGTGGGTCTTTCCTGTGCTGTTCTCATGCTAGTGAATGGGTCTCATGAGATCTGATGGTTTTAAAAAGAGGAGTTTCTCTGCACAAGCTCTCTCTTTGCCTGCTGTGTAGGATGTGACTTCCTCCTCCTTGCCTTCTGCCATGATTGTGAGGCCTCCCCAGCCATGTGGAACTGTAAGTCCAATAAACCTCTTTCTTTTATAAATTGCCCAGTCTCAGGTATGTCTTTATCAGCAGCATGAAAGCAGACGAATGCACCAGCCTTTACCTCCCAGGGCTCTGACTGAAACCAGTTTTCTGAAACTACAAAATCCCATCACTAAAGAACATCTGAACAAACTCAAGGGGCTGAAATCCAGACACCATCTTCACTGTCCAATATTTATGGATAGTATATTTTACAAAGTGCTGGGTATGCCAGTTCCAATTATTGTAAAATTTGCATCTCTCATACTCAGTCTGAAATCTGCTAAAAGAGGGGGTCTTCAGTGTGTTTTCTGCGGCTGATGTGAAGATCGCACTAGCCAAGGTCACACTAGTATTTCAGGAATGAATCGCAGGCTTTCTTCTTTTCTTTCTTTTTTTTTTTAAATGTTATGGGCATCAGACCAAGGGTTCTGTGGTCAGCTCACTGCTCTCCACAGAGACTTCATCCCAGGGCTACACGATGCCTTTCTGCCTCTAGCATCTGCATTCATTTAGCTTATTAGAGCAGCTAAAACACTGCCACCTGTCATAATAGCCACCCTGGCATATCTGTAGATTGTGTAGATGTGTTTTGCTAAACACACATACACATGCAGAGAGAGAAAGACACAGAGACACAAGAGAGAGAACTATTTATTTTTCAGACAGGGTCTTGCTCTGTTGCTCAGGATGGAGTGCAGTGGTGTAATCTCGGCTCATAGCAGCCTCTGCTTCCCAGCCTTGAGCGATCCTCCCACCTCAGCCTCATGAGTGGCTAGAACTACAAATGCATGCTACCACATTCAGCTAATTTTTAAATTTCTTGTAGAGATGGGGCCTCATGATATTGTCCAGGCTGGTCTTGAACTCCTGGACTCAAGCAATCCTCCCACTTCAGCTGGCCAAAGTGCTGGGATTACAGGGGTGAGCCACCATGCCTGACCAGAATTGACTTTAACTACACTAGTTTCTAATCTATAAGAGTTCTGATTCATGAAAGAAACAAATAAAAATGGGTCCTATAATTCTGAATGGTGTAATTCTGCTTCTGGACACAGAATTTACTCAGGCTACAACAGAGAGTACAGGAAGAAGACAATGTTGTTGCCTTAAAAAAGTCGATCAAACACATTCACATGCAAGGCTGTTTCAGTGGAAAAAAAAAATTTTTTTTTTCCATAGGCCATACAGGGGAATTGAGGCCCCAAGTTTTGGGTTGAGAAAAATACTTTTATTGCATTTTCAGAAGTCTCCAAAATTCTTTTTCCCTCCTTAGATATTCGTTTATTGGCCATAGATTTTTTTCTAAACATAACTTTTCAGTCTGCATTCTTGGTGTACTTCTGCTCACTCTGCAATAGATGGTTTTCTTATTCACAAATCATTTGCTCTTATTTATTGTCTACCATTTGCTTCAATGTAGCTTCTCTTCCCTTCCTGCCTCTCTTCTATCCCTTCTCTTTTGATCCCCCTTTCCTGTATTGTCTCCCTTCCCCGGGTTCATTGTGAGATCATGGCATAACCTCACTCTCCCCCAATATTAACCAAGTGTCCTAAAATCACTGCTTCTCCAAGGACAGAGTTCCTCCCTTCAGATGTGACGTTCCCACTGGGGAATTGGGCTATCCTTGAGGCATCTGAGTAGAAGCCAGTAAGGTTGCCCAGGCAACCAATCCAAATAGTCCTAAGATGACTGGCAAGTGTGTTTTCCCTCGGCCTGGTGTGAAGGTCACACTAGCCAACCCTGTGACAGTTAAAGGCAAAGTCTCTGTGCAGTCAGCCAAAGGCTCAGAAAAACATCCATCAAGATGAGCTCAATAACATTTGCATAATCATAAAATTGTCAGATTCCCAAGGCCATAAGGACCCACTCAATGCTGTTTCAAAAAGCCAAAGATACCAGATTTGAGAATGAGTAACAATAGGTGAGTGTGCTAAAATCATTAAAAAGAACACTTTTAAAACCAACCAAATGGAATCCAATCACTTAGCCAGTATAAACACTAAATACTCAGTTTTCTCAAAGGATTTAAAAACAGTTCTACCCCGAGGCAAGGAACAAAGTGAAGGGCCTGGAAAACATCACTCCACATCCTTTTACTTTTTACAATTTCCTTAATTGTAAAAGTATTTAATAGCAAGAGCCAATATTGAAAAATATACCCATATCCACTTAACTAACATTACGTTTGACTCAATCTCAATCACGATTTGAATCCAGGGGGAGAAAATACCTATAACAAGGCAGACAAGAAATCCATGTCTCTAATACATTGTGCTGTCACAAAACAATAAGCCAAAACAGGAATATCTCTAAAGAAAAATAGGAAAACACAAAGGAGTGAATTTAACCACAAAATTCAAATGGCCAACACAATACTGAAAAATGCTCAATCTGAAAAATAGAGATGCAATTTAAGACAATGTGAAATCACTTTTCATATAACAGGTTGAAAAGGAATCAGAGTAAACTTTTAGAGTGAACTAGTAACAAGTCTTACAAGGCTTCAACATCTTTAAGAAGTTATTGTAAGCACAAAGTCAAGCAAGTGCATACTCCTGTGTACAGAGATGTTCATCACAGTGTTGCTTATTGCAACAACAAAAAAATAGGACACAACCTATGTGTCCACCAAATCTCTGCAGCCATTATAAACAATGATAAAATATAGAACTACCAACTTGGAAGCACTGGGGAAAGGAGAGGTTCATAAAGCAACATGTGTAGCATGACTATTTTTGTGAAAAGTAAATATAATAAATGATTTACAGAAATATAAATATTAGAGAAGAAAATCTGAGTATTTAACACCAAATATTATCTATTTCTGGATAGTGAGGTTATTTATAGGTAATTTTTATTTCTTGGAGGAGGGTCTATCTTATTTTTCTCTGCCCTGTACAAATATTACTTCTTATAACAACATTTGCTTTTCAAATGTTAAAAAGAAATCATAATTAATTTTCATGCATACCAAGATTCTGTTTTATTTTATCAGCAAACCTTTGCTTTGGGCCAAGATTATAAAATCTCTCTGTAATATCTAAGTCTCTGCAAATTGGAATATAGAAGGCTTATGGACATCTATGGATTTTAGGTAGATGGATGAATCAAGGATTAAAATGACATCACCAGCATCAATTCCTGTAAACCAAGCTGGTGGCAGGGAAGGCTGCAGCCTAGGGTTGCTCCATGACAACCACACAATCAGAACTTCCTGGGGCTAGAGGAGAACATGCTGCAAACTATCACTGCTTACAGTCTCCACAAGCTGACTCTGTTAGATGACTGCCTTCATTCCTCTCCATTCCCAATGCATAACATAGAAAGAGAGAGAAAAGTTGGTAGCGTGGCAGAGGACATGGGATGCGAAAGTGTGCATACTTTCAAATACAGCACTCCTTGGTGATTTACTCCAGTGGAGAGAACATAAATGCTACGCCTGTGACAGGTCACTTCACAGTACAGATCTGAACTCAGGGAAGTGAAGTCATTAATTTATACCTGTCTTCCAAGTAAAAGTATCTAAAACATGCTACTTCATGTATTGATTGTGAGACCAGCCCTCCTCCCTCCTCCCCAAAACATGGCTGGTTGACTGAGTCAATTATCCTGAGTATCACTCACTGACCAAAGCCACATGTTTGCAAAGTCAATCCTCGTCTCTGTAAGAATAGACTGTATTTGGCTGATAGACAGTGCTTACTGATGATCAGCTAAATCATTGTGGGAATATTTAGAAGTTTATTACCTGAAAAAGGCCAGTGAATCTGGCCGGTCGCCATGGCTCACACCTGTAACCCCAGCACTTTGGGAGGCCAGGGCAGGTGGATCACCTGAAGTCAGGAGTTCGAGACAAGCTTGGCCAACATGGTGAAACCCCATCTCTACTAAAAATTAGCCAGACGTGGTAGTGCACGCCTGTAATCCCAGCTACTCAGGAGGCTGAGGCAGAAGAATCGCTTGAACCCAGAAGGTGGAGGCTGCAGTGAGCCGAGATCATGCCATTGCACTCCAGCCTGGGTGACAGAGCAAGACTCTGTCTCAAAAAAAAAAAAAAAAAAAGCCAATGAAAAATGTAGAACACACACATAATCAACAAAGATTTCTGATCAAATAATCATCTTGAACTTAACATACATTTCCAATAAACCATACTCATAGCTTCATCTACCCTTTCAGAGTCTTCAGTTTCACTCAATAATGACCCAGTCACGTATTAAAGAGCTATATAATATCTTTACAATGCATTCTTTCAAGTAGTACTACCTGCTTATTCGTTTCCTAGTGATGTTTCTATCCTACACTAAATACTTGACAATAACCTGTGTCACCCAAATTTAAACAACTTCTCTCAAATTCTTTATTTTTATTCAGTCTATATTTCTTTCTCTTTTTCTTATTCTTTCTGTCTCTCTCTGGCCATGTCTTAACTGCACACAATCAAGATTTCCACAGACTGTCTTTGGTGGTTGGAAATCACATTTGATAGGAACAGTCTAGTTGAAATAGCCAAGCCCCAGAATAGAGGGGGAAACAAAGAGCTTCTTTATCTCAGAGAGCCCTTGAGCTGCCTCAATGGGCTGAAGAGTTAATTACCTCTGAGCTAAGCCCATCATAATGCTGGCACTCTGGGCAGATCCTGGCTTAATGGACACAGCCCAGTTCTCCCAGGAGGGCAATTTTTTTCAGATGCTATCACTGCTCAGCCACGTTCCACCAACATCCTGTTACTGCATATTTCCATACAGCATCTCAGCAACATCCTAAAAACCCAAAATCAATGAGAAAAGTCCCCTTTAGGAGATCAACCTGATGTCAGCAACAGAAGCAGAACCATAAGTGATGGAGTACGGCTGCATAGACAACTCAGCTGATGATGCTGCTACAACATCACATTTTACTTTCAACAGAAAAATACATTTCAGGCCAGGTGCAGTGGCTCATGCCTGTAATCCCAGCACTTTGGGAGGCCAAGGTAGGCGGATTATCTAAGGTCAGGAGTTCAAGACCAGCCTGATCCAACATGGAGAAACCCTGTCTCGACTAAAAATACAAAATTAGCCAGGTGTGGTGGCACATGCCTGTAATTCCAGCTGCTTGAGAGGCTGAGGCAGGAGAATCGCTTGAACCTGGGAGGCGGAGGTTGCGGTGAGCCAAGGTAATGCCATTGCACTGCAGCCTGGGCAACAAGAGAGAAACTCTGTCTCAAAAAAAGAAGAAAAAAGAAAAGAAAAGGAAGGAAGGAAGGACGGACAGACAGACACATTTCAGCTACTGAATTTTTTTCTATGAAATTGAATAAGCATGTGTACTATGAGATACATTTTATAAACAAAGATTTCAATTCCAATAAAAACACTGTTCATTTTTTGGCTGGGCACAGTGGCTCACTCCTGAAATGCCAGCACTTTGGGAGGCTGAGGCAGGTGGGTTGCTTTAGCCCAGGAGTTCAAGATCAGCCTGGGCAACATGGCGAGACCCTGTGTCTACAAAAAATACAAAAAAAAAAAAAAAAAAAAAAAAGAGCTGGGCATGGTGGTGCACATCTGTAGTTCCAGCTACTAGGGAGACTGACGTGGAAGGATCACTTGAACCCGGGAGGTAGAGCCGAGATCACCCCACTGCACTCTAGCTTAGGTGACAGAGTAAGACCCTGTCTCAAAAAAAAAAAAAAAAAAAAAAAAATTGTTCATTTTTAAACTAAAAAACGGTGGGGGGGTGGAGGGTATACTTCCAATTAATCCAACATAGTTGATGAGCAAAATGGAACTTGGTGTCAAAAGCCAAGTTCTAGCATTTGTTATGTGTATGCCTCAGATTCTATCAGCATATAATAGTTACTACATTTGAACTACATGGGAACAGACACCTACATTGTCAGCTTTTAGACCTACAGCATGACATCATCCTCTGTGGATATCTCCAGCCTCTTTCCTAAGCACTCAAAACTTCAGAATTAATCATATGTTTCTGAAATCTTCAGACCACCACTTAGGAGGACATCCTGAACCTGTTGCCTGGAAATAGCATTGCTCAGAAGGCAGTGGGGATGATGGTGAACATGGTTACTTTAACCTCTCCAGCCTGCTAGGATTTATTGTCCACAGTTCAGCACACTGAAGATGACATGCCACAGTGTCACTAATTGCTCCTGACATGTGAGGTTTATCACTGGAACCTCTGAATATAAAATGGGTCTTGGATTTAACAGCACATAATTAGTTGCTGTTACACTCCAAAAGTAGAATCTTGCTGGAAAGGGGTCCGATGGGATGGCTTTCAGCAGCAACATGCACTGATTGATTATAAATAATTACTTGCCAAGAATCAGACATTCGGAGGCTGACACATATTTCAGCTCCCTCCCTCCACCCTAGCCTATTAAGTGCTGCAAAACTCACTTTTTCTGGCTCCTCATTGATTCTCATGTAAATGACACCCTTGGCCCCTAGGGTACTATCTCTAGAACCCAATCATTATGGAACTAATACCCTAAGGCTAGATAGGGTTGAAGCACCACAGGTTTTGAAATCACCTTGGGATATGGAAAGTTGTCTTTGCCACCTACCATTTTTATTTTCGGTAAGCTGTTCTACTTCCGTGCTTCCACTTCCTATTTTCTAAAATGAGGATAAAAATACCTACTCCAAAATGTTGTTGTGTGGATTAAATCTGACTATAGATGATGCAACCAACACAATTCTTGGCCTACAGTAAGCATTCATTAAATGGTATCTTTAATAAAACTCCATTTTTTTTTTTTTTTCAAATAGTCTATTGCTAAGAGTCTATTTCATACTGGCCTTGCTCTTGAATAAAGGCAAATTGGACAAATAGTGTTATATTTAGAATCCTTCAGGCTACAACAAACAGGGGAATCAAGTCAAAGCAGGTAAGTAGGGAAACAAAACTGTCAGAGAGAGAAGAGTCAGAGGTGGAGAGAATAAGAAAACATAAGCAAAGAATTCCGTACAAGAGGGAAAAATTCAGGTCCAATAAAAAGGGAGGGGATAGGCTGGGTGCAGTGACTCGCATCTGTAATCCCAGCATTTTGGGAGGCCGAGGCGGGCAGATGAGCAGATCATTTGAGGTCAGAAGTTCAAGATCAGCCTGGCAAATGTAGCAAAACCCCATCTCTACTAAAAATTAAAAAAAAAATAAATCAATTGCGGGATGTGGTGGCACACACCTGTATTCCCAGCTACTCGAGAGGCTGAGGCAGGAGAATCGCTTGAACCCGGGAGGCAGAGGTTGCAGGGGGCAGAGATCATGCCACTGCCCTTCAGCCTGGACAACAGAGCGAGGCTCCATCCAAAAATAAAAAAAAAAAAAGGGAGAGGGGATAAAGAGAGGAGAGAGAAAAAAGTCAGTAAAAGAGGAAGAAGTTGAAAGAGAATCACGGAAAAGGTGGTGAGGACATGTTTGAGAAACAAACAAGGGGAAAGCCATTTCCTTTACCAACCAGAATACCTCTATTAATAGAAAGAAGAGCATTTTGTCAAGGATAGCTTACATTCCTATAGCATTCTCTCTTTTTCTTAAATAATAATAATAATAATAATAATGCTTACAGATTTATCTCTGTTTGCCTTAAGAAGGACTCACCCCAATAAGAGAGGCCAGGCAGAAACTGTTATCCTGAGTTTACATCTTAGGACAGAGTCAAGAGGCTGACTTGTCTACAGATGGATCACGTAGGCACTGCCTACTTGTAAAATAAAAACTTTAACACTTTCCAACCTCCTTTTTAAAAGCACAGTCTGGTTGGCCTTTTATAGCAGAAACAAATTCTATCCTATTCTGGTCAAAGAAAAAGAAAATTAAAACTCTTTTGGATTTCAGGGAAAGTACTCAAAACCTTAAAAAATTTATTTTAAAACAACTTCAAGCTTATAGATAAACTGTCAGACTAGTACAAAGAATGTCCATATCTACTTTACTCAAAAACCCTATTGAAACTCTGCCAACCACCGATACAGAAGTTAGGAAGAAATTACTTGGGCAGATATTTGAGGATATGGAAGCCCTCCATAACGTTTTCCTTTCAATAAAAAGCAGCCCCAAATTATTTCCCTTTCTAACAAAGAGCAGCTTATAAAATCGAGCTGCAGACATAGATGCCAGCAGTTGTGCCAATCATGTTCAAGATGGCAGCTCCATCTTCCCTTCTCTTTGTCAGTTACATGCACAGTAAGAAGCAAACAAGATGGCAGAGATCAGCTGGAAAGCCCATTGGCATAATAAGCGCTATGTAACCAATACCTGATCGAACCAATCTGTGACTCTTATGTAAATCAGACACCGCCTCCTCAAACCTAACTATAAAACCAGGCACATTCACCACCAGCTGGTCCTTTCCGCTGGGAGACCCCTTTCTCTATAGAGAGAGCTGTCTCTCTTTCCCTCCTGTTCTACCTATTAAACCTCCACTCCTAAACTGTGATTGTGTCCTAAATTTTCCTGGTGTGCGATGAACCCCTGAGTATACACACCAGACAACGTAGCTGCTTAACCATCCTAATGATTTCTTCGTAGCAAAAGGATTCAGTCCAGGATCATTCATGGTATTTGTTATGTCTCTCAGTTTCCTGCAATCCAAAACAGTTCCTTTGTTCTTCCTTGAGTTTCATCACCTTTAAAAATACTCTATTTTAAAATAAGTTGTACAAACAGTACAAAGAACTCACACTCTTCATTCCCTTTCACCTAGACACTGGACTATTTAGTCTTCAGCACCTTCTGAATCATTTGAAAATAAATTGTGGCTATGATGCCCCTTCACTCCTGTATATTCCAGTATGTATTTCCTAAAACAAGGGCATTCTCTTGTATAATAATCATCTGGCTAGCTCAATCAGTGACTGAATGCTGATAGAATATTACTGTCCAATTCACTAATGCCATTCAACTTGTCCCAACAATGGCTCTTTCTCCTTCTAGGCCCAGGATCCAATTTGGGATCATGTATTACATTTAGTCATCCAATCTCTCCTTCGGTGTGGAGTAGTTCCTCAGTCTTTCCTTGTTTCTCATTCATGGCAGGTTTTTTTTGTTTTTGTTTTTTGAGATGGAGTTTCACTCTTGTTGCCCAGGCTGGAGTGCAATGGTGCGATCTCGGCTCACTGCAACCTCCACCTCCCGGGTTCAAGCAATTCTCCTGCCTCAACCTCCTGAGTAGTTGGAATTACAGGCATGCACCACCACGCCCAACTAATTTTGTATTTTTAGTCAAGATGGGTTTCTCCATGTTGGTCAGGCTGGTCTCCAACTCCTGACCTCAGGTGATCCACCCACCTCAGCCTCCCAAAGTGCTGGGATTATAGGCGTGAGCCACCACACCCAGCATTCTTGACAGTTCCTTTTATTCTCTCAGATGACTCAGGTCACCCTCAATCTGAGTCCATCTGATGCCTCCTCATGACCAAACTCAGGTCATGCATTCCTGGCAGCAAGACCCAAAAAAACCATAAAGTCATCATTTTCCTCTTCGTAATTGATAGGTACATTGTAAAGAAACACTATGACACTAGCCAATATCCTGTTTCTCAAGCCTCCATTCTTAGCATCCACCAAACTTAGCATCTATTGACAATTCCTGCCTTAATCAACCATCGCTACGTTTGCCAAATGGTGATTTTTCTAGTTCCTACATGCCTCCAACATTCATCGGTCAGCATTCTCAACCAATAAAAGAAGAGCTTCCTCTCATCTCCATTTATTTATTTATCAATACAGACTCATTGAATCCTATTTCATTTAATGACTTATAATCTGTTACTCTCATTTATTTTGACACTCTAGTTTTCCCAGATATGGTCAGTGAGAGTCTTTCATACTTGCCATTTTAAAAAGTAAATTGATTCCCTGTGTATCTGACATGGTCCAAGTGAAAAAAAAAAAAAAAAAAAGTAAATTGAGTGAATATGATTTTATTTACCAAGAGGTATATTTAGGGCCAAACACTTCTGCTTTCTCAATTCACTTTGGGAGTTATAACACAGAAATATCATTCATGAATGTAATCCTTTTTTTTCCCCCCCCTTTCCAATATCTACTAACCAACATTTAATTACAAACAGATATCCTCTTAGAATCAACTGTCAGGTAACATTTAAAGTGGCATATCTATACTACCCTTTATAAAGAGATGAAAGACCTAAAAAGAACCTTCAGTATCAAGGTCCTATGGATTGCTTTTGTACTTGCTTAGCCAGCCACTTCAAATTCGTAAGTTAAGAACTTCCTCAAACTTCTCCCTTGGTTCAAGACCCTCCTTAGGTGATTGCACTCAGGCTAGAAATAACACCGGCCTCCAAACCAATAAATGAAATTGTGTGTGTGTCACACATCAGACCCAGTTATTTGCAAAATACGTAGCAACTCTTACCTTTTGTCCCCTTTACCTGCCCCAGAATGTAAACGTTCATTTTTCCTCCAGTACCACACACCTCCATTACTGGTCACCTCAAAGTCATCTCCTCAGTTGATAAAACTCTGCTAGTGCTAGAACTCAGCCTCTTTTTTTCAACACTGCTGCCAAAGTTTCAGCTCCGACTCCTGCCACTAATACTCTTTCCTTCCCTCACTTCACCAGATTCCTCTCCCTAAATCAGAGGAACACGAAAGTCCCTGAGAGAGGGCTTCTTCTTCTTTTGCAGAATAAACTGGGTCCCCAAGCTCTGGCATCAAACTATGTTTCTCTCACAGTCTATAATCCAACCTTAAAGAACTCTGGGCCTGCAATTATGTTTTATTTATTTGTCTACCACAATACAATGCAAAGCCTTGAAATTTAGGGTGGTATTCAGCCTCATCTCCATTGCCCTGCTCTGAGATCAGTAAATGTTTGCTGTGCTAACAAACAAAAAGGCACTTGTGGTAGAAAACACAGTTGTCCACTTATTAGAAACACTACACATAAAAGGGCCAATTTTCCCAGAGTTGTATCACTGATTCACATTTGAAGTAGTCACACATTTATTTTGGATAGCAGAGGCATACATCAGCAGAATAGGTAAAAATTTCTTTTATATAGACATTATTTCCATAGCTCATAGCTAATAAGAAACCCACTGAATAAAACATTTCATTATCATTCCCAATCCCAGAAGTGCCAAGGAATTTTTGTTTCTGTTTTTTTTTTTAAGGTTAATTTTGCTTTTAAACCAGTACTTTGCATCAAAGACTTACTGGATGGTCAATTTTATGTAGCTACAGTCTAGTTATTAAACCAAACACTAACCCAGGCATTGCTGTAAAGCTTTTTGTTCATTTAGAGACAGGGTCTTGTTCTGCTGACCAGGCTGGATGCAGTGGTATGATCATAGCTGACAGCAGCCTCGATCTCCTGGGCTCAAGCAATTCTCCTGCCTCAGCCTCTTGTGTAGCTGGAACTACAGGCACGTGCCACCATACCTAGCTGATTTAAAAAAATTTTTTTTTTCCCTAAGAGACAGGATCTCACCGTGTTGCCTAGGCTGGTCTCAAATTCTTGAGCTCAAGCGATCCTCCTGCCTCAGCCTCCCAAGTACCTGGGATTACCGGCATGAGCCACTGTGCCTGGTTCCATGTGAAAATATTTTGTAGGTGTGATTAAAGTCCATAATCAGTTGACTTTAAGTGAAGGAGATTATGGGTGAACTGATTGAATCAGTTGAAGCCTTAAGGGCAGAGGTGAGTTATTCTGAAGAAGAAATTCCACCTGTGAACAGCAGCCCCACGCTGTGCCAGAGAATTCCAGCCTGTTCGTTTAGACAGCCTGTCCTATGGATTAATTTTGTACTTGCCTAGCCAGCCCCCACAAATGAGTATGCCAATTTGTGCAATAAATCTTTTATCTTCTATTGGCTGCATTTCTCTAGTAGAACTCTTGACCAATACAGTCTACTTCCAAAATAAAAGGGGAAAGAGGATGTAACAGCTGAACAGTTAACAAGATCTAAATAAGGCCTTCACAGGATTGCCTCATGTTGGAGTGGAAAGTAGTCAAGCTCCTAGAACATCAGATACCCCATATTCAAATAAATAAGACAAATAAATAAGTTGAAATACACATAACATATGCCACCGCTTCTGTCCGACTGCATTCATTACACATTCAGTTGGCAAATATTTGTTATGAAAGGCACTAGGGAGAAAATGGTGTGCCAGACAGGCATGGTCCCTGCTCTCACAGAGTCTATAGAGAGTGGGACAATCAGTCACCAAACCAGTAATTATACAAATACTTGATTAATTGTAATTATAATGAGTGCTAGGAAATACAGGATGCTCTTGGCATATTTAGTAGGGGAACTAACAAACTGGGGAGGGCTTTTGGAAATGTCACCGAGGAATGACACTGAAGCTAAGATGAGAAGGGCAAGCAGGCAGTAGCCAGGCAGAGGACAGGAGGAAGAGCAGTCCAGGCATAGCAGACACTTGTGAAAAGGCCTTATACAGAAAACCATCCACATGAATTCAAGCACCTAAAAGATGACCAGTCAGTCTGGGCTGTTGTAAATTACAAATGGGGAACATATAAGATTAAACAGCCACACAAATAAAAGACGATGATGTTCAACTGACAGCAATTGCAGGTGTTTAATCACATAATGACATGATCAGACTTGTGCTTTAATATTTTTCTAGCACCGGGTGCGTTGCTCATGTCTGTAATCCCAGCACTTTGGGAGGGCGAGGTCGGTGGATCACAAGATCAGGAGTTCAAGACCAGCCTGGCCAACATGGTGAAACCCTGTCTCTACTAAAAGTACAATAATTAGCCCGGCATGGTGATAGGCGCCTGTAATCCCAGCTACTCGGGAGGCTGAGGTAGAGAATTGCTTGAACCCAAGAGGCAGAGGTTGCAGTGAGCCGAGATCACACCACTGCACTCCAGCCTGGATGACAGAGCAAGATTCCATTTCAAAAAAAAAAAAAAAAAATTCTAGCAAGTGTATAGTTTGGAAGGAGGCAAACTGGATTGGGGCAGACCAGTTAGAAGGCTTTTGCTATAGTCTAGGAGGGAGAAAATAGGGGCATGAAAAAGGGCAGGGTGATGAGGATGGAGAAATGTGGTTAGTGGTAGAATCAACAAGAGACAGAGCAGAGTCAGTCCATCTCCCAGATCTCCCAAGTGGAAGAGCTGGGGCAGGGTGGGAGAGGGCAGATTTGGGAGGGACAATCACAGTTCACGGTTCTGTTTTGGGCATGCACAAGTTTGCAATTCCTGTAAGATAACCATATGAAAATGTGCCTCTGGAGTTCAGAAGGGACCTGGCCCAGATAAATAAATTTGGAATTTGCTAGCAGAGACTCAGAACTTGATGCGGTCAAGCAGGAAGGGAGTATGGAGTGAGAAGACCTAGGATAAATCCCTGGAAGCACTGACATTTTAGGTGGGTGGAAGAAGATCTTCCAAAAGTGTCTAAAGACAAGCAATCAAGAGGGTCCATGTTCACACAGGGCGCACTCGTTTACACAAAAATATTTTCCATGAGCTATTTTAGTTTTAGCCTCTGCATTTAAAAAGTTGCATTCTTTCACTGAAAAGGAAATAACCAAGTGTAAGGGGAAAACCCAATTTGAATGAACACAAGTAATTTCCAGCTAAGGGGGTTTTCATGCAGTAGATACCACCTCACTGATTACTGTCTGCAATAGTTATTTGGTCTTTGGGATCAACTGTACTTTCTGAAGTCACTACTTCTTCACACTAATAGCTTGGCTCTTTATGTATAATTAGAGCCAATTCAGGCAATTAATTGTAAGGCTCACCTCAGAACACACTGCTTTAATCTTTCAAAAATCACTACGTGTCACATTATTCTAAGAATGTCTAACTTAAAAGAAAACACTGAAGCAATAGGAAGTACTAATTTAAAAAAAAAAACTCTTAAGAAGAGTGCCCTGGCCCCCAAAAGAATCACACAAATTAGTGCAGGCTCAGTGACTAAAAGAACTGGGGCTCCAGGAAAAGAACACATTTAAATTACAATTGCACTTTTTCAGATTAGGAACACTTCTTGCTTTAATCTTCTACATTAGCATGAGACAGGATCTGTCAGAAAAACCTCTACAGTGGGCTGAGGTTCAGAGGGCAATTTGTAAGGCAGCCTTATTACAGTTTATAAAAACAGGCCCAGCAGAGGCCTCACAGACTCAGCAGGCACAACAGCACGAGGCACAAGTGGGAGCTTAATGAATATTTGATGATGACATTGTCCTCCCTTGCATGATATTGCAAGGCAGCCCCCCGACTTCCCAATGGAACCTATGCAAAAAAGTTGCTTTTTCAAATCTATGACCAGGAAATCAAAACATATATTATTCCTTTAAAATGTGTTATAATTGGTGGAGTCCAGGCCATGTGGGAAGCCATAACTGAGATAGAGTTCCTAACCACCCCTTATAACGATGCTTTAATGAAGAAAACACAGTGGATTACAACTGAAGATCCCACTCCTCCGAGGAGAAGGGAAATGGTTCCAGCTGGGAATCTGGGCAGAGGGTAATGGTAGGGAAGCATGAGGGGCTGGGGCCAGTGGCTGACACCTGAGAGATCCAAAAGCAAAGACGAAGATGTAATGGGTGCTTCAGAGTGGGGTCAGGAAGAGATTCAAGCCCTGGCAGGGCTGCAGAGATAGAGGAGAGTAGGGCATCCCTATCAAAATGGGTGAGGTCAGGAAATAAGCAGCAAGTGCCGGAAGCAATCTTGCTCTGGCAGGAGCCCTGAGGAGACTGAGGGTCTTGGGGCTGGGACAGCCTGAAAGCTGAGCCCTAGGCACAGCCTGCTATTAATCAAAGTCCATCCCCTTGGGCCCCAAGACATGAGGTTATCCAGTCTCTGAAACCATATTGAAAGTCAGGCAGCTGCTCACCTATTTGTATACAGGGATCTTAGGATTAATTAGGTGGTTCAGGACTTCCTCAACTTATTTGGGTTTTTCTTTGTTTTTGAGATAGGATCTTACTCTGCAGACCAGGCTGGATTGTGGTAGTGCAATCATAGCTCACTGCAGCCTCAAACTCGTGAGCTCAAACAATCCTGCCTTAGCCTCCCGAGGAGCTGGGACTACAGGCGCATACCACCACACATGGCTAAGTTTTTTATTTTTATTTTTAGAGACAGGGTCTTGTTATGTTGCCAAGGCTGGTCTCAAACTTCTGATGCTCTTGTCTTGGCATCCCAAAGTGTTGGGATTACAGACGTGAACCACTGCACCCAGCCTTGATTTTGTATCTTGCTCTATCCATGTAGTATAAATTCATGCCCCACACGAATATAGCAAGATACAAAGGCAAGAGTGAGTAGCTTGGCTTTAAACAACCCTCTACCCCTGTCCTTGTCACAGCCTCTGAGCCATTCTAGGAGAGAAAAAGAGAGAGAGAGAGGAGAGAGGTGTTTTGTTTTGTTTTTGAGACATTATCTTACTCTGTCGCCCAGGCTGGAGTGCAGTGGCACTATCTCAGCTCACTGCAACCTCTGCCTCCGTGTTCAAGCAATTCTCCTGCCTCAGCCTCCCGAGTAGCTGGAATTATAGGCATGTGCCTCCACACCCAGCTTATTTTTGTATTTTTAATGGAGGTAGGGTTTTGCCATGTTGGCCAGGCTGGTCTTGAACTCCCGACCTCAAGTGATTCGCCCACCTCAGCCTCCCAAAGTGCTAGGATTACAGGCATGAGCCACTGCACCCAGCCAATAGGGGTCATTTTTATGTCCATTGTATATAAGGCATGTTGTATCTACCTTTGTCTTCCTAAACTGATATCCAAACCCAAAAGGCCATCAAATAATATCCTTAGGTTGAATCATTTAACAGTAAAATACTAAGGTGTCCTAATTGCAGGGGAAGGTCAGTTTGAAAGTCTTTGCTGGGGCCGGGCGCGGTGGCTCACACCTGTAATCCCAGCACTTGGTGAGGTTGAGGCAGGCGGATCATCTGAGGTCAGGAGTTCAAGACCTACTTGACCAATATGAAGAAATCCCATCTCTACTAAAAACACAAAATTAGCCGGGCATGGTGGTACATACCTATAATTCCAGCTACTCGGGAGGCTGAGGCAGGAGAATTGCCTGAACCGAGGAGGCAGAGATGGTGAGCTGAGATCATGCCATTGCACTCCAGCCTGGGCAACAAGAGAGTGAAACTCCCTCTCAAAAAAAGAAAGAAAGAAAGAAAGTCTTTGCTGGATTTTTTCTGTCAAATTTACTTATAGGTCAGGTGTAGTGGCTCCTGCCTGTAATCCCAGCACTTTGGGAGGCCCAGGCGGGAGGATCACTTCAGGTTAGGAGTTCGAGACCAGCATGACCAACATGATGAAACCCCATCTCTACTAAAAAATACAAAAAAAAAGTTAGCTGGACATGGTGGCAGGCACCTGTAATCCCAGCTACTCAGGAAGCTGAGGCAGAAGAATCGCTTGAACCTGTGAGACAGAGGTTGCAGAGAGCCAAGATGGCGTCACTACACTCCAATCTGGGTGACAGAGTAAGACCCCGTCTCAAAAAAAATTTTTTTTAATTTAGTCTTTATTTTTAATAAGGTCTTATTTTTCAGAGTACGTATGGCTATAATGTGGAAAGAGAGAAAAGTGGGGAAAAAGGCACCATGTCTTGGAAAGTTTTTAAGTTATTTAGTAGTTTTTTGTTTTTCTTAATGGTAGCCAGGCCTGCAGACTTCAGGCAAAAGCTTGTGAGATTTCTGTAAAATCTGCCCAGTTCAACAGGAAAACCTCAGGATACTGAGGGCAGGCTTCCTCACAGGACTGGCTCTGTCCATGAAGCTCTCAGTTTAAAAGACCCGTTGAGTGCTTGAAGCTCTCAAATCAGCTCTCTTGGGGACTCACTCTTAAACAGAAGCAGACAAGCCACAATCACCAGATATCTGAGGAAAAATTCAAACATGAAATACAGATCAAAATAAACATAAAGAAAGCCACTTGGGGGACACAGAGGTTTCCTGTGCAGGGCACAGAAAATGTCAATAACCTCAGAAGGGTGACAGAAGATACTGCATCCATCAAACAAGAAAGGGATGCTTAAAAAAAAGAGAGAGAAACAAAGAAGAAATTTCAAACATGCAAAACTCAATAGAAAAGCTGGAAAACTGCCTCTTTGAAAACCTAGGGGAAAAAAAAAGAGGAAAAGCTGGAAAATAAGGTTGAGGAAATCTCCCAGAAAGTAGGGCAAGAAGATTAAAAGCAAAGAAATATGACAATAAACAGAAAATTAGAGAACCCATGAATCCAGGAAGTCTAATACCCAAATGATCAGAATTCCAAAAAAAGAGAATAAAGAAAAGTGAGGTGAAGAAAGCCTCAATAAAACTAATGAAGACACTTCAAATCTTAAACACCTTAATTTTCCAGACTGAAACGGCTCACCAAAGATGGACAAAAGACTGAATGTTAAACAGAGAAAATACTACTAACTACCAGACAGAAGAACAAACTTAGGTTTTGTTTTGTTTTGTTTTGTTTGAGACAGAGTCTCGCTCTGTTGCCAGGCTGGAGTACAGTGGCGCGATCTTGACTCACTGCAACCTCTGCCTCCCTGGTTCAAGCGATGCTCCTGCCTCAGCCCCCCCAGCAGCTGGGACTAAAGGCGCACGCCACCACGCCCAACTAATTTCTGCATTTTTAGTAGAGATGGGGTTTCACCACGCTAGCCAGGATGGTCTTGATCTCTTGACCTTGTGATCCGCCCACCTCAGCTTCTCAAAGTGCTGGGATTACAGGCGTGAGCCATCACGCCCGGGTGGCTTTGGTTTTCTTAACAGTAACTTCAGAAGCTAGTGGGCAGTCGACTAACACCTTGAATATTCTAAAAGAAAATTATTCCCAACCTTGAATTGTAGGCCCAAGCTATCAATCAAGAATGAGAATAGTGTAAAAATATTTGTAGACATTTAAGATCTCAAAAACTTTACCCTTTCAGGAAGCTAATGGAGGGCGTGTTACATTAAAAAAGAAGAGAGGAAGGAAGGAAGGGAGGGAAGGAAGGAGGGAGGGAGGGACAGAGTCACTTTGTCGCCCGGGCTGGAGTTCACTGGCATGATCTTGGCTCACTGCAACCTCCGCCTGCCAGGTTCAAGTGATTCTCATGCCTCAGCCTCATGCTGGGACTATAGGCATGTGCAACCACGCCTGGCTAATTTTTTGTATTTTTAGTAGAGACAGGGTTTCACCATGTTGGCCAGGCTCATCTCAAACTCCTGACCTCAGTTGATTCGCCCACCTCAGCCTCCCAAAGTGCTGGGATTACAGGTGTGAGCTACCGCACCCAGCCCGGCACTTTATTTCTAATAAAACTTTGCTACTTGTCACACTGGCACACAAGTTCTCTAAATTCAGTGCCCATAATTTGGTTAATATTTGTTTATCATCAAATAGTTGAGAGAAAAAAATACTTTTAAAATTAGCTTGAAGTTATTGCCTCTTAAATTAGACTTTCTCTAATCAGTTATTACCTAGCTTTAGAAAAATCTCCTGTACATTTGATATCCTCCCTCAAGATTCTTTCAAAATACTCTCTCCACCTCCATCTCCCAGCCCGCCCCCCAGACACACACAGCATCTCGAACTCCAGCTCAGCACATAAGAGGTTCTCATAGGTGACTTCCCCTGCATACTTATGGCATGCAGATTTTCCCAAATTTACTTCTGCAGGCATCTCCTGATGCAGATGTGCTCACAGCTGGAAAAACCAACTGTGGTTGGCTGAAAAATACACACCAGCCCCACCCTTAAAAAATATGTTCACAGGCCAAGTGAGGTGGCTCAAGCCTGTAATCCCAGCACTTTGGGAGGTGAAGGAAGGCAGATCGCCTAAGGTCAGGAGTTCAAGACCAGCCTGGCCAACATGGTGAAACCCCATCTATACTAAAAATAGCCGAGCGTGGTGGTGGGCACCTGTAATCCCAGCTACTCGGGAGACTGAGGCAGGAGAATCACTTGAACCCAGGAGGTGGAGGTTACATCGAGCTGATATCATGCCATTGCACTCCAGCCTGGGTGAAAAGAGCAAGACTCCATCTCAAAAGACAATGAAAAAAATATGTTCACTTCCTAATCCCCTGAGCTTGTAAATATTACCTTATATGGCTAAGAGAGAATATTATGACATATGACCCCCAAGCATATGATTAAGTGAAGGACACTGAGAAGTAAAGGCACTTACCCTGGATAATCCAGGTGGGCCCTAAATACAATTACATGTATTCTTGTAAGAGAGAGGCAGAGAGAGTTCTGACATAGACAAAAAAATGAGAAGACACACAGGAAAAGGGGACGTAAAATAAGACAGAGATTTTGAGTTATGTGGCCATGAGCCAAGAAACACCAAGGACCAGAACCAGAGAGAATAAATTTGTGTTGTTTTAAGACACTAAATTTGTGGTAATTTATTACAGTAGCCATGGGAAACTAGTATACCACTCTGCTACAGCAGCACTCACAGATGCACACACACAAGGCCACCTTTATAGGCAAGGATCCTCTGGTTATCACTTTCTCTTTAAAAACAAAACAAAACAAACAAACAAAAAAACAGGACTTTGGGAGGCTGAGGTGGGAGAATCCCTTGAATCCAGGACTTTGAGAACAGCCTGGGCAACACAGCAAGACCTAAACTCTCTAATAAAAACAACACAAACTAACAAACATATAAAAACAATAACAGAAAGCCCTCCTGTAAGAAGGAGTTGGTAAAGAGCTTACTAAAGGCTTTGCTAAGTAAATTAAACCCTATGGTAAGTGATTCAACATAAATCAAATTTTCTATCCCTTTCTTTATCTTGAAAACCAAAGGCTGGATAAAGATATCACTAAGCATACAGGTTACGTGACAGTGGCCTCATCGTTTTGTGATGACTTTCTGTCCCACTGTCCACTGTATAGAGAGGAAGATGATCAAGTAAAGACACTGATTTTCCTGTGCAGCCTGTGAACTCAATCTCATTGCTATGTCGTGCCTCATAATCCCTAACCACACAACTTTAAGTGCTATCTGAGTTCTCAGTTTCCTTTACATTGACACCGTACATGCTAGCTTTTTCACCACACACGAACCCAAGACAGGTCTTTTTGTTTCATTCTATATGTTGGAAAACACTTTAGTTCTTCACATAAGACAAAAATTAGATACTTTCTCAAAACAGCCAATAAGAGAAATCCTAATCATGCCGCTGTGTAATATAGTATTAGAAAAATAACTGTGGGCCGGGCGCAGTGGCTCGTGCCTGTAATTCCAGCACTCTGGGAGGCTGAGGCAGGCAGATCACCTGAGGTCAGGAGTTCAAGACCAACCTGACCTACATGGAGAAACTCCGTCTCTAATAAAAATACAAAACTAGCTGGGCATGGTGGCGCATGCCTGTAATCCCAGCTACTTGGGAGGCTAAGGCAGGAGAATTGCTTGAACCCAGGAGGTGGAGGTTGCAGTGAGCTGAGATTGCACCACTGCACTCCAGCCTAGGCAACAAGAGCAAAACTCTGTCTCCAAAAAAAAAAAAAGAATAGGCTTGAGTAGTTGAAAGGTTATGTACTAATTCAACTGCGACTAGATTTTAACAGTTTGAAATATCATTTTTAAAAAAAAGGCAAAATCAATACATTTTTGCCCAGCCTTTGATATTTCCATAGCCAAGAACCAAATGCTTCTAAAGTGTGACAAATGATCATTCTAATTAAACTGATCAAACACTTAGCTGTGCTGCTTAGTGATATAATGCCCTTAAGAGGATTAGACAAACAATTCTGGAAATATACAAATCCATCATATTTATTAATGAATTCATGTTTCAATAAGTGACTACATGTAAATTCTCATTTGTCCAAGTCACTGACTTTAAAATGATTGGGGTATATATACTGGAAACATTCCCTACTGTGCTGCTTGATTTTTTGCTCTCTGCAGTGTTTTTGCTGAAAAGATCCTTCAGTACAGTCCAATTTGTCTATTTTTCCCTTTATCATGAGCACTCTTTATGTCCTATTTAGGAAATCTTTACTTTTCTTTTTCTAGAAGCTTTGTTGTTTTACCTTTCTCAGACCTACATTCTACCTAGAACTGTTATTAGAGATCCAGAACTTATTAGAAGATTAGGTAGAATTCTAAGACTTCTTTCTCCCCCCATCACTTCTCACTATCATCATCTGGGGCTAACTACAAGCTCCCTTGTTTCTTTAAGGCCATTACAGCCACTGTCCACACCATAGAGAACTGAAGACCGCTGAAGCTTCTTTTTTTCTTCCCTTCCACCAGCCTTCATTTTGGCTTCCTCCCTTCCCCTGCCTACTTAATCATGAGCTGTCACTTCAACCTCTCTTTTTAGCTCTCTCGATTTCCCCCAACTCACTCACTCAAACAGAAATCCCAACCCTGGCAAGGAAAAGGCATTATGGGCCAGTTGGCTTTGGAGCTACAGGAAACTGGGTTTGAAATCTGATTATACAATTTACAAACTGCAGGAATTTGGCAGTCAGTTGACATTTCTATTTTCTCATCTGTGAAACTGACAAAGGCTGGGGCTTAGGGTGGAGGAAGGTGGGGGTAGAGTATGGAGGTAAAGGTTAACAATACCAACACCTTGTAGGCCTATTGTAAGGATGAGAAATAATGTATGTTAAGATCCTGATGCAGAGTAGGCACTGAATAAGTACATAAACAGTAGCAAAAAAGAATCAATCAATCAGTCAATAAAATTGCTAGCCAACTCACTCAACTGCACTGCTAGAGAAACTCTCCCTCACAGCTGGGCTTCCAATGGTAAGCTATTTTCCCTTACCGCAACTGGCTATTTTAACTTTTACCACAACCCCTCACGACCTCCACTTCACTCCTCTGCCTGCCTCCTCACTTTTAACAAATATCTGGGGGATTTCTGCTTCTGGCCAAGGTGAAGGATTGAATTTATCTTCTTGTTGGAGAAAACCAAGAAGTGGACGAAACATACAAAGAAATAGTTTTCAAGATATTATCAGGCAACAAAAGACAGTGATCCCCAAGAGACAGGAAAGGACTGAGGTGAGTCCTAAGAAAGACTTTACTAGGTTATCACCTTGAGTGAGTTTCCAGTAGTGGCACAGGGAGGGGAAACCCAGGCCCAGGGCAGCAGACTTGAGCTGACAGTTCAGAAAAACCAAGGCAGCTGTAGTCCAAAGGAAAAGAGAGATCTTCACAGAGATTTTCAGAGATCTGCAGAGAGTTCCCTCAAGAATTCAGTGAGGCTGGGCAGGGTGGCTCACTCCTGTAATCCCAACACTTTGGGAGGCCGAGGCAAGCGGATCTCTCTGAAGTCAGGTGTTCGAAACCAGCCTGACCAACATGGTATAACCCCCCCACTTTCAATAAAATACAAAAATTAGCCTGGTGTGGTGGCGTGCACCCGTAGTCCCAATTATTCGGGAGGCCGACGCATGAGAACACTTGAACCCGGCAGGTAGAGGTTGCAATAAGCAGAGATCATGCTACTGTACTTCAGCCTGGGCAACAGAGTAAGACTCTGTCAAAAAAAAAAAAAGAAAGAGGAAGAAGAAGAAGAAAGAAAAAAGAAAATAATTCAGTTGGGTCATGCTCATAGGTGTAAGGAAACCAAAGAGGCTCAGGCGCAGTGGCTCACCTATAATCCTGGCACTTTGGGAGGCCAAGGTGGGTGGATCACGAGGTCAGGAGTTTGAGACCATCTTGGCCAACATGGTGTAACTCCATCCCTACTAAAAATACAAAAATTAGCCGGGCATGGTGGTGTGTACCTATAATCCCAGCTACTTGGGAGACTGAGGCAGGAGAATCACTTGAACCAGGGAGTCAGAGGTTGCGGTGAGCCGAGATCATGCCACTGAACTCCAGCCTGGCAATAGAGTGAGAATGTCTCAAACACAAAACAAAACAAAACAAGGAGGCTGGAGAAAAAACCACTAGAATGTACTACAGATGACAGAACAGTGCCCACACTCACAGAATCAAGTGTCTGCTCCCACCTGCCAAATTAGAAAGCCTCATGATTCCACGGACATTGGGTACAGGGCACAGAAGGGTCTTGCCCAGTTCGTGGAAAGAATTCACCTTAAATTGAGTATTATCTGGTCCCACTAAACGAATCTTAAGGCAAGACCTTAAAGAGTCAAACTATTTCCAAGTAAATTAATTGCATCACAAAACAAAGCTCAAGAATATTTACAGGAATACAAAAGTATCCAGCACCCACCAATCTTAAAGCAAGACCTTAAAGAGTCAAACTATGCCCAAGTATATTAGTTGCATCACTGAATAAAGCTCAAGAACATTTATAGGAATACAAAAATATCCAACACTCGAAAAAGGTAAAATTCTCAATATTTAGCATCCAATCAAAAATTACCAGGCACATAAAGAAGCAGGGAAATATGACTCATGATAAGGAGATCCTGACCCAGAGCTGACAAAAAGATTACAATTAGCAGTCAAGGATATTAAAAACAGTTATAATTATATTCCGTATGTTCAAAAAGTTAAGTAGGGATATGGAAGATATTTTAAAAGACCCAAATAACACTTCTAGAGCTGAAAACTACAAATTCTGAATTTAAAAATATATATTTGAATGAGATTAATACTGTAGACATTAGCAAAGAAGAGATTACTAAATGGGAGCCAGGCAGAGTGGGGTGAGCCTATAATCCTGGCTACTCAGGAAGCTGAGGTAGAAGGATAGCTTGAGCCCAGGAGTTCAAATCTAGCCTGGGCAACATAGTCTCACCTCATAAACTGAGGTGAGACTCTACCTCAATTTAAAAAGAAAAAAAGTTAAAAGAAACTAAGTATAAAGACATAACAATAGAAACTATCCAAAGTGAAACAGAAAAAAGAGAACTTTAAAAAATGAACAGAGTCTCAGTGAGCTTTGAGACCACTTTAAGCAGCCTAATATACAGTACACGGAGTTCCTGCAAAAGACAGAATAGTGAAGAAGGAATAGAAAAACACATGTGAAGAAATAATAGCAGAAACTTGTCCAACTTTCTTGAAAACAAAAACCCCACAAATTCAAGACACTGAATGAATCTCAACGGCTCAAGAGACATGAAGAAAACCACATTAAAGTACATCATGATCAAATTACTCAACACCAGTGATAAAAATAAACCTTTTTTTTTTAGACAGAGTCTTGCTCTGTCACTCAGGCTGGAGTGCAGAGGCACAACCTCAGCTTACTGCAACCTCCGCCTCCTGGGTTTAAGTGATTCTCCTGCCTCAGCCTCCCAAGTAGCTGGGATTACAGGCATGTGCCACCACACCCAGCTAATTTTTGTATTTTTAGTAGAGACAGGGTTTCACCATGTTGGCCAGGCTGGTCTCGTATTCCTGAATTCAAGTGATCTGCCACTTCAGCCTCCCAAAGTGCTGGGATTACAGGCGTGAGCCACCACACCCAGCAGATAAAAAGAAATCTTAAAGTAGCCAAAGAAAAAAAGACACAATATATACAAAGACAAAGATAACAGATTTCTCATTTGAAAACAATGCAAACAAAACGCTATATCTTTAAAACACTCAAAATAAAAATACAGTCTACCTACAATTTTATACCCAGTGAAAATATCTTCAAAATTGAAGGCAAAATAAAGACATTTTCAGACACACAAAAGTGAAAACATTATCACCATTGGAAACAAGAAATGTTAAAGGAAGTCTTTTTAAGCAGAAAGAAAATGATTCCAGATAGAAATATGGATCTGCAAAAGGGAAAGAAAATTAATTCCAAGTTCTCTAAGGGAAAAAAAAGAAAGAAAGAAAGAAAGTCACCATAAATAGTAAATACATGATAAATATATAAGATTTTGTAAATTACTATTTACATATTTTTAAAAGATAACTTTTCAAACAAAAGTGGTAACAGTATAACGTAGGGTTTATTACATAAATATGACAACAATAGCACAAAGGTCAGAAGGAGAGAAAAGAAAGTATAGTACTACAAGGTTCCAATGCTATAAGCACTCATTGTAGTGTCACACTGGAATGGCTGATTAAAAACTGACGCAAGTCTACCTGGACTCTGCCGTTCCCGAAAGGATCTATGAGCCTACTATGTGACTTGATCTTAAAGCTGACATCATATCTGATAAAGCACATAACTGTAGTTAACAAGCACATGTAAGAATGGTCATAGGGCTGGGTGCGGTGGCTCACGCCTGTAATCCCAGCACTTTGGGAGGCAGAGGTGGGCGGATCACGAGGTCAAGAGATCAAGACCATTCTGGCCAACACAGTGAAACCTCGTCTCTACTAAAAATACAAAAATTAGCTGGGCATGGTGGTGCGCACCTGTAGTCCCACTTACTTGGGAAGCTGAGGCAGGAGACTCGCTTGAACTCAGGAGGTAGAGGTTGCAGTGAGCCAAGATCACATCAGTGCACTCCAGCCTGGTGACAGAGTGAAATCCCGTCTTAAAAAAAAAAAAAAATGGTCATAGGAACTCTAATTGTCAGACACACTTCTCAGGTTGACAACAAATAGCACAGGTCCCTGTCAGTATTTTTTCTACATCTCTACATATATGTATTCACAAATTAACTCCAATGGGGAACATGTACCAGGTCAGGATGATTTAGTCTCCAGGCATATGATGGTCAGTATAAGTCTGGCACTGACTTGGACACCTCACTCAACTCTCAGAGCCTTAGTTTCCACATCTACAAAATTACTTCTAAGATACTTTCTGTGATTTGGGTAATGCTGGAAAGGCTAATGTGCTACTTAAGTCTTACATTTTGAGCCACTGAGAAAACACGTCTCTTGCCGGATGCAGTAGCACACAACTATAACCCCAGGCATTCAGGGAACTGAGGCCAGCAGTCGGACGCTGTAATGTACCATGATCATGCCTATGAATAGCTACTGTACTCTAGCCTGGGCAACACAGTGAGACCCTCATCTCAAAAATAAATAAATACAAAAATACGTCTCTCAATACAAAATATTCTTGAAGTAATCCCAAAAGAATCATTATTTTTGAAAATGACCATTTTGTCATCCTCAGATTGTCATTTTAAGTTGATCCTATGAAAATGTGCCTACCAACTGCTAACTCCCAACACTGCCCACCAATATTTTCTTTAGACAGAGTAACCATGACCCTTAACTACCTTCAAATCAGAAAGGTGAATTTAATCTTAATTTTAAATGCAATATTAATATACATTTGTAGAGCCTACAATTTTAGAAATATTTATCTGGAATTCCTAAAGCATTTCTGGATGTCCTAAAGAAAATCTATCTGTATTAGAAAGAAAATTACAAGGAATTATAGAAAACAGCATTAAATTATCAAGACATACCTCTGTACAACAGTCTACCACCATCCGCAAAAAGAGATTACTAATTACTCATAATAGTAATCATTTATGCCAGCAGAGGAAGAAGGAAGAAAATTACATCATAAATTTCTGAGTAGTTTTTAGAAGTGTCTGAAGAGCCAGGCACAGAGGCTCACACCTGCAATCCCAGAGTACTGGGAAACCAAGAAGGGAGAATTACTTGAGGTCAGGAGTTTGAGATCAGTCTGGCCCAACATGGTGAAACCCCATCTTTACTAAAAATAGAAAAATTAGCCAGGCGTGGTGGCATGCACCTGTAGTCCCAGCTACTGGAGAGGCTGAGGTAGGAGAATTGCTTGAACCGGGAGGCGGAGGTTGCAGTGAGCTGAGATTGCGCCACTGCACTCTAGCCTGGGTGACAAAGCGAGACTCTGTCTTGAAAAAAAAAAAAAAACTGTCTGAAGAAACAGAAACTTGCTTGCATTTAACTCATAAGTTGTTGATTTGCACATAAATGTCAAATGGCCCATTTTAAAAGCAAAAAAAAAAAAACCAACTAAAAAGCTCCAGTACCTCCAATGTAAAGAAATGTGCTTTAATCTTTGTATATTTTATTGCTGGCTTTGAAAAATGTAATCCCTAAACCTTATTATTTCACATAATTTGGCCAGCTCTCAAAGAATAATTAGGCATTCTTCTCAAATAATTTTTAAAAAATACTTCTTACATAGAAAAATAATTGTCAGCTACCCAATAATGGGCATTTAGAGACTAGAAGTGCAGCACTCTTTATCCAAATATGTGTTCTCCTTCCAAGTTTAAAGGGAAAAAGCTTCAAGTTTTTTTCCCCAGTGCTCCGAAAGATTAGAATGTAAACACAAACCAAACAGAACTATAATTAGCATTTCAAATGGCAAATAATGTACAGTGTAATTTTATATGAATCAATTAACAAAAATTGTATATTTAACAACACTTACTGAATGCCCACTATGTACAAGGCTGTGTGATGTGGGAGTTAAAAAGATGAATAGATACAGCTTTCTAGTTCTATGAAAAGCCCCTTAATAGCATTAGTTTTGGGGATTTAACAAATGGAAAAAAAAAAACAAAAACCCTTAATGGTTATCAGTCCTGCTGAGGCTCCCTGTGACATTTGAGCAGTCACTCACAGGAAGCTAAAGGTTGAAGACTCAATATCTCAGAGAGCCAGGCAACCACAGGATTTAGCCCCAAACCTAAGCAATAAGATCAGTGGGCCTTCTCAGAAAGACCCAGAAAAACACTTAGCAGTAAATACCTAAGCATTTCTCCAGAAGCATATTAACAGAAATATTAAGTGTGTAGAAAGAGTAATGGTACGGGTTTAAGGGGGAACAGAAGAAAGAATGGAAAATAACGTGAATTTTTTATTTGTTTAAAGCAGAATTTCACAGTATCATCAAAATGTAAAACGCTGCCTTTGGATACTGACATATGAAAGCTCTCATCTGATTTAAGAAAATTGAGTTTTATGTTTATGTTTCTTTTAATCACCTATAAGGATTAATAATTTTGGTCACATTTTACTATCTGCCAGATAGTATTTATGCACTGAACATGGCAAAGCCTGAGTGAAAAATCCAGAACATCCAATGGTATATGATATATCTAATTTCCTCTCAGAATATAACAAATGTATAAACTGTCATATCTAATCGTCACTAAACACCAACAATATATCTAAAGCCAACTGAGTTAGACAAAGTTGAATCTAACGAAATGTTCTATTGGAATGCTTATCTATTACTTGAAAAACTAAGATCCAGTTAAATTCTCCTTGGTCATTTTAGTCTATCGTGCATTTGAGGGTACTACTTCTGTAACAACTCCCTAATATTGCTGGCAACATGTGGTGAGTTTTTACCCTGGGCCAGAAATTCACAGAATATTTGACACAACTAGAGAGTTAAGCCCTATTAGTATATCCATATTACAGATAAGGAAACTACTTTGGGCAGATTACTGAACCTCTTTGTCTGGGTTTTCTCATCTTTGTTTATTTGTTTGTTTGTTTCTTCATTTGTTTTTGAGGCAGTCTTGCTGTCGCCTAACCTGGAGTGCAATGGTGCAATCTCAGCTCACTGCAACCTCCAATTCCCAGGTTCAAGTGATTTTCCAGCCTCAGCCTCCTGAGTAGCTGGGACTACAGGCGTGCACCACCACACCCAGCTAATTTTTGTATTTTTAGTAGAGACTGGGTTTCACCATGTTAACCAGGCTGGTCTCAAACGCCTGATCTCAAGTGATCCACCCACCTAGGCCTCCCAAAGCAATGGGATTACAGGCGTGACCCACTGTGCCTAGCCTCAGTTATTTTTAAAAGATAAATAAGTTAAATAGGAAAGAAGCAATGACTAACATGAATTGCACTTGTAACATCTCCAAAAACCGGAAAAATCTAACCAATTACTTAGAATCCGTTCATTCATTCCAAAAATATTTACTCAACACCCACCATGTGCTAGGTTCAGAGAATACAGTAGTAGCTAAGTTAGACATAAATGAGGCGCATGTGCTCATTTATTTGTGGAGGCTAAAAATTAAAACAATTGAACTCATGGAGATAGAAAGTAAGAAGGATCATTACCAGAGGCTGGGAAGGATAGTGGGGGAAGTGCAGGGGAAGTGGTTGGCTAATGGGTACAAAAAAATAGTTAGAAACAGTGAATAAGTGGGCTGGGAGTGGTGGCTCAGGCTTGTAATCCTAACACTTTGGGAGGCCAAGGCAGGAGGATCCCTTGAGCCCAGGAGTTTGAGATCAGACTGGGCAACATAGGGAGACTCTGTCCCTTTAAAAAAAAAAAAGGAAAAAAGAAACAATGAGTAAGATCTAGTATTTGGGCCAGACACCATGGCTCACGCCTGTAATCCCAGCACTCTGGGAGACCAGGGCAGGTGGATCACCTGAGGTCAGGAGTTCAAGACCAGCCCGACCAACATGGTGAAACCCTGTCTCTACTAAAAAATACAAAAATTAGCTGGGCATGGTGGCAGGTGCCTGTAATCTCAGCTACTCAGGAGGCTGAGGCAGGAGAATTGCTTGAACCCGGGAGGCAGAGGTTGCAGTGAGCCAAAATCATGCCATTGTACTTCAGCCTGGGCGACAGAACAAGACACTGTCTCCAAAAGAAAAAAAAAAAAAATATATATATATATAGTATTTGATAGCACATCAGGTGACTATAGTCAATAATAATTTAATTGTACATTTTAAAATAACTCAAAGAGTGTAATTGGATTGTTTGTAACATAAAGGATAAATGCTGGAGGTGATGGATACCCCATTTACCCTGATGTGACTATTATACATTATGTGACTGTTTCAAAATATCTCACTTATTCCATAAACATATACACCTATTATGTATACAAAATAATTAAAAAATTTTTTAAACTCTACATATACAGCAGATATCATATTGCATGTTTTCAAACATGAGCTGTGATAGACACTACACACCAAGATTATTAATATTTGTTTTAATTACAGTCACCTTTGACTCTCCTTCTATTCTTTTCTAGGACAGTAGTTTTAGTTTTTAAACTACTCCTTTTTGTTTTTTCCAAACTTGAGAACTCTCATGTCAATCAGCAGCCCCTGCTAATGAAGGGCCTTGGATCTCTCCCCCATAGCCCCAACCTGTCAGTTCCCTAAACTTACTGACTGTGTTAATTTTCACTGTTGGAAAATTTCCCATGGCTCCCTCAACTTCTGTTCATATCATTTTCTAAGTCCACAATAGCCTTCCTCTTCTCAGCATGACCACCTCCTGCTCAACCTTTTTGCAAATCTCTTCCATGAACTCTGGGCAATTCACACCTATACTCAGGGACTGTTTCTTCATCTTTCAACTGATATCTTGTAGGTCTTTTGGTTCAGAAGCCTGTTGTCTTGTGACAACTCTATTGTCCTTATTTTCTTTTTCCTTAGAAACTTAAAATATTATCACTGGTCCATGCATGATCCTCTTTTTTTTTTTAATACAATATCTGCCCCCCAATCCAAAGTTTCAATTACCCATGGTCAATCAGGTTCTGAGAATAGGTGAATACAGTACAATAAGATAATATGAAAGAGAGAGAAACACATTCACATAACTTTTTATTACAGTATAGTGTTAATAATTGTTCCATTTATTATAAATGTTAATCTCTTACTGCACCTAATTTAAAAATTAAATTTTATCAAGGTATGTACATATGGAAAAGAAGAATATACATAGGGTTTGGTACCATAGGAGTTTTCAGGCATCCACTGGGGGATTTGGAACATATTCCCCTTGGATAAGAGGGGAATTACTGTACAGTGATCACCTATGAACTCACGATGAAACCCAAGGACTAGGTCATTACTAATAACTAACATCCATGTATGTGTTCCTCCCCCACATGCCATCCCCTTAGGATAACCGCCATCCTAAGTTTTATATTAATCATTCTCTTGCTTTCTAAAAAAAATGTGTATTTCAACAGACACATACTCAAAGCAGCAAGTGCATGTTTGTATTTAGTGTTTGTATTTGATTGTTTCCCTGGCTTATGTAAATTAGTACAACCATTTTGGAATATAATTTGGCAATACCTAATAAGTTGAATATTCACATACCCTACAAACCAGCAATTTTATTCCTTGGTGTTAACCCAAGAGAAACACTTGCACGTGTGCCCAGAAAACATTAATAATCAGAGCAACATTGCAATATTTCAAAAAATGAAAAAAATAAAACAAAAACAAACAAACAAATAATGGTCACTGAGAGGAGAAGAAGCATACTTCGTTATAAGAGACATAACGGAATATTGTACTGCAGGGAAAGTCAGTGAACTACAACTACATACAGTTGAATCTAGAGATATCATACTGAATAAGGAAAAAAAGTTCCAGAAGTCAATCGATAGTATGACTTTAAAGTTTAAAAAAAAAAAACTTTTTAAAAAGTATCATAATTATGACCTAACCTTTTCAGCAAAACAACAACAAAATTCTTCTTTTGAGAATGTATGCCTTATCTTTCAAAGCTACATTATCTTCTCCCTAGTCCAACAGTTTTATAAGTAAAGTCACAAGAAACTTTTATATCCTTATGCAGTTTACCTAATTCGATATCTGTGGTGGTACTAAGACCTCCAACCACAAAGATTTCATCTTGGAAGGGCCTTATTTTTCTTCTTGAAGTAAAGTTAACTTAAGGTTAGAGCAATCTAGGAATAAGAAAATTTACATATATGATCCTATAAAAGTACAGCAGAACTACCTCATATTAAAGCCAAGATTCATCTGACAAATCATAGTAATCTGAAACTGAGGTATCCCCAAAGATAATCCATCCACTGAATGTATAATGGAGTTATCAACATTACATCTGAAAATATGAGCAAAACCAGGATTTTTCGGCTTTCTAAAAACCTGAAATTCTAATTTCAAAATATTTCATTTTTACCTTAAGAATATTATTTTTTAGGGAAAAATATATTAAATCCAACTGCAAAAGAATAATAAGAAAAAAAATCCACCAATCAGGGCCTTTCCCAGTGAGAGTTATGCATATTCTCTGTAGCTGATTATAGCTGAATTACACTGCAGCTTCCCTTCGACCTTGGGAACCCCGCTCACTCTCAGAGTTACTGCGAGGTCTTCTGTTTCATTTATTATCAGTCTTTGTATCTGCAATGCTGTAACATGCGATAGAAATATCAATATTGTGAGCTTGCAGTACCTAAAACTATAGAAATGTTTCCAAAAAATTAAAGCTGGGGGAAGGGGGGCGGGGGAAGGATGAAAGAAGGAAAAGAAACAAAAACAAAACAAGAGGAAAACAAAATTAATGGTATTCAGATGGGAAATTTCTTATTTTTACTTTGTGAAGACTTCATTTCCTAATCAGCGCAGTGATATATAACCATTAGCATGCAATTTTTAAATTTAAGATGTCCAAGAAAAATTATTATTTAGAAAAAAAGTCACAACTGAATATAATATACAATTGGCTAAACTTAGCCCAGCAATTTATAAGTGAAAGTTCCTATAGACAACAAGCCTTACAGGATTTTGTGTCCGGAAGAGAGAAATAATCAGGCAACCCAGTGGGTTCACTTAGTTTTGTGTCATTTGCTTTATGTCCATTATGTAATGCTTCCCCCAGCTTTAGGTCTCTATGTTTAAGCAACCCTTCAGGTATATCACAGAATTGTCACAAAATCAGTATCTGGTTATAACTTTCAAAAACAGCTTAAAAGGTGCCTTGCAGACGTGTCATATGCAGCAGAAGCTTTGGGGAGAAAATCTGCTGGTGTCATTACTTCTCCAGGCTTCCTCCCCAAGTCTCCCATTCCCTCCTCCCCCAGCATCCCCGGCGACACGATCTGCGGGCAGCTCCCGGCTCGATGCAGGGGAAGCACGTCTTGACTGCAATGCAAACCCTGTCCGGGTCTGAACCAGGGAAGGCAGACTCGGCCCTGGGCCGGGAGTGTGGACGAAGGCTGCAGGGAGGGCTGCAGGGGGCGCCAGCAGCGGGTGGGCAGGGGTGCCCCGCGAGGGCAGTCCGCAGTGCACGCGCACAATAAAACCCAATGCACAACTTCCCCAGCCGTTCCTCTCCGCTTCCCGGATTCCCTGAAAGGTGCGGCGTAGGCGTTAGCTCGCGCGGGCGCGGGAGCTCTCACCCGCGCCGGTTCGGTTTTCCGCTGACAATTACATCAGTCCTTCTCCCGGCCCCTGCTTCAATCCCCAGGCAGCCTGCAGGGCGCAGTGGCGCCGGCCCGCGCGAGAGACTGCGGGCGCGAGTGCCAGGCGGCCGGAATTCCCGGCAACGAGGGGGAGGGAGGGCGGCAAACGGGGACCGCGACACAGACGCCCCCTCCCATTCCGGCCGCGGGAATGGGCTGACACCGCCGCCCCCCACTTCCTTGCAGCCCGGCTATCCCGCCGGGGCGCCTCCAGGGGGACGGCGATGCCCTGGTGGCCTGAAGCTGCGGGTGCCCACCCGCGCGTCCCTCGGAGTCCTCGGCCCGCCAGAGGCGCACAATGCCCCGGGCCGCGATGCGGGCACCGTGGCTCCGCCCCAGGCATCCCCTTTGCAGCCAGGACACTTACCTGGAGCGGCGGCGCTGCGGGTTCTGCGGCGGCTGCGCGGCTGCGGCGGGAGGCGAGAGGCGGGAGGCGGCCCCGGCAGGCGGACGGGCGCGCGGGCTGGCGTAGGAGAGGAAGCACGGTCGCCGCCTGCGCCGAGCCGCGATCCCCGGCACCAACAGCGGCGGCGGCGACCGTGCTGCGCCTCCAGTGGTCCGCGGCGCCGCAGCCCCTCCTCTCCCACGGGCGGGGCGCGCTAGCGGGGGCGGTGCTCGGGCTCCCCGCCCCGGCTCCCGCCTGTCCGCCCGGCTGGAGTGGAGCCTCCAGCGGCCGGGGCTCCCGATGCGCACCCACCCTACCAAGCGTCCCTCCCTGCTCCGCCGGACGGGCCGTGTCCCCCACGGCGCACTGTGCCCCGGTCACGCGGGGTCCCACAGCTGGGGCTCTCCCCTGGCCCGGCCTCCGTGGGAACCCCTGGTGTCCCGAGATCACCCGCAGTGGAAACCCCAGGCTGCCATCCGTGGGCCTGCGCGCTGTAGCGGAGCCCTCGCCCGCGCAGTACGGCGGAGGTGGGCCGGCAGCACTCGGCAGGGGTGTCCCCGCACAGCTCCAGCTCTCCGGCCGGGGAGCGCCGCGGCCGGGAGCACTGCGGCAGACCGGATTCTGAAAGGAACGGCTGCCTGGCGGCCTCCGCTCAGGGCTGCTAAGCCCCTGTCCCTGGGCGCCCTTCTAAGGCCGTCATTTCATACACACACGCGACTGTGCGTGGCTGTTCTCGTCCCTGACTCACTTGGGAGCAAAAACTTCCCGGGCCCAGAGAAATACTTCGGTTCTGTGAAAGGAAGAGCCGGTTCCTTCAAGCCCCTGGCAAAGTCAATCAGTCCCACCTCACTACAACTCTTAACACACCCTCAAACCCTTCCACACTCCAAGCCACTCCCGGCCGGCGTCCTGAGAGCGGATTAATCTAAAGGCAATTTTGCTGGGAGAGACGGGGTAATTTAAATATTTGTACAGACATTCTGTAACGAGTGACTGAGGACATGTCAATATTTCAAGACATTTGTGTCATCATCTGGGGGTGGGAGGCGGTGGGGGAGTCCAGAGGACATCGACGGGGACCTAACAGGAGCTATTACAGAACATGCTGGGGTGCCTTCAAAAACTGAAGATATTGCTTACTAATGAGGCAACTGTGATGGCATTTCATTGTTCCCTGTGCCGACAAAATAATTTGCTGTGAAACACAGTCGACTCTATGCACTCCTTCCCACATGCAGTTTCTTTGGAATCTCCAATCTCACCTTTGGAGTAGTCTTTTCCACCTAGACGAGCAATGTTCTCATGTCCTCTCGTCATAAACTAATAGATGCGGGACCCTGTGACAATGGCAGCTACTCCTTCATTCCTTTGCTGTGAAGACAGGATTCTCAAGGGAGCAGCTGGGATGCTGACCTCTGCTTGATCGCAGCCACCTTTCTACTCCTCCTTCTAGCTGAGTTCCATTAACACAAACTCTACTGAAATGGCTTTCTCCCTGAAAAGAAAAAAGCTAAACCCGTATATTTAAAAAAAAACAAAAGTGTGAACGAAGATGAGATAGTACACATAGCACACAGAATCTTTACCTAAAGAAGTTCTCTAGGTCAGGTGCGGTGGTTCACGCCTGTAATCTCAGCACTTTAGGAGGCCGAGGCGGGCGGATCACTTGAGGTTAGGAGTTCGAGACCAACCTGACCAACATGGTGAAACCCCGTCTTTACTAAAAATACAAAAATTAGCCGGGTGTGGTGGCAGGCACCTGAAATCCCAGCTTCCCAGGAGGCTGAGGCACTAGAATCACTTGAAACTGGGAGGCAGAGGTTGCAGTGAGCCAAGATTGTGCCACTGCACTCCAGCCTGGGCTACAAAGTGAGATTTTGTTTAAAAAAAAAAAGAAGAAGAAGAAGGAAAAGAAGAAGAAAAAAGAAAAAGAAGAAGAAAGAAGAAAAGGAAGAAGAAGAAGAAATAATCTAATTTTTTCTCTGAACCCCTAATAGCAGAGAGCCATAAACTATGGGGGAAGAGAGGGAACTACCACAACCTAAATCTCACATTTTAGTGTAAGAATGCTCACACACTTTTCACTGTATTCCATAGTATCTATGTGTGTTTTAATACTTTTAAAAAATGGTTTTAAACATTAGGGGGGAAGAGTTCTCCCCCCTGTCTCATTGATTAATGGTCAAATAAGAGATAATGGTACTATGCCCATCCATCTTGGGAAATGGGTGAATTAAACACAGTGGGCTGTACAGAGCTACAGATCAAGGCAGTTTCTCCACCCTATTTGTGCCTCATTGTATTTTGAAAACTCAGACTGGCATAGATATGTAAATATGAATAACAGTCTTTTCACTGCTTTTTGAGCTGCGGCAGGATTATTGCTCAGAAAAGTGCCAGAGAGCGATGTTTTCATTAAGCATATATTCTTGCTGAGAGTTAAAGTCACAAATCATATGTTGACTAAAAGGATCTCTGCTCCCCTAATCCATCCCTTTTGTCTCAGAAAATACTTGTTCATGGACTTTTCCAGTGAAGAAAGATAATGATGTTCTTAAAAGGCTATCGATGCTACAATTCCCTATAATTCCATCACATACAAATGAACTGAGCCTCATAGGAATCATAGTTTCCACCATCACTTCATTCAAGTCCCACTTCATTTTCATTGTATTTTCTTAGATGAGTACTATTTTAGCTGGAGTTTCTAAAGAAGGCTGAAGTGCTAATGCTTCCTTGAAAGATGCAAACCCAGGGCAACAACTGAGGAATACAAGAAATTAAACAGGGGAAGAATGGGAAGCAAATACATGGTGATATGTTACCAATCTGGCTCATGCTTTGTGAACCTGAAAAGACATAGCCAGTTGCTTAGCCATGCAAAGTGTCTGTGGGCAGGCTCTATAGAAAACTGTGCCCAAGATCCTTCTTATTCAAAGAAAAGATCGAAGAAGAAATTTACCTACAAGCTACCTGCCATTTCCTGCAGCTTCCGGGATGAGTCGTCATCTGACCCCTTTGACAGCTACTAGAGAAACAATCTCATGCTCTGCAGCCAAGGTATGGTCATTTTACTGGATTGTTCTATAGGCAACGTGGTTATGCTGGAAACTATGTTTCCCCAAATCCCCTTTTGTATATGTTTCCAGATGGACAAAATTGAAGTTGCCTGAGACTTAGGAAGCAACACTGAAGCAGCAGCTTCATTTGTCTCTCGCCACCTCTAACCAATGATGACTTTCATTACATTCTGACAGTCATCATTGATTAGAGGTGGCGAGAGACAAATGCCATTTCTAACCAATAAGAAGAGATGCAGGAGAGTTCCTGTTTTATTCTTCCCTGCTCTTTATTCTCCTCTAACAAGTAACTGTGGCCACAGGCCAGCTAACAGACTCTTCACAGAAACTCACAGAGACAGCAGTCACAAAGACCCATCAACCTTCTGTAGATGTCTACACCAGCCATGATGTGCCTAGCCTAATATCCAGATTTCCCTGCAAGCTTGAAGTCCTCTGCCCAAATCAGAATTGGTCTCTGATCCCTCAACTCCCCTTTTCAGACTTCTGGACTTTTACTTTTCCAACTCCTCCCACAAATGTGATACAATGTCTCTTCTTTTTCTTTCTTTCTTTTTTTTTTTTTTTTTTGAAACAGAGTCTCCCTCTATCAATCACCCAGGCTGGAGTACAGTGATATGAACTCAGCTCATTGCAACCTCCACCTCCTGGGTTCAAGCAATTCTCCTGCCTCAGCCTCCCAAGTAGCTGGGATTACAGGTGCCCACCACCAGGCCCAGCTAATTTTTTTATATTTTTAGTAGAGATGGGATTTTACCAGGCTCGGCTTGAACTCCTGACCTCAGGTGATTTGCCTACCTCAGTCTCCCAGAGTATCAGGATTACAGGTGTGAGCCAATGTGCCCAGCCCCAATTTCTAAAATAAATTCCTTATTCAACATACTCACAATAATCCTGGTCCCCTGATGTTATCCTGTCTGCCAGAAGCTTAGGCTGGATCTGCTTTAGGAGGCCTGGACGGGAGCAGTCACTTGGGCACTATTGAGGCAGGGCAAATAGCTAAGAAACCTGGAAAAACGTGAGGCCAAGAGACTCTAAGAACAAACTCTACCGTGCTTTATTCAAGTAACAAAAAATATTCATAGTTTTGCCTTGCATTTGTTAATGGAGAGAGTTCAGCTTTAAAAACGTTGTTATTATTGCTAAATTAACCATTTTGATTAATCACTCTCATATCATCAAAATGAATGATGGCTTATTTTTTGCTTTTGTTGAGACATTGTTTTGACTTTTTTGACTTTTAGTGTGGAAAGTAACGGATCAAACCTCAGTTGGAAAATTCTGACCAGTACCTTTCCCCAGCTATGGAAGCATCCTGAGTTTCCCATTTTGTTATAAATTCAAACATAAAGGTGAGAGTATTTCTTTGTAATGTACTTTCATAAGGTAGATTTTCTTTTTTTTAAAACGAATTTACTATTCTTACAATACCAAAAGAGCATAGTGAAAAATCAAAAGGAAAACCCTTTGAAATAGTGATTTCTGGCAAGAAGAATACAATGTTCCCTAGTGCTTTGAGGGGTGAGGAGCCTTGATCTACTCTTACCTGCAGCCTGTTCATTGGTCAAATTTAGTGTCACCTTTGAATATGTGCATACATTTATTTCCCCAATTGATAGAATGCTCCCTAAAAATAACATATTTTGTTGAAACTTTTCTTACCAAGATTATTGCCATCAAGAACTTCTGGGTAAGCATCCAGCAAGTTTAGAAGTCCAGTCTTCAGGTTCTCAACTCCATTTAGTCCTATACCCTTTATTCCCACACTCTCATCATCTGCCCAGATGACTTGCTGATCCAGCCCAGAGAATATTGTTGTATCTGCTTCAGAGTGAACCTTTCATTCAGCGTGCTTATCAAAGTGCCAAAAATGATAGAGAACTGAGATTTCACTGAGCTTATCTGGACAGGTTAAGCTGTTATGGGGAAAGGGTTGTGTACATGTTTCAATTATTTAATTCAATAATACTTTTTGAGTGCCTGCTATGTATTAGGCATTATTCTAGATGCTTGAGATATTATAAGTAAGCAAAACAAAGACCATGCCCTCATGGAACTTACATTCTAGCTGGGCAATATAGACAATAAACAATAGGCCTAACGGATGAGTAAATTACACAGTATATCAGAAACTCATAAGTGATATGGAAAATGTAAAACATTGAGCATGTTAAGAGGGATGGAGGAGGGTTGCCAGGGTGCAATATTAAATAAAGGCCAATATTGGTCTCAGGGAGAAGATGACATTTAAGCAAAGAATTAAAGGAGATGAGGGAATTAGTCACACAGGTATCAGGGAATGGCAGAAGCAGCTGTTCCCATTCCAGACAAGGAGACCATCAAGTGGAGTGAGCATGCCTAGTATTCCAGAGGGGCAAGGAGGCTGAAGCATGTGGAACACATGGATGAAGAGAGTGAAGTAATTGAGGCCAGCTCGTGAAGGTCCTGTAGGCCATTGTTTGGACTTGGACTTTTACTCCAAGTGAGATGGGGATTAATCGTAGGATTCCATGCAGAGGAATGAAATGGTTTGACTCATGTTTATGAGAGTAACTTTGGCTGCTGTGTTGAGAATAGTCTCAAGGTGGGCAGGGCTGAAAGGAGAGAGGAGGCTGTGGCTGTTATCCTGGTGAGTGATAAAGGTGGCTCAGCACCAGGCGGTGGAGTGGAGGTGACAAGAACTGACAGAATTTAACATGTATTTTAAAGGTAGAGCCAATTGGATTTTCTGATGGATTGAATTTCTGATGCATTGGATCTTACTGATAAGTGTTTGCATGAGTTATGATTAAAACTTATTTTTGGTGGGCGGGGTGGCTCATGCCTGTAATCCCAGCACTTTGGGAGGCAGAGGCAGATAGATCACCTGAGGTCAGGAGTTCAAGACCAGCCTGGTCAACATGGTGAAACCCAATCTCTACAAAAATACAAAAATTAGCCGGGCTTGATAGCAGGTGCCTGTAATCCCAGCCACTCAGGAGGCTGAGGCAGGAGAATCGCTTCAACCCGGGAGATGGAGGTGGTAGTGAGCCGAGGTCGCACTGCTGCACTCCAGTCTAGGTGACACAGTGAGACTCCATCTCAAAAAAAAAAAAAAAAAAAAGACTTATTTTCAATGTACTAGTCAGTTGTTGGTGAGGTTATGGGGAGAAAATGCAGGGCCCCCCTACCTCCAGCTATCAGGAATGCTGACCACTGACAAAGATCCTAATACATGAGAGTGACCATTACACTTGCCGCCCTGCAACACAGCAGTGCTCGGTTCACTAGACTTTTATAAAACACAAACTCAAACAAGGATTAGTGCACATGGAAAAGTGGAATGTTTCAGTATACACATGACAAACCCCATAGGAAGTTTTTCTCCAAAATTGTTGCATAAAATTAGCAAAGTAGAACCCATAGTTTCATATCCCAGGGTCTAATTTTAGAAAATTATACTTTTTTGTAAGTAAACTCAGACCCAGAACATATCTATTCAGCCCACAGGCCCTTTCATGGGACTAGATGCTTAAGATTTCCTTGTTATTACGTTAGTCCCTCTTCTACTACATTAGTGTCCTTTCCCTACAGAGGAGCTCAACCTTCTTGATTGACACAGATGCTAAGAGAGTGAAAAGCTCTCCAAAAGGCAGAGATTCTAAACCTAGTACAAACCTTTTCTAGTTGTTTCACTTTGAACACATTTCTGAACCTCTAAGTCCAGGTTGTTCCTTTATAAAAGAGTTGGAAAAAAAAAAACCTTCCAAAACCTAGTAAGATTGTTGTAGAGTGGTTACCATAATGTGTAAAGTGCCTCATATATAGAAGGCTCTGGACAAAAGTTAATTGGGTTATCTCTGCCTTCCAAAAGTCCATATGAGTCTTAACCCATTTTGAGTTGATTGTTGTATTTGGCGTGAGATAAGGGTCTAATTGCATTCTTCTGAATGTGGATATTGAGTTGTCCCAACACCATTTATTAAAGAGAATGTCCTTTCCCCACTATGTGTTCTTACCCTTGTCAAAAATCAATTGACCATCAAAGTGTGGGTTTATTTCTGGGTTGTCTGTTCTGTTCCATTCATTAGTCTATGTGTCTGTTTTTATGCCAGTATCATGCTGTTCTGACTACTACAACTTTTAATTATATTTTGAAGCCAGGCAGTGTGATGCCGCCAGCTTTGTTCTTTTTGCTTAGCGTTCATTTGGCTATTCAGACTCTTTTGTGGTTTCATACAAATTTGAGGATTTTTCTATTTCTGTTAAAAATGTCATTAGGATTTTGACAGGAATTGCATTGAATCCATAGATTGCTTTGGGTAGCATGGACATTTTAACATTGTTAATTCTTCCAATCCATGAACACGGGCTATCTCTCCATTTATTTGTGTCTTCTTCAGTGTTTTTCATTGCATTTTATATGTTTCAGTCCACAGGTATTTTACCTCCTTGGTATTATTCCTATTTTATTTTTTTTGCTTTTGTAAATAGGATTTTTAAAAATTCCTCTTTGGGATCATTCATTTTTAGTGTATAGAAACACTACCAAATATTTCTATCCCCCTGCCTTGACAACTGTATCTTTGTAATGACCTGGAAGGAATTTAGAATTTTTAAACTTGTAGTTTCAACCAGACAACTTGGCAGTGCAGGAGGATATAGCCCTGGATCCAGCCTGTGCCTCTTCCCTCTCCACTTCCAGTTCTGACCCATTCCAAGAGGGGGAGGGTTTTGATGCTCACACATAGGGACAATCCACTTCCCACATCCAAGCTCTGTCTACACTTTCCTCAAACAGCTGCCCCTTAGCCTCAGGTATCCCAGAGTGCAGTGTAGAAGAAGGACAAAGGCTCTGGGTGGGCAGGCCTTCTGTACATCTCTTGCCTAAAGGGAGGTTCGTGGCGGGAGGAGAGCCAGAAAGGACCTTTAAAACACAGGTCCCACAGCAATGGTCCCCTCACCTGACACAGAACAGTTTGCTCTCCACTTAGATTTACCTGGCTTAACTTCAACATTTCCTGGGAAGAAAAATTAGTTAAACCAGTTGCTTTATACATATAAAACTTGTCAGTCTTTCTACTTTATTATTAAACTCCATCATCACAGAAATTTAAAAATATTCAAACCACTCTTTATATCTGAACTTCCAAAAAAAACTATTGTTTTTAATTTTACCTGAATATATTAATAAACTGTGATAGTTAAATTCTTCTTGTGTGTGTTTTTTTTTGTTGTTGTTGTTGTTGTTGTTGTTTTTAACAGAATCTTGCTCTGTCCCAGGCTGGATTAAAGTGGCATGATCTCGGCTCACTACAACCTCTGCCTCCTGGGTTCAAGTGATTCTTCTGCCTCAGCCTCCTGAGTAGCTGGGATTACAGACACACACCACCACACCTGGCTAATTTTTTGTATTTTTAGTAGAGACAGGGTTTTGCCATGTTGGCCAGGCTGGTCTCCAATTCCTGGCTTGAAGTGATCCACCAGGAACTTCAAGTGGATCTTCAACCTCCACCCTCCCAAAGTGTTGGGTTTACTGGCATGAGCCACCATGCCTGGCCAAATTGTTCTACATAGGATACAGAGAAGAAATTGCTTAAAGTAATTCATAATTTATGGATTCTTTTTCTCTCCAAATTTAATTTGCAGTTTAAGCAGATAGAGACCAATTTCTCTTTAAGAAGGTGTGCCTTCGACATCTGAAAACTAAAGGTATGTGAATGAGTAAAACAATATAGCAAGCCCTCCAAACTTTTATTAAAGAAGAGGTCCAGAAATAATTGTCAAGACAGGGAAAGATCTTGGCTCTGTTTCACTGAGACTCATCTTCCTTGGGTTTTGTCATTTCAATTCCCTTGACACATCCACACCTGACTCCTAGGAATTCTGGCCCAAACACAAAACTCCTTTTTTTGATTCCATTGAGCAGAGCTGACATGTGCTGACATTTCCAAAATATCTTCACTAAATAGTAAAAGCAAAGTAAATGGAAATAACTAAAGAAAAATTTATATAATTTAAATATGGCTGCTTCATTTCCAGAGTAAGGCTTCTATTTCGGAGTCAATGAGCTGTATTTTAACACCTACAGGTTATTATCTTCCAGGTAGCTCACATGGTTTTCTTGCCCTAAGGATTTTCTGCCTCTCTCATGGCTGGGGGTCTCTGGCTATCGTCTCATCTTTCCAGCTCCTCAGAAATAATTTAATTGTCCACTTTATCCAGTCGTGTGGATGAGAATCCAATTCCAAGATGCATACTGATAGATTCCTTTGGAAGCTCTCACACAGGTCCTGTTTTTAATTAGAAGGAATCAGTCTCAAGAACAGTCTCTTGCAAAGCTAATTGTGAAGATTTTGTTAATTTATAAACAATATGTAAACTTAAGTGATCAACTCTTTCCACAGCCAAATAACTCAGAAGAGACCTTTCTCCTTTCTCCAAATATAGGGAAATGAACTAATCTGTTACCAATTTCCCATGAGGATGTATTGACCACAGAACAATATGCATGCAAAGGCATAGTATTAGTTCGGCCCAAATGAGAGTTAGTTTAAAACAGTTTTTAGGGAAATTCCCTTAATTACTGTAGTCAGGGAGGACAATTAATATTGTTATGAATAAAATATAATAACCCTCTCTTTTGCCCAGTCAGGATCTAATTTTAAAGTAGAACACAGTTTAGGGGCCAGGCACAGTAGCTCATGACTGTTATCCCAGCACTTTGAGATGCCAAGGCAGGAGGATTGCTTGAGCTCAGGATTTTGAGGAGACCAACCTGGGCAACACCATGAAACCCCATCTCTGCTCAAAATACAAAACACTGGCTGGATGTGGTGGTGTGCACTTGTGGTCCCAGGAACTCGGGAGGCTGAGGTGGGAGGACTGCTTGAGCATGGGAGGCTGAGGTTGCAGGGAGGTAAGATCATACCACTGCACTCCAGCTTGGATGACAGAGTCAGATTCTGCCTCAAAAAAATAAAATAAAATAATAAATAAATAAATAAAGTGGAATACGGTTTAGAAGTGTGCTGAGCAACATACTATTCACTAGTCACATGTGGCTATTTAAATTTTCATCAATACTAAAATTCGATGAAATTTAAAATTGTGTTCCACAGTTGAACTAACCACATTTCAGTGACCAATAGTCACATGTGGCTTGTGGCTACCCTACTGACAGTGCAGAATAGAACATTTCCATCACCAGAGCAAGTTTTATGGGACAACTCTGATCCAGAAGGTATTCTTTTTTTTTGAGACGGAGTTTTGCTCTTGTTGCCTTGTTGCCTAGGCTGGAGTGCCATGGCATGATCTCTGCTCACTGCAACCTCCACCTACCAGGTTTAAGCAATCCTCCTGCCTCAGCCTCTCAAGTAGCTGGGATTATAGGTGCCCACCACCAAGCCTGGCTAATTTTTTGTATTTTTAGTAGTGATTCTCTTGCCTCAGCCTCCCAAGTAGCTGGAATTACAGCCACATGCCACCACACCCAGTTAATTTTTGTATTTTTAGTAGAGACGAGGTTTCATCATTTTGGCCAGGATGGTCTCAGGCTCCTGACCTCGTGATCTGCCCACCTCGGCCTCCCAAAGTGCCGGGATTACAGGTGTGAGCCACCGTGCCCAGTCTTTAAAATATATATGATATGTATATTTTCCATTATATATGTTGGAATGCATATATATAATGGAATGTTATATATATAATACATTATGTATACAATATTTCATTATCTATATTTGTATGTGTATATATGTATTCCTCTATAATATTCCATTATATTTACAATACATATCATATATATATATTATATATAATGGAATACTATTCAATCTTTAAAAAGAAAGAAATCCAGCTGGGCATGGTGGTACCTGCCTGTAATCTCAGCTATTTGAGAGGCCGAGGTAGGAGGATTGCTTGAGCCCAGGAGTTTGAGGCTACAGTACATTATGGTTATGCCTGCGAAGAGCCACACAAAGCAATCTCATGACCGTGGAAGCAACATTTCTAAAAAAAAAAGAAAAGAAAAAAACGAAACCAAAAAACTTCAGTATTATGCAGTAGCATAGTAAAATTATAATATACAAACCCAAGTAAGACTTATTTTTTAAATGCAAGGATAATTTAAAAATAGAGTGATTCATTGCTATAATGGATATAAGGAGAGAAAAAATCATAACATAGTTTTTTTATATGCCAAAAAGCATTTGATAACATTCAGCAGTTACTATTGGTTTAAGAAAATTAACCTCCTAACAAAATAATAGGAATAAAGGAAACTTCCTTGACATAGTAAGAGATAGTTACCTAAACCCGAAAGCTAGCATTATGCTGAATGGGTAAATATTAGAAGCATTCTCATCAAAGTTAGGAACAAGTCAAGGATATTCTAGAAGTTTAACACATGATAATTTAAGACTATCCTAGAGGTATTAGCTAAATTCGGTTAGAGACAAAAAAGAGTTAAGATGGGGTATAATTATCATAATTTGAAGATGATATGATTTTATTCTTGGAAAATCCAAGAAAATTGACTATTACGAACAGTAAGATAACACAATAAAGTTGTTAGCTACAACATGGTTATGTAACAGTGAACATATACATTGCTCTCTTTAACCAATCAGAGTGTTTCAAAGGGGTGGGGTCACACTGATTAGTGTGGGCCAGTTGGGCTCACACCACAGTTAGCATTGAGGTAAATCACATTTAAACAGCTTGGAATGGACTTCCCCCACTCTTCTACCCCCATCCCCCCAAATTTAAGGGCTGTTCACAAGGAAAAGGAGAAATGGATACTAGATGGGCAATAACACATGTCCACTCCACCAAAGAAGAATTAGACATTTTGGGTAAGATTAGGAGCTACTGCTAATCTCCTCTCATAAAATGGGACTATAAGAAATAGTATAGTGGTTACTAAACAAAGATATTTAGAGAGAATCTAGCAAGAATAGTAAAAGTGCTAGAATTTTTATTTCCTCCAGTAATATTTAAAATGAAGTAATCGTGTCTCAAATCCTGATAAATAGTAACATGCTGCGTTACCCATTCCATCTTACTGCCTTTCCTCCTCTGTTGTTTATTTTCTCTTTTGGCACATAACATTGTCCAGATGAGCCATCTAGGAAGGGTACAATAATTCAACTGGGCATATGGGAGAGTTAAAGGCTTGTGACACACATTGTTACATAAATAATGCTGAATGTGTGAGGCCAATGCTGTAATGAATGTGTGAGACCAATAACTTTTTAATAGATACATCATTTGGTAATTGTAGATTATTGGATACCAAATACCTTGCTCATTAACAGGTGCTCATATATTTCAATTATTCTTATTCTCCTTGGATGGTTTAAAACAGTATTTTTTTAAAAAGCCTAGTTAAGTGGTCTTCTGACCTTTTATTCAAGATGATTTTTATAGGCCAGGCGCGGTGGCTCACGCCTGTAATCCCAGCACTTTGGGAGGCCGAGGCGGGCGGATCACGAGGTCAAGAGATCGAGACCATCCTGGCCAAAATGGTGAAACCCCGTCTCTACTAAAAAAACACAAAAATTAGCTGGGCATGATGGCGCGTGCCTGTAGTCCCAGCTACTCAGGAGGCTGAGGCAAGAGAATTGCTTGAACCCAGGAGGGGGAGGTTGCAGTGAGCCGAGATCGCACCACTGCACTCCAGCCTGGCGACAGAGCAAGACTCTGTCTCAAAAAAAAAAAAGATGATTTTTATAATAGCAATAATTATATTACATTGACAATGTTTTCATGACTTACAAATACAGAAGTTTCGCAACGGCCTTTAAAAGTATACTTTGGCTAAGCATTCTTAAAAACAAGTTACTTTGGGTGTCAGAAAAATAATTGGGAATTTCTTTCTCAGAATAAATTGTTCTTCACTAGATTAAAATTCACTATCTGTTTACATTAGATAGAAAATAGAAATTTTATGATCCACCACCAACTTGACTGAATTATAGTAATATGGCAGTGGAGAGATGACAGGTATCATTTGTGTGTGGGAAGCATTTGGCAACATGTTTTGATGGATTTCATCCTGACACTTTTCTCCAACAGGTATTACTGGGTTTAGGATGATAATTTTTTAAAGTTCTAAGTTCTATCAAACATTCTTAAATATAAAAGAGCTAAAAAAATCATTTTTGGTAATAACTCAGGAAAATGAAATAAATATAAAGCTTGTGAAAGCAGACAATGTAACTGTTGTTTGAATTTTAATGCCTCAACCATTAAATTACAAATATGTAATTTCACAGAAAACATGCATTTGTAATATACATCTATATTATAATTAATACACATGCTAGTTTGATACATCAAAATGATTGTGCTATTTAATATGCAGAATATAAAAATTATTGCATGCTATGACACATACTAATGTAAGTCAGACTCAAAAATTTTATTTTTAACATGATCTAAAATACAATTTTTTCTCACTCACCTTTTTAAAAGGCACAAAATAAGGAACAGACAATGAAAAGCACATTTGGCTGAAACTAAAATAAAATACAGTACTTTTAAACAATCAGTTTTTTTAAATAGTTGATGCAAGCACTTTATGGCAGATAAAAAAGGGTAGAGTAAGAAAAATAACTCTTTTTCTTCCCTGCTGCCAGGGGTCCAGCTCTTCTCGCTGGAGGATACACTATTACCAGCTTTTGTTTCTTTCCAGAGCTGTTAAATGCAAAGAAGCTAATGAATGGGTAGAAACTGTATAAACAGTATCACTATACATATGTTCGATACTGGGGTTTTTTAACTGAAGAACACCTCTGGGAAAATATTCCATATTAATGCCCATAGAAATATGTCTAGTAGGTATATAGTAGTGTTATTGTAATAATAATATAATGGAATGTAGAATTCAATTTATTTTAGTATTAACATTAATGTTAAGAGGTTATAAGTGAACCAAAATTCTTCATTTATCATTAAGAATCTGATACAGGCGTTTAAATTTTTCAGTTATACTTTGCTGTGGTCTGAATGTTTGGGTCCTCCCAAAATTCATACTGTATGTTGAAATCCTAACATCCAAGGTGATTGGTGGCATGAGGGGATGGAACCTTTGAGAGATTATTAGGTCATGTGGGCGGACTGCTCAAGAATGGGATTAGTGCCTGATATGTATGGTTTGGATCTGTTGCCCCATCAAATCTCATGTTGAATTGCAATCCCCAGTTTTGGAGGTGGGGCCTTATGGGAGGTTATTGGATCATGGAGATTGTTGCTCATTAATGACTTAGCACCATTTTCTCAGTGCTGTCCTTCTGACAGTAAGTGAGTTATAGTGAGATCTGGTTGTTTAAAAGTGAGTAGCATCTCCCCCTCTCTCTCTCTTCCTCTTGCTCTGGCCATGTAAATAGTGGCTCCTACTTTGTCTTCTAGAATGATTCCAAGTTCCCTGAGGCCTCCCCAGAAGCTGATGCCACCATGCTTCCTGTACAGCCTGCAGAACCGTGAGCCAATTAAACCTCTTTTCTTTATAAATTACCCAGTTTCAAATATTTCTATATAGCAGTGCTAGAACAGAGAAAGAACTAATACAGTGCCCTTAGAAAAGCAGCCTGAGAGAAACTCCTTGCTCCTTCAACCACTTGAGAATGCAGTGAGAAGGCAGCATGTATGAGTCAGAAGATGAGCCCTCCAATTCTGCCTTGAACGTGGACTTCCCAGCCTCTAGAACTGCGAAAGATAAATTTCTGTTGGTACAAGCTAACAAGATGACGGTATTTTGTTATAATAGCTGGAATAAATTAAAACATATTTTATGGGATAGTCTACATACTTCGGGAATATTTACAAATTTGCAAATTCAGTAAAGTTCTCAGGATGTAAACTCTATTTTAACATCAAAAATGAAAGATCAGAATCAAAGGAGATAGGTTTAATAGGCATTTGGAAAATGAATTCAATAGAGAATGATGAGATAGAAACAACCTAAAAGTCCACTGAAAGATGAGTAGGCCGGGCAAGGCGGCTCAAGCCTGTAGTCCCAGCACTTTGGGAGGCCAAGGCAGGTGGACTACTTGAGCTCAGGAGTTCGAGACAAGCCTGGGCAAAATGGCAAGATTCTGTTACAAAACAAACAAAAAAACAAAAATTAGCCAGGTGTGATGGTGTGTGCCTGTGGTCCCAACTACTCAAGAGGCTGAAGTGGGAGGATCACTTGAGCCGAGGAAGCGGAGGTTGCAGTGAACCATGATTGGGCCACTGCACTCCAGCCTGGGTGACAGAGCAAGACCCTGTGAAAGAAAAGAAAAGAAAGAATAAAGAATATAAAATACGGTATATAACATACAATGGAAGACTAGCCTTGAAAAAGAAGGAAATCCTGTCATTTGTGATAACATAGATGGCCTGGAAGATACTACACTAAGTGAAATAAGCCAGTCACAAAAAGGCAAATGCTGCATGATTTCTTTTATGTGAGGCACCTAAAATAGTTGACTTGTAGAAGCAGAGAAGAGAATAGTGGTTGCCAGGGGCTGAGGGGAGGGAGAAATGTGGAATGCCTGTTCAATGAGTATAAAATTTCAGTTATGCAAGATGAATTATCATGCACTTAAAATTTTGTTAACAGAACAGATTTTGTGTGAAGTGTTCTCACCATAACAAAAGTAAAATAAAACAACATAACATAAAATAATTAGATTTACAGGTGAAGAAGGGAGAGGAGTTGGGAATGATGACCTCCATTGTCTTACTATTCTAGCTTTGGAGATTGGTGGGAATTCATCTCTGAAGGAATCATTTTGAAAAAAGATCAAGTTGTGGACAGATTTCAGATTCCTCCTATTGTTCTGCCACTAGTTACTTACACTGTTGTCTTCAGTGGAAACTCAGCACATAGAAGGTCCTGGAAGAAAAATTATGGTGCCTTCTGGCCTCCTGGCCCTCTAGAATTCCCTTTTCCCCTCAGCCCTCGCCACTGGGGTTTGGGAATTCTGGAGCTCTTCTCTATTTGTGACATATGACTCACAACAAAAGTGAGACCCATAAGAAATTTAGAGTCTGCTTCCTTCTCTCCTTCCTTCCGTCTTCCCCCACTTCACTTCTTCCCTTCTCCCCCATTCCCTTCCTTTCTTTTTGGCACTGTTCTTTCTGCCTTTCATTCAACATCTTTACCAAGGACTTTCATAATCCAGGTAATGTATTAGGTCCCGATCATACAGAGATGAATAAGATGCAATTCCTCAGTTCCTTGAGGAATTGATAACTTCCAAAAGAAAAATGCAAATCAGTCATTTCTCAACATCCTTTATTTGTGTATTGCTTGCTTTGTGGTAGCTGCTGAAATATTGTATTCTAGTAACCAAAATTTGTTTTTAAAATATAGAAGTATAAATGAGCAACGTGATGAACATATTTTCAACAACAAAAAATGTTCACAGCTCACTCTATTATAAATAGCTCTTTTGTTACACAGTATTTTAGACATTTCCGTCAAGTTTCACCAGAGGTCTGATCTGTGATTAACACAGTATCTTAAGTAAATCATATAACAGTTATGAAATTTATAATTTCAATGACCATTATATTGAATTTATAATTAAATAAAAATATCTACCAATACTGATTGTTTCTTAAATTAGTTATTTTTCCTTTATCTAGGAAGGCATTGTTATATCACTATGCTGTCTTATAGTTTAATAAATGATTCATCTAAAATTTCATGCTAATTATGCTAATTTTGCTTAACATTTAGAAGAGGTACAATTGGTTTTGTTTGTTTTTTTTTTTGAGAGAGGGTCTCACTCTGTTACACAGGCTGGAGAGCAGTGGTACAATCGATTATGGCTCACTGCAGCCTCAAACTCCTAGGTGCAAGCAGTTCTCCTGCCTCAGCCCCCCAAGTAGCTGTGACTATAGGCACTTGCCATTATGCCAGTTACTTTTTAAATTAATTTGTAGAGATAAGGCCTTGCTATATTCTCAGGCTAATCTTGAGTTCCTAGCTTCAAGCAGTCCTCCTGCCTTGGACTCCCAAAGTGCTGGGATTATAGTGTGAGCCACCACACCTAACCAAGGAGGTACACATCTTAATCAATCTGAAATCAAAATGATCCAGAACAGAATGGGGACATTGAGAAAGTCTAAGCTTATTAAACTTATTCTCCTGTTCCATTATGGACACTCTGGAAGGCATTGAGGAGGTTCTTTCCTGTGCCTTTTTTTCCCACAAGTCCATTTAGATGAATCATTATCATCATTTTGTGACGTTGGAAATCTAGGGTTTCAGAATAAAGGGTTAAATAGCTTTATATATTTGAAAATAAATAACTTTAAAGAAATTTCTTCTCTTTTTTTTTGAGATGGAGTCTTGCTCTGTTACCCAGGCTGGAGTGCAGTGGCGTGATCTCAGCTCACTGCAACCTCTGCCTCCCAGGTTCAAGTGATTGTCCTGCCTCAGCCTCCTGAGTAGCTGGGATTACAGGCCTGTGCCACCACACTCAGCTAATTTTTGTATTTTTAGTAGCAACAGGATTAGCCATGTTGGGCAGGCTGGTCTTTAACTCCTGACCTCAAATGATCTGCCAGACTTGGCCTCCCAAAGTGCTGGGATTACAGGCATGAGCCACTGTGCCCAGCCAAAATTTATTATTTCTGATCCATAGAAAAGTGTTAACATCAAATTAATTTTTTTAAATCATGTTAATAGTGAACAAGATAATATACATTTCCTTGTCATAAAATTAAATTTTGTTTTTTTAAGGAAGTAAAATATATTAAGGTATTACATTTAAACATAACTTTTATATGGCAATAGCAAATGGATGAATCTCCACTTCATTTCACTATAAGCTACATTATTTGGTTTCCTACTGTGAGGGCTTTAAATCATGATGCTTAAAAACACAGTCTTATTTTCCTAGTTGCAAAAAGCTCTGTTAATCAGAAAATGCACTCTCTGTTCACAGAAACAGATGGTACATAATATTTGACCTTCTCAGAGAAAATAGAACTAAAAATACTTGAACAAGAGTACAAACATATGAATTTTGAAATGCTGCAGGTGAATGCAAAATTTCTAGTTAAAATCTCTCTTAAAATAGAATGTATCTCTCATCAAATACTAGGCCTTGCTTGAGATAAAGAAAATCATTCCTTGGAGTACTCTGCTTCTCTTTCACATCTCTCATGGAAAAGAGGAGGAAACCCAGACAATGAGAAAATGAAGAAAGCAAACTCTAACCATCAAGTTTTCAAATGTGTAATAGACATACATTGGGTTGACTACCCAGCTCACAATGCTTCTCCAAATGGCTATATTTTTCCTACTTATCCCACTCCACATTTGGGAAAATGTTCATCCTCCCCTTACTCAGAATTGGAGGTTCCATCCTGTTAACTGATATAACCCCCAGCTCTTATGACTCAAGAAGGACTAATCACTTGGCCACTGTGATTGGTCCAAGGGGTGCATGTATGAGTTAGTTTATGCCAATCAGTCTCCTTCCCAGAGATTTTCCAAACTGGGGCTAAAGGAAGCACTTCCTTTCTGTTTGGTTGCTAAGCTATGAGGCTAAGTTTGTATCTGTCACAGGCCATGTTTCCAGTCTTACACAGATGGCAGACCCAAAATCATAAAGCTAAAAATCAGAGGGAAGCAGATCCAAGCATGGAGAGAGAAAGAGAGGGAGAAGACATTTAAATTATCACTTCACACCCATCAGAATGGATGGCTATTATATTAAAAAAAAGTGTTGATGAGGATATAGAGAAATTGAAACACTTGCATACTGTTGGTGGAAATGCAAAATGGTACAGCTACTGTGGAAACCAGTATGGTGATTCCTCAAAAAATTAAAAATAGAACTACCATATGATCCACCAATTCTACTCTGGGTAGCTATCCAAAAGAATTGCAAGCAAAGTCTTGAAGAAATAGTTGTACACTCATGTTATCAGCAGGATTATTTCACAAACAACCCAAGTGTCCGTCAATGAATGGATAAAGAAAATATAGTATATACATACAATGAAATATTATTCAGCATTAAAGACAAAGGAATTATGACACTTGCTAAAATAGGAACTTCAGCAAGTGTCATAATTCCTTTGTCTTTAATGCTGAATAATATTTGAGGACATTATGCTATGTGAAATAAGCCAAGCACAAAGACAGACACTGTATGATTCCACTTATATCACTTACATATGAAGTATCCAGAGTAGTCAGGTTCATAGAAACAAAAAGTAGAAGGGTAGTGGCTAAGGGATGGAGGGAGGGGAAATGGGGGAATTTTTGTTTGATGGACATAGAGTTTCAGTTTTGTAAGACAGAAGTTGTGGAGATTGGTTGCACAACCATGTGAATATCATTAACACTACTGAACTGTACACTTAAAAATGGTTAAGATGGTGAATTGTATGTTAGTGTGTTTTACAATTAAAATGTTTAAATTACATTAAATACATTCTTATAATCATTAGAAGAAACTATAGGTAAAATATATCAAATGCAAGCATGACATCAAAGGTAAAATCGTAACAGAGAATGTCTATGTATACAAAGAATGTGTTAATGCTGATTATCTGTTGGCCTTTGTGTTACGGTTACTTTTTAAAATCTTTGATTTGCTATTTTTTCTGTAATGAACATTATTGAGTTACATAATGAGGAAATGCAATAAATAATTTTTAATTGGGAAAAATGAAATATTGTGGGTTTTTAAAAATTCTGTCATTCATCTAAGACTGTGAATAGTTATAAAATTCAGTATTGGTAAAGATAGGAAAACAGCTACTCTTATACACTGCTATGGGAATATCATCTGATACAACCTTTCTGAAAGGCAAATTAGTCACCTGTACAGACCAAAATTGGTCGGTGGTTTCTGTCTCTTTATCTGAATGAATTGCTTTTTGTTTGTTTGTTTGTTTGTTTGTTTTTTGAGGTGGAGTCTCACTCTGTCACTCAGGCTGGAGGGCAGTGCACCATCTCAGCTCATCAACAACACACATGAAGCTACTTACTATGGTGGAGCCATTTGCTATCACTTTGACATCTTGTCAAAAAACAAGGGCATGTGTGGAAAAACTGAAAATGACTGATAAAGGGCCAACTTAAAAAATAGAAACGGCCGGGCGTGGTGGCTCAAGCCTGTAATCTCAGCACTTTGGGATGCCGAGGCGGGCTGATCACCTGAGGTCAGGAGTTCAAGACCAGCCTGGCCAACATGGTGAAACGCTGTCTTACAAAAAAAAAAAAAAAAAATAGAAAGGAGATACCTGAATGACTACTGGGTAAATAACAAAATAAAGACAGAAATAAAGATATTCTTTGAAACCAATGAGAACAAAGACAGAACATACCAGAATCTCTGGGACACATTTAAAGCAGTGTGTAGAGGGAAATTTATAGCACTAAATGCCTACAAGAGAAAGCAGAAAAGATCTAAAATTAACACCCTAATATTACAATTTAAAAAACTAGAGAAGCAAGAGCAAACAAATTCAAAAGCTAGCAGAAGACAAGGAATAACTAAGATTAGAGCAGAACTGAAGGAGATAGAGACACAGAAAACTCTTTAAAAAAATCAGTGAATCCAGGGGCTGGTTTTTTGAAAAGATCAACAAAATAGACAGCTAGCCAGACTAATAAAGAAGAAAAGAGAGCACCAGGAGTGGTGGCTTATGCCTGTAATCCCAGCACTTTGGGAGGCCGAGGCAGGTGCATCATATGAGGTCTGGAGTTCTAGACCAGCCTGACCAACATGTAGAAACCCTGTCTCTACTAAAAATACAAAAAATTAGCCAGGCATGGTGGCACATGCTTGTAATCCCAGCTACTTGGGAGGCTGAGGCAGGAGAATCACTTGAACCTGGGAGGCGAAGGTGGTGGTGAGCTGAGATCAACAAGAGTGAAACTCTGTCTCAAAAAAAAAAAAAGTCTGGGTGAGGTGGCTCACGCCTGTAATCCCAGCACTTTGGGAGGCTAAGGTGAGTGGATCACGAGGTCAGGCGATAGAGACCATTCTGGCTAACATGGAGAAATCCTGTCTCTACTAAAAATACAAAATCAGCTGGGCCTGCCTGTAATCCCAGCTACTCAGGAGGCTGAGGCAGGAGAATCGCTTGAACCTGGTAGGTGGAGGTTGCAATGAGCTGGGATCATGCCATTGCACTCCAGCCTGGGCAAGAAGAGAAAACTCCATCTCAAAAAAAAAAAAAAAAGAAGAAGAAAAGACAAAAGAATCAAATAGACACAATAAAAAATGATAAAGGCGGTATCACTACCTATCCCACAGAAATACAAACTACCATCAGAGAATACTATAAACACCTCTACCCAAATAAACTAGAAAATCTAGAAGAAATGGATAAATTCCTGGACACATACACCCTCCCAAGACTGAACAAGGAAGAAGTCAAATCCCTGAATAGACCAATTAGTTCTGAAATTAAGGCAGTAATTAACAACCTAACCAACCAAAAAGTCCGGGACCTACAGTTTCACAGCTGAATTCTACCAGTTTCCTTCTGAAATGATTCCAAACAATAGAAGAAGAGGGAATCCTCCCTAACTCATTTTCTGAGGCCAGCATCATCCTGGTACCAAAACCTGTCAGAGACACAATAAAACAAGAAAATTTCAGGCCAATATTCCTGATGAACATCAGTGTGAAAATCCTCAATAAAATACTGGCAAACTGAATCCAGCAGCACATCAAAAAGCTTATCCATCACGATCAAGTCAGCTTCATCCCTGGGATGCAAGGCTGGTTCAACATATGCAAATCAATAAACGTAATCCATCACATAAACAGAACCAATGACAAAAACCACATGATTATCTCAATAGATGCAGAAAAGGCCTTCAATAAAATTCAACATCCCTTCATATAAACAGTCTCAATAAACTAGGTATTGATGGAACGTATCTCAAAATAATAAGAACTATTTATGACAAACCCACAGCCAATATCACACTGAATGGGCAAAAGCTAGAAGCATTCCTTTTGAAAACCAGTGTAAGACAAGGATGCCCTCTCTCACACTCCTGTTCAGTATAGTATTGGAAGTTCTGGCCAGGGCAATCAGGCAAGAGAAAGAAATAAAGGGTAATAATTTAGAAAAGAGGAAGTCAAATTGCATCTGTTTGCAGATGACATGATTGTATATTTAGAAAATCCTATTGTCTTAGCCCAAAATCTCCTTAAGCTGATAAGCAACTTCAGCAAAATCTCAGGATTCAAAATCAATGTGCAGAAATCACAAGCATTCCTATATATCCATAATAGACAAACAGAGAGCAAAATCATGAATGAACTCCCATTCACAATTGTTACAAAGAGAATAAAATATTTAGGAATACAACTTACAAGATATGTGAAGGACCTCTTCAAGGAGAACTACAAACCACTGCTTAAAAAAATAAGGAAGGACACAAACAAATGGAAAAACATTCCATGCTCATGGATAGGAAGAATCAATATCCTGAAAATGGCCATACTGCCCAAAGGAATTTATAGATACAATGCCATCTCTATCAAGTTACCATTGACTTTCTCCACAGAATTGGAAAAAACAAAATTTCATATGGAACCAAAAAGAGCCTGCATAGCCAAGACAATCCTAAACAAAAAAAACAGAGCTGGAGGCATGACACTACCTGACTTCAAATTATACTACAGGGCTACAGTAACAAAAACAGCATGGTGCCAGTACCAAAACAGAGATACAGACCAATGGAACAGAACAGAGGCCTCAGAAGTAACACCACACATCTGCCACCATATGATCTTTGACAAACCTGACAAAAACAAGCAACGGAGAAAGGATTTTCTATTCAATAAATGGTGTTGGGAAAACTGGCTAGCCATGTACAGAACCTAAAACTGGATCTCTTCCTTACACCTTACATAAAAATTAACTCAAGATGAATTAAAGACTTAAACATAAGACCTAAAATCATAAAAAGCTTAGAAGAAAACCTAGGCAATGCCATTCAGGACATAGGCATGGGCAAAGACCTCATGACTAAAACACCAAAAGCAATGGCAACAAAAGCCAAAATGGACAAATAGGATCTAATTAAACTTAAGAGCTTCTGCACAGCAAAAGAAGCTATCATCAGAGTTAACAGGCAACCTACAGAATGGGAGAAAATTTTTGGAATCTCTCCATCTGACAAAAGGCTAATATCGAGAATATACAAAGAATTTAAACAAATTTACAAGAAAAAGCAAACCGCCCCATCAAAAAGTGGGCTAAGGGTATGAACAGACACTTCTCAAAAGAAGACATTTATGCAGCCCACAAACATGAAAAAAAAGCTCATCATCACTGGTCATTAGAGAAATACAAATCAAAACCACTTTGAGATACGTTCTCACACCAGTTGGAATGGTGATCATTAAAAAGTCAGGAAACAACAGATGCTGGAGAGGATGTGGATTAATAGGAACACTTTTACACTGTGGATAGGAGTGTAAATTAGTTCAACCATTGTGGAAGACAGTGTGGCGATTCCTCAAGGATCTAGAACTAGAAATACCAGCACTTTGGGAGGCTGAGGTGAGCAGATCACCCAAAGTGCATCATTTGACCCAGCAATCCCATTATTGTGTATATACCCAAAGGATTATAAATAATTCTACTATAAAGACACGTGCACACTTGTGTTTATTGGGGCACTGTTCATAATAGCAATGACTTGGAACCAACATAAATGCCCATCAATGATAGACTGGATAAAGAAAATGTGGCACATATACACAATGGAATACTATGCAGCCATAAAAAAGATGACTTCATGTCCTTTGTAGGGACATGGATGAAGCTGGAAACCATCAATTTCAGCAAACTAACACGAGAACAGAAAACCAAACACCACATCATCACTCCTAAGTGGGGAGCTGAACAATGAGAACACATGGACACAGGGAAGGGAACATCACACACTGGGACCTGTCGGTGGGTGGGGAACTAGGGGAGGGATAGCATTAGGAGGAATACCAAATGTAGATGATGGGTTGATGGGTGCAGCAAACCACCATGGCACATGTACACCTGAGTAACAAACCTGTACATTCTGCACATGTACCCCAGAACTTAAAGTATATATATATATATATATATATAAAGATCAGATACCATTAAGTATTTGTCTCCCAGGGGATGATGAAATGGAATAAAATATTTTTATATTTTCAAAGAAAAAACAGAAAGGAGGTAATTAGGAAAACACAAACCAACAAGCTTAATATTTCTGTTTAGATAAGATCCTGAAGCATTAAGCTGCAACATTTAAATAATATTTTTTTCAGTAGAAAAAAAATGGAAAAAGGAATATAATACTGTAATACTGACAGCATATCACATTTATATTACTTGAAAAAGTTAAAAAAATTTAGTAATATTCAGGACTACCTAATTACACAGAATTTTAAATCTGACATCCCTAAAGATACAGTTTTCCTAATCTAAACATTGATTTCTAGTGCCTATGGTCTGATAAAAATAGATGTTAACAAACAAAATAGAGCTAATTTGTGTCATAAGAATTAAACCTCAGTCTGTTTCTGCAAAAAATGATTTAATCTGCTAATGCCTGGGGTAAAGGATTTATAGCAATTTTTCAAATAAGAATGGTTCCAAATACTAGCTTTTCCAGATATTCCCCCAAGGACTTATTATAAGAGAACTGCAATTGATGTTTAAATGGAGAAGACGACTACCTACATGGATGATTCAGGAGAGTACCAAAACCATCTATCTTACTAATACCAACAGATTCATTATCTTCCTTCCACCGTTCTCTGGGTATGTTCTGAATGGAATAAGCCTTAAAAAAAGCAGTTTCATTTCCACTGCAAACTCTTTAAGGAGAATGACACATTAAGTCCTGTTATAAACTAAATGTTTATGTCTCCTGAAAAATTCAGATGTTGAAATCCTAACCCCCAAAGTGATAGTATTTGGAGGTGGGGTCTTTGAGAAGTAATTAGGTCATGAGGGTGGAGTGGGATTAGTGCCTTTATAAGGAGAAGAGTTTGTTCTCTCTTTTCTGTCTCCCTATCCCCTTCCTTTCCTCTCTGGCACATGAGGATATGTGGAGAAGATGGCCATCTGCAAACCAGAAAGTGAGTCCTGTCTAGACACTAGATCTGCCAGCAGCTTTATCTTAGACTTCCCAGTCTCCAGAACTGTGAGAAATAAACATCTATTGTTTAAGCTGCCCAGTCTATTGTAGTCTGTTATAGTAGCTGGAATTGACTAAGTCAAGTCACCTTCACTGAGGATAAGTTACTCTTTTGAGAAGGAAGGAGCCATCCAATGTCAATGCATGCAACACAGGGATCACTAGGAGGCAGGGGGTGGAAAGAGGGAGAAAATAGCAAAGAAAATGATGGTGGAGCAGACAAACTTGTTCTACACCTTAACTTGCCTTCCCAAGACACTCTGACTTCAGAGTTAGGCTTTTTCTGTTCCCATTCTCAGTGTCTAATCTTCCCACTTCATGCTGGTTGATCAAGAGATGGAAAGTGGAGCAGGCAAGGAGAAGTTCATAAAATTATAATGTTGTAAATTATAGCATTGTTTAATAGTCAAAAAGTTGAAAAATAATGGTCCTTCTTAACTCCAGAGAGAAATCAGTGAATGAGATGGCACAGGCCAGCTTTCAGAGAGGCAGACTGTGAGTCAGAGACGAGCAGGCAGGAAGTTCATTAGGTATGCTCCAAGGATTATCACCTAGGACAGGAAAGCAAGGAAAGGGAAGGGACTGGCAGAGGGAGGAGTGGAGCCTTGATGGATTCTCAATGAAACCCTCAGCCCTCTGGATTATTCTGAAGAAGGGATGACCATCAAAGATGCCTTGAACTGGGGCAAGAAGGCTAGGCCTTTATAACTCCGCATTGACTAGTGATTGGATGCAGACCATCCTCAGAAGGGTCTGTCACCTTAGACAAGGAATGTCTCTTCAACTGACGAAATCCCTGAAAGGAACTGACAGCTAAATGTTGTCTTATCCACAGCATTCCTTGCTGCTAGAGGAATAAAACCTTCAGTCCTGAAGGGAGAATCTGAGCAGTGCATCACAGTGACCATCACAGAGAGAAAACTGGTACCTACCACAAAGCTTAATGTATGCAATGACTCAACAAACACTTGTTTAATAAATGAAAATCCTGTTCTCTCTTGCAAATTGTCCCTCCTTCCCAACAGAAAAATAAATATGGTATTATTAAAGTTTTTATAGATGAACGATTGTCTTCGATAACTAGTTTCTCCTGTGAAAGACGGGCGAGATATCGTTCTGTAGCTATACCTGTGGCCAAGGAAAACGGCATTATGTGACAAATATCTGTAAGAGTCTACTGTAACTTAATGTACATTTGGTTTTGAATTTTTATAAGAAACAGTTCGCATTTTGAAGCCATGTTAAATATATAGAAAACTTACAAAGAGGGAACAAAGAAGTTTTGTTATTTGAACAGTTTGAGAGAAAGTTGCTGACCTGATGCTGTAATACCCCTACACTTTAGTGTGTTTTTCCTATAGACAAGGATACTCTCCTATTTAACCAGAACACAATTACTCAAGATCAGGGAGTTAACATCAGCACATTACTATGATCTAATCCTTAGACCATGTTCAAGTTTTGCCGAATGTTCCAATGTAATTTATAATAAAATAATCCAGTTCAAAATCAAGTACTGCATTTAGTTCGTCTCTTTAGTTGTCGTTAATCTGGAGCCATTCCTATCGTTCCTTGACTTTCAGGACCTGACACTTTTGAAGATTAGAGGTCAGTAATTTTTATAATGTCCCCCAATTTAGCTTTGTCTGATATTACCTTATGATAAGGTTATGCCTTTTTGGCAGGAGTCTCAGTGAAACAGTGCAGTGTTCTCATTGCATTCTATCAGAGGGTCTACATTTTCAATTTGTTTTATTACTGAGATGTTCACTTTGATTATTTGATTAAAATGGTGTCTTCTAGGCTCCTCTATTGTAAATTAACCCCTTTTCCCTTTTTTTATTTATAAATATTTTTCAGGAAGTAGTTTGAGGCTATGTGAATATCTCATTCTCCACAAAGTATGAACTTACTTATTATATGACTTATTATACTTATATGACTTATTATATGATTATGAACTCATGGATTTATGCTTTAATTTATTACTCTTATTTTCTTTGATGTTCAAATTGTTCCAGATTTATCTAGTGGTGTACACTTCAAGCTGACTTCTGGGTCATTTTGACTTGATGCCTGCACAATTTTGGGGGACACTTCTTTACTTTTTAGCCTAGTAAGACGTTCCAGGTTGATCTTCTATTTCCTCTGCCCTAATTCTGAAATCAGCCATTTCTCTGAGCTCTATTTTATTTATTTTTCATTTTTTGAGACAGAGTCTCTCTTTTCATTCAGGCTGGAGTACAGTGGTTCCAGCATAGCTCACTGCAGCCTTGAACTCCTGGGTTCAAGCAATACTCTCGCTTTAGCCTCCCGAGTAGCAGGAACTACAGGTATGCACTACCAAACCTGCCTAATTTCTTTCTCTTTTTGTTTTTTTTTTTTTTTTTTGAGACGGAGTCTTGCTTTGTCACCAGGCTGGAGTGCAGTGGCGCAATCTCGGTTCACTGCAACCTCCACCTCCTGGGTTCAAGCGATTCTTCCACCTCAGCCTCCCGAGTAGCTGGGACCACAGGCATGTGTCACCACGTCCAGCTAATTTTTTTGTATTTTTAGTAGAGACGGAGTTTCACCATGCTGGCCAGGATGGTCTCGATCTCTTGACCTCGTGATCCACCCACCTTGGCCTCCCAAAGTGCTGGGATTACAGGCATGAGCCACCGCGCCTGGCCAAATTTCTAAAAAATTATTTTTGTAAAGACAGGGTCTTGCTATGTTGTCCCCACCCAAATCTCATCATGTAGATCCCATAATTCCCATGTTGTGGGAGGGACCTGTGGGAGATGATTGAGTCACGGGGGTGGGTCTTTCCCATGCTGTTCTCATGATACTGAATGACTCTCATGAGATTTGAGGATTTATTAAAATCAGGAGTTTCTCTGCACAAGCTCTCTCTTTGACTGCCACCATCTATGTAAGACATGACTTGTTCTGTCTTGCTTTCCTCCATGATTGTGAGGCCTCCCCAGCCATGTGGAACTGTAAGTCCATTAAACCTCTTCTTTCCAGTTTTGAGTATGTCTTTATCAGAAGTATGAAAACAGACTAATAAAGTAAATTGGCACCAGTAGAGTGGGGCATCGATGAAAAGATACCCAAAAATGTGAAAGCAACTTTGGAACTGGGTAAAAGGCAGAGACTGGAACAGTTTGGAGGGCTCGGAAGAAGACAGGAAAATGTGGGAAAGTTTGGAACTTCCTAGAGACTCGCTGAATGGCTTTGACAAAAATGCTGATAGTGACATGAACCATAAGGTCCAGGCTGAGGTGGTCTCAGATGGAGATGAGGAACTTATTGGGAACCAGAGCAAAGGTGACTCTTGTTGTTTTAGCAAAAAGACTGGCAGCATTTTGCCACTGCCCTAGACATTTGTGGAACTTTGAACTTGAGAGAAATGGTTTAGGGTATCTGGCAGAAGAAATGTCTAAACAGCAAAGTATTTAAGAGGCAACTTGAATGCTGTTGAGGGCATTCAGTTTTATAAGGGAAGCAGAGCATACAAGTTCAGAAAATTTGCAGCTTGACAATGTGGTAGATAAGAAAATCCCATTTTCTGGGGAGAAATCCAAGCCAGCTTCCGAAATTTGCATAAGTAATGAGGAGCCAAATAATCCCCATGACAATAGGGAATATGTCCCCAGGGCATGTCAGGGGTCTTTACAGTAACCCCTCCCATCAAAGGCCCGGAGGCCTAGGAGGAAAAAGTGGGTTCATGGGCTGGGCCCAGTGTCTCCATGCTGTGTGCAGTCTAGGGACTTGGTGCCCTGCATCCCAGCTGCTCCAGCCATGGCCGAAACAGGCCAATGTAGAGCTCAGGCTGTGGCTTCAGAGGATGCAAGCCTCAAGCCTTGGCAGCTTCCAATGTGGTGTTGAGCCTGTGAGTGCACTGAAGTCAAGAATTGAGGTTTGGGAACCTCCACCTAGATTTCAGAAGATGTATGGAAATGCCCGGATTCCCAGGCAGAAGTTTGCTGTAGGGGTGGGGTCCTCATGGAGAACCTCTGTTAGGGCAGTGCAGAAGGAAAATGTGGGGGCAGGAGCCCCCACACAGAGTCCCTACTGGGGAACCACCTAGTAAAGCTGTGAGACTAGGTCCACCGTCCTCCAGACCCCAGAGTGGTAGATCCACTGACAGCTTGCACCGTGGGCCTGGAAAAGCTGCAGATACTCGATGCCAGCCAGTGAAGCCAGCTGGGAGGGAGGCTGTACCCTACAAAGCCACAGGGGTGGAGCTGCCCGATACTATGGGAACCTACCTTTTGCATCAGCATGACCTGGATGTGAGACATGGAGTTGAAGGAGATCATTTTGGAGCTTTAATATTTGACTGCCTTGCTGGATTTTGAACTTGCATGGGGCCTGTAGCCCCTTTGTTTTGGCCAATTTCTCTCATTTGGAATGACTGTATTTACCCAATGCCTGTATGTCTATTGTATCTAAGAATTAACTAACTTGCTTTTGATTTTACAGGCTCATAGGTGGAATGGACTTACTTGCTTTGTCTCAGATGAGACTTTGGACTATGGACTTTTGAGTAAAGGCTGAAATGAGTTGAGACTTTGAGGGACTGTTTGGACGCATGATTGGTTTTGAAATGTGAAGATATGAGATTTGGGAGGGGCCAGCGACAGAATGATATGGTTTGGCTCTGTGTTCCCGCCCAAATGTCGTCTTGTAGCTCCCATAATTCCCATGTGTTGTCAGAAGGACCCAGTAGGAGATGATTGAATCGAGGGGGTGGGTCTTTCCCATGCTATTCTCATGATAGTGAATGGGTCTCACGAGATCTGATGGTTTCAAAAACAGGAGTTTCTCTGCACAAGCTCTGTCTTTGCTTGCCACCATCCATGTAAGACATAACTTGCTCCTCCTTGCTTTCTGCCATGCTTGTGAGGCCTCGCCACCCATGTCAAACTGTAAGTTTATTAAACCTCTTTTTCTTTCCAGTCTCTGATATGTCTTTACCAGCAGTGTGAAAATGGACTAATACAGTTGTCCAGCCTGGTTTTGAGCTCCTGGGCTCAAGCTATCCTCCTGGCTTGACCTCCCAAAGTGTTGGGATTACACGGGTGAGCCACCATACCTGGACCATGTCTCTGAGCTCTATTTAAAGTTCCCTCTCCATTAGGGCACTTCACCCATCATAAGGATGTAAAAGTATGCTAAAGAAGAGTTTGTGAAAACTATATAATGGAGTGTTCTTGCTTGTTAAGTTTGAAAATTAGAGCACTCTGCTTAAAATTCTAAGCTCCAAAGGTATAGATGTCATAGGTTTATTCCAATATCTTTACTGCATAGATGTGTATCTTTAGTATATCTAGGAAGTCGTATAAAGCGACTAGTTTGCATAACATAGTACAATTTATATAGTGAAGTCCTGTAAAAAGTGATAAAATCTATTTAAAACTGCTCTGTGGTAAGATTTGTGATTGCCAGTTCCGCAGCAGAAGTGTGATGGACTTTGAACAGAATAGATGACTTGGGTTTGTGACTCAGCAGAGTCCTTTAGTAAGAAAAGAATCTCCACCTCACTAGGTTGTGTAAATATTAAATGAATTGGCTCCCATGGAGCTGCCATGTAAACTGTAAAGGGCTATTTTAATATAAAATATTATTTTAAAATGGTAACAGTCACATAACTGTTAAACCTTCAAAAAAGTCAACTTGGTTTTCTTAAGAAAAGAAAAACCAATGTGGCAAAAAAATAAAAAACAAAACAAAACAAAAAACAACCAACCAAACAAAAAAAACCGGTAACACTGTTAGCCTTTTAAAACAGTGAGATTGTATTTATAGGCTTCTTTTTTCACAGAACCTTAATAGAACTCAAATTGCAATTGTGCTGAAATCTCTCTAATAATTGCCATTATTGCTTAACCTTCTTACATGCCTTGTTAAATTCACGATATTCTATTATTTGAGGTCATCTACAGATAAATTGCTTGTTCAATTGTTAAAATTTCTGAGCGTGAACCACTAATAAAGAATAGTTTCTGGCTCTTTCAACAGTTTGTAGCCTATGGGTGGACCTGAATTATGAGTTAGCAAGAAAATGAACTATTAAAGAATTCTTACTTGTTCTTATTTAGTTGGAGTTTTATAGAAAAGAAGAGAAAACTAATGAATTGCTGCTAATTTTGTAGGTAAGAATGATACTGTCTTTTTAAAAAGTCATTAGTTTCTAGAGACATACTAAAACATTAAAAAATGTATTATGAAAGAGACATTTTTCCTGAGATGAGTGGATGAAAGTCTATAGTTTGGGGGTGAGCAAACTTTTTCTGTAAAGGGCTAAATAATAACTCCTTTAGGCTTTGCAGGCCATACAACTTCTGTTAAAACTACTCAACTCCACTGCTACAGCACAAAAGCAGGCATGTAAACACAAGAGCCTGGCTGCGTTCCAACAACATTTTATTTACAAAAGCAGGCAACAGGCTGGATTTAGTCTGTGGGTCATAGTTTCCAACCTCCAGGGAGAAATGAAACAAGATTTGTTGTGATTAATAATTATGAAAGCTCAGTAATGGGTACATAAAAGTTCTTACACCATTCTGTGTACATTTTATGTATTTAAAATTTTCCATAATAAATTTTCTATGATAAAAAGTCAAAAACAAAGAAGAAAGAAAATTTTGATAAGAGATAGAGAATGTGTTAATCAGGCTGAGATAAAATACCTTCATATCTGATATACATACATTTTACTAGTTTACTTTACTGATCAGATTTACTGGCTATTTTCCATTTATTTATTTATTTATTTATGTATTTGTTTATTTGACAGGGTCTTGCTCTATCACCCAGACTGGAGTGCAGTGGCTTGATCATGGCTCACTGCAGCTTTGATCTCCTAGGCTCAAGTGATCCTCCTGCCTCAATCTCCCATGTAGATGGGACTACAGGTACGTGTCACCACACCGGCCAATTTTTGCATTTTTTGCAGAGATGAGGTCTCATTTTGTTGCCCAGGCTTGTCTCAAACTCCTGGGCTCAAGCAATCCTCCAGCTTCAGCCTCCCAAAGTGTTTGGATTATAGGCATGAGTCACTGCACCCAGCCTATTATCCTTCTATATAATCTGCCTGATCATTTTTTTAAAAAGATATTGAATTGGAATATTTATGAAACTATTGTTTGGTAATATACTAAATTTGGTATGCTTAAGTGCCAAGAGATTTTAAAACATTTTATTTTTAAAAAACCATGACGTGAAATAAAGGATATATATTTCATATAGGATTCTAGGACTTTGGATTGCAATGCTATTGAAAGTTCATGATTTACATTATTCCTTTACTCAAAACTCGTTGCCATGATTCATAATACATCTCTGTGAGCCAGGAACAGAAAAAATGCAATGAAAAAATTAGGTGGGAGCCATGAGTCTGCTAAACTCTAAGTCAAGAAGTAGATAGAGGCAATTGTGAGTTCATATCCTTTTGGCGATCAGAGACAGGTTCACTGCCTAAAACCAGGAGCTGGGCTGGTGATGCTCACTTACCCTCATCCCTTTCACAAGGAAGCTTGAAAAGCTGCTGCTGACTACTGCCTGGTACTACAGCTTTAGGTGAAGCTGCAAGCTTCAGGAGGCAGGACAAAAACACAAGCTGGCAACCAATATTCTACATGTTACCATGAAGGATGTGATCAATGACTGGTCCAAATGATTATTTTTAAATTTTATTTTAAGTTTCTGGATACATATGCAGGACATGCAGGTTTGTTACATAGGTAAACACATGCCATGGTGGTTTGCTGCACCTATCGACCCATCACCTAGGTATTAAGCCCCACATGCGTTAGTTATTTTTCCTGGTGTTCTCCCTCCCCTACCCTGACCTACCCGTTGACAGGCCCCAGCGTGTGATATTCCTCTTCCTGTGTCCATGTGTTCTCATTGTTCAGCTCACATTTATGAGAACATGTGGTGTTTGGTTTTCTGTTCTTGTGTTAGTTTGCTGAGGATGATGGCTTCTATTTCCATCCATGTCCCTGCAAAGGACATGATCTCATTCCTTTTTGTGGCTGCATAGTATTCCATGGTGTATATGTACCACTGTGTGTGTAACGGCATTTGGGTCAATTCAATTTCTTTGCTATTGTGAATAGTGCTGCAATAAACATGTATCTTTATAATAAAATACATGTATCTTTATAATAAAATGATTTATAGGTCCAAATTCTTTATCCCTTTTTGTGCCCATATCCGTTGCCATTGTAATGTCAAAATTCTTCCCATAAAAGGCAGTATACTTTTCTGGGCTCAGCCATAGGACATACTTTGGCCAATGGGGTGTTAGCAGATATGATGAAAGCGAGAGCTTGAAATGTGCTTGTCTAATGGGGCTTGCCCCTTGTACTTTTGTCATCACAGTCAGGAGAGTTTTCCCCCAGGGTAGCTGCTGCCCTAGGCCCCAGAATAAGAATGTGGAGCAAAGAAGTGCCCTTCCTGTTTGCAGACCTGGCAACTCCACTCACCTCACATCCTCTCTGTGGCTGACAGTGCCCCGGGTGATATGATCTAGCAGCCTTTTGGCCTCGTCCCCTCCACTCTCCCTCTCTCACTGTTCCAGGCCCACAGCTTCCTCCCTCTCCCTTGAACACCTGCCCCAGGGCTTTTGCACTGGCACACCCTCCCCCATTCTGCCCAGCTGGGCCCTTCTCATCACCCATAAGTCAGTACAATTGTCATCTCCTCAGAGAGGTCCAGGCTGTCAGACCTCATAGTCATCACCCAATGCACAATACATTGCTTTTTCTATGCTTAGATAATGTTTAGATACACAAATACTTACCAATGTATTACAATTGTCTACAGTATCCAGTATAATACATGCTGTATAGGTTTGTAGCCTAGGAGCAATGGGCTACACCGTATAGCCTAGGTGTGTAATAGGCTATACCATTTAGGTTTGTATAGTACACTATGTTTGAACGAGGACAAAATTGTCTAACAACACACTTCTCAGAATGTATCCCCATCATTTAGTGATACATGACTGTACACGTATGAATTTTTTCAGCTGCAGATGATAGAAATGTAAGGATAGAAATGATAAAAAATTTTCAGCTGGGTTATAATCTTATTGGACCACCAGGATATATGCAGGCCATCATTGGCTGTAACACCGTTATAACACTTTTTTTTTTTCAGTTCATAGGTTTACAGATCAGGGGGAACCACATCCAAAATAGAGGTATACCATAAGACAGTGGAATGCTATCCTTATAATGACTGGATGAGGCGTTTGCGGGTCCTGGGATAAGGATGATTCTGTTTTGCTGTGGGATGGATGTATGTAATCATGACTAAGAAGGTGGACTATAGTTGATTGCATTGATTTTTGGTCTCAATGCTTCACACTTCCATGTATCTACTGCTTTGCCTTGTGACTTTGGAGTTCCTCCCACAAAAGGCAAAGTATGCTTACCTGCTCCTTGATCTTGCGCTTGACTGTGGGACTTGGGTTGGCCAATGAGATGTCTGCAGACGTTACATAAGCAGGGGCTTGAACTGCTAGCACAGTGAGGCTTGTCCTGTTGTGCTTTTGCCATCATCATAAGATGAGATTCCCCCTAGGTAGCTTCTTCTCCCTCAGTTTGGGCTCAACAATGAACACACTGGAGCTACCCCAGCTGACCATACACCCACAGTCTGAATCAGAGGCTGCCCCACCAACTTGCTAGCAAAATAAATGCTTGCTGCTGTATGTCACTGAGATTCTGAGGTGTGTAGGAATAACTAATACAGAGGAGAAATCTCAAATTGTCAGTATAAGGCCTGATTTAAAACTTGGTATCCTGGGAGCTTGTTTGTTAAGTGCAAAATCCTTCAATAGGCAGCTGTGGATAACAGAATAATCTTTTCCACCCAAAATGAACATTGAAAGTTCATAAAATGTTCCAAAGCACACAAAGAAATCTACCATTAAGAAATGCTCTCAAAACTTTTATAATCAGAATGATTTGCTCCAGATTAAACTGAAATGGGACAATCTAAAGAATGAAAATATATGGGCTGGGTGCAGTGGCTCACTCCTGTAATCCCAGAACTTTGGGAGGCTAAGGGAGATGGATCACAAGGTCAAGAGTTTGAGACCAGCCTGGTCAACATGGTGAAACCCTGTCTGTACTAAGAATACAAAAATTAGCCGGGTGTGATGGCGTGTCCCTGTAATCCCAGCTACTCGGGAGGCTGAGGCAGGAGAATAGCTTGAACCTGGGAGGCAGAGGTTGCAGTGAGCCAAGATCTTGCCACTACACTCCAACCTGGGTAACAGAGCAAGATTCCATCTCAGAAAAAAAAAAAAAAAGAATGATAATATATGTTTAGAATCCTCAAAAAGTGAGCTGATGCAATAACATTATTATTATTATTTTTTTTTTTTTGAGATGAAGTCTTGCTCTGTCACCCACGCTGGAGGGCAGTGGCACAATCTCAGCTCACTGTAACCTCCGCCCCCCGGGTTCAAGTGATTCTCCTGTCTCAGCCTCCCAAGTAGCTGGGATTACAGGCACACGCCACCATGCCTGGCTGATTTTTGTATTTTTAGTAGAGAAGGGGTTTCACTCTGTTGGCCAGGCTGGTCTCGAAGTCCTGACCTCAGGTGATCGATCTGCCCACCTCGGTCTCCCAAAGTGCTGGGATTACAGGTGGGAGCCATCACGCTGGGCCACATAAATTTTTAAAAAGAATACATTATGAAATAAAATCAGACTTAAATGATCCAAGAATAGGTAGAAATAGTTTATTAAAAATTTGCTGGACATGGTGGTGTGTGCCTGTAGTCCCAGCTGTTTGAGAGGCAGAGGCAGGAGGATGGCAGGAGGCCAGAAGTTTAAGGATGTAGAGCACTCTGATTGGTCCCATCAATAGCCACTGCACTCCAGCCTGGGCAACACAGTGAGACCCTGTCTCTAAAACACAAACATTTTTTAAAGTAAATAAAATAAAAGAGTTCAAAAAATTAGAACATACCAATTTAAAGATGCAACGGACATTCTAGATGCACACAGTCTCAGAGATAATCACTATATTTTAAGGCATTACTCAGGAAATAATGTAAAATACAACAAAGAGATTTTTGAAAATAAGTGACACACAGAACAAACAGAGAAGCTCCAGCTGTCTAATAAACTTTCAAAAGAAGAAAACAGAGAAAATTACAAAGAAGCAATATTTGAAGAGATAGGAGCAGAGAACTTTCCCAAAACTGAAGAATAACCCCTTGGAATAAAAGTACATTTTGTACCAAGCAGGATATAATATAAACTCGTATGTAGACACATAAGAATAAAACTGCAGGATCCCCCCCCAAAAAAAATTTATCAAAGAGGGAAAAATAATTAAGCATAAAGGTATAAAAATTAGACTAATAAGATTTCTAATTGAGAAAAATAAGTGACAGGATGCAATGGAATAATCGTTTCAAATTGCTAAGAGAAAGTAACTCCGGATGCAGAATTCTATACTCAACCGAAAGCTATTATCTAAGAGTGAAAGCATAGTAAAGGCATCTGCAGACAAAAAGAAAAAAAAATGAAACAAAACTCCAGATACATCTCACTGAAATAACCACTACAGATTTCAAGAGGAAAAGTGAATGTAAGGCCAAGAAGTTAGATGCAAAATACAATGGTGATTTTTATGGTATGTGAACTGAATACCAATAAAATTATTTTGTGTAAAAAGAAACAATGATGGGCATAAAATTGTCATGTTTGAATACTGATTTTTTAAAAAATGTATTTTATGATAAAAATGTTGATACTGAATTTCCAGACAACAATAAAAGGAAATGTAGGAATCTGTTAATGAGTAAACAAAATAACGTCCTTTCCTGTTTGGAAGAAGATGTTCCAAGTAAGGAGAACATCAAAGTGGGGGGGATAATAGAAAACCTTATCAACCTGGCAGAAGGCCAGAACTAAAGAAGCAAACATAAATAATGATAAACACATAAAATAAAATGCTAAAAAATAAATGCAAGAGCTAGGCACGATAGGCCAGGTGCAGTGGCTCATGCTGTAATCCCAGCACTTTGGGAGGCTGAAGTGGGTGGATCACTTGAGGTCAGGAGTTCAAGACCAGCCTAACCAACATGGTGAAATTCCGTCTCTACTAAAAATACGGGAGTGGTGGCACACACCTGTAATCCCAGCTACTTGGGAGGCTGAGGCAGGAAAATCGCTTGAACCCGGGAGGTGGAGGTTGCAGTAAGCCGAGATTGTGCCATTGCATTCCCACCTGGGCAACAAGAGTGAAACTCGGTCTTAAAAAACAACAACAAAAAAGAGCTAGGCATGATGGCACACACTAGAAGTCCCAGCTATTTGGGAGGATGAGGCAGGAGGATCACGTGAGTCGAGGAGTCCAAGACTAGCCTGGGCAATACAGCAAGATCACACTTCTAAATGAATGAATGAATGAATGAGTAAATAAGTAAATCTAAATGTCATTAATCACAATGAACATAAATGGGTTAAACTGATCTAATGAATGACAGACTATCAGATTCCACAAAAAACAAAATCTAGCCACATGTTGCTTGTAATAGATACATCCAAAGTAAAATGTCACAGAAATTTTGAAATAAAGGAATAAAAATGCACTACACAGTGTTCTGATTCTGAAAATGAGAGAGGAGCTTTTATCAGACTATATGTCCTATAATAATTATAAACTCTGTGGAACATATATATATTCGATTAGTTCATATATATGTGAACTAATTGATAATTCACATATATATGAACTAATTGAAGGTAGCTGGAGAATCAAAAGCAGGGAGAAACCAAGGGGAGTAAACATTGAAAGAAGAGAACCACACTGGGTGAGATTCATGTTTATGAAACTTTACCTCAGCACAGTGATGCTAGAATTCAAGTAGAAAAGTGCAGTTTTACTGGCTTGAGTCAGTGGGCACACACTGGGGATGCCTAAGCAATATGAGAGCAAGGGAGCATCCCCGAAAGGGATAGAGCCAAAAAACAAGGAGTCCCCAACATCTATGATAAACCTCACTCAAATTTTTTGGCTGACTCTTTGGCTGTGCATGTGCAAAGGAGATTACCAGAGGTGGTGGTGATAGAAAATAACAGCTGGAAAGCTGAAAACTTCAACAGAAATCGTGGCTGCCAACTGCAAAAGAGGCAGAGTTGGAAATGGGGGATCCAAACAAGCTAAGTGCCTGCTAGAATAGAAACAAAGACTCTTCATGAAAAGGTAGTAGAATCTAGTCGAAACAATGTTTGATTCCCAATGTCTTGTATATGATAAAGCTAAACATGTGAATGACTAATGCTACAACTGTTATTTTTACAATAGACTACTCTTCAGCCATGAAAAGGAATGAACCATTGATACGCACAACAGCATGGATGAATTTCACAAACCTCATACTGAGTGAAAGCAGATAAACACAAATGAATACACAGTTAGCTTTCTGTATCCCTGGGTTCAACATCTGGGGATTCAACCAGCGTAGCTTGAAAATATGTGAAAAAAAAATGGATGGTTGTGCCTGCATTGAACACATACAGACTTTCCTGTCATTATTTCCTTAACAATACAGTATAACAACTGCTTACATAGCGTTTACATTTTACTAGGTATTATAAGTAATCTACAGATAAAGCAAACAAGAAAATGTGCATAGATTATATGCAAATTCTACACCATTTTATTTTTATTTCTTTTTGAGACAGTGTCTTGCTCTGTTACCCAGGCTGGAATGCAGTGGCACAATCTCTGCCCCCTGGGCTCAAGTGATCCTCCCACCTCAGTCCCCAAGTAGCTGAGACTACAGGTATGAGTCACCATGCCAGGCTAATTTTCATTTTTTTTTTTTTTTTTTTTGGTAGAAACAGGGTTTAACCATATTGCCCAGGCTGGTCTCAAACTCCTGAGGTCAAGCAATCCACCCGCCTCGGCCTCCCAAAACGCTGGGAGTTACAGGCGTGAGTCACTGTGCCTGGCCTACATCATTTTATATGAGACTTATCCATTTGAGCATCAGTGGATTTTGGTATCTGCAGAGAGGTCCTGAGAACATTCCTCTGCAGTTACCAAGGGACAACTGTATACTGTATGATTCCATGTAGGTGATGTTCTAGAAAATGCAACACTATCTAGTGTGAATGAAATCAGAAAAAGGAGATTCTTGTGAGACTGATGGGAAAGGGGCATAGGGGAGCTTGCTGCCCTAATAAAAATGATCTTTATCTTGAAAGGATGCGATTGTCAAGAACTGTGAAGGGTCTGAGATGTTACCCTACTTGCAATATAAAAAGCCTGCCACCGTCTCCTGCATCAGAGACAAAGGATTTCATTATCCACAACACAGCAAGCGGCTTCAGCTGCATGTCTGCCTTGACTCCTGTCATCCCCCAAGTCTTACAGGGGTAATGCAGAGGAGCCCGAGTGGATGCCGTGCATGCAGCACTGTGTGCTAGAACTGAAGAACACCAAGCTTAAGGAGCCTTAATCTTTAACCAAGAGCTGTAAGTCTGCTTGCCCTTTGCCCTGGAAGGAAACATTATCTTAATTTTACTGGATAGAACTTGTCTTTTGCTCCAGAGGGAGACACTATCTGTCTTCTGAGACTGTTTCCTTTATAAAATCCTTAAAAAGATAGTGCCTCTGCTTACAAGACAAACAGAAACACAATAGACCCATGGGAATAGTCTCCAAAAGTGAGTTATGAGAGTGTTTGCATTAATCAAGAATTCTCAAATCTTACGCGTAAGCAGTGTAGACTACACCGTAATCTTTATCCCTAATGACACAACAATAAAACCCTTTAAAACAAACACAAAAGCAGAATTAGGTGTGGACAAATTAAGGATAACAGAAAAGGGGGGATTCCTGTGTTCTTGTGAATCCTCTAAAATTCATAGATTTGGGATAAGTCAGCCTGCCTTACTCAAGTGGCAGCTGACCTCACTGTAAACTATTTCTTCAAACTACATTATAGAATTAAAATAGCATATAATAATTATATAAGCTATTATACATAAGAGCAAATAAATCATCTTTTTTTCTTTCTCTTCACCATTATGTCCTTAGCAGCTAGTACATACATGTTCAATATATTATTGTTGAATAAACTTATACAACCAAGGCGAAAAAGGGACCAACACTTTGACCCCGAAGTCACTAAGTCACCTCTTTATCCTGCCATCTGTAATCCTTTTCTCTTGCTTTCACATCTTCTCATCTCAGTTGTACTTTTCTTATCTTTTTCCTTCCACCTCATTCTTTCAAGGAGTCATAAAATGGAATAAAATTTTTTTCACAATTACATGGTCTATTTATAACATAAAGATTTTATATTTCCTTCTTAAAAAACAAACAAACAAACAAAACCCAGAACAGTGGTTGAATTAAACAGCATGTAAACTTAAAAAAAATATTAAACAAGAGGCCTCAAAAAATTGGGTAAAAACTCATAACTGTTCCTCTCCACAGAAATCTTCAGTAAAAGTCAAAAGATTTATATAATCTGAAGATAAACCAGAGTATCACAACGTGTGAACTTAAGTGAGGCCATGGAGCCATACTTGTTGAGCATGAATCCCAGCTCCATTTGCTATGTGTCCTGTCAGAAGTCATTTAACCTCCCTGTGCCTCACAGTATTAATTTCACGGAACTGTTAGATGGCTAAATGGGAAAATATCTCACAGTGCTTGGAACAGTAGTGATATAGTAAGAGGTTAACAAGTATCACTTATTATTCAAAAAATCATCTAGATTTGTATTTGGACTGTGAACTAGGCACTAGTAGAATTGTACAAAACAACAAAAACACAACATTAAAATAAAAATTAGCATAATCTTTAAAAATAAGCCTAAGTAAAACTTCAATTTGAAAAGGTAGTACCTAAATAACTATTGCAATATCTATAGAGAATACACATTTGTTTACAGAATCTCTGCAGAAGACACACATACGAATCCTTTATGTTGTAATCCAAATGGATAAAAATTGATTTTGTGCCTATTATGTGTAAGGTGCATAGCTGTGTTTGAGGTCGCAAAAATAAAACACAGGCTTTGTTCATAAAAACCACAATTTAGTAGGGCATACAGGATACTTTTAAGATTTTTTTAAAAAGTACAAATGTTCACCAAGGAAAAATGAAAAATTGTGAAAAGCAAATACACCCATAAGGCTCTTTCTCTCTTTTTTTTTTTTTTTTTTTTGAGCGGCAGTTTCGCTCTTGCTGCCCAGGCTGGAGTGCACTGGCGTGATCTTGGCTCACTTCCCAGGTTCAAGCGATTCTCCTGCCTCAGCTTCCTGAGCAGCTGGGATTACAGGCATGTGCCACCACATCCGGCTAATTTTGTATTTTTTGTAGAGATGGGATTTCTCCATGTTGGTCAGGATGGTCTCAAACTCCCGACCTCAGGTGATCTGCCCAGACTCCCAAGTGCTGGGATTACAGGCATGAGCCACTGCCTCAGCCACCCAAAGTGCTGGGATTACAGGCATGAGCCACACTGCCCGGCCTGCTCTTTCAAATCCATTCTAGTTTAAAAAAAATCATTAACCACATTATATGCAATTTTGTATTCTGTTTGCTTTCTCTAAATAGTAAGCATTATTTCCATTCTATCCCATAGTTTTGGAAGGATTTGGTGTTACATAATATTCGATTAGTGTGTGCATGTCGTAGCATCTGTAATCTTCTTTATGACCATTGATATTTAGTGTAGTGGTTAAGAGACTGGGCATCAATTTTAAGTCTGCCTGTATCTGAAGTCCAGCTTCCCCATTTGCTGGCTGTTACTTGGGCAAGTTATTTTCTGAATGTACTTCAGCTTCCTGTTGATAAAACAGGAAAAATAGTACTAACATCATAGAGTTCTGAGACATATGTAAAGTCACTCGCCCAGTGCCTGGTAATAAATCTAGCAAAGAAGCAGTTTTTTTTTTTTTTTTTTCCTATTTCCATCTTTATCGGTTCTTGGGAAAGAAGCAGTTTTAGACATTGTGTTTGCCTTACCAACATGCTTTCCATACCTTTTCCACTATACTGCAGTCCTGGGGTTGGGAACAAGGCTAGATACTGATTCATTTAAACAACTCAGGCTAGTCCCATCCTTTCAGCTAGTGATTGTTTCAAACTAATCATGCATAATCCAAAGAGTCCATGACAGTCATATGATCACGAATGAACAACCAATTTGGGCAAACACACCACACTGTGGCTATACTGAGTTGTGTACTAGAATTTGAGAGCAGCCTGAGCAACAAAGTGAGACCTTGTCCCCCAAAAAAAAAAGTGTATTGACAGTTTTTCCTCCCTCAATGGGAACTGCTCTTTCATCAAAGGATGAACCCTACTTGCCAATGGTAAGTTGTTCTTTGAACACATGATTTATATTTCTAATATTTTATTTAGGTTTGTTTGCATCCATATTCGTAGGTAAAAGAACAATCTATAACTTTGATTTTTGTCTTTTCAAAGTTTTGGTGTCAGGGTAACAATAGCTGCACAAAATTTAATGTGGTATACACTAACCTTTTTCTGTCTGCCAGAGAAAACTGATATACCATAGACGTAATGTGTTTCTTAAAAGTTTAGGAGAATGCATAAACTGATCAGGACTCATTGGAGGAGATATAATTCACTGGTTACTACATTTTTTCTTTGGTTATTGAGCTGTTTGAATTTTGTAGGTTTTCTAAACTTGTGTAGTGAATATGTCTTTTTTTTTTTTTTTTTTTTTGAGACGGAGTCTCACTCTGTCACCAGGCTGGCGTGATCTCCCCCTTACTGTAACCTCCACCTCCCGGGCTCATGCAATTCTCCTGCCTCAGCCTCTCGAGTAGCTGGGACTACAGGTGTGCACCACCACACCCAGCTAATTTTTGTATTTTTAGTAAAGATGGGGTTTCACCATGTTGGCCAGGATGGTCTCGATCTCTTGACCTCGTGATCTGCCTGCCTTGGCCTCCCAAAGTGTTGGGATTACAGGTGTGAGCCATCGTGCTGGCGGCGTATTGAATATTTCATAGCAAGTATTTCAATTAAAATAGAGAATTAAGGATGGCATTTAGTTTTTTTTAATAATCTCTTCTGGTTTTCATTATCTTTATTATTTCTGATTTTGATTTTTTTAAAAATGCATTTTCCAGGAGGTTGTCTATTTGCTTTCTTTTGATTTATTTCTAATTAGTCTCATCCGCATTGTTACTTTTTTCCCTTGTGTTACATGTCTAATTCATTCATTTTCACGTTCTATATAATAGTGGCTATCAGTTTGCCTTTCAGCATAGCTTTAAACACATCTTCTCATTTTTATTTGCCATTTTGTTTTCACTCAATTTTACCGGACCTTTTTGACAAAACACTTGTTTAGAAGGCTTCTAAATTATTTTTCAGGGGACTGTAATTTAATTAGTATTTTTTAGTTTTATTACCATGTGTAACTTGCCCTTTAAAATGCACTGCAAGGAAACTTGTCAAGCTCTAACAATTGCTTTCAGCTATTACAGGCCATTCAGATGCTGAAGTAAGGTACAGCAGGTGGGCATTGAATATCAGACCCATTTAATTCCTAAGGAGTCCAAGGAGGCCTATAGGATCTAGGCTTAGGGTAGAAGACAGCAAGAGATGTCCTTACAATCAGACCAAAGTACTTCAAACAAAGAGGCTGGAAAGAACATGTTGGAGGTGTTTCCTTAATCCTGCTATAAATACTCTAAATCAGCTAATGTACAAAAATCTAAGAGATCCTTCTGGGTCCTCTATGCTGCTTTTGTCATGTGACATTGCTATCCGATGGATTTGTAAACTATTTCATTTGAGAAAAGTTAATTACATTTTTTCTGTAAATATTAATTTTGCTTTATTACTTTTCATTTCTTGAGGATAATTTCGCCCCCTATTTGTGCTGTGATGGTTCATGGAACATGTTTAGGTTTCCATCACAATACTTACAGTATTGCAAAGGCCTTTGTACTTTCACATTTTCATCCTGTATAAGCCTGCATTTAAGTCTAGGGTCTGTTGTCTTCACTAGTAATTGTAATTTTATCAGTGACTATGCTCCTGTTATTAGCCTTATAACTTCTCCTTAAATTGTACTCTGAGATACTTTTGGGTTAAGTGTGTGTGACAGAATTGGATTTAAAGGTGTCTCTTGGATGAAGGAAATAATTTCATTTTGTTTTTAGAATTTAAACAGTTCAAACAGTTTTGGTCTTATGTGCTTTTTTTTTTGACATTTGTCATACATACAATCTCACTTTTGTATTGTTCAAGAATTTGAAGAGGAGACATTCTGTTATTAATTTTATTATTAACCACCTTAACAGATTTCAAAAGATTCTTACATTTAATTATCAAAGTAAAAAAAATTAATTTTAATATTTCTTTACAAAAGAGAAGGATTTTTACCCCTTACCTGCCTCTGTTCCCTAAGAAAAGAAACTGCCATTCCTTCCTGGCCTTCATTAACTTAACCAAGGGTTATAAACCCCACTGAAAAATTATGGAATAGATAAATCATATAATAAACCTTTTATTTTAAAATGAAATTCACAACTATCTTTATTATTCTAGTAGTTTCAGTGATGATTTCAATATTCACCGACTAGCCTTTCTTTCCTTATTCTTTTATTCTTAATTTTGATTCATTTTGGGAGTGTGATGATTAATTTTTTTCCAGAAAGGGCAAATGAACAGTACATTGTATATCCCAGAATGACTGTTACAATTTGGATGAGCAGAAAAATCCTGGGCTACAAAGCTCAGACATTGCCGGGCGCGGTGGCACGTGCCTGTAGTCCCAGCTATTCGGGAGGCTGAGGTTGGAGGATCTCTTGAGTCCAGGAGTTCTGGGCTGTAGTGCGCTATGCAGATCGGGGTGTCCGCACTAAGTTCGGCATCAATATGGTGACCTCCGGGGGAGCGGGGACCACCAGGTTGTCTAAGGAGGGGTGAACCGGCCCAGGTCGGAAACAGAGCAGGTCAAAACTCCCGTGCTGATCAGTAGTGGGATCGCGCCTGTGAATAGTCACTGCACTCCAGCCTGGGCAACATAGCGAGACCCCTTCTCTTTTTTTTTAAAAAAAAAAACTGCAGACATTGCTCCATTCCAGATGGCATTTAAAATGTGTAGAAGAGGATCTTCAGTCTTGCGCTTTTTAAAATTTTTTTAGGTCAACAATGTTTCTTCTATTAAAGTGGGTTATTGTTTATTGGGAACATCTATTAGTCAAATGATAAGTCTCTGTAATCAGCCTTTTTGACCTGCACCTTTTCTCTTGCTATATTCATTGGAGGATGCTTTTTATCTTTTGCTCTGGTGCTTTTTGCTCATCCTAACTTATTTACACTGCAGAATCCTTTAAAGGAAAGGTTTTAAAGCACAATATATAACATCGATGAAGGTATTTCTGATCTGGATAATGAACAAGAAGTGGGGGATCCCCCTTCCATCTTCCCTTTGTGGGCTCACGAGAACCCATAGGATTCTGAAAAGTAGTTCAGTATTCACTGTTCATCGTGGATTTAGTTTTCTTTAGTGCCATGACTATTTATTATTTCTGACACAAATATTAATTTAGCTTCTCCTTTTCTTTTCTCACTCTTACTCTCCTGCCGTCTTGCCATCATAATACCCTACTGCATCATAGGGGGGAGCAAAAGCAGATCTTTTCTAATATTTCTTGTTCTATAAGCACTGGAAGAACAAAGTCCTTCTTTCTAAATGCTTAAGGACATTGCTCTTCTCTCATTCTGCAGAACTGTCTGTTTCACCAGCCTCATGATGATTTTTGCTTTATTTGCTAAGAAAGAAAAACTTTAACCGAAGTAAAAGATAAATAAAAAACCCATGCTCCATAGAATACAGCTCAAAAGACGATCAGTTATCCCCATCCTGGTCAATAAAGACAAGATCACCAGCACACCATAACTCCCTTTGTGACCTTCCCCATTCCATCTGCTCAAAGGAATGTTTTGCTTGTTTCTGAACTCTGTAAATGGGAATACAACAGCACATCTTTTGTTGGCTGGTTGCTTTTGTTAAACATTATGCTAGTGAGATTCCTTCAAATCGTTAAGTGTAGCAAGAGTTAGCTCATTTCCTTGCTATAGAGTGTTATATGCATTCTGTTCATGGACATTGCGGTTGTTTCCACTTTGAGGCTACTGTGAATAATACTAAGAACGTTTTTCTATGTATCTTTTGGTACATATACGTACACATCTTTGTTGGATATATGCTTGAAGTAGAATTGCTGAGTTGAAGGGGTACATATGTTCAACTTTAGTAGATACTGTCAAACATTTTCCCAAGTGGCTGAGCCAACTTACACTTGTACCGGCAGTTCTTATTGCTTCACACTGTCACCAGTACTTGGTATTGTCAACATTTTAATTCTTGCTGTTCATACCACTGTTAGGGTATCTTATTGTAGTTTTAATGTGCAGCTCATTAATGACTAATATGGTTGAACATTCTGAGTTTTAAAAGATTCTTAAACTTAACTGTCAAATTAAAAAGAATATTTTAATATTTCTTTACAAAAGGAATCCACCCAATCCTCCTGTCCTGTGCCAAAAACACAAAACAAAACCCAAAAACAAAACAAAAGAACCCTCCCCCACCAAACAAAAACCCTGCCATCAATTTTGGTCTTTTGTGAAGTGCTTGTTCAAATCTTTTGCCCATTTAGTTTCTTATTTCTCAATGAGGTTATCTAGGCCAATTGCAGAGAACTGTCAGACTCGGAATATTGCTTTCAGCTCTTTCACAGTCTACTCAGTAAGTGCTGATATAATACCGAGCAGGTGGTCAGAGGTGTTAGACTCATTTCATTCCCCCAGGAAATCCCAGGAGGTCTGTCAGATCTAGGGTAGAAGAGGGTAAGGGACTTCCTTGCAATAAGATAAAAGTTCTCAGGGCAGAGAAGCTGAAAAGAACATTCCGTACCCCCTGCTCCCCATCTGTAAATATCAGCTGATTTAGATCAGCTGATGTGCAGAAGCTAAGAGGTCTTTTTGTGCTGGTTATGTCACCTTTGCCATTCATACTCTTCTGGTCAGAGGCGGGATCTTTTATGACTCCCCTACGGAGGTGAATGCCAGGTGTGGTTCTCTTAGTCAAGGAAACCTCCAACATAGTGCAGCTTCAGGGCCACTACTGAAGGAATGCAGAAAGAAGCCTATTATGACAAGACTGTCAATAGCTGTCTCAAATTAATAGTATAGCTTTCGTGTACGTAAGTTAATAAGGAGTGTTGGAAGATGGGAGGCTAAGGTGTCATCTTGTTTTATTAACAAGATGTTCTGAGGTAGAATTGGAGTCAGCCATTTTTAAAAATTCTACCCCCTTACTGGTATTCTACTAAATTTCTATTTAGTAGAAATTCTTTCTAGTTTCCATTATTCTCACCTAAGTTTCTATGATTGACATGAATTTTCTTCCTATTTAATGTTTTCAAGGATATTTTCATAGAACACCAGGAGAGGAAGTTTGCAGTAGCTTGTATTTACATTACTAATTATTATCTTTCTTATTTTCTAGATGAGAAAACAGACCCAAGAAGGCAACGTGGGTACCATATATGAAACTCACTTTCTGGGAACTGAAGGCTAATAATATCAACAAGATCTAGAAGACATGATAAATTCCTGTTACAAAAAGGTGCTATCTTTCCTAGTACACTCTTCTTTTGCCACTGTTGGTTCAATCTTGACACTGCCAAAGCAGTTCACCCTGTCCAGTGCTCTCAGCAACTACTGTAGATTATTTCTAAAGTAATTCCTCCAAGCAACAGATTATAATCTTCTTCTCTACCTTCTTCAAATGATCATGCTCGCACTTACATTAAGTTATGAATGTACTAATATAGAAGAGGGAGGAAGTCTTTTGTGCCAGTGGAGAAATGATGTAAAAATGTAAAAATTATCTCCTAGGGCCAAAACCCAACACAACGGATAGGCTTTGTTTTATTTTATTTTTATTTTCGAGATGGAGTCTTGCTCTGTCACCCAGGCTGAAGTGCAGTAGTGAAATCTTGGCTCACTGCAACCTCTGCCTCAGCTTCCTTAGTAGCTGGGATTACTCCAAGTGATTCTCCTGCCTTAGACTCCTTAGTAGCTGGGATTACAGGTGACTGCCACCACATTGGCTAGTTTTTTTGTATATTTTTTTCAGTAGAGACAGGGATTTACCATATTGGCTAGGCTGGTCTTGAACTCTTGATCTCAAGTGATCCGCCCACCTCAGCCTCCCAAAGTGCTGGGATTACAGGCGTGAGCCACCACACCTGACCCAGATAGGCTTTGTTGACAAAGAGAGGAAAAAAATGAAATTATATACTTTTATATATCACATCTTCTAGTAAATTAGAACACAATTTTAAAGTAGATGACTTTAATTTTTTTCTAGCGTTAAAAAAACAACAAAGAAACAGAATAAGCAAGCAAACAAAACCCTTAAAAACTCTGAGCTAATGAATGCTGCTACCTATGTCTTGCTAATGCTAGAAAATATTAATATATGAGCAAAAAACGCAGGGAGTTGTAACATCATGTACTTACAAAATCAGAAAATAATTTGAAGAATTCAGAAAACAGTTTCACAGAAGTTATCGTTGAGAAGCACTGTGGTTATTCTTCTGCGCTCAGCATTTCCCCAATTTCTGGAGAAAACAGTACTGGTACTTGCCTTTTACACAGTTCTTGAGTTTTGTACCTCATATACAAACAACCGTTTAAAGATGGTCTTCTGATGCCTTCCTTCTGCCACTACTGCAGCATTGTGGTCTGACAGGCAGTTTCTAGGAGTGCCACAGTGGTGTAGCCTAGGTTAGCTAGTTCACATGGACCTTGACATCTAGATACTGCCTTCAATTCATATATGACAGTCACAGAACTCCCTTTTTCTCCGATAACCATTCAAATAAATTTTCACAGGGCCTGGTAACTTTCTCAAAGTATAGTGGGAGCTGCATTTTTTACTGAGGACAAAACTTTTCTATCTTAAATAAAGTCAAAGCATGGCCATTAATGAATAAACTACACGTTGATATTTTAACTGAATACTGCTGTCTGATCTCCTACCAATACCATACCTTCAGTTCCCAGGATCCATGTGCTCTTGAGCTACTGTTTCTAGAAAAGGAAATAATGCAATCCATTTATTAGAATTCAGGTATTAAAATGGAACTTCTTATCTAATAAGGATGACCTTTTTGGTTTTCTCTTTACTGAAATCATATGTAAAAATAATTTCCCTGATTTTTAATAGCGATTACCATCCACATATGGAACAAAGCCTGTGTGTGGCTATACCTCTAGGTGAAAAGGCAATAGATTTCACTTGTTTTTGCCCTCATTGATTTTTAGTTTTAGTATTTATTAAAGCCACTGAAAGTTAAAATATACCTATAAATCAAAAAAGCCATCATTCTACAAGAAGATTCACCTTAGGACTGTAGAACACTCACAGACATATAGAAGTATTTCTGTACCCTTTTGATTATTCGATTTCAGTTTTTTAGAAAATGATAATTATGGCTGGGTGTGGTGGCTCACGCCTGTAATCCAAGCACTTTGGAAGCCAAGTTGGGCGGATCACCTGAGGTCGGGAGTTTAAGACCAGCCTGACCAACATGGCGAAACCCCATCTTTAAAAAAAAAAAAAAGAAAGAAAGAAAATGATAATTACATCTCCTTCATACTCCTTTGACATTTAAAACAAATAACATGTGTCTATGTACTTCTTCAGAGCCTCAATCTTTGGTAATTTTTTTACACAATTCACTTAAAAATAAATGTAAATAAAAAATATTAGGTAAAAGCTTTGAATGGCATAAACAATTACCATCCTTTACGAACATCAATAAAAATGCTGGCCTATTACTTGTTATTTATGAGATCGTGTTTTTCAATTTCTTAATGCAATTCATGTTTACTGATATTAAACTGAGGAAAAACCAGATGCATAATTCTAAAAAATGCCCAAGGTAAAAAGGCTAAGAAACAACTTCTCGATGCCTTTACTTTTACAACAGTCCAACCTAAGGTCCAACATATGAAACCTCTTTAGGTCAGTATATTCCAAAGTGAATGCCACTGACCACCCCATCATAACCACAGCTTGTTCAAAAACTCACCCCAAACCAATAGAACCAGTATACCTATATTTTAAACAAACACTCAGGGTGATTCCTGTGGACACCAAAGCTTAAGAACCACAGTTTTGGCTGGGCGCAGTGGCTCATGCCTGTAATCCCAGAAATTCGGGAGGCCGAGGCGGGCGGATAACCAGAGGTCAGGAGATCCAGACCAGTCTGACCAACATGGAGAAACCCCGTCTCTATTAAAAAGATAAAATTATCTGGTGTGGTGACGCATGCCTGTAATCCTAGCTATTCAGGAGGCTGAGGCAGGAGAATTGCTTGAACCTGGGAGGAGGGGTTTGCCGTGAGCAGATACCGCGCCATTGCACTCCAGCTTGTGCAATAAAAGTGAAATTCCTCAAAAAAAAAATAAATAAAAATAAAAAAGCACAGTTTTAGGCATTTCAAACACCATCATTTCACTTCCATCTCAGGGCCTTGAATTAACATTGAAATGCTGCACTTTAACACCAACGTTTACCACCACCTAGTGGTAAAGTCCCTTATTTCTGCTCTCTGTGGGTTCATTCGTACTGAATAGGATCCCAATTAGAGAGAGAACAAAATGCAGAGAAAGCTAAAATTTTAGACCAGTAATTTCCTGGGTATTTTTCCCTACCTTTTTATCTACAGTAGATGAAACCTGTGGAAATAAAAATACTGAACATTTTCTAAATGTATTTAACCATGAAAAATTCTTTCTAGTATTCCAAGGAACATAGTTTGGAACATGTTGATTTAGAAGCAACAAATTTGACAGTTGCTTTCAGTACCTGTAATCTACCATACAAGACCTCAGTTGATGAATTTACAAGAAGGCTTTGATCAGGCTTATTTTAAATGTTATTTCTTAACTACATATTTGAGAGGTTTATTGAGCTGTACTGCTTATTATTTAAAAAAATTTTTAAACATATACTAATAAAACACTGTTAGCAGTTTTAATAACTAACATTTGCTGAGCATCTAAATATTTATATATTATGTTCTCATACTCAAAGTGCTTCTGAGAAGTAAATATTAAGGTGAAGACATAAACAACTAGATTACTAAATGCTATTTTTAGGTTCTAGAATTTCCTCATTCTAAGAAAAATCTGAAATTCTGGCTTTTAAAATACAGCTTTAGGGATCAACTGCAAAAGATAGGAAGACAGGACCAAAGCTAAATAACTGAGAGGATTAAGATGAAATGCACGCAGAAGCTGAAGTAAGCACTGTTTACTGAGACATGCAACTGGGAAAAGAAAACAAAACAGGTTGTACTGAAAATGCAAAGTGTTTTGTAGGTAGAGAGGTATCATGTGATCTCTTTAGAATTTATATTAGGATTCAAAGAAATACACCTAGATAAGGTACCTTACTCTTAACCACAACTACTGGGACTGGCTGCCTGACTTGTAGAAGGGAAAAACCAGGATCATTTAATCTGAACAGAGAATGTGGAGGGCTGGCCAGGTATATGATAGCTAACATGTGACAGATTCAATTTCTCCTAGGAAGCCCAGTGAAATACTTTAATAGGGGAAAATTGTAGGAAATCAGATTTTGTCTCAATTGTGAAGATTAACCAAAGATCCAATGGATTCAGGTAGGAGGTAGAGAGCTCCTTCCTGTAACTGTTACTTTTACACTGTTTAGATTAACTACCTGGCAGAAACATTTTTGAGGTAATTACTTACATGGCAGAGCCCAATGACTTGTAAGGAACAATTTAATCCCAATCTGTGAAAACTGAACTATATGTACAGTAAATGAGTTTGAGTATAATTACATCTATTTTTTGGCAATTAATCTACAACTCCCCCTCACTTAGGCTTTTCATTGCTTTTTTTTTTTTTAATTAAAAACAAAGAAACAGAAGTCTGTGGCTATTCACAGGTACAATAACAGCACACTGTAGCCTTGAACTCCTGGGCTCAGGCACTACTATCGCTTCAGCCTCCTGAGTAGCTGGGACTACAGGCACCTGCCACTGTACCCAGCTTTGCTTTGTTTTTAAAATACATCCTCTGGCTCAGAGAAAGACAGTTGGTCCAATTCTTGTTAGCAGTTTTGCCTGTGAAGATAAGATGACATTTTCTTATCTAAATTTGCTAAAATCACTGACTTTTTTTTGAGACAAGACTGTCACCCAGGCTGGATTGCAATGGCGCGATCTCAGCTCACTGCAACCTGCGCTTCCCAACTTCAAGCAATTCTCCTGCCTCCCAAGTAGCTGGGATTACAGGAATGTGCCACCACGCCCTGCTAATTTTTGTATTTTTAGTAGAGAAGGGTTTCACTATGTTGGCCAGGCTGGTCTCGAACTCCTGACCTCGTGATCCACCTGCCTTGGCTTCCCAAAATGCTGGGATTACACGTGAGTCACTGCACCCAGCCAATCACTGACTTTTAAAAGAAAGGATTTTAGTTTTCCAATGGAGATGTCCAAGTATAAGATACTCTGTTAAGACTGCTGAATTTATTTTTCTTTTATTTATTTATTTTTTTGAGACAAGAGTCTTGCTCTGTCGCCCAGGCTGGAGTGCAGTGGTGCAATTCGGGCTTACTGCAGCCTCCATCTCCCAGATTCAAGTGATTCTCCTGCCTCAGCCTCCTAAGTAGCTGGGATTATAGGCACAAACCCCCACACCCAGCTAATTTCTGTATTTTTAGTAGAGATGGGGTTTCGCCATGGTGGTCAGGATAGTCTCAATCTCCTGACTTCATGATCCACCTCCCTCGGCCTCCCAAAGTGCTGGGATTACAGGTGCGAGCCACTGCGTCAGGCCAAGATTGCTGAATTTAATCTTTCATCATTATTAGTTTGAGTCAAGAGATGAGAGGTATAATGAGGAGATAATTATGTTTGAACAAATGTTTAGCATTTATAATACGTTTTTATAAAAAGTGCCAAGTGCTTGATTTAGATACATCTTTTTGATACATATAATTCAACCACAGAGCTAATAATATTTTTTGGTTAAAGTTTTAAAATACAAGCAGAATAGATTCCTAATTTTTAATTTTCAGTTTAGTGTTTATTTTTAGGACAGGATCTCACTTTGTCATCCAGGCTGCAGCAGTACTATTGCGGCTCACTGTAGCCTCAGTCTTCTAGACTCAAGCAATTCTGCCACTTCAGCATTCTGAGCAGCTGAGACTACAGTCACATGCCACCATGCCTGGCTAATTTTGTATTTTTTTAGAGAGTGGGTCCCCTGTGCTGCCTAGGCTGATCTCTTCTTGAACTCTAGGGCTCAAGCAATCCTCTTGCCTCGGCCTCCTAAAGTGACAGGGTTATAGGTGTGGTGAGCCACCATCCCTGGCCCTAATTTTTAATCTTTAATTTCGTAATGACTATACCTCCTATTGTAGTCTGTTTTGAAAACTCCTTACATGTCATATTTTTGGAGTGGCCATTATTTCTATAAAGATAAAAATGTCCATCTCCCAAAGCCACTGAGATTTATTTAAATTTATCATAAGCAAGTTCTAATTTTTTTTTTTAACACTGTTGCTTTATAATCTTAAAAGAGCTTTACAAAATTACCAACACATTTTGGTATAACTAAAAAAAAAAAATACGGTATAAAATATTTCTAATGATCTGTCTTTTGTCCTTAGATTAAGTGTAAACAGTTAACCTGGATGTATAGATTGAGTAGCAGTTACCATAGTTTGTTGACTCTAAGAAGCAATTGATTGAAAAAAGCACCTTTTCACGTTTTATTAAGGAAGAAAAAAAGGTTATCAATTACACTATGCCATACAATTCATATCGAGATGCTTCCACTTCCAGAGGTGTTAAAATGGGAAAGATGTGCATCTCAAAATAAATGAAATATGTCATTTAGTCACGTTCTAAAGACTGCCTATTAAATTTTTCTATTCTTGTCTTTCACATAAATAAGTCATGATTTAGTTAAGCAAAGAAAACTTTATTTCTGCTACACGTAACAACATATTGCTCTAAGGAACAACTACTATATTTGTTTTAGCATTAATGTATGGATTCGAAAATACATGTCAGCAATCCCTGCTTCCCAGACAAAACAATGCTGTACACAGACTATCAGGTATATGAAAAAAAAAGCTGTCAACTGTCCACAGGGAATGCGTCCAGTCACATTTTCAGTCAGTCAGCTGAGGATTATGTCATTATTTAGTCTTTGTTCTGTAGAAAGAACACAACACAAGTATGAAAATCATCACCTGAAAGGAAACAGCTGTTGTAGTATTCCTAAAATTTTAGGAATTGTTCCTTTTTTTCAATATACCCAATGTTATCTGCTTAATCAGAGCCACCCCCAAATAAAACCAAACTTACTCAGAAGGATGATGCAGGTACTGAATTTCTAAAGGGAAAATGTTGTGAATTAATAAAAATCCGATGCTCTGAAATACTAAAATTTCTATTTTCCTCAAATAGAAAGACAATTACATTGTGGTTATCAGACCCATCTCAAAATACAACTCAACTACTTTCAAAGTTATATCCTTAGATCAGTTGCTTCTATTTCTTAGGCACGACTCACTTAATACCAGGCCCATACCTCAGAGACAAAATAAACTAGCCTTCATGAGTTGTGTTTGTAGCCTCTTAAAAATTAATGAAACAAACAAAAAAGTGCACCTACCCAAAAAAACTTGTCACAACCATATAAAATTTGGGAAAGTCTTCCATAGTATTTTATCGAACCTTAAAATAAGATAATATATTTATGTAATACACCAAGAATAAGAATCTCATAATGGAGTCCATTGTAAACAGAAGATCTGCAGCAAAAAATTTTTAAAAAGCCATGCTGCAATTAGAAGAAATCCAAAACTGTGTAGCTAATTGTATCCTATCCAAATAACCATTTCAGTTAACCTGACCCTGAATGTGTGTAACAGTTCAAAAAAGGGAAAAATGATAGATTAAAATTTTTATGAACAGCCATGCTGAATAGGCAGTTCCTCTAATGTAGGAAATTGGATGAGTTTAAGGGAAAAATATGGTATTATAAAGCTTAGTTCTCACAGTACCAGCTGGCCATGAGGTAGTTTTATATCATTATACTTTTAGTTTCTGATAATTTGGATGTCATTATTTTAGATAAAAGGACATCTCAAAGGTTTCACTGAAGCTACAAATGTAGCTTAGACTTGAAAAGCCTTTTTTTCATTCTACAAGGAATTTTGTTGACTCGTCTCTCAATAGCCCTATGAGAAAACTGGGCCTCAAAAAGGCAAAGAGGGTCAGGCGTAGTGGTTCACGCATGTAATCCCAGCACTTTGGGAGGCCGAGAAGGCAGATGGCTTGAGCTCAGGAGTTCAAGACCAGCCTGGGCAACATGGCAAAACCCTGACTCTACCAAAAAAAAAATAATAATAATTAGCCGGGCATGGTGGCACATGCCCGTAGTCCCAGCTACTTGGGATGCTGAGGTCGGAGGACTGCTTGAGCTCAGGAGGTGGAAGTAGCAGTAAGCCCAGATCAGACTACTGCACTCCAGCCTGGGTGACAGAGAGACTACGTTTTTTTTTTTTTTCTAAAGGCATAGATACCAGCCCAGTCATAGTTAAATGGCTTTTTAAGCCCAATATTCTCTTTAACATGTAAATAATCATTAGAAAAGGTTCAATCATAAGAGTAATTTATATACTATTCTATACTGAGAAGTCTATGTTATTGTCTTTTTTTTTTTTTTTTTTTTTTGAGACAGAGTCGTGCTCTGTCGCCAGGTGCCAGGCTGGAGTACAGTGGTGCAATCTCGGCTCACTGCAACCTCCACCTCCTGGGTTCAAGCAATTCTCCTGCCTCAGTCTCCCTAGTAGCTGGGACTACAGGCAGACGCCACCATGCCCAGCTAATTTTTTTGTATTTTTAGTAGAGACGGGGTTTCACCATGTTGGCCAGGATGATCTCGATCTCTTGACCTCGTGATCCGCCCGCCTCGGCCTCCCAAAGTGCTGGGATTACAGGTGTAAGCCACCATGCCTGGCCATTATTGTCCTTTTTAAGGACAAAGATTTATTGAGTAAAAGCAAGAACTGTTTATTTCCTATTGTTGAAATATACACAGACTGGAATAAACACATTTTTTTGCATGCTAGAGAATAGCTTGCCCAAACAGAAATCATTCTTAATAATTTATTCATAAACAGGAAAAAATGCTTGCTAATTCTTTTTCACTGGCAATTTAATATTTCCAGGATTAAACTGCTAACAATGTATGGTACAATGAGAGTGGTTCTGTCACTTAATAAAACATTTAAAAATTAGAATTACATGTAACGTGCCCAATGGACACTTTCTCTTGTCAAATGCTCTATGAAGGAGGAACTAATCATGTGACCTGTTCTAGGAGAGGAAGGGTCATAAGAAGTGAGGCCTGGTAGGATTCATTTTCATATGTGCTAGCTCACACAACTGGTCAGAAAGAAAATCTTAAGTGAAAAAAATAAAGGTTTCAAGCCAGTAACTTCAATTAAATTCAAAGTGCTTGTCATCTACTACATTTGACCTATAGTAGACTTGGAAAGTTGGTTTGTGGGAACAGGAAAACAGCTTCCCCTGAAATTCAGAATTATTTTAACAGAATAAAAAAAGCCAAACTTTAAAGAATGTTTCCCCAAACCACACAGATATAAACTAACTGTCACGGTAAAAGAAATTATAGTTTGATTTTTGAAAACTAATAAATAAAATAGGAAATGGAATTCATATGGCTGTATGTATCATAATTTACAATAGATAAGAGTTTTTGGTAAATTGTCAGGTTTTCTTAAAAAACACATATATGCACACAAGAATATTTTCTGAATGTATTGTTTTAATGTACAAACTCACAAATATAAGTCCAGAAAACACCAACAGTTGGGTTCAGAGGTCCAAAAATGATATATTATTTATTGCTTTTTAGACATTTCATTAGAGAGAAGTCAAAATATTATCTTTATAAAAGACTGATAAATTACCTCAATTCATAACTCAAGACAGAAATTCTTCAAGTGAAAAATCTTTAGAAGTATTTTAATTTTTTTTAAAGCAATCTGTATTCTAGCACTGGACAATTTAAAAGTTTATGTAAGCACATAATAAAAAAGTCAAATTCTTAAAATCTAAGATTTCACAAACAAAAACAATGATTTATCTTTCTGAATTGAAATCTAATTTTATTTGATAGAAGGGCAAAAACATTCTTCTAGTAAATGTCAACAATTTTTAAAGTTTAAATAGTTGCAAAGCTCTTTTAACTGACAACTTCTAAATCACTAAAAAGAAAAGTTCATAATTAAAGTACTTATGCATATTCCTCTTGCTGTACTATTTACTCAATATGTTTTAAAATTCAGATTAAAAAGGGCTTACCTCAAGAATCAGTAAGTTCTTTGCCGTTTGTAGATTCTTCTCTTGGCGAATCTGCCAGCATAACTTTCAGTCTCACCCCGTTCAGAATCTTTCCATGTAGAGTGGCAATGGCATCGTTCGCGCTTATTCTATCGGCATACTTGGCATACCCCACATTTTTTCCTGACACAAGGTAAACTTCGATCAGGTTACCAAAGCGGCTGAAACAAAGTGAAAAAAATAATCAACCAAAATTGAGAAATACAGCTGCTCAGGTCTAAAATTTGGAGTCCATGCTTGACTCCTTTTTCACCCTTCTCCCCAGATCCAACATCCAACTCTTGTCAGTCTTAAACATCTCAGTCAATTCTATTCATTCTCATTCAGGTCTCCCTTCTCATTCAGACCATCATCTTTTCCTTAATCTAATTGCTTTTCCACTAGTTTACTTACCCCTTGGGTTTGTCCCTCTTTAATCCATTTTCTACTCTGTCTTCTGAGTGATCTTTCTAAAACCTAAATGTGATCATTTGCTCCCTAAAAATCCCCTCAGCAGCTCCCCCACTGCCTCCATGGTGACAACAAATTCCTTAATATAGCTCAAGAGCCTTTCTGACATAGTTCCTTGGACTCTTTAGTTTCATCTTCCCTAACACTCTCTCAAATTCCCTATCTAAAAGCTCTTCTTTTACATTCTCTATGGCAGAAATAACCATGCATACCATCAGCTTTCACCTGTAGAGAAATTATTTTTATCCTTTAGGTCTCCACATATACCTTCATTCTTTCAAGGCTTCTCAGAGTTTCTAAGGTAACTGCTCCTCCAGTGTATTTCACACATTCCTTATCACAGGACCAATCACACTGGGTTGTAATTTTCTATTTACTTGTCTGTTTCCTACATGAGATCAACTCTAAGAGGACAAGAACTATAATGTCCTGTCCATTTAGTATTTTGCTTACATAATGTCTCTTGTACTTAGCATACACAGTTCCTGCCTTGCACAAAGGGGAAGTTCAAGAAAAAAACTAAATACATCAGTTAAACAAAGGTCAAAAATACTTGAATCATGTCCCTGATTTTTTTTTCCTTTTGAGTCTTAATATACTACCACATTATGTCCCTGATATTTTGTGCAGCTCTTTAACAAGCTTCCTATCTATCTAATTCACTAACATTCTTGTAAGGCAAATGGGAAAAAGACCTAAAAGAAAAAGTGAAGAAAGAAGTTATGTTAAAAACACAAAAATAAATAAGAAGCTCCCTCCTCCCCGTTTTTTTTGAGACAGAGTTTTGCTCTTGTTGCCCAGGCTGGAGCACAATGGTGTGATCTCAGCTCACCGCAACCTCTGCCACCCGGGTTCAAGCCATTCTCCTGCCTCAGCCTCCCGAGTAGCTGGGATTACAGGCCTGCACCACTACGCCCGGCTAATTTTGTATTTTCAGTAGAGATGGGATTTCACCATGTTGGTCAGGCTGGTCTCGAACTCCCAAATTCAGGTGTCTGCTCGCCTCGGCCTCCCAAAGTGTTGGGATTACAGGTGTGAGCCAGCCAGACCTTCCTTTTTTATTATAAAAAGCATTTATGTATTTTTCCCTACAATCAAGTAATCATTTACACAATGCGACTGTATAACCCTTAAGGATACAACAATCCACCAACAAAACAGAAGATGTTTAGTAAAAAAAAAAAACAAAAAAAAACAAAACACACACACACACACACACACACACACACACACACACACACACACACAAAGGGTCTCACTCTGTCTCTCAGGCTGGAGTGCAGTAGCACAATTTTGGCTCACTGCAACCTCGACCTCCTGGGTAAAAGCAATCCTGCCACCTTATCCTGAGAAGTAGTTGGGACCACAGGTGTGTACCATCATGCCTGTTTAATTTTTGTATTTTTTGTGGAGATGGGGTTTTGCCATTTTGCCCAGGCTGATCCTGAACTCCTCAGCTCAAGTGATTCATCCTACCTCGGCCTCCCAAAATGTTGGGATCACAGGCGTGAGCGACTGGGCCCAGTCCATTTTATGTCTTCAAAACAAAATAGCAAGAAATTCTATATGGAGCCTTAGGATTTGTGATTGATAAACAAGAGAAGAAAATGATCAGAAATTGAAAAAGATGATATAAATAAGTAGTTTTTAAAACCACAGAACAAATCCTCTCTACCTGATAGGTACTGGAAGAAGTAAGTGTCTAGATTATGAGAATGCTTAAATTACTAGCGTAAATAAGTTACAATAAAAAGTGTAATTTTCTTACCAGAATATATCTTCTAATACGTCCAAAGGTAAAGGATGAGGATTAAACACAATAAAAAGTCTTTCTTTCACAGGAGTTTCAGGAGGGGCCTTTTTTTTGCATGATGGAAGTACAACATCTGTCTGGATTTGAGGCAGCTGTGATCCAGAGCTTCCTCCAAATTGCTGTTAACAGGTAGAAAACAAGAAAAAGAAAAAAATGCCCTTTAGGGATTTTTGGCCAAGAGCTAAAGACAGATATATATCATGGCATCTATGTGGTCTTCCGTTACAGCTCTGAAAATTTTCTTGTATAGGTAATCAACAAAGTATGATTTTTCTTTATATTTATTTTACATACTATTGATATACTACAAAGTTAAATTCTTACCTACTTACCATAAATTGTTGCTGACTTGGGTTATTCCACACCACCGAAGCAAGCTGTGCAGCTACCATCTGTGTTGCCATTTTTCTAAGGAGACTGGAGACAATAACTGATAATTTACAAAAAACTAGAAATACTCAGTCTTTTAACAGTAACTTGTCTTGTGTGACTTTCTCACCTAAGAGGTCAACTGTTTTCTATTTTTATTCTACAAGTCCTGCCAATCATGTACACTCAAAGCTCAGCTTTAGACACTCCTGGAATGGTACTTACTCTGTTGCATTACTTCCATCATCAATGAAGGAAACACCTATTCGATTCCCAGGAGGGTACTGAAATCCATGTAATTTGTATTTTGCATAAATAGCTGATGCTACATTAAAATACTGAACCACTCCATGACCTAAAATGGAAAATACACAGAAATGAAAAAGGAAAGCAGATTGAGTGCCTAAGGCCTATGTTACAATGTATCTCAAAAATGAAACCAAGAACTCCAATATCACACAACTAGTAAATACAGAATCAAATGTAACAGAAAACACAGTTCTGATATACATGTGTGCAATAGGTGTATTCCTAGAAAAGGAAGAAATGATTTAGGGAAAAAATGAACACAATATTTTAAGGAAAATGGAATATTAACATACATTATGTCTAATAAATTTAATTTGAGGGTACTAGCTTTTCTTACATGATACCGAGTCTAAACTTTTATTCTTTGAAATCTACTTTGAAATTTCAAGATTTTCCAACCATACTGTGTAGGAAACAAAATGAAAAGTGATAGCTGAAGAGAATCTATACTCATCCTGGCTATCCGCAGCAGTAGGGAGAGTAAAAGTCATCTGAATGAAAAATAAAAAGATAGAGAACAGAGGATCTCAGATCACAAGTCACATATTTTACACTCCTTTGCAGAGATTTCCATCAAAGGGACAAATTTCAATTTAGGAGGGTGATGTTAAAGGGAGGGACAATGTTATAATGCATTCCTTAGAGAGCCCAGGAGCTTGTGACACAACCAAAAGGTTTTCACATTTATAACACAAACCACTGGGGAAAACACTTACAATTTATGTTCATCTGGAAACCCAAGCATCCAATATTTTAATAAAATATTTAATGAAATAAAACACAGAAATCAAATGACCATATAAATTCATTCAAATGAGATTCAAACTATATGATGACACCTCTATTAATAAAAAAGATGTTCCAATGACACATATATTTCAGACACATCCAACCAGAGAAACAAAACAGAAGGTATAGGAACAAATACATTTCGACATACAAGATAAAAGGGAGGTAACAAAACAAAACTAACACAATTTCATATGCATGTAACAAACATGCCAGGTGTGTCTGTATGAAGGGTGGAGTTACCTTAGTCCTGCTGGTCCACAAGACCAAACTCACTTCTCTACTTCTACATCAACAGCCAAGTCACTCTAAAAGGACTAAATTAAGTATCCTTACAAAACTGGAAGAGATGCCAACCAAGTATGATTTCTCTCTACCACCCTTCACTAACAAAGAAAAAAAAACCTTTAGATTTACTGAGTGCCCTATTACGTGCCAGGACTTGCATTAGGTTATTATATATATATTACCTCTAATTCTTTCCTAACCCTGGCAAAGAAGGTATCAATGATCCCATTTTACATATGAGGAAAGAGAGGCTCAGAGAGGGTAAGCAAATTGCCAAGGTCTCAAAGCTACATGCCACTGCTGGGATTTGTACCTGATTCTGATGCAAAATGGAATGCCAAACTTTCCCATTATGCCACAATGCCTCCATTAACAAAGAGCCTTAATAAAATCAAAAGCTTAAAACACAAAGATGGGTTGGCTAATGCTAGATAACGGGTTTAATCAATTAACTAATAAGTTATGGCTGATACCAGAGTCTTGCTTCCACCGAAATTGGAAGAAGCAGAGAGAAGTAGGGCATTCTGATGCTTGGAATGAAGAGAATGAGGGGGTACAAATTTAAGAGAAAGAGATCTATGGATGAATGAGGAGGAAACATTGTGAGTTTCAAAACTTTGCCTAGCATACCAAAAGAGTACATCGAGACATAGGTTCTATCCTGAGGTATTTTTTTTGTTGTGCAACTGGAAATACAGAATGTTATATTTTGTGGGAGTTAAAATACATTTTACAGTGAACTATTTTGTAAAAAGGAGGTATGTTCCCAGGGCTTTGTTTATTAAGGCATCACCATAATTTGAAGTCTAAAGTAGGGAAAAAGGAAAGATAAAATTCCTGTCACACAAGTAGTATTTGACATGAAAGTCCTACTGGAAAAAAGCCATTTTAACAAAACTCTGTGTATATATATATTTTAATATGAACATTATCTTACCATAATTTGAATAAGGATCTCGTTGAACTTCACAATATTCCAATCCTGGTACTATATCAAAAATGCTGAAAAGCTGTTCTTCAGTGAAAGGAACTCTTGATACAACTGACAAGCGTTTGGAGATTGCTTCCTGGCCTCGGCTGTCATTCTTGTCAAAACTTGAAAATTCAGATTGTTGTTCTCCAACAATATAAAAAAAAGTAAATCTTTAGATTTCTACACAGCCAACAATTCACTTAACATTTTAAATACTAGAAAACAAAGAGTCCATTGTACTGAATAAAGGCTCTGTATTTTGTAGTATGCTTCTGGTCATCAGCACTACCGATGGGACTAATGACGAGAAAACAGACAACTCTTCCCCATTCCCCCACTTAATGCAGAAATATAAGCAGAAATGCATAGTCTAATTTCATAGAAATAAGTTTAGTATGCAAAACTGAAAAATACAGCAAGAATTTTACCTGAAAGTTTATGTCAAATAACATTCATAGGCCTCACTTTCATCACCCATTTTCCCTTTTTCTATTATAGCTTCTACTTTTGCCATTCCTCTCCTTTCTGTAGCCCTAATTTTAAAGCAGCAGTAGTTCTGGGACAAAATTTTAGGACTCATACTGAGAGGATATCTATTGATGTCTTTTTAAGTTTTTGGTCAGCTGCACAGAGGCAGAAGCTCACCCAAAAAAGTGAGAGTTATATGTGGCAGTGGCAATAGTTTACAATATGAGGGATGTGTAACTAAACAGAGAAAACTATAATTAGAAATCAGTTAAACAAAATAAGTGTTAAATATTAAGAACCTTAGGAGTTATAAGCCACTTTTAGAAATAAAAAAGCTACACTTAAGATATTTATTCACTAGGTAAAATTTACAGATGACTAACAACAGAGTATTTTTTAAAACTCAAATTAGATTGCGTATACTACATTATACTATTAAAGTAAAGGTAGCCTACTTACCAAATGGAAACATATTTACTCTAGGTTCATGTCCCAAAGCCTCTTGCCTCATATTACTATAATAATCTTGTTCAGAGGATTCAGATGCTTTATTTTTAGGTTCAGCCAAGATTGCTCTAAAACCTGAAAAAAAAAAATTTATGAATTTCAAGTTTCATAGCAAATTTAACATACCTGCAAATATACTTGATTGCTAATGCCTGACTCAGCTTTAGAAATATAATTGTACAAAGTAAAATCTATACAATGGCCATCTCCACCAGACCTACTTCTTTGCTTTCTGGAAGATGGCAAAGAGTAAATGAGAAATAGCAAGTATCCCAAATTATGGATCAATGTAGACATGAGATCAGCAATTCTATGCTAACCCTTCCAATCTCCCCCTATTACAGATAACATCATCATTCATTCACCTAAGTTCCTCAACATCAAAATCCTGCAGGGCTTCTTCATATTTAACCTGTCACCAAGATTCTTCCTTTAAAATGCACACACTTGGAATATGCTATCTTCCACTCTAACTTTCCTGCCTCTGTTTTTAATTTAGATTCTCTTCAATTAATTACAACAGTCCTTTAACTGTTTTTTTTTTTCTTCTGGATCAAGGGTTCTTAACTAGGGGTCCAAGGATGAGCTTCAAAAGGTGGGAAGGTTCCAGGAACTCTCTGAAACTTTAAACAAAATGCTTATTATGCATTTATGTGTACATGGAGGGTTCAGTTTTCTTCACATTATTCAGTGGCTTAAAAAAGGATAAAGTCAGCCAGTTTGAATTCTTCTCTGGAAATCTGTGGTGTTAGCTCAACAGTTCTTACTTTAATCTTTCTAAACAATCTACAAAAGAATCCTAATGTGGACTAACCTTGAACTTTTCCTAACCTCCTATATATGGTTCCAATGTACCTAGTTAACTGTGTCTCACAATGTCTCAACAGAAATACTGTGCTTTACTCAGCTGCCTTCACAGCACTAAGCAAGACATGTTTATTCCTGGCTTTGTGCCTCTGCTAGCACTACTGTCATCTTCTGTCCTGCCTACTCAACACCAGACGTAAGTCCTACCCGGCTTCGCATGTGTTCCCATGCTCATCCAGCACACTTGTTTTTCACCATTGACAGACTCCACCATACACTTATAAACACTTTTTTTCATTTGGCAAATCTTATTAAGTCTACTATAAATGGCAGTTACTTTTATAGAGAGCTTAATAAATCTTTATTGAGGGCCTAATATTGTACTAGATACTTGGAGTGACAGACAAAAAAGACATACTTCTTGCTTTCAAAGAGCCTTCAAAATAAAGTTCTTCCATTATTCTTTATTTTTTTGCCTATTAGATCTTGGCTACTCAATATAGCTATAAATTTCTTAAATGCTAGGGCTGCCATATACTTCATCTGTATCCCTTCACTTAGCATATTGATGAGTGTACCACAGGTACTCAATTAGTGCTAGCTAAATGAGAAATTTAGAAGGATCTAAGAGAAAATTTTGGCATGTACCTTAGGAGTATCTACGAATTCTACTGATTAACAGTAATTCTTTCCAGTACATATAGATTTTTATGATGTCCTAACATCCTGTAATTTAATTATTCCACATCTAATTTCTGTGGAATAATTAGGTCAATATACCTAACTAGAAGTATACCAACAAACAATGTTCTCCATGACATCTTTAAAATTCTTATGCTTTATATATACAGCAATATCAGAAGATCAAATTCATGTCATATGAGCTTGGAATTAACCCTATCTATATTAATTACTTATGTTAGCACATCTTATAAATCTTATCTTTAACTTGTATGTTTATTAGTTATACTGTATACTCTTTAGGGTATAGATCAAATATAAACAAATACAAAGAATATTTTTAAAACCCTGAAAAGGTAAGTCGATTTTTAATACTTAAAATTCTAAAATACATGAAAAAAAACTCCAAAACCTATACAAATAATAACCAAAGTATGCATCTCACTAAGTTAAAGTAGTTGCTCTATTTCTTCAAGATAGTGCCTCAATGAATGTTTAATCATAGCCCCAAGATATTTTTCATCCTTGGACTGCTTGTATTTAAATACCTACTACTAAAATTACATTACCAGATATAGTTATTAGCAAAAACCAATACTAAATTCAGTTATTTAGAATAATCAGAATTTTTTACAAAAGTTTTTAACAATGGTAAACAAACACATCCTTACTTCGATCACAGTTTTCTATTGCTTGGGCGGCTTGTGATGGTTTTAAGTATCGTACGTAGCCCAAACCTTTACTTTCTCCAGTGACTTTATTCTTAATAATGCTGCAATACTCGATATCTCCATACACCTAAGAGAATTAAAAGACATTATCTTAGGGGACTTAAAAATTAATTGAACAGAGTATTTCTGAAGCAAAAATTTGTTTATATGCGACCTTTGCGTGCAAACAAAGAAGTAAGCAGTATAAAATATGCAGATATTTTATACTGCTTATTTCAGAGATGAGGAAGCTGGGGTTTAGAGAAATCAAAGAGGGACAAAGTCACAGAAAAAAAAGTAAGAATCTGTACAGGGTCTGGATAGCTCCAAAGTGTTGCTCAAAAGTGGTTAAGAGCCAGAGCTCTGGAATTAAACTTTCTAGATTGAAATCCTGGATCAACCACTTATTAATTAGGCACTTTATTTATTCTCTCTGTGCCTACCTCTTTATCTATTAAAAGAAACTAACAGTAGTATCTACCTCACAGGGTTGTTTAAGGGTTAACTGAAGTAAAATATGTGAATTGCTTACATGGGGCTTAGAACATACTAAACACTCAAAGAACATTAGCTATAATTACTTGTCTGTCTTCTAACAGGAGCATAAAGGATTGTGTATTCTTTAGAAGGACTGCTTTTCAAAGGGTATCTCTAAAATACACTGGTTCACCTCAGAAAGTTACTATTCTGAGAAACATGCAGTAGTGTCTACTTTTAATGTTCGAAGAAATATGGAATATAAACTATTGATATTTATTTTATGAATTCTTAAGTAATTAATTAGCAACTTAATTACTATACATTAAAGTATCATATTTGTTCATTCAGGAAAAGATAAAAATTTATAAATATTTAAGGTAAAAAACATTTTCCTTACTACTGGAGAAAGCACGAAATATACATTTTTGATATTTGTTATTTTTGAAGTATTTTATTGAATTCTCAATTGGGGTAGGAGAAGAAGTTTGAAAATTACTTTTTACTGCTTATTTTCTTTCTTGCTTGTTGCCACCCAATTCATGGAAGGATTAGTAGAAAAAAGATAAAAAACTACAACTCAAAACCATTTAAAAACTGCTTTTTAATAATTTTTGTGAAAGCTAATCATCGCATAAGTTAATGGCTAAAAAGACTTAAAATGATCTTCGAATTTCATTTATATAGGTCAGAGCTGTACTTAGTTTTCGTCTTTATGTGTTACTCCTTCAAAGGCCCAATTTTAGGATGAAAATTCTTCAAAGAATAAGACTTTCTGTGAATGAGCAGTACCACATCAACACACCACAGGCCTGTTACAAATACTAGACAATACAGTTCACACACTCAGGCCTGCCTGATTCGCCTCTACATGCCAGGCAATAGAGGGGAGTGATAAGAGAATGCTCTGAAATTTTAAAGACCAAGAACAGGCTTCAGACTCCGAGAGTCTGGGTTTAAATCACAGCTCTACCACCTACTAGCTGTGTGACTTTACTTAAAAGTCTCTGAGCTTTGTACTTCATTTCTGTGAATCTCTACTGTCACAATAAAGCAAGGGGAGACTACTAGTACTAATTTTCAGATTTTATATAATCTTTAATTTTAAAAACTAATTTCTGCTCGGTTTAATATTTAAACAGTAGATTGAAAACTATGAAAACAGGTATGTAATTCCCCATGACTACTCTACTGATCTTATTCAAACAACACTTCAGATTTAGTACCCACACAACCTATGTAGACTGTGAGTTATCACATATGCTAACTGGTTAGAAAACATAAGTACCTTAAATTTTTCCCGCAGATCTTCTTCTGTGTAGGACTTTGGTATCATAACAAAGATTCTTGTAAGTTCTTCGTCTTCAACATCTCGGTGACTTCCAGATGATCGGGACTGAGCAATGAAAACCTACAAAACAGAACCTCAAAAATAATGTTAGCTATTTTACCACTTCTTAAATTTTTTCAAAAGCAATTATTATTGCAATGAGTTTTGTGTTCGTCTGTTTTGTGATAGGGTCTTGCTCTGTCACCCAGGCTGGAGTGTAGCGGTGTGATCATGGCTCACTGCAGTCTCAACGTTCTAGGCTCAAGTAATCCTCCCACCTCAGACTCCCAAGTAGCTGGGACCACAGGCACACACCACCATGCCCAGCTAATTTTTATTATTTGTAGAGATGAGTTCTTGCTATGTTGCCCCAGAATGGTCATGAATTGCTGGGCTCAAGCGATCCTCCCACTTTGACCTTCCAAAGTGCTGGGATTACAGGTGTGAGCCACTGCGCTGGGCCTGCAATGACTTTTTATATGAGATAATACCAATCTCTGCATTGTGTTCCTCCCAAACGTATTTCTACTTTTGCATTTATTTTTAGCCAGAGCAATTTGAAGAAATGAAATACAATTAATTAAGACACCATAAACAAGGGCCCTTTCGTTGTTTGTTTCTTTTCCTTTAAAGGGGGCTCTATGTCTTGGTCTCTGATCTACTGCTGGTAAACGGGGGCTCTGTATCATTCAAGCATGAGAAAACTGGAACCTATCAAATTCCAGAGTAGGTGGCAGCAACTAAGAAAACCACAGGGCTAGAGATATATCCCTATACAGTCTACTTCTAGTTATTCCTTCAATAAATCTATACTATATGTCAAGCACTATATGAGTACAGTATTCAGTAACAGAGAAATGGCCCACTAGAAAGTCTTGTGGCTGATACCAGTAATAAATGGTAAATAGGGAAATACAAATAGGGAAACTTTAAATATATGCAAAGACACTAGAGAACAAAAAAGAATCTCAGGTAAGATGAGACTGGAAGTGCCATCAGAGCACAAATTTCTAAGTTTTAGAGGACTGAGGTGTTTCAAATCTCTGAGAAAGGAGACAGTCTATATGTAGAACATATGTAAAATAATTAACCTCCTCGTGGTAGATTTCTCCCATTAATTTTTACTTTCATAGACTATGGGTGTTCATAGGCTCTAGATAAGAAGCATTCTTGAAAAACTAAAGCCAAGAATTTTTTCTTCTATTTTCTAGGTTTCCCCCTTTCCACCAGATAACAGAGCTAGTCACAGAGTAACTTCTATTTGGAAAATATTTTCTGGCTGAGGCCTTATAGGGTCCAGCCCTATTAGGGTCCTGTGAGTCCCTCTCTACAGGTGTGGAGACGAGAAACTGAAAATAAAGACACAAGACACAGAGACAGAGAAAGAGAGTTTGGGCCCAGTGGTCCACTGCCAACCAAAGTGCAGAGTCCAGCAGTGGCCCTGAGTGCCTGGACACTCTGACTTTTATTGAGTACAAAGCAGGGGGCAGGGTAAGGTAGGGTGAGATAATGGTGGTCAGTGATAGGGTCAGGTAAATTACATATCTTGGAAACAGGGGCTCAGGATTTTCAAGAAGCCGAGAAGAGGAGAAAACCTAATGTATCAGCACTTTTTTCATATTGGTAAAGAATATCAAGGATGTTAAAATTTATGTTACTATTACTAATTCTTTTTTTTTTTTTTTTAAAGACGGGGTTTCACCATGTTGGTCAGGCTGGTCTTGAACTCCCGACCTCAGGTGATCCGCCCACATTGGCCTCCAAAGTGCTTGGATTACAGACATGAGCCACCACGCCTGGCCTTTTTTTTTTTTTTTAAATACTAATTCTTATCTTAGAAGAAAGAGAGGAACCAGGTGCAGAAGCAGAACATGAAAGTAGACATGGAACGTGACCACTGAAGCAAAGCAACACATAGAGACAATTAAGCCCTTGGATGACTGTGGGCCTCCCTGACAGCTGCTAGGCTACCACAAGAGCCTGGAAGAGCGGAGTTTTCTCCTAACTCCCCCAAGGAAGGAGATGTATCGGCCATTTTGGACATCTTCTTCCCTGGCTGGCTAAACAGTGGGTGCTTTCACAGCGCTGGCGCTGCTGCACAGCCGAGGCACCCTCCAGCAGCCCTTATGCGGGCGTGAAAGAGGGCTTAGAGCATCTTGCCTTAGGGTCACCTCTTTCCCAATGCCACTTCAGTTCCATACTTCATGACCTGAGACTTACTAATAAAATTAAAGATTATATGATTATATATATGTATATATTTATGATTACATGTGTATAGCTATGTGATTATTATAGGAATAACTAACTATCTCTAATTCTTTTCTAATTCAATATTTATATGAGAACAGATTGAGGTCTCAGACCCTCACCTTGGCTCTTGTGGGGTTCCCCCCCAACAAGGCCTGGTACGATAATATTCTTGTCTTATAGATCCTTTGAAATTTTGCAAAGTAAAGTACCTGAGAAATATTGAAGCTGAATTAATTTAACTGGAAATGCTGAAAACAACACAACAGTGTTCCAGTGGAAGATGGCTCAAGCTGCAGCTACTGAATCAAACTAGGCTGTCAGGGTGTGGTGGGTCACAAATGAAATGGGAGGCTGAAATGGGAGGATCACTTGAGTCCAGGAGCTTGAGACCTGCCTATCCCAACATAATGAGACCCTATCTCTACAAAAAATTTAAAAATTGCCCAGGCACGGTGGCTCACGCCTGTAATCCCAGCACTTTGGGAGGCTGAGGCGGGTGGATCGCCTCAGGTCAGGAGTTCGAGACCAGCCTGACCAACATGGCGAAACCTTGTCTCTATGAAAAATACCAAAAATTAGCCAGGCGTGGTGGTGGGCACCTGTAATCCCAGCTACTCCTGAGGCTGGAGAATTGCTTGAACCCAGGAGGTGGAAGCTGCAATGAGCCGAGATCACACCACTATACTCCAGCCTGGGCAACAAGAGTGAAACTTCATCTAAAACAAAACAAAACAAAAAATTAGCTGGGCATGGTGGTGCACATCTGTAGTCCCAGCTACTCAGGAGGGTGGCTGAGGTAAGAGGATTGCTTGAGCCTGGGAGGTGGAGGCTGTAGTGAACTGTGATCAAGCCACTGCACTCTAGCCTGCACTCGCTCTAGTACAGAGAGAGAATCTGTCTCAAAAAAAGGAAACTAGATTGTGTAGCTAGGCACTATAGTGAAACAACCTTCTGGCTAAAACTGAATAGTCAAAAATGTGAAAAACAAAATTGTAAAGTTTAATTCTTTTTGGGAGCAAGAACTTTAATTTCTCTGTGGTGAAAAGAAAGGGTACATTTCAGTGTTGGGCCTTTAATTTCTCTGTAGAATTCATCAGGGGAAGGTGGTCCATCAGTTTCAAATACGGCACTTTTTTTGAGTTGCCCACATGGGGTCTGTGGCCATGTTATACTAAAAATATAAAAACCCTCTCCACTAAGGTCATAACTGGACAGCAATGAAACTCATCAGTCTAGTACAGGGGTCAGCAAACTACAGCTCCATTTCTGGTGTAGCCCACGATGTAAGAACTGTTTTTACAGTTTTTAAGGACTGTAAAAATAGAGAAGGATATGTGACAGAGACTGTATGTGGCCCACAAAGCCTAAAATGTTTACTAGCCAGCCCTTTACAGAAAAAGTTTGCCGACTCCTGATCCTGTATGCTGCAGCCCTACAATTAATTTTGTTTCTGTCCTGTTCCGACACACTTCGAAGAAGTGTGGAGAAGTGGGAGGGACTGTTTACTGTGTTGTTGATATATTCCCAGGCTCCTTCTCTTTGTGGATGGACCAAGACCTCCAGAGACTGAAATATCTCTGAGTCCTTTATTTATATATAAGTCCATATTAATACCATTCTCAATTTGGAAAACAATTTTTTTTTTTAAATTGAGAAAATATTTTTGTGCAAAGTACCAACAGAATAACATACACAGCAACTATTTACATGGGGCAGATGAAGGGTACAATTTAAGCAATTGGCAGATTCTCAGGATTGAGTCCTGATTTGAGGTCACAGAGAGTAAGCAGTGACATCTTGGCTACTACCGATCAATAACAAGGGCTTACCGTGTGCGAGGCACTGTGCTAAAAGCATAGATTAACTCAAATAACCCTCAAAATGACCCTTCCTGCCATGTGTCATTATCTCAATGATTTGGCACTTCTTAAGGCAGTTTACTTTGGTCTGCTTTCAAAGAAAAGTTGCAGTAACAGAAAGAGTCAAGAACCAAATACATGCTATTAACACTTTCAGAAACAGAGCTCATTTAAAATAATTTTCAAAATCACAAAATGTGATGAATATGTAAAGTGGCCGTTTAAACACCTGCACTTAAGTATTATATACATGCATTCTTTCGTCTGGTACTGGGAAAACGTCCAACACCAGAGGCCCCCAGTTTAAAGTACTTTCGTCAAGTTGTTATGCCTCATCTCTACTCTACAGTTTTTCTGTTTTTCATATATGGAAATTCTGAGCATCTGAGAAAGGAAGGTGAGTAAAGTCCTCAAAGTAGGCTAGGACGAGTTTGGCAATGAACTCAAGAGCTGGTGGATGAGTAAGGGGGAGGGAGCCGGGAGGCCCAGCCACTGCTGCTCTGCCACCCGGTGGCCGCGGCTGCCGGGTCCGCTTTCGGGGGCAAACCTTCTCTCCGCATCCTGTCCCCTCTCTTTCCTGTAACCCGGCGCAGCCTCGTGGGAGGGGAGCCTCTCCTCAAAGCCGCCCCCTCCCCACGCCAGGTGCTGCCTAGTCAGCTGCCGGGAACAGACGTTCCACCCCTCCCTCACCCCCTGCAGAGCAGCCGGTGAAGGGAGGTCCGAAAGGCCCACTCCCTCCCTCGAGCGCTCCCCCGACCCCGGCACCCGCACCTTGATGGGCTTGGTGTCGTTGGGGCCGAGGCACTGGCCATGCATCTCCTCCATGGCCCTGCAGGCCTGTGAGCTGCGGGCGAACTTGACGAAGGCAATGCCCTTGGACTCTTTGGTGTGCTTGTCCCGCACCACCCAGATGTCCTGGATGTCGCCAAAAGGCGAGAAGCGCTCCCTCAGCACCGACTCGGGCGTGTACTTGCTGATCACAAGGAAGATGCGGCTGTTGGGCGGTTCGTCCAGGCTGTCCACGCCCGGGCGGAAGCCCCCGCCGCTCGCAGAGCTGCCAGCTTCGTCCATGGTGTACCACCCGAACGCAGGGACCTCGGTGCCCTTTGCTTCGGCGGTATCCGCCACCGCGGCTGTCTCACAGCGAGCCTTTACGGGTTCATAGCTCCGCTTCCGGGAGAGAGAGCAGTCCGGCGCCTGGCGCTGTCTAGTCGCGCAGGATGAGGGCTTCCGGGGAGCGGCCTGCAGCGCCCCCTGTTGATGCGGGGGACTCTGACCCAGTCTTGGTCTCCAATCCAGCTGAGCCCAGGCCCAAGTATCAGTTGTGCAATCGTTCCCCTGCAGGCAAAGCTGTGCTGCCTAGTGCACAGGTTTTCCCAACGCTGGCTTTACTCCACCCCTAAGGCCAAGGATTTTTCCCAGTGTTAAAGAATTACTCATGACACTAGTTAGAGATGGTACAGTAAGGCCAACTTTATTCAAAGGGAGCCATGGTGATAGGGTCAGGGACAGCTGCAATGGGGTCTTGCAGTGGGAGAGAGAGATTGGACTGAATTTTGACTCTAATAAGGACAAGTTTATAACCAAGAAGCTGGGTGGGAGGTCAGTGGATGGAAAATTACTAAGAGGAAACATCAAGGTTAAGGAGGATTCTGGCTAAACCAACTGGACAGGATACTTGCTGAAGGCAGGCCAAGGGGATTAATACGGATGGTGGTCAGATACCAAGAATGAGGATTTTCATTACACTGATTCAGCAGGATTCTTGCTCAACCTGGATTCTACAAGGACTGAAAGTCCAAGATCAAGCTTAGTCACACAGAGGACTCAGAGGAGCCTGACTAAGTTTTGGTCAAAGCGGAGAGTCCTTTCTCACCATCTTGGTCATAAGCTCAATAGATGGTCACTATAGGACAGAGTTCAAACTATAGAGCCTTAAAGTTGAAAGGAACCTTTGAGATCATTCAATTGCAGCTTCATTTGTTAGAGATGAGGAAGCTGAGTCCTGTAGCATAGCCAAAGTAATAGAGATACAAGTACAGCCAAAACCAGCACTAACTCCATCTGTTGATTTACTCAGCTTCTGCAAGCACCCCTGAGGATGGAGGGCAGCGAGGGTGGACTGCTCAGCTGTAGAACTATGAGAAATCATAGAGTGCAAGCAAAATGGGGAATGCCTTCTTGTTAACAGGTAAGGTCAGAGGAGAGGTCAGAAATCCAGCAGAAATCCAGAAACAAGGCCTGGATTTAGCAGTGGCATTGGAATGAAGGGAAAGGAATAAACCCCTAAGTGGACCAAGAGCAGAGTTCTTCAAATGAACAAGTCCTGGGTGCTAAGACCTAGGTTGCTATGAAGTCAACCAGATAAATACTTATTGTACTCCAACTATGTGCCAGGCTGCATGCCAGGAGCTAGATATATAATGAGGAATAGGAAAGACATGTCCTGAGGGCTTGTTTTTCCCCACTGTGAAAATCTTACATGTAAATATATAATGCAAGCTAGTGTCAGATTGTGTTACATGGTTTTGCTACTGAATTGTGTGAGCTTGGACAAGTTACTTAATACTTGCAGCTTTGGTTTCCTTAACTATAAAATAGAAATAATGTTACCTACCAAATGGGTAATAAATAATATTATTTTATGGTTGAATTAATTATGCTTGATAGCCACCCAATCACTACCCAGGAGTGTGGCTATCAAGTTTAATTAATTCACCCATTCATTTAATCAGTAAATATTTTTTACTATCTACTATGTGTTAGGCACTGTGGTATACTGAAGGGATGCAGTACTGAACAAAATAATCACTCTCCTTCCCCTGCAGAGTTAATCATTTAGCCTTGTATAGTTATGCCCATATAAGATAATATATATGGAGCTCAAAATAGTTTAGAGATCAAATGAGATAGTATTTGTATAATGGCACAATTGAGATTAATTTTCTTCTTCCCTTTGACTATGGTGTCCACTCCCCCACCTTTGATATTGTATAGTTGTGTGATGGTTACTGAGAGTCAGGGATTGTGGGTTGTCAACCTGGATTTAGCACTAACAAGATTTTTATAATTTCTCCTTGTATTGCATTCCATATCTATAAAATAATGGCTCTGTTTACCATGAGGCTGAGCAACTCTAGGAGGCATCTTTTCTTAACTTTTCGTTTCCCTTTATCTTATGCACAACAATCAAGGTAAATGAAAATAATTTGATAGTGTAATAATTTTATTGATGAGAGGAAGTGCGAAGATTCTGAGCAATACTATTTGCACACCAGTGCCATCTAGTGGAAAGTGTGTAATTTTCTTAAATTGCCCTGACTGAGCAATCTCTGTTCTTCGTGAAATAATATTACTGATTAGTGTCCTGAAAATTCTAGGCTGTTATTGAGAGCAGTTATTTATTTATTTTTTTTTCAAAGAGAAGACAAATGATTGCATAAAACAAAACCAGGAATGCAAATATTGGGAAATGCCAGGAAAGCAAAATTTCTTTACTATTCAACTTTGTGAAACACGACATATTTACTTATAAATTTAAAAATATAGTAAATATATTTTTTCATGACTTATGTATTTATTTTAAACAGATTTATTGAGATACAATTCTTTTTTTTTCGTTAAGGGATGGGGTCTCACTATGTTGCCCAGGGCAGTCTTGAACTGGCCTTAAGTTATTCTCTTGCCTGCACCTCCCAAGTAGCTGGGATTATAGGCGAGACCCACCATACCCAGCAAGATCTAATTTTTATATCATACAATTCACTCATTTGATGTATTTAATTAAATCATTTTTAGTACATTCACAGTATTATGCAAGCATCATCACAATCAATTTTAGAACATTTCATCACCCAATGACCAAATTGTTAATTTCAAATCATAAAACCTTTGAACGTGAATTACGTGTCACTAAAACACCTAAAAATCTCTGAGGTTTGAAAGAATGATTTTTAGTCTGCTTGGTAGAAAAAAATGTGCTGGGCATTTGCAGATTAAATTTTTTCAAGGCTTTAGAACATGTAGCTTATAAGTCACTGTTAGAATGTGCACACGTTTGTTTCACATGAAATTTAGATGTTTTTTGAAATTTTCTCCCTCAAATCTTTCCTTTTTAAAAATGGGAGGTGATATCATGACAAATTTTTGAAATGCCAGGATCAAATAATAAATTTTTTTATTATTTTCCAAACTCAAGTACGATGGGGCTTACTTAGTTGGTGATATTAGTCTTCATGTTACATTTAATTAACTAAAAATGTTTTGCCCTATTTGCAAAATTTTAGAGGTTTCACAACTAAGACTTATTGGTTATCAATCAGTAACTTTAAGATTGTTGTATATGAATATGGTCCCGAGTTTTCATTTGTCCCATCTGTAAGGCTACTTGGCCACTGATAAGGTATGCAATCACTTAGCCTGGCCTGTGACAGATACTCAAGAAATGGTAGTCTCCTTGAATTGGCATACTTTTGTTTGAGTTTGAGAATAATATCTAACACCTGATTTTTTTTCACAGGATACATGCTCCTTTTGATTCAATTTGATATAATTTTTTTTTTTTTTTTTTGAGACGGAGTTTCCTCTGTTGCCCAGGCCGGAGTGCAGTGGCATGATCTCGGCTCCGCCTCCTGGGTTCAAGTGATTCTCCTGCCTTAGCCTCCCGAGTAGCTGGGACTACAGGCACGTGCCACCACGCCTGGCTAATTATTTTTGTATTTTTAGTAGAGACGGGATTTCACTTCGTTAGCCAGGATGGTCTTGATCTGCTGACCTTGTTATCTGCCCGCCTCAGCCTTCCAAAGTGCTGGGATTACAGGCGTGAGTCACCACGCCCAGCAAATGACATACATCTTTTAAATGCGTAGATCACAGGACAAAACTCATAGATACCACTTAGAATAGTTTCATTCAAGCATCTGGTGACTGTGGCGATTTAAATTAAAATAAAATTACCTAAAATTAAAATGAATTATAATGAAAATAATTAAAAATTCATTTCCTCAGTTTAATTAGCCAGTTTTCGACAGCTCATGACAGCTCCTGGACAGCAAGCACACAGAGCCAGGGACTGCACAGCAGATGCAAGGATTTACGCCTTTGCGAGCGGTGGGGATCCCACGGGATCTGGGGGCCAATCAGCAGCACGACCGGGGCTGGCTTGCCATTGGCTGGCGCCCACCGGAAGCACATGTCCGGCTACGCCTGCCAGGGTGTGGGCCGCTGTTTCTGGATCGCCCGCCTGGAAGTTGAGGCGTGGACTCAGGCCGGGTGGTGGTACCAGGTGACTGCTGGGAGGGGAGGGGGAAGGGCGGAACCGCTGGCCCTTTTAAATACCCATATTAAAACGTATTGGGGCGTGGGGGCGCTGTTTCTGGATCACCAGCCTAGAAGTTGAGGCGTGAACTCAGGCCAGGCGGTGGTTCCAGGTGACTGCTGGGAGCGGGGGCGAAGGGCGGAACCTCTGGCCCTTTTTAATATCCATATTAAAAAGTATTTCACTAGCATTTCTCTTTTTTATGAAAAGTAAGTCGTAGCAATGGTATGTACCCACCTAGTCCTCTTTAAGCACTTTCAGTTGGGTAAAAAAGAGTTGTAAACAACTGCAGTGTTTCAGATATTGTGTTCAACACAGGGCAGCCAAGTCACCCTTAAAAAGGAATTGTTAAACCTATAAATTATAGATTTAATTTTCATTACCTTCCACCATCTCTTCTCCACTGCTCACCAACCTATGACCTTAAATAAGTCACTTGATCTCCGTTTGCCTCATTTTCCTCGTCTATAAAAATAGAGATGTTAATAGTATCCATCTTACAGGGCTGTTGTCAGGACTAAATGAGTTAATAATATATAAAGTGCTTAGCATATGCCTGTCACATACTAAGCACATACAAATGCTTGACACTGTTACTCTATTTAGTTTTGAAATTACTTCATTCTTGGAAGAATGACCATTTGCATACTAGATGCCACATCTTTGCCTATTTCAGTGAGAGATTTCTTTTGAAATATGAAATGCTGATAGAGTGTAAAATGATTATAGGACAAAATGAATTCTCTTCGTATTCTTGCTATCCTTCTCAGGATATCCTATCCCTTGCTCTCCTGCTCTTCCCTTCCTGCTATAACTGAATCTGTTGGTTTTAATGCACCTGGAAGAGGGTCATAGGTATTTGTACTGGCAGTATTCGCCTGTGATTAAAGAGGGGAGTGGTAAACGTTTTAATTGTGATTAATGGTGGTAGTTGTAACAGTTATAATGGAAATTTGTTACATGTGACTTTCATGTGAAACCTGAGGTTTATGAGCAAAGACAGTTTTTTGATTGTTTTTAATGTCTAGTTTCCTGAATTAGTAGTAATATTTATTTAGTATAAAAATCAATTTGATTTTCCTTTTTTTTTTTTTTTTTGAGGGAGTCTCACTCTGTTGCCCAGGTTGGAGTGCAGTGACATGATCTCGGCTCACTGCAACCTCCGCCTCCCAGGTTCAAGCAATTCTCCCACCTCAGCCTCCCGAGTAGCTGGGACTACAGGCATGCCCTACCACCCCGGGCTACTTTTTGTATTTTTTAGTAGAGACAAGGTTTCACCATGTTGGCTTGGCTGGTCTCGAATTCCTGACCTCAGGTGATCCACCCACCTTGGCCTCCCAGAGTGCTGGGATTACAAGCATGAGCCACCGTGCCCATCCTCAAACTGATTTTTCAGCTTTGTATAAAAATTGGAAATAAAGATTCCCTAGGTAGTACTTAGATGACTTTTTTATGATGCAAACTTCATGGTTATGGTGAAATATTTTGCAAAAAGGCCAAAACTGTGTTTTTGTGACTCAAGTTTTGTCCTTTTTGGTCCGCGCTCAAAGGCTCACTGAATTCTGAACCTATTTACATAATTAATAGAACTGATAATTGAATACACTACTTTGAGTATTTTGGAATTTTAAAGTAAGCTTCTCTTGGATAAAGTTAAGTTTTCTTACCTGGCTTTCTATGAGACCTGAATCATTGGTTCATAGCTTGTTTTTGGATACTGCCTAAACAAAACTATCTTCCCTTTAGGTGGATTATGGGTTTTTTTATGGGTTTTATGGGTTTCCACATAGATTTTAAAAAGTTAGGAAGATATTAGTTTTGCACTTTATTTTGTATAAAGCATTGGCCTTTTTGGAGTAGTAGCTAACAATGTGTTATTCTGCCAAGAATACATATTGTTTAACTATAATGTTAAACAGTTGTATGAATTTAGTTAAACAATATGTATTCTTTAATACTGGCAGAATAACACCAACATTTTCTGTTTCTCAGCTGGGTTATATATTGATAGATGAATATGTGCTTAGAACTCTACTCTCAGAGAATTAGATATTTTCATGATGTCTGAAGTCGTAATTCTTTGTGTTCAAATCCATCCCAAACCCCCTCTCCCTTGTACTCATTCTTCACACTATGCAAAAACAGAAAAATAAAACCCAGTGTATTCATTACTATCTTAAAGCACATTTTTTTGATAGTTTGAAATTATTTTAATTTTTACATCATTTTAGATCGAGGAGGCGTTTATTATAGAATTTTTAGCAAATATAGAATTTTAACCAAAATATCTTTGTAAAAAATTTATTTTATATATCTACCACCACACAGTAAGGTCTTTCCTACTTAAAATTGTGTATTTTCCAGTACATTGCTATTAAATACATACTAATACTAACTGAACTCAATAATGTTATTTCTGATTGCTTTTAGATAATGCTTGATCTAGTCTGGTATTTATAGCTAAGAATGTAAAGTAAATGAGAAATTATATATAGGTTGCTATGGCTGCATTCTTTTCTGTATAATTTTTATTTTTACAGTTCTATTATTATAGACATATAAATACCACAATAATATCATATTTAAACACCTTTTCTATTTGTTCTATTCTTATTTTTAAGTAAAGGGATGCAAAATTAGACCTATACATTTTACATCATCTTTTGCACATGCACTTTTTAGAAATGAAAAGAAAAGGAATACGATTGACATTAATAAATTAATGTAATTCTTTGAAGGCTGATGTAAAACCTCTTTGATACCAGTAGATTCTGAAGTAGCAATGGCAGAAACTTAAAATAAGCCTAATTAATGAAATGATTGTCTTTATGAAATTGGATGCTATAGCTTTGCACAGTGGCAGTATCGTAGCCAATGAGGTTTATCTGAGGCGCGATTATTGCTAATTGAAAACTTTTCCCAGTACCCCGCTGTTATGACTTGCAACATAGTCGGCACTGGCAATTTTTGACAGTCTCTACAGAGACCGATTAAAAAAAAAAAAAGAAAGAAAGCAATTGGATGCTATAATATATCTGTGTTTTTGAGCACTCAGACATTAAAGCTTACATGCTTTAATTGACGTGTTTTTGTTTAACATCATACTAGTATTCACTTCAGCCAAAGTGGTGGAATGCTTTTTTCCCCCAGCTTTGAAAATCGGATATTTTCTTTGGTTTGTGGTTTTAATGTTCCATTGCAGAGCAAAATGGGACACGCTGAAGCAGGCAAGAAGATCTTTATTCAAAAATGTGCTCAGTGCCACATAGTGGAAAAAGGTGAAAAACACAAGACTGGTCCAAATCTCTGGGGCCTCTTTGGCTGAAAAACAGGACAAGCACCAGGATTTTCTTATACAGAGTCAAACAAAAACAAAGGTAAAAGCTAGCAGTTGTGGGAAGAGAACCAGATATTTTATAGGAAAGAATAAAGCACATGATTTGGCATTATAATAATTTCCTAATTTGCAGCATCAGAAATGGCACTCTTCATATGTTACGGAAATATGGATTTATCTCATAAGACCTGCATTTGGATAACTGATCATGCTTTTAATGAGAAGAATTAGCAATCTTATATGGCATAGATTTTTGCCTATTCAGGGTATTTGATTTTATGTAATATATTTATCTTGAAAAAATATAAGCTAGATTTTAAAAAATCATATTTTAGTGGTATAATGGCAGTAGTGATTCTATTCGTAGTATTGATTTTAGCAGAGTGGGAGGAATATTATATAGTTTGAAAAGTATATTCAGCATTTTTTTTGTTGGTGGAAAGAGGGTAGGTAGATAAAGTCAGATAGCATCTTAGGGTTAAGATCGAAATGATTGGAAAAGACTATAATATCTTTGCAAAGCAAATTGGTCATTCCTGGAGATTCTAATAACATGGAGATGTATATGGTATATATGTGTGTGTATATATCTCCAGGAATGATTATTATAATATGACAATCCTGTTAAATATATATGAACACATATGTATTTAACAGGATTATTATATTATATCCTGTTATTATATTACTATATTAGTTATATATTATATGATATATATTATATACAATTATATATAGTATATATATTATATGCTATATATATTTATATATAATACATAATATATAATATATATGCTATATTATATATACTATATTTATGTATATACTATATACAATATATAGTGTATATATTATATATATAATTATATATATAGTATATATAGTGTATATATATTATATATAGTATATATAGTGTATATAATTACATATTATATATGACATATGAACACTATATATATAGCATATATAGCATATATACTATATATAGTAGTATATATATTATATTTTATATAGTATATATAATTATATATAGTATATATAATATACTATATTTGTATGGTGTCCCATGCCTGTAATCCTAGCACTTTGGGAGGCCAAGGTGAGTGGATCACCTGAGGTCAGAAGTTCGAGACAGCCTGGCCAATATGGTGAAATCTCATCTCTAAAAAATAAAAATTAGACTGGGCTCAGTGGCTCATGCCTGTAATTCCAGCACTTTGGGAGGCCAAGGTGGGTAGATCACGAGGTTAGGAGTTTGAGACCAGCCTGGCCAACATGGTGAAACCCCGTCTCAACTAAAAATACAAAAATTAGCCAGGCATGGTGGCGCACACCTGTAGTCCCAGGTACTCAGGAGGCTGAGGCAGGAGAATCACTTGAACCCAGGAGACAGAGGCTGTGGTGAGCTGAGATCGTACCACTGCACTCCAGCCTGGGCAACAGAGCGAGACTCTGTCTCAAAAAAAAAAAAAAAAAAAGAAAAATTAAGTGAATAAATTTATAAATACATAGTTGATAAAGTACTTACACTAAAAGTACATTGATTAAAATTTAACATTTATCAAGTCAGTAGTATATTACCATCTTTTAAAATATCAGCATATTTATTATTAGCACAATATTATTGTATTTGGGATGTACCAAAATGCTGGTAATAGGTACTAGTAATAATTTGGTCTTTCTCCTGGGTTCCTGGCAAGGAACCTCTAAAACCTTGGAATTTCTGGAGTGATAGGAGTATGTTTGTTATTAGAGTTGGACACTGGGACCAAGACCTGAGGTCATGTTTCCAAGATGAATCATGGTGAACTCCCAGATAGTTTCAGGATGGGTGCTGACCAAGCCACAAGGACCAACCAGGTGATTAGAAAATTAAGGCTTTGAGCTAGGTGAATAACTCTGACCTCTGGGAACAGAATGGGGTGGAGGTTGAGTTCAGTCACATGGCCAGTGATTTAAACAATCATGCCTGTGTAGTGCAACCCCAATTAAAAACTCTGGACACTTTCAACCAGAACTCTGGTTGAGCTTCCAGATTGGTGAACACATCCATGTATTGGGAGAGTGTTGAGTCCTGATTACACAGAGAAATGACTCAGAAGCTTTCCATTTGGAACCTACCAGCTGTCACCCTATGAGTCTCTTCCTCTGACCAGTTCTGATTTGTATCCTCTATAATACAACAGTAATTGTAAGTATAGTTCTTTCCTGAGTTCTGTGAGTTTTCCTAGTGAATTATTGAAGTCGAGGAGGTTGTAGGAACCCCCAGATTTGTAACCAATTAGTTGGAAATTTGGGTGGCTTGGGGGTCCTGAGCTTGCAGCTGGTGTCTGAAGCAAGGGGACTATGGAGTCTGTGCTTACTCTGGGCGGATAGTGTTAAAATTGCATTGCAGTTATTGCAATAGGATTCTCGGTTGAAAAACTACTGAATACATCAGTTTTTAACTCGTCTTCATTGTTAGCATTTATATGGCTTTTATATTTTTAAAGTAGTATTTCTCTATAGAGTCATTATTATCGTTATTATCCTGTTATAAGCAAAGTCAACTTTTGAACTTCTAATTTGTAGAGTAGTCTTAAGCCAGTGTTGTTCCTCTAACTGCCAGTATTTTGAGTAATTTATTCCTTAGTAGCATTGATTTGAAATAATATTAAAACTTATAACCAATATATCTTTTGTTATATAGATTGTTACCAACAGTTGAAAGCTGTATAAGGCTTGGTTTTAATGTTATTTAAGAATTAGAAATAAAGTTCCCTTAATCAGATTATTTAAGTAATATTTATGACTAATTTGGGGATATAATATTATTATTTGTTAGTTCTGCTGATGAAATAAGAATAATAAGTAGCTTACTATGTTAATTGCACTAGGATTTTAAAATAGGGTTTCTTAAAACTAAACAAGGATTTAAAAAATACATTAGCACAGCTTGGTTAAAAACAGACTTCAGTAACTAAAGGGAACTAGGAAGTCAGTAGTTCAGTGTTAATACAAATTGTGGTGCACTGTCAACCATATTTTATTTTCTGTGTATGACCTTTCTGTTGCAAATAATTATACTATTTTTATTTTCAGAATAATACAGAAATTCTCAAGATTCTTTGTCCTGTATGACTTGTATATAGTTTTACAAAACTCATGATTATAGCAATAATCTTATATTATGTGGTTTTAAAAATTATAGTAAAATATATATAAAGTTTACCATTTTAACCATTCAAAGTGTACAATTCTGTGTCATGTTAAGCACATTCACGTTGTTTTACAATCATCATTACCATCCATTTCCAGAACATTTTTATTTTCTGAAACTGAAACTCTGTACCCATTGAATAGCCCCTGGCAACTGTCATGCTACTTTGTATCTTTGTGAATTTGACTACCCTAGGTACCTAATATAAGTGGAATCAAATCATACAGTATTGGTCCTTTTGTGACTGGCTTATTTCACTTAGCATAATGTCTTCAAGGTTAATCTGTGTTGTAACGTGTCAAAATTTCCATATTTTAAAAGACTGAATAATATTCTATTATATGTAGATAGCATTTTGTTATCTGTTTATCCATTGATGGAGACTTGGGTGGCTTCCCCCTTTTGGCTCTTGTCAATAATGCTGCTACGCACATGGGTGTACAAATATCTGTCGAGTCCCTGTTTTCATTCCTTTTGGGTGTGTACTCAGAAATGGAATTGCTGAGTCCTATGATAATTTCGTATCTAATTTTTTGAGGAACAGCCATATCATTTTCCACAGTGGTTGCACCATTGTATATTTCCACAATTCCATTGTGAATTAGAATACGCAAGGAATCAAATTTCTTCAAGTTCTTACCAACACTTATTTTCTGTTTTTGTGATAATAGCCATCCTAATGGGTTTGAAGTGCTATCTCATGTGATTTTGGTTTTGGTTTTTATTTCCCTAATGATTACTGATGTTGAACCATTTATATTGTGTTTTTCTTTCTTTCTTTCTTTCTTTTTTCAGATGGAGTTTCACTCACTCTTACCCAGGCTGGAGTGCAGTGGGGCGATCTTGGTTCACTGCAACCTCTGCGTCCCAGGTTCAAGCTATTTTCCTGCCTTAGCCTCTGGGGTAGCTGGGATTACAGGCATGTGCCACGATGCCCAACTAATTTTGTTGTTGTTATATTTTTAGTAGAGATAGGATTTCACCATGTTGGCCAGGCTGGTCTCGAACTCCTGGCCTTGGCCTCCCAAAGTGCTGGGATTACAGGTGTGAGCCACTGTGCCCAGCTGTACTATGTTTTTAAAAACATCAGTAAATGGCTTAAATTTTTCTTTTGAGAATAGTGTCTTTATAGTGTGCATTGAAATGCCACTTGCATTTTGGGGCAATGATAATTGAAGCAGGTTTTAGAAACAAGTTGTTTGAATTAATTCATGATTTTTCCAGGATTCTATGCTAATAAATGATGGAACTAGGATACAAACCTGGTTTTCTTGGGCCTTTAACGAAATCATATTATGAGATTAGCATATTAGCTAAACTATCTTATTAGGGAGTAGTCTTTATCTTTTGCCTATTGTCTTATCAAATCTTGTTAATGGATGTGGTAGAAACATATTGAATCATAAATGTATTAATAACTTTAAAAATATTTTGAAATGCTTACATTATTCAAAAATTCAAATAGTTCAAAAGAAATATTTGCCTTTATGAGTGGTAAGGAAATAATGTGTCTCCACTTTTCCTGACCTTCTCCTATTCCTGTCCCTCTACCAACTAAATTTATTTGGGAATATTATTCTTTGTAATTTTAGCAGTCATTTTATACTTTAAAGAATATCCATGTGCCTCTACTATTAGACTGATCTACATTAAGCAACATTTGCTTATCCTCTACTATGAAGGATGAGAAAGTCAGAATATTCATACAACCTCCCATTTTTCATAGTGTCCAACTCTTGCCACTTATGTTGTTATTTCTACTCTGATATGCTATATATCATTTACACCTCATGTAACCATAATTACCACAGTTGTTTTTAATATTTGTTCTACATTTAAATAGTACCAGTGGGTGTTCCCAGATTTTACCATATTGTCTTCATTTATCTTTTGGTGGCAGATGGTTTTCTATTAGTAATAACAACAACAAAGTATTACTGGAACTATATTGTCCCAGTTTTCAGATGTTTGAAAATATCTGAGGATTGTTATTACACTTGAATGATAATTTGGGCATAAAATTATTGGGAGACATTTTAATTGCTCAGGATTTTACATGCTTTATGTTGAATTATTGTTTGGAGAAATAGGAAACCAACCTGATGGCTTTCCATTATGAGTTACTTGGTTTTATTTTTAGTTTATTCCTTTCCTCCTATGTTTTAGTAAAATTCTTACTGAAAGTTAGTAAATTTTCTAGGCTATATCTAGGCGTTGATGGATCAATTTCAGTATCTCCTGGGACATGTTGTATTCTTCCAATTGATAGATTCAGTGCTTTTATTTTTGAAAGTTTTCTTGAATTATATATTGTAATAGTTTTACTCTATTTCATTTGTTTTTTTAAAATCTTACTCAGGCTACCAGTTGTGCAGATCTTGTATCTCCTTTGTCTGAATATCTTCTGTATCTGTCGTTTGATCTTTGATCTGATAGCTGGAGTGATTTAAAACTATTTTTTTCCATTTCACGTTTATCAGTATTTTAAAGTCTGATTGTGCTAGCAGCAGCATTATCTCTTTTTGCTGTCATTTATATGTTTCTGTTTTATCATTTTCTGCTCGCGCCTTTGTAGCTCTATGATATGGTTTGGTTCTGTGTCCCCATCCAAATCTCATCTTGAATTATAATCCCCATAATACTCACATGTCGAGGGAGGGACCTGGTGGGAGGTGATTGAATCATGCTGTTCTTGTGATGGTTGTTGAGTTCTCATGAGCTCTGATGGCTTTATGAGTGTTTGGAAGTTCCTCCTTCACATTTCTTTCCCCCTGCCACCTTGTGAAGAAGGTACCTTGCTTGCCCTCCATCTTATTCCATGATTACAAGTTTCCTGAGGCCTCCCGAGCCATGTGGAACGGTGAGTCAATTAAACTTCTTTCCTTTATAAATTACCCAGTCTTGGGTATTTCTTGGGTATTTCCACACCAGTCCAGTGTGGAAGTGGACTGGTATAGTAAATTGGTACCAGGAGTTTGGGGCACTGCTTTAAAGATACTCAAAAATGTGCAAGAGACGTTGGAACTGGGTAATGGGCAGATGTTGGAACAATTTGGAGGGCTCAGAAGAAGACAGGAAGATGTGGGAAAGTTAGGAGCTTCCTAGAGACTTGTTGAATGGTTTTGACCAAAATGCTGAAGTGGACAATGAAGTCCAGGCTGAGGTGGTCTCAGATGGAAATAAGGAACTTATTGGGAACCGCAGTAAAGGTCACTCTTGCTATGCTTTCGCAAAGAGACTGGCAGCATTTTGTCTGTGCCCTAGAGATTTGTGGGACTTTGAACTTGAGAAAGATGATTTAGGATATCTGGCAGAAGACATTTCAAAGCGGCAAAGCATTCAAGAGGTGACAGAACATAAAAGTTTGGAAAATTTGCAGCCTAACTATGTGGTAGAAAAGAATAACCTGTTTTCTGGGGGAGAAATTCAAGCTGGCTGCAGAAATTCGTTAAAGTAACAAGGAGCTAATTGCCAAGATGATGTTAAGTACCAAGACAATGGGAAAATATCTCCTCAGCATGTCAGAGACCTTCATGGCAGCCCCTCCAGTCACAGGCCTAAGGCCTAGGAGGAAAAATGGTCTTGTGGGCCAGGCCCAGGGCCCCACTGCTGCTCTGTATTCTGTGCAGCCTTGGGACTTGGTGCCCTGCTTCCCAGCCACTCCAGTTCCAACTATGGCTAAAAGGGGCCAAGGTACAGCTCAGGCTGTTGCTTCAGAGTTGCAAGCCCCAAGCATTGGAAGCTTCCACATGGTGTTGGGCCTGCAGGTACACAGAAGTCGAGAACTGAGGTTTGGGAACCTCTGCCTAGATTTCATAGGATGTATAGAAACACCTGGATGTCTCCTATAGGGGCAGAGCCTTCATGGAGGACCTCTGCTAGGGCAGTGTGGAAGGGAAATGTGGGGTTGGAGCCCCCTCACAGAGTCGCACTGGGGGATTGCCTAATGCAGCTGTGAGAAGGGGGCCACCATCCTCCAGACCCCAAAATGGTAGATCCACCAACAGCTTGCACATGTGCCTGGAAACACCACAGACACTCAATGCCAGTTTGTGAAAGCAGCCAGGAGCGGGGCTGTACCCTGCAAAGCCACAGGGATGGAGCTGCCCAAGACCATGGGAACCCACCCCTTGCATCAGTGTGATCCAGATATGAGACACGGAATCAAAGGAGATCATTTTAAAGCTTTAAGATTTGACTGCCCCACTGGATTTCAGACTTGCATGGGGCCTGTAACCCCTTTGTTTTGGCCAATTTCTCCCATTTGGAATGGGTATATGTATCCATCGCTTGTACCTCCATTATATCTAGAAAGTAACTGACTTGCTTTTGATTTTACAGACTCATAGGAGGAAGGGACTTGTGTTATCTCAGATGACACTTGACTATGGATTTTTGAGTTAATAGTGAAATGAATTGAGACTTTGGGGAACTGTTGGGAAGGCATGATTGGTTTTGAAATGTAAAAAGGATGTTAGATTTGGAAGGGGTCAGGGGTGGAATGGTATACTTTGGCTCTGTGTCCCCACCCAAATCTCATCTCGAATTGCAGTCCCCATAATCCCCACATGTGGAGGGAGGGACCTGGTAGGAGGTGATTGGATCATGGGGGAAGTTTCCCCCTGCTGTTCTCATGATAGCGAGTTCTCACAAGATCTAATGGTTTTATAAGTGTTTGGAAGTTCCTCCTTCATGCTTCTCTCTCCTGCCACCTTGTAAAGAAGGTGCTTGTTTCCCCTTCATCTTCCACCATAATGGTAAGATTCTTGAAGTCTCCCCAGCTATGTGGAATTGTGAGTCAATTAAACCTCTTTCCTGTATAAATTACTCAGTCTTGGGTATTTCTTTATAGCAGTGTGAAAATGGACTAGCATACTCTACTTTGAGCCCTTAATTCATAAAGGCCTTTTTTGAATCCATGAGAATGTGGTTATGATTTTCATCTGCCTATTTATTAATACATAATTTCTGATGTGTATTTTTTATTTAAAATTTTGTTTTTGTTTTTTGAGACAGGGTCTCACTCTTGCCCAGGTTGGAGTGTAGTGGTGTGGTCTTAGCTCATTGTAGCCTTGACATCCTGGGCTCAATTGATCCTTCCACCTCAGCCTCCTGAGCAACTGGGACCACAGACATGCCCCACCATGTCCAGCTATTTTTTTTCCTATTTGTTGTAGAGATGGGGTTTCACCATGTTGCCCAGGCTGGTCTTGAACTCCTGAGCTCAAGCGATACACTTGCCTCAACCTCTCTAAGTGCTGGGATTACAGATGTGAGCCACCATGCCTGGCCTAACTTTTGTTTTTTATATTTCTTTCTGCTGTGTGTATGTATGTGGGGTGTGTGTGTGTGTGTGTGTGTGTGTGTGTGTGTGTGTATTGTGTGTATTTTCAGGACTTTCTTGTGCTGGTTGTTTTTGATTATTACCCATCTTTTGATGAAGGTAATCTTTTTGGACTAGTAATTTGCAGAAGGAAAATAAGAATGATGGTCTGAGTTTTCCAGTTAGTTTTGAGGTCTTCCTTACCCACAGTTATATTAGGCATAACATATGTCTGAGCATGTATGAATGTATGTTTTGGTGGGGGTGTTATTTGGCTCTTTACTTCAGCTGATGAAGACTGGCAGGCCTCTTTGCAGTTTCTTTTGTACCCTATAATATAAGTTAGAGTCCTTCTTTCAAAAATAGCATATTCATGTTTTCTTTGTTAATCCTGGCTCTTCTGGTCCTCTGTGTGTCAAACTGAATTTAAGAAGATGTTCGTGGCCAGTTGATATATCCTGTTCTTTTTGGAGCTAAACAAAGGCTACGCCTTTGCCTTTCAGAGTGTGTCACATACTTTGGAGAGGTGGTTAGTGAAAGGTGTCATTTCACTCTGGTTAAGGTTTCATGTTCTTGGTAGGCTTCTAATTATAACAAGTTTGGAGCTACAGGTGCTTCCTCAAAAGTTTTATCAAAAGTGGAGGTAGCAATTCTGTTTCTCTTTCTCCATGTTCTTTTTGACTGGTATTAGAAAGAAAAAAAAAGCAAGCTTTCTCTATTGTCTTAAAACTGGATTTTTAAAATCATGGATTTTGATGGAGATCTGGATTGAGGCAGCTTGATATGAAAAAACATGAAAATATGAGTTAGTAGTCATAATTCTTGACTCTAGGTAGCTTTGTAATCTTAGGACAAGCTTTGGACCATCATTTACTAATATGCAACATTAGAGATTGGATTACATGATCTCTAAGACCTTTTCTAAAAGGAACTCACTGTGATTCTTGGAGGATGAGGAACTGCTTAAACATAACATGTCTTTGGTGGTAGTTCGCTGGTAAACCATAGACGATCCTAAACAGCATGTCACTATTGGATTTCTATAGAGAAGCAAGGAGCGGAGACAAATTTTGGAAATTTCTTGCAGGTCAGAATCTATAAGTCTTAGTTAAAATTGCCTTCCTACTGAGTCCAAGATTAATCTTTTGTTCACATATGTAGGTCAGATCAGAAAGTAAGCCCTACAAATTTAACTGCACAAACTTGAAACTTATTTTCACCTTTGTAAGTGTTGTATGGGGAGAAGAGACTCTGATGGAATATTTGTAGAACCCAAAGAAGTATATCCCTGGAACTAAAATGGTCTTTGCTTGTCTTAAAGAGTGAGAGAGAGAAGATCTTATTCAGTATTTGAAATGAGCAATATCTTCATGAAATGCTACTGCAACTTCAGAAATCTGTTGTAAGCCAAAATTTTCTAATTTCAAAAATTGCATGTTTGAAGAAGTCATATTTGATCTTTTTTGATCAACCTGTGGTAAGTTTAACATTTTAAAATAAAGGTTGATATTTTTTATTGTGCGTGATCTACTGATCAGGTGTCCTTCAGAGCCTGAGCTCGCTTTTGTTGGCTTGCTAAAAATGGGGACAGGTCAGGATGGAGGAGGAGAAGGAAGGAAACTGAAATCTATTGTGGTTCACTAATCTCTACATGCACAAAATATTTTATAAACCTAGCAACTACTATTGATGATGGCTTCCACATACTCATTTCTCTGTAATTTAAATGTAAATATAGAAGACATTAGCTTTAATTTTCATTAAGTTGTGCTTGGTTATGTGTTTGCTTTTTATTGTTAAACAATACTTAAAGCAACTTTTAAAAAGTAGGGTAAATAAAGTCACATAGTTGATCTTACCTTAGGAATATTTTTGGGAAAAAAGAGCAAATTGTTGACCTTGGGTGACATAAAATAAATGAAGGAGAAAAGCATGTCCAATGTTGTTAAATATTTATGTCATAGAACATGTAATCTTTCTGCATTAAGATACTCTCCTAATCCGGGGTAATATGAAGCTAGATTTGCAGGGAAGGATAACAGGGACACTGAGATAGAGGGAGAAAAAAATTCTAAAACCTTCACCATAAATGTGGAAAGAGCCCCCACCTTATAGCAAATGGAAGAGAGGCATGGTGGGGCAGGTCTATAGCAGAGCCTGGGTGGAAGGGAACAGTGGCTTTGTTTAGTGTGAGGCAGCCCCTGAAGCAGCTATGCAGTCCTGCAAGTATTCTGTCACCCAAATGATATGGCCCATTGCACGAAGGAGAGAAGTTGTGTCTGTATCAAAGAGGTGCGTAGTGGACTAGGTCAGGAATCATGGGTGAGGATAAGACATTTGCTATCTCATTTACACTTCACAGTAAGCCCCTGTAATGTGGGTTTTACCTTCTGTGTTGACACCAGAGAGATCTGGTGCCAGAACCAAAACTTGGATCTTCTACTCCAATTGCTTCTGGCTTTTCACCATTATATAGGGATAATATATTAGCTAGTTAAGATCTTAGTGGGCTAGGTGCAGTGGCTCATGCCTGTAATCCCAGCACTTTGGGAGGCCAAGGTGCACAGATTGCTTGATCCCAGGATTTGGGAGACCAGCCTGGTTAACATGGTGAAACCCCATCTCTACAAAAAATACAAAAATTAGCTGGCCATGGTGGCATATGCCTGTAGTCTCAGCTACTTGGGAGACTACAGAATTGCTTGAGCCCAGGAGGTCAAGGCTGCAGTGATCTGTGATCATGACACTACATTCAACTTGGGCAACAGAGTGAGACCCTGTCTGAAAAAAAAAAAAAGCATATGCCTCCTGTGAAGATATGCTAACAGAGTTCTCAGAGTGAGGGGAACATGTTGACAAACAACATTTCCAGATGGTTCCATTAAATATGCTGAGTGCTCAGGATTACTCTTAATGCATCTGGTATGCGGGGGAGAATGCACTCCTCATGGAGCCCAGTGCCAGTATTGTGCAGGAAAGAGGGCCTCTGGGGGCCCAGGGAGGGCTTCAGAAAAAGCTGAGCTTGTTATTCTCTACCTGGAGGAATTTTCTGATAAGGGCAGACACATCTGTAGGGACTCCAAGGATGTCTAAGGATGTTGTCAGTCTCAGAGCTCAGTTAGGTTTGCAAATATGTAGAATTAGGTGATGTACCTCCTATCCTAATTTGCGTGAGGCCAAAGAGCTCTCTGAGAAAGAACTTGAACTCTATCTACATTTATAATTATAATTTAGATTTGTGCAACCCTGACAGATGAACTTGGTGGCACTGATAAAAGTCATGTTGTGGGGGAAAGTAAGAGGTCCTCAGGTTTGGAGTTTGAATACTTTCGACTTCAGGGAAGTAGAAAGAAGATAGTATAAGGAGAGTTGAGATAATAAAAGGCAGGTGGATAGAAATGGAGATGTATTAAGTAGATTTCCATTTTAAAAATTGTGGTTAGAAATAATGTGTTGAATGTTGCTTTGAACTTATGTTTACCTTAGAGCAAAGTATCTCTTTGCTAGTAGCAATGTTTCCTATATAGAAATAAAAGTTGGAAGAAAGTTTGCAAATAAATGCAATAATTAAAATACTTTATTGTGATAGGTGTTATTATTGAATATATGTTATTTCTGAGAGGCTTAAATCCATGTTAGGATGAATTCACATAAAGGGACTTTGGGTGTGGGAGGGATTTTATACTGTGCCAATTTAGCTAAGCCGGAACTGCATTTTCCAAATTATTCTCTGTATGGTTCTCAGTTAGGGATGGTCACAAGAGAAATTTGTCCAAGATTCAAAAGGTGTCAGGCAGAAACTTTTACATTTGGAAGGTCAGTTCAGGGCTCCAGTTACAAATTATACTTGTAACCAATTGGTTGGCTCACCTTTGTGTGGTGGGACAACAGCTCTTCCAACTCCGGCCATGTATTGTTTTATAGCTTCTCTGAGTCTTGGGCCAGGACTATGTGGAGTTGCGAGGGGAAAGGGCCTAGGTTTTTCAGGTCATGCATATCATCCAGGTTTGAAACGGGGAGAAACAGACAACACAGGTACCAGTTTACCCTCACAGGTTTGTCCTTGCTATTCCTGTTCGGCTTGCAGCTTTCTTTCCAAGTACTTGCCCTGCTGACTTACAACAACTTTAGACCCATCACCAGATGCAGAGCCAATAACAAAGATCTTTTGACTAGACTTGAGTCAGGCTCCTCTAAACTGTCTTTTCAACCAGGCCCTGGCCTTGGTCTCTGCCTTTGATCTACTTAGTGCAGTTTTAGCAAGAATCCTGCTAAACTAGTTCAGCAAAAATCTCCCCACCCTTGGTATCTGATAAAATTCCTCGTCCCTTGGTTTTGATATCGAATCCCCTGGCCTGCCTTCAGCAAGTATCCTGTTAAGTCGTTTTGGCCAGAATCCCCCTCTTACCCCTGACGTTTCCTCTTAGTACTTTTCTGTCCACTGAGCTTCCACCCTGCTCCTTACCTATAAACGCCACTTGACCTTATTGTATTCATAGTTGAGCTTAATCTTTCTCCCTACTGCAAAACTCTCATCACAGTAGTCACTTCTTCAATAACGTCTTTCTTCCCGTCTTTAACAAGTGTCAGAATAATTTTTTCTCTAACACCTACAACCTCCCATAGTCTTCTTCATTAGTTCTGCTTTGTGCTCTTAGTGACTTTCCTCTGATCATTTACCTGTCCCTTTTTTGACATTTACCTCGATAGCTTCTCCTCAAATTGTGGAAGGCCTAATTCTTACAATAAATTCCTTATTCACATCACTCATAGTGGTACTGCTTCTCTGCTCAAACCATAACTGATATGGGCACCATATCTGTGTAACACCTACTTTGTGAAAGATGAGAACCTCTAAGGGAATTACTCTTTGAGTGCTCTTCCATCTAAATTAGGCGTACCCTGACAGAGCAGAGGAAATAATAATTAACTTTTACAACTCTTTAAAGTTGTCAAGTTATTAAAGTCTGAAAATGTCTCCTACACTTGAAATAAATATCCAGTAAGAAAATGATTCATGTTAATCAGAGAACAGATTTCTATGATGATGAAATATGAAAAAGTAAGTATTTTTGTTTTGTAGTACCATTAACAGGAACCAGGAGACTTTAGTGACCAGGAAATGTTATGCTGATAACATACCAAAAAATGTATATTTTAAAAATATTATAGACCATTGGGTAATTATATAGGAACATTTATCACTTTTAGCATAGGCAATTCTAATTCATATCTTGATAAGGATCTAAAAGGATAAAGTGTTGTTTCATTTAATTAAAGTGAAAATGTGAGATTAGTTAACTTGGCAGTTATTGTGTGTTACAGAAGGTACAGAGAGAACTCTTCAGAAAGCAGTGGAACATTGTTAGATCCTGCATTCTTAAATTTCTTTTAGTCTAGTGAGTGAAGTAGTTCCCAGATGTAAACCTCTAGTCGGTAGGTCTTGAGGGAAAGAATAGATCATTTATTTTTCAAGAAGAATAATTTTTTGAATTGAACCCTTGTGTCCTACATGATGTTGTGTATAATACAGCATAATTTTGAGTATTTATGTTTTGCTTATTCATCCTTCTCATCAAGTTCTTCTAAAATATTAACACAGATTGGAATTTAGAATCAAATTTTCTTCTTTGGATTTTTCACTTGGTGATCATTATGATCAACTTGAATTTGAAATCACGATTTTCATGCATTTTCTCAGCTTGAATTCCTCATTCCCCACAAAGTGGGGCTTCATTTAGACACATAATACTATCAAAGTAAGGCAAGTCAGAGTGGAGCACTGTTATGTGAGTCAGGGGTTGCATGAAAGGCAGAGGTAGGGGGCTTCAGTGCAGAAAGGGGCAGTATTTCCTTATCTATAAAACGTGAGGGGTTGGGCCAGATCTCTCATTTTCAAATATGTTTTATTTGCAGAACCATTTGTTTAAATGCAAAAGTCAGTTTAAAACAGAACCACTCTGATTGAGGAGGAGTGCGACCCCTTTCCTACTCCTACATGTCCTTCCTCCCTACTCCTAAGTATAAAGCTACTTTCAAATAAAGTGAACAGAGGTTAGAAAATGTTTGAAAACTTGCAGTTCCCATATTCTCACTTTATTTTAAATTTTTGGTTTTTAAAATGTGTATAAATTTATGGGGTACAAGTATAATTTTGTTACATGCATAGATTACATAGTGGTGAAGTCAGAGTTTTATAGTATCCATCACCCGAATAACGTACACTGTACCCATTAAGTAATCTCTCATCATCCACCTTCTTTGCTCCCCTTCCCTTCCAAGTCTCCGTTGTCTATGCTCATGTGAACGCATTATTTAGCTCCTACTTTTAAGTGAGAGCATGAGGTATTTGTCTTTCTGTGTCTGACTTGATTCATTAAAGTTAACTGCCTCCAGTTTTATCCATGTTGCTGCACAAGATATGATTTTTTATGGATGAATAATATTCAATGGTGTATATATATGAGTTGGAGTCTTGCTCTGTCGCCCAGGCTGGAGTGCAATGGCGTGATCTCAGCTCACTGCAACCTCCGCCTCCCAGGTTTAAGCAATTCTCCTGCCTCAGCCTCCTGAGTAGCTGGGATTACAGGCATCTGCCACCATGCCCAGCTAATTTTTTTAGTTTTAGTAGAGACAGGGTTTCACCATGTTGGCCTGGCTGGTCTCTTTGGCCAGGCTGGTCTCAAACTCCTGACTTCATGATCTGCCTGCTTCAGCCTCCCAAAGTGCTGGGATTACAGGCGTGAGCCACAGCGCCTGGCCGACATTTTCTTTATCCAGTCATCCATTGGTGGACATTTAGGTTGACCATATCTTTGCTATTGTGAATAGTGCTGTGATAAACATACAGATGCAGGTTTCTTCTTGTTATAATTATTTCTTTTCCTTTAGGTAGATATCCAGTGGTGAGATTGCTCATTTTAAAGTTGAGAAAACTGAGGCCCAGAAACTTTTCCAAAATCAGTAGTGTCAGTCTTTAAAACTGGGACTAGAATATTGGTCCTGGTTTCCCCAAATCTGATTTTCCTACTTTTATGTGGGGTTCTGGCTGATTCATACACTTTAAATGACTGTTGTCTAGCCAACTACTTCCTCATGGCTAACTTTCTGTCCTTCTATAAAAACGGCAACAATCATATAAAATAAAAAATTTTAAATGGAATTTTCTGTTTTCATCTTGCCAAGAGGTTTATTTTGGTTTGTTTTCCTTTTTTGGTAAATATTTGAAATAGTATTATGTGAAAATCATGGCTATATAAATGCTGTTTGATCATAAAAATAGGGTGATCATTTTAAACCATGTGTGCCCATCTCTACCATAATAAGAATGTGGTCTGTTACAGAGGATTATCATTCATTAAATAATTTATTCAATAAATATTTATTTATTGTGCATTATGGTGTTTGGTCTCTAATGATGGCCCCTGATAAGCCATGCTTCCAGCTATTCATGCCCTTGTGTAGAACTCTCTCATGCTGAATCCCGGTTGACTTTGATTTACTTTAACCAATAGAATGTGGTAGAAGTGATGTTATACTAGCTCAGATCCTAAGCATTAAGAAGATCTGGAAGGTTACACTTCTGCAATTTTTGGAAGACCTACACCACCATGGAGGAAGGTCGGCAGTCCTGCTGGAGAGACCATGTGGAGAAACCTTATGTACAGAGAGAGGCCTGAGACTATTAGAAGAGGGGAAAGGGGGAAGATTGATTCAACTAGGAGACAGGGGAGAGAGAAGTTGAGTAATTCAGTGGTTCCAGAGTCCCAGTTGAGCCCAGAGAGCGTGATCCATCCAGTCCAATCAAGTCTCCGGGTGACTTCAGCCCAAAGATTGTTTTTATTAGGTTACGGTCATTTAAAAATCTAGGATAGTGGTACTTTTGATAGCACAACTGTCTCCAAAAATCTGTTTGATTTTTGTTCTTTTTTCAGTCATACTTTGTGCTTGTCAGGCTTTCGTGGAGTCACTTTCTTTTACTGAGCCGTTTCTTTGCCCCAATACTGAATTTTAATTGGCCTTTGTTGCAAGACTATTTTTAATTTCATCTGAAACTGAGATAAGAAATAGTTGCAGCTTTCAGGTTGGCAGCTCCTAGGATTTCTGGCTTCTCTCTTTTCTGGAATCCCCGTTTGTAAACAGGCCAATTCTTTTGCTGAGCTCACTTCTTGTAGAATCTTGTAAAACGCAGCTTAGTCATGACCAAATACACTAGAAACATTTTTTTCTTCAGTTTCTTCACCTGAAGCTGTATATTCTTTAGATTTATTTTATTTTATTATTTCAACTTTTATTTTAGATACATGGGGTATATGTGCAGATTTGTTACATGGGAATATTGTGTGATGCTGAGGTTTGGAGTATGGATACCATCACCAAAGTAGTGAGCATAGTAGCTGATAGGTAGTTTTTAAAACACCCACCTCCAGCTTCTAGTAGTCCACAGTGTCTTTTGTTCCCATATTTATGTCCATGTTCGTTAGATTTCTTGTCTGTTTAAGTTATTATAGGTGACAATTTCACCAAATATTTTATATCTGTATAACATGGGTCACCATTTTTCCAACTCCTGATAATAGTTTTCATGCCGCTATCTGTCTGGTACTGATATCAGGCCGTATATTTTGGTGATAGCAGCATCTCACTTCTAGGTACCAATTTCTGTATGTCAGTTTGCTATAGTAACAAAATCTCAGGGACTTGCAACAACAAAACATTTCTTAATGTTTCTCATTCACATGGCATATAGACTGTGGTTTTGCTCCGAGTATCTTCTCATTCTAAAACCCAGGTTAAAGAAGTACCTATATGGGACATTCCCATTCATGTGGCAGAGGGAAAGTCCAAAAGCCATGGAAGAAGATCCTGATGTTTCGTGAAGCTTCTGCTTAGATGTGGCATACAAAATGGGTGTTCACATTCCACTGATCAAAACTTATGTAGTCAACGCCAATGCCAATTAAATGAGAAGGTACACTTTTCTGAAGGAAGAATGCAAGTCAGGACAATAGTTTGTAATTCTTTTAGAGGGAAGAGGGTAGTGAATAATTGCAAAAAAAAAGTTATCTACCATACTATAAACATGTATATGCATTTCTCTTTGCTTGTATTTTCACTTCATACATTCTTTCTGAACCCAGTCTCATTGCTCTTTGACTTACCTGTTAAGCTGACCAGTCATGCCCTAGGTGTCAACTTTACTTTGTTCTTTTTTCTAGTTTGTATACTTGCTTGCAACCTGCGTGCTCCCATGTCAGACTTGCTTTTGTTTGCATTCTGGCTTGTGATACCATCAGTGTTGTCCTACTCTCCTGCTACATCTCCAGTTCAGATATGTGAGGAACAAACCAAGCCTTTGTAATATCCAAGTTTAGATTGACTATAGGCTAGTGATCAAATTATTGTACAATTTTACTTGAAGCATGAAGAAATTAGATAACTGAGATTATTTGATAGCTAGGACTAGAAGATTCTATTCCACAGTTATATCCAAGAATCTCAGTGAGCTACTCAAGAAGAGAGACCATCAAAAAAGGGGGCCATCATCCTAGGTTGTGGTTGCATTATTGTTTGGAGTTTGATAGCCTGAAGGCAAGAAGAGACAAACTGGGTATTAGAAGATGTGTATCAAACTGGGTGCAGTGGCTCATGCCTGTAATCCCAAGCACTTTGGGAGGCCGAGGTGGGCAGATCATGATGTCAGGAGTTTGAGACCAGCCTGGCCAACATGGTGAGGTTAAATTCTGATTTAGAAAAGAAAGTTATGCTCTCATTGAACTCCCCTGCAGCTCTCGGGATTACTATGGTTTTCTTCAGTGTCAGGGCCAGGCCTACACGCCAGCAACGATGTTGAAGGGACCTGCCGTTGGTATTGATCTTGGCACCACCTACTCTTGTGTGGGTGTTTTCCAGCATGGAAAAGTAGAAATAATTGCCAATGATCAAGGAAACCGAACCACTCCAAGCTATGTCGCCTTTACGGACACTGAACGATTGATCGGTGATGCTGCAAAGAATCAAGTTGCAATGAACTCCACCAACACGGTTTTTGATGCCAAACGTCTGATTGGACGCAGATTTGATAATGCTGTTGTCCAGTCTTATATGAAGTATTGGCCCTTTATGGTGGTGAATGATGCTGGCAGGCCCAAGGTCCAAGTAGAATACAAGGGAGAGACAAAAAGCTTCTATCCAGAGGAGGTATCCTCTATGGTTCTGACAAAGCTGAAGGAAATTGCAGAAGCCTACCTTGGGAAGACTGTTACCAATGCTGTGGTCACAGTGCCCGCTTACTTTAATGACTCTCAGCGTCAGGCTACCAAAGATGCTGGAATTATTGCTGGTCTCAATGTACTTAGAATTATTAATGAGCCAACTGCTGCTGCTATTGCTTATGGCTTAGACAAAAAGGTTGGAGCTAAAAGGTTGGTGCTAATCTTTGACCTGGGAGGTGGCACTTTTGATGTGTCAATCCTCACTATTGAGGATGGAATCTTTGAGGTCAAGTCTACAGCTGGAGACACCCACTTGGGTGGAGAAGATTTCGATAACCGAATGGTCAACCATTTCATTGCTGAGTTCAAGCACAAGCATAAGAAGGATATAAGTGAGAACAAGAGAGCTGTAAGACGCCTCCGTACTGCTTGTGAGCGTGCTAAGCGTACTCTCTCTTCCAGCATCCAGGCCAATATTGAGATCGATTCTCTTTATGAAGGAATCGACTTCTATATCTCCATTACCCGTGCCCGATTTGAAGGATTGAATGCTGACCTGTTCCAGGGAACCCTGGACCCCGTAGAGAAGGCCCTTTGAGATGCCAAACTAGACAAGTCACAGATTCATGGTATTGTCCTAGTTGGTGGTTCTACTCACATCCCCAAGATTCAGAAGCTTCTCCAAGACTTTTTCAATGGAAAAGAACTGAATAAGAACATCAGCCTTGATGAAGCTGTTGCTTATGATGCAGCTGTCCAGGCCGCCATCCTGTCTGGAGACAAGTCTGAAAATGTTCAAGATTTGCTGCTCTTGGATGTCACTCCTCTTTCCCTTGGTACTGAAACTGCTGGTGGAATCATGACCGTCCTCATTAAGTGTAATACTACCATTCCTACCAAGCAGACACAGACCTTCACTACCTATTCCGACAACCAGCCTGGTGTGCTTATTCAGGTTTATGAAGGTGAGCATTCCATGACCAAGGATAACAACCTGCTTGGCAAGTTTGAACTCACAGGCATACCTCCTGCACCCCGAGGTGTTCCTCAGATTGAAGTCACTTTTGACATTGATGCCAATGGCATCCTCAATGTGTCTGCTGTGGACAACAGTACAGGAAAAGACAACAAGATTACTATCACTAATGACAAGGGCCATTTGAGCAAGGAAGACATTGAACGTATGGTCCAGGAAGCTGAGAAGTACAAAGCTGAAGATGAGAAGCAGAGGGACAAAGTGTCATCTAAGAATTCACTTGAATCCTATGCATTCAACATTAAAGCAACTGTCGAAGATGAGAAACTTCAAGGCAAGATTAACGATGAGGACAGACAGAAGATTCTGGACAAGTGTAATGAAATTATCAACTGGCTTGATAAGAATCAGACTGCCGAGAAGGAAGAATTTGAACATCAGCAAAAAGAGCTGGAGAAAGTCTGCAGCCCCATCATCACCAAGCTGTACCAGAGTGCAGGAGGCATGCCAGGAGGAATGCCTGGGGGGATTCCCTGGTGGTGGAGCTCCTCCCTCTGGTGGTGCTTCCTCAGGACCTACTATTGAAGAGGTTGATTAAGCCAACCCAAGTATAGATTTAGCATTGTTCCACACATGTAAAACATTGAAGGACCTAAATTTGTAGCAAATTCTGTGGCAGTTTTAAAAAGTTCAGCTGCTATAGTAAGTTACTGGGCATTCTCAATACTTGAATATGGAACATATGCACAGGGAAAGGAAGGAAATAACATTGCACTTTATAAACACGGTATTGTAAGTGGAAAATGCAATGCCTTAAATAAAACTATTTAAAATTGGCACCATAAAAAAAAAAGAAAGTTATTTCTCTTATAATTCTGGTTAGAATAAACATGGTCTTTTTCCTTGGAGTGTTAATTTTACTTGAAGATAAAATACCTTTTTGGATTTTTATGCTTTTGAGATTTTATTTATTCTGACATGGAGGGATAGCTATAATACACTATTGAGTAAAGAAAGCAAATTTTTGCTGGATTTTGTAGAATGGCTCACATTTATACGTTGTTTTTTTTCCTATACATACAAGAATATGTATGTTTGTGTATATATGAAGTTATCTATATAGCTATTGGCTATTGATACATACCACACTGATAAGTATGTGTTCTTGGGAATGAAGATGGAAGGCTAATTTTTCTTTATATAATCTTATGTTTAAATTTTTACAAGCATATATTAACCTTTTCATAAAAGAAAAACAAAGTATAGCTCAAAGTCACTAAAAAATTTTGTCAGATGCAAAAGCAAAATCTGTGAAACTTTTTTCTGTCACTAAATTTCATATTATTTTATGAAAATTCAGAAACAGGAACATTTTCCTGCATAGCAAGTTATTAGGAAACTTATTTTATATGTATTTTGGGAATGTGGTGTTACTAGTTGCATAGCCAATCAAAGCTATGATGAACTACTGTAGCAGGAAAATGTAATTCAGACACTTTTGCTCTTTGGATCTATCTGACTGCCTTGGACATGTGCTTTCTTGGCCAGTCTGTGGAAATCAGCATAGCCAGTTCTTTGGAAAAACAAGTGTATCATTTTTCTGAGCAGTAGTTAAAAAAATTTTTTTGTTTTTATTTTTTGGCTTCTCAAATTTGTTCAATTTCCTGCCACGATTATGCTCCTTCTAATATTTAGTTCTACTGGCCAGGTGAGGTGGCTCAAGCCTGTCATCCCAGCACTTTGAGAGGCTGAGGCAGGCGGATCACTTGAGGTCAGGAGTCCAAGACCAGCCTGGCCAACGGTGAAATCCCGTCTCTACTAAAAATACAAAAATTAGCTGGGCATGGTGGCAGGCGCCTGCAATCCCAGCTACTTGGGAGGCTGAGGCAGGAGAATTGCTTGAACCCAGGAGGCAGAGGTTGCAATGAGCCGAGATTGTACCACTGCACTCCAGCCTGGGTGACAGAACAAGACTTCATTGCGCGCGCGCGCGCGCGAAAACACACACACACACACACACACACACACACACACACACACACACTTTAGTTTTACTTAGTTCTGTTATTCTGTACAGTGATTTTTCAATGACACCTAACTAGCAGAAAGTATGTGAGAAGTGAAGTAAAATTCTAAGCCCCACAAGTGATTGAACAGACCATCTTTTGGCCAAGGGGATCAGAGTAACCTTGAAAACAAAGTTCTCAGCCATGAGGTCAGGTATGGCTTGTTACACTTTCTCCCTGGCTAATCAGGATTAGGATTTCTTCCTTAGAGTTCAACAGAAAGTAGCCCTTTCACTGAGCTCAACAAGCCACTTAATGCCCCACTGACCATGGAGTGGCTCTGGCCAGTCCACCCAGAATGCACAGTGAGGGTTTTTGTGTCCTCTGCTTTACATTTGATGTCAGAGAGCAAAAACTCCACCCTTGGATCATGCTAATGCTGCTGTTTTTTGTATGTGGGGCCATGAAAGGACATAAAGTTGAATTGTGTATGCACATGTTTCTCCTTTCGTAAATATTCATGACTTCTCCTATAGCTGTTTGAATATGTATTTTTGGCCACCCTGCTAAGCATAAATTCCTGTTCCCTTTGCCCCTCCTTCAAAGTGTCTGTTTCCAGGTTTTGACTGGATACTATGCTTCCTAGCGTGTCAGAATGGCCACCCTGCAGACTGCAACCCTTCTAAGTGATGAAATTTATGAACCTTGTCATTTTTTAGTTGACATATGGTTTCTTAAAAAAGTTTTACTATTAAAAATAGGACAGGTATTTTAAAATTATATTTCTTTCAGGTATATGGGCTAAATTAATGATAACCACAATAATAGAATGGCTAATATTTATTGAGAGTTTATTATTGCCTGAAACTGTTCTGTTTCTTTCTTTTATTTTCAGTCTTGTTCCTTCTGTACAGATACTGTTCTAAGTGCTGTACACATCCTAGCTCATTTAATACTCACAATTCTGTTAATGATTCACATTTTACAGATGTAGAAACTGAGGCATCTTGCCCCACCATGGCTTGATACTAGTGAGAATGTGCAAAAAGGGAAATAGAGATCAACTTAAAATCATTAAAAGTGGTGACAGAGATGACATTGTTCCTGAAGCTCCCCCGCAATGACCTTCACTGTGGCTATGTGACAGATAGTACTGCCCCCACTTCATTTGGAAATCTAAATGAGAAAAACCAACCTACAAAGTATTGGGTAGTCTCTAATACATGTTTAAAGTATGAGGTCTATTGCAGAAATGCTAATGACTTCAACCTTGGTGTCTTTTGTGAGGAAACCTTTGACAGTAAGTGTGGAAATTATCACTTTAATAATTAAAAAAAATTACTTGTGCAAATGTTGAAAGAAAATCACCGTTTGCAACTGAAGAAAGAAAAGACTGAGCTAGAAGCAGTACAATGGAGTCACCACCACAAACAAACAAGCAAAATGTTTAAAACTCCCTCCAAGGTCAGTGTCAGAATATCTTTGGAGGGTTAAGCTCATTTAGTAGAGGAAAATTTGGTGAGGCCCAGTTTGAAGAGATGGGTGAAAGAATGCAGGCAAAGGCAGCAGCCAGGCTGAGAAAGATGCCATTTTGGTCATTGTTAACAAATGACACTTTCTACTGTGCTCAAAATAATATTTGATGAGAGACTGAAATTAACCAAATTCTTTACCTTATTGTTAAAGTATAGCATGAATTTAATAGTTCACTCAATTTTTAATTTTTCTCTCTATTTCTAATGTTGATAACTGGTAAGACATTTAAAGTGATCTATTTCTTGGTGATAAAGTAGCTGGTAGAAAAGTGTTCCTATAAATACAAGAGTATCATTAAAAAGCAGTTATGTGCTGAAAAATGTGTATGCATATACAAGTGAGAAAATCTTTCAGAGGCTAAACTGCAGGAGGAATATCTAGCATCAGGTTCTGTCTTGATTGATTCTTCAATGCGCAAGACTACATTCATTAGCTGTTTTTTTAACACATAGCTGTGATATAATTAGAGTTTCCAGAATGATAACTAATTATGTTAGTACTATTTCACATTACATTGCATATTAGTAAGATTAATTTGGCAACAGATTCATGGTTTCTCAAAGTTCAAACTATCTTTAATTTTGATGCATTTATTCTGGAAAGATAAATTCTGACATTAAAATATTGTAAATGTTTTATGAATAACTTGTACAGTATATTTTTTTAAAAATGCTTATTTGAAACTAGAGCTGCTTGGCCTTGCTCTAGTCTGTCATTTATCATGATCACTCAATAAATAAATAATTGAAGACTGACATGATTTTTTTTAATATTAGTTGCTGTGGAAGTTACTCTTGGGAGTAATATTTCATCTTTGAATCAAGCCATAAATAACAGATGAGACTAATGGAGACTATCTTTTAAATGATAAGGCATTTATATTCTATTCTTATAAAATTTTTCCATAAGACGTGTAAAATAGTGCTGGAATGATTAATTATTTTTGATTTAGTGAATGAAGACATGACAATTAAGAAGAAAGGCATCAGTGCTTCATATTTATTTCTACCCTTTTTCTTCTATGTAACTTCCCCTGAATTAAAACATAAATTAAAATCTGTTGTTGGACACATAGACCAATGGAACAGAATAGAGAACTCAGAAATAAGACTATTCACCTACAACCATCTGATCTTTGACAAACCTGACAAAAACAAGCAATAGGGAAATAATTCCCTATTTAATACATGATGCTGGGAGAACTGGCCATACACAGAAAACTGAAAGTGGACCCCTTCCTTATACTTTATACAACTATTAATTCAAGATGGATTAATGAATTAAATGTAAAACCCAAAACTGTAAAAACCCTAGAAGAAAATCTAAGCAATACCATTCAGGACATAGGTAGTGGCAAAGATTTCATGACAAAAACTCCAAAAGCAATTGCAACAAAAGCAAAAATTGACAAATGGGATCTAATTAAACTAATAAGCTCTGTACAACTAAAGAAACTATCATCAGAACGAACAGACAACTTAGAGAATGGAAGAAAATTTTTGCAATCTATTCATCTGACAAAGATCTAATATCTAGAGTCTATAAGGAACTTAAACAAATTTACAAGAAAAAGCAACCCCATTAAAAAACGGGCAAAAGATATGACAGACACTTCTCAAAAGGAGACATGTGGCCAAAAGACATATGAAAAATGCTAAACATCACTGATCATTAGAGAAATGCAAATGAAAACCACAACGAGATATCATCTCATGTCAGTCAGAATGGTGATTATTAAAAAATCAAGAAACAACAGATGCTAGTGAGTTTGTAGAGAAAAAGAAATGCTTTTACACTGTTAGTGGGAATGTAAATTAGTTCAACCATGGTGGAAGACAGGAAGATAGTGTGTCAATTCCTCAAAGATCTAGAACCAGAAATAGCATTTGACCCAGCAATCCCATCAGTGAGTATATACTCAAAGGAATATAAATTATTCTATTACAAAGATACATGCACACCTGTGTTCATTGCAGCACTATTTACAATAGCAAAGAAATGGAATCATGTAATGCCCATCAATGATAGACTGGATAAAGAAAATGTGATAGATATGCACCATCGAATACTATGCAGCCATAAAAAGGAATGAGATTATGTCTTTTGCAGGGACATGATTAGAGCTGGAAGCTATTATCCTCAGCAAACTAATGCAGGAACAGAAAAGCAGACACCACATGTTCTCACTTATAAGTGGGAGCTGAACAATGAGAACACATGAACATGGGGAGGTGGGGGAACAACATACATTGGGGCCCGTCACAGGGACGGGGCACAGGGAGAGCAGCAGGAAAAATAGCTAATGCATGCTGGGCTTAATACCTAGGTGATGGGTTGATCTGTGCTGCAAACCACCATGGCACACATTTACTTATATAACAAACCTGCACACCCTGTACATGTACCCTAGAACTTAAAAATTGAAGAAAAAAAGAATCTGTTGTTGAATTTTTCCCTCCAGCTTTTTCCTCCTTTTGTTCTGTTATTAGTAGATCTATACTCTCAATATTAATACTAGTTATGGATTACTATTGAATATAGACAATATCATAATGTATTTAAGGATACTTCTGATTTTTAGAGAATAGATTTCCTCGTCTGTCAGACTCCATCAATGGTATCTTGTATTGTCAGTTGTACTTTAATGTAAATGTTCTACCTCCCTAGCTAGACTGTACATGTTCCTTGAGGAAAGAGGTGATTCTTAGATTATTTTATATTGCCAATATCTTAACAGTGTTGATTGTTTAAGATATTTTAGCAAAGGTACCTTTGTGAAGATTCAAGGAATATTTTAAATATTGAAGTTATCCATATTCTACTACATTTGAGTCTCCAAATATATGGAAAATATTTTGAATAATGAAACACCAACCAATTTTTTATCAACAAATTATTCTTCAGCAAAATACTCTGATTATTGTTGATTTTTCTGGTAAAAAATACTCTGTGATTTTAAGATGAAGAAAATATGTAAAACATTTATGGCATGATATTGAAGCTCATTTTTCGGTCATATGGGTCATTATCATTCACCAGATATCTTTGAAATTTTAAAAACTTACCTTCTAAATACTTGTTAATCTTTAATATAACTATGAATGTAGATGGGCTTGTTACTCAGAGTGCTTTCAGTTTCTAAATTGATAAAAGAATAATAAAATGTGTTCTATGTAAAATATTTTTACAACGGAGAATTAAATGCATCACGTTGGGTTGAATAAACACCAAGTCTTCAATGTTTTATAGCAAATAGATGACCAAATGTGTGGAAGCAGGACACTGCACGTAGGACACAGCACAGCTTTTTATTGGGGAAGCAGGAAACACAATGTGTGAGATTTCAAATAGCTGCTAATGGAAAAGAGAAGTTTGAGAGGCAAGGCAGGGGACAAGAGCATTTCAAGTGGAAGCCCAGAAGAGAGAAGGGGAGAATGCTTGGAGAGTTATGTCAGGAGGTGAGAAAATCAAGGTACAATGATGAAGGCTCTTGCATTCATTTTCTAGTGCTGCTGTAACACATTATGACAAACATGGTGACTTGAAACAACATAAATTTATTCTCTGACAGTTCCGGAGGCTAGAACTCTGAAATCAAGGCATTGAGAAGACTGACTTTTTTCTGAGAGAATCTGTTTCATGCCTCTCTCCTAGAATGAGGCAGCCTCCAATAATCCTTGATATTCCTTGGCTTGTAGACCCATCACTCCATCTGTACCTCAGTCTTCGTACCACCTCCTCCTCTGTGTGTCTCTGTGTCTTCTCTTTTGTACATATATTATAAGGAAAAGTATCACTGGATTTAGAACCTACCCGAAATCCAGGATGATCTTATCTTGAGATCCTTAACTTAATTACATCTGCAAAGACCCTCTTCTAAGTAAGGTGACATTCACAGATTCTGGTGGACGTATCTTTGTGGAGCTGCAGTTTGACCCATTACATGCCTTTTGACAAGGCCTCAATGTGCCATTTTTACGTTTGTTATGTGGAAGGTGATACTGGTTGGTAGAGGATGGACGGATAATAAAGGCTTGAATTAATGAAGCAGGCTTGGAGAAGACAGCTGGATTTAAACAGAAATTTCTACAGTAAAATATACAGGATTGAGTGATTTCAGGTGGGCTGGAATGAGAGTGATCTTGGAGATGAGAAATTTGAGGTGCTTGTGAAACATTTAGGAATAAATATTTTGTAGTAGTGGCATAATCATGCCACTGCACTTTTCTGGGATGTGGAGTGAGATTCTGTCTCACAAAAGAAAGAAGAAAGAGAAAGAAAAGAAAGAGAAAAAGAAAGAAAAGAAAAAATAAGGGGGTCTCTGGGGTTCAGGAGAGAGTTTGTGTGGTGAGTTAGATGAGTGGCTCCCGGTGAACCATACCTGTGAGTATTCATGTCCCTTTCCCACTCTCAACTGGTGTTGCACTTGGCTATATAATTGGCTTTGACCAGTGGGACATTAACAAGTATTATACAGGCTTAATAGGCTCTTGCATATTGGACTTAGCCTCTTGCAACACCTGCTCTTGAAACTCAGCTGCCATATTGTAACGAAGGACAGGTTATCCTACTGGAAACAGAAGCCATGTAAAGAAGACCTGGAAAATGAGCTACAATGTGGAAAGAGGCCTCTTGGAGAAGAACTGAGTAGCCTCAGCCACAAGTCAGCACTGAGGCCCTAGATACATACAAGAGGCCTTCCTGCACCTTCGAGCATAGTCCAGCTGCCAGCTGAATGCAGCCACATGAGTGACTTCAGCCAATACCAAGTGAAAGACAAGAACCACCAGTTATCCTACAGAATTGTGAATAGGAAAATTGTTGTTTTAAGTAACCAAGCTTTCAGCTTCCCTTTACATATTTGATGATGCTCACTGGTCACACAGTAAAAGTCAGTAATATCTGTTTTAGGAGACGAATGATTAGGAGGCAAACTTAGGAAAAAGAAGTTAATTGGGCTTTGTTAATACCAAGTTGTGAGATGTTGGTAAGGGTGGGATGGAACCATGAGTAGATCAGAGGTTGGCCTGGCAGATGACTTTGGAGGAGTTATGTGTCTGCTCTAGATTTCAATGTAACCATTAGCAAAATGTGGCAAGTGTAGTATTAGATAAACTATAAGGTTCCATCCAGTACTAAAATGTAATGGGTCCCTTTTGGAATAACAAAAGTTATCTTTCCTGCCAGCCAATGTTTTGCATATTGAAAGTACTCAATAAATGCTAATTGGCCATGATAAAGAAATGAATACTTAGATTAGAAAGGAACCCTTTATTCTTGAAAAATGCAAATAGGACGACTCCTTTATCTTCTTTAATAAGAGGCTACTTGGACAATATTTACAGCTTGGTAGAGATGAGAAAGGGTAGATGGAGAAGCCTGCAGAGCCTCTTCCTTGCTCCGAGTGATCTGTCTTCACAGTATCATACTTTTCCAGGTGTGATAGTACCCTGGGGGGATTCTATTGACTGCACTGTATCTTCACAATGTCATACCCTTTCAGGTATGATAGCTTGTGCCTGAGGGGGCTCTATTGACTGCAGTTGTTGTCATAGAGTGTATTATAGATAGTTTTGATGGAATTAGCAGATAAGCAGAAGAGGGGCAGAATTACACAGAAAATTATTTGGAGCTATATTTCCTACGGTGAAATATATTTTTATTTTATTTACCAAGGGAACCCTTTCAAGGTTCCACATTGGGCCATTCTTTCCTAATGGGGCCTCTTCCATTATTTCCTAAAGGGACCTCTTCAAGTTTCCATATAGGACCAAGTATCTCCCTTTCATCCCTCCAGATCTTATATAGATCCTCCTGTGTCCCCCTCCTACTCTTTTCCCAGTGAGGATGAGCTATCAACAGGCTCCAATACCTTCTAGCTTATATCTGGTCACTGATAGGAGGGAGAGAAAAGAGTGAGTTCAAGCTATTATTAATATTTATTCCTAATATCCCTCCTTTGAAGTTAGCTTAAGCTGTTGATGCCTTTTTTTTGTTTTTGAGACAGAGTTTCACTCTGTTGCCCAGGCTGGAGTGCAGTGGCACGATCTTGGCTCACTGCAGCCTCCGCCTCCCAGGTTCAAGCAATTCTCCTGCCTCAACCTTTCAAGTAGCTGGGATTACAGGTGTGTGCCACCACACTCAGCTAATTTTTTGTCTTTTTAGTAGAGACAGGATTTCACCATGTTAGCGAGGGTTGCCTTGAACTCCTGACTCAAGTGATCTGCCCACCTTAGCCTCTCAAAGTGCTGGGATTACAGGCATGAGCCAACACACCTGGCCTGTTGATGCCGTTTGATGGGCTTTCACTGCTCCCCCTCAAGGCAGTACTCACTATCCAATCCTCCTTCCTTCCAAGTCCTAGTAACTTTTCCCTCCTTTCCCCTCATCTGTAGGAGTGGTAACTTCTCTACTGCTGTGAGTCCCAGGTTTCTTCACTATCCCTGTGGTTTACCTATATTCTACCTTTGTAATTGGGTCCTTTGTAAATTAATCTTCTTGGAATGTAATTTGAGTGTGCTGTTTCATTTTAGGACTGTGACTAATACACATACCATTCTGCAGATTGAGAGCGAAGATAAATGGCAGTGTGGTCACACCAACACATATCTTATTATCAGCCCTCCATCACAGCCCTCTGGACTATCTTATATGTGCTGTTTGTCACTTTCTCATTTTCTTCCCCCAACGATTAACTTAGTTAGTGACCTCAGATACCAAGCAGAGAACATGGCTACAGCCGACTCAAAACCAAGCCCAAAATGTTGAATTCACTTTTTTGGATTTCTCTTCTATTGCTTTCCCCATCCTTCCCAGTATTCTTCTCTATTCTCACTTCTCTTGGTACTGTAGACTGAGATCTTCAGTCAAAAGCACAGGTTTTTGTCTTGGTCTTCTTTTGTCCCCAGAGCGTGGAATATGATAAATGCTTAACAACTGCGTGTATAATGAATACATGGAAGATGGAATTAAGGAAGTGTCTTTATAAGCATTCTGTTTCTAGGAAGCCCAGGGTTGGTCTACTCTCCCTTCCCTGAGAAGCTCGTTGCTTCATTTCCATCAGATCTCTCCTCAGTGCTTTTCTTGTCTCCATACACAACACTGCTGCTCTATTATAACAAGTCTTGGGGTAGTAAATGTTCTTTGTTGTTGTTGTCTTATAACAGCTTTATTGACATATAACTTACATACCATACAATTCATTCAATTAAATGTGCAATTCAATGAATTTCAGCATATTCAGATTGTGCAACTATCACCACAATTTAGAACACTTTTATTACCCTCCCCCCCCAAAAACTCATACACATTAGCAGTCACCCCCTTCCTCTCCATCTAGAAAGTAATCTACTTTCTGTATGGATTTGTCTATTCTGGACATTTCCTATAAATGAAATTTTACAATATGTGGTCATTTGTGAGTGGCTTCTTCACTTTGCATGATATTTTTAAGCTTCTTTCAAGTAGTAGCACATATCAGTGCTTCATTCCATTTTATGGTTGAGTAATATTCCATTGTATGGATATATCACGTTTTATTTGTCTATTCCTCAACTGATGGACATTTAGATTGTTTCCACTGCATATCTGTAAATGTTTAACAATTAGCAGTCAATTTAAAAAACCCTGACACATAACATATGCTGTTTCCATGGTATAAACATTCCCATTGTGACTGATTGCAAGCTACATGATGTGACTGAACACAGAATTGGAAAGAGATTTTAAACTAGGCGATTGTGAGTCCTTATAAGCCAGTTTCAACATATCACTAACCGTCTTTACTGAGAGATCACTCAAGTGACCAGAGACGTGGCTACATGCAGTAAAGTTTCCATACACCATTACCTTAGCATAATAATAATAATAATAATAATATAAAAGTAATACAACAGCTAACATTTTCTGGGCACTTTTTATGTGCCAGGCATTATGCTAAACATTTTTTTTTCTTTTTAAATCTTGATCACCACTCACCTTCTTGGAAACCAGCAGCTCCAAATTACCAGAATTCTACGCTTGGTTTACTGTCTCTTAGCTGGTCTCCCTGCTGTTTATTAAATACTCCGAACTCTTCAGGACTTGCTTTCTCTACCTGGTAAACTCTTCTGGACAAGGAAGGATGACTGTACTGTGTTTTACACCCTTCCTCCATGTAATCTACCCCTGCCCCAGGTACATGAATTTGGTTAAAGTCATGAATTGCTCTCATAGGAAACTTTATTTGCTGTTTTCGGGGAAATGCAATTCCATTAAGATTTACTGAACACACACAAGGCGCTGGGCAGTGTTAGCAAGTCCCAAGAATCCTGGGAACCAACAATCCACAGTCATATCCCAGAAAAACAACCCTGCCTGTCTCTGAGGGTGAACGACACCCTCGATTCCTCGGAATCCGCTTCAGTTCGGATCCCTGCAAAACATCAACGCTACTATCTCGGGCTCCCACTGGGCTCCCCGCTGGGGCCTCCTTGAAACGCTAAAGGATTAAGCGGCGGTGAGTAGGAAGGCTTGGGGAGGTAAGGAAGCAAGAAGCGGGGAAGGAACAAGGTGCGCTTCCCTCTTCTAATCTTGTTCCAAGCAGGAGTCGTGTACCCAGGCGCCGATTCCAGTCGTCCAGAGACTCTTCCAGGAACCGCCTGGCAGCCTGGGCCGTGGACTTTGGCTGGTGTGGCGTCCGCTGCTCCCTCCTCCCCTCTCCTCCCTCCAGGCTCCGTGCCTCACTCAGGGGCGTGTCCTGCCCTACCTCCCTGTCACAGTGGTCCACTCATCCGGTTACAGCAGCAGTTCCAGCGGCAGCGGCGGCAGCCAGAACAGGAGCAGCGACAGCTTCGGTTTCCAGAACAGAAGCCGGGGCAGCGGCAGCAGCTCAGTGCCGGGCACCTGTGCGAAGCAGGAGTAGCAGGACCGGGGGTGGGGTCGGTGCCAGCCACTCTGAGCCAGAGAAGGAAGGGGCACCTCCCGGCCGTGATTCCACTGCTGGGAATAATCTCCAGGGAAGGTGGCACCGAACTGGGAATACTTACTGGTGGGGGGTAAACATGTACAAGAACAGCTAGAGGCCTCGCGGCAGGTAAACATTTGGCCCACGTGTAGACAGGCAAGGAAAGCTGTCTGGGACCATGGCAGCCTCCCTCCTGGACTTTGGGGAGGTGGAAACTTTCCTGGACAGGCACCCAGAGTTGTTTGAAGATTACTTGTTGCGGAAGGGGAAGCAAGAGATGGTTGAAAAGTGGCTGCAAAGGCACAGTCAGGGTCAGGGGGCTTTAGGTCCAAGGCCCTCTTTGGCTGGTACCAGCAGCTTGGCTCACAGCACCGGCAGAGGTGGCAGCACTGTTGGTGGTGGCACTGGACCAAATGCCTCTGCCCACAGCCAGCCTCTTCCTGGTGGTCGGGACTGTGGTGGGGTTCCCCTGAGTCCCAGCTGGGCCAGTGGCAGCAGGGGCGATGTGAACCTGCAGCGGAGAGCTTCTCAGAAAGAGCTAAGGAAGAATTTTGCCCGCTCCAAGGCCATCCACGTGAACAGGACCTACGATGAACAGGTGACCTCCCGGGCTCAGGAACCCCTGAGCAGTGTACGACGGAGGGCACTTCTCCGGAAGGCCAGCTCCTTGCCCCCAACCACAGCCCATATTCTTAGTGCGCTGCTGGAATCGAGAGTGAATCTGCCTCAGTATCCCCCTACAGCCATCGACTACAAGTGCCACCTGAAAAAACATAATGAACGTCAGTTCTTTCTGGAATTGGTCAAAGATATCTCCAATGACCTTGACCTCACCAGCCTGAGCTACAAGATTCTCATCTTTGTCTGCCTTATGGTGGACGCTGACCGCTGCTCTCTTTCCTGGTGGAAGGGGCAGCTGCTGGCAAGAAGAGTCTGGTCTCCAAATTCTTTGATGTGCATGCAGGAACCCCTCTGCTGCCTTGCAGCAGCACAGAGAACTCAAATGAGGTGCAGGTCCCCTGGGGCAAAGGCATCATTGGCTATGTCGGGGAGCATGGAGAAACAGTCAACATTCCTGATGCCTACCAGGTAGGACTTTGCATTGTCCCCTTCTCTCAGAGCCCCACTGGCTTGGGAGATAAGCCTTTGGTTACCATTTGGCATCCAGGAACACATTAATTTAGGCTCTTTACAACACAAATTTTGCTATCTAAATTCTTGAGTTCAGACTACTTAGACTGTTACAGCATCTTTGATGTGTTGGTCTTTTCTTAGCACCCAGTGACTTGTGGGAAATTCATGTATCACCCAATAACACCATGTGTTTCTCTGTCAAGACACTTTGTCTTTAACACTTTGACACTTTGGCTGGTCTGGCATCCACGGCTCCCTCCTCCTCTCTTTAAGATATCAATGTATGGTTTTAGTACCTATTTGTGAGTTGCTAGAAAAAGATGTGTGCTCCAGAATTCCAGTGTTAAGAGGAGCATTTTGGTGTCTTTGATGTCTTTTGGGGACCATAATGCATTTTCATTCTCTAATTCAATATTGGAAAGGGAACAAAGTGCCTAACTACTTCCCTGTTCCCTTCTCTGGATGAGAGTTGCATAGGTTGTAAGGTAAGGAAAAGAGAAGAGGAATGTCAGGGGAAAAATGGGTCTGTGACCCATTTGTGCCTTCTTAGTGTCTATTTTAACTGTTTCTGTTGTTGAGATTAGAAGGATTGGACAGATAGAGGGGCTAGTTATCTTTAGGCTTGAAGATAGCATTATCTGTAGTCAGCTTTGATAGGACTGAGCAAGTGGGTTTTTAGTTTCCAAAACAAACAAAAAATATTGATAATTAATTTAGCAACTCCAAAGCCAACAGCAGAGTAAACAAGTTAGTTTCAAGTGGAAAAGGAAACCCAACATGCTCTCATCTGGGTTTTCTGAGCCTTTCATTTTCACAGTGAGTTGAACTTGATATTAGACACTGGATCTGAAAAATAGTCAGTTTTAATTTCTTTAGTATTTATTCACTGGATGTGATGAAACTGGATGTTATTTTTTTATGAGACTTCTTCAGGGTTCATAAGAATTGAAAGTTCTCATCCTTGATTAGGAAATTTTGTAGTCATCTGGTAAGTGCTTCTTCCAGTGGTCTCAGCGAGCTACGTGTTTATCTAGAGTTTAGTTGCTGTTGCTGAGAATAGCAAAAAGAGTGGGAAGGACACTAAAGGTAAAATTTTATCTATTTCATCTGAACGTTGACAATTTTACATAGAAAACTGACTAGCTTGTACTAAAGCCAAGTTTCATATTTTTATGAGATATCCATAAACCTAACACTTTAATATTAAAGGATGTTTGTCAAAATAACATTTTGGTTAACCTTTTCTTATAGATTAAGTGCATTATTCATTATATCTTTCTTGAAGACTTTAAAAGTTGTAGGTGAAACAACCAATGAATGTTTTTCAACAAGTGTTTATTTCTCTACAATCCTAGAAAGCTATGGGAAGAAATATAAGCATTTAATAATTCATTTGTTTAAGATTCTATAAAAATTTTGTTACAAATTGTTTTTAGATAAATAAAACAATCACAATTTTTTTTCTTTCCTATTTTTTTCCACATCCTCACTGTATGCTTGGGCTAAAAAAAAAATCCCGTCCTAGTTCAGTAATACTTATTCTAGCCTGGGGTTGCAGCCTTTTCTCTTTATTGCCCTTATTTTAAAAATTCATCCCCCAGTTGATTTTCTTCCATTTCTATAGCTTTCATTTCTTACTGTCCTCTTTCAGGCCCTAACTTTTATTTCCTACTGTCCTTTCTTTAAGAGCATAATTCTCGGCCTCTTCAACAGCTAACTTGTCTTGCTGCTGTCTGGGATTGTGGCTGTAGGTGTCATCACAGGCAGAGGAAAGCAGGGTTTCAGCAGCTGCTGCTTCTTGTGGACTCTACCCTTATCCTGCAGAGTGGAAAGCAAAGTTGCCTTTTAATATTTTTGGAAGCTGACATTGGGAAAGAGGAGTTTTTTTCTTTCCCCCTAGAATAGTAATGATGGCCATAAAAGGGGACTGGGTTGTTGGGAGGATTGGCAAAAGACAGGTAGGGGAAAGGCACTATATGGGTGGGGAATTTACCCTTGGTTTACTTCCTTCCATTTCCATCTGGTTAGAAAGTTTCTCTTTTCTTCTTCTATTGGCTTCTTTTATGTATCTCTGTATTTTTAACTTGGTGTGGTTTTCTTCATTTTACTTATGCTACTCTTCTTAGATAAAGCTATTTTTTTTTCTTTATTTTGGTACACCACAATCATCAATGGTGTGACGTTGGGAAAATTTCTTTATCTCCCACAGCCTCAATTTCCTCATCCATAAAATGGGGACAATAATACCTACCGAGCAAAGATTATTTTTGTTTATCTCAATAAAATGAGATATTGTGTCCAAGACCCTGAAATAATTCCTGGGACATTGCAATTACCCAGGAAATGGTAACAGTTTATGAAGATAATGGTGGTATCTAGTTTGCTGGTGTTCTTTTTCTTTCTCTTTACCTTATTTTCAGTTGTTTTTCTCATTATCTGGAACTGAGATTGAAGTTGGCACATTTTGACCAGCCTCATCTTTTCTGTGCTCCACCTTAAATTAAATATTTTAGAACAAGCTTTACATTCAAGGAACATAAAAATATGTATCCTTCCATTCTCTACTTAAAATGTTCCTAAATGTGGTTGGTAACACCCTATCCTAGCCCATCAAAAGTTCTACACCTTGTTCCTCTTAGTAACACATGCAATATAAACTTTTCATAAGGCTGTCGTAGGGAATAATGTTGCCTCCTTCCCCCAGTTCTAGCATTTCTCCATCCTTTGCATTTTCTGGTGTTACAGATTTCTCTAAATGAAAACTGACAACCTTCCAAAATGCACATTCTCTTGTCAGGATGTTTTAATTTGTACCATATATGCAAGCATCTTGAAGTTTCTATGTAAATATGTAACCATCCTTCCTGATTTTTTGTTAACTACTATATTTTTAAGGTGTTTCTTGCTCGGCTTCAGATAATGTACTTTTTTTTCAGGAGGTAAGATTTTTTTATCACACAGAGTTTCCAAATTCAATCATTTGATAATTACATTGATGATCCTCTTGGGGGTTCCTAAGATGGGCAAGGGAAAGGCATTGAAGACACAAAATTATGATAATAAGCGTGGCATTCTGGAGTTAAGGGTAGAATATTTAATAAAATGCTGAAACTGAATAGAAGTTCTGACAGCCCAAAACCCCTCAGTTTATTTTATTATTTTTCATTACTTTTTTCAATTAGTCCTAAAAGACAGTTGAAATTAGGAAAAAAGTAAATTGCAAGTGAAAAAGAAATTCACTTTTAGGTATCCAGTCTGGATCATAGTGACTGCAGTTTACTTTTCCCCTCAAATAGTTATAAGTTATTTAACAGCCCACTTTCATATAGTAATGAAAAAATTGCGCTCAAGAGGTTGAAAATAAGAGCATTCAAGTAACAGGTGTTCTCTTTGAGATTATTCTAAGCATTCAGAATATAGCACTTTAAACATTCATAAAAATTGTGAGGTGAATTTTTGTTAGTGTTGTTAATGATAATACAGGTGTTTGATGGGCTCGAGTGTGAAAAGCAGCAGTATGTTTTGTTAGATGAACTAAGAAGAGGAAAGGGGATGACGCTGAAGGGTTACAGGTGTGCCTGCCTTTCAGAAGGCCTGATCTGTTTACACAACAGCTTCGTTTATTCATTAGCTCCAACAAACGTGCACAGAGACAGCCCATTATTCCCAAGGCTTTGGGTAGAGGGCCTTTGGGTATACAAAGGTGGCAGGATATGCTTCTGCTCTCCAAGGGTGTACAGTAGAGGGCCACGTATTGTCCACAAAAACTAGTACCAACCTATACAAACTAAATGATATTAGTCTTGGAGGAGTGTGGAGTCACTTTGTGACTGGGCTCATGATGAAAGACTTCATGGAGGAGATGCCATTCTAGCTATAAATAGGATTAGCTTTTCCAGTTGGAGATGGTTATGGGGTAGGGAGAAGTGATCCAAGTCCAACAGAATGGCTTCAGCAGAGACTCAGTGATGACCAAGCACAAAATATGTGCAAGGGAGAGTGAGTGGTTTAATATGGCCAAAATATTGCATATGTCATATAATTATTTGCAAAAGTAAGGTGAGGACAAAAGAAGAAAGGACATTGAACACTTAGCTAAAGAGTTTGAACTTCACCTAGAGTAGGCCATGGGGAGACACTAAAAACATCTGAGCATGGTCAAAGTGGTGTTTGCGTGGTGGCAGCAGCTGAATGGATTGAACAAGGAGAGGCTCAAAGCTGTGGAAATAATTAGGAGCCTACTGTGATGGTCTGGTGGAGCCATGATGAACAATTAAACTCAAGCAGGAACAGTGGGAATGTGCAGAACGAGACAGATGGGAGGTGGTCTGTGGGTGTGGATTTGGGCAAGGAAGAAGGGAGGGCAATGATGACTCAAATTCTAAACACAGGAGACATGAGGAAGTGTGATACCTTTATCCAGAACAGGGAGAGAAGCTGGGTTAAGGGGAAAGATTCTAAGTAGGGCCAGCTACATAATTTGTGGAGCCTAGGGCAAGATGATAAAGCAGGACTCTGGCTGGTGTTGAATAAGTTAGTCCTCCCTTCCCAAGAGTCTGTCCCCCAATTCACAGCAACCTCCACTCCGAGAGTCCTAAGGGATTGTAACCTCCAGGGTGGGGTGTTCTTAGTATCTGGATTGAGGGGTGGGCAAAGGGCCTCCGCTGAGTTGGCTGCCAGATGTGCCATGCTGCTGCCAGCTCTGGGTGAGGAGGACCACAGCCTTGCTGTTCCCTGAGATGGCATGGGGCATGAACCTGCCCCTTTCCAGACCCTCTCCTAGACCCCACCTAAGAGCAGAGTGCAATGGCAGACATGGGATGTGGGCCTCTCCCTCAACCCATGTGACCTGGTTGCTATGTCTGGTCTTAGGGCAGGAGTGAGACTGGGGAGGATGGATGGGACTAGGACACCAGGGAGCAGGGGATCAGGTGGCCAAGAACCAGTCCTGCGCAGACAGTGGGGAGGGGAGACTGCATGTGAACCAAGGTTTTGGACTCCGGGGCTCATACTCCTTTGTTCCATTGGATTTCACTTACAAAGCACAAATTCAATGATAAAATGTATTAAGAATCTCATAGCACATAGCATTAAACCTCAAGCAGGAGTCTTTCATGCCATTGCACTGGTCACATGCTCATGGAGCGGGCCCTGGTTTTGAGTCATATGGAGTCTAAGGTGGAGATCCAGCCAGTCTTATCTACTGCAGCCCTCCATGAGGCCTCAGCACCATCCTAATTGAATCACATGCTGTTTACAAATGCCTGGATACTGCTTTTCTATTCCTGCATTTTGCATCCTTTCTGCCAGGACTACTTCTTCTCCATCTTTGCTCATTTAGAACCTGCTTGCCTTCTCATGATATGAGAAGGGAGAGCTGAGTGCCTTATCCTTGAAGAGAGCAGTTGGAAAACAACACAAAAATTATACACCAAGTTGTATTTAAGAATGCATTGTAATATGCTGATATGTATTTATTATATATATTCCTAATAATATGAATAATGATATTTAATACTTCATTGAATTTCAGTTTTCATTTTAGAATAATCTCCATTGAAAGAATCACATTGAAAGTGTTTGCCTCAGATGGAATTAATTTTAGGTGTCTAGAAAATTCAGCAATGAGAGTGCTTCATTCCCTGATGAGCCAGTGCTGACAGATATGGTCTACACTCTTGTGACTGAGTTGCTGAGATTTGTCTAAAAAGGCAGATGTTGATCTTATTCCAGCACTGGTATTATAAAGGAGTTTCATGAAATCTTATTTCAGCTTTGCACATGGTGTTAAAAAAAAATTCCCCCAAGCCCACAAATATGTTCACTAGCCCAGAACCAGAATTGATTTTGTGTTTGAAGTAGGAAACATTGCTATTTCAGCCTCTCTTCCTGACAGACACATGATCATGATAAACGCAAGGACAAATTGCATTTGCTGCTTTGTACGTGAGGATAGATTACAGAAAGGCACAGTTCCTACAGAATCATGAAGAGGTAATTTAAGGTTAACTAATTTTTTTCCCAACCCATAAGCTAAATGTTTACTAATCTGACCAATTTATTTTGGTTCTTGAGGTTTGGGTCACCTGTTTATCGACAAGGCTGGCTTAATATGGAAGTTAGGGTTTCATGTTGAATATAGTGTTGAAGAGTCATACAAACTTTCCTCTGAAACAGCTTTGAGTTGTTTTATAGGAAAGTCAACAAGATCCTTGAGGTACGTTGCTTGCTGCTTATTTTAAGGGTAATATTTTGCAATGTAACCACATTCTTTTGGAAAGTGAAATTTGAATCAAAAAAGGCAGTTTAATCATAGAAGAGTGGGTTAAGTTGCTAATATTTTAGAAGTTTCAGTTCCTGGTCATTTATAGGCATTGAGGCTAAATTTATTTATTCATTTATTTGGATTAAAATAGTAAAAAAGGGAAAAGTGGTTTCAAATGTTGATGATAAATTATGTTTCCTTTCATAAAATATAGCTTTAGGCTGTTGCAAATTCAGGACAAGAAATCGTTTTTACCTGAAGAAAAAAAGGGAGGAAACTATAGAGTGTCAATTTTTTTTTAGAGACAGGATCTTACAACGTTGCCCAGGCTGAACTCAAACTCCTGGGCTTAACTGATCCTCCCACCTCAGCCACATGACTAGCTGGGACTATAAATGTGTGCCACTGAGCCCAACAGGGTGTCTACTTTTTTTTTTTTTAACATGGTAACAAATTGCATTTGCTGCTTTGTACATGAAGCTTCACTATGGATGAATAGTAACTTCATTTATGGAGTACTAACTCTGAGCTAGGCAGCTCATAAGCAAGCATTGTCTCTTTTTAATCCTCTCAATAGTCCCCTGTTACCACCCCCATTTTACAAAAAGAGAAACTGAGGCTTGGACAGGTTATGTAATTTGCTTAAAGTAAGTCAGTTGGTAAGTGAGGGAGCTGACTCCCTTATTCTCTTCAAGTTATTCTGTTTATTCTTGAGATTCTATATCCCCGAAGACACTCCATAAAAGATAACCTTGGCCAAACACACCTACAGTCAAGAGGTGGCTCTGGTCTAGTTTGTGAAACCTGTTCTCTGCACAACCTCATTAAGTCCATTTGCTTGAGAATTGAATTCTTAGGCTACTAATAATATTGTTAAACTGTAAAAGGCTCAGAGTGTGACAGAACATGCTTTAGATTTACAGTCAGGAATGGTGGTTCTATTTCTAGTTCTGCCTTAGTTTTTTAGTTGTAATATAGAGATAATATGTCCAGACATGTCTACCCGATAGAATTTGGTAAGCCTCTAATCATCAAACCTAATCATTAGACTGCAATGATATAATGGAAAAGCATTTTCAAATGGATAAAGTCAGAAATGTAAGGCCTTATTAACATTTTAAAATACACAGTCCAGCAGGCTTTATTCACAGTGTTGTCTCTGGGAAAAACTTTGAACATAATAGGAGACTTTTGATCTAAAAATGTGGTAGTACCTCTATCGACTATATTTCCAAATTTTCTGTATTTTTGATGTTCTGGCATTTGAGGCCTCTGACCCTGGAGAGATTGTCCCTCCCAGGACTAGCTAATTTCTAGAGAGAGTGAAGAACACCCTTTCGAAGGTACCCTTGATATATAAATCAGCCAATACAGAACCCACTCCCCTAACTTTCTACTTTATCAAACTCTCATATATCCAGACAATATTCTCCTTGCCCTAAATCACCCAGGGCCAGGTACCCAACACCTAGAGACCACTCCTGTAGCCCATAGTTTGCCAAAATTATTCAAACTAGCCAATCCTAAACTTACTCAGCTACCTACCCTCTCTCACCCATCCTTCCCTGAAGACCCCAGTAAAGGTTCCCCATGCTCTGCCTCCACTTCTGCCTCTGGACTGACCCTGGCCCTTCGCTATATGGCCCTGCACAGTGTGCTGTGCCTCCTGTTTCTAGGGTCTGTGAGTATGAACTTTCTTCATGACAGTCATTTCTGTGTTTGCTTCACCATACCCGATTAAAACAAATCCCAGGTACATTTTAACATAGTACCACACATACACAATGCCTTAAACACAAGAAACAATTACTCTAAAATGTAAAGTGATCAAATGCTTTAAATGAACATTATGCTGTCAGGATTTAGAGGCCATAATAAATATTCTGCCTTTGACAAGCACAGATATGTTAAATTTCTTGTTATAATTGATCAACATGCCTATTTTTCTAGTACAAAGTGCAATTTCAAAAGTATACATGGGATCTCTGTAGAATAAATCCCCATATGAAGTTTCCAAGTTGATGATTTGTAGTTTTATTGTCAAAATACCAAGAATTTTTTTTAAATGATGGTATTTGGATCAAGCACTTGTAAACTAAATCAATTCTAGCAGCTGCCATTAAAGAATAAATGAACGGTAAATCTTTTCATGCTTGTAATCAAGGTCTAATAATTTATTAGGCTAAGTATATCTATGACACCATTTTATTTTAGATGTGTTGACTCTTCCTTCGATATAAGCATCAAAGATAGGCTTTCTTTATGTTTTCGTGTTTGGAAATGATGGTACTTTTAATGCTAGCATTATCTTTTTTGCATTTATGTTGTATGTACTACTTTATCAGATTACCAGAATGTTTTAACCTTTGCTTTTTTCACTTAAAAAATTAGCTAGTACTCCTTTTTCATTTAAATGGTTGTGCACAGTTTAATGAGCTAACAGTTTTTATGGGTATTTAGCAACTTAATGTGCATTATTACATATTTAAAGTTTTAATAACAGCTGTAATGACATTAAGAACTGTAGGCTTGGGACATTGTGGGAAAGATTATCCCAGGGTTGCTAAAGAAACCAGTCCGACTTTTTGTTCTTTTCTGAATAAAGTCTTCTGGAAAAGTAAAGCTCTAATCCGCTCTCTCTAATGGCCACCCTTATGGATACTCACACTACCCTGTTAGCCTCTTCTTCCTTTTGCTTCCAAAGAACCACTAAGTGAGAGGGTACATACTCTGTTACTCTGTGCAGCTGCTAAGGTGGCTTCTTTTTTTTTCTGTCTTCAGGTATGTGAGACTGGAGTCAGATACTTCCCTAACTTCCTCATTTGGGCACTGGCTTTGAAAGCCCAAGACAGCCATAGCCATAGCAACTCCTTTTTATCATAACCCTGAGATTATCATGCAGAGAAGCAAAGAGGAGAGGAACCAGTGGCAGCAAATGTGCCATGAATTAACCAAGCAGGGAGAGGATCAGCTGGGAGTTGAGGCATCTCTCCCCCTCTCTCCTTTGCCATTCATTTTTAAAAATGAATGAACAAGAAGAACAGCCTCTGATTTGGTCCTTTATTTTACTCATGCCTGCTGTGAATAGACAGAAAGGAGCTTTAATATATAAAGGGCAGGAAAACATTTTCTACCTCTGACTTAACCAAATTGAGATAATCTGCTGTGCTAAATTAAGGAACAAAAAGGTCAACTGGGGAAAGAAAAGCTACTGTCATTATAAGAATGTTTCATACTTAAGACTTTGGGTTCCTGTTGAAGAAAAAACTAATTTTGTTCTTTAGAAATAGCCTCAGAAGAATCAGGATGAACCATTCCTGCAGGTAGTCATATAGCAATATTAATCATTTCTTGTGACTACCTTGTGGGTTTATATATTTAATGAAGAATTGCATGGAAATAATTTAATGCAGAATTATATGGAAAGATATGAAGGTATAACATGGAATAGATATACTTTCTCACTACTGAGTGAAGTTAAACTTTGCTTCTTAGCCACCTCCTCTCTTTACTCTTCCCTTTTGATTGACCCCTGTGCTTACATTCTAACTTAGCACCTACCACGGGATCTGGCATAGAGTAGATGCTTGGTAGATCATGTTTGAGTAAGTGGAAGAGCCTTTATTTTGTCTCAAGACTGACACACACTGATGAAACCATTATGTGGGTTAGATTTCTCAACAGGGGTATTATTGGCATGTTGGACAGATAATCCTTTGTTGTAGGGAGGCTGACCTGTGCATTGTAGGATGGTTGTTTAGTAGCATCCCTCACCTTTCTCCACTAGCTACTTGCCTAGTCTGGACAATTTAAAAAGTCCCCAGACATTGTCAAATATCCTCTGGAGACAAAATCACCGCCCGCTCCCAACCAGACGTAGAACAATTTGCAAGAACCATATACCTCCTTAAGAATAGTCACAACTTCTCCAGCCTGGCCAACATGGTGAAACTTCGCCTCTAGTAAAAATACAAAAAAGTACTGAAGTGTGGTGGCACGCACATGTAGTCCCAGCTTCTCGAGAGGCTGAGGCAGGAGAATCCCTCAAACCTGGGAGGCAGAGGTTACAGTGAGCCAAGATCACACCACTGCACTCCAGCCTGGGTAACAGAGTGAGACTCTGTCTCAAATAAAAGGAATATTTACAATAGCTTACGTAACAATTCCAGTTATCTTAAGAAAAATTTTATGGGTGTATGCAAAGATTTGTCTATATGAGTACTTGTTGTAGTATTATTTATAATAATAATAATACTAAATTATCAATCCAAACATTCAACTAGAGGGTTGGATGAATAAATTATGGTATGTTATAAAAGGGAATATTTAATCATAGGAAATTGGTCACAGAATACTTAAGTGAACAAAGTGTATTCAACAGAGTCTCAGTTTTCTTAAAAATAAAAACAGAAGCATAAGGAAAATGGTAGAGTGCATCATTTTCAGAGTCAGACTGAATTTGAGTCCCAGTTTCACCATATCAAAGAGCTGTGTCATATTTTACTTCTCTAGTTGCTAGTTTCTGCAATCCTAAAAATGAGGATAACGATACCTACTGTCTTAAGAGGTTGTCAGGATTAAGCCTGAAAAGTGCTTAACACTGTCACTTTGGGCTCAGTAAAAAGTACTTAGAATATCGCACGGTGAAAGGGTGGCAGTCAATATGCCAAAACCTTGATAGAGGTAATCTCTGAGTGGTGGGCTTATAAGTAATTTTTCTCTTCTCTTTTTGTTTTATTTTTTCCATGTATTTGCTAATTAATACTTAAAGAAAACATATTTGCTTTCTCAGATACCCTTCCAAAGCTCACTAATAATAATAAATTATTATTATTATTATTATTAATAATAAAATTATTTTTATTAATTTTATATAATATAGTAATAAAATAATATAATTAAAAATTATTAATAATTTATAATAATAATAATAATTATTATTACTGTTACCCTCCGTCTTAAGCAGAGCCCAGGGTATGGGTATATGGTATGGGGAGAGTCAACGTCTCAGAGTGGGGGGCTACTACTGTGTAGCACACAGAAGTGACACAATGGAAGCTCATTTCTCACTCTTCTGAGGCTCAGCACAGGTCTTCCTGATTGATGGGTGGCTCTCCTCCAAGAGAGGATTCTTTCCTTCCTGAGCCTCCACACCCTAAGCACGGGGCTTCCAAGGGTGCTCTCGGCATTAACAGCCAATCAACAGATGAGGGAGGAGACAGGGAGAAATGGCAAATGAAATGAGAGATTTTCCTGTCCTGTCAGGAGGTGACACACGTTTTCTGCTCATATGTCATTGTCTTTCTAGACTCTAGAACTCAGGGATGTGGCCATAGCCAACTGCAGGGAGTCTGGCAAATGTAGCTTCACCCTGACCCAGAGGGGTCCCAGCCCCAATCTCATCCTGTCACTGCATGCCACCAAGGTTCAGGGCCTTCAAGTGGTGAGCATCCTCTCCAGCAGGTCCTCATGATTTTCACAGGCCTATGCCTGTGTGCATGATTAACTGCCCATAACAAAATCTGAGCGGGGAAACCCAGTTAGGTTTGGGGAAAGGGATCAGAATAGCACAGGGAGATGATTCTTCCTGTTACATTTTTTGCTGTTCAGAATGGATTGGAGACTAGGACTCTGGGGAATAGGACACTGGAGGTAGGAAATTTGCTAATGAGATTGTTTCCTCTAAGCTCTGAGGATTACAAGGTTAAGAATTGGGAACAGACCCAGCTACATAATTTATAGGACTCAACGAAAAATGAAAACAGAGGTCTTTCTGGGGACAGGGGAAGTCAATCTCCCCTTCCCCCAGGCCAGCCCCTACAGATGAGCAAGCCCCAAAAGATGACAGTCTCTGTGCCTGAATGAGCTTGCTATCTGATCAGGGGTGGACAGGAGGCCCCCAAAGAGTCACTTACTGAACGTGCCATGGTGCTACCAGCCTGGGGTGGGGACATTCAAGGATGGCCAGGGCCTTGCCCCACTCTGAGACACTGACTCTCCCTGTACCTGTACCCTGGGCCCTGCTAGAGATGGAGAACAACAGTAGAACACAGGTACCTCTGTTCACTGACCCTGTTGCAGCCCTGAGTAGAACAAGGCAGGGGTCATGGAGCTGGGACAGAAGGCAGAGGCTGAGAACCCATCTGGAGGCTGGACTGTATGTGAACCCCTGGGGTGTGCTCCATCAGACCTCATATACAAAGTACAAATTCCAAAATAAAATTATTAAGAATTTCAAGATAAAGACTGTAGTGCATTAAACTTCAAGGGTGGGTGTGGGATCTCTTCTTGGCATAGGGCCCTGGGTGACTGACTGAACTAGATGGAGGCTCATGTAGCCAGCCTGGGATGAGGCCTAGACTATGACTTTGTCAAGGTAAACAATGAGGATGGTACACTCTCCATGGAAGTTCATCCTTTTTTTCCACTAACTTCCATAGTAATTTGTCTGTATGACTCTTGTTATTTATCCCACTTTTGGTTGCTTTAATTTTGGCTCATCTGTCTTTCTCTCCATTAGACTGTGAGCTCCTTGAAGGCAGATGCTATGATTTTCTTGGCTTTGTAGCACTCCCTGTGTTTGGCACAGTACCTAGCACGTAGTAGGTCATAGTAGGTAGATACTTAATAAAAATGTTATATGTTATATGAATAAATGAGGAAAAGGAATTGTATTAGTCTGTTTTCATGCTGCTGATAAAGACATTCCCAAGACTGGGAAGAAACAGAGGTTTAATGGACTCACAGTTCCATGTGACTGAGGAGGCCTCACAGTCATGCAGAAGGCAAGAAGGAGCAAGTCACATCTTACATGGAGGGTGGCAGGCAAAGAGAGAGCTTGTGCAGGGAAACTCCCATTTTTAAAACCATCAGATCTTGGGAGACTCATTCACTATCACAAGAACAGCACAGGAAAGATTCGCCCCCATAATTCAATCACCAGATTCCTTCCACAACACACGGGAATTATGGGAGTTACAATTCAAAATGAGATTTGGGTGGGAACACAGCCAAACCATATCAGGAATATAATGAAAAATTCAGTCACAAGGGTAAGTGGCCTAAATACCAGTACTGGGTTACAAAGTCAGATTAGGACCAGGAGGTTTAACTAATAATGCTGAACTAGGGTACTGATAGGCTAACGGTCCTTGCATTTTCTCATACATAAGGATAGGACAGGTTCCTTGGTCAATTGGTCAGGTGCAGGGCTATCATGGTCCAGGCTGTGACTGTTGGAGAGATGAGAGTTCAGGAGACCAGGAAATTCGTCTATTAGCAGCAGAGAAGAGGAATGAACAAGGTTGGGGAGGATGGAGCAGAGAAAGATATCAACTATGACTCCAGTGGTGATGATGGAGTTAATAATGGCAATGTTGGAGAAAAGAAAATGTATTCTGTGTTTCATATGTTTATTTAAATGACTGTGGTGATATCTTTTAGGCAAAGCAGAATGATTTGCTACGGAGGTATAAAAGGTCAGACTGGGAGCTCTCTGATGTAAGGATAGTAACTTGAAGCACATTAATGTATATAAAGAGCCAGAACTCAGCCTTTGATGAAAGCAAATGCTCTGCCACCACCACCACTTCTGCCTTCCCCTGAAAAACCAAGAGCACAGAATATTTATGTTTTTCTAGTCTGTAGTTATGTACTTGTTTCCGGGAAGTATCCTTCAAGGTTTTCAGATTTGTTTTAGGACTCAAGATATTTTTATTTGGATTATCTACCATTACCCTAGAAAATATTTAACTCCTACAATTCTGCTAAAGTCATCTGAGACCAGTTTTGTTAAACAGCTAAATGGCATTTCCAAAGACAGTGATCACAACAGTTAATGCTCCAAAGCTCAAAGGAATAGTTAAATGCATTTGTAACATGCTTCGGAGTTCCCTGAACTGCTGGCTACCTCAACATCTCCTCTTTTCTCTTTGTCTTTCTGTGTTTTGCCTCCTCTTTCCATTTATTTGTTATGTCCTCCTCATTTCTTCTTTTTGGACATCCCACACCTGCCATTCCTTTTGTGTAATGTTTTCACTTGGCCTGTCCCAGTTTTCCCCTTCTCCCTCCTCCTTTCCTTCACCTTGCCTCTCTTTCTCTTCATTCTCTTTTTCTCTTTCTTAATCCCCTTCTTGCCTGCTATGACCTTACTGACCTTAATATCAAACTGATATAATATGAAAATAAGTATTTGTTCCCAGTTCCCAGTTTTTAATTTTACAATCAAATTTTTAAATCTCATAGGCCTCCTTCATAAAACAATTGTTTCTTTTTACTCCCATGTGCCCTGTGATTGTATCCTATTTTTTTTTAACATTTTAAAATCATATACATGAAATATTTGTTTTTCTTTTAAATACACAGAGTTCAATTACATTTTAAACTGTTACCCCACATGGCCCTTGGTTGTAATTCGTTTTCTATATTGCAATGTCTTGCAATGTAAAAAGGACCTTGCCTTTCCACTCTAAGTAGAACAAGAAACAGGGAAATTTGTATTTAAACACTTGGTATACAACATCCAGGCTTTTATTAAAATGAGAACAATGATAAATATTCTCTCTTTCATATATTTCTTAGCCTGATCTACCAGGAACTCTTAGCAACAGCAACGCAGAGGTACCATGCCAGCAATTCTCAGACTCATTGATTGTTTGAGGTCTTGTCTCTGTTAACCTAGAGTTCCTGATGGTGAATGTTCCCTGCAGGACTTTTCTTTGTATACAGAAAAGAAATATTTTCCATCTTCCTGAATCCACCAGGAAGAATGTGGGATAATCACCTTTGTTATTCTATTTCTTTTCCCTCAATATCTTAATGCTCCAAAACTTGCTTAGTCATTTGTAAAATTCAGCTACAGGACTTGCTGGTGCCCTTCTGCGACAAGTCGTCAAAGAGAAAGTCAACCATGCTTTGTCAACTGTGTAGCTGTTTCTGAGAGCTGACTTTTTTTCCTTGACTAAAAACCACGCAGAACCTTCATATCTGCATTTTTTTTCGTTATTTTTAGCAGAACACAATCCCTGGGCCTGTATGTGGAAGTGTATTTAAAAAAATATCACACCAGCTTTATTAAAGATACTTTTTTTCTTTTCCTAGATAAAGGAACCAATTTATTACGAATGATTTCTTATTCTCAAATTTTCTGTAAATGTACAAAGCTAAATCATAAGGCCAGTTTTTCAGTATTTGAAGTAGAAAACCATGAACAAAGGAGCATCAGATGACTTTCTCTTTCTGTCTTTTCCTGCAGGGCTGTCACCTTTAATAACCACTATTTGCCTAAGGAGATGTGTACAGTAAAATAATCATGATAATAATAATTGTTATTACAATAGAAATACTAGTTGGCCCATTATTGATTTTCTCCTTGTAGAAATTCCACCTATAAATTCCTTAGTCAACATATTTGGAACTAAAAGTAATGTTTTCATATTTGAATATGACTCTGAGCCTGGCACTTTAAAGATAAAAAGCTAGGTCGTTCTTTGATTCCTTTTTTTAATTCACCTCCCATATTAAGTCCATCAGAAGGGCCTTTTGATTTATTTGTAAAACAATCTCAAATCTGTTCACTTTTCTCTGACTCTACTACCACAACTCTTACATATGCCACTGGCACTTTCAGTGCCAGTATCAAAGTCATAGTCAAATTTGGAATGTTAAGATTACATTCAAATATTGGTTATTCAAATGTTCAATATTTAAATATTCAAATATCAGATATTTAAATATTCAAATATTGGTTATTAAGATCATCATAATAACCTTTTGAGAAAAGTAGAGTAGGTGCTATCCTTTCCCCTTCATAGATTAGGAAACAGGCACTGAGAAATTAGGTCGTCTTCCTGAGCCACAAGGCCACAGTGTTAGGGGGAAGGACTCTGTGTTCCTCTCCCACTGTTCCTCCCACTCTTGAGTTTTGAGAGGACTCAATACATACCTTCTCTCTTCCCTACCCTGAACCAATTGCCATGAAGAAAAAAGACAAAAAGAAATGCATATGGTACATCAAAATATCACATTTATGGCTTATGAAACAGATATTGGGTATGGGCTTATATTTATAAGCATGTATAATTCTCAGCTCCAGAATTAGATAAACCTACCCTCCCAAGCACAGAAAATGCTGGGTGCCCACAGTCCTCCCCATGCATGGGGCCTGTCCCTTTGGAAATTATAACATGAAGGAACTGAAGCCATGCTCTTTGGGGGATGGCCTGATTCCCAAAGATTAAAGAGAGGAAGGAGCTAGGTTGTGCATGCCTTGTTAGTCTCCCTGATTCTCTAGTTAAATACCTCACCTTATCTTTCTGGGGAGGAGTAAGGAATGGGACCAAAGGCTGAAGGGGTTAAGAGAAGCCTCTCCTCATGGAAAACAGAAAGGGGGAATATTGTTCCTCCTCTCACATATGCCACACCACCTCTCAAACAGGTGGTTCTACCTGAAACATTGAGAGAACTCTTTCTTTCATGCCACACCCCTGTCCCAGTACTCTCTTGCCTCTGCAAGAGATATCTTCTTATCCTCAGTTGCCCAAGCCAGAACCCTAGGTGTTACCTTTAATTCCTTCCTTTCATTCATCTACCGTATTAGATTCATCAGAAGGTTCTTCTAATTTACTCCACAAAACAATCTCAAATCTGTTCATTTTTCTCCAACTCTACTACCACAGCTCTGACTCAAGTAACCATTATCTTTCACCCATATTATTGAAACTGCTTCCTCACTGTTATGTTTACTTCTCTCTGCAACCATTTCTCATATAGAATGCTCATGAGCAAAAGGAGTTCGTCCTGGGTAAGCAGAGGATAGAAAGGTAGAGCCAGATTATTCAAGGGCCTTGTTACCTTAGCCACCTTCGGTTTGAAGACAGTGAGCTGTGGAAGGCCTGGGAGCAAGAGGGGACATAGATGTGGGCTGCCCTGCACTCATCACCTATGGGAATGCTAGCAGATGACCTGGCCTTTCTGGCCCTCAGAATCTCCATATATGACACAGGAGGGTTAGGAAAATGACTTCTAAGATTCTCCCAGCTCTAAAATTCCATGTTAATTATGAAAACACAGAGGAGAAACCTTACAAAATAATTCTGCCAAAAATTTTAAGTTAATAGTTTTGTAGCAAGTTATTCTTGGTATTGAATGAGGCTCATGTCTGATCTGCTCATAGTGTGACCAGTGGCTGCCCCATGATGTTACCAGAGGGGCAGCCACTGGTCACACTATGCCACCTGACTGAAAGTATAGATGAGGTGACTTGTAACAAAGCTCTGTTTGTGTAACAGCATGCCGTTTTATGTATCTTTAGGATAGCTGGAGAAAAGCCATTCCTTGATACTGCCACTGGGTGATAATTTTTCTTTTTTTTTTTTTTTTTTTTTTAAACAGACTCTGGCTCTGTCACCCAGGCTGTAGTGCAGTGGAATGACCTTGGCTCACTGCAACCTCCGCCTCCTGGGTTCAAGCTATTCTCCTACCTCAGCCTCCCGGGTAACTGGGAATACAGTCATGTGCCACCACACATGGCTAATTTTTTGTATTTTTAGTAGAGACAGGGCTGCACTGTGTGGGGCAGGCTGGTCTTGAACTCCTAACCTCAAGTGAGCCACCCACCTGAGCCTCCCAAAGTGTTGGGATTATAGGCATGAGCCACCATGCCCAGCCTTGGGTGATATCTTAAGAAAGAAATTATCTGGGGCCAAGTTTGTTTCTGGGTCTTCCCATCAACTGCAATAAAGGATATTGCCAGCTATCGTGTCATAGGATCTGAGACCTTTTGTGTCCAAGTAAAAAAAAAATCACAGAAAGTTTTTCTGCATAATTATTCATCTAAGAACACATAATAAGTCTATAGGAATAAGATAGGCCCTAGACATAGGAATAGTGGACAAAAGATACATGCCTCAAACTAACAACTTCACAACCTATAATTCTTTTATAGTTGTACGCCCCTCAAGACTTCTGGCTTTTCCAATTCTAAGAGTCTCCAGACATCTCTGAGGACCCATCAGCAGTGAACAAGTTAATTAGTAGTTAACACTAACAGAAATAAATTGACCCCTTGATACGAGCAATAATGGGACCCAAGATAGGTTCATTGACCGAGAACAGTAAAGAAAAGCTACAAGAGAACTCAGGATGAACTGACTAGCTCAGCTTTGCCAAAAGCCAACCATGTTTAAGTCAGGCCTGCCTGACTTGAAAGGGGCAATCAACAGCCTTTCTTGACCTTCTATCTACCATCTCACCTTTTAACTCTATGATTTTATCATTCTGAAGTTCTGACCCCAGTTCTTCAATTATAAAAACAAACAAACAAGAAACCTAAGTAGAAAGGAAGTATTGATGGTTACAATGCAGAGATCAGCTACTTTCCCAATGTTACATTTCTATAATTTCTTAGACAACCTACTCCATGATTGTTTCACATGGTAAGATTTATTTTAAATTTTTCCAAAAAGTGAACTAAATTCAACATTATAATAACATAAGGCTTCTGGTGGTAAGACTTCATCCATACATTTTATAGTCCTCAAAGGATCAGCTGCAAAAAATTCATTTTTCAATTAACACACAGGAGAAGAGCTCATATCCACTATATCAACCAACCCGCCTCCCCCAAAATTAATAGTAATAGCTAATATTTATTGAGAATATGCTTTGCACTAGGCACTGTGGTAAGATTTAGTTATTTCATTTAATCCTCACAAGGTTCTGTGAGATAGACACCATTACTTCCTACAATTTTCATGTGAGAAAGTTTAGTAAACTTGCCCAAGTTTATACAACTAGTAAGAGGCAGAGCCCAGATGCAAACTATTGTCCAGCTCTGCTAAGCTTCTACAGTTTTACCACTATGGGAACTATTAAGGATTACACTCAGGTTCTGTTCACATGTTCAAGGCTGGATTCCTGTCCATGAAAGAAGGCTCTTGACCGAATATGAAGTTCAAAAATCTGTTAGAATGCCTTCCAGAAGCTGTGTTTTTGTTTTGTTTTGTATTTTTGAGACGGAGTCTCACTCTATCACCCAGGCTGGAGTGCAGTGGTGCAGTCTCAGCTCACTGCAACCTCTGCTGCCCGGGTTCAAGCAATTCTCCTGCCTCAGCCTCCCAAGTAGCTGAAATCACAGGCGCCTGCCACCACGTCTGGCTAATTTTTGTATTTTTAGTAGAGACGGGGTTTCACCATCTTGGCCAGGCTGGTCTTGAACTCCTGACCTCGTGATCCACTGGTCTCGGCCTCCCAAAGCAGAAGCTGTTTTAGCCATTCACATCCATTGACATAAGGTAACTGATTATTTTTGTGCAAAGATCCCAACAATTTTGTCAGGTTTGGAGAGTCTGGGACAAGATGCCTCAGGAAACTTCATGGTTTGCAATATAATTCATTAATGCCTGTGAAGGCGATACTACTACTACTGACAGTAGTAATAGATAATGCTTATTAGAAGCTTTCTTAATCTCCCCAAGGTCACACAGCTATTAAGTCGGAGAGCCAGGGCTTGAACCCATGTTGTTGGAGCCACAGTGTATACTTTCAACCACTACAACCTGCTATCTCCGGTGTGGTGTGTAAACAATGAGTGGAGGTCTATTCAACAACATCTTTCACAATGCCCTTTACTAAAGTCATGAGACAGTGTTGACAAGGGCTAAACAGTATTTCTGGAAGCTATGGTGTGGGTATGCAAAATGGATAGTTTCTTTAAATATGAAAGGCTTTTATTTTTCGTCACAACTGATCAGTACCAAAACCTGCAGGGAAGAAATCTATTTATATTACTAGGAATTAACTGGAGGATATAGTTAACAGATTTCCTACGACATTTTAGAGAATTTTCAAGGCAGAGTTGCTCTATGCAGATCTTACATTTGTATTTATCCATTGTAAAGCAAGAGATGTACAATTTGTCTCTGAGAAAAAACTCTAGTGTATACAAGCAACTTATTCTAGAAAATAAATGCTGCACATTTCTCTTTACTGTGAAACTTTTTGTAAACTCTAGGTGACTTGTAAGTAAGGCACTGAAGTTACAGCCATACCAGTGATCTATTGGTTCAATAGCTTTTTGCTCTTTGGCTACAGGGAATGTCCTTTGGGGGCATTTATTGCCTTAGTCATGGATTGGTTTGATTGCTGGGGCTAGACACCTACTGAAGCAATCAAAAATAATAAGTGGAGTGGGGCATAGCGTCCCAGAAAAAAACATCTAGGGACAGGATTTGGGAAATGGAGAGTTTCTAATGCTTCTTCTAGCCTGATTCCTGTTCTGTATTCTGAATGCGGTGATAAGTTTGTGTAGCACTTTATGATTTACAAAATGCTTCACCATACACTGTCTAATTCATCCTTGCTGCTCTGAAAGGTAAGAATTACTATCATCATTTAGAGGGTAAAGAAGCAGTCTGAGAGAAGTTAAATGGCTCAGAGTTTTGGAGCTGGGTGGGGGATTCAGGACTTGCGGCATCACGTGCAGTGTTTGATATACCTCCCAAGAACTTTCTATGTGACCGTGATCATGAGAGGTTTAACACAAGGGTTTCTATCAGAAAATCGTACATTTTACTGATATATATCAACTTTCTATTTTTGGAAAATATGGTAAAATCAGGATTCTTCACTTCTTTGGTCACTGCATTATTTTTATGAAATGGACTATTCCTGGAAAAAGATGTTTGAAATATATTTGCAATTCATGATATTCTACTCTTCATGAAGCAAGACCTTCAAGATTTTGGGGAGATATTTGATTTCTTCTATGTTTTCCTTCTGCAGAAGTCAATCTTTGCTAGTATATTTAATTATAGACTGGAAAAAAAATAAAATGACCAGGTGTTGAAGTGGTCACAAGAAGAATGGCAAGCAGTATTAACTTCTCACTCTGTTCTAGTGCATTAGACTGGACATAAACTGCTGTTTGTACCATTGACAAGTTTCTTTATGGTTTTGGAGCTATATTAAACACCAGTATGGGCAGAGGCCTTGAGGACAAATTGCTAACTCTTCAAAGTAGCATAGTGTGGTGAAAAGAGCCCAGGCTTTAGACTCAAGCATCTGAGTAAGCATCCTGGCTCAATTATTGGTAAGTTACTTAACATTAGATAAGTTACTTAGCTTCTCTTAGCTTTGGTTTCCTCATATGTATAATGGGGCCAATAATATCCACTTTGCATGGTTGTTGTGTTTATTCTATGTAGGCAAATCTCTGGCACAACCTTGTTGTTTGGTAGGCTCCTGGTAAATGACAGCCATCATTGCTATTATCTGAGGAATCAGTAAGTCTTGTAATTATCTCAATTTCTTTCCAGTTTAAACTGATCACAAGTCTCATTTAGTGCCTGTCTTAAAGGCTAGCTCACCACATGCAGTGCTGGAGTAATTCGTATGACACTTATGTCTCCGCTTGTCTGCTGGCTTAGAAGATCAAGATTCAAAGCCAAAGTTATGAGCCATCTGCCACTGTAAAGCCAGACTATGTTGTTGCTCTCTCTTCAAAACAAGTTTTGATGTCTGAAGAAACTTGATCTGTCTTTTCTGGATGGTCAAATCTGTGTACCTTAGCAGGATTTGGCTAATATCTTGAATTTAGTGTGAAAGGAGGACTCGGTGGACACATTTTTTGAGGAATTCATGCTATTTATAAGGCATCGATGTGAATCATCTGACCATGACAGATACTGTCTGTTAGGGAAATAGGATTGATTCTTACAAAGAAAATATATACAGTTCCTTGAGTTCCATTTCACAAATGGTCACCCAGTACCTAATATCAGCCAGATATAATATGATTATAATAGTATAAGGCTGCATTGCATAAACCACAACCAGAAATTATCTTTGTGAAAATATTAGTTAGAAATTATAACTAAAGGCAAATGATTCATTTTTATCCTGTAAAAGGAAAAAAAAAACCTATAAAATCTTTAGCATCCATAGGTTCCCTCATCACCCATGTCCAAGGGGGCCAGCTGTCCCTCATCTCAGAAAATAGCTTCAGGTGTTGCCTCCTACCATTCTCTATGATGATTTAACATGAGGTTAATACAGAGCAGTTTTGCAGCAATAAGCAATGCCTTGGTTAAATGCTGTTGCCCCTAAGTGTAGGATTAAAAAAAAAAATCTTCTGTGTAATATAGTTATAATGTTAGAGGCTTCATGGCAGAATATCTTGAATGCTTGCAAGATTTTGAAATCAGGTTTAACATTCTGAATGTTACTTAACAAAATCGCATACTGAGGCCCATTGTGGGGCAAATGGAAAGTCCGTCATGTAAAACAGATTAGCTACACATTAATATTTTTCAATTTGCCACCAGTTTATTGACTTGGAATAGCCATTTCCTCTTTAAAATTGTATAAACAAGGGAAAGTTCCATGTTAGATCTTTCAGAATATGAAATAGATCAAATGGATTTTGTTTTTTCTTAGACAGTCTTACTCTGTTGCCAAGACTAGACAGCAGTGATGTGATCATGGCTCACTGCAGCCTTAAACTCCTGAACTCAACCCATCTTCCAGCCTCAGTTTCCTAAGTAGGTGGGACTGCAAATGTGTGCCACCACACCTGGCTAATTTTTTCTTTTTCTTTTGTAGAGACGGGGTCTCACTATGTTGACAAGGCCGGTTTCAAACTCCTGGCCGCAAGTGATCATTCCATTTTGGGCTCCCAAAGTGTTGGGATTACAGGCATGAGCTGTCACACCCAGCCTTAGGATGAATTTTATTTAGTTATATGTATCTTTAGAATGTTTGAATAAGAACTGTTTATGAGATATGTGAAGCCAGCTGAGGCTGCATAAGAAAATTACATTTGCTAATTGTTCTCTTTCCTTACACAAGAACCTAGACACATTTAGAAACAGAGAAAAGGAATAGTAATGTTTGCACAGTGACTTTGTAATTTTTTGAAAAGAAAGAAAAAACCTTTTATGTGAGAAAATTACTTCTGTGTGATCATCTAAACTTTGGGGCATATCATTAATATGGGCCTAATCAGAAATTTATGTTCAAGGTAGTCCTTTAATTTGCAGGCTGATTCAGCTGTTTTGTAACAACTAGGGAGATAATGCTTGAAATATTATCTTTTCGAGGAGAAAAGGATACAGGGCAGGTATGAAACTTCCAAAAGGAATTTAGTGCTTTTGATACCTTGGCATTGAAATTTGTCATCCAAAGTATTATGGAAAAACCATGCAGACTTCCAAAGTACTTCCAAAGAGGAATTTAGTGCTTTTGATACCTCAGCAATGAAATTTGTTGTCCAAAATATTATGGAAACACTGGAAAACTTACCATGCAGACTTAAAATAAATACTAGCTTCAGCCATTTTTGAAAAAAAAAGAACAACAAACATATGTATGTGAAAATAGCTCATAGTAGGTATTATCTAGTTTAAAAGTTAATACTGAATATTCCTTTTTTTGCAGAAGTCACATGGTTCTTTAAAAAGTTTTCTGAGCTGGGCACGGTGGCTCACACCTGTAATCCCAGCACTTTGGGAGGCTGAGGCAGGAGGATCGCTTGAGCCCAGAAGTTGGAGACCAGCCTGGGCAGCATAGTGAGACTTTGTGTCTACTAAAAGTCAAAAAGATTAGCTGGGCGTGGTGGCCATGCCTGTAGTACTAGCTACTCGGGAAGCTGAGGAGAGAGGATCACTTGAGTCTGGGAGATCAAGGCTGCAGTGAGCTCTGATTGAGCCACTGCAGTCTAGCATGGGCAACAGAGTGAGATTCTGTCTCAGTAAATGAATAAATAAGTAAGTAGATAAAAATTTCTGACTGCTTATTTTTATTAGTCTATATTTGTTGACTTTACATCAAAGCCATAAAGAGTACCTGGACAAAACAATGTACCAAGAACTGTACAGAAGGAAGGCAATTCTATTTACTAGGTTATCTATAATAAATGGTAATGTCAACACATAATAAAAGGAAAAACAAGTGAGCAAATTGAGGTGTTTAGTTCTCTGAAAAGACATTCCATTTTAGAACCAATAAGTCTGTGGAGTGAAATTTTAATTTAGTGGTTTAGTCACAGTGTTCCTATTAACATAACAGGAGTTGGGTTGTTAACTGCTCATGTTGCTAAGGCATAACCCTAAGAACTCTGCACATTCAAAACAAAATGTGTGCTGAACATATTGGAAAGGACAAGAGCTTTAGTTCTTCACTTTTCATTATATTACCCATTGCTTTTAAAAAAATGTGTAATGTATCATATATTCAAATTGAAGAATAAAATATATACATACAGCATAAAGAAGAATAAACTGGACATCCTTCTATTCACACCAGATTAAAATGTAACACTGGCTAGGTGCAGTGGCTCACACCTGTAATCCTAGCACTTTGGGAGACCAGGGTGGGCAGATCACTTGAGGTCAGGAGTTCGAGACCAGCATGGCCAACATGGTGAAACCCCGTCTCTACTAAAAATACACAGATTAGCTAGATGTAGTTGTGCACTCCTGTAATCTCAGCTACTCAGGAGACTGAGGCAGGAGAATCGCTTGAACCGAGGAGGTGAAGGTTGCGGTGAGCCAAGATTGAGTCGTTGCCCTCCAGCCTGGGGGAGAAAAGTGAAACTCTGTCTCAAAAACAAAAAAAAAAAACAAATTGCCACTACATTGAAATCTTCTGCTGTCCTTTCACAATAATATTATCCTTCCTCTCAATGCCACCACTTTCATTGCCATGCTGAGTGTTGTGTGATTATCCCCTTGTTTCCCTCCCCCATGGCTTTGCCACCTGTTTATGTTTTCCTATGCAATATGCAATTTAATTTTGCATGATTTTCAACTTTGTATAAATGGAATCATTCTACATGTATCCTTTTGTTGCTTTTTCTGTCCAACATTATGTTTTTGAGATTAATTCACATTTAAATGTGCAGCAATAATTTTCATTGCTGTATAATGTTCCTTTGTATGAATATATCACGATTTATCTATTCTACTATTGATAGACTTTTGAGTTATTTCTAGTCTTTTTTAAGTTTTGCTATTATCAGTAATGCTGCTATGGACATTTTGTACATGTTTCCTGGAATCTTGGCATCATATTGGCATGACCACAGACTTTTAACTATTCATTTTTGTAACTTTTATTTATTTATTTTTAACTCTTAGGTTTGAAGGTCCATGTAAAGGTCTGTTGTATAGGTAAACTCATGTCATGGGGGTTTGTCATATAGACTATTTCATCAGCTAGGTATTAAGCCTGGTACCCTAGTTATTTGTTCTGCCCTTCTCCCTCCTCTCACCCTCCACCCTCAAGTAGACCTCAGTGTCTGTTGTTCTCTCTTTTATGTTCATGAGTTCTCATCATTTAGCTCCCACTTATAAGTGAGAACATGCAGTATTTGGTTTTCTGTTTTTGTGTTAGTTTGCTAGGGATAATAGCCTCCAGCTGTACCCTTGCTCTGGCAAAAGACATGATCTCATTCTTTTTATGGCTGCATAGTATTCCATGGTGCATATGTACTACATTTTTTTATCCAATGTGTCACTGATGGGCATTTAGGTTGATTCCATGCATATCTTGCAAATACATTGATTCCATGTCTTTGTTATTGTTAATAGTGCTGCAATGAACATTCATGTGCATGTCTTTATGGTAGAATGATTTATATTCCTCTGGCTGTATACCCAGTAGTGGGATTGCTAAAAATATGGAATGCGTCATGAATTTGTTCATCCTTGCGTAGGGGCCATGCTAATCTTGTCTGTATCATGCCAATTTTAGTATATATGCTACTGAAGTGAGCACAAGCATTCGTTTCTTAGTTATTCAGTGTTCTTCTTGTTCTGCTGCATCTTCCTCTTCACAGTGAATACGTATGGGGCCAGGACCACCATGGCCACCAGAGCACAAATTCTAGCTTTCCCTATCAAACCCATTCTCCCCATGGCCACCTGATCTATGGACAGGGTCCTCATTTAACTCCCAACCAAGAAAAGAACAGGCCACTCATGGTGGGTATGAAAGTATAAGCCATGCAAATGTTCTGGGGTGAACTCTGTGAATGACTCCCCCCTTAACTTTCTTTTCATATGTTTGTGTTTTCTCTTCTTGTGGAGTACTGGTCCACATCATTTGCCCATTTTTCGTATTGAGTTTGCTTTTTTCTTGATTTGTAGGAGCTCTTTATGTATATATTCTGAACACCACCCTCCTTATTGGTTATATGTATTACAAGTATCTTTCTTCTCTAATGCTTGCTTTTCATTCTTTTTCCCTTTAATAATGTGGGGGTGAAAGAAATAGACAAGAATGCATACTGCATGGCTGATTTAGATAACACTCTAGAAAATGCAGACTACTCTTTAATGACAAGAAGCAAATCAGTGTTATCTGAGGTGGGGGATGGTGGGGTAAAGGAATGGAAAGTGAGATTAAAAAAAGCATGAAGAAACTTTGGGAGTGATAGTTATATTCATATCTTGATTGTGGTCATTTCATGGATGTAGCCATATGTCCAGACTAAGAAAATCATGTATGTTAAATATGTACAGTTTTTTTGTATTTCAATTATATCTCAATATAGCTGCTTTTTTATATAAAAAGAAATTTGAATATTTACATTAAAGGGTATCTAATCTATAACCCTTAGCAATATTTCTTTTTCAAAAAATTATACTTTAAGTTCTGGGATACATATGCAGAATGTGCAGGTTTGTTACATAGGTATACATGAACCATGGTGGTTTGCTGCATCTAGCAACCTGTCATCTAGGTTTTAAGCCCCCACATGCATTAGGTATTTGTCCTAATGCTCTTCGTCCCCTTGTGCCCCCACCACTGACAGGTCCTAGTGTATGATGTTCCCCTCCCTTTGTTCATGTGCTCCCATTGTTCAGCTCCCCTCTTATGAGTGAGAACATGTGATGTTTGGTTTTCTGTTCCTGTGTTAGTTTTCTGAGAATGATAGTTTCCAAGACATGAACTCATTCTTTTCCATGGCTACATAGTATTCCATGGTGTATATGTGCCGCATTTTCTTTAACCAGTCTATTATTGATGGGTATTTGGGTTGGTTCCCAGCCTTTGCTATTGTGAATGGTGCTGCAATAAACATACGTTTGCATGTGTCTTTATAGCAGAATAATTTATAATCCTTTGGGTATATACCCCACAATGAGATTGTTGGGTCAAATGGTATTTCTGGTTCTAGATCCTTAGGAATCACTACACTGTCTTCCACCATGGTTGAACTAACTTACACTCTGAACAGTATAAAGCGTTCCTATTTCTCCACAGCCTTGCCAGCATCTGTCGTTTCCTGACTTTTTAATAATCACCATTCTAACTGGCATGAGATAGTATCTCATTATGGTTTTGATTTGCATTTCTCTAATGACCAGTGATGATGAGCTTTTTTTCGCATGTTTTCTGGCCTCATAAATGTCTTCTTTTGAGAAGTGTCTGTTCATATACTTTGCCCACTTTTTCATAATGTTGTTTGTTTTTTCTTGTAAATTTGTTTAAGTTCGTTGTAGATTCTAGATATTACACCTTTCTCAGATGGGTAAATTGCAAAAATTTTCTTCCATTCTGTAGGTTACCTGTTCACTCCGATGATAGTTTCTTTTGCTGTGCAGAAGCTCTTTAGTTTAATTAGATCCCATTTGTCAATTTTAGCTTCTATTGCAATTGCTTTTGGTGTTTTAGTCATGAAGTCTTGGCCCATGCCAATATCCTGAATGGCATTGCCTAGGTTTTCTTCTAGGGTTTTTATGGCTTTGGGTTTTACATTTAAGTCTTTAATACATCTTAGGTTAATTTTTATATAAGGTGTAAGGAAGGGGATCCAGTTTCAGTTTTCTGCATATGGCTAGCCAGTTTTCCCATCACCATTTATTAAATAGGGAATCCTTTCCCCATTGAGACTTGTTTTTGTCAGATTTGTGGAAGATCAGATGGTTGTAGATGTGTGGTGTTATTTCTGAGGTCTCTGTTCCATTCCATTGGTCTGTTTTGCTACCAGTACCATGCTGTTTTTGTTACTGTAGCTTTGTACTATAGTTTGAAGTTAGGTAGCATGATGACTCCAGCGTTGTTCTTTTTGCTTAGGATTGTCTTGGCTATACTGGCTCTTTTTGGTTCCATATGAAACTTAAAGTAGTTTTTATCTAATTCTGCAAAGAAAGTCAATGGTAGCTTGATGAGAATAGCATTGAATCTATAAATTACTTTGGGCACTATGGCCATTTTCATGACATTGATTCTTCCTATTCATGAGCATGAAATTTTTTTCCATTTGTTTGTGTCCTCTCTTATTTCCTTGAACAGTGGTTTATAGTTCTCCTTGAAGAAGTCCTTCATGTCCCTTGTTAGTTGTATTCCTAGGTATTTTATTCTCTTTGTAGAAATTGTGAATGAGAATTCACTCATGATTTGGCTCTCTTCTTGTCTATTGTTGGTGTATAGGAATGCTTGTGATTTTTGCACGTTGATTTTGTATCCTGAGACTTTCCTGAAGCTGCTTATTAGCTTAAGGAGATTTGGGGTTGAGATGATGGAGTTTTATAAATATACAATCATGTCATCTGCAAACAGAGACCATTTGACATCTTCTCTTCCTATTTGAATACACTTTATTTCTTTCTCTTGTCTGATTGCCATGGCCAGAACTTCCAATACTATGTTGAATAGGAGTGGTGCAAGAGAGCATCCTTGTTTTGTGCTGGTTTTTCAAAGGAAATGCTCCCAGCTTTTGCCTATTCAGTATGATATTTGCTATGAGTTTATCATAAATAGCTCTTATTATTTTGAGATATGTTTCATAAATACCCAGTTTATTGAGAGTTTTTAGCATGAAGGGATGTTGAATTTTATTGAAGGCCTTTTCTGCATCTATTGAGATAATCATGTGGTTTTTGTCATTGGTTCTGTTTATGTGATGGATTATGTTTATTGGTTTGCGTATGTTGAACCAGCCTTGCATCCCAGGGGATGCAGCTGACTTAATCGTGGTGGATAAGCTTTTTGCTGAGCTGCTGGATTCATTTTGCCAGTATTTTATTGAGGATTTTTGCATCGATGTTCATCAAGGGCATTTTATTCTTCATTTCAACCTTGGAGAATCTGATGATTATGTGTCTTGGGGTTGTGTTTCTCGAGGTGTATCTTAGAGGTGTTCTCTGTATTTCCTGAATTTGAATGTTGGCCTGTCTTGCTAGGTTGGGGAAGTTCTCCTGGTAATATCCTGAAGTGTGTTTTCCAACTTGGTTCCATTTTTCCCGTCATTTTCAGGTACACCAATCAAACATAGGTTTGGGCTTTTCACATAGTCCCATATTTCTTGGAGGCTTTGTTCATTCCTTTTATTCTTTTTTCTCTAATCTTGTCTTCACACTTTATTTCAGTAAGTTGATTTTCAGTCTCTGATATCATTTCTTCCACTTGATCAATTCAGCTATTGATACTTTTGTATACTACACAAAGTTCTCACTCTGTGTTTTTCACCTCCAATAGGTCATTTATGTTCCTCTCTAAACTGGTGATTCTTATTAGCAGTTCCCGTAACTTTTTATCAGGATTCTTAGCTTCCTTGCCTTGGGTTAAACATGTTCCCTTAGCTCAGAAGTGTTTGTTATTACCCACTTTCTGAAGCCTACTTCTGTTAGTTTATCGAATTCATTCCCCTTCCAGTTTTGTGCCCTTGCCAGAGAGGAGTTGTGATCATTTGGAAGAGAAGAGGCATTCCAGCTTTTGGAATTTTCAGTGATTTTTTGTGCTGGTTTTTCCTCATCTTCGTGGATTTATCTACCTTAGATCTTTGAGGCTGATGACTTTGGATGGTGTTTTTGTTGGGGGGGGGGGTGGGGTCCTTTATGTTGATGTTGATGTTGTTGCTTTCTGTTTGTTAGTTTTTCTTCTAACAGTCAGGCCCCTCTTCTGCAGGTCTGCTGCAGTTTGCTGGAAGTCCACTCCAGATCCTGTTTGTCTGGGTATCATCAGTGGAACCTGCAGAACAGCAAAGATTGCTGCCTGCTCCTTTCTCTGGAAGCTTCATCCTAGAGGGGCTCTGGCCTCATGCCAGCTGAAGCTCTTCTATATGAGGTGTCTGTCGACCTCTACTGGGAGATTTCTCCCAGTCAGGAGGCACAGGGCTCAGAGGCCCACTTGAGGAGGCAGTCTGTCCCTTAGCAGAACTGGTGTGCTGTTGCTTTTCATTCTTAATGAAAAAGCCAAGTTCTTAATTTTAATACAACTTTATTTACTAATCTTATAGCCATTTGCATTTTTGTTCTTATTTTCAAAACAGGGTATGAAGAAAAATATTCTCCTATATTGTCTTGTGAAATTTTATAAATTTGTTTTCATATTAAGTATTTAGTTTAACTGTAATTCTTTTTTGTGTTAGGGTCTAGGATATGAATACAATTTCATGTCTTTCCTATTTGAATAAGAAAATGACCCTAGGGCAATTGCTTATTCAAATAGGAAAAACATGAAGTTGAACTACTGAATAGTTCATCTTTTCTTATGATCTGCCATGCCTGCTTTGTCATAAATCCATTTTCTATATGTGCATGGGTTTGTTACTAGGATCTCTGTTATTCCATTGGTCTATTAATCTATGCCTGTATTACTATCACACTGTCTTAATCTCTGTAGTTTATAGAAAGTATTAGCATCTAGTAGGGTGATTCTTCTCCCCAACTCCTATGCCTTGTTCTTCCTCAGGAGGGTCTTGGCTTCAGCTGGCCCTTCATTCTTTCATGTCAATTTTATAATCAGCCTGTTGAGTTTCATACATACATACACATACACACTCTGATAGGATTTCAATTGGAATTGCACTGAAGTTAAAGATCAGTTTAGTGAGAATTACTGATTTATGATAGTCTTCCTACCCAATAATATGACATGTTTTTTTCTTTCAATTTAATCTTCTTTAATGTCTTTTAAGACTTTCTTTTTTAGTTATGACTATACAAGTCCTACACATTCTTTGCTATATTTTATCCTAGGTATTTTAAAATGTTTATTGACATTTTAAACAGTATATTTAAAATATTGTATTTTTAGTCAATTGTTGTGGGTATCTAGAAATGTGATTTACTTTTGTATATTGACTTGGAATCCAGCAACTCTTATTTAAATTTTTATCTGTAGCTTGTTTAAGATTTTCTGTGTGAGTAATCGTATCACCTGCAAATAATGACAGTTTTGTTTCTTTCTTTACAATCCTTTACCTTTTATTTGTTTTTCTTACCTCCTTACTGTGCAAGATCCTCCAGTACCATGTAGAACAAGATTGATTATAACAGGTCTCTTTGTCTTGAAACTGAATTTATAGAAAATGCTTTCAGTTTAATCATTAGGTATGAGGTTTCTGTGGGTTCTTTGAGATCCCCTTTATTGGATTAAGAAAGTTCCCTTCTCTTCCCAGTTTGCTAAGGAGGTTGTTGCTATTATTTTTTAAATCACAAGAGAATGCAGAATTTTTCCTGCCTTTATGAAGACATTAATTTTTTATCTTACACTGTTAATGTGGTAAATTACTTTAATCGATCTCATATTAAACCAATCTTGCATTCCTAGGAAACATCAACTTGATCATAAAAAGTTATCTTTTTTTTATGTTGTCTGATTTGTTTCACAAACATTTTGGTTTTTAGGATTTTTGTATCTCTATCCATTCATAAGCAAGACTGGCTTATATTTTTATATTTTCCTTCTTTTTTCTTTTTTTTGTCACCAGGCTTGTGTGCAGTGGCACAATCACAAGGTTCACTGTAGCCTCAACTTCCTGAGCTCAGGTGATACTCGTACCTCAGCCTCCCAAGTAGCTGGGACTACACCATGCCTGGCTAATTTTTAAAATTTTTTTGTAGAGACGGTTTCTCCACCTTGCCAAGGCTAGTCTCAAACTGCTGGGCTCAAGTGATCTATCTGCATTGGCCTCCCAAGGTGCTGGAATTACAGGCATGAGCCACCATGCCCAGCCTTTTTTTTCCGTAGAATTCTCTTCTCTGGTTTTGAAAGCAAAGTTAAATCACAAATGAACTGGGAGGATCGTCCTTCTTTTTCCATTATGTGGAATCATTTGTAGTAAATTAGAATTGCCCAATGCTGTGATGTTTGATAGAATTTCCTAGAAATCTATCTGGATCTGAAGATGTATGTGTATGTGTGTATGTGTGTGTGTTTAACGGGAATATTTTAAAGTACTGATTTTCTATAAAGCTTATAAGACTCTTTATGTTCTCTATTTTTTTTGAAAGATTTTTCTGGTAAATTTTTATCTATTTATTTCATCTAACTTTTCAAATTTATTGGCACAAAGTTGTTCATGACAACTTTATATCTGTTTAATCTCTGTAGCAACTATAGTTTTAGCCCTGTTTTATTCCTGATGTTTTTAAAATATAAGGCCTCTCTTTATTCTCTCTTGATTATTCTCTCTAGAGATTTTCATATGTTTTTCTTTTTGAACTTTGTTAGTCTTGTCTTAGTTTTGTGCTGCTATAACAGAATACCATAGACTGGATGATTTGTAGCAACCAGAAATTTATTAGTGCACAGTTCTGGAAGCTGGGGAGTCCAAGATCAAGGTGTCTGCATCTTGTGAGGGCCTTCTTGCTCTGGCATAACATGGTAGAAAACATCATATGGTGAAAGGGCAAAGAATGTCGGGGAGAGGCAGACCCACCTCTGCAATAATGAACCCACTCAAGTGATAATGGTATTAGTCCATTCACAAGGGCAGAGCCCTCATGACCTAAACACCTCTTAAATGTCTCACCTACTAATATCATCACAATGGCAATTAAATTTCAACAAGAGTTTTGAAGGGAATAAACATTTAAACCCTAGCAGTTTTCTTCATTATATATTTCTTACCATTTTCATTAACTTTTGCTCTTACTTTTGTTATTTTTTTCATTTTCTTGAATTTATTTTTTTGTTCCTTTTCCATAACTCCTTATGGTTGGACGATTATTAAGATGAACATTTTTTTTTTCCTGAGGTAAGCATTTACCGACAGAACCTTTAAGAACTGTTTAACTGTGTCCCACAGTTTTGGTACATGATATGTAATCTCCTGGTATTTTTATAGTTAGACATTATTTTTCTTAATATTTTCTAAGTATTTTATAACTTCTATTTTAATTTTTTGATTGATGGGTAATTCAGAAATGTATTCTAGGCTGGGCGCGGTGGCTCATGCCTGTAATCCCAGCACTTTGGGAGGCCGAGGTGGGCGGATCACGAGTTCAAGAGATTGAGACCATCCTGGCCAACATGGTGAAACCTGGTCTCTACTAAAAATATGAAAAATTAGCTAGGAGTGGTGGCACATGCCTGTAGTTCCAACTACTCAGGAGACTGAGGCAGGAAAATCGCTTGAACCCAGCAGGCGGAGGTTGCAGTGAGCCAAGATTGCATCACGCACTCCAGCCTAGAGACAGAGTGAGACTCTGTCTCAAACAACAACAACAACAACAAAGAAATGTATTCTAAACGTTTAAATGTTTGGTTTTACTAGTTATCGTTTTATGATTGTTCCTAACTAAAGTGCATTGGAGTTAAATGATATTTTCTGCATATTAGTTATTTGACATGGTGATTTCAAATTGGCTAACTTGGTGACTTAGCTTTTGGTGAATTTTCATAAATGTTTCATGTCAATCATGGAGCTAATTATATGAAATCTCTTGTTGTTGGACGCAGTGTAGCTAGATGTATCAGATATGCATGAGCATGCTGATGGGTGGCTTATGGTGGGGAGGACAATATCCAATGATGCCTATGAGACAATCTTTCTCAAGTAAGGCAGAAGGTCTGGAAAGCTATGAAATTTTTCAATTTGGTTTTGAAACTCCATCTGAAGGAGTATCTAGGAGTCTTATAGACTTTGGTGAACCAGGGCTTGTTGCAATTTCTACTGCTTCTGTTGTTCCATACTATGCAGATCCTAAAGTGAAGAATTCTAGTTGGTTAAATTGATTGCTCAGTTTATTGGAACGCCTCAGAAATGAATTTCTATTTACAGAATTGTTCCTGATCCTGTTATTTGCATGAGAGTAAATGATAGCCGATACATCAAATCTTTCTAGCCCAGCAAAACCCAAACCTGAAAAATGTGAGTGGCCCAACTAGCTGGCTACTCCAGGTGCTTGAACTACCTGCATAAAACAACCACTGCAGCGTTTTGCTAGCTGGCTAAGGAAATGCTGTGTAGCAAGGCAGCAGGCAAGAGAACAGTTCTAAAGGGGCTAATCAACTCTATACAAGGTGAAATAGCTTAGATGCGGGGTGCCAGTAAACATGCTGTCTCAGTTCTCCAGTGTGTCTGGCTAGAGGGCTCCTACTTCCAAACATTTAATTGAAAGTACTTTCAGTGCCTTCCTAAGGAAAGGCACACTTTATTTACTCAGACTATTTACAAATAATCCTGCTGATGGGATCCATCCTCTGAATGACCTCCCCCATAGGTTGACACCTTCAATTTGGTATGTCACTCCCCACTCTCAAATTATAGGGCAAGAGATTCATGTCCCCATTTTTTTTTTTTTTTTGGATGGAACACATGGCTACATAACTTCTGCAAGGAGTCCAGGTACTCTCGGCACTGTTGCTTATTTGTATCCAAAGCTAGGATGAACACCAAGGAAATGGAGAGCCTGGCCTGGGAATGGAGAAGAAAGGCTTCTGGGATGCAGAGACTTATAGTGGGGAAGGGAATGTGTATGGAACCAACCAGCCCCAGAGATCCACCTGGAAGGTTGGTGGGAAAGAGTGTCAAGCTGCTTCCAAGTCTTTTTCCCAGTGGATGACACCTGATTTTTTCTAACCTGGGCTTTCAGTGGTGGAACACACTGCTGTGGCTTGAGGACTTGTTCACAGCAATCTTTTACAAACTTATATTTACTGGTTTAATAGTTTCTTGAGTGTTTTTTAGTTGACAGTATTCATTTTTGGGGAAAATCAGGATGTTTTTCAGGATTATATATGCTATGCCACATAAGAGGTTATGATATTTCACATTAAATGTGGAGAGGATCAGAATCTGAGAGAGTTAAAAAGTCCATCCATTTCACCTATCAGGACATGGCCCAACTATAGTATCTTGACAGTCTTTCTGTTCTTTGTGATTTTCAGGCAATACCATCAAGTTCCTTTGGCATTCTGGGTAGCAGGTCAATTGGACCTTTTATGATAAGGGTCTTTTTTAGGTAGGATGATAGTGGCTTAAAAAAACCAACAGGGCTGACTGGACACAGTGGCTCATGCCTGTAATCCCAGCACTTTGGGAGGCCAAGGCAGGTGGATCACAAAGTCAGGAGTTCGAGACCAGCCTAGCCAACGTGGCAAAACCCCATCTCTACTAAAAATACAAAAAAAAAAAAGCTGGGCATGGTGGTGAGTGCCTGCAATCGCAGCTATTGGGGAGGCTGAGGCTGGAGAATTGCTTGAACCCGGGAGGCAGAGTTTGCAGTGAGCAGAGATCACACCACTGCACTCCAGTTTGGGTGACAGTGAGACTCTGTCTCAAAACAAACAAACAAAAAAACCAGCAGGGCCATTTGGATTGCTAGTTTAGACCCACTTATATCTTGCTAAAAGTATAGAGTATGGTGTCTGTTTTTCGTATAGGTATATTATTTATGAATATTGACCCACTTCTAGCTTGATGGCTGTCATCTGGTATATCTTGCCTGTCTATTTAACTGGCAATTCAGTAGCATAATGACTTCTGTCTTTTTGGAGGGCACTTTTGAAGCTATTGTGCTGTATTAGATGGTAACTTCATTGCCCTTAGGAAATTATGCTAATCTTACTGATTTCTAAACTACTTTTCTTCATGTCACTTTCTCATGTCATAATAAAACCACTTATAACATGTAGAATAAATTCTAAAATCTTTTTTAGTGGTAGTATGCTTATATCATAATATAATCCATTTCCTGTTGAATATGTAGGTGTTTTTCAATTTTTCCTTATCATAAATTCCTAGAAATTAAATTATTAAAGAGCATACAAATTTTAAAAAGCCTTAGGTTACTTACTGCCAAATTGTCCTCCATATTTATTGCACTAATTTATATTCTCATCAGCAATGTATAAAAGTAGACATTTCACTGCTCCTTTCAATAAAGCTAGATATTGGCATCTTAAATAATTAATACTATAGTATTTCACGTTAAAATAGGAAATATATCTTGTCAGGGTTTGAATAAAATTTTTGTTTTAATTTTGCAATTTATTAAGGGATGAGTACATTTAAGTCTTTATTCTGCTTGAAATTAATTTTGATGTCTGATGTGAGATTGGGATCTAACTTATTTTTCCCCAAATATGTAACTAGTTGAATAATCCATAATTTTCTGACTGATTTGAAATAATATTCTTTTGATTAACTAAATACACTAATTTCTGTAGACATTTATTTCCACATGTATATATACATATATATGCATATATGTGGCTTTCTAATCTCATTCATCAATTTTTCTATTTTTGGAACACTTTTAATTATTGTTGCTTTGAAATACATTTTAATATCAGGTACTCACCGTATTTTTCTCATCATGTTCTCACAAGAAAGTATGACCTAAAATGTTTTAAAACAAATTTTTAAAAGAAATGTGTTTTTTAAAATGTTTCAAAACCTAAAAAACTTTAAAAAGCAGATTTTTAAAAATTTGTTTTTCCTTTTATTTATTTATTTATTTTTGAGACAGAATCTTGCTCTGTTGCCCAGGCTGGGGTGCAGTGGTACAATCTTGGCTCACTGCAACCTCCGCCTCCCAATTCAGTTAATTCTCCTGCGTAAGCCTCCTGAGTAGCTGGGATTATAAATGCCTGCCACCACACCCAGCTAATTTTTGTATTTTTAGTAGAGACGGGGTTTCACCATGTTGCCAGGCTGATCTTGACTCCTGAGCTCAGGTGATCCACTCACCTTGGCTTCCCAAAGTGCTGAGATTATAGGCATGAGCCACTGCACCCTGTCAAAAATTACTTTTTAACATTAAACTTTTGTCAAAGAGGAATTGTAACTTATGCATATTAACAGTAAAGCCTAAACAAAATATGTAATTAAAATATAACGTATCACTATGACACTAGAAATTATGGTATTTGCCATAAACGTGGGAAGGATCAGCATCTGATTGAGATAGATAGTTACCTACATAACAGTTACATTTTTGGGCCACTTTTCAGGTTGTCTCAGTTGTCCTCAGTGAGAACTCCAAAGCTCTCTGTTGAAGCTGGTCCATGTTAGGGTTCTAATGCATGAATGAGACCAAGTCTCCAGTGACTCACTGTTACATCTGTTCTCCTGACCTGGACCTGGTTTTTCATGTATCACTCTCTTGACCTTGGCTTGCCCAGCATTCCCTGCTTTCTGACTGTTTGTCTGGCGTCTGAATCACAGCTTCGTGCTGATCGTTCCCTTGCCATTATTTGCAGACTGCCTGACCTTCCTGGTTTCACCTTAGAGCCTCATTTCCCTGATTCATTGCAGTTCTTAGATGGTCTCACTGTGCCAGGAAAAAAGGTGCCTTCTTGTTATCTGACCCTTCCCAGAGTTCTTTCTTCAGGTACTGGCCTTTTCTCAGACATATTCATTATACACAATGAAACTTATAGGGCATGGAGTTGCATTTTAACTCCAGGTACTATATATTTGCAGACTTACAGTGTATCTGTAATAGATATCTGTGCTGTCTATAAAAGCAGTTTAAGAATTAATCATTTTCTTTTTTACTGCCTCACTTTGGTTTCAACTGTGGTGTGGTTCTTCATTTTCCTGCGTATTTTGCCTTGAGATTAGTATTTATATTTATTGTAATAAAGAGAAATAATAATAGTCATGATGATAAAACAGGACCAGAGAAAAGTGCCAACTGAGGAAAGAAGAACTGAGGGAAATAAGATCAGCAAACAAAGTTTACTTTAGCAACATTACTAAAAAAAGGGACAATGCCCCAAACAACATGGTAATCACAATGACTGTTTTGAAACTTCATGTCAAATTATTTTATGGTGTCTATCAACCACTAATTCTATTTGGAAGACTTAAATAAAGGTGTACCTATTAAACATTTAGCAGAGGGAGCTTACCTTTGTTAACGTACAAAATACTCTACGTCCAGGTCCATAAAAGAGTGAAGCTTCAGAAACAATTTTTGGTATTCTTTTTTACTATTTAGAACTCAATATGAGAAATAATTTGGAGATTCCTTCTGTTTTCTGTACAGCAGTGAAATTCTGCAAATGCATATTAAGAACAACAATGAAAATTTTGCACTTTTTCTCAGCAAAAGTCATATTAGGAGGCCTAAAGCATGAGCTATGTAGTTGCCACATGCTACATCTTTGTTTTTATGCAATGTAATCTCAAGCCTTCCATCAACTCAGAGCAATTAGTTCTTTTTTCTATGAAGAAGGGCAGAATAATACATTTTGAGTCATTAAAGACTAATCAATTTTCAAAAGCTTTGCCTTCCAAGCATTTTCTGGAAAATAAGTGATGTCTGATGATAAGTTATAAGTGTAAGGAGATGATTTTATGAATTGGAATTAAATGAGTATTACTAATAGATGTACCAATAAAAGCAATTTTTTGAGCTTCAGAAAATTTGGCAATCTATTGGTTTGAGTTTCAATGGATTATTCATTTTATATTTTATATTTCCATTAGCTTCTCTACATTACAACTCCATAAGGCATTTGAAAGAGGATGTAGATGAAATATGATACTGACCTTTGAATCTTTTTAAGGGGGAATGGGTTAATGCGATGTTGAAAAAGGTGTATGTGTATAATACAGGTATTATATACATGCATATCTTATATCACCTTTTCTCTCTAATTTCTTTTTAATTTTTCTCTATAATCTCAATAATTTACAATGATAACTTTATAATTTTTGAGTTATATTTTATAGCCCAAAGACAAGGTCATCTGAAAGTGTTATGGAATTAATAGGGGCTTTTGTCGTTACATATTTCCTCATCTGTATGTTTTGGAAACAATTACATCATGTGGACACTCGTAGACTTGAACAGTTTGAGCTTCTTGGCTATGAAGGACCTAAGGTAGATTCAAGATTCTGATTTTCAAAAATCACCCTTGTAGATTAAATGGTGGTCAAGACTAGTTCTTGGCTTAACTGTGAGTACTGGTAGATTTTACTATAAAGTATTGGGGACAGAGTCCTTAAATACAGAGGAAATAAAAGAGATCTTAGGCAACCCATCTTTGCCATGAGTCTGAGACCTGGATAAGATTCTCAACTCTGAATCTTGCCTTATCGGGAGCCTTGAGTGGTTTCTCTGAAAAAGTAGAAAGAGAAGATGGTTTTTTTTTGTTCAAGCCTTCTTTTGTACCTCTAAAGTATGTCTTTTGGGGGCCGGCTGGGATTATTGAGCATATTAAGTATAACTCTTTCTCAAAGACATGAAAGCTGACTACAGAGGTTGCTTTTTACAGCCTTTGTGGGTCTTGAAGGTGGGAATCCATTTTCTGGGTGTGCTTCATGGCACCACATTCAACTCGGAAACTTGCAGATGGGGTTGCAAGTGCAAGATCCTGGGTCAGAGATGTATCCAATTACTATTCTCTATGAAGGGGGCACAGATCAATTCCTTCACTGAGAGGTAAAAATTGCTTTTGGCCTTATGACTTTGTCTTTTTAAAGGTTAAAAATCATAGATTCGTGTCATATACAAAAGACAGATCTGCATAAAAGGCACAGAGAAGATTTCTGCACTTCTCAAGATCAGTTGTACTTAAAATATCTGAGATAGAAAAAATATTATGACATAAAAATACTCAAAGCAGTAAGAGTCTACTACAGCCATAAGAAGCTCATTCCAGATTTTAACAACCTTACTTTACCTTAATTTATTAGAATTCTCTCCTGTTGTAGATCATTTCTTGTTCTTTTGTCCTAAGGGAGATGAATAAAAATTGGGCACCATTCTCCATGTGATATTTCATTATAATCCTTGAGGCATTTGTTAGTTTCCTATTCAAGTTTCCATTTTCAGAAATATATAAGCATGTTTTTGCCTTCTTACTAGTCCTGCTTCCTCTTTACCTGGCCTTCTGTGAAGCTTTGCTGGTGATCATGGTAACCTTCTGAAGATGCTGTGCTTAAAAGTTATTAGACAAAATTACCATCCTTCCTTAGACAGTTTTTACTTTTAATACCAAGTCTTTTTCCTGAAATTAAAAAAAAAATTGTCTATGTCTCCATCTACATCTAAATCTATCAAACTGCTTTTTGACTACATGGATGACTCACAGTCAACTAAACCTTGAGATGTCCACAAGGAAACTCATATTCCTCGGAATCTGTTCCTCACTGTGTTCCTCACTCAGTGAATCATCCCACCATCCACCCAAGCACTTACACCAGAAATATGAAGGAGAATTGCTTGAACCCAGGAGGTGGAGGTGTCAGTGAACCGAGATTGAGCCACTGCACTCCAGCCTGGGCAACAGAGCGAGACTTTCTAAAAAAACTAGTAATAAATAAAGACTCTTGTTTTTGTGTTATTGGAGATACCACAGACTTAGTCAGAGGGCCAGCAGGCAGCCAGTTGCAGTGTTCGTTTGATCTTGAGGCTATCACCTTATCCACAGCCAGTTTCGCTAAGCCCTTAGATAAAATCCACAGCATAGGCAGCAGTGCTTTGTTTCTGTCTTTTAAGCAATCTTTAACAGGGGTGTACAGAAGGCATAGGAAGAAGCCTCACACCAACCCCTGGCTTGACATAGTTTGTCATCAGCCTGGATCCAGTTTATCATGTACCTTGGCACATTTTTAGTCCCAGTTACCCTCTCAGGAGCGAATCTTTTTCTTTTTTCCTTCCACCTTCCTTTTTTATCCCTCCTTCCTTTCTCTCTCTCTCTCTCCTTCCATCCATTCATTCCTTTCTTCCTTCCTTCCTTGAAAATAAGTTGAAAGTATTATGACATTTCACTCCCTAAATACTCTAGATGTATATCCTAAGAATAAGGACGTTCTCTTACATAATTACAACACCACTATCATAACTAAAGAAGTTTATAATGATACAATTATATGACTTAACTTTCTCCAATTGTCCCTCCAAAAATATCCTTTGTGGAATTTTTAGAATTTCTAATAAAGGATCACATATTTTATTTCGATTTCAGGTCTGTTAAGTCTTCTTTAAACTGGTATAGCTTCCATGGTTTAACTTTATTTTTATTAAAAAACTTTTTTTTTTTTGGTCTCTCATGATCTTGACATTTTTTAAGCATCCAAGGTTAGGTTTCTGAAAGAATGACTGATGACCTCTATGTTTCTTAATTTTCATTTCCCGAATGATTAGATTCATGTTACACATTTGACAAGAACACTCTATATTCTTGGTGATGTTGTGTCCTTCTCATTATTATATCAGGAGGCACATAGTGTTAATTTTTCTTCTTAACAGTGATGCTAAGTTTACTTGTTTGAGGTAGCGTTCACTAGATTTATTTACTACAAAGATATCTTTTATAAGGAATCTTTGGGTGTGGCGCTTTGAGATTGTATGACTATCCTGTTTAAGTTAAATTGCTTTTCACCCAATGGTATTAGCATACTTAATGACCCTTGCATGTAAACATAATTATATTGTCAGTCAGAAAATATATATTATATAATTTTATCATTTATTTTATATATTTTAGCTGGCATTCTATAGAGAAGTCTCATCTCCCCATACCCCACACCTTTTTGGGAGGATTTTGAAATATCATTATGTACTCATAGATTCTTTTTTCACAGGATCATTTTTGACCAGAAATAAAGTAGTTCTATTTTGAACAATTTTTTACAGTGTTTAGTATATATTTCTTATGTATGTTTATTATATGACATTTCTTATCATGTCTTTTTGAAATAACATGTTTTCATAAATTGCATACTATAGGCTTTCCTTAAAACACTTTTCCCCAGTTTTGATATGTTGTAGTTGGGTTAAAGTCTCTCTCTTCATTTACTATGGCAAACGACTATGGTGTTGACTTATTTGATTTATGTTCCTTTGGTGAATGAAAAATGAAGTCAAGTCTGTTGTTGTAATTAAAAATTCATGGGATTAAGTTCCCAGTGATAAGTTATCATATGCAGAAATAAACCTCTCTCTTCTTCTCTCTGACAACAGTGCACATGCAGTTAATGCTTTCTTTGTCTTATTTTTAGGATCGACGATTCAATGATGAAATCGACAAACTAACTGGATACAAGACAAAATCATTATTGTGCATGCCTATCCGAAGCAGCGACGGTGAGATTATTGGTGTGGCCCAAGCGATAAATAAGATTCCTGAGGGCGCTCCATTTACTGAAGATGATGAGAAAGTAAGATTTTATGCCTTTTGTGACTTGATGTACTTTCCTTTTTAGGCTTTGATTGCTCTTCTCCTTTAAAAGCCAGGAATTATGTAAATAGCTGTTAGATTAGCCCATTCATGGATCAAAGAGCTTTTTCTCATGGTATACAAAATGAAATGGGAGTTTTTCGATATTTCATAGAATGTGGTATAATCGAAAATAATTACTTCATCTTTTTTGTAGCTTGCTTTTCATTATAAGCCTTGGTAGTGTTGTTGTTATTACCTGGTCTTTATCTTCCTCATAAGTAAGCTTTTTAATTGAGGATCACACCACCACCACACATGGCCTAAGGGAAGATAGGAAATATAGGAAGATTGCTCTGTTTCAGAAACTCAGCACTTTCTCCTATATTTTTATAACTACAACGAAAAATTGTTTTCTCAGTTCTTATATAAAAATCTCAATAAAAATGAATGTTATTTGTTATTCCAAATTGCTAATAAAAAGAACATTACTTTTGTCCCTGAAGAGTAATTGACCTTAGTGGAAGTAATGTACTTTTTGCTCTGAAATTTTAAGTTCTTTCACTAGTAGTTTATTTACCAGCTTATATTAAAAGAGAGAGTCCTCAAATTACTGAAGTCCTGGCTTTGAAGCTCCTACTTTTATATTAAATAAAATTGGGTTGAATATTTATAAAATTTGTGCTAAAAGCAAACCTCAAATTAGTTTGTTTAAGTTTGATGACTCTTATATTCCTATTTAATTAAAAAACACTTTATAATTTAACCTTCTGGATATGGGTTTGTTATTTGCCAATGCTAATTATGAATGCATTAAATTAATGCAAATGTTCTGGCACAGAAGGTCAACATGAAATATGATTGTAAGGAAACAAGAAGGTTTTTAAGTGAAGAGAGTTCTTGATTGAGGTCATTTTTATAGAGGAATTAAGGTGCCCCAAATCTCCGTAAAGGTTTATAAATTCATGGAGCATGATAGGATCTCAAAAGATTTCTTATAATGCAGTAAACTGCTATGGGGTACGATGCACTTGTGTTGGGATCACAGGGGGAACAAAGATAAATCCCAATCATGTTATGTCATCCAGGAGCTACACAAGGCAGGAGGCAAGAATCATCAGCCAGATGTTCTCGGACAGGCTGGGAGCACATAGTAAAGAGGTTTGTTCTCATTTGGATCTGAAGAGGCTTCTTGGAAGAGGTGATATTTAATCTGTCCTCTGAAGTGGAAATAGGCCTTCATCAGGCAGAATTGGATGAGAAGGAGAGGACATTTAGAAGTGAATATAAAATGTAGGCCATCTCATTCACAATACAGATATTTCCATGGAATGTACAGATAAAACAGAAATTTCATGTTGTGCATTTTGTATCATAAATGGCAGAGTCCTGAGATGATGTGCCTCTTATACAGATTTAGATAGAAGGATTTGGATTTTGTGTATTTCCAAACATAACCACTGCATACCCATGCCATCCCCTGGACAGTTTAGTTTATACACAGATGGTAGTCCTGTCTTTGCTCTACTGCCTTCATTTGAAAGGAACTCATTATATATTTAGTTCTTATCTTTGGTTCCATTTATGTTAGATTTGTTTTCTGAATTTTTTTCAGTGGACTTATACCTGTGAGATAGAGCTTCATGAGCTGTGAATAATTTAAAGGGAAAATTTGCACAAAACTTTGTACCTATCTTGAACAGCATCAATGTTTAGTTCTATTAAGGTGAGAGTCTGGGACTAAGTCCCAGCTCAGTTAATGACAGGCAGCTGCTTGGGTGCACAGCTCACACTTACCTCTGTTTTCTCATCTGTCAACTATACTATCCACCACTCTATAGCAGGAGAATTAAGTAAGATCATCAGTGAAAACTACTTTGTAAAATACAAGAAACTAGGCAAGTGTAAAATACAATTTTTAAAATAATTACGTTTTCCCTGTGAGTTTTAAAATGTTCTATATTTGTCACCTATCCCAAGCAACTTTTTTCTTAGGTTCAACCTTATCTGAGTATTTTCTGGCTTGAAATGTTATATTTTTCTCTTCTGCAGTTATCCCATGTACCACTGTGGCATTTTATCTTCCAGCAGTTATCCCATGTACCACTGTGGCATTTTATCTTCCAGCCTCTACAATTCCCACACCTGACTTGAAAACCCGAGTCTAGTTTCACTTCTTGTAAGAAGTCCAGCCAGTTAGTGCAGGTATATTGTGTTCATGCAGGTGACTCTGGCTGGAGAGTATTTCATCTCAACAACTTCTGGATCTGGTTATTGTTATTTCCTGAAAGGATCCTATATATTGTAAACCAAACAGAAATGGTGAAGGAGAAAAGCAGAAGACAAAATCTAGAAGTGATTCACAGGAAAAAACAAAATCTAGATATTTCTTCTACACAAGGGAAGACACCAAGGCATAATGGCTGCACTCGCCATGTGGTGAGTCTATCTGGGTTGAAATTATATCTCTGCCATGGCCTGAGTAACCTTGGGCAAGCTACTTAGCTTCTCTGGGCCACAATATTCTCCTCTTAGAAGAAGGGTGATAATAACATTTATCTCACAGGGCTGTAGGGAGATTAAATGAAACACTCCGGGGAAAGAACTTGGAAAAGAACCTAGCACTTAGGAAGTTCTCATGAGTGATTAGCTTTTCCTGACAGCACGTGAATATATGTGAAGCATCATGTGTATCTCAGTCAAGTCTCAGTTTAAAAATTACTTTTGTCTAGTTTAAGTCTATACATTCTTATTAAGTGAGTCTCCCAGGTTGCTGAATGGTGGTACTGAAAGGGTGGCTCACCCAGAGAAGGATCAGAAGCTCTGCACCCCTTCCCCTATAGCTTGCCCTGAGTATCTCTTCCATCTGGCTGTTTCTGAGTTACAACCTTTTATAATAAACTGGTATTCTGTATGAGATATTGGATATACAAATGGACAATGACCTGTCCATGCAGTGATAGACCCACTTTCTCTTCAACAGGCAGCTTAGACGGCTAAATTCAGTCTCTGCAGCAATCAGTCCAGCATAGCCAGGATTTGGTCAGTGACTGCCATCTTCCCTATTTTTTTTTTTGCTCCCATCACGCCCTCCACCCCTGCAAACTTTCAACTCAGAGCCACTGAGAGAAAAGCCAAATATGTTCCCTGAACTCATTACCTAAATGCCGTGTTTCTAGTTACCCTGCCTTCAGCTTCTCCATGCCAACAACCTCCAATCAAAACATACCTAAACTCTTCTCTTTTTTTCACCATAAAAGTTGTGCACTGCCCTTCAAGTCTTCCAAATGCAAGAGATGGTCCAGGCTGACTTCCTTGTTATAGCACAATCTGAATAAATAGCCTCTGTTTGTCCTCATTTAAAGACACATTTTTATTAAAAGCAATCTATATGCCAGCTGCTCCTCCTGTGTTGGGGTTTCTCCAATTAAAAGGGGGATATATTGCTTTATAAATTCATAAATCTCTTGCCTTATTATTAATGCACATACTCTTTTACTTGGTTGTACAAGGTTATCCTTATATGTACTAATTTGCATTCTACTTTTTAACCCAGTTATTTCTTACATATGTGTCCACATATGAATATATTCTACATTTGTCATTTTGGGAGATCATGAAATTTTCTTCTTTTCTTTTTGTATAGAGCCTAGTTTTTTAGTCACTGTCCTATTACTGAGAATTTGGATTTTCCCCCCGTTTTTCACTAATACAAATAGCCCCTGAATGAACATATTGAAGAAATTACCTTTTTCTTTTGTGTTATTTCCTTGAGGGTATATTCCAAAGACTGAAATTATGAGTCAAAGGGCAAGAAAGGTTTTATAGCTCTCATTCCATGTTATAGACAGCCTTTGGAAATATTGAACCCATTTACAATGGGAGCAGTATGCGTATAACTAATTTCTCAGAGCTCTGCCAACTTCATTCAATTCACATTTTAAAACTCAAATTAGTTTTCCTTGGTCAGCCAAGCAGGCTTCAGAAAACCTTCTCCCATGTTCAGCAGCATAAACTGCAGCAACCAAAGTAATTTCAGCATTACTCACAAGTAAGAAACCAAGGAAGCAAAAAGGAAGCCATGTCGTGAGCGGCTCGGGATTCAGAAAGTCCCCAAGGCAGGTTCAAGTCTTGGCTCTGCTGCTTATTAATTGAGTGACCTTCAGCAAGTGGCTGCACCTCTCTAAGCCTCAGAACCTCCATCCCAGGGTTGTTGTGTGAAGTAAAATAGATAATAGATGTAAAGTGCTTAGGATAGCACTTATTATCAATAAATGAACCTCATGAAAGTTCACCATATATTTCAAATCCAGACGAAAGTAATTTGAACCCTGTTCATAATTTTACTTTATACACATAACTGCCATGTCATCATTCACATAGGTAGTGGTAAATTTGTTGCACATTAGCATAATATGATTTGTGTGTCCTGATATCTTAAAATGTCAACATCTAGAGACTATAAGTTACATTCTGTATAATTTTAAAACATTTTATAAAATGGAACTCAGTAAATCATTTGACTGAGATAAATTAAAAATTAAATTTGGTATACTAATTTCTGGGCTATTTATGTACCTAACATAGTTGTGCATAGGACCATATTGTGTTTCTTCAAAGTTCTATACCTATAATTCAGTGGCTGTGCTATATCATGTAATACGTATACTCTGTAATAGAAGAGACTGGAAAGATCACCAAGTCTATTACCTGCCACCTTTTCCCTCATCCAGTGCAGGAAACTTTACCTGACAGATAGTCATCCAGCCTCTGCCTGAAAAAGCTTCCCTTTTAATGACTTTAAAATCCTCATGCTCTTCAAAGTTCTTGGATAATCAGCCATAATTTTATCAGCAGTGGTGAGCATTTGTATGAAATATAGTCTACTACATGCACGTATTAATAATTTAAGTTCCATACTGACAAATTATTAGTTTGGTAATTCACACTGGAAGTACACACAAAGGCTGACCATGAAGGAGAGATGATTGGAATTTTCTGGTTTACTTCGTGGATTTCAAACAAATGTTCCTATTTTTCAGCAATATATATAAGCTAGCTGATTTAGGTGGTATGACTAGATTCTTTGCATTCAATTAAGTCATTATTATTCCTGGGTAAGTGAAGGAAGGTATTATTTTGAAGAATAAAACAATGAGACCTGGATAGGAGCAAATATTTGTGATCTATTAAGATGTATGAGCACGCCAGCATGAACCTGGGAAATTAAAATGAGCAAGGGCTCTTATCTGTCCTCCCAGGTTCCTATACCTCTGCCCTAAAAGTGTCATGTCATATTGCAGTGTTCCATAAAGTATGATATGTTTATTATAGGTACTTTGCAACAACCAACGTATTAGCAGTTGTGGCTTGAAGTTCTTCTTTGGCTAACCTCTATAAGTTTCTTTAGCACTAGTCATCTCTCTTCAGCTCATGATTTAGAGTGTTTGGTTACCCTGCTGCTCTCCTTCATGCCGACATGTTCTGCCACCCCATAAAGCTGGGATGCAGCCAACTTGAGCTTGGTTGCTGAGGGACTGGCTGTGTTCCAGGAGCTTGTTACTGGTGATGCTGCCCTGCCAACTGGTGTTGAGGATGGTGCATGAACGATGCTAATGAATCTGCAGAAGCTGGAGTTTTGTTATCAGCAACAGGCCTGAGACAGTCAGATAATAGGAAGAATTTTATAAGCTCCTGGCCTTACATTTCTAATACTGTAAGGAGAATTTTTAGGATTCATGAGATGTCAAGGGTGCACAAGGTAGTTAAGTTTACTGTAGTGAGGAGGGGGACGTTGACTGCATTATGCTGAGAAGGGGCGACAACTTGGTGGCCCCAAACGACTGAATGCAACTCACACGTGTATGACTTGCATAGGATTTGACTGGCATAGAACTGATTTTTTTAAAAAAATCAGATTACCTTTAGACATGGCTGCAAGCTACAAGTACTAATATAATAGCCAATCCTCAAACAACTAATTAACTTAAAGTCAATTTCACGGGAGAAAAGACAGATTTCTTGTGTCATCTTATGAATAGTTTCTACAAAAGGTACTTTTCAAAGGTACTTTTTGAATAGTTATTTTTTGGAAACATGGTTATATACATGCATAGTGGTATTACAACAATACCACAACAATACCACAATAATGGTATTACAAAACTCTACCAGGCAAGTTTTTATGTTTTATATTAATTCTCCATTGTCTTTATGAAAGATACACAAATGCTAAAAAAAAAAAAAGAAATGAATTAACTAATGATTAAAATTACGCTTTGTGTTCTCATTTCATTTTTTTTCCTTTTCTGCCTACATTCCAACTAAGTTAGATTTTTGAACCTGTTGAAACAAAACTATAATTAAGGCCAGGTGCAGTGACTCACGCCTGTAATCCCAGCACTTAGGGAGGCTGAGGCAGGTGCATCATGAGGCCAGGAGTTCAAGACCAGTTGAATTTTGACTAATATTTATTGAGAAAATATATAATGATCAAATATTAACAAATTTAAGGAAATCGATAACGCAATAATTGAACAAAATGAAGAATGATATCTACAGAGTATATTTTTAAATATCAGATGCAGGTAATGCTTGGTATGCATGTAGATTTACAGGCCCCTGGCAGCAGAAATTCCAATGTCTTCTTGATGGCTAATATACTGGTATTTGTAACTTCCCATTTCCCTAGCTCCTCTTTTTATGTTTCTAAGAATTACCAAGGAAATGATAAATACTTAGTTGCAACATCCTCCTTTCCATCTCTTTCCACATACTCTGCAGGATCTAGGTAAGACAGTTTGCAGTTATCAGGAACATGAAAAATAAATGAACTCAGTAACTTACAGGGCTGTTACTGTTACAATGCTGAATGTGGAGGACTTGGCATGATTATTGATCTGCATACTATTTTAAATAGCTGTATAGTGTTCCATTTCTGTGGAAGAACTATTCATTCATTCACTATTTATTGAGTTCTACTTAGAGAGTATTATCTTTGAGACATGGTTCCAAATGCTGAAGTTAAACTGATGAATTAGACAGACAAAAATTCTTGCCCTCTCAGAGTTTACATTCTAGTGATAAAACAGACAACAAGCGAAGTAAATATGTAAGTATATAATCTAATTTCAAGTAGTGATTAGATATATAACTTTGTTGTGTGTGTGTGTGTGTGTGTGTGTGTGTGTGTGTGTGTTTTTTTTTTTTAGTAGAGACGGGGTTTCACCATGTTGGCCAGGATGGTCTCCATCTCTTGACCTTATGATCCACCCGCCTCAGCCTCCCAAAGTGCTGGGATTACAGGCATGAGCCACCGCACCCGGCCTAGATACATAACTTTTTTAAAAGATGGGGCTCACTATGGTGCCCAGGCTTGTCTTGAATTCTTGGGCTCAAGCAGTCCTCCCACCTCAGTCTCCCAGAGTGCTGGGATTACAAGTACGAGCCACCATGTCTGGCCAGGATACGTAATTTTTATAATTTAGATTATTCAGTTTTTTTTCTGTAGCATTTATTTATGTGAATGTGGTTAATTGGTCTAGGTAATATCAGAAGGGCTAGCAGTAAAGTAGGATCTTTCACTAGGAAGCAAGATTTGATCTAGAGCTGTCACTCAAATACCTATAATAAATTGTGACTGACTCTTCAAGAGAATCTTTCTTTTTTCTTCCCTTTACTCCAGGTGTTCAGGTAAAGTGTGAATACCTGGAGTAAGGGGACTCAACTCAGTTACTGAGTTCACTTATTTTTCATGTTCCTGATAACTGCAAACTACCTTACCTAGAGCCTGCAGAGTATATGGAAACCCCTCTAGGCTGCCTTAGGCACTAAAATTTGAAGTACAAGAAAGTATTGTCTTATTATTATGTTCACCCCAAGTAACTTTTTGTTGTATTTTCTTATGAGTATTAAGTTGTAATCACAATTTCAGTTTGCCATCCCCTGAACTGGGGGAAGTTAAGAGACTGGATGATAGTAACCTGATATAGCCAGGCTGTAGGTATGTATCATAATGCTGAACAGATAGGACTCTGGCACATCTAGGAGGAAAAGTTTGGGGGCTAAGGAGAGCTCAGTGTGTTCTGATATTAAGGGACTAATACATCTATAGTTCTTAATGCTGGCAGGACTTGAAACAGTGTTTTAGTTTAAGCCACTTCTGAAAGTGCAAAATGACAAAGAACTCTCTTATAAACTCTTCTCTGATTTATTCAGGACTTGGACAGGAGAGAATGATTTGTAATTGTAGATTAGAAATAACTTGTTGGCAGGTAAAATTGTTATTAAATAACTAGAATGGGATGTGGTATTCTTACTTACTGGAGATTTCACATTAAGATGGATAACCATCTTCTTTGAATAACTAGTTTAGTGTTATCTGAATAAAATAGCAACGTTGCTTGTTTTCATGTTAGAATGTTGAAATACTTGAATTGGAAATTTTAGAAATTAAATTCCTTTCTGAAAAAAAGTAAAATTTAGTAGAATCCAAGTATACTTGTCTATCTTTGAACTGAGCATCTTTGCTTTTCTTGAATTTTTATCCTTTTCTTTGGTGATAAGATTCTTTCCTAATTTTAAAAGTAATATGAGCTTATTATAGAAAACTTGAAAAATACAAAAAGGAAAGGAAAAATTAGTATCACCCATAATCCTAACTTGCAGAAATAATACTGTTAACATTCTTTATTTACCTATATTTATTCATTTTTACCTATAAATAAAGGTATGTTTTAAATATTTACATAAAGTAGTATAAACAATATTTTATTATGCTTTAAATAATTCTTCAAAGATATAATTTACATGTTTGCATTATTTTCTACCATGTAATTATACAATAGTTTATTTAATCATTTTATTTCTTAACATTTAGTTTGTTTCCAAAATCACGTTCTTATAAAATTCCAAATAATGACATCTTTACGAATAAGTCTTGGACTATGTAGAATAGCTGTTAGGTTGAACTATTAAATTGCTGTTTTGTAGGTCAAAAATGATCCGAGATCTGCAGTTTCACATGTTTCAAACTAATGCTGAGGATTACTGGGTCAAGGGATTTAAACATTAATTCTTTAAACAGTGTTACTGGGATATAATTCACATACCATACAATACACCATTTAATTCAATGGCTTTTCATATATTTGCAGAGTTGTGTAAACCATCACCACACTCAATTTTGGAACATTTTCATTACCCTAAAAGAAACCCTGTACCCACTAGCAGTCACTCCCCATATCCCCAGCTCTCCTACTCCTAGTATCAGTGTAGGAGTGGTAACTTCTAGTCTACCTTCTGTCTCTGTGGGTTTGCCAGTTTGGGACAATTCATGTCAATAGAGCCATATAATATGTAATCCTTGGTGACTGACTTCTTTCCCTTAACACAACATTTTCAAGATTCATCCATGTTGTAGCATGTATCAGTACTTCATTTTTTATGGCCCAGCAATATTCCATCATATGGATACATTTTATTTATTCATCCATCAGTTGATGGACATTTGTTTCTGTTTCTACTTCTTGACTATTATGATAATTTTATTTATTCATCCATCACTTGATGGATATTTGTTTCTGTTTCTACTTCTTGACTATTATGAATAATGCTTCTGTGAACATTTATGTATAAGTTTTTGTGTGAACATAGTTTTTCATTGCTCTTGGATATATACCTAGGAATTGAATTGCTGGGTCATAAGAGAACTCCAACCTTTTGAGGAACTACCAGACTGTTTTGCAAAACAGCTGCACTATTTTGAATTGCAACTAGCAATGCACGAGGGTTCCGATTTCTCCACACCCTTCTCAGTACTTCTTATTATCTTTTTGATTATAGCCATTCTAGTGAGTGTGAAGTGGTATTTCATCGTGGTTTTCATTTGTCTTACCCTGACGGCTAACGATGTTGCTCATCCTTTCATGTGCTTATTGGTGGAACATTTGTTTTAACGGCTCTTGATAAACTTCACCCATTTTCTCTCCAGAAAATTATATTCATTCATAATGCCAATAGCAGTATATGAACTCACTAAACTTCTTTCAGCTTCAATAATTTTTAAAAATTGCATTCCCTTGATTTCTAATTTCACTTTATTTCTACCCCTTTGATTTATTCAGTGTATGCATGCCTTCCACAAGGAATTAATCAACCATTGGCCTAATTTTTGATATAATTTTTTATAAATGATATAATTTTTTAGCCAGAAAAAAAAAAAACAAAAAAAACCACTAGCATGATGCAAACTGACCTAAGCCAATTTGGGTATACAACTTCTAGGTTATTCATCATACCTCCTAAATATCTCATAATAGCTGCAAAAAAGTTTGAATTTGGTGGAAGATGGCTACTTTCTTATAATCTTGTTATTTGGTTTTAATAAAAGCAGATCTCATTTCCCAAAGAACTTAAAGCATATCTACCATTTGACACAGCATGTGCATCACTGGGTATATATCCAAAAGAAAATAAATCATTCTACCAAAAAGACACATGTATTTGTATGCTCATCACAACACTACTCACAATAGCAAAGCATGAAATCTACCTAGGTGCCCATCAACAATGGATTGGATAAAGAAAATGTGATACATAGACACCATGGAATACTATGCAACCATAAAAAAGAATGAAATCATGTCCTTTGCAGCAACATGATGAAGCTAGAGGCCATCATCATAACAAAATTAAAGCAGAAACAGAAAACCAAATGCATGTTTTCACTTTTAAGTAGGAGCTAAACATTGGGCAATCAAGGACAGAAAGATGGCAACAATAGACAATGGGGACCACTAGAGGAGGAAGGGAGGGAGAGAGGCAAGGGTTGAAAAACTAACCATTGAGTACTATGCTCAGTACCTGGGTTATGGGATCATTCGTATCCCAAGACTCCCAAACCAACATCACACAATATGCCCATGTAACAAACCTCATCTGTATACTCAAATCGAAAACAAAAATAGAAATTATAAAATATATAAAAAAGCAGAAAGACCAAATCCTGCCACACATAAAGATGTTTATTTAAACAAAATTTTGTGGGCAAGTTGAGTCAAATAGTTGATCCACTCTGCTCAGTAAGCTTCATGAAGCCCAGGCTCTCTTTATTTTGGAAAATCTAAACATTCCTAACAATATTTCAAAGGGAGACTCTGGTTTTCTGGTAGTGGGCAATAGACAATCAGAATCCTTTGATCCAGTGGCAGGGCTAAACAACTTCAGGACTTATCTCTAAGGAAAGAAGTTTGGAGCTTACTTTTCATATTTTATTAATGCAAAAATAGTTTGTATATTCTAGAGACCTAGAATATTATAACTGCATGAATCTTGAATGGCACAAATTGCAGTAATCAGAGTCGATATCTAAAATCCAGTGTGCTGATTAATAAGCTACAAATTTCACCAGTGAAATCCATTTCTAACATTGCAAAACTCCATGCTATTGAAGGCAGATAAAGATCTCTGGAGCACTTGTAATAGTCACATTTTGAGAACAGCTTTCTGAATACCCCTGGAGTATAAATTCTCAATAGGGTGATTGTCTGCTCCTTGATGGCATATTAAACCTACCCCCCCCCTGCACACACCACACACACACACATACACACACACACACACACACAATTTCACATTGTCTTTGCTAAGGAATATAAAGCAAATTATAGACATCAGGACAGCGTGCAGTATTTCTCAGTGTTAGCTTTTCTTCTTAAATGAGAAAATAATGGAAACATTTATTAAGTGTGTACTCTGTGATAGGTGCTTTGCACATATTATCTCATTTAATTCTCACAACAACCCTGTTGATATTATAATTCTCACCTTATGGATGAGAACACTGAATGTGAGAGATTTAAAAAATGTGACCAGGGTCACTTGACTTGTGTGTGCAAGGCCAGGAATTGTCTGCACCTGTCTGTCTTGGCACAGCACGTGGGGACACTTGGTGGATGTTCATTATTTTCCTGTTGTTGCATCTTCCCTTTAGGGACCCATGAACACATAGATCATGCTGGGCCCGATACACATGTTTAGATGGTTAAATGAAGTTTGAGGTTTAGTATTTTTTTTTTTTTTGAGGAGATAGCACTTGACCGAGGAAAACGTTATTTCTAAATTACATTGCCTGGTGCCATTTCAGCTTTCCATAAGTATTTGTAACCACACTTGAGCTTTATGTCTGTAAGACAAAATTTTAAACTAACAGACTAAAGAGTTAGAAATCATTAAAAAACGATAATGGCTTTGTACATAGACAACTATGAGGTAGATAATTTAATATTTCTATTTTCTTCAATTTTGTGCTTTTACTGACAAAACATTTTAAAATTTATGGTTGTTCATGTATATTTTCCTCAACTGAGGATAAAAAGAAAATGAAGATTTGTCTAATTTTAGCATTTTTCTTGCTTTAAAAAGTTGTGCCTCAAATCAGAATTTGCACATAGCCTTTGATTGCACTGAGTGACAAGGTGAGGTGTTCCACTATAAATTACCCTGCAGCCTACTTAGAGCATTTTTCTATGTATAGCAAAATCTATGGAGTATTCTGTTTAAATGAAGCCACATTATATTTCTCGGTGGAGAATTTCAAATATAATATAACTCTGTGACGCACTTTGTAATTTCTGTTTTTAACAATATGTAGTGATTTTTAAAAATCTGCTTGGATGTTTATTTTTTCCCTTTCTCCTTTTCTGAACTGAAGGTAGAAATGAAACCATTTTTTGATCATCTTCCATTATTTCCTTTTAGTTCTCCCACATGTGCCCTGGATAATATTCTGGCTAGAAATGATTGTAGGCTATTTTCACTGGCAGATTCTGATTCTATTGCCAATCAACAAAAGAGCATTTCCCCCACCCCTTTCATATTCTGCACACTCCATTTAGAAGTGAGAAAAAGTCTCAAAGGTAGGCACGACTATATTACCAAAGCAGGCAGCAAGGTCCCCAGGGGGAGGGCCCAAGCTGGATTGGGGAGCATATTAAGAAGGAGAGAAAGTAATGAACGGTTTTGAAAAATGAGGTTATGTAAGTTAGAGCTACCCAGAGATGCTTTGAAGCTCTGTTAGACACAGTTCTTGAAAGGGAGTTTAAATAAAACTAAAATATAATAGCAAACTGTCTCACTGGAGAGAATTTAAAATGATTCTTCACAAGAATTAATTGATATCATCAGAAGGCTGGAATGGGCTTTATCCATCCAAAAAGTGTGCTTGGTGTTTTGAAAGAATTGCTGTTCATAGCATATAATAAGTGGCTGTAAGAAATCAATACCTTTTCTTTAAAGGTGCCACCCAATGTTTAATAGCACTGGGTAGCATTATAGCATCTGGGCAGTTTTAACTTCATTTTCAGTGCTTGGTTATTTGGTATACTAAAATTACAAAAATCTATCCATATCTGTCTTCTTTCTTTCTCTTGAAAAACGTTTCTGATTAATTTTGCAAAACTTTAATACCCACATCAATTTTGTTTGTCCTAATGTCTCAGCGATACTTGTGGTGTAGCATAACTGAAATTTGTCATAGATATTCCACTTTCTATTTCCAAACCCAGAGTAAGGCATCAAAATAAATCTTCAGTTATTCTCCCTTGTCATGAAGACAGAGAACCACGATCCTTGGATGAACCTATAAGTGTCCATTGCTTCTTTTCAGTGGTTGACTCTAAATTTATTTTTAAATCTCAGCTGAACACTTTGACATTATTACCATCATGATTAGGACGGTCATCGGACATGGTAGTTGTTTTGCTCTTATTTGATCCTGGTGCTGTGGCTTGTTGCCATGGATGTTTCCATTGTTTTACACTTTAAAAAGCCATCCAGTTTAAAACAACAAAACTGTACAAATTATGGCAAATTTCTGATTGCCAGCATGGATATCTTAAGTAAAAGAAAATGGGAAACCAAACTGCTTCTTACATTCTTGTCTTCAAATTGTTGCCAAGGGGAAGATTATGAACAGATCACTGGGTCAAGCAAGGGTTATGGTTCCCTCAGCAATGCACATTGTAATAAGTCATTCTCTTTCCTGAAATTACATCTTCACTAGAATCAGTATATAAAACAAAGTTTTATATATTTGGGCTGGAAGTACAAGGTCGCAGCCATTCACCTGGAAGATGATCCTTCACAATTATTGCCAGAAAAAAACTTCAAAAAATTCTCTGTGCTCTTCATGGTTCAACGATGTAAAATGTTTGTATCATGCTCATTATGGACATTAAAGGCAGGGAGTTTATCCAACACACAGACCTGTGGGTCTGGTGCTATGTCTAGAAAGACAGTCAACTGGAATATGGTAGCATACATGCCACGTGTACAGCTTTTTACGTTTACTCTCTTAGAAGCTGGTGGAAGCACCAATCATTATGATAATATCAAAATTTACATTTCCAGGTCAGGCACAGTGGCTCATGCCTGTAATTCCAGCACTTTGGGAGACCGAGGTGGGCAGATCACTTAAGCTTAAGAGTTTGAGACCAGCCCACCCAACATGGTGAAACCTCATCTCTCTAAAAGTACAGATAGCACCACTGCACTCCAGCCTGGGCAACAGAGTGAGACTCTGTCTCAAAAAAAAAAAAAAAAAAAAATTTACATTTGCAGAGTCTAATTTTCACACATATATTAACTCATGATTCTCTCAGTATTCTTATGAGGTAGGTCAGAATTGTTAATTTTTTTTCTTTATAGATGAGGTAACTGCAGTCTGTCTTGTCTAGCAAGAAGTTAATAGCGGAGCTGAAAAGTCATGTTCTTTCCTCTCCTTTTCCTGGCTAGTCATTTTTCATAAACAGTGCATTGACTATTCCTACTACCTAGGAAGAGAAGAGCTCAAAATAAAGGGCACCCCATTGGATGAACTGTAAAAATGATGTCATTCCATATGCCAGAATGTAAAGATAAACAATCAATAGAAAATGCAATTCTACTGGAAGATTATATGAATGAAGTCACATATAATCAGGTTGCACATTGAGTTTGTTAAAGACATAAAGACTGCATATATCTTATTTTATCAGTCTTTATGGAAAAATTTTAAGAACCATGTGTACTGAATGTATGAAAATCATAGAAAGCAAGGGGATTTTAAAAATTGTTTTATTCAAACTCTCATTTTAGAGCTAAACATTTTTCTTTAAAGAAAAGAAAAATAAAGAGGTTTCGAAATTTTAAATTATTTGCTCCAGTTTGCACAATTAAAAAACCACACAGCTGAGAGTTGAATCTGTACCTTCAAATGCCACTACCCCATAGCCTTACTCTCTACCATGCAGATATTTGGCTGCCTTAGGTAGAGGGCTAGATGACAGTGGTGTTCCCATTTAGCTCTGTATCTCTTTGGTGAGCAAAACCACAATGAAAGCCCCATTTTATGAGTAGAAAAATTCTGGTTGAGAAGTGCCGCTAGAAATAAATAGTAAATCAGTGATGTAACTTAAGTCTTCAGGTGCTTTCTTGCTTGTCTTCTCACAGATTGTGTAGTGTTCCATGTTTCTGCTTCCACAGAAAAAGGATTTGTGGAGAAACATCTACATATTTCAGCCGTGAGTGTTAAGAATTAAGAAAAAAGGAGAAAAAAAAGAATATCTGTTCTCCAGCTATCATTGAAGTAAAGTACATATTGTCATATTCTTTGATAATCTTGATTATGTTGGAATCAAGTCAAAATGTTAATGGGTGAGATTTTAGGCAGTCATAGTTCCAACTGTTTAGGCTGATATTTGGATAGATCAATGTTCTATTATGTCAAACTGAGGGATCTTTAAAAATTGTTATGTAAATCAGAAGCATGCTTAACTGAAGTATCTTAAAAGAGTGCTTCAGCTATTTAACTATCTTCTGATGACCATTGATCTCTGGCCAAATTATTGACACCATGGGTTTAAGGATAAAGAGAACCATTGGAATAAAAATTTATACAGAAGGTACTCTTAACCATCAAGAAAAACATCAGCGGAAATGGGTTAAGACTAGGTAGGAGGTAGGTCCTTACTGAAGAGGTAAATAGCATGAATGGTAGAAATATTTTAGTAACTTCTGTTTATCATCTATATACATAGAACATTTGATTCAAGTGTTTTCAATGCAGGTATTTTGACAGTTAAAGCAAATAGACGCCCTGGAAATCTTGTTCCACACTTAACTGCCATCTGAATTCTGTGCAATTTTTACTTTCTACTCCATTAATTTATATACTGTTTGAAAACTGTGTTAAACTTTGGTCTTGTATTACTTTTGTTTCTGAGATGAATCCTATTTGATGGTAGCGTAGTATTTTGATACAATGCTGGGTTCAATTAGCACTTAATATGAATAACGAAATTGATCTATAGATGTTTTGGTACTATTTATCTCTACTATCTTTATTAAGATTATGTTAGATGTATTATTTTAGAGTTAGAAAAAAGGCAATAATATATTATTTAGTCTTTTATAATTAGAAAGCCTCTAAGGGTTTATCAGATACGCCCCCCCCCCCAAAGCATTGTTATAAATGAGTTTTAGTATAAAATTAAATGTGTTATTTAGAGAACAGTTAGAAATTTAATTAAGGTCTCTTGTCAGAATGGAGCTGAGAATAAGAGATTGAATTATGGTCCAAATCTTTTCCCCTCTCCCCACCTCAATACATACACAATAAAAAGGAAACTCAGAAAACTTACTGGAAGAAGATAATCCTCTTTATATAGATGTTTTATAGCACTTAAAAACTCACACCACCATAAAAATCTAGAAGAATTCTATACTGACCAGCTGTGAAAAAGTTGTTTGATGTGACTTTCTATAATTTCCTTATGAAAATGGTATATATATTTTCATTTCTAAATATAAGATATATTGTATTTTACTTTTTTGAGATGGAGTCTTACTCTGTCATCCAGGCTGGAGTGCAGTGGCACAGCCTTGGCTCACTGCAACCTCTGCCTCCCAGGTTCAAGCAATTCTCCTGTCTCAGCCTCCCAATCTCAAGTAGCTGGGATTACAGGTGTTTACCACCACACCCAGCTAATTTTTGTATTTTTAGTAGAGATGGGGTTTTACCATGTTGGCCAGGCTAGTCTCAAACTCCTGAACTCAAGTGATCTGCCCATGTTGGCCTCTCAAAGTGTTGGGATTACAGGCATGAGCCACCATGCCCAGCCGAGATATATTTTAAATGCTTTTTCAAACTATCCCCCGCCACCAGACACTTGTAACTCTGAAAAATTACTGCTATAAATTCTAAAAGTAAAAATCGTAAGTTCTGTTATTGATCAACCACATTATTAAAAGGCAAACGTGAGTGTTAAAATTGTAACATTAAAGCAGGAATTACAAAGTCTAATAATACACAGAAAATTTGAGATACAAGTGAATTTTCATTGACTAAGCAGTTATCCGATTGAAACAATTTATGTTTCCTTCTGAAAAGAGTATGTGGTTACTAATTATGTAGTTTGTACTAGGTTAATCCTTACTCCACCTCTATTCTTACCTATCTCCGTTGGTGCTGGGATGAAGCTTATCAAAGGAAAAAGTATGTTGGTTTTGCATATTGTTATTATTATTATTTAAAGAAGCTAAAACTGTAGTGAGTGGTATAAGTTTTAGTTTGGATTAAAATGTCACATAGTCAATTCTTTCTTTCCTCTTTCCCTCCCTCCATTTCCATCTTGTTTCTTAAAGGATTTGAGGCATCTGATGGGAAAATATTGGAATATGAATAAACTTCCATGGCCAGATAATGTAATAAGCTGGGAATTCTCAAGGAGTTTTTTGGTTTTTGGTTTTTATTTTTTTCAATGCTAGGATGTGATGGTAATTTCTGACTACTTTTTGTCTTGACCAGAATGTGTCATTGATCCATTCTGTCTTTCTGGCATGGGGCGAGGCTGGAGGATTCCAGTGGACTCCTGGTATTTAGATACATGCTCCTAACCTCAGGTTGAAGGAATTTCAGATGAGGAGCAGTGACTCATTTAGCACGCACATCTTGATTCCTGCCAACCAGAAAAGCTATTCTCTCTCAAAATTGAGACATTCATTAACTATAGTGAGGATCCTTGCTAACGCTTAAGTATAACTATTAGGATTGCATCCCAGTGGATCAGTGAGTGGAGTCATTTCCCCCACTGTGTCAATGGCATCAGTCCCTAGTTTGTGCATAAAGGAGTTTACAGAAAAAAATATCCTATGCTTTACAGTGGAAATGAGCTTTCATTTCCTTTCTTATTTGTAGCTCGCCTCTGAGTATGATAGAAAGATTTGGCTCTGGACAGAGTATTTTTCTGGACTTTGTTTATACTGTGCTATGACTAATAGCTTTCATCATAACCACATCCAGAATTGATATTGCTTTAGGAAACAGCATTCTACATCTCTAGTGAATTGCTTATCTTTCTTGAAAAAGAGTAGATTGCTCGTATTGTCATTCTTGTGTATTTTCTGATGTAATAAAGGCACTAACGCTCAGTTGCTTTAGACTCTATGACAGTATTGAAGACCACTTAACAGAATGCTGAGTAATACAACTGAATCAGACTCATCTCACCAAAACGTTGCGCATGTATTTGTGGAGCTTTGAACGCAGTTAGCAGGCAAGCCTATTTTGCCAACCTCTCTGAGATATAATACTGAAATTTTGCAGACAGAAGTGATACATTTTTATGTACATATAACACACATATCTTGATGCATCTAGAAACCCTGACTAGTTTTGAGCAAAGACAAAATAATGGGACTACAGAAGATCTCATGAAGGTTTCAGAGGCCGGAGTTTCAATGGACGTTTCTTGCTGTCTGCACACCTGTCATACGACCAGGCTTTCCACAGCTGCTCTCAGTGGCCCTCAGCTTGACTCACTCTTTTGACTTCCAGCATTAATTCATGTCTTATTCCCAGTGCCACAGACAGTGAAGAGAAGAAGACTACCACATGAGAATAAAATTAGACAATTCAAGCACTCTGGCAGGACTGGCTACATAATTTTTAGGGCCCAGTGCAAAATGAGAAGGCTGGGACCCTTGTTCAAAAATTAAGAATTTCAAGCCCGTGACAGTTGGACTTTGAATCAAGCACAGGACTCTTCTAAGCATGGGGCCCCTTGTAACTGCACAGTTGCATGCCTATGAAGCCTGGTGTTTAGTCTGGAAATAATGAGGGATAGAGAATAATTTTCTTTACATCTATGCAATTTGGAAAGCAGTAATAGAATGCAAGAATTTTGTTTACAGTATCTTAGAATATTAAGCTAGGGAAACCACTGAAGTTTCAAGGTGGGTGATGATAGCATGTACTCCTTTACAACATAGCAGGAACAAACTCTTTCTTTGAGCAGTCACACAAGGTAGATCGAAGAGTTTCTTACTTGTGTTGGCCGCAAAGTTGAGTTGAACCATGGAAGCATCAAGAGGTGGGTGATGATAGCGTGTACAACATAGCAGGAACAAACTCTTTCTTTGAGAAGTCACACAAGGTAGATTGAAGAGTTTCTTATTTGTGTTGGCCACAGAGTTGGGTTGAATCGTGGAAGCATCAAGAAGTGACTGTGAAGACCCAGCCTGGGCATGGGTGACATTATTGAACTCCTGGTCTCAGGATAATAATAGAAGGCTCAAAGTAAATGTTGTGTTTATTGATCCAGACCTGGGTTGCTTTCATCAGTTAGAGCTTTAGAGTGAATATTCTCACAAAACTTAGAGGAGATGAGAAAACACTGCTGCACAAGATCTGGTGTGTGGCAATGGTGGTACCCAGTGACTTCTCACACTTAATTCACACTTAAATTGTGTTTACAGTCTCTCCTCTTTCTGACTTTAAATTTACATAGCTGCTCAGCCTTTAATACATCGACTGTGACAGTGGGAAAGGAAGACTTAATAAAGACTTCTCAGAAAGAATGTTCTAGAGCCATTGAAAAGCTAATAAAAGAATATTCCCCTGGTTTTTTGTCATAACACAAAGTGTTAAGCAAAAAATAAAAACATAATAAATGATAAAAATTAAAACACAACTGAGAAATGTCTTCATTCTTTAAAGTTCTATAAGAAGAGAATTGACTCCATCTTTTTTAATGCAATAGTCATGCATAGAATATTTGTTTCTGAGCAAAGTAATTCTAGAGGCAGTAGCCTATTTTCTACTCATCCTGCAACTTAATAAAACATTTATTTCTAATGAGAAGATACTCCATCAGGGATTTGAAAGTGTGAAGTGGCTCACTGTGATAGAGACTTTCATTTACATCATTTTCTTTATTATATGTAACTACCCAATTTGGTATGTATCCTCACTTTGAGATAAGAAAAACATGGTTCAAAGTGAAACATTTCAGTAAGAACGTTCCTCAGGCCAGTGATTGTGTAAGGTGTCAATTAATAGTTGTTTTATGATAATTGAATGGTTGGAAAAATGCTTGATTTTAGCAAACATTAGGGAAGATTAGGACATTTGGAATGTGTAATTGATATTCTTGGAGTATAGGATATAATTGAGGCCTTTTGTTCTTTGCACTTTCCCCTCTTCTCCCCCTTAAGGGTTAGAGAGTCCCCTTGTTCTCGAGTCTCACAGTAAGAAAAACTGCCCTCAGAAAGCAGCAAAGAAAATGGTTATCAGCTGTAGCACTGTAGACATCTGCAGGCTGGTGGGGACATATTTGGGGGACATGGTCTTCATGGAATCATTGCAGTTTTACTAGTTAAGTAGATATTAATTGGTTAATCTGCCTCTGTGTGCAAAAACACATTGAAGGATGTAGTGGCAGGAAAGTTTGCTGAAAAATACTGACACTAAGTATTATGTTTAGTCTTCAGTGTTAACATTTTATGGTAGTTTTTTTGTATGTTCTGAACACCATTCTAAGCACTCTACATGCACTGTATCATTTAATCTTCATCATCCAGCAAAATATATGCCATTATTATCCCCAGTCTTAGGAAATCAAGGACCAGAGGGTAAAACACATGAGTAGTAAGTGGTGGAATATGGACTGGAACCAGCTCCTTAATCACTGTCGATATTGTGTCTAAGAGGAAAAACACAGAATATTCATGAAACATGTCCGTAGTGGGCAGAGCAGGCGCACAGGGACTGTAAAAGGCTCTGACCCTGCTGCTAGAGATGCTTCTGTTTGTCCTCGGCTCTCCAGTTTCATGGCTCCTTGAGGCAGACTCTGTGGCAGGAGAGAAGACAAAGTTGAGAATGGGGGAAGGGTTTCAAGAATGAATTAGCCTGGTGGTAGGATCTGGAATCCCCACGTTCCTGAAGGTCTCCGGGTGGAAGATGATAACAGGTGTGTGTTACCTGTGTGTCCTCCTGACCCTACAGGGTAATGGTAATTTAGTGCTATCACTATTTATTCTTTGCAGTTTTCGTAGTTGCATGCAACAGGGTGAGGTTCATCTTACTCTATTTTTGGACAAAAAGGACTCAGAAAGTGAGCGAAAGGACCTCTTTGCCTTGTTTTTCCTTGCTGCTTGAAATAGTTTGACAGCCTCCTATTTGAGAGAACTTGCTCTAGACTAAAGGGTTTTGGGTTAAAGATCACTTTGGCTCATGTTTTTAAGGGCAATTCCACCCTTCTCTAACATAATGTGTAAGCTTTAAAGAAGCAAATGCAAGTGCTTGGACATTGTTCGAGCTTGTCACATGGCAATTTATGAATCTCTTGTAGTCCCACTTTTTGTCTTTGTACTGTATCAATTCTTAAAACTTTAAAGTTCAACAACAGAAATCCTCTTATTTTACATACTAAGAGACTGAGGCAGATAGAAAGAGACTTGTTCAGTGAAATACACAGTGCAAAGTTTGGATAAAAATCAGTGCTTCTTAACACTGGGTTCAGATCTTGCATTGCCTCTGTGCCACTAATTAATGGATTGAATGCCCAAAATGCTCTTGAAAGTGAGAAGAGAATATTATCCCTTACTGAATTTTTTTGTTTCTCATCAACAGATGAGAGGAAACTCTGTTGTGCCTCTGTGTTCCTTGCCTTGTGTAACTTTAGTTCAAATCACAGCAACGCACAGATTAAATGAAATAACTGGAGGTAAACTGTGTCAATCCTTCAGTATGGTGTAGTAATATTAAAATTCAGAACTCTAAATGATCACTTTTCAAGAAAGCATTACTATGTGTCTACATAATTAATTTCAATTACCAACTCTATTTGACAGGTAGACATTTTAGTAGACTTATTGAAGAAAAAAGCACTATATTAACTATGATCACCTGAAGTGCTAACAGTCACAGCACAGTGACTATCAGAAGCAATTGAAGACCATTACCGGAAAATCAAATATGCACCTTGTTTCAATTGTATCAAATGCCAGTTGATTTATTGGTCCGTAAGAGCAGCTGGAGTGTGTTTCACTAAAGGGTCTATTTGTACAGGTTGGAGGTACCTGAGAGAAGTTGGAAGGTTCTCAGTAAGAGTTTTTGAATTCTACTTTATGAACTGCTAGGTGGTATAAAAACAACTACATAGAGACACAGAACATCTAAGTAATTTGCCAAAGACCATAAAGCCAGTCAGCTTTGGAGCCAGGTAGACCTCAGGCACTGTGGCTGTTAACCAATGTGCTTCAATCTCTGCTCTACAAGGCAAGGTGGGAACTTTGGGAGAGAGCATTCTCGAATTCAAAACTTAGCTCTGCTGCTCAGTAGTTGCATAAACTTCGCAAATTAACTTATACCTCTGTTTTCTCTTTGTTAACAGAGTATTAGCACTAATCTTATGGGGTTTTTTTGGATGAAGTTTATGTGTAATTCTATCTACTTATCACAATATCTGGCATCTAATGAGTATAGCCTTATTGATATTATTTTTATGACAATGAAGGAATTGAAAATTAGCAGGTGCATTATGTATCCCAAGGAGCTTTTGATTTAATTGGGAACTGAAACATATAATTAGGTGCAAATTAATTAAGACTGAAAACATAAAGAATAAATCCCATAATTTGAAAGTGCTCAAAGGAGGCACTGATATAATCTATGTTTTCTTTCTTTCTGGAGTCTTTTTCACCTAATTAAAAGTATATTTATGCCATTCACCCTATGTTCAGCAATATGGTACTAGTTTTCGTGAGAAAATTTTTAATTCTATATTTTTAATATATGGTCTAAGTTTTCCATTTACCCTGTTGCTACAATCTGTTTACAAGAGCAAGCAATTTCATGCAGTTTGCTATGCATCACTTTTAGCTCTTCCATTAGGCACCAGTCTAACATCAGGATACTATCAAGCCACTTTCAAATTATAGTGGTCTTTTCCAATTCAGGCACATTACAAAATTTTTATATAAACAAGTTTGCTTCCAAAGCTGTCCAACAATTGCACACCAAGAAGCAATCATTTTGATATTGATTGATAGCTGCTAAGTAGAAAAAATTTCATAGAAAGAAATATGAGCACCAGTGCATTAAAGAGAAGTATATATTGCTAATTTGTTTTATTAATTGGTGCTACTTTGGGAGTCGGTTGTGTCATGCACTTCTGGTAAGAGCCCCTAATCAGCTTCAGAACTCTTTATCTAGAAGGTCACTTTTCTAAGCTGTCAAAGTCAGTTGCCTTGCTTAGTTGACTGAAATAATTAGATTACACAGACTTGATGACTTAACTTGTTTATGTTATGGCTATACCTAGTGAACTAATAATTCTTAGTTTTCTGTCTTGCAGTTCAATGATAAATTCATTAGTGTCATGTATTTCAAAATAAAAAATAATAAGAAATCCAGAACATATGAAAAAGTTTCCTTTAGTCCACCAAATAGCAAAACTCTCATGTATTTATACTTGTTTTTTGAGTAATTAATTTATCCCAGTAAGTGGCTTCTTATGTTTGGTAGATGGCCTAGAGTGTGTTTTTGATACAATGATTATAGCTGCTTTCTTTTCATTTATGTATTCTTTCTTCATCTTTATTCTGCATTGCCATTTCAGACTTTCCAATTTTCTCAAAGCTACTTGGACTGGCTCACCTTTAAGAGTAGATGTTGATTAAAATGTGCGCCAATAGCCCATTGCTTATAGTGCCACCATGTGGCCTTCATACATCATTGCTGTCCACTTAACAAGCACTGCAAGGTCCTAAGGGGTTCAAATCTAAAATTAAGTTTCTTTAAGAAGTGCATCTCTAGCTCGTGTAATTATTTGTTTTTAGATCACTATTTGAGAAGGCCAAGGTAAAGACAAATTACAAAGTGAGAAATGACTATTAGTGAAGAAAAATTACAAATAGAAACAAATCATCTCTAAATTATTTAATACTGTGAGAGGGAAAGTATGTTTGCTTTATGAAGTCTGGATTTATAGTTAAAATTTTCATGATTTTTATTCTTGAAACAGGGTCTCACTCTGTCACCCGTGCTGGAGTGCAATGGCACGATCTCTGCTCACTGCAAACTCCCCAGGTTCAAGCGATTCTTGTGCCTCAGCCACCCAAGTAGCTGGGATTATAGGTGTGCACCACCCGGCTGGCTAATTCTTGTATTTTTAGTAGAGATGGGAGTTCACTATGTTGACCAGGCTGGTCTCGAATTTCTGGTCTCAATGATCTGCACACCTTGGCCTCCAAGAGTACTGGAATTACAGGAGTGAGCTACCACACCTGGCCTTATTTTTATAGTGTAATGAGAGGCTGGTCTACATTTGAATGCCTTTTATGACCATCGAGAAATTACATTTTGCTAGCAATTTTTAGAAGGCAAGAGAGTAGGTACCTTGAATGTCATCTTGTTAAATCGTGAAATAGTAATCCATCCTCCTCATTTTGATTCTTCTCCCTTCACATTGGCATATCAAATCTTTCTCTCTACCACATACTTCTGTCATAGGAGGTCATTAATGCGTTTGAATAAAGCAATATAACACTAAAAAAAATCCTAAGGTATTTGTAGGCCCTACTGGCCTGCATTCTGTTGTCTCCTCAGAGAGTCCTATTTTTAATTCCTTTGCTAACTAATTTGAAGTCTTTTTTAGGTTATATCCATGATTGCAATGTTAGAATGTCAAGCCTTCATAGCATGTTGCAGTTTGGGGCAAAAATATATACCATTTTGTAAAGCAAACGAAGAAATAGAAATTAATGTGTAGTGTTCGGGCATTATTTTACATGATGAGAGTGGGGTTACAATCAGGGTTATGGCAGAGAAAACTGGCCAATAAAAATAACAAAAGTTTATATTACTCACTGAAGACATTTAAGGAGAAAATAAGAAATTAGCTGAAAAGAATTCATTTTGATTAGTAAGTAGGTAAGTAATTTATACTCATTGAACTTCCATTTAAGAGCCATTCTCTTCCATTCATGATCAGTACAATTAAAGTTGTTAGATGATTAGCACACCGTTCAAAGCAAGGATATGAGCCCTTTCTCTGTGTGGTATATACTTTTGCAGGCCTAGTTGCAAAGGCCTGTGCCAGTTTTCTTTGTCTCAATACCAGGAAACTATAGAATAGCAAAGAAGTCAATATCCAGCCGTTCCAGATTCAGCTAAGAGCCGGAGGATACTCATTAAGTTCATACCTACGTCATTCCATCAAAAAGACTGAGTATTCCTTCCTTTAAAAGAAAAAGAAACAGAAAATGAATCACTGGAGAAGGATATTCTACAATTTTGAAGTACTTCATTTACTAATGTATTTCTTGCAGGATATTTCTAGCAAGATAATTCAATAAATAATTGTTATAGGGTGAGTTGTGTCCCTCCACACCCCTGAAAAAGATAAGCTGAAGTACTAATCCCCAGTTCCACAGAATGTGATTTTATCTGGAAAGAAGGTCTTTACAGAGGTAATCAAGTCAAAATGAGGTCATTAGAGTAGACCCTAATCCAATGTGACTGGTGTTCTTTAAAAAGAGTCAATTTGGACAGAGACCAACATGCATGGAGGGAAGACTCGCTGAAGAGATGCAGGGAGAATGCCATGTGACGACTGGAGTTACGTTGCCATAAACAAAAAAATGCCTAGGGCTACCAGAACCTGGAAACAGCAAGGAAAGATCTTCCCTTTACAGTCTCAAAGGGAGCAGGACCCTTCTGACAACTTGATTTTAGACTTCTAGCCTCCAGAACTGTGAGACAATACATTTCAGTTGTTTTAAGCCACCCAATTTGTGGCACTTTGTTATAGCAGCCCTAGAAAAACTAACACAGTAAATATTGAGCTAGCACTTTCTGCTGTGCCCTGTGATGAGCACTTGACAAAAACTGTCTTATTTACTTCTAGCACAAACCTCAGGAAGGCTATTATTTTCTTCCCAAAATACTAACAGATGAAGATAACTAGCTTACTGAGGTTAAGTGACTTGCCCAAGATCACATAGCTGTTAAGTGAAGGAGCTGGTATTTGAACTGAGATTGGTTTAACTCTAGATTCTGGTGTGTGTGTGTGTGTGTGTGTGTGTGTGTGTGTGTGTGGTGTGTGTGTGTGTGTGTGTGTGTGTATCTGGTTCTCACTGGATTGCTTAGGATTGCAGCCACTTTCACACCACCCTCATGTCTCATTGAGAACCACTCGCCTCTATTTGAAGGAGAATTACTCTTGAAATTCACTGACAATCCCAGCTTTCATGTTCAAGGGCACAAGTAAGACTCTTCATTTCTCTGACAATACAAGGTTGATAATATTCTCTTGACTCTTTGTAATTCGAAATTTATGACCTTATTGGCCTCTTCCTCCACACCTCTCAATTTATTTCAGTTTTTTCCACCACCCAAATCAATGTAGTTTAGTTTGTGCAATAGAGTGAAAAATCTACGTGGAGTCAATTTTCTGCTTCAAAAGAATTTCTTTTAAAAATCCAACCAAAGTCTTTGTAAAAAAAAAAAAAAAAAAAAAAAAACGAAATAAATCTGCATTGAACTGTGTAGATGTCAGAGATACTGAACCTGGGCTAAAATTTAAAATCCAAAATCATATCAGTGAGAATAAACCCATCATTCTGAGAGCAGGCTGTTTTCCAAAGGTCAAAATAAGTGCCTTATTTTTATTAATACTTCTTTCTATGTTACAGTTTCACTCCATTCACTAATCAAAAAAAAACAAGAAATAACCTTAATTTATAACAATGCCACAGGTTGATGCAGTTAAAAAAGAAATTACAGTTAGAGCAATAGTTATACAATACAGACAGTTGATGGGACATTAGTCATAAGATGTAAAAGCTAAAGCTATCAAATTAGATTTCTATTAACTCATCAGAGATAGAGAGAATTGGGACTCTCAGGGTAGACTTGATTTATAATGCCTAAAGTTTCTCCACCTTGTATTCTTCATTTTTTTTTTAGGCTGTCACCTTCTACTCATTGGCCCACCTTAAAGCAGTAGGTTTGAAACTTTTTTGACCATGACCCATAGTCATGGACTTTTTGAAAGTCGAGGACTTTCAAAAGGAGGGCTATCAGCACTGAGATTAAAAGGATGATTAAGATAATCTTGATACTTGGGGATCATTATTTATTGAAACAAATTTTATTATTATTTGATAAAAATGATTATCTGGGGATATCCATTCACACTTGAGTATTAAAGCTGTCAGAGAGAAACAAGTCCCTGGATTCTATAAGATTGAGAAGCTATATAGCAAGAAAACCCTACCTCTTTGTAGGTGTTCCATGTTTTAACACACTACTGTGTAGACAAACCACCAAGGCCTTAGGCAACTCACAAGACAGCAATTATGCATCCTGAACCTCGAGTCAGCTATCTCATAACAATGCAAAAAGAATTACCAACAATGTACGGCGTATTTCACTTTTCTTTTTATGTTGGTCACCTCCAACACATTGTTTTTAAAAGAGAAAGAAGTCAGTAGTTTTTATATGTCAACCTAAAATAACAACAGAGACAGGCTTTCCAAAAAAGAGTTTATTCAGGAGTAGCAAGGGTTTGCAATCTGGGATATGCACGATATGGTGAAACATAGACACATCCAAAGGCGTTGGGGAAAGGGGAAGCTTTTAAAGATAAAAAGGAGAAATTCATGTAAGTCATTTTGAAGCAAAGGCCATTGGTTACAGGGGTTGTTGCAGGAATTGGCATTAGCTCATTAGTGGAGGTAGCCATTTTGGGGCAAATGTCCTTGTGCAAACAGCTTATCTGGAATGCTGCATGTCTGAGGAGTTCCTGGCATCATTTCTGTCATAGGCATACATGCAGGAAGTTCTTTTGATACGTCTTTTTACAGGGATATGTGCATCAGGAGTCTTTATTCATGGCCTCCTGGCTCATTTTCTTAGGGTTTGACACAAGTCACTCTATTTTGGTATTGAAAATTTCCACATATATAAATGTGCAGATTAGAACATATTAGGATTAAGTGACTTGCCCAGGGCCCCACAGCTAGTTAATGGCTGTCCTGTAAGGCTAGGAAGGCTCAAAAGTCCCTAGCAATTCTTCTACCTAAAACTGATTCTTTCAGTTTTTACAAAGCCATGAGCTTCATTCTGCTACCTTAGCTAACTAAACTAATACTCAACTAAACTGAACTAAAATAACTGAGTAAAACACAGATCTTTCCTGAGTTGAAGATGCCAAATAAGGACACTCTTTATTGATCAGTCATCAGAAAATCAGCCCACATTTATATATATAACTAAAATAGTCACAAAACAACACTTACTTATTAAGTGCAATACGCTGACTTTTTTACTCTCTTTCATTTACAGAAATATGCTGTACAAGACTTGATTTCGTATCCCATTTGAACAACATTGACTTAGAGGTATCCTTGAGTATTCTGAAACACAGCCACATATATCTAGTGGGCTGTCAGATCTTGCCTGATGTGCACAGAACTCCCAAACTGCCTTCTCCACTCTGCCTCTGTCTCATGAAGCTTTCCCATCTCTCATCAGAGCTGCTACAATAGGCACACCTCCCTCTTCCCAGTGTAGCAGATCCAAAGCCTATCTTCACCACGTAAGTGCCTACCAGCCTCTACCCTAGTCCCATTCAGTTGGCAAGTGGCTCGTGGGTTGCAGAGAAGGGCATCTGGTAAAAGCCCCTACCTGTAAACTTACCGGTTGGGATGCTGGTCCTAACTTCTTAGCCTGTCCCAGGAATGTCTCTTCTTCTGTCTAGGGCCAACTCCTCCTCATATACATAGGATCCTTTGCCCACCCATTTTCTTTATAGCTATTTTTCTTTTAGCTTTTTCTTATCCTGGAACTCATTCCCCCTTGCTCACCTCTCCCCTAACATAAAACATCTGTTTTGCAGTTCAGCCATTCTTTTCACATCTCTCTGCTTTCCTTGAAGGATAAACATCTTGAGAGAGGATTTTACACCTGATGTGGCCACTACATCCATTTCCATTTATTCTTCACTCTAGTTTAATTTGGTTTTCTCTCCACTGCTTCACTGAATGCTTTCACTGAGGTTGCATATTACCTGCCAGAAAAATCCCCAGAGTGTATTTTGAGTCATCAGTTCCTCTTGATCTTAGAGCAGTAACTGATACTGTTTTAAATCTCTCTGGCCTTCTTATCTCACTATTCTCTTCCTGTCTCTTGGACCATTTCTTCCCAGGCTCCTCTTTCCTGCATCCCCTTCAGTGCAAGGGTTCTTTATGTAATTCTCTTCTACAAATGATCTACATTTTTAAAGTGGTCTTTTTCATTTTCATGACATTATCTATCACTTTTACCTTGAGATTCCTAAATCCCTCTTTGTAGCTCTGCTCACCTATTATACAAACCTGGGTTGATGGATTTAGCTTTTATATCCTACTGCTGGTTCACTTTCATCTAAGTGAGGAAGACAAGCAAGAAAGTGATATATATTACTTACTTTCTTATGAGACTCTATTGGTGTCTAGATGGTTCTATTTCCAGTTCTTATTATGCCCAGAAGTCCACAATGGAAAGTCACTACTGAGTAATCACATTATGTCTTTTATAACTGCCTTTTTTTTTCTGAATTACTTAAAGGTTGCTGTTTTCTAGAATTTTCTTTTTGAATTGTTTGGATGTTCCCACTAGCTCTGTAATAAGTTGAGTGACGTATTATTGTCCCTTTTCTGCTATTGTATTAATAGGCAGGAAGAGCAATACCCTGGTGACCTTATATAATGGGACTTTATTATAAATCAGTCTCCTCCTCTATCCCCTCTCTCTTCCTCTTCCTTCCCCATCTCCTTCTCTCTGTCTAGACAGTGGATGACCAGTCAATAAAGGATGTCCTTATTTGGCATTCTTCAACTTGGAACAGACCTATGTTTTAGTCAGTTATTTCAGTTTAGTTTAGGATTAGTTTAGTCAGCTAGGGTGGCAGGATGACATCCACGGCTTTGTGAAAAGCTGCCTAAAACTGAAAGGATCTGTGGAGGTAGGATAATTGCTAGGGATTTTTGAACCTTCCTAGCCTGACAGGACAGCCCATTAGTTAGCTGTGGGGGACCTGGGCAAGTCACTTAGGCCTCATGAGTTCTAATATGCACATATGTAAAACTACTGACTCCTCCTTCCTACTTCATGAGCAGCTCGTGTGGGAGAAAATCAATATGAAAAGAAAAGGAGAAGTAAATATACTGTAGATGGCTGGTAACTAGTTTTGTATTGTTATGAGATAGCTGGCTCAAGGTTCACATGCATAGCTGCTGTCTTGTGAGTTGCCTAAGGCCTTGCTAATGGGTGGTTTTTCTATACAGCAATGTTTGTTGGAACATGAAGGGTTGGGTTTTCTTGCTATGCAGCTTCTCAATCCTGTAGAATCCAGGGATTTGTATCTCTCTGACAGCCTTATTACGCAAATGTGAGTGGATAGCCCCAGATGATCATTTTAATCAAACGATAGTAAATACATTTGCTTCAGTAAATAATGATCCCCAGGTATCAAGTAATCATGGTCATCCTTTTAATCTCTCCGAAGCAGTTGACGGTGCTGTTAGCCCTCCTTCCGGAAACTTTTCCTCTGACTGCCATGACTCCATGCTGTGAGACTCTGGGCCACTGCCTGCTTCTGTCTTCCCCTGTTGTACCTCCTGTGATTCACTTCTTTTACCTAGTCTTGAAGTGGTGGTGTCCAGAGTTTCTGTCTTCTGCTTTCCCTTCTGTTTTACACTCTGTCCCTTGAGAGTTTCATTAGTGCACATGATTTCAGCTCTCACTTTTATGCTAAACCTAGGTCACTAGGCTTATTCGACTTCTGAAGCTCCAAAGCCCCACAGGTCATTTCTGCTTGGATCTTCTGCTGGCTTCTCCAATGCTACATACCCTGAACCAAACTCACTAACTTCCTGTGCTTGTGTCCTGAGTTTCATCATCCTCTTGAGTTTTCTGTGTTGGTCAGTTTAACTACTTTGCTAGAGGCATTGGCATCATCCTTGATTCTGCTCCTTCCTCTAATCTCATGTCTATATCTAATTAATTAGTTATCAAAGTCTATTGATGTGACCTAGAAATGACTCTTGGAGCTGTAACCTTTAAAAATGAGAGTTTATATTTCTACATTCTTGATTCTTGCTCTTACTCTCTGGACTACTATTGCTAGAGTTACATTTTTACAGTCCTAATGTGAATGTGTCACTCAGTTTAAATATTTGACAGCTCTCTATTGCTTCTAGCATAAAACCAAAACTTCTTAGCATGGCATTTGAATGGTTTCAGCATTGAGTCTCTACTTCTCAAGTCTCTAGATAAATTGCCTATATGTTTCACACTTGAGTTATGTTGGATTTTGCCATTCACAGGACTCGAAATGCATATTCCCAACTCCTTATCTTTGCTTATTCAATTCTTTTTGTACAGAATTCATTTAAAGTCACTAACATTCGTTAAAGTTTCCCATATAATACCATTCAATAAATGTTTCTTGGATGGAAATATCATTATTAACTTTCCTCCTGAGCATAAATATGAAAACAGAGGTCAACTTTTTTTCAACATTGTATTTCCAGTAATTAGCAGAATACCAAATGCGTAGTAAATATTTAAAAAATATTCACTTGGAAATAAAATCTTTAGAATGACTAGTCTGCATGGTTGTATGTATTTTTAATACTCATTTATTCCCTAGGAGATACAAAGTAGTAAAATACATAGTTAAAAACATAAAATCAGCATTCTTTACTGTCCACTAGCATGATTTGTTGGGGAAAATGGCTATTGACAAGATTGGTACTGACATAATTAGTTGCAAACCCCTCTTTTTAGTCGCTAAGATCTGATTGTTGATAATAATGAATATTTGTAGGGAGACACTTAATTACATTTTTCTCTACATAAAATTTTGCACATATAGGAACCATAGGTTTCAGTATCATATATTACAGGGCACATATCTGTCACAGCTTCCCAATATAGTGCCCATGAAACACTGAATGTTTAAATCTATATCAACATTAACAGTGAAATTATGGGTATAATGAAAACACTGGAGAGGTTTTTTTCTTTAAGTTCTGGGATACATGTGCAGAACATGCAGGTTTATTACATAGGTATACATGTGCCATGGTGGTTTGCTTCACCCATCAACCTGTCATGTAGGTTTTAAGCCCCACTTGCATTAGATATTTGTCCTAATGTTCTCCCTCCCCTTACCCCCACATCCTGAGACAGTACCCAGTGTGTGATATTCCCCTCCCTGTGTCCATGTGTTCTCATTGTTCAACTCCCACTTATGAGTGAGAACATGCTCTGTTTGGCTTTCTGTTCCTGTGTTAGTTTGCTGAGAATGATGGCTTCCAGCTTCATCCATGTCCCTGCAAAGGACATAAACTCATTCTTTTTTATGGCTGCATAGTATTCCATGATGTATATGTGCCACATTTTCTTTATCCAGCCTACCATTGATGGATATTTGGGTTGGTTCCAAGTCTCTGCTATTGCAAATAGTGCTGCAATAAACATACATGTGCATGTGTCCTTATAGTAGAATGATATATAATCCTTTAGGTATATACCCAGTAATGGGATTGCTGGGTCAAATAGTATTTCTATTTCTAGATCATTGAGGAATCGTCACACTGTCTTCCACAATGATTGAACTGATTTATGCTCCCACCAACAGTGTAAAATCATTTCTATGTCTTCACATCCTCGCCAGCATCTGCTGTTTCCTGACTTTTTAATAATCACCATTCTAACTGGCTTGAGATGGTGTCTCATTGTGGTTTTGATTTACATTTCTCTAATGACCAGTAATGATGAGCTTTTTAAAATATGTTTGTTGAGCATTTTTAATAACTGAAAAATTGTTTCATCCTATAGGAATTTATTTGACTGCATATGAGTATTTTCACCTGAATTGTTTGCTTTTTAAAATAGTTATCTAAGCTTTAATTTATTTGGAATTATAGATAGTAATTCTTTGTTATCTTCTCAACTAGTGAGCATCACTTAGGAGAGCACCAGAATTATAAATCTTTTTTAGTCTGCTGTAGAAAAAACAATTCTACCTTAGCATAATTCCTGTGATCTAGATAAACTAGGAATCAGTCAAAAATCTTCCAAAAAGGAGAAATATTTGTCTTTTTAACTGAGTTTGCCTGAACAAATAATTTTATTGCTTTGAGAACCACAAGGAAGACTAATTGGTTTTGACATAAAAATAAATATTGATATTGATAAATCTTGATTTATTAGGAGAAAAAATAATATCTTACAGTTTAAAGTCAGAATAAAGACAGAACACAGTCTCTCTGTCTTTTTTTTAGTCTTTGTTTCCAAGGTCTAGGGGATAAATAAGAATTAGCACCTTGTCTGATAATCACCACTCTCCCAATTAAGAGAGTATGAAAGAGTGATTAAAGCATGGATATTGAAATCAATCAGATTGTGGCTTGAATCACCATTTATTATCTGTGTGACTTTGGGCAGATGGCTGAGTCTCTTTCAGACTCAATTTCTGCATTCATGAAATAGGTATTCATTTATTCATTCATGCACTCAATTATTCAACAAAACAAAAATACATTTGTCCACATGGAATTTACATCTAATATGGCAATAATAACAGTACCTAGCTTTCACAACTGTTGTGGGAATTAGTTGATAAATGCAGATAAACTGCTTAGCACAATGCCCAGTACCTATACATCTACTAAATTAGAGAAAGTAACTAGTATAGTTTGACACACATGCAGAAGAAACGCTTGTGTGGGGATGGTCCTGGGGGAGAAAGTAGATTGGGGCCTAGTTTTAGAGGCTCAGGTTTATTTAGTACTTACTGCTGTAGTCTATACTAGGCTTTAAGCTTGAAACAACCTGTGAGGCAGATATTGGAAATGAATGTTTATTCAATCATTCCTTCATTCAGTCAAAAAAACCGTTATTATAAACACAATCAGAGGTGACAAAGTAGGGTAAGCACTGTTGCTCATACCTTTAATCCCAGCACTTTGGGAGGTCGAGGTGGGTGGATCACCTGAAGACAGGAGTTTGAGACCAGCCTGGACAACATGGTGAAACCCTGTCTCTACTAAAAATACAAAAAATTATCTGGATGTGGTGGTAAATGCTTGTAATCCCAACTACTTGGGAGGTTGATGCAGGAGAATCACTTGAACCTAGACTGTGAAAGTTGTAGTGAGCTGAGATCATGCCACTGTACTCAAGGCTGGGTGACACAGGGAGGCGGAAAGAAAGGAAAAAGAAAGAAAGAAAGAGAGAGAGAGGGAGGGAGGGAGGGAGGGAAGGAACTGACAAAAGGAAACATTACCACCAACCCCAAAGAAACACAAAAAACCCTCAGAGACTATTACAAACATCTCTAGGCACACAAACTGGAAAACCTAGAAGAAATGATTAAATTCCTGGAAACATACGGGAATGAACCAGGAAACAATTAAAACCCTCAACAGACTGATAATATGTTCCAAAATTGAATCAGTAATACCAACCAGAAAAAAACCTTGAATTTGATGGATTCACAGCCAAATTCTACCAGATGTACAAAAAAGAACTGGTACCAATTCTACTGAAACTACTCCAAAAAACTAGAAGAGGGACTCCTTCCTAAATCATTCTATGAGGCCAGTATCATTCTGTTACAAAATCCTTACAGAGACACAAGAAAAAAAGAAAACTTCAGGCATATATCCCTGATGAACATAAATGCAAAAATTCTCAGCAAAATACAAGCAAGCTGAATCTAGCAGCATACCAAAAAGTTAATCCACTGTGACCAAGGAGGCTTTATTCCTGAGGTGCAAGGTTGGTTCAACATATGCAAATAAATAAATGTGATCCATCACATAAGCAGAATTAAAAATAAAACCACCTGATCATCTTACAGACACAGAAAATGCTTCCAATAAAATTGAACATCCCTTCATGTTAAAAAAAAAAAAACCCTCATTGAAGGAACAGACTTCAAAATAATAAGAGCCATCTATGACAGACCCACAGCCAACATCATAGTAAATGGGCAAAAACTGGAAGTATTCTCTTTGAGAATTAGAACAAGACAAGGATGTCCACTCTCATTACTCCTATTCAACATATTACTGGAAGTCTCAGCCAGAATAATCAAGCAAGAGAAAGAAATAAAAGGCATCCAAACAGGGAGAGGAAGTCAAATAATTTCTCTTCTCAGATGATATGATTTTATACCTAGAAAATCCCATACTCTCTGCCCCAAAACTCCTAGATCTGGTAAACAACTTCAGGCAAGTTTCAGGATACAAAATCGATATACAAAAATTAACAGCATTTCTATACACCAGCGACGTCCAAGCTGAGAGCCAAATCAAGAACACAATGCCATTCACAATAGCCACACAGAAAATAAAACACCTAGAAATACAGCTGTCTCAGGAATAGTGGATAGAAGATAATACTTCTTTTAAAAATAAATCTTGAGGTTGCACTGAGCCAAGATGGTGTCACTGCACTCCAGCCTCTGTGACAGAGCAAGAGCCTGTCTCAAAATACAATACATACAATACAATACAATACAATACAATACAATAAATCTTGTTGATTATTTGACTTCTTCAAGTTATTTTGGGGTATCACTTGGAAAATAATAGAAATTAAATAATATACAGTACTTTAAAAAACAACTTTTATTGAGGAGCTTCTCTATACCAGGCATTGTGCTAGATACTGTAGATAAAGAGACTGGTAAGACTCAGGGCCTCCCTTGCAGAATCCACTCATGATGACAGTTCAGTGGAGGGCATGCCGTGGTGGAGTAAAGCAGAGTACTTTACCAGCACCTAACCTAGTCTGAAGAGGTGCAGCTGGATGGTGGAAACCACTAGAAACATCTTAAGCTTGGGTTACAAAATGGCTCCAGTTTCCAACCAGCCACCCTGCCCCATCCCTAAGTTTTATTTGTGGCTTGCTAGATACTCTTTTGAAAGTTGCCCTATACTTGTGCTATAGAATAAGAGCTATTTTCAGATATCATATTTCTGTAAACAGATTTCGAGAGAGAAGGAGAGAACAGGGAAAGAATGGGTTGGGTATTTCTCTGGATCTACTTCTCACCTTGCAGGTGGGCCAGGGGGAGAGTAGTACTTGGGTAGCTGAACTGTGGCTAAGTGCAGGCAAGGAGTGGGCCTATTCACTTCACTGGACTTGAGTTCATCTTTGTAAGTTGGGAAAGTAACTTTTCCCCTGGAGTCATTTTTCATATTCAAAGAAAATGTAGTAGAAGACTTTAAAGATGTGTTCCTGCTCTGACATCTCATAAGTCTCCATGGAGCAGGGTAGGTCCCCATATAGTAACGCATATTTGGGGATATGTGGAATGCAAGATTACACTAGCACACACTCAGATATGTTTCTGGTTGATGTTTCCTCTCACATCCATATAGAGCTCATCCTGAAGATACAGAAATACTGATGTTTTCAGGAAATGAGTGAAGAAATTGTCTGAGTAGGAACCTTTATAAATTTAGTGGAAGATATTTAATCACTTGGAAGCAGTAGATTTTAGTTTCTTATTTTTCTGTCTTTGAGATAGGTAAAGGACATAGTTACAGAAAGCCTATTGACTGCCAGATTTTATTTATTTTTCCTACACGAGGCACAGGGATCTGTAATAATTCCCGCTATCCCAACTAGTTTCTCTACTTACTTTGTCTTAAAAATTCTTGTTGGCAACTTTTCTTTTGAAAATTAAAACTTTGATCTTTGGGAAGCAACAGCTCAGAATCTTTTTAAAAAATGCATTTGAATACAGTATTAACCAAACCCCTCCAGTTCAAATCGAAAATTTTCTGAAAGTTTTTTCTTTAGCTTTTTATCTCCCACTGCATTTACTTGTGTTCGTTTTTATGATAAGGCACACCTTAATTTATCTATAAATATGTCCCTGAAATAGGAGTCAAGCTGCATTTAAAATATTGTTAGGATTTGCTGTTCAAATGGCCTCTACTGTAAATTTATTTTGCAGTGTAACTTATCTGAACCTAATTTATCTTTCATGAATGCTTGGATTTTGATCTATTATGTTTGTCTAAAGCAAAGCACATCAGTTAACTATTGGATCTAATACTGTTTATTACTCTTATAAAATCAAGAGCTATCACTTTAAAATTTTAAAATCCAGAATCTCATGTGATTAGCACCATTACTATTAATAGCAATGTAGTTTTCCTTTATTTATAATATATTTTATATCAAGATAGTATACTATATATAAATTCATTATATAATTAAGTGGGCTTATTATGTTTGAGTATTTTCATTTTACTGATTATATAACTAAAAATTGTGACTACAGATATTGCTACATTTGTGGACATTTATTCACTGAACAAATATTTATTTAATGCCTACCAGGTGTAAGGCACTGGACTAAAAATACTGGAATGTAAAGTATAATATATGGTCTTCTTTAAGAAGCTACAGTATATTTGAGGAAATAGATATACACACATAAAAAGTTACATGATGCAAGGGTTGAACTGCAGTATGAAATGACAACATGAGAAAGTAGCATTTCCCAAATTGAAGTATGTGAGATAATTTTAGGTAGTGAACATAGACAATTTTTTTTTTTTTTTTATAGACGGAGTCTCATTCTGTCACCCAGGCTGGAGTGCAGTAGTGTGATCTTGTCTCACTGCAACTTCTGCCTCCTGGGATCAAGCAATTCTCGTGCCTCAGCCTCCTGAGTAGCTGGGATTACAGGTGTGTGCCACCACACTCGGCTAATTTTTGTGTTTTTAGTAGAGACGAGGTTTCGTCATGTTGGCCAGGCTGGTCTCAAATTCCTGACCTCAGCCTCTCAAAGGGCTGGGATTACAGGCATGAATCACCATGCCCGACCGACATAGACAAACATTTTTATATTAATGGTTATATTTTACAGTCACCTTCAATTTATGTAAAATGTTATTGCCTTTCCATTCTGATCATGATCTAAAATTTCCTATAAAATTAAATATAAGTAAAAATGTGGGAATTGGTTTCAGTAAAATGATAAAGACCAAAGCATAACAGGTAGTATGGGAAAAGTAGTGAAGGATGTGTGAATACTGAGATTTAGGAGATTGATGAAAGAAATGTCATACAGTGATTTGTAACAAGGCATGTTGCCAGCAATAGCCTCTATACTAGAGAAGGAAAGGTCTCAGCAGGCTGGGGCATCAGGGCAGACTCGAGACTGGGCAAAAAGAAGGTGAGCTTCACGCCTTAGGTGAGGTTCTCACTAATTTAAAAAAGCAACTGGAGGTCAGAATTCACATTCTCTTTGGGGACAGAGAAAGAGCTTGGAGTGGAGGGTCTGTGTAGGAGAGGATGGGAGGAGACGCTGAAGACACCAACTGGAGAGACGAAAATTATACAAGGCACGGAATGTTGGGCTGAGAAACCTAGACTCCTCCTGCTGTTTATAAGAGGAAGCATTTTACTCTGTTTGGGGGCAGCATCCCAGAGGAATGATCAGGAAGGTACCGAAAAGCCGTCTGGATTACATATATGTCTCTTAGCATGAAATTTTCAATATTGTAGTTACTGAAGGATTTGCTATCTGGGAGTAACATCTCCTTTACCACTGACTGTGGTTCTACATCAACTTTCGACCTGAAAGACCACCCACTAGGAAACGTATGGATCCATTTAAAGGGATCATATCTAGGGCAAGACTAGACTAGCAACAAATATGGGATGCTGGGCAGCCCAGGATAACTTTATCAGTAGTTTTGCTTAGGGCCAACCTATTTTCTCTAAATAGCTATGTTGTACATGTAAAAGAGTTGTGATTAATGTGTTATATTGGATTTGTTTTCATATGCTTTTTTTTTTCCTTCTTGACTTGGCAGCTTTTCTGTTTTAGGCAATTATATTTGACTATGGAAAATCTCAAGTTCCCTTCTATATAATTTTTTTAATTCTTTCATGTGGGCAGCCTGGGCATTTTTAGCAACCTGGGAGTATTCTGAAATATGTTTACATACAAATTTGGCTTTAAAAAAGTAGACATTAAATGACTCTAATATTTTATAATGAAATTCAATTGCAAAAGTATATTCATAAGTAATAAAAACCATTATTAATTTTACTATTCACTTGAAATTTTTTCATTCCCAATGAATTTCAAAATGGTGCCTTTAGCTTCTTCTTTGATATACAATGGTATCAAAGTGGAACTATTTTCAAACCGTCTTCTGTCTTCTAGGTGAATGAAAAGGAGAACTTTGGGTCCCCAGCTCTACTTCAATTAGAGTTTTAAATTAAAGTCTGCTTCAATTTATTTTTATATCTATTCTCTGATGACACTTTGAAGCTCTAAAATAATGACAAAAAAAGATAACAAAAACTGTAAACAATAGAGAACTTCTCTAAGTGTTCCAGGGATCAAAAAAATAATGACAGTGATTGCTCATCAACCCTGCCAGGAGGTGCTGGGCTAATTGTAAACCTTTAGTCATGTATCAGTAAGCAAGGACGTCACTGTGTAAGCTGGGGTTAATGCTTAGCTACTTAAGAAAAAAGGAATGTGAATTTTATTGTTATTTATTAAAAGAATAGTATACTTGTTTATTCTAATCATAAACATTAGCCAGTATTTCTAACACCTAAAATTTTGAAGGCATTACAACTGGAATAAAATTTAAAGAAATACGGTATGTAGAGAATCTTCTCACCAATACTTAATAAATCTGTATTTCCTTGCTTCCTCATCTAAATCCAACTCTACTTGATTTGGGTTTTGGATATCTAATTGATATATCAAATTTTAGGCCTCTTTGTAACCTATTTTCTCCAAAGCCCTCACTTTTTCAGTAAAGGACCACACCATTCCCCCAATTGTTCAACCCTCGAACCTTTTTCTCACTACTCAGATTAATCAATTCATCAGCAAGTCCCTGTTGACTCCAAATATATCCCGGTCTCTCCTTCTCTCCGTTTATACAGCTATCATCATGATCGTGATCCAAGCCACCCTCATTTCTTGTCTGGACTATTGGTATAGCCTCTTACTGGGTCCTCCTGATTCCACTAGTGCTCCATAACTATGTATTCTCTTTAGGGTAGCCAGCGAGATACTTTAGAACAGCAAATCAGATCATGGCACTTTTGTACATAAAAACTGTCACAGGCACTTTTGGCACTGTATCCAAATTCTCAGCCCTGGCTTCCAAGGTTATACATGATCTAGGCCTGTCTTCCTTTGAGACACCTTTCCTTCTTCTTTCCGTCATGCTCAATACTCTCCAGCCATAGGGATTTTCCTGTTCCTGACACATACCAAGCTCATTCCAGTCTTAGGGTTGTTATGCATCTTAATTCCTCTTCTTGGCTCTGGTTTCCAGATCAGCTTCTTCTTGTCACTCAATTCCCTTCCCTGGGGAGATTCTTTTTAAATTGTTCCCTTGACTTTCAAGTTACTCTTTTCTAATAGCAGCACAATTATCTCATTCATTTACTTGTTTATTGCCCATCTCTACCTCCTCCACTATGGTGTGTAAGCTACTGGAGAATAGCAACCTTATCTTCATGGGAATCTCTCATTCCCAATAATGAGCTCGGTGCCTGGAATGTAATAAGGGCTCAATACATTTTGTTCAATTAGTCAATCTGTTAATTCAGTATTTTTTTCTCTTTTTATTTCATAAATTTAAGGAGACAAACCTTTAGTTATTTTTCTCAGTTTCTTTCAGTTTGCCCTTACTATTATATCAATCTCTAACTTTGGAATTATATGGAGAGGCAGGAAAAACAGCACTTTCCTCTAATAAACCCAGCTCTGAGAATTACTTAGTTTAAGGAATTATGCCCATTCCTTAAGGCTTGATTCTGATGAAATTCACCTTGAGGTTTTAGCATTTCTCTTTTGATAGACATTTTCTGTACTTACTTCATAGTGCAGAAACCAAAAGAGGGAGATTAATTAATCCCAGTGTGTGCAAGAATGATATTCCATGATTGTCTCTTTAAAGTTACAAGGAAATAACTTATTCCTCTCAGCCTTATTTCCATTTGTGGATACAGATTTGTTAGTCTGAATTTTCTTTCCACATTCAAAATAAAATATATTTGTTCAACAGTTAAATAAAATGCACTAACATTCAAAGCAGAGATAAAACGCAAGTAGTTTCACAAAGTGCTTGCACTGTTCTTGGGATGGCCTTGTGCTGCTCACCACCATCCCTCTGTCAAGGCCATTTACCAAATCTTTTTACATCCTTGTATGTACTGAGGAGAAAAAAGCATGCTGCAATACTTTATGTACTGGAGGATTCTAATTATTTTTTTAAATGCATTGAGGCCGGGTGCAATGGTTCATGCCTGTAATTGCAGCACCTTGGGAGACCGAGGCAGGAAAATCACCTGAGGTCAGGAGTTTGAGACCTCAGTGATGAAACCTGATGTCTACTAAAAATACAAAAATTTGCTGGGCATGATGGCGCACACCAGCTACTCAGGAGGCTGAAGCGGGAGACTTGCTTGAACCGGGGAGGGGGAGGTTGCAGTGAGTCAAGATTGCCCCGCTGCACTCCAGCCTGGGCGAAAGTACGAGACTCCATCTCAAAAAAAAAAAGGCATTGGAAAAACAGGTAAAAGATACAGCAATATATATATAGGTCTTCAACAAGTAGTTTTGGAATGGTGGGTATTTTTGTATTCTTTATATCTTTGAAGACTTTCTAGATTTTAAAACAATAACATGTATTGCTCTTGTTTATAATTTTTATTACTTTTATAATCATAAAAAATAATACTGTTTAAAAGAAAGAATTATTGTGACTCAAACCCAAAGGTGGCTGTGAGCAGCCAACCCTCTGGCACCTTTGCGTGTGACAGTTACAGGGCCGTCGTCTCTTGTCTTTAATAAGCTGGAGAATCACATTGCTCAATAGGCTCTGTCTTATTTTCTGGTTTAGAAAAGCTGGTTTCAGGTTCACAACTGGGTTTGAAGTGTAATTCTTTTCCAGACAAAAATGGTTTAAAAATCATAATGTACCACATAATGGGATTTCATTTCTTCCTGAGCAACATCACCCAGGGGGAAGCTTTTTGTGTTGTGTTGTGTTGTTGTTTTTAGGATTTAAAAAATTAACTTCCATTGAATTGATAATGTTTGGTTCCATGAAATGAAACTGTTGAATTTAACAGTTCTAACCACTGAAGTTCTGAGACCATTAAAAATAAAGAATTAAGTTTGTCATCTTCTTTATCCTTTTTGTTGGGAGAAATAGCATATATTATACACAGTATTGGGTTTTCAAGAAAGGTGGAAATATTTGTACATTTGTGTCCTCTTGTGCTAGGAGAAGCCAATGCAGTTAATGACATAATTTTAAGTACCTTGCTACTCAAAGTCTCATCTATGGACCAGCCGCTTGTTAGAAATGCAGATCTCAGGCCAGGTATGGTGGCTCACACCTATAATTCCAGCACTTTGGGAGGCTGAGGCAGGTGGATCATGAGGTCAGGAGATCGAGATCATCCTGGCCAACATGGTGAAACCCCGTCTCTATTAAAATACAAAAAATTAGCTGAGCATGGTGGCACATGCCTGTAGTCTCAGCTACTTGGGAGGCTGAGGCAAGAGAATTGCTTGAACCCAGGAGGCGGAGGTTGCAATGAGCTGAGATTGTGTCACTGCACTCCAGCCTGGTGACAGAGTGATGCTCCGTCTAAAAAAGAAAAAGAAAAAAGAAATGCAGAATCTCAGGCCATTGCAGACCTACTGAGTGTTTAACCAGCTCTTCAGTGTCTCTTAGGCACATTATTTGGGAAGCAATGTCCTAGTATATTTTGGGAATTTCCAGATCCTAACTGCTACATCTCTAGTTTCATTTATTGCCCTTTCTGCCTTTCATCTTTTCTCACTCATGACCAATAACGTATGGAGAAGTCGGTAAAGCAGGACTTCTTAACCTGGAACCTGTGAACTCTCAGGGAGTTATGGGTGCTTTGTGAACTCACTGAAATTCTACAGAAAATTATGTATGTATATACATACTCAGCTTTCATTAAATTCTCAGGAAACAAAAAAGTTAGCCATTTCAAGCTATAAAAGCATAAATACCACCATGTTTGGCATTAACACATGGAATTGGATGACTCTTGTAGTTACAGAATTATTATTTTTACCCGGGAAAAATCTAGGAGAAAACATCAATAAGCCTTTCCTATTGTTTTAATAAAAATAATCAAATTGACCAGAGAATTGATCACAGAGACTAGGAATTTTTGGAAGCAGTTTCTAATTCCCCAACATTGAATTATGCTTCACTGGTTCTGATGTGATAGGTTAAGAGAAAGTTGCTTTTTTTAGTACCCATAGGTCTTGCATTATTTGGGGTAATTAAAGATAAATGTCTCCATAATGTGAGTTTTGTGCCTTAACTATCATTTTGATTACTTTGATTCCCAATGACAGAGCTCCTGTATATTAGATTCATCCCACCCCAGAGCAATTGAATTAGATTCTCAGATCCCCTGGGGGTGGAGACCAGGTTTACTGAGTTTTATTTTGTTTTAACTCTCCCTGGGTGATTTTAAAGTGTAGCCAGGTTAAGAAACACTTGCACAGAGCAATGTTTTCGGTAAATTCCAGAATGGCCTTCTTGGGGAATCGTGTGTCTTGCAGTAACTAAGGGGCACTTGATTCTGTTCCCTCTGGGCAATGAAATCTCTTTTTTCTATTGAAATATCATGATATACGTGCACCGCTGTGCTGTCTGTCTTCATCATGTCAAATGGAGGCTGATGAACAAAGAAGCTGTCTAAATCTGGAACTGACTCCAAGAACTATTGAATCTTCCAGCGTTTTGTCTGCTGCTCTAATTACCAGTCCATCTCAGAAAAGCTTTCTGATTTTTATATTACAAGTGACTTTTCAAATACAATAAACCTGAAAAGGACCTCTCTCTTGGGCTCTTTTATGGAGGATACTTGATATGCTGTAAGAATGATGGAAATGAGTTATTGTGCTATAACTAAAGAATTTAATTGTAAGTAACATTTTCCCCCCATTAGAAGTACTTGGCTGATAGTGGAGTTATAAAATGAACAGCCTCTGACATTTTACAAGGCTAATAACACATAAGAATCTGTAGGATTGAGGATTTCAAAGGGAACAGGGAAGCATTATAGACCAGAACACATAAGTGTCTGTAGGATTCAGGATTTCAAAGAGAATAGGAAAGAGCATTATTGACTGGAAATAATTTATAGTCACTAGTATGCCTTTCACCAGATAAAGGAAGTGAAATCCCATGATAAAGTTTGCATTTGTAAATCTTTCCACTAAGACACATTCGCACATTGATGCCCAATTAGATATTCAAATTTTTCTCTTTGGTACTTCAAGCATTTCTAGTATTATTTGATTTTGCAGGCAGTTCTCCGAAAAATAATCTTAGTTTGTGAACTACCCTTTTCTAAAGGAGATCTCTGGCAATCCGGGCACTTATGTTCTCAATTTTTTGGGAATTTCCATGGGAATTAGAAAGGATTTGTGCTCACCTCATGTTCACCTCAGGAATGAACTCACCAAGGGTTTATTTAATTATAATTTCCTTTAAGATGATGAGAACGCATTCCTGAGAATGATAAATTAACATCATCTTAGGAGATGGGAAATGAGGAATGGAGTTACAGAATAATTTAAATCTGATGAAGATATTTTTGAAGTAGCAGCTTGTACTCAACATTAATGAAAAAAATTGGAACTGATTATTTTCCTAATATCTATGCTTTAGTCATAATGCTTTCTCAGCTTGGAGAAAATTTTCAGAAAGATATAATGTAACTTGTATAATATTAACTTTTCTTAAAAACGTTGTGATATTCACTTTTCTTTCCTTCTAGCTAAGGGATTTCTCAGTATTTCCTTGTAAGTGTATTGTAATCAAAGTGACTTTCTATTTGGAATGGAAAATGTGTGCAGGTTATCTCTATGCCTTTAATCTTTACATTGGCTTTTTGAATTGTAGGAACCAAACCAGGAAGCTCTGTGATAAAGTTGCCTTTCTTTCTAATGTGCTTCAGCATCATTCTTGGAATATATATATATATATATATTTTTTTTTTTTTTGATGGAGATTACAGTTTTGTGACAGCTAGGCCTTCGTCTGGTGTTTCATATTTTTCTATTTTATAAAAGAAGTTCTACATCTGAGTTCATGAATTACCTGCCTATTTCATTTCAGTTTTGACAGACTTTGCTTTTAAGTTAAGCCAAACTAAAATGCTCACAGAGGTTTGGCGATGAATTTGAAATATTTTACCACTTTTCAGGAAGACAAATGACTGTTGAGTTGTGAAGTTTAATAATCATTTTAAATTAAGCCCACATTTATGACTGTCTAAAATGTCTCAGGTTCTGTGTTAGGCATTCCAGGAAAAGCAATTGCTTGTCATGGAATCACATATGAGAGGGAAAGAGAAAACTAATAACTATAATGTAGTGTAAGTGCAATGTACAGAGCGGGGGGTGGACCATAGAAAGACGGCAGAGACCTCTAAGAGAGTTGGAAAGAGCTGCAAGGGGGAAGAATATAAGTTATTAATATCACCTGTTCAGTTACAAGTAACAGCAACCTCTTCAAGATAACAAGCCAGAAGAGAGAAAGAAAATAAAAAGGGATCAGTTTTCCTGGCAGAAAAAGAATTAAAGAAGGAAAGCTGAACCAGGCTTCAGAAAGTACCTAAACTGCTGAGTTCTGAGCATCTAGGTATCAGAAACTAAAGCACAGTTCCTAGGGGGAGGTACCATAGGATGAATCAACTCCAAATGTTATACAGCTCTAAACAGAAGGATTCACTCTTTTAAAAAACATTGAAAAATTTTTTACTTTAAAAATGAACAATAACTGCTTCATAAAATTTTGTAACAGTTTATTTGTTCAGAATAAGGTCCACTTATTTTGATCGGCTGATATATCATTAAATATTTTTAAAGTATAGATTCCTTTGTCATCTCTTTTTACTCTTCCTGTATGTCTGTTGAAGAGAAGACTAATGTGACCAGCTTGTCCTGATTTGCCTAGGACTTTCCCTGTGTTAGCATTGGAAGTCTCATGTCCTAGACAATCCCTCAGTCCAAGGGTGTTTGCCCTGTAATGTTTCCCACATTGTGGGTTTTTACTGATTGCATTCCAGTAGCTAACATTTTTCTCTGTAACTATCTATTTCTGTAAATTGGTAGTTGTATCTAGTGTCTTGGTTAAATTCAGGTTTTCCTTCCTTCCTTCCTTCCTCCCTCCCTCCCCACTCCCTTCCTCCTCTCTCTCTCCTTTCTTCCTTCCTTCCTCCTTCTCTCCTCCCTCCATCCCTTTCCTCCTTCCTTCCTTCCTCCCTCCCTTCCTTCCTTCCCTTCTCCCTCCCCCTCCCTCCTTCTTTCCTCCCTTCCTCCTTTTTCCTTCCTCCCTCTCTCCTTCCTTCCCTTCTCCCTCCCCTCCCTCCTTCCTTCTTCCCTTCCTCCTTTTTTCCTTCCTCCCTCTCTCCTTCCTTCCACCCTCCCTCCTTCCTTCTTCCCTTCCTCCCTCTCTCCCTCCTTCCTTCCTTTCTTCCTTTTTTTTTTTTTTTGGTAATACTGCTTTATTAGTTGTAGTGTAGTATGCCTCTGTCAGGGAGATATATAATGTCCAGGTGGCTGTCCTTTTGTGATGTTAGCAGTTGTTGATAAACAATGTTTAGATTAGCCAAATATCTTAAAAATCCTTTCCCAGCTCCTATTTCTTCTCCTATTACAGAAGTTCCTGGTTGCATGTTATATAAGTTTAGGGCTGAAATAACAAAATACCAGAGATCTAAAATGGCTTAAACAACAGAAATGTATTTCCTCACAATTCTAGAGGCTTGAAGTCCACCATCAAGGTGTCAGCGTGGTTGTTACTTCTGAGGCCTGTCTCCTTGGTGTGCCACTGGCCATCTTGTCCCTGTGCTTCACTTTGTTTTCCTTCTGTGCCTGCCTGTGTCCTAATCTCCTCTTCTTCTAAGGACGCCAGTCAGATTGGATTACAGTCCACTCATATGACTTCATTTTATGTTAATTACCACTTTAAAGATCAGCCCTCATTACATTCTGTGGTATTGGGGTACTGGTTAGGAACTTCAGCATATTGATTTTGGGGGGGACACAATGCAGCAATCACATATACCAAACACTCTCTATTCCTCTTCTTCCTTTTTAATAGGAATCCACACTATATCTCACTACAATGGGTTTCCAGGTAAGGGAGCCTTATCCTGAGCCCCAGGTGGGTGAATTATGGTGGGTCTAGGCTATCTGGTGGTTTTATTTTCCTTGCCAGGGAATTTTGTAAGCATCAGTAGGAAATACAGTTCCAGCCAGGTCAATGGGATGTGAGAGAGGCTGCGGAGAAGCTTCTGAGGAGAGTAGTCTTCACTCATTAGAAAGACAACATAGAGGAAGAAACAGAACCGCTTTTGCTGGAACCTGAGGGGAAGCAGGCCAGCCTGCTGGTGTGCCACACATCTTTAGACTGGTATGCATGGAAGAGCAGAGAGATGGACGGACGTCCTTGAAGAGCCTTTGGAATTTGGATCACCTAATCCTACCTCCTTACTGTGGAGTCTCCATGTGTGATGATAAGTCTTTCCCCTTTTAAGAGACTCTAAACTCATATTTCTGTCACTACTTTTGGAGGCATCCTAAGCAACATGTCCCCTAAACTCTCTCTCCTACACATATTCAGCGACTCCAAACCCAGCTGCTAGCACTCTTCCCTCCTCCCTTCCAAGCTCCCTCTTCACTCCTACATCCCTTCCTTTTATCCTGATTGTCATTCTTTCCTCTTCCACTCTAAAACTTGTAGCTTCCTAGTAACTCCTTACTTATTTATTCCCGAGGTTGCAGGTCAAAGAAAAATACTGGAAATACCCATGGTTACTAATTTTTGCCTGTTTTTATATGATATGTTCTTTTTTCTTTTGCATTGCACCTTGTGTTTATGGCAGCGTCTTTTGGCTGGTTGGGGCTCCTCCTAAGAAAATAAAATCTATAGCTTTTTTCTCTATTTCTTGGAAAAAGAGAAACTTTCCTGGAAACGCCCCTTGTATTGAGTGACAGGTGAATCTGTGTCCTGTCAGGTATACAGGATCTTGGAGCTCAAGGCAAAGTTGAGGTGTTCTTGCTCATCCCATTGCAGGTTTTTGGAAAGAAAAAGAAAGAAAATAAATTTAGATCAACTTAGTGAGTAGGTTTCACAAGAAAAGAGTCATACCTTCTTGCTAATAGGGCCAGGAACGGTAGCTCATGCCTGTAATCCCAGCACTTTGGGAGGCTGAGGTGGGCGGATCATGAGGCCAGGAGTTTGAGACCAGTCTGGCCAACATAGCGAAACCCTGTCCCTACAAAAAATACAAAAAATTAGCTGGGTGTGGTGATGTGCACCTGTAATCCCAGCTGCTTGGGAGGCTGAGGCAGGAGAATCCTGTGAACCCAGGAAGCAGAGGTTGCAGTGAGCTGAGATCATGCCATTGCACTCCAGCCTGGGCAACAGTGTGAGACTCCATCCTCCCCCAAAAAAAGCTTTCAATTTATTATTAAATTTCTGTTTTTAATGAATTGTGTGTCTTTCATGTCTCCCCCCAGGGTTGACATTTATAACTAAGTACATTAGAGGTAGAGTGACCATATAATGTATCATCCAACTGTGAGCGAAAGGAGGTAGTTCAACAGGCAGAAGCCAGGTCTCTCCTAACGGTGATGTATGATCACTCTAATTAGAGTGCTGTAAAAGCATTTACAACTTTCTTCTGTTGAAATATGTAAAGAGATGCCTCACAAATATTTTAGGGACATAGTAACTAGTCCCCCACAGTCCCCCAGCAGCCTAAACTTTCAGAAAAATTGAAGCTCCCAGAAGTATCAACGGGATATTAAAATACAAATATTAATAAAACTATTTCTTAAATATTTCCTTTTTAAGACAGTCTTGCTCTTGCCACCCAGGCTGGAGTGCAATGATGCAATTTTGGCTCACTGCAACCTCCCACCTTCTGGGTTCAAGCAATTCTCCTGCCTCATCCTCCAGAGTAGCTGGGATTACAGGTGCCCACCACCACGCTCAGCTAATTTTTGTATTTTTAGTAGAGACAGGGTTTCACCATGTTGGCCAGGTTGGTCTCAAACTCCTGACCTCAGGTGATCCACCCGCCTTGGCCTCTCAAAGTGCTGGGATTACAGGCGTGAGCCACTGCGCCTGGCCGTATTCCTTAATTTTTTAAGCCCTGGAATAAATTAGTAAATTTCCCATCCAAGACACTCTTCAAATTGCCACCTATCTACGGTAGAGCCTCTGTGATGGGGAATCTTTAGAGACTTGTCCTTCTCAGCATTTTTTCAACTGGGGAAGATCTGTGAGCAGTTGATAAGTGATTAAGGAGTAAGTTACAAAATGCTTTGCTTAAACTATATCAAGAGAGACAGGGGTGGCTTTCTGGCCATGGTTCCAAACAATGAAAATAATGTGACAGCTTTTTCTAGAACCCGAATGAAAAATACATCTGGTGTCACTCGCAGAATGTGAAATGACAGGCTGCAACTCTGACACTGTCGTGCAAATACCAAAGCTCAAAATAGATCAGGCACGGAAAACTTTAGCAATATGTTCTGGGAGAGCAAGAAAAACAAAAGTAAAAGAACAGTCTTTATTATGATTCGAGACTCACTGTTTTTCACACTTCAATCTTCCAAGTAAAACAGGCGCTTTCCTTTCTCCTCTCTGTCAATATCTCACTCTCTCAAGTAACATTCCACCCATCTTTTTCTATGGTTTCCTAAAACAGTAGGTTAAGATAAATACATAGATGTCTATAGAAGACATTGAATTTCCCAAAAGAGTTTTAGGAGAAAAAGCAAAATTATATAAAGAAGAGATAAAGTATGCTGATGAGTGATTTTATGTTCCCAGACACATGATGGAGCAGATCGAGAACTGGTCAGGTTGCTTGTTGAATGGCCAATCTCTTAGGTATTCTGGTCTTTCTGACGTCTCCTGGAGATAGGGAGCTGGGGCTAAGATCCCAATTACTCCCCTTTGGCTGATGTTAATTATTTTGCCCAACGTTGCATTTATGGTAGATGTTACAGTCCGGGCTGGGCCTCAAATCTAGGTCTTCTGGCTCCAAGTCTCAAGCTCCTTCCATGGCATGTCCCTGAGCAGCCTGCCCCAACAAATCTACCTCTGGTTTCTCCTTCCCCTAAGTATCTCAGGACATGGCCTTCGGCTGGTAGGGTGAGGCAAGAGCCCCACCTTGAGTGTGGAGGGGGGTGGAGGGGTAGTTGGTTTGTGTGGTCTCTTGGGTACTGCCTCTGATTTGTTGTGTCATGCCTCAGAACAAATAAACTTTGCACTAAGAGGGAAATTTGAGGCAATCGATCTTCACACTAAAAGCAAAAGCACTTCTCTGAAAATGTTATATGTAAATCAAAATGATAAAATGATGACTCACAGTGACATTCACTGCAGCTGAACTACTCTTGTTTTCTAGTCCTATACAAATTCGTAGCTATTTATCCCAACAAATTTCAACACAGAAACTCCTGACCCCTTAAAGTCTGAGGAGTGGTGGTAAGTAGTGGTGGTAAGAGTTGAGGCATTGGTAAGAGGTGGAGGGCCATGAGTAATTAAATAATTCAAAAAGACTAACAGAGATGATGTGCTTAACTAGAACAAGTCTATATAGATTAAATAAAACAAGATCTTTTGTGTGTTTTGGTAGGAATTTTATCAATATATTTTTTTTGGTGGGAGAGGACTTTCTATTTTAGATTCAGGAGGTACATGTGCAGGTTTATTACCTCGGTGTATTGTGTAATGCTGAGGTTTGGGGTATAAATTATCCTATCACTCAGGTACTGAGCATAGTACCCAACAGTTTCTCAGTGCTTGCTCCCCCCCCTCCCTCTCTAGTACTCCCCCAGGGTCTATTGCTGTCATCTTTATGTCCGTGAGTACCCAGTGTTTAGCTCCCATTTATAAGAGAGAACATGCGTTAATTTGCTTAGAATAATAGCTTTCAGCTGTATCCATGTTGCTGCAAAGGACATACCCTCACCCTTTTTATGGCTGCATAGTATTCCATGTTTTTTTTGTGTGTGTGTGTGTGTATCACATTTTCTTTATCAGATCCATTGTTGATGGACACCTAGGCTGATTTCATATCTTTGCTATTGTGAATAGTGTTATGATGAACATGCAAGTGCATGTGTCTTTTTGGTAGAATGATTTACTTTCTTTTAGGTATATACCCAATAATGGGATTGCTGGGTTGAATTGTGGATCTGTTTTAAGTTTCTTGAGAAATCTCTAAACTGCTTTCCACAGTGGCTACACTAATTTACATTCCCACCAGCAGTGTGTAAGCATTTCCTTTCTCCACAGCCTCACCAATATCTGTTGTTTTATGACTTTTTAGTAATAGCCATTTTGACTGCTGTGAGATGGTATCTCATTGTAGTTTTGATTTGCATTTCTTTGATGATTAGTAATGTGGAGCATTTTTTTCATGTTTCTTGGCTACTTGTATCTTGCATGTCTTCTTTTGAGAAGTGTCTGTTCATGTCTTTTGCCTATTTTTTAACAGGGTTATTTGTTTTTTGCTTGTTCAGTTGTTTATGTTCCTCATAGATTCTGGATATTCGACCTTTGATGCATAGTTTGCAAATATTTTTTCCATTTTGTAGGGTCTGTTTACTCTGTTGATAGTTTCTTTTGCTGTGCAGAAGCTCTATAGTTTAATTAGGTCCCATTTGTCAATTTTTTGTTGTTGTAATTGCTTTTGAGGACTTAGTAATAAATTATTACTTAGTCATAAATTATTATTATTTCAATAATGATTTCCCAAATTATTTCAGAATGGTATTTCCTAGGTTTTCTTCTGGAATTCTTATAGTTTGGGGTCACACATTTAAATCTTTAATTCATCTTGAGTTAATTTTTATATATAGTGAAAGGTAGGGGTCCAGTTTCATTCTTGTGCACATGGCTTGCCAGTTATCCCAGCACTGTTTATTGAACAGGGAGTCCTTTCGCTATTGCTTATTTTTGGTGATGTTGTCTAAGAACAGGTGACTGTAGGTGTGTGGCATTATTTCTGGATTCTCCTTTCTATTACATTGGTCTATGTGTCTGTTTTTGTACATGCTGTTTTGATTACTGTAGCCTTGTAGTATAGTGTGAAGTCGAGTAATATGATACCACCGGCTTTTTTTTTTTTTTTTTTTTTTTGAGACGGAGTCTCACTCTGTCACCCAGACTGGAGTGTAGTGGTGTGGTCTCGGCTTACTGCAACCACCACCTCCCTGGTTCAAGCAATTCTCCTGTCTCAGCTTCCTGAGTAGCTAGGACTGCAGGTGCATGCCACCATGCATGGCTAATTTTTGTATTTTCAGTAGATATGGGGTTTCACCATATTGATCAGGCTGGTCTCGAACTCATGACCTCAAGTGATTGATCCTTCTTGGCCTCCCAAAGTGCTGGGATTACAGGAATGAGCCATTGTGCCCTGCCTGGCTTTGCTCTTTTTGCTTAGGATTGCTTTGGCTATTTAGGCTCTTTTTTGTTCCATATGACTTTTAGTATCTTTTTTTTTTCCAATTCTGTGAAAAATGATGTTGGTAGTTTGACAGAAATAGTGTTGAACCTATAGATTGCTTTGAGCAATATGGCCATTTTAATTATATTGATTATTTCAATCAATGAACGTGGAATGTTTTTCCATTTGTTTGTGCCATCTACGATTTTTTGAAACAGTGTTTTGTAGTTCTCCTTGTAAAGATCTTTTGCCTCCTTGGTTAGATGTATTCCTAGGTATTTTATTTGTGTGTGTGTGTGTGTGTGTGTGTGTGTGTGTGTGTGTGTGTGTGGCTATTGTAAATGGGATTATGTTCTTGGGTGGGTGCTTAGCTTGTGCATTATTGGTGTATAGAAATGCTACTGATTTTTATACATTAATTTTATATACTGAAACCTTGCTAAAATTATTTATCAGTTCTAGTAGCCTTTTGGCAAAGTCCTTAGGATTGTCTAAGTATACAGTCATCAGCGAAAGAGGTAGTTTGACTTCTTTTCCTATTCAGATGCCTTTTTCTTCCCCTCTTACCTACCTGTTCTGGCTAGCACTTCCAGTACTATGTTGAATAGGAGCGGTGAGAGTAGGGATCCTTGTCTTATTCTAGTTCTCAAAAGGAATGCTTCCAGTTTTTGCCTGTTTAGTATGATGTTGGCTGTGGGTTTGTCATAGATGGCTCTTATTATTTTGAAGAATATTCCTTCAATGCCTAGTTTCTTGAGGGTTTTCATCATGAAGGGATGTTGGATTTTTATCAAGAGCCTTTTCCTCATCTATCGAGATGATCTTTTGATTTTGTTTTTAATTCCGTTTATGTGATGAATCACATTTATCAATTTGTGTATGTTGAACCAATTTTGCATCCCAGGAATAAAGCCTACTTGTTCATGGTGAATTAACTTTTTGATGTACTGTTGAATTTGGTTTGTTGAATTTGGTTTTATGTACTGTTGAATTTTGTTGAGGATTTTTGTGTCTATGTTCATCAGGGATATTGGCCCATAGTTTTCTTTTTTCACTGTGTCTTTGCCAGGTTTTGGTATCAGAGTGACTGGCTTCATAGAATGAGTTAGGGAAGAATCCCTTCCCTTCAAATTTTTAGACTAATTACAGTAGAATTGGTACCAGCTCTTCTTTGTACATCTGATAGAATTCAGCTGTAAATTCATATGGTCTAGGGCTTTTATTTGGTTGGTGGGATTTTTATTACTGATTCTATTTCAGATCATGATATTGGTCTGTTTAGTGTTTCAATTTCTTCCTGATTCAATCTTTAGAGATTGTGTATTTCCAGGAATATATCCATTTCCTCTAGATTTTCTAGTTTGTGTGCATAGAGGTGTCATAATTATCTCTGAAGATCTTTTGTATTTCTGTGAAATCAGTTGTAATGCTACTTTTGTCATTTCGGATTTCGCTTATTTGGATCTATTTGGGTCTTCTCTCTCTTTCTTTCTTTCTTTCTCTCTCTCTTTCTTTCATTCTTTCTTTTGTTATTCTAGCTAGTAGTCTATAGATCTTGTTTATCCTTTCAAAATCTAATATTTGTTTTTGTTGATTCTTTGTATGGATTTTTGGGTCTCAATTTTATTCAGTTCAGCTCTGATTTCAGTTATTTCTTTTCTTCTGCTAGCTTTGGGGTTGGTTTGTTTCTCTTTTTTAGTTTCTCTAGGTGTGATGTCAGATTGTTAAATTGAGATCTTTTTAACTTTTTGAGGTAGACATTTAATGCGATAAGCTTTACTCTTAACACTGCTTATGCCGTATCTCAGAGATTTTGGTATGTTTTGTCTCTGTTTTAATTTATTTCAAAGTTTTATTTTTATTATTTTGCCTTGATATCGTCTTTTATCCAAAAGTTATTCAGGAGCAAGTTGTTTAATTTCCATATAATTAAATATTGATTTCTATTTTTATTCCACTGCAGTCCAGGAGTATGGCTTTTCATGATTTCAACTTCTTTGAATTTATTGAGACTTGCTGAGAGTAAGTTTTAACTTTTCTTACCAGAGAAATGATAAATATGTGGGGTTATACGTATGTTAATTAGCTCAGTTTAGCCATGCTAAAATGTATATATATTTTGAAACAACATGTTGTTCATGATAAATATGTATACTTTTTATTTGTCAGTTAAAAGTAAATAAAATAGAACACTGACAATAGAAGAAAATTAAAGATAGGTGGAGTGTTTTTTGTTTTTTGTTTTTTTTGGAGATGGAGTTTCGCTCTTGTCACCCAGGCTAGAGTCCAATAGTGCAATCTCAGCTCACTGCCAGATAGGTGGAGATTTTAGAACGTAGTATCCATAAGGAAAAAAATACAAAAAGATGTTCTTGATGGGCAAAAATGTGAGATCAATGGATTAGCCTGTGACAGAGTGTGAGTCCCAAGGGGAGGTGATCCTGGCTAAGGAGCCACAGTGCAAGACTTCCTTGCACTGTGAAAAGTTCTGGGGCTTTTCTAATTAAGGTTCAGAGACCAGTTGAGGCTCCAAGCATTCTGTAATCCTCTGTGGTTCCTTAGTATGTCTCAGTTGGTTCATGGATCCACTTTGGGATTCAGGGTGTGTTAATCAGGATAAGCATTTATATTTTGTCCAGGGCTCCCAAAATGACTCTGGGCCTTGCATTAGTCAATGGTTTTCTTTACTTTCTCTGTGCTTGGCCAAATCCATGCTGTCCTACATAGTGCATGTGGCAGCTTCCCTTTTAATACTTTTGGGGTTAGATTTCCTATCCTTTCTACTGTTCTGTGAATCTTATTTCCAGATAGAGGAGACTTGGACCACGGAGGCTGTTATTCAGTTTTCTATACCGTTCAGTATTATCTGTTATTCAGAGTAATTAGTATTCTACTTTTAACTCTGATTACTGCTTCTGCCCTTACCCTGGGCTTTCCTAGGATGGATACTGGAACTCATGCCAAGACTGTTTTTTTTTTCCTATTCTGATCTGTATTTAGCTCATTTACAACTCACCCAGGTATTGAATATGGTTGTTTCCTTGCAAGGAAGCCATGGTACAGCTACTAATACCTGCTTGCCTCCTTGGCTGTAGGCCTCTTCATATTATGAGCACGCACGATCTGTCTCCTACATGCACCGAAGGAACTTGCTTAAGAGTAAATCAGCCTTTAATCTAATATGTTTTCTCAAATTTATAATAAATTAGCTTCAGAAACACTAGTCACTTTATGACTAGCAGCACAAATACATAATGATACTGTGAGAGGGCTGTTGAATTGCACATAATTAATTGGTCAATTGAATTCTCTAAGTATTAGCTTTAAATTGAGCAATGAGAAATCTAAAGTATAACTGCCAAATCACATACAGGTATTGACAAAATGAACAGCCCATGCTTACTCTATCAAACTTGTAAATGGTGATTCATTGTTGTTTCTTGTCAGGGAGTGTATTTTGTTTATTATAATCATATTTATCCTGGAACTCTGGTTAAGTAAATAACTTATACAATGATAGGATCACTGAGCACACAGCAGTTACCTATTTACAGATCCTGTTGCTGTCTTTAGAGTCCCACATAGGAGCTAAAAGAAAAGCAACACTGTGGGCTATGATTTCTGTCCTGTGAGCTTGATGGAAGACTTGGGGGGAAAGCTTTATAAAGTTCCAAGTGGAATTTATTCAACTACAAAATTAACTCTGTCTTCCCACACCCCCACATTCACCCACATACAGCCTCCTGAAGTAATTTAATTGAGATTAACTGTAAAAGAAACCCAAGAAAACGCCAAATGTTGAAAGGGAAGGTAAACCACAAAAGCCGCCTCATGGGAATTATGAACTGAAACAAGAGAGTCTTGTCCTTGTACGAATGAAGCTTCAAGTTCATCCTAGCAGGCTTTAAAATACGGATGCAGCCTTTAAAATACAGTTATAGCATATAGTTACTCAGAGTATAGTGGTCTTCCTTTCTCAGTGCTCATGCAGTTACTAACTATCCATTTAGGTCTGATCTTAGAGACACTGAATCTGTGTTTTTTCCCAGCAAATGGAGATTCTCAGCTAACAAAAAAGTGGTCTCTCCAAATATGGTCTCTAAACCCCAGAAAGTGTGCACCCCTCTTGAAGTGCCAGGAGCAAAACAGGGTATGAGCTGACACCCTGTGGGCTGGTGCACACTGCTCTTGTGGGGAAGGGAACAGCCATCTGAAATGGAGGGAGGAGATTTGGGTGACTGTGAGAGAAACCAGGCTGGTAGCACTTGCAGAGAAAAGTTGCCTAGGCTTGTCTTGATTCTCCCCCTCTCCAACACTTGGGTTCCCCTGCAAACTCCAGCAAGTCTCTAGAAAAAAATAAAAATATTTTCTTTTTTAATTCATCCCCTTATGTTGACCTAAAAGTTTAGTTTTTCAAGGTTCTCAAACACCTTCACTTTGGGGAACATAAAAATCGAAAATCTAACTTGAAGATTATTTCTAAACTATTCTCTTATTTTAATTTTTTTTTTTTTTTTTTTTTTTTTTTTTGAGACAGGGTCTTGCTCTGTAACCCAGGCTACAGTACAGTGGCACAATCATGGCTGACTGCAACCTTGACCTCCAATGCCCAAGCAATCCTCCCACCACAGCCTCCCGAGTAGCTGGGACCACAGGTGTGCGCCACCACATCCAGATAATTTTTTAAAAACTTTTTTTTTTTTTTTTTTTTTTAAAGACAGGGTCTTCCTATGTTCCCCAGGCTGGTCTCTAACTCCTGGCTTCAAGCATTCCTCCTGACTCAGCTTCCCAAAGTGCTGGGATTATAGGCATGAGCCATTGTGCCTGGCTATTCTGTTATTTTGAACAAAGTTAATACTTCAGTTTCAGTCAGAATCAGAACTTACACAGGAACTGGAGATACTGAACTTAGTTTATTCTGTCTGTCTGTCTCTCTCTCTCTCTCTCTCTCAGAGACAGGGTCACATCTGTTACCCAGGCTAGAAAACACTGGTGCGATCATTGCAGCCTTGAACACCTCGGTTCAAGTGTTTCTCCTGCTTCAGACTCCTAAGTAGCTGAGACTGCAGGTGTGCACCACCATGCCTAATTCTTCAATTTTTTTTGTAGAGATGGGGGTCTCACTTTGTGGCCCAGGCTGGTCTCAAACTTCTGGCTTCAAGTGATCCTCCTGTGGTTCTTTTAGACATAGAATTTGTTTCTGAGACAGTAACAGTATAGACAAGAGCATCTGAAGCTAGTATTTTGCTATAAACTTTCCCTAAAGTATCATGAAATCAAGAAGGAAAGCATAAATTCCTTTTGAACTTTAAAAAATATTTAGTAGAAGTACAGATGATAAATCAAGAATCTTTTTTTCCTAGAAAATGAAAAAACACTTCTGAAGTTAGCTTAAAGCATTTATTAAGAATGGCTATCTATGATACGTTGGCAAAAAGATTAATGCTGAGGCTAATGTGTAATTTTCACAAATAATGCTTCCAATGATAGAAATTGTTTATTTGTTTTGATTTCTATTATCTTTATTATCTTTCTAAATTGATATATATTTAGAGAGAATTTTTCCTGCTTCCCTATTCTTCTTCAAATGAAGAGAGGAGATTTGGGTGACTGTGAGAGAACCCAGGCTGGTAGCACTTACAGAGAAAAGTTGGCTACCCTTGTCTCAATTCTCCCCCCTCTCCAACACTCAGGTTCCTCTGAAAACTCCAGCAAGTTTCCTGAAGAAAAAAGATTTCATTTTTTTATTGATCTCTCATGTTGACCTACAGGAACACAGTTTAGTTTTTCAAGGTTTTATTCTTCAAAGAATAGGGAAGATTGCATACAAGAAAAGATTGCATAATGTAAAAGTTGGTCCTTTATCTACCCCCAACCCATGCCCGCCTTGTAAGCTTCCTGGTAGCTGTGTGTATGGGAAGATCTGTGCCACATTCTGCTTTGGTAAGTGATTGTGCCTAAAGAAAGCTTAACAGCAGGCACAATGTGAAGAAACATATAAAGCCATAAAGATATATATTTGTGTGTATATGTGCATGTCAATTCAAGAATTATTTCTTGAGAAACATTGTGCAGAGATTGTGCCCTGTTTTAGAGGGAGAGAAAAATAAATAAAATATTGACTACTTCTTATTCATGATTTGACACTGGATCTTATAAATTCCTTGAGTTGATGGCCTTCTCTAACTCTCATGGTCATGAATAAGTGTTAGGGAAGTCACGAAATCAAAATAACTTGCAAGAGTTAGTCTACCAGAGATATTCATAGACAAAATTTCTGCCTTTTAAGACCAATACAAACAGGCATCATTGCTTTTGGTTTGGGAAAAACTCTACTTGGTAGTCAGCATTTCTATATTTTCTTTTTCTTTTTTTAAAAAACATTTTATTGCACTTTAGGTTCTGGGGTACACATGCAGAACATGCAGGATTGTTGCATAGGTACATACATGGCAATGTGGTTTGCTGCCTCCATCCCCATCACCTATATCTGGCATTTCTCCCCATGTTATCCCTCCCCAGCTCCCTACCCCCTGTTGTCCCTCCCCCTAGTCCCCTCCAACAGACCCCAGTGTGTGATGCTCCCCTCCCTGTGTTCATGTGTTCTCATTGTTCAATACCCGTCTATGAGTGAGAACATGCAGTGTTTGATTTTCTGTTCTTGTGTCAGTTTGCTGAGAATGATGGTTTCCAGATTCATGCATGTCCCTACAAAGGACACAAACTCATCATTTTTATGGCTGCGTAGTATTCCATGTGTATATGTGCCACATTTTCCTTGTCCAGTCCATCATCCATGGGCATTTGAGTTGGTTCCAGGTCTTTGCTATTGTAAACAGTGTTGCAATGAACATACATGTGCATGTGTCTTTATAATGGAACAATTTATAATCCTTTGGATATATACCCAGTAATGGGGTTGCTGGGTCAAATGGAATTTCTATTTCTAGGTCCTTGAGGAATCACCACACTGTCTTCCACAATGGTTGAATTAATTTACACTCCCACCAACAGTGTAAAAGTGTTCCTATTTCTCCACATCCTCTCCAGCATCTGTTGTCTCCAGATTTTTTAATGATTGCCATTCTAACTTGTGTGAGATGGTATCTCAATGTGATTTTGATTTGCATTTCTCTAATGACAAGTGATGAGAGTTTTTTCATGTTTCTTGGCCTCATATATGTCTTCTTGTGAAAAATGTCTGTTCATGTCCTTTGCCCACTTTTGAATGGGTTTGTTTTTTTCTTGTAAATCTGTTTTAGTTCTTTGTAGATTCTGGATCTAGCCCTTTGTCAGATGGGTAGATTGCAAACATTTTTTTCCCATTCTGTTGGTTGCCAGTTCACTCTAATGATTGTTTCTTTTGCTGTGCAGAAGCTCTGGAGTTTAATTAGATCCCGTTTGTCTATTTTGGCTTTTGTTGCCAATGCTTTTGTTGTTTTAGTCATGAAGTCCTTGCCTATGACTATGTCCTGAATGGTTTTGCCTAGATTTTCTTCTAGGGTTTTTATGGTGTTAGGTCTTATGTTTAAGTCTTTAATCCATCTGGAGTTAATTTTAGTGTAAGGTGTCAGGAAGGGGTCCAGTTTCTGCTTTTTGCACATGGCTAGCCAGTTTTCCCAACATCATTTATTAAACAGGGAATCCTTTCCCCCATTGCTTGTTTTTGTCAGGTTTGTCAAAGATCACATGGTTGTAGATGTGTGCCGTTGCCTCCGAGGCCTCTGTTCTGTTCCATTGGTCTAGATCTCTGTTTTGGTACCAGAACAATGCTGTTTTGATTACTGTAGCCTTGTAGTATAGTTTGAAGTCAGGTAGTGTGATGCCTCCAGCTTTGTTCTTTTTGCTTAGAATTGACTTGGCTGTGCGGGCTCTCTTTTGGTTCCATATGAAGTTTAAGGTGGTTTTTTCCAGTTCTGTGAAGAGGGTGATAGGTAGCTTGATGGAGATAGTGTTGAATCTATAAATTATTTTGGGCAGTTTGACCATTTTCACAATATTGCTTCTTCCTAACCATTGTCATGGAATGTTTTTCCATTTGTTTGTGTCGTCTCTTATTTCCTTGAGCAGTGGTTTGTAGTTCTCCTTGAAGAGGTCCTTTACATCCTTTGTTAGTTGTATTCCTAGGTATTTTATTCTCTTTGTAGCACTTGTGAATGGCAGTTCATTCTTGATTTGGCTCTCTTTAAGTCTGTTATTGGTGTATAGGAATGCTTGTGATATCTGCACATTGATCTTTTATTCTGAGACTTTGCTCAAGTTGCTTATCAGTTTCAGGACATTTTGGGCTGAGATGATGGGGTCTTCTAAATATACAATCGTGTCATCTGCAAATAGAGACAATTTGACTTCCTCCTTTCCTAATTGAATACCCTTTATTTCTTTTTCTTGCCTGATTGCTCTGGCTAGAACTTCCAGTACTATATCGACTAGGAGTGGTGAGAGAGGGCATCCTTGTCTAGTGCCAGATTTCAAAGGGAATGCTTCCAGTTTTTGCCCATTCAGCATGATATTGGCTGTGGGTTTGCCATAAATAGCTTTTATTATTTTGAGATACGTTCCGTCAATACCTAGTTTGTTGAGAGTTTTTAGCATAAAGGGCTGTTAAATTTTGTCAAAGGCTTTCTCTGCATCTATTGAGATAATCATGTGGTTTTTGTCTTTGGTTCTGTTTATGTGGTGAATTACGTTTATAGACTTGCGTTGTTCAACTAGCCTTGCATCCCCGGGATGAAGCCTACTTGATCATGATGGGTAAGCTTTTTGATGTGCTGTTGCAATTGGTTTGCCAGTATTTTATTGAAGATTTTTGCATCTATGTTCATCATGGATACTGGCCTGAAGTTTTCTTTTCTTGTTGAGTCTCTGCCGGGTTTTGGTATCAGGATGATGTTGGTCTCATAAAATGATTTGGGAAGGATTCCCTCTTTTTGGATTGTTTGGAATAGTTTCAGAAGGAGTTTGTACCAGCTCCTCTTTGTATGTCTGGTAGAATTCAGCTGTGAACCCATCTGGACCTGGGCTTTTTTTGGTTGGTAGACTATTAATTGCTGCCTCAATTTTAGCCCTTGTTGTTGGTCTATTCAGGGTTTCGACTTCTTCCTGGTTTAGGCTTGGGAGGATGCAAGTGTCCAGGAATTTATCCATTTCTTTCAGGTTTACTGGTTTATGTGCATGGAGTTGTTTGTAGTAATCTCTGATGGTGGTTTGTATTTCTGTGGTATCTGTGGTGATATCCCCTTTATCGTTTTTTATTGCATCTATTTGAGTCTTCTCTATTTTCTTTTATATTAATCTGGCTAGTTGTCTGTCTATTTTGTTGATCTTTTCAAAAAACCAGCTCCTGGATTTGTTGCTCTTTCGAAGGGTTTTTTGTGTCTCTATCTCCTTTAGTTCTGCTCTGATCTTAGTTATTTCTTGTCTTCTGGTAGCTTTTGAGTTTTTTTGATCTTGCTCCTCTAGCTCTTTTAATTTTGATGACAGGGTGTTGATTTTAGATCTTTCCTTGCTTCTCATGTGGGCATTTATTGCTATAAATTTTTCACTAGACACTGCTTTAAATGTGTCCCAGAGATTCTGGTATGTTGTGTCTTTGTTCTTGTTGGTTTCTTAATCCTAAGTGGAGTGTTAAAGTCTCCCACTATTATTGTGTGGGAGTCTTAAGTCTCTTCATAGGTCATTAAGAACTTGCTTTATGTATCTGGGTGCTCCTGTATTGGGTGCATATATATTTAGGATCGTTAGCTCTTCTTGTTGCATTGATCCTTTTACCATTATGTAATGCCTTTCTTTGTCTCTTTTGATCTTCATTGGTTTAAAGTCTATTTTATCAGAGAGTAGGATTGCAACTCCTGCTTTTTTTTTTTCTCTCCATTTGCTTGGCAAATCTTCCTCCATCTCTTTATTTTGAGCCCTTGTGTATCCTTGCACGTGAGATGGGTTTCCTGGATACAGCACACCAATGGGTTTTGACTTTTTATCCAATTTGCCAGTCTGTGTCTTTTGATTGAGGCATTTAGCCCATTTACATTTAAGGTTAATATTGTTATGTGTGAATTTGATCCTGCCATTTTGATGCTAGCTGGTTGTTTTGCCCATTAGTTGATGCAGTTTCTTCACTGTATTGATGCTTTTTACCATTTGGTACATTTTTGGAGTGGCTGGTAGTGGTTGTTCCTTTCTGTGTTTAGTGCTTTTTTTCAGGACCTCTTGTAAGGTAGACCTGATGGTGATGAAATCTCTGAGCAATTGCTTGCTCATAAAGGATTTTATTTCTCCTTTGCTTATGAAGCTTACTTTGGCTGGATATGAAATTCTAGGTTGAAAGTTTCTTTCTTTAAGGATGTTGAATATTGGCCCCCAGTCTCTTCTGACTTGTAGGGTTTCTGCTGAGAGATCTGCTGTGAGTCTGATGGGCTTCCCTTTGTGGGTAACCAGACCTTTCTCTCTGGCTGCCCTTAGCATTTTTTCCTTCATTTCAACCCTGGTAAATCTGATGATTATGTGCCTTGAGGTTGCTCTTCTTGAGGAATATCTTTGCTGTGTTCTCTGTATTTCCTGAACTTGAATATTGGCCTGCCTTGCTAGGTTGGGGAAGTTTTCCTGGATAATATCCTGAAGAGTGTTTTTCAGCTTGGATTCATTCTCTCCATCACATTCAGGTACACCTATCAAATGTAGATTAGGTCTTCTCACATAATCCCATATTTGTTGGAGGCTTTGTTCATTTCTTTTTACTCTTTTTTTCTCTAATCTTGCCTTCTCATTTTATCTCATTGAGTTGATCTTCAATCTCTGATATTCTTTCTTCTGCTTGGTCAATTCAGCTATTGAAACTTGTGTATGATTTGCAAAGTTCTTGTGTTGTGCTTTTCAGCTCCATCAATTCATTTATATTCTTCTCTAAGCTGTTTAGTCTACTTAACATTTCATCAAACCTTTTTTCAAAGTTCTTAGTTTCTTTGCATTAAAAGAACATGTTCTAACATGTTCTTTTAACTCAGAGAAGTTTGTTATTACCCACTTTCTGAAGCCTGTTTCTATCAGTTCATCAGACTCATTCTCCATCCAGCCTTGTTCCCTTGCTGGTGAGGAGTTGTGATCCCTTGGAGGAGGAGAGGTGTTCTGGTTTTGGGTGTTTTTATCCTTTTTGCACTGGTTTCTTCCCATCTTTGTGGATTTATCTATCTGTGGTCTTTGTAGTTGGTGACTTTCGGATGGGGTATCTGAGTGGACATCCTTTTTGTTGATGATGAAGTTATTTCTTTCTGTTTTTTAACTTTCCTTCTAACAGTCAGGCCCCTCTGCTGTAGGACTGCTGGAGATCCACTCCAGACCCTGCTTGCCTGGGGGATCATCTGCGGCAGCCTCTGCGTTCTCGCTGGGAACTGCACTCCAGAGCTGTTCCTATTCAGCCATCTTGGATCTGTCTCAGTAGTCAGCATTTCTGTAGTGTCAGCTTAGGTCAGCCTCTAATTTAATTAGGGCCATGGGTGCTGTATCAATATAAGTCCAAAATACAATTGCGTTCATGTATGATCATATTACATTTATTTTAGTAAGTGAAGACAATAATTTAAAGCCATGACCCATATTCTGAACTATTTCTTTTAAAGGAAAAACAAAAAAAGAAAGGAGATGGGGGGGAAATCTACAGATGTTTCTTTAAGCCAACACAAGCTGTGTCCCACTTGCTTACTCATTAAATAATAAATTACACTTTAGAGTAAAGCAGATATCTGGATTTCTTGACCTAGTGAATATGCCTTTATATATGACATTTTCTATACATTCTTTAAGATGATTTACAGACTATGTTATTTATTAATTCATTCTTTTATTTATTTAACATATATTGCTTGAACCACCACTCTGTGCTAGGTATTGTGCTGGATGGTCAGAAACATCAGCGTAACATTCTTAAGAATTCCGGAATATTTTTAGAAGTAGATTTCAAATTTTATGAAATTTAAATAAGTGAGGTAACACTGAGAATTCTGACTGAAATGAAGGTTAAGGATAACTTTCCCAAAGGACTTTATATTTGTATACATTTATTATTTTGTACACTCAGCATCTTGGTAGGAGGCCTTGATTTTCCTCTGGAGAGCCATCTTGTCCCCAATTCTTAGTCTTTGTTGGTTCTACTCAAAGCTCAATCGTGGGCATATGGCTAAGTTCTGGCCTATTAGAGGATTGGTTTTCTTTGGCCTCAGGGATTGGTTCAACAATGACCGTGTGATCCAATTTAGGTCAATGAGAGTCAGGGAAAGCTGAGGTAAGAGGAGGATGGGTCAGAATTTCGATGTCCTCATTCAAGCTCTAATTCGTCACTAATTGAAGCTAGCCCTATCCCTGTACTTACTTTCTTTTCTTTCCCTTTTTTTTTTTTTTTTTTTTTTTTTTGCTGGGGAGATAGTGCCTTGCTCTGTCACCCAGGCTAAAGTGTGGTGGTAAAATCATAGTCCATTACAACCTCAAACTCCTAGGCTCAAGTGATCATCTCACCTCAAGTCTGCCATGAACTGTGACTGTGCCACTGCACTCCAGCCTTGGCAGCAGAGCAAGACCCAGTATTTTTAAAAAAATGAAAATAAATAATAAATTAATTAATTTAAAAATATGTAATATAAAAGTACTGCATTAGTCATATGTACAAAGAGATATAAAAGCATATAAAGTGCCATTTCTTTGGTGGGGATGGGGAGAGTGCAGAGAGAAACTGGTGGAGCAAATGGAAAAGTCCAGAAAGATTTTATTGAGATTATATTTGAGCTGGGCCTTGTAAAATAAGTAGAGTCTGACAGATGCACAAAGTAGGCAAGAAGGTTCTAGAATGAGGGAATTATAATAAACAAAGAGAGGTATAAAACTTAATTGTATATAGGCATGGATAATCTATTGTGATTAGAATACAAGAAATGTAGAAGAAGAGTGCTGGAAGATGAGTCTAGAAAAGTTCACTGTATATTGGGAATAGATTATGAAGGACTTTGAGTGCAAACCCTCTAAGCAATAGGAAGCCATGGAACAGCCAGAAGGGTAGCTTGGATTGAGGTGGAGGTGAGGGAGGGGGAAGGGATGTTTAAAGGAAGCAGAGAATGTTGAGAAACTAACAGGTAAAATCAGCAGGACTTGGTGATTTTGGGTATGTGACATGGCTCTAAGTTTTTGGGTTCAGCCCTTTTTGGAAAGATGGTGCCTTCACTAAGATATACACCTCTTGGAAGAGAAATAAGTGGTTGAGGGTGTTTAATTATGAGTTCTATCTTGGACATAAAGTATTTGAGGTGCTTTTGAGACATCTAAGTGAAAATGTTGAGTAAGCTGTTGGATACCCACAGATCTTGGGCTCAAGGGGTACCCTGGGTTAGAAATACAAACGTGAGAGTCATAGGCATATGGAGGGCTATTTAATCCAGTGTTGTATATAAGATTTTTTAGAAAGAGAGGAGAGTGAGATAGGAAGTATTAGAATCAAGCCTTGAGGAATGCTAAAAAGTAACAGTCAGATGGGGAAAAAAATCATTCTGCAAAAGAATGTGAGAAGGAGGAATGTTTTGTAAAGTTAACAAAAGTAAGATATTTTAATGATATTCCATTGAGATAACTCTTCCTTCCATCTTCCTGTCTGTCAGATTTCCCCATTCATCAGGTGTTGCTAGAAAGGACACAGACATTTTTGGAATATAGCTAGGGAAGAAGTTCATTTGCAGATACATTTAGTTTGAGTTTAACAGGATAACTTTTCATGGTTTCCAATCTCTTTTGTGGAAAGTTGTTGCTAAGTTTTATGCTGTAGAATGGTTTTTCTGAATACTCTTTTGCTCACCATCCCAGTTCACTCAGCATCTTAATGCAGAGACACAAGGTCAGTGGTTGCATTTTGATATGTAAGTGTTGTATAGCATGCGGCTCTGGAAGTATATGTATAGTGAAGGAGAAATGAGGTTTGAAAGGTATGAAGTCAGAAGCTAGTCTATGGAAAAAAGTCTTCCAGTCATCAGACTTTTGAAATGTGATTTTTCATAGAGACCGAGTCAAAATAGAAGTTTTATGCTCTCCTGTCAGGAGCATACTCAACAATATAGCATATGCAATGATAAACACAACATTTTTTTTCTCTTTTTTGCTTTTAGGTGAGAATTATGCAAAATATAATTTATCAGAATTCCACATTTGTAGGACACAAACCAGTACTAGTGGTGCAAATAGGAAATGTGTCTCTGGGTAAAATTGTATGTATTATGCATCCCATCATCAATAATATAATGCACATTTTTATCAATATGCTAAATAGAATAGAATTATTTTTCTGTATATCTATAGGAAAATAATATTAAAATTGTAGTTACATGCAGAGGCTATCAGAAAAGCATGCAATAAAAAATTTAGAAAAATTAATACAAATATGCTATTTTTCTGGATCTTGTGATGTTTGGGATATTGCCAATTTTAAAAAATGTGTAGTACATTATGATTTCTTTCCTAATTCTAAAAAATAGTTATTTTTGTAACAATTTTTTAAATTGAAGTAAAATATACATATATAATTTGCTAACTTCACTATTTTTAAGTATAATAAATAGTACTCATGGTTATAATAAATAGTATCCCTTCCCAAATGTGTAAGTTTTAGGTCTTATGAAGCCTGAATTTGTCCCTTGTTAAGACATTTAAATAAACTTGTCTACTTATTTTCTTAAGATAAATTTCTAAGAATAGAATTGTAAGGACAAAGGGCCTGTACATTTTAAATGCATTTTATACATTTTGCAAAACTATTCTTCAGAATAAATCTCTCAAGAATTATATGAGAATGCTTGTTTTCCCATATTATTGTTAGCCCTGAGTATTAATTTTAATGATAATATTTGTCAATATAGAAGTGTGATAGCTCATTGTTATTTTAATTTATATTTCTTTGCTAATTAATGTACTGAACAGTTTTCATTCTTCTTTTAGCTATTTGTGTTTCTTTTTAGTAAACTTTCTGTTTATATCTTTTGACCATTTTTGAGTTGGTTATTTTTCCTGATTTTTTCCTACCTAGGATGATCATAGTTATCATAAACATTGCAAATAATTTTTCTGGTTTGTTTTGCTTTTTAATTTTATTTATTTTATATGTTAAGATATAGGTGTTTTCAGTTTTAAATGTGTGTGAGGTCTCTCTTGTCATTTCCACATATAGGGTATGGTTGGAGAGGCCTTTCACAATGAAGAACTATACAAATGTTTACCACATTTCCCCCATGGCTTTTATAGTTTTATATTTTTATTCTATCTTTAATCTCCCTGGGTGTTTTCAAAAAGAATTTTTTAATTTTTAGGCTTTTTTGAAATGATGAACTATGTCCCAATGTGATTTACTGATGAAACCATCCTTTTCTCACATGTGAACTTATTTTGTTCTGAACTTCTGTTCCATTAAGTTGAATGATTATTGCATCCTTAGTACTATTCTGTTTTGGTCATCATAGCCTTACAATAGGTTCCTCTTATTTCTCTTGTTTCTTTTAATGTTGACTATTGTTAAACATTTTTCATTTCATTTGAATTTTAGAATTACCTTTTTTTTTTCAAATTCCAGAAGTATCATTCTAAGTTTCACTAGAATAAAATTTATAGATTAATTTGGAGAGGTAATTGGTATCTTTTTAATATTGATTCAATATATTTTTATTGAGAAATATGGCATGTTTATTCATTTAAAAAATCTTCTTTAATGCCCATTATAACTTATTAAAAAATTCATAGCCATTGGCTATTGGATTTTGTCAAATGACCTTTTAGAATATTAAGATGATCATTTTTTTTTCCTTTAAAAGTTAATATGAAAGTTTGGAATAATTGATCTTGAAACATTGAACCATCAGTTTATTCTAAATATAAATTCTTAGTCATGTTTCATTTTTTTATATTTGGCTAAATTCAATTTTCTAATATACAGATATGTATAGATATTAACTCTTCTAATATTTTTATTTATAATTTTATCTATTTTCATAAGGGGTCTATTTTGTAGGTTTGATTTTTGCATTATTTTTATCATGATGTGCTATCAGTAATAAATAACGTGTCTTCAAAAAATATTTGAGGGTTTTCCTTCTCCAGATTCTGGAATTGTTTGAATAGCATAGGAATTATCTTGTTCTTGAAGGTTTAAAAGAATTTGCCTATGAAGCCATTTGGACTGGCACCTTTTTTGAGAATGATTCTTTTACAAGTCTCTTTATTATTTCTGTGGTGACTATTTTACTCAGAAATTCTCAAGTCTTCTTGAAGAACTTGATTCAGTTCTTGATTCAGTTTTGTTAATGTATAGTTTGCCTAAAATATACAAGTTTACATCAGACTTGCAAATATTTAAGTTTGAGATTATGGCAAAAAAATCTATTATAATTCTTTTACTTTTCTTCTGTAGCTGTGACTATATTTCCTTTATCACTTCTATTTTAGTATATGTTTGGGATTTTTCCCCCTCTGATTAAACTAGCTAGTGATTTATTTGCCTCATTGCTTTTCCCTACATGAGCTATTTCTTTATTGATTTATCAATTCTAATGGTTTTTCTCATTTACTATTTTCTGCTTTTATTTTAATTAATTCTTTCCTTCTGCTCTCTTTAGGCTTATCATTTTTTCCTTCTGCTTACTTCATATGTAATTGAGCCCTTCAAATGAATAGCTGAACCATGAAGAGAAAGGAAGCACTAAAGGAAAGGCTGAGAGCCTGTTGCAGACAGACTGAATATGGGTAGAAAGTAGAAACTGTGAATAACGGTAATAAAGCATTTTGGCTTTGAAGCTAGCATCTGAGTTTGTAAGTTAGACCGTTCTAGGATACCAAATGAGAAATCCTGCTGAATTACTGATGACTCATGTAGACAGTTTCCCCTCTGCTATTTTGGATTGATACCCCAGTTTGTTAATAAATGATTAATTGGCCATTCATAATGTTCTGATAGTTGTTAGGCCAAACTTCAAAGCTCTTTTGTCTTCAAGGCTATCCTTTAAGAGTGTCCTGAATTTACTAGGTACCACTTTTGTGTTTTAGTTGCATAAATACAACTTATGAATTTTATCAAGGTTTTTACATTTATAATATTCATTTTAGGGTACTATTATATTAATTAAATATTAATGCTCTAAGCATATTTTTCATAGCTTCTCTGTTTTAAACTCCACTGGAGAATATTACTGGAAATTAAAAACCAGTGTGGTTTATTATCCATGTCATTGGCGTTGCATTTGGATGATGAATTATTTTGGAAATTAAAAAAAAAAGATATATAAGTAGAAGAACCCCCTCTGGGTCTCATGTGTTTCTCTAAATAGCAATTTTATATTTCCTTATTATTTTTCCTGAGATTATTACATATCTTCTACAGCATCTGTAAAATACTAAGCCACAGTCTTAAATATTGGAGATACTTTCTGATGAGCTTCTAATGAGATTTTTAAAAATACCGTATGTAGCATGAAAATGCTGGCACAAATATAGTTTGAAAAAGACTAGCATTTAATATGTGTAAGACATATTTATATCTTACATTTATAAAGTCATGATGATGGAGTACATTGGGATGGATAGTCAATGTGCTTAAATTTATAGCTTTTCTGGATAAGAAACAAAGGTTAGTGGGTTAGAGGATCTTGGCTACTGTTGCAGTAATGGTGAGAGATCTGGGAACTGTTATCAGAGATGATGAGTGATGGCGCCGTTGGACCAGGAGGAGATCAAGGGCATGGGGACAGAAATTTCAAAAGCTGCTGAATTGCTTATGCCTACATCTGGATAGCCTACATCTGGATAGCAATCAAATATAGCTCCCAGGATTTGGAACTGGGTGATTTGAACATTAACGGTTTTGTTTGTTTGTTTGGCACATATAGAATATTTTGGAGGAGGAAGCCCTCTTTCTTTGGAAGGACAGGGGGAATTGAGATGATAAACTTGGTTTCAGAATGCTGAGTCTGTGGTAGTATAAGAACCTTCAAGTTGAAATGTCCGGTAGGCACCTGGTGATGTGGAGCCAGAGCACAGAGAAAATGTCAGCACCAGAGAGCCCACTTTGAGAATCGTCCCAGAGGTAACTACTGAAGACACAGATAAAAGGAAGGAACTTTGGTGCCTGTTTAGTTAATATGGTTGAATTCAGAGTTCAATTCAGCCTAGGACCAGGAATGCTAAAATTAGACTATAAGACAGATCAAGCAAATGTTTTCAGAGCTCAAGTTGTATCTGGATTACAGACTGAAACATGGGTCTGAAAGGTAGCAGATGTGACTGATCAGAAGTGGGGAAAGTGGGACTAGGGATGTAGGAAAGTCAAATCAGAGGCAGAGGGAATTAATTCATGACAGACTGAAGTCCAAGAGCAGCAGGAGAAGCAAGTAAACGGAAGGAGGAAGTCTTCTCAGCTGCCTTAAATACATGGCAGTACCGAGTTTGATGTCTTTTCTGACTCTTGCTCAAAGATTAATTCTTGTATGGCCAACCCACTTTATTTTGTAATATTCTTATATTGTGGAAATAAATAAATCCTTAGAGGGAGAATGTAGAAAGAGACAGTTAGAAGACCAAAGACTGACTGGGAATATAACTTGCACAGGAGTGTTGGAAATGTCGAAAAAGATTAAATAGGGGTGTATAGTCCATGGAAGCCAAAGTTTCATATCCAGCTGGTGATCAAGTGTTAAAGGCTGCAGAAAATAAGAATGCAGAATAGTTGATATATTTCATGGTCGGGTATTTGGGACATCACAGGCCACAAGCCAGCCATTTCTGAAGACTGTAAGACTATAAGCAAAATGACAGGAAGTGAGGACATGAAGCCAAGCTAATGTAGATTACACGGTAAAGACAGAAGCAATACCAAATGAAGGGAAACACTTCTCCTTTGAAGGGACAGGGAGGATCCAGACATAGGAAAGCATGGGAATGCAAAATGGCACAGCCACTTTGGAAGACAGTTTAGCAGTTTCTTGCAAAACTAATGATACGCTTACCATGCAATCCAGCAATTGCACTCCTGGAGATGTACCCAAATGAGTCAAAAAATTATGTCTATGCAAAAACTGGCACATGAATGTGTATAGCAGCTTTTTTCATAATTGTCAAATCTTGGAAGCAATTGAGATGCCCTTCAATAGGTGAATGGATAAACACACATGGGTATATCTAATTAATGGAATATTAATCAGTGATAAAAAGAAATGAGCTATTAAGCCATGAAACGATGTAGAGGTACCTTAAATGGATATTGCTAAGTAAAAGAAGCCAATCTGAAAAGGATATATACTGTGTGATTCCAACTATGTGACATTCTGGAAAAGGCAAAGCTACAGAATCAGTAAAAAGATCAGTGGTTTTGAGAGATTTGGGGAGAAGGAGAGAGGGATTAATGGGTGAAGCACAGATTTTTAGGGCAATAAACTATTCTGTATGATACTGTAATGGTGAACATGTACATTGTCAAAACCCACAGAATGTGTGACACAAAGAGGAGCCTATTGTAGACTGGACTTTAGTCAATAATGTGTCAGTATTGACTCATCAATTGTAACAAACCACTTTAATGTAAGATGTTAATAATAGGGGGAACTGTTGGGCAGAGTCTATGGGAAATCCCTATACTTTCCACTCAACTTTTCTGTAAACCTAAAACTGTCCTAAAAAGAAAAGTCTACTTTTTTAAAACAAAATTTTAAAAGGAATAAAGTACTGCTATATCTACAACATAAATGGACTCCTAAAACAGTATGCAAAGTGAAAGCAACCAGACACAAAAGGCTACGTGTTGTATGATTTCACCTATATGTAATGTCCACTACTTTATGAACCAGGATTATAAAAAGAAAGGAGTTTGATAAATGAGACAGTAAAAGAAAGGCTTCTGCTACTAATAGGAGGAAGTAATGTGAATATATTTTAAATTTAAACAAAAACTTAGCTATTTCTCATCAGAAAATAGTCTAAGAGGAAATTTTATGTTCATATGTTGATTGTGATGTAATAAGAGTTTTCTAGCATTTCAGGGTGTTGATACCTTGACTAAGTTACTCTATTGTGTAGCTTCCTGCATTTATACCTGTGCTGGGCAAGTGGGGAATCACAGTGATCTTAATAACTAAAACTCAAGAATGTCTGGATCAAACAGTAGCTCAAACCAATTTTTTGCAGAAGCTGTGAGTTACAAAGGCAGATAGAATAAATGGGCAGGATGATATGTAGGTCAACCTGCTTATAAAAATAACCTTGACAGAGTTATATAGTCAGATATCTTTGTAAAAGTTCTTCACACTCTGAGGGGGGAGTAGGCCAAGTTTACTGAGCCATAATATTTATTCATCTTAGACAAAACACTCATAGCTTGTAGGCCTACTGGATTGTATCGAACAGATGATAATTACTGCTTGATTATCACATAAGATTATCAACTAAGATTCATGATTTGTGAAAATGAAAAATGTTTAATGTTCTTAGCACATAAAGGGTGCTTACTGAGCAAGTAATAGATCAATGTCCACTAAAAAATAAGCAAACGAGGACATATTTTAAAATACAGACAACCAACAAATTATGAAAATGATCAATATATTAATCAAATAAATGTCAGTTAATACAAAAATAAGTATTGATTTTATCTGTCAGATAGACAAGATTTTGAAAGAATGATAATACCCAATGTTGTATGAGTGGGGGTAAATGAATCCTCTGATTATTGTTAGTGGGAGTATAGATTGGTAGAGCCTTTTTGGAGGATGATTTGGCAGTAGTAATTAAGATTTTTTTATGCACATATTCTTCAACCTTAAAATTCCACTTTTAGGAAACTGTTAAACAGAAGTATTGTTCAGGTGCATGAAGATTTATTTGTAAGAACTTGATAGCAGCATTATTTGTAATAAAGAAAAATTAGAAACAATGGCAATGTCTAGTGACAGATACAACCCACCTCTTAGAATATTCTGCAGACATTAAGATGAATGAAGTAGAGCTCTTTGAATTAACATGTAAAGATTTCCAAGATATATTGCCAAGTGAGAAGAAGGTATCGAAAATAACTTATAGTGCGATCTCACTTAAGTTTACAAACACCCCTAAAACTAGATATTGTGTGACTGTAGTTCATAAAACATCCAGAAGAATATACTACAAATTCTAGCAGGGTTGTACCCTGGGAAGGGAGTGGGTAGTGGGACAGGAAATTAAGGGGGAACTGTAGTTACTTTACTCTATGCACTTCTATACTGTTTTCTTTTAACAGAAAGTAAATGTGTTTATATTGTTATGGATTATTTTAAAGGGTACACATACTGCAATGAATTAACATTAATAAACCATTTAGAATATTGCCTGCTACAGAAAAGTGCCGTATAAGTTGTTTGTTGAATAAAGTAAGTTCCAGCATCAAGACTTTAAGAAAATAATCATGCGATTCAGAAAGATTTAATTTCTAGGATGTTTAACCCCAGGATTATTAATCTAAAATTGGAAGCAACCTAAATGTCCAATGTTTTATGATTGACTAAGTAAACTACATTAATCCATATGATGAACAGAGTATTTATGGTAATTTTAACACTTTCTTGAGGTATATTTTACATATCATAAAATTCATCCATTTCAAGTGAGCAATTCAATGACTTTTAATAACGTTATGAGAGGTACAACAATCACTATAAATCAGTTTTAGAACATACTACCAATAAGATCCCCTATGCCCATTTACAACGAATTGTTACTGCTGCTAACCCAGGCAACCACTAATCTACTTTCCTTCTCTATAAATTTTCTTTTTCTGAACCATACAATGGGATATTTTGCATCCATAGAAACTGGTCATAATAAGTAATAGCTGGTTATAAAAAGTGAAAAAAGCTGATAAAATATTATGTATAGAATTAGCCTATTTGACTTTATGTGAAAGGACAAAGAGGAAAAAAACTTGAATGATATATAAAATGTTAATAGTGGTTACCCCTGAGAGGTAGAAATATGGGTACTTTTTTTTCTCTTGAAATCTATGATCAGAAAATTAAAAATATATTTTAATATATATATATATATATATCTTAGAAAGGACATGGGTCCTGCAATAGATTCCTTCAGGGTTTTCCCTGAGTGTCTGGAAATAAGAGGGTGGGAACTAAAAACTGTCCCCAGAAATGAGACTGTTATTTTTCTAAAGTTGTGGGGGGTGGGGATGAAACTAAATAGAAATAAGGTTATTGTGTGATATGACTAGTACCTGCATGATTCAAGCAGTCAGTAGACCAGAGCATCTAAAAAGTCAAAGAGAACAGATGTTGATGCTACTAGGCTACTTTCCAGGAACTGAATTCAGCTTGTCTGCCCCTGGATGGCCTCCTGGGGGATATTTTAGCCAACACTAGCTTGTAGGAGAGGGGCTAGAGTAGTGGAAGGGGGCTCATTCCAACCTCCCCGGAGTCCCAGCTTTAATACTCAGGGACAGAAGAAGAAGCACCTCAATCTCCCTGTCCTAAGAAGGAAAAATGGAAGAAGATTGACGAGGGCACCTACACAGGAGAAGGGGAGCCCGTAAAGACTCGCACATTTGGATGTGTTCTGCCCCAAATTTGGACCTGTGAGGAGTCCACCTTGGGCTTGCTTTCCTTTCTTCCCTCTCCACGCCTCTGCTTCATTATCTTGTCCCTGTTTCTGTCTCCAAAAAACAAAGCTTCTCCTTTTTTTTTATTTGCCCTTTTGTTCTCCCTTGTCTGTTGTGAATGAAGTCTCCCACCCTATTCTTCAGAGTATCAATTCTTATGGTGGACAATTTCAAAAAGCATGTAATCTGGATCATCTATTCCATTACCTTTTTTTTTTTTTTTTTTTTAGACAGAGTCTCTGTCGCCCAGGCTGGAGTGCAGTGGTGCAATCTCCTCTCACAGCAACCTCCACCTCCCAGTTCAACTGATTATCCTGCCTCAGCCTCCCAAGTAGCTGGGACTACCGGTGCATGCCACCACGCCCGGCTAATTTTTGTATTTTTAGTAGAGATGGGGTTTCACCACGTTGGCCAGGCTGGTCTTGAACTCCCGACCTCAAGTGATCCGCCAGCCTTGGCTTCCCAAAGTACTAGGATTACAGGCTTGAGCCACCACACCTGACCCCGTTACAATTTTTAAAGTGAAGTTTGTGTTTTATATTTCTTTGTATCTTTTGGAGGCTGTTTTCTTTGAAGAGGGCACAACACTGATTTAGACAAGGGCATATATTTTGGTGCGAATTAACGAGGGCATTTATGATTCTGATCCTTAAAAGCTCCACCTTTTTTGTTTATTGAATTTGTGTAGAAACAAAATTGCAGTGAATGAAGGTACAGCTCTGGAAGCAGGGCTTTCCTCTGGAATCTCTGGAAAACTCAAACTAATTTAAAAATTATTTTTAGTATTATATTCCTAAAAAGGCTCTGAAAGTCATTATATGAAAATAATGTGACCGCTTTCACATTTTGATACTATTTTCCAAGTTATTCTACTTGAAGGGTTTATTCAGCATTTGAATCACAACTATTTTAAAATATCCCCAGTTCCAAATCAGTGGGCCCCAAATCAGTGAAGCTTTATCATATACTTACTGCCTGAGGGCGGAAGTGACTTTAAGCATGCAGTTTTCAGAATCTACACAAAGGGAGGAGGTGTTATCTGTAGGTGGGCAAACCTTTTCTCACTTGTTCATTTAGCTGACAGTGATGTGGCCCTTCAAACTGTTTTGCCTTCTACAAGTAGGGTCCACGAACAGAATGTCCCCCTTCACTAAGAATCTCCATTGTAGACCCCCAGCATTCTTTAATGATGTATAATTGGACCAGACCACACAATGGGGCTTAAATAGCCTTTCTCTGTGGCTTGGAAGTTTGAAAAGGCTGGCTACCTACTGTCTTTTTTCAGTACATTGATGGAAGCCCCAGTGCTCAAATTCTATGCATATTAGTGATATTTTAATGAGTTTCCAGGGCGAAAGTGACTTTTTTACACTGTTTAATGATTTTCAGTTTAACTCTCTTTCTGAGTGGGATGTTGTAAAGATTAATTAGCCAATGTTCATAAAGTGCTTTGAAGCCGAAAAGTGCTGCACAAGTGTGTACAGACTCATTAGCTTCTTAGTCATTAAGGCTTTTTAGACCTTTGGCATTCTGAAACTACATAGTGAAGGCCAAATTAGTTGTTTTTTTTTGGGGAAATGAGGGACTTCAGAAAGAGCAGAATAGAACCATATAGATTTTATTTTATTTTTTTAAATAAAAGACATCTGTAGCACTGGGACTGAAAAAAAGAGAAAAATATTTTGTTTTTCTATTTCTACACTGCTTCAGTTTTTCTTACTGCCTGTTTTCAAAAATGCACTTGCCTGCTTCTCCTGCACATTTCTTTAGAAACTCTATAGATCATTCTGTCATATGCGTATACATTGTGCAATTGAGTCTGACCCCAGAGGGCTGAATTGTCATGCCAGTGAATGACACAGGGTACAACATTTCCTACATTAACAAAGATTCTCTCTCAGTGTGCAATGAGCCATGAAGGTATAATATTGTCTCCGTCCACAGTAATGTTTGGCCAATATACACATTGGAGGTTACTATGATTCAATTAAACCTTTGATTGAGGCTGAAAAAATACGAATTGGCTACCAATGACCTAAAGAAGACCTAAAAGAAACCAGAGACAAAGGCAGGTAATCTACCAAGAATTTGATTGGCAGCTGGCTTTTTAGAGGAATAATATCGTATAAGTACTGAGAGAAAATAACTGTCAACCTAGGATTGCATACCCAACTATATTACCTTTTAAGATTGATTATAAAATAAACATATTTTCATACAAAACTAAAAGCATTTACCACTAACGCTAAAAGATACTCTAAAGGATTGTCTTTGGAAAAAAAATAAAACTATATCACAGAAAGAAGGAAGGAGACGTTGGAAGGAATGAGGGAGGAAAAAATTGGTACACATGTGGGTAAATCTCAACAAACATTAATAATAATAATAATAATAATAACAACGTTCAATAGGGCCAACACTTGGAAGGACTTAATAGAGAGTTGAAATTTGAACTTTAGCCTGTATTTTTTTGTGAAAATATTGAAGGAGTTTGAGCTGGCTAGTAGTCATCTCAGGGATGTAATTGAAGCTAGTGGTAAACTCGAAATAGTAATGGTGTCATGAATTTAGTGGTGCTCCATGTTAACGCAGGGCCTGACGGGAGAAGGCAGTCGGGCGGCTCTTGTTAAATTGAGCTGATCTGTGCATTCCCACTACAGTGAGTAAGGTGTTCATTTTGCCGTTTGCTTTTGTTTGGAAGCTGTTATAGAAGCATTAACTTGTTAAATTGGAGTACACAAAACAAGACAGCAGGAGTCTCTTTGCCATTCAGAATGCCATGCTAAATGCCTTGTAATTGGTTTAAAATAGCAGAGCTTTTGTTGTTTTTCATCTCCACTAAAGAGTAAGAATTGGAGGTATATTGTGATATGAGGGGTTTGTTACATTCGTATGAAAAAAAATTCATGAAAGTGACATTTGCTAGACATGTAAAATGTAGGAAGATTGTGGAGCTGCTTTTCCTGAGGTTGTGACAAGTAAATACCATTCATCTGTCAGGACTAAATTGAGGGGTGCTTTGTCAGACACAGTGGGGTAGATGAAAAGAACTAATAGCAATCTGATTTGCATGCTTTCTGGATAGTACACTATACTATTCATGAAGAATACTTATTTGGAAAAAGTATTTGCAAATTCTAAGTTTTTAGACTAAAAACTAGGTTTAATGGAAACAAGACTGGATGAGGATGAAGAGATTTGTGATTGACTGACAGTTTGATGTCGGGCTGTTCCTAGGCTCCCAGGGACACTGCAGTATTCCCACTGGGCTAAGACTGGAACCTCTCTGGCCATATGTGGAACACAGCCTGGTTCCCAGACCCTGATTCATTCTCCACTCTGCGGCTGAAGCCGCACCACAGGACCTGCACCTGTGGGCCCAGCTTTGCCCAGCCCCTGCCTGTGAGCATTTCTGTGTCTCTTTAAAACATTGTGTCCCACATTTAGTACCTGATGGGCCCCTTCTTTTCTTCTGCCATTTCTCTCCCTTTCACTACAAGAAACTGATCCTTAAAGCTCCACCTGGAGGCAAGGGCCCTGCTACCTGCCGAAAGGCTCTCCTAAAGCCAGCCCCTTTTCTGCTGGAACTTTCTACTCTGGCCTTCATAACCACACTCTGACGCCTGTCAATGTGGTCCGCTCTCTACCTAGGATTTCCCTTACACCAACTGCTAGACAAATTGCCCCCCTGAGCATGGTTGCCTTGTTATCTCTGGTAACCAGGTTTTGTCTGCTCTACGAGAACTGCCTTCTGCTTCTGCAGTCTCCTATGACTGCTCATACACTGGAATAATGGACTGCTAATTTTAGTAATCTATCTTGCATTGCAGTTAACCAGACTATGATATTAATGGTATGAAAGATATGTATGACCTTGGGAAGCAGGAGAGTGTAGAAGTTAAGGCAGATCCTAGGGTTGGGCCACTTGGATTCCAAATTCAGCTTCACCATTTACTACCTAGGTGACGTTGTTAAGATTCATAAAGGGTCTGACTTTACTGTACATGCAGGCTAGTAAGGTAGTCTGCCACAGTCTCACGGATGCTGACAGAAGACATGAGACTCCTGGATCGGTGACAAAAAACAGTTTGTATGACAATAGCAATAGTTTGAGCATCAGTATCTGCTGGTCCCCTGACCCTGATAACAGCATATATGTCAGATTGCATGATAGAAGAGGAACCCCAAATGTAAGCAACCCAAATCTTTTACAATGAACAGTGAGCCTGCCTGACCTCTGTCTAGAGGGAGGTAGATATTGTCTTTATTATACTGGATAGTAAACACTTCTGCTCTTTGCTCTGGAAGGAGACAGTATCTCTACCTTTCAAGGATGTTCATTGTATAAGCATTTCCAAAAGATACAGCCAGTGCCTCTGTTTGCCACCTGTGCAGAAACATAAATATCCACAGAGAATTATCTCTGAAGAACTTTGGGTAAGTTCTTAAAGCCTCAGTTTTCTCATCTGCAAACCGGTATTAACGGTAAAACATAAACGAATATAAAATAGATATAATGCGTACACAACACTTAACATCACCCCTACACATAGCATCATCCCTGACACATTGACAGAAGGGCTTTGCAAATGTCAATTGCAATTATAAATTATTGTTTCATGAATAAGATGCAAGTATGTTTACTGAATTCTTTGTTTTCTCTAGTAAATAGAATATTGCAGCTCAGTGATGTTTCACATTATTTGAATCACCAAAGATTAGAACTAAAAAAGACCATAAACCTGGCATTTACAGTTAAGAAAATACATTCAAGCGGTTATGTGACTTGTTGCATTTCGCATAGAAAAACTGTAAAAAGGACAACGATCATTTGATTTAAAATTAAGATTCTCTTTAATTAAACATAATACCTGGAACTCAATAAATATTAGAATTACAAATGAAGTGAAGCAAGCCTATAATATATTAGAAAACGTTTCACATATGCGTTTGGTCATTCTCTTCTTCTTACTTGCTTGACTTACCAGCCACCTTAAATTTGGCCCCCGAAGGCATAAATAAATAAATAAGTAGTGAAAAGTTAAAATAAGTAACCCATATCTCCTCTTCACTTTTATCCTGTTATAGTCACTGCCTCCATGGCAGAAAAAACAAAGAGCCAAAAACAAAACCTCCAGACAGCTCCAAGGAAAGTGCTTGCTGTATGTGTAGGCGATATTGAAAGTGATCCCATTCTGCCTAAAGGCAGGGAAATTCTAGTGAAATATCCGGCAGCTTTATGCCAACATCTTTATGCTGGCTTATGGACAAGCTTTCTAAGGCATGAGGGGGAGTAGAAAGAAAAGGGAGAGTAGGGAGTAACAGAAATAACATCAAGTTCCAGAAGGCGATATGTGAAAATCCAGGGAAGGAATTTATCCCAAAAAGATCTGCAAAAATCATTGATTTTTATACCTCTTCTTAATTCTGATCCCATTGTTTTTCTATTTGCTTTAAAAATGAGGTCATAGCTTTAGTTTCTATAGGACTCTGAAATTCTTTCCAGGACCCTAGGTCAGAGTTGATCATGCCCAGGTAAGCCAACAAAGATTTTAATAGGAAATTCAGTGATAGGGAATGTGAATTGCCCTTCATCTTTTGTGTATCCTCAAATCCTCTTCACAATTACCTTGCACTCCAGGTGATTCTGTTCTGGATGTCCTGGGTGCCTCACAAGTGCTCGTGAGTTGGTGGAGGCTGCAGTCATCCCTCACCCATGGCGGGCCCTGCACTGCCCTCTGCTGGACACAGCAGGAGTTGCTCTATTTTGCCCCGGCTTTGTACCTCTTCCTAGGACACCATTGTGTGTGTGTGCGTGTGTGTGTGTGTGTGTGTGTGTGTGTGTGTGTGTATGTGAGGGTGTGGTGGGGGAGAGAGAGAGAGAGAGACATAGAGACATAGAAACACTGTGATATACACATGCTTTTTTCCCCTCTTGCTTTAGAGAAGTCCCAAGTATGTCACTTGTTTCGTCTACATTGTGAAGAATTGAGGGAAATAGTTCTTTCCGTTTTTACTTGGAGCATTCTCTCTCTGGAATCAGAGATTCTGGAGATGAATTTCTCTGAGAGTGCTAGGCGGTAGTGAAAATCCCTGTACCTAAACCCCCATGATGAGAAAGTCTTTGTTAGGGTCGGGCCCATCACAGCTGTGTGTTTCTGCCCATAGGGAGGACTTCTCCATCACAGGCTCCCAGCCTTTCCTCATCAGGCTTCTGCAGAACCATCCCACCAGTCTGACTTGTGTCCACTTATGTCTACACAGTGGCGGATACAATTAGAGCTCTTTTGTAGAAGGCTTCCAGGCTTGCTGACTCCTGAGTTCCCACTGGGCCCATCTTGAGGGGCATGCTTAAATCTGGTAGCCAATAGGTCTAGAATCAAGCTGAAATCCCTGCTACAAATGTGAATTGTATGCCATATACATATGGTATATGCCATATGCCAACAAAAGAATTGATTTATATCCTGCCTACCTCCAAATGTGAGTATGGGCACATGTCTTAAATTCCAGGTATATCCCAGTTCATTTACTTGCTTATCCTTTTTTTGCTTAATCAAAGAAGTAATACAAGCTGCTTTAGGCACAGTTTCTATGTCACAGCCCTCATAATCTGTTGCTTCACTTTATATCTTCACAAATGTGAATTCTCTAGTTAAAGCTTGATTTACAACATCTTTTAGATAACTTTGAAAAATATTCGTCTGAAGTTAAAATACTGGTATCAACAACTCTCTGTACTCAGTCTCTATAGGTGCACATAAAGTATTCCAATCAGGCATATACAGGAAGTGTGGAATTTAATCTAGCAAGGGATGTATCAGTGTTCTTAGGTTTTAATGTTCTTACTGCTCTCTTTGTCTCAGGTTATGCAGATGTATCTTCCGTTTTGTGGAATCGCCATATCTAATGCTCAGCTTTTTGCTGCCTCAAGAAAAGAATATGAAAGAAGCAGAGTGAGTAGAAAAAAAAGCATTGTTGACACTCCTCAATACTCTCTGTCTTTCTGGTTTCTATAAGTCATTATGTCTTTTAAAAACAGTCAATGAATGATCTTTGAATAGTCCAGGAATCTTTTTTATTTGTATAATTCTGCAAGGCTGTGGTTGAAGAAACACTTTAAGCAATAAGCCCAAATGGAAGTGGATACAAATTATCTATTGTTATTTGGGGGGAAGGGGTACAAACTTCTTTCAAAAAGGAAAAATATCACATCTATACTGTAAGGCAGCAGATATATCCTTGCTTACTTGTGGCTTTGAAGCGATAACACAATTTGGTGATGCTTTTACAACTAAATTCCTTTAAGAAGCAAGGTATGTTACAAACATGATCTTACCCCACTTCCCAGATTTTATTTTTGAATTGAAACAATTTTTGAATTGAAAGGATTTCTGAAAGTACATGTCACTAGATACTTGGAACAATAATGCAAAGACTACTTTATAGTATTATAAAGAAACACTTAGATCTTTTATACCTTCATGAGCTACAGAACTCAGTTGTGAAAAAGACAAAGTCTAGTACTCAAAAAATGCTAAATTATCAAATAGAGATTAAATTATATTAGACTCATTCCACTTTTAAATATAGAAAGAGTACTGTAAAAATTTAGAAATATATTTAACAAAAAGATGTTCAAAAAGGTTTGAAACCCTCGTTAATCTGGGCATCAAGTTGATTAAAATTTCATTTGCTAATTATTATGATTTATGGATTTTTTATCACTAAACAGATGAACACAGCTGACTACTACAGCCATGGTTCTTAGCATGGCATACACGTCTTTCCTCTGCTTTGGATCCTCTTTCATCCTTAGCCCCATGTCTTACCATGCTCCTTCTTTCATCTGGCACTCCAGCAATATGGTACCCAATTTCCAGCAAACAATCTGTTTCATTTGATCATACCTTTATCCATATTCCTTCCTCTGCCTTAGTGCCTCAGGTCAATTCCACCATCTGCCTTCCACATTCTTCAGGACCCAGCTCAGCCTTCTGATTAATCTTCCCTTCTTCACTTATGGTTTTGGCTTGTATCTACTGCCATTATTCTATTGTGAATATTTATCACACTGTATTATGATATTTAAGGAGGGCCCTCCCCCTCCAACTACTTTATGAACTCCTTAGGGGAAGCTTCATGTATGATTAATCTTTGCATTCTTGTGTATGGCACAATTAATTTATTCATTCAACAAGTATTGATTATGTGGTTCCCTTCACATGCTGTCTATCCAAATCTCTACCCTTATGGAACCTACTACTCAATGAAAACAATAGATAATAGATAAGAAAACAAATTTTTTAAATTGCATAGTGTGGGTAGCAATAAGTACTGCAAGGAAAATAAAGTTAGATAAAGGGATGAAGGATTGAGGAAGGGTAGGTTGGGGAGGATGCTTACTTTAGAGAGTGATCAAAAAGGTCTCTATAAGGAGATGATCAATGAGCAGAGACTTGAATGAAAAGAAGGAGAAAAGCCACGCAAAGGTCTGGGGAGAACATTTCTGGCAGGGGAAATACCAAGTACAAAGGATCTGGGACAGGAGAAAACTTGGTCAGTGTGTTTAGAGAGCAGAGAGAGAGGTGGAGAGTGAAAGAAAAAAAAAATAAAATGAGGATGTGGAGGCAGGCCAGATGGTAGAAAAGCCTGTGGGCATGGCAAGGGCTTTGGCTTTCATCCTGAGTGCAGTGGAAAGCCATTAGAAGATTTTGAGCTGAGTCTGACTTACTTTTAATACAGATCACTCTGGCCTCCCTGGAGGCAATAAACTGGCTGGAGAGGGAGGGGAGAAGGCTGGAAGCAGTAAGAGGACTTAGGAAAGAACTGTATTGAAGCGAAAAAATAGGACTAGGGCAGTGAGAAGTGACAGATTTCCTCCAAAATCAGTGGTGAAATCTGTGGGGGCTTGCTGATATGGGAAATGAGTGAAAGAGACTTTTGGCTTGTATAGCTGGCAAGTAAACACTTGGAAAAAGGAGTCTAAAGTTTTGGGGAGATATCAGGGCTGGAGATTGAGATTTGGGAACCAGCAGCATATAGAGGGTATTTAAAGCCAGGGATCTAGCTGGGTTAATTTAAGGAAGAATATGCAGATAAGAGAAGGGAAAGGTCCAAGGACACGCCCAGGAACAAAAAAGATCACTAATGTAGCTGTCGGGGTGATGGATGCAGCAAACCACCATGGCACATGTATACCTACGTAACAGACCTGCACATTCTGCACATGTACCCAAGAACTTAAAGTATAACAATAATAAAGAAAATAAAAAAGAAGATCATTTTAAAAAGGCTGGTAGAAGAAAGAGAAACAAAATGGAGATACTCGTTTCCTGGAAGGCAAGTGACACCAAGAAGCAGGGCCTATTCAACTGTGTGAAATGCTTCCATTATCTGTGAGTTGGATATTACCCTAGATTTTCTTCTCTTTTCTCCCATCCTAGAGCTAGTCCGCATTGTTATTTGTAAAACTTCTATCACTCGTTAATAAAGCAGCAATTTTAAATTAGAACCAGCAAGATTACTATAATGTGATTTGTCAGTGCAAGACTCAAGGCACAACTAGTTTTTCCTCTGAGATAAATGTTCTTGTATATGGGCCACAGAGGCTCTCTCCATGCAATCACAACAAATTGAAAAGTTAAATAATTGTTCAGTTAATATGATCCATCTGAAGAAATAGTCTAGATGATTAAGGAAATAATGTGTTCCCCATTAATAACAGGGCATTTTGCTTGTAATTACTCAGACAGTTGTCTCATTTTAAATGTTTGAACATGAAATTATTATGCATTGACCCCTAACAGAGATTTGCTGTCCAAATGATAAATATCAAGATTCGCTTAGGAGTTTTTCCACCTTTCGATGTTCCTCTTTGCTTTGGGATCATGGAGCAATATGGTCCTTACTCTGTTCCGTCTTTCTTTAGAGATAATGTAAGCACCCAATGGGTTCACGTTGCAATAGAGAAAGAGTAATTCACAGAGTCGGCTGTGCTGAAGACCAGAGTTTTATTGTTACTCAAATCAGTCTCCCCAGATCAGAGTTTTTAAGGATAATTTGGTGGGTGGGGGAAGGTCAGTGCGTAGGAATCCTGATTAGTTGGGTCGGAGATGAAATCATAGGGAATTGAAACTGTCCTTTTTCGCTGAGTTAGTTCCTGGGTGGGGGGTCACAAGATCAGATGAGCCAGTTATTGATCTGGGTGGTGCCAGATGATACATCAAGTGCAGGGTCTGCAAAATATCTCAAGCACTGATCTTAGTAGCAGTTTAGGGAGAGTCAGCTGCATGACTTGTAGCCTGCAGCTGTATAACTCCTAAACCATAATTTCTAATCTTGTGGCTAATTTGTTAGTCCTGCAAAGGCATTCTAGTCCCCAGGCAAGAAGGAGGTTTGTGGGACGGGTACTATGGCTCACGCCTGTAATTTCAGCACTTTGGGTGGCCGAGGCGGGTGGATCACAAGATCAGGAGATCGAGACCATCCTGGCCAACACGGTAAAACCCCATCTCTACTAAAATACAAAAAATTGGTGGGGTGGGGTGGCACATGCCTGTAGTCCCAGCTACTCAGGAGGCTGAGGCAGGGGAATCTCTGGAAACCAGGAGGCTAAAGTTGCAGTGAGCCAAGATAGCGCCACTGCACTCCAGCCTGGTGACAGAGTAAGACTGACTCCATCTCAAAAAAAAAAAAAAAAGAAGGTGGTTTGTTTTGGGAAAGAGCTATTATCATCTTTGTTTTAAACAATATACTATAAACTATGTTCCTCCCAAAGTTAGTTCAGCCTATGCCCAGGAATGAACAAGGACAGTTTGGAGGTTAGAAGCAAGATGGAGTTGGTTAGGGCACCCCAGTTATACTTTTGTAATGGCTGTTTCAATAACCCTACTCAGGATATTTGGTGCTCTTTCAATTGCTCAGTGAATTGGACTCATTTCATGAATCTCTTAACTCATTCAAATGTTTGGTTTTTTTTCTTTTCTTCCTTTTTTTTTTTTCCTTGAGATGGAGTCTCACTTTGTCACCCAGGGTAGAGTGCAATGACATGATCTCAACTCACTGCAACTTCCGTCTCCCAGGTTCAAGCAATTCTCCTGCCTCGGCCTCCTGAGTAGCTGGGAGTACAGGTGTGCTCTACAATGCCCAGCTAATTTTTTTGTATTTTTAGTAGAGACGGGGTTTTGCCATGTTGCCCAGGCTGCTCTTGAACTCCTGGCCTCGTGTGATCTGCCTGCCTCAGCCTCCCAAAGTGATGGGATTATAGGTGTGAGCCACCATGCCCGGATCTTCAAATGCTTTTCTACCTGAATAGATTCAGAAAGAAATTTTCACATTTCAAATGGTTTCAGGACAAATTAAATTCATTATTGAAGTCGAAAATTAGTCATGTCCCTGAGATGATGATCAGCACCATGATGAATAGATGTGAATTTGACAATTCATGAAATCCTTTTGTGAGAGGTCAGACTTGAGATTGCATCTCTTTCTACATTCTATTGAAGCAAGTACCCACTGGCCAGTTCACTGACTATGTAATTTTCCGATTGCTCCCTGAGAGAAGCATAATATCTACCACCTGCACATAATCTATTCTTAAATCTCTGGAAACATCCATGCCATAAAAATTCCAAACAAATATTATTTCTTTTTATTTTTCACAAATTCATACCTGACCTGAGCAAACAAACATTATTTCAGTGCAAAAATTGCAGCTAATTTCTTAGCTGGAGAAATCACGGGTTATTACAATTTAATTTTTAAATGGTTACACAGTTTTCAAGTTAGAACTTAACAGTTTTTTTCTAAGTTATGTGCTTTTCATTCTGCTGTTTTAAAAAAAATTTAATGTGTTTTCTTTCCTGATATGTAAGTATCTATATGTTCTCCTGGACAGTTTGGGATAAAGCAGTATTTCCTCGTGTGTAGAGGAATTAAGGAAGCTATATATGTATGTGTGTACATATATATTCATTTATATATATTATATATATGGAGGTATTTATTATCTATTTATATAATATATGTAATTTACATATTATATTTAGCAAAGACTAAATGTAAATTACATTTTATATATATATTTAAGAATCTGGATAAATGGAATTTCTATTTCTAGGTCCTTGAGCATGTTCTCACTCATAGGCGGGTGTTGAACAATGGGAACACATGGACACAGGGGAGGGGGAGTATCACACACTGGGGTCTGTTGGGGGAAAAGGGGAGGGATGGTGGGGGGGTGGGGAGTTGGGGGAGGGATAGCATGGGGAGAGATGCCAGATATAGGTGATAGGGAGGAAGGCAGCAAATCACACTGCCATGTGTGTACCTATGCAACAATCTTCCATGTTCTTCACATGTACCCCCAAACCTAAAATGCAATAAAAAAAAAGAATCTGAACTTTTTTTTTTTTGAGAAAGATTCTCACTCTGTCACCCTGGCTGGAGTGGTGCAATGTCGGCTCACTGCAACCTCCGCCTCCCAGGTTCAGGTAATGCTCCTGCCTCAGCCTCCCCAATAGCTAGGATTACAGGCGCCCACCACCACACCTGGCTAATTTTTGTATTTTCAGTAGGGATGGGGTTTTGCCACGTTGGGCAGGCTGGTCTCAAACTCCTGACCTCAGGTGATTTGCCCTCCTCGACCTCCCGAAGTGCTAGGATTACAGGTGTGAGCCACCGCACCTGGCCTAAGAATCTGAACCTTAATTAGCATTCACCTCTCTAATTCTTTCAGAGTTATGTAAGGGATGTGTATTCGTGAAGATGTTGAAAGTTTGACCAAGAATCTATTTCTTCCTGATAGTGAGGAAGAGCTGCTTTGTAATTTTCTGAATCAATGTGCTTTGGAGGTATTCACTATTTATAAAATATTGGGTTTATACCTGGTTGCATTGCAGAAAAACTACTGTAGGAGAGGGGGAAATGCCTACAGCTAATGATTACATGATCCCTGTGTCAAACTGAAATATTAATAATCAAAAGGATCAGCCTGGGTGAGGTGGCTCACACCTGTAATCCCAGCACTTTGGGAGGCGGAGGTGGGCAGATCATGAGGTGAGGAGATTGAGACCATCCTGGCCAACAAGGTGAAATCCCGTCTCTACTAAAAACAAATACAAAAATTAGCTGGGTGCAGTGGCAGGCGCCTGTAATCCCAGCTACTCAGAAGGCTGAGGCAGGAGAATAGGTTGAATCAGGGAGTCAGAGGTTGCAGTGAGCTGAGATCGCGCCACTGCACTCCAGCCTGGTGACAGAGCAAGACCCAGTCTCAAAAAAAAAAAAAAAATTAAAAAAAAAATTAAAAAATTAGATAAATAAAAAGGATCAGAATCTAGTTTTGAAGAGTTTATTCAAGTGAAAAGCTGGGAATGGCCAATCTGGGAGATGCAGACTCCAGAGAAATGGGGTAAGCGTTCCAAAGTTAAAAGTTAAGCTCGTGCTTCTATAGGCACAAAGCAAAGAAATTTGACAGAATTTCAGCATTTGCTATACAAGGCTGGTTTATGAGTTATAACAACATAATTAGTTACAGTTTTTTTTTTCTATGCAGCTTGTTTTCTTTTCTTTATAGCTGGTTTTCATTTTCTTTCCAATTTAAAAGAGTATATTTAACATTCCATCTTAAGGCAATGTGATGGCCATAGGGTCCTTGTGTGCTAAGAGTAAGAAGGAAGTTAGTCTATAATGAAGATCAGCAGTGAAGAGGGAAGGAGTCTTCTCTGGTGCTCTTTAGTAATTTTCAACATTTTACAAAACAATGTTGGTAAGGAAGAAGGCTAATCTATAGTCAGAGAAACAAGAGTTATAGCTACCTTCGTTACTGCTGCCTCTCAAGTGACCCCCGCCACCCGCCACAATCATTGTCCTTTAAGACTCAAAATAATCTAGAGTTCCAATAGCTTAGGCTTTGAATTACTTATTTTCACACCTGTTATAAGAACTAGCTGTATTCTCAAGTTGTATTTTGCAGTTTAAGTATGTGTTATAAAATGGAGTGATGGAAATATGTCAAAACAATCATAATAGCTTTTAAAATAGCTACACAAAAAGATGTATTATATTTTATTAAAGCAAATACTAAATTAAATTTTAAGAATAAAAACAACATTTTTTTCAGTTTTACACCCACCTAAATACATCTATTTCATCTTTTCTAGGCTTTGCTAGAGGTGGTTAATGACCTCTTTGAAGAACAGACTGACCTGGAGAAAATTGTCAAGAAAATAATGCATCGGGCCCAAACTCTGCTGAAATGTGAACGCTGTTCTGTTTTACTCCTAGAGGACATCGAATCACCAGTAAGTTATTTTTTATCTTTTTAAGTTGAAGACTATGTGAGTGGAATAAAGTTGAGTTTATTTATAATTAAGCTTGTGAAATTGTGACTTGAATCACTCTCTTCATGACTCTTCTAACCATGAGGCAACTTTTCATAAAACAGGAGTATTTTTATTTCTTTTATGTGTATTTCATTCTCATTTTGCAGTCAACTTAGAAACATAGACTTTTAAGCTAACAGGGACTTTAGAGATGTATCCCAGCCCTTTGTAATTACAGATAAAGGAACCAAGGGGTTTAGTGGTTCGCCCAACCTCACACAGCTCCATTAGAAGATAAACTCAAGTGTCTGTCTCACATTTTATTTACCTATGAAGGGGAAGGCCCTCAGCATTTCGTCGAGTGGATCTCAGTCCAGACAATGATCCATGGCCTTCTTAAGGCGAGGAGGAAGCAAGCAAATGAGTGGAGATTCAGTGCGCTTAGCTTTTGGAGCCCAGACAAACTGGAATCGAGCAAAATGGAGGGGGCCAGCTGTAGCTGGGCTGTTCCCTGCAGCAGGTTTGTCCTGCAGAGGCTTCCAAGATCTTTCACAGCTGCTGTAGACTTGTGAATTTTGGCACAGAGTAGCCTTACCAGGTGAAGGAGGCTGCTGTCCACTTCCCTGCATGGGTTCCTGCCACTCCAGAGGGAAGCATCTCATCCAGGGCCTCAGGGCTGCCTCACCGTGGCAATTTGTGGCCAGCTTTCTGGTTTTGTTAAGCCCTTTGGCTTTCAGGACGAAATCATCTGGGTAGATAAGCAACACTACTGAAATAATCATCATCATCAATCTAAATTCTGGAAAGTTAAATGTCTAAACCCTTGGCGCAATTTAATGTCTTTGCCGAGAACTCTCTTCAAACATCGGGAATTGTCTAGCAATTAAGAGCTGCTTTAATACCTGACAGAATGTTATTTTGCCACACTTTACAAGAGATTATTGCCTTTGCCTTTAGGTTTGTTTTCCTCAAAGAATAAGAACCTTGGGGTAAATTTTGGAGATTTAATTATAAGTATTGTAAGACAACATTAAATTTTGAAAAAAATCTATGTCTGAAATGTTTAGGAGTGCTCCCCAGATTTTAGCAGAGATTGGGGTTATTTCTGTTTCAGTCAGTGTGGTTTACACAAACAGTAGCCTGCAAAGTACCCTGTGATTATATAAATCTCAGCTGAACCTTGGGAGAACATGCACACACACACCCCAATAGCCCATACTTACGGTGTGCTTCCAGAAACTTTTGGAAACATTTGCATTCTTTCAATCCTTACCTGTGAGGTAGGTGTTATTATCATCCTATAGTAATTTTATAAATAAGGAAATAAGGTTCAGAAGGCTGAATGACTTGCCAGTCACCTCCACTGCCTGACTCTAAAGCCCCTTAAAGGAATGGGAAGTGGTGGGGGTGCTCATTGGTACCTGGCAGGTTTCAGGGCCACAGAGAAGCCCCCATTAAACAAAGGCAGAAAGGGGCAACTGTTGGGGCTTTGGCTGCCAGGATTACCTGAGCCACCCCAAGGTCCCTGTGGGAGCAAGTGGCTGGGTGTCAGGGTCTGGGGTAGGGGGTAGGCAGGCTGGAATCTGGACACAGGCAAATTCATTGTTTGCTGGCTCACTTGTAAACAGACATGAAAGCAACTTAAACCAGCTAAGGTGGTCATTCTTGCTAATCTTCTAACTTGAACTAGTTTTTATGGTGTGATCTAACTCTTTAGTAAATGACCAAAAAAATACAGATAATGGAAGTTGATATTGAATGTGAGGGCAGAGCTGGAGGGAACAGTAGAAACAGCAGTATCTTCATAGTATAAAGTAGAGAGGTGAGTGATCAAAAAACACAGTCTAGATAGAGTAGATGGTACAAACGATAATGGTGCTGGCTGGTATTCTACCGAAAGTACAAAAGGCCTCTTTGCCGTCACTGCTGAACATTCTAAGATTGTAATGTTGGGGCTGAAAATTCTGGACCACTCCTCATCCATTCTTTCTTCTCTCTCTCTCTCTCTTTTTTTTTTCTTGAGATGGAATTTTGCTCTTATCGCTCAGGCTGGAATTCAATGGCGTGATCTCAGCTCACTGCAACCTCTGCCTCCTGGGTTTAAGCGATTCTCCTGCCTCAGCCTCCTGAGTAGCTGGGATTACAGGCATGTGCCACCACTCCTGGCTAATTTTTTGTATTTTTAGTAGGGACGGGGTTTCACCACGTTGGTCAGGCTGGTCTTGAACTCCTGACCTCAGGTGATCCACCTGCTTCGGCCTCCCAGAGTACTGGGATCACAGGCATGAGCCACCGCACCCAGCCCATTTCTTCTCTTTTTTTACCCATCCCCCTCCAAAGTGATATTGATGGAAAAACAACTCTGTAAAATATTTTACTTTTGTATTGTTTTGGTTTTATGATTTTTAAAAATTCTGATCTTCTAAATTTTAATTGACAATTTTATGTATTTATGGTATACAGTGTGATGTTTTGATACATGTATCTATTGTGGATAATTAAATCAAACTAATTAACATATGCATCCCCTCACATACTTATTTTTTGTGGGGGAGGACATTTGAACTTTACTCTTAGCGATTCTGAAATACACATTATTACTAACTGTAGTCACTATGCTGTGCAATAGATCTCAAAAATATATTCTTTCTGTCTAATGAAATATGGTTGCTGTGACCAACGACTCTCCACTCACTTTTAATTTTAGCCTCTGGCAACCACCATTCTACTTTCTGCATCTATGAGTTCAACTTTTTTCAATTCTACCAATAAATGAGATCGTGCAGTATTTGTCTTTCTGTCCCTGGCTTATTTCACTTAACACAACATTCTTCAAGCTCATTCATATTGTTCAAAATTACAAAATTTTATTCTTTATAAAGGCAGAATAGTATTTTTAATGGATAATTATTTCTATTACCTTGTGTATTTTACAGACTTATTGAAAGTTTCCTCTGTCATCAAGTCCCTCAAAGCACCGCCAAAAAAGCATCTCTTGAAATATGAAACTCACTCCCTCCTTTTTTAAATTATTGTTGAACTTTGTGTTTTTTTATTTTTATTTTTTATTCTACTCTAAGTTCTGGGGTACATGTGCAGAACGTGCAGGTTTGTTACATAGGTATACATGTGCGATGGTGGTTTCCTGCACCCATCAACCCATCATCTACATTTGGTATTTCTCCTAATGCTTTCCATCCCCTAGGCCTTCACCTTCCAACAGGCCCTGGCATGTGATGTTCCCCTCCCTGCGTCCATGTGTTCTCACTGTTCAACTCGCACTTATGAATGAGAACATCCAGTATTTGGTTTTCTGTTCTTGTGTTAGTTTGCTGAGATGATGATTTCCAGCTTCATCCCTGTCCCAGCAAAACACGTGAACTGATCCTTTTTTATGGCTGCATAGTATTCCATGGTGTGTATGTGCCACATTTTCTTTATCCTGTCTATCACTGATGGGCATTTGGGTTGGTTCCAAGTCTTTGTTATTGTGAACAGTGTCACAATAAACATGTGTGTGCATGTGTCTTTATAGTAGAATGATTTATAATCCTTTGGGTATGTACCCAGTACTGGGATTGCTGGGTCAAATGGTATTTCTGGTTCTAGATCCTTGAGGAATCGCCACACTGTCTTCCACAATGGTTGAACTGATTTACACTCCCACCGACAGTGTAAAAGCATTCCTATTTCTCAACATCCTCTCCAGCATCTGTTGTCTCCTGACTTCTTAATGATCACCATTCTAACTGGCATGAGATGATGCCTCATTGTGGTTTTGATTTCTCTAATGACCAGTAATGATGAGCTTTTCTTCATATCTTTTGGCTGCATTAATATCTTCTTTTGAGAAATATCTGTTCATATGCTTTACCCACTATTTGATGGGGTTGTTTGTTCTTTTCTTGTAAATTTGTTCAAGTTCTTTGTAGATTCTGGATATTAGCCCTTTGGTGGTTGGATAAATTGCAAAAATTTTCTCTCATTCTGTAGGGTACCTGTTCACTCTGATGATAGTTTTTTGTTTGTTTTTGTTTTTTTGCTGTGCAAAAGCTCTTTAGTTTAATTAGATCCCATTTGTCAATTTTGGCTTTTGTTGCCATTGCTTTTGATGCCTTAGTCATGAAGCCTTTGCCCATGTGTGGCCTTGATCACGTTGGGGTCACCACCTGAGACGTGGGTCACCACCTGAGGAAGTCTGACCTGCAGATCCTGATTCCCCCAATGGATGAATGAATGCACTCTCACACCATTACAGGGTTTCAAGTGGGCTAGGGGTGGCCGTTGGATGCTTTCAGAGGGTGAGATGCAACCAGTCGACCCAGACCCTCTGACCATCACACATTTATTCCCTCAAGATATTACAACAGAGGTTCTAAGTTAACACACTTGTGGATAATTAACATGGTTAAGAGAATGGTTTTACGACTGGTAAAAGCTTTAGGTTCTGGGGCCCAGAGTAAGTACTATTAACAGGTAATTCCCCTTTGATCTTCCCTGGAGAGACCACCCCACACAAAATTAACATGAGTAAACAGAGTGGAGACAAATGGGTGTAGGGTAAGGCCTTTGATTGGCTCTATCTCTCCCTAAGTTAACATGATGGACTGGCCACCTTCGGCCTGCCCCGATAAAACCTTTCGGCCTTCCAAAGGTTTGAGACTAAAATCTATAACTTTCCCTACATATTTTCTGTAATATTTTGCCAACCACCTCGAGTGAATAGCAGTATTTCCCCCTTATTCTTTTGTTATTAAAATTAGGCTCTGTTGTTTGCTGGCCACTGATGTGTTAACCATCCATCTGTCAGGTGAGCCGGTCCTTGCTTTTATTCTGGCTTTGCATCCTAGGGTTAACAAATAACATAAGACAATTATGAAAACAATTAGCAACAGTTTTTTCCAGTTAAAGCGTGACTCCTAGGAATGAGGGTTTAACCAGGAGAGATGACCTTGCACACCTTTCCATCATTTTTGGCCAGATTATCTACAAAAGCAGCTGTTTGTACTGCCTCAGTAATAGATGCCACTGCAACGCTGGCTGTAGCCAGGATGACTGTGGCTGAGACTATAAAAGCTGTAAGTGTAACTATGAATTTTTTGTATCTGACCTGTAGTGTTACTTGGCATTTCAGTTTACTGTATGCCATTAATGAGGAACTTTACTGGGGGTATGTTAATTTCTTTTAGTTAAGCAGTAGTTGTTAGAAGTTGTGAAGGGTGTGTTAGTTTAATCAGGGGCAGAAAAAGTAGATTAGAAGATAGGCTTGATAGAATGTAGCAAGTACAGGCTGCAGGCAAAGTGAAAGAATAAAAAGTAAACAAATCCTAAGTAGGATTCGCTTAGCCTTTTGTGTTGTCCTCTTCAGCATCCTTCAGGTGAGGTCCGGGGCTTGTGTGGTTTGAAAAAGCTGCATCATTTTTCAGGGTCTCTTTTAGGCTGGCTTTAGTTTTTTCTCCTTCCCATCCTTTAATGAGGATGCAGTCTTTTGGCTGATGCTGATGTACTGGAAATTCTAGTGATTGTGCCTGTGCTAAGAGACTCTATAATGTTTGTAAAAGAGCAGGTTAGTGCTTTAAGAAAAACTTGTTGCCAGTTTACAGAAAAACTAGATGGTCCTTCTTTAACTTTTAACCAATATGTTTACACATAGAATTTCTTTTACAATTAATGTTTTAAATCTTGCTTAAACTTTCAAAACAAAATTTATATGACTTACTTGCATACATTTCCTTCTATAACATTTTTCACTGCTTCCATAGAATTTAATGTAACTTTGTCTTAACTTAGTAAGCTCTTCCTTACTAAGAGTACATTCTTATATCTATACTTCCTTAATACTTCTTTCCTTACTTCTTACTTTATCACTCTCTAATCTCTGTCTTTCCTAGTCTTTCTTTTTCCCTTTGCCTTCCTTGCCTCTTTCTCTTTCTTTCTTACTGATTCTTTCTTTTTATTTCTTTCTCTGATGTTTCTGTTTCTGTTTGTTTTGGTCAAGCAGTGATATTATCACTTGCAAGGCGGCTAGCCAGTGAGCTGTGGTCTCAAGATTAGACTTAATTAAAGCTGTTTCAAGATTTTGTAACAAATAAACTGAGTAAGCCTAGTCACTTTATTTATGAGCTGAGTGGAAAAAGTTTTTAATGCCAGAATTAGAGCTCCAATCTCAGCTCTCTGACTCCTAGTGAACTTAGATTATGTGATTGATGTGGTTTCTACTGAAGCTTTTCTTTGTTACCTGACCTAATAGTAAATAGTGATAAAGCATTAGGTATGGAGGAGTGCAATACTGCTTTAAATTGCTTTCTTCCTAAAGGAATCTTGATGATATTAGTATTATAACTTAGCAACTGACTGTATTAATCATTAAGATGGCAAGTTGAAACTGGCAACATGAAGTTTTAAGAGGAAATTTGAAAATATTTCTAGAAGCAGAGACTCAAATAACATACTTTAACCATGTGCTTAAAGCCACAGGTAGAATAGCTTAAATTTTGCAAGTTTTGAGGCTAAGTTCATGGACTTTAAACTAGCAAACTGTTCTGAAAATGGCTACTTACTAGCCGAGCAAAGACTATTTCTAATGAGTCTTTCATGCATATGTTTTCACCACACTTAGATACAAATTTCTTCAGTTTTTGAGAAATGGGCACATTTTTACTTTTTAATTTAACCAATATTATTTAATTTGGCTAAAAGTTTTCCTTTAAAGGATAATGTGTGGTTATACCTGCTTAGCTTTTAATTGCTCTTTAATTCGTGGGCCTGCTTTTGTAGCTGATTGAAATTTATTATCTAAATTTATAAAATTAAGGGTAAATACGGCAAAATTATGGTTCGTGTAAATATAAAATAAATACAAGTTGAAGATGTTTTAAACTCATTAATGTATGAGGGAGCCAATATGATGTTAAAACCAGTCCAAAGAGCACTTGGGAAGTTAGGTATTTATGGGCAATGTTAGGATACAATTTCAAGGTTAAAAACAATACTGGTTAAAGACAAAACTAAGCCATAAACTATAACCTTCAAGATTATCTTTTCTATTGAAGAGAAATTACTTGTATCTCTACCAGAAAAAGGTACAAGTTAACATGTAATTTCACCAAGTCTGGAGTCTTTTATCTATATTAACCAATGAGAGGAAGGAACTATATACATTTCTTAGATCAGAAATTGGCAATTTTTTTCTGTAAATGCCCAGGCAGTAAATATTTTAGGGTTTAGTCTCTGTTGCAGCTACTCAACTTTGCCCATTATGATACAAAAGCAGTCGTAGGCAATACATATAAAGAATGAGCATGGCTGTGTTACAATAAAACTTTATTTACAAAAATAGGTGGTAAGTCAGATTTGACTAGCAGACAAGAGTTTACAGATCACTGTTCTAGATAATCCTTTGCCTTCTTACAACATTGAAAAATGAGTACCTAGCTTTTTGCTTTATTTCTGTAATGTCAATGTAAACTTCAGATGAATAAAAGATTTAATGTTAAAAATTCAAATGCAGAAATACTGGTGAATATGGTTTTATTCATTGGGTAGATAAAGACTCTGTAGAACAATCATTCAATTCTGATAAGAATAAATACTTTCAAACAGCTCTATGGTTTTTTCAGCCATGAGATTGGTAAAGCTTGAAAATAATTATAATCACCAGTATGAGTATGGGCATTAGAAAATTGATGTTTTCATTACTGATAATGGGAACTTAAGTTGGGATAACTTTTATGGACATCAGTTTGGTAAAATACATTTTAACTTGAAAAAGGAATACCCTTTGCACCCAGCAACTCCTCCTCTTAAAATTTAGAATAATGAAATGGATGGTGAAGAGAGCAAAATGAGTATATAAGAATACTTGTTGCATTCCTATAGTAGTGAAAATGTAAATAATTCAAATATTGATAGAAGTTTATGTAACAAAATTCTATGTAGTGTTTTAAAACAATAATATATGTCTATATAGGAACAATGTCTTTGATGTAATTTTAGGTCAATAATAAAGGGGAGAAACAACATGTATAAAAAGAAGCTGTTTTTATCAAAACATGGGTACATAAATTGGATTACATTTTCACAACTATTAAGTTGATGGAGCTTTAAACTTTCTCCCTTCAAGTCATATTTGCTTGTATCTTCTCTTACAAGAGGAGTCATGAGTTTATCATCTCATGGAAGGAAAGGGAAGGTAGTCAACCTCTTAACAAGAGAACAAACTTAAAAGTCAGCATATCAGGAGAGAGGATTTGCTAAATGGATTTATCTTATCTTTTAGCAATTAAAAACAGTAAGAGCAGGTGCCTGGGCAGGCTCAGGGATGTTTCTTGAGTCCTCCTTGCTGCCATAGATTGGCAGAAGGGGTGGCCAGGGTAAGTGGAATAAGGAAAGTTGCAGACAAGTCATCCTGGAAACAAGGCTATTTCCAGGATGTATCAATAGATGTTATCCGGATAAATGGGAATATGAGCGGCAAGTCACCCACAGCTACTTATCTTGGCCAGCTGAAGAGATTTAAAGGCTAATTCATTACAAAAAAAAAATCAATGCCATATTGGACTTTACAGTAAGCATAGGAGACTCTCACTAGGCTGAAGCTGAAATAGCTGCTCAGAGCAGAATGTTGGTGAAAAAACGCTCAAAGACAATAGACTGAAATTCAAGTGCAGCCACCCTAAATTATTCTCCTGACTCCTCCTCCCCCTCCGTTGTTCATTTAAACATCAACACATAACAAAGAGCCACTTTTTTAAAAAGTAGAAAGGCATATGAAAGCAAAATCGAAGTGAAAAACACGCACCAGAAAAATGCTAAAAGTTTTCCATGAAATGAATTTAAAAATAAGATTTTTCAGGAAAAATAAAGTTGTTCAAGAATGAGATAGAAGGGCTTAAAGAATAAATGATAAGCAGTATAAACGATAAGAAACCGGGTTGGTAGAGCTTGGAAAAAAGTAGAAGAAAATTACGTAGCTGTACAGAAAGGAATACTGCATTAAAAACATCAAAAATAAGAAATAATACTTATAAAATACTTTTAGGGACACAATGAATAAAATGGAAAATAATAAAGCATTAAAAAAAGAGAATGATAAAAATGGAATCAGAATAACAGAGTTCTAAACTAAGGATAATTGGTGATTCTAAAGAGAACATGGCAAATGGAACAAGAAAAAAAATAAAAACATTAAAATTGTAACACTAGGGCGTTTTTCTAAAATAAAGGCAAACTTGGATTTACAGACTGAAGGAACACACCATTTCAGGCAAAACTGATACCTGCTGCTTAGCACTGATACATATTTGGTGTTAATAGACTTTAAAGATATTGAAAAAAAGCATATGGGCATTTACACAAAAAAATTAAAGCATCTGTTGCAGGAAAATTCAGTCTGATGTTAGACTTCCTAGTTGCAGTCTCCTGTGCTAGAGGACAGTGGGCAATATGTACAAAGTTCTCAGGGAAAGAAAACGTGACCCTATAATTTTAAATCCAAAATTTAAAGCCAAACTCATAGACAATTGCACAAGTTGCAGAGAGATATTTTCAAATATGCAAAGAAGAGCCCTAAATGTAGTTCTAATAAGCCCTTCCTGAAAAAATATAAGAGTTTGAAATCTAGCCAAGAAGGTGATGAGTGGGGGAAGTTGCAGTAAGTAAGACGGGTATTGAGTATTGAACATATTTAAACATTGAACTAAGGCCAAAAAACAGTGGAGCATATGCTTGTAGATACAAATGTAAACCTTGTATTGTAAACCATAACAATGGTGGTGGTTCCTCATGTTCTCCAAGTTCCATAGGTGCAACAGGTGGGTGTGGGCCTGCAAACTCACTGGGTCATATTACAGAAGAGGTCATATTACAACACTATGCTTGGGAAATATATCCCATTTCTACTGAGTGGTGTCAAGCCTGGTGTTTGTCTAGGGAAAGATATTACCTTAACTCCCAGATTTGCTCACTGCAAATACAATCCTGAGAAATGAACTAGGGCCTTGCAGTCCTGACATGCACGGCTTGGTTTTATGGACTGCCTCTCTCAACAGGTATCTTTGGTTTTGTGGAATATTTTAATTTTAACGTGTCAAATTTATTAACCTCCCTTTTTGATTTGTGCTTTAAGGAATTTGTTATAAAAATCTTTATCTGCCTTTAGTTATAATGGCATTATTATATATCTTTTTAAATCCATTTGGTGTGTATGGCCTTTTTTATCCATCTGGAATTTTTGTTTCTGTGTGGAGTATAAAGTGGGATGTGTATAACCAATTGTCTTAGAACTGCTTTGCCTCCACTTTGAAATGGCACTTCAAAATTATAGCGTTTCTATATATACCTGGGTCTGTTGCTGAGCTCTCGATTTTGTCCTGCCAGACTATTTGTCTATTCCTGCACCAGTATCTGTCTGAATTTCTGTATTTTTATAATGCATTTTGATATCTGATAGGGAAAGTCCTCAGTGTTGTTCCCCTTTTAAACTGGCTTGCTTATTCTTGACCTGTCATTCTTCCATAAAATTTTAATAGCAGCTTAACAAGTTCCTTGAAAACTCCGTATAGATTTTGATTGAAATTGCTTTAATTTATAGATCAATCTGGGGGGACTTCTGCAAGTAACAGAATATTCAAGGGCAAGTGGCTGTCACACTGAGTGCATTTATTAACTTATGTGACAAGAAGTTTCCAGGAGGTGGTTCTGGGGGATGGCACTGCAGCCAAATGATGTGATCAGGGATCCAGGCTCTGTCCTCTTCCCTCTGCTTGTCTCAGTGGTTGGCCGTCACCAGCTGGGTCTTTCCTTCATAGTGTACCAGGCAGCACGTCCGCACGTAACTGTGTCCAGGAGAAGAAAGGGAAACTTCTTTTCACATCCCTCTCTTTCTCTCAGGGAGCAAAGTCTTTTTTGTTTGTTTGTTTGTTTGTTTGAGACAGGGTTTCACTCTGTTATCTAGGCTAGAGTGCAGTGGCATCATTGCAGCTCACTGCAGCCTTGACCTCCCAGGCTCAAGCAATCCTCTCACCCCAACCTCTCAAGTAGCTAGGACTTCAGGTGCACACCACCACATCTAGCTAATTTTTGTAGAAATGGGGTTCTACTATGTTGCCCAAGCTGGTTCGAACCCCTGTGGTCAAGCAATCCTCCCACTTCAGCGTCCCAAAGTGTTGGGATTACAGGCGTGAACCAACACACCCAGCTGAGGAAAATCTTTTTTTAAAGGGCTTGTCCAGCTGACGTTTCCTAAGACCCCGTTAATCAAGAATGAAATGTTGTCCAAATCACTTATATTCTCTCTTTTTTTTTTTTTTTACACACAAAAGGGTGTCTATCAGGAGAGGGGGGATCACTGGGGGCCATCTTAGAGGCTGGCTACCACAGGAAGTTTTTTTTTTTTTTTTTTTTTTTTAGAAAAAAGAGAAAGAGAAAGAAGGAAGAAAAAAAAGAATGAAATAAAGAGAAAAAGAAGAAGAAGAAGAAAAAAAAAAGGGAGCGAGAACGGGAATCTTGCTCTATTGCCCAGGCTAGAATGCAGTCCACAAATGGATATTGAAAGCTTTTTTATACTAATAATTGTGTTATACAATGGAGACAGGAAGGAATAAGGGAGGAAAATAACAAACAAACAGCCAACCAATATTTCATTCAAACCTATGAAATGCTATGCAATTGCTAGGGAGTGATTTACTCCCAACCATGTGGTCACTTTTAGAATAAATGTGATGTGTTACTGAAAAAAAATGTATGTTTTGTGGATTTGGAGTAGAGAGTTCTGTAAATGTTTATTAAGTTTACTTGTTTGAGGTTTAAGTTCAAGTCCCGGGTATCCTTCTTAACCTTCTGTCTCATTAATTTGTCCAATATTGACAATGTAATGTTAAAGTCTCCCACTATTATTGTGTGGGAGTCCAAGTCTCTTTGTAAGTCACCAAGAAGTTGCCCTATGTATCTGGGTGCTCCTATATTGGGTGCGCATAGACTTAGGGTCCTTAGCTCTTCCCGTTACATTGATCCCTCCACCATTATACAATGTCCTTCTTATCTCTTTCGGTTTCTATTACTTTAAAGTCTATTTTATCAGAGATGAGAATTGCACCTATTGCTTTTTTTTTTTTTTTTTTTTTTTTTGCTCTCTATTTGGTTGGCAAATCTTCCTCCATCCCTTTGTTTTGAGTCTCTGTATATCCTTGCATGTAAGATGGATCTGGATGCAGCTTACTGATGGGTTTTTTGAAGTGGCTGATACTGGTTGTTCCTTTCTATACATAGTGCCTCTTTCAGAAGCTCTTGTAAAGCAGGCCTGGTGGTAATGAAATCTCTGAGTACTTGCTTGTTTGTGAAAAATTGTATTTTTCCTTCACTTATGAAATTTAGTTTGGCTGGATATGAAATTCTGGGTTGAAAGTTCTTTTCTTTAAGGATGTTGAATATTGGCCCCCACTCTCTTCTGGCTTGTAGGGTTTCTGCTGAGAGATCAGCTGTGAGTCTGATAGGCTTCCCCTTGTGGGTAACCTGACCTTTCTCTCTGGCCGCCCGTAGTATTTTCTCCTTCGTTTCAACCCTGATGAATCTAATGATTATGTGCCTTGGGGTTGCTCTTTTTGAGGAATATCTTTGTGGTGTTCTCTGTATTACCTGGAGTTGGGTATTGTCTTGCCTTGCTGGGTTAGGAAAGTTTTCCTGGATAATATCCTGAAAAATATTTTCCAGCTTGGATTCATTCTCTTCGTCACATTCAGGTACACCTATCAAACATAGATTAGGTCTTTTCACATAGTCCCATATTTCTTGGAGACTTTACTTTGCTCATTCCTTTTTACCCTTTTTTCTCTAATCTTGTCTTCTCATTTTATTTCGTTAAGTTAGTCTTCGACCTCTGAAATCCTTTCTTCTGCTTGATCAATTCGACTGTTAAAATTTGTGCATACTTCTCGAAGTTCTCGTATTGTGTTTTTCAGCTCCATTAATTCACTTATATTCCTCTTTAAATTGTCCATTCTCATGAACATTTCGTGAAACCTTTTTTCAAGGTTCTTAGTTTCCTTGCATTGGGCTAGAACATGTTCTTTTAGCTCACAGAAGTTTCTCATTATCCACCTTCTGAAGCCTGATTCTGTTGATTCCTCACATTCATTTTCTATCAGGCCTTGTTCAATTGGTGATGAGGCACTGCAATCCTCTGTAGGAGGAAAGGCATTCTGATTTCGGGTGTTTTCAGCCTTTTTGCGCTGGTTTCTTCCCATCTTTATGGATTTATCCACCTTTCGTCTGTGTAATTGCTGACTTTCAGATTAGGTCTCTGAGTGGACGTCCAGCTTGTTGGTGATAAAGTTTTATCTATTTCTTAATTTTCCTTCAGCGTACGCCTCTCCCCCCACAGAGCTGGACCTTCCCAGGTTCAGCTGTACTTGCTGTGAAACTCTCAATCTTCAGCAGTTCCAACTGCTGTTTTTATTTTTATTTTTGTGGAGGAGGGTACCAGCCTTCCCCTGCAGCGACCCACTACGCCGGCTGAAACAGCAGCGTTAAGATTCGTGGCGCTTTTCTGCCCGGGAATCTCCCAGTCTGGTTCCTCACTTCAGTCCGCTTTTCAATCAGCTGAATGGGAGACTGCTTTCCTGGAGCTCCAAACGCCAACCAAAAGGGTACTCAGTCCCGTATACTCCGGACTGAGAACCGCCGCGCCAGGGCGCCTGCAAAACAGCCGCGCCCTCCAAAAGAGTCGCGCTGGCGACCTGTGGGGCTCCTCCACCAAGAATCTTTTGGTCCGTGGGCAATGAAAATTCGTCTGAAAATGTGGCGTCCACTCACTCTCTGCGCTTTCAGTGGGAGCTACAATCCTGAGCTGCTGCTAATCAGCCATCTTGGATCTCTCTCCTCTATATTCTTGATACTTTTCTATTCTTCATCTATTAATCTCTGATTACAGGTGTGTTCAAATATTTAGCTTAACAGATTCCTCAATATTTCCTTGTCCAATTGTGTAGGTTGTTGATTTAGTTGTTTCTATTAATTATGTGTTTTCGAATTTAGGATTGCAGCTGATTTTGATGGGAGAGTTTTTGTCTGCCTGTGCCATTGCTTGCTTGCTTTCTCTCTTGCCCTCTTTCCTACCTGTCTAATAGCTTGCCCAGCTCCCTGACCACTAATCAAGAACCAGGACTTATTCTGGTGGCTCAGATTTCCTGCTGTGTAGTAATATTACACCAGGCTAGGGGCAGCTTGGTTCAGTTTCTTGGGGTGAAGCTGGGTCACCTGTTTCCCTACGCTCCAGTAGGAGCTGAAATTCTGACCATCATTGCCAGTCTGTTTCTGGACTGGGAGTTCAGCAGGCCTATGTCTTCAGGCTTGTGACTTTAGAGATCTTTTCCCTCCTTTTCCTTCTCCTCCCTACCCCTCCTCCTTTTCTTCTCTCTTCCTTTAAATCTCTAAATGTCTTTCTGATTTCCTCTGTGTTTTATCAGTCTTTGCTCTGTTTTTGGAAGAGATCATCTGTGTAAAAGCAGGAACTTATAGCACCATCTCTACTGGAATTCTATATACTACTTTTATAATTAGAAAACAAAACAGTATCATGTCAGAATAAAAAAGTTTCTCCCTCCAAAAATAAGTTTTATTTCTATTTTATTAGAACAATTCCTGAAAACAAAAGTTCTATTTGTATTTTGTGATTCCAATACCTTAAAAACTGCTTTGATCTCTGTATTTGAAGGGAATAAGAGAGAAAAAAATTAAATCTGGTTATAGAAGCTTTGATTCACCAAGATCTTAACTCTGTGTTTAGAAACTGCATTCATGGTCTTTAAGCCAGGCATTCAGGTGTAAACTGTTCAGTTTACTGAGCGGATGCCAAAGCTAGAAGTGAGGAATGCCATTCTAGCCCCTTTCTCCTGACAAAATTAATATTTTGCCCCCTTTTGCTTCTCTTAAGTGTTTCAGTCCATTGATTTTAAATGACTTTGTCAATGGCATTTTCCATTAGCCTGGGAAGAAAGAAATATTGCTCCATAGCTGGCTGCTGCTGTCAACATTAGGAACTATTTAGCTCCTTGAACTGAATATTCCCTGCTTCATGTTATTCCATCCTATGAACCTGTCTAAGCAATTCCTATCACTTCTGTTAGTTCCTTTCCAGCTCATGCATTTACTATTATTTCTATTTCATTTTGTGTGTAGTCAAGGAAAATGAATGTAGACATTTTAATCTTATGTCCTAAGGCACTGTCTCAAGCCCTAGTTCTTACAAGTGTTCTCTTCTCATGGATCATCCTGATGGCTGGAAGCAATTTTGTTGTTCAGAACTCTATAAAATACTTTCTAACTAAGCTTATAAATACAAGGCTAGTTGCTGGAGATTATGAAACTGTGAAGCACAAGCTAGCTAGGCACACTTTCTAATATGCTCCTTAGCTCCTTGGTCCTTACGTAAATATACATACAAGTAAGCCAGTGAACTAGATGGTCTTCCTGAATCATGTACTCAAGGAGAGTATCTCTATAAGGGGAGCACCCTCCGATTGTTCTGGGGCAGTCCATAATTCAATCCCCTCCTACTCAAGTGAATTTTAAAAATTGTTTCAGCCTTTCCTTTCTATGTCACTTATTCTGTTTCCCTACCTTTCCTTCTTTAATTTTCCTTCTCCCTGTAAAGAGCACACTTAATTTCAGTTTGATTTTTGCTCCAAGTGTTTTTTCAGTGTGCCAAATGGAGAGTATTAAAAAAAAAAAACATCTTCTGATGATTACCCAAACTATTGTTATTATATACACAGTCATCCCTCAGTATCTGTGGGGTATTGGTTCCAGGACAGCCCATGGATATCAAAATCTATGCACACTCAAGTCCTGCAGTCAGCCCTGCAGAACCTAGATATGAAAAGTCAGCCCTCCATATCTGCAGATTTCACATTGTCCTGAGTACTGTATTTTCAACCTGCATTTGGTTGTGGTTGCAGAACCCATGGATAAAGAGGGCCAATTATATTAATTGAAAACAAATTGCATATATACTACAATATATATATACACACACACACACATCATTAATGTATCATGTTACCTGTTCATACATATTAATTCATTTTATTAATAAATGTATATCAATATAGTAAATCAACTCACATCATTAATCATATATATGTTAAATATACATACATATGCCTACATAAGTATGTAAAATCTCCAACTACTGAACCCCTAACCCCACTGGCCATCTCCATTACATCCTGTCCCAAATCTTCTCCACCTCTGATATTTCCTATTTCAGCCAATAGAATCATCACCATGTAGTAAGTAACTCAAGCTAAAAACCACAGAGTAGTTTCTGTAATCCCAGCACTTTGGGAGGCCGAGGCGGGCAGATCACGAGGTCAGAAGTTCAAGACCAGCCTGGACAATATGGTGAACCATCGTCTCTACTTAAAAAAAATACAAAAATTAGCCAGGTGTGGTGATGCATGCCTGTAGTCCCAGCTGCTCAGGAGGCTGAGGCAGGAGAATCGCTTGAACCTGGGAGGCAGAGGTTGCAGTGAGCTGAGATCAGGCCACTGCATTCTAGCCTGAGCAACAGAATGAGACTTCATCTCAAAAACAAAAACAAAACAAACAAAAAAACCATAGAGTAGTTTCTACGTCATTCTCACTGTCTACATTCACTTGTGTCTATGATCTGTTGCTTCCACCTGGAAACACCATTTCCAGCCCTTCCTTCTAACCCCTTCTACCATCTTCTTCACTTTCTTTACTGACTTCTCACTAGGACATTTTTCTCCTGACTCATTTGTTGCTGGCAAACAAGGCACTCTTTTCAATCAATTACCATTTCTTTTTAAACATTCACTGGCCTCTCCTGTGATTCAAAAAATTGGTAATTGTCTATTGCTTGTACAATAAAGCTCACACTACCCAACATGTAAGGCCCATCACTTCTGCCTCCAACTTGCAGTTCTCCTCTCTGTCCTCTGCCTTGCTCTACCCCTTTTTTCACCTCTACCCCACCTCCCCATGGTCAGCTGATGCATATATTAGCCTATATATCTTTGTGCAAATAGTCCATTGAAAGACAAAATGCACCAGGCAATGATCATTTCATCCGGCTATTGCAATAGGGAGAATGCTCATTAATGAGGAACATCTGTAAGAAAAGGAAAGGTACTTAGGGTTTCACAGAAGCATATAGACAAGGGAGTTACCTACATCATTCATGAGCCTTACAGGAATCATGAGGAAGGATGGAGAAACGTCTTATTTTGAAATGTGCTAGGGCAGGGTGGTCTGTTGAGGATAGCCATTTCTGAAACAGTGCTAGGGAGATTTCTTTATCATTACTATTTTGGGGGAGCACAGAGCTCAGGTAAATAAAGTTCAACATTGTCAACTCTACCAGCTATTCTTTGTAACCTCCCCCACTCCCCAACTATCTGTAGTTGGTTTTTCTGTCTTTAGCTCAGTGCCCTTGAGGGCTGATCTTTACTTACCACACCACTTGGGCTCTCTTGTCCTCTGGCTGCCAGTTGGGTTTGACAAACAGAGGGTATGAGCAGAAGATTTAAGGGCCAGAGGAGTGAAAGACACTGGGTATAGTTATTTCCCTTGTTCCTTCTCTACCAGTTCTAGGGGTGCCTACATCCTTCTATGGCCTCTCTTCACATGGATATCAAAATCACCTCCAAGATACCAAAATCACCCTTCCCTTCTTCCCTCCCTCCCTCTTGTGTAACCTCATACCTAGGAGTGTTAACTGCTTTCCAAAGTTGCTAGTCTCTGGGTGCCTCACCATTCCTTACTGGTTTCTTTTCACCCTACTCACACCTCTGTAACTTGCCCCTTGATTGAATTATGCTCAGTTAAACTCTTTTGAGAGTTCTCTATTTCTCCCAGAACTAACTGATTTATTCCCTCAGCCTGGAAAATTTCCCCCACTTGTCAGTCTAGAGCATTCCTGCTCATCATACAGTTCACATGAAGACTTCCTTAACACCTTCCTCCGTGCACTGGTAGCATTTTGGACATACATTGTGGTAAAACATTTGTGAACTGTTCCTCCTCTGTACTGTGTTGTGAGTTTCTCAAGGATAGGACATGATTTGTGCCCTTTGGTGTTTCCAGAACCTATAACAATGCCTGGTGCATTAAGTATTTGATAAATGCTGACTGCATGAGTAAATGATTAAAGTAAATTGGCATACGTGAGAAATTTATTAAGAAGCATACTAAGATATGATTATTTAATTCACTCTTTTTCTTTTTTTCTTTTCTTTCTTTTTTTTTTTTTTTTTTTGAGACAGAGTCTTGCTCTGTCACCTACGCTGGAGTGCAGCAGTGCCATCTCAGTTCACTGCAGCCTCCCCCTCCCATGTTCAAACGATTCTCCTGCCTCAGCCTCCTGAGCAGCTGGGATTACAGGTGCATGCCACCATGCCTGGCTAATTTTTGTATTTTTAGTAAACACGGGGTTTCACCATGTTGGCCAGGCTGGTCTCGAATTCCTGACCTCATGTGATCTGGCCACTGAGACTTTCCAAAGTGCTGGCATTACAGGTGTGAGCCACCATACCCGTCCTATTTAATTATTCTTTTGCCATTTTGAGTAGTCCTCTTATGGAAAAATAGAGATTCAGAAAATTTAAAAACAAAAATCATGATTACTTAGTAGATAATTTTTATTTTGGTGCCAGGAATATCTATTTGAGCATAGTTTTTATTTTTTTAACTTGTTTTTAAATTAAAAGAACAGAGAGAAGCCAGACCAACTAGCACTTGATAAATATCCAAATCAAAAAGACCTCTTCCCATGGAGCTTTTCCAAAGAACAAGCAGGGAGATGTTTTGTTTACTTCACTTGGCATGTACACTGCCTTCCCCAGGGTGCAATAATCAGGGCTGATGAGCAGCAAAGGGAGCTTGAAACCAGTTGTTCAGTATCATTGACCTATAGTCCACTTCTGACATTTCCCTTATAAGATTCTCTTTTTTACTTAGGGTATGTGTATTTATTTAATCCCTGTTCATTTAATAAATGTACAATAAAATCAGAGTTGGGTTTAGATAGTAAACTTTTAAAATTAATGAAACTAAGAATTACAGAATTGGTCCAAGTCAGAAATAAAGCATAAATTCTGTTCTATTTATTTATGCTTTTACCTATTTGGTATTGGTCATATTTTTTGCAATGTCACTCTATATATATCCCATTAAATTATATCCAAATATTTAAGCTGTTTTTGCTGTTTACTTTTTAACCCATGTATCTGATTATAAACAATTTTCTATTTGAATGCATTTATTTTCAATTCTTTTTAAAAATATAAGTTGTCTGATGCTTTGAGGAGCAGCCAATGGCCTGCACGCCCATAATTTGCTGTTCAAAGACACTTGTGAGCATGAAAGTGGGCACTATTAATAATTGTCCCTGGACAACAGGCTTAATTGGAGGAGAACAGTCCCCTGCCAACTGGGGACATATCCTCAAGTATGTATCTTACCACTTACCCTGGTGCCTAAAATTTCTATTATTGCAGTATTGTTTCAGATTAAAAGATTATGACTTCAGGAATCCTCTTTCTGAATAGAGCTATATTACATGGGAGTATTAATGCATTAACCTACCATTACCCACTAACAATTTACTGAAAATAACTGATCTGTTCTAGTAATGGCTGTACACCAGAGAAGTTGGCAAACTTTTAAAAATAAATGTCTGGCTACTAAACATTTTAGGCTTTGTGGCCCGTATGATCTCAATTGCAACTATTCGCTCTACTGTTAGAGCAGAAAGCAGCCACAGACAATACTTAAATTAATGAGTATGACTTTGTTACAATGAAACTTTTATGAATAAAAACAGGTGGTAGGCCAGATTTGGCCCATGGGCCATCCTTTGCCGACTCCTGCTTTTGAGGACTGAGGCTGGCAGATGAATTTACCTCTCCAGAATTGTGTTACTTCTCAACTGTTCATCTTGCGGCCCTCATCATGGACTAACCCCCACGAGCATGTTGCCTTGCCAAATAATCTGGTGACTCAGGATCAGTTTGGCCGTGAACCTAACCTTAGGTTGCCTCCAAGTCAGAGAATCTATAAGATTTCATCAGCAGCCCTGAATATATGGTTCAGACTTTGATTTATGCGACAGTCTGAGACCCACTCTAGAATGGACCTGAAGTCCTTTAAAAGTCAGATGGGCTGGATACAGACTAATTTTACATGCATATAGAACCAAGGCTGATGTCTCAACACTTCCTTGATCTTACCTAGCTTTGAGTCGGCAGGGGGCTTTTGCTCACAGTTTGAGTCCTCAGTTTATATTCTGTCACTTCTTTGATGAGACTCAAGCCTGCTTCTCTTTTATTCTTATATTGCTTGGATCAGTTGTAGGCCTTTACATGTTTTATTTCTCTTCCCACCATTCCAAATTCCCTTCCCATGCCTTTACATCATACACTTCTACACAATGTAATGGCCCATAACCTAATAGCTTTGTTCAACTGTAATTAGTTTTTATGGAGCAGATTTATGTTATTTCATGTATAAAAGTATTTTTATACACATTTATGCATTTTTCAAGTATGTATGCACTTCATCTTATCTTCATACTTCTCATAGACTCACTACCAAAGGATTTAAAAACACTTGTGAGCAAAAATGCAAAAATTCCTAATGAACAAATATTTTTGAGTGCTTGCTATATGCTAGACATAAAACAGAATGAATGGCAAATTTCCAAATAAAAAAAGGAAAAATAGCAAATTTTGTAAGCAAAACCAAACCAAACCAACAAATACAAAACCAAATTTTTCTGCATAAAGATAAGGCTTTGAAGCTTAAAGCTTTGCTTGGAGGTTCCTGAAAGCCAAGGTAAAAGAAAAAAATTACAGGTTTTATAATTGTCTTGGTCTGGTAAAAGGAATCACATCAGCTGATGAAGAAATTTTTCTGACACTAAACTTTAAATTTTTCTTCTTTAAAATGGTGTCATGTCCAAATAATTTGCTGTTGCAATAACACTTGCTCTTGCTTATTAAAGCAGTGAGAAGTGGGATCACTGGAGCTGTGGAATCAGAACAACATGGTTCAAATCCCAGTTCTGCAATTTCCTGCTTGCACAGCTTCCAGCAAACCACTTAACCCCCTAAGCCTTAATTTGCTGTCAGTAAAATGAGGATAATATCTACCTTCTGGGATGTTGTAAGCATTGATACATACATAAAGGATTGGTTATAATGTGTGCAAAATCCATCATTTGCAGGAAAATGGCCTATGTGGTTTGGCTCCCTTTCAGCATAGTGACCTCAGGGTAGTTGCACTTCTTATATGGTGACCAAGGGTTCCAGGCACACATATTTCATCAGGCAAGGCAGAAGCTGTGTTTGTTGACTCTTACAACAACCCTGGAAGGCATGTAGCATCTCTTCCATACGCTGTATTGGTTGAAGCTTTCAGAAGCTCACCGGATTTAAGGAGAGGGGGACATAGATCCTACCACTTGGTAGGAAAGTGGCAGGGTCACATTGCAGAGGAGAATATGGGATAGGAGATATTGTTGTGACCATCTTTGGAAAATAAAATTTGCCACAATGAGTGATTCTGTAGAGGCTTAATTCATATTACAGTATGGAGTGAAATATGTTCTATGGTTGTCAACGATATTTCCTTGCAGTAGAGCTATTGGCATTGCCCTATATTCACCTAGTCACACACAATTTTCTTTGTGATGAGCCTTTCTTTTCTTTTCTATTTTTTCCCTAATGTTGCATTTGCCTAGCTTGAGTTCATTACCTCACTGATAAAGCTGTTTTAATATTTAATCTATTCCTAGTTTCCAAATCATTTTCTCAGGTGCCCATCAATTCCTTATAAGTGGTTAATTTGAAAGGGCTTTGAAGCATGACTGCATATGGCTAAGGCTAATCTGATTGTCAACCTTGGAAGCATTCTATGACATTCAGATAGACTCCTTTCACTATAGGGGACTTGTTTTTCTATCATGTGGCGTATCTTGTCAAAAGAGAGTTCGGGGCTCAGAAAAAGATACTTCAAAGCATGGTGCCTTGGGATACTGAGCACGTTGATCTAAAGGAAATTAAAAGGCTTTAGACTTGAGTCCCCCTCAGAACCAAGAACTTTGTAACCTTTTCTTGTTCCTTCTCTCAAGTACAAGATGGAACTCTCTTCCATCCCCCTCCCTGAGATTTTATCAACTAGAGAATGTTATCTCATATCACAGGAAGGACATGAGGAATGTCCCCATGCCCAGACAGACTTTTCACCTGTTCTTCTGAGGACACACTGAGAGATTACCTGGGAGACTTTATCTGCATAATAAGATAAACTTTGGCCAGATGCAGTGGCTCACACCTGTAATCCCAGCACTTTGGGAGGCCAAGGCAGGTGGATCACTTGGGGTCAGGAGTTCAAGACCAGCCTGGCCAACATGGTGAAACCCCATCTCTACTAAAAATACAAAAATTAGCTGGGTGGTATGCCCCTGTAATCCCAGCTACTGGGAGAATTACTTGAACCCAGGAGGCGGAGGTCAAGATCAGGCCACTGCACTCCAGCCTGTGTGACAGAACATTCCCCCAGCACCCCCTGCCAAAGAAGATAACTTTTGTTCACAGTGAAATTCTACCCCTTACCTTCCTGCCACCTCCTCCAGAGCTCAGAGAAACTGTCCCTGGTCGTTGTTTTTTGGGTTTATCTAATTTCTCTGACAATTTTTTCTGCCCTTCAAAATTGCCTACATCCCCCATCCATCTCCCCTATAAAGAGGGTGCAATTCTAAGCTTCAGCCATCTGGCTCTTCTTTGAGTCTCATATTTTATATGGCTTCTATGCTTCTGCACATTAGTAAATTTGTATGTTTGTTCTCCTGTTAATCTGTCTATTGTCAGTTTATTTCAGCAGACCTTCAGAGGGTAGAAGGAAAGGTTTCCCCTCCACCCCTACAGGGGCCAGAAATAGTGCCTGTCTCACTCAACATTTGTAGTGTTGTTGAAAGAGCTAGCACTCTGGTGTCAGTGAGAATTCCGTCATGCCCGTTGCCTTAGTTAATTGTGTGAAACTGAGTAAGTTTCTTAAAAAATTAGCGGTTTGTTTCCTCATCTATAGACTGAGTATAAAAACCTCTACTTTACAGAGTTATAATAAAGAAATAATTAAAGAAGCTTCTGCTGTAGGACCTAGTTTACAGTGTAAACTCAATATTAGCTAGTAACAAGAAAAACTGCATTGACATTTTCTGTTCCCATAAATCCCCTCTCAACATAAGCCTTGGTCAGCTCTTGCACTGATACGCTAGTTTCACTGGAGAGGTGAGAGATGAAGCATCCACACAAGAGTGATTATTGAAGAAGGTGGCTTCCTCTTCTTTACCCTTTAGGTGGTGGCACCACAAAGTTCACCTGAGAACAAGGATGAGCCAAGCTTAATGATGAGCTAACTCCCGGACCCTGGGGTTGACAAAGGGCATCTTCTTTGAGGGGTATTCTGTCCTTACTTGGGTCTCTATTGATGTTGATTGGGTTTTTTTTTAAGTATTCAAAGGAGATTTTCCTTTACCTGATCTCCATAGCTCATTGTACACCTAATTGTAAAAATATGTACATGTTTAGTGAAATGTATTAAAACTTTGACAGTGTTTGCTTTGTAAGAAATAAGATACAAAAAGTAGGATGGAATTTTCCTCCTCTACTTTCCCTTGGGAGTTCTCCACTTAAAATCTCTCTTAATCTCCAATTATTATAATCATTATAAAGATGAAAATGTTTATTACATTATTTTAAACTGCAATAAAGCTTTAATTGACCTGGATGTATTCTCTTTCTATGCGACAGGTGGTGAAATTTACCAAGTCCTTTGAATTGATGTCCCCGAAGTGCAGTGCTGATGCTGAGAACAGGTAGGGCTTGTGGGGTTCATGTTTGACTTTTGATGTTCTTTGGTCCTTGGTGTTAGCAGCATTACATAATTCTTAGAAGATAGTAGTAGTTCTTTATGTTAGCAAGTACAACCAAATATCACTCTTCTGTATTTCAGGGCTTACATTAAAACTATAGCTTAAAAATAAATGCATATATATTTAGCTTGCAGTCAGTTTTTAGGGCCAAATTTTAGTACTTGTAATAGGACTAAAATATTGCCTTGAGCTTTTAGTCTTCTTTTCCCTCAACCTTGTAAATTTTGTTTGTTTGTTTGTTTTGTTTTTTAAGATGGAGTCTCGCTCTGTTGCCCAGGCTGGAGTGCAGTGGCGTGATCTCGGCTCACTGCAGCCTCTGCTTCCTGGGTTCAAGTGATTCTCCTGCCTCAGCCTCCTGAGTAACTGGAATTACTGGGGTGTGCCACCATACCTGGCTAATTTTTGTATTTTTAGTAGAGACAGGGTTTCACCATATTGGCCAGGCTGGTCTTGAACTCCTGACCTCAAGTGATCTGCCTGTTTGGCCTCTCAAAGTGCTGGCATTGCAGGTGTGAGCCACTGTACCCAGCCACCTTGTAATGTTTTGAAATAAATCTTAAGATATTCTGCCAACTCCTGAACTTCAAATCCAAGTCATTTAGGTAAGTTAATATGGAATAGCACTGGAGCAAACCTGTTTTCTCTAAGCCAACAGTTTCCATTTCTCTTCACATCACATATTTGACTTAATCTTCTAATAAGTAAAAGAAAATTTTGGATAGATCCTTGCTGTATGGACAGCCTAGTTTTCTGCTTTATTTTGTTTCTCTTCTTCCCTTTTGTTTGCCCATATTTGGCCAATAACATCCTTTTGGAAAAAAGACTGAAGGTTTCCAGTAACTTACTTTTTGTTCTCATTGGCATTTTGAGGCTGTAACAGGGTAGAAGTGAAGATTGCAAGCAATCAGTGAATCTCTCTTAGCTTTTTACTGCCTTGAATAAGAGCCATGTTGCTACAAAAATTCCCTTTGGTTGCCTCCAGAGGAAGGGTTAATAAATAGTGAAATTAACCAAAATGCAGACATGGAGAAAGAGCTGTAAAGCACTCAGGGCAGTATGATGTTGATCGCAATGATGATGACATTGGTACTAAAATATATGCAACTTTAATTGTTCTTAATGCTTAGTGTTCCATTAAGTCTTCCTTAATGTAGTGTTCCATACCACACCATGTAGTATGCTAAATGATTTATAAGCATTTAATCCCCAAAACAATCTTTTGAAGTAGGTGTTCCCCCCCATGTGACAAAGGAGAAAACCAAGGTTCGTCAAGTTTAAGTAACTTGTTTGAGGCCCCACACCCACTAAGTAGTAGTCACCAAGGACAAGATCACCTAGATAAGACTCTCCCGACCTCTGAATTTTGATTCCATAGCTATACATCATTTAAAATCTGGTAGTTGATCTCATCTGGTGAATACCTGTTGGGTTAATGCTTCCCGAATCTAATGGGTCAATCAGAATCTGGCTTAGAAAGGTTAGTAGAAACTAAATTCTCAGGACACACGCTGAGAGATTCTGATTCGGTACTTCGGAAGTGAAGTCCTAAAGGTCTATATGATCTAAAGGCCCTCTGGGTAATAGCCTATTTCAAGATGTCATAGTCAAGAGCAATTTGATTTTTATATCTATCATTACCTTTAAATTCAAAAAATAGAAACAAGTAAATAAAAATTAAAAGTAAATTACTTTTTATCAAGTGCATGAAGTTTAAAAGGGGCCTTTGCTACATACTATATAACTCCATTTACAGGACATTCTTAAGATGTCAAAATTATAGGAAACGAAAGCAAATCAGTAGTTTCCAGGGGCAGGAGATGGAGAGAGGGGTTGACTTCAAAGGGGTAGAGGGGTTGTGATGGAACCATTCTGTATCTTGCTTGCAGTGGTGATTATACAACTATATTTGTCAAAACTTGCAGAAATCTACCCAAAAAAGGGTGAATTTTACTGTCTGTAAATAATACCTTAAAATGGAAATTGAAATGGCAAAAAGAGGTCTTTGGTAAGAGGTTTTCATAAAACCTCTTAATAAAATTTCATAAAATTCATATTCATAAAAATGAATTTTATGTTCACATCTATGTCTATGTTCACATCTATATCTTTTGACCCTTTGTTTCTCTTCCTCCCTCTTGTTTGCTCATATTTATGTTCACATCCATATCTAATGCCAGCTAATCTATACGTAACAAAGATATTTAAGCATAAAAAGTTATTAGTGGTATATTCAGCAATTTTCCTGAATAGAATGTTGTGAAACAACATGAAATTCAATAGAAAAATATCTATTCATGCTGATTTCTTTAGCTATTCATGACCTCATATAAGTTCTGTCTCTCATATATGAGAAAAGGAAAGCTTTATTGAGTTACTAAAATACAATATTTGAAGTCCTAATGCTTCAATATTGTTATTTTTTATGCTGCCGAACATGTTCTCATGGTCACTTCAGAGTAAAATACTTCTGTTTTTTTATTATTATTATTTTTAATGCTGAGAGAACTTCCATGTCAAAATGAAATGACCCAAGACCTAGACTGCCCTTGGCAAACTTTCTGCTAATAAAAGAAAGAAAGAAAGGTCAGGTTTTCTTTAAAGAGACATTTGAAAAGTGCCTTTGAACTTTGACATTATGAGGTAATCTTATTCATCATTCTATTTATGGCTTTTAAATTAATGTAGAATGATCATTTATCTCAGAAGAACTTTCCATCATTGTCCAGTAATTTTCCTTTTGTAGAAGATGTGGGTTCCTTCAGTCATTTATTGGAAGTTAAAGAAACCAAGACCAGTGACTCCAGAATTTACTTCACCAGTGACATGGAAAGGACATTGAAATGGGATATGAGTCTACAAATCACAGCCTGATCTCACAGCCTGATCTTTCCTTTAACCTTTCATCATTTAACATGTTAGATATAGATGATGTCTATTCTATTAGATACTTCAGTCCTCTGAACATCAGTCAGAGTTATGATAGTGTAGTTTTTAGAAGACAGTTTCTATGGCTCCTTGTAACAATGTTTCAGGGTACTATTTTAATGCTGATGAACTCTGGTTTGAAGCTTGCTGGTTTTTATAGATAGTCCTTGAAGCCTTTTTTTAATAAAAACCAGTTTTTGCTGACTCATCACTTCTACTTAGTGTCTTTTGCAGCTTTGTCATTGCTAGTCTCCTGGTGGTCTCCATGCAATGAGTACCAACCAATTCAAGAGCTGGGAATGATTTGATCCATCCCCCCTCCATGAGGTGTGTACCTCTTCTAGAATATCATTGGTAACACCCCTAGTGACAGGATTCTCACTATGTCATGATAGACTTCTTGCATTTATAAGAGGTTCTAGTAGCTAGAAAGGCATTTTATGTTGAATTATATTCCTATAACTTCTATCTGTTTGTTCTAAATGTGTTCCTTGGAGACAATTATTCCTTCCTTCAACAGTCATATGTTGAGTACCTACTCTATGCTAGGTGATAGGGCTGCACAGTTTTTTTAATTAGCAGTCTCTGTCCTCAAGGATCTCAAGGCCAATGAACAGTGGTGGGGAGTGGGTTAAGAATATAATACAAACATAACCAGATTTCACCAGGCCTCCAGACTATGGCTTTAAATAAATAGAGTCACATTAATAGTTATAATTTATATATTTGGCTACTTAGGCATTTCTCCTATGTAGTGTAGCATAAGACCCCTAGTCCCTTATAAAAGCCATCCTTGAAGTATTACTGGAGTTTTTAAGATTTCTTTTTGTAGAGACAGGATCTCACTGTATTTCCCAGGCAAGAGGGCAGTAGTGCAATCATAGTTCACTGTAAACCTTGAAATCCTGGGCTTAAGTGATCCACCCATCTCAACCTCCCAATTACCTAGGACTATAAGTACATGCCACCACACCTGGCCAATTTTTTATTTTTTTCTTGAAACAGAGTTTTGCTCTTGTTGCCCAGGCTGGAGTGCAATGGTGTGATCTTGACTCACTACAACCTCTTCCTCCCAGGTTCAAGTGATTCTCCTGCCTCAGCCTCCCAAGTAGCTGGGATTACAGGCATGCACCACCATGCCCAACTAATTTTTGTATTTTTAGTCGAGACGGGGTTTCTCCATGTTGGTCAGGGTGGTCTTGAACTCTCGACCTCAGGTGATCCACCCACCTCGGACTCCCAAAGTGCTGGGATTACAGGTGTGAGCCACCATGCCCAGCTAATATTTAAGTTATTTTGTAGAGACAGGGATCTCACTGTGTTGCTCAGGCTGGTCTCAAATTCCTGGCCTTAAGGGATCCTTCTGCTTTGGCCTCCCAAAAGTGCTGACATGAGCCACTATGCCCTGCCTAAGACTTTTTTTTTTAAACTAATTTATTACTGACTCATCATTTCTTCCAAGTTGTCACCTATAAATTCTCTTCCTCTGGCCACGACAGAGCAGTGTCTTATGATGTGGGCTTCCTTGCCCACTCCAGAATTCCCATGGGCATAACTGCAGTCCTCATCAGTGCTGTGCCACAGCTCCCCAGCACTGTTTTAGATGCACTGGTGACCTTCATGAATCTGGGGAAGGCTGGATGATTTGTGCAGAAAGGGAAGAAGGCTCACTTTCTCTTCCAGGTGTCATAGTCTGTTTCCCGGCCCCTCAACAGCTCTGAGTGTACCCCATTCTTTTACATGCCTTTTAATTCCTAAAACTTTTGTTAGATGTTAACCTACAGAGATCAGGTGCATGTAGGGAGAGGAATGCACAAGAGAAAAAATACAGGATAGAGTGCTTGAATAGCCTGAATGTTAAACCTTTTATGACGACACAGTACTTTCTCCAAGTTCCCTGGTAATGAGTATTGATGATTCCTGTCCTTTAAAGAACCAGTACACTCAAGGAATGATGAGATAATCTGGTACATTTTAGAACAATAAGGAGTTAGAACTAAAAGAGATTCTATTTCCAGAATGAATACTTTTTCACTAACTGGGAAAATACAGATATTTGCTTCGTGAGCATATGGGAAGAAAAGGAGCCAGCTCTTAAGCTTGGTTAATATCAACAGAAACAACAGGACACGATTTTTGAGTTTTACTATGTGCTAAGTACTGTACATGAATTATCTAACTTTTTCTTATATTATAGATAAGAGTTAAAAAATATGTCCAAGGTAACACAGTAAGTTACAGAGGCAATATCTGAAACCCAGTTAGCCTGGCCCTGGCACTAATCCCCTCAACCATTACATTTATTGCTTGCAAGCAGATTACCAGGAAAATTCAGTAGAATTGCTGAAAGAGCACAATGCCTGGCACATAGTAGTTGCTCAATGATTTGAAAGCACTTTTTTCTTACACTGAACATGTTGAAAGTCAGGATGGTATCTTACTACCAGTGATGTCTTAGTGGCCGTTGGTGACACAGTTGTTTCCTGTGCATGTGCAAATTTTGTCAGAGCTGTTTGTGTTGTCACTTCAGTTGTGTATTGCACGTTGTTGGTACTACACAGATTGGACTTAAATGCTGGTTAATATGTCTCCAATGAGATTACAGTATGGTCTAGCATTTAAATAAAAAGTTACTGTTTTTGCAGAAAAACATGGAAACAGGAAGTAGAGTGTAAATTTGATATTAGTGATGAAAATATTTATTTTTTGAAAACTGGTCCCATTTCTGTATGTTCTTTCAAAGCAACAGTGAAGGAAGAAACTCCCAAGAAGAAGTGGAGCTATGTTTTGTTACTGAAATACATCTACAAGGGTCACCTAACACATGCCAAGTTATGCAACTGAAGGCAGACTACATTACCAAAGCTCTCACGATAAATGAAAGAAATTTCAAAACAAGAAGAGGCTGATATAATGAAACTCATGTGTGATGCAGGACTGTTACTAAGGTGTGGAACATCAATTTGTCAAAAATTTTCAACTGATTGGAAACTGCTTAATGTCCAGTGACATGCAATTCAATTTAGGAAAAACTAGGAATTTAGTCAAATAGGAAATGCTGAGAAAACCTCAATGTCCTTTGACATGCCTGCCAATTCCAAGAGTACTAAAACAATTAACACTGAGAACATAGATGACACGATGTACTGCATTTCAGTGTGATGTCATGCATGATGTCAGATGGTCAAAACTTGTCACCATATTTCATTTTGAATAACAATATCAAACTAAGTGTGGGAGGCAGAATGTTGCCCCCTGAGATACTCATCACTTGTCATATATTCACGTTACATTACAAGCCGAAGAGATTACAGAGATAATTAAAATTGCTAATTAATTGATGTTAAAATAAGGAGATTATTCTGTATCATCTAGGTGAGTCTAATGTAATCACGTGAACCCTTAAAACAGAGCCTTCTCCCAATTGAGGGCACAAAAGGAAATTGAAGAGTCACAACAGAAGGGAAAAGTCAGAGATATGCACGAGCAGGTTTCAACACATGTTGCTTGTTTAAATATAGACAGGGCCAAATGTCAAGGAAATCCAGACCTCAGTTCTACAACTGCAAGGAGCTGAATTCTGCCAACAACCTGAATGAGCTCCATTCTTCCCCAGAGCCTCCAGAAAGGAATGCAGGTCTGTCAATTCCTTGATTTTGGTCTTGAGAGATCCTGAGCAGCAAATCCAGCCACATCATGATGAACTTGTGACTTCCAGCCCTCTGAGATAATAAATAGGTGTTGTTTTAAGCTGCTATATTTATAGTAATTTGTTATGCAGAAATGGGAAATGAATGCACTTTTAGTGTATGAGTTTGAACTCGTTCTCTTATGAAAATGAAACTGAACTCAGTGCTATTATCTCGTGTGTGCACTCATGCATGTGTGCACATATACACACATAGAGATAAATGACAGGTGAGCTGATGAATGATTGGTATACAGCCATGTGGAAAGGTGGCCAGGAGTCTTACTTAACCTTCCAAGTTATGTTACCTGTTGATGCATTTTTTAGACATGTATCTACACAGTTAAAGAATTTCTAGTGGCAAGACTGGACATTAGCAACCCTTAAAATTGCAGCTAACACACCAAGGAAAGACCACTTGAGGAAGGAATATGAGTTTGGTTTTATCTAAAAACCCTGCTATGACATCTACTAAGGTCAATAAATGATGACATCAAAACTTACAGGAGAGTGTCAGCAGAAAGAAATTTCTGGAGATGATAGCAGAGCACTTTTAAAGATATATGCTATATCGTTAATATCCTGATGGCCTAGAGGATAAGATCTGTGAACACTGATGACTCTGAATTGAGAAGTGATTCAGAAGAGTGACATTCTTTATTTTCCTTACTGTATAATCAACTTGTGTAGTTTTACATTTTCTTTCAAGAATGGTATATGATAGACTTTATATCTAATCAGAAAGATTTTTTAAAATAAGATTAAAATATTCTAAGTAATAATGCATTGCCTCATAGCATTTTTTTTTTTTTAGTGATTTGACAACAACAGTGCATCTTACAATTGATGCTATCATAGATTCAATGACATAATATGACCCTCAAACCGCTTTGTTTTTCCTGTGGCTTTTCCACCCCTTAGCTCATCTACATATCCCCCCAAGAGTACATACACCTCAACTTTGAGAAGCACCTAGAGAGTTTATAGTTTATTTAAATTTTAAGATTAGACAGCCCTGTGACTTTTCTCAATATTAGTTTTTCTGCATTGCATTTTTTAGGTTAGAAAAGTGAAACTTCTGTTTCAATGCCTTATTTTTATTTTCTTTACACATTTGTGTGGAATCTAGTTTTGCAAAACAGATTACCCCTTCTAGCAAATGGTTTGCAGCCATTCCTGACTTCTCTGCAACTCTTCCTTTATATTTCTGGCCACCATGACCTAAATCCTATCATTTTTTTTTTAAAAGGGAATTGACTTCCACGAGATATAGCTCTAGTGAGACAAACCACAGGATGAGCTCTGTAGTTAGTCCCAAGGGTCTCTTAGCAAGACTCCCAGGGATGTCTGGGTTACCATTCCTTGTCTTTGTCCAGCAGCAGTGATACATTCAGGAATTAACTTGGAATAGACTATATTAGCCTGTAGAGAAGAAGTATGATGAGTGAGGATTTTGTTTACTCCTGAGTGTGCTATGATTGTACCCTGCAATCATATTGCACTTTTTTTTTTTTTTTTTTTTTTTTTTTTTTTTTGAGACAGAGTCTCCCTCTGTCTCCAGGCTGGAGTGCAGTGGTGCAATCTTGGCTCACTGCAACCTTTGCCTCTGGGGTTCAAGCGATTCTCCTACCTCAGCCTCCCAAGTAGCTGGGACTACAGGTGTGTGCCACCATGCCCAGTTAATTTTTGTATTTTTAGTAGAGACAGGGTTTCACCATGTTGGCCAGGATGGTCTTGATCTCTTGACCTTGTGATCTGTCTGCCTCGGCCTCCCAAAGTGCTGGGATTACAGGTGTGAGTCACTGTGCCCAGCCCACGTTGCACATTTTATAACTCTGAGATGTACCTGGCTTACATGAGGTGAAGTCCAGTACCTAAGCAGATTATGAATATGATTCTGGGCCTGGAGGAACATCTCCATGCACCAGAAGGTTTTATGTGACTCACCCCACTTGGACATTATCACTCAAAAGCATGCAACCCTGATGAATCTTTTGGGAATCAGAAATTCTGTTTCTACTTTGAAGAATGATGAATCTTTTAGGAATCAGAAATTCCGTTTCTACTTTGAAGAATGTTACTAAATGTATTTATGTAAATTCTGGCTGTGCCAACTTTATTGTGTATCCCTTAGATCATGACTTTCAAACCTTTTCTTATGTAATCCGTGACAAAACTATCCAAACCTAGGTAGCGTATATAAATATACACACAAGTATACACATATATATCTAAAACAAATACTTTATGAAACTATACTTACCTTTACTATGCATCTATATTCTGATCTATTCTTTTAAAAAAAGGAAAACCAAACTAAAACATCTGCTGTCATGACCCACAAAATAGATTTCATGATTTATACTTTGTAGTCACCCACAGTGTGAAAAACACTGCTTTAGACTTGCAAGCCTTGTCTGATTTGCCCATGCAGTGCTTATGGCCTCAATCAGTACCTATATTGGTTATTATTAAATACAGTGATTGCATGAAACTGGTATTTCCCAAGCATTCCAAGAACTACTTCACTCAAATATATATTAACCTTCAAATTAGTCACCTTGGAGAGTGGTTTGTTTGTGTAAGTCTTTCATACATCTGTTCAGTACAAGTGAATACAATGTATCTCTGGAATCCCAGGAACACATGCAGACACATTCGGTCCTACCAAGGCCTTTCAGCTACATTCTCCAAGTTTTGTACTGTAGTCATTCTTTGTTTTTTTTTGTGTGTGTTCTTTTGTAGTCATTCTTAGACATACATTCATGTGTCACTTCCTTGCTCTCCAAAGAACATATGCCAATATTAGATGAGCAAAAGGTTTTTCAGGAGAAAAACTGTGCAGGCTAAAGACAGCAGAATCAGCAGTAGATGGGGAGAGAATTTGACCACGGTGCTCTGTGGAAGAAGAGAGACAAGTAAGGAGTGAATATGAAGAGTCTTTGGTCATAGTGTGGTTTGGAAAAAATTGCTGCCTGGCCAATGGGAAGTCCCGAGCAGAATTTGCCAGTTGGAGAAATCATGCATCCACAGGAGTGACCTAGTTCCTGCCCTTACCACACTCAGTCATTGGCAGGGAACAGCTCCAAGGGAAGCCTGGACCCAGAGGCAGTCAATCAGCTATGCTTCCTGATGAGGTTCTCCTAAAGAGAGATGTGAATAGGGCATCTCCATGGCCACAGCATTTTGGTGGGCTACTCAATAAGTATCACTTGAGTATACTAATTATTCTTATCTTTAAGTATTTTTTTCTTGAGATGTAATTCACATACCACAAAATCAACCTTTTAAGGTGTTCAATTCAGTGGTTTTTAGTCTGTTTCCGGGACATTTTCATCACCCCCAAAAGAAACTCTACCAATTAGCAGCCACTCCCCTCTCTTCCCTCCTCCCAGGCCCTAGCAACTGCTAATCTACTTTCTGCCTCAATGGATTTGCCTATTTTGGACATGTCATATAAATGGAATTATATAATATATGACCATTTGTGCTTGGTTTCTTTCACTTAACGTAATGTTTTCATATTCATTCATGTTGTACATGCACTTTATTCCTTCATTTTTATGGATGAATAATATTCCATTTTTTGGATAGATCATATTTTTCTTATTCATCAGTTAATGATGTTGTTTATATATTTTTGGCTATTAAGAATAATGCTGCTATAAACATTCATATGCAAATTTTTGAGTACACATATATTTTCGGTACTCTTGGGTATAGGCCTAGAAGTAGAATTGCTAGATTATGTGGTAACTCTGTGTCTAACTTTTGGACCAACTGTCAGACTGTTTTCTACAGTGGCTATACCATTTTACATTCCCAACGACAAAGAATGAGGTTTCCATTTTGATGTTTATCAACACTTATTTTTCTTTCTGTCTTTCTTTTAGTTATAGCCACCTTAGTGGATATGACATAGCATTTCATTGTGGTTTTTGTGCTTTTGCGGTGGGTGAGGGGTTGGTTGGATGGAGTCTTGCTCTGTCGCCCAGGCTGGAGTGCAGTGGTGCAATCTCGGCTCACCACAACCTTCACCTATTAGGTTCAAGTGATTCTCCTGCCTCAGTCTCCCGAATAGCTGGGATTGCAGGCACTGGCCACCATGCCTGGCTAATTTTTATATTTTTAGTAGAGACTAGGTTTCACCATGTTGACCAGGCTGGTCTTGAACTTCTAACCTCAGGTAATCTGCCCACTCTTACAGGCCTGAGCCACCACGCCTGGCCAGTTTGTTTGTTTTTAATAATCATGCTTTTTAAAATTTCGGTGCTATTCAGGCTCAGAATTCTAAGCCTAAACATTACGTAGTGGCAAGAAGTGAATGACCACTGGAAAGCGATGACCCATATGATTACTTTTAAGTAGCAATGCAAAAGGGAACTCGTTTTCTTTATGGCATCCCTCAAGTGTACAAAATAAGCATATAATTAAATAACGCTGTAGGTTATCCCATCCATTAGTCACCCCAAAACATATTTCTTGTTACTTAAGATCATTTTGGATTTAAAAATTTACCCTTTGAAGAGTGCTATCTCATAATTGATTATCTTCCTTTATGCCATTTCTGAAGTATATGATGAGTTCCTATCCTTGCTGGGCAATTTATCTCTTCATTTTTCACTTATCATGTGATTTTATTTTCTTAGAAACTCTGCCACAATGAACATAAAATTCTTCTATATTTGGACCATCATTTTTCTCTCCTCTACCACTTTTTCTATTTGTGAAATTCTTTTTTAAGTAATTTTTTTATTACGTATATTTAAGGTATACAACACGTTATGGGATATATATGGATAGTAAAAAATGTTACTATAGTGAAGCTAATTAACATATCCGTCATCTCACAGTTGCCCATTTCTTTGTTTTTGTGGCAAGAGCAGCTAAATTCTACTCATTTAGCATGAATTCCACATACGATACAATTGTATTACCTAGAATCCTCATGTACATTATATCTCTAGATTTGTTCATTCTTCATATCTGCTACTCTGTATCCTCAGACCTACATCTCCCTATTTCCTCCCCCAACCACTACCCCTGTAACTATTGATTTGTTCTCTATCTCTGTATATTTGAATTTTTTTAGATTCCACATATGCATGAGATTATGCAATAGTTTTCTTTCTCTGTCTGTCCTATTGCACCTAGCATAATGTCCTACAGGCTTATCCATGTCGTGGCAAATGGCAAGATCTCATTCTTTTGTAGGAATGAATAATATTCTATTATATATATGTACCACTGGATAATATTCAATTTCTTTATCCATTCATTAATCAATGGACACTTAGTTGTTTCCATATGTTGGCTATTGTGAATAATGCTGCAATGCATATGAGAAAGTAGATCTCTATATAAGGTGGTGATTTCATTTCTTGTAAGTATGTACCCAGAAAAGGGATTGCTGGGTCATATGATAGATCTATTTTTAACTCCTTAGAAACCCCATACTATTTTCTACAATAGTTTTACCAATCTACATTCCCAACCATGGTGTAAAAAGTTCTCTTTTTCTCCACACTCTGAACATTTGTCATCTTTTGACTTTTTCATGATAGCCACCCTGATGGGTATGAGGTGGTATCTCATAATGGATTTTTTTTGCATTTCCCTGATGATTAATGATGTTGATAATGTTGGACACCTTTTCATGTACCTGTTGGCCATTTTAATGTCTTCACTGGAGAAATGTCTATTCAGATTTTTTGCCCATTTTTAGATTAGGCTATTTGTTTATCTTTTTTTGGTTGTATGAGTTCTTTATAAGTTTTGGATGGTTAACCCCTTATCAGATATATAGTTTGCAAATATTTGTTTTCAATCCATAGTTTACTATTTCATTTTATTGATTGTTTCCTTTGGTGTACAGAAGCCTTTTTGTTTGATATAGTCCCATTTATTTACTTTTGCTTTTGTGGACTGAGCCTTTTGGTGTGATATTCAAAAAATCATGGCCAAGACATTGTCCAGGAGTTTTTCCTCTATATTATCTTCTAGGAATTTTGTAGTTTTTGTTCTTAAGTCTTTTTCATTTTGAGTTGATTTTTGTGTATGGTGTAAGATAATGGTTCAGTTTCCATCTTTTGCTCTTGGAAATTCAGTTTCTCAGAACAATTTATTTAAGACATCATCATTTCCCCATTGTGTCTGGGTTGGTGCTTTTGTAAAAAATTAGTGACCAGGCTGGGCGCAGTGGCTCACGCCTGTAATCCCAGCACTTTGGGAGGCCGAGGCAGGTGGATCATGAGGTCAAGAGATCGAGACCATCCTGGTCAACATGGTGAAACCTCGTCTCTACTAAAAATACAAAAATTAGCTGGGCATGGTGGCGCGCACCTGTAGTCCCAGCTACTTGGGAGGCTGAGGCAGGAGAATTGCTTGAACCCAGGAGGTGGAGGTTGTGGTGAGCCGAGATCATGCCATTGCACTCCAGCCTGGGTAATAAGAGTGAAACTCTGTCTCAAAAAAAAAAATTAGTGACCCTACATGGTTTGGATTTATTTCTGGGCTCTCTATTCTGTTCTGCTGGCTTATGTGTCAGTTTTTATGTCAGTACCATACTGTTTTTATTACTATAGCTTTGTAATATAATTTGAAATCAGGAAATGTGATGCCTCCAATTTTGTTTATCTTTCTCAGTATTGTTTTGGCTATTTGGGGTCTCTTATGGTTTTATACAAATTTTAGGATTTTTTTTTCTATTTCTGTGAAGAATGCCAGTGGAATTTTGTTAGGTATTGTATTGAATTTGGATATGCTTTGGGTAGTAAGGACATTTTAACCATATTCTTCCAATCCAGGAGTGTAGGATATCTTTCCATTTATTTGTTTTTTCTTCAGTTTCTTTCATCTAGTTTTCAGTGTACAGATCTTCCACCTCCATGGTTAAAGTTATTTCTCAGTATTGTTTTATGCTATAGTAAAAGGAATTGTTTGCTTCATTTCTTTTTCAGTTAGGTGGCTATTGCGTATAAAAATGCTACTGATTTTTGTATCTTGATTTTTGTATCTTGATTTTTGTATCCTTCAATTTTACTCAATTTATTTATTAGGTCTAACAGTTTTTTGGTGGAATCTTAGGAGATTTTTACATATAGAATTATGTCTTGTGCAAATAGAGATCATTTTACTTCTTCCTTTCAGTAAATATACTTTATAATTCCTTGGAGAGGCATCTCATAGTAGTTTTGATTTGCATTTTCCTAATGGCTAACAATGTTATGCATCTTTTCATGTGTTTATTGGTCATTTGTATGTCTTATTTGGGGAACATCTATTCAAATCCTTTATCATTTTCAATTGCGTTAACTGTCTTTTTCTTGCTGAGTTGTAAGAGTTTGGGGTATACTTTGTATACAAGTCCCTTATCGGGATTTATGATTTATGGATATTTGCCTCCATTCTGAGTTGTCTTCTCACTTTCTTGATGATGTTTATTGAAGCACAAAAGTTTTTTGTTCAATTTATAAAGTTTTTATTTTGTTACTTGTGCTTTTGGTATTGTATCAAAGAAATCATTGTTTAAGGTAAGCACATGAATACTTATGCCCATGTGTTCTTCTAAAAGTTTGATGATTTTAGCTTTTGTATCTAGGCCTTTGATCCACTTTCAGTTAAATTTTTGTACATAGTGTGAGATAGAAGGTCCACTTTCATTCTTTCGTACATGGACATCCAGTATTTCAGCCCCGTTTGTTGAAAAGACTATTCCTTCCCAATTTATTTGTCTTGCCACCCTTGTGGAAAATCAACTGACCATATACGTTTATAAGATTCTCAACTCTACTCCTTTAATCTGTATATCTATCTTCATGCCAGTATCACATTGTGTTGGTTACTGGATCTTTTTAAAATCTGAAACTGTGAGTCCTGAGGGTTTTCTTTGTCAGCGGTGAGGAGGGTGGGGGTTGGGGGGTATTGCATTGAATCCATCAATCAATTTGGAGAGTATTGCAATCTTAACAAAGTTATATTCCAACCCATGTATATAAGTTGTCTTTCCTTTATTTGTATTTTCTTTAATTTCTTCCAGCAATGTTTTGTAGTTTTAAGTGTAAAAGACTTCCTCTTTTGATACATTTATTCCTGTTTTATTCTTTCTGATACTAATGTAAATGAAATTGTTTTCTTAATTTTTGATTTGTTCAATGTTAGTGTGTAGAAATACAGCTGAGTTTTGTATATTGATCTTATATCCTGTAACCTTGTTGAACTCCTTTATTATATCCAATAGTTTTTTTATGAATTCCTTAAAATTATCTGTATATGAGATTTTATCACCTGCAAAAGAGATCATTTTACTTCTTTCTTTCCAGTCTGAATGCCTTTTTATTTTTTTCTCTTGCCTGATTGCATGTCTAAAACCTCCAGTATGTTGTTAAACAGAAGTGGTTAAATAGACAGCCAGTATCTTTGTCTGATTCCTGATGTTAAAAGTAAAGCATCCAGTCTTTTACCATTCTGGTGTTAGCTGTGCATTTTTTGTAAGTGTCCTTTTATCAGTTTGAGGAAGTTCCCTTCTATTTCTAGTTTGTTGAATGTTTTTTAAGTGGCATAAAAGCATGTTGGATTTTGTCAAATGCTTTTTTTTCTATTGAGATAACCATGCAATTTTTGTCTTTTATTCTATTAAGATGATATATTACATATGTTGATTTTTTGATATTAATCCAATCTTACATTATTGGGATAAATGCCATTCATTCATGGTGTGCCTACCTTTTTAAATATTCCTGGATTTCATTTACTAGGTATTTTTTGAGAATTTTTGCATATATATTCATTAGGGTCTATAGTTTTCTTGTGATATATATTTGGTTTCAGTGTCAGGGCAATGCTAGCTTCATAGAATGAGCTGGGAAGCAGTCTCTCTGTTTTTTATTTTTAAGAGTTTGTTAAGAACTGACATTTTTTAAAAAAGTCTTTAAACATTTGGTGCATTTCATCAGTGAAGCCATCTCTTCCTGAGCTTTTCTTTGTGGAAATATTTTTAATTATCAGTTTAACCTCTCTAATTATTATAAGTTTATGCTAATATAAAAATTCTCCTTGAGTTGTTTTGACACTTGTTTTATGACCTAACATATGGTCTATAATTGTTACCTAATTTGTTGGCATACCATTATTCACATTATTCATCATATTCCTTTATAATTTTATTTCTGCAAAGTTGGTAGTAAAGTCACTCTTTCATTTCTTATCTTAGCAATTTGAGACTTCTTTCTTTTTTTCTTGGCAAATCTAGCTAAAGGATTACCAATTTTATCTTTTCAAAAAACAAATTTTTGTTTTGTTGATTTTCTTTATTGTTTTCTCTTTTCTAGTTTTTTTTATTCCCCCTCTAGTCTTTATTGTGTTCTTTCTGTTTGCTTTAGGTATGACTTGCTATCCTTTTTCTAATATCTTAAGGTAGAGGGTGAGGTTATTGATTTGAGACCTTATTTTTCTTTTTTAATGTAGGCATTTATAGCCATAAATTTCTTCCTAAGTACTGCTTTTGCTGCTTCCGGTGTATTTTGGTATGTTGTAGTTTGTTTTCATTCAAAATATTTTCTAATTTCCCTTTGATTTCTTCTTTAACTCTTGATTTATTAGAAGTATTGCTTTATTTTCAAATATTTGTTAATTTCTCCAACTTTTTTTTTTCTAATTCTATCCCATTGTGTTTGGAGAATTTTTTTTTTTTAATCATATGAGCCCTCTTAAACTTATTGAGACTTGTTTTTTGACCTAAAGTATGGGCTATCCTAGAGAATGTTTCTTGTGCTCTTGAAACAAATATATATTCTGCCATTAGGTGGAGTGCTCTATAGATGTCTGTTAGGTCTAGTTGGTTTATAGTGTTGTTCAAGTCTTCTACTTCCTTGTTAATCCTCTGTCTAGTTGCTCTATTATAGAAAGTGGGATTTTGAAGACTCCACTATTATTATTGTTGAATTATCTATTTCTCCCTTTAATTTTCTCAATCTTTGCTTCATATGTTTTAGGGATGTGTTATTAAGTGCATGCTTACTTATAATTGTTACATTTTCTTATTGGTTTGATCCTTTGCCACTATCAAATATCATTCTTTATCTCTAGTAACCTTTTCTCAAAAAATAAAAATAAAAACAAAACAAAACCTCTTTTGTCTGACATGAATAGCCACTTCAGCTCTCTTTTGCTACTGTTTGCATGGTATAATATATATACTTTTTTCATTTTTTTATTTTAAACTAGTCATGTCTTTGAATCTAATGTGTCTCCCTTGTAGACAGCATAAAATTGGATCATGTTATTTTATCCATTCTACTGATCTCTGCCTTTTGATTAGAGTATTTAATCTACTTACATTTAATGTAATTAGTGATAAAGTAGGATTTACATCACCTTTTCTATATGCCTTCTGTCCTTTGTATTCCCCTATTCCTTCTTTACTGCCTTCTTTTGTGTTAAATAAATATTTTCTTTCTTTTTAAAAATGTTTTGTGGGTACATGGTAAATGTATATACTTATGGGATCCATGAGATGTTTTGATACAATGCGAAATTGGCACTTCATGGAGAATGGAGTATCCATACCCTCAAGCATTTATCCTTTGAGTTACAGACAATCCAATTACATTCTTTAAGTTATTTAACAATATACAATTAAGTTGTTATTGACTATGGTCACTCAATTGTGCTATTTCAAATGATAGTTATGATATGATTTCCTTTAGTATTTTGGACATATGTACAATAGTTCATTTAAATACTTTGTCTAGTAAGTCCAACATCTTGGCTTACTTAGGGATAGTTTTGATAGACTGTTTTTTCTATATATGGAGCATCCTTTACTATATCTTTGCATGTCTTATAAATTTTTCTTGAAAGCTGATTGTTTTAAATAATATAATGTGGAAACTGGAAATCAAGTCTATCCCCCTCACCCCATCATCTAAAGTTTGTTGTCATTTTTCTTTGTTGCTATTAGTGTTGTTTACTGCTATTTGTTGTTCAGTGACTTTCTAGAACTAATTCTTTAAGGTTATATTCTTTTGGGATATGGCAACTGAAGGTTCTGATCAGTTAGCTTAGTTGTTAGCTAATGATTGGACAGAGATTTCCTTAAAAGCCTGAACCAATAAGTCTTCCAGCATTTGCTGAGGAACTCTGTGTGCATGTGAGGATGCCTTAAATTCTATGACAGCAATTTTACTTAGTTTTCATTTTCTACTTACACAGAGCTTCAAAATCTGCTAGAAATGAGAGCCTTCTCAGTTCTGTGTGTGTGTGTGTGTTTGTATACATTCTAGATGTCTATGAATAGGTACAAGCTTTTCAAAGCCTCTGGGGAGCATCTCATTCCCAAGCTTATCTCATTAAGTTTTTTGCTCAGCTTCTTGTTAGCTGCAAGTGTTATCACCACCCGAAGCAACTGCCATGTTAAACAATTGCTGCTGACTTTCCCCACAAAAATCCCTGGGGGGTAAAGGCTGTTCTCAGTGAACAAGCTCTGAGTCAGTTCAAATAAAGACAGGCTCTGGAAATGGAGGTTTCCATGGAACTGCCAAACAGGTCAAATAGTGACACTTCTCTGGGTATAGAGCTTTTGGGGAGCTCCAAACCCATTCTTCCTCTGCAAGTGGCTGCTAGGCTGCTGATTTTCGCAGCTACCCCAGGGATGGAGAGAGGGAGATGGAAACAAGGTAAATTAAAAAGCCACAGATCTTGCTGTTTTTCCTGAGATTCAACTATAGTTGAATAAATACTCGTTGGATTGTTACAAGCCTTTGGTTAATTTCTAGAGTTCTGAAAAAGTTAATTTTGACAATTTTTGCTGGTATTCTCACTGCTTTTATGGAGAAACAAATTTTCAGCGATCTACTCTGCCAATTGGAACTTCTTTCCTCTTCTCTTTACTTTTTCTTTTATTTCTCCATTGTCCAAGGTAATAGGGAATGTAAGTCAGGTTTACACACTGATATGAGACAAAATATTTCCACAGTATGTAATGAATGTCATATTTTTTCTGTTTTCTTCTACATGGCTCTTCTTTCTTCTACTATGCCTCTTCTAGGAAGGATTTAATAGGTGTTTTGTATTAATAAAAATATGCTACACATTTCAATGTCAAGGAAATGAAAAAAACGTCTATAACATTAAAAAATTAAAACAGCACCATCACTACCACCACCAGTCATCTTGGAATGTAAGCAAGATTTGTGTTGCTATGTAACTTCCTTTAAGGACTTTCTTTTTAACTACTGTCTAGCATATTAAGGGTTGCTGAACCTCATTTTGCCAATATTTAATGTTGTCAATTGATGAGCAAGTGATCCAGATAACCACAGAGGTTCATTTCTACTCCCTTTCAGTTGTCAGGCGAGGAGGTGGCTGAACAGGTCTGAATTAGCTCAATGGAAGACAAGACTGGTGCCGGGGGTTGAACTGTGAAGCTCCCTCTTGGTGTCAAGGGCACTTCGTTTACCAGGAAGCTTCATTGTTACAGAGTCACCCAGATATTTTCTGCCAGCTTTCACTAAGCAATATGTAGAGTGTATGAAGTTGGGATGATCCAAGGAAACACTATAGGCTTGACCTAAACACATCCCTCAGGGAATCATGTTGCTTTGATACTTCTGGGATTCATATTTCCCCCACAAATAACGCTATTTTATAAATACACAGCATGGCACTAGTGAGGTGTGTGTCTTTGCCCCATTTGCATGATATTAAGAACTAAACTTCAGTGAAGGAGATGAACCCCAACTGAAGTTGTATATCCTCCAAATTCATCTTAATAAGCTCAAGGAAATGTATTTTTCAAGCGTCTAGTCTTTACCTCTTAAACATATGTAATTTCCATCTTTTCTTTTTCATGGCTTTGAATATGAAGACTCAAATGCTCTCATTACCCCTATTTATTTCAGACCAATGAACTTGTCACTCTAGTAAAACTGTCACAGATGAGAATGAAAGCTATAAAAATGTTCCATGAACAACAAGCTGCAAGAATAAGTACTGAGATCAAGCATAATAAAGCAGCCTATATAGGTCAGCTGTCCCTCAGATTAATACTATGCAGTAAACAGAATTATGGCAATTTAGAAACCTTAACAGTTGGTTTTTATGTTTGACTCTCTTGCTTTAGTAGGTCTCTCATTTAACATGCTTTAATTAACATTCTAACAAATTGAATCTGCTTCCTTTATGTGTGTGTGTGTGTGTTTGTGTGTGTGTGTGTGTGTGTGCGCGCGGGCATGTGCGTGCAGGACTTGTTGGGAAGGTGGGCCCTTAATCTTGGGATGTATGTGTATGGAGGTGTCCACAGCACCCTCACAGAGAGATATTGGGGGGCTACTTGAAACCTCCAGCAGGATAGAATCCTGACTGCTCTATTAGCAGTTTTGCCAGCTGGCACATTTTCTCCTCAGTACTTCTCCCAATCTGATAATGATGCCACAGTCAAAAACATTTAACATGTTCTTTACTGCCCCAGGAGTTAAGCAGTTAAACAGAACATGTCTCACCTTGGTGTTTTTAATAAAAGAAAAATCTTTGTGACATAAAGAGCTGATATTTATTGAGAGCCTTCTATTCTCTATGCAGTCTTCAACATTTTATTATTTTATCCTCAAAACAACCCTGAAAAGTGAGTTTTATTTCCCTTGTTTTCCATTATGGAAACTAAAAATCAGAGATAAGAATACAATTATCTGTAATCTCACAGACAGGAAATATTGGCAGATTTAAAAGATTTTTTTAAAAACCCTAGATTTATTCAGCTGTGAAATAACCAGGCAGTTGTCATTATATGATGCTAAATGGTAGATACCAACCACTTATAGCAATGCTATCTGACACCCATGTGAGAGTCACAACCCCACAGTGATACCAACTTGTAGGGGTGATAAATCCCATCATTCTCATTGCAGAAGTTGAGGAAATTAAAGATAGATAATGTGTTCTTTGGTTACCATGTCTTAATTTCTGATAATACAGAATGCTTAAAATGAGAGGAATGAAGTGTCCTCAGGCAAGACATTAAAGCAAGTCTACTAACAGATCATGATCAATTTAGCAACTCCTGCAACTTAGAGCATCTTCTTCTCCTACCACAGGGTAAGAGCTGACAGGCAGGTTCTGCTTGTTAATTACATCCTTTCCCATTACTTTTTATGACTAAAAGACTTGTTCGATAACCTTCAAAGATATACTTAAGCCATTAGAAGATTATTAATGTCCCAAGACCTGGGTGTTCAAGACTCTCCTGCTGAGGTCCTAGCTTTGAGTCCCACTGGTATTTACTTAGTTCCCTAATCTCCTAATTAAAAGACAACTTCAAAAAGCATTGCACAGCTGGAGGCTTCAGGAAGGATTCCAGGGATAGACAGGCTGACCTGAGGGGGGGAAAAAGTAAGGAATGCAGTTTCTTTTTGTGAACCCAACCTCAGATTGACCTCTAGTCAATGAAACAAAATGTCAAATACTACCATATATTATCAAAAATCAATATTTTGTTTGCAAAGCAAAAAAATTAATCCATCCCAAATAGTCCTTTGAGTTCCTGACTCTTTGCCTCTCTGGCTCCTACCCCTCACTGGGTAACACTCAAGTTGTCAGAAGGGCAATGGACAATCATTCCTTGGCCATGAGAAAATACATTGTGTTTGTGTTGAAACTTTCAGTCCCACCTTGAAATCTATTTTTAGTTAATGGTCACAGTCTTCATTAATGACCACTAGTGCATCAAGGGTTGTGTGTTAGTTCAATCTTGAAAATGGTAAATTTGAGGTGCTCAGGAGGAAGTCTCCAGAAAGTACTTAGGTATGTGCATAGGGAACTCTGGACTCTAGGTGCTGCTGATACAGATGAGAGTCATCTGTATGGGAAACCAAATACTGCATGCTCTCACTTATAAGTGGGAGCTAAATGATAAGAACACATGGACACTTTGAGGGGAACAGTGCACACTGGGGCCTACTGGAGGGTGGAGGGTGGGAGGAGGGAGAAGATTAAAAAAAATAACTAATGTTTACTGGGCTTAATACCTGGGTGATGAAATCATGTGTACAACAAACCCCCATGACACGTTTACCTATGTAACAAACCTGCACATCCTGCACATGTACCCCTGAACTTAAAAGTTTAAAAAAGACTTTTAAAAACAAAAACCAAAAAGGGTCATCTATATCAATGTAGTTTCGGGTACAAAGCTTGTGCATGGAACCACACAATATATTGGTTGGCCTCTTCCACAGTAGCCTTATTCATCACCTCCACCATGTAGCTCTATTATTTACTATACCAAAACAGGAAACCCCACACTTCTGTAGCTTTACTCATGCCATAGTATTGTCTGAATTGTTTTTATCTTCTTTCTTTTCCAGGTGAACTCTTACTTATCCTCTAAAACCAGCTTCGACCAACTTCCACATCCTTCCATTAGGGCATTTATCACAATTCATCATCATTATTATGAGTTCCCTGAGGGTGTACCCCTTTAGCTTCTGCCCATACCCCTTTCCATATAAGTAGGGGCTAGGCTGGGCTGACATCCCTATGAGGATGGGTTTCCCTGTGCCGGCTTCCTTCAACAAAAAGGAAAAGATCCTTATTGTTCACTTAATACAAGATTTGACCCACTCCTGTCCAGCACTTAGTAGAGGCCAAACTAGTGGTCATTTTTGAAGGAGTCTTGGGATTTTGTAGTGAAGACATCTAAGTAAACCCTTACATTGAGAAGAGAAACATCAACACAAGCAGTCTAATGATTAGCACTATTTTATTAAGATGTTTTGTCTTCTAATGTAGAGACTCTGTTTTTTTGAAAAGTAATGCTGAAGATAGTCCTTTTATTTTCACACAGTTTTCTGTATTTGAAACTTCAGCTAAAACAGGATTTTCAGATAATTAAAGATGTTGAAGCCACTTGTTCTGAGGGATTTTATTTTGTCTTGTTTTGCTTCACTTGTATCGATTTACCTCTTATACGACTCTGCAACTTGTCAACCCTGAGGTTTATGTCTACCTCACTGGCCCTCACTTCAGGGGCAGCCACATTTCAGGAATTATGTGTTTTCTGTGATACAGCAATTCTCTTTATCCCTCCACAGTCAATATATTTGAGCTCATAAAGCTCTCTTTGAAGTCAGTTTGGGTCTCACATTTGGAAGCAAGATACCACTGAGAAGAACCTAAATTACATTCCCTTATATGAAACTCACTTAAAAATACACATTTTCTTATACCCTTTTTTCTAGCAAAATAACAAGATAAAAGATTTCTTTACAATTAGAGTGTTATTCCAAAATGAATCCTGAGCTTAGGGAGGTCTACTTTTTTAGAGAGTTAAAATAAGCTATTAAGTGGTTAATCATGGCCTCTTAAGGAAGTTTCACCGAAGTTCAGGTGTCAACTATATTTCTTTTACTTTTCTCAGATCTTTCTTCAATATATTTTTTCTGTCCGCTATTTTTTTCCTTTAAGCCAGAATTTTTTTAAATATCCCCACTATAGGGATCAAAATAGTGTTGTGGCTTGAATGCAAAAAGCTATTAAACATGGACAAATGAAATTAAACATGGACAAATGAATTGGTTTGCTTATTAAAAAAACTTTGGAAACATTTGAATGGTTTCTGAATCAACCATTAGTCTTCAACAACAAGTGAATGTTGTTAAGAATTCTACGCCATTTTTTCTTGTTATTCACCAGTGTACAGCTAATGTCTTGGCTACACACACACACACATATACCCACCAACATTCACACCAGAATTCACTTGCATGAGGAGATTGATAAGGGTCTTTGTTTGCTGAAAGAAGGAGTTGCTACATGAGTATCTAATGTGGATGAGCATCCCAGCTCTACCCTCTATGTCTACAGAGAGGGGTATGGGCAAAGGCTAAAGAAGCTGTTTAAATAGGAAACTTGTGACAGTGTCGGCACAAGCAATATGGCATTAGGGCCCAGGCACCAAAACACTGCATAGAGCGTAGCAGACAGTATTCTTCCCTTATTCCATGAAGCTTTGGCATTCTGGGGGCTATTGGTCAGGCTCCCTCAAGTGATTTCTAAGCAGTAGCCTTTAACGAGGGGCTTTGAATGAAAGAATAAGTATCCCCAAAGATTGGAGATTGGGGAGGACTCAGAGGTGTCTATGGTCTTACAATTATGTACATGGCAAGTAAGAACCACTGACTTGACATGAACTCATATGCACCCATAAGCTTTGGAGGCCTGGAGTAGTCAAGGTGTAGTTGTGTTTCTAAACAGCAGTGAGTCTATCTTGGTTCTGGCCCAAACTGAAAATCTTAGTATTGGATTTTGGCCTTTGATATCTCTGGTGGGAGTTTTTGGACTCAAGAAAATTGGTTAATTCAACTTTGAATATTAATTTAAACTTCCAAAAACTTATCAAAAATAAGACCTATTGGGAACTATCACTACTGACCTTGTTGGTAGAAACAGCGTCTAGAATGAAGGAGGTGGTCAAACCCCCTTACTCCTACTCAGACCCCATGGAGAGGAGTGTGGACTAGACTGGGTTTCATACTCAAAAGGACTATTAACAAGGGGACTACATCTAGGACTGGCATGATACGGATATGGAAGGCATGCTGCAAGAGGAGTAACTGAAGGAACTGGGGACAGATGGGAGAAGAACGATGTTAGGGGGACAATCATGGGGGACATGTTAATTATTGCCAAATATTTTGAGGGCTGTCAGATAATGAGATCCATGCTCTGTGGCCACAGACCATGAAACTTGGAACAAAGGATGATGATTATTAGAAAGTAAACTGAACTGCCACAAAATATAATGTAATATATGATATGTAGTGGGTTTCCTGTCACTGATGGTGCTCTATTTGAGATTACATGCCCACTTTTCAGATGTGTTGAAGAAAAGTTTGAAGGAGGGGCATTGAAAGCCCATACGAATGTCTCTGTGAGAATTAGGAAAAGGTACCCCCTAGAGGTAGATGCAACTTCAAGCAAACATGCACAGTTAGACTGATTTCAGCTCCCTTTTATAGGGCATCCCTGTGCAGGGCAGACCCTGTGCAACTACACGTGACTGTGTCTGTGATATTCCCATGTTCTGTCCCAACAGAAACCAGTTGCAAAAAAGAAAACCATACTGAATAAAAGGTTCCTCATAAATCAGGGGAGGTGAGCTGTAGGAACTTTTTGAAAGAGCTTATCCTTAGTTAGATGCATCCTTCCAAAAGCAGAAATAATTTGGGCCCTTTCCTTTGTGATTAAACTCACAACACCATATCACTGAAATGTATAAAGGGTACTGTCATGTGCAGATTTGCTTTAAAAGTTGTGATGCTTTTAGAAAATGTTTGCTGTGGGCTAAATAATATGCTGAGCACTTTGCATAAATTATCACCTTAATCTCCACAGTAGTAGTAGTATACCTGTTTTACAGATGAAGCTTTCCCGAGATCACTTTGCTAGAAAGCAGCAAAGGGGATATTTGATTGAAGTATGCCAAAACCCATGATCTTAATCATAACCTAAAATTACCTTTTGTTTTTAAAGAAAAGAAGCAAGGTTTTGAAAGCTCTAACTCAGTGTTATGATTCTCCATGATAGTAGACCATTAGGAATTCCAAAACTGAGGGGGGTGCGTAAGCCAGAATGTGATTACTCTGGTCTGAATATTTGTGTCTGCCCAAAAATTCATATGTTGAAACCCAGTCCCTAATGTGAGGGTATGAAGAGGTGGGCCTTTAGGAGGTGATTAAGTCATGGGAGTGAAGCTTTTATGAATGGGATCAGTGCCCTTATAAAGAGGCCCCAGGAGATCCCTCATTGTTTCTGCCATGTGAGGATACAGCAAGAAGGCACTAGACACTGAATCTGCCAGTGCCTTGATCTTGGTCTTCCCAGTCTCAAAACTGAGAAAAAATATTTGTTGCTTATAAGTCACCCAACTTATGGTATTTTGCTATAGCACCTGAATGGACTAAGACTGATGTACATACCAAGTGACAAATCAACTTTCCCTGACTGTCTCTCTGAGAATCCTATCACTCAGGCCTTAATTTATGTTCCTGTACAACATTCAACTGAAGAAATGTAGAGGTGACTTTCAGAAAATCTGTTTGCACTGTCGCACTGACCTATAGGTAGGTCAGTTTGAATCTTACCTCCTCTCTGAAGCTTTAGCTAGATTACAACACCTGAAGTCATTTCTCCCTCCATGGACTTCTTCAGCATGTGTGATTGATACAGTTGACTTGGCAACATGTCAATACAGCTATGTGAAAAATTTTTCATTTGAAATTTGAACTGGGCATTTAATTTTTGTATTGTTTAAATATCAGTGTGTTTATTTCTCATCTCCCCAGCTAAGTAGCAAGCTCCCTGAGGGCAGACATCATAGCTTATACTTCAGAAACTGCCTCAACCATGCCTTGCACAGGAGTCAATATTCCTTCTACACTGTTCAGTGATTTTACAATGATTTCAATGCAGTATGCATACTGAACCAAGTCAAATTCTAATCATGTTTTAGATTTAGAGTGTGTTTTTCAGGAGCCCCTGCTCAGTAAGTGTTTTTGTCATTGTATCTTCTTTGGGAATTCTGTAATTAGGGATCTAAAGCTCTTAATTATCAACTCCAATGGTTTTTCCTCCCCCTTCCTCTAACTAAAGTCTGAGTGAAGGGTTTATTTTCTTTAGCAGAGTCTTTAAACTCTCTCTGATGTGGACTGCCCCTCCCTTTTTGTTCTTAGGTGACGACCCACCCTATTCTTGCTATAACCCTATCCATTAACTCCTTCTGAAAGGCAACAGAAAAAAATAGTATAATTTAGAACTTTGGAGTCAGATTTAGGTAAAATCTTATCTCCATTTGGGAAAGTTATTGAGCATCGTAGGTCTCCATTTTCTGATCCATAAAATATAGAGAAGCGTATCCGTCTCATAGGATTTATCTAAGGACAAAGCAAATTAGTTAGGTAAAGTGTCTGGCCTGACCCTTGGCCCACAGTAGATAGCAATAAATTTAAATTTTTCCTCTTTAAAATTTCTTCTCCTTCCCTTCCCTAGGTATAGATTTCCCTGTGTGTTCTGTCCCTGAGTGATCTCATGCATTTTACTCTCCTGGAAAATTATCCTAACTCTGGATTAGAGTTTTCAGTTCTGAGGACTAATAAGGTTTTGTCCCTGGATTCTCAAAAAACAATATGTCCTAGGCTTACAGAATATCTGTCATCTTTCCCTATCTCCCCACTCCTTAAAACAACTGCATTCTGCTAATAGGGCCACAGACACTCAGGAGCAAAAGGTAAGCCCCCTGTTATCTGGCCACGGAGCCTGTGGAATCTTCTGCGGTACCTCTTGAGTCACCAGCACCATTGCCTCCCCACCTACATGACTTCTGTGGTTTACCAGACCTCTTCTCACCTTCAGTGTCTCCTACCCCAGTTCTTCTTGCTCATTGTCCCTGGATTAAGCTTTCTAAAATCACACCTTAAGCCACGTCACTCCCCCTCTCCGTATTCTTTAACAGTTCTCCATTGCCTATAACTAAGGTCTCAGCAACTTGGTGAGGGCCTTACCTTTGACCCTTGACCTCCTTTTCAGTATTATTCCACCATACGATTACTCATTGTGCCAAGAACACACTCTGTACTCTGCTGCATTTGTGTCTTTTGTTCCTGCTGTTTCCTTCTAACACCTCCAATCTCTCCTTCCTGAACGCTTTCTCATCCTGAAAGACCCAGCTTGAAAGTTGCTGACACTTACTGATAAAACTGGCTCCTTCCTTGAGCTCCCCACTACCCGACTACTTCTCAAGTTCCTCCCTTGACTTCTATACCCAGACCTCTCCCCAGCCCCTGCTGCAGTGCTGCTTCCCACACTCCACAGAACACTCTAGGTCAGCAGCTTCGAAATGATGTGGTCACAGAACACCTTAAAAATTAAAATGTGGAATAAAGTATGCAGTGCAGAATGAACTGGCAAGCCAATTAATCCCTGAAAGAAAGATCAGAATTTAGCCCATACCCTTTTATAAACCTAGAAATGACTTCATTAAGTTAGATCTTCATTTGAGGTACATTTTCATGTTTCCTCTTAGATTTTGCTTTCATTGCAGCACAACATAAAATTTCATCGCACAGGTATAAAACAGCAAAGAGAAAATAAAGACTTTTTTGTTTGTTCTTTTGTTTGACTTTGTTTTAGAAAATAAAGCTTTCTCTTCTCTTTAAGTACTCAGTCTTTTTACTTCTTTGATTTAGGTGCCATCTAAGATCTATGAGACTCAGCTTTTTATTAAAACTTCCATTTTTCAGCCAGAGAACCACAGATAATAAGTTTATGTATTATTAATGTTTAATATGCAATAAGGGATGAATAACATTACAAATGCATGCTGAATTTATCAGACACAGGCCAGCAATCATTACAGACGAGATATATTAATGACGGTAAATAATGTCTATGTGTCCCACTCACTCATGCATCCAATGGCCCTTCCATGCAGTTTCCTGCCTTTTCAGCATGGCATAATTTCACACAGGGACATTACTGCAAAATAACAAAGATGATATGCGTGTTTAATGTTTTCTTACATATAGTGCAGTTTAGATTAAAAAGCCAATAGAGTGATTATTATACTTGCTGTAGTATACTCATTAACATATCATGAAACCCAGGGTTCCACAGAAGGTAGTTTGAAAACCTTGCCCTAGGATACTTGCATCCATTCACATAATTTCAGTTATCACTTGCCAAGCCACAAATCGGACATCCTCCAGGAAAATTTTCCTTGCCAATACTAATTTGAACAGTTCTCAATTTTGTATCTCTGCAGTTCCTGGCAGTGCTCAATATATACTTGCGGAAGAAAAGATGGAAAGGAGGAGAGGAATAGGTTGTCTTAACTAATTCTCACAGCATTTCTGTATGTGTAGTGTCTGTGGTGAAAGTGATACAAGGGAAAGTTCACAAAATCATTTAGTATAAAATTCCTTGTTCAAATCAAACATGTAAATAGGTTTAATTATTAAAGTTAAGGGTCAATTGCATTAAAATAGGCTTTTAAGTGAGATTTTGTAAGTAGGATATGTGCTATTGTTAAGAAACGTACTCTGAAATTACCAAAATAGTTACTAAGATACTAAAATAGTTATTAAAATAATTACTAAGATAGTAAAATTGTTTTTCAAATAATTACTAATTAAAAAGACTGTAGTCTATATATGTTCCTTTGCTACATTTGTAATTTTTTAAAGCCCCAATTTACTTTCTGATTTTTCCCCATTTGGGTTTCATTCTTCCTTGTGCCAGAACATCTAGTCTGTTCAATTAAACAGGGCAAGCTGGGAGGTTGATGGAATTTTATTAGTTGTTGGTGTCTTATTGTTAATTTTGGTCCTTACGTATGTTTGCCAGCTTTGGGACCTAAATACAACCTACAGTTGCTCTCTAAATCATAGGGAATCTATGGTTTCTGCCCATAGATTTTATTATTATACATTATAGCAGGTAGGTCATTTTGAAGTAGCTTCTGATAATACCTTGCTATTGTTTTGTGACTAATGTCACTTACTACTTCTTAATAAGGACAGATTATCCTGCTATTAGTGTAGTTTATAGGGTTTCCTTTCAAGAAAACTTATGTTTCTCTCTTTTCTTCCTGCCTACCTTGGTGCTCTGATAGTTTCAAAGAAAGCATGGAGAAATCATCATACTCCGACTGGCTAATAAATAACAGCATTGCTGAGCTCGTTGCTTCAACAGGCCTTCCAGTGAACATCAGTGATGCCTACCAGGATCCACGCTTTGATGCAGAGGTAAGAGAAGCCCCTCTGGTTGCAATCTTAAGGTTTAGTTGTCACACCGTGGAAGAAGTTGAAACACAAAAAGGAACATTATACAGATCGACAGCGATGCCTGAGTTTGCTGGCAATTCTTTTCGTCCGTCCCCTGTGATCTTATTTTTAGCATTGCCCACTGTTGACTCTAAGTTAGAAAAACTTCCCTAACTTACATCCTTAGACTGATGCTCTTTTATGATTGGGTATATTTTATGTTAAACTATAAACTGTTTAATTAAAAAATTGTATATAACAGAGTTATTTCTCAATAGAACCTAAAACAACTACCATATTTATAAAAATTGCTCCCAAGAAATAGTAAATTGGTTGGTGTTATTGTTTAATGTTAATTATCTAGGCACACTATGTTGATATACAGAATATATTAAAACAATTTTGAAGTTTACATTCTAAGGTAGTGTAGAGTGTCATACAGATAAATTCTGATATGATAATGAACTGATAATCTCTATGTACATATGCATACTATACATGTATATATATACATATTGAATATACATATTCATTAAATGAAAGGTTTCTTATTGAAGATTGCCAAGCTGAGCTCTGAAAAGTAGCAGGCGTTTTTTGGTGAGGAAAGGTGAGGAGACATGTGTTCCAGGCAAAGCTGAGCAGGCATGGGGCGTTGGGGAATTGAGATGGTCTAATGTGGCTGAAGGGCCATGATCCATTGAACTGGAGAGGGAAGCAGGGACTAGATCACCGAAAGACTTTGAAAGGCATGTTAAGGAGTTGGAGTATTTGTTCTGTGCAATTAAGAACCATTGAGTTTTAAAGGGAAAGAAGCAAGAGTTATCTTTTAGAATGATCACACTGGCTACAAAGCAGGGGATAGGTTAGTAATGATAACACGTAAACAGTTAGCCTTCAACCCTAGGAAGTAGATGTCATCATTCCCATTTTACAGAAATTGAGAGCTGCTCTATGGGTCTGGAGGCAGATGAGGATTCAGTCCTGCTACCTCTCAAACTCCGTAGCCCATACTTTTAATCCTGCCCTGTGCTGTCTCCATTGTCTGTGGCCGGGACACAGTGATGGCAGGGAGGCTGGGGTCCAAGTCTAATTTACAACTTCAGTCAGATTGTCTTTCCACATCTCTGCAAGAAAATCCTATATTCCCAAACTTACCACCTCCCTGTAGCTGCCTAGAACTGTCTTCCCCAGGCTACATTTTCCATGTATTTTCTATTCCTTCTTGAAGTTAGAGGCTCCTCAATCCTTACATGAACTCCTAGTCTGGGTTTGGCGCCTTTCCAGCTGCTCCCTTGGCTGTCTTAACACTGACTACCCTCTAGTTCTCCTCAGTTTTGATACATTAAATCTTAACTTTGAGTTACTTCCCTTGGGAAAGTTCACAGTTCAAGGTTCTTTAGTTCTCCTCTTGTAAAGTAGAACACTACTAACTTGGTTATATGACTGGTGCAGTGAAAATGATTTACAGATTTAATATTTATATACTTTTGCATTGTGGTTCAGTTAGGACAGATTTTATGTATTTTTGCCTTGTGCTATGTTTCTCTCTTCCTTGAATTTGAACTTATCAGTTCTTTGTTTTTCCATATCATTTCATTGCACATGTTTAAATCCCCCACCAAATATATTGTTATATTTTTCAGGTCTCTGAACATTGCATAAATTGACTTACCTTTTTTTCCTCTCCACATTTCGTTACCGGGTCGTATAAACATGTAATGCATTCATTTATTTGCACTGCTGCAAAGTATTCTATTATATGAATAAGCCTCATTTTGTTTATCCACTATAGTGTGACTGAATATTTGGATTCAGTGAGTTACTATCACATACACAGCATTGCAAGGACATTCTTGTACATGTCTCTAAGTGCTCAAGTATAACAGTTTTCCTAGAATTCATATCTAGCAGAATGACGTGCTGGGCCATAAACTACAAGCATCTTTTCCTTTACCAGGGAATAAAAAATCATTGTCTAATCGTCATTCTTTTTTCTTATGAAAAATACCACATTTAATAAGCACAATTAATATCTCAAGCATACTTCTTGCTATTACAATTTAGTGAGTTTGAATATACCATATTATTTTACTACAGTGAGATTTTTACCATATCCCTTTCTAATTAGTGATACAGCCATATTACATTTTCCTCCATGTTCATAGTCCAGTCCAATAATAGAGCCTGTCCTGCTGATCCATGAAAAGAACAATATGGGATGTCTCAAAAGGCAAAAAGGCAACAGTTATTCTGTGGGATTGGGCACAAAAATTTCATGTCCTTATCTAGTGGTGAGAAGTAATGACGTCTGAAGACAGTAAACTGTGGTAAGTTAAGCAGTGACTCTTTCATGAAATCACTTTCTTCTCTATGATAAAATAAAGCATGAACTTAAACTATCATTATTTCTTAGTCCGCCACCCAGATGCTTTCAATCTGCAATGCAGCAAATACTATATTTTAATTGCAAATCTGAAGATGCATTGTATGCTGATTTTTACATGTTCTCTTTGTGTGGTACTGAAATTCAAAGGTACTTTAAATTTCTCTTGTCATGCTGAGAGAAGAAAACTGGAGAGGAATTAATGCACATAAAGGTGATAGAAAGGTTGGGGATGGAGGAGCGAGAGAGACGGAGAGAGGGAGAAAGAGAGAGACTGTGTTCTGTCTAAATGCAGACATTTCGTAGATATGTCCTACAAATGTGTGTGCATATGCTGTGTGTATGTACGTGTGTGTTGTGTATCATACTAGGTCAAGCAAAGCTATCTGCTTACGCTTCCTCTCTCCTCAATTATATTTTACCTCAGGGACAGGTGGCAACTGTTTATTAATAATTAATGAAACAGATTTAAGACTGAGTCACAGGGCTCTCCCAAGAGGCTAAGAGACCTGAACCTTTTCCCCCACAATACCTGATGTAAGATGGTATAGATCATAAGATAAAGACAACCATTTCAGGTAATATTTTTTCATTAGTGTGTTAAGTATTTCCCTCAAGATAAAAAAATATATATATCAGACAAAATGAAATTGCTTCATACTTTCACCCCACTGTAACTATCCAATGAGTTCTTGCTGCCCATTGCACAGATAAAATAAGACCATGGCATTGCAACAAAGAAAGAGTTTAATAGACATAAGGCCGGCCACACTATATGGGAAATGGAGTTATTACTGAAATCACTCTCCCCAAGAATGTGGGGGCTAGAGTTTTTCAAAAATAGTTTGCAGGAAGGGGTGGGAATAGCTAGGCAATGGGTGCTTGCTTCTGATGGATTGGGGGTGTAATCATAGGCGTGTGGGAAATGGTCCTCATGTGTGCTAAGTTGCTTCTGGGTAGGGCCACAGGAGCAGTTGGTAGGTCCAAGTGGAGCCACTGGTCTCCTCAGACATGCCAGAAAACCTGAAAAGATATCTCAAAAGGCCAATCTTAGGTTCTAGGATAGTGATGCTATCTGCAAGAGTAATTGGGGAAGTTGCATACCTTGTGACCACCAGAATAACGGCTGACAATCATTTATGTCTACACCTTAGCAGAATTCAGGCTCCTCTTTCCTCCTAGCCTGGTGCTCTCTCATTAGCTTTACAAAGACAACTAAGTTTTGGAGAAACAAGAGCTGTAATCATTTAAACTATCAACTAAATGTCACCCAAAGTTAGCCTGAGCAAAGCCCAGAAATAATTAAGAGCAGCTTGAAGGACACAGGCAAGATGGAGGTTGGCCAGATCAGAACTCCTTCACTGCCATAATTTTCTCTCACTGTTAAAATTTTTGCAAAGGTGATTTCACCACCATTAAAAATGATTCTAGAATCATTGTAGTGACAGGGAACACCTTTTAGAATTATGTTGCCTTCCTACAAAGGTCTGAGTCCTTTCTTGAGTGTGGTGCATAGGTCCATCTTTTTTCCTAGTAATCATAACTGAACAGTTATTTGTCAGTGGTATAATATTAAGAAACATTTCTTAAATCCAGGATTAATTGGTAATTGTTATCTCCCCTGAAAAAAAGTGTTTGCTTTTTTGTTCTCTGCACTGACTTCTCTGAATAGTCTGGGGTTGGTTAACAAGAAAGATAATTTGCAAAGAGGTAGCATGGGGAATCCTTTTCAGAGCATTTCCTCTATTTCCAACAAATTTTCTCAACTTAAGTGTACTTCATGGATTTAAATTTACCAGGAACACAATTATTCTGAGCACTAATGATGCAAGATTTTTTTTGTTCCTTAGCTCAGCTAATCTGGGTTCTTGTCTCATGACAAGGAAGAGGTAGGCACATGGAAACATTGAAAGGTGAAGAGGACAGAATTATTAAGTGAAAATAAAGCTCTCAGCAAGAGAGAGGGGTCCTGCAAGCAGGTTTCCACCTCACAAACTGAACCAAGACCACCACACATGAGTTGAAGAGGCCAGGCTCCTCCTTGCATAAGGTGTGAATTCCTGGTGGCTCCACCCCATTCCCCCAGTGCATGTGGCCCTCCAGTCCGCTGCAGGCACACAGGCAAGCCCTCTGTGCAGGTTCCCTTTTCTACACAAAACAACTGGTGTAAATATTCGTGAGGTGGGTCACAGATTCTCCAGGGACCCTTCCCTCTCTGCTTAGGCACTTGTCTGCCTCTTGCCTCTATCATTCATTCTCCAAAGAGGTACATCTAATTGGCATTAGAATAGGGACAAAGACTAATCTTACTGCTTCCCGCTGACAGGGGGCACTGTTTTGGGAAGATGGCAGTCAGATCTCCCTCAGAGGCCTAAGAGTCTTCAGTGAAAGGGAGCCATTTTCTGAGGTTCTGGTTGCATGACCTTTTGGAGTTCAGTGGCCTAAAGGGGAGAGATGAACTGGGTTATTAGAAGATGTATCAAAATGAAACAAAAGTGGAGGGTGAGGAGAGCTCAAAACTCCCAAGGCTGCTGGCATGCCCAGATAACTAGTGGCTATAGTTATGCCTGCTAAGATTTGAGTGCATGGGGCTTGGATTTGATTAGCTTTCTTGGTATTATTTTCTTAAAAAAGGAAACCTCCAGGTAATGGGCACCCTATTTACTCCTATAACCTGGCAGAATTTACAGGATAACTTCCCAGAACTAGAATATTGATCCATATTTTTACATTAGCCATCACTTTTGTTTCTTCTGAGCTGCAGCCAGAGATCACTGGTTGGTTCACAGGAATAAGCAAGGTAGTCTAAAGTGCAGACAAAAACATAAAAACAACTGAGACTAGAATATAATGACAAGTGTATGATGAGTTCTGAAACATAATTTTTCTCTCTCTAGTCCTCAGTTTTGTTAAAAACAAATCATGATAGGACTGAGTTGTTTGCACAATAAACTTTAGTCTTATATTTGGCCTGATTATTGGCATAAAGTGCAGCAAGGATAATTATTTTCAAATAGGCCTTTTAAATTGTCTTTGATGGAACTCTGTTCCACAAGGAATCTCAGATAAGATCTTTTAAAGCCAAGCCCAACCATAGGTTTGTATCCTCAAATATCTATGAGTTAGGTAAATTCCTAACTTCTTCAGGTCCCAAGAATATGGGGTTCTTATGCCTATTAGAAAGTGACATTCTTTACTCAACACAGGTTAGAAACCCTGTACGGGAACTGTAGACAAGGTATGAGGCCAGTTTCCCAAGGGGATTTTATTGGCTCTGCAAGTCAAGCTTGATTCCCTAAAGGAGAGCATGTCATTCCAGTTAAAGCCTGTATAAAAGAACCAGTTTATTTAATTGCATCCTGTTGCAAAAGAAAATAGATTCTTATTGCACTGATGCAAATAACTGTATTGCCATGAGTTAAGAATACTTTTGGGAGGCCAAGGTGGGCAGATCACAAGGTCAGGAGTTTGAGACCAGCCTGGCCAACATGGTGAAACCCCATCTCTACTAAAAATACAAAAAATTAGCCAGGCATGGTTGTATGCACCTGTAATCCCAGCTACTTGGGAGGCTGAGGCAGGACTGTAAATAGCTCAAAATAAAAGTTTCCTTGACTCTGGAAAACAAGGATGAACAATGTTTTAAACAAAAATTTAAAAAAGATTACTTTGGTTTTCTGTTAGTTCAGTCCATTTAATTAACTCTTATTCTGTTTGATATTCATGAACACTTCAGCTCTTCATGAGTCCTATACATTTTTCCTTTAGTCTAATGCCATGGTCTCCAAAGTTAACAGAAACCTGCATTTGAGATCACCCATCAAAGTTTTACAGCTGATTATAAACCATCTTTTGAAGAGGATCAAAACAAGACAATAATTGTCTGTGAATAGCAAATGTCCAGGGTTGTTACAGTTAAAAACAAAATTGACAAAGAAATTTGGTTATTTCTGTGGTTTACAATAACTTAACATAATATCCTTAATTATGCTGATAGCATATACTCAGACATTAGAATTTTAGAAATCCCATACAATTTTGGAACATATATTAATGTTATTTACTGAAATATAACCTGAAGAAAATTAAGCATCATTTTAGCAATTCCATTTACCTAAACACGTTGAATAATCCTGTTTACCTCTTTTGGATGCTCCAGGGGCCCACTGTAACATCCAAAAGCTAGGAGTCATGAAAGATAACCTTGAAACTGCAATTTAATTTTTGGAAGCCTGTTAAATATGTTTGAGATTTAGAACACTTGATATTATGAAATACAATTCTGGATTACCATAAGCTATTTTTTTTTAGCCAAAATGATGACTCAAAAAAATTTTTAAGGCAAAAACCCTCTCATTATCCTCTACCATTACATGAAAATCTCATTCAAGAGAAAGCAAGCCAAATTTTACCCTTACATTAGTTTACTATTAATGTCAACTAAATTTTCTAATGAAATCCTATAGACACTTCTATCCAATCTTAACCAGTTTAACCACGAGGTAAGATTCCTATAAACCTTTTATAACCCTTTACAAATTTTGCTAAAAAGAATCTTGTTGTGCTTTTATTTCAATGTGCAATTTATAGAAAAAACCATATCATACCCTTCTTGAATTTAATCTGTTCATGCACAGAATTCCTTTTGCAAGATTCATTTTTTACAGTCATTCCACAACTTGTTTAAACCTTCAGCTTTATCTTATATAATTCAAAACAATCCTTAAACCCTAGGCAAAATTTTACATTTCCATGCCTTATAAAATTCTTTTGCTAAAAACACATTTTACACACCATTTCTTACACACCTTGCATGTAAATCCATTTTCAGTGGTCTCAATTATGTGTTATAATGGTAACCCTTAGCAGTTTTTAACATTAATGTAAATACTAAGTAAGTTGCTTTAATTATGTACTAGGTGCCAATAAAGTTTGACTCCTTTCAGCATAGTTAATGATGTGGTTAATTTCATATATCCCCAGGCCTTATCAAGTTGTAAAGTAGGCAAGTAGAACAGTTCTCAAAGGTCAAAGAAGCAGTTTACGACCTTAAAACATTTAGCAAACCTAGTATCTGACTTGCATAATTTTGACCACCTATTTACATTTTGATGACATTTGCAGTTTACCATTAATCTTTAAGACGGTTGTTATTTCTCAAAGATTAAAGTCACATGAACTAAAAGGTATTACTGCTTTTATGGTTTTTTTTTTTTAAAATTTGATCTAAGTGCTTACTTTTCAAGCCAATTAGAGCACTTTTCTATATAAACATAACACACATAACACATATATGATTACACAGACAGAAAAAATCCAGTAGTTGTAAGATTTTTTTCATTTGTCAGTCTAATTGGATTATTGGCCTCTGGGTGGAGCCCTTTAAGAGCAAGGCTAGGAAAGCATGCATTTTCTAGGGCCTAACAAACAGGTATGACAGAAGACAAAAACAGATTTTGAGAGGGCTCTATCTGCCTCTAATATCTGGGGTTCCATGAGGAAAACAGAGGTTTCTAACAAAATAGCATCTGTGGTGCCTTTTCTGTTTTTCCCAAGCCATCAGAAATTAATTTAGGGCCTCTCATGTGTGCATTAAGAGTGGCAAGACAAAATGGAGAAAAATATTTCAGTCAATTGAGAAGAAACTTCTTCCAGAAAAGCAAGATTCAAGAAGAGAAAAAAACCATAAAGGTCCTTTAAACATACTTGGCTATCTACTTTTAATTAAGTTGAGCCCTCCTTAAGAAAGTCCTTTTAAGTCCCTTATTACCTGACTTTAGCCATGCCAAGCAACCAATATTTCTGGTTTTTGAACTTTACCAAAGGTAACCTCACAAGTGAAACCAACAAGCCTCAATTAAGATTATAACTTAACCACGAGTGTACAAAGTATTTTCAAAGGGGGAAGTAAGCAGTTTTTACAACACCTAGAATGTTTAACAGTAGCTCAGAGAAGGGAAGATTTAAGAAGGGAAGCTAGAAGTTGTTCATGGAGGGGGAAGGGAATCAGAAATGGTAGAAATCACACAGTTATTAACTTGAAAGTACTCATTCTGCAAGCCAGGACTGAACCTTAGCCACCATTGTAAAATGTCAGAGACCAAAACAAAGTACTGCCATATGGTTACAGGTCATGCTCCCAAGGACATAAAATAAGATGCAGGCCTGCAGCCAAGTTGTTACTGACCAGTTTGCTGGGATGACTTGAAAAGTGGACTTATAGGGTCCTACACCTGCATCCTATCCTAAAGTACTCCTCTTTCTGATAGAACCATACAGAAAGACATGCAAAGCATAACAGATTGGCTACAGCTTAAAACCAACCTCATAAATCCTTTTTCATTAATCAAAACTTTACAGAGAATATAAACAGTGATCCTTACCATTCCTTTTACTGATTTGCACAGGAAGGGAGGGACTAAAAGTCTGACTGGTAAAAAAACTTTTACCTTTTTTGCTGGCATGTCAGGCTTCTGGGTTCCCTTCCCCTGAGCTCAATTCTAAGCCAAGCAGCTTAAGGTTTGGGAAATTAACTTTTCCCAGTTTGGAGGATGCATCCAAGGAAAGTATCCTGTAGTATGGGGACACAATTACCCCTCTGTGAGGAGAAGACAGAGGAGGAAAAAGGAAAAAGAAGACGTTTTCTTAAAGGAGCCCCCAGGCCTCAGGATGCATTTGAGAGAGATACAGACTAAAGATGAATGGTTACCTAGCTAGGAAGAGGGGGATAAGATGTCCCTAATTCCTTTCTCTTCCCAGCAAATATGGGATTTGTGAGGGAGAGAAAGAAGAGGTGTTTCTTTTCTTTCTTCTGCCCTTATATCCCCAAGTCCTGGTGACCTTGACAGGGTGCTACACATGGGTGTCAGGGCAGCTTCGAGGGGCCTAGAGGGTGGAAATATCTGTACTCACCCATGTATGCCCTGTCCCCACTGTTGACATAAGCTTGAGTTCCTTAAACCTTGACAGACTGTAGCCAGCAGCTGGCTGCTGCCTCCTTTTCATAAGCTGAATGCTAAGGTCAAGCTGAGGAGCTGAGTTCTCCTCAAACAATCGAGAGAAAAAGGGTGTCTTGTGAATTGGGGTCCTGGCCTAACAAGATGCCTTCCAAAAGAAAAAAAAACCTCTTGCATAAAGCTCCCTATATCTGCAAGGCTGTGTTAATGGCTAACAGAGTGGAGAAAAGTAAAAAAAAAAGCTTAAGTGAAAGGCTGGGAAGATGGCTGAGGGAGAAACCTCTTATTCTTATGCAAATGAATTTCTCCATCAGAAAGAGAAACCTTTTATTGCTGTCTCCTCCCTGGGGCATTGACTGAGCTGGACCCCTTGGCCAGGGAGAGGGGGAAGACTCTCGCGTACCTGGCGGAGAATGGAGAACACTGTCCAGCTAGCCACCCCAGGCCCAGGCCATGTGCCCCAGAAAGGAGGGGAGTGGGGCAGGGAGCTGCCACTCACCCATTTGTCCCATGCGCAGGCCTGCGACCATTGGGGTGAGGGTGGAACACCCCCTAATTTGTAAAAGAAACGATAGGTCCCAATACATTCTCCCCAGAAAGAAGGAAAATTCCATAGAAAAGAGTGGGTTGGACTGAGGCTGACATTCCCAACTTCTGAGAAAAAATGGGGCAGGGAAGGGTTAGTTTCCCCTGCCTTCAGAAAACGTCCGAGGACAAGAAAGCTCAGAAAGAAAAGTGAGAGATAGGTTTGGGTTCAAATTTTACTCACCCTTCTGACAAATCCCTATCCAGACCACCAAAATGATGCAGGATTTTTTTGCTCCATAGCTCAGCTAATCTGGGTCTTGTCTCATGACCAGGAACAATTAGGCAGGCACATTGAAGGGTGAGGAGGGTGGAATTTTTAAGTGAATTGAAAGCTCTCAGCAAAGAGAAGGGGTCCTGCAAGCAGGTTACCACCTCCCAAATTGAATACCAGGGCCACCACACACCAGCTAAAGAGGCCAGGCTCCTCCCTTGCATTAGGTGTGAATTTCTGGTGGCTCCACACCATCCCCCTAGTGCATGTGGGCCTCCAGTCTGCTGCGGCATGCCCAGGTAAGCCCCCAGTGCAGGTTCCTTATCTGCACAAAATAACTGGTGTAAACACTTGTCGGGCAGGTTGGAAATTGTATGGAGATCTTTCCCTATCTGTCTAGGCCTTTGTCTGCCTCCTGCCTCTATCACTAATATCTATTCTAAATTTCTCAATGGCTCAGTGGCTAATTCTTGGCAACATGAATTCTCTTTACTGACCCCAGTTCATCAGATAATTAAAAAATATATATATTTACACACACACACACACACACACACACATATATATATATGGGATTTTATTAAAGACTGTTAATTCACATGATCACAAGGTCCTACAATAGGCTGTCTGCAAGCTGAGGACAAGCAAGACAGTCCTAGTCTGAACGCTGAAGAACTTGGAGTCCAATGTTTGAGGGCAGGAAGCATCCAGCATGAGAGAAAGATGTAGGCTGGGAGGCTAAGCCAGTCTGACCTGTTCATGTTTTTTCTGCCTGCTTTACATTCTAGCTGTGCTGGCAGCTGATTGGATGGTGGCCACCCAGATTAAGGGTGTGTTTGCCTTTCCCAGCCCACTAACTCAAATGTTAATCTCCTTTGGCAACACCTTCACAGACATACCCAAGATCAATACTTTGCATCCTTTGATCCAATCAAGTTGATACTCAGTATTAACCATCACACTACCGATCACTAGTTTCAGGGTTTCTGTATCTATTGGGAGATTGCCTTTCCTTGGCACTGGTTGTGGCCAATTATTATTTTAGAGAGACAGTTTAACAACCACCTGACCTGGTCACCTGACATTCGTGGAGGTGGTGGGGGTGTTCTCCTGCCCTGCTCCTGCCTGACTAGCTACCTACTGTAATACCTGTACTGCCCAAGCCTATGCAACCCACCAATTCTTAAAGCATATAGCTAAAGCCGTTACACTTGTATATTTCAAACAGAGCCCTGGTGACTACATTTAAAATCCCTGTATCAGTTAAAGTAATAGATACACTCCAAAATTTCTGTGGTTTAATACAATAGAAGTTTAATTTTTGTTCATGTTAAGCCCAAATGGGTTTTTCTGCTCAGTGTCGGTGGGATAGGGAGGTGTTCCATATTATGTGAATGAAATATTTCAGCAACAAATTATGAATGACTTGCCCCATAGACCATATTGTGAATTCTTCAGATTGACGACTGCTGGTGCTGACCCCAATACATCTATTCGTGTGCATTTGATAGTTTCTTCTTCAATTTGGACTAGCATAGGAAGCTTGCCAATTTGGGAATTTATGATGCCAGTGGCTATTTTTTGTTAGTAAGAGATAATTTACTCTATCAAGCTTTGCTTTAGGCATACAGTTAAAGTATAAAGGGAAACTAGATTTCCAATTTTTGTGTCTTTCCTATCTTGATATAGTTCATGGAAGTCCTTAGAAACTCTGCCCAAAAATATGCAGCAAGGGAATGATCCTTGTCTTGAAATCTCAGTTTTGAAACTGTTGGTCTTCCTTTTGTTAGAAGCTACAAAGGGATGTCTTTAATGTGATGTAAAGCCCATCCCAAGTGCTGTCAGATGCCTGCTGAGAGGGCTATGGGGCAAATCATAGTTGTTTACCTGCTGGGTGTTCTCTTAGTGATTGTCTTAAATATTTAATGGAGTTCCCTCCTTATGGTGAACAGAGCAGACTTAGCAGGCAAGCCGTAGTGATTACTTGCCTTCTGAATGCCTGTTTGAGTTGACTCTCAAAAGTGGCACTTGCTGGGCTTGATAGCATGCATAGTTTTAAGGCCAAACTTTTTGGCTTATGGGTGGAAAAATTATGACAAAAGATTATATAAGATGTCACAGAACCAGAACTAAGTTTCTGAACTTTGAATTCTGCGACCTTATGAAAATCGCTGTTTATTCTGTTACAAGATTCTATGAAAAGAATGTAAGATAGAAAAGACCTACTCAATATAGTATTATATTTGTTTATAGTAGTACAAGAAACCCTCATGTTTGTGGGTCATCTGTTCATTGGTTTTGTAGTTTTATCAGTCATCTGCTCCATGGGAACAGGGTATCCATCTCTGTTTCTGAAGACATTGTCAGGATTATTATGTATATTAATTTTCTATTGCAGCAAAACAGATCACTACAAACTCAGCACTTAAAACAACACCCGATTATTATTATTACTGTTTTTTTGGATGGAGTCTCGCTGTGTCGTCCAGGCTGGAGTGTGATAGCACATTCTCGGCTCCCTGCAACCTCTGCCTCCTGGGTTAAAGCGATTCTCCTGCCTCAGCCTCCTGAATAACTGAGATTACAGGCGTGTACCACCATGCCCGGCTAATTTTTTGTATTTTTAGCAGAGACAGGGTTTCACCATGTTGGCCACGCTGGTCTTGAACTCGTGACCTCAAGTGATCCGCCTGCCTCGGCTTCCCAAAGTGCTAGGGTTACAGGTGTGAGCCACTGCGCCCGACCAAAACAACACCTGATTATTATCTCACAGTTTCTGTGGGTCAGAAGTCTGGGCATGGCATTGCTGTGTTCTCTGCTCAGGGTCTCACAAGGCTGAAATTAAGGTGTTGGTCCTGTGGAATTCTTATTTGGGTCGTGGCATTCTTTTGAAAGCTCATTCAGGTTACTGAGAGAATTGAGTTCCTTGTAGCTGTAGATTGAGGCTCTCATCTTTCTGCTGGCCATGGCCCAAGGTTTATCTCAGCTTCCAGAGATCGCCCTTGAGTCCTAGCATGCGGCCCTCTCATCACATGGCAGCTTACTTCTTCAAAGCCAATGGGAGAATTTCACTCCAGTTGGCTGTGACAGAAGCTTACATAATATCCGGTGTGGCTTATATAATCTCAGGAGTGATTATTTCATCGTCTTTGTCATGTAATGTAACATCACCAACAAAGTGACTGTCCTGTCATATTCACAGGCCCAGTCCACACTCAAGGAAAGGGATTATTCAAGAAATGTAGGAGGCCTGAGTTGGGGGTGGTGGCAGGTGGGACTCTTAGAGGCCATCTTAGAATTTTGCCTATCATACCCTAATAAAGACTAAAATTTAGTCCATGCAAAATGCCTATCCCACGTAGCAATCTATGTATCCTCATATTTTTAAATGTCTACAAGAAAAAAGTAAACCACAGAGAAGTATGTTTAAAATAATGTATACAAGTATGTATAGAATAATATATGTGGTTATATATACATAAACAGTATATACATATTTTTATAGATACTTTAAGCTTAACATGTCTAAAGCACAGATCACAGTCTCCTGCCCCCCAAGCCTGCCCCTCTATATGTTTCCATATCTCTATTGAGGCCACATGATCCTTCATGATGCTTATGTCAAAAATGTTAGGCATGATTCTCCTTCTCTGTCATGTTGAACATAAATTCATCAGGAAGTTCAATTGCGTAATTTATCCAGAATCTGACCACTTCTTACCACCAGCAGATCCAAACTACCGTCATCCCTGGACTATTTCATGTACAAATCCTCTTAAACTGCCCCTCTCCTTTCACTTTTCGCCTCTATACTCTTTTCTCAACACAATAGTTAGAGCCATTAAATTTTAAGTTATATTACAACTCTGCTCACACAGTCTTCAGTGTCTCCTTTTTTCACTGGAGTAAAAGCCAAATTTACAATTCTCTCAGAGATCTACAATGCCATACACCATCTGGCACCCTATCATCCACCTCCATCCCTTACTCTTACTGTGTGAGCCACACTAGTCTCCTTGTTCCTACAACATGCCACTCATACACCCACCTTAGGGGCTTTGCACTGGCTACTCTCTCAGCTGAAATGCTCTTCCCCCAGTAGCTGTATGGCTCATGTCCTCTCCTCTTTAAGACCATTGCTCAAATGTTACCTGACAGTTGAGTCCTGATACCCTTGGTACTCCTTACCGCTCTTATCATGCTCTGTTTTTTTCCCTATCATCTTAATATCTTCTAACATACAATTTATTCATTTATTTTTGTATTGTTTACCATCTCTCTTCTATCACTAAAATGTAAGCCCTATGAAGGTGAGGATTTTGTTGTTTTTTTCCACTGATATATCCCCCAGTGCCTAGAACGATGTTTAGTACATAATAACATTCTTGTTGAATATTGTTCAATATTGTTGAATATATTATCTATGTGTAATTTGCGAATATGCTTTATGTCATGAAATATATATTGATATATGAATTTATTACATATTTATAGGAAAAGGTGAGGAAGGACTTGTATCAACCTGTTAATGGTTGCTATTTCTAAAGATGGCAGGATTAGAGCTTTTGATTTTATTTTTGCTTTAAATTTTTCATACATTCATATTATTTTTATAGTGAAAAATTTTAAAGATGTTCTAAAATCTTAGACTCTCTCTATATTATGTGAAATTATGTTGTGCCAACTTATAGTGAGTCCTTCTAAAGTTATAAACAATTACCTAAAACCATGATTGAAATAATACAAGATCTAAACAAGTCAACTTGCATTGCCGTATCTTTGGGGGAATTCAGACGGATTATTTTCTATTCGCCTTTGCCTTTGTTTCTTGGGATTTATTCCAACTAGGAGCTTTGTCTGAGACTGTCCCAACATCATGTACATAAACTGCGTTTGCAGATGACCTACTCTTGTATTAGGTGACTTCTTGGAATGTGTACTCTATTTACAAATATCTTCACCATTGCAATCATTCTGTCTTTGCTTTCAACTGGCATTGTGCCTCAGAATTCAACTTTCTGTAGTTAGTTGCACTCTAGTATATCATCTATGACACTTTCTGCCCTTCTCTTCTTCTTAGATTCAAAGAACACATTAAAACAAATACACTAAAGCAAAACAAGTCATTATTTAGTCAGTCTAAGATATTATATTGCATTGTTTAATTTAATATTTCCTTACATTTGTATAGTTTGGAGAGAATATTCAGAGCCATCACATGCAGCCTTTGCTTTTTGCTTACAATAAAAATGAACACCTGGACTCAACATGTAAATGGTAAAGGCTCATTCAGCAAAGGGAATGTCAGAAATTAACTAAAAAGTGGGCAGGCCTTATGCATGGGTGGATTTTGTGGTCCATTTGTTTGTTACAAATTCAGGAGAGGTGGGAAACCCATTAGCACCTAGATCTCCTCTGCCTTGGAAGGCCAATGCCCAGAGTTACACAGTCAACACTAAGGTGGTGTTATCTGAACTCTGTAGCTCTTCAGTCCCATGCAGTCTTTCCATGTAAAGTTTCTCCTGATTTTTTTTTAAAGCCTATTATAGACAACTCAATAGTACTTACCCTTGTCATGTAGCACTTAAGGATATTGGGGCTCCAGGCTCGGATTCTCTGACTTAGAGCATTAAAGCCCATTTTGCCTGTCAGATCTTTGTGGTGGAGCACTCCTGCACTCCCATTCAGTGGCTACTGGTAGCTAGCCTGGCAGGACAAGTCATTCTCTATTTTCTGTAACACCTTCTGATCTATCAATTATGCTTCGGTTACAAAGGGAAATGTGCAAAATTGAAAACATTAAGAGACAGCTCTGTGGATCAGCTGAAATGCCTTTGCTCTTGGCAGGCTTTTCTCAGTTTCTGTTACTTAGTGTGAACCAGTTTGAGAACCTTTCCTGAGAAGAAGGGTAGATTGGACAGTGGACATAAGAGTTACAGATGAGCAGGAGGGGAACAAAGGTTAAGGGTTAGGGGGATTACTAAGACTTAAAATATAGAATGGGGTAGTAGCATGTAGTGAAAACAAATACAAGTCCCACAGTTCTAAGAATCCAACAGACTTTGCTGCATGGGCAGTGGAGAAAATACCTCGGCTCCAAGCACAATCATCTATTTTGTTAGGAATTTAAGGAATTATGTGCAGGCATTATTCTACAAACCACTAGGATTGATCCTAGGTGCTGGTAAGATAGGCCAAACTCAATTCTCTCTCTTTATTTCATAGAAATCAGGGGACTGACTTGGAACATTGGCTCCCTCAGCTTGTCCTGTTACTAGAATTTCTCACCAACAGATAATTGCTTTAGATTATTTTCAAAGTTGTACATATCTTTCTAGAGAAAGGAAATACACTGAACATTAATATATAGTATCATCACCAATTTATTTAACCTATCCTTTGCCCACCTTTGAGAGGTTGAAAATATAACAAGTACATGTTGATGGTTCCGAAAGCTGAACCATCTTTAATTAGACCCATTAATTGGAAAGGCCCCATGAGGACAGAAACTAGGTAACATTTTTAAGTACACATGTCTTTAATTGGAAAGAACTAAGCACTCCCAGAAATGTATTTACTTTAACTGTTGCCTTCTAGAAAGGCTGCTTTGTCTCATGTGGTCTAACTTTAGAAGCTCTAATGGTGTGGATGTTAAACCAAGAATGAGCAAGCAGGCACCCTGTGGAACAACAGAGCAGATATTTTTTGGCAGGTATTCCTTTCAATATTAGTAATATTTGTATCTGTAAAACTCCTTACAAATTTTGAAAACCTTTCACACACAAAATTTCATAAAACAACTTGGAAAACAAGAAAAAGCACAAAGATGACCATCAGCTGTGAGATCAAAATATGGAGATAACCAATGTTACCATTTTGGTGTTCAGGAGATAAATATTAATGATAAAATTGAGGCATTGAAACTTTGGGTGACTTAGTTGGGGTGGTGTGGCTGATGGGCATTTTTGAGCTCCATTGACTGATTTGATGTGGTGAGTTGGGGTTATCTGGTGAACAAGAATGATTCTTTCCTTCATACTTGCGTATTACTCTTTCTCCGTGTTTGGAATTTATTCTTTAGACATCTTGTGCTTCTTTAATCTCCCTTCTCCTCCTCCTCCAGCCCTACTGAGGATAAAATGGACTCCTGGGCCTTGTCTTTTCTTATGGTTACATGAACTAACCCGGATTAGCACAGTTTTCTGGAAATAATAGCTGCTGCCACAAATAGCCAATTAAGAAATTGCATCAATGATTTTACAATGGAAAAATTCACTCTCCTCACACTCTGCCATCCTTCCTTGTTCTCTTCTTCCACCTAGTTGGGCTCATCAAGCATGTGTATCATCACCATTCCTTGGCCTCACCTCCTTCCTCAACCGCAGTGGAAACACTTTAAAGACACCCTCCTCATTCTCTGATGCTTCCTCTCTCCTCCTGTGCTCAGCCCACACAAGACTCCAGCTCTGAATAGATGTAGCTCTGCTTTCTTAGTGTGACCTTCCTCTCCTCCAGGACTAACCACTTGACTTTTATTCCTGATCACATTCTTTCTTCCCTTGACCATTTTTGCCTTCAATTATCCCACTACGTTGCTAAATTCAGTAAGCCATTTTCAGTGCTTATCTTATTAGACTATTCTATAGCAATGGACACTGTTGTTCCTACTTAATTCTACTTAGAAAATAACTTCTTCCCTTATGGACAGATTGTCTGTGTTTATTATCTAAAATTTACACACTAGGAACAATAATTTTAAAATTCTCATAGCCAAGAAATTCAGACGAGATGGAGCACATTCAGCATGATATGATGGTAGACAGCCAGGAAATTCAAAGGAAACTATTATGGTCATAATTTTTCCGAGATTCTTCAATGTATATGATATGCTTTTGTATACCCACAGGCATGTACACTATTATCATTTAATACATTAAATATTTTACGTATGAGTAACTATTCTTCTATAGCATGATTTCAGTTAGATGCATAATATTCTGTTGTAGGAATGTGCTATGATTTACTTAACTAACTCCCTCCAGTTGAATATTCATGTTATTCTAATAAATCACTAAGATAAATAATGCTGTGGTTCATACTTTTACATGTAAAGTTTTGGGCATAGCTTTGATAATTACCACAGGATAAATTCCTACATATGAAATTGATAGGTCAAAGAGTATGTATTTATACTTTTTAGGCTCTGGATACACACCAATAAACCTATTTCCAGGAAGGTTGTAGAAATCTGTTCACACATTATTGATGCAGTAAAGCCTTCAGGTTAAAAGCATGAGCTTTGGAGTTCTTGTCCATCCCTGTCACTGATGTCAGCTTTTTCTTCTAGCACTAAATATTATGTTCCCCAAAGTTCAATTTTTAGTCTTTTTGTAGGACAAATTTTCTCTTGGTGGTTTTTCCCATGCAATTAACACAGAGAACTGATGACTCCAAGATCAATATCTCCAGCCCCTCTCACTTGTAACATGTGTCCATTGGAAGTTTGTGTTATTTCCCTCAAATTTCCTGTGTTCCCCACTTCAAGGAACTCTTCTACCTTTATGCAAACCAGAAACCTCAGTGTTATCCTCCATGGGGGTGGAAGAGTGTGTACTCCCACTTTCCCAGGATAAAAAACTCTTTTGGAGAACTGTATTGCTTTAAAAGTGATGGGTAAACAATATCCTCTTTTATTTAACTGGCAAACAGCCTAAAGTTTTTTTTCTCACCACCAGCTTCTAAATTATCTTTCTTACTGCATGTTTCTTTTCTTCTTGCTCATTGTGATCTGTCCCTTAGCTGCCCAGATTTTATAGGAGAGGTTAGACAGGGGCTACTGTTGTCCCAGAGTTGTCAGAGACAATTGTGCTTACTTCTCGATGCTGCCTCAGACCCAGTGGTCGGCACAATGCTATGTGACCCTCCCTCAGCAAAACAAAGCAGACCCAGCCATGCTAGTGCTGCTGTGGGTAGCCTAAGTCTGTAGATTATACCTCTGAGACCTCTCTAAAATTGGCTTTCTTCTCTTCCTGCTTACTGGTATTGCCTTAATTCAGATTTTATCCTTAGGGAGAGGAAGAAAACCAGTTTTTTTTTTTTTGGAAGATAGCTTTGATGGATGTGTTTGCCGTTGGCTGTGTTCCTTTGAGTCAGCCTCTCCCATCCAAGGCAGTTAAACTCTCTAAGTCTCATCCGATAAGAGAGGATGATAACAGTACCTGCTTCATGGGGTGGTTGTAAAAAGTATAAAATAATGCATTAAAAAATACTAAGCGGAGTGCCAGACACAGAGTGAACATCCAACAAATGTGAGCTTATCATCATCACTGTTGTCTTTGAAGACTCACTGTAAAGGGTCTCAAGCTGTTCCTGATTTCTCTAAACAGAGTCAGTTGTTGTCTTTCCAATAGTGTTCAAACTTCCTCTACTTGGACACTGATTTTATCTCAATATTGCTATCTTTCCTAGACTGTGAATACCTCAAGGGTAATGACTATGTGAATTCTTTCTTCTATCCTCAATACTAAGCAATGTGTCTGGTGTGTAGGAGGTGGTAAATAAATATTTTTTGGAAGAGTACACTGGATGAATGATTTATGCTTATGTTTTTGGTTTTGCATCTGGAATTGTCAAATATTAGCCGATATTATTCACTCTATTAACAAACTAAAAAAGGAAAAATCACAAAATCTAAAATTACATGATAAAATGTATAACAATTAAAGGATAAGATGATGTGATCATGTGGCAAGAAAATCCAAAACACTTTAAAGGTAAGACATTAAAGTTAATAATTGAATGTAGCAAGATTGATGGATACAAATTAAATATTAAAATGTCAATTATATTTTTGTGTACCAGTTACAAGCATTCAAAAATAAAATATTAACATTATTTACAATATCATTAACTTTTTAAACATCAAGATACATATATAACAAATTACATGTCAGAGCACTACATGGAAAAACTACCAAACTTTGCTAAGAGAAATTTTAAGAGCCTTAAATAAATTAAAGAATATTTATGGATTGAAAGACTCAGTTTTTTAAAGGTGTCAATTCTCCCCAAATTGGTAGATTCAAAAAGTACCAATAAAAATCCCAGGAATGTACATGTATGTGTATAAACTGCCAATTGATTCTAAAATTGATATGGAAATGCCAGAAGCCAAAAATAGTCAAGGCAACCTTGAAGAAGGACAATGTTGGAGGATTTGCACTACCAGATACTGAGCCTTATTATACAACTGTATTATTTAAGGCAGTATGGTATTGGCATAAGGAAAGATAACTAGATCAATGGAATAGAATAGAGAGTTCAGAAACAGATCCAAATAGATATGAACAGTTGATTAATGAAAACAATGGCACAGTAGAGTAATGGGGAGAGGTATTGCTTTTTCACTCAAAACAGTGCTGGATCAATTGAACATGCTTTTCAAAAAAAATTTTTTGACTCCTAGCTCATATTATACATGAAAATCATTTTAAGTTAGATTGTAAATTTAAATGTGGAGGTTAAAACAATAAGGATTCTAGGAAAAGAACAGAAGAATATCTTCATGAGGTTGGGATAAGGAAAGATTTCTTGAATAAGACCAAAAAATTACTAATCATAAATTTTAAAATTGAAATATTTGACTAAATTATATTAGGGACCTCTGAATCAAAAGACACCATTAACAGAGTGGAAAAACAAGTCATAGAATAAGAAAAGTATTTATAATACATATACCCGGCAAACGGCTCTACCCAGAATATAGAAGAAATTTTACAAGCCAGTTTTAGAAAATCAGACAACCCAACTGGAAAAAAGGCCAAACTTCTGAACAGGCACTTCATGAAAAAGAATAGAAGTAGATGAAGGTATATGAAAAGTTTCTCAACTTCATTAATCATAAGTAAGAAAATCATAAATTTATTGGCCAAATTTGGACACTTTAGGAATGAAAAGCGTATTATTAATAATTATGTCAGGAAAACAGACTTAAACCAGGATTTATGGTCACCCTAGTCATTAGAGATAATCAAATTTCTTTCACAAGCAGATACAACCACATATCTGTCAGAATTGTCAAGCTTTTAAAAAAACCCTGACAACATCAAACATTGGTGATGATGTAAATTAACTGGAACTCTCATACACTTCTGGTTAGAAGGTAAATTGGTACAAGTACTTTGCAAAACTTTAAAAATATGTCTATTGAAGCTGAACATGTGAATAACTCAGCAATTGTATTACAGGTATATGCCTATCCAAAATGCATATGTGCACTAAGTATGTACAAGAATTTTGATAATTGCATTATGTGTAATTGCTACAAACTGGAAGTAACCCAGTGTTTATCAAGCATAGAATGAATTAACAGTATTATATTCATATAGTGGGATATGATGCTACTATGAAAATGACCAAAATGAATGCATCTCAAAAACATAATATGCAAAAGAAGCCAGACACAGAAGAACACACATTCAGTGATTCCATTTATATAAAGTTAAGAGTGAGCAAACTGATGTATGGTGTTAGAATGCCATATAGTGGTTCTCTTTTGGGAAGAGGGAAGGGGCATGGAGGTGGCTTCTGGGGTAGTGATAATATTCTATTTCTTGATCCTGATGTAGTTGCATAGGTCTATTCATTTTGTAAAAAATCCATTAAGTTGTATACTTACAATTTTTGGGTCTTTCTACATGCATGTTAATCATCAAAAAACATTGAAAAATAGAAACTAACATATTGGCACAATGAATAGAAGGTACCTGGAAAATTAACATATCAAAGAGAAATGTCAAAAAGAAAGACATCCAAATATAAAATTTAGGTGTGTAAATTAACTTTTAGTTTCAAGTGTTTAAAATATGTCACTCGACCTTGCCTGCGCCCGCCCGGAGCCAGCGGTTCTCCAACCATCCAGCACCCAGCGACACGCGCCGCGGACCGACGGAGGGGACATGGGCAGAGCAATGGTGGCCAGGCTCGGGCTGGGGCTGTTGCTGCTGGCACTGCTCCTACCCACGCAGATTTATTCCAATCAAACAGCTGTTGTAACAGTTTCAAGTAACACCTCCCAGAGTATTTCGGCTGCCCCAAGTCCAGCTAATGCCACCACCAAGGCGGCTGGTGGCGCCCTGCAGTCAACAGCCAGTCTCTTCGTGGTCTCACTCTCTCTTCTACATCTCTACTGTTAAGAGACTCAGGCCAAGAAACATCTGTACTTCCCCATCTTCTAAACCCAATCCAGATGGCGTCTGGAAGTCCAATGTGGCAAGGAAAATCAGGTCTTCGTTGAATCTACTAATTCCACACCATTTATTGACAGAAAATGTTGAGAATCCCAAATTCGATTGGTTTAAAGAACATGTGAGAGGTTTGACTAGATGATGGATGCCAATATTAAATCTGCTGGAGTTTCATGTACAAGAGGAAGGAAAGGAAACATCCAAAATAGTTAAGACATGATTTCCTTGAATGTGGCTTAAGAAATATGGACACCTCCTTGAAAATAAGAATAGAAATAAAGGATGTGATTGTGGAATGGAGATTCAGTTTTCATTTGGTTCATTAATTCTATAAGGCCATAAAACAGGTAATACAGAAAACTTCCATGATTCTATTTATGTGTCCATTAGAAGGAACTTCCAGGTGTTACCGTAATTCCTCAATGTATTGTTTCGACAGCACTAATTTAATGCCGATATACTCTAGATGAAGTTTTACATTGTTAAGCTATCACTGTTATCTTGGGAACTGAACTCACTTTCCTCTTGAGGCTTTGGATTTGACATTGCATTTGACCTTTTATGTAGTAATTGACATGTGCCAGGACAGTGATGAATTAGAATCTACCCCCAGGTCCAAGCATTCTGAGTAACTCTTTATTATCCATATAGAGTCAAATGGTAGGCATTTCCTGTCACCTGTTTCTATTCAACAAGAGCACTACATTCATTTAGGACTGATTTTAAAAGTAGAATTGCATTGATCGCAACTAATTTCAAAATACTTATTATCATTATTTTTCTGAGATGGAGTCTTGCTTTGTTGCCCAGGCTAGAAGAGTACAGTAGTATGATCTCAGCACAATGCAACTTCTGCCTCCCAGGCTCAAGCAATTCTCTTGCCTCAACCTCCCAAGTAGCTGAGATTATAAGCGCCCGCCACCAAGCCCGGCTAATTTTTGTATTTTAGTAGAGATGGGGTTTTACCATGTTTGCCAAGCTGGTCTCAAACTCCTGACCTCAGGTGATCCGCCTGCCTCAGCCTCCCAAATTGCTGGGATTACAGGTGTGAGCTATCATGCCTGGCTGTCAAAATGCTTTTTATTTCTGCATATGTTGAATACTTTCTACAATTAAAAAAAAAGATATTTTGAAGGTAAAATTACAAATCTTGGGGAAAAAAAAGGCAAAAATGTAAAAGAGCCAAAACTGTAAATCAAGTATTTGGGAAGTGAAGACTGGAAGCTAATTTGTGTTAAATTCACAAAAACTTTTATACTGTTGCTGTATATACTTTTTTTTTTAAAACAACTATGGATCAGAATAGCCACATTTGGAACACTTTTTGTTATCAATCAATACTTTTAGATAGTTAGAACCTGGTCCTAAGCCTAAAAGTGGGCTTGATTCTGCAGTAAATCTTTTACGACTGCCTCGACACACAGAAACCTTTTTGAAAATCGACACTCCCTGAAGTCTTTTGTTTGCATGGTCACACACTGATGCTTAGATGTTCCAGTAATCTAATATGGCCACAGTAGTCTTGATGACCAAAGTCATTTTTTTTTCCATCTTTAGAAGACTACATGGGAACAAACAGATCGAATGGATCTGAAGTTACTGTGTGTGTGAATGAACACTCTTTTGCTTCATTCCAGAATGCTGTACATCTATTTTGAATTGTATATTGTGTTTGTGTATTTATGCTTTGATTCATAGTAACTTCTTATGTTATGGAATTGATTTGCATTGAACACAAACTGTAAATAAAAAGAAAGAAATGGCTGAAAAAAAAATATGTCACTCTTACCTTCAACAAAGAATAGTTTAAAATGTCTTTTTATCTCAATATCCATGATCCAAAATCTTGATATCTTCTTGTTTTCTCCTATTGTATTGGAATAGTAGGTTGACCTTTCTCGCCGAAAATCAAGGTCATATTAACTCACTAAGACCCTTTCAGTCTTAGCAGTTTCTCTCTAACCATTCAAATATCGACCATTGTTTTTAATATTAAATGAGGGAGTTTGTTACTCAGTGTTTGATATTGATAATTATACCTCTGCATTTTAAATCTATCACTTCCTGATATCTTTTGGGGAACAGAAGGAAGATCTTCAAGCCTCTACATTTATCTTACCTTTTTTGTATATAGATTTGACAACATATGTAATAATTTAGTAACAGTAAAAATATACAGTGTTAAAAGTAAATGTAAATATGACAGCATTATAAGCACAAACATTTTTTACTAATAAGTGTGCTCGGTCAAAGATAAATATTGATCACTGGTTTAATTAAAATGCTTTAAATACTCAGAGAAGAAACAGTTGCTGGAATTCTTGTCTGCTAGTGATGTCTTGATCAAGACAGTTTCATGTCCAACTCTCTATGGCTACAGGGATTGGAGGAGGATTTTTTTTGGTTGATTCATATTTGGCTTGGGTTTTAATTTCTGTAGGATGTTCATTGTGATGAAGGAGGCAGGTGAGTGAGTTTATGCATTACAGAATTAGGTTACAATGTATAAAATAACTTTTTAAAAGTTATTTTTGAATATCTGTTATAAAGAATGGTAAAATGTAAATCACAAATGAATAGTTAATGTTCAATTTGAATTAACTTCTTTCTTGTTTTCTAGGCGGACCAGATATCTGGTTTTCACATAAGATCTGTTCTCTGTGTCCCTATTTGGAATAGCAACCACCAAATAATTGGTAAGAAATTACCTAAATAATTAAACTTCTTGAATAAAGAAACAGAAATTTGCTTTAAAATACTCCCATATCTTTTTTGTGTGTTCCCTCTTTGTACACCCAGGACTCATCAAACTATGTCTCACACTCTTGTATAATCTCATAAGTGCAGATTCCTAAAGAATCAGCATTAACCACAACTTGAACAAATAATTATTAAGTTGAAAGAACCAATAAATTTTAAAGTTGAATAAAATCTGAGTTATCAACCAATAGAACTCTTTACCTCACCTTGTGGAAATAGCGGCAGAGAGAGAGAGGATACAAAAATTAAAGAGAGAGAGAGAAAAATGACTTCAAGAAAACCACAAAGTTAGTAGAAGGTCAAGATTAAAACTCAGGCTTCTTAACTTCTAGTACAGACTTTCTTACTATGTCAATGTGTTTACATCTGTGCTTTTATACATGCTGTAAAGGCAAAGGAAGAAAGAACATTGTCTATTGGACATATACTGAACATGCATCTTTCTGCCTGGGCAGTTCTCAAATAGACCAGATTTTCCCATAATAAAGGAATCATGGGTGTAAAACAGCTTCCAGTTTTTACTTCCTCCATTCCCCTTTCCTTCTCCTCAAAAAACTCAACCAGGAAAGCATCAAAGCCAAGAAAGAAGCCCCAGCAAGGAGAATTCATGGTTGAAATAGAGAAGTCATGAAGGATGGAGTAATTAGTTGAAATTATTGAAACACAATAAAAATGTGACTTTTTTTCCTAAGAGACATAAGAACACTAATTCATCTGGTAACTAATGCATCTATTTGCCTCTCTCTACTTCCCCCTAAAATTGCCTGTTAAAGTCTAAAACACTGCTGCTTATTAAAGGATTTAGTATTCTGTGAGTATTGTCAAGATCTGCATTCTGAGATAACTTTTTTCATCAGCTTAATCTGCATAAAAATATTGGTACATTATTGAACATGAAGAATACTCTAAGATTTGGGATCTAAGCTTCTAGTACAAAGAATTAAACCACATCATATACAGAGTTTTAAATAAATTTATGTTTAAAGAGAAAGTTTATAAGAAACACCATGTGTTATCTGTTGATATTCCATGGCAATCTCACAGTCCTACATTTCAATCCTAATAGTAAACATCCATTATTACTTCAAAATTAGAACCATAGTTTGCCTGGTTACATGCTAATAGTTTTGTGTTTCATTTTATATATATACACACACACACACACACACATATATATATGTATGTATGTATATATCTTCTAGCATAGGATGACTTACCTCCCTAGTGGGAAGTTGGGTGTTTTTAAAAATACAAGCATATTTTAGAATTATAGCTGGGTTTTTTTTTTCTGTACTAAATGGGGGACAAAGGCTAATGGTTTTCAAGATAGTTGATTTTTCTTGTTAAACTTGTGTGTTTTGAAAGTCATGCCTTAAAACATCTGGTATAATGATAAAAGTGAACATTGGAAATAGTAACCACTCATAAATTAAATTTTTTATAATCACATGTACCTCATTGGTAGCAGGCAACAGAACTAACCTTGCTTTGAAGGTTAACTGTATTAATCAATTTTTATTGCTTGTAGTAATTCCTAACATTTCTTGAATGTTTACTCTGAGGGAAGCAATATGCTAAATGCTTTACGAACATTCTAACATTATCTCATTTAATCTTCGTGACCCTCTTAAATAGTTAACATTTTAATCTCCATTTTACAGATGAGGAAATTGAGTGCTAAAAAAGTTAGGTAATATCCCCAAGATCATACACCTGATGGTGCAGTTAAAATTTGAAGCCAGACCATCTAAGTCCAAAGCTTTTGTTCTTAATCACGATGCCATACTGCCCCCTCAAGCATTGTGCTTCAGAAAATGAAATATATATATATATATATATACACACACACACATATATATATATATTCAGTTGAAATATATATATATGTAACTGAATACACACACATATTCAGTTACATATATACTCGGTTGTATATATAATTGTGTGTATATATATATTCTCATATATATATACACACACATACATATGTATATATATGCTCATATATATACACACAAACAAACATATAAATATATGGGGGATATATTCGAGTTGCTGTAACTAGTCATCTAGAATCAGATTAAAGCCTTGGTAGAACTCCAAACTCTACTGAGATCTAGTCTAAATAAATCAGCCTTGAAGATAGACTGCACACCTCAGATTTATTCTCATGAAATTGGCAGGCACTTGAGAGACCAGAGTTTAAACTGAGTGCAGTTCCCTAAAGGAGGCACAGAGTTAACTGTGGCTTACTCTATTAGAGAAACACAATGTCCAGTACTAAAAATGACCACATAATTCACTCTTTTCCCACAGGAGTGGCTCAAGTGTTAAATAGACTTGATGGGAAACCTTTTGATGATGCAGATCAACGACTTTTTGAGGTAAAAAAATAAATGTAAAAACCAAGGTTTATACGGAGTCCTCAATAGTCCCCTGGTTGAAGCTTGCCCAAATTTGAAAAGACAAATAATTATTAATCAATTATTATTATACTTAAATGGAGGACAGAATTTACAGGAAGATTTAAGGAATGTATAAATGCTTAAGTGAGATTTGATCCTATTTTTTACGAATTGGATTATTTTGTAACCATCCATTATTTTTATCCTAATTTTATTACAGAATTTCCCTTTCTTTTCCCCAAAGTGTTATTGTCTTATTTTTGTCTTGCTTGTGTGTGTTCAGAGTCATGAAACCCTAAACCAGCTCTGCCAGGTGTACCGCCCTCACTTTTCTCTTGTTTATGCTCTTCCGTTCATTCACTCCAGGCTCTCTAGCTGAAGAGGTTAGCCTTGAATGGGCTTCCTCATAGGCTGTACCAGTAGCCAACATGAAAACTCATGATTATCTTTCTCTAGTCAAGAATACCTCATAGCTTCTTTATTAATGGTTCTGACTCAATCCTCCTTCCCCTTAACACTTACCTTATGGTTACATTAACTTACCTTTTTTCCAAAATATTGTATAGCCTAGCAACTAAAAGAGGTTGCTTTGGTTAAATAGAATGGATTTACTAAAATCAGTCCACAACCTAAATAAATTAAGAACCCATTTAGAGTCTGCGCTCAGAGAGCCACCTGCACCATGGAACACCCATGCCTCTGCAGGATTTCATGTGCATCCTGGACCTCGCCTCCTTCCTGTGCGTGCTGCGGATCTCCTCGCAGTCCTACTTCGAGCTCCATCTATGACATTAGGGGGAAAGAGTGCTGACTCTGCAAGGGGGATCTGATCAAGATCACCCAGGTTCGCCTCCAGTATGTGATCTATGAGAACCCGAAGATAACAATGGTGGTCAGGACGATCGACCTCAACTTCCAGGGCCACTTCGTCTCCCTCAAGACCTGTCAGAGCTATGAAACCCTGGAGGAGCTGGTCTTTGACACAGATCGGAGCTCCAAGCAGCAGCTGCCCATTTACATCATGTCGACCTGCAGGATTGTCACAGAGGGCAGGGTGGTGACTGATGACCAGGTCCTCATTTTTGAGGCTGTGGTGCGGCGCCGCCACACCTCCTGTGCCTGCTGTGTCCTGGTCATGAAGGATGAGCGGGTCATCCTGCACCTGCCCCTAAACCAGAGGGGGCCCTTCAGGATATTGGAACCCAGTCCTCCTCAAACTCTGCTCCAGGCCCTGCAGGAACCGAAGGACCAGCTCTTCACCTGCCCCACCCTGCCCTGGGACCACGTGACCCTGAGGCTCAAGTATGAGATCGAAGTATGAGATCGATCATGCACAGGTGCAGGACCGTCATCAAGATCCCCTCCAACCTGAAAGTTGACGTGGAGGATGTCACCGCCTTCTCCCAGCACATCCACTTCGACCAACCACTGCTGCTGAGTGAGATCCTGGCCCGGGAAGGCCCCTTCCCCCTGTCCGTGGAGATCCTGAAGGTTCCTGAAGGGTGCCACATCTTCCTCAGCCCATGGGTGCGCTCCTTGAAGAGAGGCCAGAGGCTTTGCATCTATGGCCTAGCCTCACCACCCTGGCGGGTCCTGGCCTCAAACAAGGGCTGCAGGGGAGCTCAGGTACTTCCTGGTGTCAGGGGTCTACCAGGGCAAGATATGGTGGTGGCCGAGGGAGTTCCCCACGGCCTATGACCTCCTGGGTGCATTCCAGCCAGGCCGGCCACTCCAGGTGGTGGCCACAAAGGACTGTGAGGGTGAGAGAGAGAAGAATCCTAAGTTCACATCACTGGCTGTGGGTGACAGACTGGAGGTACTGCGGCCTGGCCTGCCCCATGGGGCCCAGGGCAGTGTCATTGATGTCTTGGTTTGTCAGCGGCTGAGTGACAAGTATGAGGAGGCAGAGAGCCCAAAGAGGGTCCTGCTGCCCCTCCACTTCCCTGGCAGCTTGGTGGAGGAGTTGAGTCGCAGCCGGTGGTACAGCCTGGCGGATCTGATTGCCTAGTTCTCACTGCCTTTTGAGGTCAGGGTGATGGTCAAGGATCCCAGTTACCCCAGTGACCCTCTGACTGCTGTACTGGGTCTGCAGCTGGAGGAGAAGATCACAGAGCCCTTCTTGGTGGTCAGCCTGGACTCTGAGCCTGGGATGTGCTTCGGGATCCCTCCCCAGTGGCTGGACCTGACTGTCGTGGAGGCCGAGGTGCAGCCAGACCGGCCAGGGGGGTCTGTGCCCGTAGCCACAGTGGAGGAGCTGCCAGACGCCTTCTATTACACTCTTCAGAAGTTAGCAGCCTGTGAGATCCAAACCCCTCCACCAATGGCCCCTGAAAGTCAGGGCCTCAGCAGGCAGAGGAGACACAGCAGCGAGAAGGGAGGCGTCAAGTCTTCTCAAGTCTTAAGATTGCAGCAACCCTCTTTGCTACCCAAACCCAAGGCGAAGACCTTGCCAGAGTTCACCAAGGATAGCTCCAGTATGTACAGCAAGATTCCTGGCCACAAGAAGGGCCACAGGCCCACTAAGCCCCAAACACAGGATCTAGATGATGATGAGCATGATTATGAAGAAATGCTTGAGAGCTTTCAGAAAACCATCTAAGTTCTGGAGGAACCATGCATCCTAACTGCTGCTTCTCAGGGAATCTGATGCCAGCCAACCATTGCAAGCCTCTGAAAGACCTCGGGCAAAGCCTCATAGAAACTGAAGTGCACACAGGGAATGACTCTGTGGGAACTGATCTGATGGACGCTGCACCAGCTTCCTTCAGGTTCCAGATTCCTGCTACTTAGGGTGGGCTGGCTTGGATCTAACACCTCGCACATGACTCCCTCATTCTCAGAGCCTTGGGATGCAAAGCAGCTAGCGGGGTTCCTCAATCCTGCAACCCCAGCTGTCCCACTGATGGGTGCAGATGAGAATCAGAGGCCACCAACCTTGGTGATACCAGTGGCTCTCAGTAAAGAGGATTCCATCCTGATCACACTGCATGGGAGATTTTGTTAATGTTTGCTGCCCCCACTCTCACCCCCCAAGCTCTAAGCCCCGGGAGGCCTGGACTGTCTTCCTCATCTGTGTAGCACCTAGCCTGATAGATCCCCGTGTGGTAAACGGGGTTCATATGAATGTGGGGAACCTGGCTTCAAGAGCAGAATCTTAGGACCTTGGCCCACAAAAGCTGGTGGTGAAATGAGGGGAACCAATTTAAGAAGACCCTTATGGAGACCTGAGGCTGCAGAAAACTGGTGGGTTTCATCAGGTGGTGAAAGTCAGAGTTGTAAGTGACTATCCAAGATTATTTCATTTTTAAATCGTAGAATAAAAATGAGCTTCTACACACACAAAAAAAGAACCCATTTAAACAGACTGTAAGTATGTTTTTAAACATATGAAGTAGTTTCACTACAATGACATTAAATTCATAATTTTTTCTCATGTGCAGTGTGAACTATATAGTTGTTATATAATAATAGTAATTAAGAATTTTAATATGCTTATTTCCCCCAAGGCCTACCGCTGTGTACAATAAGATTGTATTTCAGACCCATCCCTGGTGACTCCTCACTTTAATATTAGATTTTGCCAATGAGTTGCTGCAACATTTAATTAGCAGGTTTGCCCTTTCCTAGGCCTTTGTCATCTTTTGTGGACTTGGCATCAACAACACAATTATGTATGATCAAGTGAAGAAATCCTGGGCCAAGCAATCTGTGGCTCTTGATGTAAGTACAGTATTTTTGTCAGGTTTGTATGCTGCTAGCTCTAATTTATGAGGGAAACAATTTCCCTGGTTATGGGGCTCAAATAATTACATGTCTCAAATTTTAATTATCTATTTACTTGTCCTTAATCATTTTAGGTTGTGGTTTACATTTCATGAATGCTGGAAAAACGCAATGTTGCATATTATTTCAGGGGTTCACAGATACCCTGAAGCCTGTTCATATATGTCCTATATTTAGATACAGATTTTTATAATTATATTTATTAAATAGTGATAATCCAAAGATAATTCAGCAGGATTTAAAATTTATTTTAAACTTAGATTCGAAGATGTATAGATATTCTATAAAGTCACAAATTTTCTTATCATAGGAGAAAACTTCACTATGAGGATATATGACCTAGGTGGGGAAAGCTACTCCTGTCATTATCTGATTCCCTTTCTCCCTCTCCCCCAACACATGTCTCATCAAGAACATGGACCTGTTCCCATGTCTGCACATGTGTCCTCTCAGACCCATTAAGTTCCAAAAGAGCAGTTCTAATCTCCCCTGAATCTCAGATGCTTGTTTTGACCCAAGACTTATTTTTGTTTCTAGCTTCTGCTCTGTAGATTTTCTTTTTTCTTTTTTTGAGATGGAGTCTTGTTCTGTTGCTCAGGCTGGAGTGCAGTGGTATGATCTCAGCTCACTGCAATCCCTGTCTCCCGGGTTCAAACGATTCTCCTGCCTCAGCCTTCCAAGTAGCTGGGATTACAGGTGCCTACCACCATGCCCAGCTGATTTTTATATTTTTAGTAGAGATAGGGTTTCACTATGTTGGCCAGGCTGGTCTCGAACTTCTGACCTCAGGTTATCTGCCCGCGTTGGCCTCCCAAAGTGCTAGGATTATAGGTGTGAGCCACCATGCCCAGCCTGCTCTGTAGATTTCACCAAAGATTTTCTTTATATCTTTGAAATGCTTATTAAGTAGGCAAGATAAAATGTCAGTGCCAAGATAAAAGTATATAGAAGAGTATGATATGATACATAGGAAATCTTCAAAATATTCTGTGTGTTAAGCCAGATGTAAGAAGTAGGCAAATCGATGTTACGCACTACTCTGATTTAAGATGTAAGAGATATAAAATTATAGGTATCTATCTATATGCTTTTAATTTTCTGGCTAAATTATAAATTCTAGAAGCACAGGGATTTTTATTTGCAATGCCTAGCAGGGTGCTTAGCACAAAGAAGGGATTTATTGAATAATTTTTAAATGAAGGGTGGGAGGGAAAAAAGGAGGAAGGAAAGAATCAAGGTAAGGGATACTTTTTGTTCTTCTTCTGAGATAGCCCTGCTTTGTTTATATGTAATATTTTTTTACAGTAAGGACTAAAAACAGTATCTATAGGATAAATCAATAAATGGGTGAACTGTAAACAAGTGACCAACTGATAAGAATCATTAGTAGAGCATTAAGGTCTGTGTGCAGAACTATTTTCAAATCCTGGATCTGTCACCTGCCTCATTTGTGAGAATTAAATGAGATGAGGCATGTGAAGATGTTAATAAGCATTCAATAAAATCATAGAAATAGCACTATTATTATTTGTAGTAGTATATTTATTACTGAGAAATCAGCATGGATTGGGGGAAATAGCAAAGTACAGGAATTAAGAACAGCAAATGTTGAGTTATGCCTCCTTCACCATCATCAAATTCTGCTCTCCACAGTGTTGCTTCACCCATTGTTTTTTAGTACCTGTAGCTATAAAAAGAAAGGCACACCATACACTAGTTCCATCTAAATCCTACTTCATTATGTCACAGTATAATTAACACACAAAGAGGGAACATCTTACATATACTTATATTCTCTCTCCTCACCTACCTCTGGCACATCGTCATCCTCTTGAGAAGGAGCTAGAATAACTGGGTTGCAGCATGAATGGCCATTTACTCCTAGATGGGGAGATCCAGTAAAAGGCACCACTCTCACTGGCACTACTCCTGCTCCAATGAGCCACAGTTACCGTTATCTAGAAAACACTTATGTACCCTAGAATTTCTAGCCACAGTCTCCTTACCCATGAATTGGTCATTTCAGTTCATAGTGAACACTTCTTGTTTATGTAACTCAGATCTCTCTGTCCTTAGATGCAAAAATTATTACCAACTCTGCCAAATCTCCAGCCCAACTCTTAGCCTTGTGACAATCTTAAACTTTCAAGAAGTTGACTTACAGGTGATGACATGTATGTTCCACATGCTTTATTTTGTGCCAGTGTCAAAAGTGGCATTCCCAGTCAGAATTATGGTGTTACTGTCTGGCTCTCACCCCTTCCACTGTCAGCCAACTCCCACCCCACTGAGCACAAAATTCTTGATACTAGTGATCAGGTGGCGTCTACTGCACTCCCTGGCTTAGGAATCTACATGCAAGAGTATCTGGAAGGATTTCTTATCCTGAGGACTTTATAAAGACAAAAAAAAATCATTTTTTGAGAACTACTAAACCCAAATTCAGGTATGAGATATACATATATTATAATATACATTAACTTCTAAATAAAAAAAAATTTAAATTTATGTATTTATAAATATTATACATGAATATGTGTAAGTGTAATATTTTTGTAAATATTTATATTAAAAGTATGTATTTATAACCTGCTTAGTCCCATAAAAGATTTGAGCTACTTTATAAGACTATAAATGATCCAGCAAAATTTTTTTAAAAGTAAAATGGTAATAACAGAGCTGAGAGAGAGAGAAAGCCAGGAGGAACAGAACGAAATGCGATGTTACCCTCTATCATTCCTATTTCTTCTTTCCGAGATTCTGGGCTAGCCCTTTCCCCTTTTCCACTGTGGCTAAGGAAAGATTCTTCACTCAGGTGTGGCCAGGTTCCTGTTCTCCTTGTGTTGTTTCATTTTTCCTTATTCTCTTCCATTTGTGTCCTGCTTGACCTTGACCCCAAAACAGCTGTGTCTAAATGTAGCTCTTTCCATCCCATAACCTTATTGCAATGTCTTTTTTTTTTCAGTTAGCAACAAGAGTGGAGGGAAATAATCCATTCCACAGTACCCAGTAACAAAAACCACACTAGAACCCTTTCCTTCCTTAGAAAGGGAGCACACATATTTCATGGCCTAGAGAGTTAATGGAAATACATGTCTTGCTGTGTGTTCATGAGACTCAAGAGACAGAACCACACTGTTCTCTTCTGTCTTTTAAAAATCCTATTCCCAAAGCATTTTTAACAAAAATACTTTCGTTTGTGGTACACCCTCTGAAAGTAATATTCTCCACATAAATTATCTGGAAAGACTAATAATCCCCACAAATGGGGCAGAGTATAGTCTCTAAAACACTCGGAGCTCACTAGAAGTACACTTAAAAAAAAAAGATAGGGCTTTAACTTTGTTTTTTTCTCCCAAACAGCCATTGATTTCCATATATTTATTTAATACTGGGTACTTTTCCTAATGATTTTGTTACCAGGAGGTGCAGGAATCCTCAGTTCTTGCCTTGCTTGGGAGAAGAATTCAGCCAAGAGGCCAATTAGTAATGCAAGCAAAAGACTTATTGAAAGCAAATAAAGATTACAGAGTTGATTGAACTAAGGACACTCCAGGAGAGGAGCAGGCTGGTCTAGCTGGAGAAACAGGAGTAGTAGCAGCAAGGGTTGGGTAGAAGCAGAGACAGTGCACGCTGAAAGATGAGGCAGAGCAGGCTGTTCAAGAGGGAATAAGCCAGCTGCAGCCCTGGGAGTTCTGCATTGTGGTTATTATGGCACTGTTTCTTCAAGTTTCTGCTTCTGCCTCAAGTCTACGCCTTTGTCTTTGTCTAGTTCCCACTTCTGCCTTAAGTCCCCACCTTTTCCCCCCACCTAGTTTCTACCCCAAATTTGTGGAATTCTCCCCTATGGTTAGTTCACATGTATATACTGGCCAGTGTTGAATATGAATTCTACATAATGCCTGCATTACTCATTATCACCACCCGAGCAAGGTTGGAAAGTGGCTAAATCTGTACTTATTGCACCTGTGTATCTCTTAGGTGCAATAAGTGCAAAAATTTCTCCTTTTTCCCTCTTTCCCCTAATGTAGCTAGCTACATTCTGATGGGTTAATTGCAGCGTGAATGATTACTGGGAGTCTTAAGGGGTGTCTCTTTCTGCATAAGTATTTCTCTTCCTCTCTGCTCATAGCTAGGATGCATGTTTTGGGTGGTCTCTGGGGTATGAGATTTTTCCAAACCTCCCTTTTCTCAGGGGACTCCCCCTCCTGCTCATATCTAGATTATCTGCCTACTCAAACAATATGAAATATCACATTAAATCATATAAATTCTTATATATATGTTCAAGTATATTTCTTTACATGTTACTTTGTTCCATCGATCTACCTATTTCTACCAGAACTTCATTGCTTTAAGTACACTTTTAATGCAGATCTTGCTTTGTGTCAGTATCCCCTGCAGAAGGAGGTTGCTGACTTTATCCATGCAAAAGGCAGTGTAGGGAGAAGATTTAGTGTTGATTTTAGTATTTGCCTGGGCAATTAATTAGGCTTGAATCCCAATTCAGTAGCTATCGACCTTGGGCAAGCTAATTAATCTCTCAATCTCTTTCTTTTCATATGTTAAATGGGTATAAGAAGCCCGTTTACCCCATAAATATATACACCTACTATGTACCTACAAAAATTAAACATTAAAAAAAATTTACTCCTGTTTTAACAGTTACAAAAAAAACAATGCAGGGAAAGTGTTTAGAAAGAGTGTTTAGTTATAATTTGTTCTTAATAAAAATTAGTTGTTCTTACCAACCAGTGCACTTGCAGTCCTTAATCTTCATTGAGTTTTGTCTACTTAGCCCAAGATTTCCTGTAAGACTATTCTGATTGGGGAGCTATAATTTTTTCTTTTGCCTGTTTTATCAGGAAAATCATTTCCTGCTTAAAGTCAGAGCTGAAAACAGATTGCCTGTTTCCTAGTTCTTTGATAAAAGCACTGCAAGTGCAGCTGCTCCAGGGCACCACTGCCTGCTCAACGAAGGCCCATTGTCTGTAGGTTGTGTTACTATATATGCACCTGCAGAAAAGTCTAGGGCATAGAAATACAAAATTTACCATGTCAGAAACAGAACAGGTCTTGAAAAGCTAGACATCTCCAAGGACAAAGCTTCCCCAAAAGACTTGTCATGCAAGGCAGTCCCTTCCCCGTTGTCACATATTGGCAACTTCAACTCATTTCAGTCATAATCTGCACAAGGTGAGAAACAGAAATGTAAGCATACAAAACATTTTCTAATGTTCTGGCCTTTAAAAATTGGAGTGACTAATACATTATCCAGATTTTGTTTAACAATTGAATTATCAACTCAATTATTTTGATGACTGTTTTTAATTTCTTATAATTTAATTATACAATTCTATTGTTAAAATCCTTTGTCCTAAATATATAAAATTAATACTTTAAGGCTCTTAAAGAGCAGAAATGCTCTTAAAGCTGAATAATGGAACAAAGAGAGGAATTTACTATCATTTTAAATCACTTTAATTTTATTATTCTGATTTCCATTCTACATGAACAAGAGCTTCAGAAGAGCTATACTAGTGTATGCTCACATTTTCTGAGAGTAGAAATTCTTAGGTAAAAGGTGGAACCTTTTTCTAAAAGCCACAATACAGATAAAATACAATACAGATGTAGATGTAGATGTAGAAGAATATTACTTCCTCATTTTGAACATCAGGAATTGTCCTTTTGGGTGTCTTTCATAGTTACTGCAAATGAAGCCTTACCTAATACTGATGAGAAATTTTCCAGAAAATATAAGTCTGTGTGCTAAGGGACACTGCATACAGCTTTAGAATCAGAAGAGGGAGAAATGAGAGTCAAACAGAGAATGACAAAAAGACATATGCAATCAGGATCCAAGCCCCATTTATTCTTCCTCCCCAAAGCCTCTCCCATCTATTTCCATGTTTCCAATCGTCAAAGCAACCATCCTACTTAAGGGCTCCATTACCTCTGCACTCGGCAATTGCAATAGCCTTCTACTTGTTCTTCCTAAAACATATTTTAGATTTCATCACTCACCCAATCATAGACCTTAAATTAATCCCCCATTACCTTTTAAAGTACAAATGTCCTGGCCTTTGAGGCCCTCAGAAATCTCATAACAAACTACTTTCCTACCCCTGGTTCTCATTTCTCTTCTCAGAAATATGCTACTTACAAACCCAGTGACTTCATAGTCTGAAGATCAGCTACCTATTTCTCTGCCATCTCCACTCTCCTTCACTTTTGTCTTCCTCTGTTCCAATTATGCCATATCCACTCAAAATTTTCCCGTCATTCAAAGCACAATGTAAATGTAATCCCCCTCTATAAACCACCCAATCCCAAAGTTTTTTTGTTCCTCTGTTTGCCCCATATTGTTGTTAATTACGAGTCTGTATGTTTACCTCTGATAAAACATATGTGCCTTGAAGTGTGTGATCATGTCGTATCGAGCTTTTATTCCTTTCAGTATTCTATATACAATTGGTATTCAATAAAAATATATTGAATAAATGAATGTATCCCACCACAAATAATTATTTTTTCTGCCATGGCAACATTCTGGAATGGAAAAGCTTGGGCTATGTTGGGAGAACTACTTAGTGGCAGTCTTGCTGACCACAGACTGGCATAACATCACCTCTGTATTCCCTTCCTCCTTCATAAGCTATGGGTACAGATACAGAGTTGCTTTCATTTGGGGAAGATGTTAGATCTCTTCCTAGATACCGTCTTCCATGGGATATATCCTTAGATGAGGATGAAGAAGCCAATCTAACTTCCTGAAGGTGAGGGAGAAGGAGAGAAGTGGAAGCAGTGATTCTTTCATCAGGAATCTTCTAAGCTCTGAGGAGAGATTTTCTCTCATTGGGTGAAAGAGTTAGACTCAAAGGCTACAAGTAGAATGCCACTTCATTCTTTCTCACTCCTCTTCCTTTAAACTTACTCTGTGGAATCAATCATCCCCACTCCTGGTATAAACTCCCTAGTACGTTTCCACCACTTTTTTAGCACACACAGGTGTTAAATTGTCTCTGAGCTTCTTCTCTTCCCCTCATTTAGAAACATAGTCGGGAGAGAGTCATAGTCATAGCTTCTTTACTCCTCCTCACTTCATCTCATCTCCCAGCTCAGATACAGGGCTCAAGAGGCAGCTAGGATGAAAGGGCGAAGTCTTATGATTTCCTAACCTGATTTCAGGGCCATCTGTGTCAGATACCAACATTTTCTTTTTGTAATGAGCCGCTTTCATAAATTCTTCAGAGAACTGCCTGGCTGGGAATCTCCTGTTAGCAATTACTTGTGGTTTTGTGTCTCCTGACTGGTAGCTTATAATCCATTCTCATTCCTGGCTTCCAGTGGCCCATCCTGACCCTCCCTCTGTGAAGGTCAGCTCACTTCTCTAGGCAGTCCTCTTGGTGAAGGTTATTTTTTGTTGTTGTTGTTTTTAATAGTGGTAAAATAAACACATGAAATTTATCATTTTAACCATTTTTTAGTGTATAGTACTAAGTACATTCACATTTTTGTGCAACCATCACCACTATCCATCTACAGAACTTTTTCATCTTCCCAAATTGAAACTCTGTACCCATGAGACACTAAATCCCTGTTCCCCTCTCCTCAGCCTGTGGCAACCACCATTCTACTTTTGTCTGTGAATTTGACTGCTGTAGCTGCCTCATATAAATGGATTCATGCAATATTTGTCCTTTTGTGACTGGCTTATTTCCCTTGGCATGTATTCCAGGTTCATTAATGTTGTAACATGTGTAAGAATTTCCCTAATTTTTAAGGCTGAATAATATTCCATTGTAAGTATATACCACATTTTGTTTTTCCATTCATACATTAGTTGATAGTTGGGTTGATTCCATGGGCTGATTATTTTTCATGGGTGTTTTGGGTCAGGGGAAAACTCACTCAATTTAATGAGTCTTTGCTTATTAAATTGCACAACACGGGTCCCCTCAATGTAGTACTCTCTTCCTCTGTCCACTAACCTTTAGAATTTTTAGGCATGAGTCAGCTACCAGTGTCTGCTACCACGTCACATCCTGGGGAAATACATAATAGGTTCTCCAAGTAGTTCTGTAGAAGGAAGCTTTAAGAAACCCTAGCTAAGAAATCTTCCATATAAGGCTTGCTCATAAACTGTTACCCTTTTCTTACACAATTCAGAGATGAACAATGAGCAGCTCATCTTGGAGGCGGCAGAGCTAGTTTGGGGCATTTTCTTTCCAAGTCCTGCACAGATAACCTAAATGGCTTAGCACCTACCTTTAGAATGTAGGACCTGCTGTTCTAAGTTATAAATTCAGAAAGAGTTCCACTTAAACATCCTTTTATCTACCAAAATAATTTTTTCAGATCAAGTTACTGTCAGACAATGATCTAATGATTGTCCAGATGATAAATATCTACTCATGTTAATTTACAGGTACAGGGAATACCAAGCTGACAATTAGAAAGCCAAACGTAGCACACCAATAGATATAGAATTGTTCTTATTTGTAAATTCTTCTTTACTGAAAACATGTTAGATTACATAACATACACATTTCTTTCACCATTGCCTACAAATTAGAGCCTTCAAGATTCTCCACTATTGACATCAATCTCTCACTCCATCCCTCCATGAAAAAACCTAGATTTATTTGCATTTCTCAAATATGTCTTTAAATTTTCATTCTGAAACTTTTCTCCATTTCCTTAAACTATTTTCTAATAAACCTCAAATTTCACCTCTTTCATTAGTGTTTTCTCACCTACCCCAATAGATGTGATTGTTTCTTACTTTTAATCTCTTTATAAAAGGGCTATTGTCACATTAAAACTCTGTTGTTTTAGTTACTCTTCATATATAAATATTTTACAAAGACTAGTAAAAATAGTAGCAATCATTTAGATATTTGGTATGAGGATAAAGATTAGTCAGATAGTGTTCTGAGGATTCTCGTATATTCAGTATAACCCATATGCAATATTGTTAATTAATTTGTTTATTTTACTTTTGGTGCATACTATATCTGGCATTTCTCCCCATGTAATCCCTCCCCACCCCCTCCGCCCCCATCCCCCCATTGTCTCTCCCCTACCCCCCCCTACTGTCCCCTATGTGTGATGTTCCTCTCCCCTGAGTCCACGTGTTCTCGTTGTTCAATACTCACCTATGAGTGAGAACATACGGTGCTTGGCTTTCTGTTCTTGGGTCAGTTTGCTGAAAATGATGGTTTCCAGATTCATCCAAGTCCCTACAAAGGACACGAACTCATCGTTTTTTATGGCTGCGTAGTATTCCATGGTGTATATGTACCACATTTTCTTTGTCCAGTTACACTAAAATTAACTCCAGATGGATCAAAGATTTAAACATAAAACCTAACACCATAAAAACACTAGAAGAAAATGTAGGCAGAACCATCCAGGACATAGGCATAGGCAAGGACTTCATGACTAAAACACCAAAAGCAATGGCAATAAAAGCCAGAATAGACAAATGGGATCTAATTAAACTCCAGAGCTTCTATACAGCAAAAGAAACCATAATTAGAGTGAATTGGCAACCAACAGAATGGGAAAAAATTTTTGCAATCTACCCGTCTGACAAAGGGCTAATATCCAGAATCTACAAAGAACTAAAACAGATACACAAGAAAAAAAAAACACTTGGTACCTTTTTAAGGTTTCATTTCTCTGCAGAAACTTACCAACTGTTAATTATGTCTACCTTTTGTTCTATAAATATTTCTATATATTCTAAAATTTCTTCTATATGTTTTTAACATATCATTCTTTATTATTGTGATTTTGGATTCCTGGTCTTCAATTCTAACATCAAGGGCATCTGTAAGTCTGCCTGTATTGATTGTTTCTCCTCTTGATTATAGGTCTCATTTTTCTGCCTCTTTGCGTGTATTCATAAGTATTTATTGCATACTAAACATCTTGTATAGAAGGACAAAAGCAAATAATATTTGTACTAGTTTTGTTTAAACTGAAAATTTTTTGTTTTGTTCTATTTCTTATAGAGAGAATATGTGATTTTTAAAAAATATCAGACAGCTAGAATGAGAGGCTGATCATAAAAAGTTGATCATCTGCAATGCTTTAGCTGGGATTGGCGGAAGCTTTTTTTATTAGTTTCAATTTATTTCTGCTTTCAGCAGAGATTATGAAGATTTCCCTTTGCCCTTCAACCCAATCCCAACTACCCATGCTGCATTGAGTGACTGGTCACAGTCAGGATTTGAACTGGGAGGGTTTTGAATCACAGCTATAGTTCATTTTGGTTCTCTTTGGCATCAAGTCCAGCAGGGCCTTGAACCTGACTTGTGTGCAAGAATGTAAGATTTCAGTTTTCTGGCCCTGCACTCATCATCAATTTCACAGCAAAATTCTTGTGGCAGACAATATTCAAGCCAAGGGATTTACTTTTGCATTTGTGGCTCTTGCAGATACCAATCAGTTTGCCAACCCACACTAACATTTGAAAAATTGCTACTTTTTCTCCTTTTAGGAGTTGCTTTCTGATTGCAGGTTCTTCTCTCCACTATGTAAACAATTGGTCCCAGGTATGAAAGTGGTCACTGCTCTTTATTGGTCTATAAAAAGCTTCTCTTGACTGGAATTTTATTTGTTTAGGCTTCCCTTTGTCCCCCACTCACTCTTTGACAGCTTTAAAATCAAGTATGATTTTTACTTTATCTTTTTTTTTCTTGTTGTTATGAAGTCAGTGATAATATTTTGAGGTCTTCTTTACCTATCTGTAAGTTGAAACCACTGGCCAGTCCTTTCCATTTTCCACTGCTCATCTGGATGTATCAGATATTAGCATTTTTGGTAATTTCATGATATTTTGTCAGGGAGGGAGTTAAACATATTTTTAGTTTATCATCAATCTCTCTTCTTGAATGGTTAATATTTCTTGTTTTATACATTTTTTATTTCATATATTTGCAGAAATAGGTTCAAGACCATGAGGTGTTTCTTTTATAAATTTAAAATTACTCTTTTATTTGGTTGATTTGACCTTGGAATGTACTTAGTTTGAAATTAGTGTTGTCATCTTCACTTTCTCTTTTATTTTACTTCTTTTCTAGAATACATTCATTCAATGAGTATTTCCTATTTCTAAGCATTGTGCTCGGCACTGGAAATAAGGCAGTAAGCAAAGCAGACTTGTTTCTGCCTTAAAGAGCTTAGACTGTGGAGGCAGACCAAAAAAATCATGCAAACCAGAATATAGTAACAGTTGGGATAAATTCTATAAGGAGAAAATACAGGATGCCATAAGAGCATTTGAGAGGGGGACATAGCTTCTACTGAGGTTTTAGGTAAATCCTCTTAAAGATATATATTTAAAGTGATAATTCCCCACTCATCTTTTTATTTTATTTTTTACTTCTGGGTCATTTTGTTTAGGCATATTTTTTGTAAACTACATACATCTAAATATTTTTTTTATTTTTTAAATTAAAAATATATTTAGGGAGTACAAGTACAGATTTCTTACATGGATATATTATGTAGTGGTGAGTCAGCTTTTAGTGTACCCATCACCCTAATAGTGAACATTGTATCTAATAGGTAATTTTCCAGTCCTCACCCTCTCCCAACCTCTTACCTTTTGTAGCCTCCCATGTCTATTAATCTACACTGTATGTCCATGTGTACCCATTCTTTAGCTCCAACTTATAAGTGAGAACACACAGTATTTGCCTTTTCTGTTTCTGAATTATTTCAGTTAGGACAATGACCTCCAGTTCCATCTATGTTACTGCAAAAGACATAATTTCATTCCTTTTTTATGGCTGAATAGTATTCAATTATATGGCGATATATATATATCTCTCACATTTTCTTTAACCAGTCCAACACTGATAGACATTGAGGTTGATTCTATATCTTTGATATTGTGAATAGTGCTGTGATAAACATATGGGTGCAGGTATCTTTATGATATAATTATTTATTTCTCTTTGGGTATATATCCAGTAGTAGGATTGCTGGATTGAATGGTAGTTTTATTTTTAGTTCTTTGAGAAATTTTCATACTGTTTTCCATAAAAATTTACCAATTCTCATTAACAGTTTATAAGTATTGCATTTTTTCTGCCTCCTTGCCAATATCTATTGTTTTTTGACTTTTTAATAATAGCTATTCTAACTGGTGTAAAATGGTATCTCATTGTGGTTTTAATTTGAATTTCTCTGATGATTACTGATGTTGAGCATTTTTTTCATGTATTTGTTGCACACTTACATGTCCTTTGCCTACTTTTTAATGAGGTTATTTGTTTTTGTTATTGAATTCTTTGAGTTCCTTATGGATTCTGCATGTTAGCCTTTTGTCAGATGCATAATTTGACATTTTTTCCCCGCATTCTTTGGATTGTTTGTTTACCTTGTTGATTGTTTCTTTTGCTGTACAGAAACTTTTTAGCTTAAGTCCCACTTGCTGTTTTTGTTTTTGTTCCTTTGCTTTTGAGGGCTTGGTTATAAATTCTTTGCCTAGCCCAGTGTCCAGAAGAGTTTTGCTAGGCGTTGTTCTAAGATTTTTATAGTTTGAGGTCTTATATTTAGGTCTTTAATCAATCTTGAGTTAATTTTTATCTTTTGTGAGAAGTATGTGTCCCATTTCATTCTTCTGCATTTGGCTGTCCTTGTCTTGTTCCCGTTCTTAGAGGGAATGCTTTCAACTTTTCTCCATAAAGTATGATGTTGGCTGTGAATTTGTTGTGTATGGCTTTTATTATGTTGAGGTATGTTCCGCTACGTCTGATTTGTTGAGGATTTTTATTATGAAGGGATGCTGAATTTTAGTGAATGCTTTTTCTGCATGTATTGAGACTATCTTATGGTTTGTGTTTTTTATCACACTTGTTGATTTGCATATGTTGAACCATTCTCATATCCCTGAGATAAATCCCACCTGATCATGGTATATTATCTTTCTGATGTGCTCTTCGATTTGATTTGCTAGTATTTTGTTGAAGATTTTTGTGTCTATGTTCATCAGGGATATTGGTCTGTAATTTTGTTTTTCTTGTTGTGTCCTTGTCTGGCTTTGGTATCAGGGTGATACTGGCCTTGTAGAAAATGTTAGGGAGAATCCCCTCTTCGATTTTTTGGAAGAGTTTCAGGAGGATTGGTGTTAGTTCTTTGTATGTTTGGTAGAATTCAGCTGTGAATCCATCTGCTCCTGGTCTCTCTTTTGTTGTTGTTGTTGTTGTTGTTGGGAGATTTCCTTTTTGTAACTAATACAATCTCACTGCTCTGAATTTAATTTTTAATCTAATCTGAGACTCTGCTTTTAATGAGGGCTTTGGTTTTACATCTATTATTTTATCTTATGCTAGCTGAGCTTTTACTTTCTTATGCTTTGCTTTTTCTGAATTTTACTATATGGACTATATTTTGCTTGGTTTCTTTACTCCTTACATGAACTGAAAATTATTTATTCTCATTTTTTCACAACAGCATTCTTTAATCAATATTTCTCTAGTTAATAAAGACAAAAATGAGCCATTATCTTTTAATTTCTCACTCTATTAAAAAGAATTGGAGTATGTACTTTCCCTATAGTTTACTAGCTTTTGTTCATGTATTGTAGATTTTTAGTTACATTATCTTAGCAAATTTTTTAATTTATACAAGTGCTTTTTTTTATATGAATATATGTATTCATAACATTTGGTTAGGCATAATCTTTTTGTTTTGATAATCTAATCTTGCATATCAAAATGCCCCAAAATGTATTAGCTTAAAACAACAATTTTGTTATTTCTCTATAGGAAAAATTGTCTTGATATATTATCACCCGAGAAAGTTCCCTTGTGCTTTGTCCCCAGGATACCACCTATACCCCTCCACACAACCACTGTTCTGATTTTTTTCACCATAGATTAGTTTCACCAGTTCTAGAATTTCATGTAAATTCAATTATACTGTATGTACTCTTTTAGGTAAGGCTTCTTTCAGCCACCATAATGCATTTGATGTTTGTCCAGGTTAGGTATATAATGTTGATCTTTTTAATTGCTGAGTAACATTTTATTATATGATTATACTACAGTTTATTCATTCTCTTCTTGATCAATACTTTGGCTATTTCCAGTTTGGGACTATATGAATAAAGCTTCTATGAACATTTTTGTATAAGTATTTTTGTGAACATATGCTATGATTTCTCTTGGGCTAATACCTGGTATTACTTGATCAAGAGGTCAATATATGTTTAGTTTTATAAGAACTTTTAGATATATATTTTTCCAAAATGGCTATACCATTGTACATTTCTATCAAGTAACTATGAAAGTTTTAACTGTTTCACAGTCTTAACAGTATTTAATACCATCATTGATTTTAACTGTAGTCATTCTGGTAAGTGTATAATATTCTATTGTGGCTTTAATTTTCATTTCCCTTATGACTGAAAATGTTATACTCTTTTTTTATGCTATTTACCATTTCGATATCTTCTTTTGTGAGCTGTCCAATTTTTTGCCCACTTTTAATAGAATTGCTTGTCTTTTTATTGTTGAGTGGAAGGAGTTCTTTATACATCCTGGATAATAGTCCCTGGTCAGATATATGTATTGTCAATATTTTCATCCAATTTGCAGCTTGCTTATTCATGTTTCATGGTGTCTTTTGATAAGAAGATGTTTTTAGCTTTGATGAAGTCTAATTTATCAGTTTTTAAATTTAAAGGTTTTGCTACTAGTGATCTAGGAAACCTTTGCCTACCCACAAATCAAGAATATATTGTACTGTTTTCTCCTCTAAAAGCTTTCTGGTTTTAGCTTTTACATATTGCTCTGTGATCCATCTTGATAGCCATTGGGGTTCATTTTTTAAATAAAATATTTATCACTTATTAAAAACTTCTTCGTTTCCATGGGATCACTTTGGCACCATTGTTTAAAAAATAAGTGTTGGCCCATTTCTGGTCTGTGTTCTTTTCCATTGATTTGTTGATTCTGAGCTCTTGCATTAAAAAAATCTTTAACTCCAGTGTGTATTTAAATTCTGCTATTATAATTTGAGTTCTCTTGAAACTCTTCCACGTGTTATCCATCTCTGTTGTTGTCTTTGTATTCATTCACTGAGTAAATATTTGTTGAGCTTCTACTTTGTGGTAGACACCATTCCTGGTACTGAGGACTCAGCAGTTAAAAATCAAACAATATTCATATTCTCATGAACCTTATAATCTAGTAAGACAGGCAGTAGACAAGCAAACAAATAAATTAGTAAGATAAATTGATTATACTGTATCATAAAGAAAATGAAGCAGAATGTTTTAATAAAAAGTGACTAAAAATATGGGGCTACTGTGGTTACATTCAGAAGTGACAACCCTGAGCAAGTGACAGTTGAACTATGTTAACTCATTCTTCTGTTTGTTTGTTTTGTAAATTTCATTCAAACCTATTTTGCCTGTTTTTCTGATCCAGTTTCAATGATGTTCTTTCTTCTTGTGTCTTATGAAGATACTAAGCATAAGATTTCTAAAATGTTGCATGCATGAACAATTATCAGATGTATCAAAACATTCTCTCTGGGTTTTTAGGGTGCTTCTCTCCTTTCTTGGACTGCAGTGTTTTCCAACAGGCAAGACTTTGGGGTTGTCCTTGAGCTCTCTCGTGGTCCACTTAAGTCCTGTTGAATCTCCTTGGTTAGATATACAAAAGGGGAGCAAACGTATGTATTAATATTTAGTTACTAGGCTGATTCTCAGCATCTAGCATGTAGGCACAGATCTAGTGTACTCCTGCTAAGCTGAAATGGAATATTCTATCCCCAATTAGGTCTCAGTGGATTCTGGATCCCTATGTATAGAGATATGTCTATGGGTCTGGTTCACCATTATGTCCCCAGTACCAGCAGCACACAGTAAGAAATATTTGTTGAGTGGAGCAAGTATAGCATAATACAAATAAAAATTATAATTAAAGTACAAGAATCTCAGTCCTCAGCATACACAGCTACTAGGGTTTTTGAATGAACTACAGTTAGGAGATTAAAAGGTTAGGCTTTAAAATTAGACTGTTAGAGGCTGGGCACAGTGGCTCACACCTGTAATTCCAGCACTTTGAGAGGTCAAGGTGGGAGAATTTCTTGAAGCCAGGAGTCTGAGACTAGCCTGGACAACATAGCAAGATCTCATCTCTACAAAAGGAAAAAAAAATTAGCCTGCATGCTGGCATGCACCTATAGTCCCAGCTTCTCAGGAGACTGAGGTGGCAGGATCCCTTGAGCCCTGGAGTTCAAGGCTGAACTGAGCTATGACTGTGCCATAGCCTGAGGGGCAAAGCAAACCCTGTCTCAAAATATATATATATAGACTGTTAGGATTATTCTTAAGTTTTTTACCTTTGTTCTGAGACTGTTAGGAGTCTAATTTCAGCTGTACTACTTTTTTACTTGTGCCTCTCAGGGCAAGTCAATTTATCTGTGCTTCATTTTTCTCATTTCCCAACCTTGTGGGATTGTTATGAGAATGAAATGAATTAACGCCAGTAAAATCTTTACCACTGTGCTCATATCATGTCAATAGTAGTAGTTACTTATAACATCCCCCACCCTCCGCCATCATATGGCACTTTATTTGCAGTGACTGTCTCCCACAAGATGAAAGAGAATACTTCAAAAACAGCTGCCATTCAGTAGAAGGTGAACTGGTTAATTTTCTGGTTAGTACAGATCCTGGGTCTCTGAGTGACAGCTCAGACAGTAGAGAAAGGAGCACTGCCCTCTGGAGACCGCTTCCAGAACAATGCCTTCCCATCTTTCAGGCCAAGGGAAACTGCTTTATTTTGGGGCAGGGAGGTGAAGCATGGTTAAGTCACTAATTATTTTTCTCAATTCAGCTACATCTGCCTTATACTTGGTGAAAATTCTTCTCAGATTCTAGTAGTAGGTTATCAATTTTAGTGACTGATGGTTTCTAGGTTTTTATTTAGGTATTTTATGGAAAGTGGCAGAACCTACATGGAGAATCAGCCATGGGGTATCATTTTTTAGAAATAAACTTTGTATTTTAGAACAGTTGAGATTTACAGAAAAATTGGGAAGTACAGAAGATAGTACAGAGGGTTCCGTTATACTTCATAGCCAGTTTCCTCTACTTTTTTTTTTTTTTTTTTTTTTTGAGACGGAGTCTTGCTCTGTCACCCAGGCTGGAGTGCAGTGGCGTGATCTCGGCTCAGTGCAACCTCTCACCTCCTGGGTTCAAGCGATTCTCTTGCCTCAGCCTCCCTGTAGCTGAGATTACAGGTGCCTGCCACCATACGTGGCTAATTTTTGTATTTTTTTTTAGTAGAGACGGGGTTTTGCCATATTGATCAGGCTGGTCTTGAACTCCTGACCTCAGGTGATCCACCTGCCTCGGCCTCCCAAAGTGCTGGGATTACAGGCGTGAGCCACTGTGGCTGGCCTGTTTCCTCTATTATTAACATTTAACATTAATATGGTACATTTGTCACAATTAATGAACCATATTGCTATATTATTATCAACAAAAGTCCATACTTGATTCATATTTCCTTAGTCTTAACCTAATATCCCCTTTTTGTATCAGGATCTCATTCAGGATACCCTATGACATTTATTCATCATGTCTCCTTAGGCCCTTCCTGGCTGTGATAGTTTTTCATGCTTTTCATTTTTGATGACCTTGACCATTTTGAGCAAACTGGTCAGGTATTTTGTAGAGTGTCCCTCTGTTAGAATTTGTTCAATGTTTTCCTCATAATTAAAACAAAATTATGGGAGAGAAAGACACAGAGGTGAAGTGCCATTTTAATAACATCATATCAAGGGTACATGCTATCAAAATGATTTCCCACAATTGATATTAACCTGGATCATCTGGCTGAAGTAGTACTTGACAGGGTTCCCCCACTGCACACTCTTTTTCCTCTTTCTACACTCTAGTCTTCAGAAGGAAGTCCCTATGCACAGCTCACACCTGAGTGGGGGAGTTGTGCTCTACTTCCTTGGAGAGGAATTATATACACATATTATTTAGAATCCTTTTGTATGGGTTATTTATCTCTTCTCTTTATTTATCTGTTTATTGTCTCAATATATTTATATACTCAGAATATATATACATGGATATTTGTTTTATACTTAGGGTGATATTCCACTACTATTTTCTTCATCAGATGTCATTTTATACCAGAATCCAGTAAGGTAGTTTTTTAACAGCAACAAAAAAGAACTTATGTATATGCACAAATGATGCTTCTCTGCAAATAGTCAACAGGGGAGTCTATGTACTCCTTCTAATATTTAAATATTTTTGAAACTATTTAATGGAAACCATGAGATTTGTAAGATAAATAATCATTAATGTTACGAATGGATCACCTACTATGTGCCAAGAACTCAATTTTCACCAAAACAGCATAGAGTAGGCTATGACTATGCAAATTTCATAAGCTGTAGTACAACCTCATGTGATTTCAGTCTAATAGAAGACAGAGACAAATGAAAGTGTGATTACTATAGAACATAATGAACTCCAGGAAAGAGGCAGATAAGTTAGGGGAAGCATAGAGGAGGGGCATCTTGTTCAAAGTCAGACATTACTGCTTTGCAGAAAAGGCAATTTCAGAGTGACACGTAACAGTGAGCTATACAATATATTTTTTTTAACAAAAGAAAGAGGTTCAATTGGACTTACAGTTCCACATGGCTGGGGAAGCCTCACAATCATGGCGGAAGGCAAGGAGGAGCAAGTCACATCTTACATGGATGGCGGCAGGCAAAGAGAGCTTGTGCAGGAAACTCCCTCTTATAATAACCATCAGATCTCATGAGACTTACTATCATAGGAACAGCAGGGGGAAAGACCTGCCCCCATGATTGAATTACTTCCAACTGGGTCCCTCCCTCAACATGTGAGAATTCAAGATGAGATCTGGGTGGGGACATGGCCAAACCACCCCGACCCCTCCCAAATCACATGTCCTCACATTTAAAAACCAATCATGCCTTCCCAACAGTCCCCCAAAGTCTTAACTCATTTCAGCATTAAGTCAAAAGTACACAGTCCAAAGTCTCATCCAAGACAATGCAAGTCCCTTCTACCTATGAGCCTGTAAAATCAAAAGCAAGTTAGTTACTTCCTAGATACAATGGAGGTGTAGGCCTTGGAAAAATACAGCCATTCCAAATGGGAGACATTGGCCAAAATAAAGGGGCCACAGGCCCCATGCAAGTCCAAAATCCAGCAGGTCAGTCAACTTTTAAAGCTCCAAAATGATCTCCTTTGACTCCATGTCTCACATCCTGGTCATGCTGATGCAAAAGTGGGCTCCAATGGTCTTGGGCAGCTCCACCCCTGTGGCTTTGCAGGATACAGTCTTCCTCCTGGCTGCTTGCATGGGCTGGTGTTGAGTGTCTGTGGCTTTTCCAGGTGCACAGTGCAAGCTGTCAGTGGATCTACCATTCTGGGGTTGGCCCTCTTCTCACAGCTCCACTAGGTGCTATACAATTTTTAAAGACAACTAGCAGGAATGTTCCAGGGAGAAGGAAAGTCATGGGTAGAAGCAGAGAGAACTGAAGTAGCATGCTGTTCAAGCACTTCAGTGCAGCTAGGGAAAAGGGCACACCAGAGGAGAGGCAGGGCCTGAGGCTGGAGACCTACCAGGGGCCAGATCACAAAGGATGCATGTGTTACACGAAGGAATTTGAACTTGATTCTAAAAGCAGTGGCAAATCATTGAAGAGTTTTCAGCAGGAGATGAACATAAGTTGCCATTTTAGAGAGATCATTCTGGCAGCTGTGAAGAGAAAATTTATCTTAGTATTTCATAATCATACTTTTTTAAAATGAAAAGTTGACCTTCTTTTTATTTTCTGTTAAATGATTTTTGGTGGTTTGCCAAAATCAAATCTGCTCTCAAATGGTTTGCCACCACTGTCACGGTCTAAGGAACGTACTTTGAGATCCTGGATAAGAGTTCCCCAACACTAAGCAGAACGTTTGGAGCAACTTAAAGCAGTCCCCATGGTAGCGTTAAGAAGTAACTGTTACTTGGACGCATTTGTTCTGGTTTGTTTAAATTTTTTCTTTCATTACCTTATATTCTTGTTATTTCTTCTGCTTTTGCTATGTTAGTTTGGTGCTTTTTAAAATGCTACATTTATTAAATGCTTATATGTCAGGCATTATGTGTTTTGCATATGTATTTCATTGAACCTTCACCAGAACAGCATGGAGTACACAGTATCATTCCCATTTGACAAGTGAACAAATTGAGGCCTGGAAAGGTTTAGAAACTTGCTGAGAGGGGCTTTGTGGCTTGCATTTCACAGCTAGAAGCAGAGCCAGGATTCAAGCTCAGATCTATCTGTTTCAAAGGGCCATGTTGTACAAATTGTGCTACAGGGCTCTTTTGAGGAATGTCCTATCAATTGCAGGAGGGTGTTCACCACTGGAGCCCTTGGCTGCCCTGTTGGAGGTGGGAAGAGAGCCAGCGTAAAGGGCCTGTTTACACCAGGGGGCATGCTTCTGGTTTATGAGAGTGTGATGACGGTAATTAAGGGTAAATAATGAAGACTTGCCCATTGATTTAAAAGCTCACACTGAGTAAAGCACCCTTGGAAATGTATTGTCCTCCTCCTCCTCTTTACATCACTGAAAATTACTAACGTGTCAGTACGGAAAGTGTTTCTTTCAACCCTAATGCTTTTGGTTTTACAGTACAGATCCTAGGAGTAATAGCCGGTGTCTCTGTTGGGCTCCGGCAGCTCACTTTTTTCTGAAGCAGGCGCTAAGTGTAAGTTAGTTGATTCAGGTCAGTTACTTCACAGTGTGAGAAAGAGAACAGCTTTCTGTAGTGGAACAGAAAGCCAGCTGGCTTCCCTTGTAGAACATTGGCTTATGAAAGCCGTGTTTATAGTCAGCCAAGTAAGAAACTGACATTCACTTTAGGTGCAATGTTCAGCATCTTTTTAGCACTCTCATAAAGGTACAGTACTGGGATGCTGCTTTCAAAAGGTGGCAAATCACACCCAAATCCAATCGGAAGGAACCAAGGCTACAAACCGTTGAGAAGACATTGGAGTTACTCACCTCCCCCTTCTCCCTAGCTCCCGCCCCACACTGTGATGGGTTTTTACAGTGTGAGCCCTGTATTCTGCACATTTCAAACTCGGTCAACCCCCCACACACAGCTGCATCCAGAGGAGCCCAAATCTCACGGAGAAGCCCCTGCAGGTTCTGGCAATGGGCTTGGGGCATTTGGGATTCCTGGGGGAATTTGAGATACCTGGAATTTAGTTTGGCTGATCCCAGGTAACTGGAATATAATCTGAATGACATGTTCCTAGAAATCCACAAACTTTTCTTTCCAGGATGGAAGAGGCACAGTAGAGCCCTTCAAAGCTTGGGGCCCAGGCCAGCTCTCACGAGTCAGTTGTCTGAGTGTCATGAAGATGCTAACCAGGCTCCAGCCCTGAGTGTCTCCATCCCAGCACCTGCCTTCATTATGGCCTTAAAAGTCACAGTCAGGTCTTTCCAAAAGGACTTACTGTAGCTAACGTCTTAAAGCAATAAAAAATATGTATATATGTATAAATATATGTGTGGGGTTTTTAAAGTGAAATAATTAATAGTAAGCTTTTTAATTATCTAAAATACCCAGGGGCAACTTGGGAGACTTTTGTTGCACATGGCCCTCCCTAACCACCTGAAAGTATTTGATGATGCAGAGTCTTAGGGAGGTGGGATCCACATGTCTCAACAAATAAAAATGATAAACACTGAGAGTGGTAGATACACCCAATTTCCCTGATTTGATCATTACACACTCTTTGCATGTAACAAACACATGTACCCCATAAATATGTAAATTATCATATATCAACAAAGGGTAAAACAAAACCTGCTTATTCCCTGCCCGGTGGAAGAGGAGAGGCCTAACTTTAGACACTCAAGAAGGCATTTCAGAAGGTTTTTGGCACCTAAAAACAAAGAGCATAAAAGCCCTCACCCCCTTCTCCATGCCCTAAATGTGTATATCACATATATTTATAAACTCTGTGGCAGTTAAGCCCAAACAGGTAATCAACACTTTCTAGCCAAAACACCTGCTCTTGGAATGGAGGCAAACAGCAGCCCACCAGGACATTGGCTCAGGTGTTGGGCCCAGAGTGGAGACTGGAGAAGCATTTACCTGTTTAGCCCCTTCCCTTTCCTGTCATCGAATGTCACCAGGTGATGAACGTAAAGAAGTTTTCAAACTCTCTATTTGTATACATCTATTTCCAAAAGTGCGTCCCACCCTAAAATACTTTTCCCATTGTCTGGAAACTCCAGATTTGGCCCCATCAGGCAGACCCATCACCAGACCTCACATTCAACTCCCTGTAAGTGATTAAATTCATCCTGTGGAATGAAATAAGAATAAAGGCTAAAATGCCATTTTAAAAACCAGACACTGATTAACAAACAGCAGATATTTGTTTGTGGGGTGTGTGTGGTGGGGAGGTAGGACTCATACCCAGATTGCCAAGGAATGAGATTGACCCAAAGAAAATGATCTATCTCATGTGAGTCTGTAGGGCTGACGGCAGCCCCTGAGCTTGACAGAGATGAAGGGAAGGCTGCTTTTATCCTTTTGAAAAGGAGGAAAATGGCTCCTTAATTTAGCAAGTGTACTGGGCCCAATTCAATGAGCCTGCCTCTGGGAAACTTTTTTTATCTCCAGCAAGTGCCTACACTTTTGTTTTGCAAAAGGCCAAATTATGATGGTTTCCAAAACTTCCGTGATGTAATGCCTGGCGCCTCTATGACCTCCTGTTATGATCCTTTCCTCACTCTGTCCCACTGGCCTCGCCTCTGCTTTTCCTTAAACAAGCTGGGCACATTCGTGCTATAGGACCTTGGCACTTGCACCCTACACCCTCTCCTCCTGATATTCACATGGCTTGTTCTCTCTACAACTTCAGGTTTTATTTGTACTATTCAGTGCCACCTTCCCAGACAGTCTTATTTAAATCTGCCATGCCCTTTTTCCTGCCTCCACCATGCCAATCTCCCTTCCCTGCCTTGTTTTTCTCCATAGCACTCATCATCACTTGACACACACTTTTACTTATTTCGCTCCACTGTCTCCACTCTAGATCATGAGCTCCACGCTGGCAGAGATTTTTGTCTCTTTTTTTGACTGGTGTATCCCTAGCACCTACGATAGTTACTAAAACATAGCTGATACTCAATAAATATTTGTTGACTGAGAAATCTTTAAAAGCACTGTGTTTCCCAATACTGCTGTCCATCCCTGCCCCAAATTCATAATGAAATTCACCATCTGCAGCTTCAGATGGACATGAACCAAAGTGGTCCAGTCCCTTCCCATCCATCTACTGACTAGATGCCGGAGCAGCTCAGTGCCTGATCCCTGTACTGCCGCAGTGTGAGTGGTGGAGTCTCAGGTACTCGCAAGCAGAGGGAAGCAGCCTTCCTTGTTTTGAGGTCCACTTTGCTTGTATGTGGCCTCACATGCCCTTCCCTCCCCATTTTTGGTAGGCTCTGGTGTGTGGCTCCCTCCTGCAGGGACTGGGACCCAGGACTGAGTGCTTCTGTGGTTCTGGTCCTTCCCTCCCTGAGTGGAGCTTTTTTATTTTCCTTTTTTTTTTTTTTTTAACATCTCTGTGCATTGTCTCCAGAGATCGGGATCTCCTGTCCACCATCCTGGTCCAGCCACTGTTATCCCTCCTGCATCCACTCTTGCCCACCTCCAATCCACAACCAGGGCCGTGTTCTGCATGTAATGTGAATCCATTTATGTAAGTTCAAGAACAGGCAAAACTGCATACTACACCAAGGGAATGAATGCTACAAAAGTCAGAATAGTGGTCACCTCTATGATGAGGTATAATTGAGAAGAAACACATTAGGGCCTTCCAACATCATAATGACTGGAAAATATATGAGACAATGTCAGCCTCTTGCCTGAAATCCTGGGTGGCTTCCCATGGACTCTAATAAAGTCCTTATCAGCCTGAAAGGCCCTTCAGGACTGGGCCTGTGCCCAGCTCTCCTTTTTCCCCTGCCCACTTACACGCCCTGACACCACACAAAGGTGACTGCTCCCCTCTGCCCAGTGCTCTTCGCCTACCCCTTGGCTGGCTGGTTCTTTATCATTTTCCAGGTCTCAGCTTAAATATTATGTCCTCAAAGAGGTCATCCCTAACCAACTTCCCTGCCACTCTTCCCCACCTCCTCCCATGGTTTCTTTCAGCATTTTGCTACTTGACTTTGTAGCAATTATTTCAGCTTGTATGTTTGCCTGTTTAGTGACTGCACAGTTCTGGGCACAAATTAAGTCCTCAATGGGTATGTCTTGATTGAATGAATGGTTCATTCATCAGTACACCCCGGACTGCGTTGATGTGATTCCCTGGTTTACTCTCATCTAATCTGATCTCCATGGCCACCAATCTTGGCCCAGACAAATTGGAAATTGCCTTTTTCATTTTTATTTCATCCATGGTGACCAGTCACTCCTGTGGCCCTAGTCAGTTTGACAGTAGCCCAAACTAGGCCTGGGCTCTCCTTACTCCTTTTACTTCAGAAGGAGCTCCCACAGAGCTGTGCTGTTTCAAACATAAAATGCTCCATGGTGTTCCTGCATATCCAATGCAAATAAGCAATGTATTTCTCTCTCAAATCATAATGATAACCCTTTTGATTATTCAAAAACCATGGGGGGAGAGGAATGGAAAATCAGTACATATAAATATTTAATAACATGCTACTCAGAAGTACTGTCTTAGGTGAAATCAGACTACTAAAAGTTCTAGTTATATAAATTATAGATTTGAAAACCATTTGGCACATATTATAGTTGTTTCAGAAACAGCAGTAACCAATCTAAGTTGCTCAATTATCCCCAAAGAATGCTATGTTCTTCTCTGTTCTTATTAACAAGAAAAGCAAGTAAGCAAGGAGTTCATTAGAGAAGCATTTGTGAAACATTAATACATTTAATAACCTACATGATTAAGAAAAACAGCCTCACTTTAAAACAGAATGAGAGGAGTAATGCAATTGTGGGAATGGAACACTTATTTTGAAATAGTTATAAATTATAGTCCAGTATGCATATGTATAGAGCCATATTTAATCCCACTAAGAATTAATCATTAAAACCTTTTTAATTTAAATGTTAATGCCTGAGATCCTTTATAGGAGAATACTAAAAACTTAAAAAATCAGAAAACTCATTATCACATGCAACACTTTCAAAAGAAATAGGCTATTTCTTTCACCTTAAGGGCATTGAAATGATTAAATTAATAACAAAGCATTTCCCAAAAGTTATATAACAAAAATAAGCCAATCATTTTCCTTAACTTAAAAATTTTCTTCTATAGGTATCAAAATATACTTAGTCAAAACAATAGTATTTAATGATCATATACTCTATGTACTATGTTTGTTAAATACAAACAATATTTAATAAACATATACTATAATCTCACTTATTTGGAGATCATATCTATCAAACACAACCCTGAAACACAGAAGAGAATCAGGAAATAAGCAAAAGTCAGATAAACCACAAATTCATATACTAGAGTTCATATATTGAACTCATTTGCTCTGGTTTTAAACACAATTCTAACATAACTTGCTATTTGATTGCCCAGTCCATTGTGGTAACCACCAGTGCTCATCACCAGTTTTTTCTGGTTCTCTCCCTCTGGGCCCATGATCATATTACACTGCCTCACTTCCTTGAAATCAGATGCAATGCTGAAAATTGCTCTGGCCAGTGAAATATGATTGAAAAGTGCATATATTTCTCACCTTTTATTGATGAGGAAACTGAGACATAGGTTATATAACTAGGCCAGGATTACAGGGCTAGTGAAGCCAGGATTGTGAGCTCGGCAGTCTGACACAAAGCTCCTGTGCTCAAAGACCAGACTATACCGGCCCCCCCCAATGTTGACATACTAAGCATTGACAAATTAAGAAAGCAAAGTCTTACTAAATGAAAGAAAATGGCCTGTCTTAAGAATTGCTGTAGGTAATTCATACAGCAGTTAATCCATATAAACAAAATCAAGTCCTACTATGGACCCCTGCAAAAAGGGAGACAAAAACTTCAGACTACAAGCCTAGGGCAATTCAGGACATGAATTCTGATTCCTGTGCTCAACACTATGTAGTAGAGCTGACTTACATGATTATAATTTTAAGCTGGATCTTAATCAGATTGCATTCATAAGCCAAATATGTCGCGGGGCAAACCTCAAAATTGGAACTCAGCTTGGGAGGTCATGGGTTCTTGGCTTCGTACAGGAAAGAATTCAAGACAGCTGACAGAGTAAAGTGAAAACAATTTTAATAACTAAAGGATTAAAAGGGTGGCTACCCCATAGGCAGATAGTAGGATGGGCTGCTTGACTGACTATACTTATGGTTATTTTTAAATTATATGCTAAACAAGGAGTAGATTATTCATGAGTTTTCTGGGAAAGCAGGGGAGCCTTCCCAGAATTGAGGGTTCCTCTCCCTTTCAGATCATATAAGGTAGCTTCAGGACAATGCCATGGTATTTTTAACTGTAATTGTAATTGTAAACTGTCATGATGCTAATATATTATAATTAGTGTATCATGAGCAGTGAAGATGATCAGAAATTGTTTTTATCCCCATCTTGGTTTTGGCAGGTTTTGGCAGACTTCTTTACCACATCCTGTTTTATCAGCAGTCTTTGTGGTCTGTATCTTGTAACACAAGTCCTGCTGAAGTCCTTTTCATCTCTCTTCAGAGACTATACACTCCTCCTTAATCCTAAAAGGTTGTAGAAGGACAGTGATTTCATCTCTGTAACTGCTTCATCCTGAACAAGGGCTGTCATCTCTATCTGCTCTGGAGGTATAGAAATCTCTCACTATCTTATCTAATGATTTATAGGGACTCAATCCCTCCTGCAGTGGCACAGGCTGGAACCTTTGGGCCAATTATCATTTTTGTCTGGAACTGTGGTAGCCTAGAAGACGTAAACTTTAACCATCAGAATCCCTGTTGAATATAACAAATAATGTTTTAAAATGAAATAGCACCTGGTGATAATAAAATGCTCAACCCCAGTTAACAATGCTTATAAGAAGAGAACGATGCCATTTGAAATCTAAGTGAATAGGCTGGAAAACCAGTACTCCATTGTCTGAAATGCAAAGCAAAACAGATTTTTAATGAGGCACTTATGTGGAAACAGAAGAAAAACAAAGGTTAATTTTGGGCAAAATCTATCCAGATGTTAACATCTTTAGTTACAGAAGAGGAAGGCAGTGGCAGTCTGACTCGTTTTTCTTGCCTGCATTGCACAGAATAAGCTTTAGCTTGCAGGGCCTCAGGAAAAAAAAGTAGTAGTAATTTTATTGACCTTAATAGAAAAAATAGAAGAAAAATGTGAAAATGTTAGTTTGGGGACTTGTTCGGAAAGAATTTAGAAATCAGTTCAAATTACAGGGGGAAAAAAACACCTCAAAAACATGAACAAGACTAGAATCTAACCACAGGCTCACTTTTTTTTTTGAAATATATTTCTTTCTTTCTCCAGTCTTCCATTTTTACTAAAGACAAATTGTGTTAGGACTGATTTGTTTGCAGAATAAGTTTTGGTTTTATTATACTTGGCCTGATTATTTGCATAAAGTGCAGCAAGAATAATTATTTGCCATATAGGTTCTTTTAAAATTGGCTTTGGCCGGGAGTGGTGGCTCATGCCTGTAATCCCAGCACTTTTGGAAGCTGAGGCAGGTGGATTACCTGAGGTCAGGAGTTCAAGAGCAGCCTGCCCAACATGGTGAAACCCTGTCTCTACTAAAAATATTAAAAAATTAACCAGGCCTGGTGGTGGGCGCTTGTAATCCCAGCTATTCGGGAGGCTGAGGCAGGAGAATTGCTTAAGCCCAGGAGACAGAGGTTGCAGTGAGCCAGCATGGTGCCACTGCACTCCAGCCTGAATGCCAGAGTGAGACTCCATCTCAAAAAAAAAAAAAAAAAAAAAAGGCTTTTATGGAACTTTGTTTCATAAGGAATGCTGTTTTAAACTTTGTAAAGCCTTAAGCCCAGCTGTGGATTTATCTGTGCCTACAAATACTTGTATGATTAATTTCACAGCATTTTTGCATCTCCACTTTCAACATAATTAAGAAATGAAAAGAAAGCCAATCGTGAAAAGTATAATTAGTAAAATAAGCTAAGAAACATTTCTAACTCTTCTAAATGAAGCTATTCAAATCAGACTTGGATTTGGAAGAAGACCCAGACAAACTGTTATTTTCCTTTTTGTTCCACCAGCATCCAACCAGTAACCTCCTATGCAGCACTCTAATCCAGAAATTGTTACCCAGGAATCTGTGGATAGGCTTTAGACAAGTGATCCTCACAGTGTTGTCCCCACACCAGTAGCATGAACATCACTTGGGAACTTCTTAGAAACGCAAATTCTCAAGCCCACCCCTGATCTAGTGAATCAGGAACTCTGGAGGTAGAGGATAGCCCTCTATGTCATCTTATACATGCTAAAGTTTGAGAAACACTGAGATAATAAATGACTTAAGATGCAAATGAGAACTTCTGAAGTATACCAAGGTGAATGAAATGTTATCTAACTATAGGCCCCAGCATTCCTCACTAAGACTAAAGAAGGAGTTCTATGGGAAAATCCTTGACAAGTCCTCTTGATATTGTACACATTATGAGGGAATGAATAGTGACTGCCTCTAGCAATCAGATGATGTGCGAAATGATTCTGTATGAGAAATGGAGAGATTTTTGTTATTATACATTTGAATATAGGGAGAGGGGAAAAGCAAAAAAGGGAAGGTTACTTTGGAGAGAAGCCAGAAATATGAATAAAGGCTGAGACTGTACAAGATTATTGGTCAGTGAAATGCTCCACTGGTGGCAGGGGTAAAATGAGTTTTGAGAATGGTGGAGCTGACATTTCATGAGAGGGTGCTTGTTTGTTTGTTTGTTTTGATGCAACTTCATAATTTGTCTTTTCAGAAAGGAAATGGGGGGGGAGATAGAGAAAAAAGGAAGGGAAGGATAGAGGAAGAAAAGAAAAAGGGAAAGAAAGAGAAGAAAGAGAGAGAAAAAGAAAGGAAGGAAGTAGGGAAGAAGGGAGGAGGGAAGGAAGGAAGAAAAAAAGAAAGAACCTTCTTCACACTGTACTGAATTTATGAATGCTTGATGTGAGTGAAATTTTTTGGTGTGGAAATTGATGAGGGAGCTGAATTTCATATTTTGTATGATGATTATATAACAGATACAGCACAAGAATACATAAGAACTTAAAGGCCAAGGTGAGAATAAAAACTGCTAAGAATTTGTAGATATTTGGAAAAAGGCTTTGAATTTCCCTAGTATTTCATGAGTTTAGGGGTTCAGGTCAATCTTATCTAGATTTTGAAAGACAAGGAAGCTTCAGCTGACACCTGATTACAGAAATCTGCGGATGGCATAGGGTGGCAAGTCCTAGTTGAATGTGGATAATATTTTGTTTATTTATTGCTTTTTAACCACTCTTTGACAGCTTAATGGTTTAAACACAAACCCCACATAGTGTCAAAGGAAAGGGACATAGACCCCCACCTCTCATAGGAAGAGTGTTAAAGACTGTGTGGTCATCTTAGTTCACCAGATAATAATTTGGATGTAGTTGCAAAGTACCTGTTAAATTTCAAGGTTTATATAATACAAGATATGTTATCCTCTCGCAAGGGCACAGGTACCAATATTTAGAGGGAAAAAAAGTTTGGGAAGCTGCCAAATGAATATCAGTGCTGTCATTATGTACTAGGTAATGAGTAGAATTTACTCTTATGAATGCATCTTAATGGTTTGCATTTAAAAATTAGACTGGGATTTAAAAATGTGGTTACTAAAATTAACATTTTAATCTGAGTAATGACATAGAATGATTACATTAAACCTTTGATTTGGGTGAAAAAATGATGAATGAATCTCTCATCCCAAGTTGAGGACCCACTTAAACCACTGGAGAGTCGACTCCATGCCTTTGAATAAAACAAAATGCAAAAATGGCGTGTCTCTCTGTCAAGAAGTTTAATTAAAAGATAATTCAGCCAGGCACGGTGGCTCACACCTGTAATCCCAGCACTTTGGGAGGCTGAGCCAGGTGGATCACCTGAGGTTGGGAGTTCAAGACCAGCCTGACCAACATGGAGAAACCTTGTCTCTACTAAAAATACAAAATTAGCCAGGTGTAGTGGCACATGCCTGTAATCCCAGCTACTTGGGAGGCTGAGGCAGGAGAATTGCTTGAACCCAGGAGGCAGAGGTTGCAGTGAGCTTAGATCGCACCATTGCACTCCAGCCTGGGCAACGAGAATGAAACTCCATGTCAAAACAAAAAAAAGGTGAGATAGGCTGAAAGCTAGGCCTCTTATGCCAAACAACAAAGTTGTAAATGCAAAGGAAAAGTTTTTGAAGAAAATTAAAAATGCTGTTCCAGTGAACACATGAATAATAAGAAAGTGAAACAGCCTTTTTGTTGATACAAAGAAAAGTTTTAGTGGTCTGAAGAAAAGATCAGATGAGCCGCAACATTCTCTTAAGCCAAAGCCTAATCCAGATCAAGGCCCTAATTCTCTTCAGATCTATGAAGACAGAGAGGTGAGGAAGCTTGAAGAGTTTGAAGCTAGCAGAAGTTGGTTCATAAACTTTAAGAGAAGAAGCCATCTCCAAAACATAAAAGTGTGAGTTGAAGCAGCAAGTGCTGATGTAGAAGCTGTACCACGTTATCCAGAACATCTAGCTAAGATCATTGATAAAGGTGACTACACTAGACAACAGATTTTCAACGCGGACAAAACGGCTTTCTACTGGAAGAAGATGCCACCTAGGAACTTCGTAAGTAGAGGAGAAGCCAATGTCTTCAAAGCTTCAAAGCACAGGCTGAGTCTCTTGTTAGGGGCTATGGTAAGTGGCTGGTGATTTTAAATTGAAGCCAGTGCTTATTTACCATTTGAAAATCCTTGGGCCCTTAAGAATTATGCTAAATCAAGCCAGAAGTGGTGGTGTACACCTGTAGTCCCAGCTACTTGGGAGGCTGAGGTGGGAGGATCACTTGAGGTCAGGAGTTTGAGACCAGCTTGGGTGACGGAGTGAGACTCCCTCTCTAAAAAATAAAAAATAAAAGAATTATGTTAAATCTACTCTGCCTGTACTCTATAAATGGAACAGCAAAGCCTGATGACAACACATCAGTAAATGGCATGGTTTGCTGAATGTTTTAAGCCTCCCATTGGGAACTACCACTCAGAAAAAAAAAAGATTCCTTTCAAAATATTACTAATTGACAGTGCAGCTGGATACCCAAGCACTCTGGTGGAAATGCACAAGAATATTAATGTTGTTTTCATGCTGCTAATAAAACATTCATTCTACAGTCCATGGGTCAGGAATAATTTCTACTTTCAAGTCTTATTATTTAAGAAATACATTCTTTAAGACTATAGCTGCCATAGATAGTGATTCTAGCAATGGATCTTGGTAAAATAAATTGAAAACCTTTTGAAAGAATTCACCATTCTAAATGCCATTAAGAACATTTATGATTCACTGGGGGAGGTCAAAATATCAACATTAACAGGAGTTTGGAAGAAGTTGATTCCAACCCTCAGGTCTGAATTTGAAGGGTTTAAGACTTCAGCGGAGGAGGTAAATGTAGATGTGGTGGAAATAGCAAGAGAGTTAGAAGTAGAACCTGGAGATGTTACTTAATTGTTGCAATCTCTTGATAAAACTTGAACAGATAAGGAGTTGCTTCTCATAGATGAGCAAAGAAAGTGGTTTCTTGAGATGGAATATATACTTGGTGAAGATGCTGTGAACTTAGTCGACAGAGCAGTAGCGGGAATTGAGAGGATTGACTTCAATTTTGAAAGAAGTTCTACTGTGGATAAAGTGCTATCAAGCAGCACTGTATGCTACAGAGAAATATTTCATGAAAGGAAGAGTTAATAGATGTTGCAAACCTCATTGTCTTATTTTATGAAATTGCTGTAGCTTCAGCAACCACCACACTGATGAATCAGCAGCCATCTACATTCAGGCAACACCCTCCACCAGCAAAAATATTATGGCTTGCTGAAGGCTCAGATGATCATTAGCATTTTTAGCAATAATGTATTTTTAAATTAAGATTTGTGCATTGTTTTTTAGATATGCTATTATACCTGTAATAGGCTATAGCATAGTGTAAACAAATTTTATATGTACTGGGAAACCAAAAAAATTGTGACTTGCTTTAATGCTATATTCACTTTATTGAGGTGGTCTGGAACCAAACTCTCAATATCTCTGAAGTATGCCTGTATTTTATTATTACCCCAGGTTTGGCAGGTATCTTTTATTCCAATTTAAATTCAAAAAAATTGAATCTGTCTTAGATTTAAAAAAAATTTTTATTGTACTTTAGATTCTGGGGTACATGTGTAGATCATGCAAGATTGTTGCATAGGTACATTCATGGCAAGGTGGTTTGTTGCCACCATCCTCCCATCACCTATACCTGACATTTCTCCCCATGTTATCCCCTCCCACACCCTCCCTCCCACTGTCCCTCCCATAGCCTCCACCAACGGACCCCAGTGTGTGATGCTCCCCTCTTTGTGTCCAAGTGTTCTCATTGTTCAACACCCGCCTATGAGTGAGAACATGCAGTGTTCAATTTTCTGTTCTTGTGTCAGTTTGCTGAGAATGATGGTTTCCGGGTTCATCCATGTCCCTACAAAGGACACAGACTCATTTTTTTTATGGCTGCATAGTATTCCATGGTGTATATGTGCCACATTTTCTTTGTCCAGTCTATCATTGATGGGCATTTGGGTTGGTTCCAGGTCTTTGCTATTGTAAACAGTGCCTCAATGAACATGCACGTGCATGTGTCTTTATAATAGAACAATTTATAGTTCTTCGGGTAGATACCTAGTAATGGGATTGCTGGGTCAAATGGAATTTCTATTTGCAGATCCTTGAAGAATCACCACACTGTCTTCCACGATGACTGAACTAATTTACACTCCCACCAACAGTGTAAAAGTGATCCTATTTCTCCACATCCTCTCCAGCATCTATTGTCTCCAGATTTTTTAATGATCACCATTTCTAACTGGCATGAGATGATACCTCAATGTGGTTTTGATTTGCATTTCTCTAATGACCAGAGACGATGAGCATTTTTTCATATGTTTGTTGGCTTCATATATGTCTTCTTTTGAAAAGTGTCTGTTCATATCCTTCTCCCACTTTTGGATGGGTTTGTTTGTTTTTTTCTTGTAAATCTGTTTCAGTTCTTTGTAGATTCTGGATATCAGCCCTTTGTCAGATGGGTAGATTGCAAAAATTTTTTCCATTCTGTTGGTTGCCGGTTCCCTCTAATGATTGTTTGTTTTGCTGTACAGAAGCTCTGGAGTTTAATTAGGTCCCATTTGTCTACTTTGGTTTTCGTTGCCATTGCTTTTGGTGTTTTAGTCATGAAGTCCTTGCCTATGCCTATGTCCTGAATGGTTTTGCCTAGGTTTTCTTCTAGGGTTTTTATGGTGTTAGGTCTTATGTTTAAGTCCTTAATCCATCTGGAGTTAATTTATTTAGTGTAAGGTGTCAGGAAGGGGTCCAGTTTCTGCTTTCTGTACTTTGCTAGCCAATTTTCCCAACACCGTTTATTAAACAGGGGATCCTTTCCCCATTGCTTGTTTTTATCAGATTTGTCAAAGATCAGATGGTCGTAGATGTGTGGTATTGCTCCGGAGGCCTCTGTTCTGTTCCATTGGTCTATGTCTCCGTTTTGATACCAGTACCATGCTGTTTTCATTACTGTAGTCTTGTCGTATAGCTTGAAGTCTGGCAACATGATGCTTCCAGCTTTGTTCTTTTTGCTTAGGATTGTCTTGACTATGCAGGCTCTTATTTTGGTTCCATATGAAGTTTAAAGTCGGTTTTTCCAGTTCTGTGAAGAAGGTCATTGGTAGTTTGATGGGGATAGCATTAAATCTATAAATTACTTTGGGCAGTATGGCCATTTTCACAATATTGATTCTTCCTAACCATGAGCATGGAATGTTTTTCCATCTTTTTGTGTCTTCTCTTATTTCTTTGAGCAGTGGTTTGTAGTTCTTCTTGAAGAAGTCCTTTACCTCCTTTGTTAGGTGTATTTCTAGATATTTTATTCTCTTTGTAGCAATTCTGAATGGGAGTTCACTCAGGATTTGGCTCTCTGTTTGTCTGTTATTGGTGTATAGGAATGCTTGTGATTTCTGCACATTGATTTTGTATCCTGAGACTTTGCTGAAGTTGCCTATCAGCTTAAGGAGAGTTTGGTCTGAGGCAATGGGGTCTTCTAAATATACAGTTATGTCATCTGCAAATAGAGACAATTTGACTTCCTCCTTTCCTTATTGAATACCTTTTATTTCTTTTTCTTGCCTGATTGCTCTGGCTAAAACTTCCAATACTGTATTGAATAAGAGTGGTGAGAGAGGGCATCCTTGTCTAGTGCCAGATTTCAAAGAGAATGCTTCCATTTTTTGCCCATTCAGTATGATATTGGCAGTGGGTTTGTTGTAAATGGCTTTTATCATTTTGTGATAGGTTCTATCGATACCTAGTTTACTGAGAGTTTTTAGCATAAAGAGCTGTTGAATTTTGTTGAAGACCTTCTCTGCATCTATTGAGGTAGTCATGTGGTTTTTGTCTTTGGTTCTATTTATGTAGTGGATTAGTTTATGGACTCGCATAAAAATACTTTTTAGTTAGATTCTGAAATTCATGATAACAGATCATGCAGAGACACAGTTATCTGAAGTACCTTTTTGAACATTTCATTCTATTATACAGCAGGCAATGTCTTAAATATTTGACAAGAAAAACTGATGATTTTTCAGTTTCAACACAGCTGTTCAGTTGCCATGTCTTTGAATACTGTCATCAACTTGTTAAGAAATCCTGGAGTATGGTTCATCACATAGTTAGATGACACTTCTGTCAGGTCATTGCAAGTAAATTGGCTTTTCATTCCTTGTGGTTTGTCATCTTTCTTAGTTAAGGACTATAGCTGAGAGCAAAGCTTCTTTATTTCTTTGGAGCTCATCAATATAAGTTATTTGGGATTTTACTTCAGGTCAGCTTAGCTTAAGTCAGCCATCCAGACTTCACCAAGTGCCACTTTGCCAGCAGAGTAATAAACGTATTCATGGAGCCCTTTTGTGTCTGAGACACTCAATCTGGATCCTCAGTGGATCCTCTTCACTGTTAAGTGCTTCTTTACATTTGTGTTGCTCTCAGCTGGTGTAATGGTCCATATCTCATTTCAGGAGCAAATGGCTGCCCAAATCCACAACAAATTAACATTCAAGACACTTGGTGCAAGAGATCTGTCCTCCAACTACAGTTCTGGGGGTTGCAAGACAAGCATTTGGCTCCTGTCCTGAACTGCATGTAGAAAAGGTCAAGGCTTGATCCAGTGGTCCTATCTCATAGTTCTGCCCATTGTTTATCTTTTGAAAGATAGTTAATTGCCTTTTCATGCTGTGCAAATGCAATACAAAAACGTGACTTCTCTCTTCTGTCTTTCATGGGTCTGATAATTGCCTTATCTGCTTTTTGTTGTTGTTTTGCTGGAAGCAAGTTCATTCCAAAAGTTAATTAAATTTGGTATGGTTTTGCAAATAGCGATTTATTTTAGAAGCTATAAAGATTTCTTAAGTCAGAGCTCACCAACAAAACTGAGTCAAAAATATTTTTTCAGTTAATACCAACACAAAAGACAAATCCATCTATCATAGAAATTTTCTTGTCAAAGTTTAATGCTCATCAAGTGTTCTGTGGATCAACTATTTACTTTTGTATGTAGGCTTTATACAAATTTTATTTAGATGTCAAAAAAATTAACTAGTATGTACATTATAGTAATATTCTCATAACCTAACAATGTTTCTCATAGGGAATGATAGCATATATGTATAAAATCATATCTTACAAATGCCTCTTTCTTCAAAACTATTATAATGCATTCAGTTAAAGCTTTTTTTCTTGATCAAAGGTATTATTATTCAAAAACGTATGATGAACCTAGATATTTGCTATGAAATATATAGTTTGGATTGTGGAGGAAACTAACTTATCCAGGAAGGTTGGACAGTAGTAGATTTAAATAATATGATTCTGTAATTTGTTAAGATTTATTCTTAACTATAGAAATTTGCCTGATTTTTAGTCATTATCTGTGCCATATAATATTATTAATAGACAAACCATGGACTGGAGGCTTGTCTTGTATATTTATGAAACATACATCTGACAGAGGACTTGAATCCAAAATATGCAAAGAACTCCTACGACTTAATAACAAACAAAACTATTGTAATTTTAAATGAGCAAAAAGTCTTAATCTGTAATAATTGTCTGCTTCACTGGTTCAAATAGTTTCAATTTAGTGAAGTTAATAGCTTTTTTTTTTTTTAAATAAAGGAAGTGGGAAGAGTTGATTTAAACAAACCTGACTAAGCACCACCTGGTGACAGAGATTTTGAATTGCAGCTTGAGTTTTTGTGGGATATTTTTTAAAGGTAAAGTTTAAAGAGTGAATCTGCAGAAATAGACTTGAAAACAGTAAGACATTCTAATAAAATGACAGCCAAATTTAATTTTACCATAGTAAAACTGAAACAAAAGAACAAAATCAATTCATCTGTACAATGAAATACCTATTGATATTATAAGATAATGATATAATATCCAGACAAATACTTATCTGGTAGAATTTTAATTGAATATTAATACAACACATATAAATTGGCTATTTGTGTGCCAGATATTCTGCATGTAGTATTGCATTTAATCTTCCTGAGAACTCTGTACAGGCCCACTCCATAGAATATTTCTGTGGTTAAAATTTCCCAGTAGAAAATATCTTCATTTTTAATAACCAAACCTCATAGAACATATTTATCTCTCAATACAACATTTTTGTGAGTCCCCTCCCAAAGGTAAAAAGGATTGAGAAAACTATGGAAAAACAAGTAACGTCAGTAAGAAAATGTTTACAATGAAGAGAAAGTATTAATACAAAGAAAATTTTTGTTAATAACTATATTAATTATGACCAGAAAGTAACATTTTAAGCAGCTATAACATAACAGCATTTTTTATTTTATACATACCTATGAATTTTACTGTGCTTTGACTGAGTTTTAAGAAGTTGCTGCAGATCTTATGATGCACTGTAACTTTTTTTCCAATTAAAAAGAATTAAGAGCAGGCTCCCTGTTAGTGTTTTCAGGAGGAACCTCTATATTAAGCAGGAGATGCCTGTGTAGTATTATGTTATACCACCTTACAAATGAGACCCAAAAAGATTAAATCATTTGCCCAAGCTCCCAGGGCTCGGAAGTGGAGGCGTGGCAGCCTGACTCTGAAGCCTGTGTTCTAACCACCGTGAGACGTTGCTTCCATCGTAGCTTTACTTGTATCACACAAATGGTACGTGCCGTACGTCAGTGCTTCTCAACGTTCTTGGTCAATAGGTTATTAGGTTGAATGTTACCAGTTTAATGTTACCTAAAAGGGAGTTCTGTGGCTAATTAGATTTGGGAAATACTGTGTTTAATGAAATAAAGCGTGTTACTTTATTTTTCACAGCCAAATGTGCACTATAGTTTTCTAAGGTTGGTAGGTGAAGAAGGAATTAGCATTTCCCAGACTTACTTGTTTGAGGTTTGTATAGATTAAGAATGCAGGCCAGGTACGCAGGTTCATGCCTGTAATCCCGGCACTTTGGGAGGCTGAGGCAGGAAGATTGCTTGAATCCAGGAGTTTCAGACCAGCCTGGACAACATGATGAGACCCCTGTCCCTACAAAACAATACAAAACCTAGCTGAGCATAGTGTGTATGCCTGTAGTTGCAGCTACTTGGGATGCTGAGGTGGAAGAATCTCTTGACCCCAGCAGGTCAAGGCTTCAGTGAGCTATGATCACACTACTGCACTCCAGCCTGTGCGTTAGAGTGAGACCTGTCTCAAAAACAAAACAAAACAACAAAAAAGGTGTCTGGCAGCATAAAACATAAACCATACACATGCTATTTATGTGTGAGTGTGTATGTCTGTAAATATGCCTTATAAAATACCACCAGTGTGCATTTATTTGTCCCACAAAACAAGAAGTCTGGGGCGGGGGAGCCCAGGGTCAGGCTCCTTTCTCTTTCCCTTTCTGTTCTACTGTCCACAGCAAGCTGGCATTCACTGCCATGCTTGTCACATCATATGTACCAGATTTTGCTGCACTTCCAGGCTTTACAGCTGTATTCCACAAAGGAAAAAAAAAAACAACAAAGCAGCAACACCAACACTCCCACTTATAATTCACTGACCAAGGCAGTGTCATAAAGCCCACCCTATAGGACCACCCCCAGTTGCAAGGAGCCTGCGAACTAGCTTTTTACTTTTAAACCTCTGTATCAGTGAGTTATGACATAGATAAATTGCGAAGGTTGGTTCTCACTCACATGACGTCATCAGCTGCAGGTTGGCTGCAGTTCTGCTCGATATGTCTTCTTTATTTGGGGGCTGAGACTGAAGGATCAGCCCCTCAGGCCATGTCCTTCCCATGGTGGAGGCAAAAAGGAGGTGGCAGGACCTTGTGATTGCTGTTGAAGACACAGTCAAAAGTGGCATTTGTTACTTTCCTCGACATTCCATCGGCCAAAAGAAGTCACATGCCAACGCTGATGTCAATAAGGCAAGAAAGTACAATCCTCTTACTAAAGGGTCACAGATACCCTTTAAAAGATCATAGCAATATAATCTTTCCTAACATAATAAAAGCAGACAAGTGAGAATAGGCGACATTTGTTTTCAGAGCATTTCACAGGACAAGTATTCACATCCTTTGGGAACTGTAGTTTTGAGTCACATCATGTCTTTTTTTTTTTTTTTTAGACAGGGTCTTACTCTGTTACCCAGGCTAGAGTGCAGTGGCATGATCTCAGCTCACTGCAGCCTCAACCTCCTGGGCTCAGATGATCCTCTCATCTCAGCCTCCCTAAATAGCTAGGCCTACAGGCACATACCACCATACCCAGCTAGTAGATTTTTTGGACTTTTTGTAGAGATGAGATTTCACCATGTTGCCCAGGCTGGTCTCAAACTCCTGGGCTCAAGTGATCTGCCCACCTCACCCTCCCAAAGTGCTGGGATTACAGGGGTGAACCACTGCACCTGGCTGTTGTCCTTTTGATGAAATAACTATCAATAGAAAAATCCCGATATAAAACATTCTTTAATATATGAATTATGTCAGAGAATGTTATTAGACATGTTGTTTCTTGTCATACATTAAATTCCACCTTTAAATCAAGGTAACATACATGAGCAAAGCTTATTTTTAAACCAGAAGAATTTCAGAAAATACAGTCATGTCTAGTTATTAAAATTATTTTTTTCTTCTGAATCAGGTGCTATCCTACCATGCAACATGTTCAAAAGCTGAAGTTGACAAGTTTAAGGTAAGGAAGGAAATGGTTGCCTTAGTGCATACTGTTACACTTCGCCTGGCCTCCTGAGCTCTGTCACTTGCCTCTGGAGAATTAATCCTGCCCATTGGGAGCTGGGGGACTAGCAGTGGGCAAAGATGTATTTGTATATTTCTATTTTGGAGGGGAAGAGGGACTTGTATATAACTGAGTTGTCATTTTATAATAATTTACATAATTCAGTATTTCTTCCCATTTGTTAAGTAAGCAAGATATCAGGGAAAAAAATCTGTAATATGGTGAAAATCAGGACACCTAGTTTTGGCATCGGTTTTACCTCTAACTTGCTGTTCAGTTAAAATCTTAGGGCTATATCTCCATCTGTAAAAATATGTGGAAGAGATTGAGATAATAATAGCTAACACTTAAGTGCTTGCTGTGTGCCAGACACAATACCAGGCATCTTACTTGCATTAATTTCATTTAATCCTCACAATCCTCTGAAGAACGTACCGTTTTACAGATGGATAAATTGAAGCATGGAGATTCTGATGCCAGGCCAAGGTCGAACAGTTGTAAGAGGTATAGCAATCTGGTCCCAGAACCGGAACTCTTAACCACCATGCTTCACTACCACACAGGTTGACCCCCCTTTCAACTCCAGCATCTGACGAGTCTGTGAATGAGTTTTAGATGCTCCTTCTTACCTTAGTTACCACCATTTCCTTAAATGCAATTCAGAATCCTTGTTTGTCTCCATGAACTTCTACTATGCAGTTTTTAGCAACGAGCAAAACGCAAGAGTATAGGAAAATTTTCTTTTCCTTTTGAAAGTTTTGGTGCCTGCCATTCTATATATGGCAGTTCAGAAAATTATCAGGAAAAGCTACCATAATCATGAGAAAGATCATGTTTTTTATTGCAGTATTAGAATGTAATATCACTTTGTTGATGGGTACTTTTCTATGAGTCCCATTTGCACATATACAGTGCAGAGACCTTTGGGCCTGAGAATTGAATCAGATTACTAGAACTGAGCACCTGAATGATGAAAGGGAGTGAAGGAAGATATTTGTTCCAAACACTGAGAGTAGGGATAGAAGAACTCCTCACAAGGAGCAGCACATCTACTCGGAGCATAGGAACTGCTCGGGCTCCATCCAAGGATATGGTCTATTACTGACTTAGAGAGATGCTGAGGGGGAAATACCTGCAATTGTAACCCTGATAAAAAGGGAGTACTAGCAAGAGGTGACAGCTGACAGCAGAGGGAGGAGACAGAACAACTAAAACCACAGCAGTGAAGGCCCATTTGTTGCAGAGACAAACGTCCTGAAACTTGAACTCAAACTCCATCAGGGCAGCACTATTTGTATGCTTCATTCACTACTGTATCTGTCCTGCCTTTTATGGTCCCTGGGACATAGTTACACTCAATAAATACTTGTTGAATGGATGAATGGATGGATGGATAAGTGAATGAATAAATAAATCCAAAGAGCACCGATGGTTCCAGAACTTGAAGCAATTAATCATTAAGAAAATTTTAAAACTCTGATAATATATAATTATTTTGTATATTTCATATAAATTTTACTTAATGTATATAAATTTCATAAATATTTCCATCAAAAATATTTAAAGCTTTTTTATTTTAGCCAGTAAAGTTCTGTTATATGGAAATCCTATTTATGAAAATATCCAGTTCCTGCTAAAATGCTAATATGATGTTTATATTATGTTTTTGCTATTATTACATTTATCATCATTGCTAAAAGAGGGAAGGGGTAGGCAAGAAGAAAGACAGCAAAGATGACAGCATGAGCTTTAACTCATGTGACTGAATATGACTGCAAGAGCTGCCCAGAGATACAGCAGGCCAAAATCCATGGCTGTTTAGTTTCTAAAGGCACCAACATTCAGCTTTCATTTTTTACTTAAAGAAAACATTGTCCCGGAATTTGGTATGCATTTCTGCTGTTATCTCACAAATATACTAAAATATAGAGTATTTAAATTTGAGAACGAAGGGTTATTTCATCTTAAAATTATCAAGATTAAGAATTTAACTGATTTACTTCAGATTTTATCATGAAAGATATTATCTAGCATCTTTTTACAATGTAATTGAGATATAGTAGATCATTTTAACCATTTCAGAATGGCATTTTTCTTGATATATAAAGTAAATAATCCTAATTGGTACATTATCCTAATTGGTAGCTGATGTCTGTTATAACTGCAGCAATAACATTAAAATGTAGTGGACTTAAAATAATCCTGCACATAGACAGTGGAAAGCATTTACTGAAATTCCAGGCTGGAGTACATACAGTGGCAGTTCCTTAACATTGTTGCTAAATAATAGTAAATACATGCTTTGTTTTGACCAATATATATGGCAAACCATGTTTATGTTCAAGTATATTGTCATTCTTGCTACCTGCAGTACTTTTTTAAACAAAGATGATTGTAAAAAAAAAAAAATTTTAAGTGTGCAATCACTTGCAGTCTGGAATCATGAGTTAAAGCAGGGGTCCTTAACCCCCAGGCCATGGACTGATACCAGGCCGCACAGCAGGAGTTGAGCAGCATGCATGCAAATATTACCACCTGAGCTCCGCCTCCTGTCAGATCAGCAGTGGCATTAGATTCTCATAGGAGTGCGAACCCTACTGTGAACTGTGCATGTGAGGGATCTAAGTTGTGTGCTCCTTATGAGAATCTAATACCTGATAATCTGAAGTAGAACAGTTTTATTCTGAAACCATCCCTACACCCCTGCCCCTCCCCGGTCTGTGGAAAAATTGTCTTCTACAAAACTGGTCCCTGGTGCCCAAAAGGATGGGGACCACTGAGTTAAAGGATGGCCGAGTCACAATGTATTGGACTATACCCAGCTCGGACCAGACTAGTGATCAGTGATTCAGAGGTTAAGCCAGAGTTTGGGAAGAAACTGATTCATCCAGTTCTGACAAAGATCTGGAGGTCAAGTATTACATACGTACATATGACAGACTTCAGTTGGAACCCAAGCAACACCACATCTGGGATGCCAAATGTCTGGGAGACTAGTGAGTTGTAGTTATTTACATGACAGACTAATAGTCCTTCTGAATAAAGAACTCTTTCTCGTGAAAGTTAAGGCCATAGACCTCAGTGTCTAGATGATTCCAAGTTCAGCATGAAGTTTGAACCTTGGATTTATCCTTCACCTCAGCCTCCCAGAATCCATGTTCTCAGCTGAGAAAGTGAATAAACACAGAAGGCATGGGCTTTGGTATGGTTTCAGTGCATTAAATACTCCAGTAGAATGAGGGTCAGAGTGCCAACAGCACATAACAGAAGGCAGCAGCCTAATGGAAGGAAGCATCACTACGGACCCGTGGCAAGGCCCCTTGCTACCTGTGTGACCAGCAGAAGCTGATGGAATCAATGGAATCAATGCAGGCTCAGGGGTCACATTTTACGGACAGGTAAAATATACCGTGAGGACTCCCAAAAATAAGTAGGAAGCTGGAGACCCTGTGCTATTGGAGAATGTGATATCTACCATTAATTTATTCCTAGTTTGGTACCATTTGTACTCATAGATTGTGGGGCCTAGAGGAAGATTGATTTCACATAAGATAAACCTGTAGTGAATCTTTAATAATCATTAATGCTAGACTGATGCTATCTTACCCTTCTTCATATATGGTCTTCCTATTTTATATCCCTTAATGTTTTTGGATTTTTCTCCCCCTATTCTAGATTGCTTTGTTGCGGGGGAGGGTGGTTGTTTTGTTTTGTTCTGATAACCCTATTACTTCTGATGGAAAAAATTTCCTTCTCATAGGAAGGAGTGTGTAGTAGTGATGAGTGAGTGAATGGGATTAGTGTGTGGAAACCTTTCTAGAAGTGTCCTTGGACTGCCCAGCCAGAATAAATAGCTAAAACAACATATAATTACACATCCAAGAATGACAGAATTTGGGTTTGTTTTTCCTGATTCTGATATATCATTTATACTTCAAGAAACAATCTTTTTCATAGGTCTACCTATACACAAAAAAATCACAGAACTTCCTGAAACTAATGAATTAACTATTTTGAAAGTCTGATTCAGGTTGTAATATCAATAAATTTTCCTTTATGGGTTGATTGCCCTGTGCATCTAATGAGAAAACCAGGATCTAAAAAAACATTTTTTAGTCCTCATTAACATTTACTGATCTTCCATGAACTTGAAATAGGAACGTTATATACAGAAAATTTATGCAGATTTTAGTGACTGTTTATATCTCTGCAGCTCTGTGCTAACAGGAATAATGTATAAAGACCATATTGACAATTACATCTCCTTGAAGATGGCTGGTTTAAAGGCTTTCAATAACCTAAAGATGCCAGCTGTGATAACATAAGAAAATGAGTTTAGTACACCAATTATATGCTCCTGTAATTTTATGGACTTTCCTTAGATTCCAATGCAGTGGACAGACCAAACAATTATCACTGTATATTGCCACTTTACCAATTAAAATCAACTCATGGACATTGTGGTGTTATATTGCTGCCTTGTATCATCCCTTCCTTCAATTGAGAACTGCATGGGTTATGGCTGCAATCAAAGATGAACTCGTTTACAGCACTGCAACTGCCTCACTAATTAAGCACCAATAACTCAGGTTGCGGTTTGGGTTTAGACTACCTCTTACGTATTTCAAGTTTTCAATGTTAATGCCTAGGCCACAAATTAATATCCTGGTAAAGTAAATAAAATAAAGTACCAAGAACATATACTTGTGGCATTTATATACGGAAATAAGAATGACTGCATCAAAAATAGGATCTTATGGCCTCCTTTGCAGACTGAGCAATGGGATGTGATTTACTAAGCTTTAAAAAATTAGATTTGAAAAGACACTTTAATCCATGAAATAGTCTAACGTGTATAATAAGCAGCTTCAGCCCTCAAGACTGCCCTTACAGCTATGCCAGGAGATGTGTCTGCCGTACGCCCTGCACTAGGGCCTCTTACACAGCAGGCAGGTGCGGGGCTGCCCCTCCCCTAGGCTGACCAAGTGCATGGGGTGCCTTTTAGTAGGTGATCCGCCAGAGGGCGCTCCTTCCTCCAGTTGGCACAAAGGCACTACAAGCGCTAGCCACCGCCCTGCGCAATCTATTTCCAAAGCCCTGGAAGAGCCCAATCCTTGCAGCAGCCCCTTGCGGAGGCAGAGCGCACTGTGCAGAGAGAGGGTAACACCGTGGCATTTACCCAAACTCAGGCGACACAGAGAATGCCGAGGAGGAGGAGCTACCGGTAGAGCTGAGCCCCATGGACAGCCGCGGGATGACAGAGGCCGGGGAGCTTACTTCCCACCCCATCGGTAGGGGCAACTCCAGCTCCTCTCCCTCAGGACAGATGACCCATAGAGGCTCTTCCACAGTCCGGGATAAAGCAGGACTTTTGGGTGCCAGAGAGAGAGCAGGAGCTTTGTCTTGTTTCTCTACAGTCTCAGTTCTCATGGCCTTCCTGAAATGCTACTTCTGAAATCCCAACAGTGGCTTTCCAGTGCATCTCGACTCATTTCTAAGATGGTTTAAAAGATGACCTCGAAGCCTTATGAAAGGAATTCGGGTATCATCTTATACCTAGCCTACGCTGTCTCCTCTTCGGTGCTTACCTTTGGAATTTAGGAAGTTGTTTTGACTTTAAATAGTATTTATGCCAAGTTTAATATCCGAGTTTTTTTTATTGTCAGAGAAAGTTATTGAACCTTCACCAGGAAATTGACTGCAGAGGAAACAGCTGCATCAGCACGCTAAAGGGCATCTCCTGCTCACAAGCAGCTGCCGAGCCGGACGGTTTGCGCTGCTCAGGACACATCCATAAATATGCCGAGTGCTTCGCGTTCAAATGTCCGGTTCTCTTTATGAATTGTGTCTTAATCAAATGCCACATCAGAAAAAGGATGGTTGTACTTTGTCACTCTTGAGTATTGAAGATAGAGGCGGAGGGCGCAGGGAGTGGGTGCTGGGCATGAGGGGAACCAGGTCTGCGAGCCCAGGCTGGCCTTTCCACCTGCTGAGCTAGGCGGCTAGGGATTGAGGGCCCTTCAAGGACCCGCCTGACCCAAATACACCCGGTGGTGACCCCAACCTCCCCCTCACATCAACTTCAGCAGACACTATTTGTCACTTCTTTCTATTTGAAAACAAAGCGAGGACACTGTCCCCAAAAGGTCACTGTGAGCATCTCCTTTCCCTGGGAGGAAGAGTGGGCCTGGAGGGCTTTCTCCCACCTTCTCCCCCCGCTCCCCGTGTTAGCACAGCAGAGTTCACTGCATTCCCTAAGTGTCACACAGGAAGGTGCAGGAAGTCTGAACCTGAGGCAGGGAAATAAAGGAGGGTTCATTTGTTTCAGAGTGCTGGGAACAGAGCGGCAACAAGTCCTGAAGTTCCAGTGGAGAGCAACAGTGTGGCCCAGTGAGATCCCTGACCCCTGAACTGTGAAGGGAACTGGAGAGGTTAAAGGTGTCAGAACCTTCCAGAACACTAGGGCATCTGGGACTGTATCACTTTATCTTCTTTTTGGTTTTTCTCTAATTAGAACCATTGATAACTCTAGCTGTGGAGAAGGAAATGAAGAAGATGTAGCCTGTCACCTCAGTGAGAGGGGCTTGGATTGGCCATCACAATGGGTGGCTTTCCCTCCACTGTTCGTTCAGTATGCACAGAGCTACGACCTCTTGGCTGTTGGGCTTCTGTAGCCCTCGATCTTCAGTTTCGCACTTTGGCTATCATTGTACAGTCATCATGGGGTCCTCACCACTGCCTGCCCCCCACGTGCAGTCCTGTCTATCCTGCCTTCCAAACATCTCCTACTCCTGTCTATCCTCACAGCCTGTACTAGTCCAGATCCTCATTCTCCCTCATGCAGGCCGTTAATGTACACTGCTCTCCCAGCTGGGCTCCCCGCCACCTGCTGTTGACCCTCTCCCAGACCCACATTGGGCACAGCTGCCAGATGAACAGATGAACTCTTCTGTTGGTTTAGGTTCCAGCTCGCAAAGTTTAGCGTCTTCTAGAAGCTTCTAGATTCTGTCAATTCGAATTCTTTAATTGGACATTGAAAGTATTCCAAACTCTAACTTCCAGCTCACTTTTCCAGCCTGTTTCCCATGCTCGCACTGAGCCATCCTTCACCAAATGGTTCTACTTGGTGTTTTCTGCCACGATTCCCTGTCCTCCTTTATGTTTGCACCCATCCTTCCCCTATCTGTGTATTTAAAGCCCTAACAATCTATCTGACCCTTCTCAACTGCCCCTTTCTTCATGAAGTCGTTCCTGCTGTCCTTCAGTCAAAAGTGATCTTCTCATCCACCCTTCTTCCCACCATACTCCTCACTTTCTACCTTGCAATCTAAATCTTGGTGCACCTGTCTAGTCAAATGGTTAAAGCAGATGCATTTTTAGGAGAGAATCCTTGACTTACTCATTTTATAGCCCTTATATCACCTAAAGTCATGCCTTGCACCTGGGTGCTGGAGAAATTTCTATCTTGTGACCAAAGTCATTGAAATGTTTGCCATTTTTATGGCAAAATAATTTATGATGCTTGGGTAGAATTTTGAAGCAGGGACCTATGGCAATAGAAATGTCTGACAATTTTGTTCCATCCCTTGCTTGATGTTGTTTGAAACCCCTGGTTTTTATGTTCCTGGTCATTAGTTTCCTGGTTGTCCTGTGCACCCTAAACTACATGAAAATAGAGGGATTCCTTTTCTTTGTTTAGATGGGATACTGGCCTTGTCCTCTTTGGAGTATGCTGTAGTGAGTGTCTCTCTTCCCTGCTGGAGGCAAAAGCCCCTTTGCCTTTAACTCTTAGTCAATTCAGTAATCTCTTTACTATTAAATAAGTTTCTTCATTCGTGTATCCTGCTATCATCACCCTGCTGCCTAATTTTTTTAACCTCTATTATTTTTGACCTTCAAAATGTCTAATACTTCATTATTTGTATTTGTGTTTACTATTTTATATAGTTCTGTATTTGGTCTTTCCTATTTTTGAAATCATGCACTGTTTTGGCAGTTCTTCCTATTTTTTCTCAGTTGGAAATGGATCCATCCAAAATCTTTTAAGTGTTTGGGAATCATGAATCTCTTGGTCCCAAGACACCCCATGAAACAGGAAGTTAGTAGACAATGTCTGGCCTAAGGGTTTTCTTTAGTCTCAGTAGCTAGATCTGCCTGTTTACACAGTCTTTGTAAGACCATGAACACAGTAAGACAAGAGCAAGCAAATGTATAAAAAGACAAAGCAGCCACCAGATCTTTTGGTTAATTTCAATTCTTAGGCTTCAGGTTTCCTCATCTGCAAAACAAAGCCATTTCTAGCTAGAAAATGCTGTCATTTTATGAGCCTATAAAATTTATCTCTAGGAGGGAAGGGGAAAATAAAACATAAAACAACATAAATGTTGACAAAACATTTAGGGGTTTTTATGACTTTTGAATACGCAAATTTTTGAAGTCAAGCTCTGTTCAAAATAGCTCAGCTTGATTTAATTATAAGTAAATTCCAAAGCCCCCCATGACTATATTATATTTGAAGGATAATATAATAATACTCTTGAGGAAGATATGTAATTACTTGGGTAAGACCAGAGTCTCAGTCTCATCAGTATAAAAACTATACACTAATGTTACCTATAGATGTTTAAATAATAAAAATGCCTTAAATAATAAGAAATAGCAGCGTATGAAAATGTATGCACGTCCATTATCTCACCTGAGGCTCACAAAGTCTTGGTGAGGGCAGGGTTAGCATATCTCCATTTTACATAGAAGACAACTAAGGATCAAAGAACCAGCAAGAAAAAAAAAGCAAGGAAAAAAAAAAAAGCAAAGAACCAGCAAGAAAAATGGAACCCCTCTGCTTTGTTTTTTCTTCTCCAATGCTTTGTCTGCTCTTGACAACAATGCTGTTTTTCAAGTGGTGAAGTAGGAAAATGGAAGCAATGTCGTGGAGTTTCATTCTTAAGTCATTTCTTTTGATTCAGCGATTATTCTTGGAATCTTGATGGCATTTTGATATTTTTAGGGTCAAGTAAGCATGAATGGTAATGACGTCTGAGAAAGACAGAATTTTTGGCTGAACTTAACATATTGACTTTTAATATGACTGTTTATGGTACTCTTTGGGCAATTAATATGTAGTGTTGTTTTATTAGAAACTTCTTTTTGTACTGTGGTTGTGCTATCCATGTGATTTTTTGCCCTGGGGTTTTAGATTGCTTGGAAACCTAAGGAAATTGGAAACAGAAATGTTATGGAGACATTACATCATTCTTAGCAAGACAGTATATGATTCATTATTCTGACATCTCGCCTCTCTTCCTTACAGTCTGATTGGCTATCTAGCTGTATAGAAATCTCTTGACATCTGGAAAGCTCAAAGGAATAAAAGCAGTCGCACTTTATTATCCCATGCTCTCCAGGCCTGCCAAGTACCTTGTACGAAAGATAACAAGGATATGAGATTGCAAACATCACTTTAATGATAAAGCATTTGTCAGGAGATAAAGTCTTATGTGTAAGGCAGGAGCACTTATGAACTAGAGACTATTTGGGGGGAAGATATGAAGTGAGGAATGTGAGATTGGGCTTTCATTTTGTATAATATTTCCTTTAGTGATACTTGATGTTGGGAACATCATGGATAGTAATCTCCACATGTGAAATATGATGATTTTAACATGAAACTCTCAAGGTAAATGTTTAAAGATTTTTCAAAAATTTTAGCTATTCTGAATTAACTCTTGATACTGTTTCAGTGTGTGTGTGTGTGTGTGTGTGTGTGTGTGCACGCACATGCTTCAGCTTAATGGGATAGTCATGTGATTTGGAGTTTCGACTCTGACTTTACAAAAGGATCTCGTGGCAATTCATTGTCTCCAAAGAGAGAAGCAAATGGAAAATCCCTGAGAAAACAGGGTCTGAGATGAAGCACTTTGGCCACTGGGTGCCATCCTTGCTCCACGTAAGGATTTGCTGAGCCACATTTCTAGGAAAATGGTTAAAACCCCAAAGACGGTAATTTAAGAGTAATTTCGAGATATAATAATGTTTGTGTGTGCGCATGACCTGGAATATGTTAGTGACACGGGCAGCTTATTCATTTGCCCAGGCACGAAGCAGAGGGACTGAGGGACTCTCCCTTTTGTTTTAGCCTTAAGAACAAAGCCTGGGTAAGGCCCTTGTGCTTGCTGTAGGCCAGTGAGGCAGCCAGCGGGTGGCACAGGAGGCACCGTGGAGGTCTGGGGATTGTTGATGAGGTGGTGCAGTAGGCATCTGGAGGTCAGCGGGTCAGATGCTGCATTAATTATTTTTATTGTGGTGTGTAATGGCAGCATGCATGCAGCCAGGAGACTTGAGCCTCGCTGTCTGTGTGCCTGCACTCTATCCCTTCAAATGCATTCATTTCCTTGCCAGAGTGGATAGAGCCATTAAGCACTCCTTCTCTTCCCCTTCCCCGGAATGCTGCATGTTGGCGGAATGGTAGCTCTGGTGAGGTGCTTTTTGCTTCCCTAGAAGCAATTCATAACATTCACAAAGATGCCACCTTAGCCAGATATCAGAACATCTACAGTCAATGACACAACATCTGTGCAGGATTTTTCTGTCTTTGGATTTGATATCCTTATATATACAACCAAGGAATTAAACTCAGCATTATGAACAAGAACAGCCACAGAGAATATTCTAAGACTGTCATGTAATTCAGGATGATGTTTCCATCCAGGGCCTAAACACATTTGTTTGAGACTAAAAGGAATTAGGCTGTGAACAAGTCCAAATTTTAATAAAAACTGAAAGTCTGTTACAGTCCCACTGTAACAGAAAACTCTAGAATCCGTTTCTATAAGACCACATGGTAGAAGGGATCTAAGTTCAAAACAGATTTCACCTCATGCCCCCAGGCTGGGGGCCCCAGCATCTGGCCTCACACTGGCTCTGAAAGCCTCGTCCCAGAGCAGCATCCACAGGTGCTTCTTTACACTCACTGTAATCAAATCCACACCCACGAAAGGCGAAAGTCTGACAAGGGCTGGTGAGAACTTACAGTGAGGCTCTGTTCAACCTATCCAGGGATAAGAGGCTTAAATGCTGTTCTGTTGTTAAGCATCTTCAGGTGGACAGACTTTACATTTCCTGAGCTTTCTCTAGAATAATGTGATACCAATCATTATACATTTTCAAATATTGCTGTTCACTAAGAGAAATGCTATGATAACCGCAGCATTCTTCCTGATTTCAGGTGCTTTCATGGCTCTTATTTCATTGAATGTTAACAGCAAGCCTCCGAAAGAGGCATCAGTGGCTATAACCCATTTAAGGATCAGGCAGCTAAGAGACATTTTATACCGCCAGTTTGGAGACCTCCGTTTGTGCTGAGGCCCTTTTCTTGGGCCCCAGTATATGCTCCTCAGTCTCCTCGGTGTAACAGTCATCTGGAAAATAAACATTTGCTGAACATTTTACCAGCTGCCAGGCCTGTTTTTGGTGCCTTACCTGTATTAATTCATTTAGTCTTCACAAAAACCCTACTATTATTTTTCTTATTTTACAGATGATAAAACTGAGGTACAAAGAGCAACGCCCAGGTAACTGTATTGTACACATTAAGAAATCGAGGTATGGGTGGGCATGCTGAATTTGTAAGATCCTTTTTGAAATGACATGAAATGCTTTTTGTTTGAGACTCTCCTGGCCTTGGCTTGACCCTTGCCTTATCGTCTGATTGTGAGCCCTTGAATCATCTTGGTTTACTTCCTCAATAGATAAGTTCAGGTTTCAGCAGACTCTGCTAAGAATGTTTTGGTTTGTCTGTTTGTTTTGAGGTTACATAGTTTGTAAAGTATTCCAGCCCCATTGCTTTAGCAGGTATGATTCCTTAGCCTTCAACATTCTGAAATATCAACCTCAAGGACTATGTTTGTGGGCACTAACAGCACTTCTTTTCTCCAAAGGGCAAATTTCAAACAATTCCTGTGCTGAGCGGTGCCATTCCTCTTGCAACCAGGTTCATTTTTCCAGCATATACTATAATTCACCTCCGGCCTTCCCCGGAGACAGAGACGAGTTCTTGTGGGAATGTAGCTTGGTGATTTCTGTGGGAACAGGTGGCCGTCCTCACCACTGGGGCTTAAGTTTGTCAAACAACTCTGTAACCCACAGAAGCTGGCCTTTGAGGAAAACCAATTTTTACTCTTCACCTCACTACCAAAAGAAAAGATTTAGAATTCGGAAGCGAACAAGAAGAGAGTGAGAGGCTTTCTGTGATGACATTCTCCGATATGTATTTGAATGGAATTTCTTTTTTTAAAAAAACCGTGAAGAAATTTATAGTTCTGTCTGATATATCTTTTAAACCATCATGGTCTTCTTGAAAACAGCTTTACTCTGGTTCTCTGAGGAGTTGTGTGTGAGGGCAAAAGCTGGTTATTTTGAAAACCCCTGAAAGACCAAAGGTCCACTGTTCTAGTGTTAGCAGTGGCCCTGTCTGCCCTGGGGTGCAAGCAAGCTTCTCTCCCCCACAGGAACTCTTTCTCTTATTGGGTGGTAAATTCATTCATGAGAAGGCAGGGTTGAATAGGGCCCAAGGTTCCAGATGTAAAATCTTCTTCCACTATGTAGTATGCAGAAGCCCAAAGTCTTCCCAGGAAGTGTTACAAATGAGAATATAGTGCACACCAAAAGGAAAACCTGCCCCACAGAATGGGCTCCTGCAAAACCAACTGCTACCCTCAGAGCCACCTGGCCATTCCTGGGGGCTGCCTGCTATGACTTTGCACTAAGCACCCAGGTGGCCCTTTGGCCAAATATGCAAAGCCTCACATTGCACATGGAGCCCTCGGGTGCTCACTGCGGACTGGCTTGCTCTACGAAGGGGTAAAAGTGGACTCTGGCAAAGCCTAGGTTTCTTATCTTTCAGAAACCCCCCTCTAGAAGGGAACTACGCCTCCCCAAGTTCTAGTTTGAAAAATATCAGGGACATTTTCTGATTGGGCCTGCTTGGTTCACTTGTCTATCCCTGGACCAATAAACTGTGAAGAGGAGTGTGTGCATAGAAAAATATGTCAGTTGGAAAAATCAAATCCAGGTGGAAACATGGGGTTGCAGTGGAAGGAGGGCCTGTTCTGGAAAGGAAAGAGGTACCAGGTGGAGGGTATCAGAGGCGTCCTCACAGTACATGCAGGTGATTTTGGATGACCCCATGCCCTCTCTTATGGTAGGCAGGCATTTCCTTGGATACAGGTGAGATGCCCACAAGGACCTCTTCATAATGTCTAGAAACTGGGTGACACCCACAAGTGATGGCTCTATCTGCCGAAGTGGTTCCCCCAAGTGATGGCTGTGTTGCATTATTGAAAAGAATGTTCTGCTGTGTCCTTAAAGCATTTCTATTTCCACAACTAAATAGAAATCAGGGGTGACCCCACTGATGCTCACCTTTTTTTGGCTCTCAGACTCACCCAAATATTACAAGGCAAATAAATATAACTTCCAGGGACATGCCAATTAAACTGGTCCAGGAACTCCTCATTAATGACTAGCTCATCAGGTCATCTCAGATCAGCCTCTTTCTCTTGTATTTGGACACTAGAGTCTCTGATATATAGAAAAGCCCCCTGCAACTGGATCAACCAATAACCCACAGATTTCTTCTAGCCATTTCTTCATGAATTTATTGGGACCTGCTGGAGAATTAAGGAGATCAGACAGGCCAAACATCCCTATATCTGATGTTTACAACTCATAGTAAAATAGCTCAATTCCTAATCTACTTCCTGGCCTCATTAGAATTCAATTAGTAGGAGGACATTCCTTTCTAGAGGCTCGTTGGCAGATTTGTGTGTGAACAGTTAACCTGGTGTTAGCAAAAGCAGTTACTTGTATCCAAACAGCTCTCTCTGGCTGCAGAGATGAATGCCAAAGCTGTTTAGACAGGACTGTGCTTATCCTCCCACCAGGATGCAAATATTTTAAGTGGACACAGAGAGATAAAATCCAATGTTGCCCCTAACACTGACCGCATCCTGTGCCTGCTGCATTTTTGGACTTGAAGGTCAGGGGAGGAAGGTGAAGGAAGGGACGCTGGAGACAAGGAGGCGAAGAATATCCTCCATGACTTTGTTGAAAATTATTTTCCAAGTAAACAAGCTTGGGCTTTAAAATTATGAACACATATTCTACCAAAGTATATGGAAATATCCATGTATTTCTTGAACAGAAAGAACTGCTCATCAGACCATAAAAAGCAGGATATTTGAGGGTCGGACAACCTTGAGTTGGCTTTTTTTGCTTTATTTTTTTTTTTTTTTTTTGTCTGCAGTATTTTCTGCAGTGTTCTTCAGATGCCTGAATGTGGAGATTTATTTTTCTTCTAACAGGGTATGTTATAGTTGTCATTCAGCCTTGAAATAGCCTTTCCCCTCCAGTGGACCATCAGGCCAGTAATATATTTGCTTAGCTATGCCCAACTGTCACTCCTCTGCCAGCCTTCATGCGTCAGCATTGCACGGTACGCCCAGCCAGCCAATGGCAGGCTTTGAAGCTGCTGCCTTTAAGGAACTTGTTTTCAAAATATTTGCAGTCACCCAGCGACAGGAAAAGGCATTTCATTGGCTCTCTCACTGTCAGCTGGAAAGGAGGATGATACACATGGGCCTCAGCTGTGAAGATCAAGATGAGGCATGGGGGGTGGGGTAGATGTTTAGACACAGAAGCCTCTCGGTGGCAAATGTGGTATTTTGTAAGTATCAGGTAAAGCAATGTTTTCCTTCATAAGAATCAAATGTAAAAAAGTGGCACCATACCCGGGCAGGTAGTTTTCATCTGCAGTGTCATAAAATGCATACAAGATAGATGTTGGTGCCAAATCTTATCTGCCTTATCATCCCTTATCTAAGATAAAGGGAAGTGCTGCTGGGGAATGGGGAGGGCCTCCATGGGAAGTGAATTAGAGCTTTTGGTGTGGAGGCAAGCCTCGCTCTGCTAGAGTGACGTGCCATGTAGAGTGGGGTATTCTAAATGCAAACGGAGTTCCCAAAGTTACTCTGTCAATATCTGATCTTGTGAATTGTGTTGCCCTTAAAAAGTTCTTCTTCTGCTTGACTCTTCAAGCTGATTTTTCTTCCTCAGAGAAAAGCAAAGGAGAGAACCAAGGAACCAGTCAGGGTTGCCTGGGCCTTGAATAACAGAGTGGAATGCCACCTCTCTACTCTCATGTCTCCTTCACTGTGGACCTGGGCTATTCATAATGAAAAATAAGGCTTTCCTTTTTCTGGTTTTACTCTTTTGTTGTTACTATAACACAGAAATTAATATTGATGGAATGTATATGTGAACAAAGCAACTAGGGAATTCTCTGAAAAGAACATGCCATAAAACAGACAAGAAAAAATAAATTATTAAATTACTGACATTCAGTCCTAGCTGAGGATCCGGCCTCTCAGCACTTCAGGCTACATGTTGGAAAGGCATCCACTTTCAATTACAGCAAACAGTTAAACTCCAAATGCTTCAATGCGGAACCCATACATATCTTGTCACTGGTTGAGGATTTGAGCCTAATTCAGGGCAAACAGTTTGATTTGTAAGAGCTCACTCAATATACATTCTTCACTGCCATTCACCTGGGCATCTGCTCTTTGCCAGTTTAGAGCAGCAAAATGGAGGGTGTTTTTTGCTTTTCCAGAGAGCTAGTCAGATTGGAAATTAACCATAGTCAACAGTTATGGTAATCAACAATGGACAAACATATTAACTTAGATTGAATACTATTACATGTATATAAATTCTGCAGACTCACATTAACAAATTAGTGGAAAATATCATTCTTGTGAACCTCTAATGAGTATAAATAATGATACAGTCACATTTGTCTTAGCCAGACTCTAAGCTACTTGAAAATTGCTATTATCTTCGGTGACTAACAAAATGCCTGATACACAGTAGGCACTCAAGAAAACATTTGTTGAATGACTAAAGCAATACATTGATGACTGAATTAATGAATTGATAAATAAACCAAAACTTGCAACTCTACCTGAGCTTCACAGATGACAAGCCTTGGAAAGCTGTGAAGCATTCAGGTCTTTTACATGTTTGGGTGTATGCGTCTAATGGAAAGTAAATTCAGGAGACCTGAGTTGTAATCTTGTTTATTCACAACTCTGTGAGACAAATGTTATTGTTACCTCATTTAATGGATGAAAAGACTAAAGCCTAAAGAGGTAAAATAACTCACTGAAGGTCACAGAATTAGTAGATCACAGTATAAGATTTAAATCCAGTTCTAATCCAGTGCTCATTATTACCGTTATAGGAGTCTACCCTCACACCTATGAATTTTTTGAGTAGTGAAAGAAGAACCCAGGGAGCAGGACAGGCTGCATTTCCCCCACAGCATTAACCCTTCTTCTGTTTCAAAGCCCAGAGTAGAACATTGAAGAGAAAATGCTTATAAAATTCTGATACTGTTTTGGAGATGATATGAAATATACTGAGAGTCACGATGCAGGCTGGATGAAAAACCTGAGCTCTCAATAGGTCACTGATCTCAGGTTGGAGTTTCCCATTCTTTTTCTTGTGGTGGGTGCTGCAGAGGTGGAGAACTGGCTCATCCAGGTCTGGTTTGGCCATCATGATCACCAGACATGGGTTCAGGTCCCAGCTCTGTCTCACTTCCCCACCGTGGGCAACCCCCACTTTCCACAGTCACAAAAGTGAGAACAGAAAAATCATCTCAAGGGGTTGTGTCAGAATTAAATGAGATGAAAATATGAGAAAACCTGTATTTATCCTAGCACATCATAGATGCTCAATAAATATGAAGTGCCTCTTCACTTTCTCTTGTACTCTTAAATAAGGAGATCTCATTTGTTTAGCATATTATAAAATGAGTCTATAAAGTCATCTTGTTTTTCTCTCCGTTCTTCCTTAATCAATAAATTTTGGTTTCTTGTTTAAAGAGGAGGAGAAATGGGTTTTCTCTTCTGGTAAAACTCTAGAAATCTCAGACCCAAGGAACAAATTTAAAGCTAGAAATCTACATTAGACACAGCTTTCTGAGGCTCCACCTCCTAGGCTTCTCCCCAGCTCCCATTACCCAGGGAAACTACACTAATGATATGGACAGTGCCAGGGCTTCCAGCACTGGCCAGCTCAATGGGAAAAAAACACTTCCATAAATTGTAGAGAAAGTCTTGGAAAGTTTACCTACAGTAGAGGATCTCATCATTTTTTGTGAGGAAGCACTATTAGTCATTTATGTAAAGCTAGTATAGCAGCAGGTGTAGGTTTTCAGGAAAGGTTCTGGGTAGCACAGGCAGCCTACCCCTTCCTGCTGAAAATGATAACCACCAAGGAGAAGGAAGCATGATAGGAAGTAAGCCCATCAGCTAAAACTCCAAGATCAGTGGGTAGATCCAGATCTGACCCCAGAGAAAGCTTCTCTCTCAGGCACATCAGAGCTTTGGATGTTTTATTTTTTTTTCTTACTCACTATGACTCTATGCACTAGAAAGGGGATAGTTGGGTTACATAAGTGGGAGGTCTTTGTCAGTGGCTCTCAGCTCTGGCAGGACATTAGACTTGCCTAGGGAAGGGAGCCTTTGAAAATAATACCAATACCTGGATGTCACCCCAGACTCATTTAAAAGAGTGGGGCAGTGGGCCAGAATTGATATACTTTTTAACCCCCTGGTGATTCTGTAATAGAGCTAGGAATGAAAAGCACAGGTCTAGCTAGTGTTTCCCAAACTGGCATCTCATAGAACACTGCTCCACAGAATATTAATAGACGTGCCACATGCCCACAAAAAGTGTTTTGGTATTAAAATAATTTTGTTAAAATACTATATTAAATAAAGTTACACAGGTGTCTTTACTGTACTGTTTCTGAGACTTTATGTCCTTGGGGGCACTGTGCCTCAACTGGTGGAGTATTAACTTTATCCAGCCAGTTTTTTTGATCACACCTTTTACAAAGCCCATCAGCTGGTGACTTCTATAACAGTGTGCTAGGGAACACCAGTCTGAGCACCTGCTGGCCTTGGACTTGGCCTTGGTTACACATTGTCAAAAAAAAGGCAGAGAGAGTCTTGAGCTGAGGCATCCACCAGTGGCCATGTTCTGTAATCTGAAATGCCACAGGACCATCCAGATGCTGGCATTAATACTATTTTGAGAACGAGCCTTTAATCATTATGCTCATTATTAAATAATAGTTGCAATAAAGACTTACCTCAGGAATTTCCAAAGAGCAAGTCACTTTAATTACAGTAATGTATATTTCAAAGCTGCTTCATTTTTTTATTGTCAGTATTTACACCCTGAAAAGAAAATTTGTTGCTGTTTTGAGTTATAAATTGCCCCCAAAGAAGGGGCGCTCCTAAAGATTCATATTGCATTAGTATACCCAGAGACACTCAGAGAGCAAGTCTTTAACTCCAACCAAGGATCTCTGAAAGGAAGTGGAAATAAAACTGAACTGACAATGATATTGAGTTTGAGTATGTGCAGTAATTAACGATGTACTAACTATCTAACTACCTAAAATAAAAATGGGTAGTCAGTGATTTGTATTTTACTGAGCAGAAGTGGCAAGTTTTCTTATGTGCAGCTGAAATTATGTACTGCTGTAAATGAAACCCAAACTCTGGTTCTCAGGAGCTGAGAAGGGAGCTCTTTGAGCCTGCATCTTCCCTTCCTGATAGAAGCCTGCATATTCCCTGAATATCTGATTTATTCCCATTTCAATGATGTCATTTTTCCATTTGTAGTTGGTAATATATAACCATGAGCAATTTCTAAATCACATTAAACTACTGACCATACTACATGCCAAGGGCCTTAGAAATTATTCAAGTTCGGTATAATGAAAATAATAATAATAATTTGTATTACTGTTATTGCTGTCATTAGTTGAGCACTTACTATGTACCAGGTTGCATGTGTTATCTTAATTTAATCATTAAAACAACTCCCTGAGATGAGTTTGGTTGGCCGTCTTGGCCTGATGGAAAGCTGCTGCGGCTAAGAGAAGTAAAGTAGCTTGCTCAAGTGAGCATCAAAGCTGAGACTGGAACCAGTGTCCATAAATGCTCTTTGCAGTATGCTCTGCTGTTAAACTTATGGTATGTCTTTTCCACCAATTAAGAGAAATGACAGCTGATATATTTGACTTAAAGAAAATGGCTTTTGGCATTTATCCACATTATTTTCCACTATCTAATTCTAAAGCGCAAAATTTCTAGTTGTGGCAAAAGCTATGTTTATATTTTATTTTTATTCCCCAGAAAACAGTTTCCAATGTTGAAGAATAATAATTTTATCAATATAAATAACCTACCTGCAGGTGTTTTATATCATATTCAATGACAAACTATGAAATGTAACATTTTTGCTTTGACAGCCCATGAAATCCATCATCTATTTTCATAGATCCTTCATTCAGAAACAGATTTTATTTTCAGGATTTATGGTCCGATCAGAAATATTTGAATTGAAAATTTGCAGCTTTTAAAATCAATATCAGGATTTACTAGTAAAAACCAAGAGTCAGTGGGTGAAATGTTATTGTAATCATTTATCCTTTGTGACCTTTAAAAGAGTAAAAAAATAACTGCTGTCTCATGCATATAGTTTATATCCCGAAACACTAGATAAGAGCAAGAAGCTTTTTTCATTCACCCTGTAGTTCGTGACTCTTGCAAGAACTACCAGTATACTGCTGCTAGGAGGCAGAGGCATTGCATGATCTCAGTGTTTAGTAAGACGCAAATAGATTAGATAGAAAAAGGCCTTTATTCACCTGCTGTGTCTTTACAAGAGTAACCAGAATGAAGAGAAATGTGACTTGATTCATTTTCAGAAGATAAATTTATAATCTGTCTACTCTTGTTCTCTGATGGGTTAGCATGCAGGACTCCTATATGAGTCCAGAAAATGGACTGACTCCATCTAGAATTTCTGTTTAATCAAATCATCCTCACAGTTGCAAAATATTTCTCCTCAGTGGTAATTCCAATTTTAAAAGCATTATGTCTTAAATAAATTATTTTATTTATCATATCATTTATTGGATGTATTAAACGTGTTTCCATGTGCTGGCGCTTTCTTGGCATAAAAGTGTGACCATTATGATCTGAAATGCCTCATATTCCAGACACAAGCTACACAATGCTACCAACAAGAGTTTGATCTAAGAGAGAGATTGAGCAGGGCATCCTGAATGTTGGTAAATTCTGCCCCAGATTGGAAGGGGCACCTGGCAGGGGCTAAAGGAAAGGGAGGGTCTTGACTGGAAATTGGTAGATTCTAATCCTGGCTCTGCCACCAACAGGTGCTCTCACCTTGGGCAAGTTATTCAACCTCTCCGGCATTAGATAAGCAGGGGTCGGCCTACTATCATTTTCAGGCATTCTGAGTGATACTCAGAGGCCCACACCTAGTTTCTTGTTGGTTTCTAATGAGCTGAGCTGAGGATGAGACCAAGGTCTCTCAAGGCTTTCCTGAAATCCCTGAATGCTACAGGCAATACAATAAAAGGCAGGCCATATGTTGCCTGAGAAGCCACAATTCAAAATGGAACCTTCGGTGTTGGATCCTGGGTGGTGATGGAAGTGGAAGAGGAATGGAGAAAGGGGAAAAGGATGATTCCAGCATCTCTAAGGTTTTAAGCTAGTCCAAGACAGCAGTTTGAACACCACCAGAATCGACTTCTTTACTTTCCTTCAAGAGTAGGAGACCCAGAGCCATCTTGGGCTTGGCCCAGATGCTCCACAGCAAACTCCCTGTGCCACCCATCCCATGCAGAGGTGAAATGTGGTGCCTTGAGGTGCACAGAGCCTGGAGACGAGGCTGCTGGGAGTTCAGGGCCAAAAACAAAGAGGCTGGAGACCAGGCTGCTGGGAGTTCAGGGCCAAAAACAAATGAGTCCAAAGTAGGGCACCAAGGTCAGAACAGGGTGGTTCCCAGAGGTGGGGTGTATTCAGAAACGGGAGTCAAATTGTCAAAGCAAGGCACAGTCGAGGGAACACTAGCTGTATATCAGGAGCAATGAAGCAAGTCCCTGATAAAATCATTGACGCTTTTCAAACTGTTCTTTACTTTCTCCTCTGCTAGAGAGAATCCTACCCTCAGAGTACTGATATACAAAGACAGCAGGTCAGTGTTTCCTCAGGGCTCTTGCACCACCACAATAAAGCTTTAGAACATTTCTATTTCTGGCCTCCATCCAACTAACATTATGGAATGCTTTCTTTTCCTTCTTTTCTCCTCCCCCTGTGGCTGCCCACTTCATACCCTGCCCCCATCCTCAGTTTTTCTGTCATTGTTTAATACTTCCAGATAGTTCTTTGTTTCCCCCTGGTGGTCAATATCTATCTTAATTCAGTAATCCTTATTTGATGCTAATGTTAGATAATCCCAGTCCATCTTTTTATTACCTCGTTTATGTTTAGCTCCCCAAATTGCAAGTTTCATTCTCACCACCTTTTCCTCTCCTCTTCACCTCTCACCCTGAGTCTCTGTTCAGGCTTACTTGTGTAGTTAGAACCTCTGCCTTACCCCACCACAAATCTCTTTCACACTGGCAAGTGAAGCCTGTCTTTGCTGAGCATAGAAATCTAGGATTGCAATTCTTCTGTTTCATATGTCCATAGATTTTATCTTTTAGCTTCTAAGTTTGCCTTGAGAGATCAAATACCAGACTGATTCTTTTTCCTTTTAAAGTTATGCATTCTGTTTGGCAGCTTGTAGGATTCTTTTTTCCTTCTACCTTAAATGTCAGGAATTTTATCGGAATATGCCTGAGTATAGGTCATTTTCATTGTTTCTGCAGACTCTGGTCTTTCCTTGGTTTAGGGAAATGGTTTATTTTTGTTTGTTTAATTATTTCATTTACTTAATAGATTCCTTTTTTTTTTACTTTTGGAATTTCTGGTGTTTGTTCATTTTCCTCCTGGAGCTATCCTCCAGGTATTTTGTCTCTTCCCCTCCAGATTTCCAAATTTGTACGTATTTTTTTTTTATGCTTCACTATGTTTCTTCCACTTAATCTTTCAACTCACTACTTCAGATCTCAACAAGAACCGTCTTTTTCAATTTACCTACTAAAATTTTTTTTTAGAAAGTCTCATTTCTAGTCCCATTTTTCCTGCTGTAACCCTTAGATGTGATGATGATTATGATGATATGCAAATTGTCTTCTGTCTCCCCCAGCAGCTCTTTTTCTCTCTGGTGGCTGGGTTTTTCTTATGCATTGTTATTTTCCTTCGTGCATTGAGGCTCAGGTCTGATTCCTGGGAGACTTCAAGGGCAACAGTCCAAGGACTATTGAAAGGCACTGAGGCCCCACAGGTAAGCAGTGAGTTCACAGGCAGGTGGTTGTCAACCTCTATGGAGACTTAAGCAGAATACCTCTTGGGTTCCCTGGTCTCCTCAGCTGGTGACCACAGCTGATGCCATCCCCACCTCTCAGGGATGGAGGAGGACTCAGCCCACCTGATGAGCTGTGGTGGTGAAGATATACAAAAGGGCTAGGAGAACAGATACACTCACGTATGCTATTGCTGTCCTCCCGCCAAGAAAGACCACTGGGGCAGGGTGTTCCTAGAATTCCTAGGGCTCTCCAGCACTGGGCCTGGGCTCTCATCTGGCCTAGAGAGGCCAGCATCTCACACCAGCCTCAGACAGAACCCTTCAGGGCCTGGGCTTTGCTGGCATTCTCAAGGCCAGGCAAGCCTGCCAGTGGAGTGGAGCTGGTCCTGGATTCCCACTCTAGCATCTCACTGGCATCACCTGGGGAATGTTTAAGAAATAAGAATTCTAGGTCCTGTCCTAGACTCACTGAATCAGACTCTCAAAGTGGGGCCTGGGAATCTGGGTTAATTCATTTTCTAGGTGAATCTGAAACAGAGCTGATTAGCAGAGCCACTGATTTAGGGTGGAAGCTGATGCTTCTGTCTAGGAGCCCATTTTAGATGTGGTTGGAGCAGTATATGCCCTGGTAAGAGTTCTGGCCACTGTGATTTTATATTCAAAATGCTAACTCTCCCAAAGACCTGAGCTATACTCAGTTTCTCCTTCTTTCTCAGTATACCAGTTTCTCTCTCTTTCATGCAATTATTTTTTGTGACATGGTCTTCTATAGCTTGGGATAAGAAGGAAAGGTATTTGTAAACAGGAATGAATATCCTTTATTACAGACACTGGACCTAAAAATGCTGGGGCAATATAAAATAAGGAGGGCGTACAGAGAAAATTGTCATGATAGTAACTTTCGCTAGGTTATATTGCAGGAAGAAGCACTGCAAAGGTTTGTTTCTAGCTCTCACTACATGTCGGCAATGGGTTGGCTCTGGCTCTGTTGCTCCTTTATTCAGGATTCAGGCTGAAGGAGAAGCCCCATCTAAACATGCCATTCTCATGGCAGAAGGAATAAAACAAGAGAGCTGGCAAAACTGTATGGTAAACCCTATGGTCTCTGTGTGTGCATGTGAGAGAACATGTATCAACCCACTTACATTCTATTGGCCAAAGCAAGTCATAGCCAAGCTTGAAGTCACTGGACAGGTAAATATCATCTCCTCATTCCGTGGGAGGCCTGAGTCACATGGCACTGCATGCACATGTAGAATCCTCTCACATGTAAAAAAGTGGATACTGGAAATAATACCATTCATCACAGCCATTGAGCAGGAAAGCCCTTTTGGAAATTGTCCCCATTAAGAGGCCCAGTAAGGAAAAGCACTTGATAGACAGTGATTGAATAAGGTGAACTGGACCATGGTCCCCTACGCCTCATGGTGGTATCCTCAGTACTCAGTGATTCAGGAAGGTGGGAGATGTCCTTTCTCCTCCTGCCCTCTGCAGAGAAAACATGCACAAAGGGATCCGAAGGAAGTTTGAACATACTTTAGGTTCGTGCTGATCTCTCTAAAGTTATATTGTCAAAAAAAGGCATGAAACAATCAGAGAAGTCCAACTGGTTGCCACACTCTCCCCCAAGCAGATCATCACAGACTTCAGGGGCATCCTGCAAGGTCACTAGAGCATGTTTCTCATCCTCCTACCCCCAACTAAATAACTCTTCCTCTTGCACACATTCCTTTATTCCCTTCCCCCAGTTCCTCCAGCGTTTTCTGTTTATGGCTTCAAGGTTTCCTCCTTCCCTCTGTTTCCTGAACTGGATTCCCCATTTGGTCTTAACTTTTAAGTCTCCAGCCCTACTATTCCTTTCTTGCTTAGCTTCACTGCTGGGCAGGGGCAGAGGAGGAGAGGAAAGGAGGGGGAGGAAAGACACCAGGTGGTAGCTAGCTTATCTTTCTTTCTGAGTTACACAGATACCTAAAAAGTGAAAGTTAGCTCACCCAGCCAAGGCTAGCAGAGATTTTAGGGTCTTCTGCTCACACATTCTCTCATTTCCAACTTGAATTTCATGCATAGCCCTATTCAATCACCCCTTCCCGATTTCTGGGTGTTAGAATTGTAAAACTGTCCAAATTCTTACTCTACTCCACTCTCCACCTATTCCCTTTAAGTTTCTAATATAGTCGTAACTTATTGCAGTTTCTTACCACCGTAAGTTAGTTAACTTCTAAGCCTTGTAAGGGTGTGAATTCACCAAGAAACTAGCTGCAGGTGGTAGCCACTAACAAATTGCTAATTCCCTTCCTTTTAGTTTCATGCCCACTTGATATGTCCTTGTTCTTATCTCTTTCCTTTCACAGCTGAAAGCAGGAGAGCAGTGTTTGCACATTTAACCCTTCTGTGGTGCTAACCATCAGTGATCGTAATTATCAGAAACTATGAAAGTTTAACAGAAAATCAGTACAGTTATTTAAAACTTGAGTTTCACCCCTGGTTTCTGTAATCAGCATCTGTATTAAGCTTTGATTTTATCTCTTTCCTTGTCCCAAAAGAGAACTAAAGAAAAATCATTATCGACCGCTTTATCAAATGACTCTCACATCATTAAATCATGCTGTTGTTTATGCAGAAGCAGGAGGCAGATTCAGAAACACATTACGCACGAATTCCAGAAGCATCAAAGTAGGAAGAGCAGCTGATACTTAGCTGCCTGATTGTTTCGCTTGTGCTCTGGGACTGGTCCCTAACACTTTCCTCTTGCTGGCTCTGCCACCCTGCCTCTTAGCTGGGGCCTCCCTTCTCAGAAGGGGGATTAAGAGTTGGAACCTGGAACCTCCATTACCTCTACTGACCTTTGGAAGTGGAGCTTTTCTTCAGACCTCAAGACATTGCCTCCTTTTACTTTCCTAACCCCCCTCTTCCTCCTGAGCATAATGCTCTCAGAGAAAGTCTCTTTTCACATCTTTCCATTGAATTTAGCTAACATTTAGGTGCAGCCTGCCAAGGGGTGGACTCTCTATCTGGTACAAAAATGAGGCAGGCACAGTTTCTGTTCTGTTCTGCCCTTCAGAGAGTCCCTGTCTCGTGGGATGCATAGATACCTGTGCAGCACCTGGCAATGTATCTGACGCATAGCAAGCCCTCACTAAGTATTTGTCTAATGAACTGGATGAGTGGATGACTGCACAGCAGCTTCAGTGGAGAGCAGTCTATTGTAAATGCTGTAGGAGAGAAAAGGACAAAAGGTAAGGGGAGATCGAAGTGAGAGGCATTGGCTGTGCTTAGAGGCACCAGGAAGGACTTTGTCAAGGGCAGTAGAGAAGATCAGAGCTGCAGGCCAAGGGTTCTGTCGAGCTAGGCAAGGTGAGACAAACTGGGATTGTCACAATAGGGCTCCCTGAGAAGGGGAAATCTTTCCTGGGCCTTTTCTCAACAGGATAGTCATGCATAATTTTCTAAATACAGGGAGTATAATGATAGGAACCTAGGCATGGTAAGGTAGGGTGCACTCAACAAGATTGTTAGACTGGAGAAGCACTCCATGGCAGCTCTCCACAAGAGGGTCTTTTTCCCTGGCAGAAAGAGCAGCCTGATAATCACATTTGACAAGGTTACAGCTCCCTGATCCTTATCTTTTTTTTTTTTAAAGAGACAGTGTCTCACTCTTTCACCCAGGCTGCTGCAGTGCAGTGTTGTGATCCTGGCTCACTGCAGTCCTGAACTCCTGGGCTCAAGCAATCCTCCCACCTCAGCCTCCCAAGTAGCTGGGACAGCAGGCGTGCACTATTGTGCCTGGCTAATTTTTTTCTGGAAGAGACAGGATCTTGCCCAGGCTGGTCTCCAACTCCTAGCTTCAAGTGATCTTCCTGCCTTGGACTTCCAAAGTGTTGAGATTACAGGCATGAACCATCACACCCACCTCTTATCTTTAACTTGGACATGATGTATCATGTTTCCCTCCAGTGTATCTTGGATACCCCCCATATTGAATATGTTTCTTTCCAAGAGTGAATATGGTGCAGTTCCCTAAAGAGAAAAAGCCTTTCTTGATTGCCTTCTCTAAGGCACCAAGGAGAGTAAGAACCAGAATTGTAACTGGGACACTTTAAAGGAACCACCATTCTTGGGTCTGACATGGAACATTTATTTTGAATTTCTAGATATTTAGAACTCAATGCCTTTGCAATAATGATAACTGTCTGTTGTAGACTAAATTGTGTCTTCTCCACTCCCAAATTCATATGTTGAAACCCTAATCCCTGGTACCTTAAAATGTGCTGTATTTGGAGATAGGCATTTTAAAGAGGTCATTAAGGCTAAATGAGGTCATATGGTTGATCCCTAATCCAATGACTGGTATCCTACGAGAAAAGACAACAGAGGTGCACATGTACAGAGAGAAGGCTGTGTGAGCAGGCAGCCGTCCACAAGCCAAGGAGAGAGGCCTCCACAAACCAAACCTGCCCGATACCTTGCTTTTGCATGTTCAGCCTCCAGAACTGAGGGAAAATAAATTTCTGTTGTCTAGGCCACGCGGTTTGTGGTATTTTGTTATGGCAGCCACAGCAAACTAATACACTGTTGTACACTGAGGACCTCCTGTGAACCTGGCACTGTGCTAAGTATTTTGTCTCACTTAAGCTTTTCAATGACTGTAAGACAGTTGTCATTGTGTTCCCTTCTCAGAATAGGACACTGATGCCCAAGGCCACAGCTTTAGGCCACAGCTTTAGCACACAGCAGACTCAGATTCAAATGCACATCTGTTTGGCTCGGGAGGTTACGCACTTGGCATCCCACCAACCCGCATTTATTAAGTACTAGCCATGAGAAAAGTACTCGGCTATGATAATTGCTGACATTTGAGAATCTTAATCCTTTCCTTATGGAACTTACAAATGATGAGAGACAGATTCACAAAGACCACAAAAATAAATAAATTTTTTAAAGCTGCATGGAAGAAAATCTCTGGAAGCAATAATTCCATGCTGTGCCACAGTGAATCTAAGCTAAGAGGCATTCAAATAATTGTGTGGACAATATAGGGTAGTGGTTACAAACACAGAGAGCAGGGGTAGAGACATTAGGTTTGATTTCTATTCCCAGCAGTTTTCCAGTTATGTGACCTTCAGAAAGTTGCTTATCTTCTTAACTTCAGTTACTTCATCTGTGCTGTGGAGGCTAAATTGGGACTAGTAATAGAATCTTGCCCATGAGGTTGTAAGGCACTTAGCACAATGCTTGATAACAATGCTTGTTACACAATATGCCTTAATAAATGCACCGTGATGAAAAAAAAAAAACACATGCATTTCTAATGGGTGTTCCACCCAGCACTAACAAAACTAGTCAACCTGTCTAAACATGGTTGAGTTCTTAATTTTTTAAATTAAAGTTATTAGTATTATTCAATTTATGAATATTTTCACTGACCCTTGTATGTGGGCTTTCAAATATAATTTCATTTCCAAGGTAGTTTTGCTCTGTCCGCCATATTCAGCTTAAGTCAGATACCAACATATTTCACCAACAACACAGTCCAAGCAAAATTAAAATGTTTGTCAGTGTGGAGTAACAGTCTAACAGAATGGAAGACAGAATGAACTAATAAAATATCTGTGAGAAGTCAAAGAGCAGATTAAAAACGAAGCATGTTCATGACATTGTGTGCATGCATGTACTTGTGTGTGTATTCAGGAACACCTCCATCCAGCCAAGAATAAATCCAGGTACAATTCAAGACAGGGAATTGTGGCTCAGGAATCAGGACACACACCCCTCTTTGCCTCACTTGATAGATTACTTCTTCACTCCAAGTGATGGCTTTATTCTGCCCTAAGAGTAGAAACCTCTTTTATAATGCTTCATGTGCTTTTATGGCAAAAAACCAATATAAATATTTACTGGATGTATAAGTAAAAGTATATAAATTCTTACTTATCTTGCTGCATAGCAGGACCATGAAAACCATGTGGGAACTAGAGTCTGTTTTTCTCTAAGAAGACACCCAACGGATTGTTGAGACAACAGCAGAGAGAGGCTTTGTTTCAGAAGTGACGAAGAGGCTCTACCCTACTTTTTGATGCACAGGATGGGAAGTTGTTTATATTGAATGCATAGATTTCGAAATCTTTCTTCTGACCAGCTCACTGGAAGGTGATGATTGGGTAACTAGCCTCATGTGTCACTGGTGACAGAGTACACTCCTATCCCGAAATAGCAGACCAAAAAATGGGGGCTTGGGGTACAGAACAAGACTGAGGAAGAGCATGGGATACAGATAGTAATATGAATAGAAAACTCGAACAAACCCCTCTCCTGGCAGTGGCTCTGCACCATCCTCTTCATCCTCAAGGTGGCCCACTATTGCCATTAGCTACTAAGTCTAATCCCAAGGTTCCAGTTTCACCCTTCACTGGCTTTGCTCTACAGTGGGGTGTGGTACTGTGTAACAGAGCCATCGGCACTCATCAACCCAGTACAAGCAGGGCAAGATCGGGTTAACTTTGATAAAAACCATAAAAACAGAAAGTTGAGCCTCCAGTTCCCTTTGCTCTCTAACATTGTTCTCTACCATTTCACAGGTCTCGAGGCCTCACGCCCCTTGCTGCATTTTGTGCCTTAAGAGCTTGGTTCCTTATCAGTGTTGTCTTGTTCCTTTGACTTCTTGTTACTGGCAATGCTTTGATACACTTGACATTTTAAACTACAGAAACAAGGAAGTATGATGTTCATTAGGCTTAGCTGTTTGACACTGAAGTGCTAAACCAACTCATGTGGTCTCTATTACTGGTTTACAAATCCTGGTCCATCTCTAGAGGCTGATGTTCCCAGACAAGCTCATCTCCTGTTGGTGAACAAGTTCTCTCATCATCGTTCTTCTTTCTTCTTTTTCTGCCTACTCACTGAAACAGTGTTTTCTCATGCCTGTGTGCTACCAAGCACCGTGGAGAATGGAAGAATCAACAGTGGTTGTGCCTTCCCTCTCTCTGGTGAGACTGCAGCAGGGAGGGTCAGCAAAGACTCAGAAAGACCCACAGTGTAGCAAGTTGGATTGAGGTAGGCAGGAAGCCACTAAGATTAAACCAAGCATGCACGGGATGGGAAATTGTTTATATTGAATGCATAGATCTTAACATAGGCAATATACAGAGGGCATGGTAGTTCTGGCAGGACCAAGACAAAAGGCAGCAATTTGCTGAGCTAGAAAGACCATGCTGAACTGGCAGCATCATCTTTGGGGAATTCATGTCTCACATCTCTAAACCTTAATGTCTAATGCAGTCAACACAGCCTTAGCTGCCTCTTATCTCCCCCAATAGCACTTCCTTCCTTCCGTCACTTTCCTGCTACTAAGACAGAGGAAGAAGGACACTACAAGAAGTTCATGACAAACTCACAGAGCCACCATGCTGCACTCACACATCCACCCTGCTGCACTCACACATCCACCCTGCAAGGACCCACCTTCTTCTTGGAGGGATGAAGCAGGCTAACGTCAGAGTCACACAGCTGGTGAGCTCAGATTGGAACTTGAAGATTGGGGTCACAGGGTTAGGTTAGGGTCCAAGCGATTCTCCTGCCTCAGCCTCCCAAGTAGCTGGGATTACAGGCACTTGCCAACATGCCCAGCTAATTTTTGTATTTTTAGTAGAGACGGGGTTTCACCATGTTGTCCAGACTGGTCTCGAACTCCTGACCTCAGGTGATCCACCCGCCTCAGCCTCCCAAAGTACTGGGATTACAAGCATGAGCCACCGCGCCTGGCCCTTCCTGCCTTACTTATATCCTTCAGGAGCACATCCTTCTTTCTGGCTCTAGAGTACTCTCTCTTTTCCCGTGGTTCTTTCAAAATATGACAGCCCATTAGACTCAGAGCCCCACTCAACCGAAAACAAATTCCTTTTTCCTGGAGGACACAGAGAGTTGCTTTGTCTTCAAATTTTCCCAGAAGAGGAAAGAAAGGGTTTGCTGTTGAGTGCAGCAAAGAAGGGGAAAAGGAAACAGTGACAATTGCTTTTCCATACCAAAAGGGCCCAAACATTTGTCACCTGCCTCAACTAAAGTTGGGACCAGAGCTTTAAAGGGGAAGTTCTGGGAGGTTTGACCATAGAGAGTGGGGGACTGGTCACTACGAGGGGTCGAGGAGAGCCAGCCTGGCATGAACAGTGAACAGAAGTTAGTCCTGGAGTCACAGGCAAGCCAGGTGCCTTCACTGTGGTCCGAGGCCACTGGAGCTTGGCAAAGCAGATGCCCTTTACTTGGATGAACTCAAGTTTTATAGTTGTTGATGCAGCCTAGGGCTCCAAGCCTGTTAGGGAAAGTCTTGGATCTCTGCGAACAAGCATTGCTTTTTTGTTGTTGTTGTTTGTTTGTTTGTTAACAGTGGGGCCCTCTGTCTGTGCCTCCGGGTATTCCACCATCTTCAGAGGAGATTGGAACTCTATTCTGAAATGCCGTTCTCAGTCATGTTTCCTTATTCTCCTGGTGAACTTGTATTCACCCTTCAATGCCCACATCAGATGGTCCTCCTTCATTGTACTTCTTGGCATCTCATAGGCTCACTCCTGTTGTTGCCTCTGAACTTTAGGCTTCTGGGGTTTTTTTTGTTTTGGTTTTGTTTTGTTTTCCCACAAATCATTGTTTACTCTTCTTTCTTCTTGAGTAGACTGTGAGCATGCCAGGAATGGAGTCCACAGCTTTTCTTAGGTTTTAATACATGTGAATTTAGAGACTTTCCCAAATGAGTTTTATATAAGTAAAGATACAAACATTGTCCCTCACATGGGTCTAGGCTGCTCATAATAAAAAAAGGATTGAAAAGCTAGTCATCTGGATATAAATCCTAAACGACAGCCATGTTAGCTGGGGTGCACCCAAGTTAGTTTGCATAATACAGGAAGGGGGACCCTGGCTTGACGTAGGCCCATTTTGAGAGGCAATGTAGTGGTTGGGAGCCAGTCTCTAGCACAAAGCTCCCCCGGGTTCAAATCTGCCTCTGCCAATCACACTGTGCAAATTTGACCAACTTATTCATTATCTGTTTTAGTTGCCTCATTGTAACATGGAATTAAAAATATACCCAAGCTCTTAGGGTTCCTGTGAACATCAAATGAGTATATGCAAAGTATAATACTAAAACAGCACCCGACACATAATAAGGGTTATAATTATATTGGCAAAAGAAATAACTTTGCTGTCTCTTCCACTTCACCACAGCTCAACCTCCTGTCTCCATTAATCTGAGAACCATGAGGCCCCTGACTACTGCTTTTGTCCAGAGGATTAAGAGAGTGAGTGGGCTGGAATTAGCAACAAGTCAATTTTCCTTTGAATTGCCAGGGCTGGACTACCACCCACTTTGTTGTTTCTTCCCATTTTCTGAGCATCACAAAATGTAATATTCATGTGTCAAGGGATCCAGGATTGTATTTTAACATTTTATGGCCTCTTTGTAAAGCTACCTTTTCAATTTTAGAGGAGGCAATTTTATGACTCCCTTTGATAACCACTTAACTGTTAAGACCCAAACAAAGAAGAGGAATGGTCAAAGGATATCAGGTACTTCCAGCCAGCTAGTCTCACTTCTTGAACATTATTCAAATTAGCTCCAGGACTCATAATTCTGTGTTTTCATTTATTGCTGCAGTAAAGTAAATGGTTCTTTTATCCAAATGTTATTTCCTGGCTATTAATTCAGTAGTTATTTTGGATTGTGGCACTCCTCTTTGATTTAGAGATATGACACCTTATAAATATTTAAAAGTTGAAGACTGACACTTGGAGAAATTGATTTGTTTTGTTAATATCCTATGGCTAGAGTAATTATAGGTTTGGAAGATGCCATCTCATTTTCTGTTTACCAGAAGCAATGGGGGAGCACGTGTCTCTATAACAAGGAATTTGTCAATGGAAGGTTGTTCCAAATCTTTTGCAGACCAGATCTCTATGCTTGTCTGCTCAGGATACATACTGGCCGTTACTCTTCATAGTGTTCTCCAGACCCTGCTCTTGAAGCCAGCAACGTGAGGATGAAAACTACCCAGACTTCTCAAAATAGCTGAAAATGATCATTCCTGAAAGGCTTGGAACTTTCTTTCTTTCATCTACAAGTGGCAGCAAGGGTTTATGGCAGGGCTCAGGGTGATCTACAGACTGGTATGATTTAAGCATGGATCAATCAACCTATTAGGGGAAAAAAAGACCAGGTCAGTAAGGATGGGTCTTGGTGAACCAGAGGTCATTTTACATTTTCAACCCAATGTTCTTATTTCCTTTCCATTAACATTTCATAATGAAAAAATTCCTATATTCTTTAATTTTTAAGATAATTAAGTGAATTTAGTGCCTTTGAAGGGTAGAGGATTTATAATGGCATCAGAGAATACACTATTAATAATCTATGAAGACAGGGGCCACCTGGAGCAGAACAGTGCTGCCTCCATCACTATTTCTGCTTCTTTGGTGACAAACTGTAACAAGGTTCAGCCTCCTTTGCCAATTCAGAACCAAACTTCTCTCCTGATACCAGAAAGATTTGTGTCTTTTGGGACGGGGCCTCTATCTCTTAAAAAGTGTTTTGTTTTGTTTTGTTTTCCACTAGCATTTGATTCTGAATTGGAACAAATTACAGCAAGCACAAATCTCTCTGAGTCCTTGGTATTCTCTATTTATAAACCCTCAAACACATGACAGGAGTAAAGAATTGTTCCGAAGCTTCCCTAAGGAAAAAAAATGGTGTCTGCCTCTAAGATTGTTACAGCCTAATAAGTGATTTCACTGGCAGAAGTGAATCCATAGGGCACAGAATAAGAAAAAGAGAGCCACATGATTGCAGCCAGGCCTGTGCACAAGAAACAAAGGGCCTATAGACCAATCTGAGTTCTCCAAGCTGACCATTCAAGGTATCATTTAATAAAGATAACTTCATTGATTTTTGGATGAAGATGATAGATTAAATATACTCATTTTCTTTGTTCTCTCCCCCAGGCCCTATTAAAACAAAAGTAAAGGAGTTTTTTAAGGCATAAATTCCCAAGCCAAAGAAATTGGGAAGGGACTTAATGGGGATAAAATTTTGGATGCTAGAAAACAGATGGATGAACAGGAAGTAATTTAGCAAACTCAAGACAGCCAAAATAACCTAGCAATGGGAAAAGCTGAGAGGCAAGCAGATTTATACCATAGACTCCTCCCCATAAATAGCTCAGGAATTGACTAATTAAGTACCGTTGGAAGTGCTAATGAAGATGGGATTATAAACAGGAAAACAGAGAGTCTAAGAAGAAGTTAGAGCCCCAGATCCTTTGGTCTACTCCCCCACTCCTTGTCCTTTGCAGAGAGTATAATTGCAGGTCTTTGGGTTAGGGAGTCGTCAGTGCAGAGCGTGAGGGTGGGACTGAATGAACAGGAGACCAGTGCTGAGACTCCTTGTCCAACCCGCTTTCCCACTAGGTTCCAGTCAGAAGATTCTTCTCTGGGGATTCTGAGTAGCTAAAGAGCAAAGACACAAAGAGCTGACATTTGGTGGCTTCCCCAAGGAAACAGGTCAGACAGATTCTGCCTACAGAGAAGTCCCCAGAAGCTCCAGTAGAAACTTTTAGAGTTCCACTTTTACACAGGAGTGGAAAACTAAAGATTACGAGGCCACTAACGAAAACCTCTAATATTTCTAAAGCCTCTAATTTGTTAAAATAATTTATTGAAAGTTGGCTGATAAAGAAAGAGACTAAACCATTGATTGATGAATGGAACAAAAATGTGGTATATGCTTACAATGGAATATTATTCAGCTTTAAAAAAGAAAGAAAACCTGTCATATGCTTTAACATGGATGAACTTTGAGGACATTATGCTAAGACAAATAAGCCGATCACAAAAAAGACAAATATTGCATGATTCTACTTGTATGAGGTAGAGTAACCAAACTCATAGAAACAGAAAGTAGAATGGTGGTTGCCAATAGTGGGAGGAGGAGGAAATGGGGAGTTGTTTAATAGGTATGGAGTTTCAGCCAAAAATGTTCTAGAGATCTGTTGTATGACAATTTGCATATAGTTAACAATATTGTACTGTATACTTAAAGTTGTCCAGAGAGTAAATTTTGTGTGTCCATGTTTTTTACCACAATAAAAAAAGAGAAATACTGAAACAAAGTACAGAGAGTGAAACAAATTATGAGAAGAAAATGACAAATAGAATTGTCATTCACATCCTCAGGAGGTAAGAGAACATACTGTATCCGTGATATAAATTAAGAGGCTATTAAAAAAAATAAAAAGGAACATCCAGACGACAAAAGAAGAGCTCTTAGGTCTCAAGAGTAAGAAGGTCCTAAAAAACAGAGCAAAAAAGAAAAGAAATGAAAAATATGAGAAATGAAAAAAGAAAATGAAAACTAAAAGAAAAGAGAAATGAAAAGAAAGAAGGAAAAACCAGTCCAAAGGTCAAGTTAAGAGAATTCCAGAAAAATAAAAGAAAGGAAGAAGTCTTTAAAGAGCCTCTTTTAAATGTTTTTTCTAGAATTAAAAGACATAATTTTCCAATTAAGAAAAGGGCTAACAAAGTGCCTAGGATAATGAATGAAAACAAACTCACACCAAGGCACATTTGCATGATGTTTCAGAACTCTTGAAGCAAAAAGATTCTACAAAAATTGTGTAGGAGAGGGAGTTCTTTTCAAAGTATAATAACCTGGAATAGCTTCTGACATCTCAAAAGTAACATCTAAAGCTCAAAAAGCAATGCCTTTAACATTCTAATGGAATGATTTCCAACCTAGAAATCTTACCTAGACAAACTGTTAATGTAATGTGACAGTAATACAAAAACATTTCAGACTGCCCAACCTCACAAATCTACCCACACCTTTTTTTGGGAATCTGCTAGAGGATGTGTCTCACCAAAATGAAAGGAGAAACCAAGAAAGCGAAAGATGTGGACCAGAGAAACAAGAGAGAGAGAAAAAGGCATCCCCCACAATTATGGCGAAGGAATATCCTAGGATGAAAACTACACATCAGACATAGAAGATAGTTGGTCTAAACTGGAGAAATGCCGGAAGTACCTGGAGTGATTTATTTGTGAAACTGATGGAATGCCCAAAGCATATGAACATTTTGAGAGGAGACTTAGACAACTGGTAGAGAGTTTAGGGGTTGAATTATTTACAAGTGCATGGAGAACTGAGCTCCGCCTATGGAGGAGCATAGAGTTGGGAAGGAAGGATTAATTATGTGGTTTCTGGAATGCTTAGAGCAGCCAGAGTTGGATTTAATCTCTTAGCCAAAGTAAGTAGTTCCAGGGCATAAATTACTGTCAGGGTAATTTAAATCCAGTGAATAGACTAGGAGTATGAATACAGAATGGTCTCTGATAACCTGAAAATATAAAAGTGACTCCCTTACAAAGAGTGATCCAAAGAATATGGTAAACCCAATGAAATCAGCATACAAATGATTTCCAAAGATTTTTTTTTTTCTCCTTTTTAGGCTCGTTGGTAGGGCAGTTGATTGACAGTTGCCTAACATGGGTGTTTTGAAAACCTTGAATATGTATGACCAGTATTGTAATTATGTTGTGACATTTATATAAAATGAAGCTAAATGAGATAGCAAAATTGATCTCTTCAGTGAAACATATGCTTAGGCTAAACCTCCAGATATCTCTATTTTATTAAGACAACATATTTCCCACCAGAGATGTGCTGTCTGATCCTTTCGATCCTTCTGAATATACAGAACACGTGTGTAACAAAGAACATGTGCAAGCTACAGGATATAAGGATGTAAGAAACAAGGCAATAGGTGTATTCCCATCTCCTCCTGGATAGCATCAATTAAAATTCACAGCTGCTGGCTGCCCAGATGTTTCTTGCATTTAGTGCTCTGTAATATGCATCAGAATATATTGTATGACCACGGTTTCCATAAACTTGACAGTTCTGTATTCTAAATTCTGCAGACTAGATCCAGTGTGTGTATTTTATCATCAGATTACTACCCCCCAACCCTGTCCCCACCTTCATTTGCTTGGGGCATTTGCAGTTCAGAAACAAAAGACATTTACAGCTCAGAGTTTAGCTGTATCAGGGTGTAAGTGCAGGTCAGGCCTGATTTATGTGGCACTTCTGATAAGCAGGGGAGGAGAGCAGAATGGGGGTTTGGGAAAGCTGGTGAACTTGGCTTGACTTATGTCTTTTGCTTTTGTAGGCAGCCAACATCCCTCTGGTGTCAGAACTTGCCATTGATGACATTCATTTTGATGACTTTTCTCTCGACGTTGATGCCATGATTACAGCTGCTCTCCGGATGTTCATGGAGCTGGGGGATGGTACAGAAATTTAAAATCGACTATGAGGTAAGATATTCTGTCTTGGGTGATCCAAGCAGTTCACCTAGGATAACGTATTAGCCACTCTGAACCACCAGTTTCCCAAAAACAAAATGAGGATGATAATCCCTGCCCTGCACACCTCATGGGATTACTGTGAGAACCAGAAGAGATGTTTGTGGAAGGCCTTTGATCATTGAGGGTTACTCAGACATAACGTACCATTGAGATAAGGGTCCACTGGAGACCTTACAAATGCCTGACACACCCTCTCCTTTCCATTTCAGACACTGTGTAGGTGGCTTTTGACAGTGAGGAAAAACTATCGAATGGTTCTGTACCACAACTGGAGACATGCCTTCAACGTGTGTCAGCTGATGTTCGCGATGTTAACCGTAAGTGTGCTTAGCGATGGTGGAAAGTCACTTCTCATTCGTAGGAACTGGCAGGCCTTCTCCTTTACATTTCCATCTCTCTGAAAAATTACCTGTAATCATTTTACATTGGAACTTACCTGCCCTGGTTATGAAAGTATATATGTGCCAGCAATTTCTGAGCTTGAAAGCTGTAACATCATTGACACCTTAAAGCCAGTGTAGCCTTGGAATGATTGCTTGAGCTTCTGTTCAGTATTTTTCCTTGATAAACTGGTTCTTTTACAAAAGAAATGCTTACATTTTTAAAGTAATCTTTTTGCAAAGGGAAAAAAAGTAATCTTTTTGCAGATGAGTAATAAAACAAAGAAATCACTGGATATGACTCTCTGGGCTGGTGGAAAGCCAGTAGAGAGGTGTGAACATCACCCACAGGAATATGGAAATCCTGAGTGGATGCTTATTTGAGAGAATGCCCAGGGAGGCCAAGGGGAAAAAGAAGGGGGTAGGAGTGCATGCTCTCCAGGTTTAGGGCTTACTTGCCTTAAAATCTCTGCCCCGGGGGCTATAACCCAGTGATGGTGGCCAGCCTGTTTCACAGAGATATCTAGCACAGCTGGGCAGAGGTAAGCCTTGTTATTTAATCTGAAAGCAAATATTTGTGGCAAAGATTGAAACCAAATCCTCTGTTTACTTCTTCCTGGCAAGACATAAGGCTTGTTTTGGCATAATTTCTACTACATTGTTAAGCTATCATAAAGTCAAATATTTTCTGGCTTAAATATATTGGTTTCTTTGTCCTCATAGTTACATATACACACATGTGCACGTACATATCTGTGAGTGTGTGTAAATGTATTGTCATACCAAAAAAAAAAAAGAACGTAAGTCTTGGATTCTTCCAACATAAAACAAATATTATATTTTTGCACCCAGACTAAAATTTAAACACAAAATCAGAACTCCAAATGAAATGTATTTTCCTTTGGTCCAAATGAACAAAGACAATTCTGCTTCTTCCTAGAAAAAAAAATCTCTGCCTCATTTTTTGCCTATTAAAATTGTACTCATCCTTGAAGGCATTGATCTAGTGCCAGTTTTTCTACAAAGTCTTCCCCTTTCTCCCAAATCATTGATAATTACTTCTTTCCCTGTACTATATCTAGTACAACACATCTCCCTTACTACTGTGTTTTGTTTGTTGTTGTTGTTTTTGAGATGGAGTCTCGCTCTGTCGCCCAGGCTGGAGTGCAGTGGTGCAATCTCAGCTCACTGCAACCTCCGCCTCCTAGATTCAAGCTGATTCTCCTGCCTCAGCCTCCCGAGTAGCTAAGACTATAGGTGCATACCACTGTGCCCGGCTAATTTTTTGCATTTTTAGTGCAGACAGGGTTTCACCATGTTGTTCAGGATGTTCTCAATCCCCTGACCTTGTGATCCACCCGCCTCGGCCTCCCAAAGGACTGAGATTACAGGCATGAGCCACCGCACCCGGCCACCACTGTGTATTTTAAGTTACAAATCTGTCATCCTCCTATAGAGTAAGCTACTGAGGAAAGAGATCATTTCTTGTTCTTTCAACAATATATACTTATTTGGTCAACCACCATGTGTTGAGGGTTGCACCAGCACCTTGCACTCTGTCATGTACTTGGTGGGTTTTCAAAAAATGTATGTTGAATTGACATGAGCTGAAATGTGCATAAGAAGATGGGGCTAGAATATCTTTTATACTAGGGACTTGTGCTTTGGGTCCTCAACTGCTTAAGGAACAGCCAGACTGGCCTGGGAAAACTGGACTGGTCCCATTCTTCTGTTGTATTCGCCATCAGAAGAGTGAGTCAGTCAAGTGAGAAAGAAAGATGCTTTGAACCATGAGGCTTAATGGCTCAAGTGACAGCCATTGCTTGGGGAAAAAAAAACTCTTCATTTTGTTTTTCTTTATCATACCTCAGTAAACAAGGTATACTTTTCTGTGTACAGACTTCATGAGTCTGGCCCACAGAGGACATTCAATAAAGAACTTACTAACTCATTATTCTGGAAAACCTATGGATTTATGCTGAATTGCCAAAGTAAGTAAGCAGGAACCCTGTTCAATGAAGGAAAAAGGAATGGCTGTGACATTTTTGAGTTAGAAATGTCAAGGGCAGAGACAGATTTTTATGACAAGCCCTAAAATAGTTGGAATAGGGGAAACTGGCAAGAGCAGCAGGGTCACAGTGGACACTTAGGAACAAAGGAAATATATACTGAGTTTTCTGCAGTGGATATTTCCATGATATGGGCAATTTTGATCCTTTCCAAGAAACTGAAGAAAATAGAATTCTCAAACTATGTCACCATAATGGGGACACTCATATCGTCAGAATACTTCCAGTGTGCAGTTGTTTTGCAAGCATGCTCGGCAATCTTGAAGAGCACCATTGTTGGAGAAGACTTGGGGTTTGTTTTGTTTTGTTTCATTTATGCTAACACAAAAAGAGGAGACCTCATTGCTAAATCTCCCTAAGGAGGGTGGGTGGAGGAGACCACAAAACAAAAACATGACTTCAGAAAGAATAAAACGTTAATTTTTTTCTCCTTCACATTGTATTGAGTAGCCATATGTGGAAATGATAGTATTTTCTGCTCCTTAAATTTTGCTGAACTTCACTAAGGGTTACAATCTATTAAAAGTGTCAACTTTTGTTTTTCTCTAACATAAGTATCTTCTCCAAACTTGACTTTGGTCAATCTGGTTAATCAGAATTTTTAAATTAAGAAAATAATTACGGAAGTAACAAAGACTACTTAGTCAGTGTGGCTAAAAACAAACTTAATTTACTCACCAGTTCTCATCTCTGGAATGTGACCTCAGCCTATGGTAAAATAATGCCCTGTTTATTTCCATGAATGGGCACTCATGCTTTGGGCACTCCTGAAAATTCTAAAAGTCTTTCAATGTTTTTATCTTATTAAATTTTATTTAATATTATATTATTATTAAACTTCCGTTCCAATGATCTCATATTTCCTATCTGTGAGTTGTGTAGAACCAAATTCTCTACTAATCTGGGGGAAAAGAAAAAGAAAAAGAAATCCACCACATACCAACCACGGGATTCAGCCTGGGTCATGTCATAAGGCTAAGAAAGCACAGCGCATGTGTGCTGAGGATTCCTCTAGATGGCTCTCCAAGGCAAAGTTTCCCAGCTGGTTTCCAGAAAAGGGAAAAAACCTTTCCAACCTTGCTTGGAAGTGCTTCTTTTCTTCTAGCACAGGGGATATTGAGGTACACACCCCACCACAAAATAAATGTTTTTCTTAAAAGAGATAGCAACAAAGCCAGTCTTTCGGAAAAGAGCCTCTCCTATCAGGATGGGCCTGTTTTGTGACTACTGCCTTGCATACCATGCTGCTAATGTGAATAATCAAGTGTTCTCCGTGTGACCTTAAATCTGTGACTGTGTGTTTTTCCTAAGCCCATTGTCTGTGGGAATGGGAGATGCATAGTTGTGTGTCACTGCTGAGCAAATTTTGGCACCACGTACAACAGGACAAGCAAGTTATAAATATATGCCCCAGCTTCCTAGCCTTTAACCCTAAAATCACTTCACGCATGGAAAATAAACTTATTGACTCAGCATTGTGTTTTGCGAAACATTGAGGTTCATGTCTAGGTAACAAAGCGGTTTTGTTCCTTTAGAAATTGAAAAAAAAAAAAAAAAGAACCACTCTGTAGGACAGGCAAATTGCTATAAAATGATGAGCATTTTGATCACTGGGAACCCTGTTAATGACTTATTAATTTGTTCCATGCCTCTGGTCTGAAATTTCACATTTATAAATTTGAAAGCTTCAATGTTATTCTTTACTTTTAAAGAGATATTTAGACAGTTAAAATTTCCCAAATACTTTGAATTCCTCTGGTAAATACGGTAAGTAGTACCAGTTACTACTTGTGGTTAAAATGAGGAAGAAAAACCTGCAGATCGATGACCATTATGTAAATTATCTTTACTAATAAGGGTTTATAGAATTAACATTCCATCATGTACATACATAATAAATAAATTATAACTATAAATACGTGAAGAAAGATGATGGACGTATTTCTCATATTCACAATGTAGACCAGATATAGGAAATGACTGTGCTTTTGTTTGTATTCTGTAAAATAAAAGGCATAGTGGTGCCAAGTTTGCAGACATTTTTTCCATTTTATAAATGATGTATGAGCTCTGACAGATTTTTCCAAGGGGGAAAAAAAAAAGATTTCTTTAAGAGTCAGTATTCTTTACTATCCCATAAATGTACTCATTAGCACTTTGGGCCATACCCTGCATCCTGTAGGATATCAATAAAGATTAATTGAATGAGTGAATTTAGTTTAGGGTAATATTATTCAAGGAACCGTGTTGCTCAGTGTCCAGTTAAAAAAAAACTGTAAAGTGATGAACAACTATCATTGCTCGAAATCTTGTTCTTTCTTCATATCACACTAAGGTTCAGCTAGGGTTCATATAGAATATTATGATCTTGCAGAATTCACTGGATATGAAAAGAGAAGAGCACATGATCACATTAAAATTTATGGTGGTGCTGGCAGCGTAGCGCTGGTGGGGAATTGCAGTTAAACACTAATAATAACCAAGTATCACAGCAAACACATTGACACCCCCTGACATTTACTGGGGGCTTCTTAAATCTTAATGTGGAGGCAGCGTATTTAAATCCATATTTGTGTTGTCAACAAGGTTATTTTCACAGATAAGCCAAACCATTTTATTGATAATTCAAACCAGAGAGCAGAAGGGATGTTTAGGGAGAAAATCCATCCTATTCACCAGCTTGAGGCTAATGTTCTGTCCTCTGACTGCAGTTTCCAGGAAAGCCCTTGATTTTTGAGGTAGAAAATTTCTTCTGGAAGGAGATTTTAGAAGCACAGCTGAAACTCCTCCCTTCCCGTCCAAGAAATACAGAACCAATTGAAATTTTAAATAAAATATTTTTACTCAATAATCAGAATGATAATCTCAACAGAAATCAAATTCCTTTGTAGATTTTAACACTGGAAGTTACAAAGAGAGAGATCTAGATGTTTTGTTTTGTAACTGACTAAAATAAAGTAATAAACAGTAATCATATTTGTAATCATCAAACATTTTTACATTGCATTTCCTTATCAATAAAAGTAGTAACTTGTTATATTTGCTTTAAAATAAATGGCAGCATTATCATAATAATATAACAAAATCTACATGATAGAAAAACCAACTCTTTAATCTTCATGCAGATGTAACCTACAAGATGGCAAATTTTTAATTTAGAAAAGAGTAATTTTTAAATGTTTTTGCAGAATATCAGCACCAGACACAATAAATTAACTATAGGGCTAATCAATTTGAATACTATGTTTAAATTACATTTAAGACTCCTGTCTTTTAACCATTTAAAAAGGTTTCCATTTTTATTCTCTCTGACTACGTCTCAGAGCCCCAGGTTAGGCACTCTATGCTTCCAGCTGACATTCCCTTTATCCACATTTATTTTATAAAAGAAAAAAGGCAAAGCTGCACATAATTAAGAACCTGGTGTGCTAATAACCAAACATACAATTGGGCAGAAGGATAATCCAATCCATTTCCTCTCACAGGAGAGTAACCTCCATAACTCACTTTAAGCGCTGCCATTCATGAGTTATGGGTCATTCCCTTTCTAGTGAAAATAAATTCTCCTGCACCATCAACCAGAGCTGGGTATTTTTCTTAGGACATGTAAATTGTAAAAGTGTATGAACATAATCATGTTTGACGTTACAGGGAAAGTATAACCTCTTGCTCATGGACACAGGCTTGTACGTAAATGTATGTGGTTTCGAGGCTGGGGCTGCCTAGTTACAATATAGGATTTTTGATTAAAGTCAATTTATTCTTGAGATTTTTATGATGTTGGTAAACTGCTTAATTTGTCGCTTTGTGTTTTATGGTGCCAGCTGAATCCTCCAGGTCAGGGAGACCCAGCAGCAGAGCCACGGTCATTTATCACAGCCTCTATTTTCCACAGTGTATGATTTCCTAGTGGCACTTTCCTGGGACTGAAACCTGGCACCTAAGGGTGTTAAGTTGGGAGCTATAAAAAGTTTTAATTTTTCATGGGTCTCATGTTTAGTTTTGGCTAAATTATGTATTTGGCTAATAAAAATTTATTATTTGGCTAATAAAAATTGGGGTAAGCTTTGAAGAAGCCTCAAATTCTTGAAATTCGCCAACCTGGGCTCTGTGGCACTTTGAGAGATCTGTCTTTCTACACAATTAATGTGTGCCAAGTGATCTGCTTCATTTTCTGTGGTCATAAACCGCATGTTATATTATATGCAGTTCACTGGTAATTTATCATAAATAAAATATAAATTATATTTCTAAACGTGGACAAAACATGCTGTCCTTGTCCTCAAAAAAAATCATAAAGCACAAATATTGTTAGGGTTGAAAGCTAAGTCCTTAAGAATCTGACATTATTGTTCTTTTGGTTCTTTTTAAAATGCATTATATGTGCTATATACATACAGCTATGTTTATTTATTATCTTTTGAAGTAGAAACCTCCATTTTCTCAAGTCTTTAAAGTATTTAGTTGAAAATTTCCTTACACAATTTGTATATCTTTTTGCACATTTTTATCAAAATAAGAGAGAAGAAATATGTTGAGCAAGTTTTATTTGACCACATTAGGACTTCTTGAGAATGAAATAAAGAGTATTGACAGATATCAGAGGTTTGCTTTGAAATACTCTAGCAAATAAAACAAAACAAACCCACACTGCATGTGAAGAGACATAGGAAACAAGCTGGCAAAACCTGGATTCCTGTTGAAGTTAGGCAATGACTGCACTGGGTTTATTACATTAATAGTATTCTATTTTTTATATGTTTTTAGCTTCCTGAAAGAATTTAAAAATTATGCTAATAAATAGATTAAAAATTAAGTCTTAGAAGTGGTTATAAATGTAATAAAATATAATAATAAAGTTATATAAAATTAATCCAATTTTTAAATGTATTCTTCCAACATCTATACAACATATATAATTGTACCAGATTGTATTGCCCTTCTGAGACTTACATGGACAAGCATTTGCAACCTTAGTTGAGGTTAAGGGTCAACATATTCCCAAAACATGACTAAGGTTTTATGATCTGATAGTAAGTGCCTTCAGAAGCTTCTGGTTGGGAAAGAAAGTCATTTATGTATAGACTGTAAGGTCCTTCCAACTCTGAGCTTGGTAAGGAAAGGATCATTTAAGCCTAAATCAATATTTAATTAATCTCAAATCAATATTTGGCTGTATTCATCTTGAAAAGAGAAGCAAATTCAATCAAAACTACCCTGTTCCCAAGGACAATTAGACAACCTGCAATTGGCTTGTTGCATTATGTACTCTGGTAAAGAGACATCTAAGCATGTCAGTCCTGGATGGTGATTCCCTATCAGCTGGAAAGGTTCTGGTCTCTGGACCTCAAAATGGGGCTGAGGTGCCCCCTTTTCCGCTCAGCAGACCCAAATATTGGTAGACAAACATTACTGTAAATGCCGAGGGAGTATGACCACTAAATCTAGATGCTATGGTTTGCTCAGTAGGGATTTTTCTCCTCCACTGAAGTTTATGGTTGCATACCTGTTCTCCCCCTTATGCTTTCATCACACATTTTCTCTGATTGGAAAAGGTAAGATCCTTTTCTAAAAGAAGGTATGCTGCAACATCCAGTAGTATGAATTTACTCATAAGCGCTCCTAGTAAGCAATTAAAATCTGCTTTCACTCCACAGCTTGAGACAGTCCTCTGCCCAATATTATTGCCTTGGAGCATATGGAACAGTTTGATACCCATCAGGCTGTCCCTAGGATCTATATGTTGAGTGGTTGCCATTCCATCACAAAGCAAACAAAATAGTCTCAAAAAGAAGCATACTGTGCTTGCTGTCCATGCACACAGAGCCCTAATATGGCCTTAACAATTCTCTGACCACCGTGATCCACCCATGACTGGGATATGTGCTGAATTGGGGGTGACTGAAGGCACCCTTCTTATTAGAACCATCAGTCTCCATTAGGAACTGTAAGGTTCACAAGCAGACTCTTCATGTAAAGAATGACCCAGCAGAGCTGGATCAGCCATCAGCATTGCAAATTGGGACTTTTTTTTTTTTTTAAGATGATATGAGCAACTCGTTTGTGGCATTTACAATGAAACCTTCAAAGAGCAATTTTTTGGCTGAAATAAATTGATTTTTAATAATATACCAAACAAAGACCCCAGACAGTGACCCTGCAACACTCTATGTACCAGAAATTCAAAAATACCAGAAATTCAATACTTCTTCTATAAATACTGCCTTTCTGCCCCAAGCTTATAAGGCCTTCAAATTCAAGCCATCTATAGATCAGCAAAGCCTCAATGACACAGATTAGGGATATGGTGTGCAGATTCTTCTAGAGGAGGCACTTCCTTGAGAAACCATGTCTTTCAAAACTCTTGGAATCGTCTGAGCTGTACTCTTTGCTCTTCTTATCCAAAAGAGTGAGAAAAATGAAGAAGAGAAAGAAAGGCTCTTCAAAACCTATCATGCTGTCCCTCAACCTTAGCCAATCCTCCCAGGGCTCTGCTGTAGTGCCTGGACATCAGAATCCACGGTGAAGCATATGGAGCCTACCATCTTCAGCTTTAGGGTGTTCTGCAACCATTAGGAATTTCTAGTACATCATTAGATTCCCTCTATCTTAGTTGGCCTCTGCTATATCTCAGAATCAACAGGATGAACTCATCAGGAAATCCCGCATCATTCAATACCTCCAATAGTTGGGTTCAAAAAGAAAGGTGAGAGCAGAATTTCTGGCATCACTTTCTCAGATTGCTGAGCCAGGGCTGCACACATGGCAAGGGCGTGCAGTCCATGGTGCACCTCCTCCAGAAACCAAGCAGGAGGAGCTGGACGTTTCTACCAGTTCTCTCTTCCACAAAGCACAACCAATGTTATGACAGCTTCTCTTTAGAAAAGGGTGCTCTGTGGCACTGCTCTGCTGACTCAAGGGGTAACCAGATTCCATGTGCAGCAACGGCCAGGATCTTGGCTGTCTTCTTCACTGCTGTGTTCCTAGTGCCAGGAAATCAGTAAATAATAAATATTTATTCAATGAATGAATGGAAACTTTTCAGAATATCACTATTTCATTTTAAGCTGGGACAGTTTGATGAAGCATGTACTAATTCTCAAAACAAAAAATAATGTACAAATACACATACACACATATATAAAGTAGATATTCTTATAAACAAATGTTCTTTATGGAAATTTTAGACACAAAGGAAAAATTTTAAGCCAACTGTAATTCCATTACTGATAATATCTTGATGTGCCTCTTAACAGACTTTTTCCTGTACATATATTTAACCATTTTCTAAAGTTGGGATATTTACAAACTATTGTATCTTTCTTTTCTCTCCAAACCTCATTTGTAAAGCACCATATATTATCAAGCACATCTTGATGTGGCAGAGCCGTATTTAAACTAAAAATGTTCAATGTCTCTGCAGCATCAACCTCTTCCTACTCAAGAATAATGTCCTTCGTGAAATAAATCCCACACTAAAGGATTCTTATAGCCCTATTATCTAACACTGTATCATCACAATAGGATTTAAAAGCTCAACTGAACCCACGTCTTAACTTAGGGGCTGTGTAGCACAGTAGTAAGACACAGATGCAGGAGCCAGGCTACCTGGGCTTTTTTCCCACCTCTCTTGTTTTATGGTCTTGTAATCTGGTGCTTGAATATCTTCATCTATAAAATGGGAAGGTAAGAACAGTTATCTACCTCAGTGAGTTCTTGTAAAGATTAAATTAGCTAATGAATTTGAAGTATTTAGGAAAATGCCCGGCATAAACTAAGCGCTATAAAAGTTAACTGTTGTTGACATTATCCCAGGCCTCTTCTCAAATATACCCATTGCTCGATAAATGATAGGCAGTTAATAATGCTTTTAAAATTAGTAAATTCTCTGTAGCACCATCTAGTGTTGATATTATAGGTGTTTTGACACCTTTTGGATTCAACAGAGCCACAAAGCAACAGTCTTTTTCTCTGGCTATGATATTCCCCCATTCATTAGTATCATACAGGATCAGCGTTAAAATGAGAGTACATCCTGGCTGATTCAAATTTTATGCTGGCTAACGATAGAAATTACTGGGTAGTCTGGGAGACCCTGAGAATCAATCTTACTGGCTGGGGTCTTTTGGCATTCTAGTTATTATATGCTGAAGTAGCTGGATGTAGGCTTATGGCAGCATACCTTTCAGCCCAAGGAAGGACTATCATTGGAGGCCTACTCAGAGGGCAGGCATAACGCTTTGCTGGAGGGGCTGACATGGGAAATAGGTTTGTATGCCCTGGCTGTCTCTTTACTTAGATATGTTGTATTCACTGCTTATATTTCTGATATGAACTGTGAGAGAATACAGATCAGAAGATGTGTTCACATTAAAGCTCAATAAAACCCATAATGATTGGGTGAGGAGCAGAAAAGACATATTTTATTTGAAAGTAAAAGAATAAACCAGAGTCAGGAATGGGGTAAATGCATTAAAATATACTTCCTGCTACCTCTCTGTTTTCTTTTGAAAGTATATTGTCTTCAGCAGGCAGCTGACTTTTTCTACTCAATATCGGTACATGCAGGCCTGAATGGATAGCACTGGGAGGAAGATGGATGAGGGTGGGGGGAGGGGCAAAAGGACACTTAGTGGCAGGTGGGCATTTTTCAGGCCTGATGACTCCCAGAAACCATTTACCAGGCAGCTTTAAATCACAGTCAAGAGATAGGTGCTGCTTCAGTAACTCAGGTATCACAGTTGAGAGAGGTAAATATGTTTTGTGTGACTGTGCGTGGGTGCTGTACTTCAGGGATTCTTTACTCCGAGGATCTAGAGATGAGCTCCATAGTCTTTGAATACCATAAAATTATAGAACATTTTCTAGGAAGAGAGTCTAGGGCCTCTGTTATATTCCTAAAAGTATCTGTGATACAAATGGCTTAAGACCAAGATGCTAGATTTCTGGGCAGAGTGGGGGGATGGGGACTACGTGGAACACTTTAGCAAAATATGTTCCATCCTATTATAAAATGGGTGATAACTGATGGTTTAAAAATGGTTGGGGATTTTGATCTCGAATCTACTAGATGGCGTTTGTCTTTAACTACTGATTAAATTTCTAGTTAAATTACCTTATTTTAACATTATCCCTAGTGTTACTGCTCTGATTTATCAGCTAGTTCTAGTCAATAGCATTTTCATGGGCAAGATCTCTCTAAATTTTTGCACACTATCATTGCACAACAATGATTTCCAGAGCGCCATAGTTAATTATTTCATAGTTGATGGACTTTTCTAGTTTTACCTAGTATTAGCAAGACCAAACCCAACATTTTGAGTTTTAAGATGATAGAGATGACAACAAAAGACATTTATCCCCCTTCTCTTCTCAAAAATCACCCTAAAATAACACAGAGAACAAGAAATGTACACAAATCCTGCCTTGCATGGACTCATAACACATGAAGGCAGAAAATGAAGGGAGGATAATTCATAACTTAGCAGAGAAGAGAAACCCAAGTGTCTTCAGAGGTGAGCGTGTGGAGGAAGGGGTATCCATAAGAAAGAATGCTACCCCCAGAACCTGTCGAGACTCAGGAACTGGAGGTCTCAGATACTACAAAAATGGGGTGATGTGGAATGAGGGAGTGATGAAAACAGTGAGTGCCCAAGTCTCCATTTTTTGTGTAGAGAGCTACTCTTCCTGCTACCTCTGCTATAAGCAGAGTATTTGCTGGAGAAACTGAATCCCAGAGTTGGGTACACAAGCAAAAGCAAAGTTAGGATGAGGTGCGCACTCAAAATAAGAGGATTAAGTGAAAGCCTACATCCTACAGGTGGGAAGCTACAGTTCTCTTTTCTCGGGATGCCGACGCACGTGTGTACACCATTCCCAGGCAACAGATTGGAAAGTCCAGAGAAAATGAGTTTAGATGTTGACATTTGGGCATCTCCAGCAAAAGACCAGCTGGCCACACAGTCACCCCATGGTAAGACACAGCAATCTACAAGCACCACCCACATATACCCACATACAAACAGTGAGCTTTGTGATGCATTACTCTTAAGAATGAAGAGACCACCAGAGGTTACCAGACACTTGAGAGAAACTACCAAACACAGAGAAAAGAAGGAGTTCAGAGAAAAAAGGAAATACAAGAACAGCAGAAATTTTCAGATGAATTATGATCAGTATCTTCAGAAAGACAAGAAAAGATCATGCATCCATGGGAGAAGAATAGCACGCTATAGGACAAGGAGCATCAAACAAAAATTTGCTTATAAACTAAACATTACGATGCCTGGAAAGTAAGAGGAAAGGCCTATATAGGAAATGGAAAAGAAGAGATAAGAAAATAAGGAAATCAGTACAAGAAGCCCAATATCCAACTAATTGGAGTTTCATTCAAATAGGGCAGGAAAAAAAAAAACTACTAAAGAGAAAATTATTATTATTATTATTATTATTGAGATGGAGTTTTGCTCTTGTTGCCCAGGCTGGAGTGCAATGGCACAATCTCAGCTCACTGCAACCTCCGCCTCCTGGGTTCAAGCAATTCTCCTGCCTCAGCCTCCCGAGTAGCTGGGACTACAGGCATGTGCCACCATGCCCAGCTAATTTTTGTATTTTTAGTAGAGATGGGTTTCACCAGGATGGTCTCAATCTCTTGACCTCGTGATCCACCTGCCTCGGCCTTCCAAAGTGCTGGGATTATAAGCATGAGCCACCACGCCCGGCCAGAGAAAATTATTTTTTAAAAAGGAAGAAAGAAAAGAAAAAAGATTAGAAGAACATTGTACTGAAGAAATTGATTCTCCAGATTAGGCTTAACATATTAATTGAATGGGAAAAAAATTCCCAAACCAAAGTATATCTTTGTGAAATTGCTGAACACCAGAAATACAGAGGTGATTCTAAAAGAAAGAAAATCAAGTAACATTCCAAGTACTGGGACTGAGAATGGCATTTTGTCAAAAGCAACTTTGGAAGCTAAAATGCAATAGAGCAGGACTTCAAAATTCTGAGTGAACATTTTTCAGCCTAGAATTGTGAGGCACGCTGAGTATGAGAATAGAATAAAGACTTTTTTCAGTCATGCAAAGCCTCAAAAACAACCAACTCCCTGTGTTTAAAAAAAGTAAGGCCTTTTCTCATGAAGCCCCTGCAGACGTGCTCCTGCAAAATGAGGGAGTAAATGAGGAAAAAGAAAGACATGGGCTACAGGAGGTGGGGGACCAGGCACAAGAGGGGGAAGGAGGAACCCCCCTGAATGATGGCAGGGGAAGCTCCGAGGGCAGCTGGCAACAGAGAGACTCCAGACCAGACAGCAGGGTTGGGCTGCAGGAGAGGCGTGCTGAGGACAGGAAGGATCTAGAAACAAGCTGTGACTGCTTTGACCCACTTCAAAATTGTTTTGAGAAGCATTTTGCAGAGTTGTATAGGGTGTAAGAAGACTTAGATGTTTCACGGAAATCCTAACTCCAGGAAACAAGAAAATGTACATTTGTAAGGAAACAATCATTGTATACTGATTGGCTCAGCAGTGAATGATATTATAGGATGGTAATATAGGAAAGTTCTGTGGATCACATTGGGAGTGTGAGGGGGAGGGTGACCGTAAACTCACCTGCTGCTAGACGTCGGCAGTGTTCAAGGGCAGGCTCTGGCGAAAGGAGGCTGGGGAGCTTGCCCCCATCTGCCATGCACTAGCTGGGAGACCCTGGGTATATGACTTAGCCTCTCTGTGACTCAGTTTCTCATCTATAACTGGGGACAGTAATGGTTTCTACCTAACAGGACTGCTATGAGAATTCCATGAGTTAAGCGGCTGTAAAGCTGTTAGAACAATGTATGGTAGGTACGTAGGAAGGACAATATGAGTACTTGGTGAATAACCAAGTGCCAATAATATGCGCATGCTATATAGAAATATGGTGGGAAAACTACCAATTTTGGTAAAAAAGAAAATAGAAAGTAGTTGCCTTCGGGAATCAAGAAAGGAGAAGAACAAGGGACTACTGATTTTTAATTCTCAGTATAATCTGAATTTTTTAAATTACTGCAGGCAATAATTTAAGTAAAATAAAATTAGAAAAACTAATAGCCAACTGCAGATTTTAAAATGAAGGGCATATGCAAGCTTTTTTGTTTGTTTGTTTGAGATGGAGTCTTGCTCTGTCGCTCAGGCTGGAGTGTAGCGGCGTGAGCACGGCTCACTGCAACCTCTGCCTCCCTGTTCAAGTGACTCTGCTGCCTCAGCCTCCTGAGTAGCTGGCATTACAGGTGTGCACCACCAAGCCATACTAATTTTTGTATTTTCAGTAGAGATGGGATTTTGCCATGTTGGTCAGGCTGATCTCAAACTCCTGACCTCAGGTGATTCACCCACCTCAGCTTCCCAAAGTTCTGGGATTACAGGTTTGAGCCACCGTGCCCAGCTGGTATATGCAAGCACTGACATGAACTGTTTCATACTCCCAATTTATTAACATTCCCATTTTCTATGCAAATGAAGTTATATGTATTTCTAAATGTAGCAGTGAACCCAAGTCTACTTTTTAAAATAAAATTGTCACTGGGTGCAGAGGCTCACCCCTGTAATCCCAGCACTTTGGGAGGCCGATGTGAGTGGATCGCCTGATGTCAGGAGTTCAAGACCAGCCTGACTAATATGGTGAAACCCCGTCTCTACTAAAAATACAGATATTAGCTGGGCATGGTGGCGCGTGCCTATAATCCCAGCTACTCAGGAGACAGAGGCAGGAGAATCACTTGAACCCAGGAGGCAGAGGTTGCAGTGAGCCAAGATTGTGCAATTGTACTCCAGCCTGGGTGACAGAGGGAGACTCCATCTCCTAAAAAAAATAAAATAAGATAAAGTCATCAACACAGGAACCTATTGTTCAGTTATTTCTGCAACAAAAGCATAACTAATTTAAAAACAAAATTTTCATTGCTTTAAGAGAAGTGTCTTACAGGTGTGGGCCAGTGATTCTGGATTTGGGAGGAAAAACACACAGGAAAAGTAAAGCAATTTGTGCCCTAACCCTCCCCCTTCTACTACTCTCTGATAAAGATTTTAATAAGTAATGAAATGAGAGACTTACAAAGTAAAAGAGGCGAAGATATAAAGGCCTTCGATCAAGAAAATGCATAGGCCCACTTTCCCAGAGGTCCACTTCCTCTTCTAAACTAATGAAAGGGCCAGCAGGAACTCAGAGATGCATTGCTGCTCTTGGTTACATAATTATATCAACCTGCTTTTAAAAGAAATCACATCACAGCTGTGCATTTCACCAGCAAGCTACCACAAGATAAGAAAGAAAGAATTCCCAGTAATGGAAAGCCCACTCGATTCTCAGGCTGGGTTCACAGTCCTCTGCCAGATCTAGTGTCCACCACACGCACTGCCTTATTATCTGTATGAATCTCATCTGTCTACCAACCTAATATGAATTAAGGTATTTACAAGATAACCTCTAGGCTGTCATTGTGTAATAATGTGAGTATGTTGAAGTCTCTCCTTTTAATGTTAGAAAAAAGAAGGGTTGTGTTTTCTTTCTGCCTGCTCTCATTTGGATGGCATCTGGTGAATGTAGTGTTCAGTTTTAAATTCCCTGCTCCCTCCTATTCCCCAACCTCCAAACCCTATGTTGATCATTAAAATGTATAATAACAAAACAAATTTTGCCCTGGGGCTTTGCCAAACTGTCGCTGTATCTGGATAGTCCAGCCTTCTCTCTAAAAAGGGAACAAAATAGTCTGAACTATGTCCCGGTGTGACAGCAAGCTAATTCATCACTGTGGGGGACCTAGGCTGTGCAACTGACCACCCAACTTACTGTCGTCTGAGGGGGTGGCAGTTAATCATCTCCTTAAATGATGTGGGTATGAAAACAGAGCTGATTGTTGCTCAGCACCTAACCTTATCCATCCTCTGTGCCCCAGTAGTGACCGTTGCCATTTTCCCTTCTTCCCAGACTGCTGGGTTTCAAGAGATTCTGACCGAGGTGGAAATTTTAGCGGTGATTGTGGGATGCCTGTGTCATGACCTCGACCACAGGGGGAACCAACAATGCCTTCCAAGCTAAGTAAGTGTCCTAACTGTTGTTATTTTAATGCATTTGCCTTTCTGTTCAGAGCCAAAGGTGACAAATGCTAAAGAGTAAAGCATTAATTTCCTGGCATCCGAGGCCAAGGCCACGCAGGCTTGGGCGTGCATGTCATGGGGCCCATCCATCTTTATAATTCCCTATTCTTCTTCTAATTGCAGATTTGCCCTTCTTGTCATGCTTGTTGATTTGGTCGGTCTCTTGTTGACCTTAGTCAGATAACAAAGCTTGGATTTTAAAGGGCCTACTTTTTTCCTCCCAGAATATTTGCCTTTATGGCATCGTAAGCTTCTTGGACTTGTTACTCTCAGGCTCTAGTTTGAGACTGTTAAAATAAAAGCAGTCTTAGGAAATTTGATGAAGCAAAATATAGTTTTCCTTTTCCATTAGAGTTCCTTCCAGGATTCTTTTGATTTTGGGTGTTGTATAAACTGCAGTGAAATAAAGTCACATTTGAAGAACGTAGTTTTTGCTTCTCCCATCCCTACTCCCATATAAAGGTGGAAGAAGCAAAGGAAATGCAGGGATGTGTGGGCAACTATTTGCCACACACAGGATGTGTATAGATAGAATAATCTGTCCCTAAGCAGGTTTTTCTGGTGAAGATAGCTGTTACTTGGTGGCTCATACTATGGCCAAGGCCACAAAACTTGTGGGTGCTAGAAATAAAACCAAAACCCAGGTCTCCTGAATTGTATATTGAGGGTCTTCCTTTAATGTTCCTTTCACTATCTGCCTGCAAACAAAAGATACAGGCTTTCAGAAGCTGGAGAGAAACATTTTGGGGTGGAGAAGGTAGACAAGGCTTCGACAAAGAGGTAATATTAACTTCAGATGACTGATCTCATAGCCTCCAGAACAAGTCAACCTCTATTATCTGACACTTTCACAGCCTGCTGTTTCTCAACAGGTTCTGTTCGAGCTCACCATTTTTTCCCCCAAACATCTACCCACTGTGACTTTGGAAGTCTTAGACTCTTGTGTTTACTCCTGATCTAGCAGATGAGTTTCAGCTTTGTGCCCTCTGTCCAATCTGTCTGTATCCTATAGCTCATCACTTCATTGCTTTCTTGTCAATATTCTGTCATTTCTTGACCAAGTCTCTGTGACATCCACCCTGCAGAAACTCAGTCCTGGTTCAATCTAACAATTCAGTCTCTTGCTACTCTGCCTAGACTTGTAAAAGCTTTAGGAGAAAATGTCACAGTTGTGAGAGTTAGAGACATACCAAATATATGTTCTTCCTACTCAGCTGGACGCTAGAGCTCCCTGCCAGTCTTTCTGTGTCTCTAGCCAGCCCCATTCCCCATTGCTCTTAGCGGTTTCACATACCGAACTTCTTCTGTCTTCCAAAACCACCTCCTGCTCCCCCGCCTCCCGTACACCACTCAGTAGATCACCTTGCCTCCTGCTTCATGGAGAAAATTGAGGCCATCAATCGAGAACTCTCTCAATTTCCTCCCCTGCCACCTACAAACTTATCTATCCATCCCGATCCTTCCCTCCTTCCCTCCTGTCTGGGTAAGAGGACTGTCCTTCCCCCGACAGAGGCTAATCCCTCCACCCCTGCCGTGGGCCCTTCCTTGCTTCTCCTTGGGGACCTTATGCCATCAATCTTCCTCTCCCTGCTGTATCTACTGTCCCTGCCTGCTGACTCTGCATCCTATTAATAGAAACAATTCTTCTGCATCTTGAAAAAAGCCTACCCTAATCCCCACCTCACTCTCCAGCTTCGGTTCTATTTCCCTCTTTCCTTCCCAGTCAAACTTCATGGAAAGCTGTCTGGGTTCACTTCCCTTCCCTCCCCTAACCCCTGTCCTCCCACATGGCTTCCAGTTCCACCTCACCAGAGAAACCACCCTCAGGAATGACACCCGTGGCCCCCTCTTCTCAAAACTGTTGGACCTTTTTGTTGTCCTTTCATAATCCTTCTTGCCATGAGATACACTTTGTCGCTCCCTCCTTCCTGAAACTCTCTTCCTTTGTCTCACAGACAGAGGGTTTCCATCCACCTGTACAGCCTTGCCTCACCTTTAGCTTCAGCCTCTGTCCCCCCTGCCCCAACCTTGACTGGTGATGCCCTCCCACTTCCTCTCTCGCTCTCCATGATCCTTCAGGCAGGGCCACCAGCCATCTGCTGATGGGCTCGGAATACAGTTCTTCGAACCACAAGTCTCAGCTTATCTCCAGGCACTTATTCCATTGTTTGAGGGACACCTCCTTTTTGAAGTCCTATAGTCCCCTCAACCTCACTGTCCCTCTTTATTGTATTCTCTACCCCAATGAATGGCCCCACCAGGAATGTGCCAGTCACCCAGCCTACCCTGCAGCACCCCTCAAAGCTGGCACCTCCTCTGCTTGCTTACAGCAAGGACTGCTTCTTTGCATGACTCCTGGTTTGCTACAACAAACAGCCTGACTCTCCTCCCCAGCCTGCTTGGCATGCCAGAATAAGCTTTATAATTCACAAAGCTGACCAGGACACTCCCCTGATTAAAAGCCATCCATGCCTCCTGTGGCTTTTAGAATAGCGTTCCAGTTCCTTTCGGGCCCTTTTCATTCAGACTCCTGCCCCTTTTCTGGCCCAGTGCCCACTCACTCCAGCCCACCCCACTTCATGCATCTGCATTCCAGACACAGGGACTCCATGAAGCACTGGTGGGGTCCAGCTCGGTCACATCTCTCTGCTGTCCAATGTGCTGTTTCCCCTGCCTGACATACGCTTCTCTCCTTCTTCCCCAAAACTCCTCAGAAAGCATCACCTCCGGGTTTCTATCCACCCTAATGTCCCCCATGGTCAATTTCCTATGCCCACATACTGCCCTGGCTATGCCTTTTCCAAAGTGTGCATCTCATTCCATTTTAATTGCTGACTTGCAGATATGTCCCCCCTTCTTTGGCATATGCAACAGTGGGTGAACTGTGCCTGGAGCATAATAAACAATAAATGTTTGGCGAATGAACAAACGAATGATAACTGCATGAATGGATGAGATATTTTAACTATAGCACTTCAACAAGGTTTCCTCATTTCTTCAACAGATGCATCCTCTTATAAAACATTGTTTGTTTTTAACTTTTATTTTAGGTTTGGGGGTACATGTGAAGGTTTGTTACATAGGCAAACACATGTCATGGGAGTTTGTTAAATACATATTATTTAATCATGCAGATATTAAGCCCAGAACCTGATAGTTATCTTTTCCACTCCTATCCCTCCTTCCACCCTCCTGCCTCAAATACACCCCAGTGTCTATTGTCTCCTTCTTTGTGTTCATAAGTTCTCATCATTTAACTCCCACTTGTAAGTGAGAACATGTGGTATTTGGTTTTCTGTACCTGCATTAGTTTGCTAAGGATAATAGCCTCCAGTTCCATCCATGTTCCTGCAAAAGACACGACCTCATTCTTTTTTGTGGCTGCCTAGTATTCCATGGTGTATATAATATATGTGACATTTTCTTTATCCAATTGTGAATAGTGCTACAATGAAACATTGTTTTATACATTGTCTTGATGCTGCATTAAAGAGCTGGAGCCCATTGAAGTGCACGTTGTGTATGCTTTCATTGTAGGATCTCATTGCTCCTTGTTTGGAGTTCTTGTGTCTACACTGCATTAATTTTTTAGGATTCCTCTCTCTCCCGGGCCAATGGTATCATCATCAGTGTATCTCCCTCTAGCCTGCTCTCTCCAGCCCCTACCACTCTACCACTTATGCAGAAAGATGGGATAACTGTGTTAGAATTGTGTCTGTAAAACAAGAGTGAGAGCCTTGTGGGTCCTTTCAAGAGTAAAGTGCACAATATTTGTACTCAGATACCAATGGCCCCTCTCCAGAGAGAGCTGCTCTTCTGGCTAGTTGATCCCTCAGCTATTGGGACCAAGAGTGCTTACCTGATCAAAGCTGGACCAATCAGATTTTTATCTCACAGGAATTTGAAATTGGATTACCATGATATTAAGTCAGTTAGTTGCAGGGATCCAAGCTGCAGGCTCATGTAGATTTGGGAGCTGAGGCTGCCATTTGGGGAAAGCTATGATGATCATGTACAAAAGGGATGAAAGAAACAAGAAAACCAGTCTACAAAGAGGAGAGAAGAGTGGAGCTGATAATCAGAGAGAAGCAGACTGGAGAGACTGTGTCACCTGAGAGAAGGACAGAGAAAAGTCAGACTTGATCCCTGGCTCCCTCCATCCCTGTTCCTATTTCTAGGACACCCAGCCATGTTTGTGATGACTGGGCTTCTCCAGAGTTCCTGGTATCATTCAATCAGACTACCTTTTAGCGAAGCTAGTTGTACTCCATTTCTGTTCTCTGCAACTCACACTTCCTGAGACAATGAGAAGAACTGCAGTTTATTTATTGTTTACTGTGTCTTAAGCCCTTACCAACATCAGCTCTGTGGAGTTGATATGTTTGTCTCCATTTTACAGGAGGAACTGAGCCTCCTGTAAGTAAGGTAAGTAAAGTTATCCAAATCCATTCATGTGGTAGAGTAGAGCCTGGACTAGGGATATCTGTTTTCAGAAGCCATTCTTTAATCACTGTATCACACTCTGGTCCGTGACTTTATGACATCTATTTTGAGTTGTTGAGCTTCCAATTTATTGGCTGCCTTGCCAGATATATGAGCTCTTGAACGAAAATATATTTTGACATCCAACAGTTCAAAGACATTAAGTCATAAAAATTATAAAACCAAACTAAAGCTTACTAGTCATATTTTTCAATACCTCAATTTTACAAAAAACAAAAACTGAGGGCCCCAAATCTCAGGTTGCTTATATAAGACTGAACAGCATTTACACATAGGAGGCAGGTATTGAGTCATTAGTACTAGATTTCAGAGAATTTTTTGCATCCTCACATCACGTGATCAAATCTGCCTATTCCAAGATAGGATGATGGATTTTCTCAAGAAAATTAACTTTGGCTGGGCGTGATGGCTCACGCCTGTAATCCCAGCACTTTGGGAGGCAGAGGCGGGCGGATTACCTGAGGTAGGAGTTCGAGAAAATTAACTTTGTACATAGCTTACCAGTTCATGGGATGTTGGGAGCACTGCACCTACCTTGTGGAGTCTCTTTGGACTTAGGACACTTAATACCACCATTACCCAACCTCTATCGAGATTTCCCTTGATGATGAATGCTGAAGGAGGCTTTTTAGCATCAAGGTCAAGAAACTACCTTTTTATTGATTAGAATGAGATTTATTCAGTGAGTGTGCCATTGTTTAGACAATCCCTTGCGAGAAACCTATCTTCTTTTCTTGCTTTTTATTTTCTAGTAAGTACTTTCTATATTCAGGATGCTGTGCTAGGCATTGTGGGAGAAATAAGGAGATATAGCAAACATCCCTTCTCTTAAAATGCTCCCAGTCTAATTCTAGTCTTTCTAGTGATTTGAAAATGGGATTTAAATGCACCAATTATTATGTGGCAAAGTATATGCTACCTTTTTTTTCCATATATAAGGCTATAAAAAAACAGGAGACATTTAGCAAGGGACAAATTACTATATAAAATGCAAAATGCCTCTACAATAAAAAGTGTGACTTTCGTTAGAGCACGATTTGATTTATTCTCTTAGCCTTTCTGATAAGTGAACCTTTGCATTTTCATATTTTGTTCTTAATTTTTAAGTATTGGAGTGCGTGCAATGAATGATCAATAAGCAGAGAGGGCAGCAGAACCACAGTGCTTTGAAATTGCTCTGTTCACACCTCTCCCCTGTTTTCCCCAGGGACAGCGCTCCCCACTCATCCTTCTCTCTATTACAGCTGCCCCTGATGATTAAATATCAGTACCAAGCAGCTTTGTAGTATATTCTCCTAGGAGACTTCTTCTATTCATTTCTAGCATAATCTCTTATACTCATTTCTTGGGAATGAAAACCCATCTTGTCGCTTTCGGCCAGGTCCCAGAAGTGAAATACTGGGGCACATTAATCTGCCATGACAGCCTAATCCCATTCCTCACCACCTTCCAACAATTCTCAATTTCCTAATTACCTTTCATAGTTTTCCTTCTTAAAGTTTCCTTTAAGTCATGGCTGCACACTGCCATTCAGTCTCTTTTTCAAAGAATATGCATATCTAGGGAAGTTACGAAGGTACATTTACTTTTTCACACATTTTTGGTGCCTGTGCAAAGTGCTGAATGCCTGAAGGGAAATTTTCACTTTGACTTTTCTTTTTAATAAGTTTCTCCTCATTGAGCTGCCTATCCAAAACGAAAAACTTTAGTATTTTAGGATGACCTAATCAATAACACACATCATAAATACTTACATATATAAAGATATGTGTACTTATGGAATGTGGATTCTCTTCCTCTCTCCATACACCCTACATATATAATTGTATTTTCACAACTACAGGATGTGTGCCCCAAAGACCCTTATGTGATGGATATACTTAGCACAGACAATTAAAATGAGGTGTGCTGTTAAAGTCAGTTTTTTCCATATGTGATTGATCTCACGGGTTTTCTTTTCATATTTCACGTGAGAAAGTAGAAGCATACCTTTATAAGCAGAAGTATGTTATGTGAGAGACATGACTTCTTTATAAATGGTTTTATGATTGGCTGGGTGCGATGGCTCACGCATATAATCCCAGCACTTTGGGAGGCCAAGGTGGACAGATCACAGGGTCAGGAGTTCAAGATCAGCCTGGCCAACATGGTGAAACCCCATCTCTACTAAAGATACAAAAAATTAGCTGGGCACAGTGGCATGTGCCTGTAATCCCAGCTACTTGGGAAGCTGAGGCAGGAGAATCACTTGAACCTGGGAGGCAGAGGTTGCAGTGAGCCAAGGTGGCACCATTGCACTGCAGCCCGGGCAACAGCAGGAGACTCTGTCTCAAAAAAAAAAAAAAAAAAAAAGGTTTTATGATCAATTAATAGTAATAATGCTGCATATTATGTCCCCCCTACCCACAAAATTACAATGCATTTTCACATATTGCCGCCTATGGAAAATTCTTAACATAAATAAGCATTCACTTTTTAAATCCAGCATTTTTCAAACTTATTTGGCCATGGAACCCTTTTTACTTATTCCCTTGATGCCATTTACCATTCAGAAGAACTAGTATTTTGGAGAATACTTTTCAATAAAGCTTATCTGCACATGCACGTGCACACGCACATGCACACACACACACACACACACACACACAAATATATATATATATATATACACATTGCCACTTATATTAAAACTGTAGACTTGGTTCTTGGTGGTCCTAGGAAGTCTCCAGTTGTGTAACAGCAGATATAGGCAGCATTCCTAGTGGGCCTTGGCCTGAGACAAAAGGCAGTGAGGGGTTTGGCAGTCTAGAAAATCTGCCAGAGACCAAATCTAATAGTATAAATAAGGGATCCATTTTGGAAATGCAAGTATTCTTGCTTAGATAATTTTACTTTAAAAAAAACTCTCAAAGTTGAGTTAGTACCATGCTCCATTCTCTGAGGTCTAAGATGGCATCTTGCTTGCAGAAAAGTGAGAATTTTTAGTGCAAAGTTGATCAGAGAAAAATCCCTGACACAATTATGGGGGACTGTGAGCTTCCTAAAGGTCAGAACATGTCTTATTTCCCTTTGTGTTCCACATGCCTGGGGCCTGACATATAATAGTTATCAATGCTTATTGGTTGAATGAATGATGGATGAATGAATGACTCACAATGTCTCCCCCACACTTTCATGACATGAGACTGGTTCAGTTGCAAAATCTACCTATTTTCTGTGATTGAATCAGTATTGTGTGAAGGTGGGCAGAATGTAAGGTGGAATTACATAAGGGAACAAGAGGGAATCTGACGAGGAACTGCTCAAACCATAGACAGTGGGTGCCTTTGCACAAATACTGTGAGATAGAACACACCGGATCGGAGGCATTGGATATGGGGGGAGAGGCCTCCGTCCTATGCATAGGAAGTAACAGTGCATCAGAAGCCATGGTGTATTTGTTAAAAGGTGTCATCATCGTCCCCATCCCCACTCGCTTAAAGGAGAAAACATCTCCTTATTCTCTGAAACAAAGAAGATACAGATTGACTTCTGATCATCTAGCTAATGTAACTTTTGGGGAGTCTGTTAACCCAACATGAATAAAGGAATAAATAACATTTTGTACCTTGACTAGATACAGAAGATTCACACTAGTAAGTGAGGTGCTTGTGAGGATGGCTGATTCACAGAAATGATCACAGGAATCTAAGCCTGTGGTTAGTAGTGATACTAATAGAATTCTGAATTAAATTTTGAAATTTTCTTTCATTGATAACCAGCTTGGTAAAAATGGGGAATCAATTATCAAATGTATGTGATAATTATCATTTTCATTATGTAATAAGAAGCTTAAAAACTTGGATTCAAATCTAGAACTGATAAAAGCTAGCTGTGTGACCTTGGGAAAGTTATTTAACTTCTCTGAGCCCTGTTTTCCTCATGTGTAAATGAGAAAATAATACTTATGACCATTGTCAAGACTAAATGCTATAACGTATTCAGTTGTTAATATATAGACTAGTGCATGGTAGATACTTACTAATGGTTGCTTTTATTAATAATAATATTAGTATTATAAAATATGCTAACACCCTTATTATCAACCTCCCAACTTGAACTGTAGTCTCTCGACATAGTAACTACTGTAAACCTATTAGACAAGAAACCAATATTTTTTAAAGCACTTATTCCATGCCAGGCACTAGAATGTGATATGCACACAAAGCATCACAGAATTTCAACAGCTAAGAAAAAGGCATATAGTATACATTTTGAAACATGTATCTTCATAGAAATGAGCTCTACGTAAGACAAATAGTAACTAACATTAAATATTAATTTATCACTGATTACTAAGATTCACCTAGCAGATTTTCACTTATTAAATTATATAAATTAAGGCAAGATTTAAAGAAATAACACATTTAAAATCTAATACCCTCCTTACTAAGCACTTTACTAAGAATAATAATTCCTATATTTTATATTATATTCTTTCATATTATATTCAGTAATCACTACTGAACCTAATCCTGTTGGATGAGCGACCACATGTTGGGAGAAGAACTGGAAGAGTCTTTCCAAGAATTGCAGGTCCCTCGCACCCCCGAACTGATGGTGGTTTTGGGCTGCCTCACACTGAAGATGGAGGAAAGCTTGTGACCAAAATTCTTCATGTTGCATTTAGATGCAGTCCTTGCTTCTTTCACTGGCAGGACAAATTGTGTGCAGTCAATCTCCAGCATTTCCAAGTTAAGGCCACATGGCGCTTTCCATGTTGAAGCCCCCTGCAATAAGCAAGAAAGAACAGAAAGCTCTAGATGGATCCTTAGCCTGAGTCCCATGGCTGCCTTTTACACTGTGGCCTTCGCTGGGATCTCTTGATTCTTAAGATGCTCTAACTCCTATTCCTTAAACAAAGTTGGAAATAAACGTTTTTGAACTTCTTTTTTTTTTTTTTGAGTCTTGCTCTGTCCCCCAGGCTGGAGTGCAATGGCATGATCTTGGCTTACTGCAATGTCTGCTTCCCGATTTCAAGCAATTCTCCTGCCTCACACTCCTAAATAATGAACACTTTGCAGAACTGATGTTGTTAAGAAATGAGTTGTTCTACATAAATGAAATTTACAGATAACTCAAAGTAATCCCTTTAAGTATCAATGAGTATTTTATTAATTTAAAATGGAAATAGTCATATGTGTTTTAATTATTGATTAATAATATAGACTACAATCTACTACATGCTGGGAACTGTAATAGGCATTTTCAAATATTTTATTGTTCTCATAAATAACAGGTTAGGTAGATAATATAATCTTAGAGACAAAGAAACTGAATCTTAAAGAGGCCAAATAACCATCCAAAGCTACTACTTGGAGGAAGAGCTGAGATTTCACTCCAAATCCAGAGAACTTTCAGAGTTCCACACTGAGATATCATAGTGTGACTGTGGACTGGGAAGCCATAGTGGAAGGTTGTCAGCCTTTCATGTAGAGTAGATAAAATGCACTCTGCAGAATATTCACAAGGTCATCTCCTATGGAAGGTCAGATTCGTTTTGTATAAGACAGTTGTTCTGAACACTCAGAAGTCACAGAAGTTAAAAAGACAATTACGTCTTTTTTTCCTCAGAACATCCATAGTACTTCGATTGGACCTGGAGCACATTTCTACAGTGTATTAGTATTTGCATTGTTTTTATGTGCATTATTTTTCCTTATGATCTCATCTCATCTTTCTTACTAGTCTGTAAATTTCTTAGGGCCAGAGACTGTGCCGAATTCATCATACATCATCCGCAGCATCTAACCTAATACGTAGAAAGTTCTATGTATTAGGAACTTTCTTATATTTCTCTGTCCTCTTTCAGGAGCGGCTCCGCCCTGGCCCAGCTCTATGGAACCTCTGCTACCTTGGAGCATCACCATTTTAACCACGCCGTGATGATCCTTCAAAGTGAGGTACAGGCCCGACAGTCTACTTCTCTGCTTGACGGAAACCAGAACAACTCTTTGTTTCCTCCCTCTCTTTCTTTGTGGTGCCACAGGTAGAGACAAAGAAGCCGAAAAACCGTTTCTAAGTCAAATTACTGGGCCTTGGTGGCTTTTTCTGTTCTTTTAGATACCTGAGCAGGACCTTACAGAGTCTTCTGAGCTGATTCACTTGGGCTTAACTATTGATTATGAGGCTTTTCAGATTCACTTAACAAGGTAACAGATATAGACTGCTTGTCACCAGAGCATGACCTAACCTTCCTCAAAGGATACAGAGCACTAAGGGAATGACTTAATCCAAATAATGAGTGGCCCAACATTCCCATTTTGTGAAACTCTTGTCATTTTAAAAGATAGTAGAAGCAAAAACAGGGTGAGAATGTTACACTTTATTAGCACAACTGAGAAACTATAAGACATAAAAGAACTTAAAATTGCTGGTGGGACCAGTTAGGATGTGAGAACTGCAGCTAAACTTAAGACTCAAGGCTGATATCATATGCCTTATTTTGCTTCGTGTGGCAATGCGGGAGTTAGAAGTAGTTGGAATTTTATACTTTTAGCTCTCCACAGAGAAAAACAGAAACCACTAACTGACTCTCGCTGCGGCATCTGAGTTTTAAATTGCCAGGAAAGAATCTGTTTAATTTTCTGCAGGCGTACAGACCTTTTTTTTTTTTTGAGGCCAGGAAGGGATCATCTGTTCCCCCATTATTTGTCAGTTCTCTAGCTGTGCCATTAATTATTATTATTATCATCATTAAGGCCCTGCTTCGCTGGAATAGCATCATTAAATATGGAGGTTTTTTTCCTCCAGCCTATCTTGAGAAAGCATGTCTTTTGCAATATCATGGAGGCCTTCGACCCCATAAAGGAGAGTCGGCACTCCGGAACCTGAATGCAGGCTGCACAAGGGAAAACCTGCTGGGAATGATGTATTTTCAGTTGGGAATGATACACCAACAGTTAGGCTCTCAATAACTGGCAGAAGCCAGCATCCTGGCCTCTGTAGCTATGGAATTTTCCTCCAAAAGCCATGTCTTAGCTGAGAACTATGAAAGAACTTCGATTCAGACTATCTTTTCTGTACTGGTAAAGGTGATGACTATACACCTCTGGCTCCACAAACTACTACCTTTGTAATAACAAGCATTATAAACAGGATGTCAGGTTTCCTCAGGGAAACAAACCCCACTCACTCAGAATTTGTGTTCATGCAAACAAAACACACTGGCCGTCCTTCACTCTGGAGTTCCCTATGAAGAGCAGAGACTATCAATGGCGGAACCATGCTCTGTCCCAGCACTGCCTCCAGTCCCCTGTGATCCTGCCCATCAGAAAGGCAAAAATGCAGGTGGTGGTATTGTTCCACTTTCCAAGTAAGCTCTGGTTCAGAGAGGTTAGATGGCTTGAGGAAGTTTGCCCAGACTTTTCTTCCTCCACATCTGCATGTCTTTCCATTAATGCCACACACACTGCTTCCCTAAACAAAGAGTAGAAGCAGTATTTCAGGGAGACTCAAATCTACTTCAGGGACCAACACGTTAAGGCACTAGAGAAGGCTAATCTGCATATAAACAATACACTGATTGCGAATTAACTTTTTTAAAAAATTAAAGCTGATCTGGCTAGCACTGTCACTCTTAGCTGTGAATGTCATTAGTGATTATATATCCTTCAAAATACCGTATTTTTACTGTACCTTTTCTATGTTTAAATAGGTTTAGATATACAAACACCATTGTGTTATAGTTGCCCACAGCATTCCATACAGGAACATGCTGTATGGGTGTATGGTGTAGCCTAGGAGCAATAGGCTATCCCGTATAGCCTAGGTATGCAGTAAGCTCTATCATCTAGTTTTGTGTAAGTGTACTCTATGATGTTCACATAATGAGGAGGTCACCTAACAATGTATTTCTTTGGATGTACCCCATTGTTACATGATGCGTGACTGTAATAAAATGTATACCCTCATAAAATAATCAGCATCCTCAAGTTCAGACCAGCTTTCTTCATATCTCAGTGTTAACCTTTACTGTAACTTGCTCCTAAAGGCTGCATTTCTTTGGGAAATACTGGGTGCATGGCTGGACCCAGGTGACTGCTTTTCCATAGCTTCCTACCACTTTTTCCCCAGTCCCAGAATACCTGCCTGTGATGGACCCTTGGGTAATGCACAGGCAAAAAACCTGGGCAGAATCATGGTGCAGCATTCCTTTTGTTATTTGTCTTCTTAATGACTGATTTAAGGATCTGAAGAGCTCATCTGAAAATTATTATTAATATTGGACCTGGTCCCAAGTGGAACCAATATACTCTAGTCTTTAAGGAGTGGCGGGTTCACCCAATGAAATAAATTAACGTGGGAGAACAGATTATCATCTAGTACCTGGTAAGAGATAATTTACTAATTGATATTCTGATTCACTGAAATAATTAATTTATGTCTCATTGGAGAATGGTTCATTCTCAGGCAGTACTCCTCCACCATCTTCCGGCTCTCAACATAAGATATAAAACTGGTCCAGTTCCCAGGCCGTATAATGATGAGTTCATATTTCACACTAAGAAAACCTGAAAAATGAAAAGTCCTAACTTTCAAAACAAACTAAGTGAATTGTGGGTCACTTTACAGAAGGATTTTTCACTTTACTAAAGACAAATATTTTAGCCTAGTGTAGGTAACATAAATTTTGATGAAAACAAGGGTACCTTTCAAAGGTACGGAGATAAAGATATCATCCCAACTTCACTTAGGTAATGGTCATTTTAGAATCCCATTGTGCCAAGAACCATGCCTTATACATCCTAGCTATTCAATAATTATTTATATTCACCATAGTAATGTAGCCTGCCACACACTTCATCAAGATTCACCTTAATGGTGGGAGGTGGGGTTCCTCTGCTTCAGCAGCAGTGACATGTTGGGCCAGGTAAGTCTTTGTTGTGGGAGTCTCCTGTGCACCACAGGATGTGTAGCAGCATCCCTGGCCTCTACTGCTAGGTACCAGCAGCACTCCTGCCGGTTGTGACAATCAAAAATGTCACTAGACCTTGCTAAAATTCCCCATGGTTGACATCTCCCCCAGTTGAGAAACACTGGCCTAATGGCTTTTTATTCTTAAAGTCATTTGTTGCTATGGCAAGTGTTTCCACAATGCCAGCTTAAACCTTTACTGGAAGTAAAAATAGTATTTATTTTAGGGGGGAGAAATGTTCTCAAATGTTTCACAAACTTCTCCTCTAAGTAATTCCATAGGAAACAGGTAGTCAGATGGAATTGTGGGCACAACATATTCACAGTAAGATAAATTCCAGCAATTTCAGATTTTCCCTTTGAGACTAAGCACGTACCAAATTTGGTAGACTTTCTCAAAAATGACCTGCATTCTGACTTTTCTATGCTTACAGGGAATGTTTATATTTATGCAAAATTTCACTATGCTTTTTCAAAAGTGATTTTTTAAATGTTCCCAGACTTTTTTTAATAAAGGAAAAACATGTAATCAACAACCACAGATTGAATGTTGTCCTTTGTGATTTTTGACTTTCTCATTACAGGGTCACAATATCTTTGCTAACCTGTCCTCCAAGGAATATAGTGACCTTATGCAGCTTTTGAAGCAGTCAATATTGGCAACAGACCTCACGCTGTACTTTGAGTAGGTATTGGCATTTGATCTATTTGACAAATGGATATCTAAAGTTCCATCCTGTAATTAATCTCCAGGTCTACACTGGCGGTTACCTGCTATTCTAGCATGGATATCAATGTGTAAATGAGCTAAACTTTTTTTATTGTTGTTTCTCTCTCCTATAAATGAAGTTCATTAAGGTAGTATGTATAAGCCAAGAGAATCAAGGCTACAATCACAAGATTTCTATTTGTCTTCTGTTCTATGAGCCTTGTTTATGAGCCTTGTTTGACATGCAACTCTGAAACTAAGTAATAGCCATTTTAATTTTAGATACTGACTAATATTGCTATTTAAGACTATTAACTTCTGGTCAGCTGTATAATGGCACTGATAATAAATATGAAAAATATTCACTGATTGAAAATTAACTAGCAATCCAACAGTTCATTCCTTGCTTCTTTTCTATCTCTTTCTTTCCCTGCATTTCACGAAGTTCAGGCCTTCCTCTGAGCTGGAAATTGTACTCTCCCATTTCCAGTGAGACCTGCTTTATCAAGTGCCACCTCTTTTAGCAGCCTGGAAATTTCTTCTGCCACTAATTTGCACAATTTTTTCCTATCTTAGAGACCAAACTATGTTACTCCCTTAAAAAATTATTTCATTTGATTCCATGGAAATCTTTAATTGCTTTTTTATTTACCTTTCTTTTACTGTCTACCTTTTTTAATCAATAGAGCACATTTAGTACCTCTATTTTCCTAACATCATTTACACCATGAAGAGCAGAGTCTGTCTCCACACTCTATCAAGATTGTACTCTCAGAGGTCACCAGAGACATACATTTCTTTCCTCAAATGTGATGGCCTGTACTCACTTCTGATAGTTTCCATCTTGTTTGAGATATCTGAAGGTTTAATGAGTTATTATGAATTTCTACTCTGCTTGCTTCCCCAGTCTCCAGCTACCTTTCTCTCTTCTTTACTAGATCCTTGGCGGGTTTCTTTCTCCTTGCTCCTGTGTTTAAGCTCTTGAACCACGTTCTTCTTTCTCTACGCAGATCACTCCTCTGGCCTCATTTCTATGTTACTTCTATTTATATTATGACCTTTGTGTAGAAGACTCTGAAATTCTTCACTCTAACCCTCCCCTCACACTGTAGACCTGTATCTCCAACTTCCATCTCAAAAAACCTTCAGTGTCCTCATTGCTTTCACAGGAAGCGCTAAACTTGGTTTGACTTTCAAGGTCCTCTATAATCTGCCCCAACCTTTTTTCATTCTAACCTTCCACTTCTCCCCTACATGACTGGTCTATGTCAAGCAGACTAGTCTATGCATTACCCTTTGGAACACCCTGTGTAATGCTCCTTGTGCCCTCACTGTATCACCATTCCCACGTGGAATCCTGTTCCTCTACTCGCTGGCTTCCTGAACTGACCATCCTTTAAGATCTGTCTCTCTACCACTTTTTCTAGGAAGTCTTGTGTCACTCGCTTTGAAATGACTCCCTTTGAAAAGCAGTGTGGCATTGCATCAGTTAGAATTAGGTTCAATTGTAAGGGATGTCCAAAGCTTAAGACACTCAAAGCTCAAAGAGATTGCTAGAAAGTCATCTATAGCATGCTCAGCACCCAGGAATTCCTCTACCAACACAGCCAGGTCACTCCCTTTATTCTACCTGAAGAAGGACAGAAATTTATTCTCTGGAGAAATAAAATGAAGATTTCTGAACTGAGGAAAGGTACAGGGTGGGAATGAGATACAGTGCTCAGAAGAAGGGATTAAGTTAAGTGGAACCAGTCTCTGGATTGAAAACCTATAGACCATGGCCAAGCACTTAGAAGCTAGGGGTCTATAGGCCACACACCCAGGGTTGTCAGATTTAGCAAGCAGAAGTACAGAAAGTCCAGTTACATTTAAATTTCAGATAAACAATAAATAGTTTTTTAGAGTAGAAAGATAATTAGATGTCTCATGAAACATTTGGGACATATTTATACTAAAAATTATTTTTTGTATATTTCAGAATAGCTATAAGAGAGGACTTGAAATGTTCCTAACAAATAGAAATGATAAATATTCAAGGTGGCAGATATCCTAAATACCCTGACTTGATCATGACACGTCCTATGCATGTAGTAAAATGTCATATGTGCCCAATAAATGTGTATAAATATTACGTATCAATAAAAATTTTGAAAATAATTATTTTTATCTGAAACTCAAATTATTTTATCTAGCAATTGTACCCCTCCCACACATACACAACTCCCATTTAGCTTTTTAATGCATTACTATTACACATGGAAAACAGAATCACAGAACATTTTGTAAGCATCAAATATGAAAGACAGGGGCCAAAACAGACAGAAAAAAAAATGAAATTCAGAGAAAACAGGGGAGAGGAAGAAAACAAAAAACTAAAAAATGCTGTTAGTATTCTCAGAGAGGTAAGATATTGCATCCATGAAACAAGAACAGGATGCTTTTTAAAAAAAATAATAGGAGCAACCATGAAAAAGAAAGCACTTTTAAAAATTAAGAACATGTTAAACAAAATAAAAAAAATCAAATGAAAGCATTAGGAAATACAGGCCAAGGACAAAAGGCAGCAAGACGGAAAACACTGCTATATTTTATTATATCTCTTTAGTGCTATTTGATTTGTTAACTATGTTCATGTATTACTTTCATACATTTAATTTTTAATTAATTTAAAAAATATACTTAAAAAATTGAAATTCCAGCTCTGCCACTAATTAGCTGTGTGCCAGCAGATAAATTATTTACTTCTCTGAGCCTTTCTTTCAAGTATAAAATGGAGATAACAGTACCTATGTCATGTCTTTTAAATGTCTTACAAATGGTGACATCTGCAACCTCATTTGCTTTATAACCTACTTATTTTGCATGTTCTGTGGCCCTTTAGTTGGCTTAAATGGCATGATCTTTCATCTTTTTCTTGATTAATGCTCCTTGATTTGGGATTTATGGAAAGCCTGTATCCTTTTAATGTTTTATTGCCTGTCCCTGACACTTGCAGGATCTCGTGTTATTTTTCTCAAAGTAGAAGTATTTTCCAAACTATGTTTCCAAGTAACTTCTAAAGAGAGAGCAAAAACTTCTCAACACTCAGAGTCCATTTATCAAGCCCTGTTAGGGATTTGACGAATCACTGAGTGACCGCTGGCATGCAGTCAAGGAAGTTGGTTGCAACTCGTTTTCTCATTACTCTGTTCTTATCTTAATGCTGCAGCCCCTGCTAATGTTTGCTGACTCCCAAAGAAGCTGGCTTGTTCTCTTTTGTCAGCGTTATTGTTTTTTGAGGTTCTGAATAGCTGCCCACTCTCTAATCTAGACCTTCAGAGGACTGGTTCACTTGCCTGTCTAAAGTTGCATTAAAATATTGCCATATTTTTAGCCGGAACAATCTCTAGGGTTATAATGAGGGGGAAAGCAGCCACTGCAAACTGTCACCTAGATGTTTTTATTTAATAAATGTGCAGTTGTGGGATTGGAAGGGATCTTAGAAATGTTGCAATCCAATTCATCTCTTTTATTTTGCTGATCAGGCGCTGAGGTCCAAACGGTTATACAGCATAGCTTAGGTCGCATAACTCATTATTGGCAAAACTGGAACCCACACTTCCTCTTTCAGGGCTTTTTCTTCAATCACCATTGTTCCCTCTCTAATGGAAGAATCAAAAAATAATTGTAATTTTAATTGGGGATATATTATGTGATAATGCTAACCATTCCAGGTGTCCTATAATCAGTTTAAACACCAGCTTGGGGTCCCTGTGTCCTCTCCCAAAGCAAAGTTGGAGCTAAGGGCTTGTATTCAGGTAGTTTTGTTTTGGAAATGATACCAAGAATAAGGGTGAAGGGCTGGGACAGTGAAATGGGGAAGGAGGGAAGCCAGTGGAAGGAAGGACACATTTCTTTGTTGCTCACTGCTATGGTCAGCCAGGCTTGATCCTGCAGAGACCATCTGAGAAGTCTCATATATTGCACTTCAAAATTGTCTACCACCCACCATCCTCATCAGCCAAAGGTCGCACTGTGGGGTGTTAACTCTCACGTACTTCCAGGTTGTATGTGCCTGATGGCTGGGGATTCCTGCAGCCATCCCATTTTTGGTCCCACACATGAAGTCAGAGCGGTGCCAGGGCAGAAAGTATGTGATCCGCCTGACCACCGAAGCACTGCGTGTAGCAGCAATGGCAGGAGAGGGCTAGGTGGGCCAAGAGGATATAAAGGTCCCCATACAACTAGTTTCTGGAAGTCTGGATTAATGTTGGTTCTTCTACCCTGACTACTCAACTCAAAAGTCATGATACAGTTGAATAAACCAAATAGGAAGCTCACTGTCCCTCTAGGAGAGGGACAGGCTGGGTGGGATAGAGCCCTGCCTTTTGGAGACGGGTTCTGACTCATTCCTAGCGGCAGGATTTCTTGCCATGCTCTAACAAGAAAAAATATATAAGATTCATGGAAATGTGGAAAGGCTCTCAAAACATCCACAAAAGCTTATGACTTTAAAGACCTTGTGTGTCCTTGGGATTCTGTGCTATTCAAATGGCATATGAAAGCAGAATTCACAAGATTAAAATACAAAAACAAAATCCTTAATGTGAACTTCTAAGTTTCACAGCCTGAGCCTGGGGGTTAATGATTCATTCTGATTTTCTAACTCAATGAAGGTGTTTTCCAGTTACTGCTGAGTGATTTTCTGAAATTGATTTCTGTGCCTATTTCTGAGTCCCTGCAGTGAATAAGGCTTTGATAATTAAGTAGTAATTTCACCAACTTTAAGAGTCAGATCTCTCTTTGCTTCAGTTTCCTTGTCAGCAACATGGACATAGGCATATCACCCATTCTAATCTCCTAGGATCCTGTGGCAGTGAAAAGAGATTAACTTTATGAAAAAGCTTTGACAATGTAAAGTTTCTTATAAAAAAAAAGGAATCACTCGGCCAGAAAACTTAATAAAATATGCACCATAAAAGATGATGCTTGTTGGAGTGGGCCAACGGATCTAAAATTACAAATGTTATAACTTCAAAGAGATGGTACAAATGCCCTGTACTATTTATCTGCATGTAAATCAACAAAGATGACTTAGCACCTTCCACTATTAGTAATAAAAACAACAAATAATATTTTTTGAGTGCTTAATTAGGACCTTTATATACACATTCTGCCATTCAACAGTGAAAGCAGTCCTATTAAAATAGGTACTATTATTAATGTCAACCTAAAAGAAAGAAGCTGTGGCAAAATTAATATAAGTAGAGAGTTTATTTGGGCCAAAATTGAGGACTGCAACCCAGGAGCATGGATTCGAGTTGCCCTGAATATACAGTCCAATTAGCAGTAGTTACAAGTGGATTTTTTTTTTTCGCGTGATGGAGTCACTCTGTCGCCAGACTGGAGTGCAGTGGCACGATCTCAGCTCACTGCAACCTCTACCTCCCAGGTTCAAGCGATTCTCCTGCCTCAACCTCCCGAGTAGCTGGGACTACAGGCATGCGCCACCATGCCCAGCTAATTTATTAAAAGCCGACTATGTTCAGTGTTCTCAACTTCCAGTTGCCTACAGTCCACCAACCCCATATTAGAAAGTAAACTGATGAATAATAAGGTGTTAATGACTGATAGAACTTAAGCCATTACTCTCTCCCAAACATTATTATATTTTAACAGAGCATGATGACTTAACTCATTGAGATTATATATTATTATAACATCAGGATAGCAGCCCCTGTAGTAGGTTGATGGAGGAAGTATTTTGGTATTTCTTAACATATTTCAAAACATTTTTCCATATACTCATCCCATATTTCCATCCACATGAAATCAGAACTCACTGAAAAATGAGAAATGTATCCAACTAGCACTTCTTAATGGTTTCTTATACCAGGCACTGTGCTAGTTGCTGGGGAATGCACAAGAGATAAGCCATGGTTCTTACCTTCAGGGACTCAGAGCCCAGCAGGGAAGAGAGAGGGCAGCAACACCCAGCAGTGAAGGGCTGTGGTGAAGTGAATGCAGGAGCAGCTGGAGTGCACCCTGTCTAGCCACGGCTTCCACAGCTTTTTTGCTTGGTGATTGTGGTTTTACTGAACTGACTGCTAGGGCCTCGTGGTCTCTAATCTGCCATTTTCAACATCTAGAGCAATTCTTACCTTTCTATTTCCTGCATTTTTGCCAGTTTATTCGTGCCATCAACAACAGCAAGCATCAGACAGGTCATTTCACTCAGGTTCTCGGCAGGCCCTTATATTATCAGTGCTAGTCTAAAGCAGGGAGAAATTCACTTCAAAATTAAATAGAACACTTTTCTTCTTTAGTCATAACAACGGGAGTTAACATCTGTATATTAATTTTCTAGTCCTCTCCAATGGTTTTATGCAAAAAAGTCCAGAAATCTCTCTAGAATCTGCATTTAACAATTAATTGCAGATGTATGATTTGCCTGTTGAGCAAACTGTAAGACAACCAAAAGCACCCACCCACCCTGTCCACACATCTGCACACCCAGCAACCCCTGCCTGACAACCCTGGAGTTGAAACTGAGGAGAGTTACAATGATGATTTGCCATCTCAGCAGTAAAAACTTCCTAATGTTTATGGACTTTTAGTAGATTCAAAGGAGTTAGATGAATAGATAGATAAAGAATATGTATACATAAGTACATGTATAGATGCATAAATTTGCAACAAAAAATTCATGATTAAAATGTACACAGAAATGGTGATTTCTCATTTTACAAGTAAAAGATGCCTTGAAGATAAATTACAAACCAGAAAGATTTCAATGTAGTGTTGGGTGACTGGTAACCAATCTTTAGAATTATTTTTGAAGGTAATTTTAGCAGTTCTGTTCAAATGATGCTTTTTTAAAGACTGCTATTTTTCTGAGTGAAACATATGTCAGGAGAGCAGGATAAAAGCCTAATAAAAACATACCTGATTATAAATGAGATTTTCCAGTAAGTTGCTTTTCACTAGCTGAGGTACTTGCCATTGTCCTTGAAAACCAAGGTTCCCCATGATCTGTGTGAGAAGTTAATGATACAGTTCCTCATGACAAAGAAGTCTGGATCCAGAGGGTGTTGTATAATTTTGTGGATTTTCAAATATTCTTTTTAGCAGCCTCACACTTCTAAAAGTGCCCCTGTTTCTAACAGTTTCACATATGTTCATGCTGTTTACTCTGTTTAATCTATATACACATATACATTTAGATGCTAACAGAACAGCTGTATGGGCAAACTTGTTCCCAAAAGCACAGTGAATTTCACATTGTTACTTTGTAATGATTATTACTAGGAAGAAGGTCAGAAATACATCACCTGGAGCTGTGAACCACTGACCTGGCCCAAGCCATCTGCAGCTCTTCTTTGGAGCACCTCCTTACTGAGGATGGAAAGATCCCTGTCTGTGTCTGCCTTGATTCTTGGTATTGCCTTGGTATAGCAGCCTGTGATGCCGTTACATCGCATGAGGGCTGCTGGCCACTGCTATTCACACACTCACAACATGAAAAGCTATCTGGCCCCAAAGGTTTATGCTACACATAGTTTACAAAGATTATTTCAGAGGGCAGAACCAAGAGGCTGGGGGCTTGTAACCTACCTACATCTTCCTGTAACTGCCCTGGGACCCTGGGCAAGTCACTTCACCTTCCTTCACCTTGAGTTTCCTCACCTATAAAATGAGAGAATAGCAGATTTTTCTCAAATGTTCCATACAACCCTACCAGTCTATATAATGAAAACTCAAACGTAGAAAAGAAGTCATTCTATGACCCAGCAATTTTACGTATACATGTATATATGCATACACAGAGAGAGAGAACTCACACAAATTCACAAGGAAACATGTACAAGACAGTTCATAGCTACATTGTATGTAATAGCGAGAAATACTGGAAATAATACAAATTTTCATCATCAGGAAATGGGTAAATAAACGGTGGTATAATAATAGATGGAAATAGCATACATCAGTGTGAAGGAATGGCCTAGAACTGTATATAACAACGTGGGTGACTCTCACAAGCATTGAATGGGAAAAGCAAGTTGCCAGATAATACATACACTATGATGACATTATTTGTATAAAGTTTTAAAACATGTAGAGCAACATTATATAGAATTTACCTAGTAAAATTATAAGGATATATGTGATGATGCTTTACACAAAATTTAGAAAATGGTCATTGTATGGTGGGTGTGAGGAAGACAGAAGTAACAATTAGGAGGTATACAGGGCCTCAACAGGACTAGTAGAGCTTTATTTCTAGGCATAGAGGTAGATGGAAACTCTGTATGTCCGTTGTGTAATTTTTATACCTTTTAAATTTATTAAACATGCACAATAAATTTATTACATGATCTTGGCATATCATCACTTCAAAATCCTTTTTGTAGCCTTGTAAAAATGATTAACTCCATCTCCTAAACTTTCAAGAAGGATTTTTTTCAGGAACTTTAAAAAAATTTAAATGTGGCTGGGCGCGGTGGTTCATGCCTGTAATTCTAGCACTTTGGGAGGCTGAGGTGAGTGGATTTCCTGAAGTCAGGAGTTTGAGACCAGCCTGGCCAACATAGTGAAACCCCGTCTCTACTAAAAATACAAAAAATTAGCTGGGCATGGTGGTGGGTGCCTGTAATCCCAGCTACTTGGGAGGCTTAGGCAGGAGAATCACTTGAACCCCGGAGGCGGAGGTTGCAGTGAGCCAAGACTGCGCCATTGCACTCCAGCCTGGGCAACAAGAGTGAAACTCCATCTCAAAAAAAAAAAAAAAAAATTAAATATACTTTGGTTTAAACTTTAAAGTGACTCTTTGGCTATTTAATATGTGACCAATACATTACCAGATGTGTTGTATATGGTTCCAGCAGTGACTAGACTTTTCTTTTTCTTTTTTTCTTTTTTTTGTTTGAGACAGAGTCTCACTCTGTCACCCAGGCTAGAGGGCAGTGGCGTGATCACAGCACACTGCAGCCTTGACTTCCCAGGCTCAATCCATCCTTCCACTTCAGCCTCTCTAGTAGCTGGGACTACAGGCATGTGCCACCACACGTGGCTAATTTTTGTATTTTTTGTAGAGGTGGAGTCCCACTTTGTTGATAAGGCTGGTCTCAAACTAAGGGATCAAGCAGTCTTCCTACCTTGGCCTCCCAAAGTGCTAGAATTACAGGCGTGACTAAGCCTGGCCTATCATGTTTTTCTTGACAAAACTGTACAAGTTGATACAGTTCCTTATGATTCCTATTATCCAGAAAGATTCCTATTGTGTCCTGAGAACATAACCAAACCTTGGGACAACAGAGTAAATAGAACCTATCACGAAGTAGCTATCCTTTTGTCTGTGAAGGAAGAATCAAATTAGTATGTTACATTTTGATATACCCTATGAAAAGGCTCCTCTCGACATCCCCTAGGGATAATGGATGTTCCCTTTCGTCCCAGCGTTGCTAATGTGATGTGAAGTCTATGACTGATTTTGATTCTGTTGATTTAAGACTTTCACACCAGCAACTCTGGCTGTTAAATTTTCTGTCATTGGGGAATTCATTCTTATGATGTTGTTTGAGTGTCATATCACAGGTCTGCATTCTTTAAAGAAAGGAATTTGGGCTGGGCACAGTGGCTCATGCCTGTAATCCTAGCACTTTGGGAGGCCGAGGCAGGAGAATCACCTGAGGTTGGGAGTTCAAGACCAGCCTGACCAACATGAAGAAACCCCGTTTCTACTAAAATACAACATTAGCCAGTTGTGGTGGCGCATGCCTGTGATCCCAGCTACTCAGGAGGCTGAGGCAGGAGAATCGCTTGAACCCGGCAGGCAGAGGTTGCAGTGAGCCAAGATGGCACTATTGCACTCCAGCCTGGGCAACAAGAGTGAAACTCCAAAACAAAAACAAAAAAAAAAAAAGGAATTTGTTTTCTGCAAAGAGTTAGGCACCCAGGGAACTCTATATCGAAGATGTTATGTTCCCTACAGTGAACATACTATTGGCAGATATAATAATAGTTAGTGGAAAGTGAGTCAGATATTGGATGCAAATGGTGTTCTTACTTCCTGCAACTTGTTAGGTTGTCCATTTGGTTCAAGTTAGAATCTAGTCTGCAAGAATCTGACAGGGCATTTCTTGAATAGATTTTGTGTTGTTTTCTTGCCTCAATCTCTCCAAATGGCAACTGTGAAGTGCCTAGAAACATTAGGATCTAGGGAAACCAGTGTTTAAAGAGTTTGTTTGAAGTGGATGCCAAAAGACTTGGTTATCATGATTAATATTTTAATGCAATATTTAACAAAATAAAAATAAATACAAAAAAGCCATTATGAACACAACAACAAAATTCTAAATAAAAACAAGATCTGAACTTGTACTTGAACTACTCACCTCACTTGCTTCACCCTAGTTCCAGCCCTGATGAGGATGATATTCATTAGGTCTTTACTGTGTTCCTGGCAGACTTGCTGAGTTCTGACACTTACTACTCAGATGACTGACCTTGAGTAGGTTACTTAACCTTGCTCAGCTTCAGTTTTCTTATTAGTAAAAGAGTTATAGTAATGGGATCTACCATGTAGGGTTGGTGGGGAAGATTAAGTGAAATGATTTATGTAAAACATTTAACAGAGTGCCTGGCAAAATTAGGTGATCAGTAAGGATTAGTTACTGTGATTAAGCTCAGAAGGGTTGAGTACCTGACTCAAGGTTTCACAGATGGTGAGTGGCAAAGCTGGGATAAGAACACAATATGTTAAAATAACAGCTGCCCCAGGCAGCTAAGATAGATCCAGGGTGTCCTTGGAGCACAGAACGTACTTCTCTTGGCTGGGAGGATCCTGGAGGATTCTGAAAGACTTTCTGAAAGAGTTTGTTGGGCATCATCCTTTTCATCATATATGCCTGGGTGGCCATTTCAATTCTACGAGTTATTAAAAGAAATCGCTAGAATGCAAGCTTCATGAAGACAGAGGCTTGGCCTTCTTTTGTTCACTTTGCCTCTCAATACCTACAACAATGCCTGACATGTAGTAGAAGCTTGATAAATATTTGTTGAATTGATGAATGAATGAGAATAATTATGTCAAACAAACCCTTTAAACACTGGTTTCCCCTAGATCCTAATTTTTCTAGGGGCTTCACAGTTGCCATTTGGAGAGATTGAGGTAAGAAAACAACACAAAATCTGTTCAAGAAAAGCCCTGTCAGATTCTTGCAGACTAGATTGTAACTTCAATTTCGTGCCCCAGGTAAGTGCCTCTCTCACCTCACTCTAGTCCCAGGATTATTATTCTCATTCATATTACAGTTAAGAGGGAATTACCTGTTTATTTGTTGGTTGCCCTGGCTAAACTCAGAGACATTTAAAAGTAGCCCCCAATTATCTTGTGACCATAAAGCCTAATAAAGACTTGGTACAGAGTAGATGTTCAATAAATACTTGTTGGACTTCATAATAATTTGAAAAAGATGAATTTCTGTGTAGTGAGAGGAGAAAACTGGGTAAACTGCTAGATCTCCATGAGTCCAATTAGTCCACTGTGTATTATTGTTGGCAGTAATAGAATTAATATTATCTACATATTAACCATAGCTTCAGGTATGGAGTATCTAACAGGGCCAAATGTTTAGCACACCTTATCTCAATTTCTCACTACAAAGCTGGAAAGCGAGGCTCAGCAATGTGGAGTCACTCACCCAAGATCACACAACTAATAAGTGACAGTCAGCATTTAACCCCGGTCAGTGTGAGTCCAAACCTGGGCTCCTTCCATCCACCACTTCCCTTTCTGTTTCACATCACAGTCAGTGGTGGTAATGTTGTAGAAAAAAACTGGCTTCTTGTCACATGCCCAGGAAAGATTAGGCATGCAGACACTTTGAAGGGTAACAGGTTATGGAATTTATTGGGCAAAAAGGAAAAAGATCCTCAGCAAAGTGAGAGGGGTTCCTGTTAACAGGCTCCCATCTCACAAATTGAATCCCAGGTTCCCACACAGTAACAGAAGGGGCCAGGCTCCTCCCCACTGTGAACAGCGCAAACTTCCTGAGGGCACACCCATGCTTCCAGTGCGCAGACCAGTTGGAGATTCTCTGGGGAGCCCTTTTTACTTGGCTGTCTCAGTAATGTGAAAAAGACATGACCATTGATCATGAAGAAGAGAATGGGCCAAGTGAAGAAGATAATAAAGTTGTATGAAGAAAAGAAATGTATACACCTGCCCACCTAAAGCAGAAGGAGTTCCTGGGCCCTTCCATGTTACTGGGCTATGCCATCTCACCAGTTGCTCTAAGGTTGCCTTGGAGATTCTTCCATGCTGTATGTAGTATGGCCTTGACCTGCATCATCTTGAAAGAATAGATCCAGGACCTGTCTTTCTGTCTCTAATACAGAAGTGAGCTACATATTTGTCTTCCTGACCTGTCTCCTTTCAAGTAAATTTAGTAGTTGGTCTGACCCATTGGCAAGAAATCCACACAGTTGGTCAGCTGGTGATGAGCATCCCAGGCCAGACACAGAGGAGCCAGTTGTTCTCAACCTCTTGTCCTTTGTCCCCCCCCGTACAGAGGGTCAGCACTAAGTTTCTAAGATCCTAGTCTGATTTCTACCATAAATTATATGTCATGGTGGTATTTTCCAGAGTGTAGTTTTTGAAACATCAGTACTGTGTGGAATTTGTGGTGAAATAAGGTTAAACAGGCTTTTCTACCTTAATATTTCTCAGAGACTTCAAAGGCTAATGTGGATGGTGTCTCCAAGAGAGGTATATTCAGGGCAGCACTTCTCAAACCTACTTGGCCAGGAATGTCTTCACATGGAGCACCTCTCAAGACTAGCATTTTGAGAGATGCGCTTTGGGAAATGGTGTGTTAGGATCTTTTATATATTCTCTCATTAGCAAGTGCCAAGAGGATGAAAACTTGGGAGGTGATTTTTATCAAAATGGCGATGTCCTCTTTTTTCCTTTTCTCACTAAAAATGAAAATCATCTAATTATTGTTTTGAAAACAGAACTATATCACCCTGTTTCACAACTTTAAAATATTCCTTTCTTGTCTTTTCCATATCTATACATCTCCAAATGGATATCCATGGGTGTATGTATGTGTTAAACCAAAAAGTGTCTTAGACAGGTCTCAATCAATTCAGAAGTTTATTTTGCTAAGGTTAAGGACATGCCCATGACATAGATTCAGGAAGTCCTGAGAACATATGCTCAAGGCGGTTGGGTTACAGCTTGGTTTTGTATGTTTTAGGGAGACATAAGGCATCAATCAATACGTATGCAATGTACATTGGTTCAGTCAGGAAAGGTGGGACAACTTGAAGAGGGGGGTGGCTTCCAGGTCATAGGTGGATTCAAAGATTTCCTGATTGGCAATTAGTTGAAAGAGTTTATCTAAAGACCTAGAATCAATCGAAGGGAGTGTCTGGATTAAGATAAGGGATTGTGGAGACCAACATTTTTGTTATGCAGACGAAGCCTCCTGGTAGCAGCCTTCAGAGAGAATAAGTTGTAAATATTTCTTATCAGACTTAAAAAAGTGTGAAGCTCTTAGTTAATCCTCTCCTGGATTAGGAAAAAGACCTGAAAAGGGAAGGGGATTATCTACAGAATGTAGATTTTCTCCATAAGAGACAGCTTTGCAAGGCCATTTCAAGATATGTCAAAGAAATATATTTTGGGATAAAATACTTTTATTTCTTTTAGGGCCTGCTATCTGTCATGTTGGTATCTTACTGCTACAAAGAGTCTGCTTTGTCAGTCTTAAGGTCCCTGTTTTAATGTTAATGCTGGTCAACTGAACCAGCATTCCAAAAGGGAGGAAGGAATAATGAGGCATGTCCAACTCCCACTTCCCATCAAGGCCTGAACTAGTGTTTCAGGTTAACTAAGGAATGCCCTTGACCAAGAGAAGTCCATTGATTTGGTTGGGGGCTTAGAATTTTATTTTTGATTTACAGTGTCAAGCACTTAAAGTATTCAGACACTATGCTATGTGCTTTTCACATGTCATTCATTTAATCCTCACAGTAACTCTGTGAGTTAGCCACCAAAATCCCCCGTGTTAGAGATTAGGAAATTGAGACTTAGAGGGTTTAATTAACTTCCCAAAGTTGTACAGAAAGTGAGTTACTGAACGAGTGTTTAAACATAGTTACTTTCAGATTTCATAGCCTGTGTGTTTAAGCATTGAAATGGTGAAATAGTTATTTTCTAACCTGAAAAAAAAATTTTATCTTGAATTTACTACCAGGGAGTTTATCTTATCTTGGATCATAGTTCAGCTCAATTCTTTGTTGGATGATAAAAGAACATTCTAGAATTGTTCCCACTTTTTATTTGCCCTTGCCTTCCTTCTCTGACTTTCAGTAAGTGTCACAAGGGCTTCACAGCACATAATCCTAAATGCAGCACCACATTGTTTTCTGTTTTATGGCTCTATAATCTCCTGTGTTGTAAATACATTCAGAAATGATTGTGACTTTTCCTTGAAGCCTCAATTTTCCTCATTTTTTAGAAAGTGATTTATTTTGATAGTGCTTTAGCCTCCTGATTTCAAATATTAAGTTACTTGGTTCAGGTGGTCTTATGTTTTTCCCATAAATGTATTTATGTCACCCCACAGACCGGGAAATTTCATTCCAGGTTTTTTTTTTCTTTCTTCATTTGATTTTCCTGCAGGAGGAGAACTGAATTCTTTGAACTTGTCAGTAAAGGAGAATATGATTGGAACATCAAAAACCATCGTGATATATTTCGGTAAGAAAAGCTCTTGTTTATGTATTTCTTCATTATTTGGACATTTAGCCGTGCTTTTCTGACAGTGCTAAGAACATAGAAGTGATTTTAAAAGTAACAAATCCTAGCTTACATTCAAAACATTCAGAAATCAGTTGAATAACTACAGAAATGATTGAGAATGTCTTTTCATCTTATAATTTATTATATTTTTGTCTCTTCTCCAAAATCTGCCATCAAAATTAGAAAATGAAGTTCAAATCACTTCAGTTTTGGCAAGCCATGATTTCTTCTGTTTCCTGGGGAAGTGGGGGGTGCAAGGTGGATGGAGAAAGGATTTTTGCGCCCTAGAAATCAGAGTTACACAGCACAAAGGAAGTGGGGAGTAACTTTTGCTTTTCTTTAGAGACAGTAGGCCTTGCGGCTAGAAAACCAATAAGAACAATATTGGAGGTAGAGATGAAAAAGTCTGTTCTAGCCGTTGCCTGGGATGACTTCCAAGTTATCTAAAAAGGACAGCAACAACTATGGGGCACGTTTTAACATCTCTTGCAGCCATTCCAGATTTAGGCACCATTCCTCTTTTTCTCATACCCCACCCTTCCACTGTCTCCACCTCACACACCCCAGACCTTCTGCCATCTTATTCCTGTTCTAACACTGCTGGGTTTTGCTGGGAGAGCTTGTGAGGCCAGGGTTAGGATACATTGGGTCTGCTCCACAACCAGGCAACTACTGGATCAACCCAAGCAGGAACCTTGACATAGTCCTGCCATATCTGCTATATAAAACCTCTGCCACCATCTTCTGAACACAGGCCACTGCCTGCCCCCCCTCTGCAGCTGTCCTCATGTCACTTTCCTGCAGCCCTCTCCCCAGAGGACTCTAGTTCTTTCCTCTGTACTTTAATATTCCTCTGTATGATCTTTATAGACCTTTTTCTCCATCTTTCATCTTCAAGACCAGCCCCTCCACTGGTGCCCTAATTGTATACCCTCTACCTCCCCCACCCCCCACCCCAACCTCGCTCTATCAATCATGCTCCTTTGGCTTGCATTTTCAAAATACATTTTATTCATCACGACCTTTCTAAACCTAAAAACACATTCTGCCTCCCCAATGAAAAAGTCATCCCTACAAGCTGCCTTTTCTCCAGGCCTCATCATAGTTTTCTCCTTCCCTTCACTCCCACACTTCACTCCACACTTCCTGATTTCTTGCAAGGCAATTTCTTTCTTTTTGTATAATTTTCAATTCCATGAGTAATTATATGAATATATTTTTCTGTAACAAATCAAAATATTGCTAATAAGCCCCCAAATCTCCTTTGAGCTCAACCCCCAATTCCCACACTGGCTGCACAGCTATATTTTGTTATGAGTGTATTGTGTCTTTCCAGACCATTTCCAAAGCATTTACATACACATGTACCCTTAGGAAAAATACTGTTTAGTGTGTATTTTGATTGTGTATTTTAACACAAATTGTATATTTACATACCAATGTGAACCTGTTTTTCCACTCAACTATATGCCTTGGATTCCTTCCATGCTTATACCTCATCATCTTTTATCATTGCACAGTATTCCAAAATACAGATATACTGGAGTATTTACCCATCCCTTACGGAGGAATTAAGTCTGTAATATGTGATTTCTGCTCCTGTTGAATATCATAGTCACCTCCCAAGTATTAAATGCTACAACCTTTGTTCTCTTCAGCTTCCTGATCTCTTTATAGCCCCTCATTGAGTTGGCCTCTCTTTTCTTAAAACTCTCTGGAGCCTTGGATTCTGCAAAGCCATACAGTTCTGGATTTTCCTTTCTTTCTGACTCTTTCCTTCTTAGTCTTTTTCTAGCCTTTCTTCCCCCACCATCCCCTAAACAGCACTGTCCCCTAACGGTGCATTTTTTTATTCTCTTCTCTTTTTCCTCAGCATCCTTACAGCTTCACTACTATCTCTTCTTAAATGACTCCCAGACCTTTTCTTGGGCTTAGACTCTCTGCTGAGCTCTTTTCCTGAAATGCCAGTTCTCAGTTTCTCCACCTAGATATTTTCCTACAGAGGTTTTCAGACTTTTTTGACAAGGAACCCCATATGGAAGAAATATTTTATTTGGAAGTGCAGTACATAAAATGGAGAAGCTCCAGGTTCTGCCCTCTCCCCCTCATCTGCCCTCCCTCCCCCATTTCATGGTTACACTCTGACCACCTTGCACCAAGGGTGGTGATCTGAAGGAGCACCATCTGTAGAGAATTTTAAAATAGTAATAAAACCAACTAAAATCGGTCTGCTTTTTATTATCACCATGTGCCAGCAATTCTGAATAAAGTCAATGATGAGATATACCTCCTAAGAAATGTCTTTTGTTGGTATAAATTCCAAACAATTGCTGAGGTTACTGTTAAGATTAAAATAATTGATATGAAAGTTTCACATTAGCATGTGTTTATTATTTATCCTTTCTTTGCACACGTCATGTAAGTTAATTCTAAGAATGCCCAGTCATACAGCTGGCTCCTGACATAGGTGGATGCAACTGCACACTTTCAATAGTAAGTTCCTAACTGTTCAGAACCTCTCAAACTCTCTGGGTGCCATTTGTGTTTCCAACTTTGCAGAACTTCATATTCCTGCTTTTAAAGAAATAAAAAAGCAGGAATCTGAAGTATTTTTAATGCTATATTCAGAATAAACAACGATAGCACAGTGATGGTAAAGATGAAGACACATAATTTGAGATACTTCCATTCTGCCATTTTATGTGATCATTCGTGGGGTTTTATTCATGTTTAAAATTTAAAACAGTGAAATAAAGTGCAAACTGCAAAGTGTCATATTTTTGTTTGGCAAGTGCAAATTTCAGTCTGTACACAAAATCTTTTTACTCAATTTGAATATATCTTTAACATTAAAATTTGTTCATTTTAAATTGTTTTACAACTACAGAACAAATCAAGAAGATAATGATTGTCACAAGATTATTACTGAAATAATTTTGCCATAGAGAGGAGAGGTATGTTTACTGTAAATTGAACTAGAATTATGGGGACCTCAGACTAAAACAGTTGAAAGAAACTCTCTCTCTGGTCTCTTACTCTCGAAAAGATATTTCACTTCTTGAAGAGCCTTAATCGAAAAAATAAGATACAACTGCTCATTCATTTTCTTCAGTTCTTCATTTGTAATCTTCCATCCCTGTGCTCCCCTTCCCACTCTCCCTTCCTTGTTTTAGGCTCTTATCAATTTATGTCTCCAATGGGTCTCCTTCCTTCCACCCTCTTCTTCAAACCATCCTCACATCCACCACCTAAAGTTTCCTCCCTAAAGGTCTGTCCAGGTCCCTCCTGAGTCCCCAGACTTAGTTTGATTCCTCAGTGCCAGGTGGACAAAGGTTGCAGCCACTCCAGCGGTCTTACCTCCCAGCCTGTCCTATCTCCCTTCTCTGCATGGACCTCCTGCTCCACCACATTCAGTGAAGTAGAGATTCTTTTGTCAGACAATGGATTCCAATCCTAGCTTTGACACTCCTAGCTGTACAACCCTGGGCAAGTTACCTAACCTTTCTGAACATTATTTTTTTGATCTGTAAAGAGGAGGTAATAATAATATCTCTACCACATATAGAGACTGAGTCAGTCACCCTGTAGAGACTTCCCATTAAGTGGTAGCTACTAGAAGTATCATCTGAGCACCTAGCAGATACTCAATAAACTTGATCAACTGATTAATGATAATATGCATTTGAGGAGTAAGTGTCAAATTACCAATCAGACAGAACCTAAGTAATTATCCACATTATGATACAAACAGGCAACCTCACAGAGATTATTTGCTGTGCAGGAGGGATGCTGAGAAATCCAATGCTTTAGCCAGTCTTGTCCCCTTCCAGTACTGACAGTATCCATGTGTAGCAAGAGGGCATCTGGTAGCTTTGTGATAGGCACAGAATCCTGAGTCCTTTACTCCTTGGGAACGGAAAGTGATTTAATCTCTGCGTGCTTCTGTTTACTTCTCTGTAAAATAAGGATAATAGCAACCACCTCTGGGGTGGTGATGATTCATTTAGTTAGTAGTTTAGTTAGCAGTTGGTTAGTAATGCACTTAGTACAGAGGCAGACACATGGTAAGCAATGTAGAAATGCTTGATACAGAAGGTCAAAAATGAATAGGCTGATGTGTCTCTCTTTGAGTAGTGCGTAACACAGGGATGTTCGGAATTAGATGCTTCATCAATGCTGCTCCAGTCAAGAGGGCTGCTGATGCCGGTGTGCCTGGTTGTGCCTTGAATGACCTATTGTTATCTGTGACTCTGCCTTGTTTCCTGTGGGGGGGACCCCCCCTGCCATCTAAGCATGCTCTGCCATCTGGGCAGCAGACATGTTCCCAAGGCATTAGATCTGGCAGGGTATGAAATGTTAACACCCGACATCAGGACAGCCTATCCCTTTCTTCCAAAAGCAGTTAGCCAAGATGTGGTTTCCCAGCTCAAATTCTATGTTACTTTTCATCACATTCTGCTGGTTTTCAGCACAAAGAAAGCAGATTTGGGACACAGTGTGCCTTATTTTTCCTCCTCCCAGCACATTAAATTATATATAAGCACCAGAGCTATCTACAATTTGAATTGGTCCCCATGTTTCCATGGTTTAGTGTGAATTATAGTTAACCCTGCCCCTCAAAACTCTGATTCAGACCGTTCCTGTGCTTTCTTATGTGCCCAAATTAATGAAAGCTGGAGCTGAGCATGTTTCTTCTTCATAATGCTTATAAACCATGGTTGGAGCCAGGTAGTAAACTGGAGTAAAACGATACGGCTCTTGCCCGTAAATCTTAGCTCTATAGAGCAGATGAAAATGAAGGAGCCCCTTGTGTGGCATGTGCCTTGCCTCTTTGGTGTGGGTTTTCTTTTGTTCCCATCAATCAATGATAAATTGATAAGTAGTTTCATCAGCCATGTATATAGTGTTGTATACTGATTCTCTTATTTATAGTTTAAAAAAAACCAACAACATTGTCCATTATAAATTATTTTAAGCAGAGCTTGCTTAGCTCAGGTGTAGAGAAAGTAGTGCTTTGCTTTCCTTGATTTGCTGCAGACAAAACAAAAGGGCCACCGGCGGATGTGTGAGAGCTTTGTCTTCCTAAGCAGTGTGGCCACATGATGGAGATGCCGAACACAGGGACTATAAACAGTGCTGCCCCTTGTTGAGGAAAGGAAGATGTGAGCTGGCCTCGTTTCCATTTTATGTTATTTATTTATGTATCTAGGATGGGTTTGTTTAGGAATGCAACAAAAGATTACTCAGGCTGTTTTGTTTGGTTCTGTTTTTCAGATCAATGTTAATGACAGCCTGTGACCTTGGAGCCGTGACCAAACCGTGGGAGATCTCAAGACAGGCAAGTGGTGATTAATGGCAGGGCTCAGCAGAGGAGGGACTGGGGGGGGTAAGGGGGACACAATATTCCCAGAGCCCTGACTACCAGGCACTGAAACCCTAGTCAATTTGCATCAGTATTAACATGATGTAAAAAATAGCAGGAGGCTTGGGCACGACAGAGTTTATTGCACAGCCTTTTTTTATTGTGCTTTCACTGAGCAATAATATTTCTGACTCTAAGATTTTTTTAATGTGCTAAATCTGAATAACACATTGACCATTAAGGCAGGAATTTCAAAGATAGGATTTTTGGCAAGATAATCATGTCTTAGCACAGGGTCTTGTTTGTTTATATCTGAAAATAAAAGGAGACAAAAAGGAAATTATATTTTTCTTTTTAAATATTATTTAGATATCAGAAAGCTCTGTAGTCAAAATGTGAAGTGTCCGATTTAATTTGCAGAAAAACCATGCCTTTACTACCTATCTGATTTCTCTGCCACAAAGCATTAATTCTGTAAGAATAGTTTTCAGTTAAGTAACTAACCAACTTAAGATCGTGGATTACTGATAGTATTTAGAGGTTAATTATTATGTATGTTTTACAATGCACCTACTGTGTGGGGTCCAAAATAGTAACTTAGCATCTAGAGACTTGACATTTTAGAGAAAATAAGATACATTTCCATATCAATAAATAACTAATATTTATTGACTGCTTTATGTATATTATCTCATTTAACCCTTAAAATTGCAGTCAGCTGAATAATGGCCACCCAAAGATATCAGGTCCTAATCCCTGAAACCTGTAAACATTACCTTCTAAGGAAAGAGTATCTTTGCAAATGTGATTACGAATCTCAACTGCAGACTGATCCTGGGTTATCCAAGTGTGCCCTAAATCCAATAAGTGTCCTTATAAGAGGGAGCAGAGGGAAATTACACACTCAGAAGGGAAGGCAATGCGAAGACAAGGCAGAGACTGCAGGGATGCAGCCACAAGCAAAGGAAAACTAGAACAGGCAAGGAACAGATTCTCTCCAAGAGCCTCCAGAGGGAGCACATCCCTGCTGACACCTCTATTTCTGCCCAGTGAAATGATGCAGAACTCCTGGCCTCCAGAACTATGAGAGATATTGTTTTGGCCACTAACTTTATGGTAATTTACAGCAGCCTTAGGAAACTAATGTAGTTATCCCCATTTCACAAATGGGAAAAATGAGGCTTAGAAAAGGTAAGTAGCCTGAGTTCATACAGCTTGTAGGTGGTAGAGCTAGGTATAGATCCTAGCAGGTTAGGCTCTAGAGCTTTCATTCTTAGCAGTGTTTTATGTTTTTCTTCACAGGATGCATTAGTCAGCATTTTTAAATGATGCAAGTGTATCCACAGAATAGGCTATGTTATCACCTTAACCCAAAATCTCAGTGGCTTTAAACAACAAATTCTCATGAACATGAGCACTTAGGGTTGGCAGGCACCACTTTGTCCTTATTCTGTATTGGGATTGAAGGAGCAGCCACTACCTGGATCATTCTGACAGAGGCCCTGGAGGGCTTGCACTGGCAGTTAAATACTCCCCACAACAATTCATCGGCCAGAACATGTCACATGACTCCCCCAACCAGGAAGAACAATCCTTCTATTTGCTCAGAAAGGAGAAAGCCAGAAATAGTGAATGCATGCCCTTCTCAACACCAAAACTGTGATTCATACTCCCTCCAGCAGACAAAATATACTTATTCTTCCTCCAAGAAAGATAACCCAAATGTCCCATCAGTCATGGCATCAAACTCAAAGTCCAGGATCTCTGAGTGATACATGCTGGTCTTTACAACAGATCTGGATGCAGATGAACGACCTACACAAACCCAAAATACAGCATCCAACATACACCCAAAACACAAAATACCCGTTATAACACTCCCATTCAGAAAGGGAAGAGATGAGCAACATTCATAGCAATGTGGAGTGGTGAGTGGTCCATGGCAACTCCAAAATCCTGCTGGGCACTAGCTGTGAGGGTGCTCTACCATGCAGGGGACCCTGGTTCTCTGGGAAATGCTCTCCAGTTCCTTATTTCCCATTACCTTTCAATCCTCCCTGAGAAATTATTGCTTTCTCATCATCCTTCTTAGCTTTATCTGAAGGTCAAGCTGCCTTCTTCTCACCTAAAGAAGGTTGAAGGCCCAACACTTGTTTTGTGTAATCATGAGCTTAGGGTTTCCTTAGCACTAAAACTCTCTTCTACGTTTAGTCATTTTTTTATGTCTTTGATTCTAGTCCTTCCCATTTGCCAATAACCACATCCACATTCTATACAAACATCTTAGATTTTCTGTCTTTATTTGCTTCTTTACATTTAAGAATAAAGAAATATGGCAAATATATTTATTTCTCTCTTCTAACTTAATTCCTAGTGCCTTGGGCCTAACAGACTTCAGTGAGAAAGCCATATAGGTAAATCATTTCTTTGAGCCACTTTTTTCCAGTTAAAAGGATATGCTGCAAACTGCCTAATTCATTCAGTTTCTAACTATAGGTATGTTGGCAGGACCCTTGATTTTATTCTGGTTACAAAGCTGAGTCGTCATCAAACTTCGTCATTCAAAGGATATCGTGATTTTCACGTTTATAGTTTGGAATTGAGAAGCAACTTTATCCTCCATCCCTACAAGTCCCTGAACTTGTGACTTTTTCCATTCCCTTTCATTCCTGGTTGTAAGCCTGTTCATTCTTTTCTAAACTCACTTCCTGTAATTCCTAGCAAAATAGTCAATGGCAACTATCACATGCTACCAACATTTTGTTTTCTGATCTCATCTCCGAAGACTAAGTTTATTCAGAACATTGTTAGCTTTTAGTTATAATTGTACAAATAATTTTGCCATGGATTCTTATCCTAATAGCCTCCTCACTCTCTGACACCTGGCCCGCAAGCTGATGACACATATTTTAGGGTCCTTTTCTCTTTCTCTTTCTTTTCTCTTTTAACAGCAGCACCTCACTTCCATACCAATTTTTGTATTAGTCAAGGCTAGGCTAGGCTTTGGTTCAGTAACAAACATATTCTGAAATTTTAGTTGTTCAACACAAATAAAGGTTTACTTCCTGCTAACACTGTCCAATGAAGATCAGGCAGTTTTCCTATATAATATTCCACCAATTGTGCTTTGGTTTAAATTTCAGTGTGACATATTTGAAGTTACAAAAAGTCACATAAAGCAGCATAACTGTGAAGAATTTGTGTGGTTGACTACCTTCCTTCCACATGTCTTCCCACTGTTTATCCTACCCTATCCCCTGCCCAATGTGGGAAGGCCTCCCTTCTGGGAGAGCTGGATAATAGACTGCAGGGAAGAGGTAGGAGGCTCCTCCAGGTATTGGGGGAAAGTGTAGTACTGGGGGAGGCTGCTTATATAGGGTTGGAAGGAGGTGGGGAGTGTGAGGAAGTTAGGAGGACTGAGAGAAAACTAGAGAAGACCAGAAAGGGAGTAAGGTAAGGTATGATGTGCCAGCACCTTCAGAATCCCCCAGTGAAATGCATGTCAAGAACTAGGGAGCAGTAGCCCCTGGGCACAAGAAAGTGACAGGGCAAAGTACTTGCAAGGAAAAAAAATTCTGCCTTAATATTTTAGACCAACTTGGGAGGCCCAATATCTGCTTGTAGGTGGTCTTCTCGGTCATCAAGTATAAATATTATTTTATTTTCTGGATGTGAGGTTCTGTTGACAAGTGCAGAAACCTAAGAGTTCAGGGAAATAAAACACAAAACCATGTCTTTCCAAATGTTTCCATCAAAAAGCTTGTCACAGTTCTAAGCTAGCAATCTCATTCTTGTTTGTCTCCAAATTGATAGGTTAAATTTTTTAATGCTCACTTCAAAATTTTAGGAAACATTGGACAAAACATTTGGACAAAATATTTAAAAAATATTTCTCTAACTTCCTGGATGTTGATTTTTTAAAATTCCCTTTCAAAATGTTTTCTACTGGGGTCTATTTCACGTTTCCTTTCTTGCAAACAAGACTCTAAACATGTGGGTTTCCCCAGTGATTCCCCCAAGGCCTGATTAGCATCTCAATTTCCTTCTTTAATAAAAAATTCAATCAGGAACCACTTAATGTTCCTGATTGGGTTTTTAAATACAAACAAAGCAGTAATGCAAGCTAAGTTGTGAAAGGAGCACTGGGGAGATACCAAGGACCACTTGAGAAAGAACAAGAACAGAATTTTGTTTTAATTTCTTTGCCTTCCAGGGGCTACAGACCTATGCAGGACTCCCACCTTGAAGTGCCTGATGTGCACATTTACATTCTTTAATGCAAAAGACCTAGCTCAGAGCAATCTGAGGGAGAGTTCTGGGAACTGAATAAATGAGGCCATACCCTTAGGGGACCATTTCCTCTTCAAAGGAAGGCCAGAGAAAGAAGAGAGAAGCCTGGTGTGCTGAAATGCAGGGTAGCAGGAGAGACTGGAGAGGAGACAAGTGAATCGAATCCAAGAAAGCAGGCACATATACAAGTGAGCCAGAGGTTGGGGTAAAGGGGATTTTTCAGTCAGTTCCAACTGGTTTTATGCAGTTGAATTCTTGAAAGGGGCCCATGTTTCTTATTAGAAATTTTAGAAATCTGAACTTACTGGATATTTGATTTCTTTATATGTGACTGTACAAATGCTACTCTCAGATTTGTCGTGTGTGTGTGTGTGTGTGTGTGTGTGTATGCGTGTGTGTGTGTTTAATGTTGTGTTTCAGTTTTATCTATGATCTGTGTGGTTGACCAAATCTCTTGAGAGATCAGTGGAGTTAAATTATCTTGATACTATGCACTTCACCAAAATTAAACTGTCTCATCTTGGCCAGGTTTAAGAACCTTATCTTCATAAGAACCAGGCATAGAGAAAAATTAGTTTGGTATCCAGGTCCTCTTGCCATGAAGTTGTCTGGGATTTATTCTACTCTTCCAATATTTTTTAAATCCAGCTAGTTCATCTCAAAAATTTCCTAGATGCACACCATAGTAGTGTTGAAAATAGCCATTCAACATTTAATCTGTTATATGAATTTGCTTCCCACAAACTATCCTGAGAAGTGAAGTTGCGGAAAAGAAAAAAGAAATCTGTTTAGCTTGGCAATAATCAGTAGCTGCTGATCACCCAAGCTAATGGATTAAAAGTAGAAAAATATAAGTCTCTATTTCAGGTTTAAGGTAGAACAAGTGTCCCATTGTCCTTGTACCAACTAGACCCTACCATAAATTAACACTTTTAGTACGTAGATCCAGACAGCCTGAAAACCAAGTCACGCTCTTCAAACTATACCGTGACCTACTGTAAAAGTCTGCTGTGAATAGTGAATCTAGCATTAGTCCTGCCTCTTGATTGATTGCAACAGTAGGAAGCAGAGGATGTGCCCTGGGGTTACCCCTCCCAGAGTGCACACAAATATTGGTAGGGAGGAAGTTGAGGAGTTTTCTTGTGACAAGATGAAGCTGGGCTAACATAAAAGTATGCAGCAAAATAAAGAATCGACATAGAAACAGTCAAAAGTTGGCTAAACTATCATTACATAATATAATGATAATTATACATTATTATTAAATGAATATTTGCTTCACTTTTCTGTATAAGAACTTTTCCCACTTTGAAGCTGGTAACATGTTGCCTCATCCCAAATATGGAAGCTGTACTGTGGGAGATTGTTGGCATGCATCTAAAATTACACTGCAGAAGTTCTCCTGATTAAAAGGAAATCAGGTTTCATTAAGTTCTGTAACACCTTCAAACATAAAAGGTTAATATACTCACTTCCTCATAAGCTTTTTAAATGATTGTGTTGATGAGGATCACTAAATACATAAGCAAGAAAGAACTTCTGAATCTCGTGATAAATTACACATAAGCTTGAATTAAAATATTTATATGTTTCAGGTGGCAGAACTTGTAACCAGTGAGTTCTTCGAACAAGGAGATCGAGAGAGATCAGAACTCAAACTTACTCCTTCAGTAAGTTCATCGTTTAATTATCATGTATTTACCCTTTTGAATGACATTTTCAAAAACAACTCCAAATTACAAGTTGGAAATGGGAAAGACTGAAAATTGGTTTAAGGAAGCACTCCTGAAAGTTTAAAACCTTAATTAAACTTAAATGCTAAACACTCTTATTCCCAGGTTGCTGATTAAGAGTGGTAATCTACTTAACAAGCATTTCCTGCGCACCCACAGTGGGACAAGTAGGCACGAGGGAGGATGAGCAAAGTGGAATCTGAATAATTCAAAACCCAGTGCTGGCATTTCATGTATGCCTACTTTAGAATAGAAATACTGTGCAGCAAAAATTAAAGGCAGGCTGTCCAGCTTTGAGAAACTAGATTTTATTTTCCAATTTCCAACTTTTCAAAATCCCAAAAGCAAATCATTGCAAATCTCTGTTTCTTTCCTTTGTCTGTAAAATGAAAAATCTTCACCTGGGGAACTAGGTGATAATTATTGGAACCCGATTGATATTGGGCTCACCTGTTCAATTATTGCTTAAGAATGCTCACTGTAGGCTCAAGATGATGCTGTTTTTAAGCATAAGGATACAGAAGACATAACTGCCTCAGTCACCACCTCAAGGCGGGCAGCCTCTTTATTACTAACCAATGATTAGCTAAAAACATATAACCCAATGACTCTGAGAGTGGTGCAAAGCATTTTAAAGCCTGGCATAGCACAGTAGATTCAATGACACTCAAGGCATGTATCAGTTATCAAGAATGTCTGTTTGTAAGAACCCAAATTAACTGAGTTTCAACATTTGGAGGTATTTTAAGAACTTCAAGTTTTAAGACATCCTTCTTTGCTGACTTTTGAAAATAAGGAAAAGCAAAAGAACTAGCTCCTAGTTTGAGTAGTTTCACCTGCTTGAAGTCAGAATGCAGTCTTGCTAATTTTGACTATTCTTAATCAGTTGCTTATGTACAAAAAGTCAGGAGGCTATATAGGTAGACACACACACACCAATTATTTGAGTTTTCAAAGCAACACTGACTTAGTTTTCAAAACATCCCTTTTTTTGGTGGTGTCAAGAAATTTGGTTATAAAAATAAAAAATATTAGTTTGGGATACATACAGTTAATGTATAAAACCTAGTATGACCCAAATTCTCTCATATCTACTTTCAAATAAAAGCTTTTCCCCCTTTAAAAACTGTTTCAGAGGCATACTCTGAAGGTTTTTCAATGCAGCAATACCACAGGTCATTTAATTAAATGAAAAAAATATGAGTAAATTGCCTGCACCGGTGAGCTGGCGGGTGCAGTAGCGCAGCGCTGAGCCTTTATCGGTAGGCTCAGGTAAGGCATTTTCTGCAGACATAAATGAAACTAATTTTGTGGTAGAAACATAGCTCTAAATGCTCCTGTCTTCTCACAAAGACTACAGAGCACCACTGATGACCATCTCCTCAGGGGAGGCCTGGCTGATGTGGTAGGGTTAGTCGTCCGTTCTTTCCAGAAATATCTGTAAATGCATGCACTCAGCGCTGACACCTGCTGTGCCCGTTATCCCTTGATATGTAGGAAGAAAACTGTCCTGGAGCCAGCCCCCTCAGGTATCATGGTCCCAGGTGTCATGGGAGTCACTTCACGAAGATAAAGGCTATTCTGCCCACAGCCAGAGGGTCAGGACTGGAAGCAGTGAGTCAGTTAGGAAAGCCTGAGTGTCCCCATGTGTTGGGCATGAAGCAAGGCACTGTGTATCCAGCAATGAGTAAGATACCATCTTTCCTGCCCTCAAGGACCTTGTCAACTGGTGGGAAATGTAGACATGAAATAAATAATTACTAATACTCATTTTATGAGATGCAAAATGCTGTGAAGCACAGGACTGTGTGGGGCCTCACACTCATTTTTCTCTCAGCAAGCATTGATTAAGAAGTGACTAATCCAAAAATAAATTCCTTACAATTATGGTCAACTGATTTTCAACATGGGTGCCGAGGTAACATCTTTTCAACAGTGGCTCAGGGACAACTGTATATCCACAGGCAAAAGAATGAAGTTCTTTCACAGCTGTTGGTCAGGAAGTAAAAAAAAGAAAAGAATGAAATTGGTTCCCTACCTCTCAGCATACCCTGAAATAAACTCAAAATGGATCATACACCTAAATGTAAGGGCTAAAACTATAAAACTAGAAAAAAATATAGATATAAATCTTCTGGATTGGTGTCATCCATGGTGTCTTAAATATGAAACCAAAAGCACAGGAGACAAAAGATAAAATGACCCAGAGATGTTGGTCCAGAGATGTTGAATTGAACTTCATTAAAATTAAATTGGACAGCCAGGAGAGGTGGCTCATGCCTGTAATTCCAGCACTTTGGGAGGCCAACGTGGGCTGATCACTTGAGGTCAGGAGTTCGAGGCCAGCCTGGACAGCAAGGTAAAACCGCAACTCTACTAAAAATACAAAAATTAGCCAGGGGTGTTGGTGGGTGCCTGTAATCCCTGCTACTTGGGAGGCTGAGGCAGGAGAATCGCTTGAACCCAGGAGGCAGAGGTTGCAGTGAGCCAGATTGTACCACTGCACTCCAGCCTGGGCAATAGAGCAAGACTCTGTCTCAAAAAAAAAAAAAAAAAAAATTAAATTGAACTTTATCAAAATTAAAAACTTTCATGGATCAAAGGACACCATCAAGAAAGCGAAGAGACAACCCATATTACGGGAAAATATTTGCAAATCATATATCTTTTATGGTTCAAGTATCTAGAATACAATATTCTATTGTAACTGAACAATAGAAAGACAAAGAACTCAATTTAAAACGTAGGCAAAAACGGAGGTATCTCAAAAGAATATATGTAAATGGCCACAAAGCACAGGAAAAGATGCTCAAAATCATTAGTCATCAGGGAAATGCAAACTGAAACCACAATGAGATATCACTTCACAGCCACTAACATGGCTATAGCAAAAAATGACAGACAATAACAAGTGTTGGGTGAGGCTGTGGAAAAACTGGAGCCTCATACCACGTAAAATGGTGGAGCTGCTTTGAAAAACAGCTTGTCAATTCCTCAAAAAGCTAAACAGACTTACCGTATGACTTAGAAATTCTACCTCTAGGTATATCCCCAAGAGAAATGAAAACATACATCCACACAAAACTTGTACGTGAATGTTCACAGCTACTATTCATAATATCCTGGAAGCAAGTCAAATGTCAATCAACTGATGAACAAATAAATAAAACATCTATACAATGAAATATTATTTGGCAATAAAAATGAAGTACTGATGCATGCTACATGGATAAACCTTGAAAACATTATGCTAAGTGAAAGAAGCCAGTCACAAAAGACCACATATCATAAGATTCAATTGATATGAAATGTGCAGAATAAGCAAATCCATAGATACAGAAAATAGATTAGTGGTTGCCTAAGGCTGGGAGTTTGGGAAACAACAAGAGTGACTGCTAATGGTATGTGGTTTCTTTGAGGGTGATGATAATGTTCTATAATTGTAGTGATAGTTGCACAACTTTATAAATATATTAAAAATCACTGCATTTTTTAAAAAGTAACTTTCTAATATCCACTAGAAATGGAATAATTAAATAAACAAAAAATTTTAGATAGCAAAATGAACTATAGAGAAAATAAGACATAATTTTTTTTTTTTTTTCTTTTGAGACAGAGTCTTGCTCTGTCTCCCAGGCTGGAGTGCAGTGGCACAATCTTGGCTCACTGTAACCTCTGCCTCCCAGGTTCAAGTTATTCTCGTGCCTTAGCCTCCCAGGTAGCTGAGATTACAGGTGCCCACCACCATGCCTCGCTAATTTTTTGTCTGTGCAGACAGGGTTTTGCCATGTCGGCCAGGCTGGTCTCAAACTCCTGACCTCAAGTGATCCTCCTGCCTTGGCCTCAAAAAGTGCTGGAACTACAGGTGTGAGCCACTGTGGCCAGCCCAGAATAATATTTTTTAAAGGAACATTTTGTTTATGTATTTATTTTTGAGGCAGCGTCTCACTGTCACCCGGGCTAGAGTGCAATGATGCAATCGTGGCTCATTGCAGCCTCGACCTCTTGGACTTAAGCAAACCTTTCACCTCAGCCTCCTGAGTAGCTGGGATTACTGGTGTATGACACCACAGCTGGCTAATTCTTTTTTTTTTTTTTTCTTGTAGAGACAGGGGCCTCACTCTGTTGTCCAGGCTGGTCTTGAACTCTTGAGCTCAAGTGATCCTCCTGCCTCAACCTCCCAAAGTGCTAGGATTACATGCATGAGCCACTGTACCCAGCTCTAAAGAAACATTTTGGACCAAGACTCATATTGTTCATAAGAACTATCCCTCTCTCCGGCATATTTTCACAATTTTGTCCAAATTCCAGTCTTCTTTCCTGATTTTTCCCAACTCCCACTGCAAGACCATGATGAGAAGACCTGTGGGAATCAGTGACCATCTCCCCAATTTGGAGATATTTTCCTCAGATTTGGCAGCTAGTGATTTCTGCCCCGTCCACTCCCACTCTTGTTCATACATCTGAAGGATGCAGGATTTTCCAACATCTCTGGACCAAGGGATTGCTTGGCTCCACCCTCATGACCTATAAGGACACCAAAATGATGTGAATGCCACATTTTATGTAGAGGAAAGACAAAACTTACTGTATGACATTAAGAGAGGGCAAGTTATAACTAGATAGCCCAGTCTTCTAGATAAGTAAGGGCACAAGGGAGCTTCTCAACCCTGGGTCTGACTCCTTAAGAACGAAGGGAGGGACAGTCTCACTGGCATAGAATTGGCAGTGTTTGTTCAGTAACACTAAAATTCCAATTGATTTTTTCCCTTAAGTCTGCCCAACAGAAAAATGTCATTTATTTTTCTCAAAAATACACCTAAATTATCTCAAACATTATAACATCATAAACTTTAAGGGCTGAGAATGAAGAGATAATGAGTGCCACCTACCATCATCCATACAATGATAGATAAATATTTTAAAAATTATTAATGATAGAACCTTATTGAAAAACATATGTAATTTCCAAATCAACCCCTCACCCTGAAAAATTAATATAAATGGTTTCTATTTAAAACAAAATTGCTTTTAAGTATATTTTCCAATCTGTCCCACTCTATCCCAACCTCTCACTATAGAAATAAAAGCCGGCCTTACTTTTGTGGCAGTAAAACATATTCCTTTCTCCTTGACTTGTACCCAATTCCCAGTGACCTGATGACTTGATTTAGTAGCAGTTACTTATATTTGAAGACAGGTTTTTGCCCTAAGAAGTTGCATGCTATAAAGTTCAAGTAAATTTGCTTACAAATCTCATAAAAAGAGGTAAAAACACTTTCTTATCATAGATAAAGGAAAAGAAAGTACGTGTAAAGATTGATTGTGATTTGTGAAGGGTTCAGTTTGTAAAAAAAAAAATGGATCATTGCAGCAAAGTGTTTGACAAAGCACCCTGTAAAATACTTTGGTGTAATAAAGCAAAGTTCTCTCCCCCCCAACTCCGTTCTAGGCTATTTTTGATCGGAACCGGAAAGATGAACTGCCTCGGTTGCAACTGGAGTGGATTGATAGCATCTGCATGCCTTTGTATCAGGTACTTTGATTTGGGAGGGCCTACATGTCCTGACTGAATCAGAAAAGGAAAAGTGTGTACTCTTCAAAGGCACTCATTTTAGGAGACCTTTCCAGGATATGTACATTGCTGAGAGCTGTAGCTGCAGTTTGTCTTTTCTTGGATTTCTGACTGTTCCCTGGCTGGGAAGAGTTGCTTCTAGGAGGCTGCAGACCTGTGTTCTTCGCCTTCTAGGACACAATCTCCATAGGCCTATACTCCCTCATCTGTAAACCAGGGATAATAACATTTTATTTACTGTCTCCCAAACTGTGTCCCAAAGAACATAAACATCCAGCCATTATCTAAGAGCTCTCTGTTCAAAAAAAGCTCACAGGCCCAAGAAAAATGTTTAAACTTGATCAACTCAATTTCTTAAACATATTTGATCATGGAAATCTTTTCTTTTCTTTTCGTTTGTTTTTTTTTTTTTTTTTACAAATTTTCTTTATTAATCTCATGTGAGACATGAGGATTCCATGAAACATGGTGTTCTGCTCTGACCCCATGGTCTGAGCCGGGGGTTTTGTGATGTACCTCCCATCTTCAAAATCTGCCTGTCTCTGAGATGCATGCAACAAATCCCAACCAGTGAATTTTGAGCGAGATGCCCTACTGATTCCTGCTTTGCTACCTGGTGTGTAGGCCTCTCCTTCTGAAAGGAGAAAAGTGTCACTTTGAATGGTTCACACTCCACTTTTTGAGTACGGACCAGGGCTGGCATCAGTTAACACTAACAGTTTAGTGTACATTGGCTTTTAATTCTACTTCTAAGCATTTGCTTTCATTTATAAAAACCTGGCGAGTTCTTTACCCCCAACCTAGCTCAATCACATTGAGCTGCTTTTCTAACTTCAAAGTGAGAAACATGCAGGGAAAGCAAAAGCTCTTTAGCTCCTCACCCTATGTAACCCCATTAAAAATGCAGCATTGTTTTTTAAGGACCTCAAAACCATCAAGTTCAAGCTCATCTACCACTTCGTTTTCAGCACTTTTAGGAACTGCTGGGCCCTGTCACAGAACCCTGAAAAAAAGCCAACAAACTTAGAATACTGTCTTGAAGACAGATATGTACTTTTTAATAACTATAACATTACCCATTAAATACATGATACCATAAAATCAGGCAAAGTTTTAAAATAATACATAATTGCTTATTTTAGTTATACATGGAACATAATGTTCTTTAATGATGAAAGATTGGGCAAACAAAATAGAAAATAATGTATACTTTATTATAATGGGATCCTCAACTGTCTTTTCTTCCTGTCTGCTCCTCCCATCCTCAATGTCTCTGAATAGGTGGGGTCCTATGGGCAAAGCCCAGCAACTTTTGGGTCAGGTATGTCTTACTTTGCGAAATTGACCTTGACTATACACGTTGAATTATTTTTTAATGTTATTCAGTTTTGTGTGCCCACTTAGGCAATAAATGGAATGAATAAATTATTTGTGCAATTACTACATTCTTTTTATTTTGGGTAAAGCTTAGGAGGATGAAGACAGGTATTGGAGTGGGAAGCTGATTAAGTTTTGGTACTAGTTTGCAAAGCTATTTTGGAGTGAACTTAAAGTCTACACACTCTTCCTAGGTGATTGGTTAAAGGAAAGGCTGTAAAGGATCCTCATATGGTTTTCCATGTTAATTTAGTTGTTTTATTACCGATTCACAATCCTTAGGGCTTATCTTATGCTTCCTATTAAATGCTTTGAAATCTTTAAGTTATGTAGGAAATTACTTGAATTTAAAATGAAAATAGCAGTTTCTAGAATTTAGGGAGTAATATTATCCCTTCACATTATAAATCATCCTGGTTTTTCACATCTGTTTTACTTTACTACTTATCTGTGGGTTAGATACCGCTGCTATTTTCAGCTGCAGGTAATTAATGTATAGAAAGATTCAGTGATGCTCCCACCAAATTAGAGTTGTGTCCTGCCCACCCATGACCTTTGTTTTGGTGTAGTGACCTTTCTGCTGCCCTGCTCCACCTCTGATGGAAATTTCTTGCACCATTTTTTATTATTTAACTAACTGGGGAGAGGCATGTCCTGCTAAAGGGAATATGGAAGGAGCTATTTACAGAAGCTCATATTCATACTTGCTGCTGTATCTTCTCATTTAACAGGGGGTGAAAATCTTGCTCTTTTTGATTCCTTGTCATCACTAAGTTAAAAAAATATCTCATTTCATTTGTAAGTTTTTTTACAAGGCTTTGAAACCAACCATTTTAAGAGCCCTCAAACTAAAACATTGTAGGGTGAGTTTAAGTATCCTCTCTGAGGGTCCTATTTTATTTCATCTCATGCAATGTTCTCCCTTCCCTCCACATTTAACTGTATAATCTCACACAAACTATTGGTGCTTGCAAACTGAAATTGGATCAGTCAGTGGGCAGGAATCACCATTAACAGGAAGACACAACATCTTGAGGAGGTGACAAGCCAGGAAGGTCACTGATGTGACACGCCAGGAAGGTCACTGATGTGACACCATTCACTGAGACAACTCAGTGAAAGGCCAGTTTGGGGTTTTGAACATAAAAATGCAATAATAAGGAGCCTGAGAGGATCGAAGGCAAGTGGGAAGTGTGCAGGTGGCAGGAATCCCTGATGTGATTGGTCTGAAATACAGCATAAGAATTCAGCTTCACTTTTACCACGTTGGTCTAGGCACAGGATACCAAGGATTACACGTGAGACAAAACATGTCCCCTCTAACAACCAAGGCCCCAACCCCAAGGTAGGACAAGGTTGGGTGGGCAAGAATCTCATGTAGAGCACAAGGCAAGCAAGCTCATAGAGAGAGCTGGGATCTTCCTGCAGGTGGAGGAGGTTGGAGAGAGTTGGAGTCTAGAGAGGGTGGGGGTTGACCCAGGGCACCCCACTGCTGGAGGCTCCTGGGTAAGGTAGTGGGGCAGAACAGCGAGTTTGGCATCCAAACTTTTTTACTTCATTGACTTTCACTGGGTAGTTCGGTTTTACTTCATGGTTTTAAAAGGGTTGTGCTTGTCAAATATCAAATAAATAAAGTACTTTCTGTTTGTGCTCCTGTTTGCTGAGATTGGCTCATCTCCAAGCAAAGGGTGAAGATTATCACTATCCTCAGGTGCCTGAAGGGCTATTTATTTATGTACCTAGTTGGCAACCCACACCAATGTATTTCGAATGCCCATTGCATTTAAAATCAGAACTCTTATCTCTGAGATAACTCCGAGTTCCACTCAATTTTTTACTACATTGAGGGAAAACAATGAGGAACTCCCCCCTCCTCCAAAATCTATTCATTAGAAAGTTATCTAAGTAATCTTGAGATTGACAGAAAGTCACTGACAGAAAATATATTAAAATATATAAATAAGACAGAAAAAACGATGTGCAGGCCCTCTTTACCATAGGTATTGTCAACAAGAGAGGCTGACTGGTTCAATCTCAAGTGGAGAAAGACAGCATGTCATTGTGGCATTGATTTAGCTCTCCCAACATGCCAGGTGGGTGGGACACACGCACAGAACAGTCCCAGATCGATGGATAGTTATCTAATAAGGATGTAGGCCAGGCTTCCATCCAAGTTCTCTGGAACTTGCTCATCTTTTTTTAATCTTCAGACTTTTCCTTAAAAAGAGAGAGACAGAGAAGGACAGAGAGAGAGAGAAAGAAAGAAAGAAAATGATCGTTAACAGGATGAAGTCGTGATTTATGGGTGACAGCCTTTTAATCAGGAAGCCAAGAGTGGGCAGGGAACCATCGAAGCACTTTCCCCAAGAGAAGACTCAAGCCCTGGTTAGTTAGCTGTGTCCTAGCAGGGTATCTCGAAGGAATACATTGACATCTGATTCTTGCGCTTTCTGCTGTCTTTGCACCCTGCTGGGGATCCATTAGCCCTGCTGCTCAACATCTTCGGAGAAAAAAAAAAAAGGAAGGAGGAAGAAAACAAAGACACAATCAAACTTTGAAGTCATTGCCACACCAGCCTCAGGGATAAACAGAAACTTTCATGTCACAGTATCATTCTGAGCTTCTCCCTGCAATAGCAAGCTAAGTTCTGGCTCCTTATTTTCATTCTCAACTCAACCAAATTGCAGTGTACCTAGAATGCCAGAGGCGCAGAGTCATTATAAATCTTTTGTTCATTAAGGACTGAGAGATTTAATTTTTATTATGACTATAATCCGATTTTTAGTTCATCCCAAACTGGCTTTTGATTTTGGAGTGGAATTTTTCACAGATAATGCAAAAGGGTGTGACCTGGCCAGCAGGTGGGAGGATTGCTTGAGCACAGGAGTTCGAGGCTCCTGTGAGCTGTGATTGCACTACTGCACTCCAGCCTGGTGACAGAGCAAAATCCCATCTCTTTAAAACAAAGAAAGAAAAAGAAAAAAAAGAATGTGCTGGGTAGGAAGAAGTTCTGAGTAGCAGAGAGGGGCTCATTAATAGAAGAGTAGTTAAGTTCCTGTTCCTTCCAACATCATGCATGATAATTGGCAGATGAAGGCATCTCATACCCTTCACTACATCTCAAAGTTCTTCCAGAATACCTAATGTTTTTCACATCCAAAAAGGAGTTTGACCTGATAAACAACCAGCTCTATGTATATTTTTTGGTAAATAAAATGGACTTTAATTTGTTTTATTTTATGGAACTTTGAAAAAAACCTGTTCTTTATATGTTACTATTAAGCTATTCTTATTCATATGTATTTTATGAGCTCAAACAGTGCCATGAATCCATATTAAAATGCTGGAATCCAATGGAAAAAATGCAATATATTTCCTAATAAGGTTTTTGAGGACAGATTTACGATAAGATCTTAATTCTTATCTTAAATTCTCCTTATCCAGCTGACCAACATACATAACTCTTTTTAAAGCATTTCTGCTTTGGAATCATGAAGCTAATGTCTCTTAACCCCAAGTCCTTACAAGGCTTAGAATGTTCTCATCCCTTAAGTAACTTTCTAGTTTTTTAGAGAGCATATTTTAAAAGCTTATTTACCTTTTCTTCATGACCCTCTCTTCTTAACCTCTCTTCAGAAGAAGTAGGAAAGACGAAGGAAGGGCAGGAGAAAAGGAGGGAGGAAGGAAAGAAGGAGAAATTTATGTAAATGTTAAAAACTCTGCTGTTGAGGTATGAAAAGGAAATGAGAACAGTAAAGAAAGTATACATCACCTTAGAGAATACCTAAATTGTCATGAGCAGACTGTTGGGAGAAATAAGAACCTCACATTCTCTTATTCCTGATACCCCTTCATACTACTGTCCACATGCAAACACATTTTTACCAAGGTGCATGAGTGTATTCTGCATTGGTTGCTTAACATAAAGTTCTTATGTTTCCATGTTTCTATATAATTTTTACATTGTCCTTTTTTCCTTTTCTTTATGAGACAGAGTCTCACTGTGTTACCTAGGCTGGAGTGCAGTGGTGCAGTCTCGGCTCACTGCAACCTCTGCCTTCTGGGCACAAGCAATCCTCCCACCTCAGCCTACTGAATACCTGGGACTACAGACACACACCATCACACTGTCGAATCTTTTGTGTTTTTGTAGAGATGAAGTTTCACCATGTTGCCCAGGCTGATCTCCAACTCCTGAGCTCAAGTGATACGCCTGCCTTGGCCTCCCAAAGTGCGGGGATTACAGGTGCGAGCCACCGCGCCTGGCTTTCACATTATCCTTTGAAATGGCAGCCTACTATTCCAGTCAATTGACTTGTAATTTATTCAGTCATCCTGTGTTTTTTTTTTTTTTAATAGAGATAATTCTGAAATGAGCACCTGGCTCTCATTTTATTGACTTATTTAATACTATTAAGTATGATTAGAAGTAATAAAGTTGCATTTCTTTTTTTTAAAAGAAATCTATACACTCTGAAGGAAACAGAACATAAGTAGAGATAAGAGATCCTCAAATATTGGAAGTTAAGAAGGAAGTAATCTCCCAAAATGTCTGCACAAGGGGAAAGCAACAGGAAGCCGGCTGATCTGTCTTTCAGAAGGAATGCCTGAGAGGCTCAGGTCCTAGAAACAGCCAAGAGTGGATATGTTCGTTTCCTAGGGCTGCTATAACAAAGTACAGCAAACTGGATGGCTTTAAATCACAGAAATGTGTTTGCTCACAGTTCTAGAAGCTAGAAACCAGGTGTCAGCAGGGGTGGTTGCTTGTGAAGCCTCTCAGGGAGAATCCATTCCATGCCTCTCTCCTCATTGCTGGTGGCTGCCAGCAGTTCTTGACATTCTCTGCCTCTGACTTGATGTAACATTCTCTTATGTCTGTGTTTTCACATGGCTTTCTTATAAAGACACCAACCAATGAATTTAGGGCCTATCCTAATCCAATATGATCTCATCTTACCTTGATAACTAACATCTGCAAAGACCCTATTTCCAAACATGGCCACATTCACAGGTACCGGGGTTAGAACTTCAACATAGCTTTTGGGAGGACACAAGTCAATTCACAACAGTGAGGTGGAGAAATCGGCCTGGAAACAAGAGGAAAAGAAAGGTTGGAAGTTGGTAAATGGGATCTCAGGAATCTCGCACAACCCACACAGCCAGGTCAGCAGCCTCTGTAGCCACTGCCAAGTCTGGAGACTAGAGAGTTCTTCTCTCAGAGCACTCATGGAGAGAATTTGTGGCTGAAGTCAAAAGTCTGTGGAATGATTTGCTGGACTCTCAGATGCCCTACCACTCTGCGCCTGGAATGCCAACAGCCAGAAACCCCTAGAAGCAGTAAAATGGGATTCTTCTCTAGGGAAACAGAACAGCCTCAGAGAAAAGATCTGTGTGGACTTGCACTTCAGATTCTCTCAATGAACCGATTCCCCCGCAGGATGCCCTTAAAAGGGAGCCCACCAGTTGACAGTCACAGCTCTCCCACTTGCCTGCCCTGGTCTGCGTTTTCCTCTGCCTTGAATCCGTCTTTTGTCTTTCAATGCCTTGTATTTAAATATATGCAAACAGATAAGGGCCACAGAATGTTTGAGCAAAGCCACCAATATGAAAGAATAGAAGCAAACCAAAAAGCATGAAAGAAAAGGGAATTCACAGCGTACAGTAAAGGCAGGAAACAAAAGACAACTTCAAAATAACCTCTAATGCCATCAAAAAGCTAAGAAATGTATTACGAAACAAGACCAAAATGCCTAGGGTATTTTTTCTTCTCTATTATTTTCTAGTTGTGCCATCATGATTTTTCCCCTTCATTTGGACCCCCTATATTAGTAGGGTCTCCTGACTGCCTCCCTACTAGCTGCCTCTAAGCAGACCCCAGTCTCATGCATACAGTCCCATCCTCCGGGCTCCATGGCACCACCAGAGCTATCCTCCCAAAGCACAGCTGATCATATGGCTCACTTGTTTAAAGTCCTTCGAGCCCTTCCTCCCCATTACTACAGGAAAAAAATCTCAGTTGGCACAATTGAACTTTCCATCCGACCTCTCTCTCTCCTTCCTTTGTATCCTCTACTCTTGCCATAAGTGACCACCTGACATTTCCCTAATTGCTACCTCACTAATATTCCACACCCTGTGCCTGTGCTCACCCATCCATCTGCAGGTCTACCTTCCCCTCCTCTCCCCATCCAACTCCTAGTCTTATTTGAGGACTCTGCTCAGATGACAGGTTCTTAGGAAAACTTCTATTTGCCCCCAGGAGGTAGATATTCTAGCCTCTGGGACCCTCTGTGTGTTCCTTTATAGAACATCTTAATTATTTGCATTCACTGTCTCTGTTACTCAGCCAGAATGCCCAGCACAGCTGAATCTACCAACCTCCTCCCTCATCCAAGTTGCAGCAGCAGTGTGTGAGTTGTTACCAGCCGCTGGGAGACCCCCCGGGGCTTCCTCAGCAAAGTAGTGAGTGCAAGAGAGTGACAGGAACAGGAAAGATTGGGTTATCACATTGTTACTAGCAAGCGCTTGCATTTCCTCAGCATCTTGTGCTTTCAGGATGCCCTGAAATAACCTATCACTCTTGAATTGCCTTGTCGTGAGTGTTAACATTCCTGCCTTTATTTCACGGATGAGAAACTAGGGAGGTTATACTTGCTGCTCACACTCGCCCCAGTGAATTAGAGGAGTTTCAGCATCTGAACCAACACCTCCTACAAGCAAAGAGAGGGGATGAGCTACAGAACCATAAAATAACAAAAAAGGACAAATTATTCTCCAAGGTTCTGACTTAATATATCATTGAATTTAGGTTTTAGTGCTACAGGTGATCTGAACAGCTGAAAAGTCTGAAGAAGAAATTGAGAAACAGAGACATATAGAAAGGAGCCAGCGGGGAGAGAAAAAAATCCTAAGACAGCCTAAGAGGAAGCAGTAAGGGCTGAGTGTTTTTATAAGTGTCTTCTTTCAAACCTGCCCTATACACTCATAAACCGAGGGCTCACCATCCTCAGCTTTCTTTTTATGGTGATCACCACTGGCTTGTAGGTTTGAATGAAAGCAGCTTCACTCTGCTACTTTTTAAAGGTTTTGGGCCTTACAAAGTGACTTTCTTCTTAGAGCAAATGGAATTGATGATAGACAATAGCAACCTTTCCAAGAGTCTGAACCAAGGGAGGTGAAGTATGTGGAAAAGCTTTGGGAAGAGTAAGCCCTATTATAGTTAAAGCACTCCAGCACATGAGTCACTGTTGTTATCATTAATATAATCTCTAAACTTCAGTATCTCTGCTGTGAATTTGGATAATAATAGCCAAGCTTCCTGTCTCACAAAGATATAGTGAGTCCATAACAACATATTTTGAGCACTTACTATGTGCTCAAGACTGACTTTCCAAGCATGATCTAATTTAATTCTCTTCACAATACCAAGTTAGATGCTATGAGAATCCTTTTCTTCAGATGTGAAAACTGAAGCTGTAGAGCTTCTATAACTTACCTAAGAATATATAGTAAGTGACAGGGCATAGATTCTTTCTGTTTTCAAATCTGGGACTCCTAACCAGTATGACCTAGTGCTGTCTGAGATAATGTGTGTGCAGGTGTTAGCATTATACAAACCTCAGATCATTTATTGGGTCACCTTTAACAGAAGAAAGATGCTATTTTTATACCAGAATAGTTGACTAGGCATGTACTTGCAGACCATCTGAAGGTGGGGGAAAGCAAAACCCTGAAAGGTCGCTATTGAGTGACATGACTTGATAGTGGCAGAGTTGGGTTTAGAATCCAAGACTTTGGACTTTCAATTTAGGGTTTGTTCCAACATATCCTACTATCTATGTATAAACTTTGAAATATATTACCTCAAAGTTTTCAAAACTATTCAAAGGAACAAAATTTTAAAAGGAAATCTACTTGAGTAGCAAGGACTGCTTGCTTTCAAAAAGCAAAAAGCAGACTAAACCAGAGAGTTTGTTTAAGGGCAGCATGGTGAACCAAGATGCCTCCAAGAACAGGGGAAATGGAATGAAAAGTCAGCAAACAAGGTAGAAAAAGACAGTCCTGATAGGGCCTGAGAAACTGAACAGAAAATCTGAAGGAAGATAAATGGATAATTTAACAGCCATTCAGTTTATAAGAAAGACAAAGAACAGGCTACATTGCATCAGAAAAGGACTAGAAATGATGATGGATGGGACCCTTCAAATGAGTGGCGAACACAACAGAATCACAGTTGCCTGCAGAATTCCCAGCTGAGGGCAAATTTGAGGAACTAAAGAAGGATATGAAACTGATACGGATTGAAGAGTTTTTCAAAATCTATTTAATGGCCAGGCAGGAGACACTGATCGCTTTTCAGAGGAAATGTTGAGGGACAATGAGGTAGTCAGCCTTTATTTGCGATGTGGATGGGGGAGTGGGAGGAGGGGGGTGTTTATTTATACACAATGTTATTGCAACATACATTGAGGTATTAAAATTGTTTTTGAATTATGGTGGTAAAGCACTAAATTATTTTGATCTTTGTGGAAATAAGCATTTTTCCTTTTTGCCCCTGTACTTGTAAGTCTTTTTTTACAATTAACCAATCAGATGACTTATTATTTAATACTTCTAACACATGACCGAAGATTGTTATTTCCTTTATCTGTTCATGATAGACTTTTAAATATTTTATTGCTAAATAGTTTAGACACCCCTCAGTGAACACAATTCAAAAAGTACAAAAGGCACAAAATTATCAGAGAAAGACATCCCCTCTCACACTCCTTTTTGCTAGTCACTCAGTTCCTTTTACTGGGGCAACCACTGTTAACCAATTCCTGCGTAGGCTTCTAAAGATAGTTTATATAAATACATGAATACAGTGTGTTTTTACACTGTTTTAATACATGGTGCTTATATATTGTTTTCTATGTAAATATAGTGTATATTTATGTGTCTGTATATACTATGGTCACACATATGTATCTATAAGTGCATATGTATATATGAACATATAGGGGCATAGCATATATCCTGATCCATACCTTGCTTCTTTACACTTAATTCACTTTTTAGATTAATGTTATTAAAGAAGAGCCACAATAATATACCTTCTACCAGGTCTTCCAGTGGACAGATTGGCCCCTTTCTATGGACAAAGAGAAGGCCAGCTAATGATACAATATCTTCCTCGGACATATGCCTAGTGGTATATGTAACATCTTCCCTTTCTATGTTTTTATTCTCTCAAATTTGTCACTTTTTTTTGAGACAGGGTCTCACTCTATCACCCAGGCTAGAGTGCAGTGGTGCTATCATAGCTCACTGTGACCTTGAATTTTGGGTTTAAGAAATCCTCTTGCCTCAGCCTCCTGAGTAGCTAGGACTGCAGGTGCACACCACTACACCCAGCTAATTTTTAAATTTTTCTGTAGAGACAGGGTCTCACTGTGTTGCCCAGGCTGATCTTGAACTTCTGGTCTCAAGCAATCTTCCCGTCTCGGCATCGCAAAGATCAGGCATGAGCTACTGAGGTTGGCCCACTTTCTTTATTAGGCTGTAAAATTAAGAAAAAGAAGTTTCCCTTGCCATAGGGAGAGAGACCACCAAAATAATAAAGGATTTTTATCCTCCAAGGATCTTTACCTAAAGACAAAGCATTTCTCCTGGATGCTGTGGGTCTGGTCCTCTGTAGATCTGGGACATTGGGATGCATGGGCCTGATGGCTCCTCCCTATCTCAGATCTGAGCACTGTCTGGTGCTAGGCAGGAGACCACCTTTAAACTCTCACAAGAAATGCTCAGTAGTTATCATATTTGCATGGTGCTCACTAAGCAGTTCATTAGTGTATATAATTAGTCTTTTAACTCTTTTGGGACTCTCAAATATAAGCTAAAAAATTAGAACCAATGCTAATAGGGTATTCTAGAATCCATTCTTTGAGGTCCTATAGTGACTTACACAGAGCACCATTAGCACCAAACAGATATTTGCAGTTCTCTATTTGTAAACCCATTCTCACATAGACACCCTATTCATTATTTTAGGAAATCCTAGAACTCGAGACACACGGGAAATATACACACACAAAAAAAAATAGTGAGTGAATGTTTTCAGCTCAACAAACTAAAAGTTTTAAATGATCCTTTTTACATACTGAACTTTGAAAAAATAATAGAGTTTTATACATTTCTATAAAATCTCAGGTGGCATGGTTTTAGTAGAAAACATTCCAGTATATGGAAAAGTGGATTATTACCATGTGGCTGCTTTTTAGTTACATGTTCCAACCACCTCTTGTATGAAGCCCCATTCATCAAAGGCTGTGACTTCTGGGTCAGCAGCCATTCCTTCCAAGTCAAAAATTGCCTACACAATGAACATGATTGATTAGCTACCAGTCTGCTCTGAAAATCCAACCAACAGGATAACCAAGGACAGCATCCTGGAGGGGCTCATTATAACACAAGAAACTGTTCTTGCTCCCATTTACATGAGCTGTCTTTAGGCTTGCCTGTCATTTACGACTTAACCTGTTTTATTTTCCCAGAACAGGGCAGAGTAGATGAGTCACAGATAAAAGATGCACAGACTACCTTTAATGTTTCGGAAGTGGTGTTTCTTCTTTACTCAGCAAGGCTTCCACTTTCCTGGGAATCTGTTCTAAAGCAGCATCAGCAACACAGAACAAAAAACAACTTGCACCATTGTCCTTGACACTGCAGTAAGGTTTGAGACACCCATTGTTACTAGTGTTCCAGTTGAGACCCCTGATGTAAAGACACCATGAGCCATGTACTCAGTCAAGCCTGGACTGACATTTCAGCTCTGCTGTGTATTTAACCATGTAAACTTGGGCTGTTTAACTTAATTTTTCCAATCCCCAGGTTCCCTATCTGTCAAAACAGAGCCAAGAATATCTATTTCACAGCACCATTCTGAGTTGTAATCAGCTCACATATGAAGAGCTTCCAAGTATGGCTCCTGGAACATAGGACACATTAAATACTCAGTAGTTAGTTCATGTTCACAAGATTTGCTTTACTTTCTATCACAGTAGGCATACAGGTGGCCCAAAGAATAGACTCAGCTCACAGACATGTTTCATTCAGTTGAACACAGTTTTTAGAATTATAAAATATCCAGTTTGCCATAGTCCCCCCACCACTTCCAACTGTGTCATGCAGCCTACTTCATTCATTAACTTTAGTGGCCTGGCCCTGTAAACATTTGAGTTTCAGACTCTTGCCCTACAACAACAATGCAGTTAATCCAGCAAGACTAACATCCCTGGCTCAGTAATTCAGAATCTTAATGTCATTTGTGAACATTATTTTCCACAAAAGCATCTCTTGCACATATAAATAAGCAAAACAAGTAACCTGAGAGGTCAGAAAGGAACTGGAAAGAGAAAAGAAAGAAGAAGATAAAACTGCTATAAAGCATTGTTGCATTTTCACTTTTACATGCATGACTAATTTGCTTCAAATCTTGGGGGAAAAAATGGTCGCTTCCTAACTTATTACTAGTACTGTAATTCACTTACAGGACATTAACATATCTTTTATAACTACAGACATCATCTTTTGTTATAACTTAGGTAGACTATGCCCTTAAATTTCCAATTGCAAATGTGAATCATTCTTGTGTTAGATTCTAATGAGCTAATGCCTTCATACTAAGCATTATCTTTGTGACTTCATCATCTTTACTGCTATTTGGGTAACTGCCTCACATTATTTAGATTTTAAAATCTCAAATATTGCCTACTAAACAGAAAAATCCCTAAACCAATCACTGGGGCTCTCCATTGGTCTGGCCTGAATTAATCAGGGCACATGGAATGGGTTCTATTACCAGCAGAAGGATAAAGGGACAATGTATAGCCTCTGTTGTTTACTAGAGTTCACTTGTAACTCACTGCCAGTTACTCATCTCTCTCTCTCTCTCTCTCTCTCCTTTCACACACACACACACACACACACACACACAGAGTCCTCCAATGCAGGGGATCAATTTGTCCAAGTATCAAGATGCCTAAAACACTGTGCCACCTGCACTGGTAGTCAGAAAATAGAGACCTACAATATGAAATCAATTTTCTCATTTAGGAATTACATTCAGCTCCTAGTAAAAAATAAAAATAATCTAGAAAAGCCAACGTTGTATTGCTATTATATGGCAGCTCCATAGCCATCAGAAACCTAGTTCTCAGTCAGGCATGGTGGCTCATGCCTGTAATTCCAGTACTTTGGGAGGCCGAGGTGGTTGGATCACTTGAGGTCAGGAGTTTGCAACCAGCCTGGCCAACATGGCGAAACCCCATCTCTACTAAAAAAAATACATATATATATAGATGGTGGAACACATTTGAAATCCCAGCTACAAGAGAGGCTGAGGAAAGAGAATCACTTTAATCCAGGAGGTGGAGGTTGCAGTGAGCCAAGATTGCACCACTGCACTCCAACCTGGGTGACAGAGTGAGACTCTGAAAAAAAAAAAAAAGAAAAGAAAAAGAAAGAAAGAAAGAAAAAGAAATCTAGTTCTCCTTTATCTTTTTTAGCACCTGGCTACCATAGTCAAGTTTGCCTCATTGTCACAAAATGGCCACTCTGGCTCCAACTATAATGTGCATATTTGTATTACTCCATTTTCACACTGCTGATAAAGACATATCCAAGACTGGGCAATTTACAAAAGAAAGAGAGGTTTAATGGACTTACAATTCCACGTGGCTGGGGAGGCCTCACAATCATGGCGGAAGGCAAGGTGGAACAAGTCACATCTTACATGGATGGCAGCAGGCAAAAAGAGAGAGCTTGTGCAGGGAAACTCCCGTTTTTTAAAACCGTCAGATCTCATGAGACTTATTCAGTATTATGAGAACAGCATGGGAAAACCTGCCTCCACAATTCACTTACCTTCCACTGGGTTCCTCCCATGACATGTGGGAATTGTGGGAGTTACAATTCAAGATGAGATTTGGGTAGGGACACAGCCAAACCATATCATTCTGTTGCTGGCCCCTCCCAAATCTCATGTCCCCACATTTCAAAACCAATCATGTTTTCCCAACAGTCCCCCAAAGTCTTAGCTCATTTCAGCATTAACTCAAAAGTTCATAGTCTAAGTCTCATCTGAGACAAGGCAAGTCCCTTCTGCCTATGAGCCAGTAAAATCAAAAGCAAGTTAGTTACTTCTGAAATAAAATGGGGGGTACAGGCATTGGATAAATACACCCATCCCAAATGGGAGAAATTGGCCAAAACAAAGGGGCTAAGGGCCCCATGCAAGTCTGAAATCCAGAGGAGCAGTCAAATTTTCAAGCTCCAAAATGATCTCCTTTGATTCCATGTCTCACATCCAGGCTATGCTGATATAAGAGGTAGGTTCTTGGGCAGCTCTGTCCCTGTGGCTTTGTAGGGCACAGCCTCCCTCCCAGCTGCTTTCATGGACTGGCATTGAGAATCTGTGGCTTTTCCAGGTGCATGGTGCAAGCTGTCAGTGGGACTACCATTCTGCAGTCTGGAGGATTGTGGCCCTCTTCTCACAGCTCCACTAGGCAATGCCCCGGTGGGGACTCTGTGTGGGGGCTCCCCCCCCCACTCCCTTCCACACTGCCCTAGCAGAGGTTCTCCATGAGGGCCCAGCGCCTGCAACAGACTTCTTTCTGGACATCCAAGCATTTCCATACATCCTCTAAAACCTAGGCAGAGGTTCCCAAACCTCAGTTCTTGACTTCTGTGCACTTGCAGGCTCAACACCATATAGAAGCTGCCAAGGGTTGGGGCTTGCACCCTGTGAAGTCACAGCCCAAGCTGTACCTTGGCCCATTTTAGCCATGGCTAGAGTGGCTGGGATGCAGGTCACCAAGTCCCTAGACTGCACACAGCAGGGGGACCCTGGGCTTGGCCCATGAAGCCATTTTTTCTTCCTAGGCCTCTGGGCCTGTGATGGGAGGGGCTGCCATGAAGACCACTGACATGGCCTGGAGACATGTTCCTTATTATCTTGGGGATTAACTTTCAACTTCTCATTACTATGCAAATTTCTGCAGCTGGCTTGAATTTCTCCTCAAAAAATGGGATTTTCTTTTCTATTGCATTGTCAGGCTGCAAATTTTCCAAACTTTTATGCTGTGTTTCATATGGCTTTTAACAGCACCCAAGTCACATCTTGAATGCTTTGCTGCTTAGAAATTTCTTCCACCAGATACCCTGAATCATCTCTCTCAAGTTCAAAGTTCCACTAATCTCTAAGGCAGGGGAAAAATGCTGCCATTCTGTTTGCTAAAACCTAACAAGCATCACCTTTGCTTCAGTTCCCAACAAGTTCCTCATCTCCAGCTGAGACCACCTCAGCTCAGATTTCGTTGTCCATATCATTATCAGCATTTCGGTCAAAGCCACTCTACAAGTCTTTAGGGAGTTCCAAACTTTCCTACATTTTCCTGCCTTCTTCTGAGCCCTCCAAACTGTTCCATCCTCTGCCTGTTACCCAGTTCCAAAGTTGCTTCCACATATATGGGTGTCTTCTCAGCAATGCCCCACTCTACTGGTACCAATTTACTGTATTAGTCTATTTTCATGCTACTGATAAAAACATACCCAAGACTGGGTGATTTACAAAAGAAAGAGAGTTTTAATGGGCTTACAGTTCCATGTAGCTGGGGAGGCCTCACAATCATGGTGGAAGTCAAGGAGGAGCAAGTAACATCTTACATGGATGGCAGCAGGCAAAGAGAGAGAGAGAGCTTGTACAGGGAAACTCCCATTTTTAAAACCATCAGATCTCGTGAGACTTATTCATTATCATGAGAACAGCATGGGAAAGACCTGCCGCCATAATTCAATTACCTCCCACTGGGTTCCTCCCCCTGACACATGGGAATTGTGGAAGTTACAATTCAAGATGAGATTTGATTGGGGAAACAGCCAAACCATATCAATATTCCAACAGCAAGAAAGAGATAGGGACAAGGGCAAGAGAATGCACCTCCCAGCTGAATAAGCCCCATTTAAAGAGTTTTCCCTGAGCCTTTATGAATTCTGCTTACATCTCCCTGGCCACTCCTAAGCTCAAGGTGGGTTAAAATATGTACTGAGTAGACAACTAGCAAACTCTGCCAGGGATACCACAGTTCTGGCAGAATAAATGACCATGTCCTTAAACTGGGCAGGAATTGTAAGGCTAGAGCCCTTTAAACTCCATTGTTTTCTAGCATGAGAAGAACTCAGCTGTTATGAACCCACTGCATCAGCCATTCAAATCCTTGGGCCTGGGTCTTTTCTTATCATTTCACCCTTGGTCTTGTTGCCAAACTTCAGTCTTGTATGTGGGCAACGTTGAACCCTGTTCACTCTTTCCAGGGTGACTCTGCCTCCAACTTGCCCTCTGACCAATCTTTACTCCCATAGACCTAAGTCACATGGACACATCTGAGACTACATATGAACACATCTGAGACCACAGCAGGACTGGAGTCTGTTAAGGAAAACATTTATTAACTAATGAGATATTCCTGAAGATAAACAAACAATTCCTATCTAGAAATGCACTTTTCATTAATAATTCTAACCAACAGGCTGCCCTATGCAAACTCACATGCCAGCATTACACATATGGTAAGTGGTTACCAACTTGGGCTCTGGAGTCAGAGACCTGGGACCAAACACTGGCTCTATGGCCCCAGGCACATGATGCAGGCTTTCTGAGGCTGATTTTCTCCTCTCTAAAATGGGCTAATAATGCACATACTTGGTGTTTTTGAGAATTTAATGAGATGAACTATATGAAGCACAAATGAATCACAGTGTCTGACACAGTTACATGTGTAACCTACATAAATAATTATTATTAATTTTCCAACTTCTGCAAATAACATACAAATGATATGTTGTGAGGCTGGTATCTTTTGTGTGAATGCTTAAAAACATCCAAGGAAGTCTTGGCTTGCTTCTATGTTCACCATTATTGCTTATTTGTTTTTCAAAGCAAGTTTTAAAAACTGCTGGAAGCCTTCTGTGGTAGTTAATACATTATCTTAAGCAATTTAATGCAAATTAATTTTTACACAACCTTGAGTTTCAAAAGCCATTGAACTGGGGAGGGAAGGAGTGAGGTTTAGGAGGAGTCTGTTTGCTGCCTCCCATCTGGACTCCACAGCCAGCTCCATCTGCTCTCACATATAGTAACTAACACTTTAGTTGTCTCCTGCCAAACGCACCATGTGGAGTCCAACTTTTTTTTGACTCAGGAAAATGTGAAAATGCATATAAAGATGTGTACTTCAGGATTTCTAGAAAACTTGATGGAATTATTTTGGCATTTCAAAGTTCTATTTTTGTACCATAACCCAAGTTTTCCATCAGACTTTATGGTTTTGTTTCTGTTTTGTTTTGTTTCTGGATTTCATTCTCTTTTACTACCACAATACTCTTTTTCTGATAGGGTCTTATAGGCCACATTGAGGGATTTGGACTTGAGATGATGAGCATATTCATATCCAATAGGAGCCACTGAAAGTCTCAGAGAAATGAATGGCAAGCTCAGGATTGTGTTTCTGATTGACTGCTCCATGGTGGCTTCAATATGGAGTGTCAATTGGACAGGGGCAAGAGGAAGGCTGGGAGACTGGTTAGGAGACTGTAGCGGATTTACAGCAGTCAGGGGGATGATGGTAGCCTAAACTAGCGTTGTAGAAATGGCAACAGAATCATGTACAAAGATACTACGGAAGTGGGATTGACAGGACTTTGTGACAGATTGGATGTAAGGGGAAAAGGAAGATGTCATAGATGACCCATGAATTTCTGGGTGGGATAACTGGGTAGATGATAATGCCCAGTTCCCTGAGAGAGTAAACCTAAGAGGAAGACTTGAGAGAAGGTGAGGAGTTCAGTTCTAAACAGTCAATCCACTGAGTTTCTGGCCTCTACAACCCGTGTAAGAGTAGAAGGCTGACAAGCCAAAGTGATTTCTAGCCAACTGCAGCACTGAGGTGTATCATGTAAAATCCAGGAATATACCAAATTAAATCATGAATATCTTAACCTTTGAACCTAAGAGGTATTAGCAGTTCAACAATTCACTAATTTATAAGTTAGGATCTGCTCCCACAATTGACTGCCTTTCTCTGAAGTCATATACCTTGAACAGGAACCTGTTTCTTGAAGATGCTCTTTGCACCTGTAACTAGTGGACAGGCACATGAAATCACGAGAATTTCAGGGCCTGCCACCATTTGCATGTTCTCTTGTCCCTCCTGCTGAAGAATCTGAGCAGAGTTCATAACAACTGGTCATATCATCAATGATTTTCCATTTCAAAATACCAACTCCCAATGGTTTTTTTGACACTTTCATCCAGAAAGGGAATAATCATGGTAGTAAAGTGATCATATCCTCGTAACAGGAATATGCTGCCTCAAACAGATACGTAAGGTAAGTTCCAAGTCTAACTTTATATTTTTTATAATTGATATTTAAAAATACTCTAAGTTCTTTCTCCTCTACAGTATATTATGTCACTTGGTTTCTGATTATTTCTCTTGGGTAAGGTGGGAGGTGAGAGAAGGCAAAAAATACTAAGTGATGTCACTAACAACTCCGGAAATACACTTCAACAGGAGGCCAAAACCATCTTCTCTATTTGTCCTTTTTTCTTAACAAACGAATAGTCAGATAATTTCCTCAAAGTTTTAAAAAACATATTAATGACACAGTTGGACATTTTCAGGTTCAAAGACTAATCTGGTTTTAATTTGATGGGGTTCCTCTATGCCCCTTTCCAACAACAGAGTATAGGAATACTCACTTTTTCTAAGAGCTGGGTCCAAGAAGTGATTGTGGTCAACTAATAAACACACATTGAGCCAGATGATAACAGATGTGGAAGATGATGGCAGAGAAACACCAAGGCCAGCATCTAGCAGGTTGGCAAACTGATAAAAACAAAGGCCCAGGAATAATGGTAATAAGAGAGAATATATTTCCCAACTGGCTCATTCTAGGTATGTTTTTACAGCAAGATTTTATAGCAGGTCAGAACATCCTAACCCCACTCTCGGCCACTGGCAGCTGTCCTAGCCCTAACCCTTCTTCCTGCCACTGCCCTATGGGAGGAATGGAGGAGAGGCTGCTGCTTCCTGGGGTCACTGTGCCAGATGCTGAAGACACAAAGATAAAAGGCCTTGTTTCCACTCTCTCTCTCTTAGCTTGTGGGATAGTAGGCAAGAGAGAGTTTTTAAAACCAGTGATAAGGGACCTCTGCTACTGGCCATGATTGAGTAACAGGGGCCAAAAAAAGAAAAAAAAAAAGTGAAAACTATGTAAAACAACACATTTCAGACAATGGACAACAGACAACATAATACAGTGATTCCTGAGTGAGGGGAACAAATGAAGTGAGTCCTTCAATTGTTCCAGTTGTTGCCTGGAGAGAATTTCTAGGCCATGGCACAAGCAAGGGGAATCCAGGCAGAGCCCAGTGATCTTGCTAAGTTAAGGAGGCAGAGCCAGGTGTCTAGGGAGGCCAAACAAGTTACAGTTCCCAGGGAAGAGTAAGAGGGAAGACAGGACTGCACAGAAAGAGCTCTAGAGATCTGCAGAGGGCCACTTTGAGTCTTCAGCTTAGTGATGTTCATCATATCCATGTGAGGAAACTACTGAGGCTGAAGCGAAAAGGAGCAAGTAGAACGTTCCACAGAGGTCACACAGACTAGAGAAAATAGTCCATGCTCCTGCCAACCAGAGTACCCAAGAAAAGCCTTGAAATACATGAGGCATTGTATATAGTTCTCAGAAGGGTATCGCATCAGTAGTGGGAGCAAATTAGCCCTCCACAAAAAAGGGTGCCCTGGGACCCAGCTCCCACAGCTGAAAAGCAAGCCTCAAAGGGATTGAATTATTTCCAAATAACCTAACTATATTCCAGAATGAGAAGTGAAAAAGGCTTAAAGCAATGGAAAAAAATCCAGCACCAAACAATATAAACTTTACAATGTCTGACATTCATCAAGAATTACCAAGCATGCAAAGAAGCAAAAACATCTGATCCATAATAATTCGAAAAATCAATCAATACAGATTCAGAGATTATACAGATCATAGACCTGGTAGAAAAAGACATTAAGATAGTTATTATACTTAGATATTTAAGAGGGTAGAGAAAAGATTGAGCATGATTAAGGGGTCATGGGAGATATTAAAAAGACCCAAATCAAAGTTCTAGAAATGAAAACTATTTTTGAGGTAAAAAAACAAAATATAGTAGATGAGATTCATAGCAGATTAAGCCCTGCAAAAGAAAAACTCAGTTACAGCAACAGAAACCATCCAAAAATGATATAGAAAAGATGGAAGAGAAATGAGCAGAGCATCATTTGAGCTGTGAGACAACACCAAATGGCTAAATATGTATGATTAGAGTATCAGAGGGAAAGGATAGATGTAAAACATGGTTGAAGAAAGGGTGGTGGAAATAAATATACAGAACCAAGATTCTCAATGAAGCCAAGCAGAAGACACATAAAGGACACTATAGTAACATGCATGAGAATCAAATTGCTGAAACCCAGCACTTTTAAAACTTGGCTTAAAAGGAGCCAGGGCGGAGGGGGGTACAGGAAGACGTGTGCAAAGAGACAAAAATACAATCCAGAAGACAGGATCTTTGAAGAACTATAAAAAATATAAAGGCATTTTCAGTGTGATAGACCTGGAGAGATGGAGAGTGTGCTACAGGCATGCCTAGGGAAGGGGGACTTCTGGTTCCACACCAGAAGACCAGAGAAGACTTCACAGAGAAAACAGAATGTGAGCTGACTGGTGAAGGGTTAGTTCTCTAGGGAAGGAATTTTTCACACAATGCTTTAGAGTCAGAAAGACTTAGGTAAACATCCTAGATCCATCTCTCACTATATGACCATGGACAAGTGTACCTCATTTTCCTTATCTATAAAGTAGAGATGATAAAAGTACCTACCTCATGGGACTGCTGTGGAGATTTTATGAGATAATGGCCTTTAGGCTCTGGCCCTAGCCCAGCACAGTGAGCGTTCATTCAATATATAGAAACTCCTCTTACTTCTCCTTCCTAAATGTCTTCAGAAAAAGGAGGTAAGGAACAGTACGTATTTGGCTCAAGAAGAAGTCTTTCCTTCTCTGTTGCCAGAGATGCTGTTGGGGTTCAGACTGTAGCTAGTTACTTTTATTCCTCCTTCTATTTGAGGGGAAGCTGAGTTCATTGAAGACCTGATGGAGACAAGATAATACTTAGAGGCAGCAGAGCAGTGGTTCTTAACTGGGAAGATGCTGCTCCCCAGGGGACATTTGGCAATATCTGGAGAGATTTTTGGTGGCCACAACTTGGAAAGGGGATGCTACTGGCTTCTAGAGCATTCAGTAATGCACAAGACAGTCCCCACCATAAAGAATGATCTAACCCAAAACATCAATAGTACTGAGGTAGAGAAACGCTGCAGTTTCAGTTCTTCCACTTACCAACTGAATGACCATGAGTGAGTTCTTCATCCAGGCCCTGGTTTTCTCAATTAAATATATACAAAGAGGACAATAATAGTATCCATTTCATAAAGTTCCTTGGAAAATTATATGATAATTTTAAGCACTTATGACAGTCTGACACCAACTAAACATTCAGGAAAAGTTTGCTAATGACAGTAGAGTCCATGAAACACACTGAAAACACCTGTAACTTGTCAAAGATGATTGATTCGCTATAAGAGATTTCAGTAGATTCAAGTACCATTTGGGGAGTTTCTTTCAGAGAGGCAGTAAAACCAAAACCTTCTGGACAACATGATTGTGATGCTTAAGTGATACCAAGTGTACTGTGTGGAAATTAGCATCTGGAGTATACGGAGAGGAGAGGGACCAAATTCTAGATCTGTGTATCCTTCTTAGCTCTGTCTGCCCTCACGCTATCATTCCAAGGCCTTAATCTAAACAGTAGCTATTGTTTCTGTTCCCTCTCTCTTGTTAGTATGGCTAATGTAAGGATCCTGCTATATAGCTTAAGCAAAATTATATTCATCGATTCAGTAATATCTACCAAAATGCAAATACACATTCCCTTTGATCCAGCAGTACTCATTCTAGAATTTGATTCCTGATAAACTTTGTATCTATAGAGAGGCTATGTACAAGGATATCCATTATAGCATTATTTGTAATGTTTAGGTTCCAAATATAAACAATGTTTAGGTTCCATCAAAAAGGAACTGGTTAAACAAATTTTGACAGCAGTAGAATACTAGGTAGCCATAAAAAATGAGGAAATCTAATTTTGTAGTGATGTGAGATTTTTTTTCCAAGATAAATTAAGAATAAAAGGCAAAGTGCAGATCAATCTGTATTGTGTGCTGCCATTTGTAAAAAAGGCAAATATATTCATGAGCTAACATATTCGGAAAATTTTTCTTGATTATCTACTCAAGACACTGAAAACATCTGTTGCCCCTAGGGGAGGAAACTGAGTGGCTGGGAAAGAGTAGAAGCGAGATTTTATATTGCACTTTTGTACCCTTTTATATCCACAGAACTATGTGAATGTGTTCCTTATTCAAAACATAAATAAAATATGGAATAAACTGTATGTGCTGGTCACAAGAGACCTCAACAATGGAGTGTGAATGAAATCAGGAAAGAAGTAGGGTCCCTCAGCCACCTAGATGACCAGATGCCCAAGCTGTGTCCCCTAGTAGGGCAAGTATCCCAGGTCCTGTCTACGATGGGCCATGAGGGGAGTGGGAAGGAGCTTGGGGCCCCAGTGATGTCAATAAGGTTGCCCCAGGGGAGAAGCACTGCATCCCAAATTGGGTTTTTAGGTCAGCATCAACTCTAACATACAACTGAAGCAAAACCTGAGTCATCAGTCATACACTACTAAAGAAAATTCTGGTTTAAATAGAGACCACCCTGAGGATTAGAACCATTAGGTAGAAGTTACAAGAATATAGATTTCAGCTCCTCATAAGGAACAACATTTTAAAAACAGAACAATCAAAGAGCAAATGGACTCCCCTGGGAGGTGGTGCATGCACTGCCTCTAAATGTGTTTCAACGGTGGCTGCGTGGTCATGCAGCAGGGATGCCACAGAAGAGTCAGGTGTCTTGAAGCTAATGCAGCCGCATACATAACCTTTAGAGTTCCTCCAAGTGTATATAAAGAGTGATCAGATGGGTGCTAAATTTCTTCACTTCTCTTTTGCTGAGGAGCAAGTCAAACTAGACAACAGCATTCTCACAGAACCCATTATGTGTCACTTGAAGATGAGAAACTTTTCATACGAGAAGCAATTCTCTTGCTGATGACTCACTACACATAATCACCATAAACCCCAGAATTTAGGCTCGTGGATAAATCCTTGCTTTACTAATATTTTAATAGTTCCATATTCTCTCAGCTAACTACATTTCTGTAACAAATTTAGAGTGTAAGAGTAAGTCTTCAAGATAGGAGTTTTGTTACCTTTGCCTAGAACCTGCACCTGGCCACAAGAAAACGATATTCTAGTGTGGCGATTCTGAGTTTCAGAAGAATATAAAACAAAGAGAAAAAGGAATTCTGAGAAATATGTATTCCTCCCCCCCTCCCCCAATTTCCTTATTCCACACAAAGGAAGCAAGAGGGAGAACAAAGAGCAAGGATAAAGGGAAGAAAGCTGTTTGGGGCTATGCCAAATAAACTTAAATGGCTTAAGGAATAAATTTTTGGAATGATTCGAATCATGGGCAGGTGCTATGAATGTAATTTAGTAAATGCTTGGGAACCTGCCAGGGAAGAAAAAAAATGTGTTGCTTTTGAGATCATTTCCCAGCAGCTTCATAAAAGAATACTGATTACAGGAATTTAATAAGTAAAACAGAGCCAGAAATACTGTAATCAAATGAGTTTTTAATTACATTTCAAGCAGAAAAAAATTCCAATTTGTGCTCCTGGGATTAGAAAAAAAATAAGTTCTAGAGAAATGCTTTTTGTAGCAGGAAAAATAACATAAACACTAATTTCCATAGGAATTATAGTAGTCAGTTTAATTAAAAGGCTTGATCAAAGAGGAGCTGGTGCCAAGCTATACGAAATAAAACCGTGGCAGTTGTGGCTACCTCACACTATTGTCTAAATAAAAACACTGTGCATTGAGTGGAAAACAAGCACCTGCATTTTTCTCATGAAAATAAACGGGATTTTGGTCACTGCTGGAATTACAATGTTGCTTTGTTTTATTATATGAAATAACTGGCACATTTGATTTAAAATTAGATGTTTCTGTCCACTGTTAAGAGAGAGACTGAATATACTCTGTCCTAAGGACATTGGCTTTCAACCCCCACCCCCCACTCCCTTAACTTACATCTAGTTACATTTTACTCATAATCGTGTAACTCCCTGGAGCACAGGATTATTTGAGCATATAAATTAGGTTTACTAACAGGTGGTTTGCAGTTGTGTTTGGGGTCATACACTCTGCCATCCTAACAGAAGAAGAGCTATTCTTTTTCCTTTTGGAGGACTTGCTATTGACCACTCCCTAACCACAGTCATGCTTAGAGAAGGCTTTTCAGAAGATGTGCTAAAATCACAGTGCTTTAATGATATGTTCACCTTTTGTCCCCCTTGTGATGAATGGGATATACCTGCAAGGTGTCTACATGAGACCAGGAATATAACCCTGTCCATGGAACAAAAAATAGCTAACTGACCCAAGTCATAAAGTGGGACTATCATCCTTCCATAGGCTAATAATCTCACAACTTCTTTGTTCCTTCATTTATTTATTTCTTTATAAGGAAAATAAAAACTATCTTATAGGCCTTCATGCAACAAGAGAGAGAAACTTTAATTTGTCAGAATTTGGGGGAGCCTGGGAAAAAACTGGCTGGCTGTAAGGCCAGGACTGTATAAAAGCAGTGAGACAGGGCTGGGGAGAAAGCTCAAGTACTCTCCATGGGGTAAAAGACTGTGGCCTCTGAGATGAAGAGGAGCATGTAGGAGCAAGTCAGTGGGTAAGTCACTTCGCCTATGACAGCCCTTAAAGTTCGGTACAGTTAGTAGGCATCCAAAATGTTGAAGGTGATTGGATTTTCTGTGAAAAGGGGGAAATAAAGTGAAACACTGCATTAGGAATGATGCAGAATGGGGTCAAGAGGGCCACATAGACTGAAGAAGAAGTCAAAGAGTATAAGGAAGCAATACTTGGAAGTCACCAGGAGGAGTCTGAAAGGTCCCCCAGAGCATGAAATAGATTTGAGGTCTAATCTTAAGTCTAAAGGGAAGGGGAGGCTGCAAGTGACATAAGATTACATTCAAAGAACAATGTCAGAATTCATGAGAGTTGTATACATATGCAAGATGATGGGTGATAGAATTGATGGATAAGAGGAAAGAAGAAAGGAGAGGTGGGTATGAATAAGTTAGAAGGAAGGTCCTAGTGTCAACCCTTACCCCAAATTGATGACAATAGCAATCATACTCAGTGTGTCCTCAGAAGTTCATGTCTTCAGTCTCCTCATCACCATCATAGTCTCTTAAAACAAGAATGACAAAGTTACTAGCTGGTTGGAATTGTTCATTGACAAAGGTTGAAACCATACAATTTCAATATGTGTACCTTATTATTCCTTGGTTTTTCTTCTTGACTCTTTAAGAGCTTCACTTTTATGCTATATCCTCAGCAGATTTCTTTATATATTCATTCTATATGACAGGCTAGTGTCCCATCCCTGATTTTTACTTGAGAAAAACAATGGTTTTCTCCATAGCTTCCAAAACAAATGGTAAGATTACAAAAGGAACCCCTAACGTCCTATATGGATTCTTATCTTCCTCCTACAGTGGAAGGACTAAGGATCATTCATGATCCTAACATGTGGGGGACATGTTTTATTATCTGTGAAATGCACAGTCATTGTGAGGAATAGTGAGATGAAGTATGTAGAACGGCTGGCAATGTGTTTAACACAGGAGGTGTTAAGTGTTAACGGAAGCTCCCCATCATCCACATGGGATGCCAGGTTTTTATACTTCTTTCAGACCCTGGAGATGGAAAACAGGCCCAAGAAGTATGAATGGTTAAAAATCCATATATTCTTATTGATTCTGTCCATTTGTAAACTGAGATTATAAAATACCATATGAATATATATATATATATATATATTTTTTATTTTTTTTTTTTTTTTTTTTTTTTGAGGCAGAGTCTCGCTCTGTTGCCCAGGCTGGAGTGCAGTGGTGCGATCTTGCCCCACTGCAGCTTCTGCATCCTGGGTTCAAGCAATTTTCCTGCCTCAGCCTCCCAAATAGCTGGGATTACAGGTGTGTACCACCACACCGAGTTATTATTAATTTTTTTTGTATTTTTAGTAGAGATAGAGTTTCACTATGTTGGCCAGGCTAGTCTCAAACTCCTGACCTCAAATGATCCACCCACCTCAGCCTCCCAAAATGCTGGGATTACAGGTGTGAGCCACTTCACCCAGCCATATTTTAGATGTTCTGATCATTTAACCAGTTAGAAACATAATAGAAAGATTCCATTCAAGGCAAAACCCAAAAGTTAGTAATGTTTATCTCTTGAGTTATGAGATTATAAATTATCTCAACTTCCTACTTTTTAAACCTATTGTTTCTATACTTTCTAACATTAATATGTTACTTAAAATATACAAAATAACTGTAAAGGAAAGAAAATGTATTATTTTTAAAACAACTCCCCAAAATATCATGTTTTAAAAGGACAAAGACCATGTTTCTAAAAGTTAAATGTCATCAAATCTTATTTCCCTTTTCATTGAGCTGTCTAGAAAATTAAAGGCTCCTAGACCCTTTGTTACATATGTTTTACATGGTAGCTTTACTTATATTTATTAGCATATAGATACCTAATAGATATTTTTGCTGATCACATTTTACTGGTTAAATATGTTAGAAGCCTTTCATTATGAAAAGTAAAAAAAAATTAAAGAAAATATAGCTATTCATGCATTTAAAAGAATGGAAACAATCAGTAAAGTAGAGAATAGTGGGATTTTCCTGCTGGGCAGAGTAAACTCCATGCCCCTCTTATCTGTAAAATGTTTGCCTATTGCTCTTTAATCTGAGCTCCTTGAATTTGTTCTAGTCCCAGTTTAGAAACAAAATCCTCAGCCCTGCCCCCATGTCACCCCCTATCCTGGAATAGCCCTCTGATATGAAAGCTGAAAAACGACTCATTTGCATTAAATTCAAATAAGCCATCTTACTTTTAGGGCTCTCATTCCACTACCAGGGGCAACCCAGGAGCAGTGAGACAAGCTTATACCATTTGGGAATAGGAGGACTCTTTTTTTTTTTTTTTTTTTGAGATGAAATTTTGCTCGTTGCCCAGGCTGGAATGCAATGGCTCACTACAACCTCACCCTCCCGGGTTCAAGTGATTCTTCTGCCTCAGCCTCCCAAGTAGCTGGGTTTAAAGGCACATGCCACCACGCCCAGCTAATCTTGTAGTAGAGACAGGGTTTCTCCGTGTTGGTCAGGCTGGTCTCGAACTCCTGACCTCAGGTGATCCATTTGCCTTGGCTTCCCAAAGTGCTGGGATTACAGGCATGAGCCACCATGCCCAGCTAGGAGGACTCTTTTAAAAGCACACATACACAATTAAGCACAAAAGAATATACTTAGAAGTGTGTAGTGCAAATGAGGACCATGAAGCCTGAGCCTGACTTTCATCAGCCTAGTGGTCCATCTGCCCCTGGCCACACCCTACCTTTCCTCTTCCCTCATGCCCCTTTCATCCCTCTGTCACTCTCTTCCACACTGCTTCCCTTTCTGCCATGTCTATTTTCATGCATGTATCCATGCTTTAGCACAACTCCCAGATCTTTAGCTTTAAAAATGAGCACCTCCTCACTTCAGGATTTTACTTGGCCCTTCCTATTCAAGTAAGTACACCCAGAGTTATCTATGGTAGAGCAATTGTACAATTATTTTGTAAAAATTTAAGTTCAGAGTCAATTGAGATCTGGAGCCCTCTATGGCAGGCAAAGATGCACACATAAGTAGGTATACGTGAGCTGGATATTTTGTTTCCTGTCTTGCTTGATGTAGTTATAAACAGTATTTGAGTCTACATGGCTTGTGTCCCCTAGAGTTGTACACAGCCATGATGGTGATGTCTTATTTTTTCATTCTCTGAGTAGGCTCTATTAATACAACATAATGGTGTTAAATACATATTTATTTCTTGTAAATAGCTCTTGTTTACCAAAATAATCATCACTTTCATTTCCTATAGCCAGTTCCCATTCTCCTCATAAATGAAGGGTGGAAAACCATGTCAGTTACTCTATGTCTTCTCTCCTCCACCTGTTTCTTGTTCTGTTTTAGGCATTGGTGAAGGTCAATGTGAAACTGAAGCCGATGCTAGATTCAGTAGCTGCAAACAGAAGTAAGTGGGAAGAGCTGCACCAAAAACGGCTGCTGGCCTCGACTGCCTCATCCTCCCCAGCCAGTGTCATGGTAGCCAAGGAAGACAGGAACTAAACCTCCAGGTCAGCTGCAGTTGCAAAATAACTGCAGCCTGAAGGGCCATTTTCAGTCCAACCACGTCATCCTTTTGTTCTTTTAGCTCAGAAGACATAACATCTTGAGGATGCACTGGGAAGCATGCGTGGGCTTTCACCTTGATGCAGGGATATAAAGGACAAAGGAAGAGGTGGGGGCAGGGAGCACATACCAGGACCCTCACTCTTCCCTGATGGACGCACATGGGCTGAAATGAAGGCTCTGGGTAGAGGACTGTTTTGGATCCAAGGACCTGTGGACAGTTGGCCTACTCACTCTGAGCTGAGGGAACACTGAACAGTGAAAGTGTCATTAGCACTGCTTCATTCTGTATATGGCTTTTCTATTTGTTACAAGCCAAACACTGCCTGCCTTTGCTTCCCGTCCCTGAATGCTTTTTGTGCCAGACTGTCCCAAGAATCCTGATTTGTATTCCATAGAGGTATTTAATTTTTAATCCTAGAGCTTCTTATTGATGGATCCTTTAGAACTGCCTACTAAAAGGTAAACTATACTTTCCTTATAGATACTGATCAATCCCAGTTCTCCCCTAAAAAAAGAATAAGGTAGTAGGAGTACAGCAAATGTGTTTGATGGGTAATTCTACATTGTGACTATGGTACCCTTTTCCAGAGTTTTAAAACTCAACCTTCATTACAGACCAAGTCTTCTCCCAGAAGGAATGGATTGATAAGACTTTGATTAAAGTGGAACAAAATCCATAGCTGGATTTACCACAAGTGACATCTAGGAACTATAGTTCACAGGACACAGCAGAACCATGGAGACGAAGCATTGACTACCTTGAGTTCTCCTAGTGAGGAGATATAAAATTTATATGGTATAAAATTTAAGATTACGACCATAACCAACTTAAAGCCAACTATAGGGGTCCCTAATTTTGGATTTTTAAAGCCAACTATAGAGGTCCCTAATTTTGGATTTTTCCTTAAGTGTAAGAAATAATGCTTCAAATGTTAAGAAATAACAGTCTGGGCCAGGCGCAGTGGCTCACGCCCATAATTCCAGCACTTTGGGAGGCCGAGGTGGGTGGATCACCTCAGGTCAGGAGTTCGAGACCGGCCTGGCCAACATGGAGAAACCCCATCTCTGAAAAAAAAAAAAAGAAATAACAGTCTGGGCAAAGAACACATATTCTATCGGAATCCAGGTTTATAACAGGCAAGAACAAACTGTATTAAGTAGATGTAATGACTAGAAAGCTGCTTTGCTCCCTATTTTGAGAAATTGTGGACATGGTGTGTCTTATCCAAAGAACGCTGGACTAGAGATAGATTTCTATCCCTAGCTTTGGCATTATTGACTGGATTAATTTGAACAAGTCACTTAACTTCTCCAAGCGTGTTTATTAGATTATGCTAGGAAATGATTCTTGAACATGTTTTAACCTTAGAACTCTTTATTCAAATAAATCTTTCAATGAATCCCTAACATATAAAACATCAAAAGCTGAATTCCTCTGTGAATTATAGGCATAGTTTGGAGATCCAGAGCCACCCACAAGCCTTCATCTATTTGATTATATACATGGGGGTCCACAGGGACTCTGGGGAGTTTGAAAATCCCTGGACTAGATGAAACCTGAGGCCAATTCCAGCTCTTAAAAAAACCCAAAATGTACAAACCGTTTTTCTTGTTCTTGTTATTAATCAGTATCAATCATTAACTTTACAGATATTAAAGAAATAGGGGCCATGTTCTACAAGAGACATTGTTTTCCTGGCACGCAGTAGACAATTCAGGAAATGTCTGAAGAAGGAATGGGTACAATTAAGATATCAAAATGGAAGTGAGGGGGAGAGCAGGTAATTGTAGAGAAAAAGACTCTTTATGGCAAGAAACAAAGTAAAAGAAAAGTATAAACCAGACTAAGGGGGGGATAAAAGCAAGAAGAAGAAGAAATGTAAAAAGACCAATAAAGGAAAGACAGGGACTGAGGCAGGTGGTTAAGGGAACTGCCAAAAAAAGGTGCAAGTCAATCCAAACAGAGAAAAATGGTACTTCCAACCAAAAAAATGAAGGCGTGGAACCCTGTCATCAATTGCTCAGAAAAGAGAGACATTTGAGCAGGGAGGGGTTTGAGAAAGGAGAGAAGAAAGGAATGAGAGCCATAAAAAAATAATATTCCTAGCTACCATTTACAGCTGTCTCTGCAGGGAAGACTGGAGAAACTAGAGGGGAAAATGAGTGCAGGAAAAAACTGCCTCTGCAGAGCAGGTAAGAGGAGGTTGTTCAGATTTATGGATTTTATTAAGCCAGTTTTCTGTATCACTCTGCTATAAAGGAAAATAGCTTCTGCAGGGCTATCTCTTCTCCTTCAGGTGAGGAACAAAGAGTGGGTGGAGTTAGGGACAGAGTCTGGTCTGCGAGATCATGATGTGTCTGCAGCGTAGAAGCACTGCAGGTGTTTCTGGGTAATGTGCCACATCATGTTTATATCACGAATGGGAATTGAAAATCAGTCTGTGTGCAGCAGAGATGAGCCCACATCTGTTATCCTTCCCAACAATAAATAAATAAATAGCCCAAACGGATACCAGTCCATTTAAAGTAACATTTTAAAGCATGTGCGTTACAACAAAACTGGACCCCAGGATCCGACAGAGACTACAGGCTGCCGTGAGCACTGTAGCTATCCTGAACGTTGATGCTACATATTGCTAAGGGGATCATAATTTATAGTACAAACCCTACAGCTTCCACTAAGGTTGAGTTTTCCTCTCATTTTCTTGCCTTTTTATTGGCTTCACTGCATGGTTGCCAATAGCAACATCCACTGGTAGCAAGGGGAGTTCAACACCATTGCAATCTGCCATACAGTGGAGCCCTGACAATGTCAACCATCAATCAAGTAGCTGTTTGTAATTGCCTCCATCTATTTCCCCTGTCTTGAGGTATCTTTCCTACTGTGGGTCAAGATTCAGAAACTGCTGACTAATGCCATGGGTCTGTTCCTCCATGATCATGAAGCAGTGGAAAGGAAGGTAGCAGCTTCCTGGTGCCAGCAACCCCAGAGGTTAGAGGTTGCACTCTTGCAGGTTTCAAGCATTTTTAATCCTTTTCTAAATAATTTATAATTTTCCAAGAATGTGAGGCATATGCAGTTATCCACATATTCTGCTTTTCCAAAAAAGAGAAAGTTTCCTAGTCCTTATTATTACTGTTTATTTCCTATTGGAGAAAGACATTTGAAATGTGAGCCTTATTGTAAAAACTCAAACTGACCAGATTATATTTGCTTCCTTGGGTCTCTTGGCATTAATGGTTGAAAAAACTTCATCCCACTTTTTCTATGAGATGTGTTTTTTTCAGACATGATATTTATTCTTACTAGTCAGTGTTTAGCTAATATGTGCACAATCAACAATGTAGCAGCAATCCTGGTGGGTAGGGACAGCTTCACATACTGCAAAGAGTGCCATTCAGTGCCCCATAGCAGACTGGAACTCCATCCTAGCTTGGTCACCAGCTGAACCTGTAATCCAAGTCTCAGATTCTCCATCTATTAAATAGAAGCACTGACTTTTATTCCATTCCCACACCAAAGGACCAAGATGTGTTTAGCTCTAAAGAAATTTTCCAGATAATTTTCTTGTTTATTCTTCTCAAATAAAATAGGAACAAACCTAAAACAGCAATCCTCTTAATAAAGACACAATAAGAAGTTACACATATGGAATCGATGTAAACACAATCATACTACAGATGTCTATTGAGCCTGCCTCTAATTATGATGAAAGATATAGTCATCAATACAGTTTTTTAAAAAATATATCCTTTTTTGAGACAGGGTCTTGCTTTGTCCCCTAGGCTGGAGGGCAGTGGCACAATCACCGCCACTGAAGCCTTGACCTCTGCAACTTAAGTGATCCTTCCTGCCTCAGCCTCATGAGTAGCTGGGACCACAGGTGTGTACCACCACACCCAGCTAAATTTTGTATTATTTGTAAAGACGAGGCCTCACTCTGCTGACCATGCTGATCCTGAACTCCCGGGCTCAAGCACTCCTCCTGCCTCGGCTTCCCAAAGTGTTAGGGTTAGAGATGTGAGCCACCACACCCAGCCTATATGTCCTTTTGTTTCATAAAAAAAATTTAGATTATCTGATATATCCCATAAATGGTAGTCATTAATTTAGAAGTGAATTTATAAAGTAAGCCAAGAGAAGTTAAAAATTGCACATGCATTTTGTTTCTAAAATCTGACATGTCTATGCATTTCCAGGTATTTTATATTTGCAAATACATTGGGTTAGAAATCATCTTTAATATTTTGTGTTAGTGTAATAACAATATTATCTAATATTAATGCAACCAGAACCCAGTTGCTTTTTCTGTGTATCAAAATTTATCATACTTTATCCACTTACACAAGGTGATTAAACAGAATCTGCCCAATTTATTCTGCAGTAAAATTATTTTAAAATCTGTTTTTCCTGCTGACTCTTAGAAATTGCAGAAAGATAAAAACCAGTTTCATCTCTAGTAACAGTGTGAAACAATTTCCTACCAGTGGGACAGAAATCTAAACATATTAGGGAAAGATTTAAGTATAAAGAAAAATGCTTTGGCTGGGAAAAACAAAAAAAATACCAAAACACAAAAAGGATTCATTAAAGCAATCGAACAAAACCTAATTTGGGACCCTAAAAACTCTGGCAATGCCACGGTAATGAAGTTTTCATTATCTGCTTCAGAGTAACAGTCTCTGAAATTGTTGTTCTGCTACATGCTGTAACTAACTCCCAAAACTCAAATGTATCAGGAAATGTAAAGGTTAAGTCTGACTACAAAAAGGCCAAAATTGCACCAGCTTCCTAAGTGAAGAATAGCAGAATAAAACATATAGAGGGCAGAAATAAAATGAGGTGTATCTGGAGAATTTCATGATGAGCATTTAGATTTAGCAGTGTCCAATGTCACGCTTACACTGTTTGTCATGACCTTGTCTTCAGCTATTAATTTGGGGTTGTACATCTTTTTAAATTTAATTTTGAATGTTCTTGCATGTTTGGTACGCTTCTCAGCACTGCTAAAGATTAATTGTTTATCTATATAACATAACTACACCAATATTTAATATATACACTAGTACAAAAATATGTTTTTTTATTAAGTAAATGAAGAATTTGCTGTGAAAAATATATTTGTGGCCACCATTTATATCTGTGTTCATTTTCTGTGTGTTTCTGCGTGTGTATTAGAATCCCAGTTTTTCTTTTGCTCTAGTTTAGATTTAGATTAAGTCATATTTAGATGAAATTTTAAAAATAGCATTGGAAATAGGAGGCTAAGTTTTGTTGAGTTTCATTCCCTTGGGGGGAAATTGCTTTTTCCATTTTATTTTCATGTACAACAATCTAAAAAGGATCTCCTACTAACTTCCTTCCTAATTATTATTGTTTTACATGAAAGAAAGGAAATATGTTTTCAATTGAGTTGTTTGAAATCATTCCCTTTGTGTAGGTTTCCCAGATTGATGTTTCATTGTAAGAATATTACGTTATAGACCACTTGGCCATTTCACAAGCAACTAATCCATAGTTTTGGAAGTCTGCTTTAAGAGACCTAAATATCTTTGTTTTAATAAAATACTTAGAGTTTCACTAAAGCTCTGAAATAATCTTTATTTCTTTTGAGAAGGGTGATTTTAGGGCTGGAAGGAAGCAAGCATCCAAATACCTACAGTTTAAATGTTAACTGTTAATTTAGTCCATTAACCTTGTCTTGATCTGTGATGTTTTCACTGTGAGAGGGATACTAGCACAGCCCTGTCCATAAAGCTTTTTAAAGATGATAAGAGGGTCTTCGAATTATTGAAGTTTTTCTGGAGGCAGGAAAGTCTGCATCCAAAGGCTGGGTTCCTGTGTCCGGTACAGATTGCTCAATTTTGCATGGGCAGTTACACAGGGGGGATCGCATCAATGCAGGACCGCCAGCCACACTGACGCCATACAATTACACAACGGCTTCGGTGCTTAAACTTTAAAAATCTTACACCATTGTGCCTGTTCTGTTAGAACAAACTGCAGCAAATGATCCAAAGCCAATTCAAATGACGGGAGAGGCGCCCAGAGAGAGGGAAGAGGTGCAGTGTGGCCCACTACTGGCCAGCATACGCAATCACTGCTGCTGGCTGCCGCAATCAGCAATCACTGGCTTTTTTGTGCTTTGCAGTCTGCAGTTTTAAAGTGGGGCCAACAATATGGCTCACCTAATTCACAGAAGGGCTGTGAGGGAAGTTAGGCAAAGCAGCCCTGATACTCAAAGTACTTCATAAACACAAGAGCTTGGAGTACCTCTTTGTTTTAATGGTTGGTTTTTTTAAAATGCTGCTGTATCTACAGTTTTGCCTTCTCTATTAATCCCTTTTATAAACGAAAATGCTATTGTGTTCTCCCTGGGAAGTTAATTTAGACAATAATACTGTATACCCCAAAATACAAGCTACTTGATCAAAAGCAAGGGATATTCAAGAAGAAAATCTAATTAAAATATTAATAAAGCTGGAACTACCAGCAAAAGGAGAGTTCATGATGAGGTTAAATGTCACACCATCTGAGCACAAATGCTCTCAAGTGTTGATTTTAGCATACACTCTTTCCAAAAGTCTTAAAAGATTGAACAGATGCTCCTAAAAGTCAGTCAACTATACTTCCAATTCGGCACTAATTTATTCTTTTCTTCTCTGTTCACGGTAGAAGACTGGAGTGAGGGAATGGGGACGCAAGATAACTGAACTTCTCAAACTATCCATTCTGAAGAAAATGGTCTGAAATCAAAAGGAAAATGAAATAACAACTGGAAAGTGGATTTGCAGGAGGTCTTCCCTTATCAAGGAAGATGTTTGACCACAGCTGTGGCTGAAATACACAGAAATTAACAATGTTTACCAACAGAAAGATATAGTATAAATAAGACATACCTTACAACTAGTTTTAAAAGAGAATGCCAAAGAGATTACACACACAAATAGAATATGGGATTTGATCATGGCAGATTTTGTCAGACAGAACATAAGTATGCTAAGAACCAAGCATCATGCTTTTTGCTCCTATATATTTTGCTTAAATGAAACTCATCTACATGATAAACATGTCTCCCTTTATGTAGCAAAATCCTCTGAGTCCGACTCAAATTTCATCAAACTACAATTCCTTTCTACAAGTCACCAAATCACTTTATTACGACCACCAAATGCTTTCCTATTGCTTGAAATGGTATGATACATTCACTTTTTGATATATGCTTCATGTTTTCAAGATCCTATTGCAAACAAAATGATGCTTTATGACACCTTATAATATTCCACCCCATTTAATTCTTTCCAGAATTTCTATCATTAAAGAGCCTTCTCTCACCACCACCCCCAGCAAAACTAATCTATTCCCCCAACTGCCTATCAGAGACCAAATAAAAAGTCGGTCTATCAGCAGCAGTGATGGTCATGCCAATTTCACAGTGTGATTTGTGCACTCATTTCATTTTGAAAATGACCCTATCCTCCATCTGTCTAAGCCGAATGTCCCGCTTTTTTCAAGCCAGGCCTCTGGAGCAGCATTACATGAAATAAGGAGGAAGAGACACAGAACGGCCTCCCTCCTGCTCGCTTCAGCTGCCATGCTAACAGGTACCCACACAAAGAGGAGAACCCCAACTGAATCCTGGTAGGGATCCCAGAAATTTGGAGGAGAAAATATAGTCCTTTTACTTTTCATACATTTTCAAGAAGCCATTTGAAGGTGTTGTAAATACAATCCTGCAAAACAGAAAGACTAAAGATATGAAAGGAAATTTTCCAATCCCATTTTGTCATCTTACTTTAATTTAATAGCAAATTACCTAAGGTAAGAGTACATACACAAGAATTTTAAAATACTGAGCCCTGTGAGGCACAGTGGCTCATACCTGTAATCCTAGCATTTTGGGAGGCTGAAGTGGGAGGGTTGCTTGAGGCCAGGAGTTCGAAATGAGCCTGGGCAACGTGGTGAGACCCTATCTCTATTAAAACTTTTTTTTTTAATTTGGCATGGTGGTACACCTGTAGTCCCAGCTACTCAGGAGGCTGAAGCAAGAAGATCACTTAAGCCCAGAAGTTCAAGGCTGCAGTGAGCTATGATCATGCCATTGCACTCCAGCCTGAACAACAGAACAAAGCCCTGTCTCTAAATAATAAATAAATAATAAATAAATAAATCACTTGAGCCCAGGAGTTCAAGGCTGCAGTGAGCTATGATCATGCCATTGCACTCCAGCCTGAACAACAGAACAAAGCCCTGTCTAATAAATAAATAAATAAATAAATAAATAAATAAAATATGGAGCCTAAATTCCCAAGGGAGAACCATCAGGCAGCCAGCTGTAAATAAAACGATGCACCCCCTCCCCCAATTTATTACTGAGCAGTATCCTTTACCCATGTACCTCCTTGGGTTTAAGACTCTAAAATGGTGCACCAATAGATCAGATTGAAAGAAGCCTCAGAATAGAGTTATAGTAGTATACGACAGTTGCTTTCTGTGGGGTCTTGGGTGAGCAAAGCCCCATTCAATTCTTCTGAAATGGGTGCAGTTTCCCTTTCTTGGAATTGACCTTGTCTAGTCCCAGCCAGGAAGACACAACTCTGCCAATTCCCAGTAAGGGAGAAGACTGAATAAATAAAGTCACCCATTTGATGATATGAGCAATCACACACCTACTAAAAATCTCCTCCCAGTGATACCAGGTAAATACGGGCTACACAACTCGACTAGTCACATCTGCTCACAGCAGGAATCAAGGCCTAGAAGTTCAAAGTCTACTACCTACACAAAGTTAATTCGTTGTTTTAATGGAGAAACAAAGACAATAATATTCCTTATAGACGTTTAGCACCAAACAATGGGCCCTTACAAACTCATGTACATGAGATACATAGATCGGGATATTCATTAGTCACTTTCTTATTGCAACTGGTTATTGGATATCATGGCTCAGCCCCTCTCTACCGAGGTATGGCCTTAAGCAAATTATTAATTTAAATAGTTTAATTAATAATGTAATACTTAAATCTTCAAACCTTTCTAGCTCGCAGACTCGTCGTCATCTGCAATATGCAGAATGTAGGCTGCTTATTCAAATTAGAACTACTATATGTAAACAGTCTATAACAGAGTGCTATATGATATGGTTGATACTGTATCAACCATATGCTGCTCTATTCTGTTCTTAAAAACTGTGCCCTTGGGGTAGCATAATAAGAAACTGCTCTAATTCCAAGGGAATTCAAGGAGTTAACTCTCTTTTGCAATCCCGGTCCCTTTATTAAAAGGTCCTTTTATTGTACTGGCGAATCGCTACACACTATTAAAAGTAAGCCAAACCCCAGCATTAGTATACACCACACCGTGTACAAGGCTCAAAATCTCCAGGAACACCGGGCCGGAAACCTTCCTTCGCCGCGCAAGAGACCGCGGTGCCACAACAGACGAAGAGAGCGCCCCTCATCTTTAGTGGGCACGAAAGGCGGGTGACTCTGCGTCCCCACTGGCCGCGGATCAGGTCGGTACAGCAGGGACTACGCCTCCCAGCATGCAGTGCGACCACGCCTGCGCAGCGGCGACCCTGGAACGGTGCATGCCGGGACGGTGAGATTCCGTCTTTGAACAGCCCGGAGGAGTAGTCTTTCCCCCTCCTGACTGCCGCCACTCCGCAGTCCAGATCTTTGAAAATTAAACCGAAATTGAGAGACTAACAAGAATGGTTCCTTTTTATTCCTAAGAGATTTCTTCCGTGGCAAAGTAACTGGCAGTCTTCCGTTTCCGGTTGCCGTGTTGCCGTGGCAACCGCAGGCACAACAGCCGTGGCGATTATGGCGGGCCTGAGCGGCGCGCAGATCCCAGACGGGGAGTTCACCGCGGTCGTGTACCGGCTCATCCGCGATGCCCGCTACGCCGAGGCGGTGCAGCTGCTGGGCCGAGAGCAGCAGCGGAGCCCGCGAAGCCGCGCCGGCCTGTCGTTGCTGGGCTACTGCTACTACCGCCTGCAGGAGTTCGGGCTGGCGGCCGAGTGCTATGAGCAGCTGGGTCAGCTGCACCCGGAACTGGAGCAGTACCGCCTGTACCAGGCCCAGGCCCTGTACAAGGCCTGCCTTTATCCGGAGGCCACCCGGATCGCCTTCCTTCTCCTGGATAACCCCGCCTACCGCAGCCGGGTCCTCCGCCTGCAAGCTGCCATCAAATACAGCGAGGGCGATCTGCCGGGGTGCAGGAGCCTGGTGGAGCAGCTGCTGAGTGGGGAAGGGGGGAGAAGATAGTGGGGGCGAGAATGAGACCGATGGCCAGGTTAACCTGGGTTGTTTGCTCTACAAGGAGGGACAGTATGAAGCTGCGTGCTCCAAGTTTTTTGCAGCCCTGCAGGCCTCGGGCTACCAGCCTGATCTTTCCTACAACCTGGCTTTGGCCTATTACAGCAGCCGGCAGTATGCCTCAGCACTGAAGCATATCGCTGAGATTATTGAGCGTGGCATCCGCCAGCACCCTGAGCTAGGTGTGGGCATGACCACTGAGGGCATTGATGTTCGCAGTGTTGGCAACACCTTAGTCCTCCACCAGACTGCTTTGGTGGAAGCCTTCAACCTTAAAGCAGCCATAGAATACCAATTGAGAAACTATGAGGTAGCCCAAGAAACCCTCACTGACATGCCACCCAGGGCAGAGGAAGAGTTGGACCCTGTGACTCTGCACAACCAGGCACTAATGAACATGGATGCCAGGCCTACAGAAGGGTTTGAAAAGCTACAGTTTTTGCTCCAGCAGAATCCCTTTCCCCCAGAGACTTTCGGCAACCTGTTGCTGCTCTACTGTAAATATGAGTATTTTGACCTTGCAGCAGATGTCCTGGCAGAAAATGCCCATTTGACTTACAAGTTCCTCACACCCTATCTCTATGACTTCTTGGATGCGGTGATCACTTGCCAGACAGCTCCTGAAGAGGCTTTCGTTAAGCTTGATGGGCTAGCAGGAATGCTGACTGAGCAGCTTCGGAGACTCACCAAGCAAGTACAGGAAGCAAGACACAATAGAGATGATGAATCTATCAAAAAGGCAGTGAATGAATATGATGAAACCCTGGAGAAGTATATTCCTGTGTTGATGGCTCAGGCAAAAATCTACTGGAACCTTGAAAATTATGCAATGGTGGAGAAGATCTTCCGCAAATCTGTGGAATTCTGTAACGACCATGATGTGTGGAAGCTGAATGTGGCTCACGTTCTGTTCATGCAGGAAAACAAATACAAAGAAGCCATTGGTTTCTATGAACCCATAGTTAAGAAGCATTATGATAACATCCTGAGTGTCAGTGCTATTGTACTGGCTAATCTCTGTGTTTCTTATATTATGACAAGTCAAAATGAAGAAGCAGAGGAGTTGATGAGGAAGATTGAAAAGGAGGAAGAGCAGCTCTCTTATGATGACCCAGATAAGAAAATATACCATCTCTGCATTGTGAATTTGGTGATAGGAACTCTTTATTGCGCCAAAGGAAACTATGAGTTTGGTATTTCTCGAGTTATCAAAAGTTTGGAGCCTTATAATAAAAAACTGGGAACAGATACCTGGTATTATGCCAAAAGATGCTTCCTGTCCTTGTTAGAAAACATGTCAAAACATATGATAGTCATTCATGACAGTGTTATTCAAGAATGTGTCCAGTTTCTAGGACACTGTGAACTTCATGGCACAAACATACCTGCTGTTATTGAACAACCCCTGGAAGAAGAAAGAATGCATGTTGGGAGGAATACAGTCACAGATGAGTCCAGACAATTGAAAGCTTTAATTTATGAGATTATAGGATGGAATAAGTAGTTCTGGCTGATAGTGGCTTTTTTCAAAATGTCTTTCTTACCTATCACACTTTTTTATCTGTACTTAGCCTTGGCATCTTTATATTTGTTTTATTTTGAACTTTATACACTTTAAATTATAATAACAAGTATTATGTTTGAACAACTTTTTCATTTAATTCAGAAGAGTAGGGACTATGCAGTGTAAGCTGAATCACTTCTGCTTTCTTCCTGCTGGTGACAACCATCTGGTCTTGCCCTCAAGCAACAGTTGCTAGAGTGGCATCTTTGTATAAGCAAGTAACCCCAAATAGAGTTGATGTTTCAGCTTTGAGCTGTGAAAAGGGTATGTCGTGGACCAAAGCTCTATCAGTATGTGTATGTTTGCATTTGGTCACTGGTATGTAAATGACTGCTAGCCCATGGCTGGATCACTTCTCAATCAGCAAATAAAGCCATGTCTATTCTGCCATCTTAGGCTAGACTCTGCTGTCTAATAAATCTAATTCTTAACTCTATTTCTCCAGTTTTTTAGTCCTTTAACTTTCTGGATCACAACAAAGTTCTACTTTAGACCTTCTCTAAGCCCTTTTAAGAAGTACAAGTATGATGGGAATTTCTTTTCTTGGTTCTTTTCAGGTTATGAGGTTTGGTTGATGACTTAATTTTTTTTTTTTTTTGTAATTTGGTTGATTGGTTGCTTAAGTTTTATAATAAACATTTTCTTCATTTTCTATTTTTGATTTTACAAATAATTTTGCCTCCTTGTATATACTGACATATTAAGTGTAGAAGCTTATTAATGGTTTTTTTGAAAACTGAAAATTTTAATTCTTTACTTTTTAATTTTATTAGGAAAAAATAAGCACTGAAGTGAGAATGAGAAGACTAAAGTGTGAGTTCCATACCTTCTAATTTTAGGCTTTCAGACATTCCTTTATTCATTGGGGTTTCACAATCATTTGAACTATCAGAAGCCTTTACAATTACTTTTGGCTGTGACATCTGATTTTGTATAAGCCATATAGAAAAAAGTTTGCCTTTCTGTTTTTATGACCAGGATATATAAACAAATCAGCTAGGAAATATATAATTGTTTTTTATATTAATGTTTGCTAGGATTTTGGCTTACTGTACATGTTAGCCCCTACAGTAAATGATTGTTATCTTATTGTTGGATGTTATACTGATTATTAATAAGACATTTGGATTTTTGCCTTTTTACTTGGAATTTGTGCTTACAGCTCTAGCTATGAATATATATAGGGTGGTCCCCAGTCTCTGCTATGGTTGTACATAAGTTATAATTTTATAGGTATTTAAAAATTGTATAATTCTCTTAACCTCACCTTTTAGATTTTGCACTAATGTTTGTTTTTGTTAGGGAAGGGGAGATTTTTTATTTGTTTATTTATTTTATTATTATTATTTTTAATTGCATTTTAGGTTTTGGGGTACATGTGAAGAACATGCAGGATTGTTGCATAGGTACACATGTGGCAGTGTGATTTGCTGCCTTCCTCCCCATCACCTGTATCTGGCATTTCTCCCTATGCTGTTCCAACTCCCCACCCGCCGCTGTCCCTCCCTATTTCCCCCGACAGACCCCAGTGTGTGATGCTCCCCCTCCCTGTGTCCATGTGTTCTCATTGTTCAACACCTGCCTATGAGTGAGAACATGTGGTTTTCGATTTTCTGTTCTTGTGTCAGTTTGCTGAGAATGATGGTTTCCAGGTTCATCCATGTCCCTACAAAGGACATGAACTCATCGTTTTTTATGGCTGCATAATATTCCATGGTGTATATGTGCCACATTTTCCCTGTCCAGTCTATCATCGATGGGCATTTGGGTTGGTTCCAGGTCTTTGCTGTTGTAAACTGTGCTGCAGTGAACATTCGTGTGCATGTGTCCTTATAGTAGAACGATTTACAAGCCTTTGGATATATACCCAGTAATGGGATTGCTGGGTCAAATGGAATTTCTATTTCTAGGTCCTTGAGGAATCGCCACACTGTCTTCCACAATGGTTGAACTAATTTACACTCCCACCAACAATGTAAAAGTGTTCCTATTTCTCCACATCTTCTCCAGCATCTGTTGTCTCCAGATTTTTTAATGATCGCCATTCTAACTGGCGTGAGATGGTATCTCAATGTAGTTTTGATTTGCATTTCTCTAATGACCAGTGATGATGAGAATTTTTTCATATGTTTGTTGGCCTCATGTATGTCTTCTTTTGTAAAGTGTCTGTTCATATTATTCACCCACTTTTGAATGGGCTTGTTTGTTTTTTTCTTGTAAATCTGTTTCAGTTCTTTGTAGATTCTGGATATCAGCCCTTTGTCAGATGGGTAGACTGCAAAAATTTTCTCCCATTCTGTTGGTTGCCGATTCACTCTAATGACTTTTTCTTTTGCCGTGCAGAAGCTGTGGAGTTTGATTAGGTCCCGTTTGTCTATTTTGGCTTTTGTTGCCGATGCTTTTGGTGTTTTGGTCATGAAGTCCTTGCCTACGCCTATGTCCTGAATGGTTTTGCCTAGATTTTCTTCTAGGGTTTTTATGGTGTTAGGTCTTATGTTTAAGTCTTTAATCCATCTGGAGTTAATTTTAGTTAGTGTAAGGTGTCAGGAAGGGGTCCAGTCTCTGCTTTCTGCACACGGCTAGCCAGTTTTCCCAACACCATTTATTAAACAGGGAATCCTTTCCACATTGCTTGTTTTTGTTAGGTTTGTCAAAGATCGGATGGTTGTAGATTTGTTTTTAATCCTTCCCAAAAATGATGAACCACCTTCCATTCAGTAGTTTTATTGATAAGCTATTAAAATGTGTGGTTTTTCCCCCAATAATTCTTGAAACAATTACAGCCTCTCCTGCTTCTAACATAGAGGCCTTTAGATACCAGTCTGTCAGAAATCTGGAAACAGAGGAACAAGTGAGGTGAAGATGTAATGGAGATTTAGCTACATGATGTACTTCACAATCCACCTTGGATTCCCATCATGTCCAAATCTCAGTAGTTAATCAAGTATCTGCTGCTGTTAACAGAACAGAGGTAATGGATAAAAGAATGGAAATAACAGATGCCAGAGCTACTTCCGTAACTAACTCACCAAATCAAATCATCAGTCCTTATACTCTTGTTTTATTTAATACAAGGAGAAGAAGCCATGCAGACTTTTGAAAAGGTCAAAGCCACATAGAACAGGAAGACAGTCTCTAGTTTAAAGCTTTCTCTTTGAGTGTTTTCCCCCACTGCCTTCAAAGGGTCTACTTGAGAGATACTGGTGTTTACTGCTGCAGAATGTATCACAAGATAAGAAATGAAAAATCTGTCTTTCTTACCGCCCCCTTCTCTTTCCCTTTTTTATCTTTTCCCTTTTGTCAAGTATAGGGACACTTTTCTCTGATAGCTAAACGTTGAACCTTAACCAGGTGTAAAAGATGCATACCAACCTTTTAGCAGTGTCAGATGAGTGAGCACTATGATTATCAAGGTGACTTTGGAAACCTTTTAAAAATCCATTTTTGCAAAACAAGATAACATGTATTAATAAAAAGTGACTCTCAGATTGATAAAGCCAGAAAAAAATTTTTAAAGAACTCACCAAAAGTACTAGATCTATATAATTTGTTGAATAGAATGAACTTTTTAAAATATATTTGTGATAGCCTCCTCTTTTAAACTTTCTGAACTCAAAAGAAAGACTGAAATTTTAAAGACATGTAGTATTTGTATCATTTTAAATTCTGTAACATTGAGAATTAAATATACTCAACTTTAGAGGACACTTGCCTTACTGTAATCTATAATCATTTTATATTGAAAAGTAGGGCCAGACATTAGCCAGAAGGTAATTAATTTATTAGCCATAGGTATAGTGTTTAGTATTCTCTTGGGGAGTGAGTCTTTACAAGGTGATTACTCTATACTTGATACCACTGTTAATTGAGGTTCTCTTGGTTGTTTAATTAAATCAGCTCCTTTGGATTTGGGCCAAGATTGATCCCCCCACATACTGAAATCCTTTCAACGACATCATAATGTGTATTTATTCGAAAAGGAATTGCTTCATAAGCAAAAATTTTTAGAATATAGAGAGTTCTAAGTACATTTCTAGTGTGGAAAATAAGCATTTGTTAGTTGAAGTGAGACCTGCCAATAACTTGATTGCAAATATTAATATCATGTGAACATATGAAATGGGCCCAAGTCCTTGTTCAAAAGTGAAATTTGCATGTTTATGAAATAAAACACATCAATATCAATGACTGAATACCTTAATTCAAAATAGCAAATGGCTAAAATTGTACTATGCAAACAGGACCCTAGTAAGGTATGTGGGAAAGCATTTATTGCTGCTAATATTTTATTTTCAATTATTTCATTAGGAGAGTCAAATGCTTAAGATAAAGGGCACACGACTAAAAGTTTCACCAGCAGTCATGGCAACTGCTATAAACCGTGTCCATGAAGTGCCCACAAACCCTCAAGATCTTGTTAAGTCTCAACAGTAAATTACTGGCTGGTTAGTTTTTCTAATCAGGGTCAGGGTCTGTTCTATGAAAACTCAACCTCTTAGTCCCAGTTCTTCCAAATTTTCCAAAACCATACACTATAGTGTATGTAACTTCATATATGGAAAGGAGACTATATACTTCTGTGAATATAAATTGTCTATTCCATTTTTAAGTCATGAAGTACCATAGGAAGAGATAGTCACACCCCAACATTGTAAAACAAAACAAAACAAAAAAGCTTCAGGAATCGGACCATAACAGCAACAGTTTGCTGAAAACTAATCAGAAGGCAATACCACATACTCATATATACTAAGGAGTCCCATTATTTTGTATGTTTACTGGAAAAGGCAAAAACTTTTTCCATAGTTAATACAATATTTTTGTTTCTAGGACTTCTGTTCTTATACTGATTCATTACCATTAAACTGTTTTGACAAAATGCCAAAGAACAAAGGAGAGGTATACATGATTTGACCAAGACATTGCAAGTAGTTTCAGAAACTAAGGAGACTATTTTTCTGACAATGTATGTAAGATTTATAATGAAATGATTGGTAAAATTATAAAATGATTCTGGAGATAATCATGTAAAATATAAAATGGGAAATCATAAATGTGATTTTTTTTATATTTGTAGACATGACCTAAATAGGTTCTTTTAAATTACAAATTATTAAGATAAACATCTGGAATGTATCTGCAGCTAGAGTGTAAACAATGAGAGCTTAGACTAGCTCATCTCTTGAATCATAAAACTGAGGCTCAGAGAGATTATGACTTGCCCAAGATATGATAGAGTCAAATGGGATCCAGGCAAAGCCAGGATCAGAATTCAGGGCTTCTTGCTCAGTTCCCATGCTCTTTCCACTCTACCACATTTCTCTGAGACAGAACAGGGACCCCTCTTAGGGCCTCCAAGTATGGAAATAAAGGAAAATCCTGAGTTCCTACAGGGGAAGTTCCAGACACCTAGCTAGCCCTGAAAAGTAAATAAGCAACTTGATGAGCAAGAAGGTAAGAGTACCTTAAGGCAGTAGCCAAGGAAATTAGAATCACAGGATGTTTGGTTCCCCTATAGGAACTAGAGATAACATATGTCCCTGAATTGTTTTTCAGAAACACAGACCCCACCAAACAGGTCTGCCTGCACATAGACCTCAGATGAGGGGGAACTGAGGACTGAACTCTGACTGCCATTCTATATGGTCTGCATTTTTTCCTGAGGTGCCTGGAGGAAATCACACTCATGAGTCAGAGCTGACATTCTTTTCTGCTGACCCCAGAATTTTTAAACAAACCTTTTCCTTAACCAATTTCAAAGTAGAAAATCTTTCCATCTATGATCGGTAAGTCCCCACATCAAGATATCCTGCCTTTTTAAGCCAAACCAATGTGTAAACGCCATGTATTGATTTACAGTTTTACCTGTAACATCTGCTTTCCTGAAATGTACCCCTGCCTTTAAAAAACTCTTGCTTGCAAACCATAAGAGAAGTCAGGATTTAAGCAAGAACTGCCTGATCCTCCTTGCTTGGCACTCTGCAAATAAATGTACTCCTTTCTCCTGCTGCAAATCTCAATGTGGATATTTGGCCTTATTGTGCCAGGAAAGCGAATCCCAGTTCAGTTCCATAACACCTTCTCTTGGGTATTTTTTGTTTTTGTTTGTTTGCTTGTTTTACAAATTTTTCTATCAATGCTAGGCATTTCTTTTCCAGCGTTATGACTTTTGCCACTTCATTGCATGCTGATTATTTAATCAGTAGTTAAATAGGCTTTAAAAAAATGCACTTAGAGCATTCCAGGGCTAGCCTAAACTACGCTATAGTTTACAGAATTGTGTTGAGGGTTCCTGAGCAGGTGTGCTATGCTGCTTGTGGCAGCGCAGATTTAGTGGCAGTGCAATCTGGGCTGGGCACAAAGATTACTGACTCACCTGTTGTTTCATCACTGCTTTGAAAAAATCACCTTATATGATTCTTCTTCAAATCAGTGATTTTATCCTCTTCATTATAGTTTCCAGCCACCACAAACACATAAAAATGGCCGTCAAAAGGCTTCTCTACACCTTAAGTGCAAAGAGCTGTGAGGCACCTACTCAGAAATCTCAGCATAGTGCCAGCTAATTTCACAAGTATTTACAAAGTGTTACCAGAGACTTTTGAAGTCCCATAAAGCTTTACCTTTACTTGCAAAGTCCATTTGAGCTAAACTCCTGAACACTTACCCTCTTCCAGGAGATTGATTGCTCCTTTTAGCTTAGCTTTGGGGGAGGAAAAATTAAAAGCAGGCAAACAGTTGAGCCACGATTAAGTCCTTGTTATTTACCTTCTTTTTTCTTTTTGTGCTAATAATTCTTAGTCCACATTCTACATGAGAATCAGTGGGTAAACTTTTCAAAAAGCAAAGATGCCTTGGCTCTAACCCCTAAAGATTCTATTTCTATGCAGATGGGAGTGGGAGGAGGGGGTCAAGTTTTTGTAAGTCCCCCAGATAACTAATGTGTAGCCAAGGTTGAGAACCACTGTACTATACAAACACAATAGTGACCATGTGGCTGCTGTATGCTGGTGTGAAGGTTGTGATGCAACATATTTGAGAATAAAATAACCCTGATGCCCAACCTAAAGAAATGATGAAAAATGAATAAATGGAACAAATGAAAGGATCTGAATTTTTTTTAGAGGCACTAAGTCTGGCCTATTCTGATTCACTCAAATGTAGCTTTTAAACCAGTGAAACTTCTTAAAAAAATTTTTTTTTTAAAATCATGCACTCAATAATTGTTAAGAAATCTTTGGCTTTCATAGAAGGAATTTTAAAAATACTGAAGTAACTAAAAGCTATACAATTTTATAGTGGAAGCCAAGAAGGGTTTTCAAAATTTAAGAATATGAAAATACTCTTTTTGTTTTCAAAGACTCCTAAGTGTCATTTACTGTTGTAGGAGAGGAAAAATTTTCCTCTGTCCTCAGGGTTTTCAGCTAGGACTGACATAAGACAGATTAAACAGGAGAAAAGCATACAAATTTTATTTACATGTATATGGGAGCCCCCACAAGGACAATGAAGACCCAAAGAAGTTGGCTAGGCCTAAGCACTTATATTGTGGTTTGAACAAAGGGTGGAAATTGTAGAAAAGTAACTAGAAAGATAAGTTAGCTTAACAAAGTTTGTACAGATTTCTCTCAGCTTCAACTCTCCATCTCTGGTGATGAGAATGTTGTTTCTTTTGTGCTGGTATGGGGAGGGTGTCTTTCACATGGGGGTTTCATCTTCTGCTTTGGGGGAAGAAAAGAGAAGATTAGAGTACCCTTCCTGTACCTACTGTTTCTCAAGTGCCTCTATTTCAAAATAATTAATATGCCAAGGCAGCATATTTTGGAGTGGCATGTTTGAATTCCTTTACTGTCATCTCTACTTAGTTTATTAGTTTACCTTTGCCAAAGTCAAAAGTGACTGTGCATTACCATAACCATGCATACAAATGCTTTTGGTTGAGTTTGGCTGCACCCAATTTGTTCTCCTAATATATGAGCCACATTCATCTGTTCTTCCTATAAATATGGATTCCTCTAAACCAGACTCCAGTCCCATGTATGCATTTATAGATGCACATACATTTTTTAAAAATTTGCATTGGAAATTAATAATATTCAATGGTTATGTTGATTTATTTATTTTGAGACAGGGTCTCACTCTGTCTTCCAAGCTGTAGTGCAGTGGTGTGATCATGGCTCACTGCAGCCCTGACCTCTTGGAATCAAGCAATCCTCCCACTTCAGCCACCCAAGTAGCTGGGGCTACAGGTCCACACCACCATGCCTGGCTAATTTTTATGGGTTGTTTTTGTTGTTGTTGTTTCTTTTTTGCTGTTGTTGTTGTAGAGACAGGATTTCACAAGTTAGCCAGGCAGGTCTCGAACTCCTGGACTCAAGCTATCCATCTGCCTTGGCCTCCCAAAGTGCTGGGATTACAGGCATGAACCACTGTGCCCAGCCTTATATTGGTTTATAATTCAGTATGAATTCTCCAACTTTATTCTGCCCCCATCCCCCAAGCATTTGGTCTAAACTGATGGTTCTCAAAATGTTTGACTGCCCAGTAGAATCATCTGAGACGCTTTTAAAACTCTCATGCTGTATTAATTCATTCTTTTACTGCTATAAAGAATTACCTGAAACTGGGTAATTTATAAAGAACCAAGGTTTAGTTGCCTCATGATTCCACAGACTGTACAGGAAGGATGGCGGCATCTGCTTCTGGGGGAGGCTCCGGGAGCTTTTACTCATGGTGGAAGGCAAAGCAGGAGCAGGCATCTAACATGGCAGGAGCAGGACCAAGAGAGAGCGGGAGGGCAGAGGTGCTACACACTTTTAAATAACCAGATCTTGTGAGAACTCACCATTACGAGAACAGCAACAAAGGGATGGTGTTAACCATTGATGAAAGATCCACCCCCATGATCCAATCACTTTCTGTCAGGTCCCACCTCCAACTCTGAGGATTACAACTGAACATAGGATTTGGGTGGGGACACAGATACAAACCAAATCACATGCCCCTGGCTGCATCCCAAAACAACTAAAGGAGAATTTCCAAGGGTGGAACCCAGGTATCTGTATTTTCCTGAGCTTTCAAAATGCAGCCAAGGTTGAGAAGCACTGTTCTAAGTGATCACTATAATTTCCCTTTCCATGATTGATTTAGGAATAAGCATGTGACCCAATACTTACCAAGACACAAGAAGTCTCCTGTAAAGCTGCTGGGAAAGCTTTCTTCACCCCTTTAAAGAAACAAAGGATAAAAGAAGAGTCTCTCTTCTTCATCTAGCATTGTTGATCTGAATCTGGTGCCACCAGTTTGTGATCCTGACACAGGGTCCTGGTGACTTTGGGTGAAGGTGACTTTGAAGATACCTAAGAAATATAATTTGAGTCCTTGATGATCCTGGAGACTGACCTACCTCTGAGTCTTCAGTAGAATAGAAATAATAATATCTTATTATTTAAACTTGTTTGAGCCATTTTTTTCTGCTTATTGTCTTTAAAAGCACCCAGACCACACTCACCATGGACAAAGATGTTCTCTTTGGCAAAACTCTACTCAGGCTCCCCTGAACTTTTCAAGTAGGCCTTGAGAAGTTGGACTTTTGGACTTCCATATTTGTCCCTGAACTGTCCAATTTTAACAAGAATCCTTGGCTTAGTTGAATCCTTCTTCCTCCACATCTGATTATCCTCCATATGTTATTGGGTCTCTCATTCTCCACTATTCCTCAGCTATGTCTGATCATCCCAACCTGCTTTCAGCAAGAATCCTGTTACGCCAGTTTGTCCAGAATCCCCACTTAGCCCTAATCTTTCCTCTTAGTACTTTTCCATCCGTTGACCCCCACCCTGCTCCTTGGCTATAAATTCCCACTTGCCCATGCTGTATGTGGATCTGCAATCACTCTCCCCTACTGCAAAATCCCATTGCAGTGGACCTGTATACCTGTGGAGATAGTTCCCACACACAGCTTAAATAAAGGATGCCTCATCATCTAAAGTGTCATTGATTTTTTTTTAGCACCATACAACAACCATACATTTTAAGTATTAATCAGGAGGTGATGAATCTTTATGCATATTTCCAAACAGCATCACTGCTTACGTTCAGGTGAGTAGGACAGAATCAACTGACCTCTGTAAAGGTGTTACCCCAAACCTTGACTTCATTAGTATTGATTGCTCATCAAGTCTTTTGAAATTGCAACAGCTACACATAAAATTGGGTATGATTCATTGGAAGAAGATTCACTTATATAAAAATAAATAGAGTTAAATTGTTCCACCCAAAGAACTAAGTCTAAACCTTGCTTACTGCTTCTTGGCGAAACACAAGGTAAATACCAATGCATATAGCAACTAATAGAAAACATATTCCCAAGTTTTAGAATTTCGTCCACATTCATGAAGGTGATTTCAGTAAAATCTCACAGCATTTATTCATGTAGAGTGAACCTAAGTGTTGAAGTGAGACAGCCTAATCTATTCTCTGGTGAGAAATGCTAATCTATGTACAGCACTATTTCAGCTTTCGCCCTTTCCAGCTATAAATCTAGTTAAAGAAAAAGCTTCATAAAAAGTAAATACTTTAGTTCTTCCTGATAATCCCCCTCAGCATTACATTCTACTTATCAGGCCAACTTATTCTGAGTTGTTGGCTTATTTCGGTTCTCTAAAAGAAGAACGCAAGAAATTCAAATTCAAACCGGATGGTCCATATCACATCAGGGGATTGGGACAGTTGATTTACTCATACAATCTCTTTAAAGATCTACCAGGAGAGGTTCTAAGGCAGAATTTATTGCCTCATCCTGCCATCTTCGGACCTACAAAAAACGAAGCAAAATCCTTCTATGAAATCTGAAACTCCAGTCACTGATTCCCTGGCTGATGTCATTTACAAAGCACATGTAGCCCTGTGATAGTCACAGCAGGAATCTGCCTCTCTATGGGGTTTCCATCTGTTTGCCATCAGAAAAGAACCTCTTTGGGAAGCCATGGTAAATGCAGAGAACCCATTCCTCCCCATGGGTCCTAGAGTCTTGTATTAGCTTTTTAGTCTTTTCAGGATCAGCTGCTGTTAGAATTAAATATGCTTAAATTTCTACAGAATGAGAAGTATATAGAATTATACTGCTGTAACTTTCATTTTTATCCATGTTTGGCTTATCATAGGCTACTTGGTAAAAATCTTTCATATGATTCTGAAACTCTTATGCAAATGTCACCAAAATGAAAATTTAGTCACTGCAATTCTTTCCTTTGGGAGAAGAGTTTTCTATGTAACTTTATGTAATGCACTTCTTATTATAAAATGGCTTGCACTTGAAGCAAATATTTCTGAGCTCTTTAGGTCCAAAGTGACTTAAAAGTGTAATATTTTATGTTGAAAGGCTATTTGTTCAATTCTTTTTTTAATTTAAATTTTAATCTTACAGATGGGGTCTCACTATGTTGCTCAGGCTGGTCTTGAACTCCTGGCCTCAAGTGAGGCTCCCATCTCGACCTAAGTGCTGAAATTACAGGCATGTGCCACCATGCCCAGCCTATTTATTCACTTCTTATTAAGAGCTAACACAGATGATATAATAGGTTACAGCAAAGAAAACAGATTACAATGACAAGACGTTTCAAAACTGATCTTTTGTGGGTCAGCTTCAATGCAGATAATTCACTGTAAATAAGTGGGGGGTTCACAGCAGTATTGAGTTACAACTAACTGGGAATTGAGTGTATTGATCCAGCAATAAATGCATAATGGTTGCTTTTATTACTAAGAAACAGAGCTTGAATTAATTCCACAGGAATGTTTAATAAAGGAAACGATTTCATGAAGATCAGCCTTTTTCTCATCTCCATTCTTCCCTGCAGGTATTGCAGCCTTCACAGTGCCCGAACAAAAACAGACTCTATTCTGTTCCTCAAGGAATAATTTATTAAACATGTTTTTGTACATTGGCCTTTCTGTGTTTATGTGCCATTTCCTCAGAGAAGGTTGACTATGAGGATGAAATAGAAATAACATCACTTTTCAATATTCTTCAAGCCCCAATTCCTAGAAAATGACAGGGATACAAAGGTCTTTTTATTCATCCTGTCAAATGCTAGTTTGTTTCAATATGGTTTCCCTGAGTTCAGTATCAAATGAGGCACAGTCCCCAATGGGCAGTAGAGAAGAAGTTTTCCTTACCACACTGGGGGAAAGGAAATATGAATACTAAACCAAATGACTGTCAGAGGATGGAAAGGAGATGAAGAAAGGCCTCAAGAAAGAGGATAAGGTACAAGGGAAAGCCCAGGTAAAGAAAAGCAATCAACAACTTGCCTTTCAAAGAATGATGAAATTGTGATTACTGTATTTACATGACTTAAACATGAGGCGCTACCTCAGTGTTTTGTAAAGCATGTTACATGCATGCGATAATTAACGGAGATAAACTTGGCACACAGATTAACATTTTTCAAGGGTCGTGTATTTATTTTATCATGTGTTTGGTATATGTACCCATTCACACACATAAACATACATTTGTAAAGCATGTTACATGCATGCGATAATTAACAGAGATGAATTTGGCACACAGATGAACATTTTTCAAAAGCCGTGTATTTACTTTATCATGTGTATGATATATGTACCCATTCACACACGCATGCATACACCTATATGCCTAACGCATCAAAGCTGAAATTTCATGGATTCTATTGCTTAGGATGAGGCTAAAATTTTAAAAAAATGGTTTTGTTGAAGAAAAAGTATTAAATAATAATACACACAGTACTAGGCTGTGGCAAGAAGCATGTTGGTGATACTTGGATGACTGGAATTTAAGAAACCTTGGTAAAGGCAAATGAAACACAGAGTTTCATGTGAGAGTGCGGGGGAGAACCCTACTCTCCACTGATCAAAAGTGTGGTTTTTATTTACTGTTGATTCAGTATTTTCAAAAAGCTAGCTTCACATTTTTAGTCAGATATTTTCACCACCTATGGTGAAAATTTCCTCAGGAGAATGTTGCCTAACGAATTTATGGGAAAACAATATTAAACTTTCTAGAACTCTGTTTTCCTGTCTGGAGAGTTGAAACTTTATGTTTTTTGTTTTTTTTCCCCCACATTTCGTTACCATTCTACTCTGTTCTGATCTTAGGATTTTCCCCCCAATTTCTCACAAACCTAACAAATTCTGACTTTTTGGTGGACCACAAATCCTACCAGTAGAGGGAGCCATGTTCTGCTTGGAAAATCCTGTAAGCTCAAGGATCTTTGCCGGAAACAGGATCACCCCTCCACTTGTTTACTGAACACTGCCTCCCTTTACTCTGAGTTAGTCATTTTCCGGTGTCGGTACCAGCCTGTGGATCCTTCTGACAGCGGATACGTTGTCACAGTGCAGTCTGAGATCCAGCCTTCAGCTTTTCTAAGAATCCAGTTAGCCTCTGCAACAAAACATCTTGTTAAAATCGTGAGTGTTCTCATCATTACCACATTTTTCATTATGTGTGTGGTAATCCTGGGCTGACTAGGCTGGGATCCAATTGTGTTCATTTTGAGTTGGATTCAAAGTTTTAGAGTTGGAAGGATTTTTAAGAGCATCTGTTCCAACTTCCTCATTCCACAAACAAAGGATATGACACTGAAAGCACTTATGTCCCACAGAAAGTAACTAGTATGGAAATAGCATTATTTGGCTTATGTGGAAAAGTCCTTCACAGCCCACTTTAGTCCTGACTGCACCTAGGGGCTGTGCAACTTTGGGCAGGTCATTTAATGGCTGAGACTCTGTTTCTCTTCTATAAAATAGGTAACCGCTAAAATCACTTCAGTTCTATTCTGCTGGGCTCACTGCCTCTAAATGCTGTAATTTAAAGGCAAATGGAGTAATAAGGTTGTAGAATTATGAATGATTTGTCTTTTATTGAAAAAAGTTTATAACTATTACAAAATCTTTATCTTCTATTTACAGGCAATTCTAAGGCCTCTTGTTGGCTTTATTATTCCTTCCTGTTCTCTAAATTTGTAAATGATTTTTACCTTTATGAGTATAGAAGGGATTAAAATTTGGCTATACCGGAACAAAAATTTGTAACTCCAGCATGAATGCAACAATCAAAACATTAATCCAGGACCATGAGAGAATGTGGAAAAGTGAAAACAGTTGAAGATATTAAGGTTGTAGCATTGTGAATGATTTGTCTTTTTTAAAAAAGGTTTATAATTGCAACATAAACATAATTCAAGAGGATGAAAAAGTCCACGTAAAAAGCAGCACAGAGGTGAAGGAGCTGCAGCCAGCCAGAGATTTTAGGGCGTGGAGTCAAAGCAATCAGCAGCCCCGCCAGTACCAGCGCTCCCCCACCAGACCCCACTCCTGGTGTGTGCCTCAGCCTTGCAATAAAGCTTCCTCTTTTTCAGGATATTGAATTGGGGTTCAGGGAAAGCCAGACATCATGTAATCAGTTTGAAATTACAGCGTGTATCTAATAAAAGCCCACAAAACTTACCAAAAAAATTTTTTTCTAGAATCTCTTAAAGAGCAATGTGTTTGCTAAGAAAAGGGGGAGATGGGAAATAAATCATGTGTAAGAGAAATCTTTTCACAGAACCAACGCAACTTCAGACTCGGCACACATACTGGCAGATAGCTTAAAACAGGAACCCCCATCACCTTAGAAGGAGACAGAGAATCAGAGTTTGCACCTCAGAGTGAGGAGAGCCCTGTTCAGCCTGGATCCCAGGAAGGTCCACCCCATCTCTCTTCCTTCTGTTGGCATGGCTGCTCTGTGGAGAGGACAAAGGTCTTTCCTGCTAAGAAAAATTAGTGCATCAGAGTGTTTTGTTGATATACCCTACACATTTGGATTGATTCTACTGGAGACACAGGGCCGGCTTCATGGATGTGGGACCTGTGCAGTCACACAAGGTTCCACACATAGGAGGATCCCCTTTGTGTTTGGTTTAATTTCTGCTGTCATTGTTTTGAAATTCTTAATAATTTATGAACAAGAGACCTCATTTTCCACTGGACTTTGAAAACTATGTGGCTGGTCTTGGTTGGAAGTTTTTGTGAGGCTGTTCACACTGCTACATAGATTTCTTCCATTACTCTGCTCTGTGGTTAACCCTTTCAATGTGCTTAGCCTGTTGGCCTGCTGTGGGCAACATGTGGCTTGCTGTGAGTTGGGTCTGTGTCTTCCCATGTGTTCTAGACTGCAGAGTGTGGGCCTCTTCCAAGTGGATTTGTCCTTTCTCCCCTTATAAACTCCAGGTCAGCGCCTGTGTCTTGCACAGACAATTTAGCAGTTTCCTTTCCTCTTCCCCAAATGTCCAGAGCTTCATGTTCCTTTTACCACAGGTGCTCTAAGCACATACCACCCTTTTAGAATCCGCATTGAAGGTAGTTGAGTTCTTCTGAAAACTTTGCCTGGGCAAAGATTAGTGTAAATCTGTGCTACTTTGAGCATGCCGCATTTACCCTCATAGGCCTTGTATGTGGCAAACGACAGAGACCTCTGTGTTGCACTTCATCTTGCTCAAACATCTGCTGACTTTTAACATTTGGTTTTCCGCAGGTCGGAGTCTCCCTTAAGATTTGAAAGTGGCTCCTTTGAATGAGCAAAATGCAATTTAACTACAGCTCTGTAGCATTTCTACAGCCAAAACCCCATGAGCTACAGCAAGAACTGGCCACCTCCCTGCTGTATCCCCATACACAAAAGGCCCAGAGGAGGATCAGAATGGCCCATGGGTAATATAGCTCCTTTAATATTCCAGCAGTCATTTTCCTCTCCCCTGCTTCCCTCCCAGAGCAGAGCAGGAAAGAAACCATTGTCCTACACAAAAATGGGGCCTAATGCCTCAAGGGGGAAAGGAGGAGAGAGAGGAGAGGAAAGGTACCTTGCAAATTTGGGAAACACTTCTGATAGCAATTTAAACTGTATCATCCCTGGGCCTGGCGCAGTGGCTCATGCCTGTTATCCCAGCACTTTGAGAGGCCGAGGCAGGCAGATCACTTGAGGCCAGGAGTTCAAGACCAGCCTGGTCAACATGGTGAAAACCTGTCTCTACTAAAAATAAAAAAATTAGCCAGGAATGGTGGTGGGCGCCTGTAATTCCAGCTACCCAGGAGACTGAGGAGAATCCCTTGAACCTGGGAGGCAGAGGTTGCAGTGAGCTGAGATCATGACACTGCTCTGTAGCCTGGGCGACAGAGCAACTCTCCATCTCTAAATAAATAAATAAATAAATAAATAACTGTATCATCCCTGAAAATGAATGTGCCCATTGGATGAGACTGGCAGACACAGCGTAAGAGGTGAAGAGATGAGCACACCTATAGCTCACCCTGGTAAAAATATTGAAAAACAAATCTGACCAGTATACTTCAGACCTACCTTTTTCCATGCTACAAGAAGCACCCCCCACCCTGCCGACCACCTTGCATCTTATTGTTTTGTGAGGTTTAAAGAGCAACAATCATCATTAACCATTTAGTTGAAGTCCAAGATGGCTTCTGCAGACCAAATGACTAGCGGTGTTTGGGAGCGGAGTTTCCCGAAAGAAGTGGGTGTGTACCTGAAGGCTGATGGGCTAGTTGTGACCTAGGTTGAGAACAGGAATCCACAGAGAGTCTTCTTCCTGTGATCAGGCTTTTATCTTTAAAGTGCATCCCCTTTGAGGTTCAGGGCAAAGTCCTAATTAGCAGGGGTCTCGACTTTTCCTCTGCTATGTAGTTCTTTCCAAACCTCAGGGCCTTGGATGGACTGAAGGGGCACAGTGTCAATCTTTGGTCCAGGGAATGGGTATCACCTTATCAAGTGGACCTGGACTCAGAGAGGTCAAGTCAGAAAGTAGAATAAGGCTGTCCCCTTTCTCAGTCAGTGAGAGTTAGCTGCCCTCTGAACAAAGGAAGGGCTGAGACTGGACATTCAGGTAACTGAAAGAAGCTGGCCTCCTACTGTGGCCTAGCAGGGGCACTGTACTTCTTATGTTCACCTTCAAAAGGAATTCTGTGGAAGGGGCATTCTGTATCAAATTGCTACCCAATTTCTAAACGACCAAGGACCCAGATGGCCTTGATGTTTCCCTCAGCGTGGCTGAACTTCAGACAGGCTTCTTCCTGACTTGAGGCTCTGACCTCTCTTTCTTAGGGCATTTTCTTTTCGAGACAGGGTCTTGCTCACTGTTGCCTTGACCTCCTGGGCTCAAGTCATCCTCCTACTTCAGCCTCTGGAGTAGCTGGGACAACAAGAGCGCACCAGCATGCCTGGCTAATTTAAAAAAATTTTTTTTGAGATCGAGTCTCACTATGTTGCCCAGGTCTTATTTTCTTTAGGAAACTTTTAATTGTAAATTTGTTGTCTCTGTCCCTTTGAGATATATGTAAATCTTTCGAAACATCCCTTGCCAGTTTTACTACCCAGGAATGTGTTTCTCAAGGATCTGGAATCAATGTCCTTGAAATATAATCATCAAAGAAAATAGCTTTGAGAATCATAACATATCCTGTGGAATGATAGGAGCCTAACTTCAGTGGGTGCCTTGCTCCAAGTTGTAAAACTACTACCTGTCATAAAGATCTGAGAAGTTTGCTTCCCTTTGGGTAAAGTCAATTAGGAAACACAGATAGCCCACTGATCTCCCTCTCACTCCGGTCCTCAAAGACTCTACCACCCGTTTTTTCAGTGGAGTTGAATTCAGATTGAGCTCTGGCCTCTCTCCCCTATTGCAATCACCTTGAATAAAGTCTTTCTTGCCTGTTTAGATTTTTGGGGTGCAATTTTTGCTTTAACATCAACAATGTAAGTAAACTCAACTAAACGTGCTGTGTCCCTACAAACCCTGGTTGCTTTGCAGCATGAAAAGATCCATGATTAAATTGCATGACGTGCATGAGGCAAAACGCCTCTTGGTTTGTGACACAGGAAGGAGGGATGTCACCACTTTCATAACTGAGACATTGTGAGGGAGCAGCAAGACGCTGGCTGGAGCTGGGCTGAGCTAGAACACCTGCCTACCTCACCCCAGGCATGACTCTAAGCACTTTGCAAATAATTCGCCATTTAATTCCTACAACAACCTTATGAAACAGATTTTTTTTTTTTTTTTTTGGATATGGAGTCTCACTCTGTCCCTAGGCTGGAGTGCAGTGATGCGATCTTGGCTCACTGCAACCTCCACCTCCCAGGTTCAAGCGATTCTCCTGCCTCAGCCTCCTGAGTAGCTGGGACTACAGGCACATGCCACCATGCCCAGCTAATTTTTGTATTTTTAGTAGATACGGAGTTTCACCATGTTGGCCAGGATGATCTCGATCTCTTGACCTTGTGATTCACCCACCTCAGTCTCTCAAACTGCTGGGATTACAGGCATGCGCCACTACGCCCAGCTGATTTTATTAGTATAACCCCATGTTTTCAGGTAAGGTACACCTCTGACACACAGACGTTTGGTAAGCATAGACCACTGGCACTTTGGTTCCAGGATTTGTGTTTTAATCACTAGCTTATACTTCTATATTCTGCAGCTAGAACCAAAGAGCACAAATCCCAAGGCGTGGTAGCAGACCCACTGAGACCTGATCAGGTAACTAGGAACACATTGGAGAAGTCTCTGTCTCTACCAGAGAGCAGTTTTCTATTTCAGGACTAAGCAGCCCACAACGGGGCCACCACAGCATCCACCTTTGATGTCGCCTGTCTCACAGGATAGGACAGTTCTGCATCTCACCAATTCCTAAGGTCAGAGGGGTTTTCTCCATAAAAGGCTATGTAGGTTCTTTCTATAAATCTGCCTTCACACAACTACATGCGTGGCAGTGCTAGGAAGAAAAAGCCTGTTTTTCTGCAAAGGGTGTAGAAAGGTGGCAGTGTCTGAGAACAACTGAACGGTATCGAAGCTGCTTCCTCCGTGCAGTTCTGAGGTGACCTTGGCTGATCTCTGCAGTATGTGCTGAAACTGAAATGAGGGCTTTGACTGCCATCAAGGGCAAACCACATTCTGCACTCAGTATGCTGAGTACCATTTTCCCCTGCCGCTTGCTCCCTTACAACTTACTTTCCTCCCTTGCTGCTTCAAAAAGTGTGTGAGAAGCCCTTTGACAGAGCACGCTGACGCTTGCACAAAGAAAAGAGAAGTAAAGTTGCTTTTGCACCTCAACTACTCAAAAATAAATCTCTTTACTGGCTCCCTAAGTCCCCAGTGTAGCCCCTGGACGTCTCTGTCTGGATGGCTGTGGGCTAGGACACCAGGCTCACCATTTTATTCCCTGAACCTTCCTTTTCCCATCTGTGAAAGAGAATTCAATATCTTGCTTAGTACTCTCCAGGGCTGTTATGAGGCTCAAATGAGATAATGTATGTAAAGCACTTTGTAAACTGTAAAATGCTTTACAAATGTAAGGGATTATTATAAACCACAATACAGTGATGTTTTATGCTTTTATAAAACTACTGGCTGGAACTACTGTAAGGGGAATCCCTCTGGTGATTTTTATTTTGGAAACAGGAGGACTTAGGTTTGCCTCCTTGCCAGGAATTGGATTCCTGGCAGCAGCTGTTTATTCGATTTCACTCCGCGACGCACATATGGCCACAGCACGCCTCCTGCAGAGCTGACAATATGTACTACTGTGTTTGAGCACATCCACGGAAAGCGTCCTTTCTCCACCCTCACTACTTCTAACTTGCCAAGTCTAACACCTAGGAAATAGACTTTCACACCGCATTTCACCACAGCAGCGTTTGTTTTCTTAGATGAGGTTTTTTTCCCCCTTAGCAACCAGAATTTTACAGTCAGACTCTCATCATAAAAACAGTCTTCTCTTGAGCAGATTGAAAAAATTGGATGCTGCTTTTTTCAACCTTTGACATGGTTAAAATGAAAATGATATTAATATTTGTCCCAAGATGTAGCTTGGGCCAGTTGAAAAGGATTAAGGTACTAACACGTTCTTTTTCCCTTGTATCTGCAGCGCACAGATAGACTGGATCAGCACTGGGTGACGGTGCTCAAGCTTTCTGCTGCCATGGAGTGGAGCACACTGCCACTCTGCACAAATACCTGCGCTGCACAGAGCAGCATGATAGATAACCACTCACTGCTCTCTGAGGGGTTTGAGATCATTTGATGTCTGAGAACTACTACTGGCTTGTAAATGTCAAGAGAAATTATGAACATTTGTAGAAAAGTAACTGTTTGACTAATTTCCTGTTCCATGGAGCAAACACACTGCCCTATGTATTTAGAATCTGGTGCTGACAGCCAGGCCATGGCAAACTTCAAGGTTATAGGATCATAAATGGGATTAGATAAGCCAGACAGTGTGGCTCAGACTCCAGCACTTTAAAAATATTATTAAAACCCCCAGAAAAGGCAAACAAGTTTGAAGGGAAAGTAAGATGTAACAGACTCCCACCAAGAGAGAAAAGAATCTTGGGTATGATTACTGGGAACTTGGTAACTGCCCCCCGGAGCACTTCTAGAGTGCACTTTAGAATCAATCAACATTTTAGGACATAAGACATAATGCAACAAGTCATGCTTTAGAGCTCAGAAAGATTTTTCTATTTGATTTGATCCATGAACAAAAAAATTTAGGGAAGGACAAAGAAAACTTACTGAGAAGACCAAAATCGATATTAGGAATTTGCAGTTCCAGAGACCTGAATGCAGTGCCCTACCTGGAAGTCTTTGCGTTTTTAATTATCCGCTTCTTTTTAATTGACCAGATTAATTACTTCCACCTTGCTACTTGTCAGGTAGGGTCTCTGTTCCTTTTTACAGCATTAATGAACTCATTCACTTTTTTTCCATGTAATTAAGACTGAGTTGCAGATCACATTCTTAAATTGGCTTAGTGTACAGCCAATTCAGTCTTTATTAAACAAAATATATGACATCAGGTATTTCTCACTGAAAAAGAGTGAGAAACTACTGAGTTTTCCTCCAGTTGGGAGAGGAGAGTGGTGACTTTGTTCTTTTTATTTTTTGGAGAAGAAACACAGACCTGTAAAGGTTATAGCATCCAGGGTGGTGTTTCATTCTTAATATACTCAAAGTCTGGAGATTTAAAGGGCAGCTAATGGATTCATGTTCAGGTATTTCTATTGCCACCAAAATTCTGACCAGGTCCTTTCATGAGCTATTTGAAAAGAAATAACTTTGGGTATGCCATTAAGTTAGTTAAGTGAAATATATTGCCCTCTTCTGTTAGCTTTATTTCTAGGTCATTTAGGAAACTCTAGGAACATTAAGAGTTTCTCAGTGCATTGACCACAGTAGCTGAACACAGTGCAGACATCACTGTTTGTGGTGTCTACAGTACTCAAGAGAGCAAACTTTAAGCCAACGCTAACTGTCTCTCAAAGCATTTGGTTTCATTCAGGACTTCTGGATCTCAAGTTGATTCCCAGAGGAAGTTAATTTAGAAGTAAAGGGTAAGGTGCTTTAATCTTTCCAGGACCTGAATGGGATTTGCTCCATTAAGTCTGGTGGAGTACCTGATCAAGAGAGAAACTGATGGGCAGACCTCAAGAAATTGATGGACAGACATCTTAATGCTGGTCCTCTTTGATGCTAGCAAAAGACAAGCAACACACATTTAAAATATTAAGAATACTAGTGCATTGTTTTTACATATTAAAAGCTTGTGAGAAATTCATTGTATTGTCTGAATACAATGGGATTGGGATCAAAGGTACAACAACTAGTGTTTTTTTCGTTTATTACTTCACTTCTTAGTAGAAATGGAATCTTCTAGTTACAGGTAATAACTCTGTGACAAATATACTCAAGTATGTAACATAACTTAGTTCCTAATTTTTTTAATGGAACCTATATTTGGCAATCTTCTGTCCCACAGCTGTAAAACTTTATGGTGTTCTTCTTTTGTCTACTGAGATTTCAGGTGGTTAACTGCTTTTGGTTTCATTTTATTTCCTTCCAACCCAAAATTCAAGTGTGGTAATTATAACCATGTGCTTCGAAAAAGGTATGTTGGCCTGTGGTTATGTTTTAAATAGGTGTCTAAACACACATACTCACATAGACTCACAAAGTCACCTGGAATGACATTTCATCTTGGTCTCATGCATAGCAGACTGCGTCCTGACAAAAAACATTCAAAGCCAATTGCAGCGTGGCTTAGTGTAACTCTGTCTTTTGCACTAAAAAGGACAGTTTAAATGCTTTTTACCCATTGTTGTGATGGCTTGAAACAGTGTGCAGTCTTTATACAAACAGGCCATTTCAAATCCGTATTATAGGCATGTGTGGGAATGGTGGTAATGAGAAGGAAAACATACCAATTTCAGGGAGTTAGAGTCTTTGCACTTGCTGTTAGAGTCCTCTTTGTGGCTTGTACCCAAAGTGTTTTGTGCTGGGTAAAGCTGAAGCCTGGGTCTCTGGAAAACACAGTGATTAAAGAGAAACGTGCTCAGAGAAATAAGACTTTCAACTTCCAGGAAACTAACCAAATTAGGGAACCACCTCAGTGTATTACCAGTCCTGGCTGGGCCAGTTTCACCACAGGAACAGAGTCATTCTCGATGACAGTGAGCCCATCTCTTGTCCCTCCAGGAATGCAATGCCAAGAAGTAAAACATCTGCTTGGGGAAATCTTTGGGTATCATAACAGTTCCCTGCTCTCCCTTCAACCAGATTTTCCTCCTGTGCTGACACGGAGGGCTGCCAGACACAGCACTTGGGGAAGCCTGCATACTATGATGGCCAGCTCAGCTACTCTCCATTCTGGACTAGGTCCTCTGGAGTCTCATTTTCAGCAATACCTCCCCTCCGTGCCTCCCTCCCTCCCTTTTCCACAGTTAACTTACCTCCTTCCAGGCTAGAGTCTGGATCAGGAGCTTTGGAGACTCAAAGGGGGAGAAAAATAGGAATGTCTGGGTTAGGTCTTGAGAGTTTATTCCACTGTGTGAAATACTCCATATACCATTTAAGAATGATAACCATGAGGAATCTATCTAGTGATTACAGTATTGGTTTTTGGTTTTCTGATGTTTTGTATAACATGCTGTTTTATGCATAGCAATACTGATATTTTTATTGGTGTAATAATGTTATTTTGGCCATCAGTTAACTTGGCTCTCTCTTTCCAATTCTACCCCACCTGTCTCCTACCTACCTTCCACCCCAGTCACTGATACCCTCACCACAAGCCCCTTCAGCCCCTTTACCACTCAGCTTTTGTAACTCCTTGGCTTCCCTACCCCAAAACCCAATGGCTTAGCTGGATTTGGTGGAAAGACTCATATCTCCCTGCCTGGGAAGGGGAAGGGTAGATCCCAGGTGGGCATAACCCTCCTGGTCAGCTGACGAGATAACACTGTTGCAGCTAGAAGTTTACTGGCCAGATTCGGGAGTGGTGCAGATGTGGTGGGCCAGAGAGCTCCACTCAAGCGAGCCACAATGGCAGGAAGGGCTGAAATTCTTCTGGGCCACAGACTTCAAAGGCAGCAGCTCCAAGGGAGGCACCAGCCAGGGTCGAGGCAGGGACTGAAGGGACAGAAAATTGCATCATTTATAAACTACCTAGTCTATGGTGTTTTGTTACAGCAGCACAAATAGACTAAGACAGTGGGGGAAGTATAATTTTCTCCCAGGGAGGAACAGCAAATATTTTGAATAATAATACAATCTATCATAAGCCCCATTATCAAACAAACATATAAAATGAAAAGTCTGGCAGAATGAGAAAAGTTACAAACATTTGTCATTATCAGGGAGAGAAAGTTTGACATTTCTTTGACAAACATAATTCATCAATATAATTCCCTCTATAACACAAGACAATCTAGAGCCACATGGCGGAGTTCAGCCGTCTGGTGGTGGATACAGTGTGGCCCAGAAAGGAGAGTGTAGCTGAGAAAGAAAAAACATCACAGATCTAATGGAGCCAGTGCCAAGGGGCAGGTGGCTTTGGGAGCCAGGATGTCTTTGACCCTCACCTTTTTGGTTACATAATTTCCATTGACCTCACTTATATTCAGCCTGTAACCTAACACAGGAATCTCCTTTCTAGATCAGATTGAAAGGGCTGAAATGTCTCTGCCCATTTGCTTGAGCCTTTGATAGCAAACAGCTCTGAGCAGTCACTATCTCCTTTATCCACCACCACCTCTGCCCCTCAACCAGCAGGCAGGGAGAACTGGCTCATCATCAGGCAGATGTTTCCATATCTGCTTGGATTGTATTTAGTGTAGTCTGTCCAGGAACCAGCCTGAATTCTTTGCCTCTTCCTCTACGGAAGAACCCATTGCTTATGACCACAAAACTTTTGGCTTTGCCTGGAGACAAATTTGAGCTCTGGTAAGACCCTGGGAGGCTCAACTGTAGGTTCGCACACAAACCCACTGATCCCTGGACTGCAACCTGAATAATTGGCAGAGGGGCACAGCAGTTCTCAATTATGACCTTCTGGGCCCTCACACCCAAAAACACTTAACTCCGAGCCGCATGCCCACTAGCAAGGGATGGGTCCTGGTGGCCAGCTGCTTGCACAACAGGCTGTAATGGAGCTGTGTGAGCAAGCAGGCCTGGACTGGCAGGCCCTTGGTGGCTCTCTGTTCTAGTCCCATCTGAAATGTGAGGATGATTAATTGGAAACATCCCTATTAGAAACTCACCTTCTTGCCATGCCTGATTATTCCTTTCAATGCATTAACCCCACCTCCATGTATCCCAGATCCTTTATGGAGGTAACTGGTTTTGAGAAGGAGGTGTAAAGCTGCCCTAAGCAAAGACGAAGCTCAATGGAATGTATGTGTAAGAAGTAACCAGATTATCAGACTGGGAGAACGGTTTCAAGGTGCAACTGTCTCTAAGGCTGAGGGACCGTGCCCCCTCCAGACTAGGGACAGTCAGTGGTAGATATGCAGCTGTGTCAGCTAATCCAAGGCAGTGAACAACCATCAGAATCCACTATTATTTTTATTTTTAAAATATTTATCTGCTCAGTATCCTCCCCTCCAAACACACCTGTCTTCTGAAAGGAGTTCAACTTCACTGGCCACAGGAATAGGAACATACGACACAGTTTGGCTCAGTCATAGGACCTCATACGCTTGGCTCTAAAAGGTGGGTAATGATCTACCTGAGAATAACGACATCCTCTGTTTAAGTGGCAACTTGCTTCTTGTCCTCTTGTCAGGGACAAGACCAGATGACTCACCCTGAAATGGAGGCCTAGAGGTCATCTGGCCTTGAGGTCATCTGGTCAAATGAGTCATCTGGTCTTGTCCCTGGCAAGAGAGTTCAGTGGCATGGACAGCTACTGAACTCAAGTGTGGCTGATCTACCTGTTTATCGTTTGTGTGTTTGTTTTGTGCTGGAACCCACTGCTTATGACCACAAACCCCAAAGCCTTGCCATTTCCCTCCAGTTATGAAGCACATTCTGTACCCTTGTTATCCCAACCCATGTTCCTTGCAGTCCACCGTTCTTGGAAGCCACTGGATGTCTTGGCCCTGACCAGTTATCATTCAAAAGGCAAGGGCCATGGGAAGTTCTAGCTCAGCTCATCCATCTGGACATCCCTCAGCCACTTCTATCTTCCAGCATCAGGGAGGAAGTGGAGCTGTGCCTCTCATGAGTCTTCTGAGAGATTTTCAGTCTTTCCAGCTATCCCTGAAGAAGGAAGGAATAATCATGTTCTTAGATGTTCCCCTAAGTCTATCTGGGTGTTTTCCCCCTGATAGCACTCTCCAGGTTGAACCTCAAGTGAAAGAAGAGTTAAGAACACTCAGGTCTGACCTTTTGCCTTTCTTCCTCTTTCCTGCTCAGAAAGGCTTTCTACTTCCCCTTCCTCTTTAATCAGAATGGTGCCTAGGTCATGTCCTCCTTCTCTACCTAGCACTTGCCTTCCTCCCCTTTCCCTTCCCTGGGAAAGTGATCCGGAGAAGCTGCAGAGAAAGAAAGTGAATTTCCAAGATGAGAAAACAATTGGAAAGTGTCTTCAAAATAGTGTCCCTATTTCTCCAGCAAAAGTCAGCAATCATAGATGAGTCTCCTCATATTTATTCATTCAACAATTATTTACTGAGGAGCTGGAGGCAAGTCCTTGCCTGCAATAAAGTCAGAGTTTCATGGGAAGGCCAACGAGCAGCTAACAATTACAAAGATCTCAGCAGCTTTCACACTGAATGACATTTTCTCAATTCCACATGTTTTCCCCTAAAATATAGGGAGACCTTTGACCAAGGGCTGTGTTCTATTCCATAGCACCTAACACAGACGATGCTTTAAAAAGTTTGTTGAATAGGTGAATGAATGAACAAATGTAAAGGACAGTGTTGTAAGGGCATACATATAGGGCACTATAAAAACACACAGAAGGGCTTTGCACTTTCACTGGGATGGGGAAATGGGGCCTTAGGCAAAAAGTTCAAGGGAAGATGATATTTGTGCTGGGCCTTGCTTTTGAGCAAGCATTGAGAGGTGGAGAAAGCACATTCCACACAGAGATACTTTGATGGAAAGGATCATGTTGGAACTGCAAATTGCGACATGCCTAGAGTCCTTGTTGGGGTCATGAAGCTGGTGAGTTAGCAAGACCTAGACTACATAGAGCCTTGTATCCATGGAAGCACTGTGTGAAGATTTTTACTCCAGGTGGAGAGGAGTTTTGTTCACCATGGTATCCATTTACTTCTTCTTTTTTTTTTTTTTTGGTAGAGGTAGGGTCTTGTTTTGTTGCCCAGCTGGTCTTAAACTCTTAGCCTCAAGTGATCCTCCCACTTTGGCCTCCCAAAGTGCTGGGATTACAGGTGTAAGCCTCTCTTGAAGTTTAATCAGTTTCTTCTTCTCCATCTCTTTAGCTTACATGTGGTTTCAGCCAGCCATGGCCCAGACTCAACGTCAAGTCAGTCAGCCCTACAGCTTGTGCCCCTGGACTGCCTCCATCACTCCATATTTCCTAATTCAAATTTCCCGGAGCAAAGATCTGATTGATGTGGCTCAGATTTTCCCAGAGGGTCACATTAGGGGTCAGCCAATTGGATGTCTGTTCTGGGGTAAGGTGCCCAGTCCTAGTCCAATCAGCCTAGGCTGCAAAGGCAGGTCACATGGTACCAGACTTGGCCATGTTGGCAAAAGGGCTGTGAGCATGTGGCATTCCCTTGGGGGCTGGGTTAGTGAAGCGGGTACAGGACTAACACAATCAGTATAGTCCTCAGAGAGAAGGAAGGAAGGGGCCAGGACTGTGTCTTTTTCTGATTTGCATACTCAGTACTTAAATAGTGCTTCATATACGTTGAATCAATGGATAAATGAATGAATGAACATATGAGGGAATATGTGAAATTAATGAAGCAGAAGCAAATGCTGCTCAGAAGACAATACCTGTAACGCCAGAACAAGAAGGAGCATGGACACTGCTCAGCAGCCCTCTTGAACCAGAGCTGTGACTGGCACAGTCTGTTCCTAGACCCGAATCCTGGCCGCTCACGGGGTGCCCCTTGGAGCATAATCAAGGAAAAAACCCTGTTTGCCAGGTGTTTCACCCAGAACATCCATCTGGCTGTGAAAACTGCCCCTGTGCCAATGACAGGAGCTTGACCCAAGAGGCCTCTGGCATAGGAGAGGACTTTAGTTGCACTCCCTGATTAATCTCAGATTTGGCAAGAGTGACTGGAAATGTCCAACCTCTCTAGTCAAACAGATGCTTCCCCTGAGCTCTAACAACCAACAAAGTTGTCAGTTGTGTTGAGAAACAAGAAGCCATAATATTATTTAAGAGTCCTGTGCCTTTGCTTGAGAGACATGGAAAGGAAATTACTGGGCTTGGACTCAAAGGATGAGTTTCAGTTGCAGTTTGGTCTCAGATAAGTCATTTGACTTCTAAGGCTCTCACTTTCCTTAAAATTGAGAATAATCGCTCTGCTTCCGACATCTCATTTGGTTGTAGTGAAGGTCAATTTAGATGCCTTTTGAGGAAAGAGTGTAAATGAGTGGAACACTGTACAGATGTGAGGAACTATTACTAGCATCAACAACAATTAGCAAACAAATCGATGGTGATAGGCACATCTGGAGGTAAAAAGCTCAGCTAGGAGGCTGCTGCAGGTCACCAGCCTGCAGGTGATGCCATTTTCAACCAAGCAGAGGCAGCAGGAATGGGAAAAAGAGACAGAGACCCTCTCTTGACTTTTTGATCCATATGAGGCTAAACTATTTAACAAATGAACTAATTAAGTATAATCAGCAATTCTTTGGGAAGAAATCATCCTACTTATCAAACCATTACTTGTTACAGTAATTTCTGAATTCTGAATTTCACTCACACCTCAGTCTCCCAAGTAGCTGGGAATACAGGTGCACCACCACACCCAGCTAAGTTTTTTGTATTTTTAGTAGAGACTGGGGTTTTGCCATTTTGGCTAGGCTTGTCTTGAACTCCTAGCCTCAACTGATACACCTGCCTCAACCTCCCAAAGTGGTGAGATTACAGGTGTAAGCCAGTGTGCCCAGCCTCAGAATGTGTCGTTTTTAAAGGCAGCTTGTCATTAAGAAGGAAAACCAAACCACCACTATGTGCTTGTTATGTCCCTGTTGTGTTTTTTTCAGTTATCAGAAGCACATCCAACCTGTCTGATCCAGCAAATACACTCACAGTCAAACATGTTCCTCTACTAGAGGACCCAGAATTCAGTGCTCTTCATAAAACATAATTAAAAATTGCTACACTGAATGTCATCATGCAAACCAGGACCAACTTTATACTCAGAGACAATTGGCACCAGGCACTAAAGATTTAAGGATATTTAACAAAACTCAGAGAGTACAGAAGGGTACAAAATGATGACTAAATGTCTCCTTCTTGAACTGCCACTCACAAGGAACCCTAAAGTGAACCCTAAAAAAATCCCTGAATTTGCCTGAGCCAACCGGTCCATCAATCAGTGCACACTTTCTTCTGATATATGAGGTCAAACATGAGTCTCAGGCCGGGCACGGTGGCTTACAACTGTAATCCACATGACTGTAATTTTGGGAGACTGAGGTGGGTGGATCACGAGGTCAAGAGATTGAGACCATCCTGGCCAACGTAGTGAAACCCCGTCTCTACTAAAATACAAAAATTAGCTGGGCGTGGTGGCGCGCACCTGTAGTCCCAGCTACTCGGGAGGCTGAGGCAGGAGAATTGCTTGAAGCTGGGAGGTGGAGGTTGCAGTGAGCCAAGATTGCGCCACTGCACTCCAGCTTGGCGCCTGGCAAAAGAGTGAGATTCTGTCCCCAGAAAAAAAAAAAAAAATGAATCTCTCCCTTCCCTCACCTTAAGTGGAGAAACATGGGCATACCTACAAGGAGAGCTGACCATCCAAGGAGATATGTGGTAAGTACCCAAGAGTGGACCAGACATTTCCCTGATGGCAGTTGGAGCATGGGTAATTTAAAATTGGACTTTCCCCACCACCACTTCTGTATTCTGAGCTGAACCTGAGCTGAACGTTAGACTTTGAACTCCAGTTATTTATGACCCTGTCATTGTTTTCTATGAAACAGGCAACTAAGTTCCTCACAGCCTTCCCAGATAGCACCTAGCACAATGCCTGGAACATCATAAGTGCCCAGTAAATAATAAATTTATACCTAAGGCCTGATATTTACACCTAATATCAGTTACCTCATACTTAAGTTTCTTATGTGTATAGGATTCGTCGTGAGTGTCTGCTCAGGGCAATTCTTCTATTATTATCATTGCCTTTGATATTTCTTTCTAGAAACATAAAACACGAATATCTCTGTATTGATGCCCTTTGACAGCTTACTTTTGGAAGGAGGATGGGGAAGAAGGTGGTAAGCCTCTTTGTTTAAAGAAAGCTCAAAGGATTACAGAGACAGAAGTGAGTCCTGATCCAACTACTGACAGATGTTCTGCAATAGCTCCTGGCAGCAGGAGACACAAAGAGAGCTGAATTTCTTTGATGGCTACAGACCTGCCCGAATGTGACAAGGAGAACCATTCATTAAAGCCCCCAAACCAGCTCCAGGGTTCCAGGGTGGGTCTGCCTCTCTGGACCTGCACCTGGACCAGAGGCCTGGAAGATTTCCTTGATGGCCACATTCATTTGGGAGAAATGAGAAGGCACTGAGCTCTCCAGCCAGCTGCACCAAGTGGCTGTATTTGTAATCTTCTGGCACTTGCAGTCCTGGCTGACTGACTTTCCAGCTTGCTCTGGCACTCAGACCTGGCATTTCAGAAATTATTGGCAGCAGATCTTGGAACTGGTTCCTTTAAAAATAAAAGCAAGGAAAGCTAATGCTGCACTGGCAAAGCTCACCGGAGGCCATCTCCATCTGTCGTCCCTCCCTTTATGACTCTCCATTTTCACTTTCTCTCTAGCAGTCAGAGTCCCTGCTGTCCTTTCCATGCCCTCACTGGGGACAGTCCTGTGGACGGTCTTTCACCATTCTCTCATTTATGACTTCCTCCTCCATAGAGTTTGACAGCTGGGAAAGGCAGCTGAAGTAATTTCCATAAGGTTGTCAACTGAGCCTGGGCTGAATGGGAAGATGGTTTCAACATGAAGGGACAAACCTGACTCCTTGCCACAGATGGGCAGAGGGACTGTGCGGAGCATGTGATGGCCATATGAGGCAGCAGAACTCTGGCCTCCACTCACAGCCCAAGGAGGGCCCAACAGAGACAGTTGTGGGATACTGGGCCTTTCTTGCCACTCTCTGGACATCAGCTAGGGTTCCTTAGTTACAAATAATGGATACTAAGTATGCAAAATTAAAAAAAAAAAAACAGAATTTACTGAAAGGCTACAGACTAGCTCACAACATCAAAAGAAATGCTGAATCCCTTAGTCTTAGACAGGACAGGAAGAAGGGAAGGTCTTGGGATCAATGTAACAGGGCGTGAAGTACAGATTATCCTTCAGGACATTTTCTGTCCAGTATCAAGCTGTTCAAGAGTCCTGGTGAAGGCCAAGCGTAGTGGCTCACGCCTGTAATCCCAGCACTTTGGAGGGCCAAGTCAGGTGGATCACTTGAGGTCAGGAGTTTGAGCCCAGCCTGGCCAACGTGGTGAAACCCCGTCTCTACCAAAAATATAAAAATTATCCAGGTATGGTGGCAGCTCCTGCAGTCCCAGCTACTCTGGAGGCTGAGGGAGGAGAATTGTTTGAACCCGGGAGTCAGAGGTTGCAGTGAGCCAAGATTGCATCACCACACTCCAGCATGGGCGACTTCGTCTCAAAAAAAAAAAGATTTCTGGTGAATCTATTTGACTATGCTGGGATGTATTTGGAAATGGTAATTAAGTGTTGAAATACAGACAGTCCCTGATTTAAGTTGTTTAGACTTAAGGATTTTTCAACTGTACAGTGGTACAAAAATGATACAAAGCCAGTAGAGAGTCGTATGATACTCTCTCATGATCATGAGAAAAGTCGTATGATACTCTGTCGTGACAACTGACACTACAGTGAATTGTGCTGCCAGACAATTTTGTCCAGCTGTAGGCTAACGTAAGTGTTCTGAGCAATTTAAAGTAGCAAGGCTAAGCTACAATGTTCAGTGGGTTAGGTGTATTAAATGCATTTTTAGGTTACAATATTTTCAATTTACAGTGGGTTTATTGAGAGGTAACGTCACTGGAAACCATGGAGCACCTGTATCCCCAAAGCTTGATGGCAAAACCTCCATGGCTACAGCCACTCCGCTGCCTTAGATAGGGCTGGGGACTGGTTAGAGGGTCTCCTGAGATCTCTCCAACTCATTTTGTGTAAGCCTGTTCTTCAACACCTCACTGCATCTCTTTCGACCCACCCCCCCTCACTCCCTCTGAGCTCTCTCTACTTTAGTTGAGTCCCTATGTAGCCATGCTTGGACTACCACATTTATTTCTTAATTAGACCACCTGCCTAAAAGTACCTCTCTCTTCTATGAGTCTACATATCATCTACCGATTACTCAGGACCCCTGAAGTACTGACTCAGCTGCCACGCACTTGCACGGATACATGTTAGGTGGTTTTGTGTGGAAATGCCTATGTGTCTGTGTGTGTGCGTGTGTGTGTGTGTGTGTTTCCCACCACTCGAATGTAAACTGTCTCCTCTGTGTCTTGCTCAGCTCTTGGCACCTGAAGCTGAATCAATATGACAGGGCAGGGAAGGAGGTTGGCAGCAGACAGCTCTGCAGGGCTCTCCCTGACCTCCTTGGCTTCATTTCCCACTGCTCCAGGTGTCCACTTCTCTCTGTCACAATGTTTGCTCCTGTTAGCTGAAGCACTCATGACAACCTGTCAGGCTGGGGGTAATGCCCTGCACCAGGGCACAGCAGTGGGAGAAGGAACCCAAGTCTTGATTTCACAGGACAGCCGTTTTCCTTGAAGCCTGACAGAACCAGTCAGAATCCTCTTCCTTTCTTGGCTTCTCCAGAATAGAAACTGTATATACTCAGGGACATAGTCTAACCAGTGGGAGATTCTCATTTTCTTTTCTGAACAACAAGGATGTCACAGTAGAGAGGAAAAATAGGCAGAGAAAGGACCTCCAAAGAGCCAGGATGTCCTCTCCGGCACTCCGTTACATGCACACATAAGGGCCAGGGAGCCCACAGCTTGCATGGCCACTAAAATGGAGTCACAGCACAGTTCTCAGCAATATCCTGCCCAGAGGACTGCACTGGCATAGTTGGACAGAGGCTGCTTAAAACATGCAGGTGGTGAGTAGTCTCTCCTTCAGAGCGGAGTCCACGGCCACGACCATTTCTCACTGTCCCCAGCCATTCCTACTGCCATCTGCCAAAAGGGAAGAAAGAAAAGTAATTCACAGACATCATCACTTGCCCAGCAACTCAGACTCCCCACCAAATAAAGCAGTCAAGACAGCTCCTACCCTGGGACTGAATTAAAGAGAAGAATTTAAGAAAAAATAATTCTCTTAGATGGCAAGACCCACAATGCTCTGGGGCCACATCTAATTAACTTACAGCCTCTGATGTCAACAGCTTCCAAGGCTAGTGTAGTGCATTTGCAAACACATTCCAGAAGAGTCAACGTGATCTGGTGTTGACACAGGCCCATAACTGTCAGAGGCAGTAGTTTTCAATTTATGGATGCCATAAAGCTTTGGCAATATGATTACTACAATGTGTGGTGTGTTTTTGACAATAAGCAGGAGGTAGGGGGTTGGGGAGTATTGGTTCCACATTTGGCTATGGATGTGGGCTCATAAGGGAAAACCTGTAGTCATTTCTGCTATTGCAAGGCAGCTACAATAACGGCTCCAAACAATGAACCTAGGAATGTTATGTGGTTCTTTACTAGCAAACTCTGGACTTCTACATCAGCTCAAAGGTACATTAGTCATTCAACACACATTCATTACCACCTACCCTATGTAAGGTGCATAGTGCAGGATAAGTACAGAGTACAGTGGGAGCACAAGAAATGGATGGTAGGTTTACCTCCAAAGGATTCAGTAAATGTCAGATCTCCTTACTTCAAGAACCCTCCTAAGAAGAACCATGATGGAAGGAAAAAGAAGGAGAGGCATGGTGACCACAGCTGTCATCAGCCTTTGCTTCTATGCTGACAAGATGTGAGTGTCCTTAGATGCAAGTGTGTGAGACTTGTTCATGTTGTCAGCAATAGGAGTGACTTTTTCATGGTCTAAGACACAGGTATGATACTAGACTTGATTATTGACCAAAATAAAACATCATCAAAACATGCTTCATTTGTTATCACTTACTGGCCTCAAGGCCAACATTTGGATATACTCAGAATCTGGAGTTCAAGAGTCTGAATAATACAGTCTCAAGCTACAGCAGAAGAGTGCATGTGTGTGTGTGTGTCCGTGTGTGTGCATTGTATATGAGCATGCATAAGCCTAAGTGCTGGTCTGAAACTCTCTAAATGGATTCCTTATGGTTCTCAAAAGCAGAGGCAGCTGGGTCATTAGAAGCCATGCAATCAGCAGATACTAACTAACCACCTACAGCGTGCCATGTATAGTGCTAAAACGGAGGGGCTAAGGGACAAACTGTGTGGCTCTCAGAAGTTAGCATACTTTTGCTTAAAAACAGAAAGTGGATAATATATGATTCACATTCACATACTCATTGCCAGGCAATTCCAATTAGGAAAGGCTTTTATTTTTATTTTTTTTAAAGGTTGCCACTACACACCTGTTAGGATGTCTGAAATAAAAAACGCTGGCAATGTCAAATACTAGCAAGGATGTGGAGCACAGGAACTCTTACTTATCACCAAAGAGAATGCAAAATGGTACAGAAACTTTGAAAATCGGTTTGATGATGTCTTACAAAACTAAACATACTCTTACCGTATGATCCAGCAATAGTGCTCTTTAGTATTTACCCAAAAAAGTTGAAAACTTATGCCACAGAAAAACCTGCTTGTAGAATTCAATAGCAGCTTTATTCAGAATTGCCAAAACTTGGAAGCAACCAAGATGACCTTCAAATAAGTGAACAGATAAACTGTGGCATGTCTAGACAATGGAATATTATTTAGTGCTAAAGAAATGAGCTATCAAGCCATGAAAAGACATGGAGGAACCTTAAATGTATATTAATAAGTGAAAGAAGCCAATCTAAAAAGGCTATATATTATAGAATTCCAACTATATAACATTTTGGATAGAGCAAAATCATGAAGGCAGTAAAAAGATTAGTGGTTGTCAGGGGTTGAGAGAGAGAGAGAGAGGAATGAATAAGGAAAGCATGGAGGATTTTTAGAGCAATAAAATTATTCTGTACAATACTATGATGGTGAATACATGTTGTCTAGTCCATTTTGTGCGCTACAACAAAACGTCTGAGTCTGGGCAATTTAGAAACCACAGAAATTTATTTCTCACAGTTCTGGAGGCTGGGAAGTCCAAGATCAAAGTGCCGACATCAGGTATCTGGTTAGGACCATCTTGTGAATCTTCCAGAGGTAATATTATTTCCTCATACGGTAGAAGAGCAGGAGACAGATAGTTCTTCCCAAAAGCCCATTTTATAAAATAATCCATTCAGGAAGGTGGAGCCTCATGACCTAAACACCTCCCTTTAGGCCCCATCTCCCCCACACGGTTGCATTGAGGATTAAGTTTCCAACACCTGAATTTTTGGAGGGGACAAACACATTCAAGCCATAGCACATGTCATTATGTATTTGTCAAAACTCATAGAAAGCACAACACTATTGTAAACTATGGGCCTTTATTGATAATGATGTGTCATTGTTGGTTCATGAGACTGTAAGGACTGCTACAGATGTTTCACTGGGGTGTCAGACGTCAATGGCAGGGGAGGAAGTATATGAGAACTCTGCATTTTCTATTCAACTTTTCTGTAAACCTAAAATTGCTCTGAAAAATAAAGTCTACTTAATAAATGAATGAATGAATAAATAAATAAATAAATGACAAATAACGGCATTCCAACCTGTGGGCAGTTGTAGAAAGAAATCAATGGATCTGATGATTAAGTTACTCAGTTAGTGCCCTGAGCAGATTTCTTAGGTTCTTTTTGACATGAGAATATCTTATATTTTTGTGCTGACATTGTTCATCCTGTGAGTCCATAGCCATGTTCAGAACTGGAAGGGTCCCATACTTGGGGCTTTCTGGATGACTCCAAAGATCCTGTCTCCAGCCCCAGTGTGCTAACTCTTTGAAACCTGGAACCAGACAAGGTCAGCACAGAGAACTGGTATGTAAGAAGCTGTTGAAGACAGGCACTCTCAGTGTTCTGTGAACACGAGGAATAATGTCAAAGAGTGAGAATGCTTTTTATTTTTAATTTTTGAAACAGGGTCTCACTCTGTTGCCCGGGTTGGAGTACAGTGGTGTGATCTCAGCTCACTGCAACTGCTGCCTCCCGGGCTCAAGCAATCCTGCCACTGGCGCACACCACCATGCTTGGCTAAGTTTTAAAGCCCTTTTGCAGAGATGAGGTCTCACTCTATTGCTCAGGCTGGTCTCAAACTCTAGGGCTCAAGTCATCCTCCCACCTAAGCTTCCCAAAGTGCTACGATTACAGGTATAAGCCATCACACCCAGCTAAGTGAGAATGCTTAAGCAGGCATAGTAACATGACTCTGATACATTTTTTAAAAAAAGAAACTTACCAACCGGGCACAGTGGCTCACATCTGTAATCCTAGCACTTTGGGAGGCTGAGGTGGGTGGATTGCCTGAGCTCAGGAGTTCGAGACCAGCCTGGGCAACACGGTGAAACCCTGTCTCTACTAAAATACAAAAAATTAGCTGGGCATGGCGGCATGCACCTGTAGTCCCAGCTACTCAGGAGGCTCAGGCAGGAGAATTGCTAGAACACAGGAGGTGGAGGTTGCAGTGAGCCAAGATGGCACCACTGCACTCCAGCCTGGGTGACAGAGCAAGACCCCATCTCTAAAAGAAAGAAAAGACAAACTTACCAAAATGAACAAATGAATGGTCCCAATTCTGCTAAATAATCCATTTGATCTTAGATGAAAGATTAGAAAGACATGGCAATTGTTAACAGCAATTGTCTCATGAAGACAGCGCATCTGTGATTCTTACATTTTGTTTTATGCATCTTGATGTTCCAAATTTTCTCCAATAAATATGTATTTTTTTAAATCAAAATTGAGAGAGACAAAATATGAGAGACAATGATTGTCCATCAACAGAGTAGTCAGTGAAGAGTTCTGAGTTTATCAAGATGATAAATGACCAGCAGGAAAACCCCACATCTGACCCAGAGGAAGCTTCTGAAGAACTGGGATACAGTTGGGTTTATTTTATTTTTACTTTTACATATATACACACATATATATATGTATGTATGTATGTATGTGTGTGTGTGTGTGTGTATATATATAGTTGTTTTTGAGCCAAAGTCTAACTGTAGCCCAGGCTGGAGTGTAGTGGCATGATCTCAGCTCACTGAAGCCTCCAATTCCTGGGCTCAAGCCATCCTCCTCCTCAGCCTCTGGAGTAGCTGGGACTACAAGTGTGCACCACCACACCCAGCTAATTTTTGTATTTTTTGTAGAGACAGGGTTTTTCCATGTTGCCCAAGCTGGTCTTGAGCTCCTGGGCTGAAGTGATCCTCCTATCTTGGTCTCCCAAGGTACTGAGATTATAGGCATGAGCCACTGTTCCCAGCTTCTTCGGTTTAAAATAAAAACTGCACATAAGAAGACAAATCTACATGTGCTTATTTGTAAGTCAACTACATGGACCATAGCAGTAAGGACCCGCTTAGTTCTTGTTGGTTCCCAGGGAGAAGGGCATCAAAAGAGTACAAAGTATTTGACATGGTAGGTTTTCCCATCAAGGCCCAACCTCTTCATGATGGAAAGAAAAGACTATTTCCAAAGCTATAAAGGGTAAGAATGGCAGTGGATATAGCCCCCAAACAGATACAAATAATACACCTGGATTTATGGACCAAAGGGTTGAGAGTAGGGAGGTGCGAGGGAGGAGACATAAATTAAATAAACCTGAACCACAGCCAGGGATCAAAAATCTAACACCTTCCACTTGATTTGATGGCTCTTCCAGGAGCCTGTTAACACCTCATAACTATAACTGAGGCCCACAAAAGAAACCACTCAACAGGGGAACACACAACAATCCACATACCCAAAAGTGATCATGGCCTTCAGCGCAGAACAGATAATTCTTCCCAAAGAGGCTCAGCAGTGAAGAAGCAAGAGAAATTGGGGGCATTTATTTAATGTTCCTCAACCTCCTGGGTGTGGGTTGCTTGTTCAAATCCTCAGTTTCATGGAAATGCACATTTTTGTATGTCAGCAAAGGGACCCTATTTATTTGACATGTAAGGTAGCGGCTGTTTCCCATCTTATGGTCTGGATGAGAACTTGAGAATGGGCTGTGAGTTTCAACCAAGAGTTGGATCCACTGAAGTGCTGCCACCCTAGATATGGCTAACGTGGTGAGACACAGCCTGAGTCAGGGTCACTGCTGACATCAGGCCTTTCAAAGGTTTCATTGAAGTTCAGATCAGTGAGGTCATGCAGGTGTTGTTCCCATCCCGGCCTTTTTTTTTAAAACAAAAACTAGAGTTTAAAAATTCCCAGAAGTTGTATGAATTGGCAGGTAGCATGGGTCAGAGGAGGTGTGGGACTGGGCATGTATTTAATAGTAGCCTTTGTGGGAGATTTTTATAATACATTAATAACTTTGATAATCACATCTCATCCATTCTTTACCAGAAAGCTAAATAGTAACATTGCCACTCCTATTTTACATGAAGAAACTGAGTCTCAGACAGAATGACTTGTCGAGGATGGTAAGCTAGTAAGTGACAGAACCGGGATTTGAACCCAGATCTTTTCACTCAGTTCATGTGCCTACCCTAGGGGAAAGTACTACGATCCTATAGCTACAAAGGAACTTCCAAGCAAGGCCTGGGAATGGAAGCCTGAAGTGACCAAGTGACCCAGGATAGGGATCACATCCTGTTTAGCATGTGTCTCATCACATACGGTGAACAAAGGAGGAAGAGGGTCGTGATGAGTACAGCACTCAATGGAATGCAGTGCTTACCCACAGACTGATGGCTTAGGGTAAATCAAAATCATTCCCATGATGGGCTCTATCAGAAGGCAAAGCAATGAAACATCTTAGAGCATCTTCAAGGGCAGATGCAGAATAGAGACTGTAGCTGTGAGCATATGGGATCCTCCCTTCTCACCCTTTGAGGACTTTCAGAAACGTTAGGCTACTTCTGGAGTCAGAGCTTGGGCAAACAAAAATGAGGGAGGGAGACTTCAGCCATTGACTATAGAAGGTGATGTTTAAATTACCTTTGTTTCTAAAGATAAAATTATCCTGATTTTTGCATATCAATCTGTAGTGGTCATCTTTCTAAATCAGTAAATATATAGATCTACATCACCATGGTTAATAGCTGCAATGTTCTCCACAATATACCAGAGCACAATAATTTACTAACTGATACCCCACTGGTGGACATTTATGTTGTTTCCTACTTTTTGCTATTATAATGATGTTGCTGTGTACATCCTTGCAAAGACAGATTTTCTGAACTTAAAAAGAGCGTCAGATGGTCAGAAGAGGAAAGATGGCTTCCAGTTGGGGAAGGAGAGTCGAGGCAGGTTTCACAGCACAGGGAAAATCTGAGCTGGATTGAAGGCTGGGTAGAGAATGTAAGATGAGGATTGGGGGAGAAAGGCAATCAAGGTGGCCAGGTGACTCATACCTGTAATCCCAGCACTTTGGGAGGCTGAGGCAGGTGGATCACCTGAGGTCAGGATTTCAAGGCCAGTTTGACCAATATAGTGAAACCCCATCTCTACTAAAAATACTAAAATTAGTCAGGCATGGTAGCACACACCTGTAGTCCCAGCTACTCAGAAGGCTGAGACAGGAGAATCACTTGAATCTGGGAGGTGGAGATTGCAGTGAGCCGAGATCACACCACTGTACCACTGCACTCCAGCCTGGACAACAGAGCGAGACTCTGTCTCAAAAAAAAAAAAAGAAAGGAAGAAGAAAGAAGGAAGGAAGAAGAGAAAGAAGAAAGAAAGAGAAAGAAAAAAAGAAAGTAAAGAAGAGAAGAAAGAAAAGAAAGAAAGAAAGAAAGAAAAAGAAAGAAAGGCAATCAAGGCAACTGACTGAACTAGAGTAAAAGCACAGAGGTGGGAAAGGGTGGGGACAAAGAATATATGAAGCAGAGGGGCTGGAAGTAAGATTCATAAGTAGTTTTGGACAGCACTGAGGAGGGCTTTGGCTGCCAGTCAAAGGAGTCTATTATTATAGATCAACAAGGTGATTTAATGCTGGCTCGTTCATCTTAGAGATCACCCAACTATGCCTTAGCACTCAATGGGTAACTCAACCTCAACTCTCCTATTAATGGTTGTAAAAGAAAAAGAAGGCCCTTGATTTCTGACTGGGAAATATGAAAAGAAAATTCACAGGCTCCAAGAGGCTCAGTGAGATAATGCGTGAAAGAACACCGCGTGGACTTGCACAGAGTAACTATGTGGTAACAGCGAATTGTTAGTATGAACGATCATAACAAAAGGGCATTTTTAAATTCTGGGGCTTTGCAGTTAAAAATTTAGCATTTTAAAATGTTGGCTTGGCTCTGTCTGTATTTGTGTTTTTAGTTCCCCATAAAGTTGCTCTGTGAGAAGGCAAGCTCGCTTCAAGGAGAGAAAAGGAGAAACCCCACCCATGAGGTGGCTACCAGATGAGTCTTCAGATTGTTTATCTCTTTAATATTCTAGCCCTCACCATCTGGCCATCAAATTCACTTTCGTCTAAACTGGGCTGTAATTTTTTTTTCTGTATTTGGAGTTTATATTAGAAATTAAGATTTACTGCATTTACAGACCATTCTTAGTCTTTTTATGAAAAAGTGGAGTCAATAGAGACCCACTTGTCCAACGTGTCATTTTAAACATGGTGGGTAAGCGCAGGGTGGCAGCTTTATTCATCACCACTTGCTCACTGGAGTGCTGGTAAATGGAATTGCGTGCCTGGCCAGGCACACAGGGAATAAGCACAGCATTGAGGCTGCGTTTTTACAGCAGCTCTGTGATCATGAATTATGAAAGGATTAGACAAGGTTTGGGGAGATGGGAGGTTCTGTTTTTCTTCCCTCTTTTGTGAAGATTTGAGGGTAAGGAAAAAACAGAATAAGGGCAATAAAAAAGTCCACCAAATGATGCTTATTGGGAAATGGGTTGGGAGATTCCTAATTCATCCCTCTGGGCCGAGTCAGAAACCATAATGCAAATAACGACTCTCTCTCTGGAGGAGAAATTCATTAGACTCAAAGTCCTGCTGTGACCCTGAAGCACTTGCTTTTACTGCCAACCTGAAGAGCCACACTATTCTGTTTCCATGAATTTGAGAGTTGAAGGCATCCCTACTTAACAACGTTATTGGTGAGTGAACCATACTTTCCAGAGCTGCTGCTTTTCTCTTTGCTGCCAAGCTGTGTCAAATCCACCTGCTCTGCAAACTGATAGCATTTAGATCTCTTCTCTTATTAAAGAGGCTACAGATCTCACTAGTACCATTTCTAGGCCAGTCCCTTATTTCTCTCTGCCTGCCTAACCTTTCAACTATGCCCACAGGGCCCAAGGCACATCTTCAGGTGCCGCTGCAAGGCTGGCACAGGATAGAAGCCTGTCTTCCTGGGAACCTTATTTAATTCCTTAGTGAAGCTCTCCCTTCAGATTGGACCTCAGCTTTCCTCTCCATCCTTATCTGTAGTTACCAAGCTCCTTAAATAAGTGTTGTTCTCTCTTATTTCTGGGCTTTTGCAAAAGTTGGTCCTTTGGAAAGAAATCCCCATCTGTCTTAGCTCAAGCTGTCATAACAAAATACCATAGACTGCATGGTTTAAACAACAGAATTTCTCACAGTTCTGGAGGCTAGAAATCTGAGATCAGAGTGCCAGCATGGTCAAATTTTGGTGAGAGCTCTCTTCCTGGCTTGCAGATAAATACCTTCTTGCTGGGTCCTCACATGGCGCAGAGAGAGAGAGAGAAGAGAGAGAGAGAGAGACTCTTCCTCTTCTTATAAGGGCCTTAATCCCATCATGAGGGACCCATACTCATGACTTCATCTAACCCTAATTACTTTCCAAAGGTCCCCATCTCCAAATACCATCACACTGGGGGTTGGGCTTCAACATATGAATTCGTGGGGGGCACAAACATTCAGTCATCCCACCATTGTTTGGTACTTGACTTAAAGACAACTTCTGCTGGGAGTCTTCCCTGAAATACCCAAGGCTATGGTTTCTCACAGCATCTCATATTTACCATGGTACTTACCATACTCCATTGTAATTGTCTGTATACCTGTATGTCTTCTCTCACCAGTTTGAACTTCTTGATGGCAGAAATGGTGTGTTATTCGCTGATGGATGCCTACTACCCAGCATGCACATAGTAAGCATTTACTGAGTGCCTGTTGCCTGACTGAATTAGTCAAGGTAATGCTACTAGAATTAACAACAACAATAAAAATTAAGACATAGAAGTTAATTTCAGGTGTACATAACAGTCCAGTGCAGTTTTTCGGCAAGCAGCCTTCCATGGAGTGATTTCGGACTCCAGTTCCTTCCATTCTATGGCTCCATCATCCTCTAGAGTCTTGGAGTCCTTCTATTCCAGTTAGCAGATGGGAAAGAAAGAATGAAGATGACAAACCTACTTCCTAATTGCATCTGCCTAGAAGTGGCATGCTTCTGTGCCAATCACATCCCATTCTAAGAACTGGCCCCAGCTAGAGGCAAGGGCTGAGAGGGAAGTGGGAGCAGACTGAGAGATATGATCCCTGATGAGCAGCTGCTTCCAAGCAACCCTCCTCTGTATGGAATGAATGAATGAGTGAATGAGATAAAAGATACAGCACAGTGGAAAGAACTGAGGAAGGTTGGGACCAAGAGAAAAACCATATTAAATCACCCAATACTCTCATTTTATATTAGATGCAAGTCCAGAGTAGATAAATAGCAAATAATGCAACTATTTACTATTTACTTAAAGACCTGGGGTTTGAATTCAAGTGACGTTAGTTCTTACCCTAGTTTGTTGAATGTAAAAGTCACCGCCACCTCTCTGAGCAGTTTTGTCACCTTTAAAATACGAAGTTTGTGCCAGATGCTCTCTAAGATTCAGCCCAGCCTTGCGGGGCTGAAGTTCCCACAATCACGACTGTGGAGGTTTGTTCTGGGAATGTAATAGTTCAGGTCCCTGGGACCACACTCAACAACCAAGAAGTGAAATTTCAATCTTTGGTCAGTTGTTTTATCTGTACATGTTCTGTTGATCAGACACCATCCTTCAACAAAATGAAACACATTGTGAAGGTGTTTTAGACGGAGGAGTCAAAAACTGTCCGCACACCTTCATCCATCCAGAATTGGCCTGGGTTCACAGGTGAGGTCACCGGGCGTGGAATGAATACCTGTGACACACCTCAGGCAGAATTTAGACTATCACACAGTAAGAATGAGAGTGACACTGTCTCTGTCATTTGAGATCTGAGGGTTTTCTGATTGTTAATGATAGCACTGTTCTTTCTATTTAAACAGTTCTAACCATGCATCTCATGCTATTTAGATGTGCTCTAAGTATCCAATTTGAAAACATTTGGGTAGGAAAGAGAAAAGAGTATTGAATAGTGTGCTTACTTCATTAGGAGCCTATTTTAGGAGACAAATACATTTGAATATTAGAAGTTTTCAGAAAGAACTTCAAATAGAGGTAAACAAATGAAACTAGTCATTTTTTAGAGGTTAATGAGAAATTTCAAATGTTTTTGGCCTGGAGACTTTCTTGAAACTATAATGACTTTCTAGACCCACATACAGCTAAATGACTTTTGCTTAAATCCTCAAAATACAAATTAGTAAGAATGTGTTATAGAAGTCTTATAAGCATTTTTTTTCATTTAGACCATTGCATTTTCTCAGGAGAAATGCAAGGGTTCCCCAGTGTTCTGAAAGTTGTGTGTTCAATTCATCTGTCTCAACACAGAGGATCATTAACATCTCTTTCAGACCTCCCAAACCCCAGGCCCTTTCACAGTGAAATCCTGTTCTGACTGATGTCCCTTACCTCCCTGTCCTGGAGAAGAGCATCAAGTAACTATTCTCCTTCCACTTCCATCTCCCCATATTCCTTAATTTGGGTATCTACTTCCCAACATGGCAAGAGGTAGCACAGAAATGACACTGCTTTGGAAGTCACTAGCAGAGCACTCCCTAGGTTCAAATTGTCAAGAAAGGTTCCCCCACCCCTAGCCCTGCTGCTGCCATTTTACACAATTTACCTTCCACCCCAAATCTGGAGCACCAGTCTATAAAGAGGAAAAGCAAGCTGTCTAAAGAGTCTTCATTCTTCTTCATGGTATAAAGCAACATGTTGCTGTGGCTTTTGACCTCCACGGGTTGGATTAGATGATTTTCCACATGGTTTATTGTGAAAGGTTTTATTGCACAGATCCCTCAACAATTTAATTGCCATAAAAATAGCTAACATATGTGGCAGGCTTTAAAAACGTCCACCCGCCAAATGGATTTGCTTCTCATGTGGCCGCCAGGAGCTGGCAGCTTTTACCTCCACATACCCCAGTAAGGTTGGAGTCACCCCGACGGGCTGCAATGAATGCAGGTCTTGGTTTCCATTTTGCTTTTTCTGTACTGTTGATGGTTCAATTTGTTTGCTTGCTTGTTTTTCTTCTTTTGGGGGTGTGTTTTTAAAGACTTATCTCTAAGGGCAATACAAAGTTGGTAGTCTTAGATTCCATGAGGGTGGAATGAACTGAGCTCAGGGCCACTGTCTCAATGGCTTAGTCTGATCCTCACAGTTTCTCAAGTGTTCTCATCTGTAAGCTACCAACATTCCTAACCTATCTCTTAAAAGCCACAAGAGAGAAATCTGTCATAATCTTCTAGAAACACTGCAGCCATTTCCTTGAAAGGAAGCCATTGTCTTTACATTGTATTTTTTAACTAGTTAGAACAATACTAAACATTCATATATGCACACACGTCTCTTCATATAGCAGATGCTACTTCTTCAAAGGAGGCTGCCTACTGAGCAATCCTTCCAGGTCTAGCTAATTAATTTTTCCTCCATAGACTAAATAACTATGTGTGAGCTCTCTGTTGACTTCTCTTCTGTCACTTTTGACTTTTGGGCCTGGGGGGCCCAAAAGTCAGCCTTACAGTGTTCCACAAACTAGCCTGTGAACAGCAGTCCCCCCTCCTTCCTCCGTAGTGGTTCCCCCCTCCAGTTGCATATAACTCATCTGGAAGAGGATATTGTCTGATAGAAGAATGCCAGTAGGCCACAAGCAATGGCTCACGCCTGTAATCCCAGCACTTTGGGAGGGCGAGGTGGGCGGATCACTGGAGGTCAGGAGTTTGAGACCAGAGTGACCAACATGGTGAAACCCTTTCTCTACTAAAAGTACAAAAATTAGCCGGAGGTTGTGATGGGCATCTGTAATCCCAGCTACTTGGGAGGCTGAGGCAGGAGAATCGCTTGCACCTGGGAGGCAGAGGTTGCAGTGAGCTGAGATCGTACCATTGCACTCCAGAGTGGGTGACAAAAGCAAAACTCTGTCTCAAAAAATAAATAAATAAATAAAAACACCAGTAACTGTTCCTGGATGCCAGCAAGGTCTCCCCTGTTCCAGCTACCAGAAGGAAGTCAGAAAGGTGGGAAAAGGCCTCTTCTTGCCCCGCGTCCCCACCCTGAGTCCTGTCTGGTTACCTGGCTGAGGCATCCATCCAGGTCCAACGAAGTTTCTCTTGAGCAGTTCTACCAGCTTCTGATCTTCATCTGTCTTTCCACAGTGGCTCAAAATTAATCCTAGGGACCATGGAGGGTTGCTCCATTCTTCATCCTCCTGGTTAAACTGGCATTTTTGATCCCTATGTTTCTCTCCCCTTAGTAACAGTAGCAGGGAGGTAAAATTGTGTTAGGAGCTGGTAGCAGAATTTACCTGGTGGAGACTTGTCTTGTTTACCAAAACATTTTGATAAGCCACTGGCTATAGTAAGATGATCCTTAGGGCCTGGGCTGGATGAGACAAGATGGTTTATAAAGTGAGAAGAATTTTTTAGTTTCTAAGAGCAATGCTGGAGGAAAAGGGGGCCTGGGAATAGAGATAAACTAGGAGAGATGAGAAGAAGTGATGAGAAGAGATGGCCCAGCAAGAGAGGGGGCAGTCTGTGACAGAAGGAGAAGAGAAAGTGAGTGAGAAATTTCCAATGCAGGATATGACATGGACTTTCTAAGAACAGAAATACCTGGCTGGGCATGGTGGTTCATGCCTGCAATCCCAGCACTTTGGGAGGCCGAGGCGGGTGGATCACAAGAACAGGAGTTCAAGGTCGGGATCCAAGACGGTGGATTAGACACAACTCCAGTGCACAACACCCAGCGAGAGAGACGCAGAAACCCAGAGATCTCCTAGCTTCAACCGAGGTACCAGGTGCATTTCAATGGGTCTGGTCCGAGGGTGAGCAAAGCCCACTCAGAGCAGACCGAGGCAGGGAGGGGTGCTGCTTCACCCAGAAAGTGCATCTGACCGGCGAGTCGGAGGCTCCACCTCTGGCGCTCCGGTCCAGATACAGCGCTTCCCTCAAAGCCTCAGCAATACACAGAATGGGATCTTTGCCAGTCAAGCGCGGGAATTACAAGTGCGGAGTTGAATAAGAGTCTGCAGACTGAGCTATCACCCCCTCCCCCTGCCCGGAGAGAGAGGGACTTGTAAGCAGGAGCAGCTGGGCGGCCCCTACCCCATGACCGGAGAGAGAGAAAGCTGAAAGGGGGAGACTGCCCGGTGTGGCTGGGTGGGTCCCTACCCCTCCTCCACAAACCCCAGAGGGCTGAAGCTCTGACTCTAGTGGGTTGCTAGCCAGTGCCACAGTCTGAGATGAACCCTGAATGATCCAGCCCAGTGGAGGAAGGGTACAACCCACCACTGGAGGGGTGGGACTGGGCTACATGTTTTAACAAAAAACACAGGAAGCCTACATAGCAACAGGACAGCGTTCTTGACAACCCAGCAGAGCCTAAAGGTCAGCAGAAGAGGCAGGCCTAATCTCCCAACATAAACAAAAAAGACACAGGAAGCTTCCCTAGTAACCTGAAGGAGTCCCTAGAAACCCAGTAGCGCCCCCCAGAGGCAGACAAGCGACTTCATCAAGCAGCTCGCTGACACCACAGCCAGGTAAATCCACAAAGATGGGAAAAAACCAGCACAAAAAAGGTGAAACCATCAAAAACCAGAACATCTCTTCTCCTTCAAGGGATCACAACTCCTCAACAACACAGGATCACAACTTAACCGAGAAGGAGTGCGAAGAATTGATGGAAACAGGATTCAGAAGGTGGATAATAACAAACTTTTCAGAGCTAAAGGAACACATTCTAACTCAATGCAAAGAAACCAAAAACCTTGAAAAAAGGTTAGACGAAATGCTAACTAGAATAACCAGCTTAGAGAAGAGCATAAACGACTTGATGGAGTTGAAGAACACAGCATGAGAACTACATGAAGCAAGCACAAGTTTTAATAGCCGCATCGATCAAGCAGAAGAAAGGATATCAGAGATTGAAGATAAACTCAATGAAATAAAAAGAGAAGGCAATACAAGAGAAAAAAGAGTGAAAAGAAATGAAGAAAGCCTCCAAGAAATATGGGATTATGTGAAAAAACCTAATCTATGCTTGATTGGTGTACCTGAATATGACGGGGAGAATGAATCCAAACTGGAAAACACACTCCAGGTTATTATCGAGGAGAACTTCCCAAGCCTAGGAAGGCAGTCCAAATTTCAAATTCAAGAAATACAGAGAACTCCACAAAGATATTCCTCAAGAAGAGTAACCCCAAGGCACATAATCATCAGATTCACCAGGGTTGAAATGAAGGAAAAAGTGCTAAGGGTAGCCAGAGAGAAAGGTCAGGTGACCCACAGAGGGAAGCCAATCAGACTCATAGCAGATCACTTGGCAGAAACTCTACAGGCCAGAAGAGAGTGGGGGCCAATATTCAACATCCTTAAAGAAAAGAACTTTCAACCCATAATCTCATATCCAGCCAAACTAAGCTTCATAAGTGAAGGAGAAATAAAATCCTTTACGGACAAGCAATTACTGAGAGATTTTGTCACCATCAGACCTGCCCTACAAGAGCTCCTGAAAGAAACACTAAGCATGGAAAGGAACAAGTACCAGTCACTGCAAAAGCAAACCAGTTGGCAAAGACCAAAAATGCAATGAAGAAAATGAGTCAACTAATGAGAAAGAAAACCAGCCAGTAACAAAATGGCAGGATCAAATTTACACATAACAATATTAACATTGAATGTAAATGGCCTAAACACCCCAATCAAAAGACACAGACTGGCAAACTCGATAAAAAGTCAGAACCCATCGGTGTGCTGTATTCAAGAAACCCATCTCACATACAAAGACACACATAGACTCAAAATAAAGGGACGGAAGAAAATTTACCAAGCAAATGGAGAACAAAAAAAAGCAGGGGTTGCATTCCTAGTCTCTGATAAAATGGACTTCAAACCAACAAAGATCAAAAGAGACAAAGAAGGACATTACATAATGGTAAAAGGATCAATCCAACAGGAAGAGCTAACTATCCTAAATGTATACACCCCCAACACAGGAGCACCCAGATACATAAAGCAAGTTCTCAACGACCTAAAACGAGATTTAGACTCCCACACAATAATAGTGGGAGACTTCAATACTCCACTGTCAATATTAGACAGATCAAAAAGACAGAAAATTAACAAGGATATCCAGGACTTGAATGCAGAGCTGGATCAAGCAGATCTAATAGACATATACAGAACGCTCCATCTCAAATCCACAGAATATACATTTTTCTCAGCACCACATTGCACTTACTCTAAAATTCACCACATCATTGGAAACAAATCACTCCTCAGAAAATGCAAAAGAACAGAAATCATAACAAACAGTCTATCAGACCACAGCGCAATCAGACTAGAACTCAGGATCAAGAAACACACTCAAACCCGCACAACCACTTGGAAACTGAACAACTTGCTTCTGAATGTTGACTGGATAAACAACGAAATGAAGGCAGAAATAAAGATGTTCTTTGAAACCAACCAGAATGAAGACACAACTTACCAGAATCTCTGGGACACCTTTAAAGCAGTATTGAGAGGGAAATTTATAGCAATAAATGCCCACCAGAGAAGAGAGGAAAGATCTAAAATTGACACCCTATCATCAAAATTGAAAGAACTAGAGGAGAAAGATCAAAAAAACTCAAAAGCTAGCAGAAAACAAGAGATAACTAAGATCAGAGCAGAACTGAAGGAGATAGAGACACAAAAAACCCTTCAAAAAATTAATAAATCCAGGAACTGAGTTTTTGAACAGATGAACAAAATAGACAGACCACTAGCCAGATTAATGAAAAAGAAAAGGGAGAAGAATCAAATAGATGCAATAAAAAACGATAAAGGGGATATCACCACTGATCCCACAGAAATACAAACTAGCATCTGAGATTACTACAAACAGCTCTACTCACATAAACCAGTAAACCAGGAAGAAATGGATAAATTGCTAGACACTTGTACTCTACCAAAACTAAACCAGGAGGAAGCTGAAACCCTGAATAGACCAATAACAAGGGCTGAAGTAGAGGCAGCAATCAATAGCCTACCAAACAAAAAAAGTCCAGGTCCAGACGGGTTCACAGCCGAATTCTACCAGATGTACAAAGAGGAGCTGGTTCCATTCCTTCTGAAACTGTATCAAACAATATAAAAGGAGGGGATCCTCCCTAACTCATTTTATGAGACCAACATCATCCTGATACCAAAACCAGGCAGAGACTCAACTAAAAAAGAAAATTTCAGGCCAATATCCATGATGAACACTGACACAAAAGTCTTCAATAAAATACTGGCAAACAGATTGCAACAGCACATCAAGAAGCTTATCCATCACAACCAAGTAGGCTTCATCCCGGGGATGCAAGGCTGGTTCAACATACGCAAATCCATAAGTTTAATCCATCACATAAACGGAACCAAAGACAAAAACTACATGATAATCTCAATAGATGCAGAGAAGACCTTTGATAAAATTCAACAGCCCTTCATGCTAAAAACTCTCAATAAACTGGGTATTGATGGAACGTATCATAAAATGATAAAAGCTATATATGACAAATCTACAGCCAATATCATACTCAATGGGCAAAAACTGGAAGAATTCCCTTTGAAATCAGGCACTAGACAAGGATGCCCTCTCTCACCACTCCTATTCAACATAGTATTGGAAGTTCTAGCCAGAGTAATCAGGCAAGAAAAAGAAATAAAGGGTATTCGATTAGGAAAGGAGGAAGTCAAACTGTCTCTATTTGCAGATGACATGATTGTATATCTAGAAGACCCCATCATCTCAGCCCAAAATCTTCTCAAACTGATAAGCAACTTCAGCAAAGTCTCAGGATACAAAATCAATGTGCAAAAATCACAAGCATTCCTATATACCAATAACAGACAAACAGAGAGCCAAATCATGAGCAAACACTCATTCACAATTGCTACAAAGAGAATAAAATACCTAGGAATACAACTAACAAAGGATGTAAAGGACCTCTTCAAGGAGAACTACAAACCACTGCTCAACGAAATAAGAGAGGACACAAACAGATGGAGAAACATTCCATGCTCATGGTTAGGAAGAATCAATATTGTGAAAATTGATTTCACAATATTGCCCAAAGTAATCTATAGATTCAATGCTGTCCCCATCAAGCTACCAATGACCTTCTTCACAGAACTAGAAAAAACCACTTTAAACTTCATATGGAATCACAAAAGACCCTGCATAGCCAAGACAATCCTAAGCAAAAAGAACAAAGCCAGAGGCACCACACTGCCAGACTTCAAACTATACTACAAGGCTACAGTAATCAAAACAGCATGGTACTGGTACCAAACAGAGACATAGACCAATGGAACAGAACAGAGACCCAGAAGAAACACCACACATCTACAACCATCTAATCTTTGACAAACCCAACAAAAACAAGCAATTGGGAAAGGACTCCATGTTTAATAAATGGTGTTGGGAAAACCGGCTAGCAATGTGCAGAAAGCAGAAACTGGACCCCTACCTGTCATCTTACACTAAAATTAACTCCAGATGGATCAAAGATTTAAACATAAAACCTAACACCATAAAAACACTAGAAGAAAACATAGGCAAAACCATCCAGGACATAGGCATAGGCAAGGACTTCATGACTAAAACACCAAAAGCAATGGCAATAAAAGCCAGGATAAACAAATGGGACTAATTAAACTCCAGAGCTTCTGTACAGCAAAAGAAACCATCATTAGAGTGAATCAGCAACCAACAGAATGGGAAAAAATTTTTGCAATCTACCCATCTGACAAAGGGCTGATATCCAGAATCTACAAAGAACTAAAACAGATATACAAGAAAAAAACAAACAACCCCATTCAAAAGTGGGCAAAGGATATGAACAGACACTTTTCAAAAGAGGACATATATGAGGCCAACAAACATATGAAAAAATGCTCATCATCACTGGTCATTAGAGAAATGCAAATCAAAACCACACTGAGATATCATCTTATGCCAGTTAGAATGGCGATCATTAAAAAATCGGGAGACAACAGATGCTGGAGAGGATGTGGAGAAACAGGAACACTCTTACATAGTTGGTGGGAGTGTAAATTAGTTCAACCATTGTGGAAGACAGTGTGCCGATTTCTCAAGGACCTAGAAATAGAAATTCCATTTGACCCAGCAATCTCACTGTTGGGTATATACCCAAAGAACTATAAATTGTTCTACTATAAAGACACATGCACCTGTATGTTCATTGCAGCCCTGTGTACAATAGCAAAGACCTGGAACCAACCCAAATGCCCATCAATGATAGACTGGACAAAGAAAATGTGATACATACACACCATGGAATACTACGCAGCCATAAAAAACGATGAGTTCATGTCCTTTGTAGGGACTTGGATGAATCTGGAAACCATCATTCTCAGCAAACTGACCCAAGAACAGAAAGCCAAGCACCATATGTTCTCACTCATAGGTGGATGTTGAACAACGAGAACATGTGGACTCAGGGAGAGGAGCATCACACACAGGGACAGTTGCGGGGGGTAGGTGAGAGACAACGGGGGGTGGGGAGGGAAGGAAGGGTGGGGAGGGGATAACATGGGGAGAAATGCCAGATATAGTATGCACCAAAAGTAAAATAAATTAAGAAAAAAAAAAAAGAACAGGAGTTCAAGACCAGCCTGGCCAAGATGGTGAAACCCCATCTCTACTAGAAATAGAAAAAAATTAGTTGGCCGTGGTGGCAGGTGCCTGTAATCTCAGCTACTCAGGAGGCTGAGGCAGAGAATTGCTGGAACTCGGGAGGCGGAGGCTGCAGTAAAGCCGAGATCACGCCACTGCACTCCAGCCTAGGGGACAGAGCGAGACTCTATCTCAAAAAAGAAAAAAAAAAAAGAATAGAAATATCTAATCTTTTCAGTATAAACTTGCTTATGCTGCCATAGATACCAGTCTTATATTAAAAGAAGTTGAGTTAAATGTATTTGATGAAATAATCAAATCTATTTACAGAAAATGCAAAGGTTAGGTTTAAAAGTAATGAAGATCATTATTAACCAATGCATATAATTATTAATTTGTTTAATACATCAAAATGTGTTACATAGGTAGACACCTAAATATACTGAAGTTTCTTTTACATGTAGCCACATACTGGACCTGAGATAAGAGATATGGATTTTTATGGCTATTCTTTAATGTGACTGTTCTTAAATATACCACCTTCCTCAGCGTTATTCCTACTTAGTGCCTGGTGGCAATGGTGTTAGGGAGAAAGTAAGGAAAAGGGGTGACTTCCATATTTGTATAGTTATAAGGGCTAAAAAGGGGATATGCCACGAAAAGTGAGATGTGAGAGAAATCAAGAGTTCGGTAGAAGTGAGAAATCTGAGTATGAAATACTGGTGTGGGGTTGGATTTCCAGATAAAATCCAGGACGCCCAATTAAATTTGAACTTTGGATAAACAACAAATGATTTTTAATATAAACATGTTGCAAGTATACTTATTTTACTTTTACTTATGTCCTGTAGTTTTATTTGCAAAATCTGGCAACCGTATGGTGGAGGAATGCTGGAATATGATAGCAATAAAAAAAAAAAACTTAATTTAAACATCGTAGGAGAGTATGACTTGGGTACAGCAAATATCTGGTTTAAATAATATTGCAAATTTTCAAAGGTACTATATTTAGAATCAGGTTCAAAGCCTTTTACAAACTTACATCAGTGACGTGGTTTTTTACACTATGAAACGCGTAATGTGAACATCCTCCTCCAACATCAGAAACAGCTACGAGACCTTCAAGGAGGTCGTAATACCCTTGTCTTACTGAATGTCTAAAAACTAGCTATTCTATCTTGGTGTTCTATCTAAAGGGAATTGCTAGTTAGACACTTAAATTTATAGAGAAACTGATTACTAGATGAGCAAATGAATAGCTCCCTTCCTCCCAGCCCCTGCCCATGGAGTCAACACAGTGAAGGGCAGCCTGGGAACTACCATCTGAGAAAGGACAAAATTCTCCACTAGGCCCGCCTAGTCATCATATAATGAAGTTGGGGGCCCTTTCCCTCTTCCTACTACCTGGCTTTATCAGGCAATCACGACCATGCTTTAATGTCCAAATTTTATTTCCTAAAAGATCTAAGCTGTTCACAGAGGCAAAATGAAACAATAGGAAATACTTGTCGATTGAGAAAAATGTTATTACAAATGTGCTTAATAAAATACAACGTAAAGGTACTTAATAAAGTTACAGCTTAAAGTGAATGTAGAGAACCTGTTTCATTTTTATTAAAGCTGGATTTATTGCTTTGCTTTATTGGTTTATGTTCTCGGAACTTAATTTAGTCTCTATCTGCTTTGCCCAAAAGCAAGCAGGTGGGTGAGCTGTGTGCTGGACTGCACTAGTCTAAGGGGTTGTGATATAGGTATTAACACGCTTTGGTCTGCCCCAGTTCTCTGCAAACAAAAACTGAAAACAAAATATTTTTTACAACTTAATCGGGAAACTTCCTACAAACATAACTTGTGCTTTATTATCTTTGTACTGAAATTCCATTGTTTCCCACTCAGATCTGCCAGTTAAATCCACCCACCCTTTAAGGCTCAAGTAATATGCTGTCTTCTCTACAGTATAGGCTGGCTCTCTATGCTGACAGTTCTCAATGGGAGCTGCGCTACTCTTGGGGGCATTTTGAATATTTGTGGAGAGGTTTTTCTGCGGTTATCATGACCTAGACTTACATACATTAAACTACATACTATTTTACTACAAATCATTTTGCTTTTACTCATTCTTCGTATTATAGTAGGGGCATTATGTTGATTTTTTAAATTAGCCATATAAGGAAAAGTAAGAACCAAGAATATTCACGACAATTTACGTCTGAAAAAAGGAAAATACAGAGATGGTATCCACCCAATCAGATATTAGGATTTATGATGGGTCTATGGGAGATTAAGACAATGTGGCATTGGTCCAGAACTTGATAAAATTTAACAGTGGAATAGAAGAGAGAGGCTAGAAACAGACTTATGCTTATACGGAACTTTGTGTATGACAAAGGTGGTATGTCAAATCGAGGTAGACTAAGAGACTGTTCAATAAATGGAGCTGAGAAAAAAAGGTTATTTGGAAAAAAATTAAAATGAATCTCTACCTCACATCATATAGAAAACACAAGTCCAGATGGGTTAAAAATTTAAATGAAGAAATCAAACTGTAAAAAAAGTATAATTTAAACATAAAGTAACGAAAGGTTTTGAAAACAATACATAAAAATTACTTACTATAAAAGATTAATAAAATTAAGTACTTTACCTTAAATGTAAGTGAAAAGTTACAAACCAGATGTTTGCAATTCACATAACTGATAAAGAACTAGTATAATGACTATATAAAGAACTGTTACGAATTAGTAAGAAAAGCACTTACAATCCAACGTAAAAGCGAGCAAAAGACAAGAACAAGATCTTTACAAAAGGGAAAGTCTATATGGCCAATAAACATAAATTCTGACAACAGCAGGTGTTAAAGAGGATGTATATTTACAGAATCTTTTATACACTGTGAGCAGAAAGATAAATTAGGGCAACAATTGTGGAAAACAGTCTGATTTTATGTGATAACATTAAACATTCAAATACTCTAATGACACAATTCCACTTCTGGGTATATATACAAGAAAAACTCTTGGATGTGTACACAAAGAGGTGTATATAAAAATGTCCATAGCTGCACTTTTCAAAACAGCAAAAACCTAGAAACAATCAAAATGCCCATCAACAGGAGAGTGGGCAAGTAAACCATGCCAAATTCACACAATGGTATGTAATATGGTTGTTAAAAGCAGTGAATCCCCCACAATGACATATGCGATAATATGGATGAATAACATGAAAAGGGTATATGCCATGTGACCCCTTTTCATAAAGCTAAAACAACTAAAATAAAAATATGTCCAAGAAACTCATATAGATACACTGAAACAATATAAAGGGGAAGCAAGACAATGAAAACAAGGGATTTAGGGTGACGGTTACCTAGGATAAGAGAGATGGAGGACGGTTTGGGAGGAATCTCCAGAGTTAAATGTAGGTCATGGTAAAGGTCTTGTCTTTTAAGTTGGGTGATGGCTTCACTGCTGATTATTACATTATTAAAACTAACTAAACAAAGAGAAAACTAGAAGAGAGCCACGCATGGACTAATAATGAAAGTGTGTCAATGACTAATCATTATGATTAATCAGTTTATGCACTTGAGATTTAAAAAAGAAGAAAGAAGAAAAAGAAATTGTGTGTAGGATATTATATATTACATATGAATTTCATTTTAAATTAGTAAAGAGGGCCTTAGAAAATATTTGTTATAAAAGAAGGGGCAAGGTATCTGACATGGTTGCAAACTGCTGCTCTAGCCAAACCAGGGTTTGTTTTTTACTATAACTCTGAACCTCTGTGTCATGTTGTATCACTTTTAAGGCACTGCCCACATTGCCTGGGTTGCAATTTTTTTAATGTACCTATGGCATCTCCTCTGGACTGTAAATGTCTTATAAGTTTTAGATCCTTCATAATGCCTTGAGTGGAGTAAGCACTTACTAATTTGTGCAGTGAACAAAATAAACTATTTAACTTGAAACGTTCATTTCTTAGAGAGAAGCAGGTTTAATAAAGACACTATTTTACGCCAGATATTTTCCCTTCCACATTCTAGAGTTTATCAGACATTCTTAGGAATGTAACATCATGTGGCAGGAGAACATCTATTCCTGGATGGCAGGCAGATGTTTAACTTAATAATTTGGGTCCATAGTCATTTAAACCTAAAATAGTCTAGTAAGAATCCCAAGGAATCGAAATAGCTCCATTTATGTAACATTAATCATTAAAATGTATTACGTATCTACTCTAGGTCAGATGCTATGTATTATCTTGAACTCTTGTAATAAATTTACATAGACATTTTTGTTCCTGTTTTACCAACAGGAAAACTGTGTTTCAGTGAGGTTAAGAGGTTTTCATGGCTACACTGTGGGTGATGGCAGAACAGGGATCTGACTTCAGATGATTTTATATTGAACTGGCATCTTTCAAACACATTATGCCACCTGAGGACATTTTCATGTCTTGATCATTTTTTTCTGTTTATTTCTTTGTTTTTTGTTTTCATATATTCTTTACAGATGGAAGGAAGGGTCTTCAGGGTTTCATTTGTTGAGGCCAGAGAAGGACAAAACTGTATTAGTTTGTTCTCATGCTGCTATGAAGTAATACCTGAGACTGGGTACTTTATGAAGGAAAGAGGTTTAATTGACTCACAGTTCTTCACGACTGGGAGGCCTCAGATTCTTATAAGCATGGTGGAAGGCAACTCTTCACAGGGCAGGAGGACAGAGACTGAGTGCAGCAGGGAAAATGCAGACACTTATAAAACCATCAGAGCTAGTAAGAACTCCCTCATTATCATGCCTCCCACCAGGTCCCTCCCATGACACTTGGGGATTATCAGGGTTTTCAAGATGAGATTTGGGTGGGGACACAGTCAAACCATATCAACATCTCTAAAAAGTCCCCCAGTGGCATAGAGATCCAAGGGTAAGAAAAGTACTTGATGTGCTTATAAAGCAAAATGATGCTATTCAATTCTTCACTAGAAGATAGTCACAGTTGGGCACGGTGGCTCACACCTTTAATCCTAGGATTCTGGGAGGCCAAGTTGGACAGATTCCTTGAGGTTAGGAGTTTGAGACTAGCCTGGCCAACATGGTGAAACCCCATCTCTACTAAACATACAAAAATTAGCCAGGCGTGGTGGTGCACACCTGTAATCTCAGCTACTAGGGAGGCTGAGGCACAAGAATCGCTTGTACCCAGGAGGTGGAGGTTGCAGTGAGTCAAGATTGCACCATTGCACTACAGTCTGGGCAATAGAGAGACTCAATCTCAAAAAAAAAAAAAAAAAAAAAAAGGAAGAAAGTCACTAAATCAATTTAAGTTCTCTATATCACCCTCAACTTCTAATACTATTTATAGAAACCATTTCTTCCAAAATCATTTGAAGTCTCAGTCCTAAAATGTTCCTGTACACTCAGGCTGCAAGAATCATTGCACTAGCACTCCACACCTGAGACAGAAACTCTAACATAGAAAGACAAACCACTGGGAGGTCTATATTGTACAAGGATCCTATGATTTCCTGGGAGAAATGGTAAAGTGCATTTAAAGGCTTAAGAGGTCCCCAGAGTAAAATCCTGAAGAAAGAAGGAAGATGAAGTACCTCGTAATCTTTGGAAGCATTCCAGAAAGAGATGAGGGAAAACCATTTTTTCTACAAGAAGGCTTACTGCCGTATCCAAGAGAGAGATGGTGGTGCAGAAACCAGAGCAGTGGTGATAGAGACTGGAGAGAAGCATACAGAGCTGTGTTAGTTTACAGGCAGAATTGTTAGAACTTGAGTCACTTCATGTGGGGAGTGAGAGAGCAGGAGGCTTAAAGCACAGGCTTGTGTTCTAGGTTGGTCTCTTAGTCCCCCAGCACAGACGCAGTGATATGATTTGAATGTTTGTCCCCTCCAAATCTCATGTTAAAATATAATCCCCAGTATTGGAGGTGAGACGTAGTGAGAGGTGTTTGGATCATGGGGGTGGATCCCTCATGAATGGCTTAGTCCTATCCCCTTGGTGATAAGTGAGTTACCACTCTGAGTTCCTGCAAGATGTCATTGTTTAAAAACTGTGTGGCATTTCTGCCTCTCTCTCTCTTGCTCCCACTCTAGCCGTGAGAGCAAGAATGGCCTAACACATCCAGGAAATGTGTTCCGTAACTCTCCACAGAGAAAGCCTCAAAAAACGAGTGCAATACTTAAGTTGCTGCTCAAATACCACGGCAATTGTCATCCAGTTTTTAATTATTCATAAGGCTGGTTTGGTCTAAGGAAAGCTAATTGGATATATTGCATTAATCTTAGCAAGAAAATTTAAAGCATAATCCAACAGGACAATTGTGCATTTTGTCACTGCTGAGGACTTAAAGATAAGTCTGACCAGGCCTGTAATATCTTAGGCAATAGTCAAATGAAAATTTGTGTCATTTCAGACAACTGGATGGCTGGTCATCAGAGGCATTTTGGATGGCTGTCTGATGCCATGGAAAAAACAGTTTGAGCGCTTTGCAAGCCAGAACATGTGTTCCTACAGGCTGATAATATTTTTCTTTTAGAAATCTTATCTTTTGGCCATTGGCCTCAAAGACCCTTCTCATCCAATTTATTATTTTCATGGCTATATTGCAGAAATAAAAACAGGTATTAACAGGATATCTCTGATCACGAAAGATTCCAGTCTGGAGGAAAGACATGATATTTCAATGTTGCTTACATGTTGGAAGTGAAAGCAGTGAAACATGCTAAAACAGTTTGTGTAACATCCCCATCAGTGTATCCCATAGCACACTCCCTCTCTGAGGAATAAATTTTTCGGTGGTAGTACCCAAAACTGTCTTCTCTGCTAATTCCTTTTTATAAATCATGTTATTGTGTTCTGCCTAATAAATTAATTTGGATAATAACACCTGTCTTAGTCCATTTTGTGTTGCTATGGCAGAATACATCAGATTGGGTAATTTATAAAGAAAGGTTATTTAGCTCATGGTTCTGCAGGCTGGGAAGTACAAGAAGCATGGCACCAGCATCAGCTTGGCTTCTGGTGAGGACTTTTGTGCTGCATCATAACATGGCGGAAGGTCAAAGGGGAAGCAGGCATGTGCAAAGGGGCAAAACCCAAGGGCATCTTGCTTTATAACAACCCACTCTCGTGGGAACTAATCCATTTCCATGAAAACTAATACAGTCTCATAAGAGCAAGAGCTCACTACTGAGAGAACGGCACCAAGCCATTCATGAGGAGTCTACTCCCATGACCCAAACAGCTCCTCTAGGCTCCATCTCCCTATACTGCAGCACTGACAATAACATTTCAACATGAGTTTTGATGAGGATGAACCATATGCAAACATAGCGTTCTGCCTCTAGCATCAAAAAAATCATGTGCTTCTCACATACAAAATACAATCATTCCCTTCCAATAGTGCCAAAAGTCCTAACTTGTTCCAGCAACAACTAAATTAAAGTCTCATCTAAGACTCAAAGCAAGTTACTTCCAGCTGTAAGCCTGTAAAATGAAAAACAAGTTACTCACTTTCAAGATGCAATGGTGGGACAGACATCTGGTAAACACTCCCACTTGAAAAGGGAGACATAGGCTAAAAGAAATGACAGACCCCATGCAAGTCTGAAATCCAGCAGGGAAGACATTAAATCATAAGGCTCCTGCATAGTCTTTCACACCATGTGCCATCTCCTGGGCACACTGATGTGAGGGGTGGGTTTCCAAAGCCTTGGCAGCGCTGCCCCAGTTACTTTACTGGGTGCAGCACACATGGCTGTTCTCACAGTTGAAGTCAAATGCCCATAGCTTTTCCTGGCAGACATTGCACATTGTCAATGGCTCTGCAGTCTTAGGGTCCCAAAGGCAGCCCCAATCCCTCAACCTCCACTGCCCTGATAGGGACTCTCTATGGCAGTTTTGATCATACATTTCTGCTCACATTGTTTTAGTAGAGGCTCTTTGCAGTGCCTGTGCCCCTTTGACAAGTCTGCCTGGGCTCCAAGGTGTTCTGATACATCCTCTGAAATCTAGGTGGGAGCTGCCATGCCTCCACCAGTCTTATATCCTATATGCCTACAAAATTAGCACCATTTGGATGTGGATGCTGCCAATTACAGCTTGGATTCTCTGGAGTGACAGCACAAGTAACACCTGGGGCTGCTTGAGCCACCAGGATGCAAGAATGGCGGCCTGAAGTGGCCCTGGGAAGCAATTTCACAGAAAACACCCCAGGCTTGTCCCTCAAAACCATTCTGCCCTCTTAGGCCTCTGGACCTTTTTCCCAGTGTCCTGATGCACAGCGCTTGGCTCCCTTTTATCCATACTAATCTTTTCAGCAAGTAGTCTCTTGACTGTACCCTTGAATTGTTCTCTTGAAAACACTTTCATTTCGCATGGTTGGGCTACAAATTTTTCAAACTTTTATACTCTGCTTCCCTTCTAATTATAAATTCTGCCTTTAGATTATTACTTTGCTGTGCTGTAACTAAGCATAAGCTATTAAAAGTAACAACGTCACTTCTTGAGTGATGTTATTCTTAGAAATTTCTTCCACCAGATACAAAAGTTCATCACCCTTAAGTGCTGCCTTTCATAAATCTCTAGGGAGTAGAAGACATACTGCAGCCAATTTCTTTGCAACTGTGTAACAAGGATGGCCTTTACTTCAATTTTTCAATATGATATTCTTCACTTCCATCTGAGATCTCATCAGCACTTGCATCTGAGACCTCATCAGCATGGCCTTTATTGTCCACATTTCTATCAGCATTTTCATTACAATCACTTAAACAATCTCGAAAAAGTTCCAAATTTTCCCTCATCTTTTCATCTTTTTCTAAGCCCCCACCAGAACTGACCTTAATGCTCTGTTCATTGCATACAGTCTCTTTCTAGCCTGCTCCTCCTCCAAATTCATTCAACCATTGCCCATTACACAGTTCCAAAGTAGATTCCACATTTTCAGGTATCCACAGAGTAAATCCCACTCCATGGAACCAATTTTCTGTGTTGGTCCATTTTGTGTCACTCTAATAGAAGAAATACCCAAGACTGGGTAATTTACAAAAAAAAGGAGGTTTAGTTAGTTGATGATTCTGCAGGCTGAGAAATACAAGAAGCATGGTGCCAGCATCTGCTTAGCTTCTGGTAAGGGTGTTTGTGTTGTATCATAACACGGTAAAAGGTCAAAGAGGAAGTGGACATATGCGAAGGGGCAAAATCCAAGGGCATCTTGCCTTGTAACAACCCACTCTTGTGGGAACTAATCCATTTCCACGAAAACTAATCCAGTCTTATGAGAGCAATAACTATCACCACTATTGGAATGACACCAAGCCATTCATGAGGGATCCACCCCAATGACCCAAACACCTCCCAGCACCACAGTGCTGGTAATCAAATTGTGAGATTTGGTGGGGAAAAAAACATATCCAAACCATAGCAATACCATAAACCCAGAAATAAAAACCATTTATCAAAAGCAAGGCATATTTAAGAAGAAAATATATTACTATTTAAAATACTAATAGAGCTGGAACTACCAGAGAAAAAAGTTAAATCCCATAACTGAAATGCCTAAAGAAAATGCCCTGGAATGAATGGGAGACAGAAATAACAAGTAGAAAGTGGTTTTGCAGAAACCACTTTCCTTTATTAAGGAAGATGTTTGACCACAGTTGTGGCTGAAATACTCATAAATAAACAATGTTTACCAACAAGTAGTTATTGTCATGAAACAATCACTTCCAATTAGTTTTAAAGAGACTGCCAAATAGAATATACATGCATATTTTGGCAGGCAGAAACACAAACGTGTTAAGAACCAAACATCATGCTTTTTGCTCCTATACATTTTACCTAAATGGAATTATTCTACATGGTGAACATACCTCTGCTTATTCAGCAAAATCTACTGTGAGTCCTAAACTATTTCGTGAAAGCTAAATTCCTTTCGATAAGGCACTAAATCATTTTATTGTAAACACCAAATGCTTTCTTACTGCTGGGAGTGGTATTATAGACTTACTTTTTGATATACGCTCCAGCTTTTCAAGATTTTGTTATAAGCAAAAAAGATACTTTATGATATTCTACCCTGTTTATTGCTTTCCAGAATTTCTATCATTAATTAAAGGGCCTCCTTTCCCTCCTCCACCACCCAAAAAACTAATCTATTCCCCATATGCTTATCAGAGACCAAATAAAAGTCGGCCTATCACAGCAGCAGTGATGGTCATGCCAATTTCACAGTGTGATCTGTGTACTCATTTCATTTTGAAAATGACCCTGCCCTCCATCTGTCTAAGTCGAACGTCCTGCTTTTTCAAGCCATTCCTCTGGAGCAGCATCACATGAAATAAGGAGGAAGAGATGCAGAACAGCCTCGCCCTTGCCCACTCCAGCTGCCATGCTCACAGGTACCCACACAAAGAGGAGAATCCCAACTGAATCCTGGTAGGGATCCCAGAAATTTGGAGGAGAAAATATAGTCCTTTTACTTTTCATATATTTTCAAGAAGCCATTTGAAGGTGAATGCTTTCATGATGCAAATACAACTCTGCAAAATAGAGAGAAAGGTGAAAGATAGGAAAGACAATTTCCCATTTCTGTGTTCTGTCTCCTTACCTTAATTTATTGACAACTTACCCAAGGTAACAGATCAATGTGTAAGAATTTTATTTTTTTTTTAGAGTCAGAGTCTCACTCTGTCACCCAGGCTAGAGTGCAGTGGTATGATAATGACTCACCACAACCTCAAATTTTTGGGCTCAAGTAATTCTCCTGCTTCAGCATCCTGAGCTGGGACTACAGGTATGTACCTCTATGCCTGGCCTTTTTTTTTTTTTTTTTTTTTTTTGGAGAGATGGAGTCTTCCTATGTTACTCAGGCTGGTCTTGAACCCCTGGCCTCAAATGATCCTCCCACCTCGGCCTCCCAAAGCTCTGGGATTACAGACATGAGACACAGTGCCCGGACTGATAATTTTTAAATATTAAGCCTTTTGGATATTGTTTCCAAGGGACAAGTGTCAATCAGGCAGCCATTAAGCAGAACACGCCCTACTCCTTGATTATTGAGCAGCGCTAGCTAGCATCTTTCAATCTACGAACAGTTCTGTGTTGAAAACTGGATAAGGCTGTAGCTGAGATTGGGTAGAAAGAAGCCTTGAAATAGGGTTACAGTGGCCTTCCTCAACTGCTTTCCCTGGTGTTCTTGCATGGTCCACAGCTACGCTCAACCCCTCTACAATGAGTGCACTTTGTCCCTCTCTTGGTATTGATGCGGTATGAGGTTCCTTGTCTGTTCTCATCTAGAAGGGCAGAACTGTGACAAACTTCTCCACAAGACAGAATATATGAGTACATGAAGCCAATTGCCTTATAGTATAGCATGCAGATGACTACTGAAGTTCATTTTTAGGTATACCAGGTGACAACCCCCAACTAATCATTTCCTAATACCTGCTCGCAGTTACAACTTAGTCTAAGAAGTTCAAATTTCCACTGCCCAAACCAAGGTGGCTGGTTGCTTTAACAGGAAAATAACAACATAAAAAAAGCAAGACGCTAATATTCTCCTATAATTGGGCCCACATGTGACAGATAGAGTTAATTCATCAGTGACTACTACCTACGGAACTTAGCTTTGGAATTTCATGGTTCAGCTGCTTCTTATCTAGCTGTGTGATCTCGAGCAAGTTACCTAATCTTTCTGATTCACATGTTCACAGTAAGATGCAGAAAACAAGATGGTTATTATGGTTCAAAATAATATATATAGGTGGTCTAATAGAATGCAATGCAATGTCGTCGGTGTTGGCTCCAAAATTTATATGTAGAAAAGATTTACAGACAGCAATACTGTTGAAGAGGCTGTAAGGTACCTGCATTGAAGTATTTAATTACATAGCCAAGACATGCTCTAACTTGGACTGTTTATCTTCGGTGACAGTGAGGCCAGTGGACATCATGGAAGACTACAAAAGACAATGCCCTGTCCCAGGCCACCATATGATAGATGTTAATGAATTACAACTATTATTGTTACCTTGAAAACTACGCTATTTACAAGTACTTCACTGGGATAAGCCAAATTCATATTTTGCTATCTTGTCTATGTTCCTAATTCTTGATTGAAAAACTGTATTTATTCTGCCTGCCTTAAAGTCTATGGTCTCCAGGTCAGTTTAATCTATGGGTATTTTTAAAATTACTGATTAGATATAATTTCACGGATTAATTAAGCCCCTAGTTTTTCACAGCCTCATCATGGGCATTATTAAATTGAAAAAAATTATACAAAAATAGCCCCAGGATAATAACATGGAATCTACAGCGTCTATTCCAAATATATAACAAAGAATTAAAGAAAACCCAGAATGATATCTTGTACAGTCTAGCAAATCTGCATAGAAATCTTCAAACTAAGCGTCTGGAAAAAGTGTAGGCAATCTTTTTTTATTTTAACAGAATAAAATCCATATTTATCAGCTCAATATCCAAAATTCCTAGAAGCCTGACAAGCACAACCAGAGCATGTCTGTCTCTCACACAAACACACACATCTCTGGCTGACTAATTTAGTAGTTAAGAGAGTAAAAATCCATTGGGAAAGGAGTATGGTTTAGTCTTGCATTTTCCCCTCTTGAAAAAGACTGAGGTCATGCATTTCTCCCAGGGTTTCTACTTAGTAGTGAAAGTTGGAACTCTAGCGCAATGGGGATGGCCAAGGGTAAACGCCAACATATACTCAGTAATATTTGCTGTTATGGGGAAAAAAAGAGCGGGAGAAACTTGGACCTAAAACCGAACCTTTTCCAGTACCAATCAAGATTCACAGCACCTTTTCCTCATTAACCTCTGGAAACCACCAAATGAAGGATTCCTGCTCGCTGCTCTATTCTGTTCTTACAAACTGTGCCCTCGGGGTAGCCTAAAAAGAACCTGCTCTAATTCTAGGGGAATTCAAAGAGATAACTCGCTTTTTGCCATCGAGGTCCTTTTACTAAAACTAAATCAAAAGCCAGCATTGGTATAGTGTACAAGGCTCAAAATCGCCAGGAACGTGGGGTCGGAAACCTTCCTCCGTCGCGCCAGACACCGAGGTGGCACAACACACACAGAGAGCGCATCTCATTTTTAAAGGACAGCGAAGGAGGGTGATGACCCTGTGTTCCCACGGGCCGCGGGTCTGGTCGGTACAGCAGAGACTACACCTCCCAGCATGCAGCGCGGCCATCACCCCGGCCGCGGCGCAACTGGAACGGTGCATGCCGGGATGGGGAGGTTCGGTTTCTGAGCGGCCCAGAGAAGCAGCTTTTCCGCACCTGACTGCTGCCACTCCGCAGTCCAGAGTCTTTGAAGATCAAACCGAACTTGAGAGACTGAAGAGACTAGCCCCTTTTTATTCCTAACAGATTTCTTGCAGCAAAGTAATCGGCAGTCTTCCGTTTCCGGTTGCCTTGTTGCCGTGGTAACCACAGACATAACAGTCCTGGCGGTTATGGCGGGTCTGAGTGGCGCGCAGATCCCCGACGGGGAGTTCACCGCGGTCGTGTACCGTCTCATCCGCGATGCCCGCTACGCTGAGACGGTGCAGCTGCTGGGCCGAGAGCCGCAGCGGGGCCCGCGGAGCCGCGCCGGCCTGTCGTTGCTGGGCTACTGCTACTACCGCCTGCAGGAGTTCGGGCTGGCGGCCGAGTGCTATGAGCAGCTGGGCCAGCTGCACCCGGAACTGGAGCAGTACCGCCTGTACCAGGCCCAGGCCCTGTACAAAGCCTGCCTTTATCCGGAGGCCACCCGGGTCGCCTTCCTTCTCCTGGATAACCCCGCCTACCGCAGCCGGGTCCTCCGCCTGCAAGCTGCCATCAAATACAGCGAGGGCGATCTGCCAGGCTCCAGGAGCCTGGTGGAGCAGCTGCTGAGTGGGGGAAGGGGGAGAAGATAGTGGGGGCGAGAATGAGACCGATGGCCAGGTCAACCTGGGTTGTTTGCTCTACAAGGAGGGACAGTATGAAGCTGCGTGCTCCAAGTTTTTTGCAGCCCTGCAGGCCTCGGGCTACCAACCTGACCTTTCCTACAACCTGGCTTTGGCCTGTTACAGCAGCCGGCAGTATGCCTCAGCACTGAAGCATATTGCTGAGATTATTGAGCGTGGCATCCGCCAGCACCCTGAGCTAGGTGTGGGCATGACCACTGAGGGCATTGATGTTCGCAGTGTTGGCAACACCTTAGTCCTCCACCAGACTGCTTTGGTGGAAGCCTTCAACCTTAAAGCAGCCATAGAATACCAGTTGAGAAACTATGAGGTAGCCCAAGAAACCCTCACTGACATGCCACCCAGGGCAGAGGAAGAGTTGGACCCTGTGACTCTGCACAACCAGGCACTAATGAACATGGATGCCAGGCCTACAGAAGGGTTTGAAAAGCTACAGTTTTTGCTCCAGCAGAATCCCTTTCCCCCAGAGACTTTTGGCAACCTGTTGCTGCTCTACTGTAAATATGAGTATTTTGACCTTGCAGCAGATGTCCTGGCAGAAAATGCCCATTTGACTTACAAGTTCCTCACACCCTATCTCTATGACTTCTTGGATGCGGTGATCACTTGCCAGACAGCTCCTGAAGAGGCTTTCGTTAAGCTTGATGGGCTAGCAGGGATGCTGACTGAGGTCCTCCGGAAACTCACCGTACAAGTACAGGAAGCAAGACACAATAGAGATGATGAATCTATCAAAAAGGCAGTGAATGAATATGATGAAACCCTGGAGAAGTATATTCCTGTGTTGATGGCTCAGGCAAAAATCTACTGGAACCTTGAAAATTATGCAGTGGTGGAGAAGATCTTCCGCAAATCTGTGGAATTCTGTAACGACCATGATGTGTGGAAGCTGAATGTGGCTCACGTTCTGTTCATGCAGGAAAACAAATACAAAGAAGCCATTGGTTTCTATGAACCCATAGTTAAGAAGCATTATGATAACATCCTGAGTGTCAGTGCTATTGTACTGGCTAATCTCTGTGTTTCCTATATTATGACAAGTCAAAATGAAGAAGCAGAGGAGTTGATGAGGAAGATTGAAAAGGAGGAAGAGCAGCTCTCTTATGATGACCCAGATAAGAAAATGTACCATCTCTGCATTGTGAATTTGGTGATAGGAACTCTTTATTGTGCCAAAGGAAACTATGAGTTTGGTATTTCTCGAGTTATCAAAAGTTTGGAGCCTTATAATAAAAAACTGGGAACAGATACCTGGTATTATGCCAAAAGATGCTTCCTGTCCCTGTTAGAAAAACATGTCAAAACACACAATCATGGTTCGTGACAATGTTATTCAAGAATGTGTCCAGTTTCTAGAACACTGTGAACTTCATGGCAGAAACATACCTGCTGTTATTGAGCAACCCCTGGAAGAAGAAAGAATGCATGTTGCAAAGAATACAGTCACATATGAGTCTAGGCAGTTAAAAGCTTTAATTTATGAGATTATAGGATGGAATATATAGTAATAGCTGATAATGGCATTTATCAAATGGTTTATTATGTAAATTTGCATTGCTTTAACTTTTGGCATCTTTATATTTGTTACATGTTGAGCTTTGTACACTTACGCATTATTAAAAAAATAAGTAGCTAAAACTTTTGCTGCTGATAAATTTCCCACAAAGTGAAATATTCTAAGAACTTTTACCCCAGAAGGAGTTAGGAAAAATTCCAAACTTATGAGAGATGTTTCTATCAGAAGTTGTAATGACTTTGTTTCCTTTCCTTTGTTATCTTTTGTGCTCTGATGTAGCTAATCCCCTCAAGGATTACCTCTTTCAGGGACCAAGCACTATCTCAGTAGTAGTGAAGAGTAGTCTTTAATCGTTTCAGGGATTGGGTGCTCTATTCTTGCAGTTTACTCTCACATTAATTTGTAATGCATGCTTTTTATATCGACTTCAGGATATTTTGGCAATATTTTCTAATATGGATATAATGCTTTACCTAACTAAAATTCCTTAGGTTGTAAGTGGTTTTTTTTTTTTTACACGCAAAAGTCAGTAAAAAATTTTGTTGCCTTAACAAAATTATGGTGCTATAATGTAGAGACAATGAACAATTATCAAAGAACAATTTTCCCTGGTTTTCTTTTGCTCCCTTCAATATATATATGAACAAAATACACTGTTACTATTTTCCATAGTAACTTTTTAAATATTTATCTCTGTGACAAATAACAGAGGTATCATGAGAATTCAGGGGTTTGGTTGTTTAAGAGACAGAGGTTTTATTATGTTTGTTGCCCAGGCTGGTATGTAACTCCTGCACTTAAGCAATACTCCCACTTCAGCTTCCCAAGTAGCTGGGACTACTGGCACAAATCACTGGGTCCAGCTAGTACTCAGTTCTTAATTCCTACCTTTGTGTTTGCAATTTAGGATATGCTGGATATACAGTGTTTCCATGTTGTAACCTCTTGCATAAGGAAAAAACCTTGGCCACCAGGCCTGACCAAAAAGGTCAATTCTGAGTTGTAATGTTCATTTCATGTCCACAACTCCCAATGGTTTTTTGGAGTTACAACTGGGAACCACATAAATTCTGATCAGGCATTTTATTTTCTGAAACTTACAAGAGATTTACTATTTTATTTCCCACTCCTCACTCCTCTCTCTCCACAGAAAGTTACTGTCAACCCTAATTTGACCTGGCTTAGAAAAATCAAGAGTATTAGATTGAATCATATGAAATTATTGATTTTGACAGTTTTTAAGGTACAAAACTAGCAGTTGCTTCTGGCTCAAACTAGTAGCTTTCTTCTGAATGGTAGAGAACTTCTGCCATAACGAGATGATTTTTTTTCCTTCAAGGAAAAGGAACCACTTAGCCACATAGGTACCAATAAGAAACATGCTCAACATAACTCCTCTGTAGCATGACCTCCTGAGTGCTCAAATTGTATTATACCAGGAAATTTGGCTTCTTGTGAAGTTCAATCGTTTTGAACTTATGGCATTTTAAATCTTAATTATCTGAGCTGCTATCATTTACCACTGATGCTTTAGTCTCAGTGGAGCACTAGCTTTGGAGGCCAAGCAATGTTTAGTGACCTCTTCACTGTCTCCCATAGCACATTCCATGTCTGGGAAATGTTCTTTGTTTAACAACTTCTGTACTAAAAGTGTTGCTGCAGTTCAGCCCCTGTCAATCTTGGTAGCCCCTTAAAATTTAGAAAGTAAATGAACTGAAATCTTGTTTTCAATAGCCATATTAAAATTGTTTTTTTTTTTCCTATTTCTTCTAAACCACACTATTTTCTTTAGGGGAAAAAAAGGCATAAGTGTAACTAATGTTAACCAACCAAAAACAAATGTTTTCCAGATTCCCTTCTGCAAATAGCCTGGTCTTTATTTGGCCACTGTTTATTTACCCAGGTGCTATGTGTTTGTGGTTTTCATGTATGTGTAATTTAACTTTTCAGAACATAAAAAGCTTTTCAAAATGGTTTTTAACCCCTTGCTGTCAGGCAGTTGAGATTTCCTGGTTAGTAATCTACAAGGAAATCCTGACTGCTCCCACCACTAAGAAATAAAGGTGAATCATGCCATTTGTCCCCTTCTTTACCCTGGCTCTCAGAGAAGCACCCACCCAGATTCAGATTGCTGCTGGCAACAACGAAGTCTTATGAACTGCACAGAGTCAGAAGTCTGGTGCTGAGGCCTTGGAAGACAGGGCATTCCTAACTCCCCCTGGCACCTGTTGTCCTTATTTTCAGGATATATATCTTTAAAACTCAAAGTACCCTGCTTTGCTTCTTGATTCTAAAAAGCAAATGACTCTGCAATGACCCCATATTTTGCCATTTGAGTGAAAGCTTCTGTATGTACCTAAAACTCGAATGAAAAGCTTTGTTCTCTGCTCCTAGCGTACATATATTAAGTGCTAAAAGCACTTTTCTGGACAAGGAGTTCCTTATAGAAATATAAGGAATCTTTTAAGATTTCATCATAATACCTGCATAGCCTATTTTAAGGGAATCAAATATTGAGTATTTCATCTTAGCCCCTTGATCTCCACACAGGCACACACAAAATAGGAGCATGTGCTTATATACAAGTAGTTATATTTGTTTTCTCGGGAGCAAGAACTTGATCTTTCTGTGCAGAAAGATCAGTGACATGACACATCCGTCAAAGGATTTTTATTCCTCGTGACAGTCTCCCTTTGAATGTGACCTCAGCTGCAGAACAGATGTTTGCCCTAATACCATCTGTGAAGGTCAGGTGTAGTGGCTAACTCTGACCCATTCATGAGAAGCAGACAACTGGGAACTGGGATCACTGGGTGGGGATGGAGGTGGGTCATCTGGCAATGAGACAGCTGTAATCATAGGGGGACACTCCTAACCTGAGGGGTGTATGGCCTCACAGTCTTAGAGGAGCACCTCAGATGGAATCCATACAGAATCAGTGATAGGTTTGGCCCAAGGTTAGAATGATTTCTTTAAAGAGGGCTATGATATAGATGCCCAAATAAATATACTTATTAGGAAATATGAGATTAGAAAGGGTAAATGGCTTGGAGGGGGAAGCTTTAGAAGTGTCTTTCTGATCCCTCTGCCCCATAATCCTCATCTGGGCTCATTTTCTCCCTGGTGTCCTAGAGGGTTAGCCGTGTTGGAAGTCTGACCATAGTTAAGCAGAGTGAGACTGTCTAAACAACCTAACTTTAAAAAGATAACATCACTAAAGAAAGACTTTCCAGGTTAGTATCAGGGTTTTCAAATATAATTTTTATGTTTCAGGTTCTCTCCCTTCTTTTTTTTAATGACCCTGGATTATCTGTATTTCTGAGGGCGTTCTCTGCCACAGAGCAGCTTCCTGGCATTAGTGTGGCTTGCAGCTCATTCTCCACCATTCACTAAATGCCTCTTATCCTTTGTTGATCTACCTCTGGGACTAAAGCGACATTTGGGTTTTCTGTAGTTTTCACTTTTGGGGCTATGCCCTCTGTATTAAGTCAAACCACATTTTGTCATGAGACAGTAACTCTTGGTTTTTGGTTGTCCAACTACATAATCACCATGACTGTAACCATCAGATTCTAAGCTGATACTTTCATTCTAGTTATGATATATACTTTTTGAGTACCCTAATGTAGCTCAAACCCTTCAGCAGCAACCTGAATTTTTAAATTAGTACTTTTAAGAAATTGTGACTTTCCAAAGAACCTAGGTTGTTGTCTCTAGATTATAATAAAACATTTATTTAATCTCAAACAGTTCTTTGAATTTCTAGTCTCTCAATAGAAGACGTATAACTTATAGAAATAGGTTGTCTTATATTTTAAAGTGCAGCTCAAAGAGTACAATATTGTTATAAAAATGCAAATTTATTAACTCCATCTGATACAGCACTCCCCTTTATGAGTTTCATATTAAACCCACAAACTTATCAGTGCAGGATACTGTGGCTTAAACATGTATACAGCAAGACAGTATCTGGAAAAAAATCTTTCTGGTACTCTATGGCATGTGGTCACAAAGCAGCTTCTACTCTGTAGTAGGAAGAGACTCCGTTTCTTTACTTGTCCCCTTCTGTAGAGGACAATAACTAATAATCTACTTTAAAAAGAAATTCTGTATACATCATAGTCATCCAGCACAAGTAGCCTACAGCAGTGAAGCAGCCAGCACACAGGTACTGGAGTTAGCTACCTGACTCCACAGCCCTGCAATGCCACTTCCCAGCTACTAATGGTGGGTGCTTCTTAACCTAACTACACTTCAGGTTTTTTCATGAGTAAAAAGGGGATGATATCACTTACTTCACAGAGTTGTTGTGATAACAATACTACCTTCTTGCCTGTCTGGCAAAAAAGGGTGAATTTAAAAATTAATTATATAGTGTTCAGCAAAAAAACACAGACTCAGAATCAGTGAGACCAAGTAGAAAGGTACCTCAGAGATTTTCATTTTATAAAAGAAGAAATTAGGTCCAAATAGGGAAAGTGACTCGTACTTTGTAGAGAAAAATGAATCACACCCAAAATGTCCTGAATAAAACCTTATCCACTGTGTTCTTATATTTAGAACCCTATCTTCTTCTAAGTTACTTTGCAGTGGTAAAATTCTGCCATTTTTAAAACAGAGCAGCTTCATTGATCTAATGTTAGCACAATGAGGTACGAAGGATGTGGAAGAACTATGCAAGGGTGGGTTTCAGAGCTTGTCCTAATTAGCCAATACCTGGCCCAAATGACAGACCACATCAGAAAATGCAGCAGAAAATGGGTTTGATCTTTTTAAAAAGAGAGACATGGCCCTGAGGCCAAACACAGGCAAAAGAAAATATGATGGCAGGAAGGTCTCATTTCTTTTTCTTTTTCTTTTTTTTTTTTTTTTAAGATGGAGTCTTGCTCTGTTGCCTAGGCTGGAGTGCAGAGGTACAATCTCAGCTCACTGCAATCTCTGCCTCCTGGGTTCAAGCAATTCTCCTGCCTCAGCTTCCCTGGTAGCTAGGATTACAGGCGCGTGTGCCACCATGCCCAGCTAATTTTTGCATTTTTAGTAGAGATGGGGTTTCACCATCTTTGCCAGGCTGGCCTCAAAACTCCTGATCTCCTGATCCACCCACCTTGGCCTCCCAAAATGCTGGGATTACAGGCATGAACCACCATGCCCGGCCCTAACTTATTTTTCTTATAGGGTAGCACAGGAAACTGTAGTAGTAACTCTATCAGGATTTCAGTGGGGCAGTAGAAAATGTTAAGTAAACATGACTACTTGTTTATCTGGCATAAATGTGGATTAACTGAAAAAGCATATTTGGGGCCAAAATGTAAAAATATAAGGTAGACAACTATATGCCAAGTGAAAGTGTGGCTGTCTGAATCCTGAAAGCTCTTTCAGGGATGAAATGTCAGGGTCAGGCAGGCTTTTGTAATGTACCAGTTATCTGTCATTACTTGGATGAGAATCCAGACAGTATTTGTCTCGGTTTACTGATGACCTGAAGCTTGATGGCACAGAAAATATTGTAGGTAAGAGTCAAGATCCTAACATTTTGAAAATATGGAACTAACTCCACTAAGATACAAATTTTAGTAAAGCTAAATATAAGTAACGGGCTTTTAAAAAATCAGCCTCCAAGGAGATGTGGCCAAAATGTTACATGAAAAAGACAACTTTTGGTAAATGGCGTATAGTTAGTATGAGCTGACAGAGCAATGCCCACCAAAAATACTTTTTTATTAGTGACTAAAGGAAGCACTGGTACTACTCTGGAAGATTTGTTTTCAGGCATAGACACCTCACTTTAAAAACATCAGACGGGCACACGTGGGGAGGATTAGGAAGGTGAAAGTCTAGAAATGACAAGAGCAAAGGTTGACAGGAGAAGGTGTTGAGGAACACGAGACCTGACTTTAAATACCTGAAGAGCAGCCCTTCAACAGAGCAATTGGACAATTCTTTGACTAAAGGTGGCAGAATTTGTATAATGGGTAGAATATGAACACAAATTTCAGTCTAAAAAAAAAACAACTTTCTAATACCTGAAGATTACAACATTGGAAAAGGCTTCCAGAGGCTTCCTGGAAAGGCAATGAACTTGCATTTGTTCACAACAAATGTTCAGGATGACTGCTTATCTGTTTGCAGCCTGGGAAATGTTAGGTAGTGATTATGTTCAGATGGGATGAAATAGAAATAAGATGGGATGATTTCTAGGGTTAATTCAATCTGAACTTATATAGGCCAGGTAGAAAATTGCTTTTCCTAACTATATAATAGGAGAGCTAAAATCTTAGTGTGGCTAGTGATTATTGAAATGTATCATGTAAGACAGAGTTCAACAGGTCTGACCTTCAGTCATTTCAGAGCCCAGACAGCGACAACCTTCCTTTCAGTGTGGGAGCCACAGGCAGGGGTGTAATCAGTATTTGTGCACATGCTCTTCACTACCAGAGAGGGTACTCAAGGGTACAAAGTGTATCCTGTTTGTTTTGCTGAGTATAGCATGCTGGAAACAAAGATTAAATAGAACCAACATGAAATAAACACCAATTTCTATAACAATGCATGGTTATGGTATTGTTTTATTTTTCCCCAGCACATCTTAAAAATCACACATGGGCATTTGCTTATAGAACAGTACAGTCTAAGAAAACCAGTAAGAGGAGAATCTGAACATACACTGAAAGCATGGAATATTGACTGTGTGTTGAGCCCTTGTGGAAAACAGTATGGCTCAGTCGGAATTGACAAAGCTATGCTGGAATCTCTCAGGAATTTTCCTTCCCACTGTATATCCCCTTTTAGACTATGAATGTAAAGAGAAGAACTGTTTGTATGCATTAGTTACAGCAATATAATGGCTTACATACAAGTGCTTACCCACATGTAGTTCCCAAAGGATTACTACAGTACTGGCAGGAATATGTACTGCCTTGGAGGAAGACTCAGGATAAGATTATTCAAGTTGTATCAGAGCCAAAGTATTTCAAAAAAGGACTTAGCAAAAAAGGACAAAAATTAATATAACCTACATATATTTCTCATAAGATTTAATCATTGTCCAGGAACAGAAATATTCATTATTCTGAAGGCACCATCACACGAAAAAGGACTGACACACAATATGAGGAATAAAAACCACCCACCCCCACCACCTCCACAGGTTCTGCTCCTCAGGGAGCTTGTGAGCAAACATCCAAAAAGAATGTAGTGAGTGTCTTGAGCCTCAATGCCACATCCACCAAGCCACAACTTAGGGCTACTAGGTTGGGTCAGTAGAATGAAAATGTAGGAATACATTTTCATACAAATCCCATTGACTGATTAGATGTGTATCAGAGTCCAGGTCTACCATACAATTAGTTAAATATACTAGAACAGATTATCCAAAACAACACTGTGGAAAGAATTACCAGTGTTTCCACATACAACTACTTAATTCCTGACATGTTCTTGAAGAGGAATAGCCTTGAACTGCTGAACGACCTCTGTCTAAAGACTTATCCTCTCCCACTCATTTAAAATAATGGCTATTTCATGGAAAAAAAAAAAAATCCCAACAAGGCACTATGAGCTTTTAGGGATACAGTATAAGTAGCTCAAAAAATAACTACTTATAGAAACTTGTATGCCAGTATGAGCATTTCATGTCCTTTTCTGATATGTGAACAAGATTACTTTAAAGTAAAGACATGTTTCCTAGGGTGCTTGTGGTGTTCAGGAAAACACGGCCAACAATAGATTGTCTTAAAAACATGTATGTATGTTGCTTAGAAATCCACCATAAAACAGATTTTTTTCCTTTTCTTTCTCACTCAGAGTTGGAATTCAGTCTCTGTAAAATGTTTTTCCTTGTGGAAAAATAATCTCCTTTGGAAACCAAAAAAGAAATCTTTTCATGTTTACAGAACTAAAGTTACTAATTTCTGTGATGATTCTTTGGCTTGAGTGTTCTATGTATCAGTGGTCCTTACTCTGATTTGTTAAGGAATTAATTGTGATTAGAAGAGCACAAGAGTGCTCACTCTTAGAGGATCTTCCAAAGTTCAAAAGGGAATGCTTCAGGTTCACAGGAGTCTCAGTGCCTCCTGAAAATATAGCATTGCTTTTAGAAAAACGATTAGGGATTGAAAAAACCTAGCTAACAATATCCTCAGCTATAAATCCAAAGGGATTTAGTCAAAAGTAGGTTACACTTGATTATGCTACAAGTAACAAAATTATCAGAATTAATTTTGTGTTTTCAAATCAGTGGAAATATGAACAGGAAAAACTAAAGTTAAAAGAAAAACCCTTATGCAAACAGAAGAATAAACAGCTTCACACTCCCTTTGAAGAAAAAAAAAATCTTAGACCCAGGTGCATTTTATTAATAATATGTACTATAATCTCTTGACATTACAAGTAGTTTTTACAGTTAAATTTCACACTGAAGACAAACACTGACTGGCTTAGGGAGCAGAAAGCTGAGTAACTTACATCCTTTATATCAGACACTATATTTTAACAGTTTAAGAAAACCTTTTACACTTTCTGGATTTAAGCATCAATGTGTAAGTTGTTTCCTTTACAGGAAACTGAAATTAGTAAGAATTAAGTGAATATACTGACATATGGCTCATTTGGGAACATGAAGCCTAGAGCAAAGCCAAGCTTCTGTAACTCATAAAGTCAAAGCTGAAACATTCTGGATTCTTCAAACCTAAATGGGCACTTGCTGTTTTCCACTTTTCTTCCACCGTGAGCTAAGCCCTAACTAAAATCAAAGTTGATAAGGATTAAGTGGTAAACAAAAAAAAATTATTAAAGCTGTCTTTAACTCCTGTCTCAGTGTTTTTAAAAATGTAGAGATGCTTTCCACAGCATTCCATTTTGGCTGCCTCAAGCACCAGCACCTACAGTGAATCAATCTGTAGTAAGTAACTGTGTTCTAACATTTATATGGAATAGAAGTTCAACCAAACCCAGCCCCATTTGAACAGCCAAGGGAACACACTTCAGTGTAGGACTACAGAGCTTCTCTGATAAGCTACAGTTAATATTAAAAGAATATGACAAAGGAAAGTCTGGGTGCCAACATGCAGAAAGGCATTTTCAAAAATGCAAGCTAGGACTTAGCAGTTACTAACAGACTACTCTGTGGGGGGGGGGAAAAGGTTTCCTTGCAACCATCTGTATCTGGTATAATATACACACCGATGGAAGCTCATCCTCTACTGCAATTTTGTTTTCAAAATACATCAATACAGTTATGCAAACTAGAAGGCTTCCAACTTCATAAATAACTTTTAAGTAATAGTACTATAATATGTAAGTACTTTTAGGAAGAAAACTCCTACTTCCTTAGAAGAAGAAATAATATAATCCTCTTTTCTTTGTGTAAAATGATGGGCACAATAAACACATGGCTTCCACAATTCTTACTAAGCTAAAAAATCTCAAGTTACTTATCATAAGACTAAATTGACTTATGTACTACTAGAAATTGCACCGAACATTAAGGCAACAGTATTTTTAAGGATCAATAAAGCCTGTTCATATTGAGTCTTTAGTATTCAGTGCCATTTCTCACTAGTGGCAAGTTACCATTCTCACTGAAACCCCAACCCAAATGTGACATTACCAAATTTAAGTAAATTATTGCAAATATGACTAATTTAAGAAAGTCAGTGTTATGCAGTACTGAAAACTAAATAGGCAACAGGTTTTTAAAATTTAAAATAAACATTAAAAATGAGTTAAGAAGCATCACATAGTGTTCTCCTGACTTAACTTTTATGAATTCATTTTAAGATACTATAGAAATAAGAGACATGGTTTAAGTGCTTCTGTGCATATTCATGAACTCAGTCCTCCACAGATACTAAGTCTATACTGAGGCACCTCCCAGAAGCGGGTGTGGGAAAGTTGGGCTGGGGATGGGGGGATGCTTTCTGATTTACTAAATCAGAGCGAAACAGTACTGATGAATGTTCTTGTGTTTCAAAATGATTTTGGTAGAAATTATTCCACCTACAAGATGGAGTCACCATTATAAAATCAAGATTGGGGAGTCCTGCATATACATGGAAAAAGAAAGACAAAGATATAAATCATGAATTTCCATAAGGTTCATGTAGAATAGTGAACACAATAATTTCAGGTGTTACATTTATAGTTTCCTAATATCAAGTACAGATTTCTGAGGTTATTGAAATTGAAATCCCTGGGAAAGAATGTTATTAACAATCACATGCAAAGGAATGGATCTGCTTATGAACCTGTTTTATTTTTTCAAAATTACTCAGAAACATATTATATATATACCTCCAGTGAGACATTAGTACCTTAATTTTATATTTTGATCACCAATTAGAGAAATTACCTTCATGAACAGATACATGTTATAAAGCTGAGATTTTTATAATTCTAGAGGCAACTTTCTCATCAAGTGTCCAACTAGGTTAAATATCAAGGGCTTAAAGCAAAGATCTGCTGGAAATTTTATAATTAAAAATAAATCAGCAATGAGGACAGGTAGCTTCTAAAAAATAAATGTTTCATTTTGTTGTTAAACTTATATTTAATTCTAATTTAATTACAGATTTATTAATTTGAGGCCAATTTTAATAGTTAAAAATTATTTATCATTTTGAAGTCTTAAAAATATCATTTTGTCAATTTTAAATTATCATTTTTCTGGTTAAGGCTACTTCTGATATAAAAGGTATCAAACTGCCCAAAAATACTTTGGAGCTGTTGCTACATACACAGACAGTGCATCCTTTTAAAGGATTGTCTGCATTTAGACTTACATTATCTGATCAAGTATTAGTTTTAAAAAATTATCAAAAGTTAGGTATTGCATTAAGAAAAGAATCCATCTCAAAATGTGAATCATGAACCTTGGCAGACAGTGATTCAAAGTAATCATTTCACTTTAATATCCAGATTTGAATGTACAAATGCTTGCTAAATGTGATTAATATTCTCATTATTTAAGAAACAGGATATTTCAAACTTTTTCTTATGGTATATGGATTAATACATTACATTTAAAAAAAAATTTAGGTTAAACCAGTTATTCAAAAAAGGCATTAAACCATTATTAAAAACTAAATTGAAACTTTACTTTTTATATGAAAACTTATCATGCCATTGGGGTTAATTTTTTAAAAGCAAAAATAATTTTTGTCATTGAAACTGTTGAGGCTTTCAAATTCAGTAGTTGAATGATGACTTTCTTTAGTCAAATAATTCTTGCAACTGGAGACATTAAGTGTAAGAAATCTTCCTTCTGCTCATGCTGTAGCTGCTGCTTCTGCATCTCAGCAACAAGAACGTGAACTCAGAAACACTGGGACTCAAAGTTGAATAAAGGCATTCATTTCATGGTAAACCTGTTCTTCACTTGCAGTGAGGGATGTCAGCTTTTCTTACAAAACGTATTATCAATGAATTAGAATATAACAATAGGTTATCTCAGTGATACAAATACAACTCATATTGCAATAGAAGCAGAAATATGGAGAACAAAAACATGTCCGTAACAGCATAATTTGTATATTGATGATTTAAGGTTTTATGCATGTATACTAATTTCAGAGAAAAACATAGGCCAAGCACCTTATAGAAGTGAAGGCTTTCTAAATAACAGGTTGCCTATATTCTTTCACAAATATCCTTCCCCTTAATGGCCTACTCACACTGGAATATGCTCTTAAACAATGTACATGTGTATCACTCCTCAGAGGAATCATTCCCTAGACATCTGCTTCCCAGAAACGTTATTTTAAAAGGAGGCTAGCTGAGCAATCACTGATACCAAAATCTGCCTTTGTTCCCCAAGAGGAAGCATCAATACAAAACAGCTGGCAGCAGCTTCCTCTGGAACAACTGGCAGCCTTGTGCTGCTGCCTAAAATCTGAAATGACAACCAGTTGGCTGTAAAATGACATACCTACAATGAGAGAGATTTAGGAATACCATCTGTCAATCCATAGATGAAGAAACAAAACAAACTACAGAATGAAAACAAACTTATTTAAACCAACAAACAAATGTATCCAAAATATAGTCCATGATATATCTGATTACTGATATAACCACAGTTGAAAACTTAAAAAAACAGTGATATTTTTTTGTAATGACACTAATGGATTTATAAAAGGTTTCTGTTTCCAAAGATGTTATTGGGGTCCACATATTCCTTGACAGACTTCAGCATCCCAAAGCCGACATCAGAGATACTTTCCTTTAGCCATTGCTTCCGTAACTTGCCCACTGGAAAAACAAAATCAAAAATGCTTCAATATACGCTATGATGCTGGGAACCAATCAATCTTGTGACCATGAGTGAACAAACACTGTGTGATAAATGCTTTTATTCAAAAATGAGAAATGTTTTGCTTTATTTGATTTATTGAGCCCACCAGACTATCAAGCTCATTAAGCCCAATGTATTCCCAGGGGAAGTCTGTGCTCCACAGTGTCTCCTTTCTCTGTAAACTATGAAATGGAGATTGAAGGAAGCTTGGACGGAGATTATAGCCCATTTTACAAATAACAAAATGAGAAAAACGTGCATTTCAAAAAAACCCACCTCTGCCTTAACTACCACAACACACCCAAGTTTTAGAGAAAATGACGTTAACTAAAGAAAAACATCATATTGAGATGAATTTGTTGGGTAAATTTAGCAAAAATGACAGGATATATAGCCTTAAAATATTTTTAGAAACATAAAGGCTTAAAAATATAAGAAAATTTGAAACTTTAATAGGCTTAAGAAAAAAAATCTGGCTACAAAGCTTCTATTTACATTTTCTTTTCACAGTACTTTTAAATAAATTTGCATGTTCCCAAATAATGGTTACTTTCTTTCTACTGTTTTTCCAGATTTAGATTTTTTTTTCCTAAGGCATTAAATAAATCAAATACCTAGTCTATCGTAAACTTAATCTTTTGCTTTTACATACTGTACAAAGTTCCCTTTTTTTGTTTCTAAGTCTTGCTAATTTGTCCTGAGAATAATGAAGTAACATAATGATTAGCAGCATAAATTACATTTCAAAAGGTACTCAATGAAAACATAATCTTTTCTAAGTAGAACTTTTGTAAGAAAGAATATGTACTTAATCTGTAAAAGAATTCTGAAATGTCAACTTGCTCTGGCATTACAAAGCAAAGCAATATGCTAACTTATCTGTGGCAAAATGGATAAATCTTTTAATTTACAGTTAGGATTATTTGTAGTTGTACTTTTCCAAAAAACTCATTATTGTAATAATTGAATTCAAATGGTCATTTTCCACAAATGTTCATTAATGATCCAAAGTCATCAACAGTGATTTAATTGACCAATTGAAATGGGAAACCTTCTTTCATTAAACTATTCAGCCTGTCATTCTAAAGTGCATTCTCATTTATCAGGCTGTAGTGATACATCATAGAATTCGCCTTTTGGAAACCTTAAATACCATTTTAAGCTCAATTGAAACCATCTTTTGTGTCCAGTTCTCCAAGAAACCATCAAATTGTCATCAAAGTAATAAATACTATGATAATCTCAGAAAGCAAATTATCTGCTTGGCTTTCAGAAACAAAAAAATGTTACTGGTATTAAGATGGGGGAAAACAAGGTTCAGCAGAAAAAAAAAATCTTAAATTCAAAATGAAAAATTCTGTTTGAGATAGCTCTAAAACCAGAAGGTAAGAAGTACAAATTCCTACTCATGCAATTTCTACCATCTAAAGATATTCTACCAGGACCTTCTAATATCTCCTAAGGGACTGGCCATGACTATGATTCAGTCTGTTTTTTCACATGCAAATGGATTAGACTCTAGTTTCTTCAAGTCTAATATTCTGTTATTTAAAGCACTTTTTAAAAAAGTTAAAAGTCAGATTTTTCCAGATTTGCTCCACAGGATTTTTTTTTTTTAAACAACTACTCTGTGAGTGGCAAAAGTGGCATTACTATTTTATTATGAGCTGCCCACACTGAAGCCGCTGAAGAGAGAGGGGGTGAAGTGAGCAGTCAATGCCAGTCTCCACTGTTATCTGTAATATAGTTTCACTGAATGTATCCTGTGGTTATGGATGTAATTGTCCTGAAAGACTGCAAACAACTGCTCCAACAAGATGGAGCACATTAGAACCTCAGCAGGATGCCCAACAGCTAGCTTGTCTGCCTGGTTTTACACCTCTAGTAATAATGCAATTCCACAAGGAACTGAACCATCATCTGAGAAGCCACCCAACAGCCATTGCATATTTAATGAAGTCGCTCACCAAGCGCTGGAAAACAGAAGGTGCTTGGAGTGCATCATTAGTTCTGTCAGAGGGATAATTTACACATCTATCTTGTCAAATTTTCTATGGTTTATACTTTTGCAATAATCAATCTAACATACATTTGATTAGCGAACTAGAAAGTAAAAAAAAAAAAAAAAAAAAGGCAGTACAGCCAACAAAGCTGTGGCCCCTCATAAACACATTTGATGAAAGCATTTAACCCCTTCGTGCAGAGGTCTGGGGCTTCTTCTGCCACTGATAACAGAATTTGAACTGGGGTCAGAAATCTTGGTTTATGCAATTAAAGGTACTAAAAATCTTTGGCTTTGTTTAATAATTTAAGTCAACTACTTCAAAGTATAAAGACAGAAAACACATTCAAACGAAAACATTCAATATGCCTTAACAACAAGACAATTATTAGAGTCTTCTTGAGATTCTGGAGAACCTTATGTAGCTACCTCACATGGATCAATAAAACAACAAACTACCACAGGCCCTACTCTTAGAGAAGCAACACACTTCAAAGTACAAGGTTTTTATTCCAGAGCTAAATACCACCACTAATAATGCCTTTTGTACAATTCTTAGTTGTACTGCTAGGCATTCAGAAATTAGCTGACTATACTGATCTGTACCCATGTAACACATGGGTATATAACTATATAGCAGTTCCTTATTAAACACCTGTAAAGCTCATTTTCAGAAAGGGAATAAATTATACTCTGTCCCTTATGTAGCATGCCATATTAAAGGAAGGGAAAATGAATGTCTAAAGACAGTAAATAACAGGTGGCCTAAAACTATTTCAATTTACCTTGTATGTGACAGTTATCTACTGAAAGGCATGTGTGCACATACCACATAAAGCCTATTCTTTTTTTTAGACCTGAATCATCTGATGTAGGGTATTCATAGCTACTGACCCAACACATTTCTTTGACTTCTGATGCTCTACAAGTATAAATCTAGCCTAAGAGTCAACACCAGAGCTACAAAAAGCCAAGATCACCATTTCTGAAAACAAGATAAGTACCTTGTATTCCATAAATCTCTACTATTCTAAATATATGATTCTTTAAGTACTTAAGTATTTAGATATATTTTATATGACACAAAAAAGATGGGCCAAATACTGAATATTACAGAAAACTAGGCCAGGCACAATGACTCGTGCTTGTAATTCCAACATTTTAAGAGGTGAATGAGGTGGGAAGATCATTTGGGCCCAGGAGTTCAAGACCAACCTGGTTAACATAGTGAGACCTCATCTCCAAAAAAAAAATTTTTTTTTTAAATAAAAAATCGGCTGGGAATGGTGGCTCACACCTGTAATCCCAGCACTTTGGGAGGCCGAGGCAGGCAGATCACCTGAGGTCAGGAGTTCGAGACCAGACTGGCCAACATGGTAAAAACCTGTCTCTACCAAAAATACAAAAATTAGCTGGATATGGTGGCGGGTGCCTGTAATCCTAGTTACTTGGGAGGCTGAGGCAGGAGAATTGCTTGCACCTGGGAGGTGGACACTGCAGTGAGCCAAGATCATGCCACTGCACTCCAGCCTGGAAGACAAGAGGGAAACTCTGTCTCAAAATAAATAAATAAATAAGCTGGATGTGGCAGCATGTGTCTGCAGTCCCAGCTACTCAGGAGATTGAGGCTGGAGGAGAACTTGAGCCCAGAAGTTTGAGGCTGCTGTGAGTCAAGATCATGCCACTGCATTCTAGCTCAGGTGACAGGGCGAGACAGACAGATGGAAGGAAGGAAGGAAGAAAGGAAAGAAGGAAGGGAGGGAGAGAAAGAAAGAAGAAAAGAAAGAAAGAGAAAGAGACAGAAAGAAAACTAATGGTGGTGGATTTTTTCTGCTTAAATTAAAAATGGAGCTCATCTTTTTACAATTCAATTTCTAATAATGTACATACAGACTGGATAAAACAAGTTTTATGTGTTCTTCCACACATAGTACATTTTTAAAACTTTACTTTTGGAACAGAGAATATGGAAGCTTTCGGGTATAGTTTTTCAAATTATAGGCTTACTATTCCCCTGGATACTAGCAGATTCAAGAAAGAATGTAAGAAAGAAGTTGTGGTATGATCGACAGCATAAATGAATGAACAGACATGTATGCAAGGGATAAGAGGTAAAATGATGTACATGGAAAATGTGGACAACCTGGCCACCAAAAATTATCTGGAACTACTCCTTGAAGCTTAAGAGATTGAAGATTTAGCAGAAACTACCAAATAGTCCTAACCTAAAAGGGATAAATCCAGGGTCTGCTGGTCACAGAGGTCTCTGGCTAGGTGAATTTTAAATTTTTAAATCATACATATGATTATAAGTCAAAAAGATTTATTATAGATTTATTAAGAAGAACAAATTATTAAATGGGCCATACATTTAGATTATTGAAAGTGAAGCTCAGAAGTAGACTTCAGCCAAAGCAAAAAGCACCTAACCATTATAACAACTATATTTTGAAAGTTCTAGTTTGAGTATCCTGAATATCTCTTTAGCACTATTCTATAGGTCAGATTTTAAAAAGAAAATATAGACTTAGCTGCTTATATGCGTGATCTGAGCACTGACTTTGTATTTCAAGATTTAATTAATCTGACCAAACTACTGCTGGATTTTATATAAGAAAGAGTGCTAGAGGGACACCTAACCTCTTCCCAGGATTAACTGTTTGCTAATCACATGAAACTAACTATAAAAAGTATTCCGTAACAATGTAATAATGTAATGCAGGTATTCTCAGACAAATAAACATACTATTTATAAGTTATAGACATAAAATTATCAAAGAGAAAAAGTTCTCTTTAGAGATCCAAAGCTAAGTGATATTATCCAAGCCACGTATACTCACTCTTCTGGTGATATACCTGAGGCCAGAAGATACTACAGGTATAGCATGTGGTAAGAGACAGCAAACATAATGTTGTCCCTGGGACTTCTGTCTTGGGTTTGGCCCCTGTAGTCATATAGGGGTTGGGGGTTGGTGAGGTGGGGAGCAGGGATCAGTACCTTCTTGCTACAGATGTTCTCTGTCAGCTCTCAAATCTGTTTAACCTATGATATAGCTGAAATATTAATAGTTTAATGTTCAGCCAAATGATGGGTTAAATTGGTTTCCACAAGCAATGTTGTAATTAGATTGTAAGAACATACTATGGAAAAAATATTATAATCAACCTATGAGTTTTGTTAGAAAAGGCCAGTCAAAGAAACTGAAAAAATTAAAAGGCAAAACAACATTTCTATCTTATGGTAATCTGATAAAGATTCAATGTTGGAAAGGCTAAACTCATCTGGTAGCTGTCAAAAGAATAAGACATTGACATTGATATAGTCAAGAACAGTTCTATCACAAGGATCCCTGCGCTGTCTGTTTACAGTCACAGCCTCTCCAGCTTCAACATTTGGAAATCACTAATCTTTTTTTTACTTTTAAGATATTGTCATTTCAAAAATGTTATAGAAATAGAACCATGCAGTATGTAACCTTTTGAGATTGGCTTTTATTCACTTAACATAATTCCCTGGAGAGTTATCCAAGTTGTTGCATGTATCCATAGTTCATTCTTTTTATTTATTGCTGAGTAATATTGTATGGTATGGATGTACCACAGTATGTTTAGCGATTCAGCAGCTGAAGGACATCTGTACTGTTTCCAGTTTGGAGCTATTATGCTATTATGAATGAAGATGCTATGAGTATTTAGATTCAGGTTTTTATGTGAACATAAGTTTTTGTTTCTCTGGCACAAATGCTCAAAGGTGCATTTGCTGGGTTGAGTGGTGATAACATGTTCAGTTTTGTAAGAAACTGCCAAACTGTTTTCCAGAATGGCTATACCACTTTGCATTCTCCCGAGCAACGTATGAGTGATTCATTTTCTCTGCACCATTGGCAGAATTTAATATTGTCACCATTTTTTATTTTAGCTATTCTGATAGGTGTGTAGTGGTATCTCCTGTGGCTTTTTCATTTCCCTAATAGCTAACGATGTTGGACATCTTTTTATGTGATTATGTGCCATCTGTATATCTTTTTCAGTGAAATTTTTCTTTATGTCTTTTGTCTATTTTCTAATTAAAGTATTTGCTTTTTTACTAATGAGCTTTGAGAGTTCTGTATATATAATAGATATGTCTTCTCTTGGATATAGGGTTTGCACATATTTTCTCCTACTCTATAACCTATCTTTTTATCCTAACAGAGTCCTTCATAGAGCAAAAGTTTCAAATTTTGATAAAACCCAGTTTACCAATGTTTCATGGATTGTACTTTTAGTGTCCAGTCTAAAAACTCTTTGCCTGGCTCTAGATCTTGAAGATATTCTACTCATTTTTCTAAAGATTTTATAGTTTTGTTTTACTTTTAAGTTCATTATCCATTTTGAGTTAAATTTTTGTATAGGTATGAGTTCTTTTTTTAGGTCAGAGTTCTTTTTTTTTTTTTAATCCGGAGTACTATTTGTTAAAAAAACTATGCTTCCTCCACTGGACTGCTTTTCTGCTTTCATCAAACTCAGCTTGGCATATTTGTGTGCTCTATTTCTAGGTTCTCTATTCTGTTCCACTGATCTATGTTCCCTCCTCCAATAACACACAGTTGACTACTGTAACTATACAATAAGTCTTGAAATAAGATAGATTGACTGCTCTCACTTTATTCATTTTTTTCATATTTCTTTTAGTTGTCAAGTTCCTTCTCCTTACCATATAAATTTTAGAAAAATATTTTCTGTGTCTATTAAACATCTGCTGAAATTTTAACAGAAAATGCACTAAACAGATAGATCAATTTGGAAAGAACTGACAGCTTTATGTGTTGAGTTTTCCACCAAACCATGAGACTGTATATCTCTTCATTTATTTCAGTCTTCTTTGATTTCTTTCATCAAGATTCTATAATTTTCAGAATACAAATTCTGTATATATTTTGCTAGATTTATGCCTATTTCATTTTCTTTGGAACAACTGTAAATGGTATTATATTTTAGATTTTGGTTTCTATATGTTTATGTTACTATTTAGAAATGTAAGTGATTTTTGTGTGTTATCTTGTATCCTGAAATCTTCCTGACTCTGTTTTGTACATTCTTTGGAATTTTCTACATAGTCAATAATGGCACCTACAAATAGGGATAGTTATATTTCCTCCTTTCCAATCTGTATGACTTTTATTTCACCCTACAAGTTAACAAATGGCCCCAAACCTGATTTTTTTGCTCAGCTTCTGAGTAGTTTCCTTTTACTTTTAAACTTTCTAATACTATTAGATTCTGGTAAGACTACCAAAAAAAGGTAATAGTATCTGCCCTATAATTATAATAGGGAATAATTTCGGTTAGGTAAAAAGACATCAATATTTAAACTAGGAGTGGTTATACTTAATCAAGGTTTTTAACTTCTTGACAAGAACTTAGGTATAATTTTAGCAAATGAACAACTTAAAAACTTAAGTCATAAATTGAAATTAAATACATGTCTGACATAAACTTTGCTATTTAAACTGACCAGCTCGTCAGTTACAAAAACAAGCACTATGAAGATTAAGTTAAGTAGGCTTTATATTTCCTATAGTCTCCAGTTTCAGACTACATCTGTTTTCTCTGATATACAAACCCAGAATTAAAATAGCTCCATTTATCACAGCATGATTGTAGGCAGACAAACCAGCCTGTCTGTTTCCAGATAGTGAAAGCAACTGTTATTAATCACAATTACAGGCCAAACCCTCCAAGAGAAATTGCATCAATATTCTCCCAACCCCTGGCCCTTTTATTCTGGAACTCAAAAATGGTACTGAGAGTGTCATGACACTTCCTGAAGGTCAGTAAATAAAGACGCTACTATGAGTTCAACTTGAGTTTTAAGTTCAGGGTGCAAATCAAGAAAAATCTTTTCTATACATAAAAATAAGTGATCTCTCAAAAGCTCTAGTATTGAATAAGTTTAGCAAGGCAACTAAAAACATTATTTAAACTTTATATTGAAAAGGTTTCTGCTTTATGAAACTATACTGAATAGCAGCAGGCGTTTGAAACATACAAGTTAGATGATTACCTTTAAACAGAAAAGCTATTATGAAACTGACATTTTTTGATAGCAAATTTCATAGCCAATACTGTGAAGGTAATTTATTTTTCTTCCATGCTGATTGTAAGAAACTTTCCTATAGAGTGAGATCAACTGTAGTTATAGACGAAGTGTTAAAACTATTGTTGAATCATATCCCTTGAAGGTATGGATCTTTCTCATATAAATTGTAATACTTTCTTTAGTGGTTAAGAGTTTAAGAATACACAACAGAGTGCCACCTGGTGCTGTTTATTGCTATTATTAAAAAAAAAACTACTGTTTTTTAAGCACCTACTAAATGCAAGGCATTTAGATGTTTTACATACACTATCATGTTAAGTCTTACAATAAACATATGAGGGAGGTATGATTATTCTGACTTTGCAGGTGAGGAAAGTGCAAGTCAGAGAAATTATTTCCCTAAGGTCACACAGTTAAGTGTAAAACCAGGAGTCCAATATAGATTTGATTCCAGAGCCTATATTATTTCCCCTCTATTGATCAGCCACTCGAATTTACCCTTGTTGATCAGCCACTCAAATTTACATTGGTTTTGAGACAAAGTTTAAATGGAACTTTACATACTTAATGAATCTATGGAAGAACACTAAATGGCTAGTGGTATGGAGTTGCAGAAAAATGCACATTATTTTACCCTACTTCTCCAATGAATAACTCACTCTGCTAATATACTTTCCCAGATATATTACAGAATAAACTGTGCCTTTCTATGACTAAATATGACCCTCTATTCAATATTTAGGCCTAGTTCTCAAATGTTAAGCTAAATTAACTATGAGACTATAATTTTTTTTTTTTTGAAGAGACAGGCTCTTACTCTATCACCCATGCTGGAATGCAGTGGTGCAATGCCAGTTCACAGCAACCTTAACCTCCCAGGATCAAGCCATCTTCCTGTCCCAGCCTCCCAAGTAGTTAGGACTATAGGCATGTGCCACCACACTGAGCTAGTTTTTTTTCTTAGTTTTTGTAGAGATAGAGTCTTGCTATGTTGCCCAGGCTGTCTCAAACTCCTGGGCTCAAGCAATCCTCCCAACTGGGCCTCCCAAAGTCTTTGGAGTGCAGGTATGAGCCACATCCAACTACTGCTATTCTAATATGAAAGAATAATATGCAAGATTCAGAGCTGTTTGAGAATTTGCAAAACTGTTCAAATTCTGTGAGCATTTATTTGGGCATGCAGTTATCCACTCACTTAACATATTCATTGAGCATCTATGACATAGAACTATGTAGAGCAGCCAGTCACTGTTTAGGGAATGAGAAATACAGTGACAAACAAGATAAAGTCATTAACCTCAATGAATTTAATTCAAATGGGAAATACAGAAACTACACAAGAAGACAGGGAAGATCCCTCTAAGAAGGTGACATTTTTATTAGAGACCTAAACGATGGTAGAAAGTGAGCGATGCAAATATCTGAAGGAGAGGACAAGAGAAATAACATTAGAAAAAGAGGGAACAAACAGCAAAGACCTTGAATGGGAAAAAGAACTAGTATGTCTGAGGAATAGCAAGGTCAATGCTGCTAGAGGTACAAAGTAATTAAAGATGAGGACAGAGAGAGGGATACAATATATATCCTTGAAGGTCATGATAAGGAGTTTGCATATTGTTCTGAATGTGAGAAAAAAACACTGATTTTTTTAGCAGATTAATCCAGCAGCAAGAGAAATGAGAGTACAGGAGCAGAGTGGAGGAAGACAGACCAGTTAGGAGGCTACTGCAGAAGACAGTGATTTGAACTAGAGTAGTGGTGTATAGTGGTGTAGAGGTGATATATTTTGGTATCTGGGAGTTATCAGCATATAGATGGTCTTTTAAATTGTGAAACTGAGATAATCACCGAAGAAATGAGTGAACTTAGAGGAATGAAGGTCTGAGGGCTGAGCCCTGGAAGACTCCAATATTTAGCAATTTAGAAGAGAAAAAACTAGAAAAGGGAAAGTATCTTCATTTTATCAGCATACCTAAAGTATGTTTTGCATTCAGACTTATCAGGTTTCTTTTTCTAAGCACTAGAAGAAATGAGGTAGTTCAGAGTCTGTTTCCATGCAGTCACACTTTTGACCACATAGAAAATAAAAAATATGAGAAATAGGATAGACATAAAAGATTTCTATTTAAATGAGGCAAAACCTCTAAATAAATTAATATGCCATCAAACCTTGCTAGATTCAACTTAAAGCCAATCATTTCTAAAAATAAATTATTTCACCAAATTTGGAGTCTTCAATAAAAGAAGGCCTATAAACCTAGAACTTGAAAAATGCACATATATTATACACATAGTTTTAATGTAACATGATATGACTGCCATTTGTTTTATTTCCTGATACTGCTGACATGTTAGGAACCTACAATTGAGAAGTATAAAAGCAACCAGAAAGTAAAATTGACTTATGAGAAAGAACTGAGAAAACAATAAAAATATCCATAATGAGGAAATTAAAATTTTAATTCACTTTTGTTCAGTGGTTTCATCCAAAGTAGGGCAAGTAACTAACTCAGACAATGTCAACGTTAAAGAAACAGATTTTATGTTTTAAAAGAAAAACAGTAATGCATAATATTTCTTTTCCTTTTATTGACTGATTGAGACAGGGGCTCGCTCTGTCACCCAGGCTGGAGTGCAGTGGTGCGATCAAATGGCTCACTGCAACCTTGACTTCCCAGGGTCAAGCAATCTTCCTACCTCAGCCTCCTCAATAGCTGGAATTACAGGTAGACGCTACCATGCCCAGCTAAGTTTTGTGTTTTTTGTAGATACAGGGTTTTGCTGTGTTGCCCAGACTGGTCTTGAACTCCTGAGCTCAAGCAATCCACCCTCCTCAGCCTCTCAAAGTGTTGGGATTATAGGCATGAGACACCGAGGCCAGCCCACATACATTAAAAAAAAATTAATTACATGTCTCTTTTCAAAGACTGTCATTTTCAGTCTTTTTAGATTTGACTCATTCTAGATATTTTAGGCTTTTAATTAAGAGGACAAGGATACTGAGGCAGGAAGACCTGAGTTCAAATTCAAATTCTGGCACTAACAATTATTGCTTATTTTTGGGCCAGTTACTTTATACTCAGAACCTTAGTATCTTCATGTGAAAGACAGGAATAGTATCTATTCCACTGCATTAAGCAGGATTAAAGGAGATTAAGTATGCAGAACACCTAGGCAAATATTTACAGCTTTATAAATGTTAATTCTTTTCCTTTATTCTATCCCCTTTCTCTTCACTGTTTCAGAATCTATAGCATTTACATGTTTACTAAAGTCATCTTTTGAATGCTTTTCAAAGAAAAGGGCAGACTCTTACCTTAGTTAAAGCAGCAATAATATAATCCTATCAGTTTTCATCAGTGGCTTTTGAAATGGTATAATATTTTATTCTACTGGACTATAAGGCACTTCACGGGAAGGACTGACATTCTTTGAAACCATATTGCCTAGCAGACCAGTAATACTTATAATATGGAACACGGATTATACAACATTAAAAGGTATTAAGCATACTTTATATAAAAAAATATGACAAGCACTTTGAGAGGCCGAGGGGGCAGATTGCCTGAGGTCAGGAGTTCAAGACAAGCCTGGCCAATATGATGAAACCCTATCTCTACTAAGAATACAAGAATTAGTCATGTGTGGTGGCACACACCTGTAATCTCAGTTACTCAGGAGGCTGAGGCATGAGAATCACTTAAACTCAGGAGGTGGTGGTTGCAGTGAGCTGAGATCACACCACTGCACTCCAGCCTGGGTGATAAAGTGAGACTCTGTATCTAAAAAAAAAAAAAGACAAGAAGCTATTTGCATTATTTTCTTTGTGATCAATAATTTAATATGATCTCATAAATTAATATTTTCTAACTATCTATTTATTAAGTTTTATTTCTGTGAATTGATTACTATAATGAAACATTATAGCTCTCACAAATGAAATCCAGGTTTCAAACAGATTTGCACTAGAGTTGTTTAATTCTATTATTTCAAATTTGTGCATATTTCCTTTTTTCTGTAATGACAGCTTTATCAATATTTTATTTCAAGTATGTTTACACAGACTCTGTTAGAGCCTACCAAGAAGCTCTCAGTGTCTGGGGTATATCTGAATAAGTAAAATCAGCAGTTCTGCCATATTACACTTTCTGCATCTTACAAATAAACACTATTGGAGGGACTTGAATTTCCTTATTACCTAAAGAAGCAGAGTCACTGGCCAAGGAAAAAACTTTTGGTTTGGTTTTCTTCTGCAATGTGGCAGTCATTTTGTCATTTCCAACTTCTAGAGAATTTCTGACAGTGTATAAAGCTTGTGTAAACTGAGAACATCATCCCACAATTAAGGAAACAACTCATCTAATAATCAATTACCTAAAGACAATTAAGCCTCTATTTCCTTGTTACATATATGATTCAGCTGCTCTCACTCTCGTGCAGAATCACTTCTCCCCCATATTTACCATTATAAACACAGAACCACTTTTCCTGACTTTAAAAGAGAAAGCACACTGTTGGCTGCTGACACATACCAAAGGGCAAATTTGTTGGCTACAGAGGGAAAATTTTAATTTTTCTTCAAACAAGTAATTATGGCTAAATCATTTTGCTTCCTCTCTCCCGTGTCAATTTATAGCAAAGAACGAATGAATAATTCATGATATATTTTAAAGTTCCTTACATACTAAAACAGTGTCATTTTGAAACAGAATAAAAAATATTTAAAATAACGTATATGGCTTTCTGAAAATTTTAAAGGAAGATGTTAACATCTAAGTATCTTTAACTCCTCATTTAAATTTCCAAAATTAGGTTTGGACTTTTAGAGTAATCAGAAGCTTTTAATTCCACTTGAGAGGTTTCTAGTATCCATTTCCCACACTTTTCCATTTTTGTTATGGTAGCATTCATGAGAACTACCATCAAATGAAAGGATAACAGAAAAAGAAGAGAAAGAGCATATTTATTATCTTCAATGCTATTGGCCAACTAAATTAAAAATTTATTTGTGGGGGTCAAAAGTATAGCAAAAGATTAAATTGATACAATGATGTTGGGAGTTGTCTATTTCATTCATCAACATTAGCAATCTTTTCCAGGCTTGGCTGTAAGAATATTATATAGATATGCACCTTCCATAGTCCACTCCTTTTCCAATAGAACTCTTTCATTCATTCTGCATCAGTGTATGGAGGGCTGACTGGGGCCAAGCACTGTTCTAAGTGCTACCGTAAGTGCTACAAACAAAACAAAAATTCCTGTCCTCATGGATTTTCACCTTCCAGTAGGAAGAGAAAATTTTAAAAAGTACGAATATACAGCCTATCAGACAACAGTAAGTGCTATGAATGAAAATTAAACAGGAAAAAAAAGGGGGCCAGGTGTGGTGGCCCATGCCTGTAATGCCAGCACTTTGGGAAGCTGAGACAGGCAGATCATGAGGTCAGGAGATAGAGGTCAACTGACCAACATGATGAAACCCTGTCTCTACTAAAAATACAAAAATTAGCTAGGGGTGGTGGTACACACCTGTAGTCCCAGCTACTTGGAAAGCTGAGACAAGAGAATCGCTTGAACCCGGGAGACAGAGGTTGCAGTGAGCCAAGACTGCGCCACTGCACTCCAGCCTGGGTGACACAACGAGACTGTGTCTCAATAAAAAAAAAGGATATAAGGAGTCCAGGGTAATTGGATTTTTAAGTTAGGCAGTTATTTATTCTCCTTGTGCCTCCTAAAAACTATTTAAAAATCTACACATTTCTATTTTCCTGGGTATCAAATTATATTGAGGGATATATTAACAACAAATTCTATGCTACAGAACAAGCGGATAACCTCAAAAATTACCATTTTAATGACAGAAATGACAGAATGGCCATTGTTTAAATTTTAAAGGGTTGCCTCATTATTTTCATAAGCCTGCTAGTAACAAAGATAGACATATCATAATCATTTTTATTGGTGATGTGATAAATTCTGACAACACTTAACAAAATGACCACCAAGTAATAACAAAACAGCATTAAAGCCTTGAAAAAAGATATTTTTCATATTCTGTCTTGATTAATTTGCTGAGCTCTTGGTGGGCAAAACAAACAGCTCTTCAATATATTGCATAACTGATGACCAGCTACATTCCAACAGTGGCTGAAAAACATTTATGTAGGTTTTCTTCCCTCTCATCCTTTAAAAACGTTTGCTGTAATGGTCAAGTACCTCCCCAGGCAAGCTGGGCTATTCTCTGATAACATGAGGTGCCTGAGACCTCAGAAGGCTGGCTGGCTCCATCTCTAGGCAGGCTTGTCAAAGTAAGCTTCTGGTGGCTACTACCACAACCTAACTACCTACCTCAATAACAGCTATTTCAAAAACATAAAAACTTTAAAGAAATCTCAGGTACTCTCAAATTATTCATATCATGACTCTCCCCAGCATTTTACTAAACCGAATATTTTTTAAAGTGAGAATATTAGAAATTCTACTCCCAAAAAAGAATACCTCCATGATGATGTGACAGGCTCCCTCCATTAGCAAGGATTTCTTCTCTAGCAGCTGCCTGTATTTGGAAACAACACAATAAATTGTTGCTACTTAGATTTCATTTTGCAGTGAAAGAAAAAAACCCAACTCCCAAAGGAGGCACATGTTTCCTGGGTTAAATAATAAACTAGAAACCCAATTTTCCTCTCTTTTGGTTAAATATGTTTAAAAAGCAATTAAATATGTAGCCTATCCTTGTAAGTTTTTTTCTAGTGAATAGTCACAATGTCTATGAAGATCACTTTGAAATTCTAGGAAAAAAAGGCGAAATGACCATTCAGCACACTAAGTTGTTAGTAATATTAATAAATGCAAAGTTGTAAATGCAGAGTCAGATTCTACTTAGTAATGAACATCTCATCATACCAACAAAGTGACTAACATTTACTGACTGCTTTCTATAAAATGTACCAGAAACGTTCTAAGTAATTTGCTTGCAGTATCTCACTTATTTTTCACTATAGCTTTATGAAATAATTACAATTACTCCCATTTCACAGCTAAAATAAGCCTTAGATAAGTTAAATTGTTTGCCTAATATCATACAGTAGGCACAGAGTTATAAAGCCATTAGGGTCTTTATTAAACCTATTAGAAATCAACCATAAATGCCTTTATGAAGAATATTTCTTAGGTCAATGACTTGGGAAAAATTACTTGTCAGTCTTATGGATACCTAAGAGTGAAAAAAAAAATCTTGATTTACCCTAATATGTAAGGTGCTAACCAAGCTCCTTATAGAGCACACAGGTAAGAAAAGATAAACCCTTGTAACAAAATATAGAATGACTAAAGACCAGAGTAAAAAAGGATGATAGAAACCAGAATTGCCTTCAGCTCGTAATGATTCGTGAATTTATAATGGCTACAAGGTAAAATACCTACAGTACCTTGGGCCTCTCAGAATTACTCAGGGGTGTATGTATAAACCATCAGGAGTTAGGCCAGGGTAGGAGAGGACCCAGGTGGGATAGACGGACAACATCCCACTGCAAAGTAATCTATAAGAACCCTCAGCTGGGTGTGGTGGCTCACGCCTGTAATCCCAGCACTTTGGGAGGCCAAAGTGAGTGGATCATTTGAGGTCAGGAGTTTGAGACCAGCCTGGCCAAAATGGTGAAACCCCCGTCTCTACTAAAAATACAAAAAATTAGCTGGGTGTGTTGGTGCACACTTGTAATCCCAGTTACTCAGGAGGCTGAGACAGGAGAATTGCTTGAACCCAGGAGGCAGAGGTTGCAGTGAGCCAGGATCACGCCACTGGACTCCAGCCTGGGCAACATAGCAAGACTTCACTCCAAAAAACCCTCACTACTTAGGGTTTTCCAAATGAATTGTACATATGCTATTCCCTGCTCTAAGAACTTATATCCTCTAACAAATTACTTTACATAAAGCAATAGCTACTTGAAATCAGTAGCACTTAGAGACGGGCAGTTTGGACTAATAAAAAAGGAACAATTTCACTCTGTAGTACTGTACAGAAGGGACACTGGGGCAACACTGAGGCAGTGAAAGGCTAAAGTGATGAAAAAGTACTCAGACTTTTGGGAATGACGAATATTTTTCTGATTGGGGTAATGGTTTCACAGGTGTATACATATGTCAAAATTGTACACATTAATATATATAGCTTACTGTATTTGAATTGTACTTCAAAAAAGCTGCTAAAAGAAAAAAAAGAGGATAGGAGGAAGCCAACCAAATCCTTTCTGTAGTTTGGGCCTAAAAGTGTGCTACTAAAATTAGCTTTGGCAGGTGTGCAATGTAGTTAAAACAGTAGGACACCTGAGGTTTTAAGAAACCTCAGCTTCCTGCGGGATCCTCCAGACTCTAGTCTGTTTAACTCTAGGCATACTCATAATGAGAAATATTGGCTATCAAGAGAAGGCTTTATAACAATAAACAGTTTGACACCCTTTAAGAAATGTAATAGAAACTGCTAGCTAATGAACCCAAAGCACCCACTCACAGCTGTAGCATATAAAAAATATTACAAGTCTAGAATAACACAACAACACAGAACAAGAGCATTAGGGCTGCTGACCTCAATAGCAACTACCATGAAGAAATGAGTGGGCTGTGAAAATGGTATCTAGGATTCCTGTATAGTCATACGAACTCCTAATTGTTATTTAATCAGCTATTATGTACTACAGCAACCAAAGAATCACAGACTAGGTGTACAGTACATTAATTTTAGATTCACAATTCAGTACATAAGCCAGGGCAACAAATATGCTTTTCATTTCTAAGGGTTAACAGCTAGGCAAACCATGTGTAATTAGAGACTCAAATTAAAATTCATAAATTGACAGTAAAATTTATTGAAATTAATCAGTAGATGTAAAAGCTATATGCATGTATGCAAAATTACCTCAGTTTGTTCAAACACGGTCAGTGGGTCACTAATTCCCCTGTAGTTAAAGGCAAAATAGAAGTAGATACATGCACCTGCATCGTAAGTCTGCGTCACCCTAAAAAACAAACAAAATCCCCACAGGGGCTTTAAGTTAAGTGAAATCAGATTTAACATCTAGAAACTTAAAGGCAAGATCATCCAAATGATTAGTTTAAGCTATAACCTCAGTTTCTTCCCAGCCTCCTACTCCATGGAAGGAATACACACTGGCTTGCTTTAGAGTTGTCGCCGAAACAGGTGAATGGAGGATGCAGTGCAAAACAAGAATTTTATCTTCACTGAAGTACCAATTTAGTCAATATTATAGGTACACATTCAATCTTTCTCATGTCTGTCCCATGTTACTAAAACTTCTATTGGGAAATAATCCAAAAACTTTTACACATTGTATCAGCATTTTATGATGAAATGCCATTTTCACTGATTTTATTGTTTTGTTATCTAGAAGTAATGAGAGCTATCAGCAGCATGTGTGAAAACAATATATGTAGTCAAGTATGAGTATTCATTGCTTTAAATTACATAATCAAAATAACATTTAACAAAATTACTTAAATATATACATATCTTGACAATAAAAGTAACACTAACATTTTCTCTTTCTGCTATTCAACAAATTTTATGCACAATTAAGTTCTTCATGTGGCTGGTATAAGACAGTATTTGAGGCACTTCCATACTACAAATAGTACAACTCCATTAGTTTTCAAGAGGGTGTTTTCCTGCCAAAAGACCACACAATGAGGTCCATATGTGCAAGTGAAAACTATATTTTGTACTGCCACACTAAACAGACGTGATATAAAACATCTGCCCCTTGAGAAAGGCAAAATTAGACTTGAAACAAGAAACTTGGTTCCTTTCATTGGCTCCATCACTGCTGAGAATAGAAACATGAAATGCATAGAATACACATGGACATGCCAACACGGACTAAAATCAATTTTCATTATTTAAAAAATCTATATTGATAAAATGTGGGCAAATTATAATCTCCTCAAAATACATTAAGTTCTCTTGTCAGAGATGTGTGAACCAGAGCAACTCCATCTTAAATAGGAGCTGGGTAAAATGACGCTGAAACCTACCTACTGGGCTAAATCTCAGACGGTTAAGCCATTCTAAGTCACAGCACGAGATAGGAGATCAGCACAAGATACAGGTCATAAAGACCTTGCAGTAAAGAAGCCAGCTAAATCCCACCAAAACCAAGATTGCCATGAGAATGACCTCTGGACATCCTCACTGCTATATCTATACTCCCATCAGTGCCATGACAGTTTACAAATGCCATGACAACATCAGGAAGTTACCCTATATGGTCTAAAAAGGAGAGGCATGAATAATCCACCCCTTGTTTAGCATATCAAGAAATAACCATAAAAATAGGCAATGAGCAGCCATTCTTTTTTACTTTTACTTTCTTAATAAACTTGCTTTCACTTTGCACTGCGAACTTGCCCTGAATTCTTTCTTGCGCAAAATTCAAGAACCCTTTTTTGAGGTCTAGATCTTCCCAGGACCCCCTTTCCTGTAACACTCTGGCTTCTATATTACAAATACTTCATTTGTTTGGATTCTCCTGGCTCAATAGACTTAAATATTCTGGGTAGAAAAAAAGCAAATCACTGCAGTTGAGACCAAAACAAAGACACTGTTTAGTTCTGGCTATAACTTCAAAAATAAATGACAACAAAATAAATATCATTAATATCTTTTCTACACAGATAATTTAAATGCACTAGAAGAAACTCTTCTAAGCTCTATATAGCCAAAACATAATATAGTCTACGGATACAGAACAACAAACAAGATTAAAGAATGCCGATAATTCTGGGTTCAGTTTAATAAGCTATCTGATAATATACTAGACACTTTGACAGAGAGAACATAAATACAGACACCCTCAATTACATTATGCAGCTTAAAAATCAGTCTATACAAAGAATAAGAAAATTGGGGTAGGTCAGACTGGGAAAAGTGTTCTAGAAAGGCATACCTAAATGGAGACTGACAAAAAATGTAAGATATTGTTCTAGGTAAAACAAATGCCAATATTATCAAGGCACAGGAGAAATCAACCAGGAGATAACAGAGTAGTAAGAAAGCTAGACATTCATGATTAGAGGAACTAGATGGACAAAAAGATTAAGGGAACAAAGCAGGGGGAAATGAGCTTAAAATAACCACAATTCTGACATCAGGAATAAGAAAAATCAAAAAACTTGAGGAAGAAACCAAGATCAAAGGACCAATGGCTGTCACTGCTGTGAAAGCTTGAGGAGACGTACCTTCACTCAGCACCAACTCTACAGAACACAGGTCCTCTGTGGCACACAGACCTGCTTTCTCTCTCCCTAGGCCTCATATCGTTTCACATGCTACTCACCCTACCTCAATCACTGACTCTTCCTAAGTATGTGTGCCCTTTTTCTTCCTCTTCAAAAGCTGCTTTCCCAGGTCAAAAGGACACAGATGTCAACTTAAAAGAGCTTTCAATAGCCACGCTGGGAAAATCTGAGCAACAAAGTGAATAATGACAATAATGGCTATATTCCAGAGAATAAAATGTCTATGAGTCCCTATGGATAGGCTGATAAATAGATAGATAGATAGTGGCAGGAGTGGGGGGTGGAGGGCAGGCAGAAAAGGAGGGGAGAAGAAAGCTGATCTTCACAGCGAATTCCAATTGATGAATGTAAAATGAATGATTAAAATAGAAAATTACCATTTGCAAGTATCACAATAATAACTGTTGTAATCAAGAATCAACAGTGGGAGATTGATGTGACTAGGAGATGGCCTAAGAAGCTAAGAAACAGGATGAAACAGGATATTTGCATCATTGTCTCAAAGTTTCTCCCCATAAGATTTTTTTTTAAGACATAGTTTTGCTCTTGTTGCCCAGGCTATGGTGCAGTGATGCGATCTCAGCTCACTGCAACTTCTACCTCCCGGGTTCAAGCAGTTCTCCTGCCTCAGTCTCCCCAGTAGCTGGGATTACAGGCATGCACCACTATGTCCAGCTAATTTTTGTATTTTTAGTAGAGACAGGGTTTCACCATGTTGGCCAGGCTGGTCTTGAACTCCAGACCTCAGGTGATTGCCTGCCTTAGCCTCCCAAAGTGCTGGGATAACAGATGTGAGCCACCACGCCCAGCCCATATATTTTCTAGTACAACAGGAAAAAATAGTAATTCTAGAGTGGAGAAACCTGGCAGGTACCATCCTAACCAAGTAGTCTAAGTTAACATCACCAATAATGAGACTTAATAAATATCATAATTCTCCTGATTTAATCTACCATGAAGAGCACCTCATTATCACTTCTGTGGTATTCTTGCCAAAACGTGTAACTTGAATTTGATCACAAGAAAACATCAGACAAACCTAAACTGAGAGATGTTTTACAAGATAACTGACCAATATTCTTCAAATGTATAAAGGTTATGAAAGATAAAGATATCAGTAGGACAAATGATAAAGAAAGGTTTGTGAGTTAGGTAAAAATATTGAAACAACACATTTTTTGGTTTTGATAGTCATACTATAATTATGTGAGTTATCAGTGTGAAAAGTAAAAAGTTCCTCTTCAAAGTTTCCCTTTTTGTGAAATAATAAGTGTTGGAAATAATATCTTCTTTTAAAAACTAACTTCCTTCAAACTTCCTTGCTTTTTGCTAATAACTCTTTGTTAAGCTCTATGTAGCTGTTAAATGTAGTAAGGAAATAAGTATATTCTATGTCCTTGTACTTCAACCAAGTTATTTGTTCTGGCCTATAGCCTGCTCAGACATGTCCAAACACGCCCAGGCATTTCCTGGCTTACAGCCTATGCCTCTTCCTTATTTGGAAATGTTATTATTGTCCTAGCTTCCCATAAACAACACCCTTCTGTTCTTTGTTCTCCATCACATGTTTACCTATTTAGGAAAATTTTAAGTTTTCAGCCAATCAGGATCACTCTAGATTGTGCAGGTCAGCTCCAGCCAATGGAGATAGGACACAGCAGTAAGGACCCAATGCATCTGGGATAAAAATTTCTGCTTTTCTTTGTTCAATGTGCTCTCGTGACAATCAGGCTTCCAAGAAGCACTCTTTCTGCAGAAAGTAAAATTGCCTTGCTGAGAAAATTCTTTGTCTGAGGGCTAGTTCTTCTTTTCGACACTGAGGAACAAGCATTTGCTTCTAATGTTAGCATTTGAGGAAGATGAGTAAAAGGCACACAGGAGCTATTTGTACAATACTATTTTTTTTGTAAGTCTAGTTACACCTTCCCCAAAATCAGAAATTTAAAAGCAATGTAAATGTTTCTCCAATTGGCCCATCTCCATTAAGAAGGATTAAAAATATATATATAACTAAGTATACTGCAGTTAAAGTCAGCCTCTAAACAGACCAGATGAAATGTGATTATCAGCTAAGTTTTACAAACTCCCTCAAAGTTAAAAGAAATAAGCATGAGAACTAAAAACTAAGGGAGAAATGCCCAAATACCAAATACAATCAGACTTAGTGCAATATAGCATCTTTACTAAGTTTACATTAATAATTAGTAAGCATTTGGGAAACAAATAGGATGACTGCACAAAATGCAGTGACACAGTCTTAAAATACTGCCTGTGACCCCATATTTGTACATGTTGAATGTCTGCATACAGAAGATATCAAGAATATCAGATTATTAAATCATATCTATAATATATATCTGAGTTTTTAAAATGCAATTAGGAAAGCATTTAAAAGGGAGGTAAGGTAATCATAGTCAAATCACCATATGCAATTTACAGAGGTTCCCACAAAGAATTTAATTTAACAGAAGGAGCTAATGCAGAGGAAATACTATTTTTACTACACAATACTAAAAGAATCTAATCTATAATTTTAATCGCCTTTTAGACCAAATGTTAGGTGCCTCAGAACAGAAGAAATGAACTGTTTAACAATGCTACTGTCAATTTGCCAGCTGTGTTTCTCTTCTAGTGTTAATTCACCCTCTTCTAGAGGATCAAAGAGATCTCTTGAATATTTACATTTTAAGTACCAGATATACAAAGCTTAAGAAACACTGGAAAACCATTTTAACTACAAGAGCACTATCATTAAGAATAACCAAATTCAAATAAAGTGTGAAGGATAAATGAATGAAATGAATTTGTAGAAATTAGTAAAATATGTATCACTCATAAGATAATACACTAACATTCATAAATAGATGTAACTAAATATTAATAGAGCATTAATTATCACCTTCCAATAAATCTAGGATCTGTATATTACACAGTTCAGTTTTCAGTAGAGGAACAGATCACTGAAGTTGTAACAAAGCTTGATAAGCCTGATTGATTAGTATCTCAGACAAGTCCAAATAATGAAAAGCACCTTTTGGAATACCTCTATTTGGGTAAATTTCAGAAAGTGACTTAGACCTAACACCCTTTACAATAGATCAATTCTATCATTTAAGACACTTAAACACTAACCTCTTTCAAAATCAACTGGACAAGTACTAGTGTGGTTGTCAAAGTCACTACATTATTCTTTAATTTAAAAAAAAAGTTTGTGCTCTATAGTTTTTGGAGTACTTTATTTGTATTAGACTCACTGACCATCAATTCCCATATAACTTCTTCAGAAAAGTTAGGACTGGAATTTCTATTCCAATGTACAAAATACATTTTAATGGACAAAAATGAGATAAATGAACTCAATAAATGTACCTTACAACTGAGTTATTTTTCTTAGGATCCTTGATTTTAAATAGATCTACAATTATTTTTAAACAACTTGGAAACAGCTTTGTAAAATGTTATTTCAACTCTGATTTTAGATACAGGTGGTCCATGTGCACGTTTGTTACATCGGAATATTGTGTGATACTGAGGTTTGGAGTACGGATCCTATCATCCAGGTAGTGAGCATAGCACCTGATTAAAAAAACTGGTTTAAAAAATACATCTCACATATTCAACGTAGAATAATCTCCTTAGCCACTATTAAGCAGCTCAAATCAAACTAAACTGAAATCCAGCTCTAATTAAATGTTAATCAAGTGTGAGCCATAACTTAACTCTTACTGATCAAAGCTATTCAAATAAGGAGGCTTTGCATATTCTAACTGGTTTTATAAAATGGTCACAAAAACTGAACATACAAGCTTTTACAGGAAAACCATTCTTAAAACATAGCTACTTAATAAATATGACACATGGCCAATTCAGTCTAAACATACCAATTCTATCTATCTACAGTATAGAATGAAGATTCTTAGGCCTCATGAATACATTCTGAAGAACCTAGATGTAAGTGTAATTACAGAATGTGCCGTAAGGCAGAGTATTTTATTTCCTAATCATTTTCCATGAGTAGTGGTTTATCACAATAGTTTCATAATGTTACAGCAGGGGTGGGGTTCTTAAGAGATGTTCAACAGGAACTTGGAGGCAGAAGGAAGAAGGGTGAAGGGTAAATCTATTAAGTTACCATTTGACAAAACAAAGGAGTAAAAATTTCTCGACTATACAAGAATAGATTTGATTATCTAAAATCCAAACAGCTTTTGGATTATTGTGTCTGATTGTTTTCAGGAATACAATAAAAGTGACCTGACTGTCTGCTAAAAGACTGGACCATCAAGAGAAAAATGAAGCATCAGTTTGGGTTGATAATATAAACACAAAAATTTTTTTCTTAGATTTTAAGGACTTTAAGATGAAAGGTACATTGTGAAAGATACCCCCATATTTAAAATAAATTAAAAGTAACATGACATTCTTACACCCAGTATACCAACATTAGCTTTATCCCATTGCAGGCTTTTTACTACACAGAACAAGACCTCTTTTTATCTCAAATGCCTAGCAAATAATCTCTAAAATCTATTTTTTTCAGCATTTATAATCTCTGATCCTAACCTCAGTGTACCTATTCTAAATCATGTTAGTACACAGACTTGACTTAGTACTTTCTGCAAGGCTGGGTAAACCTGGACAGTCTCTCCCACACAGAAGCAGAAATGACTACTTTAAGGAGATTCTTTTAATTGAAATGAACATTTAAGGTGTAAGAAAGATGCTTTCCTCAGATTTCATATTAATTTTACTTTCTTACCTTGCAGAAGCACAATTTAGCAAATTCTAAAGGATATCTCTTCCCAATGGGAACAATAAGGAAAACTAAGAAACACAACAGTCGTAGTAGGAAAGTACAAAATAAGACAATGGAAAACAGAGAGAAAAGACAAAACAAAACAAAAAACCCACACACAAAATTACCAGTTTAAAGAATACAGAAATATTTCTAGTCTTGCAAAACAAATATATGCAATTGCTTTAAGGAGCAAGTAAGCTTAACAATTAAATGACTTAATGAGGACTTGTCATTGGAAAGGAAAGGCAAATACACAAATTTTCCTTACTAATACTAGTATGAATTATCTACCTCAATGTTAATGTAATTATGTCACAACAATACCACAGCATTTACACAGCCCTTCAGAACCTAACAGTTTTTTCACATGCTTTCTCATTTCATTTTCACAACAGTCCCATCAAGAGAGAGCACTACCACTATTTTACTGATAATATTAGAGCTTGAAGAGATTAAGTTACTAGTAAAGAGCAAAACACTGCCATCACTCTTCAAACAGAGTCATGTTGAGTATGTATATAATTTATAATTTCTTGACTATATAATTTGTAGTTTCAGTGAGTAGAGGAGTCCTCCTCTTTTCCAGGAGTTCAGACACTTTGTTTGTCACTGCCATACCATCCAGATAGGCAGGAAGACTTACTCAAAGAAGGGTGTCCTACTCCTAAAAGGCTCAGGATTGCTGTAAAATTCCAGTGGTACAATCCTAACAAGGTGCTAAGTGAAGGTAAGGAAAGCTGGCCAAATGTAATAGACTGAAGATTTTCCTCAGCTGGAAAACTGTATTTCCCCCATTGATTAAAAAACAAAACAAAACATTTTTTTCAGAATAAAAAGTATAAGAACAATTTTTAAAACTCACCTGCATGTAGAAAAAGGAGCAAACTGAACACCCTTCTCTTTGCATTCCCTTGTTATTCTTTCTTTTACATTTCTACAGAGATCTACAACCCTAAAAAAAGATAAATGAATACAATATTAAGTTTTCAAATGAGAACTACACAAATTCCAATAAATGCTGGTTAATCTGGCATCATTCAAGTCTAAAATTTTCTTACTAAAGCTTTCATAGTTGTTCTTTCAAGAATGGAAAAGAGCCTTGATCATTCAAATTGAGCCCTCCATTCCTAACTTCAAAAAGAGCAAAGTTTTTTTCTTTTTTGACTTAAGGAAAACAGAAAGTCACAAGAACATACTCAAGTCTCCTGAATGCAGTTTCCTACACTTAGGAAAGCCTGATTTCAAAATCAATTTAATTATAAGATTTTAAGAGCTTTAAAAAAGCTATAAAGAAGACGTTAGTGAAAATTCAATTCTAGGTTATATGAATACCAATCTTTACCCATGTCTAAGTTTTTCTTAATTCAAAAATAACTCAGGTGGGGGGCAGTTGCTCATACCTATAATCCCAGTACTTTGGGAAGTTGAGGCGGGATGACTGCTTGAGCCCAGGAGTTTGAGACTAGTCTGGGCAACAGTGAGACCCTATCTCTACAAAATATTAAAAAAATTATCCAGGCATGGTGGCATGCACCTGTAGTCCCAGCTACTTAGGAGGCTGAGGTGGGAGAATTGCTGGAGCCCAGTAAGTCAGGGCTACACCACTGCACTCCAGCCTGGGTAACAGAACAAGACTCTATCTCAAATAAAATAATAATTATTATTATTTAATTAATAATCATAATATTACTAGCCTGGACAACATCTCTACTAAAAATCAAAACAATCAGTTGGGCAAGGTGGTGCATGCCGGTAGTCCCAGCTACTTGGGATACTGAGGCAGGAGGACTGCTTGAGCCCGGAAGGTTGAGGTTGCAGTAAGCCAACATCGCACTACTGCACTCCAGCATGGGTGACACAGCAAGGCCCTGTCTTTCAAAAGAAATTATAATCATGATGTTATATCAAATGTTCGATAGCTTATTCTCAAGCTGAAATCCAATATGACAAAGATCTACTGAAGACAAACTGTATAAAGTATTAATGTGCTATGCTGGACTACTTGATATTAAAAGTCCCATTTTATTCCCCATTAAATATCCTGGCCACATACTGACACTGATTCTGTGTTTTAAACCTTGACTTGTTTAGCATCATGAGACAAAATGATACCAGAAAAACTCAAAAGGTTGGCTTACCTCTAGTCTCAAGACACAGACTTGACTGTATGAGAACCAATTTGATAAAAACAGTAACATTTAAACAGATCATACTTTATAAAATAAAGTTACCCATATTGCCAATAAGAACAGTATATGATTAAATTACAAATACAAAAAGGGCTTTAGTGTCTTATTAGTATGTCAAATTTTTTATTTTTATGAATATAGTATTTGAAAGTTTTATAAATTCTAATTTTATAAAACAATGTTTTAAAGTTAAATTCTGCTTTAGTTTATGAGAGTTGCAGGTATACATGACTTATCAATATTATCTATGCATCACTTATGCACAGAAGTATAGAATGGCAAGGATACATGTTTGAAAAAATATAAAACATTTAGATTACAGATATTTAATGTCTTTATTTTGAAAATCTACCTTATAAAACAAATCTTTATAAATAAAATCTATTAAGCTTTAATATTTATAAGAGTTAATGAATATTACAAATTTATAAAAGTAATAAGTTCTTTTGTTGTAACAAGTTCTTTATGCTGGCACTAGAAAATGAAATGTAAGTGCTACAGCTAAGTAGTCTAAAAAAACTAAGAATATAATCATCTGCTATTACAGTCCTTTGCAAGTTATGCCACTGTATGAACTGCATTTCAGTTTAAATGCACTTAAATGTATTCAATCATCTCAAATACAATAGGAAACAGGAAAATGTTAAGAGTTCCTTATGTCTAAACCCTCACTGATAGTTGAATAATGAAGAGGAGATGGAGAAAGGACCAACTGAACAGTTACAACCCCCAGTGGGACACTTCCAGTAAATGACTTTTAGGGAAAGGGTTCTGAAAGTATTCTCTCACAGAACTTGATCAAAGGCTGTGTCCACTTGGATTAGTCCTTTTATAGCACAGAGACATAACTGCATACTTTTAAATTCTTATTAGCAAATTTAACACTTGACCATTTCCTCCCTGAAAAAAACTTGCCTGGGATTTTTTCACATCATTGGATTATTTCTACATCCTCTACATATTGTTATTCAATATACTTTGTCACCTTTTGTTTCATTTGTAACCTTAAATGTTGAGGTTCCCTAAACCTCTTTCTTAGGCCCTCTTTTTTCCCTTCACTCCATACTATCTGTAAGTGTTTGTAGCCACTTTCTTGGATTTAATCAGAAGACTTGCTGGTATCACCAAAATCTGTAACATCACTGGGCACAGTGGCTCATGCCTATAATCTCAGCACTTTGGGAGGCCAAGGCAGGAGGATCGCTTGAGCCCAGGGGTTTAAGACCAGCCTGGCCAACATAGAGACTTCGTCTCTACAAATAAAAAATTAGCCAGGCACAGTGATGTGTACCTGGGATCCCACCTACTTAGGAGGTCGAGATGGGAGAATCGCTTGAGCCCAGGCAGTCAAGGCTGGAGTGAAACCATGATAGCATCACTACAGTCTGGCCTGGGTGACAGAGCGAGACTCCATCTCAAAAAGAAAAAAATTAAAACCTCCAACCCTTAAGGTATCTATTTTTATAGACTGTAATCTCAAATTATTCCCAAGCTCATTCATAAGAATCTATGAAGAATATTCATTGAGAACCTAACAGGTGCAGCCATTGTAGTAGGCACGGGTTGGAACACAATAGAATGGGACACTTAGGGAAACACAAAAATTAGTATGACCAGTAATCCCTCAAGTGGCTTATATATGAAAAAGCCAATAATCTAATAATGTGTGAAAGTTAAAGACCCTGATCCCATGGGCTAGTGCTAAACATTGCCTCTAGTTAGTTAAAGGTTTGAAAGAAAAAGAAAATTGCTAAATGGTTGTCAACAAGTACATTTTACATAAAAATGTAGTTGCCTTCTATTAATATTATTTATTAAAACTGCAGTTGAAGAAATTGTTTTAAACAAAAACAAATGTGTAACTGCATAAAACAGAAATTATTGGTGTGTCAATTAAATAAATATGCATATATAAAGTATATAGATGAAGAGAAATTTAAAAAATTAGCACATGATTAGCTTCCAGAGTTGCAAGAATAAAAAAAACAAGATGTCAATGATCAGTTAGTACTAACTGATGACAAGGAAATTCATTAACTCTTAAGAGGTAGCATTGCACTAACCTACTTTCCCAGTGATATGGAGTGAATGTCCGTGTCCCTCTCAAAATCCATATATTGAAATCCTAAGCCCCAATGCAATGATATTAGAAGGTGGGGCCTTTGGGGAGTCATTAGGTCATGAGCGTGGAGCTGCATGATGGGATTAGTGCTCTTATAAAAAGATATGAAAGGGCTTGCTTGCTTTCTCTCTCCCTGCTTTCCCCTCAGGTGAAGATATTACTAAGAAGATGTCATCTATAAAACCAGGAAGAAGGCCTTCACCAAAACCCCAACCATGTTAACATCCTGATCTCGGACTCCAAGCCTCCAGAACTGTGAGAAATAATTGTTTCTTGTCTAAGAACATTTAAGCTACCCAGTCTAAGGTGCTCTGTATAGCAGGTCAAACTGGCTAAGATACTCAAGGAGAGGAATTAAACATTAAAATGATCTTTGATGTGTTAAAGAGTTTTCCCCCAACTTTTCGATTCCTTTGTCTTGTGTTGTGTTTGTGGGGGAGGGGTTCTTTTGGGGTTTCTTTTAGTTTTTCCTACCATGTAGATAAAACTGACATAGAGAAAAGGCTGGAGAGAGACTGTTTGCATCGACTAGTCCTGTGGAAAAAACCAAGCTCCGTTAGAATGTCTGCCTTACTGGTTTCTCCAGGGAATGAAAAATATGTTTCTAACCTTTTTTTCCTAAGTGTTTGTCTTTAGTTTTGATTTTGGAAAGTTGTTAAGCATTTATTTTTAGCTAAAAATAAAAACTACTTTTATACTAAAAAATTAATAATTTTTTTTAAAAAAAGGTCTTTGAGACCACTATGAATAGCTGCCAAACTATTTCTACTACTCAAAGGCTGACGACTTCATAATATTTTTATTTAAAGTATTTATTCCCCTTGTTAAAATTTAGCATCAAAATTTGTGAATAACATTTCAACTTGAGGAAGCTTACTTAAAAATGAAAAAAAATTGTGAATGACAAAGTGATAGTATAATATAAACTGGGTTACTAGGTAACAATGCATGGAATATGAGCACCAATGTACTAACTCAGTAGATGATAACTGTATGTAGAAAAGTAAAAAGTTGGCCAGGCACAGTGGCTTACGCTTGTAATCCTAGCACTTTGGGAGGCCAAGGTGGGAGGAGTTCGAGACTAGACTGACCAACATGCAGAAACCCCATCTCTACTAAAAATACAAAAATTACCCAGGCATGGTGGAGCATGCCTGTAACCCCAGCTACTTGGGAGACTGAGGCAGGAGAATCATTTGAACCTGGGAGGCAGAGGTTGTGATGAGCCAAGATCATGCCATTGCACTCCCACCTGGGCAACAAGAGTGAAACTCCATCAAAAAGAGGGGAGGGGATGGGAGGGGACAGGAGGGAAGGGAAGGGAAGGGAGAAAAGAAAAGTAAAAAGTTTTCTGGGGGAAAAAAGAAACTGGAAGAAACCAAAAAATTAAGATATGCAATCTAAGAAACAGATTCACAGGGAATTGTTATGTCCTATACACTTCATTGTGGATTTAATGTACTTTATAAATTTTATAAAGAAATGTAAAATATCAGTATACTAGAAAAAAATTAAAATATACAGGCTGAACATCCTGCAAAAATCCAAAATGTGAAATGCCCCCAAATCCGAAAGTTTTTGAGTATCAACATGATGATCAAAAGAAATGCTCCAGTGATTTCCAGCGAAATTTCCATATTTGGGATACTCAAATGATAAATATATAATATAAATATTCTGAAATACTTCTGGTCCCAAGCATTTTGGATAAGGGACTGTATAGACAATCTCCTTGAGAATTTTTTTATTACTGAATGAGTTATAATAAAACTCATGGGTCTATTAATAAATTATTTCACATTTCCTAATCAGCTTTTATTAATTCACTAACCAATATTGTGTGTATGTATTTCCAGTAAAGAAATCCTTCTAAAATCTATTTCCATCTATCCTATTTGGGCCATTTCCTATAATATGCTCCAGTAACAAAATTTTGCTTACATTTAAAAATAGAAATTGTATTTAATTTCCTAACCTAAATTTCTTTTAGAAATCATTTAAATTCCCATTTTTACAAATACAAATATCAAAAGCCAAATAATATACTATAAAGGACAGTTAACTGGTTTTATACTTTGGGAGGACTTTTTAGAGAACATTTAAGCAATATTAATCACTTAAGAATTTAAGTCAAAGCTACGTATAACCACATAATAACACTGAGCATTCAATAACATTCTTCAAAATGTAAACTTCAACAATACCTTCATTCTTTGGATCACAGACAAATTTTCTTCAACTCCCCCCTACCCAATAAAACACTTGAAAATACGGCATTCTGATGAATACATTAATTTAAATAAAAGTAGTTGCCTTGTCTCAATGTTTCTTCATAAAATGTTGTAAACTTACATGTTCACACACAAATATTACTTCAAGCAATTCATATCGCATATTTGAATAATATCAGGTATTATATTTTACCTGTCCCAAGGAGCGGAAGTCTCAAAAGATTCTCCTAATACATAGTATTCCAAAGCCAAGTCCTATTAAGATACAACAGAAAAAACAAGAAATTATAACAGATGCAGAAGAATCAATAACACTGTTAATCTTTCAAGTTCATTGTTAGTATCACGTTTCTAATTTAACTTCAGTTGCTCTTCACTATCCACCTCATAAAAGCACTGAAAAGTTGCCCCCAGAATGAGATGCAGCCTCCATAACTAAAGGAACCTTGCCTGTCCTATTCTTCTCTGTATCGTTGGCACCAGGCAGAGTGCCTGACTCAGGGGTAAGAACTCAAATTTATTTCTCTAGTGAATGGAGTTTCTATCCAGAACAGTCTATGTACATGTAGAGAATACTAACAGAACAGAATTTTAGTGGCATAAATAGTAAATTAACCAATATCAAAAATTAGTCAAGATCAAAGAAGCAGGAAGATCAAGAAGTGGGGCGGGGAGGTGTTTAGAAGGAGGAGACGTTTTTCTTAAAAGCATCTTTTCTTGAAAAATATAGTAATATAGTGCATCTATCTGAAGTGACAGATTGGATTAAACATCTGGAGGCACTTCTGCTAGGAAAATATTTTATAGTACAGAGGATATAATACTCATATTACAAGTAACTTATAATACTTAATATCTTTACCCAGAGCAAAATTGTTTTATTATCAAAATTGGAAAGATACACAAGCCACCAAAGAAGTCCAGGGATTTGAAAGAAAATAAGGTAGAAAAGTCAATATATGCTAAGTTTTCACTTCCAGTAAATGAGTCATTTCAACCAACCTGTGATTGGTACAGAAAAAAAAATACTCAAATTACTGATCTAAAATATGTTGTTTTCTCTAATGCACTTATTTATTCAGTAAACATATATTTGGAGACAATGGTATTAACCAGTGCAAACTTATAAAAACATAAACCATGTAATCTGGGGGAGGGGAGCGGGATCCCTAACTTGCTGTTGACTCAGTTTTAACATTAACCCTAGAACCTTAAAAATTAAGATAGATACTCCAAATTGTGTCTATGTGAGGTAAGGTGTTCTCTTTCTGGGTCCACGAGGGTGCGTAGTTTTAAGGGCAAGAACTTCCCAGCACCATGCCCCACTCCCATCTCTCTCCATCCTGGAGATTAACAGTCTCAGTTTCAATTTTCGTGGGTGTGGGAAGAATCAAAAGTCAATCACTCCAGCGGAAGTTCTAAGGAACCCCTTTCATTGGCCAGAGAACTTAGAGAAGGTGGGGGTTCCTCCCAGGTTAAAAGTCCCCTTCTTTCACACCCCTCTGGACTCCATGTTTGGATCCTCTTTCACAAACACTCTTTTGTGTTCTTGAAGCTGTCTTTCTCTCCCCTGGATTTTCCCTCTGGGGTCCCCTTCCACACTCTCTTGTGGAAGCCTGTCTTCCCCTCCTAAACTCCATCTCTCTGTCTATTCCCTTCCACTCAGTGTGGAAGCTGCTTTCCTCTCCTGGATTCCATCTGTCTGGATTCTCTCACTTAATGTGAGAGTTAGCTGTTTCTTTCTCTCTCCTTCTCCTGTTTCTCTTTCTCTACTTAAATAGATCACTTTCTACCAACGCTGTTGAGTCCGGCATTTACTGCGCACTGTGCCGTGGTCTCCTCTCCCATTCTTGGGGGAGTGACAGACCAAGAACCTGGAGAAACGTCCCTCTCAGGGGAACTGAGGGCTCTCCTGAACCCCAACATTACATATGCTGTACTTGTTACACTTATATTTCATTTTCTAGAATTCTAAATTCAGTATTATGGGGAAAAAGCTAATATCTTCAGAGAAAATGCCTAAGAAGCAATTATGTAAGTTCAAAATGCTTACTATGGGAAGAAACTATGGTATGATAGTCTATAAAGGTATATATTATTTATAAGTTCTACAATCATCTAGTACCTTTCATGATCAGTACATCTCTTAATCAAAATTTCTAAAACACTGAACAGGCAATAAATATATTTTTACTTATCATCACTGTGGGGGCAGGGGACAAAGAGGAGGACTATATGCTTCACTACCATGTAAAATTTAGATCTTAGCTGGAATTAAATAGCTAAAATGAGAACATATTAATTCAACCTTTCTTAGAGAAGTAAAAATATATTCAAGTTGACATTTAACTACTTTAAGTTAATATCAACATTTTAAAACACAGTTAAAGATTTACACATCATTAAAACAGATTATTAAGTGAAGAATGTTGCGAAATAAAAACAGCTTGATTTTAACCAAGTAATGTTATAAATGGTATGCTCAACTTTGAAACAGAGAAAGGCTCCATTCTTTTAAAAAGCAGAAAGACATGTTAAATCATATTTAACTTCCTCAAGAGCATATGGAGAAGGTTTAAATAGCCTTCTGAAGGTTTGTAGCTAAAACAAGGTTCATGTAAAATGATATGCTAAATTACAGTAGCTTAAAATTAAAAAAAAAATAGGGAAGATAATTGTATTCACTCAAAGTAAGAAAAGTATTGTTTGCAACATAAATTAAGTGGCAAGAGAAATATAACTTACTCGAATGTATGCAATGACATAGGTCAGCAAATAACCTCTCTGTCCATTATCTTCTCCAGCTGCCAATCCACTGTAATTAAAGAACAAACTGTTAATAAATTTCAAATGAACTATTAAAAATATACAAACCAAACCAAACTGATATGATACCTCAAGATAACTGCTTGATAGATTAACATATATTACACTGCATTTCATTTTTATCTTAATCTCATTAATCATAAATGTATCAAAAAACTGTCAAGAGAATAAGTTTGGATAACAAAAATCTGAAAACACTTTAAATAGTTCTGTTTAGTCTTAATTTCAAACTTTTATACACCAAACTAATAAAATTGACTCATAAACTCAACGTTTTCTACCCATATTCTCAAAAGAGCAGAGAAAGAATTAACTATGAGAAACAAACAAATAAGCTAAAATAATCCTCACACAAGTATTCTTATTTTATTCATCATATCCTTACTCATATATTCATGTTACTATTGTCTTACTCATATTTGAAGAAATGTGATGACTGACTAGGAACTCCTCAAAACTGAGAAGCTTCCAGAATACTTGAGTACATAGTATTTGGAATGTTAAATGTGGTGTTTATTTTATAAAATTTATTATTTAAATGACAGACAAAACATACTTACATAGAAACATTAAACTTTATAAAGCAATGTATAAACAAATATAAGACCAACACAGGTAAGGTTTTATTACTATGAACATATAAACTATCTCTTTCAATTTGAAAATATTTTCATCCATAGAAATTGTATCTGATGCTCTAGTTAGGATTAATCCCATATAACATATAATTCAGTCCAAGTACTCTTGTTTATAAAAGTTATTCTTATTTTAAAAGACAATGAATGAATACTGTTTTCCACTACCTTTAGTAAGTAGTTTTTAATTATGCTTTTTCTATTATCAAATAGAAATTAAAATTTTAACTTTAGTGAACTAAAGGAAAAACCATTTCCCTTAGGGCCTCAATTAACACCTTATAATTAAATATTTTCTTCTTCTGAAGTTGTGTTGGATTTGGTAGTAGGTAAATAATACAATGTAGATGTACTCTATTTTATACAAATACTGTAATATAATTTCAGGCTAGAAAATATGGGCTAAATCAGAATTTCCTGATGGTCATTATGGGTAGATAGTGTTATCCAAAGGAAGTGGCAAAGATTTGACATAAGCAGCTCTAGTCTAGAACTACTTGAGAATGGGTTATAATAAAAAAAATGAAGGGGACTGTTTGTATTAGAATGTTAATGAGCAAAGAAGATAAAACTTCGGTCAAGCAGCTGAATGTGAGAAGAAGAGACAGAACATAATTCTGAGTTGGATGTAAGGTTGGAAGTAGAAAGCCAAATAAAGTTTCAAAACAAAAGGAAAACTGCTGTGGCAAGTGCTTGGAGGGAAAGAGCTTAGCCCATAGCTCAAGCAGATACAAAACAGAGTCAGACTCTGAGTCCCAGAGAGAAAAAACACCACAGGTCTAGGAAGTAGAAACAGTTCATCCATCCTGAACCTAGTGAGGAAGGAAAGGAAAAGAGAATGAGGAGTAGGAAAGGGTGCAAGACACCTGTATTGGGAATACTTGAGAAAAGAGAATGCCAAGTATGTACCTGATGAGAAGTAACAGGTATAAACATTTAGTAGGCTTGCCTCTGTTATGTCAAAATGAGACAAAAAGTCCTACTTTTCTAGTTCCAACAGATCTTTCTTTAGACCCTCTTCTAATATTTCTAATATCTGGCAGCAGGAAGGAAACAGATCTGTTCACATTAGGATCCAGGGGAGACAAACCACAGAGAAACATGCATTTTCTAATTTAAAGCAGGAAGAAATTAGATGTCTTTTCTAAATTCATAAGCCCAAAGAAGTAAAGTCAATCTGCGCTTTGCAAGGAAATCACAGACTTATGATTTAACTTTTTGAAGTTTATCTCTTTTTAGCTTTCAGAACTGTCAATATTCTAGCCAGAATTACCTTAAAATACAATATATAAAGAATAGTAGGCTTAAAAATTAAATGCATCTAAATTATCACTTTTGTAATCACTCCAAAAAGACTGCATGTAGATTCAAACTGCCTTATGTTAAAGTAGCAACATCCATCCCCTACTTCCTGCTGTCCCCCACAAATTTCAAACATCAATTCAAGGTTTTTAAACAAATTTAAAGCTGTCTCATGAGGAAGGACTGGAAAGACTAATGAAAGAGAAATGAGAGACAATCTTTTTATATAAAAGGGCCATCTGGTGAACCTAATCACTCTCATGTTAAATTATATTAAACAACTTAAGCATGCTTTAAAAATAATGATAACATATTGCCTTAAGTTCTATGGTAAATGTCAAAACACCTGTCATGAGTGCTGACAGGTAATGTTTATTTTGCTCTGCTCTTAGAAAAGTTAAAATACATTACTAGCAAACATGGATAAACAACCAAAGTACAATTATTCATTATGTGGCTACTATGTTCTGTTGGGTCACATGTGTTCAAAGGTATTGAACTGTGTTGGGGTGGGAGTGAAGGGCAAGCAAAGAGAAAAAAATGGCTAAGACAACACATAAAAATGCTCTAAACTGTTGGGAGTACTTCATAATAGTCAATTAAGATTCACTCATTTTTAATTGGTAAATGGATAGAGAGTTTGATAAACAAATAAAAACAATAAGGGATAGATGAATAATGCTCCAATTCAAAATAAAAATACGTGAGCTAAACTAACATGAAAACTACAGCAGAAAGAAACTTGGTGGTACTTTCCTTTGTCTTGTTACACAGCAGAGATGATTGACCATTGAAGATGGTCAGAGTGGCATTTTACCTAAGTAAAACATCCTTGAATCTTCAGTGATTAGAACAAAAATTTGGTGCCTACAGAAAACTGGTGGGATACCAGAAACTTCTGATAGAAAACCAAAAGAAGATATTTTCAAGTATTAAAAACTTAAAATAGGCTAGGCACAGTGGCTCATGCCTGTAATCCCAGCACTTTGGGAGGCCAAGATGGGAGGATCACTTGAGCCCAGGAGTTTGAGACCAGCCTGGGCAACATGGCAAAATCCTGTCTCTACCAAAACTAAAATAATAATAATAATAATAATAATAATAAATTAGGCATGGTGGCATGCACCTGCAGTCCCAGGTACTCAGGCAGCTGAAGAGGAAGCATCCTCTGAGCCCAGGAAGGTTGAAGCTACAGTGACCAACGATTAGGTCACTGCACTCCAGCCTGAGTAACAGAGCAAGACACTGTCTCAAAAAAAAAAAAAAAAAAAAAAAAAATCGAAATAGCTCTAAGTAATCGGCCAAATAACAATCTGCGTTGTTTAAAACAGATGTCCACATCTAATAAAAGAAAGCCAGGATGAAAGCACATTAAGAAATTAATTATAACTAAGAAGGAACAAATAATAGCAAAAAAATGAGACCTCAAATGGAGCCAGTCTTTAACATTTTACACTTGCTTTAAACTGAATCTCATTCACTACAACCTATTTTTAATGGACAAATTTGATACAAGTTTTGTTTGAGTAAGTAAAACTTCTGGAAGTACAGCAATAGTGGTTGGGCCTAAGTATCAGTATCTGAAGACAGCTGGATGCCAAAGCTTAAAGAAGATTCACTCATATTTTTAATTGGTTAATGGATAGTGACATATGAGAAAACAAAACTGGCATTACTGATGTTCATGTCCATTGCTGGCTCAAATTAAAGCTGATTAAAATTAAAATTAAAATGCATACCTGTAATCCCAGCACTTTGGGAGGCCGAGAAAGGCATATCACGAGGTCAGGAGTTCGAGACCAGCCTGACCAACATGGTGAAACCCCATCTCTACTAAAAATACAAAAATTAGTCAGGTGTGGTGGCGTGTGCCTGCAATTCCAGCTACTCAGGAGGCTGAAGCAGGACAACCACTTGAACCTGGGAGGCGGAGGTTACAGTGAGCCAAGATCATGCCACTATACTCCAGCCTGGGCAACAGAGCAAGACTGCATCCCCCCCACCAAAAAACCCAACAAAATGTTCTGACAAATATCTAAAGATAAAAATATACTGTTTTACAGGCGGCACAGTAATCAGGCATAAACAAAGTAGAATAAAAGATATCAGGAAAATATAGTATTCAGTTTCATTCAGTCATTCAACAATTATTGAATCAAGCATCTAGTATGAACTAGACATCATCAGTGAAGCACAAGAAAAGACAGGTCATGACATATAAAAATTATGAGGCACAACAAATGGGCATTATGTCATCATCCTACCCGATTGTAACAGGAAATGTGGCACATTATTAACTAGTAATAACTTAATTTTAATTATAATGACAGATCCTAAAAAGTGAAATTCCTCTGTGTGTGGGTGTGTGTACAGATGTGGTGTATGTGAGGGGGAAGAAGACTGAGGTGATAATAACCAAATTTAACCCTATATACAGTTATTCAAATAATAAAGCAAAATGCACTCTTCCATTTTCCTACAAGTCCTTCTGAGAAATTATGAAATCCCAGGTAAATATTTAGATATACAATGAACAATTTTTTAAAGTTTCAGTCTCTAATATTTAAGGTTAGAGCAGATTTTTAAATCTCCTTGTTTCTTACTAATATCATATGTTTTAAGAAATCAGTCTTTTAATCAAATTACATATGTATTCCATATATCTTAGAAGCTAAAAAACAGGTAAATACATAGGGCTAAATTCCTTCTGGGAAGGAAAACATGTACACTTCAAAAATTCAAGCAAAATGAGATGACCTGAAATTCAAGCCATCTGGTCATTATATGGATTTTTATGGCACAATTATTTTTAACTAATTTAGTGAAAATATCAGCAATTCCCCAAAACAGCTACTGAGAAAAGATGAAAGATGAATACACTTTATCTTTTACTGAAAAAATTAAAATTCCATTTGCCAATTTCAGAATAGCTTAAAAATAAAAGTGAGACATTTTCAATATTTAAAAATAGTACAAAAGTAAACTAAAATTTAAATCTAAGATTAGACTCTTTTCCCCTTTAAGAATAGTGCACTTTAACACTAAGTTCAGACAACCCTAGAAATAAAGAGCTAAACATTATATATAAAAAAAATACATAAAACTGTGACATTCTAAAACACATGGCTCCAAATTAACTGTTCATTTGTTTTCTTAAAAAACAACAAAAAGAAATGAAAATAAATATTTACAAAGAATACATATTAAGCATAATGTATATGATGTATTTTAATCCCCCGAAATAAAAAAAGGAAAGATTAGTGTCTAGAAACAGTTAGTTTACGTACTTTAAAAAGAAAGGAAAAAATGTAGTCCTGATAAATGACATTTTCACTATAAGTTCTCATCGATCAGTCTTATAATCCATCAAGAAGACAGACAGAAACCACCCTACCATTATTCAGCTGGTTATAGATGTGAAATGTTTTCTGTTTCTTTATACCAGCACAAAACAGTAAGTGACAGGGGGTGGAGTATAGATAATTTATCAAATACCTTCGATTAAACACAATTTCCTTTTAAAAACACACTAGTAGCATGCTTTACACATATACTATTATCACTACAGAGTAAGAGAACAATGAATTTTCTCTTTTACTCTAGTAGAACAAATATCACCAAACTGACATTAATGTGAACACCTAGGAAAAATACAATATTTAATTATATATATATATATATTTAGACAAGAGTAACATATCAATCTAACTTCCTAAACATTTTGGAAGTAAACAAAAACAATATTTTACATTTACTATTATAAATTACCACAAATTTAATACTAAACTGAAAATTAATAACTGCTTGGAGACATACAGCCTGCTTGGAGACATTAGTGTCTAGTACTTTAATAATTGCTTGATGATATTAGAATCTTAGCTTAACTTTCTTTCTCTCGGCATTATGAAGTTGAGCCATACCCAAATTTTGCAGCAATGTCATACACTTGTTTTTCATGTTGAAGAACCTTCTCACGGTCCCCCTCAAACAGTAATGTGGCTACACTTAGTTGATTTGGGTCAAATCCTTTAAACTACAAAAAAAAAAAAAATTATTATTACAGGTAAGTCTTATCCTACAAAATAATAAATCAAAACACATTTTGGTCTTTTCCTTCTGATCTGGGCTCAAATGCACTGATTTCTTAAATATTTAGCTTTGAAACTTTACATGTCTATCATTAAGAATGTTTAATAAACCTATTCAGGTCATTACAATGCAGCAAAACTGTTCAGCAAAGGAAAAGCACTTTATTTCAAAGTATGCCACAGTGTTAATTATAATGACATATTGCTCATGGAAATACAACAAATATTTTGTTCAAATAATAACTATGATAAGGAATCAAATAAAACTGCAGAATGATAGAATAAAGTAGCTGGATATATTGGACGAGAAGAAAAAATCAACAACATCCCTACATACTAATAATAACTTCCTATTAAATAATATTTTCAAAGGAGATCTTATGCATGAAATTAAAACAGTATCTAACAATCTCAAAAAGAAATATATTAGGAAACATATCTAAAACATATCCAAAAAAAGAGGAGTAAGACATATGCTTCTAAATGCATAAACTAAATATTATAAACCACTCAATATTTGCCCAAATTAATGTACTAGTTTATTCCAATTTTAGTAACCACAATGGACTTCCTAAAATGATGAAAAGTTTCTAAAATTTTTCTAGAATAATAAATAAGTGATGGTGATAACAAGGAAAATTCTGAATAACAAGAGGGAAAAATATACCTACAACAATAAAATCTATTTAATTTTTCAAGAACAAAAACTCATTAAAAAATAATGAGATACACTAAAATGGAGTCTATTTTTTAGATAAGTGTATATGATGTGAGGCATACCAAATCAATGTATGAGAAGCACAGATTAATTAATGGTGCTGCCACAACTGGTTAGCAATTGGAGGAGCAGGAGGTGAAGATTAATTTAGATCTTTTTCACATAATAAAATTGAAATAAATACAAATAGTAATCAAGATAATTTTTTAAAAATTATCATTTAGTGTAAGAGAGAGAGTGAAGAAAATGGCCCTTATATTTCTGGAGGAAAGAAGGCTTTCTAAGCTTAGATTATATTAAAATAATCACAAGAAAAGATATAAAAATTTAAAACTTTCATACAAAAAAGAAAAATCCCTATTAAAGAGGAGATGCCTGACTGGGAAAAAAATTATTTACATTTATGACAAAGGGCATCTGATAATACCAGTCTCAAAGGGATACATCAAAGCACCAAGAAAAAAACATGAAGCTGTCCCCCTGGCAAAAATAACCATATCCAACAAATTCACACAAAAATTAGATCTAGAAAATACAAGAAAGTGTTAGCATCCAGTCTCACTGGAGCTTCAAAAAACATGAAAGTACTGTTTTCCCCCTGGTAAATTTAAAACATAACAAAAGAATCCCACATGCAATAACAAGGATTCAAGGAAAAGAAGGCATACATGCATTGCTAGTAGTAGTGTAAGCTGGCTTAACACTCTAGGAAAAAAATTCAACAATCAAAGGTTAAAAAAAAATCCACACTCTTATTTCACTTCTGCATACCTTCCATAAAGGAAAAAATTCAAACTAGAAAATGTTATGAAAATAAAACTGTTCAAATGTAGTGTTATTTTTAGAAGCTTCAAAACTGGAAAGAATTAAAATTTTCTGAAATTGACTGGCTGATTGATTTACTTAATATTTATTCCAACATAAAAAATTATAATCCTGAAATGTACATAGCAACATGGAAAAACACCCTAATAATATGTGCATGTGGGAAGAAATCAGAAAACAGATATCTTAAGCATTTAAAAATTTAGCATTTTATAAAAATTCTTACCTTTGTAATATAAAACTTTTTTAATCCATCCAAAAATGATGTAAAAATAGAGGAAACCTGAGGTTTAAGAGCATGACCTAAGAAGAAAAAAAGGTTATATTAATAGCATATTCTGTGTTTTTCAGAAGATCAAGAGGCTATTCCAACTTAGTATCCTAAAGAAAGTAAAAGTTTTCACGACTTTAATTTTTTAAATCTCCCCATGTTATGTACATATATATTTACATTAAGATACATAGTTATATTAATATCTGCTACTTTTATTTTCTTTCAAATGTCACAAACAACTTTTTATTTACAAAACAGATTCTCGGTTTGATTTTTTTAAGTCAAATTACTATATGTAATTAATACTATACATAGTTTATCTTCCAGTGGTATGGTTTATACATAATAAAATTACTTCATTAATTTTTATTTCATTAAGAACACCCATGGTGGCTGGTTTTACTTTTTTTTTTTTTAATTATACAGAAACTATTCAGAACTATAACCAAATATGGAGCTAATGCCAAGTTTAAGATTGTTTCTTAATTAATTCTTAATTCATCCAGAATTCTTGGGATATAACTAGTAATTGCTTCCTTAAACACACCCAGAGAGTTAAAATTGCCAAAATAACATAAATGGAGTCTCAAAGTCTGTTAAATTAACATCTTTGCCTGCGGATTAAGCTTAATTGAGTGAAAACCTTTTACTGTTTTCTCATTGTTTTTAGAAACTAACAACTTCTCAACTCCTATGATTGTTACATTTAAGAGTCATACATCTGGACTCAGTGTTAGAAGCCCAATTCAGAAAAATGTGTTATACCATTTACATAAAATTTTTATAAAGAATTTCAGTCTTAAGTAAATCTAAAATTATCTTCCAAATAAAAAAGTCTTTGAGGTTTGGGGATTTTGTTTGTTTTTAAAGTATAGGCCCTTCCTTTCCTTCCTTTAAAATAGGTGCAAAGAGCAAGCTAGCTTTTCTTTTCTTTTTTTTTTCAAACTGAACAACCAGTTAAAGCATATGAAGTGAGCAAACTAGCTTTTCTAAAACTATCACTGGTAGTTTTTTTCTATCCATTTTTTATGAGAATCTCAATCTGTAATACTACTTATTACTATACTTTTGCTGATTATAATAGGAAACTGTGTTACATAAGAACCCAAGTAATAGAAGTCTTAACCAGAGGCTAAAAGTTAGATATCTATGCTATACCTTAGGCTTTAAAACAAAACAACAAACAAACAAACAAATTGAACTACAGGTTAGACAGAAATCAACCTAGCAATCTTTTTGAGCTCCTGGATCACAAGTAAGAGATATGCCTGGGGGATTTTTTTTCATTTATTGTAAACTATCAGAGATGCTTCTCTAGTATTATGTGCTTTAAGAGACAATTCCTAACATCTATAAAGATAGAAATAACATATCATCAAAAGTCATTTCTGGTCCCAAATGGAACTCCTCCTACATTAACAACAAATTAGAAATAAATATATAAACATTTATATATTGAATGTGCATGTTGTGTTCTTGGCAGAAGTTGAAATTATCCATTCTTTATACAAAAAAAGATTCACTTATCTTTATACAATGCATGAGGACTCCATATGATACTACTCTAATATGAAATGATCCTTAAGGGTAAATGTTCACCGTAACTCACTGAGATTTATATGCACAATTTCCATTAATGCTAGTAGAATTACTCACATACATCTCTAATACTAAGTTGACATGATAACTTTGAAGAATACATTATTGTAAAATTAATACTTTTAGGTGGGTCAAGCATTAGTATCAACTAGAGAATATTATCTTTTACTTCTTCTTAAATATGTTGCCTATCAATATAATTACATTTTAAATATATTCTAGCTATTGTGGTTTTTTAAATATTAAATTCATTTCTAAATTTATTAGCTGGACAGTTTGATTAGTAAATTTTCTGTTATTTCAATGTTAGTCAAGCCATTTAAAAGGATTTATTAATTATCTATATTTTATATTTTATTTTATTTTATTTTTGAGATGGAGTTTCACTCTGTTGCCCAGGCTGGAGTGCAATGGTGCAATCTCAGTTCAAGGAAACCTTCACCTCTTGGGTTCAAGCGATTCTCCTGCCTCAGCCTCCTGAGTAGCTGGGATTATAGGCATGTGCCACCACACCCAGCTAATTTTGTATTTTTAGTAGAGACGGGGTTTCTCCATGTTGGTCAGGCTGGAATTGAACTCTCAATCTCAGGTGATTCGCCCGCCTTGGCCTCCCAAAGTACTGGGATTATAGGCATAAGCCACAGCACACAGCCAATTATCTATGTTTTAAAGTAGTGGTTATAGACAGTGCAAAAGCTCCTGGACTTTTCAGTCAGATAAATTTGGGTTCATCCCCAGCTCTACCACATACAACTTGTGGAGTGTAGTCAAAATAATGAGCCTCTGAGTCATTTGTAAAGTGGGAATACCACTCTGACGAACAGTCATGAAGAGAATTTTATAAAGTGTGCTACTGACAATGTGATCAGCACTATGCTATGAGCTATCCAGGATTTGTTCACCCTCTTGCCAGTTTGAGGATTAATTCAATCAACATATAAATGCCGATTATGTGATAAGTACAGGCGATATAAAAATGACTAAGAAATGTACCCTAAATTTGAGAAACTTAAGTTTACAAAGGACATCTTTGGATTATTTCCATACAGTCAATGATATATATCATTTTAATATACTGAAATTAGATGTCAATATAATGTATTAAGAGTTGTACCTGAGGTAGAGAAGATATTAAAAATATTAACAACTAATAATATGGCCTGTGCTTTGTTAACAACCAATGTGGTATAAACACTGATCAATCAGCCATATGGCTGGTGCAGGGTCTTGGACACCCTTTGCTGTGCTAAGCATTATTTCCTCTGCTGCTTGATCATGAAGCCATGGCAATATACTGATGTAAAGGCTTCAATTAAAACTGAGAAATAAAAAAAGGTTATATAGACAGCCAAAAAGCATGATCAGATCTGTATTTCAGAAGGATCAGGTTGGTGGCTAAGTAAAGGGCAGAGGGAGGGGGAGACAGAGTCAACACTAGAGCGGGTAGAACCTCTAATACCACAGAGGGGAGCAAGCTAGAGGGGGCAAGTAAGTACGTTTTCAGCTATAGTAATGAGAACATGGAAGAGGGGATGACAGAAAGACTTTCTTTAAATGTTCACTTTAAATTGTTATGGATTCCAATTATAAATAAAATATGGCCAAATCATAATTAATTTTACAAAGTTGCCTATGTCTAACACTGTTTATGACAACAACAACATGTAAATGAGTAACACAGTCTTGTTATTAGATGCATGACTCTCTTCAAGACCTAGATCTCTAAATGCAGACGAAAACACATGAGGGGTTTGATTTTCACTTAAAGTATTTCATTACTTACAGAATATATTTATCTTAAACTTTTGTTTATCAGTAGTATAGTGTTTTGAAAGTAATTTACTTAAAGAAATAAACAATGACTAACTTAGAAGAATGTAATTTTAAAACTCTTGATGTTATGAAACTTAACGTTAGTTAAGTTTCTATATAACCATAACCATGCTTCCCTAAATTAAAATCTAAGCTTACTTTTAGACATGACAAACAAAAGCCTGCCTATCTTTGTCTTTAGTATTTATTACTGAGTGATCACTCCCATGATTTTAGGAATTGTTTTGAGGGTATTTAAATTCTATAAACTTAAATCCCAAAGTAAATTTCAGAATATAACTACAACCCGTTATCATATCTTTTCCCCCTAACCACCACCCCTTCTTCTATGTTATTTAATCTACCCAATCAATCAAATCAAAGTCTAGGTGTTGTCTTAACTCCTCCTTTTTTTAGCCTTCCATATCCAGTTAGTAAACGATTTTCTGAAAATCTATCACCTGTTCTCTATCTCCATTGCTGCTTCCATGCTCAAAGCCCTCAAACTTTGCTTCTTCAACTGTTTTGTCTCCTAGTGTCTCTCCTCCATGTTTGTATCCTTCTAATCCATCTGCACAATGCTGCCAGAATGAGCTATGACGTAAAGTTGATTGATCTTATTTTTCATACAAAGAAATCCCAGTGTTGACAAGATAAAATCCAAATCTATCCTGCAAAGCCCTAGTCTACTCATCCAACTTTATCTCATATAACAACCCTAACACTACCCTCTATTTGAGACACATAGAACTATCTGAAGTCCCCTAACACACGCCATTGAATTTCACAACTTCACATTTTTGCTGCCAAGTGACAAGTCTGGTAGAGCAGAAGAAGAGACATCTAGGCAAACTTGTATTCACCTTCGAAGATTTAGCTCAAGCATCTCTCTTAAAAGTCTTTTCTGACTCTTTATCCTCAAGCAAAATCAAAAAGAATCAACTCCTTCATTTTATAGCCCATGGTATCCATTGCAGTCTTCTTTCACAGGCCCTTGAACACTGCTGCCGTCACTCATTTATGTAATTGTCTATCTTCATTCGACTGACATCTTCCTGAAAGGCAAGACTGACTTTCTACTTCTGCACTGTGTACTCTTCCTACTGATGTTTCATAAATTTTTGTGGCTAAATGACATTTTAAAATTACCACTCCTTACTTACCAAACTGAAACTGCTTATTGTCCATGAGGCGAATAGATGCCGGAGCACACCTCTGTTTTAAAAAGAAAAAAAAGTGATACAAATTTGATACAGTAAGAAGCTAGAGGTAGAATATGAATATTATCTTTCTATATTTAAGAAATCAAGAGTATGAATATTATCTTTCTATATTTAAGAGATCAAGAGCTTAGTTCCTAAGGATTTACAGAGGAAAAAAAATATTAACTTTTCATATATTTTTTTTGTGAAGACAAATATCAATGACTTCTATAAAATATTTAGAGAGAAGAAATCTACAGATATAGATAAATACATACAAACATAAGTTACCAGATTTTAAATTTATCAACAGAAAAAGCTGCTTACTGCCTGGCAAAGCTGTATGTGAATACCCTAAAAAAAAAAATACCAGGCTCCAAAGTGGATTATTTTAGACCAAAGATGTTTCTAAGACTAAAATCCAGTGCCTCAAGTATTATGTCATTTTATGAACTATGCTGTATTGTATCCACAGTAAAGGTTGAAGATGAAGATATTCTAACTTTTAGATGAGCACTATTTCAGGAAAACTACAGAGCCTCCAAAAATCACTTAAAACACACACACATGCGTGCATGCACACACACACAGGCACACATGCATGCATGCACACACATATAGCTTTAAAGTCATATTCCAAACAAAAATTACATTAAAACTATCTTAATTGCTATTTTGTAGTCTTGTTAAATGTTTAGTAGTTTAAAAATGTTAAAGCAATGTACAACCTGAGTAATTTCAAATATTAACATCAGGATGTCTTTGTAGTTGGGTTGATACTTCTAAAAATGTTGCCAGTTTCCAAAAATACTAAAGGAAAATCAGTTTTCTTCACATTTGCAAATCTGAAATGTTTTAGTAAAATGGGCACATTGACTTCTAATAAAAAATACAAAGCCTGATTAGACCAAATTTCTTCATAAGAAGAATATACATATAACATACATAATTATTTATTCTGGCTTAAGCACATAAGAAAAATAAGAGAGTAACAGCCACTCTGTCATTCATAACAGAAACATTTTAAGTTCCTACCAACAACTTGTAAATTCCATCTCCTACTATCAACCACATTCTACCACACTTTTATCAATGGTAAGTATTATTAATGAAAACAATCCACGTAAGTACATGTATGTCAGAAAATGGGAAGGGATGGGTGCAGTGGCTCACACCTGCAATCCCAGCACTTGGGGAAGCTGAGGTGGGCAAACCACTTGAGGACAGGAATTCAGCCTGGCCAACATGGTGAAACCTTGTCTTTACTAAAAATACAAAAATTAACTGGGCATGGTGGTATACCTATAATCTCAGCTACTCAGGAGGCTGAGGTATGAGAATCACTTGAACCTGGGAGGCAGAGGTTGCAGTGAGCTGAGATGGGGCCACTGCATTCTAGCCTAGGCAACAGTGTGAGACTCTGCCTCAAAAAAAAAAAAAAAAAAAAAAAAAAGGAGGGGGAGGAAAGTATACTACATTTAGTATAGTAAATTTCTATGGGTATTTAATCTCTAAAACAATTAGAATATGCAGGTCTTGATTAAAATCTTGGTTTGTAAACACTATCCATAAAACGTATTTTGGAGATAACTGGAATAATCTTATAGAATGAATATTAGATGGCATTAAGAAATTACTGCTGATTGGCCAGGAGTAGAGGCTCATGCCTGTAATTCCCAGCACTTTGGGAGACCAAGGTGGGTGGACTGCCTGAGGTCAGGAGTTCAAGATCAGCCTGGCCAACATGGTTAAACCCCATCTCTACTTAAAAAAAAAAAAATTAGCCAGACGTGGTGGCATACACACATAATCCCAGCTACTTGGGAGGCTGAGGCAGGGGAATCACTTGAACCCAGGAGGAGGAGGTTGCAGTGAACCACTGCACTCTAACCTGCTGGGTGACAGAGTGCGACTCCATCTCAAAACAAAAACAAATTACTGCTGATTTTCTTAGACATGATAATAGTACTGTAGTTATAAAGAACATTGTTCTTCTGTCTTTAGGAGATGGTGCTGAAGTATTTAGGTTAAGTGTCCTAAAGTCTGCAATTTAGGCTGGGTATGGTGGCTCACGCCTATAGTCCCAGCACTTTGGGAGGCTGAGGCGGTGGATCACCTGAGGTCAGGAGTTTGAGACCAGCCTGACCAACATGGTGAGACCCCATTTCTACTAAAAATACAGTATCAGCCAGCCGTGGTGGTGGATGCCTGTAACCCCAGCTACTTAGGAGGTTGAGGAAAGAGAATCACTTGAACCTTGGAGGCAGAGGTTGAAGTGAGGATGCAGTGAACCGAGATCGCACCACTGCACTCCAGCCTGGTCAACAAGAGTGAAACTGTCTCAAGAAAAAAAAAAGTCTGCAACCTAATCTCAAATGGTCCAAACAACATATACACATACATGTTGAACAGGGCAAAAAGTTAATTATTGTTGAATATATGAAGTGGATACACAGGTGATCACTGCACCATTCTTTCAAATTTTCTGTATGCTTAAAAATTTCAAATTAAAAAGCTGAAAAAAGAAAGCACCATGGCCACTGCTGTATCATATAGCAACTAATATTCAATTACACTGAGTGCAATTTTAACTTGATAGTTGAGTCACATAAGCTAGCTATCCAGTATTCCTATTCGTATCAAGGAGGCATAGTAAATGGTAACAAATAAACACTATCAAAAAAAGAACTAAGAAGCAGCTAAAGGAAGCTTTTTAAAAAAAAAACTTTAGATATTAAATTAGTTTTTTAACATGGACTTTTTTTGAAATTATCCAATTCAAACCAATAGTTTTAAAGTCTCATATTTCAATAGCACCAGATTTTTAAAAAGTCAGTAGAGTTTTTCAGTTATTGTCATAACTAAATGCTTATGTAAGTAAAGCATTCAAAAATAGCATTCAGATTGGTTTATGATCTCCTGGCAATTGATATTTGCAAATCATTGTGTATCATTCTAAATATACAAAGCTGAAAACATTTCTTATAATTTGAAATAATTAAAAGTTACCACTATAGTTAATTAAATGGAAGGTTCTATCATCAAAAGATCAAAATAATGTTACTACTCTTTAAAAACAACGTTCAATCTGTTACTATACGTACAGTTAAGATTAGGTCATGTTTCCACTGCTTTAAAACTAATTTGGTAGGTTAAAAAAAAAAAAACCTCAAAAGATTTCCTTTAAAAGTTAGAGACAGCACAAGTTCTGAGAATTTGAGCTCTAAATTCACTCTCATGTTATTCATTAATGCCAGGGGCTGAGAGTATTCCACAGATTTTTTTAAAGGAGGGAAAAAGGTCCTTGAGTTAAAGTGACCCCTGCTGGTAGGTGATCAAAACTAACCTGAGAGGGACTATTTTTACCTATTTTAATGATGGGTTAATGATAAATTCAGGGAATTCAAGAACACTCAAACAGAAATTGCTTACTAAAACTGAGTTAATGAAATAATTGATTTCTTTCCTGCTATGATAAATGTGCCCTTACTAGAATCTCTCAAATCATCTAACTTGTACCCAAGTATATTTTATAATTAACAGTCTGAAACTGTATGAAACCTGTTATGGACTAATATAGAAATATCAATATACTTTTTGTATTTGAATAATAAAGAAAGAAATAACCACAATGACCTCAAAACATGGATACAAGACTGACTTAGTCAAATTGCTGGCAATTTCTTCCCTTTAGGGATGCTACAACCAGGAATTTACTTGTTACATAATCTGAAAAATAAAAACTACTCTGATTAGTCTTATTTACTTAGTACTTTCGTCACTAACTTAAAAAGCAACATATTTTTCAATCCAATCATTTTATTTAAAAATATTTCCTCTTAGAAACACATCAACATATTTCTGCAAAACTGGTTTTTCTAGAACTAAGTCATAACTCTTGTCACAGAAAAAAGTGAGAACTTGCAATTCAAATGAGACATATTTGAGAAGGTACCTCTTAAAAGACTACTTACTAGCAAAATAAATTTAATATTAACATATATCTCAAATGTCTGAGGGGTTTCTGCTACTGTAATGTCATAAAGATAAACTATAAAAGTATAAGCACTGAATGGCAGCCGTGTAACTCTAGTCCATGGCTAAGGAATGAATTACACTTGATTGAAAACATTTGTTTCCTCAAAGGGTAAATCCAACATTCTGTGTAGACTCTGGAATAGCCCAAATTCTTGAGCCTAGAGATTACATTGGAAATAATCTATCAAACTCGTGTTGTATCAGAGCAAATACTTCAATACTAAACTCCATGTGCTATACAAAAAATTTGGGCACAAAAAATTATCATAATATGCTATCTCCTTAGCAATTACTTAAAGTCAGGAACCACATCTAACTGCATACTATCCATTGCATTATGTTGGTTATCAAGCTAAGAGCACACTACCTCAAATAAAAGGGACACAATAAAATTGATTAATTTAAAAGTTCAAAAATGGCTATGTAAAAAAAGATAATCTCTTAAATGTGAATTTCTGGATATAAAAACTTAAAATGTAGACGAATTCTTCTTCTAACTAATAAGTCAGAGTTGGTATCACAGATGGAATGATTGACTATTTAAGGCTACAGTTATCACTGGTTGGTCATCTTGGAGAATACATACTGACTTACGGCCAGGAGTCTGTATGATAAATAATAAGAACATTTTATTTTGACAAGTCAATTGTTGCTTGGTTTTAAAGAATAAGATAATACATAATAGGGAATGAATATTTCCCTCTGCTTATATTAAGGAAAACACCAAAAGATAATGCCAGTCTCCTAATTATAACTTTACATTTTTTCAGTTTAGTAAAGGTAAAATAACTTGTTTTGAGTAGCTTCTGGTAGAGAACATGTCTCAAAACTGTCCTAACCTTGCTCAATCAAACAGTAAATGATCCAATTAACCGAACATTTGACTAGGGTTATTCTCTCTGCTTCAGAGAAAGAAAAGCACGACACAAAAAATGATTTAAAATAATTTCAGTTTCTCTGTGTACTAAATACTCCCAAGAATTACTATTGAATAAAATGAAGTTTTAAATGTTTTATAAGGTAAGTGCTAAACCTAACTCCTTCCAATTTATTTGAATTCCTCCAAGATAAATTAAGTTTTAAACAGAACAATTCATAAAATTTATTTCTTCCCAAATTATAATCTAAAATCACTAAAACAAACAAACAAAAACCCAAACCTTTATCAGTTTAAAATTATTTAAAATAAAAGTGATGGAAGGCAGGAAAAATTACCCTTTGTCAAAAGGTAGTGAGAAGAAAAGCTGCTTTTTCATCTATAATTCTAAAAATCTAGTTCTAAGAAACTAGATTTTACTAAGAAGAGTTTGGAGAGGAATGAGAACTAATCCATACCAAATACAGTTTTTCCTCTTGTTGGAACAAATGCTCCTCTCAAAATATCATAGGGCAAAACTCCCAAGTTTTTATTGAAAACAACAACAACAAAAAAGCCCCAAACTTCAGAAATTGCTTCTGAGTTTGTTTCAACACTCAGTTTTCCTTTTAACCTTGTAAAGACATCATTGCTATTTCCAAACCAACAATTTTATTTATCTCTTCTAGATAATAATAAAACATTATATCTAACACTGATATACTGATTAAAAAACATTTTCTTTCTCTTGAGAGGCCACAGCAGGAAAAGTATTTTCTGAGAAAGTCTTAAAAATCACTTACCCATCTACTGAATAAAGTTGGCGATTATACTGGACTGCCACTTATGAGAAAGAATCACAGTAATCTTCCACTAAAGCTTCCTTTCTAGCTTCACACAAGGCAGTGAAGTACTGAAAGAAGATACTTCCTCACATGGACAAAAATCGGATGAGAGACCTTAGTAGAATCCTTCTGCTGCCAGTATAAGGTTGCTTAATTTATTTCCTTCAGTAAGAATAGTAATGAAATATACATATAGCCCGCTTTGCTATTTGTGAACAGTCATGTATGCTCTTTCCCAAAAGATACTCATCCAAAATATAGTTTCCCATTTCAAAAGCAACTTGATCTTAAAATACTGCAAAGATGGAAGTGCTATAAAATGACAGTGAAGAATTACAAGCAACCAACTCATTATTCAATCAAGAATTTGGCACAATCATAAACCATGTACTATCTACTTTAATGGACCTTAATTCTCCTGGCTATCCACTGAAATTCCAAATCCCAAATTGAACAATGACTAGTGCCGAAAACTGATTTTTTTCAATTTTTCTACCTGAAAACACTATTACAAAGGAAGGCAGCAAATACTGTACCACTCTTGACATATGAGATTTGTATGTTCTATCAACTAATATGCAACTTTCCCTAAACCATTATAAACCTTTAATCCATTTTCACGTAAGATAAACATTAATGCCCCTCTACATGTGCATTATAACAGAAGTAAAATATGTAGGTTCCCAAAACTGTTAGATCTCCAAATCCCAGTAACTACTCTTAGCAATTGCTCCATTCTTAAGAGCAATGCTCAAGAATAAAATATAATCTATCAGGACTTTTAAAATCAGTTTCAAGTAAGACAAACTCCCAGTCCACAATATTTATCTCTAAAAATTGTCAGTTACTAAGTACATAGAACCAAATTGCCATAGCTATTAGAACCTTTATTTTTGACCTGCCCTTTTTAACCACATGGTAGCACTGTCTATCAATCATTATCTTTATTTTATTCCAAGATATATAGCTAATACAGTTTTTGTTGTTGTCGTTGTTTGAGACAGGATCTCACTCTGCTGCCCAGGCTGAAGTACAGTGGCGTGATCACGGCTCATAGCAACCTCGACCTCAATGGATCTTGTCACCTCAGCCTCCCAAGTAGCTGGTACTACAGGCACATGCCACCATGCCCAGCTAATTTTTGTATTTTTTGTAGACACAGGGTTTCACCATGTTCCCCAGACTGGTCTTAAGGTAAACTCCTGGGCTCAAGTGAGCTGCCCACCTCAGCCTCTCAAAGTGCTGGGATTACAGATGTAAGCCACTGCACCTGGCTCACTATAGTTTTGTGTAGTGAATTTGGATTATAGTCATTAGGTGAACAACCCAAGAATTTTTTTAAGTGAATAAAAGAACAAGCTTTACTAATTTGTGCAAGGATGAAGGAAAATCCCATACCGGCCTTTCAATAGCACAAGTAGCTCTTCTGTGTCACTTTCTATCACGGGCCTATCACATTGTAATAAAAACTATATCAGATTGCACCTACTATTTATGTTGGAATGAAATTACAAAGTTTTTATACATTTGTACATCACTTCTTATTAATGAAATCTAAGATAGATTTACATGTGAGTATTTGCAATGTGGAAAAGCAGATGGGGCATCAAGAAAACATAAAATATGTACACTTCTAATCCTAAGATTTATGAGTCTACTAAATCTGTGTTCTGTAGAGGGGGAGATATTATTGAAGGGGCACAATTGGTCAATACAAACTGAACATGACCTCTTCAAGATCTTTTTTGCAAATAAATACAAACCCAAACTACTCTTTCACTTCTGTAATTTTTAAAAAATCTAATTTGGGGCTGGCCATGGTGGCTCATGCCTGCAATCTCAACACTTTAGGCCTAAATAGGAGGATTGTGGTGGTGGTTGCCTGCAATCCCAGCTCAGGAGGCTGACACAAGAGAATTGCTTGAACTCGAAAGTTGGAGGTTACAGTGAGCCAAGATTGTGCCACTGCACTCCAGCCTTGGTGACAGAGCAGGACTCCATCTCAAAAAAACAAACAACAACAAGAAACAAAACGTTTTTTGTGGGGGGAATGGTGAAGCTCAACAAAGATAGAAGGAAATAAAAGTATTTAATACAAGCAGGAGATGGAATTTTCCTTCATCCTTACACAAACCAGTAAAACTTGTCCTTTTATTCACGTTTAAAAATTCTTAGGATATTCACCCAATGACTGTAATCTAAAATCACTACATGATGATAAATTATAATACAAAGTAAAAACACTTAAAATTTTAAAAGCTGTTCATTAAGAAAAATCTGAAATTAACAAGAAAATATATATGGAAACATCGTTTTATTTTTTAATTAGTGAAATTCTGGTCATTAAAAAAAAAAACACCCTCGCTTCTTGTTCTCCTATGTATTAATTCACAGGCAAAACCATAAGGCTCTGCAGGTTCTTTTACTTCTTAATATTTGGGGTATCTTAATTTGAAACTCCTTTCCTCTGCCTTTGAACGATGGAAAGTTTTAGAAACAAGTACCAGAACACACTGAAATGTCACCACTCAGCGCTCAGATGGTATTTTAGTATAACAAATACTATTTACTCCAAAAACTTATCTCCAATCCTCCTCTACTTAATAATGTTTTAAATATTACTGCCATCTCATCATTTTAGCAAACATGGTGTTAATATTATACACTTTAGCTCCCTAATCATAACATCATACCCCCAAAGTTCTAGTGAATTAGGGCCTCTAACGTAAGGGTTTCAACTGTTAATAGTCACTTCTGCCTTGCCACTACCAAAGTAACTTGCCACAAGTCCCAGAATGCTTATTCCAGGACCCTATTTCCTTTTGAATTCTCTCCCTACCCAGGAGAAGTCTGACAGTGTAGGTCCTAACAAAAAACCTAAAGTTACTTGAAAATTACAAAAATTATCCCATCAACTGGTGAATTAGGTGATCATATATCTAGACTTCATGAAAGTGGGAAACTGTCAGACAGAATGAGTGTCTCAGAAAATAAAAACTCTAAGAAAGTAAAACTGAGTATGTGGAATAAACAGCTCTGGAAATGATATATATGTGGGTAAATACTGTATATATTTTTTCTCATTTTAAATTTATTTAAAACATAAATAGTGGTTGTCTTGGGATGATGGGAAAAATGAGAGACTCTTCATCAGCTTCCATTTCTATATCTTACAAATTCCAAGATAAATATGGACTACTTGCTCAATATTATTCCTTTTCCTCAACAGATTCTTCCGAACACTCTGCTCTGGATACCAGGAAGCTGACCTATATGGGTCACATCTAAAAGCTCCCTCGGCTTCAAGATTCTACTTGGGTATTGCTGATAGGAAGGATTAAAATTTCAGGAGTTTGGAGAAAGAAAAAAAAGAGAGGCTACAGTACATTCCCTTGACTTCCTCCCTCCTGGGAAATGCTAAATTAAAAATTATTCATAAATGGTTGTAATTTAAACAATAAACCAAATGCCTAAAGAGATGTAGACATTTCCATACTGACAGAACTATACACATACTTAAAATTACTTAGCATTATCTACTCTTAAAAAAAAAACCTTAATAATATATTTAAGAAGAGAAAATAAAAATTCCTTTTAGCTTATTATATTATATATACTATATTATGTAATTTAAGCTATAGCTTATTAATATTATAAAATAAAGTATAGCCTAGTAGCAGCACATTCTATGAATTGATGAAGCTGAATTACCTATATTCAATATCTAAATTTTGGGGTCTTTGATATTTAGCCATTACTTTTAATTTTAATAAATCTCTCAATTTAAGATAAATTAAATATCACTTCAATTAATCACAAAATATCTTACCCAAAAATAACTTAAGACACATAATAGTCAATAAAAGGCAAAGTCATTTGAAGCCATCAGTCAAAGTACATATCTTACCTTGGCTTACAATCATATAGCCATCTAGACCAAGAAATAGGTGTGACAGCAATATACTTACTAAAAGAAATAGTAACTGAACTTAAAGGGATGACTGTACAACACTACCTTTTCATATAAAACTAGGTAAAACCACAAATATAATACAACTGAATATGAAGATTAGTTGTAATATATCAAAACTATGCAGTAGAATTTGAAAAATATAAATACATACACACACATTTTTTTTTTACCTGTTTTGCAATTTCTCTTAAACAGGCTACTCCTTGTTCAAAATTAGGGAAAGCTACCGAGCCATACTTTTGGTATTCAGGGACTGGTCTGATTTTTATTGTAGCTTCTGTTATGACACCAAGAGTTCCTGAAAAAGAAGTAGAAATAATTTAGTATATCATATGACAATTTTCTAAATAATATTTAAATCTATTTAATCTATTAATTTATTATGCATATTTTTGAATTTATCAAGTCTACCTGGGGAATAACGACTACTCAAGTCATTTTAGAAAAAATTATAAAATTAAGCAAATTTTATAATTTCCCAAAAAAACCTTTAGGAATATGCTTTACTTAGTTATGTACAAATATTTTTATTTTATTTATTTATTTTTTTTATGTACAAATATTTTTAAATATTTTAAAGTAAACTTTCTCCAAGAAGGTTACTTCTAAATGGTTTTTAAAGCATTACAACTTACTAAAATTTAAAAAAATGGAAAAAGAATGGGTTTTTATGTCTCATATGTATTTAGACAAAAGTATATTTTGATATTTGTGCTTATTTTTAGTCTGAAAAACAATTTTTTGGGCAAAAAGAACCTAACCTTCAATGAGAATCTAAGATGATAGAAGAAATCTGAGTAAATATTATCTTGCTTTTCTTCCTAAGAATTAATACAAAGAAAAGACAAAGGCATTACTGAGATGCCCTTTTAAGAAACAAAAAATACCCAATGGAGACAAAGTAGTTATTATAAATATCTATCATAAGATGACCACCAATAAAAGAAATGCTCTTTAAAAAGAAAAAATTAAAAAACACACATACAAATTAAAAAATGAAAAAAACAAGATTAAATAAAAGAAATGCTCTTTTCTTTATTATAAGAGGGACTAATTGGAGAGGAAATAATAAGTTAAACTATTATATTCACAAAGCCAAGCTTTTCAAAATCAGTGGTTTCTGATATACAAATGTTGGAAATTAACAACGTTATTAGTAAATTTTCTGAGCATCATTTTAAAAATAGAGTAAAGAAGAGGAGAAATCTTTGAAACTGCAGACCTTCATAACAACACAAGAAATTAAAAAGTTTCACAAAAACCAAAGCTTCCAATAAGTTTATAATATAATTAACACAACTTGTCAATATATAACACAGGATTAAAAACTATGACAAGTCTATGAAAAGCAAATTACATTAGATCACAATATATTCACCACATATATATATGATTCCTACTGAGATTATAAAATAACTTATAACTTGTATGATCGCAAAAGCTCTGCAAGTTTGGTCTGATAAATATTTTAATACAAAATAGATATGCCTTATAAAATTTAAAAGATAAAAGTGGCTAAACATTCTGTTTTAGCATCTATACTGAGACATAATTTACAGAAAACAAAAAGGAATCTCATAATATCTGGCCTTGTGACTGGCTTCTTTCACTTACCAAAATGTTTTCAAGGTCCATCCATGCTATAGCATGCATTAATATTTCATTCCTTTTTAATTCCCAAATATTATTCCAGTGTATAGTATAATTCATTTTGTTTATTTCCTCATCAGCTGATGAACATATGAGATTCTACTTTTTGGCTACTATTAATAATGCTACAATGAACATATGTATACAAGTTTTTATGTAGACAAATGTTTTCCTTTATCTTGAATATATATCTAAAGACTTTCTTAATTTCAGAAAAAATTTTGATCCTATTCCATGTAATAGCCTGACCCCTGCTACCTTTTTCCAAGGTTAAGTTCCAGGTCACTGCAGCTGGGAAGTAGGGCTCACCTGTAGCTCTGGGCCCCAACTGGTGGGACAAAAGTTTCTACTTTGAGTGTAGCACACTAAAACTGAGATCGCAGATCCCCTTGTCCTGGTTCATAAAGGGCCGGTTTCTTGCCAGGAGAAGCAAACCTAGATAACCTAATTTCCTCCACTACTTTTATCCCAGCACTCAGCTCCTAAAGCAGAGGTGTTACTCAGATAGAAACATGCCATTGCCCCACCCTTAACTATTGAGCCACGGTTCAGAGAGTCTCTGGGGAGGGAAACAGGCCATAAGACAGCTCCTAATCTCTTTGCAAAGGAAATGATTTTATTTGCAACAGAGCATGGAGAAGTCCAAGTCCAAGGACATTCTCAAAAACAGTGAATGATGTGGTAAAAAGGCAATTGGGAAGACACAGACAGATTCACTAGAGATATGGCCTAAAATGTAGGCCATCTAGTTTGCCCAGAGACAATGGGGAGGACCCCTCTTGTGATTCAAAAAAATTCCAAACACTAACCTCCAGACTCTCCCTTCTAAAATAAACTTGAACAAATTTTCAAAGACTGAAATAATACAAAGTATGTTCTCAAGCCACAATGGAATGGAATAAGAAAATGATAAGAAATTGGAAAGCTGACTAATACGTGAAAATTAAACAATACACTACTAAATAACCAACAAGTCAAAGAAGAAATCAATAGGGAAATTGGAAAATAGTTTGAGAAGAATGGAAAGGAAGACACAATACACCAAAACATATCAGATAAGGTAAAGCAATACCTAGAGAGAAATTGTGATGGTAAATGTCTGTATATATATTTTTAAATCTCAAATAGCCTAACCTTCACCTTAAGCTACTGGAAAAAGAACAGCAAACTACATCTAATGCAAGCAGACAGAAGGAATTATCAGAGAATAGAGGTGTAATTAATGAGATTGAGGATAAAAAATCAATAGAGAAAAATCAATGAAACCAAATGGTAGTTCCCCAAAAAGATCAACAAAATTAACAAACCTTTAGCTAAAGTGACCAAGAAAAAAGAGAGAGGACTCAAATCACTAGAATTGGAAATAAAACAGGGGATATTACTAGTAATCTTATAAAAATAAAAAGGATTATAAAGGAACATTATAAACAACTGCATAGCATTAAATTATATAACTTAGATAAAATAGGAAAATTTTTAGAAAGATACAAACTACTGAAACTGACTCAAGAAATCTGAATTATTAATTTCAATTAGTAATCCAAAAAATATAAAGAAAAGCCCAGGCCCAGAAGATTTCACTGCTGAATGTTACCAAACACTTTACAATTGGTTGTAAAGAATTAATACCAATTCTTTACAAACTCCTTCATAAAGTAGAAGAGAAGGAAACACCTTCCAACTCATTCTATGAAGCCAGTATCTCAAAACCACCAAAGACATCACAAGAAAAGAAAATGACAGCTCAATCTGTTATAAATATGGGTGCAAAAACAAAATACTAAACAAAATATTATTAATCAAACCCAACAATATATAAAAATAATTACACACCATAACCAAGTTTAGCCCAGGAAAAAAAGGATGGTTTAACATCCAAAAGTCAATGTAATAAAACATATCGGCTGAATAAAAAACAAAAGTGATACCAGCAACTCAATAGATAAAGAAAAAGCATTTGATAAATCTAACATCTGTTATGATCAAAACACTCAATAGACTAGAAAAAGAAGAGAACTTCCTCAAACTGATTAAGGCTATCTATGAAAAACCCACATCTAACATCATACTTACTGGGGAGAGACTGGATGCTTTCCCCTTAAGATCAGGAATAAGACACAAAGATGTCTGCTCTTGCCACTTCTATTTAACACCATATGTGATGTTCTAGCCCAGGTGAGAGAAAAGCCGTATCCAGATTGGAAAAGAAGTAAATCTATCTCTACAGATGATGTGATCTTGCATATAGAAAATGCTAATGAACCCACTAACAGAACTGAAAAAAGGAATTCAGCAAAGTTACAGGGTACAAAAGTCAACTGTATTCTACACACTTGCAATGAACAATCAAAAAGAAAATTTTTTAAAAATCCATTTACCAGAGCATCAAAAAGAATAAAACAAAGATGTGCCCAACTTACACCTTGAAAACTATGAAACATTGTTCAGAGAAATTAAAGATCTAAATAGTTGAAAATATATCTCATATTCATACACTGGAAGACTCAACATTGTTAAGATGGCACTACTCCCTAAACTGATCTAACTGACCTACAGATTCAATGCAATCTCTATTAGAATCGAGGCTGGCCGCATTGTACAAATTGACAAACTAATTCTCTAATTCATATGGAATTGCAAGGGATCCAGAACAGCCAAGACAATATCAAAAAAGAACAACAAAGGAGGACTCAGACTTTCTGATTTTTAAAATGTGCTAAAACTCAAAAGTAATCAAGTCAATATGGTACTAGCATAAGGATAAACATAGCAATCAATGGGAAAAAAATAAAGAACCCAGAAATAATTATGCTGACTTTGACAAAGGTGCCAGGACCATTCAGTTGGGGAAAGAATAGTCTTTTCTAAAATGATGATGGAACAAATGTATATCTACATACAAAAGAATGAAGTTGGATCTTACACCTCACACGAAATATAAAAATTAACTCAAAATAGACCAAAATCTAATATAAGAACTAAAACTATAAAACACTGAGAAGCCATAGGGGTAAATCTTCATGACCTTGAATTGGGCATTGGATACTTAGATATGACAACAAATACACAAGCAACTAAAGGAAAAAATTCATAATTTGACTTTGCCAAAATTTAAAGTTTTTGCACTTCAAAAGACACCATCAAGAAACTGACAAAATGAGAGGAAATATTTGCAAACCATTTATCTGACAAAGGACTTGTATCTAGAACACAGACTTCTAATAATTCCATAATAAAGACAAATAATTTTAAAATGGTGAAAGGATCTGAGTAGACGTTCTGCTGACAAAATACACAAATGGCCAATAAACACATGAAAAATGCTTACCATAATTAGTCATGTAGAAACAAAAATCAAAATCACAATGAGACCCCTACTTCATCCCTATTGTAATGACGACTATTTAAAAAAAGTAAAAAGTCAGTGTTGCCAAGAATGTGGAGAAAATGGAACTGCCATTTACTGCTTGTGGGAATGTAAAATAGTGCAGCCATGCTAGAAAACAGTCTGGCTATTCTTCAAACAGTGAAACATAGAGTTATGACTTACATGGCCAGCAACTCCACTCCTAGGCCATAAATCCCCCCCAAAATAAAAATAATGTCTACACAAAAGTTTGTACATAAATTTTTTATGCAGCATAATTCATAACAGCCAAAATGTGGAAACAATCTCAGCGATGAATGGAGTAACAAAATATAGAATACGCATGCAGTAGAATATTATTCAGTTATAAACGGAATGAGGTCCTGATACATGCTATAATTGTTGAATCTTTAAAACGTGGTAAGTGAAAGAAGCTAGTCATAATATTACATATTATATAATTCAATTTCTGTGTAATTTCCAGAAAAGGCAAAACTATAGAGATCGAAAGATCAGTAATTGCTTAGGGCTTGCAGGTAGAAGGACTGCTGGGGAGCTGGAGGGAGGAATGGTGATAGCTAAAAAGATACAAATTTTTTTTTAGGTGACCTTCCAAATCTTTGTTAGAAGAGGCAAAAGGTTGACAGATACCTATAGTACTATGCTGTCTTATCTACTAACATAGAATTATCTACCACACCTACTCTTTCTCACCAAGACTAGTAGTATCACTTTAATTTGCTAATTTCCTTCCACTATACAATATCACTAAGATTATCTGTCATTCTTTCTACTCTTTTCAACACCTTTAGAAATTCCTGGTATCTTGGAATTAACATCTCATGTTCACAATTGGCTCTTGTTAAAAATAAATGGGAAATTTGTCAGGCAGAAATTCCTAAAGGCATGAATCATCTACTTGCTCTAATCTGTCCACAGACTATGGAAAATCTTAATAAACACTTGATCAAACTTAAAACTCACAAAATTGAAATGTATCAAAGAAATTCAGTATAAACCCTCACTTTAACCAGGAAAGCTTTTCTATTCAAAACCAAACTCCAAGTTCTAAGTTTTGGTGAAATATTTCCTAAGTTCTAAGAAATGAAGACATTTGAAAATATTTCTTTGAATCACAGCATTATAATCTAAATATAAGCCAAAGACAAAATTGGACACCACTTAAATTCCAACCAATAGGGGTTTGGTTAAATACATCAGGGCATGTTCAATGAATGGAATATCATGCAGCTGTCAAAAAGAATGAACTGGCTCTAAATGTGATGAGCAAAGAGTAGCAAACTTCCATTTGTTTTTTAAAAAATAAATACATATATGGTTATGATAGACACAGGAGGCAGATAAGGGAGGGTACCCAGAGAATCTGCAGCCTGCCCCCGCAAGCGTTTACATCAGATGCTTTTGTGCAGATGAGGGAATCTACCCAAGGCCTTGTCTGGGCATGCCCACAGTGGACTGGGGCCCACCTGTGCACTGGGAGAGTGGGGGCGGAATTTGTGCCTTGTCCAGGGGGAAGAAGCCAACTCTTCAGCATGCACATGTGGTGGCCTGGTATTCAATCTGTGAGATAGAAGCCTGTTGGCAGAACCCCTCTTTTTTTGCTGAGAGCTTTCTTTTAATAACTTCCGCTCTCCTCGCCTTTCAACGTGTCCACATAGCTAATTTTTTCCTAGTCATAGGACAAGAACTCAGGTTTTAGCTTAGCTAAGGAACAAAATTCCTGCATCGGTATATGTATCAATAGTGTTGACTCTGGACAGGGAAAATGCCTGTAAGACAGGAATAGGAGGCACTTTTTGCCCTATAACATTCCTGAGTAACTTTTGAATTTCCAATGTTTCTACATATCCAAATTTTGTACATGTACAAGTTATTACTTATCCAAAAAGTTTACTCTTAAATGTATATATCGTTACATTAACAAACTTTCTTTAAAATTCTCATTCTACATCAAAATTCTAAGGTACTAGTAAGAAGGCATCATGACTTAAATTTCTGTATCTTCCTTTATATATATATACTGTAGGCACTCTAAAGTAGTGAAACTCACCATAAATCTATAAATGAGACTTAAAAATTAGTAGTATAAAATGAGACATTGCATTATTGCAAGGTTAATGAAATGACCAAGGTAAGTCTGCAACTAGCCAGCTAGGAATTCTGCATGGCCCCATGTAAGATAAAAACCCATCCAGGTCCCAAATATATTCTGATAGGGGAAGCTTCCAGTCTGACTCTATGTTAAAACTTGTTCAAACTCAGCCAATTACAAATGGATATTCCAAATTCACTGCATCAAAAGGCCCATTTTGGTGGAGCTTTAATGTATTTATTAATTCTTTTGTTCCGGGAATATTATGTCAATAGAGTGATACAAAACAACTTAGATTATTTATTACTTAATTATATGTAAGTTATGCCAGTATTTTATATTTGCTTTATATAATTGTTTCCAAGTAACTCCATAGCAATGTGACACCAGAGGCTTGTATGTCATTCACTTTTCATTCTGCTTAAAAAAAAAGTGTCATTCATTGCAACATTGTTTACAATAGCAAATATTTGGAACCAACCCAAATGCCCATCGATGATAGACTGGATAGGGAAAATGTGGCACATATACACCATGGAATACTATGCAGCCATAAAAAATGATGAGTTTGTGTCCTTTGTAGGGACATGGATGAACCTGGAAACCATCATTCTCAGCAAACTGACACAAGAACAGAAAATCAAACACCGAATGTTCTCTCACTTATAGTTGGGTGCTGAACAATGAGAACACATGGACACAGGGAGGGGAGCATCACACACTGGGGTCTGTGGCGGGGGAAGTGGGGGAGGCACAGTGGGGAGTAGGGAGTTGGGGAGGGATAACATGGGGAGAAATGCCAGATATAGGTGATGGGGAGGAAGGCAGCAAACCACATTGCCATGTATGTACCTATGCAACAATCTTGCATGTTCTTCACATGTACCCCAAAACCTAAAACGCAATAATATATATATATATATGTGTGTGTCAATAAATTTAAGAATTTTCTGTTTTATAATTTTCAAATATGTTTGTTCTCAAAGGAAACTGGAGGCTCCCAATGCTATTTGATATAAAATGCAAGCATTTGCTTGAAGTAAATCTTTCATAATTTGAAAACATATTCTCAGGTGACTTAAGGATTAAGGAGAACAGCAGGCATCTGATTATGAATCTTTTCTCTACCTCTACTTCTTTCAATTCTGCAAAATAAAAAAATCAACAAGGAAAACAAAGCCACACAGGACCTAGATCTTCAGCATTACAAGGAAACAAAAAACACTGCAACTTTCAAATTACCTCTAAGTAGAGATAAAAAAAAAAAAAAATTCCAACAGATTTCCTATAGCCTTCCATCTGCTATAAGCTTATAAGGATGAAAGTAAATAAAAGGAGTCTAATTAAAAGGCTACACAAGAAAAAATAGAGGGTAACAGAGAACCGAAGTACAGCCGAAATTACTCCCAGAAAACAAAAGTACAACAATAATGCCAAACTATTATACAGGACTTGGCAGTCCATAGCCCCGGCTATGGGAAGAAGTTTGAAAATGGGAGGAACCAGAAATGGCTGCCTTGGAGAAGCAAGATGTGCGCATGTGTGCACTTAAATGTATGGGGACTCCTTGCAGACAAGCCAGTAAAGAGAAGGAACAAAGGCAGAAAGAGAATTTAAAGACTCTATAGAAATGAAAGAAAAACAAGACATGCCAACTCTTCCTTCACTGAAAACACTGCCATTTATAAAACAAATAGCATTGCAGAGGCTAGAAGTGACAGGAAAGAACACTCTCCAAGCAGGAACCCTTTCTAGTAACAAATAGGACTAGAAAAAAGCAGACCACATCTGTAAACAAAGCAACTTACAAAAGTCAGAAAATGCCAATAAAAACATTACTATTGGTGAAAAGTCTCCACCCTAAAACCAACCACAATCCTGAAGAAAGCTATAACATAACATGAATTAAATATTGTCAATCAAGCAATTAGGGATATGAAAAAATACCTCGAATTGGAAATACAAACAAAAACCAACAACAAGACATGAAACAAGAAGCTGACCAAACAGAGGAAAGAAACGGAACCAAAAAAAAAAAAAAAAGGCACTTGAAAAGTAAAGGCTATGTTATAAACTCAAAGGAGAATACAAAATAGATTCTAGTTAAAACTTAATAAAGGGCATTGAAAAAAGAGAATGAAAATTAAGAAGTTAGAGAAAAAGGATCAGAGAAAAAGGGACTCAAATGGAAAACAAGCAAAGAAAGACAAACATATATATAATCAGTGTCCCTGAGGATAAAAACTGAAACAATAAAAAAAAAAAAACCCTAATATTTAACACTACAATCCAAAAAACTTTACAGAAATAAAAGGAGACCTGAATCTACAAACAGAAAGGGTCCACTGGGTACTAAATCAAAACAATCCAGGATAATCAAGTCTAAGTTGCAAAAGTATTAGACTTTAGCAATAAAGAAAAAAAATCCTCGGGCTCGCCCCAACCCCCCTACCTCACCGGGTCACTGAGTATATACCCAGAGGATTATAAATTGTTCTATTATAAAGACATATGCACACGTATGTTCATTGTGGCACTGTTTACAAGAGCAAACACTTGGAACCAACCCAAATGCCCATCAATGATAGACTGGATAAAGAAAATGTGGCATATATACACCATGGAATACTATGCGGCTATAAAAAATGATGAGTTCGTGTCCTTTGCAGGGACATGGATGAAGCTGGAAACCATCGTTCTCAGCAAACTGACACAAAAACAGAAATCAAATGCCGCATGTTCTCACTTATAAGTGGGTGTTGAACAATGAGAACACATGGACATAGGGAGGGGAACATCACACACCAGGGCCTGTTGGGGGTAGGGAGGCTAGAGGAGAGATGGCAGCGGGTAGGGGGAATGGGGAGGGATAATATTAAGATAAATACCTAATGTAGACGACGGGGGGATGGATGCAGCAAACCACCATGGCATGTGTATACCTATGTAGCAATCCTGCAGGATCTGCACATGTACCCCCGAACTTAAAGTATAATTTAAAAAAGAAAATATAAAAATATATATATATATATAGTCAAAATCTAAAAAGAAAAAAATCCTCAAGGCCTCCAGGCAAAAGAGAAAATTAACCTACTAAGGAAAGAAAATTAAATAGGTATCATATTTCTTTAAAATAATATACAAAATCAAAGTAACAGTGGAAACAGCATTCTCAAGAAACTTAAATAAACTAATGACCCAAAGGTATATCCACTCAAGCTGTCCTTCAAGTATCAAGGTCACAAAAAACCAGTTTGGAATATTCCAGAACTCTGGGGATATAGAAATGTGCCTTTCTTGAGGAACCTACCAAAGGATGATCTTCATGTAAGCAAAGGATGACTAGTGAAACTTTACAAAAGGACTGACACTGAGCATTTCATCTCTTTAATTGCAGACAAAGACTAAAAAAAGAGTGAGTCATGAGTTAAAAAACAAAAATGTACTTTGTTTTTCAAATAAAAGAACAAATCCATATAAAGTAAATACCATATATAGAAACAGAATGGAAAGCATTTCAAGTGCTTTAATATTTATTACATTTTTCATTATACTGATCATGTTACAGCATCTAAAATAGGAGAAAGTTACTTGTTGAAAAAATCATGAAAAATTCATAATACAAAACAAGACAAACACATTAAACTTAATATGGCTAATCACATATAGAACTTCGTGGGATGGAGAAAATAGGTTTTTAGATGGTAATACTTTCCAGGTTGTCATCAAGTGATTTAACTGAAGTAAAAGAAATTTTTTTAAAGCTCAAGAAAAAGTTTATGATTCACATTTAAGGCAGAAGGTTATTACTCAGGTAGTTTGAAATAGCAGATAAAATATATTTACATAAGAATATGATTTCATATAAATTTACTATTTAAATCATGCTGTCTCCTGGCATATATTAAAATAACTATATTCACAAACTGAAGTGGGGATTAGGGACCATAAATTGTAAAGATCACTGACATCAAAATAATAAGCAGCCATAATAGTATTTACTACACTAAACTGTTCAGCATAATCTCATTTAATCTTTATAACACACTTATGAAGACAAACAATTATTCCCATTTTATGGCAGAGGACATTGGGCACTGAATATTATCTAATTTATACAAAGTCATGGAAGTATAAGTAGTAGAATCAGGACTGAAATCCAGATGTGATAGACTTCATGGTTCATGCTTTTGTATCAGTATGCTATATTGCATGTATTTTATAACAAAATGTCATTTAACTACAGTAATTTAGCATCATATATTTTAAATAAACCATAAGTCTTCTTATATTTCTTTATTCTGTTTTTTGAGACAGTCTCACTCCATCACCCAGGCTGGAGTGCAGTGGCAGAATCCTGGCTCACTGCAATCTGCAATCTCTGCCTCCCTGGTTCAAGTGATTCTCGTGCTTCAGTCTCCCAAGTAGCTGAGATTATAGGCACGTGCCACCACATCCGCCTAATTTTTGCACTTTTAGTGGAGATGGGGTTTCACTATGTTAGTTAGGCTGGTCTTGAACTCCTGACCTCAAGTGATCGACCTGCCTCAGGCTCACAAAGTGAAACTTTTCGAGGGATTATTATAACAAGTTTGTCACTTCCTTAAATTCATACAGTAAGTCACTACCTAGAGAGGCAGCCCAGTCTTTTGGATAAAAGTTCAAACCATTTTAAAACGCATGAAAAGACCAAATTATCTATCCAGTCACCCTTACCATTCTGGCCCTTGACCTGCTGCCTGTTCTACTCCACAATTAAACCTTACATTCCAGTCATACTGAAAAACCAGCAGCTTCGTAAGGAGGCAGACATGGCCCTTTCTCATTTCTAAGCCCACCCACATGATGGTCATTCTGTAGGGCAACTCCCCCTCTTCTGTCTTCCCTCAACTTGACCTGGAATTATTTTCTTCTTACCAATCTTCAAAGACCACTTTAGGTATGGCCTCTCTGTAGAAGCCTTTCTAAGTACCTATCAACCTCACTTTGTATTTCTTCTGCATTTTACTTGATCATGTAATTTGTCATGCTATTGTATAATTGTGTGTTACGATCTGTCTCAAGTGTCCCAGCACAGTGTCTAGCAATTAGAATTTTTAAAAGGCTAACTGATGGGAGGGAAAAAAAGTATAATGCGGTTATTTGAAAAAAATTATTTATAGTTATAGAGTTGGCTCCAACTACGTAAATATCAATAATGTAATGAAAAAATATGAGTTTTAATATCTATTTTTATTATTTAACTTGACTTCTGATGGCAAAAAGTTACATTCTTTTAATTTGTAGATGATGCATTAGTATAAGAAGTCCCAAAATATTAGGTAACTATATTATTTTAAATGAATTTAATATTATTTTCCTTATTAAAAATATAGTTTTGTTTTTTCATAGAAGAGTATGCTGACCAGAAAAGGAATAAACTGAGTAAACTGGTGAGATATTTTGACAAAGGTCTATCTTTGGTTACCATGAAAATCATCTAAGCTATACTACTGGTCATCAACCAAACAACTGATTTCTGTCACATCACTAAAAAGCATAGTTTATTACATTTTTCCCTCTTCGATGTTACTGTCAAAGATTAGAATTTATGCCTAACATCTTACTTTATTGTACCTGCTCTTTTATTCATGAATTATAGCTAAATGTTACCAAAATATATCTTCTGTAGCTTGGACTACCTTCTGAAGTGAGTAATGGGTTCCTCCATTAATCTAGAAACACTTGCTTATTTTATCTTATTTCTCTGAATTTAAGGAATGTCCCTCTCCCATTCTAAAAGTTGAAAAATAAGCCCATGTTTACTTTATCCATACAATTGACCATGCCTACATAATAATTATTTTAAGGTTAATTATTTCCAGATCTGTACAGGAATTAAATGTTTTAGATGAGATGAACTACATTCAAATTTACCCAGCATTAAGTAACCAAGCAAATGATATTATTTGTGTAGTGAAAAATTAAAAGATCAACAGAAGTTTAAAAGATATGTGAACCAGAAGAATTTTAAATTCCACTTCTAAAATCAAATAGTAATTAACTTTATAAAAGACATAATTATAGAAAGACAAGACAATAAGCCAATGCTTTATCAGTCCTTTTCGTCAATAATTCTGACAAGATTTAAGAATACTGTAACATAAAATGTCAAAATAAACCATTTTAAATCCTAATGACCACTTTTCCTGAAATTCATCAGAAATTTCTAAAATAAAAATTAAAAGATCAAGCTGTCTCTAGAAACATAAAAAAGCAAAATGTAAGAGGAAGTTTAAAACAGACATTATCAGAATAAAACTTTATGAAGTCTTAAAAATAAAAAAATTTAAAAAATTCCTTAAACATATAAAACATGTCTTTCAAAGATCTGATATCATAAAGATTTTCACAAAACTGCATCACTAATCTATATTTTTTCTTAATAAATTTACAGTTATATTTACCTTCAGATCCCATGATGAAGTGATGGATATCAGGGCCTGTTGACATACGAGGTCCTTGACAGCTTTTTTCTATTATACCTCTAGGTGTTACCATTTTTATATGAACCACCTGTTTAATACAATACATGATGTAAATTCTAGACATCTGTTAGTAAACGTGTGTCTATGTACAGACAATCATAATGCTTCTATAGAACCCTACTTTTAAAGCATTGGGTTAAGTAATAAATTGTGATGCTTTTAAGAATTCTAGTATCTTTTAATAATTTTTAGATTAAAATTAAATTTATATATAACCTTAAGAGAGGGAAAAACCATTCTAAGATCGTACATCTCTTGATTTAAATTGGTTTTGACATATTCATTATCTTAAGAACAACAGAATGACACATTTATTTAAATCAAATTTAGGGTTATCCATATGGCACAGAACTAAAGGACTCAAAAACTAAGCAATAATCATAACCTTTATGAAGCATATATTCATGTCAGGCACTGCTCAAGCACTTAGAATTCTAAGAAAATATTTATTCTCACTTTATCCCCCACCTTCAATCCCATTTAGTAGAAAAGAGTGAAAAGAATTAAATATTAATTATGACCAGGTCAAAATCGGGATGAAGCAGCAGAAACAATGACTGAGCTTAAGAAAAGGAAAGAGATGTGTCTCATCACACAAATGAGAAAGTAAGTATACTGGGGGAGGAAGATCATTCTAAAAATAGTTCCTGAGATCTCAATCAGAAGTGGTTAGGTAAAAATCCAACATGCTTTTAGAATGGATTTTTGACAGATAAATAACAACAGTCTATTATTGAAGGAAATGAGCAGAGAACATCAATAAGCAATTCACAAAATACAAAATAAAATTGGTCAATGAGGACCCTTTAAAAGTTTACATTCACTAGCAATTAACAAAATACAAAAACATGAATAAAAAGTCCAGTAAAATACAAAGATTCTCATAGTGTTAGTGAGAATGTCAATTGGTACAAAGTTTTTATAGGGCTGTAAGGATCCAAAGTCTAAAATGTATAAACTTCTTGAACCAATAAATCAACTAAAGGAGCTTATCTAAAGTTAATGATTAAAGATGTATACCAAAGAAATTACTAAGAATATTTTCCCTTTATTTTCTGAAATTTTGAAATCAAGAATAATTTAAACGTTCTTTAAGAAGGAATTGGTTTAATAAACCATGCATTCTCAATAAAAGAATTATACAACTTTAAAAATAATGGTGCAAACCTATGTTCATTTACATGTTAATATATTGATAACATAATTTAAAAAGCAGATTAAACACATAGAGTCCCCTTTTTTTTAATATTAAAAACTAGATATATCATGTACTTATGGTATGCCTAGAAAGGGTTCTAGAAGTGATGGTAGCAGTGGCCCATCTGGAATGGCTGCTGCAAAGACACCGGATGCAGTGGGGTGGCACAGCCAGGGCTGTGCTCTCCACAGAGTCAACGGAAGTCGGAAAAGTGTGGAAGTCCCACCCACTTCCTAGTTGTCAGAGTGAGAGCCTCGCACTCCTGCGTGCAGCTGCAGCAGCCCAGCCGTGGCTCGGGACCCAGACATCACTTAGGGGCCAGGGGCAGGCAGGAATCCCGCCCTCTTGGGCACGGCTGCAGCCACCCAATTGCAACTGCAGACCCAGGCATCTCTGCACTCTCGGCAGCCTGGGGAAGCTCCCTGCTCCTGCAGGCTCAGAAGTGCGTTCTCCCACTGCCTGGATTCTCCCCCATTCCAGGTACTGCTCTGACCTTGGAGAAAAGTTGAGGCCGAGCCTTGGCGCTGTCACAACCCACCTGGGTGTGTGCATGCTCAGGGCAGTGCTGACATGCTAGCCCCCTGCTGCTTCAGCCCCCTCTGGACTTTGGGTACCAATGAGCACAGGAGGGAGAATAAGTGGGGGCTGAGGGCAGCCTGGCACTGGCCTGCAGGAAGCCCTCAGCACGAACAGCCTGGATGCCATAAACAGCGGCAGGAGGCAGACAGGCTCCTGGGTCAAAATGGGCAGTCACCAGTGAAACCCCACCCTCAAGCCAGGGAGACCCTGAAGCCTGGGGGTGCAGGCTGCCAGTTCCATGGACTGGAGTGGGAACTTACGATGCTTCTTCCAGGCCTGCCCATAACCACCCATGGACCAATCAGCACACACTTCCTTCCCTCTGAAGCCCATGAAAACCCAGGGCTCATCCAGACCTGGACAGATGTCAGGATGACCTGTCTGCAGAGAAGAGCTACCCAATGTGGGTCTCCTCTCTGCCAGAGCTGAACACTTATCAGGAAGCCCTGCCTGCAGAGAGGAGCTACTCATTGTGTGTCTCCTCTCTGCTGACGGCTGAACACTCATTGGGATGCCCTGCCTGTCCAGAGGAACTACCCACTGTGTAGGCTCTCTGCTGAGAGCTGGATGCTCATCGGGATGGCCTACCTGTGGAAAGGAGCTACCCAGTATGGTCTCTTCTGAGCTATTTTGTCACTCAATAAAGCACCTCTTCACTTTGCTCACCTTCCAGTTGTCCATATACCTCATTCTTCCTGGATATGGGACAGAAACTCAGGACCCACCAAATGGTGGGGCTGAAGAGCTATAACACAAGCAGGGCTGAAACACGCCCCTTGTTCACCCCATGGCAGCCAATGAGAGGCAAAGAGAGGAGAGGGAAGAAGAGAAGACCTATGGCCCTTCAAAGAGCCCAGACCTAGGAGCCCCCTGAGACAGGGCTGTGACACACTTTTTGGGGCTCTGCAGTCCCTGGTGTCCCAAGCTTCTGGGCACCACCACATTCCCCTGGTACCAGCAGTGGAAGCTGCTTGTGGTATACCTGGTCCAGCCACAGCCTTGTAGGGAGCCAATGCCTGGAGCTGCCCATCCTGCCACAGATGGCGTGCCTGGCTGTACACAGTGGCCAGACCCCACTCACTCGTTCACACACCCACCATTCTGTGCCTGGCTTGCTGTTGGCAAGCACAGGATCCAGACCAGTAGTGTGAGCCAAGTGCAGCCTGCCAGGCCGAGTGAGCTGAATAAGCCCAGTGGGCCCAAGCAAAACTTGGGCAAAGACACTGCCAGCCAGCCAGCAGTTTCTGGCTAAAAAAGTGACACCCCAAGAATCCTATGACAGAAAGATATGAAGATATTAAAAGTGTCAGAAATGATAATATGTATTTAATATACACAGCACACTTTTTTTTTCTTAAGAAATAGGGTCTTTCTTTGTCCCCCAGGCTGGAGTGAAATGGTGGAATGATAACTCACTATAACCCAAACTCCTGGGCTCAAGCAATTCTCCCACTTCAGCCTCCTGAGTAGCTAGAACTACAAGTGTGTGCTACCATGCCTAGCTAATTTTTTAATTTTTTGTAGAGATGAGGTCTTGCTATGTTGCCCAGGATGGTTTCCAACTCTTGGCCTCAAGCCTTATCCTCTCAAAGTTCTGGGATTACAGGTGTGCACTATCATGCCCAGCTCTAGCATACATTTTTTATACTTCTGTAATGAGTATTTTTTAATAAATAAGTTCCTAATTACTTGAATTGTCTATTCACAACTGTAATTTTAAAAGAAGCATTTTCTTCAGAAAATTCTTCAAAATTAAATGCTCACTGCATCATACTTTACTTTCTTTTGTGAAGATCCAGAATTTTGAATTTGGTTTTGTCACTACAGAATTCAATGTTTTTCCTTTTAACAGTGCTTCATAACTAAAGAATGCAGCAAGGCTCCTTTCATAGAAGCAGTGGATTACTGCTAATAGTGACGAGCTTCAGCTCTGTAACACTAGCATTAGAAAGTGTAATCAGAAATGCTCAGGGAATCCTGGGGTGTTAACTATAAAGAACCAATATATTTCATTAAAGACTTAATATTCCTATTAACAAAGACATTGATGGTCTCTCCTTCACTCTCTTCTCTCTCTCCTAATAAATCACTCTCTGCAAAAAAAGAAAAGAAAAGAAAACAAAACAAAAAACCAAAGACATTGATGAAAATGTTGAAACTTTAGATATCAAAAGCAAAGCTAAATAGCTCCAGGAATAATGTTGGGAACATCACTTTAATAGTCTCAAATTAAAGTTCTTTTAAACTATTATGAAAAGATTGACAATAAGGGAACAACATTTATGGAGCACCTACTACACACCAGAGACTTTGAATTTTCATTTTCTGTCCTTTACTCCTCACTATAATTCTATGCAGCAAATATCATTATTCTATTTTACAGAAGAGGAAACTGAAGTTTAGAAAGGCAAACCAATTTGTACAAATTCACACAACTAATCACCGGAAAAGCTACAAAGGGAACAAATGATACCTAATCCCTAACTAGGGTGTCCAGAGTTATATACTATTATTATACTAACACCCAGCAAACTGGCACCATATCACCTACAAAACATAGTGTGCACATAAAACATGACAGGTCATACCACTACTTAGTAGAACAATTTCAATCAGCCTCTTTAATTCTATACTGGAAAAAAATATTTTCAGAAAAATGTAAAATCTCCTACGGCAACAGAGTAGCAATGATAAAATCACCTAAGCAAATGGACTAAAATCATGGTAGAGCTGAAGACTTCATTTCCACAAGGCTTGTAAAATAATATTTGTATATAGACATCCCTCAGTATCCCCACAGAACTGGTTCCAGGACCTTCGAGGATACCAAAATCCATGGTACTCAAGTCCCTTACATAAAACAGCATAGTATTTGCATAAAACCTATGCACATCCTCTCATATGCTTTAAATCATTTTAGAATATTTCTGAATATCTAACACAATGTAAATACTATGTAAATTGTTGTTCTGTATTTTTTGTATTACTTCCCTTGCGGTGGTGTTATTTTTTTCCCCAAATATTTTTGAGCTGCATTTGGCTGAATCTGTGGATACAAAACCAGTGGATATAGAGAGCTGACTGTATTTTATGAGCTGGATACTGTGAAACATCTACAAAGCTTAAAATGTAGTCACATGAAAAGTGGCATCCTTAAATAATGACCACAGTTGTGTCTTTATTAACTTCTACTATATTATGTTCAATGTTATTAGTTATTGTAAAGGTGTATACTTAATGGGAGGGGGGATCTACCATCCAACTCTTAATTTTTAAAGGCTTCTAATCATTTTATAATAATCTCTATATATTAATAAATTATTACATAATAACTAGAAATTATTTACCAGGTCCTCGATATTGCCATAGATATTCTTCTTCATGCCTGATGCCCGAGTAGATACCCATCCTCCTACAGTACTGAACTCCAGGGAATCTGGTTCATGACCTGTACAATAACCACTTTCTTTAAGCTGAAAAACAAAAAATTAACATTTTACAGTGAAACTGATCCCATTACATACAGCACTCAACACATTAACTCCTCCCACTTTAAAATTTCCATGTCACTGATATTTGAATTTATTAATTTCTACGTAGCAAGAAAAGATACTTTCATCACACAAATCCTTTAAAATTTTTGTAAGCTTTTGCCTAGTAGAAAATTTTACAAAATTGAAAGATGTAGGCCAAAAGTTTTATTTTTCACAGTTTCACCAATCATACTCCTTACATCCTTTTGTTTTGAGACCAGCTGTCCTTCCCCCACTTTTTTTCCTACAAAGAGATAATTTAAATATTTATGGAGAGCAGATTATGCTTAAATAACTGCCAACTTCAACTAAACACTTTCAATAAATAAAGCACTTAATCTCTTGTTCTCTCTACCGTAATGTAATATGCAGCAGGCCTGCAGAAACTCCAAGCAAATTGCCTGTACTTAATTCTCTTAAGGAGTCATGTGTTTTAATGTACTGGCATCTGGCCAGGTTTCCTGCATATAATATTGTCATTTAATTGTGATGCAGATCATGCATTCCTGTACATTAAATAGTCACTTGCTTCTCATTTTTCTACATTAGTTTGGCTTTGCCATCTGCACAGCACCTGAAATTGAATAGATGCCCTTTACTGCAACACCACCAAAGCCATTCCAATGAAATCATTTTAAAGACTCAGCCATCTCTTGTCAAATGGCACCACCATCTGCATATCCACTGTCTGATGCACTCAAGCCCATCAATCTGTGTTGATCATTTTGATAGTCATCCAGTTAAGCAACTGTTCTATTTTTCAAGTAAGCCACACAGATCTATATCTGTATATGTGTATTTAAATATAGTGTGAAAGTTGTACTCTGAAATATGAAAGCCTATTAGGTTAAATATAATTTGTTAGGTTTAACATATCAGCAATGCAAATTATCTATCTATTCTAATTTTGCCGCTAGGAAAACAAGACTTTAAAAGGCATAACTATTAAGATTTTTTCCACTAAATATTCAATATATTATTTAGTTTTAACAGGTTAATATCCACCTACAAATGGCTGAAGAGGTAATGAAGATTATCAGACTGTTACATTAAATTTCTTCCCTCACTCCATCCCCAAACAAAATACTATGAATTATTATTTTCTCTTAAAACACTACTGTTACTCAATTTTCTTTTAGAACATAACCTTTTACTCAATTTTATGAAATTGGGAAAGGAAGAAAAGACATTCATAGAGCCCTAAGATGTAGTAGGTACTAAACAAACAGGTTTCACATACTCTCATGACAAAACAAACTTCTACATTATACAGAAGCAAATTAGTACACAATTGAACTATTTCTAGCAGTGTATCCAATATTACATACACTATTAATTTGTTCCTTTTGTCTGGTATGTTACTTCATTACCTTCTCCAATTACAAGCAGGTACTATATGCTAGGAATTGTGTAAAGCAAAAGATAAAGACACCAAAAAAACCCAGATGGTCCCCATGCTGAAGGAGCTCTACCACACCAATTTAAATTTACTTCTTTGTTAAAAATTTTACTAACTTCCTACTAAATAAGTGAAGAAACTGTAACGGTTAAAAGCCTGGGTTTTCTTGCCACAAAGTTTAAGAAAAAAAAACAAAAATCCCTGAGTTTGATACTTGTCATTTACTGTTGCTAGAAAATTTGCATACCACAGTATACCACAGTATGCAAATTTAGTGAGAAACAATTGCTGATGCATAGTAAGTGCTGAGTAAATGGTATCTAAGATCATAAACATTTAGCCACTTTTTCCTTTAAAGGTCTGTATCACTGTTAATGCCATTAGCTGGTAAGAAAAATTTGCTGAAGAAAAGTCCACAGATTTTGCACATACAATTAATCAAATATTCACTCCCCCACGTTCTCCTAGAAAGGGTCTCACTCTGTCTCCCAAGCTGGAGTATAATGGCACAATCATGGCCCACTGCAGCCTCAAATCCTGGGCTTAAGCATTCCTCCTGCTTTGGCCTCCCAAAGTGCTGGAATTACAGGCATAAGCCACTGCACCTGACTCAAAATTTCTTTTTTAGTAAAATAACATCTCTGCCCCATAATATGGTAGATAACAATAACTGTGATCATTAACCACTTACCATGTGCCATAAAGCAATACAGAAATAAAAACTTTATCTCACTTGTGTTCCCATTCAATACTGAAACAACAAATATTTACTGACTGTGCTGAGCTTCAGATGTATCACTTTAAAAAAACCTAAACTATGGTTTTTATATTATAGAGAAATATTGAGAAAAATGTATATACTGCTAAAAAAAAAAACCTAGAGAAATAGCAAAGGAAACTGAAATTAATAAGAAACATAATTAAATTATACAGAATAATTAGAAGTGTGATGAAAAAAATAAAAAGCAGAGCAGGAACTTTCCTCCCTATCCAAATTGAAGTAAAAGGGGCTAGGATTTACCTTCCTACTTAAAAAGACTAAAATACAGAAAAATGGAAGAAATAGGCCAGGCATGGTGGCTCACGCCTGTAATCCTAACACTTTAGGAGGTTGAGAGGGAGGATCCCTTGATGCCAGGAACTCAAAACCAACCTGGGCAACACAGCAAGACCCCATCCCTGTATTTTAAAGAAGAAAAAAAGTTTTCAAACACTGAACATGCAGTCAGGAAGGACAGTGATCCCTATGAGAAAGTAAATGAAGGTGGTGAGCACTGTGATTTGACCCTAGCTTAGCACTCCATGGAAACAGAAACTAGGCAGAACTTGGCAAACACTGAGTTGAGACTGAGCATAGAGCTGTGGGCAATCAAGGAATTTAGAGTTCATAGGAAAAAGTGCAGAAAAAAGTAGCACAAAGAGAGATGTCTGGAGATTTGCAGAGGGTTCCCCCTCAGGTCTTCAGCAGAGTACTGAAAAGTAAATGAAAAGTGAATGAAATACCAAAGACCAGAGGAAGAAACACTCCAAATGGATTAGAGACAGGTGTCCAACCTTTTGGCTTCCCTGGGCCACATTGGAAGAAGAAGAATTGTTTTGGGCCACCCATAAAATACACGAACACTAACAATAGCTGATGAGCTTAAAAAAAAAGGTCTGTGCATAATTTTCATGATATCTGCCACCACATATAAGCAAAAGGGCTAGACATTCAAAGGGTTGGACACCAGTAGATTAAAGAATAGTGCCAGCACTCACAGAGGGCCAGAAACAGTACCTGTTTCCACCAGCCCAATTGAGAAAACTCTTAATTCACAGAGTATTAGGTAGGATACCCAAGAAGGTCATACCACAGTAGTGGAAAACAATTAGCTTCAGACTGAAAAAAGCAAAAGATCATAAAAGCATGAACTAGAGGATCACTTGTTTCCAAATAAATGCATCCCAGAAAAAACCTGAAGAATATTTATAGAATTGAAAAACATAGAAATTCACAATGGCTACCATCTAATCAAAAATTACCATGCAAAATTAAAAATATAAAATAAAAATAAAATACATATAAAATAAAAATAAAATAAAATAAATAAAAATTACCAAGCATACAAAGAAGCAGGAAAACACCCCATAATCATTACGTAGTGAATAATCAAAACTGATCCAGAACACAGATGTTAGAAATAGCTGACAACAACATTAAAACAGTTATTATAACTGTATTCTATATGTTCAACAAGTAGAGACATACAACATATAAAAAGACCCAAATTAAACATCTGGAGAAGAAAAATATAATGTCTGAGATTAAAAAATATACTTAATAGGATAAAGAGCAGAAAAGACATAGCAAAATAAAACATTAGTGAACGTCAAGACATAGCAACAGGAACTAAAAGAAAAAAATGAAAAAGAGTAGCAGTGAGCTGTGGAACTTCAAGGAGCCTAATAAGTGAGCAAACAGAGTCTCTAAAGGTTGGAGGAGAGGAAGGTTTGTTGGATAGTTAAAGAAATAATGACCAAAGTTTTCCTAAATTTGATGAAAACTATAAAGCTTCATATCAAAAAAGCTTAACAAGCCCTCAGCAAAAAGAAACACAGAGAAAAACTACACCAAGGTCCATGACGATCAAATTGTTCAAACCAGTAATAACAAGAAAATCTTAAAAGTAGCCAGAGGGAACAATACATATTGCATACATGGGAACAAAGATAATATCAGATTTCTCATGAAAAACAATGAAGTGAGATAACAGTAGAGCAACATCTTTATATTGCTGAAAGAAAGACTATCAATCTACAATTCTATACTCACTTCAAAATATCTTTTTTGAAAACAAAGATTTCTTCAGACAAAATTAGAAAGAATTCGCCAACGGTAGACCCCACACTAAAAGTCATGTTAAAAGAAGTCCTTCAAGCAGAAGGCAAATAACATCAGACAAAATTAAGGGTATCAGAAAGGTTAACTAGATGGGTAAATATATAAGATGCTTTCATATTATTTAATTTTTTAAATGATACCACAAAGTGTTACAGTATCACTCAAAGGAAGTTGTTAGAAGTTAAAGATGTATACTACAAATCCTAAAACAAAACAAAAATTTAAAGCTACTAAAGAAACTAAAGAGATAAAATATATCATTTTTAAAATCCAAAAAAAGGCAATGAAAGAGGAAAAGAACAAACACAGATGGGAAATACAGAAAATGAACAGTAAGAGGACAGATTTAAATTAAACCACAACAATAAATCACACTAAAGGTAAACGATCTAAATACCTCAATGAAAAGGTAGTGGTTGTTTAGATTTTAAAAAAAGAACCAATTATATGCTGCCTATAAGAAAGACATTCTAAATATAAAGATACAAACTAATTAAAAGTAAAATAATGGAAACAGCAAAAAGATATACCATGCTAAGAAAACAGAAATAGCTATTTTAATATCAGAAAAAGCAGATTTCAGAGCAAAGCATGTTATCACAAATAAAGGAGATCATTTCATAATGACAAAAGGGTCAGTTAATCAAGAAGCCGTAACAATCCTGAACATTTATTCTCCTAATAGCAGAGCTTTAATATACACTAAGCAAAAAGAGAAATGCAAGAAGAAATATACAAATCTGTAATTATTGTTGAAGGTTTTAATACCCCTCTTTCAATAATTGACAAAACAAGTAGGCAGCAAACACAAAATATAAGAGACCTGAATAACATTATAAATCAATCTCACCTAACAGACATTTAAAGACTACTCCACCAAATAGCAGCAGGAAGACATGTTTTTTGCAAGTGCACATGGAATATTTTAAAAATAGGCTGTACTGTGTGCCATAAAACAAACAGCAATAAATTTGAAAGAATTCAAGTCATATAACATATGTTTTCTGAACACAAGAGAATTAATATAGAAATTAATGACAGAAAGATATCTGGAAAAAAATCCCAAAATAATTGGGAACTAAACATACCTGTGAGTGAACCACGGATCAAAGAAAAAAATCAAAAAAGTAGAAAATATTTTCAAATTAATGAAAATAGACATATCAAAATTTGTGGGATGTCACTAAAGCAATAATTGGAAAAAAATTAGCATTGATTTTCTACATCAGTAAATAAAACTGAACTTAAATAAATTACTTCAACTTAACCTCAAGTATAAGACACAAAATAGCATTTTTTTCACAAATCCAACACCCATTCTTAATTAAAACTCTATAAACTAACACAAGAAAAATACTTCTTCAACTTGATAAAGGGTATCTACAAAAAAACACCTATAGTTAACAAATACTTAATAGTAAAGGACTGAACACATCTCTCCTAAATCAGGAACAAGTCAAGGGTTTCACTCTCACTTCTTTTCAATATTATCTGGCCAGTACAACTGGGTGAGAAAAAGAAAAAAGGCAACCAGATTGGAAAGAAAGAAATAAAATTGTCCTTATTCATATATAACACAGTCACCTATATAAAAAATCCAATGAGATCTACCGAAAAGCTTGTAAAATTCGGTGAATTTAGTAAGGTTGCAGGATATGAGATCAGCACAAAAAAATCAACTGTATTTTTATACACTATTAAAAAACCACTAATAACTGACAATTTTTAAAAATACCAATTACAACAGCACCAAAAAATATGTACTACTTAGGGACAAATCCTATTTGAAAAAATATATAAGGCCAGGTACATTGGCTCATATTGATAATCCCAACACTTTGGGAGACCAAGGTGGAATGAGAGGTTGAAGCCAGAAGTTTGAGACCAGTATGGGCAATATGGCAAGACCCTGTCTCCTGAAACATTAAAAAATTAGCCAAGCATGGTGAGATAAGCCTATAGTCCTAGCTACTGGGGAGGCTGCAGCAGAAGGATCATTTAAGCCCAGGAGTTTGAGGTTGCAGTGAGCTATGATGGTGCCACTAGACTCCAGCCTGGGCAACAGAATGAGACCTTGTCTCTAAAATAAATCTATATATATAAATAAAGGACATGTACACAGAAAACCATAAGACACTCGTGAGAGACATTACAGACCTACAAAAAACTAAAGATACAATGTTCATGGGTCAGGTCAGAAGAAATGATACTGTTAAGCTGTCAGTCTCCTCAAACTGATATATAGAGTCAATGCAATCCCAATCAAAATCCCAACTGGACTTTTTCTTTTTTTTAATAGAAACTGGCATTGCCATAGGAGCATAAAGTTCCTACAGAAATACAAAGAACTTGGCCAGGTGTGGTGGCTCAAGCCTGCAATCCCAGCACTTTGGGAGGCTAAGGCGGGCGGATCACAAAGTCAGGAGATCGAGACTATCCTGGCTAATATGGTGAAACCCCGTCTCTACTAAAAATACAAAAAATTGGCCGGGGATGGTGGCACATGCCTGTAGTCCCAGCTACTTGGGAGGCTGAGGCAGGAGAATCACTTGAACCCAGGAAGCAGAAATTGTTGTGAGCCGAGTTCATGCCACTGCACTCCAGCCTGGGTGACAGAGCGAGACTCCATCTCAAAAAAATAAAAAAGAAATACAAAGAACCTAGAACACCCAAACAACTTTTAAAAAAGACTTATGCTAAAGCTATAGTAATCTAAACAGTATGGTATTGGCACAGAGACAGACATATATAAGGTCCAGGACCAGATGCAGACAAACACAGACAACAGATTTTTTTAAAATGATGGTGTGAAGTCAACTCAGTGAAGAAAGGATAATCCTTTCTAATAAATGGTGCTGAACAATTGGATATCTATGTGCAAAAATCATTAACTTCAATTTTACACCATATACAAATAATAACTCAGAAATCTTCAAAACTGATCAAAGACCTTAATAACAACTAAAAATTATAAAACTCAAATGGGAGAAAAATCTCTGCAACCTTGGGTTACGATACAACAGCAGAAGCATGATACAAAGACAAATTAATACGCTGGACTTCATAAAAATTAAAAACAGCTGGTCTTCAAAAGATACTGTAAGAAAATGAAAAGAGAAACCACAGACTAAAAGAAAATATTTGCAAAGCATATACCTGAAAAAGACTTATTCCCAGACTTATTTAGAATAAAGACTTATTTAGAATAAAGAATTCTAAAGCTCAATAATAAGAAAACAACCCAATCTTAAAATTGGGCAAATAATTTAAGGAGAACTTCACCAATAAAAATACATGGATGGCAAATAAGCACATGAAAAGATGTTCAACATCACTAGTCATTACAGAAATACAAATTAAAACTATAATGAGGCCGGGCACAAGGGCCCATGTCTGTAATCCCAAACACTTTGGGAACCCAAGGTGGGTGAAACACTTGAGCCCAGGAGTTCGGGATCAGCCTGGGGCAACATGGCAAAAAAATCCATCTCTACAAAAAAATATAAAAATTAGCCAGGCGTGATGGCACTTGCCTGTGGTCCTAGCTACTCAGGAAGCTGAGGTGGGAGAATTGCCTAAGCCGAGGGAGGTCAAGGCTGCAGTCAGCCATGATCGTGCCACTGCACTCCAGCTCAGGCAGCAGAGTGAGACCCTGTCTCAAAAACAAAACAAAAAACAAACCTACAATGAGATACTACTATGCACCTACTAAAATGACTAAAATTTAAAAGACTAACAATAATAAGTATTGGCAAGGATATGGAGAAACTGGATCTCTTATATAGTGCTGGTGGGAATATAAAATGAAATAATCACTCTGGGAAAAAACTTCATAGTTTCTCAAAAAGGTAAATATATACCTACCATTCTGATCTATTCATTCCATTTCCAGTTACTTATTCAAAGGAAATGAAAGCGTATGTCTGTACAAAAACTTATACATGAATATTCATAGCAGCTTTACTTATAATAGCCCAAAACTAGAAATAATCCAAGTGCTAATCAACAGGTGAATGTAAAAACAAAACGGTGGCATATCTACACAATGGAATACTACTGAGCAATAAAAAGAAATGAACTATTGATAAATACAACAATAGGGCTGAATTTCAAAATAATTATGTCTAGTGAGACAGAGCCCCCTCCCATACATACTGTAGGATTCTACTTTATTAAAATTTTAGGGAATTTAAACAAATCTACGTGACAGAAAGCAAATCAGTGATTGCTAGGGGATGTGTGGGTGGGAGACGGGAAGGATTATAAAGGAGCAAGAGAAAACTTTTGGGGTTGGTGGATATGTTAATTTTCTTGATTGTGATGATGGTTTCATAGTAATATTGATATGTCAAAACTTATCAAATTGTACACATTAATTAGATGACAATTATATCTCAAACTATTATAAAGCAATAAAAAACAAAAATCTATGACTTCAAAGATTGTTGCCCAAGCTGCCCAAGGAATTGAATTTCCATCTTCTGAAAAGAAGGCAGCCACAGAACAGACACATTTTAGAGGCAAGATCGCAAATTTTTCCTCTAAAAATTCAGTTTTTAAAATGCAGAGTTTGAAATGTCTGTAAATATGCAAGTGGATACATAATTTCAGGAAAGAAGTCTGGGATGATAATATAAATTTGGGAGTCCATAGCACATAAAAAGAATATTTAAAGTCAGTTATGCTTGAATGAAGCAAATAGTGCTCAATAAAAATTAGTGGAATGAATCAATGTTCTAAGTACTTCACATTAACTTATTTCATCTTGACGAAAAAACCCATGAAGTAGAATTATGATCCTCACTTTATAGGTAAAGAAACTGAGGCGTAAAGGTAAGTAAGTTGCCCAAGGTCACACAGCTAGGAGCTATATTTGAGGTTTGTAGTGAGAGCTAACAGCTATTAGAAACAAAGAAAGATAATGTGAGGTTATTAGTGATGCTGTCCCTAAGCAGAAAAAACATTAGAGTCAGACATCCTCAGATTATCAACTAATAAACTAAAGTAGCCAAAGATTTAATAAACCGAGAAAAAATTATCTAAATCCATAATTGACATGTTAGCAGCTTCCATTAAATTTTATCATGTTAACATCAATGTGATTTACAAGTTAAAGAGATTAAAATCTGTGCTACCCAACTACTGTAATTGTGTCATTTTAAGCTTGCAGAAAGAAAAGGCAGGATGTTTTAAACTGGTTACCTCAACTGAAGTAGAATCTAAAGAACACAGAAGTTTAATGAGGAAGAACTTTAACTGGGATCGAAATAGCTGTAGAAACTATATGATAGCCTACTGGAGGCAAAAAAGAAAGTTCTAGATTGGCATTTGGGGAAATGAACTAGTAGATAAAATATCAGAAGTTCCTAGTCTGGGAAAATGTCATTTAAATTTCAAGGAAATATGTTCCTTGAATTTTAATTCTAACCTTTTAAAAAAAAAGAAAACTTGGAAAGGTTAAAATACTACATCAAATGCTATAATAAAGATATAAAATTGGTGACATAAAAGGCCATTCTCTGTTATAAAAAAAAATGCTGTGCTGATAATACCTCATTCAAGCATAATGGAATACTGATACAGGACTTTTTAGAGGTTTTTTGTTCATCAAATACTGTTATTCTGTCCACTGAAGTTCATTATAAACTATAATAATTGACAAATCTATTTATCTGATATAAAACCTTAACTTACTGAGGATCTTTAATACTGCCTTCAACAAATAAGTTCAATTTTAATTCAGTTATCTGCATCTTACTGCATTAAATAAAAAATAAATAGTTTAATAATTTTTTTTCAAAGCCTGTCATCCAGAAATGGCCAGGAGCAGACCAACATCGATCAACTTTTCAAGAAAGAAAGAAAAAAATAAGATCAACAATCACATCACATCTCTTCCTATTAAAGGTTTGGGGAAGAAGAGTCTCTATAACCCAAGTTGAACGAAGTATTCAGTATATCACTAACAAATTGGACTTTCTGATTTTTTGTTTACAAACGCTGAGTTATAGTTATCTTTATTATGTTTGAGGAAGTTGCAGGAACCAATTTATTTGCACTATTACCTGCTTAGAATCTATGAAGGAAACCTAAAGTTTTCCAAAAATTCATTAGGATCCCAAAAAAGTACTATAAAAACTCCAAGAATTTCCCTAATTTATGAAATGAGTGGTTGTCAATAAAACTGTGCACTGAAAAGGTCCATGAATACCAACATTTACCCACTGATGAAATTTATCACCAAGATCCTAGAATTTCATATTCAAATTGTTCCATTTTGTTCCATTTCTACTACTTCAGGTAACTATCAACTATTGCCTAAATGATTCTTGCAGTCTTAGTCCACTCTTACATAGACCACCCATTTCACCACACAGCAGCCAGACACTCTACGTAAAAAAGTAAAGTTCAAACTTCTAATAGGTGCTTTAAAAGGCCCTTTATGATTTGAACTCTTCATGTTTTCCTGGCTTGATCCTTTACCACTACTGTACCCACTCACATCCAATACACAAATACCAAAAAGACATGTTCTCCCATACACATGCTAGACTTCAGCCATATTCAGCTATCTGTAATCCCTCAAAAGCAACAGTAACCCTGAGAAGCTCTGCATATGCTCCTTCCTCTGGATTGTTCTCCCCATCCTTATCTACCTTTTTTGCTAACTCAGACTCATCCTGAAGTCTCATTTTTAAATGTTGTGTCCTTTGCCACTGACTCAGTATTAAAAAAATAAATAAATAAGAAGTGCCATGTTCTATGTGATACCTTCTTTGTCCAACTCATTCCCACGTAGCCCAATTTGATGACCCATAATACCCTGCACTTAGCATCCACGTAGCAATTTTCATTCCCAATCATTAATTATTTATCTAATTTTCTGTCCTAATCTAAGCTACCTGAGGGTAGGAGACAATGCCTTATTCACTATCATGTCCTTGGAATCTAGCTCAATGCTTGACCCATAATAGAAACTAAACAAATTCATTGAGTGAATGAATGTATCATAAAAGGTATTTCATTTATAGAGGGGATACAGTTTTGAAAACTTTCATTAACAAAATAACATCAGAATTGATAACAGAATAAGTCAATTTTTTTAAAAAAATCAAGTGAGAAAAAGAAATAACATACCTGTCTTTCCAACTCTTGTCCTGTTATGCCAGCCTCTACATGAGCTGTCAAATTGTTCTCATCAACCCAGAGAATTCGATTCTGTTGCAAAGGAAGAAAGAAACCTGATCTACATGAACTACTAATATTTTCTTAGGAAATAAAACTTCCTAATTCATAGCAACAAGTGATAAAATAGTGATTAGGCAAGAAGGGTTCCCCCTAACCATCCACACTGGAAACCAACTCCACTTATCCCTGACTATCCAACACAACAACATACAAAGGCAGTATATTATGCAGTCTTAAAACACAGACTGTCGTTATTTAGATGTTAATTTAAACTCCTTCTCTTACCTTAGGCAAATTATTTAACTGTCTAAGCTTACTGCTTCCTCATTTGTAAAATGTAGAAAGTAATAACACATAGTGTTGGCTACAAGAATTAAATGAGATACTCCATGTAAAAAAAGCAGCATGTACAAGTCCTGGCATTGTGCAAATACTATCTGCACTATGTTAACATAGCAATCATTATCTAATTTAAGAATATCAGAATATGACCATAAGATTAGAAAAAAAAAATCGGCAAAGACATCTGAATATAGCAGATGGCATCCCTGCTTTATTTTCAATTCAAAACAGGGCCAGAGACCCCATGTACAAAACAAAGCATATCCCTGCCTCAGGCTCAAAAGAAGGAACTAAATTTCATCTGGCTCAACTTACCAAATGTGTGACTGCCAATAAAAAATGTTATTTGGCAAATCAAATTCTTATTTGACCTAACTCATATATATATATGAATTTTCATGAATTACTTTCTACTATTGAGAACAGACTTCTTTCCCCTTTCTATCTGGTGAGCAATTGAGTAACATACAGGACCTTCTTCTGGATCCCAGGGAAGCTTTCTTTCTACTTTCATATGCTCAATTTCATGGCAATAACTAATATAGATAAGTCCACGTAATAATAATTTAAAAAGAGCACAACAGACAATACAAAAATAGCAGTTGCTGCCTAAATTCCAAATCTGAACACATATGAATAACTGCACTCCTTAATTCACAAGGCTGTGAAAAATATTAAATAAGATGATGTATGTGAATGCACTGTTTTATGTTACATAAAACTTATTATAATTATACTCTCACTATAAGACAATAGTAATTTTTTTCTTTATTACTATTATTTTTTTGAAACAGAGTCTTGCTCTGTCACCTAGGCTAGAGTACAGTGGCGTGATCTTGGCTCACTGCAACCGCTGCCTCCTAGGTTCAAGTAATTCTCCTGCCTCAACCACCTGAGTAGCTGGGATTATACACACGTGCCACCACGCCAAGCTAATTTTTGTATTTTTAGTAGAGACAGGTTTTCACCATGTTGGCCAGGCTGGTCTAGAACTCCTGGCCTCAGATAATCTACCTGCCTTGGCTTCCCAAAGCACTGGGATTATAGGCATGGGCCACCACGCCTGGCCAACAATAGTAACTTCAATACAACTATGGTATAATCAGGCTTTTGGTCCTTTGGCAGCTAAATAAAGTACAGTATTATTAAATTGCAGAATGAAAAGACAAATAATGTATTAATCCGATGGTACCTTATATTTATACATTTTCTCCCCCAACAGACTGGCTCTTGAGGCAATTACATACTCATTCTAAATATATACCTTGTAACTACCAAGAGTTCAAACATACCTTTTGGTAGAAAAAGGAAATTAGAAGAGTCAGAAAAAAACTTCATAGGCACTCACAGAAAAACCTAAAGAAAACATATAGGCTACCCTATTACATCCCATATATACTACCCAACCCATGTTAACATTCCAGAATAAGCTATTCTTCAGCTATCTTCTGAGGAAATAAATTGCCTTTTCTTAAAATCTGGGATAAGGAGAAAGGTTGATAGGGAACTTTGCAATAAAATAAGTGTTCACTATCTGAACTTGATCAATTTTAGCATCATTAAAAGTGGGACAATCAGCTATTACACACCTCTAGTGATGTTATGTGACTTTTTTTAAAAAGGACATTATCATCTATGAGGTGTGCTTGCTGTTAAAAAAAAAAAAGGCAATGCCTGAATCCAACTAGACTTACATGGAACTTCAAATTTAGTGGACATACAGGGCTTAGACAAAGAGTTAAACGACAAGAAGCAGTAACAGACAAATTCAAAATATGACATTCTATACTACAAATAACCTTATTTCTTTAAAAGTCTGTAACATTCAAAAGAAAAAAAACAGAGTAAGAGGAGGCTTTTACATAAAGTGAGACTTAAGAGCTACGATAGAAAGCTAATATGAGCCTTATCTGGATCCCCCATTTGAACAAATGATCTATAAAATAGACTTTTTTATATTGAAAATTGAATGCAGACTAACTACCAAATAACATAAAGAATTACTTTTGATTTTGCTAGGAATGATAATAATAAAGTAATTATTTGAGAAATGTCCATTTTAAAAGAGATTATACAGAAACATTTAGGTGTAAAGTAGCATTGTATTAGAATTTGCTCTAAAACCACTAGGAAAAAAAGACAGATAAAGCAAGTATGACAAAATGTTAATAACTATTTAATCTAGAAAATGGATATACTAACCTCTCTACTTAGGTGTTTGAAAAAAATTCAAATATGGTAAAATAGCGTCAAGATATACACCTGAGGGTAAAACTAAACCTACCTTTTAGAGAACTGAATACAAGGGTAAAATGTAATGATGAAACCCATTTAAAGCAAAATGGACATTAGATTCTTTTATTTTATTTCTATTTTTGTCACCCAGGCTGGAGTAGAGTGGTGTGATCTTGGCTCACTCCAACCTCCGCCTCCCAGGTTCAAGAGAGTCTCATGTCTCAGCCTCGGAGTAGCTGGGATTACAGGCACACGCCACCACACGCAGCTAATTTTTGTATTTTTAGTAGAGATGAGGTTTTGCTACGTTGGCTAGGCTGATCTCGAACTCCTGACATCAAGTGATCTGTCCACCTTAGCCTCCCAAAGTGCTGGGATTACAAGTGTGAGCCACAGCGCTCAGGGGCTAGATTCTTTTTTAATGACAATTAAGGCGGAGCCGATAAAGACAATGTTTTAAATAAATCTCAAATTATTAAATACCATTTGTGAAGTGTCCAAAGAAATAATTGTTCTTGTCTCATCTGCAGGACACATCAAGCCATATGAAACACTTGTCCTCCTGCCAAAATAGGAAACAACAACTTTATGTTTGAATATTCTGTTTTTAGCTATATTTCTAGGGGAAATCCCTCATCTCAAGTATACAGATAGGCCAACTAGAAAAGTGATACCTATTACTAGTTTGCAAAATACAATTTGCAAATGCTAACATGAAAAACAAACTCACCTTTATTTTATGCTGTGTGCCAAAATGAAGCAATATTACGAAACTGAAAGCAATGGGCTATGGCTCCATCCCTTGGACATGCCACACTCAAGTGAAGCCCCTAGCAATTTGTGGAACTCCAAAAACATGATTAGAAAAGTTCTAAGCTTATAATTACTGTGGAGAGGTAGCTTAAAAGAAAAAAGACCCATCCTATACAACTAGAGACATCGTTACTTCCTTTCTACCACAATTACAAGATTCATTTACCATTTTAATAGAAACAAGCTTAAAATGTCTAGATTATATTTAAAAACACATTTAGATGTTCTTTGGTGAAAAAGTGATTTTAATATAGAATAATACATAGAAGTACTTAAATATATGTTAACATTTATTGTCAAAGGAAAAATGCTTTCTTGATATCATTAAAGAATAATACAACATTCTCTGTTCTTAACCAGATCTAAATCACCATGTATCAAAATAAATTCTTGACTGATCCTACCATACATTCTGTATGAAAGAAAACATGTGGAAGTTACCTTCCACAAGAACTATAGGGGCTGTTAATCTGTAAGGTTCAGCTTAATTTTACAAAATGAGATCATGAACTGTCAGTTAACAACATGATGCCTGTGATCAGTAACCACTATTTGCTTGCCACAGTCATTTGGAATTAGAAAAATATTTCATAATAAATGGCATTTTAGTGCCTTTTTTTACATGCATTCAACAAAAAGCATCAGCTGAAGAGGGAATATGGAGCTTCTGGAAATGCTGGGAGTCTCATTACCATTCCTATGCCAATCTCAAAGGTTTATATAAGACATATTTATATTTAGCTTTTGAAAAAGAAAATTCTCTCCATAAATAGACAGATCAAAAAGTAATTACTAAAGCAGAAACATTTTCTTATTCAGGCATTAAATCACAGCTTCAACTAGGACCCACAGAGGGAAAAGCCATGAGTGAAGGTATACCATGTCTCAAACAGTTTAAGGAATCCTACTTAGAACACAAATGAGCATCATAAGTCAATTTTTGAGAATTACCACATCATAATTACAATAATGTTTGTTTTCAGTAGGGTGATGCAAATATTTAAAATACAAATATTTTAAATATAACCAATTTACATATTAAAATTTAAAAAGCACAATACCTACCACCAATTGGTATGATACAAAGGTTATATTTGCACGCTAGATTCACAATCTTAACTACATCATCATGGCATGCTGTTGAAAAAAAGGGAAAATAAATTAATTATAGGGCATGAATAAAATCTGATAACCTTGCCAAATAAGAACCTGTGAAATTCTTTTTCTAAACTTTTCCTTCATTTATTTACTCATTAACACAGTTAACTGAGTATTAAAACACTTTACCTTTTTAACTTTTCATTTTGAAATAATTTGACTTACAAAAAAGTTGTAAAAATAGTACAAAAATTTTCCTTCATCTCACATCCCCAAATATTAACATCTTATACAGCTACAGTCCAATTATCAAAACTAAGCAATCAACACTGATATAATACAACAAACTAATCTACAGACCTTATTCAAATACTTCCAATTGTCCCACTAATGTCTTCTTTTCTGGACCAGAATCAAACCAAAGATCACAACCTACATTTAGTTGCCTTGTGTCTTCTTTAAAAATAGTCATCATGACCATGACAGTTTTGAAGAACAATGGTCAGTTATTTCACAGAATGTCCCTCAATTTGGGTTTGTAGATGTTTCCTCATAATTAAGTTCAGGTTATATATTTTGGGAGTAATTCCACAGAAGTGATGTTGTATCTTTCTCAGTGCATTACATCTAGAGGCACATGATATTAACATGTCTCATTTCTAGTAATGTTAACTTACAAATACATCATTTGGTCAGACTGTGTCACTAGGTTTCTCCACTATAAGGATACTGTGTTTCCTGTTGAAATTAATAGGTATTAATTGTTCAAATTAATACCTTATTGAAATTTCTTCAAATTGAAATGGTTCAAATTTCTTGTTGAAATTAATAGGTATTAATTTGAAATTCATAGGTATTAATTTAAACAATTCTGGAATTGTTGAGAGTCTCATTACCATTTCTATGCCAATCTCAAAAGATTTATATAGGGCATATTTAATTTTAGCTTTTGAAAAAGAAAATTGTCTCCAATAAATATACAGGTTAAAAAGTAATTTCTAAAGCAGAATTAATAGGCATTGTTTAAATTAATTAAATTAATACCTATTAATTTCAACAAGAAACATGGTATCCTTATAGCGGGGAAAACTTGGTGACACGGTATTTACATATCTTAGACTACATAAAATAACATGTTTCTCATCATACTTTCACCTATTAATTTTAGCACCATTGATTATTTATTGTTTAAACAAATGTTTACAATATTGTACAAAATAAACTGCACACAAATTCCTTTCCTTTGTACAGAGCTAAAGTGTTCTCTTTATCCTTGTAAAAATTGTATAAGTAACAAAAACCTGACTAGAAGATTTTAAATGCCAAGCAAGAGGTGCTAAGACTCAACCTGACTGGCAATAGGACACTAGTGGAGGTTCTTAAGGAGGGGAAGAAGATGGCAAAGAGATTGTTTTAGAAAAATCAACCTTGTGATAGAGAGATGGCAAGGAGGAATGAGACAGGAGACAAGAAAACTACGCAAAACTCCAGCATTAGCTGCTAAGAGCCTAGGGACTTAGTAGGAAATAAGAATGCTGAGGAAAACAAATGAATATCCATTTATAAAAGCAAAAATACTGTTCTATAAAAGTTACAATTATCTTGTCTAAGGTTTGTGTAAAGCTAAGAAAACATGTCATTTGTATAATTCCAATTTTTAATAAACATCTATTTTCAAGCTTTTGTATTAAGCTTATAAAGCTTGCTATCTGTGGTAAATTTACTAAATAGAATACTCATTAATTAATAATTCATAAAACACCCAAAGATGTCTATTAAAAAATCTTCAGCAAGGCAAAATTACCTTCTAGGAATGTCACCTAATCAAAAACCTTCCTTAACTATGTTATCTGAAACTGTACCCCCATCCTACTACCATCCTTGTTCACACTACCCTTAGATGCTTTGCTTTTTTTTTACAGCACTAAACACTATCCAATGTTACATATTTATTTGTGGATTATCTGTTTCCGCTCAGTAAACTGTATGGCACTTAAGAACAGGGATTTTTGTTTTATTCACTGCTTATCCTCAAGTACCTAGCCTGTATTTTCACAGTCCTAAAGTTCTGGTATTTAAGCCATTGAAAATAATGCATAAATACTAAATTTTGTAAGTGAAGTAATTGCCCTTACTCTTAAACAAGCCCTAAGCATCCTAAGCAACACATAGAATTCTGATTCAGATCAAAGCCAGACTTAAAGACAACTACAATAGATTTCCTAGTTTTATATATATATACTGCAAGATGAGACAGCCACATCTACTCTATGGAATACGACATTGCCTCAAATTTCATTGTCTCAAAACTTGCCCTTCTGCAAAGAAAAACTTGAATTTCATCACCAGCAGGAAATTTACATTAAAATTAAATAAAGACTTCAGTGACTTAATAACTTGTTGGAAAACTATTTACAAGAAGTCATTATACTAGAATATTCAACAGAATAAAATTATAAACTTGATTCAGCCAGGATACACCATTCATACCGATTCCTGAAGCATGGAAGAAGTTGGCAAAAGGATTATTGAATTAATCTCCCAAGTGTGTATGGCAGGCTTAAAGAAGCAAGAAACATGAGGCATGAAAACCCTTACAGTTTCACAAAAACCTAGATATACACTGAAAAGGAACTGACTTGGAAATTGGGATGGAAAAAAGTGGAAGAGCAAAGGTGCTAGGGGACCAGTAAAATGGGAAAGATTTTACAAAGCAAAGAAACTTTTGTGAAATATTGACTGTTTACTAACATCTGGGTTTTTGAGAATATTTGGATTTCTTGAAGCAAAAGATACTTCCACTATGCTATTCTGTTTTTGTTTTTGTTTAAGAGATAAGGGACACACTAGTCCAGGCTAGACTCGAACTCTGGGCAAGTGATCCACCTGCATCATCATTCTGAGTAACAGGGACTATAGGCATGCACCGCCAAGCCCAGCTCTTTCAGTATTTTAATATTGAAAGACACAAAGAAAATATCTAGAAGGTACACGTGAAAGTTCTTATCAAGATAAATCAAAGGATGGTCTATTAGGTTTCTTGTGGGAAGTAAAAATTGATAAAATTTGCTTTCATGTTTTCCAGTAACAAACGGAATAAACCTCTAAATCTTGGTAGAGAAGTAACCTTAAGCTACTAAAAAACAAGCAGGCAAAACAAAACTATTTCTTCTATTGGAGAGTATCTTTTCCTCAGGAACAGTTAAGTTTCTATACTAAACTAATAGAGACAAAAGACTTATTTCATAAATATTCCAAATGCATAGAAGAATATACAAGTATCAGGAAACTAGTTTCATCTCTGCTACATATGTTCTTGGATTTTCCTCCTGTGTATCTCACCTGCCTCTTGCCCCCCACATTGAAGTATAATTTTTCCCTAAGATAGTCCCTCCAAAGTAGAAGGATCTCATTTAAGAACTGAGAGTTCAAGAATGAGTCAATTTATTAAAAAATAGAATATATACTCTGAAAAGGAAGATGTGAAGAGAAAAATAATCAAAAATCAATAGAACTCTTTTAAAAATGCAATAATGGACAGCAAGGAACAATATACCTGTTCTGCTTTAAATTACCTGCTAAAAGAGATGGGTAAAAAAACCCCTCAGATTTGTAAATATGGTACCTACTCCTCACTAAGAGGAAAATTACAACAGAAAGCTCATCCATCCTCTATCCCAAGCCAAATCCTAATAATCACTCAAAATTTAATTATTCATTTCAAACAGAGTATGTATATACATAATACACAAAACTTGTTTCATCATTTCACCAGGGTTTTTAAAGTTCACAAGCTGATATCAACAAATTATTACTAATATTAGTTTGCAGTACTCAATTACATTAATAATTCTATATATCTGAATGTATCACTGACACTAATTTCATGAAACTTGCAAATAAACCAAAAATACATTTTTCTACTGACTTCTCAATATGATTATTTACACTTAAAATGATGATTTAATTATCAATAGCAAAATGAATTGTTAAAACCAATAGTTCAGAACAACCAGGTCAAGAAAGAGCTTCAAGACTGTTGTAAACTCTCTTAAAAACATAGCAATTTATATTTTTTACAACCAATATGCCAAAAAGTACATATTTCCAATACTAAATTTACTTAAAATTTACCAATACTAAATTAATGATACAAAGAAGGGAAAACTTACTTGGCCATAAAACTATATCAGGAATTCGTTCAAACATTCCTTCCCTGAGCAAAAATATCTCATGAAGACAATGACCTGTTTTGTGGTTTTAAAAAGAAAAACACAAAAACATCTTAAATTATAGAAAATTTTTGTTAAAAATAAATAGGGCTAATATAAAGTAACTTACCATGAGCTCTAAATACTCGATCATCTGCCTCTTGTGAATATGAAATATTAGTTTCTTTAAGGTCACGAAGAAAATCTTCATTTACAACAGAAGGAGGTGTATCACCAGGATTTAAGGATGCCTAGAAAATAAAATTGGTTTCTTTGACTTATTTTTAGAAAAATGAATTTTGGGTACTTCTGTTTGGGTACTTATGTTAGAAAACATAGACTTCTTTAAAACATTCCTAAGGTAAGGCTGAAGCATAGGAAAATAATAAATAGCATACACAGAAATCAGCTTTATGAGAGTAACAAATTACAAATTCTCTGGTTAATCACATTCATTTTAAAGATTGCACTCAATAGGGAAGATAGCAAAGTATCAAATATTCCATTTCAGATTACAAAGACTAGGAGAAAGTTATTTGACTTTTGCACTATCTACACTTACACCTGTCAATAAGATTTAGCATTTCTTATTCTTCAATTGCACTTTTAAAATGATGAACAGAAAGCCTCAAAATAAGTAATAAATCCATTTTTATAGAGCTGCTTTAAAACTTACAACATAATTATAAACTTGATATTCAATTTCACCTAACAGGTAACTTGAAATCTAATCTTCAACTTCAAAGTTAAAACTATGAGGCACTGGGCATGTCACCCTATTTCTGTGAGCCTTGGCTTCTTTGTCTGTTAAATGAGATTATTACCACCAAATGTATAGGGCTATTATAAGGAAGCAAGGTTAAATGTGATAATTTTTTTTGAAAAGCACCTAATAGCATGCCTAGAATATAGGAAGAGGTCTATAAATGGCTGGCCAAGTAAAATCTGCTATTGGGGGGAGGGGGTGGTGGGGAAGCTAATATACAGTACTTGGAAAAAAGGAAGTATAAGAATATACAAAGAAAAAATATGATACTTCCATATTCTCTTAATCTCTTATTAAGGTACTACATAATAAATACTTATTGAGTGCCTGCCGTAAACTAGACACTCTTCAAGGCCTTAGAGTGAGTTAAACAGAAAAAAATATTTTGACCTCATGAAATTTGTCCCATAGGAGAAGGAAATAACTAAAAGAACTCCAACAAAATATATTAAAGTTTTAGGTCATTAAGAATTGAAAAGGACTCAAAAACTGGTGAAATTTCTAACTATGGTATGGGGATTGTACCAATGTCAAAAACAAATAATTGCAAATAGTCGAGAGAGAGAGAGAGAGAAATTTAAGAGATAAAAAAAGAGACCTCTAGGAAAGGTCAAAAGATGGCCAGGGAGGGGGTAAAATTAGTTGTTCAGGCTAACTTAATAACTAAAATAAAATAACTGCAAATTTTAAAATAAACCCAGCAAGTACTCACTGAATACCTACACCACTTAATAACATGTTGTATACAGTGGAGAATATTGTATAAGATATAGCCCCTGTACTTAGAGAACTTATATCCAGTTACAGAGACATGCAGAATACTATGCTATAGCAAAATAATAACACAACAAAAATAAAGAAGTAAAAACACAACAAAAATAAATAATACATAATATATAATACATAATACATAATTAAATAATTAAAACAACAAAAATAAAGAAATGCTAAATATTTCATTAGTTTCATACACATACAGTTTAAAGTTTCCTAATCCCACTTTCAGAAAAGTGGAAGTATGTGAACAAACTAAAATCCTCAATTGCTCATATCTTAATTAAATTTTTACTTTTTATAATTCTTCAAATATTTTTAAAGTCCTAATATTAAATGTGACTTTACATTTTTATTCTAAATTATTCTCTATTAATCCTAGATTATGGTCAGTCTATTAAATATTCTAAAAAGAACAGCAACTTATATCTCTGTAACAAAACACTCTTAAGGAAGTAAATAATTTACACTTTACTACCTTGTGAGAGGCAGAATAGTTATTACTCCCAATTCTAAAAACAACCAAGGCTCAGAGAGGATAAAAAGTTTGCCAGATAAATCTCAGATAAATTCTGAGACTAGGGTCTAGATCTGTGACACTGAATAACTGCCCCTAACAACCTAATAAAGCCAATATAATTAATAGGCTTTATAACAAAAAACATGACAGTTGCATTAAATCCAATATAACAAATTACAAAAATATATCAAATTAATTTGGGTTTTAAAACACAGTTAAATGTGTTAGTAATAATTTTTGTTTACTTACTTTAGAGGTAGTTTTATGCTCCACATTTACTCCAAGGGTATTTTGGATCCATTCTTTAAAAGTTGGTAAACCCATGCCACTAAGAGGGTACCTAAGGTACAAAGAAAGTAAAAATACTAGAGCAAAGTATCTTCATTTACATTTAAAGCTTAAATTCTGCTTCTAGTGATGGTCAAGCAGCTCTATCAAACCAACCCTTTCAACTGTTTTGTTCACATAAACTCTGAACAAAAACAAAACAAACAAAACCCAGCTATCTGAAGGCAGACCAAAAACAGTCAAAACAGGGGGAGAAGAGTGACACTTGAAAAAAGGAAAAAATACTATATAAGTTCATAAGTTCCCAGTTTTGTTTTGTTTTTTACATAAGCTTTAGCCTTGTGGCAGACCCTAGCTGGTGCCTCAAAAGGTAATAAAAATGTTGAAAATTTACAGTCTTCCTAGCTTAAATAACCAGAGTACAGTGTTTGGGGTAAATGCTGTATCTGAAAAGCACACCAGGAAATCACAGAAAGAGAGAGTCAGAGAGGAACCTATGTATCAGCTCTCTCCAAATGTCTGGCTGACTCTGAATGGCATGTATAGAATATATACTGCAATTTTCTAGGCAGCCCAGTTAAGCTTAAAAAAACTAAACAGACAATTCAGCTGCTTACCACAAGGGGACAGAATTTGGAGTTTGAGATCAGTCAAGTTAATTGCTTACAGGTCTCTTCAGAAGAATATAACAGAATCCAGAGTTCCTATATCATATCATGTACAATGTCCAAAATACATTTCCAATATTACTAGACAAGAACAAACTGGTAAGTATGACTCATAATCAAGAAAAATGATAATTAATGATAACTGACTCCAAAATAACCCAAGATACTGGAAGTAGTACACAGTTTTAAAGCAGCTATTGTAACTATGCCAATGGACAAAATGGAAAGTGTGCTCCCAGTGAGTATTAAAAAAAAATCTTAGCAGAGAAATAAAAAACTATAAAAAAAAAAAGAACACAATAGAAATTCTATAACTGAAACTCTGAGACATTCTATTGGCATTTCATTACAAATTTAATTTGAATTTTACTGAGTACTTATGAGATTGAGCATCCATTCATATATCTATTGTCCATTTGGATAGCCTCTGTTTTGAAAGTCAGTTCAAATCTTTTGCTCATTTTGCTCCTGGGTTACTGTTTTCTCAATGACAAGTAGAATTCTTTATATATTTATAAAATAAAAGATATATGTATTAGACATTTTCTCTTACTCTGTGATTTATCCTTTCACTCTCTTAAAAAGGAGTCCTATAGTTTGGATACCAGACCCTCCAGACCTCAGTTGAAATTTGATCCCCTAGTGGGAGGCGTTGGGTCATGTAGGTAGATCATTATGAATAGATTAATGCCCTGGGGGGGGGAGGGGGAAGAAGTGTGAGTGAGTTCTGTTAGTTCCCAGAAGAACTGTTTGTTTTAAAACAGCGAAGCACCTCCCTACACACTCTCTCTCTTGCTTCCATTCTAACCATGTGATCTCAGCACATACCACCTCCCCTTCCCCTTCTGCATGAGTGGAAGCAGCTTGAGGTCCTCACCAGAAGCAGACCCTGATGCCATGCTTCCTGCACAGCCTGTAGAACCATCAGCCAAATAAACCTCTATTCTTTATTAAGTACCCAGTCTCAGGTATTCCCATAAAATAAAAAGGTGACCACCTTCAAGATAATTGAAACTACAGATACATAGTGTTACTATCATGTATAAAATTCAAAACTACCTTCTATCACTAAAACAAAGTCTTTATATATAAAATAAAGTCTTTATATCTGAATGCACAATATTTCAGACCTTGAAGAAATATCTTGTTTGGTAGAACTTTGAACTGAAGACTTTGCTTCACTATTTATAATTCCAGGATTTATGATTTTGCTTCATTATCTACAATTCCAGCAAAAAACTTAACTCAAAAAAAAAAATCCATGTTTCAAATGCAAGCTTTTAAATTTTACTTTTTCTGGCATCTAATGTCTCAGTATTTACAAAACAATAAAGAAAGCCTGATGTACAATCATAAAGCCTAGCATACTGCCAAGGGTTCCAAAAAGTCCCATATAAAATATCACAAAGTAAAACTGGAAATGTTGGAGTCAAAAAAGTAAATGATGAAAAAGAAACGTAAGAAAAGTTAAAGAAATCAGTTATTTAAGAAACAGCTATAGAATGACTTGACTATTACAGTAAAATAATTTGGATTTATTCAACACTCATAAGACTGTACTTAGCATTGCACAATACATAGAATTGGTATTATGACTCCTGTTCTTAAGAAGCAAACAACCTAGCTTAGTCAAAGCTGCAGCAACATTTAATTTGTGGGATGAACACATGGGCAGAGAACATGAAACTTTAACCAGAGATGTGATAAAGGGAAAGCTAAGCACCTATACCAATTGTTGAATCACAGTGACTACTGAATGGATCTTTTCCTTTTCCATGACTGAAGATCAGTATGAGAACATTAAATGGCTTTTGTTGCAAAATATAAGGTGAGATCAATTTATCACTTTCCCACAGGGCTGAAATAGACTATACTGTAGAAGATACAGAACCAGAACAAGTTTCCAAGGCCAATGAAATCATTCTACATGGAAAGAAAAAATTCTGTGGACAAAAATTACCCAAGAGGAAAGTGCACATCAGGACTGACAATGACTAAAGAAAAAGTGCCTCTCACTCTGGGGCAGTACACAAGAAGCAACAAAAATATTAGTACATACAACCATCTAGCCTCAGGGTGATTTCCACAATTACTTAGCAATTTAACAGTCTTTTCATATCAGATAAAGCTTCATAAAAAATTATGCCACCAAAAGACAAACTCAAACAAATTCTTTATTTATATATTAACTTGTGATTTGTAAGTACCAAATTAATGTATAATACCCATAAAGTCAAAAATAATGACTTTTTCAAAAAATTTTAGGTTATAGAAATCTAGAGGGACTGAGATGGCTGATTAGAAGCAGCTATGGTCCACAGCTATCATGGAGCAGAATGAAAATGGCAAGTAAATTCAGCACCTTCAACTGAAATATCCAGGTTCTCACATTGGAACTGACTAGCCAGACAGCTTGACCCATGGAGAACAAGGAAAAGCAGGGTGGGACGATGGTCCAACTGGGAAAGCACAGAGCCAAGGGACCCCAACCCCAGGCCAAGGGGAGCAGTGAGAAATTGTGCGACCCTACCCGGGAAACCACACTTCTCCCATAGATGTTTGTAACCTGTGGATCAGGAGATCTCCTCAAGACCGCAAACCACCATGGTACACATTTACCTATGTAACAAACCTGCACATCCTGCACATGTACCTTAGAACTTAAAAGTTGAAGGAAAAAAGAAATCTATAGAATGAGCTCCAGATTATTGCCTTATGCTGCTTAAACCGAGGAGGACTCAATTCATCCATACTTAGAAGGAATAAGAGTTGTAAGCTATAAATCTAGAGATTTATAACCTGATAAATTATAACTCTGTTCAGAAGATAGACTGTTTGGAAAAAAACTTCAGACTCTTTCCCCTAACATAGGGGAAACGCTGTTATTGTATAATAGCTTCTAATAATTGCTTATAACTTAATGACTGGGTTTGAAATGTCAAAGTCACCCTCCCCCAAAATATATACAATCAACTACATTTGTGTATAAAAATCTATCTTTTGAATGTTCTTTGGATCAGAAATAGGAGAACCCCACATTTCATCAGTTTTCACTGAGAATCACTCTTAGTTTCTGGCACCTAGGATTTCCCTTTCTTTCTTTCCAGCTCTGTTATATTTCTTTCTTCTGATATTTATCCATCTTTTCTATGTGGTTACAGAAGGCAAGGGGATTGAATTTGTTCAGTCCACCTCACTGCCAGAATAAAGTCTCCACAAAAAATTTCAAAAATTGTCCTTACCATCTAATATTATTAATAAGTAAGAGTGAATTGGCCAGGCACGGTAGCTCACGCCTATAATCCCAGCACTTTGGGAGGCCGAGATGGGTGGATCACAAGGTCAGGAGTTCAAGAGCAGCCTGGACAAGATGGTGAAACTCCGTCTCTACCAAAAATACAAAAATTAGCTGTGCGTGGTGGCAGGTACCTGTAATTCAGGCTAATTGGGAGGCTGAAGCAGAGAACTGCTTGAACCTGGGAGGTGGAGGTTGCAGTGAGCTGAGATCACGCCACTGCACTCCAGCCTGGGCAACAGAGTGAGACTCTGTCTCAAGTGAATGAATGAATGAATGAATGAATGCATGAGAATTAATACTGTTCAGCCAAACAATGTTTTCTTGTACTCAGCCTCTGCAGTCAAATATTCCATTTATCTTTCAGGAATATCACAGTCTTGTTATGCTTCTGCCCTTTGCCTTTCTCAGTAACAATAGGAATTTTTGACATGAGGTCACTTTTTATAATACAACTAATTCTACTGTGCCAGTATACAGAGGGTACAAGGCCACACTAAAGTGCTCCCAGAGTTTGGAGAGAGAACAAGATCAATACAGTGGATGGGTCTGGTTATCTGCAGAAGTAACTCAGAAGCACAGTATAACAGAAACTGCATGAGAATGAAGCTTAAAAGCACCTTATTTTTAATCCCAATTTACAACTGAACAGGTGACTTCAGGTAAGCTACTTAACTTTCCTCATCCTCATTATTTTTAAGACAATAACACTGTCCATCTAATAGGTTTATTGTAAGATAACTCAGTAGGCACTCAATAAATAGTAGATATTATTACCTAAATGGTGTTTGTAAATGTTTTCTGATAAAAATCAGAGAAACCTACTTATTCACCAAATATTCTCAGAAAAACAGAGTAGATATAGAGAAGGTTATGATTTAATTCAACCCAGTTTATTATCCTGTGACAAGGTACTGGTGCTTACCACCAAAATGAGAATTGAATTTTATTTTGTTATTTCATTATAGTTATTAAGTTGTTTGATTAGTATATATTTAATCCCAGAGTATCTAAATCCCATTTATATGTTTGGGGAATTATCCTTGGTGTAAGTCTTGGAGGAAGGCAAAAGCTACCCTCCACTAATACGAATTTGCCAGATATTCACTTTCCTGGTCTCTCTTGCCGGCTCTTCCAGTCAGATGCACCCTTATTCTACCTCTCTCCCACTGGATTCTGACTTAGGAGTCAACAATGCAAAGAAACGAGGCCTTTAAGGAATGCATTCTGGTAGTAACCCATTAAAACCAACAGAAATTCTCTGGTTCTATTACAGCCTATTAAAAAATCTCTATCAAGACCATCAAATCTCCTTTGTTCTAACGTATGCTCTCCAAACAATATCTAGGTTGCAAATTTTGTTCTCTAGATACCCTAACATCAGAAACGGCACTAACAAGTATTCCATACCCTAAAAGGGAATAATGTAACCATAAATGAATACACTGAGGTTCTAATTTTTTAAATCAGTCTCTTAGAAGTGTGGCATGTGTGTCAGACCCCTATAGCCTCATCTCTTCCAGGAAACTGACAAATCAAGTGCCAGAAAACCCAAAACAAGAACGAGATTCTGAACCCATGGGACCCACTAAGGTATAGTTACTTGTGATGTTTTATGACTAATCATTCATTTAACACACACACACACACACACCCCTTCTCATATAAACCATTACATGGTCTACAGTACTGTACAGTGCTGAAATACAAGTGACTCATAAAACAGAAATGCTATATACCTTCAAGGTCCAAACACAAAGACAGAAAAAGAGAAAGAGAAATGAGGACAGTGTCTGAGAAGAGAGAAATTTGGTTTTCTACGTTAGAAGATTGATTTTTTTTTCCTCCAGAAGATTTTGAAAAGCCAATCTCTACATCGATGTTTCTACTGTATTAGACATTATTCTATTTAAATAAAACATAAAAGATTCAACATTTAGAACACTGGTAAATTTAATTTTAATCAGAAATCCCTTCTACCTGAATTACACAATTTCTCAACTAAGCCTCCATTGCATGCTACCCACTTAAGGATGGGAATGAGAACACAGATAATATTTATTTTCCTAACAAAAAACAAATGTTAAATGTATATCTTCATACCTTCTTTAAAATTACTTTCAAATTACTATTCTTGAGGTTTTATTTTAGGTACAAAATATAAGTCAGAAAAATAGAAAAATTATTAATACATGGCAATAGAGTGTATTGAGTATAGAGAGAAAAGGAACTAACTTCTCCAAAGGAATAAAACTTACTTTGCTGACATTTTAATATATCGAGATAGCATTTGTTTTAAAAATATTAACTTAAGTATAGCAATATCCAATAGATATTAAATCAGGGTACAATACTGGAATAGACTTGTAATATATCTGATCCAGTTTTTTAACTTAGTCTCAATTTCTTTTTATTTTTGGTTTCAGCATTCAAGTATTACCTATTTGTACTCACTGCCCTTTCAAATGTTGAATCAAAATTCAACAGACAAACCAAAAACAGAGCTTTGGCAAGGGCAGTATTGCTTAAAATCAGCAAAGAACTCATTTTTACAATTCTGACCACATCTAGAACAAACAGGAATAACACAAATATCCTTTAGAATTCTAATGGTTTTCCAGCTTTATTGAGGTATAATTGAACAAACATACTTTCTAATTCTTATCAACAAATAACCACATTTCAGACATAGAAAAGCTGTCACAAAAATGACTGATCTTTATCACTTCTTTCCTAATTTATCTCAGAAACTATTTTTTAAAAATACTATTTATATTCACACAGACTTAAAATTGTTCACCTTTCATAATAATCCACACTCCAGTGTAAATTACCAGATTTAAATATGAAGCTACTTTCAAAAAACTCAATGGCATAGGGATTGGGTGGTAGGGTGGCTTATAGGCACTATTTGGATCCTGATACAAATAAACTACCTATAAAAGACATTTGTGAGATGACTGGAGAATATGAATATGAACAGGATAACTAGATATATAATTTTTGCTATTTTGGATATATAATTATTATATAATTGGTTATATTAAGTCCTTATTTTTTTATGATATTATATATATATATATATATATACACACACACACACATACACACATATACATATATTTAGAGGTAACATGACAACATCGGAATTTGAAATAGTACCAGAAAAAAAGAAGCAGTTAAAGTAAAACGTTGATAATTTTTAAACTGGAGGAGGGTACATTGTATTTTCATATATGTTTAAAATTTTTCATAGAAAAAAAAAAGTTAAAGAAAAAACAAAAGAAGAAATAAACAGGGTTACCTTTTCCCAGTCAACTCAATTTGGCCCTTCTTATTGAAGATGAATTTAGAATCATTATATCCCCATCCATTCCATTTCATAACTTCTTGCCTAGTGAGAAGAAAAAAAATATATAAATGAGACCTATGCTAAACATCTTAAAACTGTATAGTATATCATTGATTATTAACTCACAATCATCTAAAACACCTTATGCTCACTAATATTATGTAAGGTTAAATAAAATTAGCACACATTAAAATGTCCATATACTAACATTTCTCAATATAGAATCACTCTGATGAGCAGCACCTGCTTCACAGAGGGCTAGAACCAACAAATTTAACACATTCAAAGGAAGAAGAAATAAAAAGTTGCAAAAAGGAAGAAGATATCCTTAAAATATAAATGTCTAATTTTGTACATGTTATTGGATTTACATTGTAGAATGACCTAAAAAGTTTTGCAATTAACACAAAGGAAACAAAGTTTTACACATAAGAGAAAAAAAATCGTAATTATTCATCTTCTGCTATGATTAAAAAAAAAAAAAAGACCAATTTACCAGGTAGATTCACTAGTAGTAGACACAAAAAAGTAGATTAAAAATCTCAGTGGTGGGTTTACAAATATTCTGAATTCTTCAAATGCCATATAACTACCAATCTCTGCCTTGACCTACATATTATAACAGTTAATGGCTATACTCCTTTTCAGTATTCCAAAATAAAATGCTACTTTTAATTTCCAAATACCAATATTTCATAGATGTAAAAATCCTCTTTATCAAAATCAATGGCTGAATCATTCAGTTCTGCACATCATGTAAGAATAGATAGGTCTTTCCTGTACAAGAACGTAATAAGCAATCACACTGAAGTATTGTATCACTTTTTTATTACCCTAGTTTGGCATAGTACCCTAGTTTGAGCTTGGCTACTGAAATAAATCGGTGGGGGAGTCTTCTTACTACAAATTCAACTATGCAGTTTATGATGCAAATAACAAAAACCTTTCTCTATCTTGAAAGTTATTTGCTGCATTAAAATTTCAAAATATAGCTGGGCATGGTGGTATGTGCCTGTACCAGCTACTAGGGAGGCTGAGGCAAGGGAATCGCTTGAACCTGGGAGGTGGAGATTGCAGTGAGCCGAGATTGCACCACTGCACTCACTCCAGCCTGGCAACAGAGCGAGACTCTGTCTCAAAAAAAAAAAAAGAAAATTTCAAAATAAAGATGCACTCATTAGAACGTGTTCTCTGTAATTCTCAAGAAAAGAAAATAACAACTGACAAGCAAGTTTTTTTATTACGATCATAATTCTTACTCTAGTACAAAGGCTTTTCAAATGAACATGAACATAATACAACTGAGCCAGATACATGTAATTAATTATGAACTGAAATCTCCATCAATACATAAAATTAACACAAAGAAACTAGGAATGCTCTGTTTACAACTATGATTTACTATTAATAAAAGCTACAATCTTCTACAAAAACTTCAAAATATCTGAAGAGTATCAATCCAGAGACTGGATTTGTAGATTAGTCAGTTGTAGACTAACACCAAATATTTTTTCTAATCCAATAACACTCCTACCTCATTGCAGAGGGAAATTTTGGAAGGGAGCTTTTGGGAAAATCTCTGTGGAAAAACATCATGACCAGTGACACACTCATTTTCTTAAGATTTTACTTTTTTGTTGTTTTGGTGCCAAAACTTGGTATTGAACCATAAGATTTTCACATTCTAAAAAGAGATTAGGATATTTTCCACTTTGCTTTTTTGCATGATTAAATTATCTTCACTTTTATGAAGAGTAATTTATTTAATATTTTCTTATTATATTTCAATAATTTAGAAGGATAAATGTATATTTTAATACATTAACATCTTTAATTGCTTATAATGTGCATAGATTTTTAAGTGATTGCATTTTTTTAATTAGTTATTTCAACATTTATTATAATTCTGTTCTCTACAAAATAGTAATTTGGTATTACACAAAATAAATGCAAAAATCTGAAGTCAAAGCACAGGGAAATCCTTTCAGCACAGAGGTTGAATTTGGCATGTTTATGTAGCTTAACAATGAAAATCATTTTCCTTAAAACTATCCCCAGAATTTAAAAAATTATTCCCAGATCCCCAAAGTAAAAAGCTAAACTTGGTCACATGGGTTCATTCTTAGCACTTCATGAGGAAATGAACCAAGATGATCAGGAAAGATCTGCTGTAATACACTATAAAATGAAGGAATTTACATCCTGAAGAGTCTTTGGCCTTAAACTTTCAGGTTGGGTCATATCCTTAAAAACTTCCAAATTTTCAACTCTAGGTCCCTTTTTCTCTCTTTTCATCCCAGTCATAAAATTGGGCTTATGAAGTGGGCTTTACCATATTTATACCACCTTTTGGAGTCTTCTCAGAAGTTGAATGTAGGCATTTGGAATGCATAGGTGCCCAAAACAGGATTATAATGCATAAACAGTATACAATTAAAATCTAGATTACACCCAAACCAATCTTCTGATTTCTTCAAGTACCCCATGTGTTAAATAAAAAGTAGGTAAATTTACTAGGCTTCTGGTCTTAAACTTTTATATATACATATCCCACCCCCCCATTACTAATATAAACTCTGATAATTAAATATAACTATATGATTAAATCTTAAAATAACTTCTTATACACAAGAGTATAATAAGTACATTGAAGGGCATTACAGCATTAACATTTTAAAATCAGAGTAAAACTTTACATAGTAACAAAATTCAAAAACTAAAAAGATCCTCAGAACCAAGCTAGTTCAATTACTCATTTTTAAGATAAAGGAACTGCCCAGAGAAGCATCCCTGGTCACACAGCTAAGTTAGTTGTGTGTATCCAAAGGCTGACTTCCAGTCTCATAACTCTTCCTCTTCAGAGAGGCAATAATATTTGAAACCTACCTAAGTAAGTTCCTCAGGTAATCAGAATATTTGAAAGAAACTCATTTTTTCTTCACATCAATAGTGTTTCAAAAAACAATTATATGTTACTATAGGTTGAGTATTCTTTATCCAAAATGCTTGGGAACAGAAGTGTTTCAGATTTCAGATTTTTTTTCAGATTCTGTAATATTTATATATACATAATGAGATCTCTTGGGGATGGGACCCAAGTCTAAACAAAAAATTTATTTATGTTTCATATACATCTTCATACATAGCCTAAAGATAATTTTATACAGTATTTTAATGGCTTTGTGCATGAAACAAAGTTTGTATACACTGAACCATCAGGAAGCAAAGGAATCACTATCTCATGACAGTGTTCAAAAAGCTTCCAATATTGGAGAATTCTGGATTTTAGATTTTCAAATTAGGGATGCTCACCCTGTATTGTAGTCATTCTTCTGCACTTGACCTGAAGGAAAACATTTAAAAATCAAGGGGTATGTTTGTATCATAAGCTAAATTCCCTATACTTCTGATAGTATAAAGAATTCTGCCATTCAGAATAACCCCAAGTACTGCAAGCACTAAAATGAAGAATGATTAAAGAATCACCAACTTCCCATAAGATTCAAATAAAGAAATGCAATTCTTAACTAACCCCAGAGGTCAATTAACCAGTATGATCTCTCAGACATACCAATTCTTAGAGCTAACTATACCAAATTTAACATCTTTCAAAAAACAAGACCCCTCCTCCTGTCAAAAGAATAGTTGGCTTGATTTTACTGCATACAAAAATAAAATATGTTTTATACATTTACACATCTGACCACAGTACCAGTGAAAATGCACAGTATTAGCTGGTGTAACAAAAGAAAATGGAGGCATAAAATAGCATCCTATATGCACAAGGTGGCAGTATTCTCCCATGATATATATATGATATACACATTCAGTAGTTTGCATTTTCCAGGGCAGTTATCATATAATCTTTAGGTGAAATATTTAGATTTAGCCTTACTATTATTAAGACAATAAAGTTTCTTTATTCTTAAAATGGGAAATTTTCGCTTTGAAGTCTCTATTTACAGACTGGTTGTCAGATTACTATTTCTCTACTAGTAATAAACTTCAAGCATCCTGATATATATGCATTGTTTCTACCATTGCTATTTCTAATCATAATATTTTTCACTAGAAAATAAGAAAAAGGAAAAAATGACTTAGCCTCCTTTCATTCTGGGTTAACAACTGTAAAAGTTCAGCTACGTAATAACTATTTTTAAAGTTTTTCTAATAAAATTTCAACAATCAAAATTCTAATAAAAGATGCTTCACTCTTCAGTTCAGATCAATATTTCCACTTGCCCTGACATAAAACTCACAAAGCTACTTTCATCTGATAATTCTGTGATTTCCTAGAAAGAAAAAGGCCAACTGAAATGGCCAAAAGGATCTATAATGTTACTTTTCGTCATGAATTAGTTTATTGGCTTGTTAAGTAACTTTGGTAACTGGTGAGGGCAGTCAGACTACCCAAATGTAATTGACTTGAGGACTCTGATAAGATCATATTTCTAGATTGGTCAACAAAGTAATAATCTGTGTCCTCTAAACAGTGAATCTTCTTGCACATTATCATGCAACACTTTAAACTTCAACAAGAATTTCAATCTTCCCTCAATATCCCCATCATAAGTTTTTCAGCTCTAGTTGCCAGAATAAAAATGTGACCCTGTGATATAATGTTATTAATTAATGTGCTAATTCTTGGCAGTGTGATAATGTAAAGTGGCCTAAATATGAGATTTGAGAACACAGAAAGCTGTTAACAAGAACATGAAGAAAAGGAACCCACATGCATACTGGTAAGCCACTCCACAGAGCAATCAGGTACTAAGCTTTCATAGGTAATGCCAATTCTATGGCTCAATTATACACCTCCTGGGTATATACTGCAGAGGAAATTCATATACAGTTCCATAAGGGAACACATTTGATATATTCCCTGGAGCATTGTTTATAAAAGTAGCTGGAGGCATCACTAGAGGAACAGATAAGTGGAAAATGCATTCCATGAAATATTAATGCAGCAATGAAAAGCAGTGAGGTGAATAGATATGCATCCAGAAACATGAAGAAATGTTTAAAACAGTGGTAAACACAAAGGAGAAATAATAAAATCCATAGTAAAACAGCATTTAAGGAAATTTAAAATATACACACTAAATAACACTGCATATTTCACAAAACACACATAAAATATATATATCTGAATATATTATAATACATTCATCATATATATATATTATATACATTACACATACACACACACACATACACAAGAACCTTCATAGGCACCTATGGGAGAGGCAGATGAAAAATTAGGTATCAGAGATGGAAGAAAATTAAAGAGAGGCCTCACACAAATATCGTACATTAAAAACGTATGTTACAACTCTGAACCTGAGACAAATATGCTGCTCAGACTTTGAATCTCAGTGCAGTTTCTTTCTGTTCCGAGAAAATTCTTTCTTCTATATTTACGCAGAACTTTCATGATGGTTTATTATAAAATCTATTATTGGGCTTCTTAACAATCACTACAAATTTTTTTGAATGATAGAATTCCATTATGAATTAAACAGCTTCAAATATATGGTAAAGCAAATCTACTTTTAACTACCTACAGTCAACTTTTTATAGTCCACAAGAAACTGGCGCTCTAAAAAACTTTTTAAGGCCAAGTGCAATGACTCACACCTGTAATCCCACCACTTTGGGAGGCCAAGGTGGGAGGATAACTTGAGCCTTAAAGTTCAAAACCAGCCTGAGCAATATAGTGGGACCCCCAATTCTCAAAAAAAAAAAAAAAAAAAAAAAGCCAGGTGTGGTGGTGTAAGCCTGCAATCCCAGCTACTACAAGGCCAAGGTAGAAGGATCCTGCACTCCAGCCTGGGTAACAGAGTGAAGCCCTGTCTCAAAACAAAACAAAACAAAAAGAAAAGAAAGAAACCTTTTAAAACTTGAATTCAAGGCTCAAAAACTGCATCCCAAAGGTCCAATTCCTACTACATTTACTGTGAATAAATGAATGAAAGAAAAAGTAATATACAGGTATAAAGAGGAAAAATTATAAACAGAGGCACAGGAAAGAAGCAGTGGGCAAGAAGGGCAAATAAGGTAAGGTCACCCTTACCACACACTGACAGAATACTCTGGGCAGTCACTAATCACTTCAGGTTCTTGAGGTGCTATTCTTTACTCCCACACTTCTCTCACACACTACATCATGTTGTACCAACTAGAAACTCATTTCTGTTTGAATGATGCATTTGAAAATGGAAATACACACTATTGTCATTCATACATTTAGTAGTATATGTTACAAATATTCTGAGTTAGGGTAGGTAGGTACCCACATATCCACTTACACAAGCTTGGTACCTGCCATTCTGAAAGCTTGGAAAGAAACAACAATCCTATCCTTTACGCTCAGGTGTTTGTCTATGCAATGAGGAATACAATCCAAATCTGTATCAGAAAGTTGTCATAGCAAAAGACAAAGAGAAAAGGACATATCCTTCATTCAGTTGGACTCCTGTGTTCTCCGGACTGCACTTGAAATTTCATAATTTGTTCCCTTCACTGTCCACTTGTAATCTAATCAATATGGCAATTGTGGTGACCAGTCCCAGACTTTGTCTGCCACCAAGTGGGAAAATGTCAATTCACTTTCATTGCTCACTCCATGCTTGCTAGTAATTAAAAAAGGAATTGCATCACAAACTTATTATGCTGACCAACCTACAAGTGACCAAGGGCCATTTCTGGTAGAGCCTCGCATTTCTGTAGAAATTATAAAACTGAACACAAAGAAAATACAAATGTCTGCAAAAATCTATATGCTACTTTAGCATAGAAATCAAGCCTAAGTTTTCTTCCCCAGCTGTCGTTTGGGGACAGACTAACAATACCCTTGGCATGACCCTAAAAATGCCAAGACTGAAATCCATACCGGCTTGATGTACACGGTATTCTTTCTTGTTGTAAACAGTAGTTGTTGGGGTTTTTTTGTTTGTTTGTTTTGTTTTACTAAAATAATGATAAAATAATCAGCAGTAGCCCCTTCTACTTTAAGTGATAGGTAGTTGGGATTGCTACCTTTGCTTCCGGCAAACCCATGGAAAAAATGAACCCCATTAAGTTTGGGAGAGAGAAGAAAGCATTGAAAGCAGGATCCAATCACAACAACAGAGGTTCTCAAACTTCCTAGGAGTATAAAAAAAATCACCTTGGGTACTTATTTTAAAAGCAGAGTACTGGATGCCATCCTAGACCAAGCCCATGATTAAAATTCTGAAAGTGGGGCCTCAGAATCTATACTTAGAACAAGCAACCTCAGGAAATTCTGATGCGGGTCATCCACAGACCACACTTGGGTAAGCATTACCTTAAGACATGAGAAAAAGTTAAGAATAGAAGCCTCATCTATTGAATAACCACAAAGGGATACATAGATTTAATGTAAATAATTTACAATTAAGTTGCTCTCACCCAAACCTTACCAAAATCAGGAGACTAGAATTGAGAGAGAGAAACTGAAAGGAAATACTTTAAGCTCACTTTAATATAGGAGAGGATGGCCCTGAGTAGAATTCCACAAGAAAACAATGGGCAGCAAGAGGGCAAAGTGGCAGCACCCACCATGTGGGAGATAGGGGAAAGAGATAACAGAAAATGGAAATATGATTATATGACAAGGGAGGTAGCATAAATCTATACCCAAATCTCACAAAGGACTATCTGGATGGGGAAATGAGGGCTATATAGAGATCATATTTTCTGATGCAAATTTTAGGAAGTTTGATCCACGATAGAACTTTGTCTAGTTCATACATGTTAAAAGTCTTAAAAAGTATAAAAATTGAAACAATTATTTATCAAATAACTTTCCTTTAGCACAATAATATATTTATTCAAATTTCAATGTGTGTCCACCAAGGCCACATATCACACAGAAGCAATGGTGAGCCATGACTAAGAGTCACAGAGAAGAGTTTCAAACAAGAAATAGCACAACAGTGACTAAATGTCATGTGTATGCAGCCTAAAACATGATATGAGAAACTGCAGATGCTCTATACTTTTTGGGTTCTTCCCTTCCTTCCTAATGCATAAGATGACATTTACTAGAAATTTGTTTTCTCACCAGGCACAGAGGCTTGTGCCTACAATCCCAGCGACTCAGGAGGCTGAAGTGGGAGAATCACCTAAAGCCAGGAGTTCAAGACCAGCCTGGGCAACACTTTGAGACCCTGTCTTAAAAAATTTTTTTTTAATTACCAGGCATGGTGACACACGCCTATAGTCACAGCTACTCGAGACAATGGTTTTTGAGCCCAGGAGTTCAAGGTTACAGTGAGCTATGATCACACCACTGTACTCAACCTACGTGACAAAGTGAAACTCCATCTCTTGAAAAAAAAAAAAAGAAATTTCTTTTCTCTATTAAAATGTCACTATTGCCACTGAGTACCTCCTACGTCTTGCTGTGCCTCCATGTTCAGAAATGGATATAGTTTGAATATTTGTCCCTGCCCAAATCTCATATTAAATTGTAGTCCCCAGGGTTGGAGGTGGGGCATGGTGGGAAGTGTTTGGGTCATGGGGGCAGATCCCTCATGGTTTCGTGCTATTTTTACAACAGTGAGTTCTCGTGAGATCTGGTCGTTTAGAAGTGTGTGGCACTTCCCCTACCAGCCCCAACCTTGACTCTTGCTCCTGCTTTTCCCATATGAAGTGCCTGCTCCCATTTCATCTTCTGCCATGATTGTAAGCTTCCTGAGTCCTTCTCAGAAGCTGATGCCAGGGCTATGCTTCCTGAAGAGCCTGCAGAACCGTGACCCAATTAAACCTCTTCATAAAGTATCCAGTCTCAGGTATTTCTTTATAGCAATCCAAAAATGGTCTAATACAGAAACTATTTTAGCACTCTATTCTTATTACTCATTTCTATATAGTTTACTGCAATGATGACATTATTGCACAATACTGTAAAGCTAAGGGCTTTACAATCATTATCTTATTTCCTTCTCACTTTAATCCTGTGATGTAGGTGTCATTATCCCTATTTAAAACATGAAAAAACTGGTCCAGAAATATTCAGTAACTTGTCCACGGTCACACAAACAGTACGTGATACTGCTAGGATTTAAACCATGGCTGTCTGGCTCCAACACTCCTAACTACCAAGCAATGATTTCAGTATACTCAATGACAACCACACAAGGAGCACAAATTATTAGAAGAGCTCAGTGGTGTTCATCTCTAGCTGAAAGAAGTCTTTATTGTGGAGGCATTTAAACTTCCCCTTCTTTGGAAGATGGTAAAATTTCAATAGTCAAACTGAGGAAGAAACCACAAGGATCTTCCCATCTAATAAGCAACATAAAATTGGCTGAAGCATAAAATACATTCAAGAAGTCTCAGAGAATAGCTGATAGCCTTGAATGCCAAATAAGAGACTGTTATTACTTCAATAATTAATAGAGAACCATAGGATCAAAACAATATTTTCCATGTTCATTGCTTCTACCAAAAGTCAAAATCTAGCAGTGTGTGCTTTAAAACTTTGTTGACTCTCCAATGTGGATGAAATCCCAATTCTTTAACATAGCATCACTCTACATTTTCCCCTTCCTTAGCAGTTGTTCCCAGACAAATTAAATTGCCACAATTCCTTATACATACCATGCCCTCTTACCTCTTCCTGTCTTTGCTCTTGCTATATATCCCCTGTCTAAAATACCCTTCTCTCCCTGGAGGGAACCAGTCTAAAAGTCACTTTTATAAAGACTTTTCCTATCTTCCTCAAGAATTTATGGCTCTTTCTGTATACAATGACTACAGTATTTACTACATCATATCTTTTATCTATCTATCTATATATCTCTAGGGACTGTCAATCATTTTTGCAATGTTAGAATGTAGCATAGCACAAGCATGCAGCAAGTACTGATACTTTCCCTGAACAAAGATTGGCCTGGTAATAGAATGAAGAATCATTTAAAGGTGAGAAACAAAAGAAAGGGAGACCTGGCTAGATGTGAGACAATTAAGATTTCATCTAAACTGGTGGCAATGAGAGAAAAACAAAGTGTCTTGAGAGCCAATAATACAGTCCATCTGATTTGTCAATGATCTGAATAAGGGATGGGAGATGGAGCTCAACAAGGTCTCATGACTGAGGTGTTGTTGGATTTGCATGTCTAAATAATGGGGGAAGTGAAAAGAAACAGTGGAGCACTGAGATTGAACACTAAAATAATGACCTTATACATGAATGCTGAGTTGGAGAAACCAGCAAGTTACTTAGATAGAAATACCCAATAATTAAAAATGTAAAAATGAGAGTTGAGAATGAGAGGTATTAACTTAAAGGTTCCCCTAAGCATGGTAAAAGCTATTACAGTTCAAGTAGATGAAATTATTAAGGAAGAAAATGCAGAAAAAATGACTAAAAATTAATCTTAGGGATTTGTAAGCTTAGGAAGAGAAGGAAGTCAGCAAAAGCATGGTCAGAAAGATAGGAAGGTAGGAAAAATACAGAATAGTGCAATAACTTGAGAGCCAAGAAGAGATAAGAACATCTACCAGGTACGAGAATTGGTCAAGAGGCTAAACATTTTATATTTAGGTTATCCATGGCTGTTAAGAAGGCCTTTTCAAAAGAGTGTTATGTGCAGAAAATTTCAAAACGTTATCTGAGCATGCCTTTAAGCAGCAGGAAAATCAACGAAGAGAAAAAGATTGATGACTCGAGGAAAATAAATAGAATAACTCATGGAGCAAGATCATAGAGAAGGAATCATCAAAAACAAATAAGCAGAAAATCTGGTTGTGTCATCTTTAAATGTATGACAGCCAGAGTCGGTTCAGCTCATCTAGCTGCCTGGGCAGCCACCTATATCCTATGATCACCACCACTTCCTTCCCAGCAATAACTTATTAGAGCAATGTAAACATGTAACCCAAGATTGAAACATGGAGTTCAATTATTCTCTGCTACTGGCTGAATTCTTGGAGGAGTGGGGCAGACGCATTTTACCATTTGGACAGAAGAGCAGAAGAAGCTGATCCACTTAGAGAAGCCTGCAGCAAATAGTAGCAAGAAGTGGTATTATCAAGAAACTGGATGGCTTTCTGGTTCTAGCTCTAATTCCATCCTGAAGTCAAGCTCAATTCTTACCCTTGAGTTCTTTGGCACCCCTGTACTCTTAGAATAATTTCCTTTTTCTGCTTTAACCTAGCTCAGATTAATCCTTATAGCAAATATCCCCAATTAGTATACATACCAAAAAATGAGAATTTTTTTAAGTTACCAATTGTATAAAATCTGAGTGCAGGCATGGCAAACTAGAATGTACTTTCCGAAAATAATGGTAGATGGCAGGTATGAACTTGGAAATAAAATCAAAATTGGAATAGCAGTCTAATAGTTGTGAAGCCAGAAATCATTTATGAAGGCAAAACAGACAAATACTATCTGGAAATCAAAACCAATTGATATAAAAGAAAAAAGCAGAACCTTTCTGAAGGAGATTTAACTTCAAAAATGAAACTACCTATTTACTTTAAAATGCATCAAAATAAAATAGATTAACATTAGATGGAGAAAAGAATGGATTAATGAATGGATATATGACAAATGCATCCAAAATAAAATACATTAATATTAGGCGGAGAAAACAATGGATTAATGGATATGTGATAAGCACAGTAAAACATTAACAGTAGAATCTAAGTGGATGATATACAAATGAATATTGTGAAGTTCAATTCTGCAATATATTTAAATATATGCAAAATGTTGGGGGGGGGTGGTTAGGGAATGAAAACTGCTGACACCAAAATCCTGAAATTACATCACCTCATAATACAAGATTTGCCTGAATAGTAAATATGAGCCATCTGAATAAGCATGGAATGTACATTTTTTACTGATAGCAATAAATGGTTTAAATTGGTACATCTAAGCCAGTTGTCTTAGCTCTCCCTTCTTCTCATCACCCCCATAGACCCAGGCAAGGTGAAGCACTATTCCTTAGGCTTCCTGTGGTCATGTTTTGGTTTCCCCCCTTAGAGATTCAGGCTAAAACATCTCATTTCCTTCTATCTAATTTCTGGAAAGCTGCTTCCCTAAATTTTAAGATATAAACCTGCTCAAATATGATGTAGTCTTTCTCCAAAGATTTGATGATTTTCAATTTTTTATTACTGGTCGGAATTAAGTCCAAACAATCAATTGTTCCTTATTTCTTGTCCACGCCCAATGAGATCAGTGAATGATGTATTCCAATGCTCTTTAACTCATTAAGGCCCTTTTTAAAAAAAAATGTACCTAAGGAAATTATTAAAGATTTAATTGTAAAAAGCTTACCACAGCGTTCTTTATAATAGGGAAACACTGGAAACAAATATAACACTGTGGTCATCAATAAATAGCACCCACATATAATACTTCTTAAGTCACTGAAAATGATTTTACACGTTATTATTTCTTGATAAGGAAAGGTAAACACAACACAGTGAGTGAAAAATGGTAATTTCAAGACATTATTATGGCATGACCTTACACAAATATGCCTATGTCTGAATGGATCTATGCAAATGTGCTATAGTGGTTATCTCTTAATTGGTTTGGATGTTAGTCTTCATTTTGATTACCATTTTCTATTTTTTCTGCAACAAAATGCATAACAATTCAGAATAACAAAATTATTTTCCATTTTCTTTATAATTGTAAAATAACTGCCAGACATCTAGCTCCTAGCAGAATGAAACTTATAAAGACTATTCGGATGACTGAAAGACCATCATGACTACAGCAAACTGCCACATCAGTTTTATGAAGTTTATTACATTGTCCAGATTTTCCTATCCTAATTCTTCTGATTCTGTTCTCATCAAAATGCTCTTTCTCATCAGTATTTTCACCCTCAGATTTAAGAATTTTTGCATAACACCTTGACATAGAACAATACTCTCCCAAACCTTCTAGACTAGGTTTCTTTAACATGAAATTGCCCTTCCATTGTTGTACTAGCCACCATTCCTTATCTATACCTTACATCTTTCAGTAATAGACGACACATCAGTCTTCCTTAGTAGACCTACATGTCACAGTAGGCAAATACCATGTGTGGACAATCCTCCCCAGTGCTTGGCATATAGAAGACACAAAATAATTGCAAACCTGGGTAGATGAAGTTTCTTTTTTTCTCTCTCTCTTTTTGAGACAGAGTCTTGCTCTGTCACCCAGGCTAGAGTGCAGTGGCACGATCTCGGCTCACTGCCACTTCCACCTCTCAGGTTCAAGCGATTCTCCTGCCTCAGCCTCCTGAGTAGCTGGGACTATAGGCGTGTGCCACCATGCCCAGTTAATTTTTGTATTTTTAGTAGAGACTAAAAATAGTATTTTTCATCTTGTTAGTCAGGCTGGTCTCGAACTCCTAACCTTGGGTGATCTACCCGCCTCAGGCTCCCAAAGGGCTGGGATTACAGGTGTGAGCCACCATGCCCAGCCGGTAGATGAAGTTTCAAATGGGTGAGGTGGCTGGAGAGTACCTAGGTGATTTAAATGAATTAAAGGCTCTAGACCTACATATTACATCTTATGACACTTAGCCCTTAACTGTCTGATTTAAAGTTACTCTTCATAACCTGAGAAATCATAGGAAAAAAGTAATAGGCGATAAATGCTTCCCTGATTCTCAAAATTAAAAAGATCCCCAAAACAAGAGACTTAGAAACCCGGCATCAATCAACAAGCAAAGCTCTTCCAGACAATGGCACAAGAAATGGTGTAAAAGCTGAAAAATGTGGCATGAATAAGAGACCCTGCCTAGAACAGTAGAAGAGCTAGATAAATCAGAAGCTGACGTTTAAAAGGTATAGACTTTAAAATGTGGTTAGAGGTGAAGGGATATGAAATGAGTCCAGCTACACCAGTCTTCTTGTTGCTTTCCTGATATGCCACATATGCATTTCCTTTTAGGATATTTGCACACACTATTCCTCTGCCCAGAACACTCATTTGCCTGGATATCCATATGATTAAACTCATCTCCTTTAAATATCTGCTCAAATGTCATGTTTTCACTGACAACCTACTTAAAATTTGAACCCTACCTCCTTACCCTCTCTACTTTTTCTTTCTTCTATAGCACTTATAACCTTCTAACATACTTAATAATTTACTTGTTTACTATGTTTAATTATCCATTTCACCCATTGGAATGTAAGTCCCAAGAAAATAAAAATCTTTCTCCATTTTGTTCACTGACGTAGCCCAAGTGCTTAGAACATAAGTGACCAATAAATATTTGTTTAATCCACAGAAGGAATGTTAAAGATTGTGAAAGAAAAATGAATAGGGCTGGGTAATATCAATATAGTATCAAGGAAAAAGCTCGAAACTTGAGATTTTCTTAAAATCCAGAATCACCTGGGCACAGTGGCTCATACCTGTAATCTCAGCACTTTGGGAGGCCAAGGTGGACAGATCACTTGAGGTCAGGAGTTCAAGACCAGCACGGTTCAACATAGTGAAACCTGTCTCTACTAAAAATACAAAAATTAGCCAGACATGGTGGCACGTGCCTGTAATCCCAGCTACTTGGGAGGCTGAGGCAGGAGAATTGTTTGAACTTGGGAGGTGGCAGTTGCAGTGACACGTGATCATACCACTGTACTCCAGCCTGAGTGACAGAGCAAGGCTCTGTCTCAAAAATAAAAATAAAAATAAAAAAATCTGATTCAAATTTAAGCTTCACCACTCAGTAGCTAGAAACTGACTAATATATTTTTCTGGCAAGTATCTATGAACTTCAGTTCCTAATCTGTGAAATGGGCAGTTGCGAGGATCAGATGACACAACATGTATGAGAACAGCAGAGTGGCTGCAGAATTAATTATTAATTTGAATAAATTCAAAAGAAAGTTCAATCTTAAAAGAATGAAAAGAAGTTCAAGATAAGGATTGAAGGATGTGACTGTGGGACTAGTGTTAACACTATGAGACGTGAGAAAGCCCAGATAAGTAAGTTCTACAGAATGAGAAAGGAGTTAATGAGTTAACTTTCCACCTATACCTGTACTGGCCAGCATGGTATATCACTAGCCACATGTGCCTATTTAAATTAAAATTAAACAAAATTTAAAATTCAGCTCCTCAGTCATTCATGGTTAATGGCTATGATACTGGATAATGCAGATTACAGAACATTTCTATCACAGAAAGCTCTACTGGATAGTGCTGACTTACAAAATTTGAGTTGACAGCAACATATCCACTCCATAGTATATGTGACTAAAGTGATAAGAGAATTCAAGTAGGTGTCATTTTAATATCCCTAAGGCTGGATTCCTATACAGTTAGTTCAAGCACCTTTAGAAAAAATTTAAAACCCAACCAGGTAATCAATCTGAGTGGGAATTGCAAACTTCTGTGAATATCACAATTTAAATAGTTCGCATTATTTGATTCTAAGGTCCTGGGTTACCTGAGCATTCCCCTGCTTATAGGATGAGGTCTCTGACACAGCAACTATAAGTAGAATTTGGAGGTCTAATTGACCCAATGAGGTCAACAATATGAATCTGGTCAGCATCCTGGCCAAATCTCTGATTATTAACTTCAAACATGCTGGCAAGACCAAATGTTATATGCAATCATATAACAGTTTTCTTAGTGAATGACAAGATGATATCTACCCCTCCGAATCTCACCCAGAAGGCAAAACTCTCTCATCAAAAGTAACTGCAGTTACTGGAATGGTAGCAGTTTTCTTTAATGAGTAGGCATATTTCAGCTACTGAAAGATCTAGAATTAAATACACAAATGCTTAAGAGAATCAAAGACAGATGTTAATGTTTTTAAGAAAAGATACAAAAATTGATATTTTACATATTTACAAAATTTAAGAGAATCTAGTCTATAAGAATGACTGACTTGTAACTCAAACTTAAAATGTGTAATTGAGTAATAGACTTGAACTTGTGATTTTAAGTTGAAATCTTATAAGCTCACAAATAATATGTGAACACTGCAAGGTCACTTTGTTTAAAAATCCAGTTTATTTATAAAAATGATTTAGTACCTGGGAGCATTTTATTACCTCAGACAATTGATGTACTTAAGAAAAGTAAATACATTAACTACTAAACACTATTTTAATTACTTTAACCTCTTCCTATGCAGTAATAGCTATAAAAACACTAGTTTGATATGTACTTTATATTAAAATAAATAATTATTCAAACCAAAAGTAACCACCACTTAAATGTTGATCATTAACAGAATGGATAAACTGTAGTATACATATACCAAATGGAATACTATTCATCAATGAGGATAAATAAAATATGACTAGGTACAACAACATGGATGAATATCACAAACATAATACTGAGGGAAAGAAGCCAAACACAAAAAAGCACATACTGTATGATTCCATTTATATAAAATTCAAACAGGCAAATCTATATGTTATAAGGTAGTGGTTATCCTGGTGGAAGGAGCCACTGGGATGATCACAAAGTGGGCTTCTTAGAGTACTAGTAATGCTGTCTCTTAATCTAAATATAGATAAAATAGATGTGCTCATTCTGCAAAAATTAATTATACCGTAAGCTCTCTCTCTGCTGTTTTGGTGGCATGTGTTAGGTTCTACACTTGCAGAGAAGGTCTTCCGTGGTGCACTACCTGCGATGGAGTCTAATTCAGGGTAACTACTAGGTAGTACAGATCTAAGCCATGATCTCCAACCAGCATTATCAGTAACAAAGCTAACATTTTCACCTCTCTGTCTGTATCCTGTGTCTTATCTCTCAGTTGATTCGGAGCTCAGATATTAGAATAGGGATATGACAAAATACTACCCCCAAGACCCAATAAATAAAGAGAGCACTAATAGGCAGAGGGTTATTACTACTTTATGCCACAAGGGTAGACTCTTTGATTCTTTGATTTGGTTTAGGGTTGAAATTAACATACTAATCTGATTAACAGCAGAAGTTATCTGGTCAATAATAAGGAAATAAAATCAAAAGGAGTAATATTTGCTTAGCACTTGCTTTTAAAGTGTTCCATAAAGTATCTCATCTGACTACAACAGCAATCCATTTCTCTGCAGCCTAAAAATGCATCACTTAATTTATTCTCAAGTATTTTATTAAGTGACCACAGGGTAGATGGCTCTATAGTAACTTCCTGACATAAAAAAGTCTATTTGAAGAAGGTCTGGTCCATCTTAAAATGTAATCTAGAGAAGCATGCTAACAAATAACCACAGAGATTAAGTCTTCAGTTTCTTGTTCATTCACAATCCAAAGACAGTTTGCAACTAGGCAGTAAATCTCCCATCACCTATTCTCTTTTCCTCCTATCTTCTCTGATATTGGGTCTTCCACATTTCTCCTAATTCCCTTTTATTCCAAATACTGTCTTCTTCCACAAGTCAGATAGAAAAATTCACTCACAAAAGTAAACTGGCTGGTCTATCTTTTTCAACCACCTACTACATTCTCTTAAATTATGAATTTCATTGTGACAGAATGATGTTTTATAACTTATTCAGTAAGTACAACATAAACTAATGCCTTCTTAACTATATGACAAAGTATTTGATCATGATCTATTTAATCACAAAAGCTTTGAAACTTGGCATGACAAAGAGAGCAACCTGATGAACAGTAAACAGATAATATTTTCCTGGGAATATCAAGTGTGGTAAACCAGCATAGAGGGAAGAGCAGGGACTCTGGAGCAAGAACAGAGTTGAAATGCCATCTCTTTCATTTCATAAATTTGAGGCCTTAGACAAATTAACTTTTCTAAGCCTCTGCTTCCTCAATTGTAACATACATATAGTATCACTCACTTTTCAGAGCTGCTGTGTGAGATTTAAATGAGATAATGTACACAAGCTTTAGCATGGTTCCTGTTATATTAGGACATATTCAATTAAAACTCCTATTACTACTATCACTAGAATTCCTAGCTTAGGAACTCAAAATAGGGTAAATATTTCATCCAACATAAATACCAAAATAAGTTCTAATTTTGCCAAACGATGTTTAGTTTTAAATCAGGTCACTTGTGCAAATAACCTTTGCTTCAGAAATGTATCAGCTCTCAAAAGCTTCAGGATGCCCTCTTGGAAAACATTTACAAGAGGTTAACTCAGCTGTATTCCTTCTGAAAAATATCTACCCAAGCTCCCAACAGATGTTAAATAATACTTTTTTTGTTTTGTTTTGTTTTTTGAGACAGTCTCGCTCTGTCACCCAGGCTGGAGTACAATGGCACAATCTCAGCTCCCTGCAACCTCTGCCTCCCAGGCTCAAAGCAATCCTCCCATCTCAGCCCCCCAAGTAGCTGAAACCACAGGCCCATGGTAACCACACCCTGCTAATTTTTTTTGTATTTTTGTAGAGATGGGATCTCACCATCTTGCCTGGGCTTGTCTTGATCTCCTGGGCTCAAGTGATTTGCCTGCCTCGGCCTCTCAAAGTGATGGGATTACAGGTATAAGTCATCATGCCCAACCTTAAGACACTGTTTGTTATTAAAATGGCATATGTAAGTGGCATTATAAGCAAGTAAACTAAACAATTAATAGCATTCTTAGTCAGATATTCTTTTGACTGAACACTTATAATCTGTGTAAAAACTGCCATAGAGCAGTTCTGACTAATGCAAACCACAGTGAGGTTGGAGCCAAAGTTATAACTGGGAAAGAGGTTAGCAGTGTGGAGGAATGAAAGTTAACAAGACATTTTTTTACTTCTCTTTTTTGTAAGAACACAAGAGCCTTAAAACAAAACAAAACAAAAAAACTGGAAACAATCCAAAACCAATACATAAAAGTGTCACATATGTAATCGACATTTACTATGATTTTTAAGGATCTAAAATTACTCTAAGAAGCAAAGTCAAAAGAAAAACTGTACATGGGTAACATGCACTTAAAGAAAAAGGAGGATCCAAAAGTAACTGTCACTCCAAAACTTTGCTCAGCAACTTCAAATAATGAGAACATATGTTCCTGGATAGAAGCAATTGGAGCCAGCCGGGAGCAGTGGCTCACACCTGTAATCCCAGCACTTTGGGAGGCCGAGGCGGGTGGATCACAAGGCGAGGAGTTCGAGACCAGCCTGGCCAAGACAGTGAAACCCCATCTCTACTAAAAATACAGAAATTAGCCAGGCACGGTGACAGGTGCCTGTAATCCCAGCTACTCGGGAGGCTGAGGCAGGAAGAATCACTTGAACCTGGGAGGTGAAGGTTGCAGTGAGCCGAGATCACACCACTGCACTCTAGCCTGGGTGACAGAGCAAGACTCGGTTAAAAAAAAAAGAGAGAGAGAGAGAGAAAGAAAAAAGAAGTAATTGGAGCCAACTTCATAGGAGACCGTGTGACAAGTAAACAACAGGTTTTGTTTGGTCAGCCCTCTAAAATGTCCACATTCCACTGGATTGTGTCATCCCTTTTCTATTGTCATTCAGTCTCCAAACTCCTGTGGCATTAATTTAATCACATAGTTTTAAAGTGTGATTAAATTTTTAACGGTGTCACCTGACGAACTAACTTCTAAAACTCTCACACACATCATTTCCTCCCTATTCTCACTGTCATCATCTTAGTTTAATTCGTCATTATTTCTCACCCATTGTGTTATAACAGCCTCCTCTAACTGATCTCCGCTAACTGATCTATGTCCATCCTTACTGTTCTCCAACCCATTTTTAACACAGTAGCTGGAATGTCTCCTCTCAAATCCAAACCCAATTTGATCATGTCTCTTCCCAGCTTAATTTCTTCAAGCATTCTCTTCAACAAGTCCCTTCAGCTGCTTCATTTTTCTTTATATTTATCACTACCTGACATACTATATCACTTGTTTGTTCACTGTCTCCACTCCAGCTAGAATATAAGTTCCATAGGGCAGAGTTTTTGTTCACTGCTATATTTTACAAGCATGAATGAATGCATGAATGAATGGACTGACAACCCAGAAGCCAAAGATCTCCAGGACCTGCCACTGCCCTCCTTTCATTTTATTCTCATCTCTACCAATACTAAATCATCCAATTATCTTAAATACAATATGCACTTTCATGCCCCCTTGCTTTGCCATATGCTGTTCCCTTTGCCTAGAATATAAACTCTCAAGCTATCATCCACATTTTGAAAGCTTCCTCTGACGACCCCTCCCTGCCAATAGAGTATTCCAGTCTTTCCTTTGTGATACATCTGTAGGTACCTGTATCTACATGGCTCTAACGAACTGCACTATGTCTCTCACTTCCTAGATTGTGAATTCTTTGAGGCTGAAGACTATTCATTCATCTCTTTACCTCCAGTGCCTAGGACAGGATCTTAATAAAGCAACTACTCTATAAATGTTGAGTAAATTAACATAGGCATGACTATTCTGTAACAGGAATGAAAATATGGCATTTCAAGAAGTCATGCTACTCCAGGCCATGATGAATTTAAGTATAACCAGCCATGTGATAAAACAATTACAACCAATGCCATCATCCAAGCTAACAAAAGGAAAGGAATAATACACAAATCACCAAATGATTCCAAAATAATTTACATATAGGCATAGTCACACCTTATTAGATATATACTCTGGTTCCTTCTTCCTCCATCATTTGTCTTCCCTTTAGGCTGGATTCTGTGGCTGGCAACTGGAGGACCAGCTAAGTAGGAAGTAGAAGGGAGACTTGGGTTCTTCATGAATAATCTATTAAGTAGATCACCCTCTGTGGAAGTTTTTGATGTGTCATCTAATACAAGTTTTTGTGTTCCCTTATATTTTGACAAAATCTCAAAGTACCAGTAGAGGACTAGATTTTACCACTAGCCGTCTAACCCTGAACCGAAGACCAAAACTTCCCACCGCCTATACAATAAATGCGTTACAGTTGTGCCTCAACTATCAATGCCTTCAGTCATTGAAGCAGCCACACAGAGCATCCCTGACCAGTCACCTTCAACCATAGGAAGACTCATCCATCATCTTGGTGTGCCTTAGAAATATTACTATTTTTTCCCTAAATGCTATAAACCAAGGCCATTAAATCTAACCATAAGGAAAACCTGCCTTCCTTACTTGGTTCTAAGAGTGTGAATCTGCATAAAATGTACAATCACACACATGCGTACAAATGTGTAGGCATAAATTTACATGAAACCACCATTTCAGGAGTTGAACTCAGATCTGGACCAAGCAAACCTAATAGACATTTACAGAACTCTCCACCCCAAATCCACAGAATATACATTCTTCTCAGCACCACATCGCACCTACTCTAAAATTGACCACATAATTGGAAGTAAATCACTCCTCAGCAAATGCAAAAGAACGGAAATCATAACAAACAGTCTCTCAGGCCATTTAGAAAAATTTTAAACACAATGATAGCTATTAACAATATAACCTCAAGTGAAGCCAGGAGATGAGATGAAATCCTTTATTCCTCCCCCTCACTACCACTCAGTAACCAAGTTATGGAAAATTTACCTCCCAACATTTTCTCAAATAAGTTGTATACTCCCAATATTATGCCTTAGTTCAGAATCCCAGCATTTCTCCCTGGGAAAATAGTCTCCTAGTTGCTCTGTCTTTGGACACAGTGAAAATAGCAGCTACCATTCTTTGGAAGGTTATGTAACAGACATTGCACTAAACACTTGATCATTTAACTCTATATTTTTCAGTTCTCACAGCAATACTGCACAACAGGAATTACTGTTCCCAATTTTACAAATGAGGGGACTGAAACTCTGAGAGGTTAAGTGATTTCCCCAAGATCATACAGCTGAAACCGTGTAGTGAAAATTCAAATCCAGGTCTATGTTCCCAGCCATTATATTCCCAAACTGCTCGACTGTCTTCAATTTGGTCCCAGTGTGACCGTTCTAAAAGGCAAATCTAATCATGTCTTGCCCCACATAAAATCCTGTAAACAAGATTCACCTCTCCAGTCTTCATCTCCTGTCATTCTCACCCTCTCCTGCCACACTTAAGTCTCAGCAGTTCCCTAAGTTGTCTGTCACTTCTTTATCTGCGAACATACTGTTTGTATGCCAAGAAAACTTTTCCCCTTTGGCAGACTATTACTAATGCAAACATCCAAAATTTACTCAGACAATCTTTATTTTGGAAAGTCTCTGCACCAACAAACACATAACCAAAACTGGGTTAAGTGAGGAGGTGCTACAGTTCTCACATAAGTTTCTTATAACGCTGTATTATAATTTTACCTACTAAGCTATTCCTTTCTTAAGAGTAAATACTGTATTTTTAAATTTCTGAATTGCTGGACAGTGTGTATGTTGTAAAAACTCATGTATGTTGAATTAATTCATCAGAAGCAGGATAGCTTAGGAACTTGGCCATGAAGTCAATTTGATGTGCTTTCGAATTCTAGCCTGTCACACAGCATATCTGCTAAGCCTCCAGCAGACTTAATTTTAATTTATTCATCTGTAAAATGGGAGAAAGCCGCACCTACCTCATAGCTTGGGAAGAAACAAAGGATTTAGCACAGTCTTTGGCACACTGAAAGTACACTTTAAACATTACTACATTTTTTTTTCACTGTTGGCTTATCCACGGTGACAAAGCCACACGTCAGAAAATAGTTTCTCCTAGTAGCTTTCATCAGAGATTAAGATTTCCCCCAAAAAATCGAAAGTCAAGATCTCTTACAAACATCCCTCATTGGTAGACTCTCATCATTTAGCTTCTGGTTACACAGAGCGTAGTAGCTATACCACCACATCTTAAACCACTAGCTAGTGTTTGCAGTTTGTGTTTCTTACCCATTCATCCGTTTCCTCCCTCAAAGTCAACACATCTTGCTCCTAAGCAAGCGGAACTTACCCCACAGAAACCAGTCAGCACCTTTTCCCAGGGCACCACCAGTTTCCCCCACAGCAGGCTTTCGCGAACGAGAGAGATCCCTATCATCTATCATCTACTACAAACTTAAATCTCGGAGGAGAAGCAAAATAGAACCTCTGCTCCCCATTCCAAGACCTCAGCACCCAAAGTACTCATTTAAGATAAAGAATGAATTCCTGTCACTAAGAACTCAGGAAAAAGGAACCCTTTAAACCCTTCCCCAATGAGTTCTTCAAGTCTGTTAGATTTACATAGTGACCAAAATCCACCATCCTCCCGCCCACCTTTCTGACAGAATCTAGGGTCTAGTCCACCCCTCTCTTGAAAGAGAGATGGGTCCCTGCTTTCAGGGACCGGGATGCCTTCCGCCCACCCGTGTCACTTCCCTTCCCACCGCGCCTGTGTCCTTCTGCAGCAGAGGCCTGGCCTAGTCCCTCGCCGCTAGCTCCTTCCACAAACCGCTACTCACCGCTTCTTGGGAATGGTGCCCGACTCCTGCGAGGCGGGAGTGGCCGTGGGCGCCGCCGTGGCCGCCGACGCGGCTCTCCGCGCTTTGCACTCATTGGTACTCAGAGCCTCCCGGGGCCGGCCCAGGAGATGGCCGGAGAGAATCCGCAGCCTCCGCCCGGCGCGGTCCCGGTCCCGATCTGCTGCAGAGCCGGAGCTCGCGCCCGAGCCCGTACCACCCGCTGCAGCCGCCGCCTCCGCCATGGCTACCGCCTTGTGCCGCCGCCCGGAACCGCTGGGCGCGGGTGAAAGGTCACTCAGAGCGGCGCCCGGCGCGACCATTCGCTGCGGCGCATCCCGGCAGCCACCGCGGCGACTGGGCGGCGGGTGCCATGCGCCTGGAGTACATCCTCTGCCCCCACCCACCGCGCCAGCACTCCCGGGTCACGCCTCGGGGCGCGCGCACCTGCCAAGCAGGTGAGTGCCAGCTGACTCCAGGTTGGCCCAGCCGGGGCTAGCTAGACCAAGAGCCAAACCACAACCGCTACCAAGGTGTCCTGGAACCCTGGGTGGTGTCCTGGAACCCTGGGTGGTGTCCTCGGGTGTGGCCTGGGAGCTTTCGAGGGCAGATGCCTTGGAGCAGAAGTGGGCAGTACTACTGGACCTGACTGGTCCAACGGCATCCTTTTCCCAAAAGAGATTCTAATGTTCCACCTGTGCTGTACCTCCCTGCCAGGTCACCAAAGTAAATCAAAGCTGACCATCATTGCCTCTAACCATTAGAGCAAATAACTGTATATTTTCTCATTTCTTATCACCTCTTCGGTGCCTGGCATTGTGCTTAATGCTAGATCACAAGTAAGTACAGATGAAAAAACAGGTTCAGAGACTTAACCTAACTTGCCAGAGAGTGTGCAGCTAGTAAATGCTAAAACTGAGTTACAACTTCAGTTCTCTTTCCATTCACTACTGGATCCTACCCCCTTCCTAACTCTAATAGAGACTAAGTTTCTTATTGCTACAGATAAAAATTACCCAAGAGCTGTTCTTAAGACTTTTCAGTTATTTACAGGTTGACTTCATTTCTGGAAGATAGCACGTGGTGAAATTAGGTGGTCTTCTAGAAAAGTGTTCCTCACCCATTTTTCAGCCAGTGTCTTGCATAAGAATTAGCTTAGATGGAAACTCACATACACTGGCCATTGTCATTCTTCATCCTGTCACCACTTTCACGTCATGCTTTCCTAACAAAATATCAGCAGAAGAATCTGAAGAATACCACATCCGTAGAACTAGAGACTAACAATTGCTCTCTAGGGTCTTGGCAGCTTCTAAAATTGAGATTATGCCTTTACAGTGAACTTCCAAACAGGCTCAGACTGGTTAAAAACTATCAGTTAAGGGCTAAGCAAATTGCTGTTGGAGGGTCAGCTCTAGCTGTGGCCTGTTTTTACACAGCCCTCATGCTAAAGGTTTTTGTATTTGAGAAGGGTTGTTAAAACAAGAAATGTTTAAAAAGAATATGCAACAGAGAACTTATGTGGTCCCCAAGCCCAAAAATATATATTACCTGGCCTTCACAGGAGGTGCTAATATCCTCTGAAATTCCTATACAAAGAGATGCCAGACCATTGAAAACAGTCCAAATGTCTAGCGGCAGAGAAGTGATTAAATAAAGTGTCAATATGGTAAAGTACTTTTGGAGCTATTAAAATAATTTAGTACAATTGTAGAAATAAGAAATAATTATGAATTTGTTAAATATAAAAAATGGCCATAACCTGGGAATTTTATACATATCTCTTTAATCAATCTTTGCAACAACAAAATGACACACGTTTTATTATCCTTATTTTATAGATGAAGGCTCAAGGAGAGTAAGAAGCTTTTCTGAAATAGCTATTTTATCTCAAATTCCATATACTTCATGTTATTGTCCTTATTCCACCATTAAAGTTTGGGGACATTAACATTGTATGTTAAAATTACTTACATAGGCTTAGGGTTTTGGTTTTTGTTTTATAGGTTCTAAAATTGAACTGCCTAAAATAAATTTTCACTTTAGCTATAAACTGTGCTTCTGGTTCTTAAGGATTGAGTTCTGGGAAGAATTTCAGAGATTGCCACCACAGCTATTAGGACCTCATTCATGAGATGCAAGAACATGAAACATATAGCACTTTCCTAGGTAATTATAACTGAAAAAAAGATAATCTTTAGTTGATCTTGTATGATTAAATATCAAAGCCAGCAAGCCAGTAGTTTCTGGCTTTTGCATATTTTGTTGCCTACCCTCACAACAAAGAAGTTGTACCTGATTGACATTTTCAGTATTCAGCTGATGACCAGAAAAGGGACTGTATGCTTCTACACATTTGATAACAGACGAAAGATATCCTAGCTTTCTTTCCTTTACTTGACTTCATTGTCAATTAGAGGAGTTGTCTCTTATTTTAAAATTTTAAGACCCACTTTGCCTTCTAATGTCATGTACATAATTCTAATGGTATTCTTTTTGTCTTGTATGATCTGACAAAGCCACACTCATATCCTCTGACTTGATAAAGCAGTCTCCAGAACAGATGGAGGTGACTCAATCCAATAATTAATGAGCCAAGAATTATTCCCGCATACTGTCCCCTCAGTTCATCTAGGCATTTCCTCCATTTCCTTAAGTTTTACCTCCTCCTTTATCTTTAGAATTCAATCTCAGATGCCACCGATGAAGTTGTTACAGAAAGAAATACTAATAACAGCTGTCTAGACCTATCAGTTATTGAATTGAGATGTCCTGTAGCCTTTGATACAGTAGATCATTTTTTGTTTGTGCAAGAATGTAATCCCCTGATTCTCCATGTGCTTCCTTGAATGGGGTAGAAACTGAGCTCATTTTCCCCTCCCTTTTATGCTTCCCTGTAGTCCACCAAGGTGCCACAGATCCCGTTCCATCAACATCAGGGTTATTTTCAGCCTTTTCCTCTTTTGCCTTTTATACTAAATACAGCAACAGTACATTATCCTCTGAGTCTCTTAAATCTATTCTTTCCCTGATAATTTATTCTCTTGCTTATCATTTATCATGTTCTGCCTTTAATGTTAATTAACTTTTCATTTACTCATATTTCTTTCTCCCAATAGGCCATAAACTCCATGAAGGCAGAGTTCATATCCCACTTAAGAATCTGAGACTTATACTTAATTTATAAATGACTCATCACTTTGAATTTGGGGAGAGACACTGAGTCACAGTCCCCATAGGAACTATTTTCCTCTTTTCCCTCATTTGAAAATGCCTAGCTAACGGAGGTTGCAGTGAGCCGAGATTGTGCCACTGCACTCCAGCCTGGTTGACAGAGTGAGACTCTGTCTCAAAAATAAAAAAAAGAAAGAAAGAAAATACCTAGCTAGTATTTAATGTACAAGGTTACCTCATAGAAGAGCACTTTCCAAGATGATAGAAATGTTCTGTATCTGTACTGTCACTGCACATAGTTTCATATGTGACTATGAGCACTTGAAATGTGGCTAGGATAACTGAGAAACTGAATTTTTAATTTTAATTGATTAATTTAAACTTAAATGACCTTATGTGGTTCTTGGTGACTGCATTTGATAGCACATGTACAGAATTTAAGTTATTGGTGCCTGGAGATATCAACCTTACCTTTCCCATACTACTGTTAAAACCCACACTGGGGTATGGAGAAGAAAAATATGCAAGAGGCTGGGCACAGTGGCTCATGCATGTAATCCCACCACTTTGGGAGGGCGAGGCAGGCGGATCACGAGGTCAGGAGATCGAGACCATCCTGGCTAACATGATGAAACCCCGTTTCTACTAAAAATACAAAAAATTAGCCAGGCATGGTGGCACGCACCTGTAGCCCCAGCTACTTGGGAGGCTGAGATAGGAGAATGGCTTGACCCTGGGAGGTGGAGGTTGCAGTGAGCTGAGATTGCATCACCACACTCTAGCCTGGGCGACAGATTGAGACTCTATCTCAAATAAATAGATAAATAAATTAGAAAAATATGCAGGAAGTATTTGTCCCTTGCATACTGACCTAGGACTATAAATATATATCAGGAAAAAAAATGCTCTAAATGATTAGGTGTGGTCAAAATAATACCATTTCCAGTACATTATGGATTAGATAGGCTTTTACAACCCAGCTTGCAGATCTAACCATCAGAAATAAGTTTCTTTGTGTGTGATGTCCAAGTCAAAGATAAGTCTTGGGAATGGTAAGAAAAGAGGTTTCTATAAGGTTTCCAAGCCTATGCAGTTACCTCCTTTCTGATTCACCACATCCTTTGTAATATGGGCCCTGTAAAAAAGTTAAGACATTCTAAGAGTTATTTGGCTAATGTAAAATAACTATTTAATGGTTCTGAGAAAAAGTCAAGGAGGAGGATTTGATTTGTGTGCTAGATCTCCAGATCTTAAGCGATTGTTCAAGTGCTATCCAGTCAAGCTCGGAAGGATCTATTAATTTTTGCCTGACTCCCTCAAGTGCTCAATCTGACACTATTAAAATACTTCAAATGTAAATGTAGTTAACTGCCTCTTTATCCAAATTGAGGTATAGATATGCTTCTTGCCAACTCTCAGAGGAAAATTTATGAATTTTGCAGCTATCAATAGAGTAACAAAAAGCTTTCTTCTGGGTGACAAAAAGCTTAACATAAACCAAAATTATGTACCAATAGAAAAACTACTGATTATATATATTTTAAATTTATATACATTAATGAAAACATATAGACAGTAAAAGCATTTGTTAAAAGCCTATCATGTACCTAATTCACTACTAGGTGCTATGAGATGCAAAAGTATTTGAGCCAATGCCTCATCTACATGGTGTAATCAGACTAGTTAGAAGTCAATCCGTAAGTGGGAAAAAAATCATGTAATACTATTGGTTGGAATAAGTATGAAGGTGAGCTTGTTGAAGTTTCCTACCACCTCTCCATACAAAAGTAGAATCCAGTTTTTCCTGAATTCATGCTACCAGAGGAACAGATATTTCACATGAAGCCAAGTCCATTGAGATTCTTTTGATTCCCACAAAAATTAAAACCTCAGTGAATATCACTTTTAGGAGGACCATCTCTCTTTTTAGAGAGCCCAGCAATAGAGCAATGCTTATAGGGACACTTGATATATGACAAAGGTGGCAATGTCAAACAAGATCTTTTCAACAAGTGGTGCTGAGACAACCGGTGCTGAGACAACACCACTTGCTGAAAAGATCTTGTTTGATATTGCCAACTTTGTCATATATCAAGTGTCCCTATAAGCACTGATCTATTGCTTGGCTCTCTATTTATTCCATTGGTTTATCTACAAACTTTGTATCAATATCACACTATCTTAACTATTTTATATTCTTCTAGATCTTCTACATAGAAATATATCATTTGTGAATAATGACAATTGATTTCTTCTGTTTGAGTCATTATATCTTGTGCTTTTCTTGCTGACTGGGACATCCAGTGTAATGTTGAATAGAAGTTTAGATAATGGCAACCTCATGATGTTCCTGATTTCCAAGGGAAATCTCTCCACATTTCACCATTATTTGAAGTAGAGTTCTAATGTTTTGCTTTTTTAACAAACCTTTTAGCAGATTAAGGAACTTTACTTTTGATCGTGAGTTTACCAACAATTTTTATCATGAGTGGATGTTGAATTTTAGCAAATGTTTTTTTCTTACCAAGCATGGTGGCTCATGCTTGTAATCCCAGCACTTTGGAAGGCTGAGACAGGCAGATAACTTGAGACCAGGAGTTCAAGACCAGCCTGGCCAATATGGTGAAAACCCATCTCTACTAAACATACAAAAATTAGCCAGGCTTGGTGGCACACACCTGTAATCCCAGCTACTCAGGAGACTGAGGCAGGAGAATCACTTGAACCCGGGAAGTGAAGGTTACAGTAAGCCGAGATTGTGCTGTTGCACTTCAGCCTGGGTGACAGAGCAAGACTCCATCTCAAAAAAAGGGGATAGGGGGTGGGTGGCAGGGGTGGCTTCTGCATCTGTTGTAATCATATGATTTTTTTCTTTTATTCTGTTACTAAGGTAAATTATGTGGATTAACGTTCTACTGTTAAGCCAACCTTGCAACGCTGGCATAAACTCCACATGGTCATGAGGTATTGGCCTTTTTATATATTACTGAAAACAGTATATTAAAATGTTGTTTAGGGGTTTTTATATATATTTATAAGATAGGTCTGTAATTTTTCTTTCTCTAATATTCATGTCAGGGTTTGTGGACTTCATGAAACAAATACTCCCTTATTTTCTAGTCTCAAGAGTTTGTATAAGATTGATCACTATTTCTTCCTTAAAAGTTTGGTAGAATTCACCGAAGAAATAATCTGAACCTAGAGTTTTCTTTATGGAAAGGTTTTTATTCATAAATTAAACAGCATAATGCTATTTAGATTTTCTATTGATATTTGTTTTTTTTGTTATTGTTTTTTTTTTGTTTGTTTTGAGATAGGATCTCACTGTCACTGGAGGGTAGTGGCATTATCATAGGTCATTATAACCTGGAACTCCTGGGTTCAGACAACCTGCCACCTAAACCTCCTGAGTAGCTGCAATTACCGGCACATGCCACCATCCTGGCAGTTTTTCTTTTTTAGAGACTATATCCCTATGGGGTATACATTTCTCTCTTAGAAATTCACTTTATTCCTTCAAGTTTTGATAACAGTATTTTCACTATTATTCACTTCTAAATAGTTCACTTTTGTATTTAAAAAGAGTAAGTATTCTTTCTTGTTTGGGAGTATAGCATTCCATATAATGCCTGTTCAAATTCGCTGATCGTATTGTTCAAATCTTTTAAACCCTAGGTGTTTTGTCTACTTATTCTATCAGCTGTTGTATGTTGAAATATTACACTATTATGGATTTATCATTTTTCCTTGTAGGTCTGCTAATTTTTATTTTCTCTATTTTGAAGTTATGTATTAGATATATTAAAATTATTACCTTTCTCTGGCAAATTGAACCTCTTATAATTATCAAGTATCCCTCTTTGTTTCTAATAATTGTTTTTGTTTTAAAGTTTACACCAGCTTTGTGAGTATGTATATGATTCCATTCTGTAACTTTTCATCTTTTTGTTTCCATATATTTTAGATGTGTCTCTTGTAAACAGCATTTAGATGTTTTCTTTTAAGCAATCTAAGCATACAGTTGCGGGTCATTTAGCCCATTTTAATGTAATTGAATTACTAATATAGTTGGTATAATGGCTAAGAGCACTGGCTTCAGTGCTACACAGACCTAGGTTTGAATATTGGCACTACCATGGCCTGGTATGTTGTCTTGATCTCTGGGCTTGGTTCTCAGTAGCATTAAAGGATTAATGAGCAAAAATATAATAAGTTCTAAGTGCTATTATGTAAAGAGAAGTGAGACTGGTATAAAGAAGGCAGTCTTCCTGGAAAAGATTAATTCTTGGTAGAGGGAAGAGAAATAAAGTTAAATAGGTGAGGTGAGACCAACTGTGGGGAGCATTAAAAACTTAGCAGAAGAGTAAAAATTTTGCTGGTTGGGACTCTTATAAGCTCTTGAGGAATTATCATGACAAGCCTGGAGAGATCACTACTTTGGAATTCTCTCCCAAGTGGAAGTCAACCTTTGGGTATACCTGAGAACCTGCTGGCCATTGTAAAAAGTTATGCTGAGAAAGGATGAAGGCCTAAAGAACTACAAAAAGAAGATTACAGTGTTTTAATGACAGGAAAGCATTGAACTATGGTTAGCTGTTACAGCAAAGGGCAGTGAGTTAGCTCAGAAGGTGAAGATGATCAATGTAAAAGTGGGTACAGGTGGTTCCATGTTGTGTCACAATGTCATTCATTGTGCTTCAGGATGTCACAATTACACTAAAGTATACAGGGCAAAAGGAAAGTGACTTTTAAAATTAACCAAATAATTGGGACAGAGTGGAAAGTACTTTATGTATAACTTATCTTCTGCTAACTTAATATGCAATCTAAAATTCTTGATTTCTTGATTATTTTTCATATTTTAAGTAGGAATAATTTCTGGCTTGCCTACATCTCAGATTTATTGTAAAATGATAGATGTACAAGTATTTTGGGAACCCAAGTCAAAAGTCACTTTAAAATAGTTATTTTCATTGGAATATATGTAATCAAGATTTGATATTTACCAACTAATACTCTAAAGCAGGCGGGGTGCAGTGGCTCACACCTGTAATCCCAGCAATTTGGGATGCCAAGCTGCACCAATGGCTTGACCCCAGGAGTTCAAGACCAGCCTGGGCAACATGACGAAACCCCACCTCTACAGAAAATACAGAAAGTTAGCCAGGGGTAACAGTGCATGCCTGTAGTTCCAGCTACTGGGGGTAAGGGAAGTTTGAGGCAGGAAGATTGCTTAGTCCTGGGAGGTCCAGACTGCAGTGAGCCATTATCACACCACTGACTCCAGCCTGGGTGACAGAGTCTCAAAAACAAGACAAAACAAAACAGCAACAACAATAAGAAAACACCTCTAAAGCAGCTATTACTAAACTTTTTAGTGTCTAGGATCCCTTTATAATATAAAAAATTGAGACCCAGCTAGGTGCAGGGGCTCACACCTGTAAGCCCAACACTTTGGGAGGCTGAAGTGGGAGGATCACTTGAACCTAGGAGTTTGAGATCAGCCTGGGCAACACAGGGAGACCTCCCTCTCTACAGAAAATTAAGAAATTAGCCAGTCATGGTAGAGCCTGCCTATGGTCCCAGCTACTAGGGAGGCTGAGGTAGTGAGGTAAGAGGTCGAGGCTGCAGTAAGCTATGATCACACCACTGCACCCCAGCCTGGGTAACAGGGCAAGACCCTTTTGTAAAAAAGAAAAATTGAAACCACCACCCCCACAAAGAGCTTCTGTTTATATCTATTCACCTATCTATACATGTTAGAAATTAAAATTGAAAAATATTTAAAATCTTGATTTATCAATTTACTTAGAGATAATGATAAAATAATCCATATTGTAACATATTTTATTAAAAATAACCATATTCTCCAGAAAAAAACATGAGAAGAATGATATTCCTTTACATTTTCATAAATATCTTTGATGCCTAGCTTCTGACTTAGGAGAAGACAGCTGGGTTCTCATATCTGCTTCTGAATTTCATCTTTTGAGATACCACATGCTGTGTAACCTCTGGAAAACTCCACTCTACACTCATGAGAGAATGGGAGTAAAAAAGACAAATAACATTTTAGTCTTATTATGAAAACAGTTTTGACCTTGCTGACCCACTGAAAGGGTCTCAAGCACCCACAGGGGTTTCCAGATGACATCTTGAGAACTGCAGCTCTAAAATATTTCTAAAAACATCTGCTAAAACATGCACTGAGGAAGCTCTAGACAACCAGATTCCAGAGTAATATGTAATGCCACTACTAATAAAATAAAACTGCAAAAAATATTTAAGGAATACTTTCATATATTGATATGTATGAAATATGTATATATTTCAATTTCATATAATCACAATTTGAAGGTCATAAGCAATCACATATTGAAAGTCATTCCTACACTTCAAAATCAAATTTCCAAATCCAATCCAGACATGAACAAAAACATAATTCCTATAAACAGGATAGCTGAATTTAGTGTGATTTTTGTGACATAGCATGATTTAAGTTACTTTGTAAGATCCGATTCACTGCCATTTTAGGCATACAAAGTCATTTTTATCATTGCATTTAGATCAGTGATAAATAGTTAAAAGATGTTCTGTGTGAGTTGTTCCCAAGATGATTTTTTTAATGCTATGGAGAGCATAGCTTGAAAATTGTTTATTCGTGAATCCTAGCACTTGGCCTTTTCATACTTCCAAGTTTCTTAGTTCTCTTCATCTGACCACCTTTATCTTTTGCAGACAATAACTACCAAGCACCCAAAGGCAAGTGATATTCTCAAAGGCAAGTCTTTTCTATCTTAATTCAGATATGACAGGAATTTTTTTCCCATTGACTAAAAGTATTCTTCTGGGGCAAAGAGATGAACCAAGTTTCTGCATGCACTAAGACTTCCCCAAAGCCCCAGAATAAGCTGAGTTTGAGGATGTGGCAAGTCAGTGGTCTTCAGGGGTCTATAATCATCTCTGACTAACTCTGCCTTTGACTACTTCAGGACTATAGACTTTCTTAGGACTCCCTATTCTCTATTCAGGAGAATTTACAGAGAGAGTATCCTGCCTGCTTAATCCTCCCAAGTGGCCCTCAGCTCTCCCTCTCTTCACCATTTCCCGTTATTTTCTTTTCTGAAAGGGGGAGGCTGACTTTGCTCCCTACTGCTTGGATTATGCTGTAAGAAAGCTACTGTGAGTGTACTAGGAGTACACATACCTCTAACAGTCATCCCATCCTTATTTTTTTTTTTTACAGCCAAATAGGTTTTCTCTCTAGTCTAACTGAACCATGGCACCACCTCCCACCACAAGCAATAATAATCTTGAAGCCTGAAAAAGCATGAAAGCTACTTTCAATCAGATGTTTAAAATGACCTGTTAATCACCCATGCAGTGTTCCCACTGCATCCCTAAATCTGCTACTGAAAGAAGCAATATCTGTTTTTGAAATCTATTTTTTTAACCTTGATATATTTGATGACTAAAGTTTTAGCAAAGAAATACGGTAGCTTCTTCATGCTCTTAATTTCTTTCATTTTTTTTAAATCCCCACTTTCTTGTTTTCCCTTACTTTTAGGCTCACATTTTTTCCTGTTTTTTTTCTTTTTCAACCTGGGTCAATATGATGCAGGACTAGAGTTTATAATAAACAAAATCCCTCAATGATGAGTGGTCTTTGAAGACCATGGTTAGAACTTAGGATTGTGCTTCCCATGATTACAAATGTACTTACAGCTTAGGTGCAAAAAGGTAGGTCAGTGGGTAACTAACTACTGAGGACTGATTTTCCTGACACTGGTGTTTTATAAGTGTCACCTAGAACTAGCATCTTCCCTTCATTTTTACAAAATCCTTGGCTGAGATGAGAGGAGAAAAATGAAGGTCAGTAAAATGAGCAATAAAGTCATTCTATGAGCCAAGAGACAAAGTCATGGGAAGACAGCTGAGACTAATTTCAGAAGGTCCTCCTAGGAGAAGCCAAAGCAGGGGACACACCTCAAAATAGAGCCCTGCATAGAACCACTCATAGCCAGACTGCAAGGCAGGAACATGAGGATGGTCACTAGGGGTCAACAAATTCTGCTAAAGGGGATCCTTTTTATAAAATACACTCTTTCAAGACATTGTCAGACCTTCTGCATATAGTCCTCAAAATATGCCCTTGATCCAGCTTGTTTTAAGTGTTTATGCAAAATAATGGTATGTTTGAAAGTGTTAGATATTAATTTTGTATTTCTGTTTTGAAGGCATTCAAATATCAGGGACTGTAAGCACCTTCATTTCTTTTTTCCTAAAAAAAAAAAAAAAAAAAAAAATGCCGAAGCTGCACGTATATGTTTATTGCAGCACTATTCACAATAGCAAAGACTTGGAACCAACCCAAATGCCTATCAATGATAGACTGGATAACAAAAATGTGGCACATATACACCATGGAATACTATGCAGCCATTAAAAAAGATGAGTTTGTGTCCTTTACAGGGACATGGATGAAGCTGGAAACCATCATTCTCAGCAAAGTAACACAAGAACAGAAAATCAAATACTGCATGCTCTCACTCATAAGTGGGTGTTGAACAATGAGAACACATGAATACAGGGAGGGGAACATCACACACTGGGGGCTGTTGAGAGGTGGGGGACTAGGGGAGGGATAGCATTAGGAGAAATACCTAATGTAGATGATGGGGTGAAGAGTGCAGCAAACCACCATGGCACATGTATAATTATGTACAAACCTGCACATTCTGCACATGTACCCCAGAACTTAAAGTATAATAAAAAAATTAAAAGACCCAAAAAAAACCAATTTGATTTTTTTTAAAAAAATGCCAACGCTACTAGATCAAAAGTAATATACTGCTTTGTTTTTATGTGATATTTGAGGGGAAGTCAAAATTCACATAACTGAAATTTTAATTAATTCTAATACTCTTTTTTATGATGAGCCATATACATGATCCATAAACAGCTTCTAAACCTATCCATGTAATCACAGCTCAGATTAGAAAGGTTACCTGTGTAGATCTGGGTCATAGGATGAGCTCCCTAAGAGGGGCAGGAGGCTGCTGGAGGAGTGAACATCAAGAAGCCTCCTACAGGGAAGCAGCACCAGCTGGAAAAACATGACACCAGATGCAATAATAATCATGAAGAGATGTAGGCCCCACAGCAGTCAAGGATTTTGTAAAAAGGAAGGGAAGATGCTAGTTCTAGGTGACACTTATAAAACACTAGCATCAGGAAAATCAGTCCTCAGTAGTTAGCTACCCACTGACCTAGCTTTTTGCACCTAAGCTATAAGTACATTTGTAGTCATGGGAAGCACAATCCCAAGTTCTAACCATGGTCTTCAAAAGACCACTCATCACTGAAGGAGTTTGTTTATTATAACCAATCTGTGGAACTTCCATCTCCTTGGTGGATCTTAAAATTTCAGGAAAAAAAGTCATATTTACCTTCAAACCCAGAATTCAGAATGTGAATTCATAATATCACCATAAAACTCTGTTACAACTCAGTTTTACCTTTGAAGAAATAATATAGGTTGATGATCAATCATGTAACATGCCTGAAATACAAACATATTTCTGGGAACTCACATTTTCCATAGAACCCATCAGTGAAAACAACAGGTGAGCTCCTGCTTCCCAGCTTTGTACTAAGAATGTTAGTTACCTTGTCTTATGGAAAAATATGATGTCTTGGATTTGCATCCAAATAATCCAATGCAAGTCGTTAGCAAGGAACACAGCAAGTGGATTAGAGAATAAATAAAATAAGAATGGCTATGTTAAAGCTGGGTGATGGATACATGGGGGTTCATGTATGCTCTACTTAGGTGTATTTTCAAGTTTTCCCTAATAAAAAGTGTAAAGTTACATTAAATGTTTAACTTAGGCCGGGCATGGTGGCTCACTCTGTAATCTCAGCACTTTGGGAGGCTGAGGCAGGCAGATCCCTTGAGGTCAAGAGTTCAAGAGCAACCTGGCCAACATGGTGAAACCCTGTCTCTACTAAAACTACTAAAAATTAGCCATGCACAGTGGCCTGCACCTGTAATTACAGCTACTTGGGAGGCTGAGGCAGGAGAATTGTTTGAACCTGGGAGGTGGAGTTTGCAGTGTGCCAAGATAGGGCCACTATACTCTAGCCTGGGTGACAGAGCTTTATTTTTATTTTGTCTCAAAAATAAAAATAAAATATATTTTTTAACTTAGACTGTCTTTTTAATTACTATTTCAAAAACAATCAGTGAATATTGTAAAAAAAAAAAAATTTAGACGGGATAGTAAAGTATAAAGAAGGAGCAAAAATTTTAACATACATGACCTGTCCCATCACTCAGATACAAATATGCTAACCATGCCATTCCATAAATGTAAACTGATCAGTCATCCTAGTGGCCTCAGCTAGACTTTAACTTTAATGTCATGATTTTTTCCAGTATTCACTGATACTAATACTACCCCACATTCGTGGAAGTGAGAGATGAAAAAAACAGCTACAAAACACATTATGCTATTTAACCACATAGCAGTTCTGATAATTGCAAGGCAGGCCAATGGTAAACCAATGTAAGTAAATAGATATCTTAGAGTAATGTGTTTATCCTCTATGAGTTGAATGAACTCTTTCACAGAATCAGGACATCATCAGGTCAATTACTGTCTTCAGTAGTTTTGCAAAAAGCAAAGTGTCAAAGTGCTTTGAAAGGCACTGGTGAGCAATTACCTGCCACCTGCAGAAAAGAGCAAGAGATGTAATTTCTTCAACTTAACCATAAAGCCAGTATGTCACATTTCAATACAGTTATATTGGTTAACTATTGCTGGGTAATAAGTCACCCCAAAACTTAGCAACTTAAAACAACAAACACATTATCTTACATCATTTCTAAGAATCAAGAATCCAGGAACAATTTTGGTGGGTGGTTCTGGCTGATAGTCTCTCAAAAAGTTGCAGTCAAGCTGGTATCCAGAGCTATAGTCATCTCAAGGATTAACTGGAGCTGAAGAATCCACTTCCAAGTTCACTCACAAGGTTGTTAGCCAGCCTCGATTATTTACCACAAGGGTCTTTCATAGGCTGAGTGTCCTTATGAAATGGCAGCTGGTTTCCCACAGAGTAAGTGATCAGACAGAGAGACGTGGGGGGAGAAAAGATAAATAAGAGAGCAAGTAAATGAGAGAGGGTCCATAATAGAAGCTTCAGTCACTTGTAATTTAGTCTTAAGAGTGACATACCATCATTTCTGTCTTATCCTGTTGGTCATTACAGATCAACCTTAGTAGGTTGTGGGAGGGGACAACAGAAGAATGTCAATTTCAAGAGGCAGAAATCATTGAGGACCATTTTGAAGACTGGCTACTACAGGTGGAATAAAAGAAAAGAAATAACTTCTAAATGTTAGAGATAAGATATATGAAAACAAATTTGCAAGGATTGTCTTTAAAAGAAGTATAGTTGGACTCCAATCTATCTCAGATGGTTTTGTTACTAAAGTCAAAAGAAAGGGAGCTAAACAATGACTTCCAATTATGTAAAACTTTCAGAATGCTTTAATGCTATAAATCTTTGAATATAAGAGCAGAGTACTCCCATCAAGCACTCAAGCCAGGGGCTTCTGAGTTTATCTGTATTCATAGATGTAGAGAAGAGCAATAGCAATGGCTGCTAAATTTTGTATTATCCCCACCATTCTCAGATGGGGTTATGTGTGCAAAGCTCAGCTCCTAGCTTCTAGTCCAATTCTTGGTGGACTTCAATCTGACATGGCACAAATACTCTAGCCTGGCTTTTTTATTTATTCTTAACCTTGACCATCTCAACCAAGGAATCATGGTAGAAGAGAAAAGAAATACACTATATGGTTTCTGCCCTCAACAACCTTAAAATCTCAACTCAAGAAGAAAATGATCTCCCATACCCACAACTGGAGGCTTTGGGGAAAAAAAAAACAAAAAACATAAGAAACTTTATACACTGACAGACCCTACCTATCCCTACCACTCAGTTTATACGAACATATTAAAAGTTATGTTTCAGTCTCTATCTCTGTATTCATCTCTAAAACTACATTTAGGTAGTGATTTCTAGCACAAATTGTTTTGAAAATATTTTTGGGTTTCCTACCACACTATCAGAATGCAAATCATCAGTGCAGAACAAAATCTGACTTTGCTTGCAACCTCAATCCAATAACTTCATAGTAATTGATGTGGTTAAACCACTGAAGTAGTAGATAAATTTCACAGTCCACCAGGAGAATCATATTTGTTCAACTATGATGTTTATCAGATTATAACAATAAATCATGAACTCTATTGGCAAGTATAGATCATCTCATCAAAAATAGAGACTAGACTGATGTAGTCTGCAGTACTGTTTTGGTATAATTAAACAACTTCTTACTGCCTAAATTGGCTAAATACTTCGTAGTCAGTGATTTGGTCCCTCAGAGATTGCTTTTATTATTTGTTTGACATAAACCTTTTGTAAGATTTATTGGATGCTGCTTTCCCTCAGGTTACAATAATAGTAACTGCTGTTTCTGGGTAACCTTACTGTAATTTTCATGTACAATGATGTCTCAATATAGATATTCTTGAAGGAGAGTGAGTGATCGGGAGTCTCCAATTATGAATAACACACATTAAATAAAAAGAGATTAATAGCATACTCAAAAGTAGCCCTAAAAATGGGTAACTATGCAAACTAAAGGATGATTATTTAGATAGAAAAAGGGAAAGATAAGTGACATTTTTTCACTTTCATAACCGTTGTGAAAGAAATCATCTTTCTAATAATTTTACTTATTTGTAAAAGAGAAATCTAATCACTCATTTTTACAGTCAGTAAGATAATAAATTAACTCTCTTAATGTAAAGAGTTTGATGCATATGACCATTCATTCTGAGTCTAATAGTTGTCACTATCAGTCTTTACCTCCTCTCAACTCAGTAGTACTCTCAAGTCTGAGGCACAGGTTCCTTTTTGAGCTCTCTCTTGATGTTACCAGACATATGGAATTATAGTGTTGTCAGATGTTTTCTTGTTAAGATAATTCATTGGTATATCTTCAAAGGAGGTTTTTTTTTTTTTTTTTTTGGTACTTTTCTAGGAGAAAGCCCCTATGCAACATTGTGCAAAAAATTAAAATAAAATCTTTGTTATCCCTTAACAGAGAATTACATACTTTAGGATGAAGACACTGAGCCCCTCGGGCTTACTCTTTGAGTTATTATATTTACATGGTGAATTATGTGGGTCTTCTTTTTAGTTTTACTTTAGCAGACACTTTTCCCCCAGGGAAAGATGTTTTTGATCATAGCAGTAGGTCTAATTCCTTTCTCATGTGTTTATTTTTGAGGAACTCCCACAGACTGGCTTGGCCTTAACCATAGATCGTAGTTTGTTCTGTATGATTTGTGTATGTGTGTGTGAGGTAGGGGGCAGTGATAGGAGGGTAGGAAATAAATCTCGTTTTATACCAACATGTAAGAGAAACCTCAAATACTGTCAGCCAAAAAATAAATGACTGATGTCACATTCTTTCTTACGAGCAAATTTTGACAGGTCAGAATGGAGATACTAGGCACCTAAAAGGGGGTTGTGAAAGGTCAGACAAAGCAAACCTATATCTAGGATCAGTCATGTGTTCTTCTATCCAAGTTCTGCCTAAGGGTACACTTCCCCCAGTAACTTACAGAGAAATTTAAAATGAATATTTGCAAATACTTTTTTGTCTCATGACTTCAACTAAATAAAACTCTTTTTTATATTTTTAAATTAAAAAAACTCTAATTTCAAATTACTCCCATAGTCAGGGGACTGTCTCTGATACCTAAACAAGGCTCCTATTTGTTTTTCACTTTCCAATTCATCCTGTAAATTTCTGCCATGCTTACAGCCCTGATGAAAACATTCAATACTACCATTATTGTCTTCTGGCATATACAGCTGTTCAAAATTTGCCCCCCAAGTTACCTTCCAAGATTTTTCATGCGCTATTCCCCTAACCAAAAGAGTTTCTTGCCAACCATTTTATTATGTAGAAAACACCTGTCCTGCTGCTGCCATTCATAATGCCTCCTCCTTTATCTAGAAGTTATCTCCCCTACCCCATACTCTTCTGTAATACTTTGTTTGGTTCATATGTTTGGTTCAAATCCACATGGCCTCTAGGGGTTTTATATTTTCTTATACTGTAGATGTTTATGTATACAGCTATATCTATCATATGTTATAGTAACTACTAGAGGACAACCACCTTATCATAGGCAACTCTTTTATGTGCATAATCTCTGCAGGATACTGTTACCATTACTAATACTTAGCAAATGTTTGTGGAAAGAAAGTTGCAAGAGGTAGGGAGGCAAGCATGCTTGCTTTTTAAAATCTAAATTTTGGCTGGGTGCAGTGGCTCATGCCTGTAATCCCAGCACTTTGGGAGGCCGAGGTGGGAGAATCACGAGGTCAGGAGTTTGAGACCAGCCTGGCCTACATGGTGAAACCCCGTCGGTACCAAAAATACAAAAAAATTAGCTGGGTGTAGTGGCATGCACCTGTAATCCCAGCTACGTGGGAGGCTGAGGCAAGAGAATCACTGAACCTGCAAAGTAGATGTTGCAGTGAGCCAAGATCAGGCCACTGCACTCCAGCCTGTGCAACAGAGCAAGACTTTGTCTTGGGAAAAAAATATCTAAATAATTTTCATCAACCTTCCCAATCCTGGTTGTTTATTTGAATCACTAGGGAATTATTTTTAAAGAGCAGTGCCACACCTAACACCCATTAGATTCATTTGTCTGGGAGGTAGGACCCTAGCATCAATATGTATGTTTTAAAAGTTCTCCAGATAATCCTAACAAGCATTGGTTCAAAGTCTAGTTCCCAGACCGATGACATCAGCATCATTGGGAATTTGTAAGAAATGTAAATTCTCAGACCCTTCCCTGCATCTACTAAGTCAGAAATCTGGGAATGAGGCCCAGCAATATGTACTGGAACAAACCCTCCAGATGATTTTTATGGACATTAAAGGTTGAGAACTATTGATCTAGAATGTTAATGAAAGTAGGACAGGAGCAGTGTGTCCATAAGAAAATAACTTGGACGGATCCAAGATGGCCAAATAGGAACAGCTCTGGAGTGCAGTTCCCAGCGAGAACACAGAGGGTGAGTGATCACTGCATTTCCAAACGAGTTTTTACTGCCCACAGACCAGGAGATTCCTGGGCAGAAAAACACCATGAGTCTCCAGCATGGCTGTTTCAGCCAGCACAGCCGGTCTCCGGACAAAAACTCACAAAAATCTGGGTGGCCATTTCAATAGGTCCCTGGAATACCTGGGGAGACAGAGTTGCCCATTCAACTGAAAAAAAGGGGGCTGAAACACGGAGCCAGGTGATCTGGCTCGGCAGGTCCCACCCCCCACAAAGACCAACAATCTGAAACACTCTGGATTGAGAGGTTTACAGCAAGCATAGCTGGACCCAGGATGGTACAGCTCTGTGGGGGAAAGGGTGTCTGCCATTACCAAGGCAGTCCACCACTACCAAGGCAGTCCACCATTACTGAGGCAGTCCACCATTACCGAGGCAGTCCACCATTACCAAGGCAATCCACCATTACTGAGGCAGTCCATCATTACAGAGACAGTCTGCCATTATTGAGGCAGACCGTCATTACCGAGGCAGTTCTAACTATACCTCTATAAACAAAACTGCAAGGAAGTTCACACAGCAGCTGGGCAGAGCCCATGACAGCTCAGCAATGCCTAAGTTGGCAGACTGTGACGAGGCTACCTCCTCGCTGGGCAGGGCATCTCTGAAAAAAAGGCAGCAGCACGTCAGGAACTTATAAATAAAGCCCCACCTTCCCAGGACAGAGCACTGAGGGAAAAAAAGGCAGTATGATTCTGCTGCAGCAGACTTAAACATACCCACCCAGAAGCACTGAATGGAACAACGGAGCTCACAGCTCAGCACTTGAGCTCCTATGAGGGACAGACTGTCTCCTCAAGCAGCTCCCCGACCCCTGTATATCCAAAGAGACATTTCATAAAGGAGAGCTCAGGCTGACATCTGGCAGGTATCCTTCTGGGACAAAGATAACAGAAGAAGAAACTGGCAGCAATCCTTACTGTTCTGCAGCCACCACAGGTGATCCCCAGGCAAGCAGGGTCTGGGGTGGACCTCCAGCAGTCCTACAGCAGAGGGGCCTGACTGTTAGAAGGAAAACTAAAAAACAGAAAGAAGTAACTTCACCATCAACAAACTGGACGTCCACTCAGAGACCCCATCCGAAAGTCACCAACTACAAAGATCACAGGTAGATAAATCCACAAAGATGGGAAGAAACCAGTGCAAAAAAGGGAAAACACCCAAAACCAGACTGCCTCTCCTCCTCCAAGGGATCACAACTCCTCACCAGCAAGGGAACAAGGCTGGATGGAGAATGGGTCTGATGAATTGACAGAAACAGGCTTGAGAAAGTGGGTAATAACAAACTTCTCTGAGCTAAAAGAACATGTTCTAACCCAATGCAAAGAAACTAAGAACCTTGAAAAAAGGTTTGACAAAATGCTGATGAGAATAAACAGCTTAGGGAAGAATATAAATGAATTGGTGGAGCTGGAAAACCCAACACAAGAACTTCGTGAAGCATACACAAGTTTCAATAGCCGAATCAACCAAGCAGAAGAAAGGATATCAGAGATTGAAGATCAACTCAATGAAACAAAACAAAAAGGCAAGATTAGAGAAAAAATAGTAAAAAGAAATGAACAAAGTCTCCAAGAAATATGGGATTATGTGAAAAGAGCTAATCTATGTTTGATAGGCATACCTGAATGTGACAGAGAGAATGAATCCAAGCTGGAAAACACTCTTCAGGATATTATCCATATTATCCAGGAGAACTTCACCAACTAGCAAGGCAGGCCAATATTCAAGTCCAGGAAATACAGAGAACACCACAAAGATATTCCTCAAGAAGAGCAACCCCAAGGCACATAATCATCAGGTTCACCAGGGTTGAAATGAAGGAAAAAATGTTAAGCGCAGCCAGAGAGAAAGGTCGGGTTACCCACAAAGGGAAGCCCATCAGACTCAGAGTGGATCTCTCGGCAGAAACCCTACAAGCCAGAAGAGAGTGGGGGCCAATATTCAACATCCTTAAAGAAAATAAACTTTCAACCTAGAATTTCATATCCAGCTGAACTAAGTTTCATAAGCAAAGGAGAAATAAAATCCTTTATGAATAAGCAATTGCTCAGCAATTTCATCACCACCAGGCCTGCTTTACAAGAGCCCCTGAAAGAAGCACTAAACATAGAAAGGAACAACCAGTACCAGCCACTCCAAAAATGTACCAAATGTTAAAGAGCATCAACACAATGAAGAAACTGTGTCAACTAATGGGCAAAACAACCAGCTAGCATCAAAATGGCAGGACCAGATTCACACATAACAATATTAACCTTAAACATAAATGGGCTAAATGCCCCAATCAAAAGTCACAGACTGGCAAATTGCATAAAAAGTCAAAAACCATCAGTGTGCTATATCCAGGAAACACATCTCACGTGCAAGGACGCACATAGGCTCAAAATAAAGGGATAGAGGAAGATTTACCAAGCAAATGGAGAGCAAAAAAAAAGCAGGAGTTGCAATCCTAGTCTCTGATAAAATAGACTTTAAACCAACAAAGATCAAAAGAGACAAAGAAGGGCATTACATAACAGTAAAGGGATCAATGCAATAAGAAGAGCTAATGATCCTAAATATATATGCACCCAGTACAAGAGCACCCAGATACATAAAGCAAGTTCTTAATGACCTACAAAGAGACTTAGACTCCCACACAATAATAGTGGGAGACTTTAACACTCCACTGTCAATATTAGACAGATCAACGAAACAGAAAACTAACAAGGATATGCAGGACTTGAACTCAGATCTGACCAAGCAAACCTAATAGACATTTACAGAACTCTCCACCCCAAATCCACAAAATATACATTCTTCTCAGCACCACATCACACCTACTCTAAAACTGACCACATAGTTGGAAGTAAATCACTCCTCAGCAAATGCAAAAGAATGAAATCATAACAAACAATCTCTCAGACCACAGTGCAATCAAATTAGAACTCAGGATTAAGAAACCAACTCAGAACCTCACAACTTCATGGAAACTGAACAACTGGCTCTTGAATGTTAACTGGATAAACAATGAAATGAAGGCAGAAATGAAGATGTTCTTCAAAACCAATGAGAACAAAGACACAACGTACCAGAATCCCTGGAACACATTTAAAGCAGTGTCTAGAGGAATATTTATAGCAATAAATACCCACCTGAGAAGTGAGGAAAGATCTAAAATCGACACCCTATCATCAAAATCAAAAGAGCTAGAGGAGGAAGATCAAAAAAACTCAAAAGCTAGCAGAAGACAAGAAATAACTAAGATCAGAGCAGAACTAAAGGGAATAGAGACATAAAAAACCCTTCAAAAAATCAATAAATCCAGGAGCTGGTTTTTCGAAAAGATCAAAAAAATAGACAGAGCACTAGCCAGATTAATAAAAAAGAAAAGAGAGAATAATCAAATAGATGCAATAAAAAACAATAAAGGGGATATGACCACAGATTCCACAGAAATTCAAACCATCATCAGAGATTATTACAAACATCTCTATGCACATAAACCTGTAAACCTGAAAGAAATGGATAAATTCCTGGACACTTGCACCCTCCCAAGCCTAAATCAGGAGGAAAGTCGAAACCCTGAATAGACCAATAACAAGGGCTGAAGTTGAGGCAGCAATTAATAGCTTATCAACCAAAAAACCCCAGGTCCAGATGGGTTCATAGCTGAATTCTACCAGATATACAAAGAGAAGCTGGTACCATTCCTTCTGAAACTATTCCAAACGATCCAGAAAGAGGGAATCCTTTCCAAATCCTTTTATGAGACCAACATCATCCTGATACCAGAATGACCAGAGACTCAACAAGAAAAGAAAACTTCAGGCCAATATCCATGATGAACATAGATGCAAAAATCTTCAATAAAATACTGGCAAACCGACTGCAACAACACATCAAAAAGCTTATCCATCATGATCAAGTTGGCTTCATCCCGGTGATGCAAGGCTGGTTCAACATACACAAGTCTATAAATGTAATTCACCACATAAACAGAACCAAAGACAAAAACCACATGATTATCTCAGTAGATGCAGAAAAGACCTTCAACAAAATTCAACAGCCCTTTATGCTAAAAACTCTCAATAAACTAGGTATCAATGGAACATATCTCAAAATAATAAAAGCTATTTACGACAAACCCACAGCCAATATCATACTGAATGGGCAAAAGCTAGAAGCATTCCCTTTGAAATCTGCCACTAGACAAGGATGCCCTCTCTCACCACTCCTATTCGATATAGTATTGGAATTTCTAACTGGAGCAGTCAGGCAAGAAAAAGAAATAAAGTGTTTTCAGTTAGGAAAGGAGGAAGTCAAATTGTCTCTATTTGCAGACAACATGATTGTATATTTAGAAGACCCCATTGTCTCAGCCCAAAATCTCCTGAGACTGATAAGCAACTTCAGCAAAGTCTTGGGATACAAAATCAATGTGCAGAAATCACAAGCATTCCTATACACCAATAACAGACTTAAAGAGAGCCAAATCAAGAACCAACTGCCATTCACAGTTGCTAAAAGAGAATAAAATACCTAGAAATACAACTAACAAAGGATATAAAAGACCTCTTCAAGGATAACTACAAACCACTGCTCAAGGAAATAAGAGAGGACACAAACAAATGAAAAAACATTCCATGCTATGGTTAGGAAGAATCAATATTGTGAAAATGGCCATATGAATCTATAAAGTAATTTATAGATTCAATGCTATCCCCACCAAGCTACCTATGACCCTCCTCACAGAACTGGAAAACACCACCTTAAACTTCATATGGAACCAAAAGAGAGCCCACATAGCCAAGACAATTCTAAGCAAAAAGAACAAAGCTGGAGGCATCATGCTACCTGACTTCAAACTATACTACAAGGCTACAGTAATCAAAACAGCATGATAGTCGTACCAAAACAGAGATATAAATCAATGGAGCAGAACAGAGGCCTCAGAGGCAATGCCACACATCTACAACCATCTGATCTTTGACAAACCTCACAAAAACAAGCAATGGGGAAATGATTCCCCTGTTTAATAAATGGTGTTTCAAAGCTGTAAATAATCAGGAAGTTGAACAAAAAAATAAAATAAAATAAATGGTGTTGAGAAAACTGGCTAGCCATGTGCAGAAAGCAGAAACTGGACCCCTTCCTGACACTTTACATTAAAATTAACTACAGATGGATTAAAGACTTAAACATGAGACCTAATGCCATAAAAACCCTAGAAGAAAACCCAGGCAAAACCATTCAGGACATAGGCATAGGCAAGGACTTCATAACTAAAACATCAAAAGCATTGGCAACAAAAGCCAAAATAGACAAATGGGATCTAATTAAACTCCAGAGCTTCTGCACAGCAAAAGAAACAATCATTAGAGTGAACCGGCAACCAACAGAATGGGAGAAAATTTTTGCCATCTGCCCATCTGACAAAGGGCTAATATTCAGAATCTACAAAGAACTAAAACAGATATACAAGAAAAAAAAACAAACAAATCCATTCAAAAGTGGGCAAAGGATATGAACAGACACTTTTCAAAAGAAGACATATATGAGGCCAACAAACATATGAAAAAATGCTCATCATCACTGGTCATTAGAGAAATGCAAATCAAAACCACATTGAGATATCATCTCATGCCAGTTAGAATGGCGATCATTAAAAAATCAGGAGACAACAGATGCTGGAGAGGATGTGGAGAAATAGGAACACTTTTACACTGTTGGTGGGAGTGTAAATTAGTTCAACCATTGTGGAAGACAGTGTGGTGATTCCTCAAGGACCTGGAAATAGAAATTCCATTTGACCCAGCAATCCCATTACTGGATATATATCCAAAGGATTATAAATCATTTTATTATAAAGACACATGCACACAGATGTTCATTGCAGCACTGTTTACAATAGCAAAAACCTAGAACCAACCCAAATGACCACCAATAATAGACTGTACAAGGAAAATGTGGCACATATACACCATGGAATACTATGCAGCCATAAAAAACAATGAGTTCGTGTCCTTTGTAGGGACATGGATGAATCTGGAAACCATCATTCTCAGCAAACTGACCCAAGAACAGAAAATCAAACACTGCATTTTCTCACTCATAGGTAGGTGTTCAACAATGAGAACACATGGACACAGGGGAGGCAAGTATCACACACTGGGGTCTGTTGGGGGGGGGGGGGGACTAGGGGAGGGACAGCAGGGGAGGGAGTTGGGGAGGGGATAACATGGGGAGAAATGCCAGACATAGGTGACAGGGATGGAGGCAGTAAACCACATTGCCATGTATGTACCTATGCAACAATCCTGCATGTTCTTCACATGTACCCCAGAACCTAAAGTGCAATAAAATATATTTAAATAAATAAAAGAAAATAGCTTGATGTTCTTGTGACATCAAATGGTTATGTAATAAAATCATTGCAAGAACAAGATTTTTTAAAAAACTGTACAAAGAGGCCAAATGTGGTGACTCACACCTGTAATTCCAGCACTTTGGGAGCCCAAGGCAAGTGGATCACTTGAGGTCAGGAGTTTGAGCCCAGCCTGGCCAACATGGTGAAAACCTGTCTCTACTAAAAATACAAAAATTAGCCAGGCATGCTAGTGTGCACCTGTAATCCCAGCTACTCAGGAGGCTGAGGCACAACAATCACTTGAATCTGGGAGGCGGAGGCTGCAGTGAGTGGAGATAGAAACACTGCACTCCAGCCTGGTCAATAGAGCAAGACCCTGTCTCAAACAACAACAACAAAACTGTACAAAGAGCTGGTAATCAGGCTAACATGAAGGATGGTCTTCATTGTATAGAGGCAAGATGAGAGAAAGATAAATAAGAAAAGACATGCAGGATCCCAGCAAGATGGCCGAATAGGAACAGCTCTGGTCTGCAGCTCCTAGCAAGACCAACACAGAAGGTGGGTAATTTCTGCATTTCCAACTGAGTGTAACGAAGCTTCCAGGAAGTTCAGACTGAGTGGAACTCACCTCCGTGGCTGCTGTAGCCAGACTGCCTCTCTAGATTCCTCCTTTCTGGGCAGAGCATCTCTGAAAGAAAGGCAGCAGCCCCAGTAAGGGGCTTATAGGTAAAACTCCCATCTCCACGGGACAGAGCACCTGGAGGAAGGGATGACTGTGAGCACAGCTTCAGCAGACTTAAACGTTCCTGCCTGCCAGCTCTAAAGAGAGCAGCAAATCTCCCAGCTCAGTGCTTGAGCTATGCTAAGGGACAGACTGCCTCCTCAAGTGGGTCCCTGACCCCCCATACCTCCTGACTGGGAGACACCTCCCAGCAGGGGTCGAGAGACACTTCATACAGGAGAGCCCTGGCTAGCATCTGGCAGGTGCCTCTCTGGGACGAAGCTTCCAGAGGAAGGAGCAGGCAGCCTCCGCTGGTGATACCCAGACAAAGAGGGTCTGGAGAGGACCTCCAGCAAACTCCAGCAGACCTGCAGAAGAGCGGCCTGACTGTTAGAAGGAAAACTAACGAACAGAAAGCAATAATATCAACATCAACAAAAAGGACATCCATGCAAAAACCCCAGCCAAAGGTCATCAGCATCAAAGATCAAAAGTACATAAATCCATGAAGATGAGGGAAAACTAGTACAAAAATGCTGAAAATTCCAAAATTCAGAATGCCTCTTCTCCTCCAAAGGATCACAACTCCTCACCAGCAAGGGAACAAAACTGGATGGAGAAGGAATTTGATGAATTGACAGAAGTAGGCTTCAGAAGGTGCATAATAACAAACTCCTCCACGCTAAAGAGAGCATGTTCTAACCCAATGCAAGGAAGCTAAGAACCTTGATAAAAGGTTACAGGAACTGCTAACTAGAATAACCAGTTTAGAGAACACAAATGACCTGATGGAGCTGAAAAACACAGCACAATAACTTTGTGAAGCATACACAAGTATCAATGGCCAAATCGATCAAGTGGAAGATAAGATATCAGAGACTGAAGATCAGCTTATTGAAACAAAGCATGAAGACAAGATTAGAGAAAAAGAATGAAAAGAAATGAACAAAACCTCCAAGAAATATGGGACTATGTGAAAAGACCAAACCTACAGTTAATTGGTATACCTGAAATTGATGAGGAGAATGGAACCAAGTTGTAAAACACACTCAACCTAGCAAGATGGGCCAACATTCAAATTCAGGAAATACAGAGAGCACCACTAAGATACTCCTCAAGAAGAACAAACCCAAGACACATAATTGTCAGATCCACTAAGGTTGAAATGAAGAAAAAAAATGTGAAGGGCAACCAGGTAGAAAGGTCAGGTTACCTACAAAAGGAAGGTCATCAGACAAACAGCGGATCTCTCAGCAGAAACTCTACAAGCCAGAATAGAGTAGGGGGGTCAATATTCAACATTCTTAAAGAAAAGAATTTTCAACCCAGAATTTCATATCCAACCAAATCAAGCTTCATAAGAGAAAGAGAAATAAAATCCTTTACAGACAAGCAAATTCTGAGGGATTTTGTCACCACCAGACCTGCCTTACAAGAGCTCCTGAAGGAAGTACTAAATATAGAAAGGAAAAACCAGTGCCAGCCACTGCAAAAACATACCAAAATATAAAGACTCATGATACTATGAAGAAACTGCTTCTGTGCAAAATAACCTAACATCAAAAGCTAACATCATGATAACAGGATCAAATGTACACATAACCGTATTAACCTTAAATGTAAATAAGCTAAATGCCTCACTTAAAAGACAGAGACTGGGCCAGGCATGGTGGCTCACACCTGTAATCCCAGCACTTTGGGAAGCTGAGGCAAGCAGATCACCTGAGGTTGAGAGTTCAAGACCAGCCTAACCAACATGGAGAAACCCTATCTCTACTAAAAGTACAAAATTAGCCGTGCATGGTGGCACATGCCTGTAATCCCAGCCCCTTGGGAGGCTGAGGCAGGAGAATTGCTTGAACCCAGGTGGCGGAGGTTGTGGTGAGCCGAGATCATTCCATTGTACTCCAGCCTGGGCAACAAGAGCAAAACTCTATCTCAAAAAAACAAAAAACAAAAAACAAAAGACACAGACTGGCAAATTGGATAAGCAGTCAAGACCCATCAGTGTGCTGTATTCAGGAGCCCCATCTCATGTGCAAAGACACATATAAGCTCAAAATAAAAGGATGGAGGAAGATTAACCAAGCAAATGGAAAGTAACAACAACAACAACAAAAAAAGCAGAGTTTGCAATCCTAGTCTCTGATAAAACAGACTTTAAACCAACAAAGATCAAAAAAGACAAAGCAGGGCATTCATAATGGTAAAGGGATCAATGCAACAAGAAGAGCTAACTATCCTAAATATGTTTTCACCCAATACAAGAGCATGCAGATTCATAAAGCAAGTTCTCAGATACCTACAAAGAGACTTAGACTCCCACACAATAATAGAGGGAGACTTTAACACCCACGGTCAATATTAGACAGATCAATGAGATAGAAACTTAACAAGGATATTCAAAACTTGAATTCAGCTCTGGACCAAGTGAACCTAATAGACATCTACAGAACTCTCCACCCTAAATCAACAGAATATACATTCATCTCAGCACCACACAGCACTTATTCTAAAATTGACCACATAATTGGAAGTAAAACATTCCTCAGCAAATGCAAAAGAACAGAAATCATAACCAGTCTCTCAGATCACAGTTCAAACAAATTAGAAGTCAAGATTAAGAAACTCATTCAAACCCACACAACTTCATAGAAACTGAACAACCTGCTCCTGAATGACTACTGGGTAAAAACAACATTAAGGCAGAAATAAATAAGTTCTTTGAAACCAATGAGAACAAAGACACAACATACCAGAATCTCTGGGACACAGGTAAAGCAGGATTTAGAGGGGAAATTTATAGCACTAAGTGCCCACAGGAGAAAGTGAGAAAGATCTGAAATTGACACGCTAACATCACAATTAAAAGAACTAGAGAAACAAGAGCAAACAAATTCAAAAGCTAGCAGAAGACAAGAAATAACTAAGATAAGAGCACAACTGAAGGAGATAGAGACATGAAAAACCCTTCAAAAAAAGTCAGTGAATCTAGGAGATGGTTTTTTGAAAAGATTAACAAAATAGACCACTAGCCAGACTAATGAAGAAAAGAGAGAAGAATCAAATCAATACAATAAAAAAATGATAAAAGGGATATCACCACTGATCCCACAGGAATACAAACTACCATCAGAGAATACTATAAACACCTCTATGCAAATAAACTAGAAAATCTAGAAGAAATGTATAAATTCCTGGAGACATACACCCTCCCAAGATTAAACCAGGAAGAAGTCGAATCCCTGAATAGACCAATAACAAGTTCTGAAATTGAGGCAGTAATTAATAGCCTACCAACCAAAAAAAGCCCAGGACCAGATGAATTAACAGCTGAATTCTACCAGAGGTACAAAGAGGTGCTGATACCATTCCTTCTGAAACTATTCCAAACAATAGAAAGAGGGGATTGCTCCCTAACTTACTTTATAAGGCCAGCATCATCCTGATACCAAAACCTGGCAGAGACACAACAAAAAGAAAATTTCAGCCCAATATCCCTGATGAACATCAATGTGAAAATCTTCAATAAAATACTGGCAAACTGAATCCAGCAGCACATCAAGCTTATCCACCATGATCAAGTTGGCTTCATCCCTGGGAGGCAAGGCTGGTTCAACATATGCAAATCAATCAATGTAATCCATCACATAAACAGAACCAATGACAAAAACCACATGATTATCTCAACAGATGCAGAAAAGGCCTTCGATAAAATTCAGTACCCTTTCATGCTAAAAACACTCAATAAACTAGGCGATGGAACATATCTCAAAATATTAAGAGCCATTTATGACAAACCCACAGCCAATATCATACTGAATGGGCAAAAGCTGGAAACATTCTCTTTGAAAACCGGCACAAGACAAGGATGCCCTCTCTCACCACTCCTATTCAACATAGTATTGGAAGTTCTGGCCAGGGCAATCAGGCAAGAGAAAGAAATAACGGGTATTCAAATAGGAAAAGAGGAAGTCAAATTGTCTCTGTTTGAAGATGACATGATTGTATATTTAGAAACCCCCATGGTCTCAGCTCAAAAATTCCTCACGCTGTTAAGCAACTTCAGCAAAGTCTCAGGATACAAAATCAATGTGCAAAAATCACAAGCATTCCTATAAACCAATAATAGACAAGCAGAGAGCCAAATCATGAGTGAACTCCCATTCACAGTTGCTTCAAGGAGAATAAAATGCCTAGGACTACAACTTACAAGGGACGTGAAGGACTCTTCAAGGAGAACTGCAAATCACTGCTCAAGAAAATAAAAGAGGACACAAACAAATGAAAAACATTCCATGCTTATGCATAGGAAGAATCAATATCGTGAAAATGCCCATAATGCCGAAAGCAATTTATAAATTCAGTGGTATTCCAATCAAGCTACCATGGACTTTCTTCACAGAATTAGAAAAAAACTACTTTAAATTTCATATGGAACCAAAAAAGAACCTGTATAGCCAAGACAATCCTAAATAAAAAGAACAAATCTGGAGGCATCATGCTACCTGTCTTCAAACTATACTACAAGGCTACCGTAACCAAAAGCAGCATGATACTTGTACCAAAACAGATATATAGACCAATGGAACAGAACAAAGTCCTCAGAAATAACACCACACACCTACAACCATCTGATCTTTGACAAACCTGACAAAAACAAGCAATGGGCAAAAGGTTCCTTGTTTAATAAATGGTGTCAGGAAAACAGGCTAGCCATATGCAGAAAACTGAAACTGGACCCCTTCCTTACAACTTATACAAAAATTAACTCAAGATAGATTGAAGACTTAACTGTAAGACCTAAAACCATAAAAATCCTACAAGAAAACCTAGGCAATACCATTCAGGACATAGGCATAAGCAGACTTCATAACTAAAACACCAAAAGCAATGGCAACAAAAGCCAAAATTGACAAATGGAATCGAATTAAATTAAAGAGCTTCTGCACAGCAACAGAAACTATTATCAGAGTGAACAGGCAGCCTACAGAATGAGAGAAAATTTTTGCAATCTATCCATCTGACAAAGGGCTAATATCCAGAATCTACAAGGAACTTAAACAAATTTACAAGAAAAAAACAAACAACTCCATTTAAAAATGGGTGAAGGATAGGAACAGACACCTCTCAAAAGAAGACATTTATGTCGCCAACAAACATGAAAAAAAGCTCGTCTTCGCTGGTCATTAGAGAAATGCAAATCAAAACCACAGTAAGATACCATCTCATGCCAGTTAGAATGATGATCATTAAAATGTCAGGAAACAACAGATGCTGGAGAGGATGTGGAGAAATAGAAACACTTTTACATTCTTGGTGGGAGTGTAAATTAGTTCGACCATTGTGGAAGACAGTGTGGTGATGCCTCAAGGATCTAGAACCAGAAATACCATTTAACCCAGCAATCCCATTACTGGGTATATACCCAAAGGATTATAAATCATTCTACTATAAAGACACATGCACACTTATGTTTACTGTAGCACTATTTACAATAGCAAAGACTTGGAACCAAACCGAATGCCCATTAATGATAGACTGGACAAGGAAAATGTGGCACATATACACCATGGAATACTATACAGCCATAAAAAATAATGAGTTCATGTCCTTTGCAGGGACATGGATGAAGCTGGAAAACATCATGCTCAGCAAACTAACACAGAAACAGAAAACCAAACACTGCATGTCCTCACTTATAAGTGGAAGTTGAACAATGAGAGCACATGGACACAGGTAAGGGAACATCACACACTGGGGCCTGTCAGGGGGTGGGGGGCAAGGGGAGGGAGAGCCTTAGGACAAATACCTAATGCATGTGTGACTTGAAAACTAGATGATGGGTTGATGGGTGCAGCAAACCACCATGGCACATGTGTACCCGTGTAAGAAACCTGCAAATTCTGCACATGTATCCCAGAACTTAAAGTATAATAAGAAAAAAAAAAAAGAGATGCAATCTAAAATGAACATAAAGGTTAGCATAAAAACATTCTTCAATTATACACACTTAAGGTGGAGAGAGGAAAATCTCATACACATTCCCAAACAGGAAAGGAAAAATAATTACAATTGATCATGTAAAGGTTATTGTTTTTCTTTTTCTAATGGGTTCTGGGTGGTGGTTGTTTTATCTCTGAATTTTATATAATAATTTAGTTAGGTACAACAATTGGTCTTGCTGAAATAGAGTAGAAAGCTAGAGAAACATTGGGTCAGGGATGGAAATGGCTGCTATGTATTTACTGAATATATTTAGCATTAGGACTTAATGGTGTACACCTCACAGTCCCAGAGAGAGAAAAACCTCCTGCTCTTGTAGAAATAACTCAAAACTGTGAGTCACAATACCTAGATGATGGGTTGATGAAGCTGAAAACCATCATTCTCAGCAAACTGACACAGGAACAGAAAACCAAACACCCAATGTTCTCACTCATAAGCGGGAGCTGAACAGTGAGAACACATGGACACAGGGTAGGGAACATCACACGCCGGGAATTGCAGTTCTGATTGTGCCACTTAACTGCAGGCAAAACTTTTGCTCTCACTTTCTTCATTTCTTTAGCTTGTTTACCTTTTGGGTGAAGATCTTAAACCTTGTTCACCTTTTGGAATTTGTTAGGATCAAGTGAAATAATGCACAAAAAGTGCTATTCAAAGTTTAAAATACTGTAAAAAATCAGTATTCCTAAGTACATGTCATTCATCATTCTGTTTATACCTTGGAAGATAAACAAAACTTCCTACAAATAGCAAAAGGGGCAATCTAATGCCTGATACTAGTAAGAATGGAAAGGACAATCCCAATTTAACTTGATTTTTTTTTTTTTTTTTTTTTTTTTTTGAGACAGAGTCTCACTCTGTCGCCCAGGCTGGAGTGCGGTGGCATAATCTCAGCTCACTGCAACCTCCGCCTCTCTGGTTTAAACAATTCTCTGCCTCAGCCTCCTGAGTAGCTGGGATTACAGGAGCGTACCCCCACACCCGGCTAATTTTTTGTATTTTCAGTAGAGACGGAGTTTCACCATCTTGGCCAGGCTGGTCTTGAACTCCTGACCTCGTGATCCACCCACCTCGGCCTCCCAAAGTGCTGGGATTACAGATGTGAGCCACCACGCCTGGCCCAAGTTGATTTTTATATGTGTAAAAATACTAAAACAAATCAATAAAATAACATACTATTAATCCTCTAAGAAGGTACCAACTCCTGGCTCAGGTAGCAATTAGTATGGCTTCTTGAAGAGAAATGACACCAAAGAAGTTCATTTCATGACATGATAACAAGCTTCTCACATAAGGAGGAAAAAAAGTCTGCTTCAGCTACAGTTTGAATGATTACAGATATTTAACATGGTTGAAGAAAAACTAATAAATCTTTACACTCATGTTCCTCTACTCAGTCTATGACTAATAATTGTTTATTGGTTTAGGCAAAGCTTTTGGCATTAGCCTTATGCTAAAGTGTAAGGGTGTCTAAAGTAATAAATGGGAAATTAAATATTAAAAGTTTTTTAAAAGTTACAGTTGTAAAGTACTATGCATGCACATACACACACACAAACACACCAAGAAACCAAATGTAATATAGTAGGAAGAACTCCTTACATTAGGAGTCAGTATTTCTGCATTCTACCCTAGAACTAAAGACTCTCGTTTGGTAATTGTACATCTAGCTCTGGTACTCTATTGAAAGTTGGTCCAACCTCAAATAGCAAATGGACATTTCCCAGAGACCTGTGGAATATCCTGAACTTTCTGCACTTTTCCCTTGGGGAGAAAAGAAGAATGTGTATCACAAGAATCTGCAACTTTAGAAATTTAGCTAGATTGAGATTTTCCATTGTAATTTCTGTAGGATGCTTGCACTTCTGGGACAGGGCATGTTTCCATGGTTCTGCTGTCAAATGAATTTGAGAAACACTTCCCACTCTAACCTTGCCCCCTTGAAAAGTCACATTGCCCATTGGCTTATGAAAGGCTCTAAAAATTATGCATAAGCTTGTGTAATACAATGTATTCACCCAGAGGATGATTTCGCCAATACCTGTTTCTGTGCTTTTGGGATACATTAGCTTACATGATAAGATCCTACAGATCAAGTGCTCAAGATATGAATCACAAGGCCAGCACTCAAAGGACAATGATCATTGATAAATCATTTTGTGAATAGTGACCCAAAGTGAGTGATCAGCCTGACACTTATGTTAAATATTTTTTTAAACACATGGTCTTGCTCTGTCACACAGGCTGGAGTGCAGTGGCATAATCAATCATAGCTTACTGTAACCTTGAACTCCTGTGCTCAAGTGATCCTCTCACTTCAGCCTCCTGAGTAGCTAGCACCACAGGTGTGTGCCACCATGCCTGGCTAATTTTTTACTTTTATTTTTGTAGAAACGGGGTCTTAATATGTTGCCCAGGCTGGTCTCAAACTCCTGGACTCAAGCAGTCCTCCCAGCCCTGGGATTATAGGCATGAACCACAGTGTCCAGCCTGAAGCTTAAGTTATTCATTGACTCTTTTAAAGTCCCAACTGAAGGTAATGGGAGCATGTTCTTATAACATTTGAAGATGGTACTAGACTAAATCTATGTAATAAAAACTTTTTCTACTAGCCGTAAGGTAAGTTCAGCCAACTGGACAGAATTGAGCCTTTTTAACAGACCCAGGAAGTTTATTACACAAACACTCACATTTACACATATAAATTCAGTGTATCTATACGTGGATTCTGTAATTGAAATGAATGACCAAGGTTTATGGGCTTGCTAATTCCCTGGATAAAAGAATAAGAATTCAAAATTATAATTAAACACTAAACAAATAGTAAAGTAGAAGAAACAAGTATATGGTGGTGATGAGAAGATTAGTAGCTTTGTCTTTGACATTTAACTTGAATTGGCAACAGCCTTATAGTCAGAATGAAGTTCTCAGAAAGAGACCTGAAAGCCTTCCTTGACTTGTCTCCTATCCTTTCACATCTATTCCAACTATCACCAAGTTTCACCAGAAGCAGAATCTCCTTTTCCTTGCAAATTCCACTACCATGTCCTATGCCAGACCACATGTCCTCACTCCTGGCCAATCTAGCCTTCTCCAGGCTCCCCATTTTGAATTACCCTTGCATACATTCCTGTCAAAGTAACCTTACTAAAGCACCATTTATAATATTCTCTAGCCAACCTAACTACCATAGACCTCAGTGACCTCTACAAACTGAGAGTACCCATAGCATTTGTAATTCTATCCATGCAGCGTAACATTAAAATATTCTCAGATAATTTCATTTAAGTTCATTTTGTCTTCCTTGAGGAAAAAGTTTCTCTCATATTTCTTTGCAGCTACTATAACACCTAACACAAGATGTTCAAGACCAATTATCAGATTCAAGTCCTACCCAATTAGGTCTACCTTAACTGTCTGGTAGAATATTCTGCTCTGTGCCAGGGAAAGGTAGGTTACCATTCATTCATTTATCCATTCACTCATCAGACATTTTTCAGGCAACCTCTGTATGCAAGACACTGTGCCAGGCAATAGATACAAAGATGTATGTCCTGCCTTCAAGGATACTGTGGGGGACTCAGACAAGTACATCATGGTAAGGACTAGATAGAAGTATGCATGGGTGCTTAAGGGCACCCAGGGGAGACACTTGAAATCAGACTGGAAATAGGACTAGAACATCATTGTCCATGGTGTGTTTCCCAGAGTGCTAGCCTTTAAGATTCCCCATGGAAAAAAAAAGTTCTATGGTCAAATAAATGTGAGAAACCCTGGATGCTGTCACTGCCTCTCTCAAAGACCCACCAAGCCCATTAGCACAGTAATGCCTAAAAGGAGTCCTGCAGTAGAAACCTGCGGGAAACCCAGCGTATTAAATATAAATTTCCTACCCATCAGGAGAACAGTGGTAGTTGAAACTTTCTGGATGGGTAAAGTCACTGAGGAACTGAGGGAAAAGAACAGAGGGGCCAGCCACAGCCAAGGATGAGGAGGGTATCAACATTTAAGGGTGGAATGGAAAGAGTGGCCCATGGAGGAGGCTAAGATGAACTGCCCAGGGATGCAGAAAGAAGTCCAAAACAAAACAGAAAACCAGGGTAAGAGGGAGAGGAGAGAATTTCAAGGAAGGTTTGTCCAGAAACATCAGAGCCCCAGACGAAAATCTGGCATGTCCGCTGGATTTAGCAGTCAAGAGGTTATCAGGGACATTGGTGGGAGTGTTATCAGGGGAACATTGGGAGACAGGGAGCTTGTAGTGGACTGAGGCTATGAGGAAGTGAGAATAAGTATAGACTGGCCTTCTGAGAAAAGTGACTATGAAGGGATGGGAATAACATGAGAAGGGACAGAAAGAGATGCAGTGTTGAAGGAGAGTTATTTGGCAATGAGGAGATTTGAAACTCCTCATTGTATTCTAAGGGAAAAGAGCCAAACAGAACGGAAAGGTTAAGATAGGAATTTGGGGGAAGGGTGCCTGACAAGACTCAATAACTGAGAAGACAGGAAGGAGGAGAGGTCAATCACAGTGAGGTGGAATTAGCCACAGACAGAAAGAGGGCAACCTTTTCTACTAGGCAGGAAAAAAGAAGAAAAATGGGTAGGAGAGAGAAAGTTATTAGCAATAAAATTAATTTATATTCATTGAGGACCTGCTGTGTGCCAGGCACTGTACTAAGTGGTTTGCAGAGTGTTGAGAAAGGCAGTCTCATGCACAGTCTCTGGATCCCCATTCAGCCACATAAGGATGGGCATGAGCCTGGAACACTTCCTAACCAAGAGATGAACAGCCTACACAGGCTGTGCTGGGCTTATCACTTTGTGTAGGAATATCTTTCCCTGTTGCAGACTCCAGGAATATTCCTGGCCTCTGTGACGTGTGTATCTCAGTGGTCCTCAGATGCATCCCAAGCTTTCAATATTTCAGACTCCACAGGGGAGAAGGAGGAGTCCTTCCTCTGTGGTAGGTGGAAAGGGTGCACACAGGCACATTGTTCTGCGTGGGCTGCTGGGAGAGATGTGCTAGCTATGGGGGACTGAGGCACACTGTTGTGGTTGATCTTGTGCTGTCTCTTCTCTATGGAAAGGGTTGTGTTTTTCTTGGTAAAGCCTATGTCAAGGTGCAATGGGAAGAAGTGGAGTCCTCCTCTGGAATTAGTGACCAATGCAGTGTTCCGCTCAACACGTAAGTTGTCCCATTTAATCCTTACAGTAATACCTTAGGGTAGGTACTAATATTATCCCAATTCTACAGATGAAGAAGAGCAGTAGGTCTAAAGATGCAAGTCAGGTTAAGAAATATTTCTGGCCTAGTGAGTACTTTCTCAGAAAGAAGCTCTTCCTTGGTGGTCTCAATTTTTCTGATCAAAGTAATTGAAATAGGTGGCAAGAATATTTCTTGAGAGTGAGGCAGGGAGGTGGCAAGGGAAGGATGTCTGAGGAAAGCAGTCACGATTGTAATAGCTGCAGAGGAGAATGAGAATGTATGCTAAGTAAAGACATATTTGAGAACCTAGCCAACATTGAAACACATACTTCAGTAGAGGCTTCAATTTCCATAGTTTGTGACATCCCCACCCCTGCCACCCCCATCTGCTATGCCAGGAACTAGTTAGGAAGGCTGGGAAAAGATAGATTGAGACTTGCATGCTTTTTTCAAAGAAGCACATACATCCTTAGAAATGACTACCAATATATACAAGATGATTGATCCCAGATGCTCCACTATAGCTATAAGCAAAGTACTGCTAGGGTACAGAGGATGGAGAGAGATTCATTCTGATGGGAAATTAGAGAAGTATGAGGATATGAATGACATTTAAACTTTTCCTAGTGTAAAATTTGAGCAGTTTTCAAGCCTGATCTACTGAGAAATGAATTAACAGCACAAAAGGAAAAGCATGTTTGCAGGGGAAACAATAAGTTCAGTTTTCAGATGTTGATTTTAAGATGCCTACAGTTAACTGTAACACAGAAATGTTTGGATCTGGAAGTTATCACCTACAAGTAGTAGTTCAAGCTTCACACACAAAGTTGCTGGCATGCAGAGGAGTAAAGATATCATAAAGCTATCTTGTAATCTCATCACAAATAAGGACAGATACAAGAGTACCAATAGGTATCAGAGCAGAGTTCTCTGGCAATGAAATCAAGAGGAGAAAAAACCTGGGATGCTTTAGGGCATGGAGTGGGTAGAGAGTTAATGATGCAGGCAGCCCTTAGGAGTGATTAGGAGATTACAAAAGAAACTTAAAAAGGGTTTAAGATTAAGTAAGGGAGGTGCCACTTGGCAGAATTGCTTTGTTGATCTTTGTTTTCCTTTTTACAAGTTTGCCTGGATCCAGCCTTGCAGGAGATTATAGCAAAAGTATTCTAGGTTCAATGGCAAGGTCAAGATGACTGGGCAAGATCCTGGGAAACCAATGCTAATGTCTCACTTTTTTTTTTTAACCTTTCTGCTGCCTTCATTGTACTTTATTGTACAGTGCTCTCCCACTCCCAGAGATATTACTTTGCATGTCCCTCTTTGCCCTCAAAATCTTTTTTTTTTCTTTGAGACAGGGTCTTTCTCTGTCACTCAGAATGGAGTGTAATGGCATGGTCACAGCTTACTGTAGACTCAACCTCCCAGGGTCAAGCTATCCTCCCACCTCAGCCTCCTGAGTAGCTAGACCCACAGGTGCACCAGCCATGCCCAGCTAATTTTTGTATCTTTTTTGTATTTTTGGTTTTTTTTTTTCTTTCGTAAAGACAGGTTTTGCCATGTTATCAGGCTGATCTTGAGCTCCTGCATTCAAGCAACTCCCCGCCTCAGCCTCCCCAAGTTCTGGGATTACAGATGAGAGCCACAGTGCGAGGCCCCAAAATACATTTTAAATATAAAGAAACCCAAAAATAATAATTTTGTAAAAGAAAATTAGTATACTGTTTTGTAGTAAATTCTAAACCCTGTGTATCTTTGTGTCTAGTTAAATCCTAGGCTTACAGCTAAAATTCAAATGAGAAGACAACCAATAATACTTTAGGAATTAACCCCTGGAAGTAAGACTAGGCAAAAGGCACCTCAACCACATCTGCCAAGTGTCTAAAGAACTGATAGATGCCACATCCTTTATCTACATTTGCACCTACGCATGAATGTAGACCTTTTTTTTTATTAATACCACTTGTCATAACAAAATAAGGATACAGTGATCCAATTTCAACACTGTCTAAAAGAACTCAAGCTGGGTGCAATGGCTCACACCTGTAATTCCAGCACTCTGGGAGGCCGAGGCAAGTGGATTGCTTGAGCTCAGGAATTGAAGAGCAACTTGGGCAACATAGTGAGACCTTGTCTGTACAAAAAATGAAATTAGCCAGGTGTGGTGGTGCACATCTGTGATTCTAGCTACTTGGGATGCTGAGGTAGGAGGATCACCTGAGCCTCTGAGATTGAGGCTTCAGTGAGCCATGATCATGCCACTGTGTTCCAACCTAGGCAACAGAGTGAGACCCTGTTTCAAAAAAAAAAAAAATGCAGTTGGAGCACAAGGGGCAAAGTGGAGCAAGAAAAAGGGAAAACAGGAAAGGAAAGGCCTCCTTCACTGGCTGCCTTTGTCCTGAAACCTCCTTTATTTGAGTTACTAAGATGGTGTTCTAGAAGATATTTTTCCATAAGAAACATTGAAATCATTAACTGAACTGGATAATCTATTCCATTATGACTTGGATAGGTTCTGACCCTCACACATGGCCCAGGGAGAATGAGAAACTGAAGAAAGCAGTTTTCATGGCAAAAAAAAATGTTTAATGAGCAAGGACATACCTAGCTTGGTGAGCCAATGTTTTGCATGAGAGACAGCTTTGGCAGAAAATATGTATGGCTGCATTTTTAAAAACCTAACTGAAACAGTTTTCTTTTACTAAGTCCATTGAGTAAAATGTGTATGTTTTTGCAGTATATATTAACTACACTATTAAGTAGAAAAATGTCAGTAGCAAATTGGCACAGCTTCTTAGGCTCTTAATATGTATGCCTAGTGTTCCATTATTGGAATGCTAAGCTGGTGGGAGTTATTTATAGCTACTGCTCAAGGTCATCACCAAGGTCTGATTTTTCACACACAAAAAAATTGCAACCTCTGGCATAAATAGGTTAATTGTTAATATCTGGGCATAGCTGAAAAGTAGCAAAACAGGTGCTGTTTTCAGATTTTTTAATTTGATTAGCAGCATCAGGGAACTGGCATGGTGAGGGTGGTTGGGGTTGAGAAAAGGAGAAGAAAGCTGGAAGGGGAAAGAAATATAAATACGTGAAATGATAATTGAGAGATTTAAATTTTCTATATTTCTTGTCTTTTGAAAGAGACACAATTTAAGTTTTATGGGATTTCATTAGACTTTTTTTAATGAATGCAGAAAAACACCTTAAAACATATCTAGGCTGACCCACCGAAGAGTAAAACCAATTCCTGTCTTTTCTCTGTATCTCTCTCTGACACACACACACACATCATTAATAGTTTCTGAGGTTCATTTTTAATTTATTTTTATTTCTGTATACAAAAGCCTAGGATTATACTCCTTTTTTATGTGTCTTAGAAGGGTGAGGTGCAATGTTAAGGAAATTAACCTGCTAAGTGAAATACAAAATCTACCTGCTAAGTGAAATACAAAATTTACCCCTACGATTAATAGTTTATACTTTTTTGTTGTCTTGAATTACGTAGATAAGTAAGAAGGCTTTTTTCCAAAAAAAGATAGATATGTAGTTCAAGACAGCATAGGCAAATGGCAAAATCCCATTTCTACAAAAAATAGCCAAGCATGGTGGTGCACACTTATAGTGCCAGCTACTCAGGAGGCTAAGATCGGAGCATGACTTGAGCCCAGGAGGCAGAATTTGCACTGAGCCAAGATTGTGCCACTGTACTCCAGCCTGGGAAACAGAGCCAAACCCTATCTTAAATTAATTAATTAATTAATTAATTAAAATATTTAAATATATATCTATGTGTATGATATGTATGGAAATCAATAGGTTGGAGAGAATTAAAAAAAAAGGCTGCACATTTACAAAGAGCCAAAAGAGAGCCTGAGAATGAAAAGGGGACTTAGGTGGTTTCAGCTTCAAGACCAGCAACCATTTCAGACAACAGTCTGCTCTTTCAACTGAAAATATGGGAAATGGAGTGGCACAAATGAATGCCCTCTTTGACTGTCCAAATATCTGTAGGATAATTAAAGTGCCCTTCACCCTTTTTAATGGGAGCCCACTGCTTCGCTCTATGCAAATGAAGGTAGGATCCTTTCAAACAATACAAATAGGAGAAGGAGATCATATATATATTATAATATTATATCATACATATATTACATAGAATGTTCTTTTCTGATTATAAAGTAGTTCAGGAGAAAAATATTAATAAAATATTTAAAATTGATGATTTTAGAAAAATTGAAACGTGCAAAAAAGATTTAAAAAGAAAATGAAATATTTATATTAATAAAATTAACTGTTTTATTTAAATTTTTAAATTTTAAAAAATCATTTATTTTTAAAATTATTAAAATATGTGACTTTAATTTATATCATAATTCTACTACCCAGAGAGATATGCTGATAATATTTTGCTGTATTTCTTCCTAGAAATTTTTCTTTAATGCTAGACTATCTTTGCTTAGTACAAGAAAATACTCCCCTTTGATGCTTTCAGCACTGATAGACAGTAAATGAATTAAAAACACTAAAATGAGAGACAGAGAAACAATAATTGCACTCAACTGAACTGTGGGAAGCTGTACCAGTCTCTACAACTGAGTATTCGAAGAAAGAAAGCAGTTGTGAGAAATCAGCAGAGTGCCGTGGAAAGAACACACAGAAGACTCGGTCATAGTACTGTCTTACTGTTACCTCACTCCATAACCTTGGGAAAACCATTTTCCTTCTCTAGGATTCATTTTCTTTATCTCTAAAATAGGAGACTGCAGCTCAGCAGATGCACAAACATTGTAAGATATTTTGTGCTTTGCTGGAGACTGAGGATGGTGGACAGGAAGCTTCCAATCTCATCTAGTAAGTTTTGCAATTTAGAAATGAAAAATTAGGTAACGTTTTATGATATCCCTGAAATAGACCCTGCGCCTGAGAGGTCAAGGCTGAGTGAGCCAAGATCACACCACTGCACTCCAGCCTAGGTGACAGAGTGAGACATTATATATTTAAAAAATCCTTTTCATAGACCAGTGGAGCAGAATGGAGAACCCAGAAATAAACCCAAATACTTACAGGCAACTGATCTTCAACAAAGCAAACAAAAACATAAAGTGGGGAGAGGACACCCTTTTCAACAAATGGTGCTGGGATAATTGGCTAGCCACGTGTGGGAGAATGAGACTGGATCCTCATCTCTCACCTTATACAAAAAATCAACTCAAGATGGATTAAGGACTTAAATCTAGGACCTGAAACTATAAAAATTCTAGAAGATAACATTGGAAAAACCCTCTAGACATTGGCTAGGCAAGGATTTCATGACCAAGAACCCAAAAGCAAATGCAATAAAAACAAAGATAAACAGTTGGGACTTAATTAAACTAAAGAGCTTTTGCACGGCAAAAGGAACAGTCAGTGGAGTAAACAGACAACCCGCAGAGTAGGAGAAAATCTTCACATCTGACCAAAGACTAATATCCAGAATCTACAATGAACTCAAACAAGTCAGTAAAAAAAACAAACCATCCCATCAAAAAGTAGGCTAAGGACACGAATAGACAATTCTCAAAAGAAGATACACAAATGGCTAACAAACATATGAAAAAATGCTCAACATCACTAATGATCAGGGAAATGCAAATCAAAACCACAATGCGACACCACCTTACTCCTGCAAGAATGGCAATAATCAAAAAACCGAAAATAGTAAATGTCAGTGTGGATGCAATGATCAGGAACACTTCTATACTGCTGGTGGGAATGTAAACTAGTACAGCCACTATGGAAAACAGTGTGGAGATTCCTTAAAGAATAAAAGTAGAACTACCATTTGATCCAGCAATCCCACTACTGGGTATCTACCCAGAGGAAAAGAAGTCATTATACAAAAAAGATACTTGCACATGCATGTTTATAGCAGCACAATTTGCAATTGCAAAATCGTGGAGCCAAACCAAATGCCCATGAATCAACGAGTGGATAAAGAAACTGTGATATAGGCTAGGAGCAGTGGCTCATGCCTATAATCCCAGCACTTTGGGAGGCTGAGGCGAATCGCCGGAGTTCAGGAGTTCAAGACCAGCCCGGCCAACATGGCGAAACCCCGTCTCTACTAAAAGTACAAAAATTAGCAGGGCATGGTGGCACATGCCTGTAATCCCAGCTACTCAGGAGGCTGAGACAGGAGAATTGCTTGAACCTGGGAGGCAGAAGTTGTAGTGAGCCTAGATTGCGCCACTGCACTCCAGCCTGGGCAACAAGAGCAAGACTCTGTCACAAAAAAAAAAAAAAAAAGAAAGGAACTGTGAGATATATATATATATATATATATATATATACACACACACACACACACACATATATATATATATAACATATATATATGATGGAATACTGCTCAGACACAAAAATAAATGACTTAATGGCATTTGCAGTGATCTGGGGTGAGTTCGAGACTATTATTCTAACTGAAGTAACTCAGGAGTGGAAAACCAAACATCATATGTTCTCACTGATACATGGGAGCTAAGCTATGAGGACGCAAAGGCATAGGAATGATACAGTGGACTTTGGGGATTTGGGGGGGGAAGGTTGGGAGGGGTGAGGGATAAAAGACTACAAATAGGGTGCAGTGTACACTGCTTGGGTGATGGGTGCACCAAAATCTCACAAATCACCACTAAAGAACTTACTCATGTAACCAAATACCACCTGTACCCCAATAACCTACAGGGAAAAAATTAAGTTATAAAGGTATATATATTTCTATGGTTAAAAAAAAAAAAGTCCCTTTGTTATAGAAGATTGAGGGATGTGCCTGGAAAAGAAGCCTGAGAATTGACTTCCCTGGGGAAGGATCCTAGGAGGCTGGGGTTGAAGAAACTTACGTGAACCCACCTCCTTGGCAAGAGTGCTTGGTTTCCTGAATTGTTAGGAAAGTTGTTGAGAAACTGAGGACTGTAGTGAACGGAGAATATTTGTTTTAGACAATAACAGATGCTAGTATGAATAAAAACAGGTGGTGGCAATCAGTTCCTAATAGAGAGCCCAGAGAAAGGAATCCACATTTGGATCCTCTCTCAGTTTAGTAAGATTCTTTGAAATATAGCAGAGAAAGCCCCCTGTTGCCTTCAGTAAATGTCTTGCTTGCTTTTTTTTTCACTCAAATCTATACAGTATAAGCTTTTGGACCTTGCTTTCCATACTGTGTTAGACCAAAAGCTGCACTTAGAAAATCTCCATCTTATATAATCTCCTTACTTTCAGTGAGAAAACAAAGATGTAGATTTGCCAAGGGTCAACCTGTTATTACTAGAATTCCTGTCCCAGAGCTTACTTCATATGACACGAAGTTCCTGTTTCCACAACATCAGCCAAGCCCTATCTGCTCCATTTCCTTCTGCTTTTTGTAATGAAATGATAGAAGTTAGGGACTCTAAATAATTTACACTGAGAGTATGTAGCCCTCAGAACCTTTATTATGTTTCACTTCAAGAAATACTTACTGACTACAACGTCCAAGCCTTAACACTACTAGTCGTTGCTCCAGCAGATAAAAGCCTCAAACATAGTTGCAGCTAAGGGTCTCTCTAAAGGATTATTTCATCTCCACCCAAACAGGAAGGCCTGGGAACTTATACCAATATATTTCTTTCTTTCTTTTTTTTTCTTTTTGAGATGGAGTCTTGTTCTGATTCCCCCTGCCCTAAACACTCTTCCCCTGGCCTCAATCCTAACTCCAGCTCCTGCCCTCAGTCTTCCTTTAGCACTCACTTCAAATATGGCTTCTTTAAAGAAGAATTCCTAATACCCCAGACTTGAGCTATTTCCCTAGCATCTTCACTTCTTTACACTGCCTATTACAGTTATAATTACGTAATTAGTTGCTGTTTAAAGACTGTGTCCCTAGTCAGAATATAAACTTTGTGAACTCAGAAGCTATGGCTGTCTTGTTCACTGCTTTGTCCACACCATTTATCCCAGTGCCCAGCATACAATGGGATTCATTAAATATTTGATGAATGGATACATGTGGCCTCTTCCTTGACAAGTGGGTTCTGAAACAAAGAATCTGGCCTGTTCCATACCGTATTGTTATTTTTTAAACTTTGGTTTGGTTCGATCATTTTTATCATCTGTGATTTTACGTTTTATTTTGAAAAGGCAAGAAAGAACTCTCAAGTGGAATTGCCTCTGGTAGCTGGAGCCACACCAGTGTTCTCGGAATACACCCTGTCCTTTCCAATTTCCTTCATATGCTGGAACCACCAACAGTCTTGGAGTAACAAGTCTTAAATTCTGATTCTCAGTCTGCTGAAGTAAGATCCCTCGTGGCCCCAACCACATCCGCTTTCTCTCTGCAAGCCTGTCTGTTCTCGTCAGAACTTCTCTCTTCTTCCTAAAGCATTTTATTTTCACCTCTGTTTAACAGTTATATTTTCTGGCTTTTTATTGTAGTTGTTTTGATACCCATCTACCCAACCTACTAAACTCTGTTCTCTCTGAGGGCAGGTACACTGAACAGATAAAATGTCTGAATGACCTGTGTATTCTCAGCATCTAGCACAATGTTAGGTGTTTATTAAACACAATTAATTTTTTCATTAGTATAGTAGCAGAGTGACTGGGGTAAAGTCCTTTAGTCTTATCATTTCCATTCATCAATTCCATTCATCAATTCCATCATATATTCTCCCTCACTTCCACCAAGAAGTACAGAGAATAAAGACATCCTATTCTCTTTTCCCTTCCTATGAAAGGTTCCAAAATTACTGAGGAAGAAGAAAGAAGTGGGGGGAGGCTTATGTAAGCAGAGAACAAACAATAATGCCAGTAAATACATACATTAGTTAAAGCCCTGCAGCTCTTCCTCAAATCGATGACAAAAAGTTCAGAGTGCCAGGAGCATCTGGCAAAGGGCATCTGCTGAAACTGATGTCTCAAAAGAAAAAGAAAGAAAAAGAAAGAAGAAAAAGCAATAGTCCATGTGATGATAAATGGAACATTCCGTATTGTTGATTCTTAGACAGTACCCTGCATTGTATGCTTTATAGTGGAAATTATTTTTCCTGATGTGTAAACATCTAAAAACAATATATTCAGCCCAGGCACTGCGGTTCACAGCTGTAATCCAAGCACTTTGGGAAGCCAAGGCAAGAGGATTGCTTGAGGCCAAGAGTTCAATACCAGCCTGGGCAACATAGTGAGACCATGTCTCTACAAAAAAATTAACAATTAGCCAGGCACAGTGGCCCATGCCTGTAGTCCTTGCTACTCAGGAGACTAAGGCAAGGAGGATCGCTTGAGCCCAGGAGGCTGAGAATGCAGTGAGCCGTGATCATGCAACTGCACTCTACCCTGTCTCAAAAATAAATAAATAAAAATAGCATATTTACTGAAAGCAAATATATAGACCTAGAAATTTAGGTTCTAAACCCATTTCTGCCTCTATGTATCAGGGGACCTTGGTCAAGTCAGATCATCATCTATAGGTAGTTGTGCTGCATATCGGGCCTCTCGTTACAGATTTAAAAATAGAAAACCTCCCAAATTCCTTTTATTTAAACCAGCCCTCATGGAACCAAATGTGGTCATGGCAAGGATGCAGTCAGGCCATGACTGTCAAATGAAAAACAAGATTGATGCCATTATTGAAGATATAATATCATATCAGACCTAGGGAAACAAATCATCTTGTCAGCTGTCAATTAATTTCCATTCAGGTGTTTCTCTGTTCTCGTCAGTTCAACTGTACTTATTAAAAGCTTGTTACTGAAAAGAAATAACCTAATATGGCAGGATTGTGCATCAGGAAGCCTGTGCTTTAAATCTGACTGTACTACTACTACTGTGTGATCTTAGACACTTTACAATAGTGACAGTTGCCAACTACTGAGCATCTACTCTCTGCTCATTGTGCTAGGCACTTTACAGGTGCTATTTCCTTTAGTTCTCACAAAGCCCTTCATGATAAGTGCTATTAGCCTCATTATACAGATAACTGAAATGTAACTTGGAGAAGTTAAGTAATTTGCTACAGATCACATAGCTGGTATAGTAAGTGAAATTCCAAAGTACTTGCTTTTTTCCAAAAAGCAAGTGTTTCTTTCCAAAGGGTTTTTTTGCAAAGGGATGCGAGTGAATTTTTTACTCAATTTTTTTTCCAACCATAAAGTTAGAGAATTTAGTTATGTGACCTCCAGGAGTGATATTAAATAAATGTAACCTTTTTGTTGACTTTTTGTAATGGAATTTTTGGGGGAGAGGGGACGGGATCTCACTCTTGTCACGCAGGCTGGAGTACAGCAGTGTGATCATGGCTATTTTTTGTAGTGACAGAGTTCTGCAGTGTTGTCCAGGCTGATCTTGAACTCCTGGGCTAAAGCCATCTGCCCACCTCGGTTTCCCAAAGTGCTAGGATTACAGGCCTGAGTCACCACAGCAAGCCTATAATGGAAAATTTTTATCATACACAAGAATAGAGAGACTAATTCAGTGACCAATCCCACAGCCACAAAAATCATCACTTCATAGCCACTCTTATTTCATCTATACCCATTGACTTTTCTCTTAGCCTCAGCCCCCAGTGGATTCTTGTGAAGTAGTCCAGCTATATTATTTGATCTGTAAATACTTCATTATTTATCATGAAAGAAAAAGACTTTTTAAAAACATAATCCTGATCCTTTTGTAGTTCATGAGCGTGATGATTGGGTGTTCACATGCATCTATGAGATGTGCCACCCTTGAAGCTTGTTATGATGTCAGTACATTACCCATCTGACATGAAAAAATAATAATAATCCCAATACCATTAGCATGGCTTAAAAATTAACAAGAATTCCTTAATATCATAAAATATCCAATGTTTATGTTTCTTTTATTTTCTCTTTCTTTTTAAAAAAACTAGTTTAATATATTTTAATAGCAAACTTACAGGAATAGCACAGAAGACAGACAACATTAAAAACATGTACTTGCATCTAGGACAACTCAGAAAAGTTTAGTGAACGCACAGAATCGACTGTATTGTCAAATGCTACTAGCATTATTTTGTTGCCATCAATAAGACATTTGCTTGTTTTTAAAAAGTCCGAATGTTGGCATTGTCCAGAAAATTTTAACAGGTTTATTTATAATTGTTATAAAGTTGAACTGCTGGCCAGGCGTGGTGGCTGACCTTTGCAAACCCAGCTCTTTTGGGAGGCCGAGGTGGGCAGATTGCCTGAGGTCAGGAGTTTTTGACCAGCCTGGTCAACATGGTGAAATCCTGTCTCTACTAAAAAATACGAAAATTAGCTGGGCCTGGTGGCAGGTGCCTGTAATCCCAGCTACTTGGGAGGCTGAGACAGGAGAATCACTTGAAACGCGGGAGGCAGAGGTTGCAGTGAACTGAGATTGCGCCATTTCACTCCAGCCTGGGTGACGAGAAACTTCGTCTCAAAAAAAAAAAAAAAAGAAAGAAAGGAAAAGTGGAACTGCTGAAACTTGTTCACTGAAATATTTTGACTTGCATTAATGCTTTGTGTCCTTGCATTTTAAAAATTTGTTATTGATACATAATAATTGTGCATATTTTTATGGTGCATGTGAAAATTTGATACATCCATATAATCAAATCTGTGTCCTTGCATTTATATTAAAAATTCATACACAAACGAATATGGAGAAATTGCCGATACCTGATTTCTGTCCTCTGTTTTTCCACTTGAAATCATTGTATGTAGGTACCATCTGACCTCATGGAGGAAAAAAAAGCTAACATTCACAACTACCAGTGTCAGGAAGAAAAGAGAGAGAGAGAGTGTATGCGTAAATGAAATGTTTTCCATCACAGCGAATTCTTAAGCATGTTCTTCATGTATGTGGTGTGCTTGCTGGATGTCTTTTGCCATAATTGTTACAATTTGACATGGGTAGCACATAGGTTGGTGTCTTCAAAAAGGCCAGCCAAATAGGCCTCCCTTGCCTGCACAAAGCACGAATAGCTGTGCTCTGGAAGCGCAGATCTGTTTTGAAGTCCTGAGAAATTTCTTGCACTAGATGCTGGAAGGGAAGTTTGTAAATCAGAAGTTTATGGACTTCTGATAATATTTAATTTTATAGAGTACCACAGTACCAGTGCAACAGTACCTCAACGATGAGGTTTCTTCAGTACTCCAGTAGAGGGTGAACTCTTGCAAATGACTTCTTTATCCAGTGGCTTCCTGAATGCTTTACCACTGATAGATTTGTGGACCATAGTATAGAAATTTTTCTTACCCCCTTTTCTTTCCACTGGAGTTCAGTGAGCTAGAGGCAGCTTATAATCTGTCTCTCTCTCTCTCTCTGACAGTTTGTTCATTAAAGATGATTTAAGATTTTTTTCACAGCTTTTTTTTTGTTGTATGTGTCCCAAGGTAGTATATTCCACTAGGGGTATACAGTCAAATAACTGTGTTCTAACATCACTGAAAATCAAAATATTAAAACAAAATGTTAAAACCAATTAGAATGGACAGCCCCCTGCTATACTACGATCTAACCCTTTAGTTATTGGACTATGAGGATGAGAAGGTGAGAAAGGGTAATATCTCAGGGCTGCAGTAGTTCACAAACCTGTATGTTGTTTAACAACCCAACATTGTTTCGATGTTTTGTTTTGTTCTGTTTGTGACTGTGTCTCTGCTCTGTCACCCAGGCTGGAGTGCAGCAGTGTGAACAGCTCACTGCAGCCTCAAGTTCCTCGGCTCACCTTAGCCTCCCAGTAGCTGGAACTACAGGCATGCACCACCACACCTGGCTAATTTTTTGTAGAGATGGGGATTCACCATGTTGCCCAGACTGATCTCGAACTCCTGGCCTCAAGCGATCTTCCTGCTTCAGCCTCCCAAAGTGCTAGGATTACAGGCATGAGCCACCACACCTGGCCTCTTTCAAAACCTGGGAATATTGGCGGGGCCGGGTGTGGTAGCTCATGCCTGTAATCCTAGCACTTTGGGAGGCCAAGGCAGGCGGATTGACTGAGCTCAGGAGTTCGAGACCAGCCTGGGCAACACGGTGAAAAAAATACAAAAAATTAGTCGGGCGTAGCAGTGTGCACCTGTAGTCCCAGCTACTCGGGAGGCTGAGGTAGGAGAATCGCTTGAACCCAGGTGGCAGAGGTTGCAGTGAGCCAAGATCACAGCACTGCACTCCAGCCTGGGCGACAAGAGGGAGACTCCGTCTCAAAAAATAAATAGTAAAAAATAAATAAATAATTTTTTTTTAAAATTAAAAACTGGGAATACGATCCTCTGCATACTGGCTTGTTACAAACTGTGGTATCTTTAAGTTCCTTTCTAGCTCCAATAGGAATGTAAACAGTCACTCAGTGGAGATATCCTTTTCCTGCTTCCTTGCACTACTATAGTCTTTATATACATAAACAGACACACACACATACACACACATATATAAACTTTATAATAAGTGATTGTTTTCTATAATTCTGGAACAAAATAGAAATATGAGTTACAACTATTAGGTGACAAAATTATTAGTATTTAGAACAATTATAATTAGATACCTTAAAGAAAACTAACCAAAAAATTAGAATAAGAAAATTATGAGTACAAACTTGTGGGCCAAACAAGTCTAAAAATCTATTGTGGTGGGGCCAGCTACAGTGCTAGCAGACCTGGATCAATTAGTAATTATAATTGAAGTTAAATGTAATTAAATATATAATTTAAATATAATCAATTATATAACCTCCAGCTCTTCTGATGTAATTCCACTACAATTCTTAAGAACTGCCTGCTCTGTAAAGTGCAACAAAATATATATTAAAAAAAAAAGAATTACTTGCTCTGGCAGGTATCTGTGCTATTGCCTTCACTAACAGCACTCTTTTCTAAGGAGTAATATCCCCCTCTCCCACCATCATCCACATAGCTACAGCCAGAACTTTTCTGTTTACATGAACCTACTTTCCTGGTCATATTTGCTAGATCAGGGGGTAGGCACCTGATCTAAGACAGTACAATCAGAGGCCTTCTTCCAGATTTTTCAGACTGGAATGAAGAAAGAGAGACAGCCACATGGTTCTTAAAGGACACTGACCCAAGAGCTGTTGGTGTCTATGTTTTCTGCTTTGGGCAGATTCTGTCACCAGTGAGAGCAGATAAAGCTGATGTGCAGAGATGGGCCAAGCCAATTGTCAAAGGGCATTTTGATGGCAGTGGGGTTTCCAGGATATAACTACAGCCCTGCTCATCTCTTGGTTTGGCTTTTTAACCCTTCTTTGGAACCCATTAAGCCAATAATTTCTCATTTTTGCCAAAGAAAATTCAACTTAGGTGTCTATCACTTGTTGTCAAAAGAATTCCCACTTAGGCCGGGCGTGGTGGCTCACGCCTGTAATCCAAGCACTTTGGAGGCCAAGGTGGGCGGATCACCTGAGGTCGGGAGTTCAAGACCAGCCTGACCAACATGGTGAAACCCTGTCTTTAAAAAAAAAAAAAAAAAAATTCCCACTTCATTGACAAAAGGAAATGAATAGAATAAATTTTCCCTAAGTAATAGATTTATGTTTGAGTAATGTTCATTTTGTTACATACACATCTTTTCAATTCCCTATTATCAACTTTTAAAAATTGGAATGTTCGTGAATTTTTGATTATGCGATTTAAAAACTAAAAACTTAGATGTTCAGGTTCTAGGGTGTGTTAAGAGAGGCAGGAGATAAGTTTGGAAAGGTAAATTGAGATTAGAATATATAGGGCCTTAAATGTTATGTGAAGTTTAAACTTTATCCTGCAGGTAATGGGGATCCATTTGGCAAGTTTTCAAGCTGAAGGATATGTTTAGATAAATAATTCTGGTGGCAATTTGGAGCTTCAGTAAAATGGGGGGGGGAAAATGAAAACAGCTGAATAGGTGCTTGTGCTGGGAACCTAATTACATAAAGTTATTCCAGGTGTCCAAGGCAGGGCTGATGAGAGAATTGCCTAGGAAAGTTACTCTGAAAATTGTTGGGAAATGGAAGGATTCAAGAGACATTTGAAAGGCAGAATTGGTACTACTAAATGATCATTGGACACAGGGGATGAAAATGAGGAAATATAGAAGGACTATGACTAGATGGGGATGCTATCAACACAGGAAAAGGAGGAGGAACAGATTTGAGAAGACACTATTCTAATTGAGCATCACCACTCACTTTTCTGATACTTTCAGCAGGTATGGGGCTAAAATGTATGATGTCCCATTGTAGCACTCACATTATATCTTGGCAGGTTGTTTGTAATTTATTGAATTTGCTGCATAGCGTAGGATGCCAAAGTAATTGTTACATTCTGGAACTTAGGAGTCCTACTTGGTCTCTGATGAGGAAGGTATTAACAGTGATTTCTGTCATGCTGGTGTACTGGTCTAGGAGAAATCTTTGATTTAATGACAACAGAATTAAAAGTAATTATAGCCAACTTAAAATTCTGTATATCACATGTAGAGAATACCATTAACTCATTGTCTACTCTGCCTTCCTCTACTTTCATGATTAGGGGCAGAGGAATTAAAATTTTATAGTGAAATAAAATTAGATAGATATGATAAAGTAATACAAGGCTCACATTTTCAAAGTAAATATTTCTGTGTTCAAAGCAATTCACCAGAGGGCCACTTTCCCTGTACCTTCCCTAAAGAACTAAAGAGCTCTTGTCCACCTGATTTCTAAAGCAAAATCATCAAATGCCAGCAATGTAACTTGTTCTGTGTTCGAAACAGAACTAGAGACTGTCTTTATCCTTGAGGACCAGCTCACTGTCATTCCAGTATTTTTTGGAAGGTGTGAAATTCCGATTTGCAGATGGTGACTTTGCTAAAATTGAAAGCCTAGCAGCTCATATACACTAACATCTTTACAATTCTGACAACACTAATGCGCTACAGGAAACACTGGCCAAATTCCGCTTGGTTTGGTTTCTTTTGCTAAATCCCTTCTGACATCAGTACTGACCAATAAAAACATAGAGTAAGCCACACTTGTGATTTTAAATTTTCTAGTAGCCATATTTTTTTAAAGTAAAAAGAAACATGTAAAATACATTTTAATAGACTTTTTAAAAAGCTTTATTTTTAGAGCAGTTTTAGGTTCACAGCAAAATTAAGAGGAAGGTGCAGAGACTGCTCATATACCCCTCGTCCCCACACATTCAGAGCATACCCCATTATCAATATTCCCCACCAGAGTGGTACATGTTTTATAACTAATGAGCATACACTGGAACACTCAAAGTCCATAGTTTACTTTAGGGTTCACTCTTGGCATTGTGCATTCTATGAGTTTGGAGAAATTTATGACCTATATCCACCATTACAGTATCACACAGAGTAGTCTCACTGCCCTAAAAATCCTCTGTGCTCCACCTATTCATCCCTCCCTCTACCCAAACCCCAGGCAACAACTGATCTTTTTACTGTCTCCAGAGTTTTGCCTTCTCCAGAATGTCACATGGGTGGAATCATACAGTATGTACAGCCTTCTCGTATTGGCTTCTTTATGAAATTAATTTTAAAACTACTTTTTCTTTAACCAAAATTGTTTAATGTGATTATTTTAACTTGTAATCAAAATTTATATATTACTAATAAAATATTTTGCATTCTCTTTTCATACTAAGTCTTCTAAATATACACCAGATCTACATCTATATCTATATGTGGTGTATATTTACACCAAAATCTGGTAAATTTATACCAGATTTTGAAGACTTACAGTGTATCTTAATTCAGACTAGCCATATTTCAACTCGATCAGCACATGTGACTAGTGACTACTATATTAGACAGTGCAACCTTAGATAAGAGTCACAACTGGAGACATCTTCAAATATTTAAGCTGCCTGTCCCTTAAATCAACAATGAATACAATGCCCTTCACACTCTGTTTGCCACTTATAGCTGGAAGGCCACTCCAAGTCTAAGGGAGAAAGGTAATATGATGGAAATTACAAATATGCATTCTAATATTTAATCTTTTTTCATTCAAGCATCTATCCTGTCGTTCAGTTTTCCATGCTTTGAAGAATGGAAAATGGTGATACTTTTCTGTCATGATGAGTAATGGATTAGATAACAGGGAAAAGTGGAGTTGCTATTACACTGAATTTATTCTCAGTTACAGAAGTCATGTGCTATTTTGGAGAGAGCAGCAGTTTAAGAAGAGGATTTGAGCTTTTATTCTGGTAGACACTATATGGCCTGAGACAGATCAAGTCAATTTTTTTGATATTTTCTCATTCTCTAAAATGAGACTGGAGTAGTTCAGTGGCTTTTAAATCATACTCTGGGGAACGTAGGGATTTATATGGAAAGAGTGAGAGTGAGGAAGAATGTAGGTGGGATTTTTCTTACACACACGCACGCGCACACACACACACACACACACTGGCAGATTCAACCACTGCTGGATCAAGTTTATTGGATGTGTATATTAATCTTCAGTGTAAGCTCCAGACCTAATTAAAATTTTAAACATAATAACTAGATCATATATCATAATAATTTGATCATATCTACTTTCCTTTTCATAATATGAAGTATAATGTTCACATCTTCTGACCCATTTCTAGAGGTCCTTTCACATACGTTTTTCTCAGACTTCCTTATGACCAAACTTTTATATATATATATATATATATATATATATATATTTTATTGCATTTTGGGTTTTGGCCTTATGACCAATCTTAACCCTTCCAAGTCACTGGTCAAGTTACCGAACTATTAGCCACTGCTAATTCCAGGCAAACTGAACAATGAGATACATATTATTTCAATTATTTCAATTTCTGCCCATATTGAGGATTGCCCCTTTTTTTTTCTTGTTACTTTTTTTTTATAAATTGAGATGGGGGCTGGAGGGGGGAGGGTCTCACTATTTTGACCAGGCTGGTCTCGAACTCCTGGCCTCAAGGACTCCTCTGATCTCATTTTCCCAAAGTGCTGAGATTACAGGTGTGAACCACTGTGCTCGGCGAAGGATTGTCCTTTTCCCTGGTCTTTTTAGGTCTTGGAGTGAGCTATAAATGCTGACGCAACCCACTTCAAGCCAAGAAAAAAGGATTTGTAAACCAGGATTTAAACTTTTTTCCTCTTAAATCAATTGGACATAATGAATACCCCATGAGACACTCACATGTAAGCTAGGGAGCGATGGCAGTGTGACAGACGTAAGCAGCAGGAGAATATAAGCAACGTGCTCACTAAACTCACTCTCTGGACTATCCAGGCCTGGTAAGTTATGAGCCTGAATTAACAACTGTATCCTGATAGGCAATTATGACTGAAAAGTCACTTGGTGTCTCAGGGTTAGATGTTCCACCGGGACCTAGTAGCAAGCCTCTAAAACCCAAAGAGTTCCGCCAAAATAGTGCCTGTTCATATTGGTAAGGAGCTCAGGTGCAACAGTTTATCTCTCACTTTAGAATTATAGCCAAAGGGGCCAGGCACGGTGGCTCACGCCTATAATCCTAGCACTTTGGGAGGCCGAGGTGGGCAGATCATGAAGTCAGGTGTTCGAGGTCAGTCTGACCAACATGGTGAAATCCTGTCTCTACTAAAAATATAAAAATTAGCCACGCATGGTGACAGGTGCCTGTAATCCCAGTTACTCAGGAGGCTGAGGCAAAAGAATTGCTTGAACCCAGGAGGCGGAGGCTGCAGTGAGCTGAGATTGCGCCATTGCACTCCAGCCTGGGTGACAGAGAAAGACTCTGTCTCAAAAAAAAGAAAATATAGCCAAACATGTTGTGTATACCACTGGACCCTTGAAAAATTCCCACTCGAGCGCTCATGTATTTTTTTCATGGTATCCAACGTATTTCTTGCTTTCTACTCTTTTGTCCCCACCTGTATAGGATGAATAATCTGATATGTGAGATGAGGAAATAAGCTTTCTGCTGACTTAACTGTGACCCAGAGTCCAAAAGGATGTAATCCTGTGGCAAGAAGGAAAGCGAAATATTTCTGCTTCATCATTCACAACTGTCCTAATAAATGGCCACAAGTCCCTTTGCATACCAGGAGGTAGAATCAAGTAGGTACTTCCTCAAGGGTACTCAGATTTCCTTTTACTATGTCTGAGAACTGATTTATATCTGGAAATTGGATACTGTATCTCTTTTCTAGACACAAAGGTTTTATTGTTTGTTTGTTTGCTTGTTTACTATACAAATCATACAGGACCTTAGTGACTGCCCATTTATTTCCATCCTAGGAATTCCATAATCAATTACCTCCCAAGAATCCATGGGTCAGAGCATTCTGATTTTCACACTGACCTTTTAACTTAACCCCATGCAAATGTGCTACCTAGACCATGTCACTCTGGGATCCTGCCATCCCTCTGAAACTCAGCCAAATTCAACTGTAGCCTCTTTTCAACATCATCGCTGGTCTACATGAAATATTCTCTAAATCACTTTTTAAATATACTGTCCCTTCCCTCATAGATTTGTTTCTCAAGGCCTTTGTAAAGAGTGTCTTCTGGACCTTTTTATCATTTTTATTTTAGTTAGATACAGGGTCTCGATATGTTGCCCAGGCTGGCCTCAAACTCCTGGGTGACGTGATCTTCCCTTCTCAGCCTCCCAAGTAGCTGGGACAGGTGTGAGCCACTGCACCTGGCTAGATTCTTTTTTGGAAGACATAACTGAGGTGGGTGGTTGGGTCAGATATGACAAACCTAACCCAGAATTCCTGTCTCCTGAAATTTAAAAAATTGTTCTTTTACATTTTACCTAAGAGATTTTCATCTCAACTTTATTTTGTATGACTCACCCCTCAGTCTAAATTTCAAACAACATTTAGCAGAGCAAACACAATTATTCCTAGCTTCTCAAACTAGAATAGTTAATCCAGAAACTCTTGTAAGCCTTATTAACAAATTCAATCCAATCTCAAATTGTGTCCTCTTCTTCATTCAACATTCTTAAAATCTATTCTAACTCACAGATTAATTAGCAAAGTTCTTCAATTTCTTTGGTGCTTGAGACATATATTACTGAGCTTCACTTTGAACTGGCCTCTTGAAGCACACCAGAATTTTTTTTTCCTGGGTTGGGTACAGAGTCTCGCTTTGTCGCCCAGCCTGGAGTACAGTGGTGCGATCTTGACTCACTGCAACCTCTGCCTCCCGGGTTCAAGCAGTTCTCCTTGTCTCAAATTCCTGAGTAGCTGGGATTACAGGTACCCGCCATCATACCCAGCTAATTTTTGTATTTTTTAGTAGAGTTAGGGTTTCGCCATATTGGCCAGGCTGGTCTCCAACTCCTGACCTCAGGTGCTCTGCCCACTTTAGCCTCTCAAAGTGCCGTGATTACAGGTGTAAGCCACTGGGCCCAGAGAATTTGACTCTAATTATAGATCTGGAGATAGTACAGGGTGAGAGTAGGGTATAAGAGAACCTCCAATAAATTAACTGTCTCAAATTAGGGAGTTTCAGCATCTTTAATTAAAGGAGAAATAGCTTTATACGTAAAAGCTTCAGCTGCCAAGAAGGCAGAGAGTTTGGGGACAAGGAGTCTCTGAGTTCTTCAAATTCTCCCCTATATAGCATTTTAATTTTAAAGATCTTGTTCTTTTGGAATCAGCACTTTAACATATGCTCTTCTAAGAACCCAGGTAGGGAGGTGAATTTGACTGATTTGCAAACCAGCAATCAACAAGAACAAATATTGGTTTATAGCTATCTCTATCCTGGGGCTATAAAAAGTTTCTTTTAACAAATTCACAGCTTAGGTTTCAGTTCATGTTTTAAAATGAGAATTTAGAGATTTTCATTTGTTAATCTCTTCAAATGAAGCAGCTAGCCTTAGCACCAGCTCTTGAATTCCTCATTTCCTTCATACTATTCTGTGACAACAGCAATTCTGTCCCCCCACGTTCTTGTCTTTAATATTCAACTCAATCCTAATGCTCACAGGCATTAATTTTATTAGCTATTTTACTACTCCAGGCTGTGGGTTTCCAGAGTCTCATCTTTGAATATTAATTGGTTTTTATTATCTTCAAACATAATGAGTATGCATATCCAGATTCTCCTGATGTCCCTGAAAGTCTGTTGTTTGTCTCCTGATTTCCCTGAAAGTCTGTTGTTTGTAACTGAATCCCCATTACCAGTTTCTGTACAAGTCAGGATTCCTAGTTGCAAGCATTAGTAACCAAATCTAGGGTAGATTAAATAGAATGGAATTTATTGAAAGAATAACAGTATCTATATACAAAATTCTATGGGAAAGTTAAAAATAGGCTCAGGAATCAGACAGGAGCCAAAGGAGGATGGCAACAGATGGATCAGCCAAGGACCACTGTAGGAATAGTCTGAATACAATGCTTCCAGAACCTGGTGAAGAACTGGTAGAGTAAGAGCCTAAACAGAAACTAAGGACAATTCCACCACCATTCTCTTCTGAATTACTGACATCATCACTGTCTCTGCAAATAGCTTGATGATCTCTGCATCTTTGCATCACTCTAGATTCATTGACAGAATCCCACTGGACAAACTTCAGTTATGTGCTGAGGTCCTTGCTGTCTAGAAGAGGAAAGATCTGCCTTTTTCCAGTTTCTGTATCAGGAAAAGTGTTGAGATGCCAAAGTACCAAAGCACACAAACCCCAGACATACAAATGCATCCAGGACGCCATGCCTGGGTTTGTTTCTGGACTCACTATCTGTTTCACTGGTTTGTTTGTTTATCTCGCTGCCATTATGCTACTGTTTTAATTTCAGCTGTTTTTTCTTTTTAAAAACTGGCAGTTCAAATCCTCTTTCTTCTTAAATGGTTGTCTTTTTTTCCTGACCCTTTTCAGTTTAATTTTTCGCAATGAATTTCAGAACTCTTTTGTAAAGTTTCCAAAAATATTCCATTGGCATTTCCATTGGAATTGTATTATATTTCTGAATATATTCAGGGAATAATTTAAAATTTTTTAAATGCTGAGTCTTCTTATCCAAGAACATAGTATATCTCTATTTAAGCCTTGGCAATTTTATAGTTGTCTTCACATAAATTTGACACGTTTCTTAAGTTTACGTTTTTGTTACTCTGGTAATTAGAATTTTTTCCATTTTATTTTCCTTTAAAAGAATTTCAAAGCCCCCCTTTTGGACCACAGAAAATCTTAACATCTTAAAACCTAACTATGCAAATAGCTCTAAGATTCTAATTTCTCTTTTAAGCAATATAAATTATTGAACTACATTCTTCCTAGGTTTATCCGGTTTTCCTTACCAAATTAAATCTCATACTTTGTAATGTAAATTAAATCTCTGAAAGTTAAAGAACGTTTTCCAGCTGACTAAAACAGGAAAAACTCATAGAATGGAATAAATTGGAAGATGGAGGTCACTGCACTAGTACGACAGTGTCCCCTAGTGGACACAAGGAAGCATAGACATGTTTATACAAAAAATGATTCCCCTCTCTTCCACAGGCAATTAGAATCTGGGAGGTGCCTTTGTGGTCAACCAGGTCAACACCTCTGGCTTCCAAAAAGGAAACTGAGAGACAAAATGAAGAAATGACTGGCCCAAGTTCACACTGTCAACCCAAAGCTAAAATCCAAGATTCCTAACGCTCTCATTTTTCTTCCTTTTTGCTACCCTTTATTTCTTTTTTCTTCCTTTTCTTTTTCAAAATATATTGTGCACTTATTATAAAGCAAGGTTCTAGGAATACAGATATAAAGATTTAGTCTTTGCCTTCAAATACAGTTTTACTTTAAACCTAATTTTTTTTAGCCATTTTCAGGGAATGAAAATTTGTTGGGGAATGACCAAGCAACAATTCAGGGAAAGGTTCTCAATCATCCACAAATTGACTCACAATATGATTAATTAATTATTGAGATTTAACTGGAAAGTACAATCACAAATGCAAAAATTGCCCTTTATCAGATTCAGACCATTTCATGAGGAGGGAAGACATACTTTCAAATGGCCTGCATTAAACTTTATCTTCTTTCTCCTTTGCAGATTCAAAACTGAACTATCTTGCAAAAAATACAAGATACTGAAAGTTTTTATGAGCGCCTACCACCTACTCCCAAACACTATGTTCGTATGTGTCTCAGTGAGCAAATCTTTATTGAGGATCTATATGCCCGGTATGTGCTAAGCACTGGGCTTACTGTGGCAGAGAACAGATATGGCCCCGAGGTATCTGCTCTCACAAAACTTACAGTGTCCTATTTGTGTATGTGTAATTCTCTAGAGCTCAGGAAACCTGTTTTTCCCATGTTTCTTTGGCATCATATTGTTAGGCTATAGAAATCAGAGAGTATGCAAACATTTTCTAAAATTACTCTGCCCCATGAAAGGGAAACAAAAACAACAATTTGGGGCCAAACAGAACTGGATTTGAATTCCAAGCCTGCCCTTTACAAGCTATTAAACAAACTAATTCTCTGAGCCCCTGTTGCTTTCATGAAATGGAATTAATGTGTATCCTGTGTAAGGGATCATATCTTTATTAATACCTAAACAGAGACATTACTTTTGGGGTCAAAAATATGAATTATATGGTCCATCTCCTAAAATGCACAAAAATTATCAAAAGAGAAGCATTATTAATATTGTTCACTTAGTTTCATAAAGAATGTCACTTTCCAGAATTAACATAGACAGATATTCTTCGCCATTGACTTCTTCTTTTTTTTAACTAAGGTGAAATGCTCTAACAATGGATGCTATTACAACACTTTCTGTAAGGCTGTTAGTTTCTTTTTCCATGGATAGTTTCCAAGGCCTTGCTCCATAGAAACTAAGCCCTGTTATTTCCGTTTGGATGACTAAATCTAGTATAACCATTATTTATCTGTGTAAGGGATCTGGTAGTAATCTGTGTGTAAACTTATCACTCCATCTATTTAATGATTTGACAAAGACAAGGATCATGTTTTATTTCACTCTGTTCTCCCCTCCCAGTGATACCTTACACAGAATTAGAGCACACTAAATGTGTGCTGAGTAAAAAAACTATCTGACTATGTGCTGTTTGACATGTAAGCCGAGAGAGAAAACTTGGCATATGTTGTAGGTAAACTTACTTTGTTTTACCTGAGAGTAGCAAGTATCGAACAGATCCAACCCCCTGTTACAATCCTGCTAGAGACAAAAAGTAGATAAATTCCCCAGTCTCTTCTCAAACCAAAACAAACCTTCAAAAATATTGAGACACAGAGAGAAGGAATAGGACAGGGTCAGGGAGGACTGGTGTTTGTGCATGGTGTGCATGCAGCAGGCCAACGTTCTTTCCCTGTTGTAACAGCTCGGAATGGAAGCACCACACAACACCAGGTCTATGAAAAGCCCAGGGTTTCAAGGTCAAACAAGTTAGGGAAAGCTTGCCCATCATTTTCCTCTCTTGCAAGTTCACAGTGCACACTGGTAAATTAAAGGCTATAAAGAAAACTGTTTAACATTGTTTTACCTTGCAGTCCCCCAAATTCATTTGACCAACGTTTCACCTATAAACATACCACAGATCTGGCTGATTCTGTGGAAGCCACAGACTTCAGGAAACTGCTCGCCTGTGTTGAAAGGACTTCTTTCTCTTGTTAATTCACAGACAAAAAGCTTCCATTTCATTTCCAAATCCTACAGGACTGGGAATGTGAGCACTTCCAGCAATGTTTTAACTATAGAAAAGTGAGACCACTTCCTGACAATTTAGAGGTCCCAGAAAGTTTATACCACTGAATTTTAGGTATGTAAGAAGAGGTCAGTTCGAATCCAGGAAATGGCTTCCCAGCAACTCCTGGAATGTCCTCATAAAAATCGAGAAACAGATATCCAAGTCCTGTTTTGGATCTTGGAGGGACAGAGAGATTGAAGAGAAAAACATAAAATTATAGTCCCAAATCTCACTGATGTTTCTTCCAGTTTTCTACAAATAAATAGAGTATCCATTTTCCCTGAACTCCATCTTGGGACTTTATTTTTGTGTGTTTCCATTTTCCTCGCTAGATGGCAGCACAGATGAAAAAATGCCAGAAAAACAGCAGGCCGGCCTCAGCAGCAGCAAACTGCCATCAACAGCCCTCCCCCAACTCACCCTTCCTTTTTTTTTTTTTTTTTTTTTAAGAAACAGAATCTAAGATACGATGGCTGATGCTTTTTCCCAAATAGATTCAATTAGTTACATGGGAAAACAAAGAATAACTGACGACACACTAATACTGGTGAATGAGGGAACTGACTCTTAAACAGTGTCTCTCACATGTTACTTGTGTTTCTGTATCTAAAAGATAATGTAGGCATTGTTCCTAAGTCATGCAGAGGGTCGTGTAAGCATGGTCATTACACCGCACATCTGATACGGCCGAACTCCAAGCCACCTGGTTTGCTATAAGTATTGGATTCATTTAAGATCTATAACAATGCTATTTACTGACCCTCTTGTCAACCGATGCTGTGACGTTGCTGTAAAATGATTCCTATGTCACCAGATGCTGCACTGAAGCTTAGGAAGTTAGCATGAAGGTAACACTTCATTAGAAGTATGCAATTTATGGGTGAATTAATAATGCAAGAGAAAAGGAGTAGAACAGACATAGAGAGAAGACCTTTGTACTTTAAATCAAACCCCGTCAAAAGAGATTTAAAAAAAAAAACCTTACTCTTCAGGGGTTCATTGAATCTCATCATTAAACAATAAAATGGGGTCTACCAGAAAGATGTTCTCAACAAAATCTGCTGACAGGGAAAATATAAGAAAGCTAGATCTTACGATGTATGGCATTTCAAGGGCTCAAGAGTGTTCTAAAGAAAACTAAATTGTTAATGTGTAATGAACTGGACAGAAGCCAAAAGGTGACCTGTGTCTTTTAAACAGAAACAACAAAAGATCACCATGGGGCTGGGCGTGGTGGCTCACCCCTTTAATCTCAGCACTTTGGGAGGCCGAGGTGGGCAGATCACTTGAGGTCAGGAGTTCAAGACTAGCCTAGCCAACATGGTGAAACCTTGTCTCTACTAAAAATACAAAAAAATTAGCCAGACATGGTGGTGTGCTCCTGTAATCCTAGCTACACAGGAGGCTGAGGCACAAGAATCACTTGAACCCAGGAGGCGGAGGTTGCAGTGAGCCAAAATAATACCACTGCACTATAGAAAAAGAAAAAAAGAAAAAGATCACCATGGGAATAAAAATGTATAGTACATAAATAAACCAACCTGAGACCAAAACAAAAAACTAAGTGAATCTTTCATATTTGAGAAAACATCAATTTTTGATGTGTTCGAGAATTTTTAGATTGTCTATATCCTTTTTTTTTTTTAATGAAAGCAGTCTTTCCACAAGATTACGCTAAACATCACATCTTTCCTTGAATGAGTACCTTTGATAATTAGTGTGGGTTGAGATTAGTTAACGTTATAATGAGTCAGGCTCTCTGCCTTCACCAGCGCGGCTCCTAGTGCTCTAAGGATACCGAATGCTTTTTCCTGGGCCCAAAGTTTGGAGACAAAATCAAGCCCTAAAATGAACAGGCAGAGAGGCATTGAGATAACATGGCATATGAGGGAGGGACAGGCCTGCATTCATCTCAAAGACCACACCAGTCCAGTGCTGCAGGCCAGCAACCCTCAGCTCTGAACCTATCCCTGGAATCAATACTCAGCTCATTCCTTCCAGAGACTCAGGAGCCTTGGAGGTATGACACACCCAGGACAAAGCTGAAGGGTAAGAGGCCTAAATGTTCTTCCACTCCCACTAATTCTGCATCTGTGCAGCCCACTAAACCCACACTCCCTCAAACCCTCAGTATCCTTAATGTGTGTCCAAGAGGGAGGCCTTTTCAATGGGCTACCCTCTTACGAACTCTCATCCTCATTCTAGACTCAGTTTCTCATTCCACCCTGTGAAATTGTGAAAAGAAATATATATTTGATCTCTTCCCCTGGTTCCTGTCACATGCTCCTAAAACCTTTGAAATCTCCAGAGTGATAAGAATGTCTTTGGTATGCTTATAAGACACTGGTAGCTGGGGGGGCCCCAAATAGCTTCAAGTGGGGGGCTGGTCACTGGAAAGACCAAGGCATGATTAGAGGGTTGGGACTTTCAGCGCTACCTCCCAACTTCTAGGGAGGGTAGAGGGGCTGAAGGTCGAGTTGATTATCAATGGCCAATGATGTAATCAACCATGCCTACCTAAAAAAGCCTCCATAAAAACCCAAAGGACAGGGTTCTGAGAGCTTCCAGGTTGCTAAATATGTGGAGGTACATGGAGGGCGGAATGTCTAGAAAGTGCAAGGCAGCTTCATTCCTCTTCCCCCATCCCTCGCCCTGTGCATCTTTTCCACCTGGCTATTCATCTGTATCCTTTGTAACATCCTGTATTAGTCCCTTCTACCTGCTATAAATACCTGGGATTGAGTAATTTATAAAGAAAAGAGGTTTAATCAGCTCACAGTTCAGCAGGCTGTTCAGGAAGCATAGCAGCTTCTGCTTCTGAAGAGGCCTCAGGAGACTTACAATTATGGTGGAAGGAGATAAAGCCCACACATCTTAAATGGCCAGAGCAGAAGGAAGACAGAGAGTGGGGAGGTGCCACACACTTTTAAACAACCAGATCTTGCAACCACTCACTCACTATACAAGAGCAGCGCCGGGGAGGAAATCCACCCCAGTGATCCAATCACCTCCCACCAGGCCCCACCTCCACCACTGAGGATTACAATTTGATGCAAGATTTGGACAGGGACACAGATCCAAACCATATCACATCCTTTGTGATGAATGGGTAACTGTAAGCAGTGTTTCCTTGAGTTCTGTGAGCTGCTCTAACAAACAAACCCAAGGAACGGAATCCTCATGGGAACCCTCATTTCTAACCAGTCAGTCAGAGGTATAGGTAACAACCTACTACTTGGAATTGGCATCTCCAGGTGGATATCTCCAGGTAGATAGTGTCAGAATTCAGTTAAATTATAGGATAATTGTGTCCACTGAAGAATTGGTTGTAGGTGGAGGAAACCTCCACACATTTTGGTGACCGGAAATGTTGTTACTGGTTGAGTATGTGAGACTAGGAAAAACTGCTTTTGTTTTTTTTTTTCTTATACATCTCTTACGTTCCCTTTGCTTTGAAACTTTTTCTCTGTGACCTCAAGAATCTCATTCCATCATCAGCAAGCTCCCTGATACACCCAGCCTCTTCAATGACCATTCTTTAGCTGTGTAGGTATTTCCATGAAACATACCTGACTTCTCAGTTTCTTGATTCCATGTCCAATTACCTTCTCCACTGTGTTTCAATCTCTCAATCCCATGGCCACCCCTAGACCGTGTCATCAAGCCTCTGAACCCATGACTTTCGAGTCCTTCCGTTCTTTTCATTTATTTCCCAAACTAATTAAGATCTGTAGTCTTTCTGCTTTCTCCTTTCCGCTTATCTATAATCCACTTGTTGTCCCCTATTCCTTCTCTACTAAGGAAGGACTCTGTGGCTCCTAACATTGGCCTCCAACTCATGTTCTCAACTCCATTACTTTATTTTTCTGTTTTATCTGCCTGACAAATTTTGGAGTGTGTACCTTGAACCCAGCTATCTGTCTCGGCCATTCCTTTACCTAAGCTGTTGGGCACTGTAGGAAAAAATCACCCTGTCACACAGATTGGGGCTACCTTAAATTTGTGCTCAGAAACCTCAAGTGGGACCTCAGTGCTGCCTGCAGTCCTACTCTGTTCCCTGGCCTGCTCATTTTCTCAGTCTCCAGAGGGGCTATTTCAAGGATTTGCCTCTTTCTACACCTCCATGTGTTGATCTCTCTACCCTTCTCATTCTCAGTTGGTGATTTTTCCCCCCACATATCAGAGTTGGGTGGGGTAGATGTTATGAGATGTGAGCAGTCTCAGTTTTCCATTGCTGCCTATACAATTTTTTTTTTTTTTTTTTGAGACAGAGTGTCTGTTGCCCAGGCTGGAGTGCAGTGGCGTGATCATGACTAACTGCAGCCTCAACCTCCTGGGTTCAGGTGATCCTCCAACCTCAGCCTCCTGAGTAGCTGAGACTACAGGTGCATGCTACCATGCCTGGCTAATTTTTTGTAGAGATGGGGTTTCCCATGTTGTCCAGGCTGGTCTCAAACCCCTGGGCTCAAGTAATCCACCTGCCTCAGCCTCCCAAAGTGCTGGCATTACAGGCATGAGCCACCACACCCAACCACAACCTATAAACTTACTTGCATCTTTACACATTTTTTTGACCTTGCCTTTTATTATAACAGAAAAACTCCCCCTACTTCCATCCAAGGCTGATCTCTTGGCCTGATGCTCTGGGTCCCATCTCCCTCTGACTTCTCATTGACCTCACTCTCTCAGTTATTCCATCACAATCCTACCTTTATAGTCAACCTCTTCCTCTCCACTGGCTCCTCCCTTCTCAGACTAAAAAAGCCACATTCCCTTCCATCTACCATCCTCTCTTCTCTTGCCAGCTAAACTTCTTGGAAAAGTTGTCCACTCACTGTTTTAACTTCCTCACCTCCCACTCACTCTCCAAAATTCCTCTCTCCAAAATAACCCATGGTCTCCATGTAGCTAAATTCAAGGGGCACTTTTCAGTTCTCTCCTTATTTGACCTGATGGCAGCACTTAACATGTCCTCCTTTTTGATACTTTCTCTTTCCTGGTTATCTATGGCACCATCTACCTGCTCCCAAATATCTTCTCCATCTCCAATCCTTCACTTGAGCTTCACACCCTATAAGTTCCACAGGCATCTTAAACTCAAACTGAACTCATTTTCTCTTCAAATCTGTTATCTCCTCCCGAGTTCTCCCTGGAGGTAGCATGGACTCGTTGCTGCAGCTAGTCACTTGTGTATCATTCCTTACTGCTATCTTCATCATTCCTCATGTCCAATCGCATCACCAAGAACTCTTGATCCTACCACCTGAATATCTCTCCTACCTTATTTCTTGCTTCCTTCCCCTCTGCTCTCATCAGGTCTCACCTAAACGCCTGTTTCCAGTTTTCCTCTCAAACCATTCCCCCATGCAGTAGCCATGTGAGTGTAATGAGCAAGGAGTCTCACAGAGACAAGAGTCCACAAACCCTCAGGTGTGCGGTCGTGGAATGTTTTTTCCTGGAGAAAAACTGATTTCTGAATCTGAACTTCCAGACTTCCTCTTGGTAGACAATTTCATCTAGATTATCTTAAATGAATTCAATGATTTGTCTGTCAACTGAGATTCCACAAATATTTTAGTTCAGAATTTAGTTTCAAACCTTCCTTCCCCTGTTCTTACCTCCTACTCTTAGAGTTCCTGGGGCTGGCTACCCAAGGGAAGTGGGGAAGCAGATGAAGGTCCATGTGTGAGTAGCAGGTGGGGCTGGGGGAGCTGGCCATCTAGTCTTTTCCGGGGTGGTTCTAAAGCTGGCCTAAGGTGCTAATGCCATTGTTGTCTATTCTCTCAGCATAGGCAGGCCCCAGCGTGCCCTCTAGAATACCGGATCCTGCTGGTTCTGAAGGGTGAGGATGGGTTGTCTGGGTGCACATGCAGGTCCCATGTAGCTTCATCTCACAGAGGGGCAGCTATGTCCCCCACAATGCCAGCAAGCAATCCAGAAACATTCCTTCCTTTTGCCCTGCTCATCCACTTTCATATCAGATCATTTCTTCTCCTCACACAGCACAGAGGTGAAAAACCAGTTCACATTTACACATTTGTATGAGCTGGTTTCATTTTAATTATTTCATCTCTGAGTTAAAGTGCAGAGTTAAATTGTGCAATGTAGAGTCTGGATTTCTCTCAGCAGCAGACAATCTCCACAATCATTAATTTGCTTTCCACTCTCCTGGCAGAAGAGTCAGGTGGGGGTGTGTGCCTGTTTTTCTGTGTATGTGCATGTTGGTCGGGGCAAGGATCAGGCTGGCAGCCCAGAGCCCAACTAGAGAAATTAGTGGAAAGAATACATTCCATTAATACTTCACATATTATCCTGTCATGTGTTGTTTCTAAATCATAAATCTGAACAGGTCTTTCACCTGCTTAAAGCCATCTTCAGCTTCCCCATTGCCTTTAAGATCAAGTCTAAGCTTGTAAACTTGATTTACAAGTTAAGATCTGTTTACAGATGACCTTTCCCATCTCATTTGCCACAATTTCCTCTTTTTTCAGTTCCATGGGTTCACATACTGTCTTGCCTCTGGAGTTTCTCACATTCCTAGAAGATTCTCTTCAACTTTTCCCGACACCTGGCTAATTCCTGCACATTCCTCTGATCTCCAGTTAAACACCACCTCTTCTCTAAGTCCTCCTCATCCTCCCTCCTACCTCTGACTTTGATTTGTCCCTGCTATACACACCCATAACCTTCTCATATTATAGCACTTATCACATTCTAATTTTTTTTGTTTTGCTTTCTCATTTGACTATAAATGCTTTTAAGACAAGAATATCTGTCTTGATCAGTGTTCACTCTCCAGCACTAGCATGTGCCTGACACCTGACAGGTACTCAATAAATGTTGTCAAATAACAAATGAATAAATGACTGAAGAATAAATTGAATGTGAAAGCCAGGTGCTGGTTTCATGTGCATTTTTTTTTTTTTTTTTTTTTTTTTTTTGGGACAGAGCCTCACTCTGTTGCTAGGCTGGAGTGCAGTGGTGCAATCTCAGCTCACTGAAACCTCTGCCTCTGGGGTTCAAGCGATTCTCCTGCCTCAGCCTCCCAAGTAGCGGGACTACAGGTGCGCGCCACCAAGCCCAGCTAAATTTTGTATTTTTAGTAAAGATGGGTTTTCACCATGTTGGCCAGGATGGTCTCGATCTCTTGACCTTGTGATCCTCCCACCTTGGCCTCTCAAAGTGCTGGGATTACAAGTGTCAGCCGCTGCGCCCGGCCTGACTGTCTTTTACTCTATAGCAGGACTTAGTACTTTACTGTGTTTTCCCAAAAGCAAATCAGCTCCACAGAGCAGAGGTGAGTGATGTAGATTTGACCGACAATTTTTTGAGGAGACATAAGAGAAGGTTTAAATGGCAGGCATTTCTGTTCTCCCCCTCAGTGTTCCTCCTCTTTGGTTTCCAGACATTGGGTCTTCCTCTCTTTTGACTCTCCCTTCCTCCCACTCTCTCACCCCCAACTCAGCCTCTACTTCCCTTTTCTAAGCAAATATCACCCTGAGAGGACTATAGAGGATGAATTGGAGAGAGACGAGGCTGGTATCAGGGAGTTCCATTTAATAGGCAATTGAATGAGGCCAGGCAGAGATGATGAAGGCCTGAGTTAAGAAAATGACAAAATGGCCTGAATCCCAGGACTTTGGAGGCTCAGGTGGGAGGATTGCTGGAAACCAGGAGTTCAAGACCAGCCTGGGCAACATAGTGGACCCTGTCTCTACAAAACAGAAATTTTTAAAAAAAGGAAAAGAAAATGACAAAATGAAGAGCAAGTGGGGGATTTACAAGATGTTTGGGAGGGGAAGATCAACAGGATGTAAGAACTGATTGAATTGGAGTAGAAGAGAAAGAGGAATATAGGGCATGTGTCAAGGTTTGGTGAATGCAAAAGGAGAAATAAAGAAAAGAAAAGAGGGTAGGGGTTGAGAGTTCCATAAGATTAGAATTATTACCAAGGGAAGTATGAAAGAGGATTAAGCAGAGAAGGACCAGTATAAGGATTATTATCACCTGAGAGTCTAACAGGTTAGAGACCAAAATTGGTATGGACACTAGTATTTAAATTGTGTAATGTAGAGTCGGTGTCCCTCTCAGTGTCAGACTATCTCCACAATCATTAATGTGCTTTCCACTCTACTGACAAAAGAGTCAGGTGGGGTGCGTGCATGTTTGTGTATGTGTGTGTTGATGGAGAGAAAGGTGCAGGTTGCCAGCCCAGAGCGCAAGTAGAACAGAAATAATTGTGTGATTTTCTTTAATAACAATAACTTGGGCTGCCTATGGTAATAGCTGAGAAAATGGGTGGTAGGTTGATCAAAGACTTAGGATTTCTGAGACGATGGGCCAGAAGGACCAGAGGCCAAATGATTGATGATTTTATGAAAACAATGTTCAAAGTGATGAGCAACGGCATTTAGGCTCAATAGTGATAGAAATGAGCGGGGATGGGGTTGACAGATTGGGGAGCTGGTGGGTGGGGGTAAAAGAGCAGGGGCCATGCATGTGCAATGTTTACAGGAAATAGGAGTCCATAGGATGCGGGACCCAAGCGGAAAACAAATTGTGGAAAGGAGAAGTTACTCTTCTTCTGTGAAATGAAACAGAAGAAGAGATATCATCTTTAAGTATTTCTCAGTAGAGAAAAAGCAATGAGAGGATACCCACATTGGAGAATCTTGACTTCCTCTATTAAGCAAAGGAGAAAGTTGCATGCAGTGGTCGGACTGGGGCTTGAGGGAAACAGGAAGGATTTGGAAAAGCAGTCAGCTGATATTGGCTTGGATCAGATTTTTACATTTTTAATTTCCATTTCAGTAATATATTTTGCTTGGGAGCAGAAATAGAAAGTAAGTGGTGGACTTCACTGAGGGATGGAGATTTTGAAGACAGGAATGGAAAGAACTAAGTGAGTGAGGGCACCTACCGGGATTATTGCTGAAATCTTTATGGGGGGTAACTGGCTGAGAGAAAGCAAGCGAGGACTGACGGGCCCTCGGCACTGTGAGAACAGTAGAGGAGAGGGAGTAGTGGTCATGAACAAACAGAAAGTTCAGTGGCCCCAGTAAAAATAACATTCAGAATCTTCCAGATACTTTCTCCATAACGTGAAAAGGTAAATGCCCCTTTAAATCATTAACTAAACTGGCACTCAGATCTGGGCAGGCCCTCCCAGTTCGGGCTGTTCTGTTTTGCCAGGAATTGATAAACTTTGTGACCCCTCCAGGGTGAGTGAGCATGATCCATCTTTCCTGTCTGGACAAGCTTGATCCGGCCTTCTTCCTCCTGCTGAAGCAGGCCTGAGGTGTGTGCCAGGATTCCATGTCTTATGCTAATACGCACATTCCACATACCAGCTCCTGCTGGTACTGCCTTAGGCTTTTAGCAGGCCCTGCTTTGACCCCTGCTGTCTGTACCCCTCACTACAGAGTGAGGAGACTGTGGCACCCAGGGGATGTGTTCACTCAGAACCACCTTACCGCATTGCTTCCTTCTAGACTACACTCTGGATAACTTGGACCACCTCAGAATTCCTTGCTTAAATGCCCCAAGCCCACTTCCAGGGCCTGCCTATTCTCCAGACCCATCCTCCCCAAGGGCAAACCACATCACTAGCGTGTGTGGTCAGCCTGAGAGGTGGCCAAGGATAGCCTATTTGCAGAGGCATGCACGGGGTATGGATGTGTGAATTGGGACATCTACATGCATGCCTGAGATGCCCTTCTCATTCAGAGTCAAGGATGGGAAGAGAAGGGGAATGTTTCAGGTTGGGGTTCAGCTCTCCCCACGTTTCTCTGTCCTGATGCAGAACTCCAAGGAGTCCAAGCATTGCACATTCAAACCTGACCTTTAGGTCTTTTGGAAGACAGAGTTATCAAGGTAGGAAAATAGAACATATTTTATTTAACAGTTTGACTTAAAACTTTTATATCATTAGACACATGGAATATGGGCCTCCATTTGTACTTTTGCCCTTGGCCCCGCAAATGTTAGGGAGAGGCCTGGCTCCTGCAATGTACTATTTACCTGTTGTGAAGAACAGCCCTTCAAAAGTATTATTGTAAGTCTATTTGACATAATATGTCCAAATTGTATTACAAGGTGGTAAAAAACAACAATCCACTAAAAATCCTCTCTGAATTTCTAAAAACATTTTGGCAGCCTAAACCCTTTCCCCAATTTTTGATCTCACTTCATGTCATTTGAGAGAGTATGTTTTCCTGTTTTATTAATGTTCATATTTAAGCTGAATTTTCTAAAAGAATTGTGTATGTTTTTATTCTATTGTGACGTTCAAGGTACGCAGCTGAGCCCTGAGTATAAGCCCCATCAGCTGAGTAAACATAAAACATACCTTCAGTATATCCCTTTCGATCTTGAGGATTATTTATCACTTTTCATACGTTCCAAAGTTTCCAGATAGTTACTGATACATTCAATCTGACCAGTGCTAGATTTGAGACTTGTCCCGCAGATCCACACAGTATATCTTCATTCCTTCATTAATAGATCTTTTTTCTTTCATTTTTATAAAATGTTTTTGGAGACACGGAGTTCTCACTATGTTGCCCAGGCTGGTCTTGAACTCCCGGACTCAAGCGATCCTCCCAACTCAGCCTTCCAAAGTATTGGGTTACAGGTGTGAGCCACCACACCCAGCCTAGATTGCAATGAAGGGAGTAGAATTAGGTGACACTGAAAATGTTGGGTCATAAACCACAGTGAAGGAAAGGGAGGAAGCTGTTAGATCATCTGACTTGACCCACGGTCCTCATCCATTTGCGCCTTGGCAAGCCCTCTACTACATCTGAATCTCAAAATGGGGGATGAGTTCTTGGGAGAGTCTATGCTAGGACCCTTCTAGTAGTAGTTAACAATGTGCAAACAAATCCTGAAGGCTTATTTGCTTGATATCAGTTTGAGAGGTGAGAGGTTCAGTTTCTAAATTTAGAGTCAGGAAAGAGCATTGATCTAGGCTTGAGAAGCCTCCAGTCCTTGACTCAGAGCTCTGATTAGGTTGTTAGTTGAGTGACACAAGGCAATCATCTCACTTTTCTGTTGCTGAGCTTCTCCTGCTATAGAATGTGGGCAGGAGTGTGGAAGGGGAGAGTTTATTTCATTTCCTGTTTCCAAACTTACTAAGCTGTGGAAACTTTCTTTTGCAGCATTGGGCAAAACTAATGTTCTAAGGAACACTGTTTAGGAAAGGTTAGCCAGCTCAGTGGTTCTCAACAGGCCAATGTCTGGAGATGTTTTTGGTTGTCATAGCTGGGGATCCAGGGATGCTGCTAAGCATCCTGCAAAGCCTAGGACAGCCCTCCGCAGCAGAGGATTATCCAACTCAAAATGCCAGTCATTCTAAGGATGAAAAACTCTGGACTAGATGAACTATCTCAATTCTCTTTCAACACTAACATTTAAATGTGGTATTTCTTATTTTTAAATATACAAAATTTTATTTCTCTTATTAGCTGTGGGTCTAGAATCTGTAGACAGTTTTATTCCATGTGTTGGCTCCATAATTCAGCTGCTTTGATTTTTTTGACATCTTCCTATGAATATGTGCTTCTGTGATTTCCTTGGCAGAGAAAGAGAAACCAGAGAGAATCATATTCTGAATCTTAAATGCTTCTATCTGGATGTGATATATGTCTCTTCTACTTTTTTTTTTTTTAATAAGAAGCTTTACTGAGATATAATCCATGTATCATGTAATTTACTCATTTAAAGCATAAAATTTGGCTGGGTGTGGTGGCTCATACCTGTAATCCCAGCACTTTGGGCGGTTGAGGTGGGTAGATCTCTTGAGCCTAGGAGTTTATGACCAGATTGGGCAACATGGCAAAACCCCATCTCTACAAAAAATACAAAACTTAGCCAGGCGTGGTGGCAGCACCTGTAATCCCAGTTACTTGGGAGGCTAAGGTGGAGTATTACTTAAGCGTGGGAGGCAGAGGTTGCAGTGAGCCAAGATTTTGTCACTGCACTCCAGACTGGGTGACAGAGTGAGACTCTGTCTTAAAAAAAAAAAAAAAAAAAAAAATTCAGTTAAAATAGTGTAAAACTGTAGTTTTTAGTGTATCCACAAAATGTGTGCAGTCATCTCTATACTCAATTTTAGCACATTTGAATCACCCCCAGAAGAAACCCTGTACCTATCAGCAGTCATTCCCAATTTTCTCTCAACACCTCCACTTCAGCCGTAGGCCACCACTAACCTATTTTCTATCTGTATAGGTTTACCTATCCTGGATATTACATATAAATGGAATCATGTCCTTTGTAACTGTCTTCTTTCACTTTGCATAATGTTTTCAAGGTTCATTCATGCTGCAGCATTCTCAATATTTCCTTTCTATTGCTGAATAATATTCCATTGTATGAATATAACACATTTTATTTATCCGTTTATCACTTGATGGACATTTGAGCCATTTCTACTTTTTATATGTTATGAATAATACTGCTATGAACATTTTCCTGCAAGTTTTTACATGGACGTATGTCTTCATTTCTCTTGGATTATATATCTAGGAAAGGACTTGCTGGATCATATGATAACTTTATGCTTAGACTTTGAGAAACTACCAGACTGCTTTCCAAAACAACTGTGCCATTTTACATTCCCACAAACAATGTATAAAGTTTCTAATTTTTCCACACCCTTGCCGACACTTAAATTATCTGTCTTTTTGATTCTAGCGATCCTAGTGTGTGTGAAGTAGTTTCTCACTGTGATTTGGACTTGTATCTTCTTGTATCATGCTAATGATATTGAGCATCTTTTCATGTGCTTATTCTCTCTTCTTTATATAAACACCTATTCAGATCCTTGGCCCATTTTTAAATTGGGCTATTTGTCTTTTCATTATTGAGTTGTAAGAATTATTTTTATTTATTCTAGATACAAATCCCATCTAATTTCCTATTCTAACCAATTTCCTCCCATTCTGTAAATTTCTTGCTGGTGTCCTTTGGAGCAAAAAAAGTTTTCTGTTCTGATAAAGTCAAATGTGTGTGTTTTCTTTTGTTGCTTGTGCTTTTGATGTCATATCAAAAAACCATTGCACAACCCAGGGTCACAAACAGTTATGTCTATGTCTTCCAGACTTTTTATCATTTTAGCACTTACATTTAGATCTTTGGTCTTTTTTGTGATTTTTTTTTTTTTTTTTAATATTTGATGTGAAGTAAAGGTCCAATTTCATTCTTTTGCATGTGATATCCAATTATTCAGAACCACTTGAAAAGCTGGTTCTTCCTCATTGGATTGTCTTGGCACCCTTGTCAAAAATAAGTTGACTACAAATGTGAAGGAATATGAGTTGTTAAAATACTTCCTCTGTAATATCTATAATTTATTTTCTAAAATGATAAGTTATAGGCCACATCTCAAGTTACAATGACTCTTTTAAATCAAAAATTTCAAAATAGAAGCACTTTCACAATTGCTTGTTTCCCCAGAGCCAGTTAATAAACCCTATTTGCAGATAAAAGCATGCTTTCCCTTCGAAGGTATTTCACCAACACAGGAAACCCAAATCAAAATAAGCTGGGAAACTAAGGAAACACAGAAAGTCTCCTTAATCTCTGGGCATATGCTCTAATTTCTCCTTTTTGTGCTCAGTTTTTCCCTTTATCTAGAAATGTAACATTACCTTTTTATAAAATTCCTGGAGATTGATCATATCTCTAGTGTTTGGGTCTAGAATGTATTTCTTGGCTAAAAAGATCTCTTTACCCCACTTCCACATGTGGAAAGAAAGAAAACATGGGACTCTAATCTCACAAATGGAGCACGGGGTTGTTTCCTCAAATGAGACAAGGACTTTGGACAGGAACATGTTTGGGCTTGAGATCATTTTCGTAAACCCAAATGATTCTAGTTCTAGTCTGTCTTTATCGTTTACTATATTTTGTTTTCATTCATACTGATGAATAATAGACTTGATTGTGTTCCGTCATTTATGTCATTAATATTTCCTTTATGTTTGAGTGCTGTGCAGTTCTCCTTGAAACTTGTATGGGGATTGAACTTGGTGGTGATTTAAAGTAATTAATTCATACGTCAGTCGTTAGCAAGGTCTAGTAATTAAAATCTACTTTAGAGTAAGTTATTAACTCTCATAACTTGCAAGTTATGAGAAAACTCTCATAAGTTGATAAAAAAACACTCTATCAACTTTTAACTATTTATTCTACTTGACAAAATGAGATATTGACTGTACATAATCACCTATGTACTTCGCCACTGAACACTAGGGTCAAATTGAAGTCTAGGTTGTTAAAGTTCATAGTTTAAATCTAGAATAAACCAGTTCAGGTTGATGGGGATAGGGAGAGAGTGCCCTTGGGTCTTGTTATCTTTGCAATATTGTCTCCTAAAATTTTGCAAAGTCAATTTTGCTGTCTTCAAAATTCTCAAACTTCTAAACTAAAAACACCCTAGACCAAGGATTTCATATTGAGATCTGAGATATCAAAGTGCTTTATTATGATTTATTTCGTAATGCTTTTTTAAAAAAACAAACTATAGATGCTATGATTTCCTTGTGAACAGGCTGGAGGAAAGAAAACAAGTTACATATAATGCATGGGACACAAGTGCAGGTCCTTTATTTGCAGGCCTAAACTAGTCACAAGTTTCCATCTTATGATAGCAAGTTTTCTTTTATTCTGCCTGTTTTTTGTCTTGACATCTGGGTATGTTTATTCAGTTTGAGGGCATCTTATAATGGGCCCTTTGCTTCCCTCCAGTTGGCTTGTGATGAACTACTACCAAGGTCAATCCAGGTCTGACTCTTTCATGTGGTCAGTGTGGCTGGGGTAATGTTTCCCAAGCCAAGCTTGTCATCAGAATTACCTGGAGTGGTTTGTAAATAACTTTTCAGGCCTTATTCCAAGCCTACTGAATCTGGATCTCTGGTGTGAAGCCTGTGAATCTGTATGTTTGAAAACTTCCCAGGGGATTCTGATGTCCAGCCATGTTTGGGTCATAGTCTGGAATGCAGTCATGCATTGCTTAATGACAGGGATATGTTCTGAAAAATGTGTCGTTAGGTACTTCTTCATTGTAGGAAGATCAAGGAGTGTGATGACACAAACCTACATGGTACAGCCTACTACACACCTAGGGTATATGGTATAGCCTATTGTTCCCAGGCTACAAAACTGTATAGTATGTTGCTGTACTGAACACTGTAAGTAATTGTAATACAATAGTAAGTATGTGTGTATCTAAATGTATCTAAACACAGGAAAGGTACAGTAAAAATACAGTGTTCTAATCTCATGGGACCACCACTATATAAGAGGTCTGTAGTTGAACTGAAATGTCGTTTTATGGCCCATGACTTTACTTGGATTCCAGGGCTTTGCAGATGCTTGGAGGTCTTAAGGGTTTGGCCATAGGACATTGCCGCTGAGAAACTGCCATCTGCTTGCCAGAGAGTCTGAAAAAACCAGAGTTGCCTATTTACAATCTGTTCTTCAAAACTAAGTACTATGTTGACAAAAAGGCCTAGGTTTCTTCTCTGTCCAGTCTCATCCCTTGGTCTGTCCCTGTGACTTATTTGCTCTTCAAGCTGCCCAGAAGTGGTGCTGGTGAAAATAAAATAGACTTTGGTCATATAGACCTGTCATGGACTCTCAGCTCAGCCTCTTCTATGTGCGCTGTTTGCCTCATCTGTAAATGTAGTTAATATTGTCCTGTCAAAGACATTAGGAAAACCAGAAGAATATATTCATGCAACACCTAGAACAAGTATACCCTGCATTAGGCATTATTTGTTTGGTTTTACCTGTCTACCTCAATGAACATGCTGGGTTAATGAAGTTTGTTCATCAATTTTCCCTGATCATAGCCTTTTAGATTGCTCTGGGCAGTGTTTGTCAAAGTAGGAGACACCAACAACCTGCATGTGATTGGTGGCAGACAGGACAGAAAGCTGCTCTATGCACTCTAACTTTCCGCACTTTTCAACTTTTTGTTGAAATATACACATAGAAAAGTGTATTTCTTTAAGTGAACAGCTCAGTGCCTTTTCCTAAACTGAACACACCAGCACACAGTTCAAGAAACATTACCAGCACCCCCAAAGCCTCCTCTGCAGGCACGCTTTAAGAACCAGTTGTCTAGGAAGAACCCAGCTGGGGCACTGTCCTAACCTGCTGTCCCGCCTTTCCCTAGCAGGCCAAATCTGCATGCAGTGTCAGCTATCCCCAATCTGAGAGGCTGGGCCTGTAGCCTCACATACACCCTTCATAGTGATGCGACTTCATTTGTAAAAGGGATCACAAAGGGTGTTTCCATCATTTATATTCCTAGCATACACCCTAAACTGCTTAAAGCAAATGAATTCAGGTCCCAGCCAAAAAGGAGTGGAGACCAGTCATTGCCTGAAAGCATCTGCTTATTACAACACTCTAGCATTTTCTCACGGAAGGGTAAATGAGGTGGATTCTAGTGTAATTACCTTTACGTAATTGAAAACTAAATCACCGATGGCTGCAGAGTTTAAATATCCATTTAAATACTTTCAACTTATTGCACTTATTTTTGCAGGACATGCTGCTACCAAATAGGCTATTAATTTTTCTAGTGGAATAAAATCTGAATGGGTACGTTAAAAACTAGCACAGCTCAAATAGATGTCCTCTTTTTCCAAAGATTATTAAAGGGAATTTTCTTTTTCTTTAACCCAGCTATTCAAATACTCTATTAGACCAGAACCTGTAATAATACAGGCCTTGTCCAAAAGGGATCAGGTTTCTATGTAATGTAATTAGGCAAGACTTTAAATAGTAAAACATGCACCTGTGGTGCTTTTGTCTCTAGCTCCACAAATTTCAACATGCAAACAAATCAAGGAGGGGGTGGGGGTGTTATCATGCAGATTCTGCTTCCATGGGTGTTGGAGCCTGGGATTCTGCCTTTCTAACAAGCTCCCAGGTAAGTGCTGATGCTGCTGGTTTGAGGGCCATACACCTTGAGGAGCAGGAAGAATATTCATACTAGAAGAGTATTCAGCACGGACTGGAAGCCTGAATACATATCTGAGCTCAGTTTTGTGGTGCATACACAGACTTCTTAAAAAAATTATAGGCTGGGCGTGGTGGCTCACGCCTGTAATCCAGGCACTTTGGAGGCCAAGGTGGGCGGATCACCTGAGGTTGGGAGTTCAAGACCAGCCTGACCAACACGGTGAAACCCCGTCTTTAAAAAAAATAATAAAAAATTAGTAGAGATGGGGGTCTCACCATGTTGGCCAGACTGGTCTCAAACTCCAGGGCTCAAGATATCCTCTCGCCTTGGCCTCCCAAAGTGCTGGGATTACGGGCATAAGCCACTACACCTGGCCTATATAGACTATTTCTAAGGTCCATTATAACTGTACAATTCCATGATTCAGTCTCTCTTTGGCTATTAACTAATTTTTCTTTAGGCTTCTGATTCTCATTGTTTATAAGCTGCTATATTAGATAATGTTCCGTACCGGAAGGCCCGATAAAGAGTCTTACTTATGGCCGGTAAGTTTTATTTTTCAATCTTCTACAAATCTGCCTCAACCCATGGGAAATCTTGGCTAATAGTAACATGATACTGGGCTTGGACCACAGACTAAACTTGAGTCAGCAATGTAGGGCTTTGGTTAGATAAGCAAGTATGAACTTGGGAATATAACCAAAAGAAAGGGACAATTAATCCTACTAGAATAGGCAGTATTTGCATGAATACTTTTTTCAAATATCCATAACTGGGAGAAGCTGCAGAACACATAAAGAAAAGTTAAAAGCATGGCGTTATTTAGCTAGTGCAGAGAGAACAAAGAATGCCTTAAGAATAATTTTTGAATGGCAACAGAAATCAGCATATTCTCTGAAGTAAACAGCTTTTTAGAGCATCAAAATAGATTTAGGTTACCTCTAAAGCAGAACTTTCCCATGATAATGATAATCCTAGGTGGTGGGATTGCCAATGGTAATTTTCTTTCCCAAAGATTCTTACAACCAGCCATAAACCTACTACATTGCCTATCAGTTGTGTTATTAACTGATATATCGGTTGGGTTTCAGTACAGACACTTAATCTAAGTATTGAATACTAAGAATTATATGCTTAAAATTTTTATGCTCTTACCATTAGAATAGCTGGAAAACGGCTGAGGGAGAAGCCTTCTGCCAGCCCTTCTAATGGTAAGAGCATTAAGAGGGCTGCTCTTGGGATTACACTTCAGTCCACACAGCTACAATCTAGAGACCAGGAAGCTACAGAGTCCACTGCTGACACTACCGTCATTTCTCACCAATGAAGTTCGTGGCAATACAGAGGCACAGAAGGTCTGGTCACTAAAAATCACATTTAATGTTGCATGCACATCAACAACTACCAGTGAAAACTAATAGGCAGCCAGGCATGTTGGTGCATGCCTGGAGTTCCAGACATTAAGGAAGCTGAGTGTAGTCCCACACATTTAGGAGGCTAAGGTGGGGGATTGATTGAGCCCAGGAGGTCTAAGCTACAGTGAGCTGTGATTGCACTACTGCACTCCAGCCTGGATAGAGCAAAATTCTTTCTTGAAAATAGAGAGAAGGAGGGAGGGAAGGAGGAAAGAAAAAGAGAGCGAGAGAGAAAGGAAGGAAGGGAAAGAAAAGGGAAGGGAGGGAGGGAGGGAGGAAGGCAGGAAAGGGAAGGAAGACTAATAGGGGGAAATAGCCTCTCTCTTCCTTTCACCTTTCAATTTTCACATCATTATATCTGATTGGCACAATCTAAATTGTATAACAAATGCTATTAGCAACTCAGCCTAGAATTATAGTTATTGAGTTTTGTTTTCAACTCAGTGTGAGTCCATCTTTATTGAAGTATAGCATACAGACAGAAAAATGCACAAGTTATAATCAGAGAGCCTGATGAATTTTCATAAAGTAAACACCCCTGCATATAGCTAGCACCCAGATTGGAAGGCAGAAACTACTACCATATCAGAAGCTCCCTTCACGATCTTATCTAGGCATTATTTTCTCTCAAATTGAATGTAATCTTGGCTTCTAATATGCTAGACCAATTTGGTCTATTTGTAAACATTAGACAAAATGGAATAATACTGTGTGTATTCTTTTATTACTGGCCTTTTCTATTCAACATTATATTTGTCAGATTCATTCGTGTTGTGTGTAGTAATAGTACCTTCATTTTCATTGCTGTATAGTATTCCATTGTATGAATATAACACAATTTATGCATTCTAACAAGACGGACATTTGGGTTGCTTCCAGTTTGAGATTATTGCAACTAGTGCCACTAAGAACACTGGTGAACACACACACACACACACACACACACACACACACACACACACACATATACATTTCAGTTGGATATATAAAAGTGGAATTTCTCTAATGCATGGGGTGTATCTTGAGTAGATACTGCCCAACAGTTTTTCACGTCTTCATCAAAACTTGATCTTTTTCATCTTTTAAATTTTAGCCATTCTTTTTAAAGACTAATCCAGTGTATTGATCTCGTTGTTGTTTTCATTTTCCTGATGTCAAATAAATTAAACACCTCTTAAATTGTTTATCGGCCATTTGAGTACCCTCTTCTGTGAAGTGCCTATTCATGTATTTTGTGTGATTTTCTATGGGCTTGTCTGCCTTTTCTTGTTCTTTGTAGTTCTTCTGGATATGAGTTCTTCATTGGGTATATGTATTGAGAATATCTTTTGGCACTCTGTGGCTTTTTTTTTCCCACTCTTTTATTAATGTCTTTTGACGAAGACATTTGTAATTTTGAATTAGTTTAGTTTATCAGATGCTTTCCTTTATGTTCATTTATTTTGTGTGTCTCCAGTTTAAGAAATTTTTGTGGACTCCAAAATCATAAGAGTATTCTTCTGTTTTCTTGAGAAACTGTTATTGTTTCACTTAGATTTACAGTTTATCTAGTATTGACTTTTATGGGTGGTGAAAAGTGGGAAATATAATTTTGAGCCTTCCACTTTCTGTAATTCTGTATAGATGGAGTATATAGAGAAGATAGTAAAAATGTGTGCAAGAAACCATAAATAACAGTTAACCTAGGTGACTGTTTACACTGTAAACAATGATATGGTTAGGCTTTGTACCCCCACCCAAATCTCATCTCGAATTGTAATCCCCAGGTGTTGAGGGAGAGATCTGGTAGGAGGTGATTGGACCATGGGGGAGGTTTCCCCCATGCTGTTCTCATGATAGTGAACAAGTTCTCACAGATCTGATGGTTTTATAAGGGACTCTTCTGCTTTGCTTCTCTCTCACTCTCTTCTGCTGCTTTGTAAAGAAGGTGCCTACTTCCCCTTCGCCTTCCACCATGGGTAAGTTTCCTGAGGCCTCTCCAGTCATGTGGAACTGTAAGTCAGTTAAATCTCTTTTCTTTATAAATTATCCAGTCTCAGGTAATAGATTTACAGAAGTATAAAAACAGACTAAAAGAAACAGGTAGCTCTAAATTGTGAGTTTTTCTTAACTCCTTTCCAAGTATGATTTCCTGCGATAGTGAATTTTCACATTTCACACTTCCCTAATGCCAAAATATTCACCTCCAGCAGCTGTTTTACCTCTTTCTTATCCTGCTCCTTGGAAGAATGTCATCGTCGTTGCTGCCAGAGCACTGCGTTCTTTCAGAAGTTACAGCAAGAATTGATCTGCTTTTCCCCCGCCCTTTTTTTTTTGAGACAGGGTCTCACTCTGTCGCCCAGGCTGGAGTGCAGTGCCTTGATCTCAGCTCACTGCAACCTCCACCTCCCGGGTTCAAGCAATTCTCCTGCCTCAGACTCCAAGTAGCTGGGACTACAGGTATGTGCCACCACGCCTGGCTAATTTTTATATTTTTAGTAGAGACGGTGTATCACTGTGTTGACCAGGATAGTTTTCATCTCCTGACCCCGTGATCCACCCACCTTGGCCTCTCAAAGTGCTGGGATTACAGGTGTGAGCCACAGCACCCAGCCAGATCTGCTTTCAAATAAATGAAAAGAAGACCAGGGTTACAATTGGTGGGGAAAAGGTGAATATTGGAATTCTTTTAAAGAATTGTAGTCTCACCACATAATCTAAGATCATGTGATCAAGTACAGGGCATTTTTCTAAAAGGCTTGAGGAAAAGTTGTTTCTCCTAAGGGGTTAAACAAGCTCATGACCCTACCTCTTCTCACTTGCAGGCACAACCACTCCCTGCTTTTTTTTTTCATGTGGAACAATTGATGTTTTCTCAATCTTATGTAAGATGTTATACAAGGCTGGGCATGGTGGCTCATGTCTGTAATCCCAGCACTCTGGGAGACCGAGGCAGGTGGATCACCTGAGGTCAGGAGTTTGAGACCAGCCTGGCCAACATGGTGAAAACTTATCTCTGCTAAAATACAAGGAAAAGAAAAATTAGGTGGGCATGGTGGCACATGCCTGTGATCCTAGCTACTCGGGAAGCTGAACCCAGGAAATGAAGGTTGCAGTGAGCCGAGATAGTGCCCCTGCACTCCAGCTTGGGTGACAGAGCAAGACTCTGTCTCAAAAAAAAAAAAAAAAAAAAAAAAAAGTTGTTATACAAAAGAGGTTTCAAATGAGTTCCTTACCTTCCTCAGATTTTTCCCCATAGGCTCCTTTAGAAATTATGGCATGGCTATTGGGACAGCAAAATGTATCTAGAGCAGAATTCTTCTCAAGCCCCTTGTGCTTTATCCCCACTCTGTCTTTTGATATTTGGATATATCGTTTGATTCCCTAATAATAATAGCTGAAATGGGTTGTGAAATATTACTTTTTTATTATTCAACCCAATTTCTATTCCATGGCCATATATCTCTAAGCTGTTAGGAAAAGTCATTTCAGCATATATTTTCAAGTCATACCACACAGTAGCAGGATCTTACACAGTGCCAAGTCTTCTGGAATGGGGCAGGTGTCTTAGCTCGTCCTTAATTAGTTCACAATGATGCAGCCAAGATTCATAAACAGTGTAAGGTTCCCATGACCCCTTTATATTTAGGACTTTCTATTGTTTCTCAGTTACCCTAGAGGTCTGCTTATCTGCATAAATGCATCTGCATAGTCATTCCCCTAATTCCTACTTGCCAGGCACTCTTCTAATTGCTCCAAGTGCGTTGTCTCATTTAATCCTCATAATAACTCTATATGATAGTTGTTGCTATTATTATCTACATTTTATAGATGAGGACATTGAGGTTAGGTAATATGCCCAAAACCTTTATATCTCATTAGTGCTGAAGTTTTGCTGTGGATCGACTCTCTTTACTTGTAAGTATGAGTGCTCATTAATAATCCGTTGGCACACTCTCAGTGGGCTTCTCAAATCTTAGACAAACCTCTTGAAGAATTCATCTTTGCAAAGACCGATTACACCAAGGCATGTCAGTCATCTTAGTTAATCGTCTTATTCAATTCATGAAGCAAGTATTTCTAGGGACTGGCTATATGCCCAACACAAGTTCTGATGACCGAACGGGATAAGGTGAAAGAGTAGTACTAGATTTCCTTTCATACGAATCTTAAAAGTAAATTTTGTCCAAGTTATCAATCTTATTCTAATGGAATTTAACTTAATTCAAAAGAAACCTAAGTCCTTCAGTCACTAACTCATAGATTTAATACTTGGGACTCAGATATATGAACATTGTTGTTTTTGATGGCCACATTTTCTAGGTCATCTCCCAGAAGTAGCATAAGTTTCTTCTTATGCTAATTTGAGTGCTACTAAACCCAGAAAGGCCCACCTTCACCCACTCCTCACCCCCCATGGTTCATGGTTCAATTCAGTCTCAAGTCTCAATTTTCCAATTATCTAATAAATTGAAGACTTCCATTGGGAGTAGGTGAGGATGGAATCTTAAGGGAATTGAAAGTGCCATTTCAGAGTCAATATAGTTTTAGTAGATTTTAGGGATAAACCTGGTACCTAAACACTAAAGATAAGGCTTTCATAGGAATCTATGTCCATGTCCCTAAAAAAACAATTTGAAACCCAGTCTGGTTATAGTCCTTGATTAAGAACCATTTTATATTCCTTACATTTATTGGTACCTTAATTATTAAAAACCTGGCCACTTTAAGGTGGAACTTCTAGTATTTTCTGTATTCTTTACTCTTCTACACCGCAGTAGATGTTTCTGTCCTGACACCAGCTCTTGACTTGAGCAAAGGTGCGCTTCTAGTTATTCAAGGGCAGACAGAGCTCTGGAAGGGACTACTGAAGAGTTTATAACAATGTTTTACAAAGTTCAAATTACCCTTGCTTATCTGGAATCTTTTGAAAATTAATCCCTGATTGGCTGAATGTAAGATAACTGTGGGAGCTAGTTTTACTGAATGAAACATTTTGTCCCAGATTTTTGTGACCATGAGTGTCTCCTTCAACCCTGGAGAAGGATATCTGTTCTAGGTCATTCTTACTTCCGAGAGAGGAGAAAAATCAGAACCATTTCCTTTACACTGTCAGGTAGGTATACTCAAACAGTCCATCATCCTGATAGCAGAATGTCAGGGCTTCATAACAAGAAACATAGAATCCCTAACCCCAGAGAGTAATCAGCTTATCTCACTGCTTCCCCTTTAGATTAAGACCAACTTTAGTAGAATGAGTTCCCTGGGCACAGCACCTGCAGGTTATGTGAAGGTGCTTTATAAATTTTTTTGTTTGTTTGTTTTTGAGACAAGGTCTCACCTGGTCACGCAGGCTAGAGTGCAGTGGTGTGAACACAGCTCACTGCAGCCTCGACCTCCTGATCTTAAGTGATACTCTCTACCCAGCCTCCCGGAGAGCTGGGACTACAGGCTTACACCACCACACCCGGCTAATTTTTGTCTTTTTTGTAGAGACAGGGTTTCGACATGTTGCCTATGCTCGTCTCAAACTCCTAAGCTCAAGTGATCCACCCACCTCAACTTCCCAAAGTGCTGGGATTACAGACATGAGCCACAGAGCCCAGCCTTGCTTTATAAGCTTTAAAGCAGCATATACCACTACAGGTTGTTGAAAATTTGTTTTTATATTTCCTTTGCTTTTTAGCCTAGAAAGTACTCTGACCAGCAAAAACGACACATTACACATGTTAAAACTATGGCTAGATTTCAGTGGTGGTGGTATGATAGTAGCAACAGCAAGAGAAACAAAAAGAAGAATGTAAGGGTGGGGTATGTGTATGTCCATGGCCATGTGCTCGCTTTTGTGCTGGCTTTTCTCCATGCTCCAAGATTTCTCAAAGCTATCCAGTGTTCAAATGGGAAGGAGCACTGATCAGATGGGGAATCTACCCAGGTGTCAGAGAATCCATATTAATCTTCTGACCAAAATAACTATCCATTCCAAGTTCATGTTATTATTTTTTGAAAAAATAACAATCATTTTCAAAGCTCATACTCTTCAAAGACTTGAAGAGATTTTACCCACTTTCATAAACTGTTTAAGATTTCTGAAGTTAGTTGTTAAGAACTTATGTTAAGATAGCTCTGTCTTAAGAGCTGAAATAAATTCGAATCTGGAAGTAAGAACGACCTAGAACAGATGCCCTTTTTCAATTCCACATGAATGGAGACTTTAGGCTGAGTTCCACCTCCTTAAAAAAAAAAAGGCAGAGATGTGTATGGACTCAGTCAAGGGTGGAGAAATAAAGTTGGTAGTGACTCACTTCAGTTTTTGGAAGGAGGCGGATTAAGCTTCCACCCCCACAAGCCTGATGCTGGGAACTCCCACTTTGGAAGATGAGGCAGCTCTTGACATGAAAGCAGTCTGAAGTAGCGTCCCACCCAAGAAAAGAAGTTAAATTCATTGTTAGATTTGAGACTGTGCAAATAAAATGTAAGAAACACAAGTGTCCAGTATACTCAAAAGCCTCAAAAATGCACACTTTGTCCAGTGACCAATTTCAAATTTATAACTCTATGTTTAGGAAGTTACTAAGCATGTGTGCAAAGATTAAACTACTAGGCAGATCATCCAAACTGTGTTCGTCATACAGAAATACAAAAGCAACCTAAGTGTCCAACAGTAAGAGTTTAATTACATAAATACATCCATATGTTATATTTTTCATATTTAAAATAATGTTATAGATACATATTTATTAATGTGATAAGATGTCTAAAATATATTAAGGACAAACACAGGTGACCAACCAATATGTACTTGATGATTCCCTTTCAGTAAAATAAAAACATGTGAGAATATATGCGTATGGTTTTAAAAGCTTTTAAAGGGTTTCTGGTTCAAGGTGGTGGATTGACTACATGCGTTTAACTTCCCCTTGCTCTCTAAATCTCACTAACATGATATAAAAATACACATACATACAGTCACAAAGAACACAGTTTGTATAAAAGTACAAAAAGAAACTCTGCCTGAGTTTACCCCCATCCCAACTCTGGGTCTTGCCTCCATCTCTAGAAATGGGAAGAATGCTGAGGAGTAATACAAAAGAACAAGAAAAGGAGATTTTGACTTTTTGTTTTTATATTATCTGTACTATTTGATGTTTTTCATTAGTACTGTGTATTTTTGTAACTTTAAAAGTTATTGAAGGCTAGATTTAAAAGTGGTAATACAGAAGCATCACAGCATTTTGCATTTAGCTTTAATAGGGTTCACTTAAATTTGGGAAGGGTGGAGGGCAAATGAGAAAGAATAAAGGAAAGAGAAAGGGGGAAAAAGGAAAGTGCAAGAGAGAATTTTTTTTTTTTTTTTTTTTTTTTTGAGATGGAGTCTTGCTCTGTTGCTGGGGCTGGAGGGTAGTGGTATGATCTCGGCTCACTGCAACCTCCGCCTCCCAGGTTCAAGCAATTCTCCTGCTTCAGCCTCCCAAATAGCTGGGATTACAGATGTGTGCTACCACACCTGGCTAATTTTTTTGTATTTTTAGTAGAGATGGGGTTTCACCGTGTTGGTCAGGCTGGTCTCAAACTCCTGACCTCAGGTAATCCACCTGCCTCAGCCTCCCAGAGTGCTGGGATTACAGGCGTGAGCTATGTGAGCTACCATGCCCGGCCGCAAGAGAGAATATTTTAAATGGTGTTATGATTTCTGCCTGACCTTTCTTCTTTCTTTCTCTCTGTCTCTCTCTCTCTCTTTAAGAGACAGTGTCTCTCTCCGTAACCCAGGCTGAAGTGCAGTGGCATTACCAAGGCTCACTGCAGCCTCAAATTCCTGGGCTCAAGTGATCCTCCTGCCCTAGCCTCCTGACTAGGTGGGACTACAGGCACATGCCACCACAGCTGGCTAATTTTTTTTTTTATTTTTGCAGACATAGGGTCTTGCTATGTTGCCCAGGCTGGCCTTGGACTCCTGGTCTCAAGCAATCCTCCCACCTTAGCCTCCCAAGGCAGTGGGATCTGATCTTTTCAATTAGCTTGAACCTAATCCAAAATAAATCTGAAAGAGGTGATGTGAATTTGATTGATTTCTGGTCCTGTGTGCTCTTCATACATTGAGTATCTTGTCACACTAAGTGTGGTTCTATTGTTAACAGGTCCTTTTATTTTTATTTATATATGTTTAAATAGCACGGCTTATAAATACAACTACTTCATTAGTTGCTCAACTAACAAAGCTCATGTCATGCACATGTGTTGGGTTTTCTACATGCTCCAAGGTTCTATTCAAAACTGAATAATTTAAGGTATTTTCAAGGGTAATCCCATTCCCCCTCTTAATGTAGTGGTTAACTCTTAATAAGATGAAAAGCCAGTGCAGAAGTTAATTAATAATCAGTGGTGGAATTCAGGTGTTTTTTGTTTTCTCCCTCTCTCTCTTTAGTTGTATTTTCAATTTGGATAATAAGGAAGTATTCCTTTTGTTATAAGAAAACTAGGCTGGGCACGGTGGCTCATGCCTGTGATCCCAGCACTTTGGAAGGCCAAGGTGGGCAGATCACGAGGTCAGGACTCAGTCTGGCCAACATGGTGAAACCCCGTCTCTACTAAAAAGACAAAAATTAGCCTGGTGTGGTGGCACATGTTTGTAGTCCCAGCTACTCGAGAGGCTGAGGCAGGAGAATTGCTTGAACTCGGGAGGCAGAGGTTGTAGTGAGCCGAGATCATGCCATTGCACTCCACCTCTGGGCAACAGAGCAAGACTCTGTCTCGGGGGGAAAAAAACAGAAAACTATATCTGTATCTATCTATCTATCATCTACCTATCTATCTATTTATTTAGAGACATGGTCTCACTCAGCCTGGCTGGAGTGCTGTGGTGTGATCACAGCTAACTGCAGTCTGGAACTCCTGGGCTCAAGCTATCTTCCCACCTCAGCCTCCTGAGTCACTGGGACTACAGGTGTGTACCACCATGCCTGGCTAATTTTTTATTTTTATTTTTGTAGAGACAAGGTCTCACTATGTTTCCCAGGCTGGTCTTGAACTCCGGACCTCAAGCGATCCTCCACTTTGGCCTTCCAAAGTGTTGGGATTACAGGTGTTTTTAAAAACTTTCTGAAATGATAGCTGTAGCTCTTATTCCATCTTCACCTGGCTGATGGGCATCCCTCTCCTCTCTTTTCATGACTCAACTCTATTCTCATAGGCATCTCATTTCCTTCTGCTACCCAAGCGGAGCACTTTTCAGTGATAAGAAATCATAGGATCACAATTTTGCACTTACTATCCATCCAAACAGAAAACTCACTCAGTCCCAATCTGTGTCAAACAGTATTTATAACTAGCCCCTCAATTGATTTTCTCTTTTTCCTTGTGTAAATTGCTTCCTAAAATTATAAGAAACTTGTATTTATATTAATCAGTAAGACTTTTTCTTCAGAATTTGAAATATACATAGAAAAATGTTGTTTGTAGCAAAAATGTTAAATAGTCTACTATTTTATGATATAAATTAAAAGTCAGCCAAGAAACTTCAGGTAGCGTAGATGAGGAACTCACACACTGATGATTAATCCATGCTTCTGGCTGCAAAACTGAACAATCGAGGTTGGGCCATCTCCAAAGGACAGGTTTGAAATCCTAGAAAGACAATCAAACCTTTATTTCAGGCTAATGGGGTAACCAAACCCTCTGGATCCTTTTGAAGTTAGGGGGTAAGAAGCAGCTGAGGGATTTTTACTCTTTAGGGGGCCAGGTCCTGAGGAAATTTGCCCAACCTGGTAGCCTAATCAGGTTGCAGGGTTAATGGTTCTGACCAGTATAAAATGAGACTCCAAGACTGTGTGTTCTCTGTGGAAGATAGACACTTGGATAGATACTTAATCACAAGTTAGGGACCTAGTTTTTGTTTGGTTGGTTGGTTTTTTTTTTGAGACAGTCTCCTCTGTCACCCAGGCTGGAATGCAGTGGTGCCATCTCAGCTAACTGCAACCTCTGCCTCCTGGGTTCAAGCGATTCTCCTGCCTCAGCCTTCTGAGTAGCTGGTATTACAGGTGCCCACCAACATGCCCGGCTAGGGACCCACTTTTAATACCTTATTACGTGATGCAGAACAATTTCTTTAATCTCATGGACTCATTTTTTTTATAGACTTGAAATGGTAATGATATTGTTTATTCTGTAAATTAAATGAGAGGCTCCCTATAGGTATACAGTGCTGAGGTCCTAATGGATAAGAACAAGCTATAAAACATTTATTAAGATAAAAAGGATAAAATACATTCTGTCTATAGTACAGTTGTTGGGTCTTTTTCATGTGGAAAGTGGGAGACAAGCAGTTCCTGATGAGCCCAGTGGGAAGCCTAAAAACACCTTCGTGTTCTCCTTTAGTATTTTGCAACTTGTTTGCTTATTAAACTAACGCCTTGGCAACAAGAATAGCATTTTTCTTGCATGGACTCCATCTCTAAGAAAACATACACCTGGAAGCTGTCAACAACAATAAGCCAGCAAGTCAAGAGTGAGCCCATTGACAGAGTTGGCATGGATCAGCTTTAATCCTTCCTCAGGGCACTGAAGCAAAGGACATAGGTGAGTACTTGTCAGGAGTTCTCACAGGAATCTCATTCTGCCTGGCTATCCGAAGATCACAGCCACCTCCCCTGTCACTTGACATCAGGGCTGCTAAGGATGCTTTACAGAAAGCTCTGCTGAACCAAACTCAGGAGATCTCAAATAGTACAAGTCCAGATATAAATTCTGAAAATCCCTCTTGAGACAAAAACCTCTTTCCCCAGATCCACCAAGCTGCCTGATAACATGCCAGCCTGGCCTCTTTGTTCATCAGCTCCAAGATCTCAGGCTGGCTGCTAAGCCACTACAGCAGCCACCTAACCTGACATCCCACTGATGCCCCCAAACCCAACACAACTTCTGTCCATTGTACCATTTTACCCAAAATTCTTAGGCATGCTAAAATTTTGTTCCAGCTTGGATTGTGCACAGTAACTCCAATACTATCCTCACCACTATTCCCATGCTTCACCCCCACTAAGCCTGCTGGGTTGGGCCTGTCCTGAATCTCCGCCCCAACCTCACCCACTCCACCCTTCCTCACCATCTTTGTTGGATCACTGCTCACTTGCAGAAGGCCAGGTGTGAACACTGCTAGTCATTTCCACTCTTTTTTGGTCTTTAATCACACACGATAGACTTTTAACGTGTCCCTTAGACTCTACGATATTTGAGAATAGAAGAGGTATTGAAAGCATATTTTCTGCTCCTCCTGCTTTCAGATTCCTCCTCCTGTCCCTACTTCCGAGATGGAGATGGAGTAGGGGAGTCACCAAATTGATCTGGAAAAGATGAACGAGATATGCTCAGATTATAGAGCCTAGCCTCAGTGGGGGAGGAACTGGCATCCTAACCCACCAGTCCAACTGTCATATCCAGTTTTAAACTCTGGCTGGGAACCATGGCTCACACTTGTAATCTCAGCATTTTGGGAGACCAGGCAGAAGGATTGCTTGAAGTCGTAAGTTCAAGACCAGCCTGGGTAACATAGTGAGACCCTGTCTCTACAAAACAAAATTTTTGAATTAACCAAGCATGGCAGAGTATACCTGTAGTTCTAGCTCCTTGGGAGGCTGAGGTGAGAGGATTGCTTGAGTCCAGGAGTTGAAGGTTACAGTGAGCTGATCATGCCACTGCACTCCAATCTGTGTGACAGAACGAGACCCTGTCTCAAAAAAAAAAGAGAAAAGAAAAGAAGAAAAGAAAAGCCAGTAGTCTCCCACCTCTTTCCTCCTTCTTCCAGACTTCACCCCCAAAGCCCTAACACTCACTACTTTGCTCCCCTTTCCTCACTCCAGATTTCTTCATACTCTCCCTGCACCAGTGGAAACTTCTCAACTAACTGTTGATCTCATTGTCAGATTATAGGAATTCACAATAAGGCAAGAATCAGGATTAACTCTTCTGAAATATATTTACATTTTAAAAGAGTTTGTAACATCTGCAGTAGCCAGGTGGTGGTGGCCACCGGAAAAGACTACTTCTGCTTGAGGAAGAGGAGAGGGGAAAAGTGGGAAGGACTTTGTCTTGTGGCTTCGGTGCCAGTTCAGCCACAGTAGAATAGTGCACCAAGTAGACTCCTAATGTTCCAACTCCAAGCCCTGGCTTTCAGACGGCATTTCTGGATCTGCCTTGGGTTGGGGGCAGGGGAAGGATGGAGCTTGCTGCCATGAAAGGAAAGACACAAGCCTGTCTGGATTCTGACTGAAGAGACTTTGGGCCTTGTGTGAACATTGGCAGTAGCTAAACAGTATTTGCCAAGGGCCTTCAGCAAGACCCAGTGCTGTGCTGGCTTGGGGTCTGACCAAGCATGGTCACGGTGGTGGTGGCCACAGTGGTATTTGTGTTACCCCCTTCCCCAGCTTTAGGCAGCTCAGCACAGAGAGACTCCATTTGTGCTGAAAAAGTAAGAGAAGAGAACAAGGATCTCTGCCTGGTAATTCCAAGAATTCTCTCAGACCTTACCCAAGATCACCAAGGCAGTGCGAGTCTGCAAGAGTCACAGTGGTACTGGGCTTGGGATGTCCCCTAATGCAGATACGGCTGCAGTGACCAAAGACTTAGATCACAACACTCAATTCCCTCTGAATACTTGGAAAATCTTCCCAAAAAGGACAGGTATAAGCAAGCCCAGACTGCAAAGGCTATAACAAATACCTAACTCTTCAATGCTTAGACATCAACGAACATTCACAAGCCTCAGGACCATCCAGGAAAACGTCACCTCACCAAACAAACAAAATAAGGCACCAGTGACCAATCCTGGAGTGACAGAGATATTGTATTCTTTCAGACAGAAAATTCAGAATAGCTGTTTTGAAAAGCTCAGCAAAATTCAGGATAACACAGAAGAGGAATTCAGAATCCTATCTAAACAAAGAGATTGAAATAATTTTTAAAAATCAAGCAGAAATTTTGGAGCTGAAAAACTCAGTTGATATACTGAAGATTGCATCACGGTCAACAGCAGAATTGATTAAGCAGAAGAAAGTGAGTGAGCTTAAAGACAGACTATTTTGAAAATGCAGAGAGGAGACAAAAGAAAAAAGAATTCAAAAGAATGAAGCCTGCCTGCAACATCTAGAAAATAGTCTCAAACGGGCAAATCTGAGTTATTGGCCTTAAAGAGGAAGTTAAAGGTAGAAAGTTTATTCAAAGGGATAATAACAGAACTTTCCAAACCTAGAGAAAGGTATTCATAGTCAAGTACAAGAAGATTATAAAACGCCAAGCAGATTTAACCCAAAGAAGACTAACTGAAGGCATTTAATAATCAAACTCCCAAAGGTCAAAGATAAAGAAAGGATCATAAAAGCAGCAAGAGAAAAGAAATAACATACAATGGAGCTCCAAAATGTCTGGCAGCAGACATTTCCATCTCAGTGGAAACCTTACAGGCCAGGAGATACTGGCATGACATATTTAAAAGGCTGAAGGAAAAAAAAAAATTTTATCCTAGAATAATACATCCAGGGAAAATATCCATCAAATATGAAGGAGAAATTTCCCAACCAAACAAAAGCTGAAGGATTTCCTCAACACCAGACTTCTCCTACAAGAAATGCTAAAGGGAGGTCTTCAATAGGAAAGAAAATGATGTTAAGGAGCAATGAGAAAGTATCTGAAGGGTCCGGGTGTGGTGGCTCATGCTTGTAATTTCAACACTTTGGGAGGCTGAGGCAGGTGGATCACCTGAGGTCAGAAGTTTGAGACCAGCCTGGCCAACATGGTGAAACCCTGTCTCTACTAAAAATACAAACAAAAAGTATCCCAGGGTGGTGGTTCGTGCAGGCTGAGGCAGAAGAATCGCTTGAACCTGGGAGGCAGAGGTTGTAGTGAGCCAAGATTGCGCCACTGCCCTCCAGCCCAGGCATCAAAGTGAGACTGTGTCAAAAAAAAAAAAAAAGAGAAATTATCTGAAGGTATAAAACTCACTGATAATATTAAGCACAGACAAGCACAGAATATTATGAGACTATAATAGTGGTGTGTAGGCCGAGCATGGTGGCTCACGTCTGTAGTCCCAGCACTTTGGGAGGCTGAAGTGCGCAGATCACAAGGTCAGGAGATCGTGATCATCCTGGTCAGCATGGTGAAACCCTGTCTCTACTAAAAATATAAAAAATTAGCTGGGCATGGTGACATGTGCCTATAGTCCCAGCTGCTCAGGAGGCTGAGGCAGGAGAGTCACTTGAACCCAGGAGGCAGAGGTTGCAGTGAGCCGAGATCACGCTACTGCACTCCAGCCTGGTGACAGAGCAAGAAAAAAAAAAAAAAATAGTCGTGTGTAAAATACTCACTCATATCTTGAGCAGGAAGTCTAAAAGGTGAACCTATCAAAAATAGCAGCTACAACAACTTTTCAGACAGTAGAATAAGACATAAACAGAAACAATAAAATGTTAGAAAGTGGGGGGAAATTAAAGTGTGGAGTTTTTATTAACTTTCTCTTTGTTTTTGCAATTAGTGTTAAGTTGTCATCAGTTTTAAATAATGAATTATAAGATGTTATTTGCAAACCTCGAGGTAACTTCAAATTAAAAAAAACCTACAACAGATATGCAAAAAATGAAAAGCAAGAAATTAAAACACACCACCATAGAAAATTACCTTCATAAAAAAAAATAAGGAAGGAAGGAAGGGAAGGAAGGACTGAGGGAGTGAAGAAGGAAGGAAAGAAGGAAGGAAGGAAGGAAAGAAGGAAGGAAGGAAGGAAGGTTGGTTCACAAAATAACCAGAAAACAAATAACAATATGGCAGTAGTAAGTCCTTACTTATCAATAATAGCATTGAATGTAAATGGACTAAATTCTCTAATCAAAAGAAATAGAGTAGTTAAATTGATTCAAAAAGAAAGACGCAGCCAGGCCTGGTGGCTCATGCCTGTAATCCCAGCACTTTAGGAGGACAAGGAAGGCAGATTGCTTGAGCCCAGCGTGGGCAACACAGTAAGACTGTCTCTATAAAGAAAAAAATGCTTAAAAAAATACTTAAAAAAAAGACAGAAAACAAGACCCAACAATCTATTGCCTACGAGAAACACTCTTCACCTATAAATACGCAAATAGGCCTAAAATAAAGGGATGGAAAAAGATACTCCACACAAATGGAAACCAAAAAAGAATAGGAGTTGCTATATTTATATCAGACAAAATAGTTTTCATGACAAAAAATATAAAAAGAGACAAAGAAGACTATTATATAATGATAAAGGGGTCAACTCAGCAGGAGGATATAACAATTATAATTATATATGCACCTAACACTGGCATACCCAGATTTAAAAAAGCAAATGCTATTAGAGCTAAAGAGAGAGATAGACCCCAATCCAATAACTGGAGACTTCACCACCACACTTGCAGCATTGGACACATCATCCAGATAGAAAATTAACAAACATACAACTTAGCCTGCACTATAGACCAAATAGACCTGACAGATATTTACAGAACATTTTCTCCAACAGCTGCAGAATACACATTCTTCTCCTCAGCACATGGATTATTCTTGAGGATAGACCATATGTTAGGGCACAAAACAAGTCTTTAAAAATTTTAAAAGAAAAAATTAAAATCAGACCAGGCATGGTGGCTTATACCTGTAATCCTAGCACTTTACGAGGTCAAGGTGAGTGGATCACCTGAGGTAAGGAGTTCGAGACCAGTCTGGTCAACATGGTGAAAACCTGTCTCTACTAAAAATTAGCCGGGTGTGGTGGCAGACACCTGTAATCCCAGCACTTTGGGAGGCTGAGGTGGATAGATACTTGAGGTCAGGAGTTCGAGACCAGCTGACCAGCATGGTGAAGCCCTGTCTACTAAAACACAAAAATTAGCCGGGTGGATCACCTGAGGTCAGGAGTTTGAGACCAGCCTGACCAACAGGGCGAAACCCTGTCTCTACCAAAAACAAAAAAATTAGCTGGGCATGGTGGCAGGCGCCTGTAATCCCAGCTACTCGGGAGGCTGAGGCAGGAGAATCTTTTGAACCTGGGAGGAGGAGGTTGCAGTGAGCCAAGATTGCGCCACTGTACTCCAGCCTGGGCAACAAGAACAAAACTCTGTCTCAAAAAAAAAAAGGCTTGAAACAAATGAAAATAGAAACACAACATACCAAAACCTAAGGAATACAGTGAAAGCAGTACTAAGAGGGAAGTTTATAGCTATCAGTGACCACATAAAAAAGGGAAAAACTTCAAATAACCTAATAGTGGATCTTAAAGAACTAGAAAAGCAAGACCAAACCAAACCCAAATTAGTAGAAAAAATAATAAAGATCAGAGCAGAAGCAAATGAAATTGAAATGAAGAAGAAAAAAAAAGACCAATGAAACAAAAAGTTGGATTTTTGAAAAGATAAGCAAAGTGGACAGATCTTTAGACAGACTAAGAATAAAGGAGAGAAGACCCAGATAAATAAAATCAAAGACAAAAATGGTGACAACGAATACCACAGAAATTCAAAGGGTCATTAGAGACGACTACAAGCAACTATATGCCGATTAACTGGAAAACTTCAAAGAAACAGATACATTACTAGATACATACGACTTACCAAGATTGAACCAGGAAGAAATCCAAGAGTTTTTTAATTAAAAGTATTTCATATTTACAGAAAGATTTGTAGAAAAAAAGAAACTTTTTTTTTTTTTTTTTTTTTTGAGACGGAGTCTTGCTCTGTAGCCCAGGCTGAAGTGCAATGGGGCGATCTCGGCTCACTGCAACCTCCGTCTTCCAGGCTCAAGCGACTCTCCTGCCTCAGTCTCCCGAGCAGCTGGAATTACAGGCGCACTCCGCCATACCCGGCTAATTTTTGTGTTTTTAGTAGAGATGGGGTTTCACCATGTTGGCCAGGCTGGTCTCAAACTCCTGACCTCGTGATCCGCCCACGTCGGCCTCCTAAAGTGCTGGGACTACAAGCGTGAGCCACCGCGCCTGGCCGAGAAATTTATTTTTAATGCAGTTTTTTTTATTTTAAATCAATACATGCTCTAATCACCAGACATATACTCATATTTTCACCTAAAAATACATACATTGAGAGAACGAGACGGGTGGATCATGAGATAAAGAGATCAAGAGATCAAGACCATCCTGGCTAACATGGTGAAACCCCGACTCTACTAAAAATACAAAAATTCGCCGGGTGTTTGGCATGCGCCTGTAGTGGCAGCTACTCAGGAGGCTGAGGTGGAAGAATCGCTTGAGCCCGGGAGTCGGAGATTTCGGTGAGCCGAGACTGCGCCACTGTGCTCCAGACTGGCGACAGAGCAAGACTTCGTCTCAAAAAAACAAAAACAAAAACATACAAAAATTGTCATAGGTACACTATTTGGAGTAACGCTAAACTAGAAACAAACTGAATGTTCAACAGCAGAATGGATAAATTGTGATCTATTCATATAACGGAACACTAAACAACAAGGAGAATGAAGGAACTAAAACTGCGCAACCACATGTATGAATCTCACAAACATAATGGTGAGCAAAGTAAGCCAGGCATAAATGAGAACCCATTATATGATTCCATTTATATAAAGTTCAAAATCAGACAAAATGAATCAGTGATGTTGGAAGTCAGGATAGTGTTTACCTGTTGGGATGGTGGAGATAATAGTGGCTAAGAGGGAGGCACAAGAGCAGCTTTGGGGTGGTAATATTCTTTTCCTTGATCATACTTACAAAGGTTACGTAGGTATTGATTTTGTGAAAATTCATTGAGCTGTAAACGTACCTACCTTTCTGCATGAATGTTATACTTAAAAAGCTTACTAAATTACCTATACATGCTTATGGCAGGAAATTTAGAAAATAGAAACTATATAGTGTTAAAAAACAGTTTTCAAAATAAGGAAATATATAACTGTCATACAAACATAAAATGAGCAAATCAAAGATTTTAATTAACTCATTAACTAATGAGAAAACCAGTAAGGTGTCATAGCTGGTTCAAATGGATTTGATTTACAGAAATCTATATTACCTGCCAGACAAAATTTATTTGCAGTGACACGAACAGGGATCATTTGCATAGTATAACAGGAAACATTTGCATTAATGTCAATTTTCTACATGTTAACCCCTTTCTCTACAAAGTCGTAAAATAGTCTAATGAAAGACAAGTCAAAGACAATGAAAGCAGAAATGAATGGATGCACTAATCAAGACATCCACTAAATTTCAAAGACTTTAAATTTTTTACTTACAATAGAGTAAAATCAAAACAACCTGTAATCCTTCTATTCAGGAGTAACCTATATATACACAATTTTTTGCCATATTTTTAAATATTATGTAAGAATTGTCTTATACCTAGGGCAAAAATTACTTAAATTTTTAGAAAACAACTTTTTATATTGAGTACAGAGGTTTTTTTCCCTTTGTTCCAAAAAGCCTCTGTTCACATTTCTGGTTATTTCCTTAACTTTATTTATTTATTTATTTATTTTGAGATGGAGTTTCACTCTGTCACAAGGCTGGAGTGCAGTGGCATGATCTCGGCTCACTGCAACATTCACCTTCCGGGTTCAAACTATTCTCCTGCCTCAGCCTCCCCAAGTAGCTGGGATTACAGGCACGCACAACCACGCCCATCTAACTTTTGTATTTTTTGTACAGACGGGGTTCCACCATGTTGGCCAGGATTGTCTCGATCTCTTAACTTCATGATCCACCCGCCTCAGCCTCCCAAAGTGCTGGGATTACAGGCGTGAGCCACCATGCCCAGCCAACATATTTTCTTAGAAGGAAAAGTATTGGATCAAAAGATATGACCATTTTTAAGACTCTTGATACATACTGCCAAGTTTTTATTGTTATTATTGTTGTTGATGAGACAGAGTCTCGCAGTGGTGCAATCTCAGCTCACTGTAATCTCTGCCTCCCGGTTTCAAGTAATTCTCCTGCCTCAGCCTCCTGAGTAGCTGGGACTACAGGCATGGACCACCACGCCCAGTTAGTTTTTTCATTTTAGTAGAGATGGGGTTTTACTATGTTTGTCATGGTCCCGAACTCCTAACATCAAGCGATCCACCCGCCTCAGCCTCCCAAAGTGCTGGGATTACAAGCATGAGCCATTGTGCTCAGCCTCATGTCACCAAGTACTATAGGAAAACTTTGTATCACATAGTTAGCTTGGAGGGAGGAAGCAAAAATCTTTCTAAGCTACTTTCATACTCCAGGAATTACTCCTGTCTATAAGACTTCTAGGAGTAGAATATGTTTATAGTCTTGCAACTACCCACCATCTGCCTTTTTCTCTTTCTTTGCTTTTGGACTTTGAGCAAAAACCCAGTGCTTGCATAAGGAAAAAGTGTGGGTTGGCACAGCAAACCACAAAAATCTCAAGTTCGAACCAAATTTAAGGCTACAAGATCCCCGCACTGATGGCTTCATCTGTATTAGGTTATAAATCCCTTGAGGAACTTTCTAGGACTTAATTCATGCCCTGCTTCCTGTGTTTACACATATTTTCTGATCTGTTTTGCCAGTCTTAATTTAAAATATTCTATAAGCCACATATATCTTACCATGAGACCCAACTTAATTCAATTATTCTATCAATTGCCTACTAAGTGCCAGGACCTGTGCTGTACTAAGCCTAGGGTAAGTGGTGAGCAAAACAGACTTTTTCCTGCTATAGGGGCAGAAAGGTATAGTACCTTTCTTCACCCATCATACGGGTCACAGTTGACACTCCTATAACAGAAGACAGATTAACAAGAGAAAGGCATAACAAATTTATTTAACCAAAGTTTTACATGACATAGGAGGCTTTAGAAATGAATACCACCGCCAAAAAAAAGAAATGAATACCCAAAGATGCAAGGAAAACTGTGTTTTTATGCTGAGGCTGAGGTTGAATGAAGAATGGACAGCTATGTAGAAATGTGATTGGACAAGAAAGCATGATCTTATTGTAATAGGCTGGGGAGGAAACCCAGCAAGTCCTGCCTTTCTGCTTAGATTCTTCTGGGTCTCTTTATGTAGCATTCCTTCCTCCTGGGTATGGGTAGGACCCCTCTGGAATGAGAGTCTTCAAGGTAAAAGGGAGAGAGTGACCTTTCTAGGTTTTATGGCTTGCTTTGCAGAAGAGTGGTCCTAGTTTCTAGGACCTGTGGTGGGGAAGAGGAATTCTGATTTCTGTCACTTGCTTTAGAGGAGAAAAGAAGGCAAGAGACAGGAGAGCAGAAGAAGGTCAGAGAAAACTTGCTTCTGAGGCCCTTCCAGTGTCCTTCAGTTTAAAGTACTCAGCCAAGGGCTGGGCACAGTGGTTCATGCCTATAATCCCAGCACTTTGGGAGGCTGAGGCAGGCAGATCACTTGAGGTCAGGAGTTTGAGATCAGCTGACCAACATGGTGAAGCCCCGTCTACTAAAACACAAAAATTAGCCGGGTGTGGTGGCAGGTGCCTGTAATCAATCTCAGGTACTTGGGAGGGTGAGGCAGGAGAATCACTTGAATTCAGGAGGTGGAGGTTGCAGTGAGCCAAGATCAAGCCACTGCACTCCAGCCTGGGCAACAGAGCAAGACTCCCTCTTGATAAATAAATAAATAAATACATACATACATAAAGTACTCAGCCAAGTGAGGTGCCCTACTTTGGGGTAACATGTCCTAAGTCCTGACATTGCGCTGAGGATTTAGAAAGTATGATCACCACATACTATGTATTTTATATAGAAGGAACATAATACATTTTAATGTCAGGCTATTTATTATTTTGTTTTATGTCTTTATTTTGTAGAGGCAAGGTCTTATTCTGTTGCCCAGGTTGGAGTGCTGTGTGTATTCATCGGCCCGATCATAATGCACTGTAGCCTCAAACTCCTGGCCTCAAGGGACCCTCCCAGCCTCATCCTCTTATTTGTTTTGTTTTGTTTAGGCTATTTATTGTTTTGTTATATTGGTAGGTAGGTCTCTTACCAACTGGATAAAATGCTTCTTGAAGTCAGGGGCCATGCCTTTATTTCTCTGGTATCCTTCAAAGTACTGAGCATTTAATAGGCACCCAGTGGAGAGTACCCCAGTTGCAAATATTAGTGCCTTACGTCTGCATGAACCAAGTTTGCCTTTCAGCTCCTCAAAGAATCTCTGTGGGAATAAGTAACATGATTGGAAAACATGAAATAACTTATTATGTAAGTGATCATTTTTATACTTTATATCATAACCAATAGGTGGGACCATCCATTTTGAAATTATATTTTATATTGTTTATAGCCCGAAATTCTAAGTATTTATGGTGTTTGTTCAATAGGTGTTTATTGGACTCCATGTATGTAGAAACTGCTCAGCTCGCCACTACTAACAGAGTAAAAATAAAAGTATTACAGGTATGCTTTATCATACTTTCTTTTGTAATAGTACCCTAAAAAACATGTATTTTCACTTTTAGATGTCATCCTCGTTTGAAAAAACACCACCTAAATCTTGGGTAACAATACAAAAACAGTGGTTTTACAATTTTGTCCTTTTGTGTGTGTGTGTTTGTGTGTATTCCAGCCCAGCTTAATATCTTACTGTAAAAGGGGAAGAGGGATGGAAAAATAAATGAAAAGTAAATGTAAAAATCTGGGTTTTAGTGGGGGGAAGGGGACCTATCAGCAGAATTTAATCCGAGTTAACTTACTAGTTAACACAATTTACCACTCCTCTCTTTCTTTCCTTTTGGAAGATAACAAAATTTGATCCAGGCACGGCAGAATTATTTCAACAGCTTCCAAGGCCGCACAATCCCATCTGGAGATAATAAAAGGCCCCATTCCTTTGTGTTTATTTCAAGAGGTTCATTTTTTTGGAATGACCTGAGGTTGCAAACTGTAGAACAGTTGCCAGCTGAAGAGGGCTGCAGCTTGAGAGCTACTCAGGAAGTCTCTATGGACCTGGGAGAACTCCACTGAGATTTCCTTAGTGTAGAAAGAGGCCCCTGTGCCCTTCCTTCTCTACAGGATGAGGGCAAAAAAGAGACAAAGAGAAAAAGAGGGAAGAGGGGAGCAGTGAGGAAATGGAACTGCAATATTTAGATCAAATACCATATAATAGTCACTAATTTATCCACCTACTGCTGAGAGAAAAGGAAACTCTGCCCAAGTATGTGCCTCTTTTTACTGAATGTTTTTAAAGTGCGATGGATGGCATCAGGGAGTTGGGAAGATGCAGAGGGAACATACAAGGGTTTTTGTCATCCGGGAGTTTCCAATCTAGTAAACCGTAAGAGCGTCTTGTATAGTGGTGTTTAGAAGTGTGGGCTCTGGAGGCAGGCTGCTTTATTCATTTGAACCCCAACTCCACCACTTACGCACACTTGTGCTAATTTCAGGCAAAGGGAAATATGGATCCACCTTTACACTCCTCTGCAAAAAAGAAAAATTCCCTATCCTCCTCTGATGTTTTTAGAAATTCAAACTAAATTTTAAATGAAGTAAAGCAATGAGGCAAAGTTTTTATTTCAAACCATGTGCCATTCTCTCCTTACTAGTTGAGAATCTCTGTGATACTTACTTCAATGTGATGAAAGATTGCTCAGGCTCAGACGGGGACAAGTTATGGTTGGAGACAATGACTTTGCAACATAATCAATTCATCTAATTTTGCTATTACCTTGACAGCCTAGGCCCAGGAACAGGGAAATTAGATGGTATGTCCCACTCAGAGTTGTGATTTGCTAATAGGGCAGGGATAATGAAACCAGCATGCCGGTCAAAGCCTTTGCTAAATATCTCCCCATGGAGCCCAGGCTTAGAAAGGGCTGTCCAGCCTTTTGCACCATTTCCTAGGCTGCCATAAAAATGTGCCACACACCAGGTGGCTTCAAACAACAGAAATGTATACTCTTACAGTTCTGGAAGCTGAGAAGTCCAAGACCCATGGTGTTGGCAGGATTGGTTTCTTCTGAGGTCTCCAAGGGATAATTTGTTCCATGCCTCTTTGCCAGCTTCTGATGGTGGCTGGCAATCGCCGGTATTCCTTGTCCTGTAGATGCGTCACTCACATCTCTGGCTGTATCTTCACACGACGTTCTCACTGTATCTCTGCATCTTCACATGGCCTTCTTCACATGGACAGTATCATGTTGGATTAAGGGCCCATGCTACTCTAGTATGACCTCATCTTAATTAATTACATCTGCAATGACACTGTTTCCCCCAATAAGCTCACATTCTGAGGTACTGAGGGCTAGGACTTCAACATATCTCACTGAGGGGACAAAATTCCACCGACAACAGGCCTGATGACAGGGAAGAGAGCTGAGCGCTCTAGGGGGAAAAGGGGGAACTGAGGGCTAGTCAGAGTGGCAAGGAGTGCAAGGTGGAATTCTCAACACGCAGGAATGGTGGAGGTGGCTTTGGTTTCAAATTGGTCTGAGTTTGGGATAACTGTATTGCAGATTTAATTGTGCCTCCTTTTTTTTTTTTTTTTTTTTTGAGATAGGGTCTCGCTTTGTTGTCCAGGCTAGAGTGCAGTGGCATGATCATAGCTCACTGTAGTGCTAACATCCTGGGCTCAGCCTTCTGGTTGGCTGGGATTACAGGCACACTGCACTATGCCCAACTGTTAATTTTTATTTTTGTAAAGATAGGGTCTCAGTAGGTTTTCCAGGCCGGTCTCAAACTCCTGGACTCAAGCAATTCCCAGCCTTGACCTCCCAAAGTACTGGGATTACAGGCATGAGCCACTGCACTCAGCCTAGAACGCCATTTTTTAACCATCAGCACTTGACTTGGATATGTGTTAAGTGCTTTACTAACGCTCCAGTGTAGATGGATTCAATCTTTTGCAGATGCTTGGGGTGCTAATCTGGTTTGAAGTGAGAAATTCGGGGACTTGTCCTAAAGCTGTGCTTTACGGCAAGCTCATCATGTTTACATGGTTTGTTATTACTTAGGGCAACCTGGGGTTAGAGGAGCTGATGAAGATTAGGGAAGCCAGACCCCCAATCAACCCTCGGACTTGCGTTGGTCTCTAGCTTATCCTTTATCTTGCTGACCTTTCAAGATCTATTGTAACCATATTAACTCAAATCTGTTAGTTGGAAATTGAACCAAGACTACACAGTCTCCATGCTCTCTGACTTACTTACTGGCTTATGCTCATCGACAGAGAGAGAGAGAGCAGTGTGCAGTGTAGGAGTTAGCTTTTGCAGTAGAGTAGTTCAAGCATTTTAGAGCAGGCTATAACCGCAGAAGACCTGCATAGTGCAGCAACACAGGTTGTACAACTTACATAAACAAAAAGATGCACATTTAATTAAGTATGGTGAATGGTCACCTCTAGGGAGGAAGAGGAGAATAAGAGGAGAAACAAATAAAATATATGGATGGATAGATGACAGATGATTGATAGATAATCAATAGATAATTGATAGAGATAAATAGAACAAGAGTGAGGCCATGAAGAGTAGTATTAATTCAACCTTCTGCATCTAAAGTCTAAAAAGAAAAAGAATAGCCAGAATGTCTGGGTTAAAACTCGACCCACTAGGTTTTTTTAAGTTAGCTGATCTCTCCATCCCTCTGCTCATTTAAAACAGAGGTAATATTAGTACCTACCTCATGGGATTGTTGTGAGAATGAAGTGAGTCGGAATGTGTAAAGTGCTTAGAAGAACACCTGATACTCAACTAGTACATATCAGTAATAAACACTCAGGCACAGGGTTATGAGAACTAAGTAAAATAATCCATATAAAATACTTAGTCACTTAACAGTGCTTGGCCCATTGTGTACAATAGATGCTAGTTAGCTGGCTGTTGTCATAGTCAACATCATTGTCATTATCATCATTTCTTTAAATGGCCAACTCCATTCCCTTAGTCACTTACAGAGAGGTAGCTGGACACAGTGTTGCACAGTGGAAAAAGAATGCCTTCTCCTGTACTAATGCTATCTCCGTCTTTCCCTTTGTGTGATCTTAGGCGAGGCTCTTCTTTCAGCATTGTTTTCTGCAGGTAAGCCTCCTGTACCATTGTCAGCATTAAACCTCACTCTGGGCACATCACTCATTTGGAGGCTCTAGTGTTGAAACCCCACACTTAACTCTGTGTTAGCTATTGTGACAGGCAAGCAAAGACAAGCGCCTAATCCTCGGGGGAGTCACATTGGTCCTAGTGAAATGGCCAGACCCCTTAGGCATACCATGCCCTGTACCTATGCAAGCCTCATCAGTGCAGCCTAAATGCATAGCCCCAATGTGGAGACATTGGAACCATTAGTGTCACACGGAAGCAGGGGCCTAAACCAAGATGGGTCAATCTGGGTTATTCCCCATTGTCTCAGGAATTCTTGTCTTGTTTTGATTTTTGGTTTTCCGTTTGGTGTCAGAGTTACCCAGGAATTGTTTTGTGTCAGGTGTTATACTGTTTCACATGTATTCTCTCACTTAAACCTTGTAATAACCCTGTGAGGAAACAAGTGCTATTCTTCCCCATTTTATGAATGAGGAAACTGAGGTACAGCATTTTAGAGTAATTTACCCCAGGTTACACAACTAGTAAGTGGCTAAGCCAGTAGCCAAACCCCAGCAGTCTGGCAGCAGAACCCTTGCCATTATGTAATACTACTTCTTGGAAATTCCCAGGGAGTTTGGCAGTTTGGGCCAAAATGAGAATTGGACATAATCTGTGATCCAACAGCTTCACTTTAATGAATTTGTGTAACAGATCTGTTTGACTTGCTGTCTGAATTGCTTATAATGGCAAAAGAAAGAAAAGTAAACATCTAGCTATAGGAGACTAGTTAAATAATTTATGCTATGTTGTTGCAATAGGGTGACACAGAGTCATGAAAGAGAATAATGCAGGCTGGGTGCACGGTGCACGGTGGCTCACACCTGTAATCCCAGCACTTTGGGAGGCTGAGGCAGGTGGATCACCTGAGGTCAGGAGTTTGAGACCAGCCTAGCCAACATGGTGAAACTCTGTCTCTACTAAAACTACAAAAAATTAGCTGGGCGTGGTGGTTGCGCATGTAGTACCAACTACTTGGGAGGCTGAGGCAGGAGAATTGCTTGAACCAGGGAGGTGGAGGTTGCAGTGAGCTGAAGTCGGGCCACTGCACTCCAGCCTGGGTGACACAGGAAGACTCTGTCAGAAAGAAAGAAAGAAGGAAAGAAAGAAAGAGAGAGAGGAAGGAAGGAAGGTAGGAAGGAAGGAGAAAGGAAGGAAGGAAGAAAGGAAGGAAGGAAGGAGAAAGGAAGGAAGGAGGGAAGGAAGAGGAAGGAAGGGGAAAAGAATAATGCAGATTTATATGAAACTGTCCTCAGGATATATTCTGAAGTGCAAGAAACACTGCAAAACTATGTATTTTTTATTTTTTATTTTTTTAACCTGGCTCACTACTGACAGATATATTTTATTAAAAGATTGCAAAATAGTGTATATAGCATGCTATCATCAACACTTTTTAAAAGAGGAGACAGACAGACACACACACTACACTTGCAGTTGTCATCCACAACAAATATTCCTGGAAACGGGAACTAGTGACTGTCTCTGACAAGCAGAACTGGCGGGAATGGAGATCACCCAGGAAACAAAAGTACTTCTCACTCTCCTGTACAATTACACATTTTAAATCATAAATGTTTATCAGCTTTTCAAAAGTTACTTTATTTTTATTTACTTTTCAAAATAAGTTTTATGCTGACTATTTGATGTTTACATGATAATATAGTATACATAGAGATAGTAAGATGTTACTACAGTGAAGCGAATTAACATCTCTCATCTCACATAATTACTTTTGCGTGTGTGTGACAAGAGCAGCTAAAATGTAGTTATTTAACAAAAATCTCCAACAAGATAAATTCTAAAAGTAGTCCTCATCTTCTACATTAGATCTCTAGACGTGTTCATCTGACATACTTGCTACTTTGTGTCCTTGACCTACATCTCTCCATCTCCCTACCCCTCAGAAATTATTTTAAAAGAGAGAAAGCAGGCTGGGCGCAGTGGCTCACAGCTGTGATTCCAGCCCTTTGGGAGGCCGAAGTGGGTGGATCACTTGAGGCCAGGAGTTTGAGACCAGCCTGGCCAACATGGCAAAACCCCATCTCTACTAAAAATACAAAAACTGGCCGAGGATGGTGGTGCATGCCTGTAATCCCAGCTATTCAGAAGGCTGAGGCACAAGAGAGAATCACTTGAATCTGGGAGGCAGAGGTTCCAGTGAGCCAAGATTGCGCCACTTGCAGTCCGGCCTGGGCAACAGAGTGAGACACTGTCTTTTACAAAAAAAAAGAAAGAAAAAAAACAGAGAGACAGAGAGAGAGGAGAGAAGCAAGAAAAAACTCATTGGTGGTATGGAGGTTTCAGACCCTCCTCAAAGGTTCCAGTTCACTTCAGGTTTCGAGGGGAAACCTGATGCAGTCTGAGTTCCTGAAGGATGACAACGACGTGTTCGGGTGCTTTCGAAAGTGGCCACTTCTGTGCCTCATTTCACTTAATCCTCACAGCTATATACAAAGTAGTTTTATTATATCTACATTTTACAGATTACTATCAAGTAGATCTGAGCCAAGAGTGCAACCAAAACAGATCATCCAGTGGTAATCAAAGGCTGAAATAGGCCTCCCCCTCCTCTGTCCCATCCCCATTCCATTCAGTTTTTAAGGAAGCCAAGGGTTTCCTAGATCAGTGCTTCTCAAAATAAGGTACCCAGGCCGGCAGCATCATTATCTGATGGGAACTTGTTTAGAAATGCAGATTCTAGACCCTATTCCAGACCTGCTGAATCACAGACTCTGGGGACCGAGACCAGCCATCTGTGGTCTTTTTTGTTTGGTTTCGGTTTTGTTTTTTGAAGCAGGGTCTTGCTGTGTTGCCCAAACTGGAGTGCAGTGGCACCATCATTGCTCAGTGCAGCCTTGAACTCCTAGCCTCAAGTGATCCTACCACCTTGGCTTCCCAAGTAGCTAGGATGATAGGCATGTGCCACCACACCTGGCTGATTTTTTAAAATTTTTTTGTAGAGACAGGGTCTCACTATGTTATCCAGGCTGGTCTCCAACTCCTGTCCTCAAGCAATCCTCCTGCCTCAGCCTCCCAAAGTGCTGGCGTTACAGGTGTGAGTTACATGCCTGGCCCATCTGTGTTTTAATGAGCCCTTCAAGCAATTCTGATTCATGTTAAAATTTGAGAACCATAGTCCTAGGCTAATGGCTTCACCCGGCAAACATTTAAAAAACACTAATGCCTGAGTCTCACCCCAACCCAAGATTCTGATTTAATTGGTTTGGATGTAGCCTGGTCATTAGTTGTTTGTTTGTTTGTTTTGAGACAGTCTTGCTCTGTTGCCAGGCTGAAGTGCAGTGGTGCAATCTTAGCTTACTGCAACCTCCACCTTTTGGGTTCAAGCCATTCTCCTGCCTCAGCCTCCCGAATAGCTGGGACTACAGGCGCGTGCCACCACACCCAGCTAATTTTTGTATTCTTGGTAGAGACGGGGTTTCACCATGTTGGTCAGGATGGTCTCGATCTCTTGGCCTCATGATCCACCCACCTCGGCCTCCCATGGGATTACAGGTGTGAGCCACCGCACCCAGCCATGGTCACGGGTTTTGTAAAGCTCCCCAGATAAATGAAGACCACTGCAACCTATACCTTCTGAAGCAGCCACTTTCATCGGGAATGGCTAACGGCACACATGTGGCATAAAGTCATATATGTGAGGACATCACAGCTTTCCAGTTTTAAGTCTTTTCCCCTTCCCAAACCCTGCATCTAGACCAAGAGGCATGGGTGAAAAATGCTCCTTGGCTAAGCAGTTACGAGCTCATTAGTTTGATTACTTCATAATGTTTCTTACCTTAAGCCAATAAATTCAGTCTTTAGTGAGTATTGAGAAGATGCTGGAGAGAAAGTATCAAGTTGCCTACAAAATAATTTCATAGAGGAAATGAGATCTACAAATGGCATGGCAAATGCTTAATATTATCAGCTCACTCTTTCTTCCCGGGTTTATATGTTTTGTAATGGAGGTCATATCATATCACATAGCACATCTCCAGTATAACAGAGTTTCAGTCAGCTTTTGTCTAATAGATTAATCTGCTGATTAATCAATAAATGAATGGATATCACTGATGAAGAGCCTGACTTGGCGTCCAGTGCCCAACTTACTACCAATGCTGCTCTTGGCGTGAAAGTCTTGGCATGAAAATCTATTGACAATAAATGTGCTAGGATCAGGTGCTAGAGTTGAATGTCATCAGAAAGAGACTATAAACCCAGATGAAGGCTGGGTGCAGTGGCTCATGCATGTAATCCCAGCACTTTGAGAGGTGGAGGTATGTGAATCACTTGAGATTAGGAGTTCGAGACCAGCCTAACCAACATGGTGAAATCTCATCTCTACTAAAATACAAAAATTAGCCGGACATGGCAGCGTGCACCTGTAATCCCAGCTACTCAGGAGGCTGAGGCTGGAGAATCACTTGAATCCAATAGGCGGAGGTTGCAGTGAGCCAAGATCATGCCACTGCACTCCAGTCTGAGCAACAGAGCAAGACTCCGTCTCAGAAAAAAAACAAAAACAAAAACAAAACCAGATAGAGGCAGGAAAGGGAAAGCAGGTATAGTGGTCATTAAAGCTGGTGACCAGTTATTTCCAAGTCTCCTCCCTGGGACATAGAAGGGTCTCCCTATGTTGCCCAGGCTGGTCTAGAACTCCTGGGCTCAAGCAATCCTTCTACCTCAGCCTCCCAAAGTGTTGGAATTATAGGCACGAGTCACCTCACCAGGCCAGATCTCCCATTGTATTCATGACCCCTCATTTGCTCTGTATAACCAATGGCCAGGTTATAGGCCCAGTTTGCAGGCCCACTGGGCAGGATTCTCTGCCATGGATCACAGCCAGCTACTGGCCCAAAGGAGGGTAGTCGTTGAATGGAGGAATAAGGTACCCAGCCCTCCCTAGGGATCCTTCCTACTGGTTTAAAGGAATTAGAATAAAGCCTTATCCAGAGAGGGGTGGTGACCAGGCAGGCAGCACAGGCAATTTGAAGCCCAAGAGCTCAAAGATAACTAGGCTGTTTTGCCAGCCTTGGCCAAAGAGAGTGTAGTTTTTGAGGAAAGCACCACTGGTCCTGCTATCTGCACTTGGGCAGCCTCCAGGGCTGCAGTGAGGTTTCAGTCTCTGAGGATAATCAATGGCATCAACTGTTCCAATGGCTTTAGCAGAAATTAGGCAGAAAACGTGTGCATATTCAAACTGTTTAGGGAATAGACATAGGAATAATCAAATATGCAAAACCTACTGCTTTGAGATGTTTTGCAACAGCTATGTTCCCTACAGAACAGGTTTCTTCTATTGCCTGAATCCAAGAGCATCTCCTGGGTCCTTCCTGTTAGAATGCTGAATGTCCATGGAGAGTTTGAGATGAGGAAGAAGAGGGCTGTCTCCCAGCTAAGACTGGTGCAGCAGATCATGCAAAGTAAAACCTCAGCAGCTGCGATGAAGTAGAGCAGAGGGCCTGGGTGTCTGTCAACTCCAGGTGGGAGATTTCCCCCAGCTGTCTAGGTAACTGTGCTTCCACTGAGCAAGCCAGATACAGACTTGAGTATCATCACAACTTGTGCCTGTGACATCTTTGCCCAAGAACAGCACACATTGAACTTTATATTCTTCATAATATGGAAGGAAAGGTGTTGACCGAACCACTCCTTCATGCCTCGAGACATCTCATATATATTTATATGGATACATACATGAATGTATGTATTCTGTCATAATAACACATTTTATTATCTTTTTATTATAGCACAGTGTTAGGCTAGGCTACATAGGCTGCATTAAACCCCAAAATAAAAGTTATATTATGCATCATAATCTAACGCAGGGGCTCTCCTGGGCAAAAAGTGGTGACTTGGAGATTCAGACTCCTTTCATCTTAAAATGCCATCGTCTTCAGCATTTGGCCTCAACAGTTGCCAGAGAGGGAGAAGAGAGTATGTATAAGACCACACCACAGGATATGTGGTAGGACTCCAAGCGCTGCTGTCACTTCTGCCAAGAACCCAATCACAAGGCCCCATCCTAACTGCAAGGGAAGCTGGAAAAGGTCTCCTTGTATGCCAGGAAGAGAAAATGAAATTGACAAGCATCCAGCCAGGCTTTGCTACAAGTTTCAACATGTTGGAATTATTATCTAGTATTTTTCTTCTGACTATGTATAGCATTTGGTATTACGTAGACTACCTTGGTGCCTCCCACTGTATTTTGTGACATCCACACGCAGCATCCCATTCCTCACAACAGGACTAGAAGTGGTAAGGACAGGTTTTATCATCCACTTCATGGATGGAAACTCTGAGACTCAGAGCAGTTACATGGCTTGTCCAAAGTTACACACTACTGTTAACTTAAAAACACACACAATTTATAAATTTAGGCAAAGAAAGAGGATACTTTCTTTCTTACAAAGGGTTATAGTCTTTAAGGTGGCTATCACAGGCTGGGAAGCACAGCCTCCAGCAGAAGCCCAGAGACAAGCGCTTTGAAGGCAGAAGGGTTGGAATAGGAGCTTTATGCTGAACAGGTTGACTAAACATACACATTCAGCAGCTTACAGGAGGAACGATGAATATTCATGAGGGTGGTCCTGACACATGTATATTGAACAAACATACATGTAACACATGACCCATGTTTACTTTGGGAGGGAGATTTAGCATTTCAATGTATTACACTTAGGCCCTATACATCAAAAGATCTTTTCAGGACACAAAAGCTCACAAGTACACAACCTCTGTAAATTAGTCAGAACCAGTTCATGGTCGGTGGTTTTATCAGGAAAAAGTTACTGAAATTAGTCTCTCCTCCAATGAAAGCTGTAGTTACGGCTGGTGGAACAGGATTCAGCTGGGCAGAGTCTATGAGCTGGTTGAGTTGTAATTGTTTAAATATTGATTATGTTGAAGCCAGTGCTTGTTTAGCTGCTGGAGAAAAAGAAAACCCTTATGGTTAGAGCATAGTTTATTCCTTAGGTGCAGGAGTACATGACTTCCCCCTCGCCTGGAATGGCCTTAGGTCTTGATTGTAATTTGGCATCTTATTGCCACAAAGAATATGTTCTGTGAGCCCTGTCATCTCTGTTAGAACGTTAATGCTGCTCAGTTGTTGTGTCTAAACCATAAAAGACTGGGGGAATATAATTAGGTATGTCTGACCTCCCATTATAGCCGGGAACTAAGTCTTTAAATTTTTTTCTGGGGTCCCCTTGGCCACATGGGGGTCCATTTAGTCAGTAGGGGTCTTGGGATTTATTTTTAGTTTACACTACTAAGTGACAGAGCTTTTCTTCTTTCATTCTGAGGTTAGTGGTCTCTCTGCCATGCCACATTTTCTTCCCTGGAAGCTCAAACTGGATGCCCAGGTCTCAATGTACAAACTCAAGTATGCAAGAAATATACATTTATTCTTTTATTAATCTACTTAATTTATATTTTAAGCCTCCACTCTATGTCGGATGGTGTCAGCAATGAATTCCATCATTTTGGTATTTCTCTACCTTTATAATTGATTGACTGATTGATTTTGAGACAGAATCTCTCTCTGTCTCCCAGGCTAGAATGCAGTGGCATAATCTCGGCTCACTGCAACCTCCGCCTCCCAGGTTCAAGTGATTCTCCTGCCTCAGCCTCTGGAGTAGCTAGGATTACAGGTGCATACCGCCACCACGCCTGGCTAATTTTTGTATTTCTAGTAGAGATGGGGTTTCACCATATTGGTCAGGCTAGTCTTGAACTCCTGACCTTGTGATCCACACACCTCAGCCTCCTGAAGTGCTGGGATTACAGGCATGAGCCACCATGCCCGGCCTTCTCTATCTTCAAAGATATGTTTACATTTGGGGTGGGATGAAGGTTCAGTGGAGGGGAGGGTGATTAGGTTGTGCCAAGGTATTAGGAAATCCATTTGTTCCTCACATCAGCTGTTTGAGGAGGCACCAACCCAGATGTCCACAGTTGCTTCTGGCCTTCCTTTGCCAATACTGATGCACCTGTGCCTCCTTCCTGTTTACATGGCCCATTTGTGCCCAGCATCTCCCTGCTACTTGGGGCCACTCCAGGGTCTGGGAAGTTTTGTAGGCTTACGACATATAGCCATTCGTCTCCCCAGCTTGCTGCCTCCCTCAGACACAGAGGTAGAGAAGTAGGGAAGGACCCACCCTACCCATGCCTTTGCCCTCTCACTTTCATCCATCTTTCTTCCTACTCCGTAGAGGGATGTGTTTCTAGTCTTCCAGGGAAGCCTCACTCACTTCAAACCATTTTCTTCCAAATACTTTGGCTTTATTGCAAATCATCTCTAGTCCTCTGAGATTTTTTTAATACACAAAACACAACACACAGAAGTTGTGTTGTTGTTTTGCTGTTTATCCTGTCACATTATTTCCCTACCTTGAGGCAATGGGACAAGGGCCTGCTCTCCAGGGCGTGGAGACAGGGAGGAAGGGGTAGGGGAATATTAAGAAAACAAACAAACATTTCTTGATCACTTGTGTATCACATTTAACTTTATCAGGTCCTTGTGAGGTGAGTATGTGTGTGTCATTATTCTGAAACTAACAGTGAGGAGAAGCAGCACTGATTGGAGTTCTTATAATATATTTGGGAACTCGCAGTGGAGGGCCTCTCCTGCCTGAATGGTCTTTAAGTGTACCATCCCAACCCACCCAACTCAATCCCCGTGGCTTGATCCTGCAGTCTTGGTGATCAAGCTTTCAGTTAAGAGTTGGATGACAGTGAGCTAGTTAATCCAATTAAAAAGAAAAGAATTGAGATCCGATCTCAGAAGCCCCACAGTTATGGAAGCCTGGCCATAGATTACTAGTCTTCTAAATGTGGAAAAGATTATTCATTTTTTTGGCTATTTAAGTGTTTATCACTCACTCTGCCTCAGTTATGAGCACACGCCCTAGAGTAAATCTGTTCCCTGGCGGGGAAGTAGAAGGGGCATGTCGTTGTACAGTACATCCACATTGATGAAGGGAAAGGAAACATTAAGACGGCTTAAGTGAAAAGGTCACATGCAGCTTGTACTAGCTGAAGGAACTCAGACCAAGTAACAGGCAAAGAGACATCATGCTAAAGCAAAACATTGTTTAAAAAAATTCTGACTTGTATTTATGAAATTCAATAGAATCCTATTTATGAAATGGATTTTTTTTTTTTTTTTGGGAGGGAGTCTTGCTCTGTGGCCCAGGCTGGAGTGCAGTGGCACTATCTCGGCTCACTGCAACCTCCACCTCCCAGGTTCAAGCAATTCTCCTCCCTCAGCCTCCTGAGTAGCTGGGACTACAGGCAGGCGCCACCACACCTGGTTAATTTTTTTGTATTTTTAGTAGACACGGGGTTTCACCATGTTGGCTAGGCTGGTCTCAAACTCCTGGCCTCAAATGATCTGCCTGCCTCGGCCTCCCAAAGTGCTGGGATTACATGCATAAGCCACCTCGCCCAGCCATGCAGTAGATTTTAAAATCACTTCAAAGCACATTAGGCTTTCAAAAGATGTTTGTTTAAAGAATACAGTTGGCTTTTGCTCAAAAAATAAAGTTTCGGTAATGCATAGTAACAACTGTAGTGTAATTACTGGCCACAAAATACCAGGTGCCAGACCAACCCTTTTCTAACCATTTAAGAGAGCCAAGCCAAGCAAAAATGCCCACCCTAGCCTTGCCCAGAAATTCAAAAGCTTAGCCTTTGTCACCAGGAAAAAATTAATTCAAAGAGCAAAGCCATTATTAGGCACAACCAGGTATTCTGCTGTAAACATCTTTTGTTAATACATGTTGAGAGCTGAATTTTCTCACATTTGAATGAAAGAGCCCTGCTTAAAGAGAGTTTAAACCAAGCCAGGTTCAAGGTTCTTTTCTTTTCTTTCTTTTTAGATTTCTGACATCATATCTGTGGGATCCACATAGTGGGGGAAGTGCTGGCTTGGAGTCCATAGTTCCCACGGCTATCATTTTACTTAAGAATTACAGTGTTCTCTGTTAGCGTCAAGGCAATGAACCTGAAGAGAAAAGACCAAACATAGCACTGTTACAGGGAAGAAAAATATGAAAAGACCTAAAGATGCACTTCCTCATTACATGTAAGGGATCTATTTTCTAGAATCCTATAAAAAGCTCAAGTGAATCTGCTTCTGTTAATAAGTTTGATTTAATTATGATGATAATACCATAGCATATGTTTTATGTTTCCTCTTTTTTAACTGCTTCCTGTTAATTACTGAGGGAAGAAATTCAATGTAACTTTGTTGTATTCTGATAATGATGAGGCTATCTATCTCATGTGTTCCATATGTGCTTCACAATGCAGGCGTATGTGTGTGTATACAGTTTAGTTGAAGAAGATGGCCATGTGTGGTCACTACAGACAGATGTAAGGCTAAAGAAAGGGCTCCATGGCGTTAGAGCAAAACCCCATCATAAAAAGCTCTCTGCTATACTTAGGACCTGATTGTATTGGGAGGAAAAACAAACTTTCAGTCTCGGAATGACCTGAAAAACCTGTGGTATGAACCTGCTTTCCTTTCCTCACCCTGGGATTAGAATGAATTTCTGCAGTTCAGCTAAGGTGACCAGGTCACTTGGGTCATTCATGTTGCATGTCTCAGGAAGACAAGAAGAGTCAGGGCTACCCTAGGTTCAGCTGATGGAGTCTAATGGCCCTGTATGCCTCTTCACCAGTAGGATGGTGGTGGCTGACATCATTGATATGGACTGTGGGGCAGTAACTGTTCTGACCACCTTATGTGTCCTTCTCATTTGGTCTTCACAGTGTCCTGAAAATGTTGGTGGCTATCTGCGTTTCACACACGAGGAAACCAAGGAAAAGGGAGAGTAGCTTTTAGGTTGAACCATGTAGAATTCCTATTTGTGTAGATCAAATAAAGTCAAATATCAGCAAATGTATATTATTCAAACTATGACTTTCCCAATATCACAGAGTTGGTAGGTGGTGACTCCGGAGTTTGAACCCTTAACTACTCAGGATCATAGCTGTATATCTGCATATCTGTACTGACCCAGGCTCAAAGCAAATGCACAAATGCATATTTTATATATATATATATATCCTGGATCATCTTATATGATCCATTTTGTATGATCCAGATCCACTTTCACACTATGACCTGAATAAAATCAGCAGTTGAAGCCAGAGACTGGAGAAGAAAGGATGTAGTCTACTGATAGCAATATTATATATATATATATATATATGCATATATTGCTATCAGACTACTATATATAATATATATATACTGTATGTGTGTATATATATATATACTGAGAGACTGCTATATATATATATTGCTATCAGTTAGACTGCTGTATATAATAAATATATACTGTGTGTGTGTGTGTGTGTGTGTATATATATATATATATATATATATACTGATAGACTACCATATATATACATATATTGCTATCAGTAGACTACATCCTTTCTTCTCCAGTCTCTGGCTTCAACTGCTGATTTTATTCAGGTCATAGTGTAAAAGTTGGCTCAAGTCAGACAAGACTGCCCTGCCTGTGGCCTGTTCCTGCTGTGCAGCTAAAACCAGCCCATCACACCAACTCTCTCAGGCTGGCTGCCTCAAAACCTGCCTGCCTAAAAATATCTTCCTCTCAGATGGCACAGAGCCACACACTCCATCTCCCTAGCTGAACTTCCCACCATTAGAACTCAGCTACCCACATGCCTTCCACCAGAACCATTGTTAAAATTCAGCTGTGAACCCTGTAATCCTCTCCTGTTAACACACTAATGACTAGTTTATCAGGTAACATGAACTCGATCTTGGATCAAGTGAGGTTTGTTTGGGACTTGGGCTGCAGATGGCTAAGATCAGGAGCATGAGAGTGAATCATGAACTATTAGATGTAGCAGTAATATTAGAAGCTATACTGGCCAGTCCTCAAATTTTACAGATGCGGAAACTGATGTTTAGGTACCAAAGCCTAGGTGTCTTGACTTGAAGATGACCAGTCATCCCAGTTTGCCTGGGACTGAGGAATTTCCTGGCTGTAGAACTTTCAGTGTTCAAACCTGGAAACTCCCAGACAAACTGGAACACACTGACCACCCTCCTCGACTGGGATCCCAGAACTCATCTGCTTGTCTGGACAGGTCAGTCTTAAGCAGACCCTTGCAGCAAGTACCCCCAGTCTGCCTGGTACACCTCAAAAAACCCAGGTGGGGAAATGACCACAAACCTGGTTTACCAAGGCTGGCTCCCCCTTCAGTCTCTAAGCATAGACTTGGATGCCACGTGGGAACAGCCATATTGCCCCATGATTGACCAGTGTTAGCCTCTCCAGCCACAGCATTTAGAGAAGCTGGTTACATAGAGATGGTCACAGAAAATAAGACTGTGGTATGGTTTGTGTACTTCATAGAGATGGGGGCACTGTATCAGCCACAGCTCTGTGGTTCTCAAAGCCTGTGGGTGGAGTGCTGTTGTCTGTCTCTTCTGCACATGGCTGCACAGAGGTTGGGAATGGAGAAGTATTTGGGCAGGGAGATGGATCAGCAGGGTGCCCCGTGCTATCATCATTTCCCTTTTTAGAAGTTTTGTCATTTAGAGGTTTTGAATCTTGCAATAAGCGGTCATCCTTGATTAACTTTGGACTTTTTCCCTTAAATGTCAGGCACCTAATTTTAAACTTTTTCCTGGTTTTACTTCTCCTCCTAGGCTATTTTGTCCCCAGTCCTTGGTTGCTTGGCAGTTGTTTCCAATATAGCCCCTCCTGCTTTCTGTTCAGCTGGAATCCAGCTCTAGCTCATACCCTATACCTGGGGCTGATGTGTGTTGACTAAAGAAGGGAAGGAAATCGGGAGGCAAGGAAGGAATAACGCAAGAATCCCAGCCAGGCAAAAAGGCAAGTTCTCTTCAATATTCTCTTTCCTGCATGCATTGCCTTAACATACCCCCAAGCCCACCTCCACTTCCATCTCTACCTCAACACACATCTTCGAGGATCTAAACTTTTCATGGTCCACCCTTACTCTCAACTATCACTAAAATGTCCTTAGTGCCCAAATAACAAATTTACTGATCTGATAAACAAATCCCTGATGATGGGCGTTAAAGTTAGAGGTGCAGCCCTCAGAAGTGAATCTTAACTTTGATGTTTATAGTCAATATCCTGGCTAGGCTATCTTAACACTTTAAAAATGTAGTTCTTACAGAAGAACTGTGGAGCTGGGAGAGCAGGTAGTGGCAGGAAGCATAGTGGAGGATTATTTTGGGAAGAGCTCTGTGATGAGGGTTGCCAAATTTAACAAAGAAAAATACAGGACGCCCAGTTGGATTTGAATTTCACATAAACAACAAACAATTTTTTGGTAAAAGTGTGTTCCATGCAATATTTGGGATATACATATACCAAAAATTATTCCTTATCCGAAATTCAGATTTAACTGGGCATCCGGTATTTTACCTGGCAACTCTATCTGTGACCAATGATGACTCCCAAATACACAGCCTGTGCAGTAGAGGGGCAGGACTGCTGTGGAGTTTGGAAGTTTCCAAATTCTGGCAGAAGGCAACCAGCCCTTCAGGGAGGGCATCACATGATATAGTCAGGCAAAATTTCTGCCCCCAAAGCCAGGCCTACTGATGCCTGGCGGCATCTAAGGCAGGCCCGAATGGAGCATGCTCGGAGACCAGCCAAGGTGCCAGTAAAATGGGTGTGTTCTGCCAGATCCTTCCAAGAAGATAAAGTGTCTAGTTCTGGTGCTGACGATTGACCTGTCTGATATCCACCACACTAGAACACTATTTTTAGGTCTGAGGAAGGAGTGTCAAGGTTTTAAAAATAAGGTAATAGATATAGGGGAAATTACATTCAAGAAGCTCAATCCTGAATGTGAGTGTAAGACCAGAAAACGCAATATATTAGATCTAGAAAAGGTTAGTACAAGTAGCTTTCCATATATAAATACCTAACACTGGCCGTCTGCGGTGGCTCAGGTCTTTAATCCCAGCGCTTTGGGAGCCCAAGGTGGGCAGAATCACTTGAGGTCAGGAGTTGGAGACCAGCCTGGCCAACATGGTGAAATACCAACTCTACCAAAAAAATACAAAAAATTAGCCAAGCATGGTGGTGCACATTTATAGTCCCAGCTACTTGGGAGGCTGAGGCATGAGAATTGACTAAACCCGGGAGGTGGAGGTTTCAGTGAGCTGAGATTGCACCACTGCACTCCAACCTGGGCAACAGAGCAAGACTCTGTCTCAAAAACAAATAAATAAATAAATAAATAAAATACCTAAGACTAAGATCCCACACTTTTCTTTTACTTTTTTTTAATGAACAAAGGTAATGCTACTAGCTTCAGGAAAACTGCTTTTGCCACCCATAATGTTTTGTTTTCAACTAATAAAGAGAGAGCCTGTTTTGTTGTCTGCTACTGGCTTCCACATAGCCAACAGATATACCCTGTCTACTCTTCCAGATCTACCCTCTATCCTTCTCTATCCTGTTTTGTGCTCTGGGAAGCTGACACATATGGACTCCCCCTCCCTTCTGGATTCTGACTAGGGCCAGCCAGTGGGAAACAACAAGAGATCAGAAGGTGGGAAGACAGAAAGATGAGAAGAGTAGCTTTATTCTTGTTGGTGTTTATTAAAACGCTCATGGTTTCAACAACCTGGTAAAAGGCACTCAATAAAGCAGAAACAGATGCATACTTCTTTAACATGATACAACACATCTAGCCAGCATTCTGCTTGATGGAGAAAGGCTAGAGGTAGCCCCGGTAAAGTTAGGAATAGATGGGGTGCTCACTACTATAATTATTATGTAAAATTTTACTGAAGGGACTAGCAATCATGACTTGGCATTATAAAAATTTAAAGTATAAAAATAGGAAAGTGAGAAAAATATTTTCACTATTTGTAGATGATGTGACTCTGATTTTAAACCCGAGACTCAACTGAAAAATTATTATAAACAGTAAGACAACTCAGTAAGGTATAAAGGTGGAAAATTAATATACAGAAACCAATCAAGCTTATACATGCAAACAATAACCTGTTGAAGGATATAAGGATAAAGGACCTTATTTAAAGTAGCAATAGAAAAGATAAAATACTTAGGAACAAATTTAACAAGAAATGTGCATGCCCTATATGTACAGAACTTTAAAATAAAACCAAACAAACTTTGAATAAATAGAAAGACATACCTGGGTAGGAAAAATAAAAATTGTTCAAATGTCATATCTCCCTAAGTTAATTTAACATTTTAACACAATTCTAATAAAAAATACCATTTTTTTCCTCTTTCAAATTTGACAAGAGAGTTCTCAAATGTGTATGTGTGAGGGAGAATGTCGAATGGTTAGCCCTACCAGATATTAAAACAGATTATAAAGCCTCAGTAGTTAAAACAATGTGGGACTCATTCATACATGGACATACAGATCAACAGAACAGATGAAAATGTTCCGATATAAGCCCAGATACACATAGGAATTAGTATACAATAAAGGTGACATTGCAAATCACTAGGGGAAAGAGAGACTGACTATTCAATATATGGTATTGAACTAGTTGTAACAAGTTAGCCTAGTTCTAGGCAGGCGGTAACTAGGTAGCCATCTGGAATAAACTGGATCTATACTTTACACTATACACTAAATTACAAAGACAACATATATTTAAATGTGAAAAACCAAACTGAAATTACTAGAGGAAAACTATGAGAAAATATCTTTATAACCTTGGAAGGTCTTTGTAAATGTGACTTAAAATATATAAGCCATTAAAAAATTGATCAATTATGTAAAAATAAAAAAAATCTGTGTGGCAAAGAAACAAAATCACCATAATCAAAGTTAAAAGATGAATGACAAACTGAGAAGAGTATTTTCAACTCATATCACAAAGTACTAATATCACTTATATACAAAGCACTGCTAGAAATAAGTAAGATTTTAAAAATCAACAACCCAATAGAAAAATAGGCAGTAATATGAATATGTTTGTCAGATTTTCAAAAATCTAAAAGTATGACAATCTAACTTATGGTATTATAAATTGGTACAGCTCCACGAAGGGTAATTTGGCAAGGTCTGTCACTCTTATAAGTGCACATGTCCTTGACCCAAGAGACACTTTTAAATGACTTTATCCTGTGAATATACTTGACACATAAAATGACCTATTATTAATAGATTTATCTAATAATTTCGTTATATATATATCTCTCTCTCATAACATCACATAAATATATACATAATTATCATTTGTCAGTTAAAATAAAATTTTAAAAATCATTTAAAAAAACGGCCGGGTACAGTGGCTCACTCTCGTAATCCCAGCATTTTGGGAGGCCAATGTGAGCAGATCACCTGAGATCAGGAGTTCAAGACCAGCCCGGCCAACATGGCAAAACCCCATCTCTACTAATAATACAAAAATTAGCCAGGTGTGGTGGCTCATGCCTGTATTCCCGGCTACTCAGGAGGCTGAGGCATGAGAATCACTTAAACCGGGGAGGTGGAGGTTGTGGTGAGCCGAGATCACACCATTGCACTCCAACCTGGGTGACAGAGTGAAACTGTGTCTCCAAAAAATAATAATAATAAAATAAAAATAATCATTAAAAAATAACCTAAGTCAGGGTTACTTAGTGCAGCATTATCTGTAATAACAAGATTAGAAACAATCCAGTATTCATCAATATGAAACTAGTTAAATAAATCATGATGCATCCATGTAATTGAATATTATTCAGCGGTTAGAAAGAAATACATAGAGAATCAGAATGCACCACATAGTATGTTATTAATAAAAGCGCAGACCTCTAAGACATTTTTAATGAAATACACAAGATGTAGAACCATATGCACTGTTTGCTACCTTTTGTGTAAAAAATGAAAAATAGAGCATATATTTGCTTATATATATATACATGACTATATAGAGTATACATTACAGTATTATATGATAATATTTAGTATATATAGAGTATATATTTGCTTATATATGAGTATATACAGATAGTATATATTATGGTATATATAATACAATAGTATTTAGTATATAGAAAGTATATATTTGCTTATATAGATATATGTTTTGGGGTGAAAAAGTGAGGAGATTTAGTGAATGGGAGATAGAGTAGGAAAATTAACTTTTTACTTTTATATTTTTTAAATATTCAAATCGTAAGGATTAAATATTAGATATATAAAAAGTGCTTATTAAAAAATCAAACAGTACAGAAACATGTAAGGTAAGAAGTAATGTTCCCCTATCCTTAAACCAGCCACTCAGAGAAAACCAATACGAATAGTCTTTTACATACCTTACAGGATTTAGTCATCGAGAAACAGGAGACTTCAAAAAATTATTTATTAGGCAAGGAAAGCATTAGTTTCTGGCTCGTGGCAGTCATGTTGTCCTGGCACTGCCAAATCCACTTAGACCACATATAAGCAGCTGAGATCAATGCTGATCTCCTGCCGCAGGCCCACAGTGAGCAGCTGCGTTTACATAGCACACCCAATCCTCCAGGAGTTCAGTTATATGTAAAATAAGAAGTTAGAAAATAATTCTGAATTTTAAAAGTGAATGGAATTTTAAAAGTGAATGGTAGAGGCCATTAACTCTACTGAATTAAGTATTATGGTAGATTTCAAATTAAGACATTAACATTTTAGTAAATGAAAATGCTCGTGCAATCTGCAAATACTTGGCAATAGTACCACAGAATTCAGCCAGTAAGGGCTCCTAAGTTACAAACATATAGAGTCCCAAAGAACACTAAGAATTATTCTTTATTTTCCACTGCTCTTATTAAAAATATATTCTAGATGGAGACTGCTAGTTCACTAGGGCACTAAAGCAAGTCTCACATTACTGAGACCTCTTCACAATCCTGTTCCTTTGCCTCAGAAAATTCCTTGATAAGTAGAATATGAATGTTATAAATATTTATTAATAAAAATATATACAAAATGAAATATACAACCTTCCCATTCTAATATAAATACCAAGGTCTCTTGCCAAACCAGCAGTTGATATTTTAATACATGTGCCCTAACACAACAAAACAGTGTTTATACAACACACTCTTTCCCGTCATCTTATAAAAACAGTCTGTTGATGTTAGAACAAACCTTAGAAATCAACAAGTTTACTCACGCAATTGTTCATTCAATTAAGGAACATTTACCGAGTATTTCCATATAGCAGGTAGAGTAAAAAGGAACAGAGATAAGAAGATGAATAGCTCCATCTCTGGCTCTTGAATTTAAGTCTAAGCCAATTCCTTTATTTTTATATTGAAGAATCTCTAGGTTTCTCAAGTTCAGACAGAAACTTTACATTATGTCAAATATCATACATTTATAAAAATAACTAAATATTTTATATTTGTGGATTGGCAGTGGTCTATTGTTCCACCAATGTTGTTTCACATAGTCATTTTTTGTTTTCAGATGATTATTTCAGAGGATCTAACTGCTCTTCATCTTCATGAATAAATACATTATGCCAGCTGGCCTCACAACAACCCTCATTTTACAGACTGGGAAACTTTTGGGTCAGTGACTTTCTCAGGCTCTCGCAGCTAGTATCTAAATTCAGATCTGCCTGTCTCGCACTTACATTCTCTACACAATAGTAAACATCAGGATTTGTAGAAATGTAGGCTAGAGAAATTGTAATTTGTATTAATTACATGATTGTCATTTGTTAAAACCTCAGCTGCTTCTCAGATAATTTCTTAGAGAAAAGCATACTATAACTGTATACACAATGTGTTACTGAGGTTCATAAGACCATGAAATGATACTGGGTTACTGTTAGTTTCCATCATTACAATACTGTACATTAAAATGATCAATATATAAGTGAAGTTACTGCTATTTCTATTGTATTTCTTTACCTTTTATCATCAAACCTTCCTATAGCCTTATCTTTTGTTCATTTGAACTGCTTTGCTATACATCTTTTGACTATCCATATCGAGTTTATTATATCTTTACAGATACCATCATGTTTTTATATTATATTATTATGTTTTTTAAAAGATACTTGATCTTTCTTCTTCAGGAGAGTCACATTGGTGTGACATTGGTGTCACCCTCCTAACACTCTTTCTACATAAACCTTCTGAAAAACTAGGCATTCACTCTGTAGTGAATGATAATGCATAGCTCACTCAGAGCAGGGTACACATATTTGAAATTATGAAGGTGATCTGTAGTAAAAGAGATAATTTGAGTTGAATATGATAATTTGATAGAATCTGGTACTGATTGTCAGCTTTGAAGACCTTGGTCTACAGAATCAGACTACAAAATCTAAGAGTAATATTCTTCCAACGAGTCAGTAGCAATCAGATAGAGGTTGCTAGGGGCCCTCACACTTTCTGTTTTATCTATTCACAGATTGGATCAAAGGCAGAGGGTTAGTAAGCCTCAATCAAGAAAGAAAAAACAAATACATGGAAATCTTAAATTGAATTCCAACATGAAAATTATGGCACAGTTTATATAGCTTTATGATATCCCAGTTGCATAAAATTATACTTCACCCTTCAAATAATGTCATACAATTAAATGAGGTCTATGGCAAATATCGTCATATAGATCATGATCCCTACAATGTTTAATTATTCACAAAGCATTGGGAGGGGATCTTGGGGCCTAGCCCAGTGAAAAGAGCAAAGGTTCTGAAACAGCCAAATCTAGAATTTCACAAGAGCTCTATCATGGAATCTTGGCCAAGTTACTGAATCAGATTGAACTCAGCTTTATCACCTGTAAAATGGTTATTGCAAGTATTAGTAATGACACATATAAGGTGTTTGGAAGGAGAGCTTTGTACACAGTGCTCAATAAACTCAAGTTTTACCTGAGGCACTTCACACAGTACACAACAGTGTTTTTAAATTAAATTGAATTGATTATAAAGAGATCAAGTGTTGCTGTTATCTGATCTTCCAACCAGAGTGGGCAACTGAAAAGATGTATTTCTTGTTAATACAGTACTTACTTTCCCAGGAGTCTGGACTGGGCAAACTTTAGCAAGGAATGTCTCCATATATAGTATACAAAAAAATCTCCCTCTAGTTTATAAATCCATATTGTCACAAAACATCTATTTATTCAGTGTTTAGAGCTTTTTTAAATAAATAAACTACAGTGACCTTATTAGGATAGATAATAGATATTTTAACCAGTTTGATTTAAATTGTTTACAGTGTCATCTAGGATTTTAAGGGGCGAACAGTCAAGAAAAAGAAGGAAACAGGTAATAGTTGTTGCATCTCAATGCAGTTCAGAAAACACAAGTAGGTCCACCTAGTACGTGGTAGCAGAGGAAATTCTGAGGCAGCAGTTGAAAGTAAAAGCTTGGTATTTTATAGTTTCCTTTTGTAGAACTCAAGTTTGTATTAAGTTGCGTATTTTATATTTTCTGGAATTTTGTGTCATTGTATCAATAGTTGATAATATTGTGTCACCATAACTCCTCTTTGATTATGTAACCAGCAAAGTTTCTAACAACAAAGCATATTTTAGGGATGCACACCTTCCTCTCAGTCAACGTACAGAAAACATTACTTTATATATTAAAACCACAGTGCCATGACAAGATAGTCAACATCTTTAGGCATCAGGAAAATGCAAATTATAACTACAACTGTGTGTGTGTACTTATCAAATTGTGTACTTTATGTATGTGTAATTTATTTCATATCAATTAGACCTCATTAAAGCTATTTTTAAGATATTATATGGATTTTGCAGAAAATGAAAAGAGAAACCCCTGACCTCAGCCATCAGGTTGGACACATCAACCACCTGCCTCCTTTGCATCATCAGCTACTTCCTGGCTATGGGCAAGTATGATGTTTTATTACTGGACTGTAAGGACCTTCAGGGTAGAATCCATGTTTAACTCGACTGGGTCTTCCCTCAAACTCTCTAAGTATTTAATTGTTGTTTTTTTAAATGAAAAATAAATTGCTTGGATAGATTATGGTGAAACACTTCAGAAAACATTTCTACCCATATTGCCTAATGAACCCTTACAATTTTTTGAACTATGCATGAGAGGCAGCATGTCTTCATGCTTAAGAACTTTAGAGTCAGTGATTTGTTCAGCTACTTACTAACTGCTTGACCGTAGATAAAATTATCTTGCCTCTCCAGGCCTCAGTTTCCTCATTTCTAAAGTGGGACAGTAAAGGACGTATGTCTTTGGTTTTCTGAGAGGATTAAATGATGTAACCCATATAAAGTGCATGGCCCATATTTAGCATTCAATAAATATTTGTTGTTTTTGTTGTGTTATTATTGCTTTCCGTATTCCTAATATGTTGTAAAGAAAGAAAGACTCTAAACCTTCAGGTTATTATGCATAGTAAGCGCATAAGAACTGTTAGCAGGGGAAAAGGCAAGTGGATTCATACATTCGCCATTACAAATTGTTGAAAGTTTGCGAACTCCAAAGACTGAAATATTCCATGTTTCATCAGGAGAAAGAAAACGTGATGAACAAGTTACCTGAATCTTACAGAAGGGATAGTTCTAAAGTGACATTAAAGTTACCTGTATGTTAGCCCTTTTATAAGCATACAATTAGAGGAATTTAATTTACTGGAAGAAGCGCAAGTGTTTCAATACCTTATAGTGTTGTCAGTACACTTTGATTCTTGCTCTTAGATCTTTTCATTAAAAAGAAAAATGAAAAACGTGTCAGTAGGTGGAGAGGCTAAAGTTGCAAACAGCCCATTTACTTTCTCCCTACCCTTCACACCGAAGTTCTTAAATGTAGAAATCCTGTTCACCTATTTGTTTGCAAGTTTTCTGTCTAGTGAAAAATACTTTATCATTTTGTCTATGGGGAATTAATTAAACAGAATTGTGGAAAAATGTAATCTTTAGGGAGCTTTGCTGGGAGTACTCTCAGTAAATACAGCACAAGCCAAGAGACTCTACAGAGACCTGAGCTAGAACAGACGAAGCCTGGGCCACTGTCAGATAATCATTTCCTTGAGTTTTGAGCAAGTTGCTTAATTGTTTTGTCACCTCTGATTTGTAATATTGGGCCCAACTCGCATTTTCCTGATTTGCAGGGAGTATTTATAAAATATATGCAATAATTATTATCATTAATAAACTGTATTATTAATCCCCTCCAAAAATAATGTACTAACATGTCAATTAAATTTACAACTTACCCTTTAGTCTGGCCCAGTACTAGATTTGCCTTTAAAAGTCCAAGTCAATTTGTTGTATGTGAAGAACATAATGCCAGCAGTCAGGAAATGTTAATCTATTTCTTGTTCTGCCAGTCATCACCTCTGTGGTCATTAGTAACCACTTCACTCTTCAGTTTCCTCAAATGTAAAAGTAGGAGTTTGGACTATATCAGAAAAGAAACATACCTGATATGTGCCACCACTCTCATAATTCTGTGCCCATGGCAGACATTGTTAATCAGTCATGGAACTTTTTCTACCAAATTGGAAAGCTGTTTCTGAACACCTTTCAGCAAAGCATTGTAGGCAGCCACTACCGAGGGATCAGAAGTGGCAATCAAAGTGAAATTTACTTCCCATCTCTGGGCCAGAAAATGTGTAAGGTTTCTTTTAATTCTAATATTACTCAAAGGGCAAAATGAGAGTCCATGGAATAGAAAGTCCCAGAAGACAAATCTTATTTCCATTTTTTATTTTCCAACCTCCAAGAATGTTATAGACTGTCTGTAAGGCCTGTTTATGACGATGCTCTGCTCTTCCATTCATTGTAGTCTGCTTTTTGTTTGTTCAACGTGGGAAACAGTTTGTTTTTATCCCTTAATTCTAAAAATGCTTTCTGTAAAGATTTAAAAATACAGAAAAATACAAAGATGGAAATGAAAGTTATCTGATATTCTACCCCCATTATTAATATTTGAGAACTGGTCTTGAAGGTATAGCTTCAGGCATAATGTTTTTCTGCATTTTATTTTCCTCACAAAGCAATGTGATGTATGGGCCACTTTGCATACTACTGAGAGGCTGCAGTTCTTAACCTCTATTCATAAAATTTTATCTTTGGTAACTCCTGTTCTGCTGAGTTAAACTTTGCAAATATAGCAGTAAATTGAAAGAGAAAGGATCTTTAGAACCTTACCGCAACCACACTTAAAGATGTGGTCAAATTCTCCAGGCTCCACTCAAATAAATAAAAAATGGAAGGATTACAAAGCTTGTGGCTAAAATTCAATTTGAAAATAAAACACATCCAGTGGCATGGGAGAAAAGCAAGCGTTCTTTCCTCACTCCCACCCCTCACTCCCACCTTTTTTCTTCTTGTTATAAAAGTAATGTATGTTGGCCAGTCACAGTGGCTCATGCCTATAATCCCAGCATTTGGGGAGGGTGAGGCAGGAGGACTGCTTGAGGCCAGGAGTTTGAGACCAGCCTGGGCAACACAGTGAGACCGCCCCCTCCACAAAAAAATGTTAAAATTAGCTGGGCATGGTGGAGCATGCTTGTCATCCCAGCTACTCAACAGGCTTTGGAGATGTACAGCTTATTGTACCAGTAGTTTGCACAGTGAGGGGTACACTCCAGGAAACCAAGGATATGGGTCTGTTTTGCAATTATTACACCAATTATTTTGAACACTGCTATACTGGAGTTTATTTTTTGTTTTTTAATTTTTTTGAGATGAAATTTCACTCTTGTTGCCCAGGCTGGAGTGCAATGGCTCGATCTCTGCTCACCGCAACCTCTGTCTTCCAGGTTCAGGTGATACTCCTGCCTCAGCCTCCTAAATAGCTAGGATTACAGGCATGCGCCACCATGCCCAGCTAATTTTGTTCTTTTAGTAGAGACGGCGTTTCTCCTTGTTGGCTAGGTTGTTCTCAAACTCCCAATCTCAGGTGATCCAAAGTGTTGGGATTACAGGCGGTGAGCCACCACGCCCAGCATACACTGGAGTTTAGTTTATTCACTGGGCAGGTTGCTCCTCCAGCTCAAACTCCCTAAGCAGATATTCAGTAAGTATCTTACATAACTGGTACAAATGAGGTCACATCAAGGTCAGAACCTCTGAATGCATTTATACCTCCATCTACTTCATTGATGAAATATCTGTGTTCCTGAAGTGTATTTTGATAAGGAGACTATCTCACCATCGTCTAATAAAATGAAACTGATGTATAGTGCAACGAGGTCTCTTACTTCGTATGTAACAATAAGCATGTATTATGGGAAAGACAGCTTCCTCATTCCCAAGAAGTCAATTTCCTTCTGAGAGTCTGAGTCTCTTATTAAATCACAAAGTACCATCTCCCTGTTTGTGTTCTTAATGTTGGTTAACAGGGGAACCCTGCCTTTGATAGTCAACATACAGTATGCTGTTTTGGTTATCAATTTCTATGAAACAAACCAGCCCCAAATTTAGGGCTGAAAGCAATTTATTATAATTTCCCACAGTTCTTTGTGTTGACTCGGCTTAGCAAGGCACTCTTCTGCTGGTCTTGCTTACAGTCTCTTGTATGTGACTGCAGTCATATAGCAGCTGGGACTGGAGTTCTCTGGGGGCTTGACTAGGTGGGCTTGAAGGTCCAAGGTGGCTTCTTCATTCACCCTGGTGTGCTGGTTCACATAGTCTCTCTCTCTCTCTCCCATTTAGAGTTTCATCTTCTATCACTTTTCCCATGGCCTCTCTTTCCATCAAGGTAGTCAGACCTCTTAGCATGATGGCTGACTTCCAAGAGTATATAATTAAAAGCTGTCAGGCCTTTTTCAAGCTTAGGTGAAGACCTGACATAAAGTCACTACTGGCCTCAATTCATAACTTAAAGCAAGTTGCAGGGCCAGCCTTGCTTGGTTCGATACGGGGGGGACTAGACAAATGCCTCAGTATCAGAGGGGTGATTTGCTGGGTGCCATCTTTAGAAGCTTTCTATACTTGATGCTGGACAAAGTAGAATTTCAACTACAATTCTAAAAGATTCTGAATATTTTTTGGCTCCAACATGGAGAACAATTGAGAGGAAGTGACAGAGGGAGGAAGAAGCCTCAAAGTGATGGAGGATTTTGAAACAATCTGTACTTTCTTGGGCCTTGCAACTTGGCAGATTAGAGCACAAAGAAGGTGGAACTAATGGGTCAATGTATCATCATTATCCAGACTTCATGCACTCAGAAGACTTACTTGATGATACTTTTTTACGAGAAATCTGAAGCAAGGCATCACAACCGACACATCTCAAGCATGTGGAAGGGCTATCTTCCCAAAGACAGCTAATAATTCAGACATCAATGAAAAGGCACAAGATTCAATAGAACATAAAACCAATTGGATGGTATTTTTCCCAAATAGTGACTAGGAGAGCCTGGCAGTAAAAAAAAAAGGATCCCATGGCAGCAAGACAGGAGAGAAAAACCATCATCTCCTCTTTCTTGCTCCTCTGGAGCGTCTCAACATGCAGTATCTCTACTCTCCTAACACAATAGGCAGATTTGGAGGGCAAAGCAAGGGCTCAGGCTCTCATCTGAAGACAATCACGTTCCAGAGTCTGCCAAGACTTCACACCTCCTTGACATGGGTGGTCTTGAGAATGGGATTCCCTTTATTTGTCTGAACCACGGTGCAATGCCTAACAGCTTTTCCTTAGTGTTTGATTTTCTTAAACATGTTCAAACTCTTATCATATTGCTCCCCCTCCCTTTGAAAATATGTGCTCTGCAGGTGCCTGAAATAACATACTCTCAGCAAATTGCAGAACTGGAAAAGTAAAGGTTATTTCATTCAGTCTAAACTCAATGGAAATTTTGTGGCTTAACAAGGAAATACCAAATACTTTATAAACTCCTTCAGAGCAGTAACCATGTCATGTGACTTTGGTGTCTCCTACCTACTAGGCTCATTGTCTACCTTCTCTGATGTCATAATTTTAATAAGTAACTTGCATTGTTAACAATTTACTCTTGTCTTCTTATTGGACTCAGAAATGTTTTATTATTATATCTCTGCATCTTTCATGTGGTCCTTTGCAAACAATTTCTCCTAACTTGTTTTCATTGTGCAGATCATATTGCAGGGTTTTCGCATAACAGCTGAAACGCATTAATAGGAGTTGAAGAAACTTGCTTCAATTACAAGTAATTAATTTAGGCTTCACTTATATTAAGGAATATCTGAACCTACAAATTTACACATAAATCCTGGGAGTGGCAAATTATGCAACCTAGGGAAAGTAAGCTCTGCAGTTTTTTGGGGCGTTGATCGCTACAGACAGGGGAGTGTGTGTGGTTTTTGAACGAAATAGCAAAACCACTGGCAGTATTATCTACTTCACCTGGTTTCGAATAATTCCAGGAAGCTAGAAACTGAAAATCAGTCTTGTTAAAGAGTTAGAAAGATTGTAAATGCATAAGAGGAAAGAAAAAAACAAAACAAAACCATTTATCTATCCTCTTTGAACCCTTATAAGAGTTCACAATTAGTTTCAAATACTTGAAGATTTCTGTGGGCAATTTTTTTAAAATAATTGTTTTAATGTAAGACATAATACATACGCATTGCAGATTTAAAGCATACTTGGTAGTACCAGGGAGAAAGATAAAAATCCTTGATTCCACTACATTTAATATATCGGTAACTATCCTTCAATTTTTTTCTAGGCACATGTTTTTATAAAACGAGTCAGTACTATGCAGACCTTTTTGTAACTTCTTTTTTTAATTTGTACTATTTTGTGAGTACGTGAAAAAGGAATTTGTAAAGATTAAACGATTATAGCATGTTGTGGTATCACACACTGTTGAAGGGCACCATCTGTGGCGTGGTGGCTGCGCTTTGGTGGGAAGAGTTTCTCTTGGGGTTCTCGTTTTTCTCCCAGCTCTGGGTGGGCAATATTGACCACTCTCCGACCTAAAAGGACTTCTCCGTTTGCCCTTGACGACCTGGGCTTAGGAGAATGCAGACACGTGGGAGTATAGAGGGCGTTCAGGGTGACCGCGACAGGAGCTCCCGGCGCTGTCCACATTACAGACCCACTGGCCCCAGACCGGGAGTGGAGCAAGGGCGGGAGGGCAGCTGGCGGTGGCACGGCCTGGGTCCAAACCTTTAGCCCCAACCCCGGCTGGCGCCATTCTCGGGCGGTGGAATGAGATAAAGCGGGGCAAGGTTCTGCAACTCCAAATCAGGGAGGCGCAGCTCCTACACCAACGCCTTTCCGGGGCTCCGGGTGTGTTTGTTCCAACTGTTTAAACTGTTTGAAAGCGCCCGAACTCGAGCGACCTTCGCAAACAACTCTTAATCTCCCGGGCGAGAGCGCTGCCCTTATTTGCCGGGGGAGGGCAAACTGAACGCCGACACCGGGGCGCTAACGGAGGCCTCCTCTCGGTCCCCCGCCTGCTGGGACCCCAGCTGGCAGTCCCTTCCCCACCCCCGGACCGCGAGCTTCTTGCGTCAGCCGCGGCGCGGGTGGGGGGATTTTCGGAAGTGCAGCCCGCGTGGCCGGCAGGGGGAAGGAAGGGCCCAGGCTCTTGCCCCGCCCTTGTGGGGCGGGAGGCGGAGCGGGGCAGAGGCCCGCCGGCAACTCGGGCCGCGTCGCCAAGCAGCGAGTGCCGGGGGAGCCCGGAGGAGCCGCCGCCGCTGCCACCACGAGAGTCGCCCTGTCCGCGCCGCACCTCGGCAGCCGGAACAGGGCAGCCGTCGGGGAGCCCCAACGCACAGTCCCCAGCTCAGCATGATGGACTTGGAGCTGCCGCCGCCGGGACTCCCGTCCCAGCAGGTGCTGCCTCGGTCCCCTGGGCCCTGCGGTGGTGCCAGGACGGGGGCGGGGAGCTAGGGAGCCGCAGCCGGCTTCCCCCACGTCTGGCCAGAGCCTGGACCGCAGCGCTGGCTGGAGCCGCCGCGCTTGCGCTGGGGCCGGGCGGGGAGGGGCAGCGGGGACGCGGCCGGGTGGTCTGACCTACCACTAGTCCGAGGGCGGCTGGGTGGGGGAGTTGCGGGGAAGGTCTGGGGATTGAGCCTGCGCGAGTGGGCCGTGGTGGCGAATCCAGCCGCGTCCCGGGTCCCCAGAGCTGGGACTCCGAAACCCCGAAGTTTAAGCGGCCCCGCGGGCGGCGGGTAGGAGGGAGCGGACGCCGGCGGTCTGAGCCGGCGCGGCCCGGCCCTTCCGGGGCTGCGCGGCTCCCCCCGCCTCGGAGCCGGCAAAAATGTGCCTAGTCACGGGGCCGCTCTCGGGGGAGCTGAGGTCGCCTTTGGGCTGGGACCCGGAGCCCCTTCGCCGCGCCCCAAACCTCCGTGTGTGCGGGCTGCGGCGCGCTCACCCCGTTGGGCCGTCTGTGGGCGCTGCTTTGCGAAGTCATCCATCTGTCGGATCACTCTCTGGCAGCCTTGAGCTTTCTTGAAAGCCCAGTTCCCGGGACGAGGGAGGAGCCCTTGAAGTGCCCAGCGGGCTCAGAAGCCCCGACGTGCGGCGACTGAGCTCGGCCCCGCGCACTTTCTCGGCCGTGGAGGGGTTCGGGCTCTGGCACCCGGGGCTGGCCCCTGGCAACGCCGCGGGAAGTGCGGGCGAGGGCAGCGGACTCTAAAGCCGGGAGTCGGCGGCGGCCGGGGCTTCTAAATTCGAACGCGGTGCCCCCTGGTGGCGCGCACCTGCGTGGCCTTGGCCTCCGTGACAGCGGCCGGTTGGCCGTCACGGCAGCCCTCGGTTGGCCCTTTCCTGCTTTATAGCGTGCAAACCTCGCCGCGCCAGGGCCAAGGGACAAGTTGGAGCTGTTGATCTGTTGCGCAATTGTTATTTTCCCCAGAGCAGCTTTGTCTTTGGATTTAGCGTTTCAGAATTGCAATTCCAAAATGTGTAAGACGGGATATTCTCTTCTGTGCTGTCAAGGGTAAGAGTTGCAAGTGTAGATTAGAATTTTGATTGCTTTTAATCTGTTACTAAGTTATTTGCTTTCAGCTATTATTTTTCCCCTGAGTGCTTTATATATTTTTCCTTTTCAGTTGAGAATTTGCCTCAATTTCTTAACATGTTCCCCTCTTCTGCAGGGGCAGAGAGTGGAACGTTTGCGTTTCATAATACTTGCTAGTTTCTGTAAATTGCTATAAAAGTGAGAAGAAGTTTCAGCTCATCCTTTGTAGAAACTTAAAAAGTAGATATTTACACTTCTAATTTCCTTTGTAAATAAATTTTAGGAAAGAAAAACATTGGAATTCAAGGAAATGTGTACTTGCTGTACAGTAAATACGTTTATGATGTTAAACGTAAAGTTTTAGGCTAATTCCAAAGATCTACTGTAAAGTATTGTTATTGACAATGTATTACGCTTTTTTTTTCCTTTAAAGTTATTTGTCTTGAACTTTTCCCCAGTCTTGATTGGAATTGCATGCTCCTGGTTCCAACTAGTGAAGAAGTGAATTGCACTTTCGGATTTATTTAATAGCTGCTGTTCAAGAGTTATCTATAGGAATGCTTGTTTGACTGAAGAATATATGATAAAAGTGAACTTTGGTTTTTCTAATTTCTGGAATCGTACTCTCCAGTCCTCTATTATTTTTAAATTTTTCTTTCTTTGCTGTGTAATATAACGCTCCATATACAAAAATGCATAAAACATGTACTGCTTTAAGTGTGTAATTTTCAATTATGTTTGATAAAAATAACTGCTTTCCTACCTTTGTAATCAGACATCGACTTGCATATTTGAAAACTGAGAAGAATAAGAAAATTTAGAATTGATTTTGTTTATGATTCATGTTAGGTCATTGTCATCCATAAAGGTTTGAACAGAGTCAAACATTTTCTTGATCTTTTGTCAAAGAAATTCTCCAGGTGTGAAGTGGTAGTAGGATATAGTTTTTCACCTTCTGTGCAGAGGATGTGTTGATAAGCAGGCCAGTAAGGAGAACCTTAGATTCAGTATCTCCGTTAGGTGGAAGGAACCATCCATTACTCTTTGCAAGGGTGTCTTGGAGAAATAAAGTACTTTCCTAGATGAGGGATGAGGTTGATATTGAACTAGACTGATAAGATTATTTTTAAGTCAAACAAAAGAAAAATAGGATAGACTCTCATCTACTGAATGAATGTTAAGCAAAGAACAACTTGACTTTTCAGATATGTGGAAAATCTTTAGAGAGATGTGGAAGCACCATGTAGGAAGGATAAATGCATAACTCCTATCAAGTCTTTTCTGCATTAAAAATAACTTGGGCCGTTTTGAAATCTTTCTTTCTTGCCCTGGGTCCTTAAAAGCAATGCGGAGGGGAAAACTGACTCTGTCTTTAGGATTACCAGGAAAAGTTGAATGTGAAATATGTCATTTTTCTTAATATTTCTTTTTTTTGAGGATAAATCATGTTTAACAAAGTGCATGAAAAAAGGAACCCAACAAGTATATTTTTTCTTCTGGGAATTTCCTCTGTCCTGACTGAAGACATTTAAAGGGGGTTTTGCATCAGTATTTCCTCCTTAACTGTTCCTTGAACCTGGGTTAACTTTTCAGTATGCAGGAAGAATTTGGCACTAAGTTAATAATAAGTTACTGGGCACTTCCCTGAGTGCCAGACGTAATTGCTTCACATGCATAATTTTACAGTAACCTCATGGGAAATACTATTATCCCTGGTTTCCAGGTTGGGAAAATCAGGGAGAATAGTTAGATCAGGCATTAGGTTAGGAAAGAGGCATAGAGAAAGGCCGAGACTTGGTAATGTGACCCGACTATTGAGTGGCCAAGGTAGCATTCAAACAGGTTTGACTCCTGGGGGCTCCTAATGACCTCTTCCAGACTGTACCAAAACTCCTTAAACTTTAAATAGGAAGAAAAGCTCCCACTTTCAAAAGTGGGTATGTTGAGATTTGCCTATTCTGGGGGAAGGAGAGGCCAGAATGTAAAAGATTAATGTTTGTAGCTTTTCCATTTAGCAAGACAATCACTGTATGTGAGGTAGGAGGTGGACCTTGTTAAATACAGGGAGAGTGAATACAACCCATCAATGGAATTACCCCTCTGTGGTCCTTCTGAGGAAGACATAGAGGCCTTGGTGGGTTCAATTTAGAGGGGCAGGACTGTTACTGTCTTTTTTTTTCTTTTTTGAGACAGAGCCTTGCTCTGTTGCCCAGGCTGGAGGGCAGTGGCCTGATCTTGGCTCACTGCAACCTCCACTTCCCGGGTTCAAGTGATTATCCTGCCTCAGCTCCTAAGTAGCTGGGATTATAGGCACCCACCACAACGCCTGGCTAATTTTTGTTTTAGTAGAGATGGGTTTCACCATGTTGGCCACGCTGGGCTGGCCTTGAACCCCTGACCTGAGGTGATCCACCAGGCTCAGCCTCCCAGTGTACTGGGATTACAGCGAGAGCCACCACGGCCAGCCTGTTTCTTCATAATAGTTTTTTAAAAAATAACTGGGGCTTTGGCAATGTCCAGGATTCTGCCTCACATTTTTCAGGAATCGTTTCCCTTTTCTCTTAATTAAATCTCTTAGCTGCTGAAGTCTTTGCCTTTGTTTGCCTTACTAGTTGGTACATTTCTTCTGTTCCATTGGCTCTTTTTGTTTTGAAGTAGTGCTCAAAAATAAGTTTGGTAGTAAGAATATGGTGAAGAGTGTGACAGGGTTAAACCAGGTTGAAGGAAAGAGAGCAGAATGCGGTGAATTTGCGTTGAAAACAGCTAGCAGAAACCTGATGGTGCAAATTCAACCCTAATCTCGTGTTTCGGTGCTTCTGTACTATAGCAAGCATAAGGGCCCAAGTCTTATCTAATCGAAGTTTACTTGAGTCTTTGAGAATAGTACCTCTCAAAATTAAACAGTTTCTTAGTCTTTATTGTTAAACAAGTTGGTTTTGGAATTATTGTCTTCTTTGCCAGAATTAAGTGTGCTGTAGGACTTAAAAGATCTGATGGATGATTTGCCAAAAAGTGGGTCCAGGGTAGCCTCAGGGTATTTAAGTGCCTGGTCCAGCCACTTTCTGAAAATTAACTGAAATCTGTTGCACACCAGGGTAGAGGAGGACAAGTTCAGTAGATGTAATTTTTAACCTGCTTGTCTTCATCTCTGACTGTAGAAATGTATGTTCATTAGAAGTTTACCATAAATAGAGAATAGAGTTTGTTTATTTATTTATTTTTAGAGATGGAGTCTGGCTCCGATACCAGGCTGGAGTGCAGTGGCATGATCTTGGCTCACTGCAACCTCCACCTCTGGGGTTCAAGCCATTCTCCTGCCTCCACCTCCCGAGTAGCTGGGACTATAGGCACACGCCACCACGCCCAGCTAATTTTTGTATTTTTAGTAGAGACGGGGTTTCACCATGTTGGCCTGGATGGTCTTGATCTCTTGACCTCATGATCTGCCCGCCTCAGCCTCACAAAGTGCTGGGATTACAGGTGTGAGCCACTGCGCCCGGCCAAGAGTTTATTTTTTGATAATCTGATTTCTAGGAACTACTGAAATGTCACTGCTACCTGCTTTTAGATAAGCACCAACAAACATTTATTAGGGGGGGGCGGGGCCCGGCCGCGGCGCCGGGCCGCGGCGAGGCGACGGGGCCGGGCCCGGCCGTCCCGCCCCCCCAACCCCCCCCCCGCGCCCCGGCCCAGGAAGCCCGGGGGCCCGGGGGCGCGGGGGCGGCCGCGGGGGGCGGGGGGGGGGGGGGGGGGCGCGGGGGTAGGGTTAGAGAAAAAAAAAAAAGAAAAAAAAAAAAAAAAAAGAGGGCTTTAGGGTATAGGCCAAGATTTATTCAATTGGTAATGTTTTCTGAAATGAAAGCAAAAATATGTTCAAGTGTATAATATTAAATACTAACATTCAGAAACAGTGTTGGAGAAATACAGATGGTTTTCTTATTCCAAACTCTACCCCAGATCTCAAAACAAGACTGTTAAGCAAAATCTTGTGCTACCTAAAGTTTGAGTCTTCTATGTGTCAGCCCCTGCCATAATAAATACCTTTTAACTGTTACTATGAAGTATATTAAGAACTTTGAGTAGGGGAGGCATTTTTAATCATTCGTTTTTATGGCATATGTACTGTATACCAATGTGTTGCAAATCCTGGTGTTTAAAAGTTTTTGTGTATATGAACTTGTTCATTTGGTTCAAACTGTTGGTACTAGTAAAGACAAGTCCAGTGCATAAGTAGGACTTACAGCACCAAGTTCATCTTTTTTTTTTTTTTTTTTTTTGAGATGGAGTCTTGGTCACCGAGGCTGGAATGCATTGATTGGTACAATCTGGGCTTACTGCAACCTCCGCCTCTCGAGTTCAGTCGATTCTCCTGCCTCAGTCCTCCTGAGTAGCTGGGATTACAGGTGTTTGCCACCACGCCTGGCTAATTTTTGTATTTTTAGTACAGGGGGTTTCATTATGTTGGCCAGGCTGATCTCGAACTCTTGACCTCAGGTGATCAGCTTGCCTTGGCCTCCCAAAGTGCTGGGATTACAGTCGTGAGCCACCCCGCTCAGCCTCCAAGTCCATCTTTCAAAGACTCTGTTGATAATTGACTCTTGAGAGTCATTATGGACCATCAACAGCCTGTATTCTGAATAATTTTTTTTAATTGTAAGGCAATGCTAAATAGCCATTCCAAATGGCCTCCAAGTCCATCTTTCAAAGGCCCTGTTGATAGTTGACTCTTGAGAGTCATTATAGTCCCATCAACAGCCTGTTTTCTGAATAATTCTTTTTAAATTCTAAGACAATGCTAAATAGCCATTCCAAATAAGGTTAGAACTGACCCTTTAGGGCTTGTATTATCAGCTGTAACTGATGGGATCCAAACTCTATTGCTTTTTCAAATCAGAGAAGAAGAATGAGTAAGAAAAGAAAAATAGGAATCACTTTGGCTTTGATGCCTCCTCTGAGTTCAGTTTTTACTTTCTGTATTAGGTGATTCTCTTTAATAGCATTTTAAATCTTTCTCGATACTTGTCTTACCTATGTATTTGTTTTTGTTTTTTTTTCTCTATAGTAGATGGTAAGCTTCTTGAAAGCTGTGCATAGAATTTATAGACATAGCCAGGTGCGGTGGCTCATGCCTGTAATCCTAGCACTTTGGGAGGCCAAGGTGGGTGCTTCACCTGAGGTCAGGAGTTCAAGACCAGCCTGGCCAACATGGTGAAACCCCATCTTAAAAAAAAAAAAAAAAGAATTTATAGACATATATGTATTTTAAAGTAAGATATAATTTACATACCATACAATTCACCCATTTAAACCAATTCAGGGTTATGCAACCCTATGAATGTAGTGGTTTATTCATAGGGTTATGCAACCATCACTGTAATCAATTTTCATCATCCTCAAAAAAAAACCCATATCCATTAGCAGTCACTTCCCATTTCCCCTCAACTCTCCTGGCCCCTGGTAACTACTCAGTTATTTTCCGTACCTATGGATTTGCCTATTCTGGATGTGTCATGTAAATGTAATAGAATGTGAATGGAATCATACGATATTTATACTTTTGTTGCTGGCTTCTTTCACAGCATTATGTTTTCAAGGTTTAAACATGTTGCAACATATAGCAGTAGCTTCATTCCTTTTTGTGACTGCATACTATTCCATTGTGTGGTTATTCCACATTTTAGTTATCCAGTTGATGATCATTTGTGTTGTTTCCACTTTTTATATTTCCGTTTGTTTCTTACAGCAGTGGTTTTCAAACTGTTGTATGTTAGACTCACCATCAGTATTTTAAAATCTAATGCCCAGGCCATATCCCTCATGAAATCAAAATTTCTGGGGCTGGGGTCCAGGCATCACTTTTTTTTTTTTTTTTTTTTTGAGACGGAGTCATGCTCTGTCGCTAGGCTTGAGTGCAGTGGTGTGATCTTGGCTCACTGCAACCTCTGCCTCTTGGGTTCAAGCAATTCTCCTGCCTCAGCCTCCCAAGCAGCTGGGACTACAGGCTCATGTCACCACGTCCAGCTAATTTTTGTATTTTTAGTAGAGACAGGGTTTCACCATGTTGGCCACGATGGTCTCGATCTCTTGACTTCATGATCCACCAGCCTTGGCCTTCCATAGTGCTCGGATTACAGGCGTGAGCCACCGTGCCCAGCCAACATCACTGTTTTTTAAAGCTTCTGAGGGGGATTCCAATGTGCAGTCAGGTTTGAAAGCCAGTGCCCTTGGGCAGCGGTCTGCAACCTTTTTGGCACCAGGGACTGGTTTTGTGGAAGACAGTTTTTCCATAGAAGGGGATAGAGGATGGTTTAGGATGAAATTGTTCCACCTCAGATCATCAGGTATTAGATTCCCATAAGGAGCCGGCAACCTAGATCCCTTACATGCTCAGTTCACAACAGGGTTTGGGCTTCTCTGAGAATCTAATGCTGCTGCTGCTGATCTGACTGAGCTCAGGCAGGAATGCTGGCCTGTTGATCACCTCCTGTGGTGCAGCCTGGTTCCTAACAGGCCACTGGCCAGTCCACAGCCTGCAGGTGGGGGACCCCTGCCCTAGGGAACCCACCTCAATGCTTGGTACCCATTGAAGTATATAGTGATATAGAAAATCTGGTTAGGATGTCTTATTTAAATCATGAAAGCAGTGCTTTTGTCTTTGATCACTGCCCTTCACAGCCTTCAATTAACACCTACATTTGGAAACTGTGTTTCAAGGTGCCTGACAAGTGTTTGAAACTCACCGAATATATATAACTTGAGCTCATTAAACCCCTCTGGATGATTTGGGTAACTTTCTTATGAAAGGGCTTCCTTGAAGTGGGTCAGTAGGATTGTTCCGTGTTTTTTCAGGAATGTGGCCTTTGATAACTTGCAATTTAGATTATTTGGAAATAGCAGTGAGAGCAGGTGGTGAGGACAGCATGCTCAGAAGCTTAGGATAGCTGTTGGAGATCCTGGAGGCCAGGACTGAACACTGTCTTACTCTAGGAAGCTGTGTTCCTGGGCCATATCATCTTCGTTAAAAACAAAAGACTTTTCAATCTCTACGGCAACTTTTAGCAACTTCATTTTTTCGTTCTCTGTATCTGCCTGATAAAGTCCCACTATATAGTGGCTCCCACTTATACTTACCTGAATGGCTTTTTGGTTGACATGTTTGGAAACTGGGGCTAACTTCCAAACTGTTGACAAGTTGTGTGTGGGTGCACACGCCACAGCACAGCAGTCCCTCTTGAGAGACTGGATGGTATGGTGGTTGGAAGGCATCTGAAGCTGGCTTAGCCCTAGCCCTGTACACCCACCTCACAGACAGGGTGGAAATAGGCCCAGAGGGAGTGGGTAACTCTCCGCTATGGCCTCCCAACACAGGGTTGCCAGGCAGAGCTCGCAAGGCTCAATTCCAGTCTTGTCTTTGACCATTGCCCCTTTGGTGGGGTGTATTTAGTCACCTTTCTGGAAGCATGCTTTTCTAATTCTAGTCATCAGTAGTTTGTTGCTTTAAGATTTAAAAAATGGTATTCTGCTATTTTACTTGTTCTTAGCAGTTTTGTATTGAATGATGTATATAATGTGATTAAAGTACCTCAAAACAGAAGGACTTCAGTTAAGATTTAGGCCATATGCCACATACACTTCTTGTATTTTCTTAAAGCATTTCTTTCATTAAATGTCCTTTCCTAATTTGTTTATTTTATTTTTTTTTTTTTGCAAGAATGTAGCTGACAGAGTAGATTAGTACTTTCAGTGTCTGTATGAGGGAAATGATCTTAATATGAGGACAGTATTGACTGTGTGTGTAGAGAGCCCACTAATAAGGCACATAGAATTTTGCTTTGTTTCAGACCTGACAATCTCTTGTCTGCTCTGCTTCAGCTTAAAACTATAATACTGCACATGGATGTAGAACCCAACCTATTCCCTGCCTAGGGGATTAGAAGAGAGGGAAGAATGACTATGGTTCTTTGTTGCCTCCTGTGAAGGTAACAGGCACAGAGGTGTGCTGCATGATGGAATTCTATGCCTTCAGGTGCTTGAGGGCTAAGGACCTGTACTTGTTTTTTGTTTGTTTTGTAGTACTGGGGCCAGAGAGTCTTGCTGTTATGTCTAGAGAGTGTTGAAGAACTACAAATATTTAGCAAAAAAGTCATAATAATTTTTTTTAGCCATTAAAATCCGAGTAATGGCTTCCTCTTGCAAGTAGAAAACTCTCATTTTTCTTAAAGTTTTACTTGTTCTTAGGAGTTTTGTATTGAAATGCGAGTTTTTCACTTGCAATAGGAAAACTTGCCAATTTTTGGAGTTATTTTTCTTCTTGATGATTCTCAATGAGATATAACTAAACTATACATAGAAAAAACAACCCTAGGCTGGGTGCAGTGGCTCACACCTGTAATCGCAATGCCTTGGGAAGTTGTGGTGGGAGGATCACTAGAGACCAGGAGTTTGAGGCCAGCCTGGGCAACGTATTGAGACGCTGTCTCCTCAGAAAGTTAAAAAATTATCCAGGTCTGGTTGTGCACACCTGTAGTTGTAGGTACTTGGGAGGCTAAGATGGAAGAATCGCTTGAGCCCAGGAGTTTGAAGGTGCAGTCAGGCCATTGTACTCTAGCCCTAGCAACAGAGCAAGATCCTGTCTCAGTAAGAAAAGAAAAAGAAAAATCAACCCTAATGGACTGGAACACAACCTGTTTACTTTGTGCCAGCAGCATTTCTCCCACTCACCAACCCACATGTTCTTTTGCTGGTTCCCAAGCGAAGACCAGGACCAAGAATAAGAATCATCCTGTGGGTGCAGGTTATATCTTATCCTCCAGAGACAGCACTTCACCCTCTGCTAGAAACTTCTTTACCACGCTGCCTGTTCAGTGAAATCCTTAGGGCAGTGACTTCCAAACTGTGATCCAGGGGCCACCTTTTGGTGGTAGGGTCAGGAGGAGGGGGAATGCATCTTAAGAAAAGTTGGGGGAACCTCATATCCCTTCTCATTGATCCTAAGAAGTTAATGTCTTTCCTCCTCAGAGAGATACGAGTAGACATGACTCCCCAGATGGAAACTTGTTCATCTCCCTCCCTTCTGCCCCTGCAGGACTCTTGGAAGTCCGGGGCCCTGGGGAGCACGCTCTTGCTCTGTGCTACCGGTTTGCAAAGTTCACTTGATATCAGTACAATTGTGCTGTAAATTGTGCAATAATGGAGACTGAGGAAACAATTCGTCTTCCACCTTGATTCATGTTACCAGTTCACTTCCTACAGTGTGAAAAGAACCAGTGTTTGGAGTTAGGAGACACCTGAATACAGACAGAACTGGCAATATCATGGGGAAGAAAGGAAGAGCAATGAATATTTTCTGAAAAGCTGCTGGCACTATCATCAACCCTAAATATGTTCTCTTACTTGATCCTGACAGTAAATCTGTGGAGATGGGGGTATTATCTCCATTTAATGGACAAAGAAACCTGTTCAAAGAAGTTAAGTCATTTGGCCAAGGGCACACTGCTTGCAGGTAGCAGAACTGGGATTTTGACTGTCCGTAATCCCTATTCTCTGCTTGTTTTACTCCTTCCCCTCCCTTCTTTCTTTTTTTTTTGTCTAAGTACCAGTGTGGGAGCTGTTGGCGCATGGGCTGGACTTCTCTTTGGAGTGGAGTCCTGTTCCACATTACAGGATTGTTGTGACAACCAGAAAGCCCCCACCTCACCTCCATACAATTCAAAATGCTCCTGGGTGCCACAACCACCCCAGTGGAACCACGGTGGTACATGGACTTCTAGAGACCATTTGAAGCCAGGACGTTACTGCTTGTTCTCAGGAAATCTCAGAATATTACTTCCTTGTTTTTCGTAGGGAAGCCTGCCATGTCTCCAGGTGGCAGGCTGTTTATACCTTTTATCCTCACCTAAAGCGGGTGATGGGACAGAGGTCAGGGAACGTAATGAAAGCTCCAGAAAGGTAGAGTCTGGGTACATTTTATTTATTCAGGTAGAGTGACTTGTCCAGATCCCTTCACACAAAGCAACATTTGATACGGTAATTGTTACTGCTGAAGTTTGCCATTTCTCAGATCTACAGCTGCAAGGAATTGGTTCCAAAAGGATAAGCTAAACATTGTTATTATTTTAATTTTTAAGGAGATGAAGTTAAAGTCATATATGTCATATCTCTCTTGGGCTTAACCACCTTTTCTGCTGGGCACTTTTTGAAGAGGTCTGAACACTGAGGTAAGAGAGTAAAGGGAAGCTGTGGAATAGCTGAATAGGTTGTGATCATATAATAGTGTAAGGCTTTAGAAAAAAGCCTAGAATGTGCAGTGGAAAGTGAGTTTGCCCACTTGTCCTTTTTCTGACCATCAGCTTGAGGGAAGTGACTAGTATCCTCTAAGAAAATTCACTTAATCAGCAACTGAATGATTGATTATTATATTGTCCATATTGCAAAATTCTTTAAAGGGTATTTGAAGGTGATCACATTTGTTCTCTTACAATCTATTTTATTGTTTATTTGAAGGAGTGTTAATAGTTCTTAAGATATACTTTATTTCCAGTAGCATATTCAAAAAATAATTTTGAAGTATTGTTAATGGGAATGATGTTAAATAGTTTTTTATGACTAATAGTTGGGTCATATATGGTATCTTTGTTACTTAAGTAATTTGAATTCTAACCCCTTATATCTTAGATAGACAATGAAAATGCTGAATTGTGAGTCTAAATAATACATACTCATTCCACTAATCTTTATCAGGTATCTACACACCCTAGGAAACTTTCAGGGCATGAAGCTTTAATCTTCCAAGATAATGCAGCACGTATCCCTCTTGAGGGACATATGTTTTTCAAATTCCTCCTCTGTCTCCTCTGTGTAGGATATGAATTCCTCTAGTGACGATATTTTCATCTTTTGTGAAATTCTGATGTCTAGTTGCTCAGTTAATGTGAGGGTAAGTCCATTAACTGCCTTCTAGGAGCTTGCTATTGAATATAAACTAGTCTGTGATACATGACAAGGCCGTGACAATGCAGATGAGAAAATGTGACTTCCAACTGGGGTGCTCAGAGAGGATATCCTGGAGGAATTGGCATTTTAACTAGACTTTTCTTTTAAGCTGGTAGATTTTGTTTGGTTCAGGCTTCAGCTGGAAGTCTGAACAGTGGTACAGGTATGAGCTGGACTATGAAGGAATATTGGGCCAACAGGGCTGACAAGATTAACCTGGGGGTTGCCATGGAGGGCCTTCAGTGCTCATGTGCACTGTTTTAAGGTTGTACAGGGCATCTGAAAACCATGGAAGAAGGTTCTGGAAAGGGCGAGGCACGTAAGGTGGATGTGGATAGGAAGTTATTGTGGCAGATGAATTGGAAGATGGACAGGTTGAAGGCAGGGAGATGGACAGGTTGAAGGCAGGGAGATGGTGAGCGGGCTCCTGCCAAGGTATGAGCATTGTTGTGACGGCTTAGTTGGCTTGGCATCAACACACATATTGAGGATCTGTCATTGTAACTCTAAATTGTATCCTTGCTAGACATGTAAGAACTTTTTAGAGCCTCCTTTTTAAAGGAGGGAAGTGGGTGGTGCTCAAGCTTGCATGCTCCACTGTTCCTGTGCTTTAACAGAAATTCATCCACCAGTGTGTTCATGGAGGAAAGGAGAGGAAAAACCAGCCAGAAGTTGCCATTTTGCTTAAAGAATGGATTCTGTTCTTCCTCAAGGTGGCACAGAGAGAGTTTTTCTCTTTTGCCCTTCTCTAAGATTGATTTACTATTTTCAATAAATTATAACAGTCTGATCTTTGGCTTCCAGTTACAAAGATTAGCAATATTTGCCTAAGGAAAGAAAAAACAATTTCCTCTTTTTGCTCTCCTATGGGCTTTGCTTGTGAGCCCCAAGCAGACAGATGTGGACAGCTAGCAATGTTGGTAACAACAGCTGTAGTCTGCTGGACTCTGCAGCACTGGGCACGGTACAAAGTGTTCGGACAAACCCGTCTGCCCTTTGCAATCCTTACTACACCTGTGAGGTGAGGAGTGTTCTCCCTGTTTTCTGGGTGAAGAACTGAGGCCAAGAGAGGTTATGTCATTAGATTTTACAATGGGGTGTGCTTCCATTTCCTCACCTTTAGATTGATATTACTGTGACATAGTCTTCCTAGAATGAACTAAGTGAACTGGGCACAGGAAATAGCACATGGCATGCCTTCAGCGAATGGTGGCTATGATAATTACCATTCCATTTCTTCTTAAAAAAAAAACCCTCCTTGAATTCCAGTGTAAATACTCATGCTCTTTTTTGCTGTCAGCTATAAACCTCTCATTCTTCTTGGTCTTCTTGGCCTTGTGTGAGAGCCTGGTTGTTGTGGAGACCGATGTCTTCTGAGACAGAAAAACAAGCCATAGCAAGGCCTGGTGTGTGCCTTAGAACAGCACAGGCCCCACATGCTGCCCAGGCTTCTCTGGAAGACCCCCCAGCCTGTCCACTGGATTTCTTGTACTTACGAGGATTGTTAAACCATCTCATAGGGTTCCTTTTCAGACTCCGCCCTTCACTTGTGGCAGCATTTCTTACTCTGAGGTTCTGGGCCTAGAAACCCAGTGTCCACAGTCAAGGTCTATGGACAGAGAGAGTTTATAGAGAGTGGGAGTGCATCAGTGGAAGGCTAAATCCAAGCATGAACTGAGCTGGCCCGTGTGGCCTTGTCTTGCCATCCTCTTAACCCTTTAAAGGCTTTAAGATACTTCTTTTATAATAACTACCTCTAAGTAAATTTGGCCATAAACAAATGGCAGAACGTGAAGAAAAAGAAAATCTAAGACCCTTGAGGGAGATGACAGCCAAATGTTTTACATTTTTACTCCCTTGGTTGTTGTCACGCACGGCTGATACATAAACAAGTAATGGCCTCATCTTCTGTTTTTTTATATACTGGTTAGACCCAGAACCCTAAAATGTGGATGCTTCTCATGGTCATTTGGCATCTGCAACAGGAGTTGAATTTATTAATAGTATTAATACCTCATCCTTGGGTTGTCTGATATTTTTAAGGGGCATTTACTTACTGTGCTTTTCATATGGAAAACTTTCTGTAAGGGCTGGTATTGTCTTGGCCTTCCATTTCAGAAACAGCACAGGGAGGTTAGGGGCTAGGCCAGTTACCCCATACAGCTAGGTAGCAGCAGAGGCCCCACCTGGCACTGCCTGGCTTCCTAAGCTGCAGTGCTTCCCCCGGTACTGTGCAGCCTCTCCGAGGAACCCTGGAGTGGAGAGGAACTCTGGTTCTTTAAGATAAACCTGAGTTGGATCTCACTGTCACCATTTATCAGATGAGGAGAGGCAAAAGTACTTAACCTCTCTGTTTCCTTACTCCAAAATGGCAGTGATCATACTACTACCTACCTGGGTGGATTGATGTGCGTATGAAGGAGGTCACAGGGACAAGTGCTTGGAAGAGTGTTGAGCACATAGAAAGTACAAGATAAATGGTGGCCGTTACATTACTAGTTAGACTATATCATACTTGTCTTTATCTGGGCTTAGAATCTTGACACTGTTATCTTTCATTCTCAGATCTTAATATGAAGGCTTACCAGGTAACCACTGTCCCAACATAATTATTTAGTGGGTTCATACATGTGAAAGCAGTTGAGATACAATTTCTGAACTCAGGGTTAATTTATGTCCTTAGTTAGAACAGGTGGTACTCTCCCAGCACCTAAGGCCCCTCACTTCTATCCATTCTTCAGATGACCTTTGCAATAATCATGGTAATTGAGTAGCATCTATACCATAACATTGTTGAATGTTAAATTCAAGAGGACAAAGTGATACATTTAGCCATCATGAGCTCTCCTAGTAATTCCGACTCACACCAGCTTTTTCAGGTTATTGAGGTAGTTTTTACAAATGATTGCTAACAGTACAAATACTGTCTCAGGTAGTTTGGAAGGGTGAATTTTCCCATGGTATTCAGTGTATCCTTAGGAAGTAATTTGCAAAACAGAAGAGTTTGGTTCAATGGAATTCACCCCTAACGAGTGTGGAGGACCCACTTTGTAGGCTTATCCTGCACTGTCCCTCACGCTTAAAATTTGGCTCATGCAGCCAAGGAACTGAATTTTTAAATTTTGTTAAATTTTGATTTAAATTTTAAAACACGTAGTATAGAATATTGTTCTGTTAAATAGACATTTCGTGTTTTGGTAAGACTACATTTCGTGTTACCGTGTTGAGTCAGATTTGTGGTAGTGTGTATTGTGTTTTGTCACCTCGTTAATAATTTTCTTATTTTGCTTGCATGTTAAAATAATTTGGAATATATTGGGTTAAATAAATATCTTGTTAAAATTAAATTCACTGGTTTCTTTTTTGTTGTTGAGGCTAGGTTGCTAAAAAATTCAAAATTACCCATGCGTATTGTATTATATTTCTGTTAGTGCTACCTTATATGAAAATTGCCTATTTTTTTTTCATCATTATTTTCAGAGTTACATTTGGACTTCATAGAATCAGAGGCATTTGGAGGAAGAGATTTGGGGGTCACCTAACCCAACTCCAGCCTTTTGCAAGTGGTAAGACCAGTGCCAAAGGCTACTATAAAATGACTGACCTTCTCCCAGAAGGGGACTTGATCCAGTGGCTTTACAGCTTTTGCTTTGGATCCTGGTTTTACTTGTCATTGGAAACATAGCAGAAACTGCAAAGAACTTAAAGTTCTACCAGACCCAGACTGAAGAAAGTGCCTTATTTATTTTGCTTATGGAGACTGGGTCCTGCTCTGTTGCCTAGGCTGTAGTGTAGTGGCAGAAACATCCAGCCCCAACCTTCTGGGCTCCAGGATCCTTGTGCCTCAGCCTCTTGAGTAGCTGCGGCCACAGATACGCGCCACCATGCCTGGATAATTTTTTTTTCTTTTTTGTAGAGACTGTGTCTTCCAGGTTGCCCAGGCTGATATCAAAACTCCTGGGCTCAAGTGGTCCTCCTACCTTGGTCCCCCAAAGTGCTGGGATAACAGGTGTGAGCCACCATGCCTGTTTTGGCAGTTTTTAGGGGCACACACTACCTTTGAGCCAGTTTTACTCCTGATAGTGTAATGCTGGAGGCTGGGCAGGGGGAGATGATCTGCCTGAAGGGGCCAAGAACTAGGAGGCTCTTATTCCTGTAGCATTGAGCAAAGGCACAGTCTTAGAGAACCACACAGTATTCAGAGCTTTCGGGTAGGAGGAGGAAAGTCCTCTGAAAAAAAAAAAGAAAAGAGTACAGGGGCTGGGTGCGATGGCTCACGCCTGTAATCCCAGCACTTTGGGAGGCCAAGGCAGGTGGTTCACCTGAGGTTGGGAGTTCGAGACCAGCCTGACCGACCAACATGGAGAAACCCCCATCTCTAATAAAAATACAAAATTAGCCAGGCGTGGTGGTGCATGCCTGTAATCCAAGCTACTCAGGAGGCTGAGGCAGGAGAAACCCTTGAACCCGGGAGGTGGAGGTTGCTGTAAGCTGAGATCGTGCCATTGCACACCAGCCTGGGCAACAAGAGCAAAACTCTGTCTCAAAAAAAAAAAAAAAAAAGACTACAGATCAGACATTGGGCAATTTTCTCATAACAGAATTTCATAGGCCATTAATTTGGTTAAAGACTTGAATAGCACAGAACAATTCTGTAAGGGTCAGTTTTCAAAGTAATTCCTAATATTTAATGAATTTTTAAGCAATAGAAATTCCAATAGTAAAGTCTAGCTTGAAATCTAATTTGTATTCAGTTGAGCAGGTGACAACCACCACCCCCTGGATTCTGCTCAGTCAGATGAGACCTAGGGCCAGTTGACCATTTGACATTTCAGGCCTCAGGATCCTCATTTATAAACCTGGGGTTTGGACTGGGGTCTCCATGATCACTGTCAGCTCTCCTTAGTCAGTTGGATGTTCTATATGTAGTTTAATGGCCAGTAAACGCCTGTTCCTGAGTGATACATCTTTGGTAAGAAAGCCTTTTCCTGGTCTTTAAGGAGCTGGTAGATGGGACAGCCTGGCTGGACTAACTTTTACAAGTCTGCCTTGTCTATTAGAAAGGCTGAGCTTGTTGATTGTGCCTGTCACACTTGAGTGTTCCTGAGACTTTGCCCAGCCTCGGTCTTATCTGCAGGTACCCTAGCCTCTGCTTTCCTTGCCCCTACAAAATGTGCTGCCAGTTCCAAAGGCACAAATGAAAATTATCTTGGCTGGAGCATGGCTAGGCACACACCAGTGGTTAAAGAAATGTTGTTTGCTGGCTGACACTTCTGGAGTGGAAGTTTCTTTTCTTTCTTTGGCCTCAATTTTATTGTTAAAAGATAGTGGAAAAGGCCCGATTTTGAAATGATCCTGGAATTAATGTAGGAGGCCTTGTATAAGCAGTTAATGTGTATTTATTGAGTGAGTACCATGTGCCAATATGATACAAGGCGTGAAGGACACAGGAGTTGGGAATGGCGTGGAGAAATGCACGCCCACACTGCTGGCACAAGTGTAAAAGTTACAACCTCTATGTAGGGCTATTTGGCAGTATACACTCTTTGATTCAGCAATTAAGTATCTCACAGATACCTTCACACATTTGTGAAATGATTTACATACAAGGATATTCATTATAGCATTGTTTGTAATGGCAAAAAGAAAAGTCAGATGGAGGACTCATTAAATAATTATGTTATTAAGTAATGTTTTAGTACATCTGTGTAATGAAATAATGTCCAGTCATTAAAAATAGTGAGACAAAGGCTAGGTGCAGTGGCTCACGCCTGTGAATCCCAGTTGCGGCCAGCGGATTGCTTGGGACCAGACTGGGCATCATTGTGAGACCCTGTCTCTACCAAAAAAAAAAATAAAATAAAATAAAAAATAAAATAAAATATATATATATTAGCCAGGCATAGTGGCACATGCCTGTAGTCTCAGCTGTTCAGGTGGCTGAAGTGGGAAGATTGCTTGAGCCCAGGAGGTTGAGGCTGCAGTGAGCTGTGATTGTGCCACTGCACTCCAGCCTGGGCAACAGAACAAGACCCTATCTTAGAAAAACAAAAAAGGACAACTCACAATTTTATGCCCTGACGTAGAACCATCTCCAAGATATATTAAATGAGTGTGGGACACTATGATTATATGTGATTGTGTGTATAAATGGTTTCCTAAGAAAACAGAAAAAAACTGATACTAGTGATTGCCTTGGAGGAGCGTAACTGGGAGATTACTTTTGCAACTTTTAAATTTTATACCATGTACACCTGGTATCTATTTTTAAAAAGCCATTGTTAGGCCCTATAGAAGTTTAGTCAGACCATAATAAGAAAACCCTGTAAGACATACAAAATATGGGGTAATTACTGGCTTTATGGGAGGATTGATTTCAATGTGAAACTCTCCTTATGCAAGTGAGTTGTCCTGATTTTAATGCTAAGCTCTCTTCATGCAAGTAAGTTGGCCGGATTTGCCTGTTAAGTTGTCTGGGGCAGACCTCAACTCTTTGTATCCCGCCTGGGGAGAAGGCATGGGGCTTAAGTGGTTTCCAGACCATGTCTGTTGTGGTGTGAACACCAAGGAGCTGTGGACTTGAGCTTCCCAGGCTCAAGGTCAGAAGGTCTGGGTTGGAGTCCTGTCTCTGCTACTTGACAAATATGTGATTTGGGACAGCTTGCTTAATCCCCGTGTTCATCTAGAAATGAAGATTACAGGCCAGACATTGTGGCTCACACCTGTAATCCCAGCACTTTGGGAGGCCGAGGCAGGCAGATCACCTGAGGTCAGGAGTTCGAGACCAGCCTGGCCAATATGGCAAAATCCTATCTCTACTAAAAATACAAAAATTAGCTGTACGTGGTGGCAAGTACCTGTAATCCCAGCTACTTGGGAGGCCATGGCAGAAGAATCGCTTGAACCCAGGAGGTGGAGGTTGCAGTGAACTGAGATGGCACCACTGCATGCACTCCAGCCTAGGTGACAGAGTGAGACTGTCTCAAAAAAAAAAAAAAAAAAAAGATTATAATACCTGGCCCACCTCCCTCATGCTACTGTAGTGAAACTCAAATGAGATAGTGCCCATGAACACTCCCATAAACCCCTATAAACACTTCTATTACAGCTGCAAACACCAGCTGTAATAGAAGCTGTTAGGTACCTGTGAGGCCACCAGGCTACAGCAAGAGATGCTAATTAAAAAAGAATTAAGGTGAAGCAAAGATCTTTTCCCTCTGCCAAATAACTTGGCAAGAGTTGTAAAATTAGAAAAGTAGACCCTAGGTAGTTTGATAATCCCTTGACCTCTGACCCTGCACAAATGCTCTCACCCTCTAGACCTGTTTCCTTATTTGCAAAATGAGAGGGGCTGTCTGGGTGACTCCTGTGGACCCTTCCAATTGTAGCATTCCATGACAGTGTGGCATTAACAGTAATTCCCATCTTGGCTGAGATGGATGAGTCATACTAACTGAAAAGTCAATATACGAGGAGGAAGTCTCTCTATGTATGAGAATTTTCCTTGAGCTGGAGACTCAGAGCCTCTGGGGGGGAAATGAGGGAAAACATTGCCGCCACCAAGAAGGGAGATGAAGGATGCATAAAGAGAATGGAGATGTATTTACTTTTTGTGTGTTCTTGCCACCTCCATAGCCTCCTTTGCTTTCAAATGCCCAGTTGGGCTGGGCCTTTGGAAAATAGGCTTAACCATTGTTTATTGGAAGGATATTGACACAGTAGGCCAGTTAGACACTTTATGGCAGTGGTTAACTCCTCTGTGAGGTCTTTCTGTGCCGATTTAGTGGCACCTCCTCCATGCTGCCTGGGCTTCTCATCACTTTGTCTTATAACTCAGATCAGAGACTGTTTCTTACTTATCTTTGTAGCCCTGGCACATGAGGGGTGGTATTCGATGAGTAGATGGATTAATGATCCACTTAGGGTATTTACACTAATCTTGTTGAACTTGACCACTACCTTTATAACTGCCACCATTCTGTTAGAAGGAAGTTTTAACTTTTTTTTTTTTTTTTGAGACAGAGTTTTTGCTTGTCACCTAGGCTCGAGTGCAATGGCACAATCTTGGCTCACTGCAACCTCCGCCTCCTGTGTTTAAGCAATTCTCCTGCCTCAGCCTCCCAAGTAGCTGGGATTACAGGCGCCTGCCACCACATCCAGCTAATTTTTGTATTTTTAATAGAGACGGGATTTTACCGTGTTGGCCATGCTGGTCTCAAACTCCTACGGCGATTCACCCACGTCGGCCTCCCAAAGTGCTGGGATTATAGGCGTGAGCCATGGCACCCGGCCTGGAAGTTTTAATAGCTTATTATTTCAAAAGTTATTTCATACTCAAAAAAATCCACACTTAAAAAAATTAAACAGATCCCTTGGTCTATTGGGGATCTATTTTTTTTAAGCTAAGTGTTTTATATATAATAATATAGTTAATAAAATCTATCTAAGATTCATACCACCAGCATCCAAGATCTCTGGCTAGCAGCAATAAATGGCATTTAGTACTTACTTAGCCCCCAAGCCTGGATGACTGACTCTACTGACTTACTATTACTTTTAGCTATTTGTAAGTAACATATGAAAATTGGCCAGGCATGGTGGTTCATGCCTGTAATCTCAGCACTTCGGGAGACCAAGGCAGGAGGATCAGTTGGGGCCAGGAATTTGAGACCAGCATTAGCAACATAGCAAGAACCATTTCTACAAAAAATAAAAAAAATTAATCAGGCATGGTGATGCATGCTACTTGGGAGGCTAAGGTGGGAGGATCACTTGAGCCTAGGAGTTAGGAGCTGCAGTGAGCTAAGAAGGTGCCGCTGCACTCCAGCCTGGGCACCACAGGGCAAGACTCCATCTCTTCTTAAAAAATCTGAAAAGGACCTCAAAGATTGAACTAATAATTTATTTTTACAAATGCAGGACCAAAAGAGAAGGTAAGGGATCACTTGGGGAGTTTAGAAGTGGCAGAAGTATCTGTAGAGAGCCCTATGGTGTGAATGTGCTGGAGTATGTGTGCCCATCCTCATAGGGGACTCCCTTGGAGGAGGAGGCACCCCAGCATGGGCAGCAAAGCTGTTTGACTTCAAGGTGGAGATGTGAGCCACCTGGTTAGTCCATGCTCAGTTAATTTCTATGAAGGTTAGGTAAAGTAGGTTAGGGAGTTGGATCCAGTGTTCCTGAAGGTTCTGTTGGTAATATGGCAGGGGTTGGGTTGGGAGTGGGGACGGTTGGATCATTCTAAGAGCAGTAGAAGACCTAATTCCAAAGGTGAGGACAGCATTTAGAACTCCATACATACATGGCTTGTTCAAAAATGGGGAAGAGATTTAAAAAATTTATCCTAATGTTCGCTTGTCAAACCAAGCCATTCTCTCAGCAAAGTAGTGAAACCCTTGCATAAGTCCTTTAAAGCTTAGCAGCAGTATCCTACTCAAACACAACCACCAAAAAAAAAAAAACAAAAACCTCCCTGGGGACCGAGATGTGAAACCTCTCATGGAAAATTCAGCACCATGTGCTTTTTGTAGCAGGTAGGATCACCTGCTGTTTTGGAAATTAACTGGTTTTCTCTGACATCTTTTTGACTGAACTCTGTATGTGCCTCTTGAGAAAATAATCCAAATTATTGCTGTCTCCACTTTCCAGTTTTGCTTTATCTTTGCATCATGCTCTGCAGTTTCCAGGCAAGCATAACGGGTGAGAGTTCCAGTAAACTGGCTTGATCATATTTCTTAGATTGAGTCATGACTGAGAAACTTGTTTTGGAACAGGAAGCAGCCCATGAAAACGTCTGCACGTGGTAACCTGCCAGATTGAAGAAACCGGACCACTTTCTAGTGGAAAGATAAAAGGCTGGAAAAATGGTTCTATAACTCAGGGCATGGTAAATTTGTGAACTAGAGTTTTAACTTGTTGAATAATACGTCTTTATGTGTCTTTGGGCTTTTTTAATGCTGTTAAAAGTCTAGTTTTTCAAGATTAGGGAAAGGAAAATTTGGATTCGTGTTAACTGTTACTCCCTCTTAAGTGTCTCTGCTATGTATACAACATGTTGCTAGGCCAGTTATTTTTCTTTAAGGAGCTTTAATTACATAGAAATAAACCTGGCAACATTTACACTTGGCCTAGAGGAGTGTAAGGCCCCTTTTGTCTCCAGTATTCTGCAATTCTGTATTTTAAACACTTACTTTGCAATTATTGTAGCAACACAATCAAGACAGCAAATCAATCTAGTAAAACCAAAAGTACTAGAATGTGGGCAAATAGAATGGCCTAGAATTCTTGCTGAGAAAACAATTGGCATTGCTATATTCTTGTAATGCAGAGAGAAGCCAGAGAAGTAAATAGGCAGGTAAACATTTATGAACCGTAATAGTCATCAGCACTCATCAGCACGCTGTATTTTAAAAGCACATTTGCCTCGGGGTCATTTTACTTTAAGGATTATGACTGCAAGCTAGAGATTTGTAAATGAAGGAGATCTCTGTTGTGTTTTTGTTGTTTTGTTTTTGGTTTGAGACAGGGCTGGAGGGCAGTATGTGATCACGGCTCACTGTAACCTTCATCTCCTGGGCTCAATTGATCCTCCCACATCAGTCTCTCAAGTAGCTGAGACTACAGGAGAGTCCCACCATGCCTGGCTAATTTTTTAATTTTTTTGTAGAGTTGAGGTCTCACTGTGTTGCCCAGGCTGGTCTCAAACTCCTGGGCTCAAGCGATTCTCCCGCCTCAGCCTCCCAGAGAGCTTGAAATTATAGGTGGGAGCCATCATGCCTGGCTGTTATTTTATCAATTCTTCAAAATTCAGGCATGCCCTCAAATGTTTTTGCAGTCTCATATAGCTCTTAATTTGGTTTATATTCATCCAGATGGTAGGATATGATTCATGTTCCACCAGGTTTTGTTCAGAAATACTTGGGCAGTGTCTATGGAAAAAAACACTGAATCAGATTTAGCTTTTAGGTAAATAATATCACCTGGGCATAATATGAAGAATGAAATGTATGAAAGAAAAATATAATCAAGTGTAACTTAGACTTTGAATGGGGAGTAACTAAGACTTGGATGAAGGAGGGATCTTGGGGGAATAATGTTAAAATAAGATTTTTTTTTAATGGAAATACATGATTTTAAGAAGGAATAATAAGACATTCCAACTTTCTACTACATTAAAGTATAAAGAGCAAGGATCAGTTTTCTCCTTGGAGCAAGGATCAGTTTTGCTTTCTGTTTAGAGTTAGTAGTGTGTATAATTAGTTTTTTAACAGTTTATTGATGAAATTTATTTTTAGAAGGAAATCTCCCACCACCTTCCTGTCATTCTCAGGGCAAGGTAGAGGGTAGGAGAGGGAAGGGAGCCTTGTGGGTAGTGGGAGGTGCAAGCCTTAATTACCCATTTGAGTGTATAAAGAAACCATTTTATCTTTCATTTTAAATACTTTGTCTCAGTTTACTGAATAGCGTCAATTTAGGACAAGGATTGTATTATCTTTGCTTTTTCTGACTTTTTGGATCATCTAAGCATGATAAATGCTGGTTTATTCAAGGCGCTAAAATTGACTTGCAAAAGACATATTTAGTATGGATTCTGCATTCAAGTCCTTTCTTCTTTGTTTATCCTGGTACAGAGATGTTTGTTTTAAAGTGGTATGAGTTAATTGTCCAACTTCAGATTTTCCCAGAAATGTATAACAGATTACCCAGTTGGCAAATGATGATATATATTTTTTAAACATGAATATTTCCCTTAGGCCAGATGGTGATTTAACATGAATTGTCCAACATTCGTGTTTCTTATCAAATTGTCTTCTTTTGTCTAAGCCAAGTTAGCAACATAATTTGGAACACACTCAGGAATCAACAAGGACAACAGCAAAAAAAAAGTTCAGACATGAAGTGGCAGACGACATTTGCTCCATATGCCTTGCAAAGGCTCATGGCCAGTGCTCGCATAGGCCTTGGAAAGCTTTCTCGCCCGTTGTAAGGGAGTACCTGTGGAGTGCTATGCAAACCATCTACCTGCTTTCCTCTCTCTCCCCAAACCCTACTTATCTAACACTTATACTGTGGCCTTCCTCCTCGGGGGACTTGCACTTCCTCAAAGCCCTGGATTTATGTGCAGAAGAGCAGTTTTAGTTCTTCCTTAGGCACTTCCCTTTCCTCCTTCCAGTGTCACGTTCTTGTTTGGGCTCCATCCGGACGATTATTTCCTCTTAGATGATGTGTGAGCCTTGCAGAGAGCTGGGTCATTTGTGGAATAAATCATGTGCCCGGTCACACGGTTGTTTACAGGAAATGGTCGCTGCATATTAGCTTAGCACAAAACACAGTAGTGAGCTTATGGGCCTCTCCAACAGTAAGTCTTCAGTTTTAACTTCTGCTGGTTTTTTTTTTTTTCAACATAAAACTTTGAAAGTTTCATACAACGTCAAATTTCTGCAGCATTTTGCCTGCTGAAACAGATGTAAAAATCTGAGTAGCACAGAGTATGACTGAAGGCCATAACAAGAAACCCATTGTTGCTGCCTTCTAAATTTGATCAAGATGTCTGTGTTTGGGAATCCAAAATAGTTGCTTCAAACTCAGCTCTTTTCTTTTATGAAGCAGGGTCTTTTTGTTTGTTTTAGAGATCTCTCATAGCAAGAAAAGATATTACATAAACTTTTTTTTTGAAACAAGGTCTCACTTTGTTACTCAGGCTGCAGTGGCACGATCTTGGCTCACTGCAGCCTTGACCTCCAGGGCTCAAGCAGTCCTCCCACCTTATCCGCCCCCCCCATGTAGCTTCTAATTTGCTTATTAATTTGCTTTATTATTTGCAAATAATTCAGAATCTCTCTGAAATCAAAATCCTTTTTTATTTACAACATGTTAATAGTAGTCTAATTCAGACTTGCCCCGAGGAAGAACCAAGCAGTGAAGTTGTCCATGATTTTGGAAGTTAATTGGTTCATTCTTTCTGACCATCTAGATAGTCCCAATGTTATTTTAGGGTTCCCCGAGTTAGGTCCACAACCTCATTATTATCCATTGGCCTGGACTTTGGTCTCACTTATACAGCAAGCAGTAGAGCCTATATCACTGCTGACATGTAAGCATTTGCATATTTTACATTTATAGAGAGATCTCTTTCAGATGTCTCATTTGATCCACTAACATCTGTATGCTTGGGTAGGATGGAATAATTAAGCAATGTATAGCTAAAACTATCCAAACCCCTCAAATATCATCTGATGGGAAGGAAAGGGGAGAAAGGAAATTGAATGTAGTTATTTCAACTCCTGGCATGATTGACACTGACAATTTTAGAGTAAATTCCATTAGGGATTTTATTCCAGTTCATGAGGTTCTAAGGATACTTTGCAATTCAGATTTGTGAGATGTTTGCAACCTAAATTGCTTCAGTTGCATGAAGCAATTATCCTGGGATCTCCTTAACAAGGAGAAACCTCAGGCCCAGGAAGTCTGGGGTAAGTGAGACAGGGATGTGCGAACGTGCACTTTTTCCAGATGCAGGGACAAGTATTCGACTTTATTTTACTGACCTTGCAAAGAGCTTTGCACACTTTGCACATCAGTTCTTGAGATGGGTGGGAACATGGACTGCCTATTTTATAGAGAGTTAGAGTTCAATTAAGGTCGCAGGATCATGCATTCCTTTAATTTTTGGTGCTAGTACTTAGTAGATGGGAATGTATTGAACACTTAATACCTTGCTTGGGCAGATAGCTCCAGTTTGCAGAAAGTCTAGATACGATACTCTGCTATATAGCTAGATTTACTGAGAAGAAATGGCCCACGCTAATTAGAATTTCAAAGCAGGTTTCTTAGCCGGGTGCAGTGGCTCACGCCTGTAATCCCAGCACTTTGGGAGGCTGAGGCGGGCAGATCAGTTGAGGTCAGGAGTTTGAGACCAGCCTGGCCAATATGGCAAAACCCTGTCTCTACTAAAAACACAAAAATTAGCTGGCTGTGGTGGCATGCACCTGTAATCCCAGCTATTTGGGAGGCTGAGGTGAGAACCGCTTGAACTCAGGAGGCAGGAGTTGCAGTGAGCTGAGATTGTGCCACTGTACTCCAGCCTGGGTGACACAGCGAGACCCCCATCTCAAAAAAAATAAAGTAGGTTTCTCAATACCTTGGAACGTTCTGTCTCCATGATGACCTCTGGGTAAACATGTCCATCAAAATGGAAACAAATCAATTTTTAAAACAGAAATTATTCTCATGCCTGTTTCAGTGGGGGATGCCCCTGAGAAGACAGCCGTGTATGACTGAATGCTCTGTGGTTGCTATTTTGTCGCTCCCGGCCAGAAAACTGATCTAGGTGACATGCTTAATCCACTCTGCAGACTGGCTGCTCCATACCACCAAGATTCCAAAGCAAAGTGTATATACAGTCGGCCCTATGTAGCCTCTGGTTCAATGATGCAACCGATGGCAGATTGGTTCAAAAATATTTGGAAAAAGACCAAGCACAGTGGAGTGCTTCACGCCTGTAATCCTAGAACTTTGAGAGGCCAATGCAGGCAGATCACTGGAGCCCAGGAATTCAAGACCAGCCTGGGCAAAATGGCGAGACCCCATCTCTCCAAAAAATAATTAGCGGGACTTGGTGGCATGTGCCTGTAGTCCCAGCTGCTTGAGAGGCTGAGGTGGGAGGATCGTTTGAGCCAGGTGAAGGCTGCAGTGGGCCATGATTGTATCACCACACTCCAGCTTGGGTGACAGAGCGAGATCCTATCTCAAAATGAGTAAATAAATAATAAATTTCAAAAAAAAATTGGGGAAAAAATAAAAAAAAACATACAAATAAAATACAGTATAACAGCTACTTACATAGCATTTATACTTTATTAGGTATTGTAATCCAGAGATGATTTAAAGTATATAAGGGGATGTGCGTAGGTTATATGCAAGTGCTATGCCATTTTATATTAGTGTAGGTTCAGGGCTAATAAAGCATGAACCCGAGTGAAGCTGCCAGGCTGTGTGTCCTTGTTCAGCCGCTTTCTGGTAGTATCTCTTCTTTCTAAACCTTGGTATTCTTATACCATAAAACAGGGATGTTTTATCTGTATAAGGCTGTTTTGAGGAATAGTTTTTATATGTAAAGTACTTAGAACAGTGCATGGCATATAGGAAGCCCTTAATAGATACTGGCTTAAAAATAATTAGGTATATCCTAGCCTAATTAAAAATAATTAGGTATACCTAACTACAGGTACTGTTTTAATTATGCCTACTCTGTTTGCTTTACACTATATATTGTTGAAGGCTAGAATAATGAGGAGCCCCATGAGCAGGGTTTCATAGCATTTAAGATTCCAACACCAACCTTCAATCGTGGGTACAGGTGGCCTGTGCCATCCAGCTAGCTGTGCTGCCTCCAGGCTGGGTGGCCTGCTCCTCCTCTGTTGGATAAAAATAGCCTGACTCCTTACTGAAACAACCACCATGTTATTTGTGTCCTTGGGAAGATGAAAGTAATAGAGCTGTAAGCCTGGTGTTGCCAGCTGTCAGCAGAACTGAAATACAAAGTGTGACATGTATCCACACTGTGCCCACTGGCCTTCAGGTCCCAACTGCCATTCCCCCATCTTGATTTTTTCGATTCTCAAATTCATTATTTCCCCTATAGGTGATTTGTAAAATGGAAACAGATTTAGATTTCCTACCTATTTAGATTTTTCCAAAGACTAAATTTTGGAGATTTAGACTTTCTAAAAATTACAAATCAGAAAAACTTCTATTGACACATACGTGGTTAGGAAATTCTGGATGTGGTTCCTATGCCTGAGCCTAGTCATATGAATTCTCTCCCCGTGTATCTTTTTTTGTATGGGAAACAGGGTCTTGCTTGTCACCCAGGCTGCTGGAGTGCAGTGGTGCAGTCATAGCTCACCATGGCCTTGACTTCCTGGGCTCAAGTGATCCTCTCACTTCAGCCTCCCTAGTATTTGGGACTATAGGTGCACACCACTACGCGCAACTAATTTGTTTTGTTTTTTAGTAGACACAGGTGTCACTATGGTGCCCAGGCTAAAGTCAAACTCCTGGGCTCCAGCAATCCTCCTGCCTTGGCCTCCCAAACTCCTGGGAGGAGGAGGAATGAGTCACCAAGCCCAGACTCTCCTCATGTATCTTGTACTAAATCAAAACCTTCACCCTTTGTAAGAGTCTTCCTGTATCTTAAAACTTAATACTTTTGATCCTTCCCTGGAGCCAGGGTTTTATTTATTTATTTTTGAGACAGGGTCTCACTTTATTGCCCGGGTTGGAGTGCAGTGGGTGATCATGGCTCACTGCAGCCTCAACCTCCTGGACTCAAGTGATCCTCCCACCTCAGCCTCGTGAGTAGCTGGGACTACAGGTGTGCGCCACCACACTTGTTTCTCCTCTCCCCCACACTGGTAGAAACAGTCTCTTTATATTACCCAGGCTGGTCTCGAACTCCTTAGATGAAGCGATCCATTCCCCCTCAGCCTCCCAAAGTGCTGGGCTTACAGGGCGTGAGCCACTGCAACTGTCCCTGTCTTTTTTTTTTTCATCTTTGAGATGGAGTCTTGCTCTGTCACCCAGGCTGGAGCACAGTTGTGCGATCTCGGCTCACCGAAACCTCCGCCTCCTGGGTTCAAGCGATTCTCCTGCCTCAGCTTCCCGAGTAGCTGGGACTACAGGCGTGCACCACCATGCCCAGCTAATTTTTGTAAAGAGGATTATTGATAATTTCTCAGGAAGGAAGCTGGTGGGTTCTCATCCCTTACTCAACTTTTTGTTAAGCAGTAGACAACCCTTGTCTTAAACTTTTTCATGTCTCAACTAAAACTCAAGTCAAAAGGAAGTTATTTAATAGGTGAGCCACAGAGATAAGAGTAGCAAGCAGTGATGGGAGAAGATAATCTAGTGTAGGAAAGATGGAAAGAATGGTGATATTTCACAACTGCTAGACTGACACTTTAACTTGGGAGTTATCCCTCTATAAACTGGATATCTGCTGAGCAAATTTTAAAGAAAACTCCAGGCATTTATTTACTCAGTAGTGTTTTCCAAACCCTACTTCTCATAAGCCAGTGGCTTAGAGTGCTTGCTCTAATTTCTATTTTCCATTAAACAAGAGTGGAATTTCTTTTAATTCAAACCATTTGTGACTTTGCCCTTTAGTGACCTCCACCATCACCCAGTCATTAATGATCCAAGTGATTAGAATGGAGGGCTATGTGTTTGTAGGTTGTTTGTCGTCTTGAATGAATAGATTCATTGAATGGAATTAACTGTGCTCTTCTAGAACATTGGACCTGTGTTCTCATTTAGATTGTATTTGTAATCTCCCCCACTCCCCACCATCAACAGTGGCATAATGTGAATTAATTTATGTGGTTATCTGCCATCTTAACCATGGTCTCTCTCCTTCCTTTTTTTTGTTTTAAACATAGGACATGGATTTGATTGACATACTTTGGAGGCAAGACATAGATCTTGGGGTGAGTCGAGAAGTATTTGACTTCAGTCAGCGACGGAAAGAGTATGAGCTGGAAAAACAGAAAAAACTTGAAAAGGAAAGACAAGAACAACTCCAAAAGGAGCAAGAGAAAGCCTTTTTCGCTCAGTTACAACTAGATGAAGAGACAGGTGAATTTCTCCCAATTCAGCCAGCCCAGCACATCCAGTCAGAAACCAGTGGATCTGCCAGCTACTCCCAGGTACAGAGTACTAAGTTCTTGGGAAAGTTATGGCAGGGTTTAAGTAAACACTGACCAAGGAATTAAAATATCTGGATTTGCATTCCAGCTTTGCCTTTCACTGTGTCTTCTACTTACTTTGTCAGATCTACTTTTGAGTTCACTACCCAACCTACTAATCTTACAAAGTTATTGTGAGGATTAGGAGGACGTAAGTTACACGAAAGAGTTTTGTAAAGTTCAGAAACCTCCGATAAGGATCAAGTAGCAGCAACAGAAGCAGTGGCAGTAGAACCAAGTAATAGGGATTACTTACAGTACTGTGGCAAGCACTGTTTTAAGAACTTAACAAATACTGACTGATTCAATCAACACAACTGTATGAATTAGGTACTATTATCCCTATTTTACCTACGATGAGCAACTGAAGCTCAAAAAGGTTAATTTGCCCAGATCACTCAGAAAATTGGAGGAGCTAAGATTTGAACCCAGGTGGTCTGGTTCAAATTGTGCCCTGAGGTGATCTCTGAAATAAGATATTTACTTAACTTGATTGTAAACATTTTATGAACATCAATTATGAATATTTAGCTTGGCAGTGGAATAATCATTTTTGTCTTCTTTTGTGTCATTCCCTTTTATCAGGTTGCCCACATTCCCAAATCAGATGCTTTGTACTTCGATGACTGCATGCAGCTTTTGGCGCAGACATTCCCGTTTGTAGATGACAATGAGGTGAGGTATAAAACAACTGATTAATAGCAAAGCTCCATAACTATATAATAATAGTCATATTCTATGTAAGTCCCTTCAATAAGTCTCCATTTAAAAGAGTAAACACATTTTTAGGAGGAAATTTTTTAACCGAGGAAATACTCTGTCAAGGAAACCTTAGTCTATAGATAACTGTACAATTAAGAAAAAAAAAAAAACAACACAAAAAACCCTTCACATAATATAAAACCAAAACCATTTACTGTCGCATAGCCAGAAACATGGACAGTATAACCATAGAAACAAATAACTCATTTGTTACAAGTATCTAAGAGGGTTTGGTGAGTAAAGAACAAGCCGGGCAATGAACGAAGACTTGTTAACAATTTTAGTAAATCTGTTTTATCTCGTACCACTGTGCTAGATATTACATAAACTAAATCCTAAAGATTATACTTGAACATTTTAAAGTTTACTTTCAAATGCTTAGGCTGAAACTATTAGGCCAGCAAATAGTAAATGTGAGTCAGTAGGGGTAGGAAAAAAGACTTGTTTCATTATTTACAAACAGGAGTCATGATTGGTTAGTAAGCAGAGACACAGAACTGCAGCTGATTCCACTTTGTATTGTGACAGTACCTTAGAGTTTACTCATCCCGTTGGTGGAAGAAGATTCGTTAATCAATGACTTATCAATTTTAGGTTTCTTCAGCTACGTTTCAGTCACTTGTTCCTGATATTCCTAGCCACATCGAGAGCCCAGTCTTCATTGGTACTAATCAGGCTCAGTCACCTGAAACTTCTGTCGCTCAGGTAGCCCCTGTTGATTTAGACGGTATGCAACAGGACATTGAACAAGTCTGGGAGGAGCTATTATCCATTCCTGAGTTACAGGTAACTAAAATAGAATGTAATGCTGAAGATATTATTTTATATTTAGTGCCTTTAGTCATTCTGATTATTTATATGCCACCTATTTATAGGAAGGATTGGAGGGTGCCTTTAAATTAGTCATGACTGCTGCCCATGCTAGTTAAGTGGGTTGGATATCCTGAGGAATTTTCTCTTTTTTTTTTTTGGAGACAGAATCTCACTCTGTCACCCAGGCTGGAGTGCAGTGGCGCTATAACTGGGACTACAGGTGCTCACCACCACACCCAGCTAATTTTTGTATTTTTAGTAGAGATGGGGTTTCACCATATTGGCCAGGCGGGTCTTGAACTTCTAAACTTGTGATCCACCCACCTCGGCCTCCCAAAGTGCTGGGACTACAGGCATGAGCCACCTCACCAAGCCAAGGATAGAATGTTATAAACCTGACGCCTGATGTGAGAACTCTGAAAATAATCCATATACTTAGGCATAAATACGTATTAGAAATGAGAATTATCTCTGAATTACAGAGGTAATAAATTACAGAGATAAGCCTGGAGAGAATGTGGGAAGTTTATCTAAATTGATTGCGTGTGGATTAACTTGAATTTATATAGTATAAACTTCTTTCTCATGCAGTGTCTTAACATTGAAAATGACAAGCTGGTTGAGACTACTGTGGTTCCAAGTCCAGAAGCCAAAGTGACAGAAGTTGACAATTACCATTTTTACTCATCTGTCCCCTCAATGGAAAAAGAAGTAGGTAACTGCAGTCCACATTTTCTTAATGCTTTCGAGGATTCCTTCAGCAGCATCCTCTCCACAGAAGACCCCAACCAGTTGACAGTGAACTCATTAAACTCAGATGCCACAGTCAACACAGATTTTGGTGATGAATTTTATTCTACTTTCATAGCCGAGCCTGGTATCAGCAACAGCATGCCTTCACCTGCCACTTTAAGCCATTCACTCTCTGAATTTCTAAACGGGCCCATTGATGTTTCTGATCTATCACTTTGCAAAGCTTTCAACCAAAACCACCCTGAAAGCACAGCAGAATTCAATGATTCTGATTCTGGCATTTCACTGAACACAAGTGCCAGTGTGGCATCACCAGAACACTCAGTGGAATCTTCCAGCTATGGAGACACACTGCTTGGCCTCAGTGATTCTGAAGTGGAAGAGCTAGATAGTGCCCCTGGAAGTGTCAAACAGAATGGTCCTAAAACACAACCAGTACATTCTTCTGGGGATGTGGTACAACCCCTGTCACCATCTCAGGGGCGTAGCACTCCCATGCATGATGCCCAGTGTGAGCACATACCAGAGAAAGAACTGCCTGTAAGTCCTGGTCATCAAAAAACCCCATTCACAAAAGACAAACATTCAAGCCGCTTGGATGCTCATCTCACAAGAGATGAACTTCGGGCAAAAGCTCTCCATATCCCATTTCCTGTAGAAAAAATCATTAATCTCCCTGTTGTTGACTTCAACGAAATGATGTCCAAAGAGCAGTTCAATGAAGCTCAACTTGCATTAATTCGAGATATACGTAGGAGGGGGTAAGAATAAAGTGGCTGCTCAGAATTGCAGAAAAAGAAAACTGGAAAATATAGTAGAACTAGAACAAGATTTAGATCATTTGAAAGATGAAAAAGAAAAATTGCTCAAAGAAAAAGGAGAAAATGACAAAAGCCTTCACCTGCTGAAAAAACAACTCAGCACCTTGTATCTCGAAGTTTTCAGCATGCTACGTGATGAAGATGGAAAACCTTATTCTCCTAGTGAATACTCTCTGCAGCAAACAAGAGATGGCAATGTTTTCCTTGTTCCTAAAAGCAAGAAGCCAGATGTTAAGAAAAACTAGATTTAGGAGGATTTGATCTTTTTTGAGCTAGTTTTTTGTACTATTATACTAAAAGCTCCTACTGTGATGTGAAATGCTCATACTTTATAAGTAATTCTATGCAAAATTATAGCCAAAACTAGTATAGAAAATAATATGAAACTTTAAAAAAGCATTGGAGTGTCAGTATGTTGAATCAGTAGTTTCACTTTAACTGTAAACAGTTTCTTAGGACACCATTTGGGCTAGTTTCTATGTAAGTGTAAATACTACAAAAACTTATTTATACTGTTATGTCATTTGTTATATTCATAGATTTATACGATAATATGACATCTGGCTAAAAGCAAATTATTGCAAAACTAACCACTATGTACTTTTTTTATAAATACTGTGTGGACAAAAAAAATGGCATTTTTTATATTGTTTAGCTCTGGCAAAAAAAAATTTTTAAGAGCTGGTACTAATAAAGGAATATTATGACTGTTAAAATTATTTCTTTGGGATTCCTTTGAGTTTATCCACACAGTAGTGTTTTCCATAATCATCTATTTAATACATTTAGATGTTTTACATCTTCAGAATGTTTTCTTTGAAAATATAAAAAGAATTTTATGCTAAATTTCTAGTACCAGGGTTATGGAGAAATAAAATATATCAAGAGGATACTCTGCCTCTTCTTCAATAGCAGGTACATCTAAACCCAAGAAAATATTATACACTGACATGAAAGCATTGATTCATTTAACATGAAAGCATTGATTCATTTATTCCCATAAGTAAATAATACAACCACTACACACTAGGCAGAGTTTCAAGTAGAAAGGAAAAAACCAATACCCCTACCCTGGAATTTGCATTCTAGTGAAGAGGAGGTAACAAGCGTACTCCACTGTTAGAATTGGATAGGGAAAAACAGTAAAAAAGCATCACAACACAAAAATAAGGCTATAAATGGGAAGAGCCTTACTGAGGTGGCAATATTTGAAGGTGTGGGGAGAAGCCCTTCTCATAGCTAAGAGCACTGCAGACAGGATACAGCAGGTCCAAAGGCTGCACATTTGAGAAAAGGACAATGTGACTGAAGAAAGGGATGGGGTGGAATACGGCAAAGCCTCGTAAGTCTACATAAGTGAGGCGGGGGGAGCTACTGGTGCTGTTCAGGAGTAACGTTCAACTGGTTTTTAAAAGTTCTTTCTGGGGTTTGTGACTGCTGGCAGTGGCAGCCTAGCTTTCTGATAAAGGAGTGGCGTTAGTGGCAGGTGACTGTACCACTCTGGATGGAGGCTAAAGAAGTTGAGCTGGAGCCATGGTCAGTACAAGTGGTGGCAGCTGGACTAGCCATTTCTGCTGCAGGTTTTGCAAGCCAGGAAGCACATGTAGCAAGTAAAACAGGTTTTTCAAAGTCTACAAAAATCTGTCTTCAAGTGGTGGCTGTTAAGAGAGGTGGGTTTGAACTCAAAATGATGAAATAGGAAGCAGCCTGTAAGCCTTAACAATACTACCTGTAAGCCTTACTGCCAATAAGGGAAAAATAAGAGATGCTCAGTAACAAATATGATCTTAAATCGCCAAAAGGATCTCCTTATATAGCAACGAAAATCACTGAAGCTAAAGATTTACTAGGTTAAGCTCAAAAATTAGACATACGAATCTTAGGTTCCTACTTTTTATGTAAATGAGTATCAACTTTCTACAAAATGCCTCAGAGCTACAACTTTTCAAGCTCCCTCTAGCTTGTGTGTTGAGGACAGTATAGTGGGTTAAGGATGGGGGTAGGGAAACCAATTGGAAGGTTCATGCATTATGATGATGGCTTGGTCTAGGGAGACAGAAAAGGGGTAGTTAGGGACACTGGATTCTGCCATGTCTCAAAGAACTAAAAGGATTTTCTGGTAGAATGGATGTGAGACAAGGAGTTGAATATCTTTAAAAACTGAGTTGTCCAAAAATGAAGATTGCATAGAGGAGAGAGATCCAGATGGGAAAATCAGTTCCTTTTTGGACATACCGAGAGATCTATTAGACATAACTAGCGTGTACAAAAACAAGTCCCCTCAAAAACCTTTGAAAATCTGCATGTTCATGGTAGTGGGTGCCTGTAATCCCAGCTACTCAGGAGGCTGAGGCAGAGAATTGCTTGAATCCGGGAGGCAGAAGTTGCAGTGAACCGAGATCGCGCCACTGCACTCTAGCCTGGGTGAGAGCGAGACTCCATCTCAAAAAAAAAAAAAAAAAAAAAAAAAGTCTGCATGCTTTCCAAGGAACCATTCAGTTATCGATTTCTTCACGTAAGCAGATTTCACTTGTTCATATTGTTTTGCCTTTTTAAAGTGAGGAAATGGAGATTTATTTAAGTATGTTTAAAATAAGCATTACATGTATAACTATTCAGTGAAGACTCCCAGCAACCCATTAGGAGCAGTGTAGTGTTAGAAATCCTGTCCCTGGAACCAGACTGCATGGGCTTGCTGCTAATTCCTAGAATGATCTTTGGCAGCTCACTTTAGCACTCTCAGGCATATTTTCTCCTCTATAAAGCATAGTGCAGCACTGTTCACAGTAGCAGACTTGGAACCAACCTAAATACCCATCAATGATAAAGAAAATGTGGCACACATATACCATGGAATACTAGCCAGCCATAAGAAAGAATGAGTTCATGTCCTTTGCAGGGACATGAATGAAGCTGGAAACCATCCTTCTCAGCAAACTAACACAGGAAGAGAAAACCAAACACTGCTTGTTCTCACTCATAAGTGGGAGCTGAACAATGAGAACACATGGACACAGGGAGGGGAACATCACACACTGAGGCCTGCCGGGGGTTGGGGGGCTAGGGGAGGGATAGCATTAGGAGAAATACCTAATGTAGATGATGGGTTGATGGGTGCAGCAAACCACCATGGCACCTGTATACCTGTGTAACAAGCCTGCATATTCTGCACGTCAGAACTTAAAAAAGCAGAGTGGTACTCAATTGTCACCCCACAAAAAGCACTGTGCCTAGCTCATACTAAACCCCGTATCAACGATGGGGGCTTTGTCATTTTCCTTTAGCCTTCTATTACGATGCTTTTTGACTACAAGTAAATCCAATCAAAATAGCTTACAAGAAAATGTAACTGTTAAAGCTCAGGATTGAAAATGACTTGAAAGACTAATGGATCTGAGAGTTCAAATGTAAAGATCTTGGTTTTCTTTTTTTTTGAGACGGAGTCTCACTCTATTGCCCAGGATGGAGAGCAGTGGCACAATCTCGGCTCACTGCAACCTCCGCTGTTCAAGCGATTCTCCTGCCTCAACCTTCGGAGTAGCTGGGATTACAGGCACCTGCCACCTTTTTCCACTGAAAATACAAAAAAGATTAACCAGGCCTGTAATGCCAGGCCCGGTTAATCATTTTTGTATTTTCAGTGGAAACAGGGTTCCACCGTGGCCAGGCTGGTATGGAACTCCTGACCTCAAGTGATCCACCTACCTCGGCTTCCTAAAGTGCTAGGATTTCACGAGAGCCACCACGCGCAGCCAAATGTGATTTTGTGTCCTGAATATTTTTCACGTGCTATCAAGGAACTTCCTCTGGTGGTGTGGTGACAGGGCATCTTGGGAGGAGACATCACTTTTCCAAACTCAGAACATAACCCCAGGTCTCGAATAAACGGTCTATTCTCAGATCAAATTGTGAGTGGGAGAGGGTGGCAAGAATCTCAGCAGCAGCCCTATCTGGAGCACTTAACACTGCTGATACTTGAAGGAGGAAGAGCACTCCTGGGCAGACAAAAACAGACATTCTTCATTCATCTGCATCCTTTGGTAGCAAACTGATTCAACGTATTCTGTCCAATTCATACAAGATAACTGGCCATAGAAACTTACAGTAGCTAAAAATATTACAATGAAATACAAAACATTGTGAGAAATTATAAATTTCAAATAACAAATCCCAACTATGCCATGACTAATAAAACCAAGTGTTCGTTTCTCTTGATCTGTGTTTGAGAGCTTTATACCTGACTGTCCTCAGTAAAATTTGGCTATCAAACTGTAATTGCACAACACTGTCTATATAAAAGGTCTATCTTCTTGCCAAGATCTCCCAAGTTCCTGTTTTTGAGGGGGACACTGCTCAAATATGCTTGCCATATCCGTATTTGTGACTAAGCCTCAGAATATATACAAGATAATTCTCATTCCCATTTTAAAGGTAGTTATCAGGATGCTTTCGGTTGAGAACTGGAAAAAAAGACCAGAAAACTTCAATCCTATGTGGGAGGGAAAACGCTTAAGACACTGGCATAACTTTTATTATCACCCATTAAAATGTTAGGTATGTTTCAGTATATCCTTGTAAGACAGTATCTAGCATTACCAAGACACATTATCTTTAGGGTCCGTAAGAAAGGTTCTAGCTGAAGTTCTTTAAGCTACCAAATTTAACCTTGTGATTTATTGAGGGAGGAAACTGTAAACCCATTTTACCAAAAAAAAAAAAAACCCAAAAAAACAGGGGTGGAGGGGATTAGGTTAAAACAGAAATTCTTAACTTGGATAGAACTTAGGTCTGAGAATTTTGATGGGAAGAAAGTTTCTTCTTCATTTTCACTAACATTTAACATTCTCTTTGGTATTCCAGGTAACGAATCACTAATATTTCACAGTACTTGTCTAAAAGTACAATTTAAACCGCATTTTCACTTATGCATCACAACTTCAAAATGTTACAAATCAGACCCACCATTAGATCTAATTTAGTGCTTCAAGTACATTAAGTCACAAACTTAGTATTTTGGTAATATTTTCATGTAATGTTTAAGCAATACCACCTGTATCTCATACATGGAAAAATCAACATTCTAAGGGGCCTGCTGGCATACCAATCTGCCAGAGAGCATGACATTAAAAAGAAACCAAGTAACCTGCCCAAGCTCACAAAGCTGCTTTTACATTCTGTATTTAAATTTCTTCCCAATAAGCAAAATCTGACACAGGAATCAAAGTAACAAAAACCTATGAAATACAGAAGACAGACCATTGACTTCAAATAGACAACCCATCAGAATTCTTTTGATATATTTTAAAGGATGTAAGTTTACTCAGCATTTATTGAACAGTATAGTAATACAATTAAAAAATTAAAAATTACCTGGAGCCCCCCAGATATAAACATTTTACACAATTCCTTTATAAGTATTACAAGTCCCCTAAGTATTAATTAGTAGCTATATACATATATGGATGTAGTGAATATAACTTAACCATTTCATATCTTTTAAGGTATTTTAAAGCTGCCAACATCCTCGTGTATATATATCATTTACTCAGTTACTATTTCTATACCAATAAATTCCTATTTCCTAGCTAGCTTTCAGAACTGTGCTCATACAACCCCTACCATATCAACGTACACTTCAATGCACCCTTGCTATTACCTGGTATTAGGGTCTTTGAAAATGTATTAAGTTTAAAATAGCTTATTTTACCTATTACCACCTTACATCCCCCTAAACCTTGGCAGTGTAGTATATTCAATCCAAAGTTAAAAACCAACCCAATGTGTAACAATTCCATTTTTTGCAAAGGAAAACAATGTTTAGCACGTTTACTACCAGTCTGTGATGCGCACATGAAGACGCAAATTTTATCTCATTTCCTATTTTGGAGTTTATAACAATGTGCTTTTATTGTGAGAAAACAAGGGTAAATATACTTATTTTGTTGGAAATAAGTCCATACTCATCCTTTATTATTCCAGGACCTAAGTATTAAACTGAAATTACAAGACACGACATTAACATTACTTAACTGCACAAAATATGACACAAGTGTTTGAATACAAGCATAATGAGTTTGCATTAAGTCTAACAGCTAGCCAAGAATCCTTAACTGGCTTCCACTTACAAAGTATTTCACTTGAAAAAACTATATTGGGAAAATGTGCTTAACAGCTATTAAGGCTAGAAATCCAAATGTAAGTTGTAATTTTAAAAGACTTTATCAAAGCCCTACCCTCCCCCACGAAAAAGAATCCAACAAAATAGAGGACCATTGTACACAACAGATTTTGTGTTAAATGGCAGCGTACTTTAATAAGACTACTTAATATCATGAAAGGTCTTCCCCACCTTACTCTCACCATACAATACAGAACCACTCCACTGCCTCTCAAGATTTAACAAACTAGATACTTCCGGCCAGGTGCAGTGGCTCACTCTTGTAATCCCAGCACTTTGGGAGACTAACGGAGTGGATCACGAGGTCAAGAGATTAAGGCCATCCTGGCCAACGTGGTGAAACCCCGTCTCTACTAAAAACACAGAAAATCAGCTGGGCATGGCGGTGTGCGACTGTAGTCCCAGCTATTCGGGAGGCTGAGGCAAGAGAATTGCTTGAACCCAGTTGAGCAGTGAGCTGAGATGCCACTGCACTCCGGCCTGGCAACAGAGTGAGACTGTCTCTAAAAAACAAAATAAACTAGATACTTCGAACATCTGCAATACCCCCCTCCTTTCCCTCCTAGCGACCACCTTTACTTTTTTCCTAGTTTATTTCTTCTATTTACTAGTTCAGTTGCTTATCCTATTTTGGTTGTTTTCCCCCTTTGGGGAGTTCAGATTCCTCATATATATCACCCAAATACCTCATTCATTGTCTTTCAAGACCTAAGTTCTTATAGGCAACAAGTACTGTTAACTTTAAAAAATATTTTTTCTTCCATGCCTATTTCCCATGGCTTGTTTTCCACATAATAGAATCCACATCTTTTAAAGTAACTCACAAAGGCTCACTCCAAGTTTCCTGTTGTTTTATTACTTACTGGTAAAATAAAGTATTCACCTATAGTGTTTAAGTCACATGAACACTGTGAAGTGACAAAACAACACACACATTTCTAAAAATATTTTAATGAAAAAGTTATCTTTCTGTAAACATTTCATTATACTACAAATGAAACATCTGAATCCATTACAGAACACTTCTGAATTCTTAAAAATTAGAAAACATACTTAAGTTTTATCATTTTGAATATTTAGATAGGCTAACAATCCTTACATTACCCTTGCACACTGGCATGCTTATTCACTATTTTGTGACATCAATTACTGGAACTCCAAGAGATACTGTCATTAATTAGGTTTCAAATTGTGACTATTATATACCGGAACTCTTAAAATCAAGCCTATTTCAATTAGTTACTTAACAAATACATTTTATTACCACATATTCTCCTTTAGAACATGAATATAAAATCAGCTTTTTAGAAGCGTAATATTAGAAGCATTAACCCACAAATTGGTTTAACAAAATCAGTTGAATCTGCCTCAACCACTTATATAACATTTTTTTTTACTGCTGCTACAACTTATAATACGGTATTTTTCAGAAACGACAATGAAACTATGTTTAAATAAAACAATTTTATTTCATAAAGAAATGAACTAGAAAGAACAATGCAATTAAAAAATAAAAACGTTTCCATTCTTAGGAAATTTGCTTCACTAAAACCATGTTGTAAAGGAAATTCAAAGGCTGTTACCTTACTCAACACGTGTACAAATTGGGTTCTCATTTAGATAGAGCCAACAGCCATTTTCTAAGAACACTGGCAAACTGACTGCTCTTCATGTAGGAAACTGATAATTTGGAAACTAGTTTGCATTTTCAGTATTTGTCTCCAAAGGTTGCTTCTTAAGGTAAACCAACCACCTAAATTGTTAAGTCCTTTTGGGGCAGCAAAACAGCCCTTATTAACCACCAACAACCAGTTTGAACAGTAATTCAGTATTCTTTGGAAAATTTTTTTACAAAGGAGCACTAATTAGGCCCCCACTGCTTCTGATTAACAGATGAACCTAAACAAAAAAAAGGAACCAAAATGTAACCTATTGGTCCAATGAAAATTCCCTGAATTTATATACAAGAGAACTTATGAGGCCACTTGAAGACCAACTTTTATCTGTGACATCTGGTAACTTTTCTGAGACGGGGTCTGTCAACCAGGCTGGAACACAGTGGGGCAGTCAGCTCACTATAGCCTCGCCTTGACCTCCTAGGATCAAGGGATCCTCCCATCTCAGCCGCCCAAGCTGCTGGGACTACAGATGTGTAACACCAAGCCTGGCTGATTTGTCTGTTTTTGGTAGACACGGTCTTGCTATGTCACCCAGGCTAGTCTCAAACTCCTGGACTTGGGATCCATCTGCCTTGGCCTCCCAAAGTGCTGAGATTACAGGCATGACCTACTGTGCTGGGCCCTGGTAACTTTTACTATTCCTTTGGAGGTGTTTTTCCTAATATGAGGATTGCCAGCCTACCGAGTCTGTGGTGTGTAATGCTTATTAAAAAACGGTTTTCACCAAAGCTGAAGCTACCTTTTTCTGACCAAAAATTGTTTACCCTGAAGACACTAATAATAAAATTGTATACATAAGGGGTCACAACTGACTCCAGATGAATACTTATGACTATACAGGGGAATTTTTAAAACTAAGGTTTGAATGTGTTGGACATGGTACCAAGGTAGTTTTCAGCTGAAGAATTTTACCAATGTGCCTACTAGAAAGGGACAAAGTTGTGAAATATGTACTTGTAGGGAAACAAATGGTGTCATCAGGTTTTACTGTCAACTACAAACCTTACCCAGCCAGAAACCTTCGTATTTTAGATGGTAGGAAAGACATTCCGCATTTAGGCAAGTAGGGTTCTCATTCAACCTGCAAATCAAAAAGATTACTCTTACCTTGCTTTACAAAAAATTACTCTTTAATTAGTGAAAAAATTCAAATTCAAGCCTTACCTAATGCTTATTGCCCTTCCTTGCAGGTCTAAATGCTAGACCTAGTGACTGTGGCAACTATCTCTCATTGATGTTCCAAAAGGCGAAGTGCTCCTTCCTGCTAGACTTTCTTCGATATTTCAGTTGTAATAAGCAGATTTAACTAGCTTTTGAAAAGTTGCTCACTATCATCATAGTATCTTATGCTTTCACTTCTCTGTAGTTGAAGCTCTTGCTGCTGCCTTGTCATTCTTTATTTATGCTGACTTGTCCATACACAAAAGGCTGCTGAAGTCCTGTCTTAGTGAGTTTCCTTTGATCCACACTGTGCTTAAAAAGCACATCTTAGGTCCTTTAAAGCTGGTTAAATCGCTCTCCTCATGGCTTACTTTTCCACACTGTTCACAAGAGCTAAGCTAATACAACTTATAAACAGGTCACATACACAGATTTCACCTGCTTATAGGTTGTAAACATCAACTTACTGTAAATATTTTCACTATAATACTAGTTCCAGAACACAGAAAGTTGGTTAACAGTACAATTAACCTTATATGCCATTAAAGGATACTGTCAAGGTTGTGTCAAACAATTTCACAAACATAAAACAGGAAATGTCAATCTCCCCCATTCCTTTAAACTTTATTTATATGAATAAAAGAACTTGAGACAATTTAGCTCAATTTTAATGTTTCCCAAGCATTATTTTGACCAGGTACCCAGGTAGTTATGAACATTGACAGTGTCCATTATATAACCACACTTGAAGTTATTAAGGACTTAACCATTTTCTAATATTATCCTATTTTCTACACTGCTTTTTCACATATATGCCCATTAACAAATGGAATGTCTGTTACATTTATTGGTTTGTGAGTGTTTCTGGAAAACTGCAGTATGTGTGAAGACCAATTTCCATGCTGGCATTGCATGCATCCAAATATTAATGCACAGAGGCACAGAATTAGAGCAACAAGAGAGCATATTCAAACACTAGCACGCCCCATTCCCCTTTTTATTGCTTGTTTTGCTTAGTACTTCTTAAAACAAAACAAAGAATCTTGAATTCAACGTTCAACTACCAAGAAATAACAGCAGGGCACATACTCAGGGATCGAATGAAACTGTAAGCACTAGCTGGCGCAAAACAGTAGACATCGGTTTATATTAATATATATATATGACCTTATTATCTAAAACTCTTCTCAACCAGGGCCTTCCACACGAATTGGTAACAATATGATTTATGTTGAAATATACACAAGAAGTTACAGTGTGTTCTTTGGGAATTTAAGAACTCAAACTATCCAAATTTGAATTCAGGTCTGTAGGAAGTGAGAAGCTTGTACTAAGCAACTGTGCTACATTTCTGCTGCAGTTAGGTTATTTTGGACAGTTATACCTAAACTATCCTTGGTTTCATCCAGGAAAATGTATAGGGTACAAACAGGAAAGCATGCCAGCCAGTTAGGGGTTTAATAATGCATGATTTTTATTCTCTTACTCTGAAAACTTATATATATATATATATATATATAAATTTAAACCAAGGAAAATAACTCAGGATTTATGGGCCTCTTGTGCTTTAAAATAGAAAAAAAAAGGTACCCACTAATTTGCTCAGATATAGCAGGCTTAATGGTCCTGTATTTTGAAAAATTTTTAAGAATGGTTTCTAATGTAGGAAAGGGAAAACATCGACTACCCCTTTTCTGAATTTAAATGGAGGGCAGTAAACATTCTTTACACCCAAAACCTATGGCAGCAGTTCAAATTTGACCAAGGTAAATGTAGAATGGAGATGTTCTAAACACAGCTAGGACTCAGCAAGTCTAACACACTAAAATCATATGATTACATTTTAAAAGAAAATGCACAAAAACCAAATAGAAATTTTGAGATTTTTTTCATTTGAAGGTAATCTTAATGCTATTAAATTCACAAATGCTAATTTAAATACCCAATCCTATTTACCTAAAACACACATTGCAAACACACACGTATCTATTCTCTCCACATGTCAGTGCCCATTCATATTATGGTTTGGAAATGGGGAGAATAGATTCCCCTTAAACTGCAAGTCAGCAGGTGTTTCTTTACAGTTAACTTTAGCAAAATTCATACAAAATAGTAATTAACAATGATCTTCTTTACTTGTTAACTCACAAGGAAACACCTTCAAAACTGCATTTTGTTAAAGTTTCTGTACTAAAATGTAGAAAAACTGAACTACACAAATATTGAAAAGTTAAAAATTCCTTAATTTTTTATTCCTGGTACCACTACCACAATTTACAGGGCAATATACCTGATGTAATGAAAAGAAAAAGAAAAAGACAAAGCTACAACAGATAAAAGACCTCAGGAATGTACATCTAATTGACACTACATTGCATTAATCAATAGCTGCACTTTTTGCAAACTGTGGCTATGACAGTCCTGAACAAGAAGGGTTTCCTGTTTAAGCTGCAGTAACTTTTCTGACTATGGATCATCGCTCCTTCTGTGGCAGATTTTTACAGTTCCTCTAATGCATTTGGGACGACTGTCTCAAAGTAACCTGCAGCTTTCCTGACAACTCCTCGCTCTCTCTCCTGCTAAGAACTGTAGCCTGTTGAATAATACAGGATAAAAAAATTATTACACTCAGTGAACAGTTCCACATATTCTTTATCATCATGACAAAAATTTAAAGATACCTACCCTTGTCTGCTGCTTTTAGAACCTTCTGCTACCATATCCACCACTTCCACCACCAGATCCATAACCACCTATAAATATACATAATAGATCCATAACCATCTAAAAATATACGTATTTTAAAAGAAGTATTTATTTTTTTTAATTAAAAAGGCTCTAAAGAATTGAAGTACTTACCACCATAGGGACTGCCCGAGCTTCTTCCACCAAAACTGCCCCCTTTCATGGGTCCATAATTTGATTGCTGTTGTCCACTATAATTTCCAAAATCATTATAGTTCCCACCACCACCATAGTTACCTGAAATCAGAAAGGGTTTATGTGTGGTTTACCCACACAATAATCATTTTCTCCTTTTGATGTAACTATTGTCTTTTGACAATTATGGTAGCATGCTTACACACATCACTTTGGTAGCACCACTTGGGATAACTGATGTCAGCATATTGAAAGACCATCAACATTTTGTTTATATTAGATGGTATTCTCTAGGCACATGTTCTCTCTACCATTAACACCATTAAAACTGTCAGTGTTCCATTCACTATGATGCTGCTGCAGTATAACATTTAAAACAATGCGAAGGCATTGTAACTTGTTAAAACTTCGCTGATCTGTCACTGACATGTTAATTAAGTCCAACAAAGCAGTACATTCATAAAGAAGCTCTTAACAGTATCCTGGAGTAATGACAGTCTGCAACGTACCTGTGACGTATTAAGACACAAAGTACTTTGTCTTACATCTAGATGATAACCCACTCACTTCAACATGTCTCAGTGTTCAATCTATTCCCATTTGTCCATTTAAAAGTACTTAAAAGTTCAGTTTAAAAGTACCTAAGAGTCAACGTAAAATTGTGGCAATATATAAAATCCCTATCTTTTACATGTAATACATGTACTACATACTGGTAAATGCCCACTTGTAACTTCTCAACTAAGAGTTGAGTACATTTTACTAAACAACCAGCAAAGTCAAGAAAATCTGGTTTGAATGACCCACCATTTTAGTATTTTCTAATATTACTAAACATACAATTTTACCAACTGCTAACTTTTAACACTTTTGAAACATGTCATGGGAACTGTTAGCAACACTGAATATTTCACATTTAAATGAAAAAAGTCAATGCTTACCACCGCCAAAATTTCCTCCTTCATTATAACCATCATATCCTCCACCACCGCCACCGTATCCACCACCTTGGTTTCCATATCCTGGTCCACCACCACCATAGCCCCCTCTACTACTATAACCAGGACCACCACCATAGTTGCCACCTAAAAATAAATAAATAAATAAATAAATAAATAAGACCATACAAAAACATAAATGTATAGAGTCAAGTTATTCAATTCTGGTGATTGTGTGTTTAAGAAACCGGATCTTGCTCTGTTGCCCAGTCTTGAGTACAGTGGCGTGACCACAACAATGCAGCCTTGAACTCCTGGGCTCATGCCACTCTCCCCCACCTCTGCCTCCTGAGTAGCTATACTATGGGCATGTGCCACCACGTTCCCCTATTTTATTTTTCTAGCAACATGGTCTCCTGATGTTGCTCAGACTGGTCTCAAAATCCTCACCTCAAGTGATCCCTCTGCTTCAGCCTCCTGAATAGCTAGCATTACTCAATTCTGGTTTTATATTACATTTAAGCCACTGGCAAATAAGCCAATGAGTTAACACTCTGAAACCTGGTAATACCTAATAACAATAGAAAAGCAAGTATCTGAGCTAGTAAGAATGAAAATAAATGCTTCAGTTTTCATTTTATCAATCTTCACTAAGAAAAATATGGTCCCAGACTTCAATTCTAGCTCAACTCCTATTACTGACTGAAAAAGACCGGCTAATGTTAAAAATCTCCAGGGGAAAAAAGAGTCTCTATTCTTCTATGGCATTAGTTTGGAAATACACCTTAACCATTAAGTCATTCAAGTTTTGATTAAAATTAGAAAGGTGTAATACTTAATTTTCCATAAGGTAAAGAAAGTTAAAAAACATCAATGAAAATAAACCACTTACCATCACCAAATCCATTATATCCACCATCACCTCCTCCATAACTACCTCTGCTGCCACCACCTCCACCACCATAACCTCCTGAGGAAAAACAAGATATGAATTAAAATCACATATTTAACTTACCAAAAAGTTACATATACATGTACTTACAAGATAAACATCCTACCTCTTCCACCAAAGTTTCCACCACGGCCAAAATTACCTCCACCACCTCCAAAGTTTCCTCCACGACCCATAAAATTGCCGGATCCACCTCCACGACCTTTAACATAGGCAAGGGAGATTTTAAGAACCTTTCAGCCACCACTAAAATCTTTTGTGTACATGTGTATGGTACTACTCACCTCTCTGTGATCCAGCAGACTGCATCTCTTGTTTAGAAAGGGCCTTTTTCACTTCACAATTATGCCCATTAATAGTGTGGTATTTCTGAACTAAAATTTTTTTTAATCAAACAAAACAAAAAGTTATTTTGTGTTTGGAAAAGCACATATATATGATACCCTCTGTCATTACGTAACCCATTAAGACATATCAGGTAGTGACTCTGGGAATGTAGGAGCATTCTGAGATGTTAATGTTTATTCCTTTACCTGAATACTGATTACAGAGGTACAGACACTATGAAAATTGACCATACACTATAAACGCTGTTACATGCAACAGAAAATTATAGCAATTTGGCAAATTAAGTTCAAAACAGAGAAACCACTTCTTTATCATTCAAGTTCCCATAAATTGCTACTTACCAACAATTTTATCAACTGTATCATGATCATCGAAAGTTACAAAAGCAAATCCTCTCTTTTTCCACTCTGCCTGTCTTCCATAACTTCTATGGTTTCAATCTTGCCATACTTTTCAAAGTAGTCTCTCAAATTATACTCTTCCGTATCTTCTTTAATACCACCAACAAAAATTTTCTTCACTGTTAGATGGGCGCCAGGCTTTACAGAATCCTACAAATTAAGTAATGTATTAAGTCATGACATAAACTTTCACAATTTCACATATTATACAACATATTATTAAAATACCTCTCTAGAAACAGCTCTCTTTGGTTCCACTACACGCCCATCAACCTTGTGTGGTCGAGCACACATTGCTGCATCCACCTCTTCAACACAAGAGTAAGTCACAAAACCAAAGCCCCTGGAACGTTTGGTTTGGGGATCTCTCATTACCTACAAAATAAAAGTTTTATAACATTGAAACACATCCACCAGTTCTCTACACCCCTAAAAACCATTCTGTTCCCTTAGTAACTTACCACACAATCTGTAAGTGTGCCCCATTTCTCAAAATGTTCTCTTAAACTATCATCTGTAGTTTCAAAGCTCAGACCACCAATAAACAGTTTTCTCAACTGCTCTGGTTCCTTTGGATCATGGCCCTGAGACAAAGAACCAATATGCTTAAATTACCTCTTATAATAGATGAATTGTTAAGATGTACAAAGAGCCTTTAATCTATCATAAAATAACAAAATCAACAACAAATTCCTGTGACAGTTAACACTTTGTCCAGTTAAAACTTTGACCAGAGGCAGGGAGCCATGGCTCACGCCTGTAATCCCAGTATTTTGGAAGGCCAAGGCGGGTGGATCACCTGAAGTCAGGAGTTCCAGACTAGCCTGGACAACATGGCAAAACGCCGTCTCTACTAAAACACAAAAATAAGCTGGGCGTGGTGGCAGGCGCCTGTAATCCCAGCTACTCGGGAGGCTGAGGCAGGAAAATTGCTTGAACCCAGGAGGGGGAGGCTGCAGTAAGCCAAGATTGTGCCACTGCACTCCAGCGTGGGCAACAAGAGGGAACCTCCGTCTCAAAACAAACAAACAAAAAAACCCAACAACTTTGACCAGAATTACAGACTTCCACTGTTAAAGGGACCTAACTTATGCCAAGGAAACCTACAACCAGCCTTTCAAATGCCAACATCACTTCAACTAAATTGAAATCCAAGACAATTCCAGAACCAAAAATCCCTCCATTTTTAAAAAGCTACAACTGTCTTTACTTTAAAAGCTGCTAATGAGAAATCATTTTCTAAGGCACTGAAGTGTTGGAGAAGCAGTGTTGCATCTATCCCAAGTCTTCTCAGCCTACATCCTAACACACATTTAATTTTAAACACAAAACTGTGATGATCAACCTAAAGAAACTCACTGCTTTCAAGCAAATTTTTAAGTCATTCCTAAGCTAACCTAGCATTTCCTGCCCCCTCAAAAAAATTAGAAAAAAAAAAAAGCCCACCAAATACAGCTTTCTATAGCCCATGCTTGTTATATGCTGCAAAAATCTGTACTTTACAACTCAATTTTGAGTCACAACAAAGTGGCAAGTTGGACTTACATTAGGAGTAGTATGTATTGACTAGAAGAATGGAGCACAGTAAAACAAAACTTGAGATTTTTAAGAATTAAGATGTTCTGAAATTATTTTATACGTTAGTCAGACTTTTCAACACATTGCATTAACTGTCATTTAATGCATGCATTAAGGTTTCCGTCATCCGAAGTCCTTAAATAAAGGGGCTCACATTTACATTCTAATGTCTTCCTGTGTCTTCTAGAGGTAGAGATGTTAAGGCATTTAATGTGAAGCGACTTTCACATACTAGAAAAAAACGTTAAATCATTAATAGCCTAAAGCATTAATTCATGTAGTCTCATCTTTTCAAATTTTGGATAATTGCATTCGATTGGCAATAACAAAATCGACAAAAATAAACATTTGGGATCCACATAAAACGTACTGCCAACACACACGTAAAAATTTCAACTCTGGCTGCAGTCCTCTAAACAAAATTCCAGGAAACTACAATCAGAGCCTACTCAAAAAATGGGAAACCATGAAGATCAAAAACATTTTTAATTCTTACTTAACATCTACACTGAAATTCTTCTTCTCCACTCCTCGACCCTGGCCGGGGCCGGGAAGGAGCGGACTGGGTTGTTTTCCGCATCTACACTCAAATACTAAGTTCTTCACCCACATGGCGGTTTGAGAGGTGTAAAAATAGGTTAACAAGTCTTTTAAAGCAGCAAAGTTTTTAGCAATCTCGTATTTCCGACAGGATGCTGCGAAGAAAAGAACAGGCTAGACAATTAAAGACTCTCCTCGCGGAGAGGATCCGTAAAAGGCCTAGAAAAGCGCCGACAGAACTTCAGCGAAAGCGCTACCTTCGTGCTTCGAGGCCATTTGCGGCATTTTCCGCTGGGCCGCCTCCGCCCTCTTCCCTCCAATCCCAGGCTCTCTTTCCCGGCGGCAGAGCGAGGCGGCGGCCATTGCGGGCCAATGCGCCATTTCGTAACGCGGCGGCGGATCAATGTCAATGTGGCCGCCGCCCGCCTGCTCGCTCGCCCGGATGTGCCTGCTCGTCCCCTCCCCTCCCCACCACCTCCTCCCAACCGCTCCCGCCGGGGCCCGCCATGCCGCCTGCGGTCTCACTTGGAGGCCGCGCAACCGGCGGGCCGGCTTCCCTCCCCAGGCCTCCCTAGCCACGCCGCGCCTCCAAGGGGCCACCAGTGCAGCCGAAGGTGAAGGCGAGGCGAGTGAGGGGGCCCCGAAGAGGCCTCCAAAGCCCGCTCCCCTCCCCCTCCCCACCGCTCGTCTCAACGCAAGAGCGCGGGACGGCCGACCCAGTCCACCCGGCCTCCCCGCTCCCACCAGGCCAGGCCCCCCCACGCCGGCCATTCCCCATCAACCCCCCGCTCTCCCCCTAATACCTCCTCCCCCGGCGGCGACGGCGACGGCCGGAGTCAGGCTGGGGGCGACCGGGGCGGCGGTTTTACCTCCATTTTGAGACCGGACTCGCCTCTTCCAACTCGAGTTCAATATGGGACCGAGAGGAAGAGGCGGGGCCAGTCGTCACGTGACGCGTTTTCCGCGCGCCGCCAGCCTGGTGGGGGAGGAGCGAGCTGAGAAGGGGGCGGAGCCAAGCGGGCGCGAAGAGGGACTGGACCAGCGAGTTGGCGGGCGGAGGGCGGAGGCGCGGTGTGCCGCGGGAGCGCGCGCCCCGCCAACTTCCAGGGCGGGACCGCCTTTGCCGCGGTTTGCATACGGACGTTGGCCCGGACGTCAGCCCGGGCTCAGCCAATAGTGAGTGCCCACGTATGGAGACTGCCTCGTGACCGCATGTCACCAGAGAGAAAGGCCTTTCCCTTTCTTCTTTCGCCTGTCCGTCTTCCCCCACGCAGGCCTCTCGTGTGTTTCCGAATTCATTCCATTCCTGTGTCCGAAATAAAACGCACGTTTTTCTTGCTTGTAATTTAAAAGTGGCAAGAAAAACCCCTCGGCTTCCCGGACCACCTCTCTTGTTTCCAAATGCCAGGGACCAATGTTTACGGCGCCTACCTGAGGGCATGTACCGAAAATCCCTGCGACTCCGACATGTGGGAATCACAGGCACCTTGGACAGGCCTCAAAACGCGGCTGACTTATAGAATTTTTACCCTTAACAGCTTGAGGCAGGACTGATGGAGGTCAGTTCATTACCCACTGATCTCAAGAAACAAGTCGGGACTATTTTCTAATGTGCTTCTTTCAAGTTAGTGTGGAAAGAGCTGAAGCATCTTTTGTAGCTGACGGAATTTACCGAAACTGAATAATTTACAAGATTTCCAAAAAAGCAGAGTCGCCAGATAATGCTTCCTGTTTGCGAATGATTGTTACCATAATGCTCTAGAGATCTAATCCTTTCTCGGCCTAGTCAAATGATTATTTGACTTTACAGAACTTTAGTTTTAATTTTTTAAATGAAAATGGGGGATGGGATTAGGTCATCTAACACCCACGACAGTCATAAACTAATAATCTATGGATCTATATTTAAAGTTGCTGATAAAAATAACCACAATTGACCAGCCTCCCTTTTCATTGAGAAATGCTTTATATTGTAACTTAGCAACCCATGTAACCTACTCTTAGAATTGAACGGGCTCTCCCTAGGAAAGGTTAGAAATCTAATCAGTTATATTAAAAGTTTCTGTTAACAAACGCGGAATGGTCGGCTTGGAGTTTGGAAAGGGGGAGCACAAAATCTAAGAATTTGTTAATTTATCTAGGCGTTGCCCAGGGAGGACCTGCGTTATAATGTGGAAACATGAACAAAGGGTACTTTTGTGAGGCAGAAACCAGTTAGCAGTCCTTAATGTAATTTGGATGAAATAACCGTTCAAACCAGTCTCCTCCTGCTGCTTTGATACCTTTTTCGCAAACTTTTATGTATTCTGCGTTTTCAGGTGCTCCTGGTGGCTAGCAATAGACTTCAGACATTGGAATAATGTACAGTCTTAGCGTCTGGTTAAGTCTGATTACTGTGAAGTAGTCTTGGCAACTTTATCAATTCTGAATACAAAGAAAAATGCAGAGTGAAAGACTTTGGAAAGTGGTATTCACACCAGTGCACCCTGTGAGACACTGCATAGGTGATCAAGAAGAGCGATCACCTGGCTGCACTTTAGGGTATGTTTGTCCAGGTGTTTTCTAACCAAGTTAATTCTAATCAACAACTTTTGTTCTAATCAATAACTTTTGTATAAATGTTAATGTTAAATCGCGAAATGTGGGATGGCATGCTAATTTCTCTCCAGTAACATGAAATATCAGTCCATTTATTTACGTCTTTTTGTCTTCCCCTTGTATTGGTCCAGATTTGCTGTTTATACTGCATGTGTGTTGTTTCTGGACATTAGTTATTTTATTTTACTTTTGAGGCGGAGTCTCGCTCTTCTGCCCAGGCTAAAGTGCCATGGCGCGATCTCGGCTCACCGTAACCTCCCCCCTCCTGAGTTCAAGTGATTCTCGTGCCTCAGCCTCCCAAGTAGCTGGGATTACAGACGTGTACCTCCACGCTCGGCTAATTTTTTGTATTTTAAGTAGAGACGGGGTTTTGCCATGTTGGCCAGGCTGGTCTCAAACTCCCGACCTCCCAAAGTGCTGGGATTACAGGCGTGAGCCACCGAACCCAGCCTGACATTTGTTATTTTTTTATGCTTTTGTCTAAACTTAAGCTCTGGCCGGGCACGGTGGCTCACGCTTGTAATCCCAGCACTTTAGGAGGCCAAGGCAAGAGGATCACCTGAGGTCCCGAGTTTGAGACCAGCCTGACCAACATGGTAAAAACCCGTCTCTACTTTTTAAAAAATACAAAAATTTGCCGGGCATGGAGGTGCACATCTGTAATCCCAGCTACTTGGGAGGCTGAGGCACGAGAATCACTTGAATTTGGGAGGCAGAGATTGCCCCACTGGACTCCAGCCTGGGCAGCAGAGCAAGACTCCATCTCAAAAAAAAAAAAAAAGAAGAAGAAAAGAAAAGAAAAATGGGCGGACACAGTGGCTTGCGCCTATACTCACAGCACTTTGGGAGGCCGAGTCTGGCAGATCACCTGAGGTCAGGAGTTAGAGACCAGCCTGGCCAACACGGTGAAACTCTGTCTCTACTAAAAATACAAAATTAGCTGGGGGTGGTGGTGTGCACCTGTATTCCCAGCTACTCAGGAGGCTGAGGCAGGAGAATCCCTTGAACCCAGGAAGCAGAAGTTGCATTAAGCTGAGATCATGCCACTGTACTCCAGCCTGGGTGACAGAGCGAGACTCCATCTCAGAAAATAAAATTAATAAAATAAATGAATAAATAAACTCCAATTGTATCTCAGGTACAAAATCCCCTTTTCCAGTCCTTGACCCTGTAGGGCACACACTGGACCCTTGGCTACGACCTACACTTGCAGCCCTGACTCTTTGAAACGAGAAAGGGAGTTTATGGGGTGGGAGGAGGGAGTGAAGGTACTAGGGTGAGATGAGTCGCAGACAAACTTTATAATCTGTATCAGGCCCTCTCCTTTATTTTGTGACATACAGAAAATGATCATTTTTGTGCAGCATGCTAGGGTAAACTAGAAGATATTTAGAGGCATCTAAATGGTAGTAATATTTTCTTTTAAGTGTCTAATTTTAATAAATACAAAGTAGTAGGAATGCAAATACTGAATTTGCATAACACTTTCAAATTAAAATTTTCCATGTTTTTTAATGATCACCTTGAACTTGTGAATACATTTTGATACTAGATTTTATGGTCGAAGTGGCTTTATGCAGTTTCTGATTTAGACTTTTTTTTTTTTTGAGAAGGAGTCCCACTCTGTCGCCCAGGCTGGAGTGCAATGGCACTATCTCAGCTTACTGCAACCTCCGATTCCTGGATTTAAGCAATTCTCTTGCCTCAGCCTCCCAAGTAACTGGGATTACAGGTGACCGCCAGAACACCCGGCTAATTTTTTTGCATTTTTAGTAGAGATGGGGTTTCACCATGTTGGCCAGGCCGGTCTCGAACTCCTGACTTCAGGTGATCTGCTTGCCTTGGCCTCCCAAAGTGCTGGGATTACAGGCATGAGCTACCACGCCCAGCCTTTTTTTTTTTTTTTTTTTTTTGAGACAGAGTCTCATTCTGTTGCCCGGGCTGGAGTGCAGTGGCATGATCTCAGCTCACTGCAACCTATCACTCCTGGGTCCAAGTGATTTTCATGCCTCAGACACCCAAGTAGCTGGGATTACATGCCTGTGCTACCATGCCTAGCTAATTTTTTTTGTTTTTGTTTTGAGACAGTCTTATTCTGTTGCCCAGGCTGGAGTGCAGCGGCATGATCTTGGCTCACTGCAACCTCTGCCTCCTGGGTTCAAGCAATTCTCTTGCCTTAGCCTCCCAAGTAGCTGGGACTACAGGTGGGCACCGCCACACCTGGCTAATTTTTGTATTTTTAGTGGAGATGGGGTTTCACCTTATTGGCCAGGCTGGTCTAGAATTCCTGACCTTTAGTGATCTGCCCACCTCAGTCTTCCAAGGTGCTGGGATTATAGGCATGAACCACCGTGCCCGGCCTGATCTAGACTTTTTAATGATGAACTCCTCATATTCTGAATAGTCATTGTCATTGAGGGGATTGATTCACATAAGTGGGTGATAAAATATTTAAAACCATTTTTATGTAACCATTCAAAATTTACAGTTGTAATTATATCTAAAGAATCTAACAACTTGGCTGGGCACAGTGGCTCACACCTGTAATCCCAGCACTTTGGGAGGCCAAGGTGGGCGGATCACGAGATCAGGATTTCGAGACCAGCCTGACCAACATGGTGAAACCCCGTCTCTACTAAAAATGCAAAAATTAGCCAGGTGTGGTGGCAGGTGCCTATAATCCCAGCTACTTAGGAGGCTGAGGCAGGAGAATTGCTTGAACCTGGGAGTCGGAGGTTGCAGTGAGCCAAGATCACACCACTGCACTCCATCCTGGCAGCAGAGCAAGACTCGGTCTCAAAAAAGAAAAAGAATCTAAGAACTCTTATTGACAAATGTAATTTCATGTGATCATGCAAATGCATTTCAAACCCAATAGTACATTTTTGTATGAAGATTTCTACATTGAAACTCCAGCTTTCAGAATATGTGCATTGTTAACAGCTAGCCTTGGTTGCCATTAAAATAGCATTTGCTTCAATAGAATAGTAAGAGCCATTGTATGTTAAAATAAATATTAGGACATTGCCTGCTGCTGAACTCACCAGGAACCCCACTCTGCTCCTGTGTTACTCCCAAACAGACTACCTCTGGAGGTGTATGTTGTATTCCTTGGGCACCAAGATCACGAACTTGTGCATTGGCCTGAGTCTCTTTCATGATGGGCAGTGGGGTGGTTTGCGTGTAATTGCCATATGCCAGGCATCTCCTTGGCCATGCATAGACAGTAGGACTGCAAGTGCTGGTTGTTTTCCACAGTGCTTCCTGCTTGCTTGGCGTGCACTCCAGGCCACAGGCTGCCCAGAGAAGTCCTAATAAGGCTGCTCATGACCAGAGGTACTGTTCCAAGGCGCTCTGGCTGGCGCAGCACCTCCTAACTGTCCCATTGGAGGAGGGGTCAATTTCTCACTGCCATTCAGGACACTGGCATGCTAAGGTCTGCCATTTGGGAAACATTATTTGGATTATATGTGTCATTTTAGGAATGATGAAGCTGTTATGCAGGGTAAGGAGCTGATTTTGCCAAGATTAATAGCAAATTAATACAGAGTCAAAACAGAAAATGGAAATTGAATAAAAATATTTTGGACAGGAAGAAGGAAATTTATTTTTTTTTTTGAGACAAGCTCTTGCTCTGTCCTCCAGGCTGGAGTATAGTGGCACGATCTTGGCTGACTGCAACCTCCACCTCCCGAGTTCAAGAGATTCTCCTGCCTCAGTCTTCGAAGTAGCTGGAATTACAGGCGCCTGCCACTACATCTGGCTAATTTTTTATGTTTTTCATAGAGATGGGGTTTTACCATGTTGGCCAGGCTGGTCTCTAATTCCTGACCTCAGGTGATCCACCACACTCGGCCTCCCAAAGTGCGGAGATTATAGACGTGAGCCACTGCATCCGCCCATTTCTTTTCTTTTCTTTCTTTTTTTTTTTTGAGACGGAGTCTTGCTCTGCCACCCAGGCTGGAGTCCAGTGGGGCAATCTTGGCTCACTGCAAACTCCACCTCCCAAATTCAAGTGATTCTTGTGCCTCAGCCTCCCAAGTAGCTGGGATTACAGATGTGCACCTCCATGCCCGGCTTATGTTTCCAGGAACCACTACGGTGATTGGCTCTGTAGTAGGTAATTCATTTATTTATTGAGTAAATATTCAACAATAGATAAATGAATAATCAATGATATAGTTTGGGTCCCCCCTTCAGTGCCCTCTTAGACCTTGATATGGTTTGGCTCTGTGTTCCCACCCAAATCTCACCTTGAATTATAATCCCTATAATCCCCATATTCCCCATACGTCAAGGGTGGTTCCAGGTAGAGGTAATTGAATCATGGGGGTGGTTCCCCCCCATGCTGTTCTCATGATAATTAGTGAGTCTCAGGAGATCTGATGATTTTATAAGCATCTGGCATTTCTCCTGCTTGCACTCATTCTCTCTCCTGCTGCCCTGTGAAGTGGTGCCTTCTGCCATGATTGTTAGTTTCCTAAAGCCTCCCCCTGCCATGTGGAACTATGAATCAATTAAACCTTTTTCTTTATAAATTTCCCAGTCTTGGGTATTCATAGCAGGATGAGAACGGACTAATATTGACCTACTGCATAATTTGTAGGGCCTTGTGCAAAATGAAAATGCAGGGTGCTATGTTCAAAAATTTTTAAGAATTTCAAGACATAACATCAAAGTATTAAGCCAAGCCAGGACCCTTATGAGTGCTGGACTTTGTGTGACTACAAAGGTCATATGCCCATGAAGTCTACCCAGTGCCCAGTATAGTGCTCTGTCTAGAGCAGGTACCTGGTTTCTTTTCAGAAATTTATTCACTTGCCATCTTTTATTTATTTCTACTTTCTTATCAGCCACTCATTTCTTAAGTGTTCCTAATCTAGTTTCTGCCATAGGCTATAGAAATTCTTTTTCCAAGGTCACAAATGATTATCTAATTGTCAAATTAATTTCCCTATTCCTAAATATTAATCCTCCCTGACCTAGGTTATTAACATCACTGCCTGTTCCTCATTTTTTTTTTTTTTTTTTTTTTTTTTGAGGCAGAGCCTTGCTCTGTCTCCCAGGCTGGAGTGCACTGGCACAATCTTGGCTCCCTTCAACCTCTGCCTCCCGGTTTCAAGCAATTCTCCAGCCTCAGCCTCCCAAGTAGCTGCGATTACAGGCATGTACCACCACACCTGGCTAATTGTTATATTTTCAGTAGAGACAGGGTTTCATCATGTTGGCCAGGCTAGTCTCAAACTCCTGACCTCAAGTGATCCGCCTGCCTTGGCCTCCCAAAGTGCTGGGATTACAGTTGTGAGCCACTGTGCCTAGCCCTGTTTCTTCTTTTTGATGTTTTTTTTTTTTTGTCTTTATCAAGGACATTGATTCTTCCCTTTAGTTCATCTCTGCTTCCTTCTGGATCCTTCCCTCTTTCATTTCCTCTTTCCTCTTGTTTCCGTAAGGTTTTGTCACACTGAAGGATGGAACTTCCTGAGAAACTTTGTAAAATGTATGCATTGTTCTCCTAGGAGTGACCACTTTCCCTGGGAAAAGTAGGAGGTGGTGTAAGTACATGGGAACTCTCAGGGAATTTTTACATGCCTCCCAGGAAGCTAAAGAAGAGGTTAGGTCTGATTAGTGTGTTCCTTAAGATGATAAGATATAAACCGTGTGTGGTGGCTCACACTTGTAATCCTAGAACTTTGGGAGGCCAGGGCGGGTGGATCACGAGCTCAGGAGTTCGAGTCCAGCCTGGCCAACATGGTGAAACCCCGTCTCTACAAAAGACACAAAAAATTAGCCAGGTGTGGTGGCGGGCACCTGTAATCCCAGCTACTTGGGAGGCTGAGGCAGGAGAATTGCTTGAACCCGGGAGGCGGAGGTTGCAGTGAGCCGACATCGCACCACTGCACTCCAGCATGGGTGAAAGAGCAAGACTCTGTCTCAAAAAAAAAAAAAAAAGATGAGAAGATATATCACTTCCTTCTCCTGAGCCCACACACACACACACACACACACACACACACACCCCATCCACACACAGACAGCATGAGTGAATAATTTAGAGACTGAGGAGGTAATTTGATCTAAGAAGTATTGAGGAGTCATTCACAGTGACTATGCTCTCTTTCAGACAGATCCCAACTTGGAAGTCTAAAAAGGCTAAAATTTTTTTATTAGGTGCTTTACAAATGACTTCCACATAAAACTTTTATTAAACAAATTAGTTATACTTTTCTCTTACTAACTTGTCTTTTGTGTTGGCTGCCGGGTGTGGTGGCTCACATCTGTTATCCCAGCACTTTGGGAGGCCGAGGCAGGTGGATTACAAGGTCAGAAGTTGGAGACCAGCCTGGCCAACACAGTAAAAGCCTGTCTCTACTAAAAATACAAAAATTAGCCGGGCATGGTGGCACACACCTGTAGTCCCAGCTACCCTGGAGGGTGAAGTAGGAGAATCGCTTGAACCTGGGAGGCGGGTTCTTGGCCTGGTGAGCCAAGATCATGCCACTGCACTCCAGCCTGGGCAATGGAGGGACACTCTATTTCCAAAGAAAAAAAAGTGTTGGCCATGACCCTTACAATGGGAAGGAAAGGTGTCACACTTTGCTGCTCCTGCATAAGGAAGAAAGTAATCTGATTGAATAAATCTGACAGACATTTAATGCTATTAGGGGTATTTTTCCCATATTTTTATTACATAATTTTTTAAATATAGAAGTATTGGAAGAATTGTACAAAAGTCATGTTTATGCCCACCAACTAGATTCATCAATTGACAATTTTCCATATATGCCTACATTGTGACACTTAGCTGGGTGTGATGGCTTATGCCTGTAATCCCAGCACTTTAGGAGGCTGAGGCTAGGGGATCATGAGGTTAGGAGATCGAGACCGTCCTGGCTGGCACGTTGAAACCCCATCTCTGCTAAATACAAAAAAATTAGCTGGGCATGGTGGCACACGCCTGTAGTCCCAGCTACTTGGGAGGCTGAGGCAGGAGAATTGCTTGAACCCAGGAGGCGGTGGTTTCGGTAAGCCGCGATTGTGCCACTGCACTCCAGCCTGGGCAACAGAGCGAGCAGACTCCATCTCAAAAAAGCAAAAAAAAAACCCCTTATGACACATTTGCCCTAGTGCTTTAGCCTGAATAACCTAAAAATAACATTCTCTTGTATAATTACATTAGCATTATTGCACCTAGAAAATATTTTTCTAATATTATCTAATGTATAGTATACACTGAAAGTTACCTAATTTTACCCCAAATTTATTTTATAACAGGTCAGTCCATGGTCAAAACAAGGATTAGACATAGAACTTATCTCTTCAGTTTTTTTTTAACTTAGACTAGTCCTCCACTTTTCTTTTCTTGAGATGGAGTTTTGCTCTTGTTACCCAGGCTGGAGTACAATGGCGCTATCTCGGCTTACTGCAACCTCTCCCTCCTAGGTTCAAGCGATTCTCCTGCCTCAGCCTCCTGAGTAGCTGGGATTACAAGCATGTGCCACCACACCTGGCTAATATTTTTGTATTTTTAGTAGAGACTGGGTTTCTCCCTGGTGGTCAGGCTGGTCTTGAACTCCCAACCTCAGGTGATCTGCCAGCCTCAGCCTTCAAAAGTGTTGGGATTACAGGTGCGAGCCACTCCGGCTGGCCAGTCCTCCACTTTTTTCCCCCATAAAATTGACCTTTTGAAGAGACCAGAACAAATGAATTTGTAGGATTTTGGGTTTACTTGATTGTTTTCTCCATATATGATTTAACTTGATTCTCTATTCTTTCATTTCCTGTAAATTGTAAGGTTAAATCCAAAGTCTTATTAATTTCAAATTAATCAGGTTTAGCAAGAATGTACCAGAAGTGATGATGTGTACTTTAGATTGTTGTGTCACATTAGGCAGCACACAGTATTAGATTGTGCCACTATTTGTGATGTTAAATTTCATCAGTTAAATTGGTAAAGCCCTCCTTTGTAATTACAAGGTCATCTGTGAGGTGGTACTTTGGTGCCATGCAAATATCGGACTCCAAAACAACCTTTCCCATTATGTGTTAGCATTCTTGATCATCCTTGACTGAATTATTATTTCTTTGGGGGATGACAGAATGATGACTTTTCTAATTATATCATTTCTTATGCATTTATTAGCTAGCATTTATAAAAACATACACACACACACACACACTTTTCTTCACCAACTGGGAATGAACTACAATTTCTCCTTAAAAGACAGGGTAGGTGCTTTAATTGCCAATTTGCAGAATAAGAAGTTAGTATAGCAGTCACCTTCAAAGGTGGCAAATTACCATTTTCCTCTTTCTTTTTCTGTTTATCACTATAGATTCATGAGTTTTTATTTATTCACTGATTTATAATCAATTACAGTTATTATTCCTTTTGACATTTAAATTGCCCCAAATTTGGCCTCTATGTCCTTTTGAATTCTCTCTCAGGTGCATTTGAATTTTATTAATCAAAACAAACTCTGTATGGTGGAATTTTAGACAACATTTGGAAGAGATTTGGGGATGAGGAGAGGGAGAGAGTGGCCTCTACATAGGTAGGCTATCACTGCCAGCAAGATTGTCCTTGGAGTCAGCTAGCATGGGCCCATCTCGACTTAGGAATCTTCTCTACCTTCACATTTAAGCCCCAGATTCACAAAAACCTCCATCGTTTTCCATAATTAATTGGCAGTGGGAGACCAAAATTACTGTATGAATGTTTGGCTCATTTGTAAATTAAAAAGTGCCTGCTTATCTATGTAGGAATGATGAAGATAACTATAACCCAAACATAATTAATTAAAGGGAAATACTCATCAGTAGCAATATGGGATATTAAATAAAAATATGTTAGTATGTAGTGACATGAGACTTCTGACTGAGGTGTGAGAGAGAAAACAGATCCACGGGACCCTCTACAAACAGAAACTTAGCTGTCCTGTTCCTTTATGTCCTGCTGAGTTCATATTAACAAATGAATCCCAGAGCTTTGGGTTATCTTAGTACTCCCTGGGAGATCTATGTCTTAAGAAAATTTCTTTTGACAATAATACCTTAATCCAAAGCAGATATTTTCAAATGATGGGAATCAGTCAGTGAAGCAAGTCAGTGGAATAATTTGATTTTGGACAGAAACTCTTTCAACAAGTCACATCATAATAGCTACTTCCAATTCTGCTGTACAGATCTCTGGTTCAGCCTACAATCTTATAGCTATACGGCTGTAAACAATGTAGAATGTAGAGATTAAATTATCTGAGTGATAGTGAGGAAATCTCCTTTCATGTGGAAGCAAGGACAAATGTTCTCATATTGCTGTGAGTATAGTAATGCTCAAGAGTTATTTAATGTGGGAAATTTAAATAACACTCTGGGCCGAGTGCAGTGGCTCACACCTGTAAACACAAAACTTTTGGAGGCTGAAGCGAGTGGATCACCTGAGGTCAAGAGTTTGAGATCAGCCTGGCCAACATAGTGAAACCCTGTTTCTACTAAAAATATAAAAATTAGCCAGGTGTAATGGCACACACCTGTGGTCCCAGCTACTTGGGAGGCTGAGGAAGGAAAATCACTTGAACCTGGGAGGCAGAGGTTACAGTGAGCCGAGATCCTACCACTGCACTCCAGCCTGGGTGACAGAGCGAGACTCCATCTCAAAAAATAATCATAAAATAAAATAATAATAACACTGTAAAGCCTTAAAGAATGCAAGACACTTAAGATTGCCTGTCTTTTCAATAACCTCTCAACTCCTTTTCGTTCTGTTTGCTTAAATTCCTGTTTTGATTTTTAGAATACTTTTGCTTTGTTTGCCGTTTTTAATTTCTTTGTATTTTCCTTTCTTCTGGTTCATCTGGTCCTCTTGCTATTATTGCCTTAGTTAATTTCCTGGGTACAGCATCATTTTTCTTCCCACCAACAACTTTTTTTAGTATATACTTCAGCTTTTGTAATCAAGGAACTTTTGGTTTTCTTTACTAAGTCTTTCCTGGAGACAAAAATATGAAGGGGACCCTACCCTGCTAACTCTATATTTTATACAAAATTATGCACAATCTTAGATGACAAATAATTTGGAAATTAATCAAGGATCTAGATTTGCCAGGCTTAAGTGTGATTCAGGTATTCCTTCTCCCCTGCATTATTCTAAGCAGAGTCCTTCTCCAGCTGAGATTCTTTCTGTTAGTGTTGTTTATCTCAGAGCTCTGCTCAAGTAAATGGTCTCCCTCTGTAAAAGGAATCTGGGTACTTCTGCCGCCATATCATTAAATGGAAAAAAACATGTACCAAGTAAAGTGCTATCTATCTATCTATATCTAGCTATCTATCTATCTAGCTATCTAGCTATCTAGCTATTACTAGCTAGCTAGCTATCTATTTTTGAGATGGAGTCCTGCTCTATCACCCAGGCTGGAGTGCAGTGTCATGATCTTGGCTCACTGCAAACTCTGCCTCTCAGGTTCAAGTGCTTCTCGTGCCTCAGCCTCCCAGGTAGGTGGGATTACAAGTGCCCACCACCATGCCCAGCTAATTTTTGCATTTTTAGTAGAGAATGGGGTTTCACCATCTTGCCCAGGCTGGTCCCAACCTCCTGGCCTCAAGTGATCCTCCTGCCTCGGCCTCCCAAAGTGCTGAGATTTCAGGAGTGAGCCACCATGCACAGTCTACAAGTAAAGTGTTTTATTTACAATTATTCAGTTAAGCAAACAAATACGATGGTTACTATTGCAGCATATATTAGACGCATTCTCCAGGCTCCAAAAGCTTTCATAAAAGTTAGAAAATAGAATAAGAAGTAGGTATAGGAATAGATAGAGATGATTAAAAGGTTTTGGGGTAGGCATCTTTTCCTCTATTCTTTTAAGGGATATTTTTTTCTAGCTTTATTTATTTTGTGGTAAAAATATATAACATTAAGTGTGCCATTTTAAGGATTTTAGAATTACAATTAAGTGGCATTAATAGTATTCACAATGTTGTGTAATATCAATAGTCTCTATTTCCAAAACCTTTCCACCACTGCAAACAGAAACTCTGCACTCACTAAGCAATAATTCTCCATTCGTTTTCTCCCAGCCCCAGTAACCTCTAATTTGCTTTCTGTTTCTATAAATTTGTCAGCCATTTTTAAAAGATGAGCTGTCCGGGTGTGGTGGCTTACGCCTGTAATCCTAGCACTTTGGGAGGCCAAAGTTTGCAGATCACCTGAGGCCGGGAGTTTGAGACCAGCCTGACCAACATGGAGAAACCCCGTTGCTACTAAAAATGCAAAATTAGCCAGGCATGGTGGTGCATACCTGTAATCCCAGCTACTTGGAAGCTGAGGCAGGAGAATTGCTTGAACCCAGGAGGCAGAGGTAGCAGTGAACTGAGATAGCACCATTGCACTCTAGCCTGGGCAAGAAGAAAGAAACTTCATCTCAAAAAAATAACAACGCCGGGTGCTGTGGCGCGTGCTTGTAGTCCCAGCTACTTGGGAGGCTGAGGTGGGAGGATCGCTTGAGCCCAGGAGTTCTGGGCTGTAGTGCGCTATGCCGATCGGGTGTCCGCACTAAGTTCGGCATCAATATGGTGACCTCCCGGGAGCGGGGGACCACCAGGTTGCCTAAGGAGGGGTGAACCAGCCCAGGTCGGAAATGGAGCAGGTCAAAACTCCAGTGCTGATCAGTAGTGGGATCGCACCTGTGAATAACCACTGCACTCCAGCCTGGGCAACATAGCGAGACCCTGTCTCTTATTAAAAACAACAGCAACAACAACAAAAAAGGATGAACTTTGGCAGCTGTGAAGATGGGAAATGGCCTAAGGCAGGGTCCCCTACCCGTAGGGCATGAACCAGTATTGGTCCATGGCATGTTAGGAACCAGGCCACACAGCAGGAGTTTCATCTATATTTGACTGAGTTATTTCAGAGAGAGAGAAGGCAGAGCTTCATTTGTATTCACAGCTGCTCCCCATCACTTGCATTACCGCCTGAGCTCCACCTCCTGTCAGATCAGCAGCAGCAGCAGCAGCAGTGGTATTAGATTCTCATAGGAGCCTGAACCTTATTGTGAACTGCACATGCAAGGGACATAGGTCACATGCTTCTTATGAGAATCTAATGCCTGATGATCTGTCACTGTCTCCCATCACCCCCAGATGGAACTATCTAGTTGCAGGAAAACAAGCTCAGGGTTCCCACTGATTCTACATTAAGGTGAGTTATATAATAATTTCATTATATATTGCCATTTAGTAGTAATAGAAATAAAGTACACAACAAATGTAATGTGCTTGAATCATCCTGAAAACCATCTACCCTTCTACTGCCCCAATCCATGGAAAGATTGTCTTTCATGAAACCCATCCCTGGTGCCATAATTACTCGGGACTGTTAGCTTAAGGAATGCAAAGGAATAAGACTTAGCTCTTTTCCTTCAGGTAACTGTAACAACATAATGTTTTGAAAACCATCCTTGTGAGTTTCTTTTTTGCTTTTCTCAGAACCCAGTCTTTGCTGTAGTTGGTAGAGATGTTGATCAGGCTGGCAGAACTGGGATATGGAAAGGATGCAAAAGGAAAAAGCTACATATTATTCAACTTCTGAAAGCAAAAATAGTATTATACAAGTCAGTAGCTTTGCAAGCAAGCTAAGTTTTCCTTTTTGCTTTTCTTTTTTTTTGGGATCTCACCATATTGCCCAGGCTGCAGCCCAGTGGCCCAATCACAGCTCACTGCACCCTTGACCTCCTGGGCTCAAGCTATTCCCCCACCTCAGCCTCCTAAGTAGCTGGGACTACAGGTATGCACCACCACACCCAGCTAATTTTTTAAAATTATTATTTGCAGAGATAAGGTCTCACTAGCAATAGCCCAGGCTGATCTGGAATCCCTGGACTCAAGCAATCCTCTCTCTTCAGCCTCCCAAAGTGCTGGAATTACAGGCATGAGCCTCCTCGCCTGAGCACAAGCTGAGTTTTTATCTTAAGAGATGATTTTTCTAAATTCTTTTTTTCCCTTTAATATATAACTTGCTGAATCAGGAGGAGCCAACTCAAAGTTTTGTGTTATTGAGAAGATATTCTTCTGTTTATGTTACAAAGCCACAAGTCTTGCTGATCAATATTAGAAAGAGACCTGACATGGTGGCTCATACCTGTAATCCAAGCATTTTGGGAAGTGAGGCAGGAGGATTGCTTGAGCCCAGGAATTCAAGACCAGCCTAGGCAACATGATGAAATCCCATCTCTACAAAAAATACAAAAATCAACTGGGCGTGGTGGTGTACGCTGTAGTTGCAGCCACTCTGGAGGCTGAGGCGGGGGGATCCCTTGAGCCCAGGAGGTCAAGGTTGCAGCAAGCTGTTATGGCACTACTGTACTCCAGCCTGAGTGACAGAGCGAGACCCTGTCACACACACACATGCACACAGGTAGAGGGCAAATAGGGTAAGTTTGCCTGCAAGTAACAAAAATACTGCAGATAATAGCAGCCTCAAGGTAAGAATTTGTTTCTTTGCCATATTCCAGAATTTATTAAAATAACTGAAGTCGGCCAGGCAAGGTGGCTCATGCCTGTAATCCTAGCACTTTGGGAGGAGACTAGCCTCACCAACATGGTGAAACCCTGTCTCTACTAAAAATACAAAATTTAGCCAGGTGTGGTGGTATGTGCCTGTAATCCCAACTACCTGGGAGGCTGAGGCAGAAGAATCTCTGGAACCTGGGAGGCAGAGGCTGCAGTGAGCAGAGATTGTGTCACTGAACTTCAGCCTGTGTGACAGAGCAAGACTCTGTCTTAAAAAAAATAATAAAATAACTGAAGTCTACCAGGTTGTCAGACCAAGTCTGGTATGGCATTCCATTGTGTTATGGACTTAGGTTCCTTCTATCTTGCTATCTGCTGTCCCTCGCAGATTAAACCTACATTCCAGCCAGCAGGAAGAGACAGGGAGAAAGAAGAGGATATCACCTTTCTTTAAGGATACTTCCAGTAAGTATCACATACAATGTATTGTAGGCGAGAAGTGATTTTTTTTTTTTTTTTTTTTTGAGACAGTGTCTTGCTGTGTCACCCAAACTGGAGTGCAGTTGGTGTGACCTTGGCTTACAGTAACCTACACCTTCTGGGTTCAAGCAATTCTCCTGCCTCAGCCTCCTGAGTAGCTGATACTACACAGGCAGGCACACCATGCCAGGCTAATTTTTTTATATTTTTAGTAGAGATGGGTTTTCACCATGTTGGCCAGGCTAGTCTTGAACTCCTGACTTTAAGTGATCCTCCTGTGTTGGCCTCCCAAAGTGCTGGGATTACAGGTGTGAGCTACCTTGCCCAGCTAGGGGGGAAGAGACTTTTTCCTAACTCATTGCTAGGATCATGGCTGAGGCTTCTATAACAAAAGATAAATTAACAAAAGAAAAACATACAAATTTGTTTGGTAAAAGTTTTATGTGACATAGGAGACTTCCTGAGGAAATGATGACCAAAGAAACAGGTAAGCCTGTGTTTTTTTTATGCTTAGGTTCGATGAAGAAGTGGATAATTGTAGAGAAGTATGATTGAACAGAGAGGGTAGGATGTAATGGTGATGACCTGGTGGGAATTTAGCAAGGCCTGTTTGTTCAGATTCATCTCCAAATCTTCAGAGATAATAAGTGGGTTCCCTTTCCTTCAGGTATAGGAAGGGTACCTCTCAAATGGGGGGTCTTATGACCTGCTTCAGGGGAGACAAGGCAGAGAAAATGAATGACTTCCTGCTTCTGCTGTTTTCTCAAATGCCAACATGCCATATTTTGGGGTAGCATATCCTGAACCCCATCAGTATGTTTATATCCCATTGGGTAAAACTTAGTCATGTGGCCATAACTAACTGCAAGGAAGCCAGACAACAGGTGCTCTATTATTATTATTTTTTTAATATTATGTTTTAAAAAGACGGGGTTTCACCGTGTTGGCCAGGGTGGTCTTGATCTTCTGACCTTGTGATCCGCCCGCCTGGGCCTCCCAAAGTGCTGGGATTACAGGCGTGAGCCAACGTGCCTGGCCCAGGTGCTCTATTGTTATGGAAGAAGGGGCATACAGATATTAGAGATTAACTGGCACTTTCTTACACAGGAGGGGGAGGTAGTTTGAAGAGTGAGACTGCAAGATAGAGGGCACTGCCGAGTGGAGAGCTATAATGAAGGCTTTTGAACAGGTCAAAGGCAGTCAATGTGAGGGTAGTGAGCATCAAGAGTAGGTTAGACGCCAGACTAACCTGTAATCATAGCACTCTGGGAGCCCGAGGCGGGCAGATCATCTGAAGTCAGGAGTTTGAGACCATCCTGGCCAACATGGTGAAACCCCATCTCTACTAAAAATATGAAAATTAGCCAGGGGTGGTGGTGCATGCCTGTAATCCCAGCTACCTGGGAGGCTGAAGCAGGAGAATTGCTGGAACCCAGGAGGCCAAAGCTACAGAGAGCTGAGATTGCACTGTTGCACTCCAGTCTGGGCAACAGAGTGAGACTCTGTCTCAAAAAAAAAAAAAAAAAAAAAAAAAAAAAAAAAGGCCAGGCGTGGTGGCTCACACCTATAATCCCAGCACTTTGGGAGGCTGAGGTGGGTGGATCTCCTGAGGTTCGGAGTTCAAGCCCAGCCTGACCAACATGGAGAAACCCCATCTCTACTAAAAATACAAAATTAGCCAGGTGTGGTGGCACATGCCTGTAATCCCAGCTACTCAGGAGGCTGAGGCAGGAGAATCGCTTGAACCTGGGAGGCAGAGGGTGGGGTGAGCAGAGATCATGCCATTGCACTCCAGCCTGGGAAACAAGAGCAAAACTCCGTCTCCAAAAAAAAAAAAAAAAAAAGAGTAGGTTAGGTTCTGAGTACATCAAGAGGCTGGGAAATGGGTTTTGCTAGCTAAGAAAGTAACAAATGTTCTCTTTTCTCTAATTGTGGCTAAGCCTAGTCCTGTCCTGTCCTGTCTTTGCCATAAACTGTGTGGGAAATGACTTTCCTTCAGAAAATGAGTCCCAAAAGAGAAGGGAGCCTGATAGCTATCTCTCTCCATGTTGCCTGAAGAGTTAGGAGGTAGGGATACGGGGGAGTGCAGCAAGGCCTTAACCAGACTCTAATACGCAAGCTGGCTCTGTTGCCTGTGGAAGAACATGGCTCGGTTGAGTAGCAGCAGGTAGAGGTATATATTCTGGGATATGTACAGCTCTGGTGCTTTCCATTTTAGAAAGGACTCTGCTTCGCTCTGGCTTTTAATTTATGCTGCACAGGGGCTACATAACCTGGTGTTTTACAGCAAGAATTTGGGAACCAGACTGGCCAGATTTGAACTCCAGCACTATTCCTTGATACCTCTGAAACTTGGGACAAGTGACTTAGTTACTATGTATGAAAAGAGATGATAATACTAGTATCTTCTTCATATTACAAGACTACAAGATGTAGACAAGACCAGTGAAACTCGGTGACAGGAGCAGGGCTACAGGGGTGTTCCAAAGATGCTCACTGATCGGATATGTTTTCCCAGGTCTTTGGGCCTCATTCACCCAAGAATGGGGAGAGGGCCCTGGTGGCGCGGTGAGCTTAAGTGTCAGACCCAGAGAGTTTTGCAGAAAATTGATTTATTAGGCAGAGAAAGAGAAATAGAGAGAGAGAGAGCAAGCTCCCATGCTGTCATGGGAAGGGATCCGGAGGTGGAGTCCGTATAGGTAAGGAAGCAAGGGAGATTTTAACCCAGTAGTTACTCCCACCCCATTCAAGTTCTCTCCAGTGAGAGGGAGCTTTTCCAGACTTCCTCTGGAGTGTCTGATCTTCGACTCTTGATATAGGATTGGTTGCCTGACCCGTAATCAAAGCCCCCTCTCTTGGAGCTTGTTGTGGACCTTCTAAACAAAGGAAGCTCACCTGGGCTTTCTACCTTTCCCTCGGGCAGGAAAGTTAGACAAAGAACTCTAGGCTCCGGGATTGGGAGGTGGATGGAGGCATGGCGCTTGAAACTACGTGGCTTGTGGACCCAGGAAAAGAAGTTAACATAGTCCCTCACCAAGAATATATAAGCACTGTAAAAAAACAATGCAAAACCAAATGAAAATTATTTACTTTTATCTTCCAAAAATAAAAAAAATCTATTTGGGATTCTATCTACTTTGTCCTTATAGTTCTGCATATAATTTCTCTTATGTCAGATTTCTAACTAGTGGTTCTGTTTTTTTTTATTTATTTATTTTTGGCCATGCTAATCTTCTCTGTATCGTTCCAATTTTAGTATATGTGCTGCCGAAGCGAGCACTCTTTTTTTTTTTTTACAAAATTTTTATAAGGTTCTTATAAGTATTAATTGCAACACAATATGTAGTGAAAATTCAAAGTTAGTCATTATATATTAATATTTATTATATTAAGGCTCATCAACAAAATAAGAGAAAATGGCTCAGAAATGAAACTATAAGGAGTCTACTTAGGCACAGAAAATAGATGGTGATGACCTATAATCCATTTAGAAGTTAATAGATGAAGGACGGGTGCTGTGGCTCACGCCTGTAATTCCAGCACTTTGGGAGGCCGAGGTGGGTGGATCATGAGGTCAGTAGTTCAACACCAGCCTGGCCAAGATGGTGAAACCCCATCTCTACTAAAAATTAGCCAGGTGTGGTGGCAGGAGCCTGTAATCCCAGCTATTCGGGAAGCTGAGGCAGAGAATTACTTGAATCTGGGAGGCAGAGGTTACAGTGAGCCAAGATCACGCCACTGTACTCCAGCCTGGGTGACAGGGTGAGACTCTGTCTCAAAAAAGAAAAAAAGAAGAAAATAGAAGAATAAATATGCCTGACTTTCAGTTATCAGTTCATGTAATGTAAATAACCTTAAATCTATAGGAAATGACAGACACAAATGGGTTAAGGGCTGAGTTAATGAATTATTTTTACAGTTGAGCAATGTTAAATCCAAACAATGTTATTCTGTTGTTTATATAACAGATCTATGCTTTTGGTTAATCCCTTGCAGAAATTATGACAATCAAAATTGCAAGAAAAAGCAAGGTGCAATTCAGATTTTCTTGGGAGTGAACATATGTGAACAAAGCAGGACCACTGCATCAAAGATAAATAATATAAAGGGTTATAGGGACAAAATAGATAAAACTCTAAGTGTCTTTTGGTTTTCCTTTTTTTTTTTTTTTTTTTTTGAGACAGTCTCGCTCTGTTGCCCAGGCTGGAGTGCAGTGGCGCTATCTCAGCTCACTGCAGCCTCCACTCCCAGGTTCAAGTGATTCTCTTGCCTCAACCTCCTGAGTAGCTGTGATTACAAGCACCCACCACCACACCCGGCTATTTTTTTTTTTTTGTTACAGAGTCTTGCTCTGTTGCCCAGGCTGGAGTGCAGTGGCATAATCTTGGCTCACTGCAACCTCCAACCTCCTAGGTTCAAGCAATTCTCCTGTCTCAGCCTCCTGAGTAGCTAGGAATACAGGCACATGCCACCACACCCAGCTAATTTTTTATATTTTTAGTAGAGGTGGGGTTTCGCCATGTTGGTCAGACTGGTCTCGAACTCCTGACCTCAGCTGATCCGCCCACCTCGGCCTCCAAGTGCTGTAAAGTACTGGGATTATAGACTTGAGCCACCGTGCCCAGCTTGTTTTCATTTTTGAAAAATACAGGCAAACTTCATTTGGTAGGATTAACCATGCTGAATTTACAGTGATAACACATTTCTGGCCTTGTTTACGTCCTGTAGCTTATTTGTAGAGCATACTAACTAACATATGTTGTGTGTTTACTTCAAGCTTATAATAATCAATTGTGAATTTTGTTCAGTTCAATACTATCATAGTCTTTTAAAGATATAAATATATATTATCTTAAACATTTTTGGGTATACAAGTAAAACCAGAGTAATACTTTTCAGTAAATATTCCAACTTTCTTCATTTTTTTTTTGAGACGGAGGATGGAGTCTCACTCTGTGGCCCAAGCTGGAGTGCAGTGGCATAATCTCAGCTCACTGCAACCTCTGCCTCCCGGGTTCAGGCAATTCTCATGCCTCAGCCTCCCGAGTAGCTGGGACTACAGGCGCACACCACCACACCTGGCTAATTTTTTTTTTTTTTGTATTTTAGTAGAGATGGGGTTTTATCATTTTGTCCAAGCTGGTCTTGAAGTCCTGAGCTCAGGCAATCCGCCTGCCTTGGCTTCCCAAAGTGCTGGGATTAATTTTTATTCTTTTAATTATCTACATGTTATAACTATATTCCTACTACTTTTTCCAGCCAATTAGTTATTTCTTGGTGAAATGTCCCTTCAATCAAATGGTATCATATGAACCATGTGAAAATAATAATTATAAATATTATAATATGCAGTTATTTGTTTTTAAAAATGTTTGTGGGAACATAGTAGGTATACCGATTTAGATTTAAAGCAGTTTTAATTAGTTCTGGAAATATATATTACTCCAGTCATATTATTTTAAATTTGAATTTATCATAAGAATTAACTATTATTAGGTACAAGACAATTGCAAAAGCTGAAAATATTATTATTAAATAATAAAGCAAAAAAAGTGTTTTTTGTTGTGGAGAGAGGAGAAGGAAGGTTCAAATACACCTAGGCACAGACTCAAGCATCCTAATAAAAAATCATTTAGCATCAAGTCTCTCAGAGTGTGCTCACATGTTCAGAACATTCAAAACACTTGATTCCATGTATCTGAGGGAGAGTTATCACACATTTTGATTCCCCAAATTGAAATAATTGTTTTTTTTTTTTTTGAGATGGAGTCTCATTCTGTCACCTAGGCTGGAGTGCAGTGGCACGATTTCGGCTCACTGCAACCTCCACCTCCCAGGTTCAAGCAATTCTCCCGCCTCACACTCCTGAAGTAGCTGGGACTACAGGTGCATGCCACCACGCCTGGCTAATTTTTGTGTTTTTAGTAGAGACAGGGTTTCACCATGTTGGTCAGGCTCTTTTTGGATGCCTGACTTCAAGTGATCTACCCGCCTCAGCCTCCCAAAGTGCTAGGAATTACAGGTGTGAGCCACTGTGCCGACCTCAAATTGAAACTTTGAGTTTTTACTCCTTTTGGCTGAAAAATGACTTTGATTTCTCAGTTTTGAAATTACACATTCCTTAATCTAGAGGTAATAAGTAACAAGCTGACCACCTGGTGTAACTGTTGAAATTAGGACTGTATCATATAACGGATATCATATATCAGTTAATCTGAGTTAAGTTTCTAAAATGTAGAAAACTGACTCTCTTTCAATTAGTACTGCTATTTACTGAAGGGTAAAATAAGTTACATGGTGTAGTTGATGGAGTGGGTTAGCACACCTCCAGCAGGTGGGTGTCTACTGCTGGACTGAATCAGAGCCTCCTATGCCCCTGGGTTTTCCAATTTGCCTCTCAGGAAGCATTTTAGGTTGATTAATTCCAGTGTAAGCACTAATCTCATTGTCCCCAGTAATCTAGCAACATAGAGCCTTGTAAAGCAAGATCTTAGACATTTCCCTGAAGTCTTTTCAAGTGCTGCTTTCTACTCACTGTCTGTCATAGATCACTGCAGCTCTACGGGTAATCTTTGGAGTATATTTCCAGCCATTTTAGTTTCAGCTCTTTTTTTTTTTTTCCTTTAAGACTAGTCAAATGTAATACTAAGATAAGGGGAAAGAATAGAACAAGGAGTTCAATCTGTAACTGACTGTGACCAATCAATTGAGATAACTCACTTCTTTCACACCAGCCTCAGCTCTTTTTGTGAGTAAGGAATAGAAATCTACACATATTAGTTCAAATAAAGGAGATGGGGATATGCAATAATTTTGATAAATAAAATCAAACATTTTCAGCCTTCATGAGAAATAAAGCTGTACACTGAAGCTGTCAGGGACCAAGGAATCTACATTCTCCATTTCTTGGTCTTCCAGGGGCCAACTAGTGTCTCCTCTTCCTTTGTCTTAGCACATTTACTTCATTTTCCTCTTTCATTTAGTTGGCAGATTGATGCACTGTTTTTACAATGGCAGACAGACTGCATGTCTATATGACCCTTTAGCATAGCTACCTTCATGCTTTAGGGATCTGTTTAAAATCTTGAGAAAGAAGGAGAAGGGAAGAAGGAGACCGGGGAGAGTGGAGGAGGAGGGAGAGACTATGATTTGGTGTGGGAAAGCCAGTGGTGGAATTTGTTTTACTTCAGGTATCTATCTTTGATTCAGTCAACCTTGGTTGTAGGGCTGCTAAATGTTAAAGATCAATCTTGTTCATCAACAACAAAGAAATGAAAGATAAATAACAATCATTACATTTTTATACTCCTTGACATTTTCTCTTAGAAGGTTAGCTGGATTTTATGATATTCAGTTGGCAAGAGCGTAAAATAAACAATTTGGAGGAGCAATATTGCAGTGTGGATGGAGTTGGGGAACTGACTATCACTTTCTCATACTATGTACCTGTTCCTGTGTATCTTTTTTTTTTCACTAAATCAAATGTAAGCACTAAATTTCTAATTATAGTCCTAGATCTGCTAGAGAGGTATTTGATAAACCCACACTTTTGAAAATATTTAGAACTTTCAAAAGGATCGAAACCTCATTAGTAGTGATGAGAGTATTTTAAAGCTCATAGGGGCTTTATAACTCATATAGTTCAATTCCACAATTTTACAGACAAGTAAATGGAAGAACATACAAGGGAAGTGAGTGATGAAAGGCCACATAGCTCACTGGAGATGAAGCTGGACTCCACTTTCTGTCGTTATGTTTCTAAATTCACCATACATTATGCTTCTAATTAAAAAATACTACTTAGCAAATAACTCACATTAATAGAAAGGATAAATAAAATTTAAAAAGGTTATTAAAGGTTTTTCTCTTTTGATATGTGATTATTTTAACAAATTAGTACTAGATTGACATGTTTAACCTTGAGTGTGTTGCTTATTCTCCAGGTATCTCAGTTCTTTTGATTTACTAAAATTCCCTTTACAATAATGAAGTCCCACGCCTGATTGGATTACCAGAAAGGATTCTACCCCTCAGGCGTTTTAGTTAGTTTATTGTTGCTATGATTATATTTTCTCCTCTCTCTATATATTATTTATGAAATTTTATTATAATGGAATTTAAAATATTAGACCTGGAGGAAACCTTAGGAATTACATAGTCCAAAACTCCCTCATTAACTTATACCATATTTTATTTTATTATTCTAATTATTGATATACTACTGAGGTAGCAAAAAGGAATAAGAAGAATTTGGGACTATGAATGTGAAACACTTTCTGGATGACTACTTTTGACCTCTGAAGAGAAAATGAAACTCGTATGAGGCCTCATCTTTGTCAATGAAGCTTTATTTACTTACACCATAATTATTTCCGTACTATTTGTACAGAATAGATTTTTTAAAAATTTGTATTATCCAAATCATAATATTCACATATATAAAATAAGAAAGTGGTCATGTTTATGGTTTTTATTGCAGCAAATAAAACGAAGTTCTAGGTGATTCTCCTATATTGATAATTAGTAGAGCATAAAACATTGACATTTAATATATCATTGATGTTAAGATTTTTCTACAAGAGAAAATCTCTCTTATAGAAAAAGCACCATCTCAGATGTAAGGAACAGGTGTTCTGAAGTCCTTAAGCCTAAAGTTCTCTGTCAAACATTTCGGTTTTGTTTATGTTTTAGTGACAACACACCTTTAAGAACTGAAAGGAGCTTTTCAGCATAATGATGGAAAGGACAGAAACTAGTCTATGTTTACTTGCCAAGAACATCGGCTTCTAGCCAATACATTTTCTAACCAATAGTGTGAGCCAAGTCCCAGGTGTCATTAAAGTATCTGTTAATGTGTGGAGCAAAGATTGTTTCTAAAAAAGTGTTCAAAGAGCCAAATTCCTAAATAGTAAAAAATTTAAAAGTAGATATCTAAAATTAAAAAAAATCTCTTCCTCATTCCTTTAAAAACCTATTTCTATTTCTCAGGTAAGAACAGTGCAGCCTTCTTCCCATTCCTGGCTCTCTGTCAATTCCAGTGGTAGATTCTGTGCTATTTCCTATGCTGCGAGTTTGAATTTCTAAGCAACAAAGATAACTAGGTAGGAACAGTGTGTCTTTCCATTTTCATCTATATTTAAAAGACAGGAGGTAAGGCTGGGCATGGTGGCCCATGCCTGTAATCCCAGCACTTTGGGAGGCTGAGGCAGGTAGATCACCTGAGGTCAGGAGTTTGAGACCAGCCTGGCCAACATGGTGAAACTCCATCTACTAAAAATACAAAATTTAGTCAGGCATGGTGGTGGGCGCCCGTAATCCCAGCACTCAGGAGGCTGAGGCAGGAGCATCGCTTGAACCTGGGAGGCAGAGCTTGCAGTGAGCTGAGATTGTGCACTCCAGCCTGAATGACAAGAGTGAAACTATGTCTCAAAAAAAAAAAAAAAAAAAAAAAAAAGGGTAGGAGGTGGTGTGGAAACTTAGATAGATTAAGAGCCCACTAGTTGCCAGTAGTGTTTACATACAATATTTCAATTAATCATTTTATAGACCATAGGTAGGCTTATCTCCACTAAGAGACCAGGATATTCTGGATCAGAGAAGCTAAGTAATTTGCCTAAGGTCATATGGCTAATAAAAGACTGGAAGAGAATGTTCAGTCTGGCCAGAGACAGAGATTGTGGGAGATAAACATCTCACTCTGTAAGCAACTCACCTGTGGTGTTATTTATTTATTTATTTCTGATACATATTAAGTATACATATTTATGAGGTACAATGTGATGTTTTGATCCATGTATATTTCGTGTAATGATCAAATCAGGATAATTAAGATACCTTTCACTTTAAACATTTACCTTTTTTGTTTGTGTGTGTGATGAGAACATTCAAAAACACCTCTCTTGTAGCTATCCTGAAATATTTTATTATTGAAATATTATTGTTAACACTAGTCATCCTACAATGCAATAGATTACCAGAACTTATTCCTCCTATCTAACTGCTGCTTTGTCTTCCATTTCTGCTCTTGTCTTCTTCTTTTTCTTCTTTTTTTATAGAGAGATATAGGGGCTTACTATGTTGCCCAGGCTGGAGTACAGTGATGTGATCATAGCTCACAGCAGCCTTGAACTCCTGGGCTCTGGGATCCTCCTACCTCAGCCTCAGCTGGGACTATAAGTGCCTGCCACCACACCAGGCCTTCTTTTATTTTCTATTTGATTTTTAGTAAAATTCTCCAATGGAGTTGCCACTGCTTAAGGTGGCAATGCTGGGCACCTGTACAAGAGCTGCTTTCTCTTTTGGTGACCTTGAGTAAGTCTTATAGGTTTATTATTGTGCCCTTTCCCTGTTTGGTTCTTTCAATTAATGGACAATTATTTTGTTAAGACTCAGAACTGAAAGCCAGGTGCCGGCTCAGGCCTGTAATTATAGCACTTTGGGAGGCTGAGGTGGGCGGATTGCCTGAGCTCGGAAGTTCGAGACCAGCCTGGGCAACATGGCAAAATCCTGTCTCTACTAAAAATAAAAAAATTAGCCAGGTGTGGTGGCGGTCACCTGTAATCGCAACTACTCGGAAGGCTGAGGCATGGGAATTGCTTGAACCTGGGAAGTGGAGATTGCAGTGAACCAAGATCGTGCCACTGCACTCCAACCTGGGCAACACAGCAAGACTCAGACTGAGTTTCAGCAAAGATTTTCTTTTCTTTCCAAATTGATGTGAAATTTAGATGTGTGAGTTAAAGAGTATAAAATAAGCCACCAGCTACTTTTTCACAAGGTACAATAAAGCTATCCAATCGAAGAGCAAAATAGCATCAATTATAATCAAAATAATATAGGCTATCATGTCGTGATGCCAGAAGAATACATTATTTCCAAGGGCTCTCCTAATAAATTGGATTGGGAGATTGGCTAAAACCTCAGATCCTCCCTACCTGTCCCTCCACAAGAGAAGTAAAGCAGATATCTTACAATACACAATTTAAGGTGAAGCCATAATGATTACCTAGTAATCTCTCACTGTATAATTCCTAACATCTTTATGCCATCCAATTTTGTCATCTCTGCTCAAAATAAGCACTGCAGTATAAGCTGTTGAATGTCAATATTCAATTCCTTGGCAAGGTTACATGATAGAATAACAAAACAAAACTTGCCGTACAACAAACGACTAAAGCATTTGACCTCTCGTAAGAAATATATGCAACCACTCACTTCCAAATGTCAGTATGTCATCAGCAAACAACAAGCAATACTGACAATGTCCCTAGAAACTCATGGAAAGGCCTCTAGGCCTAGAGTATAATCAGTCCATTGACCTCAACTACCTACAGCAACATATGCAATTCTGTGATTTTTCTTAGGATAATCCCCTTGTAGACATTTTTGTGGCTTTGGGGGACTCCTGAATTCTTTGCCCAAACAGCCTGGAACTTGCATGATCACCTTCAGTATCCCTTCCCTGTATGTGTCCTCCCTAAGGTACACCACTCCCGTGGTGTGTGCCCCTTAGATGGATGGGCTGGAGTATCCACAAAAATACTTCGGAGGCCCCTTCTGGTGTGTGTGAGCAGGTGGTCAAAGAGAAGGTGGAGCCAGCCTGTAGGCAGTGGGTTCCTTTTGCACTCATTCCCCAGGTCCTGCAAATATTACCTGTTTCCTTGGATGGAACTAGAGCGGGGCTTACGCCATCCCACAAGGGGCTAGGCCTAGAATACAAAGTTGTCACTGCATAGAGAACTGAAATGTATTGTTTTTTTCTAGGGTTCATGTGAGGATCAATTTGCCACTAGCCTACTACCTTGTGGAAGCTGCATATTTGAATCTTCTGATAAATTTATACAATTGCCATAGAATAAATTTTTATTTAAACTATAGGTTATTTATATATTGTGTCTTACATAGAATTTAGAAAAGCTATTTCCAACTGTTATCTCTATGTGATATAGATGGACAGACTGAATGCCTCTCTATCTCATACAATAATGAAATTACATTTTAGTGAGCAAAGATTCTTGTTCATGCACACAGAATGAAAGCTGGGGTGCTCCAGTTGATTACTATAGTTAACACGTCACACTGCTTTTGAGAATTCGAGGAAAGCATTCTTCTAGAAAAAAATGGGAGATGATCTTTCCGTCCTCTGAACTTTATGACAGGCATATATTTATCAGAGACATCTTATATATTTCCTGAGATTCCCACCACCCCCCAACAGGTCTAGCTGCTGTCTCAGTCCTGCGCTCAGTTATCCCTGCATGGTTTTGCTGTGAGGGGCTGACCAGTTGCTTATCCAGGATTATCTCTTCTTGCCTGCTGCTGTGCCAGTCAGCCATTTTTGAGTTTCCGGCTCCTTCCATCACTTGAGACTTGGATAAAACACCACACTAAAGAGCATAGTGGCCCAGCGTGATGGCTCACGCCTGTAATCCCTGCACTTTGGGAGGCTGAGGTGAGTGGATCACAAGGTCAGGAGTTCAAGAACAGCCTGGCCAAGATGGTGAAACCCCATATCTACTAAAAAAAACTACAAAAATTAGCCGGGAGCAGGGATGGGCACCTGTAATCCCAGCTACTCAGGAGGCTGAGGGAAGAGACTTGCTTGAACCTGGGTGGCAGAGGTTGCAGTGAGCTGAGAGTGTACCACTGCACTCTATCCTGGGCCACAGAGCAAGACTCCGTCCACCCCCCCACCCAAAAAAAGAGCATGGTATCTGGCTTCCCAAATGACTGCCAAGGGATCTGGATGATGCAATGCAGAAAGCTGGGTATTAACCACACTTGGGATGAACTTTGGCCAATAGAAATAGGACATGCCAGGAATGTGACAGATCAGTTACCCCACTTCCTCCTCCTCCTTAACAATTTTTTTCGTGTAGCCTACCCGTACATTGCTTCCCATCTTTTCCTGCCACATCTCCCTTTTTCTCACTCTCACATTCCTGGGCTTACCCGTAACCAAATAAAGCACTAGCACCCAATCTCCCTCAGAATTTGTTTTCTAGTAAACTGGGCAAAAAAAGCTCACTATATGAATTGACAAAGATAAAATTCTGAGACTATGTAAGGTGCAAACTCCTAAGGTGGCCTTAGGAATAACTGATAAAGACCGATTTTTAAATCAATATCTTCAAGTGGCATGTATAATGATTGTTTCAATATGATTTTGGAGGCACTATAGTGCTTGGATATAAATTTCATCCCTTTTCCCTGCGACTCCTAAGACTCCACTATGTCATAATTAATCAAGAATTTGCTGAGAATTTAGCATAGGTGCAGCACTATGCAAAGCCTTGAAAACACTAAAAGGAGTTATGACATTTTCTCTGTCCTCTGCCTTCATAGTCATTACAGGGAGAAAACATACAAGTAGTCACTTGCATGATCTACATTAAAGTGCTGTGCTGCAGAGAAATGGGGGAAATAAATGAAGGTCTCAAGTATCTAGGAAGATTTCATGATGGAAATGAACTTTTAAAGGGAATTTTAAAGTATGAATAATATCTGAATTGGTAGAGGGGGAAACAGAAAAGTGCTCCTAGTGAGTTTCAAATCCAAGTGAAGATGTGGAGATGAAATTACATATGGTACTTGAGACGGACTCACTATTTCTGGATTCTTTTAACAGCATCCCAGAGGGCTGCAGATCTTCTAAATCTCATCTATAGAACCAAGGTTAATCTATGATATAAAGAAGATTCATAATCTGCTAATTTTCTTTTCTTTTTCTTTTTTTCAGATCGAGTCTCACAGGCTGGAGTGCAGTGGCAAAATCTCAGCTCATTGCAACCTCAGCCTCCTGATTTCAAGTGATTCTCCTGCCTCAGCCTCCCAAGTAGCTGAGATTACAGGTGCATGCCTCCATTCCTGTCTAATTTTTTGTATTTTTAGTAGAGACGGGATTTCACCATGTTGGTCAGGCTGGTCTTGAACGCCTGACCTCAGGTGATCTGCCCGCCTTGGCCTCCCAAAGTGCTGGGATTACAGGCATGAACCACGGCTCCCAGCCATAATCTGATCATTTTCTTAAAACAGCAACAACGTTCAAGTATATAACCTGTGAATTTTTGTTGGTCTGTGATATAGTTTGGCTGTGTCCACCCAAATCTCATCTTGAATTCCCACATGTTGTGGGAGGGACCTGGTGGGAGGTTGAAACGTGGGGCGGGTTTTCCCATGCTGTTCTCATGATAGTGAATATAAGATCTGATGGTTTTAAAAAGGGGAGCTTCCCTGCACAAGCTCTCTTCTCTTATCTGCTGCCATGTGAGACACGCCTTTCACCTCCCACTATGATCGTGAGGCCTCCCCCAGCCACGTGGAACTGTAAGTCCATTAAACCTCTTTCTTTTGTAAATTGCCCAGTGTTGGGTTTGTCCTTATCATAACCTGAGTGTGAAAACAGACTAATAGAGTCTGGGGAGTAAAATTAAAGAATTTAATTTTGGCTGGGCATGATGACTCACACCTGTAATCCCAGCACTTTGGGAGGTTGAGGTGGGCAGATTACTTGAGTCCAGCAGTTTGTGACAAATCTGGGCAACATGGCAAAACCCTGTCTCTAAAAAAAAATACAAAAATTAGCTGGGCGTGATCGTGCACACCTGTAGTCCCAGTTTTCAGGAGGCTGAGGTGGGAGGATCACTTGAGGTGGGTAGGTTGAGGCTGCAGTGAGCCGAGATTGTGTGACTGCACTCCAGCCTGGATGACAAAGTGTGACCCTGTCTCAAAAAAACTTTTTAAATTTTATTTGAGGACAGTTTATTTAAGAACTCCCAATTCAGCATAAAATGTTGTACTTGAATTTAAATCATTGAGTTTAGTACAATTATGAAACTTAAAAGAGCAATTTTTGAAAGGAAGGAAAATAGAACACTTTTAAAAATTCCTAAAGATTCTAAAAAACTCTAATTGTTTTTTTTTTTAAAGAAAAGAAAAAGAGAGAAAGAGAGAAAGAAGGAAGAAAAGAGAATGAAAGAAAGAGAAAGAGAAGAAGAAAAGAGGGAGAGAGAATGGGAATCTTGCTCTATTGCCCAGGCTAGAATGCAGTCTAGAAATGGATATTAAAAAGCTCTTTTATACTAATAATTGTGTTATACAATGGAGATAGGAAGGAATAAGGGAGGAAAATAACAAACAAACAGCCAACCAATATTTCATTTAAACCTATGAAATGCTATGCAATTGCTGGGGGAGTGATTTACTCCCAACCATGTGGTCACTTTTAGAATAAATGTGTTGTGTTACTGAAAAAAAAAACGTATGTTTTGTGGATTTGGAGAGTTCTGTAAATGTTTATTAAGTTTACTTGTTTGAGGTCTAAGTTCAAGTCCCGGGTATTCTTGTTAACCTTCTGTCTCATTGATCTGTCCAATATTGACAATGTAGTGTTAAAGTCTCCCACTATTATTGTGTGGGAGTCCAAGTCTCTTTGTAAGTCACCAAGAAGTTGCCCTATGTATCTGGGTGCTCCTATATTGGGTGTGCATAGACTTAGGATCATTAGCTCTTCCCGTTACATTGATCCCTCTACCGTTATACAATGTCCTTCTTATCTCTTTTGGTTTCTATTAAAGTCTATTTTATCAGAGATGAGAATTGCAACTCCTCCTTTTTTTTTTTTTCTCTCCATTTGGTTGGCAAATCTTCCTCCATTCCTTTGTTTTAAGTCTCTGTATATCCTTGCATGTGAGATGGGTCTGGATGCAGCTTACCAATGGGTTTTTTGGAATGGCTGATACTGGTTGTTCCTTTCTGTATATAGTACCTCTTTCAGAAGCTCTTGTAAAGCAGGCCTGGTGGTAATGAAATCTCTGAGTACTTGCTTGTTTGCAAAAAATTTTATTTTTCCTTCACTTATGAAACTTAGTTTGGCTGGATATGAAATTCTGGGTTGAAAGTTCTTTTCTTTAAGGATGTTGAATATTGGCCCCCACTCTCTTCTGGCTTGTAGGGTTTCTGCTGAGAGATCTGCTGTAAGTCTGATAGGCTTCCCCTTGTGGGGTAACCTGACCTTTCTCTCTGGCTGCCCGTAGTATTTTCTCCTTTGTTTCAACCCTGATGAATCTAATGATTATGTGCCTTGGGGTTGCTCTTTTTGAGGAATATCTTTGTGGTGTTCTCTGTATTACCTGGAGTTGGGTATTGTCTTGCCTTGCTAGGTTAGGAAAGTTTTCCTGGATAATATCCTGAAAAATATTTTCCAGCTTGGATTCATTCTCTTCATCACATTCAGGTACACCTATCAAACGTAGATTAGGTCTTTTCACATAGTCCCATATTTCTTGGAGACTTTGCTCATTCTTTTTACCTTTTTTTCTCTAATCTTGTCTTCTCGTTTTATTTCGTTAAGTTGGTCTTCGACCTCTGAAATCCTTTCTTCTGCATGATCAATTCAACTGTTAAAACTTGTGCACACTTCGCGAAGTTCTCATATTGTGTTTTTGAGCTCCATTAATTCACTTATATTCCTTTCTAAATTGTTCATTCTTGTTAACATTTCGTCAAACCTTTTTCAAAGTTCTTAGTTTCCTTGCATTGGGTTAAAACATGTTCTTTAGCTCACAGAAGTTTCTCATTATCCACCTTCTGAAGCCTGATTCTATTGATTCCTCACATTCATTCTCAATTAGGCCTTGTTCAATTGGTGATGAGGCACTGCAATCCTCTGTAGGAGGAGAGGCATTCTGATTTCGGGGTGTTTTCAGCCTTTTTGCGCTGGTTTCTTCCCATCTTTGTGAATTTATCCACCTGTCGTCTGCGTAATTGCTGACTTTCAGATTAGGTCTCTGAGTGGACGTCCAGCTTGTTGGTGATAAAGTTTTTTCTATTTCTTAATTTTCCTTCGGCAGATGCCCCTTCCCCACAGAGCTGGACCTTCCCGGGTTCAGCTGTACTTGCTGTGAAACTCTCAATCCTTAGCAGTTCCAACTGCTGTTTTTTTTTTTTTTTTGTGGGGTTGGGGAACCAGCCTTCCCCTGGGGGGACCCACTACGCCAGCTGAAACAGTGGCGTTAAGATTCGTGGCGCTTTTCTGCCCCAGGAATCTCCCGGTCTGGTTCCCCACTTCAGTCCACTTTTCAATCAGCTGAATGGGAGACTCTGCCTTCCCCGGAGCTCCAACGCCAACCAAAAGGGCGCTCAGTCCCATATACTCCGGACTGAGAACGGGCGCCGCACCCGCCAAAAGAGTCGTGCTGGCGACCCGTGGGGCTCCTCCGCCAAGAATCTCTTGGTCCGTGGGGCAATGAAAATTCGTCTGAAAATGTGGCGTCCACTCACTCTCTGCGCTTTCAGTTGGAGCTACAATCCTGAGCTGCTGCTAATCGGCCATCTTGGATCTCTCTCCAAAAAACTCTAATTGTTAAGGGGATAGATTGTGTTCCCAGACTGTCAACTACAAATTAGTCCCCTCTTTCCTGAATGCAACTAAAACTTCAAAAATTCAGTATGTGAGGTGTGTACTGGTGATGATATGATGGAAGAATTTGCCTCGAAATAATCCAAGAAAAAATCTGGGGAAGGGAGTGAACAGGAGAAGGAATATAGGTGATAGGTCACAGAGGTTCATTGGTCTCTTTCTTTTGTACATGCTTGAATTTTTCATAACATAAAATTCTTATAAAATCCTATATTGTTTCAGCAGATGACAACTGATAAATCAGGTCTAAAGTTTCTGGTTTTGGCTGGGTGCAGTGGCACACGACTGTAATCCCAGTACTTTGGGAAGCTGAGGCAGGCAGATGTCTTGAGTCCAGGAATTCAAGACCATCCTGGGCAACATGGCAAGACCTGTCTCTTCAAAAATTACAAGAAATGTACTCGCTTGGGCAGCACATATACTAAAATTGGAACGAGTACAGAGAAGATTAGCATGGCCCCTGCGCAAGGATGACACGCAAATTCGTGAAGCGTTCCATATGTTTAAATTAAAAAAAAAAATTACAAGAAGTTAGTCCCACATGGTGGCACATGCCTATAGTCCCAGATGCTCCAGAGGCTAAGTTGGGAGGATCACTTGAGTCCAGGAGGTCAAGGCCACAGTGAGCTGACATCGCACCACTGCACTCCAGCCTGGGCAAGACAGACCTTGTCTCAAAAATAATAATAATAAATAATTTTGTTTTCATCAAGAAGTTTATAAATATAAATTAATCATTTAATTTTGTCTACATATGCCCCATTATGGGGGGTGGAGTGTGGGATAGGGATAGATTTGGCAGAAGGACTAATGGGGGCAGAGCTCGTAGATGTAGGGGAAAAATAAGAAACAGTAGCTTCCAGAGAGAGAGAGAGAGAGTTTACAGGCATCAACCACTGATTGCATAAAGAGAGATAGGAGTTGAAGTTTCTGCAACTGAGTGGATGATGGCGCCATTAATAGATGAGAATGTGGGAATAAGAAGATGTCCTTCCTTTAAATGGGTTTGTGTGCACAGTCTTCTCATGAGCAACTCAGAAAGACTCAGGGACCCCTGGCTAAAATCATGTTGCTGAGGAAACATTGTTAACTTTTTAGGATTAATAAATTAAACATTTATTTTACATATAATCACAAAAACAAAAATTAAAACTACTAAACCTTGATCACATTGATATCTGGCAACAGGGTACTTTACAACCATTTATTAATTATCATTTCCTCCCAACTCAGTCATTATTGCTGTCCTTGTTGTGGGTTGAGTAATTTGACCAAATGCTAACTGCTAAACACAGGCAAAGTCCAAATTAAAACTCCACATGTTTATTCCTTATTCCATTTGCTTTATCTTTTAAAAAAATCTCCACAGCTGTTACAAAATAATGAAATATTCATGAAGGCAGCATATTCTTGCACATAGTGTTTCTCAGCTAAGCTCCATGGGGACAGAGATCAGCTGTCCCAACCCATCCCATGTACTTTCATGGAGTTCTTCCAGTAACAGAATGTCCATCTTTGCTTATTTCCCTTCGCCTAGTCCATCATCTTGCAGGTTAAATGAAGGAACTTCAGTAGATTATTTTTATTTATCTATGTATATGGTGGTTTCCTCTTCACTTCATTCTCAGGACAAATGTCCAGCACTAACCAGGCACCTTTTCTGCCTTCCTTACAGAAAAAGATTTTTGTGAATATTTGCTTTGTTATTACTAGGAAAAACATAAAATTGGACTTTTCAGGTTGATTTGTTTTTTCTTTTTTAGTCTTTACTGGGTTTTCCACAAATTACTGCTGCCCTAAAGGGGTCACTCCTAAAATAAAGATAGCTCTTTTGTGTCATGTTCCCCACCCCCCCAAATCCCCCTCCCTGACTTTGGCAGTTGTTTAGCCTCAGGTGCTTCTCCTGACACTGCTGGTTAAGGGTCCAATTAAAGCTGAGGAAGTTGAGATTATTTTGAGGTTTCTGGCTTTGAGATCTTATCCGATTGGCCACATGAAAGAAGATAATGAGAGAGAGATGCCTGGGAACCTGAATCAGCCTCCTGATTGATCTAGTATCATAGGAAAGAGAGAGGGGGAGCATCATCTTTAACCACACAGTGAATCTGCTTAACAGCAAACTGGGCCTAATTCAATGTCTCTGGCTCAGACCAATCGTCAGCATTTTTCCTTGCGGGTTAGGTTGGGCATAGGCAAGAAATGAAATTAGGAGAAAGAGGTAGAGACCCTTAACTTACCTACACCTAAGGAAACAGAATACAGGAGAGTTTTATTTTTTTATTTTTTTTATTTTTTATTTTTTTCTAAGACGGAGTTTCACTATATTGGTCAGGCTGGTCTCGAATGCCTACCTCAGGTGATCCCCCCGCCTCAGCCTCCCAAAGTGCTGGGATTACAGGCGTGAGCCACCGCACCCAGCTACAACACAGTTTTCATGAGGGTGGAAGCCTCCAGGTGACAGTATCAGGGATAAAGCTGGAATGACAAACCTGGGTAGGGCAATGCCTGAACATCAAGAAGAAGCTTGGGAAAAGGGAGCACTGGTGGAAAGGGGCGCTAAAGGGAAAAAGGGGGTCCAAAGACAGGAGTACCTAGGATCTTACCTAGGGCAGGTCCTAAAACAATTGTTATCTTTGGCGTAAGTAATACATACCAATGTAAGATATGCATTACTCCACTGATATTTTGAGTTACTGTAAAATTTAATTATAAAATAATCAGGAAGCAAAATAGAACAAATCAAGTTACATTTTATTCTATTTGATGCCTTAACTTTTTTTTTAAATGAGCCAGGATACTGTGACGTTTGAAGATAAACTTTTAAAAGAGAAATGTAAACGATCTATGGGATAAAAGCAATTTTGTACACGATCCACTATAAGGTATGGATCAATCAAACAAGTATTTATTGAGTTCCTTCTCTGAGTTAACAAGGCGGGTATATGGGTCAGACTTCACAGCAATTCTTGCCTCAATAATAATTCTGAGTGAATGATAAATTTTTTTGGAAAATGCTCGCAAATCATGTTTAATTGTGCTGTTGACCTTTGCCTAGAATGTGTATTAAAATCATAGATCTTTAGCATTGATTACCCTTTAATTTTTTTCCCTTCACACTCTCCTAATCTGCCTGCCTTTAATGTTTCTAAAGATCTGATTTTCAAGCAATTGACAAGTTCTTCTTTTTTTGTGACTTGGAAATTTTCTGATTTCCTTATGTAAATTCAGGAAAATTACATTTATTACAAAACAGCTATTATTTTGGAAGTAGAATAATATCTTTTGACAAGTTTATACTTTAATTCTGGCTGGGAGCAGTGGCTCACATCTGTAATCCCAGTGCTTTGGGAGGCCGAGGGAGGTGGATCACGAGATTAAGAGATCGAGACCATCCTGGCCAACATGGTGAAACCCCATCTCTACTAAAAATACAAAAATTAGCTGGGCATGGTGGCGTGTGCATGTAGTCTCTAGCTACTCAGGAGGCTGAGGCAGGAGAATTGCTTGAACCCAGGAGGCGGAGTTGCAGTGAGCTGAGATTGCACCACTGCACTCCAACCTGGGTGACAGAGAGACTCCATCTCGGAAAAAAAAAAAAAGACTTTAATTTTGAATCAATAAAAATATCATTATAAGACATACATGATTCTCCATTCTTTAAAACAACTTAGTTTTTATTTTAAGTCCTTTGCACAGCTTCACAGAAATGTTAGTTGTTTGTCCCATAGCCTGTATTTTGAGAACCTTCTCTCCCTTCCTCTGAGTGATTATGGTCGGCCAGTCATGGTACCCTACTCTTTTGGAAACAGAGATTGATCTATGAATGAGCTTGTGACTATGGGCAGGGCCACCAGTGTTCTGAGTGGCTGATAAAGATATTCAAAGAGGGACCCTCTAAGAGCCCACTAAACTGCAGGGGCCATATTTCTCATCATATGGAGAAAACCTGCCTGAGAATAAAGCTAATAAGGAAAGCATACGGGAGGGGAAGTGAAAGAGAGAGAGAGAGAAAGTATTTCTGAGGACATCATTTGAGCATCTGGAAATAGCTATGCTGAAGCCAGCTTGGAAACTGGAATTTTATTTTGTTATTATTTTTTTGAAACAGGGTCTCACTCCATTACCCAGGCTGGAATACAGTAGCGCAATCTGGGCTCACTGCTACCTCTGCCTCCTGGACTGAAGTGATCTTGCCACCTCAGCCTCCGGTGTAGCTGGGACAACAGGTATGTGCCACCACACCTGGCTAATTTTTGTATTTCTTGTAGAGATGGGGTTTTGCCATGTTACCCAGGCTAGTCTTGAACTCCTGGACTCAAGCAATCTGCCCACCTTGGCCTCCCAAAGTGCTAGGATTGCAGGCATGAGCCACTGCACCCGGACAGAAACTAGAATTTTATATGTATATAGTTTTGTGAGCAAAAAACATTTTCCTTATTTGCCTAAAATAAGTGGAGTTTCTGTCATTTGCAAACAAGAGTCCTGACAATATACATGTGACTACACAGTCTTAATAATCATCATTATTTTAAAATACTTGATTTTCTATGCAAAGACCTTGTTTACAGCAAGAATAATAAATTTGGTCAAAATTGTAAAAAGGGATTCATACTAGAATTTGTGAAATGCTCACCCATTCACTTTCCATAACATATTTCCCTTCTATGTATTCTCACTAAACAAACACTGATTACTCACCATGTGTCTGTCAGTAGCGCTAAGTGCTGGACATGCGACAGTGAGTAAAACACACTTGGTCCCTGCCTTTGTGGAGCTTAGGATCTCACTGACTTCATTCTCCTGAATTGTACAGGATAGCATTGGTGTAGCATTCTCTTATGTTCCATGTTGAGTCATAAATGGAAATGCTTTTTCAAGCACCAGGTCATGCTAATATATTAACACTCTTTTTAAAGGCCTTTCATGATCCTGAGATCATTTATAGCAATATAAGCGTTAACCAAACAGCATAAGTCAAATAACTAGAAGCCTTTGAAATTGATGAATGTTATAAATATTTATGACACTATATATAACCTGTTGACTTTTTTTGCTTTCAAAATATACATGCCTTAAGTTCTTCTGCTTTTATTGGTGTCTCCTGGACAACAAATCATTTCCCACATATTAAGTACAACAGTAAGAAAACTGGTGAACAGAGAAATGCCACAGGTACCGTGTATCTGGTGAATGGAAATATGTACAGTGAACTTTATTCATGGAAGAGAGTTTTCCAAAGGTTTTTGCATTTGCCCTTAGAACAATGTATAATCATTTGAAAATGTTTTGAATAAAATTAAAGATATTAAATTCTCCTGATAAAAAATTTACCAAAAAGTTTTAGAATGTAATACAAAAGCGTATGGATAAGGGGATGATAAATATGTTTGAAAGGACTGAACTTTGGAACTGTAGCCATTATAGAAAAGTTCTGAAACTGGATCCCTTCCTTACACCTCATACAGAAATTAACTCCAGATTGATTAAAGATTTAAACATAAGATCTAACACCATAAAAACCCTAGAAGAAAACCTAGGCAATACCATTCAGGACATAGCATAGGCAAGGACTTCATGACTAAAACGCTAAAAGCAATGGCAACAAAAGCCAAAATAGACAAATGGGATCTAATTAAACTCCAGAGCTTCTGCACAGCAAAAGAAACAATCATTAGAGTGAACCGTCAACCAACAGAATGGGCAAAAATGTTTGCAATCTACCCATCTGACAAAGGGCTAAGATCCAGAATCTACAAAGAACTTGAACAAATTTACAAGAAAAAAACAAATAACCCCATCAAAAAGTGGGCAAAGGATATGAACAGACACTTTTCAAAAGAAGACATTTATGCAGCCAACAAACATGAAAAAAAAGCTCATAATCACTGGTCATAAGAGAAATGCAAATCAAAACCACACTGAGATACCATCTGACTCCAGTTAGAATGAGGATCATTAAAAAATCAGGAGACAACAGATGCTGGAGAGGATGTGGAGAAATAGGAATGCTTTTTCATTGTTCATAGGAATGTAAATTAGTTCAACCATTGTGGAAGACAGTGTGGTGACTCCTCAAGGATCTAGAACTGGAAATACCATTGACCCAGCAATCCCATTACTAGGTATATACCCAAAGGATTATTAATCATTTTGTTATAAAGGCACATGCACGTGTTTGTTTATTGTGACACTGTTTACAATAGCAAAGACTTGGAACCAACCCAAATGCCCATCAATGATAGACTAGATAAAGAAAATGTGGCACATATACACCAAGGAATACTATGCAGCCATAAAAAGGGATGAGTTCAGGTCCTTTGCAGGGACATGGATGAAGCTGGAAATCATCATTTTCAGCAAACTGACACAAGAACGGAAAACCAAACACCGCATATTCTCACTCATAAATGGATATTGAACAATGAGAACACATGGACACAGGGAGGGGAACATCACACACCAGGGCCTGTAGTGGGGTGGGGAACTAGGGGAGGGGTAGCAGGGGGGTGGGGGTATTGGGGAGGGATAGCATTAGGAGAAATACCTAAGGAAGATGACGGGGGATGGAAGCAGCAAACCACCATGGCACATGTATAACTATGAAACAAACCTGCACGTTCGGCACATGTACCCCAGTATAATTTAAAAAAAAAATTAGAAATAAGTAAAAAAAAAAAAAAAAGTTCTATGCCTGTCTTTCCACACTACAATGTAGAAGTGTTAAGATCAAGTTAAGAATAAAAAATAAGTTAAAAAAAAAAAAAGAAAAGTTCTATTTTCAGGAGTAAGGGTAGGCAGCCTCCTCTTCCACACTACAGTGTAGGAGTGTTAAGATCAAGTTTGACTTTCCTGCCAGGAGGCTGGCCTTCTAAAGGAGTCAAAGTTCACTGCTTCTCAGCCTTCCAGGCAAGGTGTGTACACACAACAGCAGAGATGGAGTGGATTGTGGGAGAGCCATTCTGGTCTGTGTAAACTGTGACTTCCCTCAGCTTGGCAGTAGCAGTTCTGACACTGGGGCGTGGCAGGGCAGCAGACATCCACAGTCCAAGGGTGTGTCCTGTTGCCTTAGTGGGTCTGAAAGAGATGGCCAACAGAGACCCTATCTAATGCAGTCAATGGGTATAGTCCAGACTCTCAACCCCTGGATGGGCAGGAATCCTGGGGCTGGCCTACCTAGACACAAGCAATTCACCAAGGATTTTAGATAGTTAGATGAAAACCAAACAACATCTTATGTTTCTAAAATTAACGATGATGATTTTCAACCTTGACTACACATTAGAATCAGCTGGGGAGCTTTCAAAGTCCTGATGTCCAGGCCACACCCCAGACCAGTTAAATCAGATCTTTGTGCGTGGGACCTAGGCATGAGGACTTTTTTTTTTTTAAGATGGAGTTTCGCTTTTGTTGCCCAGGCTGGAGTGCAATGGTGAGGTCTTGGCTCACTGCAACCTCTGCCTCCTGGATTCAAGCAATTCTCCTGCCTTAGCCTCCCCAGTAGCTGGGATTACAGGTGCCCGCCACCAGCTCTGGCTAATATTTTTGTGTTTTTAGTAGAGACGGGGTTTCACCATGTTGGCCAGGCTGGTCTTGAACTCTTGACCTCAGATGATCTGCCTGCCTTGGCCTCCCAAAGTGCTGGGATTACAGGCATGAGCCACCGCGCCCAGCCAGCATTAGGACTTTTAAACTCCAGCCAGGGGCTCATGCCTGTAATCCTAGCGCTTTGGGAGGCTGAGGTGGGCAGATCATGAGGTCAGGAGTTCAAGACCAGCCTGATCAACATGGTGAAACCCCGTCTCTACTAAAAATACAAAAATTAGCAGGGCATGGTGGAGTGCGCCTGTAGTCCCAGCTACTCGGGAGACTGAGGCAGGAGAATTGCTTGAACCCCGGAGGCGGAGGTTGCAGTGAGCTAAAATTGTACCACTGCACTCCAGCCTGGGCAACAGAGTGAGACTCCATCTCAAAAATAAGTAAATAAAAGCTCCCAGTGGCCTAGTGCTTTGGCTCATGCCTGTAATCTCACCCCTTTGGGAGGCATAGATGAGTGGATCACTTGAGCCCAGGAGTTTAAGACCTGTTTGGGTAACGTAGTGAGACCTTGTCTCTGTACAAAGCAAAAAAAAAATAGTGAGATGGTGCATACCTGTAGTCCCAGCTACTGGGGACTGAGGTAGGAGGGTCACGAGCCTGGGAGGTTGAGGCTGCAGTAAGCTATGATTGTGCCACTGCACTCCAGCCTGGGCAACAGAGCAAGACAGTCTCAAATAAATAAATAAATAAATACCTTTTTTTCTTTTCTTTTTCTTTTTCTTTTTTCTGTAGAGAAGTCATCTCACTACGTTGCCTAGGCTGATCTTAAACTCCTGTCCTTAAGTGAGACTCCGGCTTCGGCCTCCCAAAGTGCTGGGATTATAGGCGTGAGTTCCGTGCCTGTCCTGAAGATCTTATCACAAAGTTTTAGTTCCTCTTTTCTTGTTATATTGGTTGTAAACTAAAAATAAAATTCTAAGCCTCCCACCAACTGAATAGACTCCTTCTTGGTCACAGGTGCCCAATAGAAACCTTAAAAGTTGGCCAGGTGCGGTGGCTCACGCCTGTAATCCAAGCACTTTGGAGGCCAAGGCGGGCGAATCACCTGAAGTCGGGAGTTCAAGACCAGCCTGACTAACATGGTGAAACCCCGTTTTAAATATAAAAAAAATTAAAAAAAAAAAAAAAAGAAACCTTAAAAGTTGAATTTTCAGCCATGGTGGGACAGGAGGTCATTATATCCTCCTTTTTGCAGTTTAGATTCAACAAGTGACCAGCATTAATGTTAAAATAGAGACAATAAGACTGACAGAAAAAACTCTTTGTGGCAATAAAATACCAAATTCTAAACAGGACGAGGGGAAGAGTTAAGTCACACACTTAAGAATAAACCAGGATTTTCTTTCTCTAGCAGCTAAGCAAGCACTGGCCTTGAGATAAGCAATGTTGAAGCAACTAGAGATTGCCAACCACCAGGCACTGACTAACTGAGCTCCCCCCTGCCCCCACCCCGTCCCACCAGCCATGATTATAGCTTTGCTTGGAGATTAGATAACAGACTGATTTCAGTAACTTTCCCCCTCTCTGTCAGTCTTCTCTCTCTTTTTTTTGTGTGTGTGTGTGACAGGGTCTTGCTCTGTCACCCAGGCTGGAGTGCAGTGGCATAATCATGGCTCACTGCACCCTGGACCTCCCTGGCTCAATCGATCCTTTCACTTCAGCTTTCTGAGTAGCTGGGGGCTACAGATGCCTGGCTAACTTTTCTGTTTTTTTGTAGAGGTCTCACTATGTTGCCCAGGCTGGTTGTAAACTCATGGGTTCAAGCAATTTTCCTGCTTCGTCCTCCCAAAGTGTTGGGAGGGGATTACAGGACCCTGGTCTCAGTAACTTTCTCTTGATTAAGAAGGCCACCAACCGAGGACTGGTTCAGGTGAGTTTACAGAGGCTGCACAACTTGAGTGTCTTTATGTCCTGATAAGACCTTTGATGCATGGGGCCTAATTGTAATACATTTAAATATTAAGTCTCCACCCCAAGGTAAACATGGGTCATCTGTAACACACTTATTTGTTCAATAGACATGCATCAGGACTCTCATGAATATTCATAGCTCATCCTACAAATGATTGAATATGCATGTTTGGCCAACCCAATAAACTTAAATTTCTGTCTTACCTCTCCCTCCCTCTGAGTGTTTGTCTCTGGTCTTTGCTGGAGGCTGTGCTTCCCAGCCTGTGGGATGGCCACTTTGCAGGCTGTCACTCTTCACACAAAATAAAGCCTCCTTTCTAAATTTATATATCTAGTGTTTTTTTAAGTTAACGTTGTTCTGTAATCATTCTTCGGGGCGTCTTTACACATATCCACTGGATCATGCGGTGTGTGTGTGTGTGTATTGAGACAAAACGTCAATTTTGAGGATAGTTCTGGAGAAAGTGCTACCTTTACCTGCCTTAGGTTACTTTGTATTTCCACCAAAACAGGAATCAAAATGGGAGATCCATGACTTGACCAGCCCCAGGCCTTTCACCAGCCTGTAAGGGAAGAGAATATTGAGATCAGTTTGCCACCTGGGAGCTTTCTAACAGAAATGTAAAGAAAGTAAAGGGCTTTACTAAGTGGACTTCATCCCCACCCACCCAACACTAGGTGAGGAATTAGGTAAAGATCTCCATCATACCTTAAGTCTGACCTGAGAATCGTCTTTACCTTTAAATACCCTCAAAAAAGGTGCAATTTAAAGGCCAAATTTTTTTTTCATGGTCACAGATTTTATTCCACAGACAGTGGGTGGCAGTTGCCTCAGCCCAGCCCACCCTCACCTGCTTTTCCAGCCCAGATGTGCGTACAGGGAGGATCACCGCCCAGCAAAAACTATGCTCAGAGGGGAACAGTCCAGAGCCCAACAGCAGAACTTGGGGGAAGCGGGGTGGGGTGGCCAGGGATACAAGCTATGTACAGGGGCTGGGGCTTCTGCTCAGGGCCCTCTTGGGCCAGGACGCTGGACAGGGAGGGGAGCCTCAGTAGTCCTCCACCCTGCCGTTCTCAGAGATGAATGCAATGACTCCTTTATGGCCAGGTTGGGGATGAGCTAGCTATTCCTGGGTCGGGGGCTCCGGGTCATGGGGTCAAAATGACCCACACGCTGCAGGTGCTTCTCGATGTTCTTGCGGTCATAGGTGATGCCGCTGGGGCGTGATGCACGGCTCCTGCATCAACTCAAAGCTGATCTTACCGCACAGATAGTCGGGGATGTCGCGCTTCTTCCTCTTCTGGTCCGCCTGAGAAGAGCTCATCCATGTCCGCCATATTATTTGTCATGTGGGCGGGGTTGGCCTCAGTGCAGGCCTGCTGTGCCCAGACGTGGCTGTCGTCCTCATCACCCTCGTGGTTCCGCTGGCACTATTCCAGCTCCCTTTCAAGCTCCACTGCAAGGACCCTCAAGAGGCAGGAGTGCAGCTCACTCTCCTGGTGGATGCACCGCTCCTCGGTGCTGTTTCAGCGCTGCTTCGCGATTCGAAGAGCGCTGGGGGATGTCGTCCCCGAAGTTCAACCGCTGCTCCTAGGCCAAATATTTTTTATCATTAAACTAAACATATATATATATATAAGGTATGTATGTATATATATATAAAATGTATGTATGTATATATTTTTATCATTAAACTAAACATATATATTACGTATGTGTGTGTATATATATACATATATATGTATGTATATGTAAGACACACATATATGTATATATATGTGTATATATATGTGTGTGTGTGTATATATATACACATATATATGTATGTATATTTACATACATTTTTTTTTTTTGAGACAGAGTCTTGCTCTATGGCCCAGGCTGGAGTGCAGTGGCGCGATCTCAACTCACTGCAACCTCCACCTCCCGGGTTCAAGAGATTCTTCTGGCTTAGCCTCCCAAGTAGCTGGGACTACTCCCGGCTAATTTTTGTATTTTTAGTAGAATCGGGGTTTCACCATGTTGACCAGGATGGTCTCCATCTCTTGACCTTGTGATCCGCCCATCTCAGGCTCCCAAAGTGCTGGGATTACAGGCAGGAGGCACCGCGCCCGTCCTCCCCGCCCGCCCCCACCCCCCGCAACATATTTCCTTTAGAGACTCTACTTCAAAGCTAGCAGGCCTTTGATCCCCATGCCCCCGCTCCCAAATCCAGTCCCTGCCCTATACACATATGGATTTTTTATGAAAGTTCACATATTCCAACTGCAAGAAAAATTGGGATTATAATTTAGAAAGTCCATGGAGCTTTAGATCACTATCACTGACTTTCATTCTTTTCACAGGACTTCTGTATTTCAGCGTAGAGCCACAAGGGAGCATGAACTTTCATATCAGAGGGATCTAGATTTAAATCTCTGCCACTTATTTACTCTCACTACAGCTAATTTATTAAACTTTTCAGTGCCTACTTTTCTTCATCTTAAAACAGGTGCAGGGTTATTATAGCAACATTGCAATTACATGTGTAGTTTTTGGTACATGATGAGTAATTAGTAATTGATAGTGTTTAAAATTAACGTTTTAATGTATTTTTTTTAAAACCCGAGGCTTTTTTTGTTTTGTTTTGAGACAGGGTCTCACTCTGTCACCCAGGCCGGAGTGCAGTGGCGAAATCTTGGCTTATTGCAACCTTCACCTCCCAGGTTCAAGTGATTCTTGTGCCTCAGCCTCCTGAGTAGCTGGGACTACAGGTATGCACCACCACGCCTGGCTAAAACTTTAGGGTTTTTATTTATTTTGCATTCTCCAATAACAATCTGTGACCAGGAAGTTCTTGCACTTAACTGTAAATTCCTATTGTCTAGCCAAAGGCCTGGAATAGGGAGGTGATGAGCAAATATTTGCCAAATCAATGTATGTTTGGTTGTTGTACAGTGTGCTCGGAATCTGTTGTGTGAACACATGTCTTTGCTATATATGAAAGAATCTCAGAGCACAATCTACTGATGAATGAGGTAAATTGTAAAGCTACAATCTCATGTTATTCACTGGAAAACATTAACTTGTTCTTCCCAGTTTTGTTCTGCGTGCTGCTGCTTTGGGTTATGTGATAGGATACTTCTTAAGTGCATGGGCTACGTGGATTTCTACACCCAGACTACGTTACAGCTGTACCCTTGGTTTCTCAGTTTTTCTTCTGTTAAATGGGGTTGCTAATAACCCCCATGACACAGAGCTGTTGTTGGTGGATAAACAATCGAACACATGAAAGTGTCTAGAATTGTACCTGGCATGTAGTGTGAAATGTTAACTCTTTCAGCTCCCCCCTCTTAGCCTCTCCTGCTGGTTATTCCAGCATTCTCCTATTCCCAGGTTTAGAATGAATCGGCTCTTTTGTTCTTGGTTAAGCGGGCTTTCCCCTGAGAGCTCTAGTGTACCAGGTTTGCCTTCCAATATTGACACTGCTCTTTCCCCAGCCATCTGACTGGCATATCACCGGCATATCCTGGGCTCTAGTCCCTGGAATCGCTCTCTGTACTCTCCTATGCTTGCTCCTTGTTGGAACCCTCCTTTCCTAAATTAGCACATTCTAGAACCTCTCCTATGGTTCCTCTTAAAAGTCTTTAACCCTTCAGAAGCCCCTCTCCCCCAAGTCCTCAATATACCCAGCCTGATGCAGAGGACACATTCTGCTTCCTCCCTTGTCTGCCTTCTCTTCCTGGAGCCGCTACCCACTCCCCAAGCAGAGGGCACAGTCTGAGAGAAAGTCCCTGCTTGGTGAAGGCAGGGTGTGATAATGTTTTTTTGTTTTGTTTTGAGATGAAGTTTTGCTCTTGTCGCCCAGGCTGGAGTACAATGGCGTGATCTCTGCTCACTGCAACCTCCGCCTTCTGGATTCAAGCGATTCTGCTGCCTCAGACTCCTGAATAGCTAGGATTACAGGTGCCCGCCACGATGCCTAGCTAATTTTTGTATTTTTAGTAGAGACGGGGTTTCACCGTGTTGGCCAGGCTGGTCTCAAACTCCTGACCTCAGGTGATACTCCTGCCTCTGCCTCCCAAAGTGCTGGTAATACAGGTGCCAGCCAGCCACCATGCCTGGCCAGGGTGTGGTATTTTATTGTCTGGAATGAGAATAGATCGTTTGGCTCCTTGCTCTCACAAAAACAAACAAACCTAGGAAACTGAGGGCAGCCTGGGGCTGCAGGCTAGGAAGGACAGCCAAGGGCTCTGCTTTTAACTCCGGCAGTTTGGACTTTCCACCTTTGGTTAGCTTGGTTAGCGCTATCTGACCTGCAAGTATTTCACTGTGGATTCACAGCATATGTGAGGAAATGTTAATGTCCTATTCCCTGACAGCATAATCTATAGAAACTCTGCCTGTAGTATTACAAAAAACAAAAAAACAGGAAAGTTGCTACAGAGAGTCCTGAAAAGAAGAAAAAAAAAACCAAACAGAGTGGTTATTTGCTAACAAAAAAGCAAACACATAAAAAGAGGGAAGAAAACATAGCTATTGCCAAAAAGTGGCAAAAGCTGGAGTTCCTAATCAGTTCCTCCTTTTATCCTTCTGAGGATTATTCCCATACATAACTGTCATGCTTTTCCTCAGCATTCTTGGACTGGCATTTGTCTGTCATGTGACCACAGCAGACTATTTTGACTCCCTGGACTTTCTCAGGCACACACAGTGGAAGGAGGATCACTTGCTTCTGACCTTCTGTCTAGACTCCCCCAAGTCAAAAGGCCCGCATCTTTCAATTCTAAGGCTGGAGACGGTAAAGACTTGAACTCACTCTGCTTCCTCGTTCAACGAGGCTGAACTCCAAATTTATTATAACTTTCAGAGAGAGACAGTTAAGGAAAGTGAGGAAGAAAGATGAGAGAGGAAAAGAGAAGGAAAAGGAGACTGAGGAAAAGGGGAGGGACTAAGATGTCTGTGTGCCCCTACACAATTTAAAAAGCAAATTTCTAAGAATTAGTTTATGTAGGCCAGGTGTGGTGGCTCACGCCTGTAATCCCAGCACTTTGGGAGGCTGAGATAGACAGATCATGAGGTCAGGAGATCGAGACCATCCTGGCCAACATGGTGAAACTCTGCCTCTACTAAAAATACAAAAATTAGCTGGGCATGGCGATGCATGCCTGTAATCCCAGCTACTTGGGAGGCTGAGTTGAGAAAATTGCTGGGAGTCAGAGGTTGCAGTGAGCCAAGATGGCACCCCTGTACTCCAGCATGGTGACAGAGTGAGACTTCATCTCAAAAAAAACAAAACAACAACAACAAAAAAACAGCCGGGTGCGGTGGCTCACACCTATAACCCCACCACTTTGGGAGGCTGAAGTGGGCGGATCACCTCAGGTCGGGAGTTCAAGACCAGCCTGACCAACATGGACAAACCCCATATTTAAAAAAAAAAATTAACAACAACAACAACAACAACAAAGAATTAGTTTATGTGCCCTTTTTAGAATTCCATACAACATTAAATTTGAGGAAAAAAATATGTCTAAAGTATATATTGGGAATGTCATGGCATGAAGGTCAAAAGGTTATTTAAATGAGCCTGAAAAGTCGTCTATTAGTGTACTAAATTCCTACTCTGTATTTTACAAGATCTTCATTAAAATCATAAGACTAGGAAAACAGGATTTCCAAGTATTGATAAGCAGCAGTTTATCAATTTTAGAGATAACCATCAAAGATATTCCCCCACACAAAGTTATCTTACAATGTGTTTTCAAACTGTGCCCCCTGGGGCATTAAGATAGCAGGGAGAAAGAGTTCTGAGGGTACTGGTTAGCATGGAGGTATGCCACTTACAGGACTAGAATGTATGCTTCTTTTTCCAGCTCTGCGCTGTCTGATGGTCATGGTGGGAGCATTTACACCATAGAAAGCAGCAAATCTCCAAATCAGTTTCTCTTAGAGAGCTCCTTGTTAAACATTTACAAGCACAATCCTGGAGCAGATCCGTGTTTACTTGTATTTCTAGGGAATGTCTGTGTAAAGCATAGCTTTTTTTTTTTTTCCGAGACAGAGTCTTACTCTGTTGCCCAGGTTAGAGTGCAGTGGCATAATCTCAGCTCACTGCAACCTCCGCCTCCTGAGTTCAAGTGATTCTCCTGCCTCAGCCTCCTGAGTATCTGGGATTACAGGGCTGCACCACCATGCCAGGTTAATTTTTGTATTTTTAGTAGAGACAGGATTTCACCATGTTGGTCAGGCTGGTCTCAAACTCCTGACCTCAAGTGATCCACTCGCCTGGCCTCCCAAAGTTGTGGGATTACAGGCATGAACCACTGAGCCTAGCCAAGTGTAACTTTTGAAAAGGTTTTATAGATACAAAAAAGTTTGAAAGCCATGTTCCAGTTGGATATTTTCTTTTCCAAGTTAACATACATAGTGAATATTATAATTTGAAGAACAATGAATCATTTACATTACTATTTAAGAGACTGCATTCATTTTATTATTTATTAAAACTATAACAGTTACATTACATACCACTAGCATTCTAATAACTCTATATAAAACAAAAAGTTTGTACAAATGTCCAATGTGAAAAAAAAAAAAAAAAAAAACAAAAAAAAAAAAAACAAAAAGTATGTTAAAATGTTCTAAGATACATCAGAAGAAAGAAAAACTCTTGGTTGTAAACTTGGAGTTTAGTAAATTTAGCCTTATTGGATTAGTCAGTTAAGTAATTATAGAAATGGATTTGTTCCAGGAAAAATACTACTCCTCTGTATTTTGTGGGCCAAAGAGCAATGTTAATATATAAGTTCTTGCTAACATTTTTGTTCCTTTTGGGTTCTGGTATTGGAATACTGTATTGATTTATCCCCACATTACTTTTGGTTTTCTGATATTTTCTTCACCTTCTTGCTGTAGTGGCTACCTAAAATCACATTTTGAGAATTCACCATCAACTATGTTATAATAAAGTGTTGGTGATTTAATCATTGAATCAGTTTTCCTTAGGTTACCACCCCACCCCTCCCGGTTCCTTTCTCAGGCTTTGCTAGGTCAGATTTCAGATCACAATATGGTTATTTTTTGCTTTCTTCTTCTCTTACTGATGTAAGGGAGGGAAGATGCCCAAACCGGACCTGGGCTTAAGGGGAGGGAGAGAATCCACTTAGAGTCTAAACTGTGTACTTTGGCCTATTAGCCAGAGATCTCTATGTTGGGAGTTTAGGTGTGTGGTTCTGGCTAGTCAGCTAGGGAGGCCATAACAAAATACCACAGACTGGGTGACTTGACAATAGGAATTTGTTCCTCACAGTTCTGGAGGCTGGGATGTCCAAGCCATCAAGGAGGCAGCTGAGTTGGTCCCCCTGGTGAGGGCGCTTTTCCTGTCTAGTGCAAAGCCACCTTCTCCCTGTACCCTTACGTGGGGGCTGGGGGTGGGGAGGCCAGGAAGCAAGTTCTCTGCTGTATCCTCATAAGAGCACTAATCCATTAGGAAGGCCCACGATCATGACATCATCTAAATCCTCATCACCTCTGTCAAAAGACAAAGTTATAACAAACTTAGTTTACAGATGAAATTGGCTTTTGTTAGCAATTTACAAATAAGAGAGCATCTCATCTCACAATTTAGAAAAGGCACTCTGCTGGGCACGACAGAGCAGTTGGTTTTTGTAAGGTAGGAACAAGGAAACAATGATTTAAAAAAAATTTTAAATACACTTTTTAAAAAATAATAAAGACAGAGTTTCATGATGTTGCTCAGGCTTGTCTCAAATTCCTGGGCTCAAGTGATTCTCCCGCCTCGGCCTCCCAAAGTGCTGGGATTACAGGCATCAGTCACTGCGCCCAGCTAAACAATAATTTTTAGGAAAGAGGAATGGTTAATATCAGGTTACCTTTCCGTGCAAGTAGAGGGAACTTCCTTTTCTTGACAGCTCAGGTTGACTGGGCCCTTCTTATTGGTAGCTGTGAATCTCCTGTTTTAGGATAACACTCTGTTTGGAGTTTTACCTGCTTCCTTTTTTTTTTTTTTTTTTTTTTTGCACTCTGGAGTATAGTGGTGCAATGTCCACCTCCCAGGTTCAAGCAATTCTGCTTCAGCCTCCCGAGTAGCTGGGACTATAAGCCACCAGGCCTGGCTTAAGTTTTTTGTATTTTTAGTAGATACAGGGTTTCACTGTGTTAGCCAGGATGGTCTCGATCTCCTGACCTTGTGATCCACCCGCCTTGGCCTACCAAAGTGCTGGGATTACAGGTGTGAACTACTGCGCTGGGCCACTTGCTTCCTTAAAGTTTAGTTTGATTATGTGGCATGAGTGACTCCATTTGATTTGGCCTTCTGGGTCTGTTACCAGGGCAGCCCTGATGAAATAACTGGGAAAGTTTTTTTAAAAAATATTTTCCTTTAGTCGCTTTATTTATAGGCACAGCTGCTTAAAGAAACCAGACAGGCCAGAGTGGCGCCAGAGCTTCTTGACCCCTTGCCAGACACTAGAAGGAGATAAGACCTGCTAACCAGCACACACTGGAACAGTGATCCCTAGTTACCTTCAGATCATTACCATATCATTATAATGCTAAAATCTTTCCCCTAAAAGAAAATCTCTCCCACTTTGTGTACATGCATTGTATGAAGATGTATGTTTTTGAATTAAACCCGTGTGTCTGAAGTCCCAGCCTGCACATGCTAACATCCCTCTCCCTCCCAACACCCAGTCCCTAAAGTACCCATGACTTCTATTGTTCAGGGAGAGGGCCGTTTAGAGTGAGAGCCTCCCCTTCTGCAGTCTTGGCCAGCGAATAAAACCTGATTGCCTTTTCCAACTGGACATTCTTCCTTTGTGATCAATACAAACTGGGGAAAGAACTCAGTTTACTGGCAACAAGTCCAAAGCAATGGCCTTATATAAATTTTATTTAATACCTCCCAAAGGTCACCTCTCCAAATACCATCACACTGGGGGTTTGGCCTTCAACATTTTGGAGGGGGATACGATTTGGTCCATAGCAGGCTCTTTGGTTTCCTGTTTCTCATTGATTCTGAGTATCTTTCCCAAGTAACTGCTGGGAGGAGAAAGGACTAGGTCAAAGCAGGAGTTAAATACTTTTGGTCGCTTGTCTTTTTTTTTTTTTTTTAAAGATAGGGTTTCACCATGTTGGCCAGGCTGGTCTTGAACTCCTGGCCTCAAGTGATCCACCCGCCTCGGCCTCCCAAAGTGCTGGGATTACAGGTGTGAGCCACCACCCCCAGCCTGGTTGCTTGTCTTAACAGCATGAATTTCAAGCAGGGCTTCTAGGAGTGGCTGCTCAGTTCTGGATGGCAGTTACCTGCCCCAGTTTCTCCCTGGGCAGAGCTCTGATGCAGGACATCTTTTCCTAACATATACAAAGGCATGTTTCAGGCTTGTTTTTTGAACGGATTCCAAATCTTACAAGTGTCTAACAGTAACGATCCCATTGGGTACGCAGATTCTGTCCCAGTTTCCTAGAACTGAAAAATCTTAAAAAAGGAATGATTTTGAGAGGTGAAAATAAATCAGTCCTCATGTCATGCAGCTGAGGCTCTCCCTCTTCTCCAAGAGTGAGTTTTTTTTGTTGGGACACTTTTCCACATCTCACACATACCCTGTTCCCCCACTCCCTACTCGCCAGACTTGTCTGGATATGTTTGACTTTAAGTAGCAGACCCAGTCTAAGTCCATTGTCAAGGGCCCCTCGGGCCTGTGCAAGGCCTGCCTGCCAGTTTGACAAACATGCCCAGGCGTGCTTGAACCCCAGCAATGGACAACAGATTTTCCACTATACAAATAAAGGGAGGAAGCAGGCAAAGAAGTACTGCAGAGGTCCAGGAAAGGAGAGGGAGAGCACAGCGACGCCGTGCCACTCCCTGCCTCAGGTTCTCTTTTGATTTGCATTTTAATGTTAAGTTTTGGTATGAAAGTTGCCATATACTCAGCGGTCAGCCTTTGTCCTCTCCACATCTTGGACCGTAAGTCCTTGGTGAGTCAGGTTCTATTCCCTTCTTGGCCTATGTGTAGTGCTCACCAAAAATGCTTAAGACACATTCTTGATGATGAAAAGAATTCTATTTAAGGAATGGTGACCAAAAATGAACTTAGATGAGAAACTAAAACAAACAAAAAGCTTTTCACTTTGCTTTGAACTGTTAAAAGAGTAGGGCTCTTCCTGCAGTGTAATACAGCTCTGCTATGACCAGTTTCACCAAGTCTGTTCAATGACTGCCTTGGGAACCAGATCAATCGTGATCTGCCCTTTAAAGGTAGCGGCACTAATTCCTGCTGCCAGCCTCAGCTCAGACACATGGAGAAACAATTCCCCAACGTTAGACTTAATCACATTATTCTATTTTCCTGTAGCTCTGGTCTTTGCAAGAAACAGTGAATGTACAGCCAAACTCACTTAAATGTAATTCCTAGATTTTGTCAGCCGTTCTATCTCTGTATCTTGTATTTTTGGGGCTGTTAATGAGATATGATAGCAGATAATACAAATTTGAATTTTGTGGTGTTTCTTTAAAAGTAGCCAGATAAGCAAGTACATGAAATGACTACACAGAGTCCAATTTCAAATCTTGTTGAAGGTCATAATGAAGATGGTTGTCTTATAATCGCTTATCAACAGAGGTGTTGGGGGAAGAAAAAATCCCCATTCCAACAACTAAATTAGTTAGGATGGCCTCGCCTCAATCTCTCATCATTCACATTGATTTATATTCTCACTACTTCTGTATTTTTATGAAGAATGGGGAGGGACAGTGCATCCTATCATCTGCACATTTATAAAACGAGTTCTTGAGAGTTAAGGCAGAATGCAGTCCTCTGGATTCCTTTATGTAGTCAAATAACCCACAGTTTTTTGGCTGGCCTCACCCAGTCTTCCCTGATTCCCTTTCCCTTGCAACTTTAGGTGCTGCCATGGGACCAAGTTCTGGCCAAAGGCACCCAAGTGGAAGAGAGAGCTTCTGGGGAGCCTTCCTTGATGGGCAGCACACCCTTTGCCTCCTGCTTCCTGCTGCTTAAAGCTTGAGTGCTGTAACCATGGATCATGAGCATGCCATGCACAGCTGGATAGCAAGACAGAGGACCTTGGGTGCCTCAAACCATGAATCACTGTGTCAGTCCTAGCCCCACCACTCAGACTTTTGTGTGAGAAAAAATTTAACCTGCAGCTTAAAACAACAAGTTTATTCTTTTTTTTTTTTTTTTTTTGAGATGGAGTCTCGCTCTATCACCCAGGCTGGAGTGCAGTGGCACAATCTCGGCTCACTGCAACCTCTGCCTCCCAGGTTGAAGCGATTCTCCTGCCTCAGTCTCCTGAGTAGCTGGGACTACCAGTGTGCACCACCACACCTGGCTAATTTTTGTATTCTTAGTAGAGACGGGGTTTCACCATGTTGGTCAGGCTGGTCTTGAACTCTTGCCCTCGTCGTGATCCATCTGCCTTGGCCTCCCAAAGTGCTGGGATTATATGCGTGAGCCACCAAGCCCGGCACAAGTTTATTCTTGATCACACCATATGTCCATGGCTGGTCAGCAAGGGGACTCTGCTCATTGTGGGTACTCAGAAAGCCAGGCTGACAGTGTCCATGTCAACCAATGCTTTCACCATTGCTGACAAAGACGAAGGGAATGTAGTGAATCGTATACTGGTAAGGCTTGCACCTGAAAATGACACGTGCCATTTTGCTGACTAATGCAAGTCACATACCATATCTAACTTCCAAAAAGGTAGGCAAGTAGTCTATTTGCCCTAAAAGCAGGAGAACCAGAATGTGTGGACAATCCCAGTAATGACTACAATTTCTATCTTATCTAAGCCACTGTTATTTTGGGTTTTCAGCCAGTTGCATCTGCACCGAATCCTACTTGAGAGAGGCATGATCACATCAATGCTGTGATGGGTAAGTTTAAACTGAGTCCTGTGAGGAAGGCTGTCACTGGGTGCACACCTTATACTCTGGAGAATTTGCAGGGATCACTCCCTGGGGCTTTTCTGGGAAGGAAGAAGCCGCATCTTTCTTAAGATCCTCAGTCATCCTTGAATCACTGACATCTACTACCCTGGAGGCAAATCTCTAAGAATTCTGTTACTAAAGGTCAGCTTACCACCTCTAGCTCCTTCTAAGTCTAGGAATTGTTCCCTATTCTTTTGAAAACACAACTCAAGTCTATTCTGCTTTGTTCCTGCATTCAAATCTTAGTCCTTGAGATCTGTCATCTCTCCTAGAGGCTCTAAATATGTCCTTACCTCCTTCAATTTGGCAAACATCTTCACTTGACCCTATGACACCTTCCAAATCTATAGACAAATGAGTTGTTCTCTACCTATTGTCTTATTGTTTTCCTTTTCTGAAACCCCTATGATGAGGCTTCTGTTTGTACCATTCCACTTAAACTGTCTAAAAAGCCACTAATGGCTTTTATTAAGAAGCATTTGTCTAAAACTCTGAAATTTCTTGGAAACATGCTTTTGTATATTTCACATAGTGGGATGGATAACAGTAGCAGATTAAAAACAGTCGTCGGTTGAGTAAAACATAGTAGAGTCCTTTCTGCATTTGTGTAGTATGGGAATGCATGTTGATCTGCTATAGGTAAAATCATATGTCTGTCGGCTCCTGCCCCAAAACACAGGAGCCATCTGCAGTACAAGGCTGACATATTTATTTCTTTAAATGAGCTATATTTTGCAACACACACATTCGATCTGTAATCCAGAGTGTTTATTTAGTGGGTGCAGGTGTGACCTAGAAGCAGGCACAGTTCATTAAAAAACACCAAAACCTTTTACAGGTTATTCTCACAGATAAAATTTCTATCGACAACCAACAGAGGAAGTCTTTATTGTTCCTGGAGAGCTAGACCGTACACAGAAGGACCATACTTGCTCTTTGCAGTCTCATTCAGATGCAGGAAAAAGGGGCTATATTGGATTCGAATATGAAGGACAAAAGCAGCTCTGGAGACACCAACTAACAGTCTATGTTACAGGTTTAACACACTCATTTAATCTCATTGGAAAAAATAATGAAACTAGTGAAAAGTATTTATGGAACTGGAGGAGAGCATATTTTGCTGGTTTTACTTTATGTTTGAAGTTTTGGGTATAGCTACGCCATAAATACTGAAATGCCAAGCATAAAGAACGCAGCCTGGGGCATACCCCATAAAACTTACAGTGCAATTAAATGAGCAATTTCCACTGGAAATAAAACGGGCATGTTGAGTGGAATATGAATTAAACTGCATATGACTCAGGCCTGCACTAGGCTTTAGAGAGCCATCTGCGGTTTCAGTAGCACCCGATGCAGTCCATCTATAGGTCAAGGCCAGTAAGTAACAAAAGATAACTGTAGTTAGCATGAATATTAGGACATACCAAATTGTGGTTAATGTAGTTTCTCTGTCATGATGCCTCTTGAAAGGGCCCAGCAAAATTACGACTGATAACAGAGGATTAAACCTGACCTTTCATTCCACCGCAGACGTATTGAGCTTCTGGTTGGTTGTTACGCAGCATTTTTGACACTTCCCTCAAACTTCATTTTCACTTTCTCAATGTTCTCTCCTAGATCAAAGTCACCCAGTTGTCATTACAAAAGAGTTTCTAAAAGAGATTTCAGCTAGAAAACCAAAAAGCCATCAAAACAAACATTGGTTTGCAGTCCAGGCTACTTTCTGTCCTGGTTCATTTCTGGGATCTTATTTGGAGATTAAAGGGTAATGAATGATTCCCTGATATCCTGAGGGAAAACCAGTTCAGGAGGAGCCTTAGAAAAATCACATGTAGAAATCTGGCTGATAGAGGGAGAACAGAAGTTTCAACCTTATTTTTAGTGTAGGGTAAAGCAAGTCCACCCAAGATAAAGCTTAGCATTTTTCCTTGGAGGAATTAGGGTAAGGGTGAAGGAAAGAAAGCTTGACATTCTTCTGCCTATGAAAGCCAGAAGACGGCTCAGAGAAGCCAGTTCCTTCTTTCCCAAGTGCCAGGCCTCCGCAGTCCCCAGAGGAAATGAGGGCATGGGGTGGGTAATAGGGCGTGTGATTTGAATGAGTATTTCCAGCCATTTAATATGTTCACAAGTCAAACTATAAAGTATTTCTTTAAAAAATTATTGTATTTCATTGCAGTTTGAATGTACTTTCTCTTGTCAAAATAATCAGTGTTCTTTATTTTTCTAATGATAAAAATGTGCTACATATATAGGAAATTTTCCCAAATGAAAAATAACATTTTCTATGGCAGCGCCTACGGTACTTGAATTTTTCACCTTGGATTTTATTCTAGCCAGACCTAAACTCAGTATGTCTTACTTGCATAATGATAATATACGTCGTCAACTAAACACACTGTTTCTTGCTCGTTTGTCCAGAAGCCATCTTTTCCTAAAGTGAGCAATGTTTTGTGCATTTGTCTGGCTGGCCGAGGGCTCCTCCCTACAGCTCCTGCAGCGATGGAAGCATCTGGAAGGACAGTGTTTGCTTGTACAAGAGGGAAGGATAGAATGAGAAAAGCAAAAGCTTGGAGTGTCTGTGATCAGAAGAAGAAAGCTAAAACTAGTTAGGAGGAAGGAGTGTGAAAGTGAATTAGGAGCTAACGCAGTAAAGTAGCTTTCCCCTGTGACCCTGACGTGTAGGGCATTCCTGTCTTAGACTAAAGGCGTAATAAAAAAAAAGGCACTTTAGGTTACCAGAGCATTATACAACCGGAAAGTTTTACAGTTTTATGTATACAGTGAATAGTTTGTAGAGGATAAAAAGACTTCCCTTTGGTTTATTATTTGGGTAAGATAAAAACCCACGAATTCTTCAAGGATGCATTTCTTTCTTTTTTTTCTGCCATTTTTTTTTAAAGACAAAAGCTTAAAGGCAAAGGATGGAGTTATTTTCATCGAGATGTCACCCTCGATGCTGCTGCTGCTTTACTACATGTTCACAGTCAAAATCATTTCATGTTTTCCTCGAATAACTACGATCAGTTCGAAAACAGCTTTGTTAATTAGCAAGAGATGACGCAATAGATCACTGCATCTTTAGGGCTCTGGCGCCAGCTAGTGGTGGGAGAGGGGGAGCCGCCTTGTCTCTCTAAACCGGGAAGGCGTCGATCTTCTCCCCTCCCCTTATCCCTCATCTTCCTTATTTTTTTCCATCAGCATAATGGGGGAATCATTGCAGTGTGGCCAGAGAGGAGCAGATGAGATTATAGATGAAAGTAGAGAAAAACGGTGGGCAGGGGCAGGGAGAGAAAAGGCCAGACAAATGCAATCATTTCTCCAAAGGATTTGAGAAGAGATCATTTATTTGAAATATTCCTGCCATGTTGATGGAGCAGCTCAATCTTTTGCCAGTGAATTTTTAGTCTTTTGTTTTTCATTTGTAGATATGCTTGAACATATACTTAGGACACGTAATAACTATGGAACTTCATCACAAACACAGCACTGAGGACATGTTGTAAGTGTAAATTTGTGTTCATTTTTAAGTAGCAAATATTTCTACTGTGAACAGGCTCTGTTACCTCCTCACTGGTGCACCTCTGAGATGAATAACTCTCAAATGGTTGGTAAAGGAGAAACCTCTTAAGACGGTATTTGTAGATGGTACACTATGAAAAAAATATAAAATTTCCAGGCAAAAGAGACTTTATTTGGGAGGTATAAAGTAGATGCAGGTTTGGAGCTCTATCTATTCTCAAATAGAAATAGGTTGTGATGATTTACAGGAAAACAGAAAACATACAGTATTTCTTTTAAGAACAAAGAATCCTTGGCAGGCCATCTTTCTCATTTAATTAAGCCATAACTGATCTTACTAGGGTTATGGCGGGACTTCAAATGCTAATAAATAAAACCCGAAGCTGAGACATTTCTTTCACTAAATAGCTGGAGCTGTTTATAACTCTATTACTTATTGCTAAAATCAATCATTATTACTAATATTCCCCGTGGAATTGATTATGAAAACAAGCTGAAGGTTTTAAAGAAGAACTTTCCTTTTTAAATGTCATTCGTATATCTATATTTATGTCAGTTATAGAGAATAAGGATAATCTGAACCAAAACTCTTGTAATAATATTTTTGGAAGGCAGATCTAATTTAAGAGGAGGTTTCAGGAAGGAAGACATTGTCTCAGTCTTACCTCAGTCTAATTTATATTACTATGCTCTTGAAGAAATAACATTTAAAATCTTGCCTATGTGAGACATTAGATAGTAAAATAGCTGGTCATGGTGTTGGTGTGTGAAATTTACGCAGACTACTATTTTGAGTATATTTTAAACTTTTACTAAAAACTGCATATTTGATATAAAAAATTCACTTAATTTTGTTACCAGCCAAGTCAAAATGTTGACATGTTCCTCTTGGTTTTAATTATCTTGTAACTTTTTATATATAACAAGGCCCTGGTTAAAAATCTTAAGAATCTTCAGTTAACCTTGTCTCCTCTGTGTCCCTTTTGTCTTTTGATATAGAAGCCGAGCTCCTACAATTAAATAAGAGTTTCCAGTCAGTACCTGAAAAGGAGTGTTACTACTGTTTTTTTTTTTTAGAAAAAGCAAATTAACTTTAATAAGGCTCTATCAATGACAGTGGATTAATTGAAACACATGAATGATAGAGTTGAATTGCCATAAAATTTTGAGAATTACAGCAAAATAAAATAATTTATACTCTTTTAAAACAGCTTTGTACTACATAAGTACCTACTTTAAGTGCTGAGTTTGTGATTAGGTCTATCTTTAAGACTGTTTAATGGTTGCCTTAAAATATTTTGATGCCTACTATAATCCTTATATAATTTTCCATATGCTACCACATAAATGCTTTGAAATGTCATTCCATCTTAATTTGAAATTTACTCATAAAGATTTTAAGATTTATCATTTGAATTTAATTTCTTATCACTTTTTGATATTACAAAATTAGAAAGTAACTCTATTTGGCAAATGAACACATTTGAGGGAAGGAAGGGAAATATACCTGAATATATTTATATATTTTCTCTTTAGCGATTGCTCTGATGACTTTGAAATAGTGATCTCGGCAAATAATTAGTTCATTTGATTCAAATACTTCTTTCATTCTAAACAGTGCATAGAATTTTAGTTAAAGAAATAACCATAGGATATCGTTTTTACTTGTGTGGGTAGATGTCTCTGAATGTGACAACATAATTACATACTTACAAATAAGGACACTCACACATTCATTCTGATATTCACTTTTGAAAAGATAAGGCATACTAAAATGTGTATATGCGAATAATTAAATATCTGTTTGGCCTCTAGATTACACGCTTGTGAAATAGCACAGTCTTCCCTCACAGAGTGAGGCTGGAGCCCTCGACAGACCCTCTCCTCAGGAGACATTGGCACAGTATGAGGGGGACACATCTGCCAGCAGAGTACTACAGATGGTTCCCCCTCATTAGCCTACAGAACTCCAAGCAGCCATCACGGAGGAGGCTTGGGAATCTCACTTGGACAAGATGTTAAGCTAGCCTCCTGTTCAATGTCATTACAGTTTCTCCAAAATAATCTCCTTAGTGTGCCCTGTTGGGCTGGGGCTGGTTTACGTGTTGCACTTGCAGAGATTAGAGATGGCTGCACCGTATCCAGTTTGCCCAAGGGCATTACATGATTTTTAGATTTGAAAAGTTCCACAGGAAGTCAGACTTGGAAAATGCAGTGGCCAGACAGCTCCATGCTCCCTGGAAACTCATTACCTTTTGGAATTCCAAGCACTACTCACCTTCATGTTCACGCTTCCTTATTACATTAAATGCATTGGCACTCTCCTTTCTCCTCTTCCCCTCAACCCACTGATTTATTGACATAATGGTATTTTAATTTTGTTTTGTTTACCCTTTGTTTATGAATCAGCCTTAAAATCAGAGCACCAAGCCCTGGCAACCGGAAATGTTAGTTAAGTTTAGCAGTAGAAACAGCAGGGGGAGCCCATACTGTTTTATGGTCTGCAGTTTCTCCAGCTAGATTATTATAATAATAATTATTATAGTCGTTGTTTTACATTTATAACATAGATGTTTAGAACATGGACAATCACCAAGTGCTAGATTATTGCAGTTTTAAATCACAGAGGGTCAATTTTTATTCCTTAATTATATGAAATTATCAGGATATCACTGACAATAATTGATAGACAAGAACTTGGCAGTAAGAGTTTTCTTCCCTGTTTTTTTGAACTAGAGAGAAATCTTATTTCAAATTTCATTATTTCTTGAAAAACAAAATAAGCTGAAATCCCTATGTAATCTCTGTAGCTGTTTCCTGGTATTTCCAGTGGCAGCTTTTTGTTTTCTGAAATAAAGAGAAGTTAAAATGTACCATCTGACATGTTTTTAAGATTGTGATAGTGAGGAGAGGTTCTACTGCAATCACTGGGTATTCTAATGTGAGCCAGACTTAGTTTTCCATTTTAAAGCTAATAAAATGCAGAAGCCCAGTGGCCTTTAATATTGTTTCCTTATGCTTGATGAAGTCCTTGGGTCAGTAGGTTTTCACTACCGTAAAATAATTCAGAATATCCGAATTACATTTTGCTCTCTAAATAAACCATTTTAACGTCTCTGGGCATACATTTTATATATTGTAGCTCATCCTAGATTATTCTGCTCTGCTGAAGGGGGAACCACCTCTAAAGTGATATTCACATGCCTGAATTGGTGACTTTGCCAGTAATGTCAGAAAAATCCCCTTACAATATGATTCCTGATTAGGTTAACAAGAGTTTTGTAAACCTAACTTTATTTTTGATGATAAAGAATGTATTCCATAATTTTTGGATTTCATAAGAAATAGCTTCAAACTAAACATCAACTTTACATTGCCAAGGATGTTGAATATCGATGCAACACATACACTTTTAAAAATTATTAATTTTTTTTCTCTTTGCCAAAATAGTGTAAGGTTTGAGATTATATGATGGGTCAACAATTCTCTGGATTGGCATTTCTGGTTCTCTCCATTTTGAAATTTAAAAATCCAGTCTAAGGGTGATCAGAAAACCTTAGGGAGGAATGGCATTTGAAGAGGCTTGAAGGTTGAAAAGAACTTTATGGGGATGGTAGTGGGTAGGATGTGTAGTTGTGAGAGGGAAAGATACTTCAGGCAGAAGAAGATCATAAACAAAGAGGGTAGTATTTGGAAAGGGGTCCTAGTGAGACTCACATATAGGGACCTTGGGTATATCCCGAGGAACGGTTGGCTATCTGTGATGTTCTGATGTGCAGCTAAGCAGTTAGGACTTTATTCCAGAGGAAGTGGGAGCCAGGGAGGGTTTCAGAGGGAGACATAATAGGAATTACATTCCAGGGAGATTGATTTAGTGCCAGGGTACAGGATCCTTGAAAATTTAATTCAATTAATCTAGCAACAGCATTAGAAAGCAAAATAAAGAAGATCTAATTTAAAAGTCACTCTTCACATAATTTTAGAATATGATATAAAGTGTTTTAATGTCACCTTCCTTGACTAATATAGTCAATGCTAAAATCCAGGAGAATACTCAGCTATTTATGGGTCTTTTCTTTCCATGAATATTGATAATAACATCTTACATTTGGGAAGCATAATTTATTGTTCTAAATGCTTTTTATTATTTAAAATAACATAATAAAGACATAATAAGTCTCTCCCTCACCTTGATCTCCCTTTCATGGCATATGTAAACGTAGATTTAGACATAAGATAGAAAGCTTAGGTCTGCTTCAGTATTTCTGTGAGTACTTGAAATTAGGTCAGGCGTGATGGCTCATGCCTGTAATCCCAGCACTTTGGGAGGCCGAGGCGGGTGGATCACCTGAGGTCAGGAGTTTGAGACTGGCTTGACCAACATGGTGAAATCCTGTCTACTAAAAATACAAAAAATTAGCTGGGTGTGGTGACAGGCGCCTGTAATCCCAGCTACTTGGGAAGTTGAGGCAGGAGAATCAATCTGAACCTGGGAGGCAGAGGTTGCAGTGAGCCGAGATACCACCTCTGCACTCCAGCCTGGGCTACAAGAGTGAAACTCCATCTCAAAAAAAAAAAAAAAAAAAAAGAAATTATCATTCTATGGCTACTTGTTTTAAATAAGCATTGAATTTCATTTTGTAGGTGTCTTACACTGTGGTACCATAGTTGACTCAATTATACACTCATAAAGCACTTTTCAGAGAAAAAAAATTAGAGCGTCAATCAGTTATATGTATCAATTTATGTATCAAAAATGTCTTTTTCTAAAAAGTTTTACAGTTTGCAGGCATGATATATTAATATCGTATTCTACTGGATCCAGTGAGAAAGAGAAAAGGAACAAAAACGTGAAGAAAGCAAAGGGGGACCCTAATTACAGAGAAGAGATTTAAATAATTTTAGTAAAATACAATATTTTAAAAATATTTCAAGAAAATAGTTTATATCAATAAATTTTAAAACCATATAGTATACTTTAAAAAGTACCATTGGATCTTACTGAGGAAAAGAGTACCCGTTCCAGGAAAAAATTAAAAAAAATAAATAAAAAGTACCATTGGAGTGGGGGAGGAAACCCAATAAGACAATTCCTTCTAAACAATTTGACAAAAAGTGGGAACTTAGAGTAGTTACCTAATGCAGTCCATGTGTTTATCTGTTGAACTGATAGTACCATGATTCAAGTTAACACACCATTTCTGGCTTATGTAGCCAAAATTACCATCTTTGACACCCCCATCAATATGTGCTTCCATCTAACATCGCAGAAATGTATAGGGCTCTTTAGACTCTGTGTTTGGCATTATCACAATTTTTGCTTGGCTCAGACAGGGGCAGGTTGATTATCATTAAAGTGTTATTTATTTCTATTTTATTAAGCCCCTTTTACATTCATGTTACAGGTTAATTTATACTTTTATTTCATGCACTACTTGGCTTTACTGATTAATATGCCCCATGACATTCAATAAAGTCAGGCAGTGGAGGAAATAAGAGTGGTATTAATTTCTAACATTGCTATAAATTTGGCTTAATAAAACTAGCTCAATAACATTACAGAAGTAATACAATGGATGCTTCCAAATTGTTAGCAAAGATGCAACTAAACAATTTTCCTTCCTGAATTTCATCTAACACTATTGCCTTTTCTTTGAAGTGTGGAAATGAAACCTGCCATATATTTTTTCTCTCTTTAAAAGGTAATCTAATAGTTGGCATGATAACACAGTACACAGCTCTCCATTTGAATTATTCCAATACGCCTTATTCAGATTTTAGGTTACAAACTGTGCAAATTAACACAGGCTCACAGGCCCCAGGGATGGGGGAGCGAAACTTTATTCATATAAGAATTTTCATAAAGATTAATATTAGGTCTGCAGAATCATTTGTTCTTCTTTAATGTATTAATGATCAATTCCATAAATAAACATGGTTACTGTAAAATCTGAAAATATGGAAAGGCTAGTGAAAATCTACTTGCTAACTTTTTTCTCTTTCCCAGTTAACCCAGCACTCCCACCCCAACTGTTCAATGAAATAACTTTAGAATTAGAATTTATAGGAACTTATAAAAATGAGGACACACTGCCACCCACTGAATTTTGGCTCACAAAATTTTGATGATAAAGAATGTATTCCATTATTAAGCAACCAAATTCATGTATTAGAAGAGAACACTTCCTCTCTCCTTTTCATTTATTAGATTACAGCCAGGCCAGCCAAAATATTGTTACAAATTGAAAATTTACCTTTATCTCCATTATTCCAAAAAAGCAAGGGCACTTTATCCTGATGTTTTCCCTTAGCTTTTCAATAATGTCTTTGAATAGCATTTATGGGCTGGAAGGAGATTTGATAGAGAAAACCAACAAACGGAAATGTGTTCATTTGACAGATGTTTATTTACCAGCCTTTGTACCAGGCTGGGGACAGAATTGTGAAACAGTTTTACAATTTGTCCTCTCTCTCCCTAGAATATATAGACTTTTTTTTTTTTTTTTTTTCTGGAGACAGGGTCTCTCTCTGTAGCCCAAGCTGGAATGCAATGTTGTGATCACAACTCACTGCAGCCTCAACCTCCCAGGCTCAACCTCCTGCCTCAGCTTCACAAGTAGCTTTGACTACAGGCACATGCCACATGCCACCATGCCCAGCTAATTTTTAAATATTTTGTAGAGACGGCGTCTGGCTATGTTTCCCAGTCTGGTCTCTAACTCCTAAAGTCAAGCAGTCCTCCCACCTTGGCCTTCCAATATGTTGGGATTACAGGCCTGAGCCACCATGCCCGGCCTAGACTTGCTCTTTTATTTACTTTAATAAATGGTGAAATTTGATACCATTAGTAAAGAAGCTATTTTGGAACAGAATTTTTTTTTTGTTTGTCTTTGAATGGATGAAGAACTTCTGCATTCCTTAAATCCTCCTCAAATCATACCAGACAAAGCAGTAGGCACCTTTGCTCATGAAACAGTTCAAGAAACAGTGGCAGGGTGAGTCATTCTTATGCCCACTGAGCACCCTGAGTGTATATATATATATACACACACATATTTTGAGACAGAGTCTTGCTCTGTCACCCAGGATGGAGTGCAGTGGCACGATCTCGGCAACCTCCGCCTCCCGGGTTCAAGTGATTCTCCTGCCTCAGCCTCCTGAATAGCTGGGATTACAGGCACCTGCCACCATGCCCGGCTAATTTTTGTATTTTCAAAAGATGGAGTTTCACCATGTTGGCCAGGCTGGTCTCGAACTCCTGATCTCAGGTGATCCGCCCACCTCAGCCTCCTAAAGTGTTAGGATTACAGGCGTGAGCCGTGGCGCCTCACCACTCTGTGCATATTTTTGAGACTTTTACGAAATCAGCTTAATAGGATGTTATAATGCCTCCTCCTTTGCCTCAGCTCAAATGAATCCCAGTCTATTAGATAAGTGGATTTGATATTTTCATGTTTTCCTTTGCTCAGCTTTTGGTTAAAATTACATTTTCAGATAACTCACATAAAAAAAGATGTGCCTTTTCATATTAATGTATTTATGCAACTTCCAGCTTTATGAGAAAGTTAAAATTTCATTTTTGCTCTTTCTACTACTAAATCCGAAATGATCTTCTTTGCTTTAAAAATGAGATGTTTAGAATAAACAATTCTAGGCTGGGTGGGGTGGCTCATGGCTGTAATCCCAGCGCTTTGGGAGGCTGAGGCAGAATTGCTCGAGTCGAGGAGTTTGAGACCAGCCTAGGCAACACAGTGAGACCCCGTCTCTAGAAACAAACCAACAAGCAAACAGCAGCAAAATGGTGGCTCACATCTGTGATCTAATCCCAGCAGTCTGAGAGGCGAAGGTGGGAGGATCACTTGAGTCCAGGAGTTGAAGACCAGCCTGGGCGACATAGCAAGACTCCATCTCTACAAATAATTAAAAAATTAGCCAAGAGTGCTGGTGTGTACCTGTGGTCCCAGCTACTTGGGAGGCTGAGGTGGAAAGATCACTTGAGCCTAGGAAGTTGCAGTGAGCTGTGATTGTGTCACTGCACTCCAGCCTGGGTGAAAGAGAAAGGCCCTGTCTCAAAAAAAAAAAAAAAAAAAAAAAAAAGGTAAGCCTTTCTAAATTATTATTCCTCAAAGTAGTTTTTAGTAAAAAGCTATCTTCAAAGAAATAATCTACATTCTGGATCCTGAAAATGACCATTCAAAAGCAAAGCAACAATTTTAGAGACTCTGGAGTTCCATCTTAGAAAGAAGAACATTTGTTTCCAGAGTCCTCCTTGTATCCTGAGCTGGAAAGTAAGACTTCCATTGGCTTATCCATCTTCAGGTAACCATTCACTTATAAACATGCTGATGACTCAGTGAATTGACTCAATCTACACAGGCAGTCACCCATCCAAGCCATTATTTGCTTTAGGAAGTCTGTTTGTTAGCTACTAAATTTTGATGCGTTTTTATAAAGTAGACAGACTAAACTTAGTTTATTATATTTCAGGATTGATTTGACAATGCCTTTGGTTGACCTTGCAGCTGCTCAACACACAAAGGTACCTAAAACAGATACACTTCAGCCATTAGACTAAACTCTGGCAAAAGTTTTCCTTTCTTTTTATTTTATTTTATTTTTTGAGACGAAGTCTTAGTCTTGTTGCCTAGGCTGGAGTGCAATGGCGTGATCTTGGCTCATTGCAACTTCCCCCTCCTGAATTCAAGTGATTTTCCTGCCTCAGCCTCCCAAGAAGCTGGGATTACAGGCATGTGCCACCATGCCCATATTTTTTATTTTTAGTAGAGACAGGGTTTTGCCATGTTGGCCAGGCTGTTCTTGAACTCTTGACCTCATGTGATCCACCTGCCTTGGCCTCCCAAATTGCTAGGATTACAGGTGTGAGCCTCTGCACCCAGCCAAAAGTTTTCCTTTCTAATCAAATGAAGAAATTTTATTGAGATAAGAATGGGAAAGCATGGTGGCTCAGCACTTAGGGAGGCTGAGGTGGGTGAATCGCTTGAGTCTAGGAATTTGAGACCAGCCTGGGCAACGTGGCAAGATCCCATCACTACAAAAAATATAAAAATTAAAAAAAATTAGCTGGGCATGGTGGCGTGCACCTGTAGTCCCAGCTACTTTCAGGGCTGAGGTGGGAAGATCACTTGAGCCTGGGAAGCAGGGAGGTGGAAGTGAGCCCAGATTGCACCACTGCATTCCAGCCTCGGTAACAGAGCAAGACCCTGTCAAAAAAAAAAAAAAAAAAAAAGAAAGAAAGAAACAAAGAAAGAAAAGAAATGAGAAAATGAGACCTGTTGGTGAAATGAGTTAGGCAGTGAATTGAACCAAAATGTAAAGTTGTGTGTTTTTAGCTAATAGGAAATAAAATATACTGTTGGTAACCTCTCAGGACTTTGAATCCATATATAATTACATTGCTTGCTATTTTTCTCTCCAGTATCATCTAATCTGAAGTTATTGCAAATTAAACAATGCTAAAAGTATTTTCATCTTAAATGTCTGTTCCATAAGTATATCTAAAGTCTGCAAAATGTACTATTTTAGGAGTCTGCAAAAATGTACTATTTCAATAATTCATTCTTTTTTTTTTATTTGAAAAGTGGAAGCAAGTTTATTAGGAAAGTAAAGAAATAAAAAAATGGCTACTTCATAGACAGGGCAGCCCCAATAATTCATTCTTTGCAAAGCTTTCTGGGGTATGATGATGCTTAACAGACTGGGTCAGTTGCAAAAATAGTTTTGCAAAGGTTGGTATAAAAGTAAATAATATATGTGGAAAGCAAAAAAAACTTATTTGGTGACAACTAGTTTATATTGATGCAATTTAAGTTTCAGATAGTCTTAACTTAAATCCTTAGTGAAATACATTAATTTTTCAAATGATCAGGACTCAGCAAAATATATGTGAATGTGAGATGAAGGGTGCTAAAATTTTCCCCCTCTCCTGGATTTTTTTAAAACAAGTACATTAAAGAATTACTACGCTTTGAGGATAAGGATACTATTTTCTTTTTGAAAGGAAACATTGTACTCTATAGAATGACTTGTACTGTCTTTTGTGCCATTATTAATACATTTCCTGTTTAAGGAAATGACTTTTTTTTAACATGATAATTTAGACTTCAAAATAAGTGCTATTGCCTTTTAAAATATCTTACTTATGTCATTCTGGGCATGAAGAATAAAGTGTGGAAAATGCTTGTCATAATAATCCTATTGTCATGAGATTCTCCTTTTTGAATAAAATAGCTCACATTTGTTGTTTCTTTTCTGGGGAGTGGCAATTAAGAGAGGGGGAAAGTAAGTTTTGTAGATAAAGCAAATAGATCCTTCATTTTTAGATTAGTGAAGGATACGGTGATTTTTAAAAATACAAATACATACTATACCTAATAATATATATTAAATATCAGCTATCTCTTCCAAGATCTTGCCCTCATATTTACAAAGGCCATACAAATGTCCTTATATATTATATAGTTCTATGTAATTGATTCTGTTTTCCTTCATTTCTATTTTTCTGTTCTTTCCTTTCAGTCAGCTTCCTTAGGTTAAATATTTTTCTGCATTTATTGCCTTCTTCAATACCACCATTTAAACTTTAACAAGATTCAAATTGAAATATTAAGCACAGAAAATAGGAAAAGCAAAAGTTTTAACTGATTTTTTAATGTTATGTACTTGAAGCATGTTTCACGAATGAATAACATACATGATTAACGTGCATTTAAAAAAGTATGTAGATTGCACCATGGAAATGCTATCGCTTACTGAGTGGAATCTACATTTTCATTTAATTTATTCTAATATTTTTCACTTATGAAATAAGCAAGGCAGTTATGCAGCATATATATATATGTGTGTGTGTGTGTGTGTATATGTTTTACAAAAGTATACGTTTTAAAGTTTTTCCTTTTGGGAAAAAATACATACTTGTATACAGTTATTGTGACCTTACTCTTAAAACCAAGGTGACCCTTAGTTTTGAGAAGAACAGAGCACTGTAATGAATGATTAACAAATTATACTCTGCAACGCAAGCCTTAGTTGTGCATTAATACTAGTAGATACTATTTCTGCATTTTTATTTGTACTAGGCAATGTGCTAAATGCTTTATATACATTAGCCTCATTTCAATTTATTTAACTTCACAAGAAAACCATTGGTTAGGAATTTTTACCCTCATTTTACAGGTGAGAAAACGGAAACAGGGTTGAGTGACTTACTCAAGGTCTCAGAGTTAGTCAGTGGTAAAGTTAGGATTTGGATTCATGACTGTGCCATTATACATACAGCATATTGAACAAGATCAGACAGGTTTAAAATACCTGTAAAATTTCTCATTAGTTAAATATGACGTGGAAAAATATAATAATGATGGCAATAAATAACCAATAAATGTTAGAAGACAGAGTTTAAGAGACAAGCATATGATGCATAACTCCTTTTCTCCTGTAGAAGCAGATGAGGAAGTTATAATAGAGGAGATACAATGATAGTTCTGTAAAACTGTGAAGCAAGCATTGATTATCTGCTTGATTCATTAATTTACTTAACTAGGTTTTTATTGGCCATACTGTTGGGTGGTGGTGTAAAAAGATCAGTAGGAAATGTGCCTGCCTTTACAGAGTTGACAGTCTTTTTTTTTTTTTTTGAGACGGAGTCTTACTCTATCACCCAGGCTGGAGGGCAGTGATGCAATCTCAGCTCACTGCGAGCTCTTCCTCCCAGGTTCAAGCGATTCTCCTGCCTCAGCCTCAGGAGTAGCTGGGATTACAGGTGCGTGCCACTATGCCTGGCTAATTTTTATATTTTTAGTAGAGACGGGGTTTCACCATGTTGGTCAGGCTGGTTTTGAACTTCTGACCTCATGATCTGCTCACCTCAGCATTCCAAAGTGCTGGTATTACAGGTGTGAACACTGTGCCCGGCGACAGTCTTTTGAGTATGTAGACCATCCACTGGTAAATAATGCAGAGGTTCAAGAATGATCATAGATTGTCCTGATTATAAAGGAAGGTATATAATCTAGAAAGGGGTGCATGGTGGGTGGGAAGGAGACCTGTCCTGAGTTTTAAGTTCTATATGTGAGGCAGGTAATATGGTCAAGATTCCAGGTAGAGAAAACAGGTTGTAGAAAGCCAAGAAGCTCCAAATGAGAGCTTAGTGAAGCTCCGAATGAGGTTAGTGAAGCAATTGATGAGCCTGAAGACAGAGAGAGAGGCTAGATCTTCCAGGGCTAAACAGGATAGAGGTTGCCGTAAGGCTGTGGGGGAACAGGCATGATGAGATCCATATGTTAGGACAAACACGCTGGCTGTAGCGTGGAGAGAGGGTTGGAGGGGGACCATGCTGGAGAAAACCAGTTAGGAGGCTGTTGTGGACAGGAGGGAAGTGACAAGGGGCTGATATGGGCGATGATGGGGGTTTTAGTGAGAAGGGACGCCCAGGATATCAAAGAAAACAACAGAAGAAAAGTTTCAAGGAGGAAGAAACAGTAAACAGTATCATATGATATAGAGAAAAGCTGTTAATTGGATTTAATAGCAAGGTCTCTGGTGACTCTTGCTAGAGAAGCAAGTGCTAGTGGTTCACAGAGAAGCCCATGAGGTTGAGGAGTGACCTGGGGTGAGTGGAAAGGAAACACAGTGAGTGCACAGTGTTTTCATTTTCTACTCCCTGTGCTGATTTCCTCCTCTACTTCCAATCTCGGGGAAGAATAAAACCACTTATTGGACAATTAGTGAAAACTAGTGCATGCCCTAAGCCTCAAAATGACCCTATGATGTTGGGCCCACTATTATCTTTATTTTCTAGGAGGGGGAGCAGAGAGTTTGAGAGATTTATACCCCAGCCCGAGATCCACAGTTAGTAAGTGGCAGGGCTCTAGTTCAAAGCCAGGTCAGTGTGATTCCAGAGCTCACAGTCTCATCACTACCCTCTTCTAGAATTTAGCATCTTCGTGCTTGCTTTTCTCTCCTTTCCTCTCAAGACTATTTTCAATCATGGACCTAATGGACTTATTTTCACCAAAACATAAATGACGGGCACAGCTCATTATGTTTTTTTTTTCTGGATACATTTTGAAATGACCATTGGATGTACTTCTTTTTGCATTTTGATTGTGAAATAAAGCACCAGTTTTGGCACTTTATGTAAGCGGCATCATTTGTTTTCTTCGTGTTTTGCTGCTTTTGCTCAAAATTATATTTTGCGATTCATCCATGTTGAGTGTGGGATTAGTGCTGAATAATATTTCCTTACATGAATTTACCATGTTATTTGCCATGCTATTTTATTCTTTAGGGACTTGGAGGTTATTTCTAGTGTTGAACAATTATGACTGATGTTGTCTCTTTTTTTAAAAGTTCATTTTTTTATGTTCAAGAAGCTCTAAGAATGCCATTTTAAACATCTTTATGTATTTTAGGAGATCAGGATTCCTTCCCAATTCCCTTGAAATGAAACCCGACAGGTGGTTCCTGTGGGTTCCTGATTTGCTTACTCATGAGGCCAAACCTGAGGAGTATGAGAAGCATTTCTAAATTAAAATGTTTAAAGAGGTCAGGTGAACTGAAAAAACAAAGAAACAGTTATTACCAGATCTCCCATTTCCCCTCGCTCTTCCACTTCATTGTTGCAATCTTAGCTAAATGCAGTCAGCTTGTATATTTTCCTGCATCGGTCCTTTGATCAGTAAAGTAATTTCTTTTCCTTCCTCTGTGCAAATCTTTTGATTATAGTAAGCTCATTCTTTAAGGACCAAACATGGTAAAAAATATTAACAACTTGAATAATTTTAGCAACTGTCTAAAATAACTTACTTTGCAAGGGATAAAACTAGAAATATTTAATTTTATAAAGTGAAACATTGAAATATAATATAACCAGTAATAAAATCATAGTGTACCATATGTTTTAATAACAACATATAAGATAGACACAGTGTAGTACAGAGGTTCAGGGTGTAGGCTCTGGAGTCAGAAAGACCGGGTTCAAATTCCAACTCTACTTCTTACTGCCTGGGTCGTCAATATGGTGAATTTCTTAACCTTCTAGAAGTACCTTTCCTCAACTATAAAATAAGGATAGTAGTAGTATCTATTTAATAGGGCCGTTGTGCCATCAAATAAAAAACCTCAATAAATGTTCGTTGTTGTTGATATATTTAGCACATCCAAAGGGTAGAATAACCAGAGTTTTATTTTATTTTATTTTTTTTGAGACAGAGTATCACTTTCGTTGCCCAGGCTGGAGTGCAATGGCATGATCTTGGCTCACCGCAACCTCCGCCTCCCAGGTTCAAGTGATTCTCCTGCCTCAGCCTTCTGAGTAGCTGGGATTACAGGCATGCACCACCAGGCTCAGCTAATTTTTTGTATTTTTAGTAGAGACAGGTTTTCACTATGTTGGTCAGGCTAGTCTCGAACTCCTGACCTCAGGTGATCCACCTGCCTCGGCCTCCCAAAGTGCTGAGATTACAGACGTGAGCCACCACGCCCGGCCAACCAGAATATTTATTAACAAATCTTGACAGAGATAGTTATCTACTTATATATAGCTATTTATTCAACGTTTAATAGGTTCCTCTTCTGAGGCAGAAGTTGTGGATCAGACAAAAGTACAATTTGTGGAGGTAAGACAATTAGAAAATTATAATCAAGTGGCAATGTTAAATAAAGTATATTTGGAAACAAAGTAGGAAGTGATTGCAGAATGTGGGATCGATTGAAGGTACAACTTTCTAGGAGTTTTTTGTATTTTGAATTTGATTTTAAACTAATAGCCACAACTTTACCATGAAGAAAATTGAAGTTCTTTATTCCAGAAAGTGTGTGTACGCAAAGAATAGAAGAGAAAATGAGTATGACCTCTTTTGAGGGGTAATAGGAATGGAAACCATGAATGGAATGGGTGAAGAAGGGAGACATAATTGATGGAATATTTTATAAACAGCTTTTTTAAAGACTCATATTTTTATTAGATGGTAGGAAAAATAAAAATTCAGTTCCATTTGTATTGGCTTGCTGAATTATAAACCTATTAGGGCAAAATGTGGGCAATCTGGCAGATTAAAGAAAAGTGGTAATATTTTGGCAAAATAAACTGTCCATATTTTCCTCTTCATAATAAAGATATAAATAATAAAGTACTTTGACATTTCAAAGATTTAAAATTTATATTGAAAAACAAGTCTTGAAATTTCTGTGAGTCATTTGAATCATTTGCTGTTTTTGTCATCTTCTTGTTCCTTTTTTTTTTTTTTTTTTAAGATAAGACTCCTTCCCTACTGCTTCGACTGTAGTTGGTATTTTGGTTGTGTGCAGGGATTGTTCCCTGAAACTTATATAACCCCCACCACGCGTTGACTCCCCCAGGTCAATAGAATCCACTAGGTGGCGCCCAGGTCTACTGCCGCGTCTCGTCTCCGCGGGGCGCAAATCTTGGAATAGCTGTGGATGTTCGAAGAGTGGCTGGAGAGATCAATAGGATCCATGTGGAGCAGCTTCCCTACGGTCTGCTCCAAAAGGCTGTAAGCCTGGTGTTCCTTCAAACTGTTACTGTAATGAAACCCCTGAATATGGACAATGATGGTGTGGTTTTGAGTACGAGAAAACCTGCGGTTTTGCTTCGTGAGACTTAAAGACGAGCAGGCAGACAGACATCCAGCTGCAGTTCACAGCCCGAGCACCCGGCAAGTAGCAGGCAGGCGACTGAGAACCTTCCCAGAAGCTACCCTTAATGCCCAAAGATTGGTTTAGGCAATGACACTGCTATGTATGGAAAGGAAAAGGGACGAGAGGAAGGTATCAAAAAGAGGGAGATTATTTCGATATTAGCTTCAGTGGAGGCATAACTCGCTCTCATTTCTGGCAGGCAATTGAGCACTCTGCTTCATATGCGAAATCGAGGGTACATTCTGATGTAGATTTCAGATAGTGTGAAATGAAGGTATTTTGTTTTTCTTTTAAATCACATTGGGTAATTTCCTTTATTTCTTATATGAAACGCTGGAGGCTTTGTACAATTATTTTATGCGTTATTACCATTCTTCCAAAAAGGGACAGCTCTTTTCTTTCCAATTTAAAGTAGTGGATAATGACTTTGGCAGTATTTTCCTGCCTTTTTCAAGTTTATAGGACCCATTTCTCATCATTAGGCTGAAGATGCAGATAAGAAAGGACGAGCCTTTTTCTGGAGCTTGTCGCATCAGAGTTGCTTTTTAGGTGATTAAAAAGAAAGCAGCGAAGATCTCCGAGAAAACGTCTGACAAAAGGTAATGGAAACCCAGTAACAGACGAAAACCCATGATAGATTAGGCCAACTTTCTCTGCTAAGTGCATGTGTGCATTTCAGCTCAGGAACAAAAATAAGACCCTGTTCTACGAAGGCTCTTAAAAAACTGACCTGTGCTGGCCCCACACGCTAAGGTTTATTTGAGGCGCCCGAAGGTGATTAGATCCAGGAGGAGGCGTTTTTCTGCAGTTCAGCTTAGGAACTCAGAGCCAGCCAAATGCTAACCGCAGCTGCTTGTTGGCTGGTTCAAAGATGTAGAGCGGCTTTAATTAAAAGTCGGCAGGCACGGTTTGATTTTGGTCAAAATAGATTTTGTTATTTTTAAACTTCCTGTGGAATTAAAAAAAAATTCTTATTCCCTTTTCTCTTGTCTGTCATTCTTATTCTCATTTCTATCCCCTGCTGTCATAATAATGGAGGGGTTCAATATAGAATTCTAATCTCTCCACGGTTATAATTTTGGTTCAGGGATATGCAGTGGTCCAAACAAAAACATCTTTAGCACAACTGTAATTTGGAGTATATGGAAATTGTGTAGTAGTCACAGAGCTATTTCTTAAAAATATCTTTGCTAATAATTTTGATAGGCTAGAAGTAGATGAGTGAACATGATATTTGATTATGGAAGGTATTTTGCCTGGTGTTCAGCTGGTTTATTGTTTTGAGGGAGGGAAATTGACATGCACTTTAATGAAGTAAAGTACTTTTTCTAAAACAAAACATTTATATTTATTTATTAAAATATGGTATTTCAATATGCAACAGAGAAAAAGTGATTTCTGGTATGATACTAGAAACAAATCTGGAAGTGACAAAAAGATGACTGAAAAACAGATTAGAGTTAACAATATAAATCTCTAGAAGTAATATACTTTTCACCTCTGGGTGCCACTGTTCAACTGCTTCTTGTTTTTATGACTGTTTGAAAGCCAGATGCTTCTTGTAGATGTATTCTTAAAAGAATCTGTTAAAGAGACATTTCCTCTATCTCTGGTTATCTGGTAAATAACTTTTTGCACCTGGGTGTAAATTCAGCATGGTTGTGGTTTGCCATTTTAATTACCAAATCATGACCAAATAATATTGAAGATTGTTTATATGGGCAATTGGTTAGGTTAAAAGCCTAATTTCATCTCTTATGGAAATAAATTTTGTATTTGCCTTTTTAGTAGGCATTTAACCAGAAAAAGCCTTTAAAACACAAAAGAGTTTTAGTTTAAATTTGTTATTTGTAGATATGATTTTAATTCTGCACAAATGTTTGAATAGAAATCAATTTTATAAAAGAGAAGTAATGGGTAGACATTGGAAGGAATTAATCAATGAAAATATAATTTCAAGAACCTAACATTGTTAACTGAGATATTATTTTTCACTTAACTTTGAAGCTTAATTTCTCTAGCAATTCCATGAAGAAAACCCTACAGGAATTTCTCTATATGTTTTCTGAATTCTTAATTCTCAGGTGTGATTACTTTAAGAAATAAAAATAACAATATTTGTAATTTTGCAAAAGATATGAGTAATTTTTTTTTTTTTTGCAAACTATTCAGTTAATTAGTATTTTGTAACAAGAAACAAATACACATATTTGGATGGTTTTAAAATCTCTAATTACTTATTTTAAACTTGGGGCTTACCAGAAATTCGAGAGAAAGCGTTTATAACACCAAAGTTAATTTTGTTTTGTCATATACAAAGTAGTTAATCTAAAAATTATTGATTGATATTCTCCCTCTTTTAACTCTTTTAGGACTCAATATTTAAAGCAAAACTAATTTATCTAGGTGTTCTTCGGCACAAAATTAATTCTCCTGGGACTGGTCCAGGCCAAGCCTCATTATGGAACAGTTCCTCTTGCTGAACTAGTCTAAGCCTGATTCTTACTGGGATACTTTGAGAGTTATTTGCAACAAAGAGTTTAACCCTTGAGAAGCTACAGAATTGACTTTCAATATTATACATATTAGGCCATTTGAGGGGATCAGGAAGACATTAAAATGAGAGTATGTCTTATCCTTGTGGGTGCTTCCTGGAACTTTGAAGTTAGGCAATTGCATTTGTGTATACTACAGGGGTTTTAGTTTTGTAATCATATACCAGAGTTGAAGTGTTCGTTTAAGACATTTTTTACCTTTCCCTAATCTGCATCACAACAAGCATATTACTGATCTTGTCTTTTTCATTTATATGTAAGTGGTGAATTTACCTCTTTGCCTCTGTGCCCAAATAGTTGTTCAGATCATACAGCAAGTTTCACTGACTTTCTTTGCTTAATGTCTAACTGAATCATTTGGTTATTTGGTTTTTTTGTGTATACATAGACCCCAAGATTGTAACTGTTAAACAGCTACAAAAGTAGTTCAGCATCCTTCATCATTTATATTTCCTTTACTGTGTGTGTGTGTGTGTGTGTGTGTGTGTGTGTATAATATCTTTGCAAAATATTACTGGAGAATAGATTTTTTAAATGTCAATTTTTGTGTTGACTTTTTGCCTTTTGTATAGCAGTTAGTTCATAAGGATTAGGTAATTTTCCACTGGAGAATCTCTTGCATTTTAAGGTTCTTTGCTCATTGTGGGCATCTTACCAAATTTTTTCACGGAAGTAGTCTTCATCATTCAAAATGCCTCATTTTCTATTAGAATGTTATTAATTTGGCTCAATATATTTTCCTTTTGTGGCTAAGAAGGAACATTTATTTGGTACTAGTGAGGAGGTCCAATCTACCAGCGAGTTCTTTCACCGAGAACAAGATAGTGGTCAGTTTGAGGGTGGGTCAGTGTCTTTATGATGGGAAGCAATAATTTAGTCTTTAGTAGGTTGCTTGCTTTACAGGCTAACCAATACCTTTCCTCACTCTCTCTCTCCTGGACAGATTTCTGCAGAATTAGTAGTAGGTTGACTTGTCTCAGTCTCACATAGATGTACTTCCAGAAGGTGTTGCAGTTATGCTGTGAGACTTAATTCGTCAACCTAAAATCATTTTATCTGAAATGCAATAACAATTGCTAAGTTTTCCTAACATAAAAATATCCTAAATCAATTATCCAAGCTATTGTTAAGCCACACTAAATTATGGGATTAATAAGCAAACATTCAGGTAGTTCAGTGGCATTTGATAAGAAAATTTTATTCATTTATATAAGATTACATTTAGAAAATGATATAAGTCCCGTTGTTTTCAATAAAGTAAAAGTAGGTTTTTAAAGAAAAACTTTGTAAAAGCATATTCTAGTCAGTGAATTTAATTTCTCTATAAAATAATAGTTTTAATAGAAACTGCTGCCTTGTGAAACTGAATTCTCAATCTATAATATGGTATATGCTTCTGTTTTAAATTCATTATAAAAAATATTTAAACTTCATAGATTTCTTCCCCCTCTGTATTTTTGTCAGCCTAGACACACAAAGAAGAAGAATGCTCTATACCTTATGGACATTTAATAAAGATTAATTTTTTAAACTAACAATTTAAATATAATCTCCAAATAGATCCAGACCTATGTTAGTTTAAATCCTTTCACAATAAATAACAGGGTATAGGAAACTTTAGGAAGGCTTATGATTCTCCATAAGAAAAATGTGCTTAGAGCTTAGAGGGGGACATTTTACAATTTTTAACAAATATCTACATCTTCCTTCTGCAGATGCCAACACAATCAATTGGCAATAAATGAAAAAGCTGAAAAAAAAAAAAAAAAAGAATGCCCCCTCTCCAGTCTTCCATTTTATTTCAGTTGGAAAATCCCCACTGAATGCATTTTTTTAAAAACTAAATGTATCCTGGGAACATGCCGTTCAGGATTTTGGAAAAGGAACTTCAAACGAAGTTGGTAAGGGAGGCAAATGCGTAAGTGGAAACTTTGAGGAAACTGGCAATGAGAGACTGGAAATCAGGCAGTCATTTACGTTTTACTTCACCACCCTTTGCTTATGTGAGTACAAAGCAGGGAGCTGGCAAGGCTGTGAGTCAGAACTCTCCTCTCAGGAACTGAGCAGAGAGATTCCCAGCATCTGTTTCCTCAACTATCACCCAGAGGATACTGGTGGTAAATCACAGGGAATAAAAATAGCCTCAGAATTCTAGTTCCAAACAAATAACGCATGGTGGCTATTTGATAGTGGTTTGGGGTCTCAAAATTCATTAGCTAATTAATAAATATATTATTTTTTACATTAATAAATATATTCCTTACATTGTTCACCTAAATGTTGAGCACAATCTTGGCATTTATACTGACCTGAGTTGAAGTATTACCTAAATTACATTGTATTTGATATTACTATCTGAACTATTTAGGGTAGAAAGGTGGGTCTATGATCAATAATCACAAATGTTAAAGCTTTACTTTAGACGCAATAAAACATTTATTTCTAAGATGTTAAAAAAACCCACTAGCTTCTTACCATAATGTCAATTGCCAATAGACTGATAAGATCTTTCTGCATTTTGACTGTAGGAAATTTTATGGCTAGAATCTTACAATTTAACACAACTTACGGTCTTTCAGGTTATATTTCACATGTGAGAAAGTATTTTTTAGGTCTGCCTAGAAATATTGTAATTTGATATTAAGTTATAGCTTAGATTTTCAACAAAAACAGCAGCTGTAATAGATGGGATTAGCAAGTGGTGAAAAGTTCAAGGCATTTAATGGAATTGATCTACTAAATTAGCATTGACAATTTTTAGTGGCTATCTTAAATATACATTATTATCATGAAAGAATTAGTCCAATTAAGCCTTTACATTTGGAAGATGCCCAGTCTGACCTTGTTCTACTCAATGTGAAAAGTGAGAGGGTCTTTGGGTTTATGTAAATTTGGTGCTAAATCAATTGGTTTGGGGGACCCTTTTACTCCTTTTTGGAAAGGAAGAAAAACTCAAAGGCTCTTTATGGTGACAAATGGGTTATTAGAACAGTTAATATATTATAATTTATAATTATATTATAATTAATGTATTATAATTAATATAATATATGTAACAGTTTTTATATTGCAAATAAAAAATGATGATCAGGAGTTGCTCTGAACCTTTTCTGGTTTAAGGGGCTGCCCAACCAAAAAAAAAAAAGCAAAAATAATGATCAAAGAATAGAACAAAATAATATTTGATACATAGGTGAGAATCAGTTAGAGTGGAGTTATTTTCTCACAATTTCTTACTAAAACCATATTTACTGGGTATACGGAATATATTTTGGAACTGAAAGAATTATACTGTGTTTAATTCAGGTTTTATTTAGAACACTCTCAATTAAGAAATAACTAGCTAATAAAAAAATAGAAATCTGGCCGGGTATGGTGGCTCACGCCTGTAGTCCCAGCACTTTGGGAGGCCGAGGTGGGCGGATCATGAGGATGGAGACCATCCTGGCCAATGTGGTGAAACCCCGTATCTACTAAAAATACAAAAATTAGCTGGACATGGTGGCATGTGCCTGTAGTCCCACCTACTCAGGAGGCTGAGGCAGGAAAATCGCTTGAACCCGGGAGGCAGGACTTGCAGTGAGCTGAGATCACGCCACTGCACTCCAGTCTGGGGACAGAGCGAGACTCCATCTCAAAATAAATAAATAAATAAATAAAATAAAAACAAAGAAATCTATGCAAATATACATGAAAACACAAGTGTGGAATTTTCCAGAAATCTACTTTCTATACATCCACAGTATATTTTATATTCTGTTGATATAGACTTCGATGATAACTTGAACATAAATATGAAAATAAAATTGAGTTTTGAATTGTCAGTTTAATTGTGCAAAGCCTCTGATGATGGCTGATAACCCATTTATCATGAAATTGTGGAGTCTTGACTCTTACGTAAGGGGCTTGGTTGAGAGACCAGCTTAATTCACAGTGGCTCATACATGAGTCTTCATTGGAGCTCAGGAGCTAGCTCTTTTGTGAAAGCATTCAGTAAAATATGTTTCAGTTGAGTTTTTTTTTCTGTTGTTATCCATTACAATATTTAATGGTCCATTTCCCTAATCTGGGCTTCTAACCCAGACACTTTTGGACATTTTTAATAGAAAAAGATATGTCTTTTGTGTAAGATTTCTTCAAAAAGAACGTAGTAACTAATTTACCCCCAGCTTTCTCTTCTATAAACGGAATAATCCAATTCTCATTTATCAACTCCTCAGCTTTTTAAGTTCTCCCCTGAATGCTCAGCAAATTATTCATATCCATCCTTAAATATAGCACTCCAAGGGGAGTTTAGTGCTTTATTAAGGTATCTGAGGAAGATGGGAGATGATCTCATTTATTCCTGAGGATGTATTGAAAATGCCCTCTCTGCCAGACTCTGCTAGGTGCTGGGAATACAGTAAGATTTAGTAAAAACCTTGAGGGAGAGAAAGATTTGCCAACAAGTAATGGCCATACAACATGGTAAGGGCTAACATGGGTGTGGACAACATGCATTTGTCTGTCAGTCCTAATTCAGTATTCATTGTCAAAACAGTATTTTAAATTGCTACAGCAATGCCTACTGATAGTCATATTTCTATGCAAATAATTTCTGATTAACTCCTATAATTCAGGTATATACTTGGAACACATTTTTCCATGCTACATTTAAATCTGCATTTTGTTTCTTATTTGTACAATTTTATCTTAAATTGTTATTTTACCTTCTAAATTTCATTTTTTTGGGCACTTCTGTCTTTTGTTCAGTTTGATATCAAAAATACCATTTGTGACCTCCTCACTTTGAATGCTTTAGTTAGAACTCCCCAGCCAATCTGTAGTTAATGAATAAACAGTTGTCTGTTCCTGGTCATATTTTCCTAGCATGCCTTGTAGGAGAGTATCAAAAGCCTTCCTAAAGTCCAGCTCAGGGTTCATCAGTTAATTTTCTGTGATCCATTATGCCTTCCACTCTGCTATGTAAGAGGATGACTGTCCATTACCAACATAGGACAAGTTATTTGTGAAACTATATTGATTAATAATGATTATGTGATTAGGTCCACTCTCAAGGGTTCTGGTTACTTTGGTCATTTTTTGAATCTCCAGGCATCTACTCAGTTCTCTGAATATTACACAAAGGTGGGGACAATCATTTTGTACCACTCATTCAGTGTTGTCAAATGGAAACCAATCAGAGCTGGGCTATCAGAAAAGAAGTGGGCAAGTCGTGTGTCCTAGTCATCATCTATCATATGTCAGCATTAGCTCCTGCATAGTGCAGCACTGATCACGGCATGATGCAAGCTCTTATTTGGTCACTGTGGACAAATGTCCCCCTTTTATTGATTTGTAATACACCATTAAGCTTCATTGTTATAAAATTGGACATGATAGATAGCAAAATGATAAAAACCACCTGGAATTCTCTAACTAGAGACTGGCATTGTTAGCATTTTGGTTTACACATGCATGTTGGTGTAGGTGGATGTACGCGTGTGTAAAATGGGTATAATATACATACTGTTTTGCAACAACTTGCTTTTTTCACTCAGTACTACATAGAGTCCATTTTTCTAAGATAATGCACATCATATAATCATACAAATCAGCTTTTCAGTATTAAATTGCAACTGTGTTCTTTTTATTGTTCAATAATACTGCTCTAATTCCCTGAGTAAAAAGAAACCTCTCCTCCACTCATGCCTCTCTTATAGCATCATCTCTTATTAAATTTAAGTAGATTCCTTATTATCTTAGTAACTGCAGTCTCTGAGAGTAGGATCTATGCATGATTTATCCTTATGTCTCTTACATTTTAGCTGCATAATAAATATTCATTTAAATAAACAAATACATGAATTTTAGTAATGGGAATTGAAATCTTGGACCTTTGTGTTTTGCTTTTAGTTCTATCTCTTATTTCACTTTGTAACTCAGTTTACCCAAGGCAGAAGAAATATAAAGCAATTTGTCACTTACCTGGCATCACCAAGGTATGAAGTATGCCACAGAAGCTAACGTGCCACACAGCTGGAAATAGTTCATTAATATTAACCATTTTGAATGAAGCTTTTTCAGATGCACTACATACTTTATTAGGATGTTTTGGCAAATGAAAGAGATTAACGTGAAACACTTGGAAAATACAAACAAAAAAGCAACCTGTAATTCTACTACCTAGAAATGAACATTATTATTTTGATGACTATCCTTCCAACCTTTCTTTTTTATGTATACCTATACATGTGAAATGTTTCACTATAGATTTTATCAAACTGCAATCAAAAGCACTGTAGCTACTTTTTCTCATTAATATAAACATCTTTGCATGACAACAAATTATGTCTAATAATAAATGATGATTATATAGTATTTCATTATGGGAGTATGCCATAATTTACTTAATTTCTCTTTCCCTTATTATTTAAATTATTATCTACTTTATATATTATGAATTATAAAAAACATTGTAATGAATATCCTGGGTCAAAAGCCTTTGGACATTTGGTAAGGAAAAGTTTTAAATATTTCCTTTTAAGCAATCAAGTTGAGGCAAGTCTCTTTTTCTTTCATCACAAGATTAAAAATATATATATAGCTTATTTGAATAAATTAGTGTATGAGATGGACTAAGATTTTAAAAATTATTATAAAGTAAGGGCATGGTACCCTGATTGATGACAATGGAATTACTTTCTGTCTCAAGTTGATTCTAGAATACTTGCTTGGCCTCATTTGGTCTTTTGTGGCATGAAAAATGTACTTCTTTATTAGATTCAGTCATAAAGCAGAATAAATAAGATTCTAAATGTTCATGTTTCCTGGAAGAAGTTGATACCTAGCTGTATCTTTGTACAGTTTCATAAAACTGTAGGTTGGAAGGGAGACAGTTTCTGTGATTAACTCTGTTTCTCAGTTTCCATTTTATAAGTGGGACAGAACTAATCACTCTAAACATCTAGAAATCTTTTAAAACTTCAAAATCCAAATGGTTTACATTCTGTTCCCCCAGCTTTTGTGGTTGTATGGCTACAATTCTGTGTTTTGATGCTAGTTAGGTAAGCATTTTGAAAAGGACTATCACAGTGTTTACCCATTTTGATGAAGCTTTGAGTCTCTCTGCTTTGTGTTTTAAAAGCCTACACATGGAATTCCTAGGTGTTCTCCCATCCGAATACTAACTGGACCAATCCTGTTTAACTTCTGAGGTTAGATGAGATCAGGCAGTATGGCCATAGATTGGGTATTTATGATTTGGCATAGAGGAAGCACTAAAGTACCATTATGCATTTCGGGGATTGATGAGAAAAAGAGAATGTTGCCACTATTTTTGTATAAAATAAGTCACCGTTAACTGGAGATGGTGGGATTTTGCAATTGGGGGTTAGAGAGTAAAGAGAGATTTTTATTTTGAATAAATCAATGCTATTAATTGAGATGTCCTATTCAAAAGCTAAGAAAAATTGGAGATTACTATTTAATTCTATCAAGTAACACCAAATAATATTAATTAAGTTTGCTTGATGAGAGAGTTTTCCTCCAAATAATCTGCTGAAGAGAACGTGGCCCATGTTTTGGCATCTTAGAGTGAAATCCAGAAACTGACAAAATTTTGTCATAGTCTTAGTTACTTTTAAAAATTGCTCTGTTAGTAGAAATAAATCTACAAACACATCCTGGATTTCCAAACAGTAATTTGAAGTATTAAAGTAAAAGTGGTGGATCTGGTTGCCCAGGAATCACATTCTTCAGCAATTGCATGGTGATGTGGTTGTTGGTGTTGTCTGTCCTCGCACAGCACAGAGGAATGATCTACCAAGAAGATGCTACAGAGGAAATAGGTAGGAGGCAAGGAGGAAAGAAAAGAAGCATGGTTTACCAGTGCAGTCTTAAGAGAAGTGTGAAAGACATCTGAGCCTTTGGCCAAAGAGTTTTGCCAACTCAGATCTGGCAAAAAGGCATTGTGGGATGTTTGGGGCCCTGCAAAGCCAACAGGGCCTCTGCTTTATAGGTCTCATTGGGATGACGTTCATGCAGTAAGTGGTATTGGACTTGAATTTAATCCATCTTAGAAGGAGGATACATTAACCTTGCTTGAGTCAATGAACTGATAGCTCCAGAGAGCCAGTGTGCAGGAGGATGAATTACGGTGCAGACTTGCAAGCTTGTCCAACCCACAGCTCATGAGCTGCATGTGGCCAGGATGCCTTTGAATGTAACCTAACACAAGTGTGTAAACATTATTTTTACACACACACACACACACACACACACTAGCTCATCAGCTATCGTTAGTGTTAGTGTATTTTATGTATGGCCCAAAACAATTCTTCTTCTTCTCATGTGGCCCAGGAAAGCCAAAAGCGGCTGATTGGAGTCCTAATGCCAATGCTGCTGGCTGCTGGCTGTGTGGCCTGGGCAAGTTCCTTACTCAATCTGTCTCAGTTTTTTTTTTTTTATATAAAATAAGATGCTTGATATTAGACTCTGAAACAGTGATTTTGAGGTCATTCCCAAATTTGGGGCATTCTGGTCTTGGGTAGCCTGGCTCTCCAGGGCTGACGGTTTTGTTTGCTGTGGATGACTGCAGGTACAGTGGCTACAAGCAAAACTTTGTCCTGAAGCTTGTGCTTTATGTCCCTGGCGTTCCCCAGGGGGTACCTATTGACATTAAGGCCAAGATTTTTTTAGAGCTGATTTTGATATGCTGGTACATTTTATTCCTTCTTAAATTCTAAAACTGTTCTTGGGTGTGCACTAGCAGCACATAACCCCTGTGAACCTATTTATCTTTTGGAACTTCAATAGAAAGAAATGCTGTCAGTCAATAGTTGAGGTTGATAGGCATTCTTTTAAAAAGGGGTTACTCTTGTTCTTGATCTGATCCTTGAGTAATCGAGAAACAAAGAAAATTATGCTAACATAATAATCAGGAAACTGTCTACAAATAAACTTTGATATTTGATTTCATGAACTATGATTGCTAGCCAACTTTATCCTTTACCTTTTCACCATTGGAATGAAAGTATTTACAATCCCCAGAAAATCATATCCTTTCTATAACAGTGTGATACATTATTTATTAAAAACAAGTCATGCAAGTGTAATACCTAACAGTTCTATTGAAGAGAGATGTTTACTTATTTGAGAAATTTGGAAAACAGTGTGTCTTTACTTGCTTATGTGGAAATGACTGACTGATTAATCATGGGTTTTTGAACTGGTATAGATCCAGAAATGTTTCTTAGGAAAAATTCTAGCTTTGCCTGCAGGTTCTTTTTGATCTAACGCTACATGTAGAAGAATGGCCAGAATCTTGTTCAGACCACTCAGTGCTCCCAAAAGGTATCAATTTTGCCATCAGCTCATTTAATCACTGATGCCTGTGAAAACACTTCAACCTCCAATCAGGCATATTTGCATTTCAGATCACTGCGTAGAAGTGTCTGTTGCTCAATTCCTAAAAACTCTTATCAGTTTAAAACAGGGGTAAGCAAACCTTTTCTGCAAAAGGCCAGATAGTAAATATTTCTGGCATTCCCATTCATGTGGCCTCTATTGCAACTATTTGACTCTGCTGTTGTTTAGTACAAAAGCCGCCATAGACAGTATGTAAATGAATGAATGTGGCTGCATTTCAATAACATTTTATTTATGGAGACTGAAGTTTGAATTTCATACAATTTTCATGTATCACAAAACGTTATTCTTCTTTTGATGTTTTTAACCATTAAAAAATGCCAAAATATTTCCCATTTTTGTGGGCCATATGAAAACAGGTGGTAAATTTGGTCTGCAGCCCATAGTTTACTAGATCCTTGTTTAGAAAATTGAAATTATATAGAAATGTTTGAAAGACACAACTGATAATTTGTGGCTGGGTATTATATGTTCACCTGTTTTCCCCTTTTCCTGGGCACAGAGCTTTCGACTATACCCCCCGTCTTCCTCATAGTTAGGACTGGTCATTTGACCAAGTTCTTTTTTCATTTGAGATGGAGTCTCACTGTGTTGCCCAGGCTGGAGTGCAGTGACTTGATCTCAACTCACCACAACCTCCGCCTGCTGGGTTCAAGTGATTTTCTTGCCTCATCCTCCAGAAGAGCTGGGACTATAGGCACATGCCACCATGCTGGCTAATTTTTGTATTTTTAGTAGAGATGGGGTTTCACCATGTTGGCCAGGCTGGTTTTGAGCTGCTGACCTCGTGATCTGCCCACCACGACCTCCCAAAGTGCTGGGATTACAGGCATGAGCCACCGTGCCTGGCCTCATTTGACCAAGTTCTAGCCACTGGAATGTGGGGGCAGAAATGATGTGTTGTTGCTTCCAGGTCTGACCTATAAAAACATACCATGCATGGTCCTTTATGTGCTTTTCTTGTATGTAGAATATGAAGGGACCTCAAGAAGGAAGGAGGTTGGTTCTTGTTTTGGTTTTACATAAGCGAGAAATAACTTCTATTGTGTTAAGCCACTGAGATTTTCAGAGTTTTCAGTTACAGCAACTAGTGTTATCTTAACTAATATGTCATTACTTTTTCCAGATATTTTTGGTTTGATTCTTACACTAAATTGGGTTCTCAAAGATTGCATACTTGGATGGACTTGTTTTCTCCTCCTCTCCTCTCCATTTCCTCCTTTTTCTTTCTTTCTTTTTGAAATGGAGTTTCACTCTATCACCCAGACTGGAGTGCAGTGGCGCGATTTCAGCTCACTGCAGCCTCTGCCTCCTGGGTTCAAGCCATTCTCCTGACTCAGCCTCTCAAGTAGCTGGTATTACAGATACCCGCCAGCAAGCCTGGCTAATGTTTTTTTGTATTTTTAGTAGAGACGGGGTTTCACCATGTTGGTCAGGCTGGTCTCAAACTCCTGACCTCAAATGATCCAACTGCCTTGGCTTCCCAAAGTGCTGGGATTATAGGCATGAGCCACTGTACCCGGCCTGCTTGCTCCTTTTTCACACTTAATTGGCGGATGATAGATTGGGTTGTTTTCTGTGTTTTAACCAAGTAAAATTTGGTGGCTATTAGCTTTCACTGAGATGTTACAAGAAACATCAGTTTTATCATAGTGATGTTAGTGAGAAAAGTCACTGACATGAAACTCACCTGAGAAATTCTCTTGGAACTCAGGGCCAGGAAATCTTATCTTCCTCTGAGAAATTTGTATGTTTTCTTATCAACAAAGACAATATCGTTGAATGTACCTGATTGTGTTCCCTTTTCCCTTTTCCCTCTGGTTGCCAAGAAGCTCAGAGCCAAATTTTTGGCCCAACATTAATAACTTCGTAGGACCCTGTGGCCTACATATCTGCATTCTTAGTTTCCTACTGGTCTTGACCTTCCATTCTGCTGTGTTTTCCTTGTTCCTGATTTTTTAAATTTATATTTTTTAATTTTATTGCTTGTTTTTCTTATAAGCTTCCTGAGACTCTTTGTGGAACAAAATGGTGTAACTTAAAAAAATGGCTTCAGCTTATTAATAGAATATACCAAAAACAACCCTTTACCAATTTAGTGGTCTTGGAATTAGAACTTCAAATTTATTTATTGGGTTCTCTCCTTAGTCGTTATGTCTCACGGTTTGGTGAAGGGATGTTTTTGCAATTATGAGAACTGAAGGCCTACGCATTTCACCAGTCTAAAGGAAAAAAGAATGTCATTTTACCAAAAATCCCTATGATTTGCCATAGAAATGGAGATAGTTCACAAAGAGGTTTAACAGGTAGATGATAGACTGGGAAAAGATGTTTGCAATATTTGAAAGCAACGGCAAATTAATGTAAAGAATATATAGTGACCTCCTGAAACTCAAAAAGAAAAGATAATGGACAAATGATTGGAAGATATAAACAGGTTATTTTCAGATGCTGAAATTTATCAGTTATCAGAGAACAGCAAATTTAAAGAAATGATCACTCCATACTCATCCAATAGGCAAAAAAAATGTCTACTTTATTTTTTTACTCACCACTATACTAACAAGGACAATTAGCAAAAATTAAAAGGTGGACAGTAGCAAGTATTGGCAGTATGTGGGTAATGGGGGTCCCTATGCACTGTTGGTGAGTGTCTGGACTGGTACAGCTATTATGGAAAACAGTCTTTCAGTATTTAAACTACATAAATGCATTATGACTTCTCTGAGGCATATCATCTAGATATATTCTTCCCTAAGTTCAATAGAAGATACACACAAAAAAGTTCATCACAGTCTTGTTTGTGGTAGTAGGGTATTTTAGGCATTCTTGTGTCCATCACAATAGGAAAAGGTGAATAAAATGTAGTGAATGTATGTTTTACAGTAGTTAGAAGCAAGATAGTTTTACATTTACATCTTATGATTTTAAAAAAGTGTTCAGTGAAAAATGTATGTAAGAGGGATAGATTTATCATAATACTATTTACATAAATTTAAAACAGCCATAAAGAAAATAACACCACGTTTAAAAGGATTCAGACAAATTAAGTCAATGTATCAAACTCATACCTATGTATAGAGTGGAGAGGAGTAGAAGGGACAGATGATCATTCACCATGAACTCAACTATTTGTACTGACATGAGAAAAGAAGTGTGTGTCATCCTGATAGGAAGTGGCACTGTAGTGTTGCCTCTATATGTCCTCAGGCATCCAAGTCTCATATGAGAAGTCGCTGGTGGTGACTGCACAGAATAGAAGGGTGGATTCAGACTCACTTGGATTTGATCTCAGCAACAACTTTGAATTTACCAGCATTTTGCAGGAGCTTGAAAGTGAGAACTTTGTAAAAATCTCTATTTCAGGCCGGGCGTGGTGGCTCACACCTGTAATTCCAGCACTTTGGGAGGCTGAGGCGGTCGGATCACCTGAGGTTAGGAGTCTGAGACCAGCCTGGCCAAGAAGGTGAAACCCTGTCTCATTCAAAAATACAAAAATTAGCTGGGCATGGTGGCAGGCACCTGTAATCCCAGCTACTCTGGGAGGCTGAGGCAGGAGAATCGCTTGAACCCAGGAGGTGGAAGTTGCAGTGAGCCGAGATCGTGTCACTGCACTACAGCCTGGGTGACAAGAGTGAAACTCCATCTCCAAATAAATAAATAAATAAAAATAAAAATCTCTATCTCAGTACAGGAAGTACCTCTGACTTCATTTATTCATTCAGAGCATAGCATGGTGGCTGAGAACATGAACTCTGGAGATGACTCCTGGCTCTGCCATTACTTACCGTGTGACCCTGGGCAAATTACTTCATCTGGCATGCCTCAGTTTTCATTGGTTTTGAAAAACGGGGATAACAATTTTTTTTTTTTTTGGTACCAAATTTCTTTATTCGAAGGAATGGTACAAAGAACTTAAGTGGATGTTTTGGTACAAATTATAGAAAAGGTAAAGGAAACTCCAACATGCATGTACTGCCTTGGTGACCAGGGAAGTCACCCCGTGGCTATGGGGAAATTAACCTAAGGCTTAGCTTTCATTATCACTGTCTCCCAGGGTGTGCTTGTCAAAGAGAGATTCTGCCAAGCCAGATTGGGGTGCTCCCATCTTGCAGTTGGTCACGTGGTCAATTCTTTGCGGGATTTCAACCGCTCATTCCGGTAATGTGTCTCAATGAAGTCACACAAATGGGGGTCATTTTTGTCAGTGGCCAGTTTGTGAGGTCCAGTAGTGACTGATTCGCATTTTTTTCCAAATGCAATGCACGCTCCATTGCATTCAGCCCGCTCTCCCAGTCATCATGGTCTGGTTTCTCCATATCCTGAAGGAAGATGCGGCCACCTGGTTGGTTCTGCAGCTTCATCAGTTTCTTGTCATGTTCCCTGCTCCTTATGAGACTGGTGAAGAAAGTACTTGGCAAAGTTCTTCAAAGCCACGTCATCGCGGTCAAAGTAGTAAGACATGGACAGATAAACACAGGAGGCGCAGAGCTCCAGGTTGATCTGACGGTTGATGGCGGCCTCTGAGTCCTGGTGGTAGTTCTGGCGCACCTGCGAGGGGGGGACGCGGTCGTCAAGGCGGCGGCGGCGGTGGCGGTGGCTGCGCCGCGCTGGAGCGGCAGCGGGGGCCTTGGGGCGGTCGGAGGGCGCGGTGCGGAGGTGACGGAGGGCTGGCAGTGGGCGGCCGGCCGGGGTGGGGAACGAGCGCCGGTTCCGTCCAAGCACTGTTGAAGCAGGAAACCGCGGGGACTCTTTGGCGAAGAACGTCTCAATGGTTTTTACTTCATAGGGCTGTTGTGAGGATTAAGCAAGTTAGTATTCTGAAGCACTTAGAATGGTTCTTGGTACACAGTAACCATTATATAAGTATTCGTCAAATAAATAAAGTCATTTAACAAATACCTGAGTACCCAACATGGGCAAGGACTATGCTAGATTCTGGGAGTACATCTCAGAAAAGATGATCTTTGTTTGTTTGTTTTTCATTTTTTGAGACAGGGTCTTTCTCTGTCACCAAGGTTGGAGTGCAGTGGTGTGACCATGGCTCATGCAGCCTGAGCCTCCTGGGTTCAAGCAGTCCTCCTGCCTTGGCCTCCATAAGTGGTGGGATTAAAGGCATGAGCCACTGTCTCTCGCCAGAAAGAGACTCTTTACTATCTCTCTCGTCCTGCCCTGCCTAGGTTCCAGGGTCTTAGTCCTTGCTTCATTGCTTGTGCCCAAGCTCCATCTATTGCTATATCTGTGTCTTTTTTTTCCTTCTGTGTTGGTGTGTCTTTTGATTCTGATGAATATCCTCATTACTGAAAGACTGGGACCTGGAGAAATGCACCGATGTTTGAGGCTCCACTCCAGGCTGCTAGATCCTCCTAAGGCTACAAGCAAACCTGGATGTCTGCTCCTGCCAGGCTCCTGGCTCCTCTCACGTTCCACCTGGTGGTTTCGCTCACCCCTTCCTCTTTATTGCTGGGTGGCTGCCAGAACACCTCAGCAGGTCTCTTCAAAGACTTTTGCTAGTCTTTTCCATTATGGTAAATGGCTCTCTCCAGAGGTTCAAGTCAGAATCCTAGGAGTTATCCTTGATTCCTCTTTCTCCTCCCCACCAAACTGAATCCATCAGCAAGTCCTGTTAATTCTACCTTTAAAACAGCTCTTGAATCTCACAGGCTCTGTTGATCCTTGCTGTCACCACCCAAGTCCAGCTTCCCACCATCTTTAACTTCCGGACTAGTCTGCCTGCTTTCACTTTTTCCCACTGCATTCTATTTGCCACATAGCAACCAGAGGGGTCTTTAAAATATGCAAATTAGATTACATTTGAACTCTGCTCAGACCCTTCAATGACCTCCTATTGCACTTAGAATTAGTGCTAATAAACCAATGATTTAATTTATAAGAGCAAGTTTTAAAATCAGTGTTTTCTAACCCTTGGGTCAATCCCAGAGCCTTTTTGCTATGAAATTTTCAAAATTAAAGAGCACAATTGCAACACTTAATTGTTTAATTTTCTTCTGTATTATTAGATGTTTTGCTGCTAAAATTAGTTGGCGTGGGGTGGGGGAGGACCGGGGCATAACCGCCAGCAGCTGTGGCTCGGAGAAGCTGGTTCTCTTGTCTTCAAGAAGGCAGATTGCTCCCTAGCCTGCTGAGCCTTCTGTGTTGGGGGGGAAAGTTTGCATTCTTTCTTCCTCAGGATTATGGCCTTGAGAAGGTGTCTTCTAGTTCTCATCAGGACCAGGCTTGAGGACCAGCCTTGGGTCAAAAACACAGGATGTGGGTGAGCATGCAGTGAGGCACTGGGCAGTCGGGACTGAGTCACCAGACAGTCCCTGAGCCATAGATGGCTGCTGCTGGGGGAGGAAGCAGACGGAGGTTCAATGAAGGTGAATGTGCCAGGCTAGAATCAAGTGCCTTCGTCAAGATGAGGGAGTGAAGGACTGCAATAGAAACCACAGGAACAGACATGGAGAAGGTAAGGCCATTGCAACCTGAGAGGACAACAGTGGAGGTTTTCAACGCCTGGCAGGACTCAGTGGAACTTCTTTCCCAACTCACAGATTAGCTTCTTTTTACCGACTCAGTTTCCTTTCCTGATGAGCCCAGTCTCCATGAACACTCTGTCAGAATTTAATGCTCTCGTTAAACCAGTGGGTCTCAGTCTCATTAGAATCACAGGGGAAGCTTTGTTTAAAAAAAAAAAAAAAAAAAGATTCCTGGGTTCTACTCACCTGGGTCAACAGAATCAGAATCTCTAGGGAGGTTGGGGTGGCATAGGGTTGGTGGGGTTGGGCCCAGGCATATGTGATTTTTTTAGAGGTTCATCATGTGATTCTGATGTCCGGTGAGGGTCAAGAACCACTGCCATCTGCACTCTTACTTTGAGTAAACAGGATGAGATTTAAAATTTTAGAATGTGGCAGCTAGATGATACTTTGTGGCAGTGTTTCTCTAACTTTCATGTGCACGTGAATAACCGGGGGGATCCTGTTAAAAAGCAGATTCTGGTATAGGTGGTTGGAAGTGGGGCCTAAGCTGTGACATTTCTCACTCATGTCTGTGTGACATGGGAGCTGCTGGAGTGAGGACCACCTTGATTGCAGTGGAGTTTTAGATCGAACACAGATGGCATGCTGCCTCTGCGCCAGATCTGGGCTTAGTGCTGTGCGGTCATTGCATTCTCACAAGCCTGTGACAGAGGTGCTGTTTATAATTCCATTTTACAGGTGAGTAAACTAAGGCCTAGATAAGTTAAGCATCTTGCTCAGGATGATAATGCTGGTAAGTAATAGAGGCAGAATCTGGATCTAGATGATCTGATTCCAGAAATTGTGAGCTGAACCACAATGTAATACTACTTCAAAGTCAGAATGGGGATCAGGGGAGGGCCTGCAGTTGGAAAGGGTATTCAGGGACTTGCATTGAAGCTGCGTTTGTATAACAAGTACATTATTTTTAAAAGGTTGTGTTTTCATTTGAGATAGCCCCTGGAAGAGGGGGAATAAAAATAGGTATTACAGAGGAGCGAAAGCTCTCTAAGCCACTCCTTGGCCTGTCCCTGTAGGCCCTTCCTTCATGTTGCTGGGCAGGAACAGGAGTTCATTTCAAGGTGTATATTGCAATTCAATGGCAATATATTTCAGGTGTTGCTGTATATCTCATAGATAGCCAGCTGGCTTTTGACCTTGTGATGACCTTGTTGTCAGAACTGAGGCCCCTTGGATCATCATGACCTGGCCCTTGCCTGCCTTTCCCCCTCCTCTTCCACAGCTGCCTCCCTGACTTACCTGATGGGAGGCTCCAGACACATTAACTGCTTTTAGTTCCCTGACAGTATCGCAATTTTATACTCCATGAATGTTATCTTCTCTACTGGATGTCTTTGTTATCCTTTTCTTGACATGTTAAATGCTATCTTGTTCAAGATCCTGGACAATGTAACTCTTCCAGAAAGAATTTTCTAAGCCTCCCAGCCTGGATTAAGTAATTCCCCCTCCTTTGGTCTGCCATGGTCTCCTGTTTCTTTTAATTAGAGCACTTAAGTAATTTACTTTTCTATTTAATCAGTGAACCTCTCCAGGGCTGTGCTTTCTTTACCTTTGCATCCCAGGGCTTAGTATAGTATCCAGCACATGGTGAGAAGGCTGACAAGTACGTGTATTGAATGAATGAATTAGCCTTTTATTCCCGGTCCAGTGTTCTTTCCATCTTTAATTTATGTTTTAATTATACTGGAGTACATGTGCAGAACATGCAGTTTGTTACATAGGTATATACATGCCATGGTGGTTTGCTGCATCCATCCCCTGTCATCTACATTAGGTATTTCTCCTAATGCTATCTTTAAAGACTTTCAACAAATGACTCACCTTTCTCTTACTTTATAATATGGTATGCTAATTGGCAGTCATCTTAGGAGTGTTAAAATATGGCAACAATAACATGAAGTTAATTGTAAAGGAAGGGAATTGGTTCTTTGTGACTCTTGATCGTGCTAGGTATGAGCAGACTTTTAAATACATCTGTTTATTTATTCTCCATGCAAACTATTAGTAGTTATCTTGTCTCAGACGAAGTGGTACACATTGGAGGAATAAGGGTGAGTAATATAAGACTCCCTCCCAGAAATATGAATAATTAACAGTGCATCATGTTATGCACAATGGAGGTCCACTCCAATAAGCACAGGAGGGAAGACGTGACAGGGAAGGATTCACAAGAAGCTCCGCTACACGCACATAATATACAGCAGTGGTGTCAGAGGGCCCGGATGACATTTAAGATGGTATTGAAAGGACGGCTCCAGGCACATGAGGCTATGATGTGTGCTGTGTGTGTGTGTGTGTGTGTGTGTGTGTGTGTGTGTTTGAGACAGGTTCTCACTCTGTCACCCAGGTTGGAGTGCAGTGGCACGATCTTGGCTCATTGCAAACTTGACCTCCCCAGGTTCAGGTGATCCACCCACCTCAGCCTCCTGAGTGGCTGGGGCTACAGGCGCCGCACCACACCTAGCTAATTTTTGATCTTTTGTAGAGACAGAGTTTCGACATGTTGCCCAGGCTGGTCTCAAACTTCTGGGCTCAAGTGATCCTCTCGCCCCAGCCTCCCAAAGTGCTGGGATTATAGGTATGAACCACTGTGCCTGGCCTGATGTGTTTTTATATGATTAAATCTATTGCACAAGATTTAATGTGTCATTACAAACAAGATTATAAATGCTGTAATCTCAGCGTTTTGCGAGGCTGAGATGGGAGGCTCAGCATTTTGGGAGGCTGAGGTGGGAGGCTTAGCACTTGAGTCCAGGAGTTTGAGATCAGCCTGGACATCATAGCAAGACTCTGCTTCCACCAAAAAAAAAAAAAATAATAATAATAAAATAAAAAATAAACAAATAACCAAAACCCCAAAAACAACCATAGCACATCATAATGGAGTTTTACTGGAGACCCACTCTCCAAAAGAGCGCTGAAAGAATTAAATAATGGTATTTAACTGACAGACACATGGAAAAATCTGGTTTTATATCTCAAAGTAACAGTAACGGTTTCTTATGCCAGCAGAGAAAGATCATGTTTTACAGAGATGGAGGTTTCACCATCTTCGGGCAGTGACCTGCCCCTGCAGTACTTCAGGGCTCATCAAAGAGTGGAAGAGAAAAATGGAATCAAGAACTGCTAATTACTGCTTTTGCCTGGAAGCAATGCATTTCACTTCCTTTTCTCATTTCATTGGCCAGAAATAATTACATAGCTAAGTATAAAATAAGGCAGATGGGGGGAATTATAGTCTTTGTGTGTCCTGAAGTGGAGAACACTTGAATACTGGGGAATGTTACTAATGTGTACTGTAGTCAGTCTGTTCAGCTGCACCCATGTGTGTTGGAAATAAAAGAGAGTGCTTTACAGAAATGAAGAAAAAGATGACTTCATTACTATTGGTTATTATTCTTTTTATATTCTAATACATGTAGGGTTGTTGCCAATCAGATTTTTATTTAAGAGTAGTAGCAAGACTGGTCTTCATCAATATTAAAACAATTATTTTCAATCTTTGAAATTAAATTAAAGGCTATTACTTAAAGCAGCATGAATATGAATTCCAGGTAACAATCAGTATGATGATTGGCTTACAAAAATAATTTTAATGAATCAGTGTACCCATGTGGAACACCTACAAGAGCAACTTCCATATGGAATTTACCTCAGTGAGCTGGTTTAAAGCATGAGCCAGCAATGCAAATCCAGGCATATCACATTATTATTATTTTAAAGAGATGAGGGCTATCACTCTCACCCAGGCTGGAGTGCAGTGGCAGAATCTTGGCTCACTGCAGCCTAGAACTTCTGAGCTCAAGTGGTCCTCCTGCCTCAGACTCCCAAGTAGCTGGGACCACAGATATGTGCCACCACACCTGGCTAATTAATTTTTTTTTTTGTAGAGACAGGGTCTCATCATCTTGTCCAGGCTGGTCTTGGGATTCTTGGCCTCAGGCGATCCTCTTACCTTGGCCTCCCAAAGTGCTGGAATTACAGGTGAGAGCCACTGTGCCAATGTGCCTGGCCCATTCAAAATACAAGATGTATGCATTGTTTTGGTTTTTAAAAATTGCTTTCAAAATCTCTCATGCACTACCATTCCCTTCCCCTCTGTGGTCAGGAAGGAGGAAAGATTTGGGGAAGAGAAAGGATGGAATCCACTTGGGGTAGATTTGGTGGGAGTAAAACAGTTCTCTGAGAAAAAGGGGACTGCACTGTTTCTTTCTTTCCTCTTCCCTGGCTGATATGTCAAGTGGTTAGGAGACCATTATTCCCCTCCTTCGGCGGCTCTCTGGAGACTATCGCTGTCCAATAGACCTTCCTATGCCTGCAATAGTGAATATGGTAGCCACTAGGCACAGATGGCTGTTGAGTACTGGAAATGTGGCTAGTGCAACTCAGGAACTAAATCCTAATATTTTTAAATTTACTAACTTTAAGTAGCCATGTCAATTCAGGTGATAGGAGAGAGGGAGGTTGTTCTTATTCCTGTTTTCTTGGTGTAGGTTTTTCTGTACATCACAATTATTTTATCTTGCACGCAAGGAGATGTTGAAGATGAGTGAGTCAGTGGAGGATTGGGTGGGAGTGAAGCGTGGACCTATGCAGAGCCTGCTGCAATGCCTCCCTTCCCAAGCCAGTGCAGACCAGGCTTCCGTCAAGATCAGTGGGGGCCAGAGACCAAGTGATGCCCAAAGACTTCACAGACACTAAAATGGGGATGATTACATGAATCTCAGACCTGATTTTTTAAAAAGCCTATGACTTAGGATATGCGAAAAAAAGTAAGAAGCAAATGAACCTAGTGTGGTAACCTTTTAACATAGCATTAGCATTCATTTCTTCATAATATATTTGGATATAACATCTTTATTGTGCTAGAAATTCTTATTAAAAGTGCAATGAACTTTTAGTTTGTACATTTGCAGCCTCTCATTCCTCAAATCATTCTTTTGTAAGAAATGATTTACTTTGATGATCATTGTTTAATGAAAGACACGGGCAGTTATGAAAGAAAACTAATGTCATCAAACATTTATCCGGTGACTCCTATGTGCCGATGGTGTGCTAACAATGAATGGTACTTTGCAACACTAATTTTTAGCAAAATAATGACTTCTTAGTGGTAAAGTCCCCACGGGTATGTGTCCTAGAAGCCTATATTATTTTTTATCTTTGTCTACTGTTCATTTTGGAAAACACCTACTTTTATTTCTTGATTGTAAAAATTAGTGCTCATATTAAACAATTTAATGAACCCAAGTACCTCAGTCCTTTCAAAGCCTGACTGGCCTTCTCTAGATCTTTGGCAGAGGTCAATATAGAGTGCTTTGGAGAAATACTTGGATTTTATTCTCGAGATTTAACGTGAAGGCAAGTGGATGGAGTAAGGTAGGAAAGCATGTATACTTTCAAGATAATCTGATTTTTAAAAAGATAGAACATTTCACTCTCTGAATTAAAATTATCATCTTAAATAACCTTATCTCAAAGGAAGTCCTATTCCAAACATAATATCCAACAACATCAATTTTTTTCCACCAGCACATATGTATAAACAGGAAAACTATTTTTTAGTGGAAAGTTAATTGTTGATACCACCATATTTGTACTCAAATGCAAGACCATTTCTAGTTCCACCCTCCCCATCGTACATTCCAGAGCCCACCTTTATTTTACCCTGACCTTGTACCAGCATAAGATTCCAATATGCTAATTACTTCTCCAGATCATAGGATAATTCTGATGCCATAAGACAAATATTGAAGGTTTACTTTTTGAGTTCAGAATAATTGGGTAATTGTCGTCATCCTGTGACAGGTTTCCCCTTTTCCTGAGAGGTCTTTTGACTAATGGTCCTATTGTTATTGTTGGAGCGGCTCATGCCCCATTGTGCCATGACGCAAAACTTGATCTTTGATAGAAATGCCTTACACATTTATTCCCTCCAGGAAACCAAAGGGCAAGAAAGCAACATTCCAGGTTGAGAACCTGGCTTTTTGCACCATGACCTAACCTGTTCCAGGTGAAAAATAGGCCAAAAATAGTTTCATGAGAAAATTTCTACTTGAGTTCCTGCAGCGGTTCTCAGTACTAGCTGACCATTAATTAGTTAATTGATGGACAGCTTAAAACAAGCACCATCTGGGTCCCAACTGAAAATTGTTAAAAAAAAGACTGATTTCTGGGGGCCCCATTACATACCTATGAAATTTAGACTCTCCACAGGAGGGCCCTGGGTATTTGCATTTTAAACCAAACTCCCAGATTATCAAAGAAATTTGGTCAACTTGATTTAAGGTATTGATCATGGGAAAGAGCACTTCATACTTTTTAAAAATACATTTAGTGGTCCTCAAGACATATTTCTAATGCCAGTATCTTACTTGTCTTCTTTTACTTATTTGCATATGAATACTATTAAAGAAGGAATATTTAACTATAGAGAAGGTTTACGTTTTTGTCTTCAGCCAAACCAAGCCTCTGATCCTAGGGGATAATTTTATGTATTAAAAATAAAATTTAGATCAGACCCCCATCTTTATAAGAAATATAAAAATTATTTATTATTATTATTTTTTTGAGACAGAGTCTCTGTCACCCAGGCTGGAGTGCAGTGGCACGATCGCAGTTCACTGCAAACTCTGCCTCCTTGGTTCAAGCAATTCTCCTGCCTCAGCCTCCTAAGTAGCTGGGATTACAGGCATGCACCACCACATCCCACTAATTTTTGTATTTTTAGTAGAGACAGGATTTCACCATATTGGCCAGGCTGGTCTTGACCGCTTGATCTCAAGTGATTCACCTGCCTTGGCCTCCCAAAGGTGTGAGCCACCATGCCCAGGCTTACAAAAATTATTATATCCAGGTGGGGTGGTATTCGCCTGTAGTCCCAGATGCTTGGGTGGCTGAGGAAGGAAGACCGCTTGAGCCTATGAGTTTGAGGTTGCAGTGAGCTATGATTGCACCACTACACTGCAGCCTGGGCAACAGGGTGAGAACCTGTCTAAAATAAATTGCATTTTTAAGTTGTACTTTCAGCAGCACCAGATAGTCAGCATGCTGGAGCTCAGAGACAAGGAGAGGAGTCCCTTTTCTCTGCTTACTATGCAAGGGAGCTTAATACTGATGGAGGAGTGTCTTGGGTTCTTATACTTGGAGACCAATTTGTCATTCCATTCCATGCAAAATAACAAGGGATTCACTAGTTCTTCCGTTACTTCTATTCAACAAATGTCGTTTGACTGTCTACTATATGCCACACTGTGTTAGGTACCAGGGATACAAAATAAAGTAAATTGGGATTCATTTCCTCTTAGAACTGATAGGTTAGAGCAGATGATCTTGAGGTATGTGATCTTGAACCAGCAGCACTGGCATCCCTGGAAACGTGTTAGAATTGCAAATTCTCTTGCCCTACCTCAGACCCACTAAATCTGATTCTCCATAAAGTTTGAGAACCACTAGCATCTAGGAGGAGTGATTAGTTCAGCAGAAAATTAGAGTACACTGTGATAGATACAGTGGAGATAGGGAGGAGGCTGGGACATTAGGAATGTTTCTGGGAGAAGAGATGCTTGAGCTCTCTAAAATAGTTGGTGCAGAGTCGGGGGAGGTGTTCCTGAGAGAGGTCAGCAGGAGCCACACAAGAAGGTTTGCATTTTACTCTGAATGCAACATGGAACCTTTCGGATCATATAGTCAGTTCATTTGCAATTACCCTAAGCGTCATCTTTTGACCAAACTTTTTTTTTTTTTTTTTGTGGTTCATATTGTTTTTTATTTATTTATTTATTTATTTATTTTATTGCATTTTAGGTTTGGGGGTACCTGGAAACCATCATTCTCAGCAAACTGACACAAGAACAGAAAATCAAACACCGCATGTTCTCACTCATAGGCGGGTGTTGAACAATGGGAACACATTGACCAAACTTTTAGCTGAGGGTGCTGGGCTTGAGCTGTATTTCAGGTGCTCCCTCAGATATGGGAAGTTGAGAAATGCAGGTGTAAAAAAATTCCTCTTGTGTTAAAATCTAACTCAGTAGGTGTTAAATAAATATTTGATGAATAAACACAAATAAATGAAAGAGTGGATAAAGCTAGGACTTGGGAAGGTAAGGAAATGCATAATGAAAGCATAGCAGAATAAGCAACGTTTTTGAATGAATTGAGAATCCCATGGCATTCAAAAAATTACACAGACCTTCAGTGGTTTAATCAAAGAAAATAAGTATCTCTCCCATTTTTCAGGAGCCAGAGTTCAAAGGCTTAGAGTCACCACGTAGGACGGAGGGGGAAGAGAAGCAATGAGAACTCTGTCGGTTCTCCCAGATTGCCTTCCTGTCTTCCTGCACATTTGCGCAGGACAATTAATGGGCACTGACTGTGTTCCAGGGACTACATATACTATTTATAATACATTCAACACCAGCAGAAAGTGGGTGTTTTCCTCTCAAGTTTTGAAAGGATCTAAAAATCACAGGGCTCTAGAGTCTGAGGAAGAAAATGGCTTATCTGGAAATTTCTGAGAAAAACATGGCTATTCACTCATGGTCAACTTGAATTGAGGAAACTGGAATAGCGAGAGGTTAAGTGACTCGCTGAAAGTCTACATGCTTGTAACTAAGGATAGCTGGGATTCAAAACCAGGTCTCTGTAACAGCAATTTGTTTCAGCGATCTGTGTGACCAGAGGAACCCTGAGTGTCCTACCCCAAGAGATGGCCTGTTAAACATCCAGGCACTTTAGGATACCTTGTTCATTCCTCAATTGACCCCGCAAAGCATTTTCCCTTTCCTGGAAAATTCAATTGCCATAAATACTTACCCCACTATGATCACACGTCACTGTCTAAACTCATGCAAAAGATACATACTGCCTGTTTTCAAGTACAATGAATATTGAATTTAACCTTTTACTGTATTGTAGCTAATCCAATGATTTATAGAACTTATTTTCACTTTCTGTGTCTAAATAATAAATGATTGTTTTGTATTTATAGCAACATAGGAACAATCTTCACAGATCTCAGTAGCCAAGTTTTTTATTTTATTGTCCTGGCATTATATGGCTCTTGAAATGGCCATGAGGTCTAGGCACAAAATGGACTGACTTCTCATGACTAAGGATTTTATAAGTAGAATTTAATTGTTGGATTTAACACAATGCATAAATGTTGAAAAAAAAGTATGTATATGTATATAGATCCAAATTTTATTTTATAGCACATTCTTGTACCTAGCATGAGTAATGTACCACATATTATAGGGTTTTTCGATCAAAACTGTCAGAGAAGGGTAATAAATCACATTTGCCTTAAAAAAATCCAACTCACCTATTTAATTCTGTGTTTTTCTTCTTATACTTACAATAAACAATAAAAGAGATGGACCTCAGTTTTTTAAAACAATGAAGCTTTCTATAGTTTAAAGAAGTTTTACAGAAGACATGTTTTCTTGCTTCCTAGATTTCTCCTCTGGTTTATTAAAAAAACATGACATGATAAAAGCTAAACAATTATTAGTCACTTTTTATCATTTCAGTTGAATTATAAAAAAATTTTTTTCTCCAGACACTTGTAAATATGTCTGTTTTTCTATATTTGTCTACTATGGATGTTGTGGAGAAAATATAATGGGAAAATCAGAATGGGGGGAAAATCAGAAAAAATAACACCACTCTCAAATATGGGGGCAGCTGTGTCTCAGATGTATGGTGGAGTTTCCTTGGAATCAAGCAGAATTTGAAAGTCTGCCTCTGTCTTTTGTTACATGGCTCTTGTCATGATGGATAAACAAGAAATGGACTCAGTGCAGCTCAAGAGAAGAGTTTCCTCTTCTTATCCTACTTACCTTTTCTGAGTTAAAACCAGTAGATAGTAACACAGATTAAAACCCACTCTCTAGATATAAACAACAGTGCTGATTAAATGGATCACTTTGCCAAGGGAGATGCAGCCAGAGTGCCCATTTTTCATTCAAATGTTCCAGCCTCGTAGAAGTAGCTTCCAGCTCTAAATATATTGAATCACCATTAACCTACTGGAGAAAATAGGAACACAAACACACACTTTCTTATTAGATGAGCATGGCAGGTTGTCTGATAATGTAAACAATTAAATAGAAGAATTTATTTATGGCTGTCAGGGTCATGACAAAATTCCTTCTGTCAGTGAAACATAATTCCTCTCCCTTAGAGCAGCCTAACTGGAATCTTGAGGTGGGAATCCTTTGGAGTGTAGGGATGTGTGCTGATTTGTTTGTTTTGGATATTGGTTAGAGCGCTCATGTTAGAATTAGGTACTTGTCACCCCAAGAATGATCAGGACCACCAGTATTATGTGGGATTTGTTAAAGCTGCAGAATCTGCAGTTCCTATTGACTAGAATCTGAATTTTTAAAGATCCCCAGGTGATTTGTATGTACATTAAAATTTGATAAGCACTGTTCTAGCAGCGGTTCTTATACTTTAACATGCATCAGAATCTCTCGAAGGGCTTCTTAAAATGTAGACTGCTGGTCCCTATCCATAGAGATTCTGATTCAATAGGTTTGGGGTGGGATTTGTGTTTCTCACATGTTTCCAGGTGATATTGATGCTGCTGGTCTAGAGTCTACACTGAGAACCATTGCTCTAGGGCAGTGCTGTCCGATGGAATTGTGATGGGAGCCACATATGCAATTAACAGTTTTCTAGGTCGGCTGCCATGACTCACACATGTAATCTCAGCACTTTGGGAGGCTGAGGTGGGCAGATTGCTTGAACTCAGGAGTTCCAGACTAGCCTGGGCAGCATGGTGAAACCCCATCTCTACCAAAAATACAAAAAATTAGCTGGGCTTGGTGGTGTGTGCTTGTGATCCCAGCTACTCAGGAGGCTGAGATGGGAGGATGACTTGAGCCCTGAGTGTGGAGGTTGCTGTGAGCTGAGATTGTACCACTGCATTCCAGTTTGGGTGACAGAGAGAGGTCCCTTCTCAAAAAAAAAAAAAAAAATGTATATATATATATATATAGTTGCCACATTTTAAAAGTAAAAAGTCATATTATTTTAAATATCTTTCTAATATCTTTTATTTAACTCTGAATATATAAAATGTTATTTCCACATCTAATCAATATAAAAATTATTTGTGAAATGTATTCTCTTTTTTGGTAGTGAATTTTTTTTTTTTTTTTTTTTTTTTTTTGAGACAGAGTCTCATTCTGTTGCTCAGGCTAGAGTGCAGTGGTGTGATCAGAACTCATTGCACCTTTGCCACCATGGGCTCAAGTGATCCTCCCACCTTGACTTCCCCAGTAGCTGGAACTGCAGGCATATGCCACCATACATGGCTAATTTAAAAAATCTTTGGTAGGGATGGGGTCTTGCTGTGTTGCCGAGACTGATCTCAAATGCTTAGGGCTCAAGCAATCCTCCTGCCTTAGCCTCCCAAAGTGCTGGGATTACAAGCCTGAGCCACCATGCCCTGTCTTTGTAGTAGATCTTTAAAACCTGGTGTATATTTTACACTTACAGCACATCTCCATTTGGATTAGTTTATTTGAAGTGCTCAGTAGCTACATATGGCTGGCTGGCTAAGGCTACTTATCAGACAGTTTCTAAATGTTTCTTCAGAGACGTTGTACTGTTTGTGAAACTGACCTGCGAGAAGTAGAAAAACTAAAGCTAAATTTACTCAATTTAATTCATTCTCTTTATTCTGAGATTGCCTTCTGTCTTCTTTTTTGCTGCTGAAATGTCCTCTCTTTAATGCAGTGGTTTTCAAAGTGTGGTTCCATAGAGCAGCGGCAGCAGCATCACGTGGGAACTTGCTGGAAATGCACATACTTGGGCTCTGAGACTCACAGAATCAGAAGCTCTGCAGGTGGGCCCCAGCCATCTGTGGCTTAACAAGCCCTGCAGGTGATTCTGACACATGCTAGTTTGAGAACCGCTGCTTGAAGGAAATGATGGTAATAAAATAAGTTGTAGCGTTTAATTATTATTTCATAACTGTAATTGGCAAAATAAGAAATTGGCAATGTTATGCCAGTCCCTCAATTAAAACATTTATTTTTCTATTGGTTATGAAATCTGAAAGCCAGAAAACCAATGTGCTGGAGGTTAGTTAAATAATACTTTGTACTGCTGTGGAGAAAATACAGTTTAAAAAATAGGGAAAGATTGGGAAAATGAATGTGTATATAAGCATACAAATGAGTCCCAGGAAGTCAGTGCTTGGTTCTCATTAGTGGCACCTTTATGCAATTACTACTGGAAAATGAATACACTTACTAAACAACACTTACTAAGAAAATTCAGGTTTCCTATGCGAAATAATGAAAATGAATCAGAAGAAAAATATCCCATAAATATTGATGATCTCATTCTCTAGTTCTCTGGTAATTAGTCAGTATTTGGCTTTTATTGCTATAAAAGTTGTTCTACAGAAATTATAATAACTGGTCCTTAAAAAATAAAGAAACAAAACCTTTTGGCAATTGTATGTTTCCTCTTAGAAACATTACTAAGTATTTAAGGCATGAATCAGCATATTAAATTTGGTTCCTTCAGACAGCTGAAGGGTAGGAGAATATTGAAATGAAGTAGAGTAGGTGAAATATGAAATGTATGATACAAGGACTTCACTGTGAATGATTGGAACCAAAAGAAAATCTAAGAACCCAAAGGAACACATACTTGCGCTCAGGATGTTGGCTCGAGCCATGGGACTCAGAATCCCAGACCTTAGTTCAATTTCTGTTTCTAGATGGGATGTTAGCCATTCTATTCTAAGGCTTGATTTTTCTAAATATACATAAATTTAAATGGCAGAATATGTCAAGACTGTTGTAAGTCTGTTGATTAATGAACCAGTATTCTTAAAATTTTTTGGATTCCTGAGGAAAATGGGCTTAAGAACTCCAAAGCATTATTATTTTCCGTTTACAAGAAGTTCCTGTTAGGCCCAATACAGAGGAAATTCAGGGATATGAAGAGGAAAGATGTGATAAAAACGACCAGTTCTATTGTTCTGTGTGAAAAAGGTACCTACCTCTGTTTCATGCTAAAATTAGAAATCTTTCTTGTAGTTTGGAGACCTAATAGGCTTGAGGCTTTGTGGGTGGTTCTCTCCTGCTAATCTCTAAAGCTGAAGCCAAGGGGATCATTATTTGTTTGGAGACTATAAGGCTGTGCTGTCTAGTATGGTAGTCACCAGCCACATGTGGCTGTTGAGAACTTGAAATGTGGCTAGTCCGGATCAAGATGTGCTGTAAGTGTAAAATACACAATGCATTTTGAAAATTGAGTAGGGAAAATAATGTAAAATATTTCATTAATAATTAGAAAACACATTGATCAGATGTTGAAATGTGGCTATAGAAAGTATAAAATTACATAGTTGGGTTATGATATATTTCTATTGGACAGCACTGCTCTATAGTGATATTTCTTGGATAGTATAAATGCAATTAAGAATAAAAAAGCGATATAATTTTCGAGTATGCTTTGAGTGACTCTGAGAACCTACACTGCCTAATTAAAACTTACAGCTAAATAAACAAGGATTGTGCATACAAGTACTTATTTGAATTTTGTAATAGGGAGAACCCCAAGTTCTGTGACTCTCCTTTTCAAATCCCAGACGAGGAAACTGAAATGATTATTCTTGTAATTCAGAAAAAAAGTTTTGTCTGGAAAATTCAGATAACCGAGGCAAATGTTACATAACTTATTTTTTATTATAAAACACAGCAAGCATATAGAAGAATGTATAAAGATAAATGCATACAGTTTAAGAAAAATACAAGAGACTCCTTTGTATCTAGTATCCGGGCTGACAAAGAAAACATTACGGATACCATATTCCAGAAGTGCCGATGTGTCCCTTTCCTTCCCCAAAAGTATCCATGATTATGAACTTTGTTAATTTCTTTATGCTCATTACTACCTATTTATGCCCCTCAAAATTGCATTGTTTAGTTTGGATTGTTTCTAAACTTGACATAAATAAAAACATACTGCACATATTCTTCTGTGACTTGTTTCTTTTAATTTAATATTTTATTTTTGAGATCTGTCCATGCTGATGTTTGTAAATGTAGCTCATTAATTTTTATTGCTCTATGGTATTTTATTATGAAAATATATCACAACGTATTGATCCAGTCTGTTGAATGCATTTAGTTTTTTTCCCCAGTTTTCTGTGTTATAAACAATACTGTTATATACTTTCTTCTGCATGTCTCCTGGTACATATATACAAGATTTCTCTAGGACATATACTTAGGAGCGGGAACATTGAATCATAGAGTACCTGAATATGCACGTTTAATTTTACTTGGTAATGTCATGCTGTTTTCCAAAAGTGCTGTACAATTTTACATTCTCACTAGCAGGGTATAAGCATTCTCCTTGCTCCTCACCCTCATAAATGGTTAATTTCATCACACTTCTTAAGTCTGGCAGTTTTCAAATGGTCTTTTGTGATTATAATTTCCCTGATTTGTCATGAGTTTGATCATCTTTTCTTGTGTTTGTGGACCACTTATGCCTCATTTTTCTGTTTGGTTGTTTGTGATTTCTACTGATTCACAAACATTTAAATATATTTTTTGCATTTTAATACTTTGTTAGTGTGTGGCAGTCGTCTTTCAGTTTGAGCTTGTCTTTTCATCGTTAATAATGCTTTTTGATGAACAGAAGACACTGATTTTAATGTCAGTAGTTTCCTTTATAATTAAACCTTTTATGTTCAGTTTAAGAACTTCCTCAGTTTGAAATCATACAACTGTTCTACTATATCATCTTCCAAAAGTTTTACATTCTTGCCTTTCACATTTACCTGGAACTGATTTTTGTTTTTCGCATGAGGTAGGAGTCAATTTAATTTTTTCATATTGAAACAAATTGTTCCAGCACTATTTTTAAATCAGTTCTTTTCCAACTGATCTTCAACAGCACTTCTGTCTTACGTGAAATGGCATTTATGTGTGGCTTTGTTTCTGGACTTTCTATGCTGCTTCATTGGTCTGAGGTTCTGTGCTCTCATCCCTTCTTGAAATATATCTATCACATTGTGTATCTCTTCATTAATTAAAGTCTTCTTTAGTATCCTTCAATAATGTTTCATACTTTTCTTCCTAAAGTCTTGTACATCTTTTGTTAGATTTATTCCTAAGCATATCATATTTTTGATGCTATAATAAATGTCTTTTAAATTTTTTCTGTTTATGAATACCTAGAAATACAATCGCTTTTGAATAATGATTTTATATTAACATATTTATTGAACTTTTAAGTTTAATAATTTATCTTTATAGAAAATCATATCAATTTTGAATAATGACAGATTTGTTCTTTCATTCTGAATCCTTAGACCTTTTATTTTTTTCCTGGCTTTCTTGTACTGTATTGGGTTTCCAGTGTAATTTTGCATCAAAGTAGATAGGAATAGTACAGAAACTTATTTATAATATATAAATGGAATGCTTTCAAAATTTCAAAATTGAATATGATGTCTGCTGCAATTTTTTGGGTAGCTATCTAGTATCAGAATAAGGAAGTTCACTGTAATTCATAGTTTACTAAGAATTTTTACTATAAAGGATTGTTGGATTTTTATCAAATGCTTTTTATGCATTTGTTGAGATAGTCATTTGATTTTCTTTCAGTAGTTAACAGAGTCAGTTATAGTTTTGTCTTTCTTTAATTCACTTTTATTTCTGAATAAACCCATTTGGCCATAATGTGTGTGTGTGTGTGTGTGTGTGTGTGTGTGTGTGTGTGTAATTTTAATACTTTGAGGGATTCAGTTTGTTAGTGTTTTTTCTGGGATTTTTGCATTTATGTTCATGAGTAAGATTGGTCTGTAAATTCCTCCTTTTGAACGTCAGTGTTGAATTTTGGTATCAAGGTTATGCTAGCTTTCAAAAATGCGTTGAGTAGTATCTATTTTTTTCCCCATAATCTAATAAAGTTTGCGTAAAATTGAAATTGTTTCTCGAATGGTTGTTGTTTACCAGTAAACTCTCCTGGACCTGATCCTTTAGGGAAAGATTTTAAACCAATAGCTAAATTTCTTTAGGAGTTATAGGACCATTCAGTTTTTGCTTTCTTCTTGAGTCAGTTTAAATAAGCTCTATTCTATAGGAATCAGTTTAGCTACATTTGCAAGTTTATTGGAATAATGCTCATACATCTCAAAATTATCTTATAGCTCTAGCATTAAAATGTATGCCCCCTTTTAATGTCATACATTTATGTAATATCATTTAATATATGTATTATTTTAATTTTAATTTTTGGATCATCTCTCGTTTCTTATTGTAAGAAGTTTGTAAATTTTACTAGCTTTTTCAGAGAACCAACTTTTGACTATTAAATATTTCATTTCCTATTTATTAATCTTTATTTCTATTATTTCCTTCCTTCTCTTTTCTTTGGGTTTATTCTGCCCTTCCTATACTAACTTCTTAAGATGTATATAGTTTTCATTATTAATTAGATTTTCTCATTTTATAATTTGAGAATTTAAAATACATTTTCCTCTAAGTTTCCTTTAGCTTCTTTCTTTTACTTATAATGTAAGTTTTGATATGTAATATTTTGTTTGTTATCAGGTCTGAATGTTTCCTGATGTTCATTACAATATCTTCTTTGATCCTTAAGTAATTTAGAAGAACATTTTAAAATTTCCAAACATACAGGAATTTTTCTAATTATTATTTTTTTTGATGCAAATTCATTGTGGTCAGAGAACTTAATCTGCATGATACTATTTTATCTTTTCAGAAATCCAGTATCTGTATGATACTATATATATATGTATATATTAATTTTTGAAAGCTGCTTTATAGTTTAGCATTTGATGAAAATGTTCCATGAATGCTTGGAAAAAAATGTTTATTTTGAGTTGTTGAAGGCCCGGCATGGTGGCTCACAACTGTAATCCTAGCACTTTGGGAGGCTGAGGAAGGTGGATCACTTGAGGTCTGGAGTTCAAGACTACCTTGGCCAACATGGTGAAACCCTGTCTCTACTAAAAGTACAAAAAATTAGCCAGGCATGATGCAACGTGCCTGTAATCCAAGCTACTTGGCAGGCTGAGGCAGAATTGCTTGAACTGTGCCACTGCACTCTAGCCTGGGTGACAGAGTGAGACTCCACCTCAAAAAAAAAAAGAAAAAAAAGAAAGAAGAAGAAGAAAAAAGTAGTATTGAGCCATTGAGGACAGTTTTATATATACCCATTAGTTTAAATTTATTTATTGTGTTGTTTGAATCTTCTATAAAACTACTAGTATTTATGCCTTGTTTCAGTAGTCAATTTCCGAAAAGGTGTTGAAATCTCTCAATATGTCAGTTTCTCCACATGGTTCTGTCAATTTTACTTTATATATGGGGGCTGCAATTAGGAATAATTGCATATATGAATATGTAATTCATATCTCCCAACTGATTAAAATTTTAATCATTATATAATCATTATCTTTGTGTTCAATAATATTTATTCATCTATAAATGCATTTGTCTACTGGAACTGGCAGGTTTCTTTTGTTTAGTATTTGCTTGTACATTCTTCTCTATGTTTTTACTTTCATACCTTCAATCTTCTTGTATTCTTAAGCTTTATACTTGTCTCTTATACATAGAATAAAGCAAGATTTTTTTAAAAAACATGCTTGACTTTGTCTTTCAACTGAAGCAGTCTATTTATATTTATTATAATTGCAGACATATTTAGATTTCTTTTACTGCCTTCTATGTTTTATACTTTTCCACGTTTTCTATACCACTTATTTTCTTCTTCCTTGCTGTCTTCTGAATTGATTATATTTTTTCATATTCTATTTTTTTCCTCTACTAATTTGAAAGCTATACCTTTTGTTTCTGTATTTCAGTGGTTACTTAAACAATTTTTAGCTTGCATACTTAATTCATTAGTAGCTTTATGGCCTCCCAAATAATATAAGACTTAGAACACTTTAAATTCAGTTACCCCTATGTACTATTGTTGTTACATATCTTCATTCTGTTTTTTAACCCCATTTCATTCTATTAAGTTTTTTATGTAGTCAACTTTTTGACTACATAAAACAAAAATATTTTTAAATTTTTGTTTTTTAAATATTTACTGCTTTTTTTCTCTTTATTCTTTTGCAAACATCTTTAGTGAGGGTGTGCTAATGGCAGATGTTTTCCGTTTTTATTTGTCTTAAAAATGCTTCTTCTTGTTTTCTTTCTTAAAAAGTATAATTTGCTGTATATGGATTTAAGTTAATCATTATTTTAATAATTATTTTGTCAGCATATCTTATTCTACTCCTTTCTTGATCACATTGTTATTAGTGACGTGAGCTGTCAGTCTCACTGCCCTTAAGGTAATCTATCTTTTTTCCTCTGGCTGCTTTTAGTATATCTTTGTCTTTATGTTCTGTGATTTCATATGATGTACTTAGGTGTGAATTTCTTTTTATTTTTTTCTATTTGGGATTCGTAGAAATCTTGAATATGTGGGTTATTGTTTCTCATCAGTTGTGGAAAGTTCTTAGCCATAATCTCCTTAACTATTGCTGCTACCCGCTTCCCACTCCTTTCTTATGTTTTGGAACCCTAGTTAGATGTATGTTAGACTGTCTTACTCTAATACCATAATCTTTTAACTGCATTTGAAGCTTACGTTTTCCAGCCTTCCTTACATCTTTGTGTGGCCTGTGCATGAACATTTTCAGGACAAAGCTTTTAGGAAGTAATGCGTCCCTGTTATGCTCTTTCCCCTCACGTTAGCTGAATACAGACAATATGAAGGCCTCAGTCTCAGAGGATGGCAGAGTCATGAGCTGGAGGGAGCTGCAGTCACTGAATCACTGCAGGCAGAGAAGTACTCACAGACCAGGAACACTCAACATGGACTGTTATGTGAGAGCAGAATAATAAATTTCTGTTTTGGTTTGAGTAATGTTGTATTTTTGGTTTATCTGTTTCTGCAACCTAGCTTACTACCTTAATTAATACAAGCTTTCTTTCCATTAAAAATTTATTAATGTGTAAATCACATACCATACAATTCACCCACTTAAAGTGTATAATTTAATGGTTTTTGATCTATTACATTGTTAATTTTTAGAAATTATGTTAAAGTATGTATAACACAAAATTTTTCTATTTTAACTATTTTTAGATGTACAATTCAGTGGCATTAATTACATTCACAATGTGGGGCAACTATCACCACAATTTCCAAAACTTTTTCTTAGATGAAAACTCTGAAACCATTATGCGGTAACTTCCCATTCCCTACTCCTCCAGCCCCTGGCAACCTCTAATTACCTTTCTGTCTCTATAAATTCAACTATTCTAGATATTTCATATAAGTATCCTTTTGGGCCTGGCTTATTTTACTTAGTGTAATGGTTTTAAGATTCATGTTGTAGCATATACCAAAAATTCATTCCTGGCTGGGCGCGGTGGCTCATGCCTGTAATCCCAACACTTTGGGAGGCCAAGGTGGGCAGATCACGAGTCAGGAATTCGAGACTAGCCTGGCCAATATGGTGAAACCTCATCTCTACTAAAAATACAAAAATTAGCCGGGTGTAGTGGCAGGCGCCTGTGATCCCAGCTACTCGGGAGGCTGAGGCAGGGGAATCACTTGAACCCAGGAGGCGGAATTTGCTGTGAGCAAGATTGCACCACTGCACTCCAGTCTGGGAGACAGTGAGACTCCATCTCAAAAAAATAAAAAGAAAAATAAAATAAAAATTCATTCCTTTTTATTGTCTGCTCTCTCTCCATGTGTATATATATGCATGGATTATTTCCAACTTTTGGCTATCATGAATAATGCTGCAGTGAACATTGGCCTACAAATATGTGTTTGAGTCCCTGCTTTCAGTTCCTTTGAGTATATAACTAGGAGTGGAATTGCTGGTTCATATGATAATTCCGTGTTTAGCTTTTTGAGGAGAAATGTTCTGTCAAACATTTCCATAGCTGCTGCATCATTTTACATTTCTACCAGCAATGTATGAGGGTTCTAATTTCTCCACATCCTTGTTAACGTTGTTATTTTCAGTTTTTAAAAACTAGCTATTCTAGTAGATGTGAAGTGGCATAACACTGTCTTTTTAATTGCATTTCCCTGATGACTAATGATGTTGCTCATCTGCTTATTTGGTTTTCAAATTGTCATTTTATTTTTTATGTTGTTGGTTGTTGGAAATACAGTGATTTTTCATATGCTTTTGGCCATTTGTATATCTTTGAAGAAATGTCTGTTCAAGTCCTTTGCCCATTTTTTTTTTTTGAGATGGGCTCATACTCTGTCACTGAGGCTGGAGTGCAGTGGCACCATCATGACTCACTGTAGCCTCAACCTCCTGTTTTACAAGTTTTTAATTTTTTTTGTCTTTTGTTTTTTTTTCTTCCTGTTGGATTGTAGGAGTTCTTTATATATTCTGGATATTAGGCCCTTATCAAATTATGATTTCTAAATATTTCACCCATTCTGTAGGTTTCTTGTTCCCTTTCTTGCTAATGTCCTTTGATATAAAAAGGTGTTTTTAAATTTTGATGAAGTTCGATTTATCTGTGCTTCTTTCAATGCTTAAATTCTTTTGTCTCCTTGACCTTTATTCTTAATAATTACTTTTTATCTTCTAGTGACTAATCTCTCTAATATGCTATGTTTTATGTGTTGTTAAATCTGTCAATTGATGCTCAATTTCAATTGCTGCTTTTAAAATTTCTGATATTAAACATGCTTTTTAATATTCTGTATCTGATAACTCAAGTATCTAACATTTTTGGGGTCCAATTGTGCTATCTTTTTTTTTTCCTGCTGGTTCTTACTTATGGCATTGACTCCTGTGTGTTACTAATTTTGACATTTGCTTTTGTTAGGTACCTGGGATATACTAGATTAAGACCCCTTTACATAATACTGACTTCACGTTATAAAAATTTTTTAGACTGCTTCAAAAGTGCGAATTTCTATACAAACTGTGTGAGGGCCAGCTTTTCGTTACAAATTCTAGGGTATAATTTCCCCCCCGCTCTACACACTGCCAAGTTTTTAGGCTGTTAGTTTCCCATGCAATTTCCAGGGGGAGTCAAAGTGGATAGTTTATTTTAGTCCCCTCTTTTATTGAGTGTATGCCTTTGGATCTCTGCTTTATGAGGATTCTAACTTGGATGCTCCAACTTGGGTGGTCCCTGGGTTTTGTCTTCTGTCCCCAGAGCATAAAAATCTATGCTCAACTTCATTGAGTTCAACAAATGCGCTGAGAATATAGCTGATTCAGTGTTGCTTTCTTAGGTACTCCTTACCCTTTTGCTCTCATATGGATGCCTTCTTGAAGATGTTTTTATATTTTATCAGCACTTTTAGTCATTACCTGGGAAGGTTGGTCCTATTACTTGGTCAGCTATGTTGCCCGAAACTCAACCACTTTTTTGAATTAGAATTATTCTCATAAATCCTTACATTCAATAAAGACTTGCTTATCAATGGTAGGTTTGTGGAGGGTGTTGGTAATAGGCAGAGTTTATATAACCATTGGCTCTCTCCATTGCTCAAACTTCCAGGTATAGCTGTCAAACGAAGGAAAAGTAAAAGCAATTCAGGGAAAATTGATAAGTAATCCTATGGGCTTTAAAAGGCAAGTGTGGAAGCTGGGTATGGTGACTCATGCCTGTAATCCTAGCACTTTGGGAGGCCAAGGCAGGAAGATCACTTGAGCCTGGGAGTTCGAGACCAGCCTGGGCAATGCAGGGGACCCCATCTCTAGAAAAAATTTAAAAATTAGCCAGGCATGGAGGCACATGCCTGTGGTCTCAGCTACTTGGGAGGCTGAGGTGAGAGGATTGCTTGAGCCTGAGAGGTTGAGGCTTCAGTGAGTTGTGATCATGCCACTGTATTGTAGCCTAGGTGACAGAGTGAGAGCCTGTCTCAAAGGGAAATAAAAGGCAAGTGTTGAGAAAATGGAAACTATATATTAACCCTTTGCTTAATAAATATTTAATCATTATGCTAGTACTTTCCCTATGTTATCTTATTACGATATTCCTGTAAAGCAGACATAATTACAGATTATTTTTTACCGATGACATAAAAGCTAATATTAATGTTTACAATGCATGTTAAGTAATTGCCAAGTAAATTACATGTTTTTATTTCAGTGAGCACCATTTTATGGATAAAGAGACAGAGGTTTAGGGAGTTACTTGCTCAATGTTACTCAGCCACTGACCACATATCTGGAGAGTGCTTTTAAATTTAGGGTAAGATAATGGTATTTAGTGTCCTATTAAAAAATCTTGCTTGCTTTGCTACCTCACATCCTCAGCAGAATAGTTTTAACTACAGGTATTACTCATTTAATCCTAACAACAACCCTAAGGACGGTTCTATGATTATTATTACCCCCCTTCCAATAATGAGAAAACTGGAATTTAGAGAGTTTAAGTAACTTGCCCATGGTAGCCCAACTAATAAGTGGGGAAGTTGGGAGTGGAGTCTGGGTGATCTGTTTCCACAGTTCATGCTCTCGATGGCAGTGTTATACCACCTCTCAAAACATGAACCAAGACTTTGAGAATGGAAGGAGTGGAAATTCTGTTTGCAATGGAATTAGGATTTCTTGTTAACAAGTAGTCCAGACATATTCACCAGAATCAGGGAGTCCTGAAACAAGTGAGGGGATAAAGCAAGGACTGGTGTCATGTTTCAGAACTCTTGATCTTAAACTATAGTAGGCGTCTTAGTTCATTTTATGCTGCTATAACAAAATACCTGAGTAATTTATAAAGGACAGAGATTTATTTCTTACAGTTCTGGAGGCTGGGAAGTCCAAGGTTGAGGAGCTGACACCTTGCAAGGATCTTCTTGTCGTGTCATCCTGTGGTGCAGGGTGAAAGGGCAATTTGATTTCTAGAGGACAAGAGGGGGCCAAAATTGCTTTTATATCTAACTCACTCTCATGATAACCAACCAACTCCCAGAATAACAGCACTAATCCATTTATGAGGGCAGAGCTCTCATAATGACAGAAATCACCTCTTATTGGATATTGTTGCATTGGGGATTGAGTTTCCAACACATGAACTGTGGGGGACACATTCAAACCATAGCAGAATGGAAAGGCTACCTGCCATTGCTAAAATTGATAACCAGTTAGAAAACCACTGTGTGTGTTGGGGAATAATCACGTAGAAATAAAGAGCTCAGCAGAGAAAAACAGCTCTCCTGAGACCCACTATCAATTACTTCTTGTACTTGCATTTAGACAGGTACAAATGATCAGGTGAAACAGAGGAGAGTTATTACAACTCTTGTGTATGTTCCTAATTTTTAAGTTTCTCTCGTTCCTTATGAGTAAGAGCCCAAAGGGTTACCAATGAGTTAAAATATTTTGCAAATCATTTATGACACCATTAAATATAAGTGGTTCTGTTTGCCTGGTTTTATAATGTTCATTTACTATGTGAGAGTAGGGTTTCATACTTTAAATTATTTTGGTAAAATTATATACCTAATGAAGAAATATAATGACTTGCTATAATAAAAAAATTTTCTCTCTCAAAATAATAAAACAGAAATCTTGATCAAAGAGACCTTCTCTGGAGGAAACTAGTATGTGCTGAGCTTCTGCTAGGTGGAGACAAGAGCCAGTAGAATTTGGGTTCTTATTATTAGCGTGATTCTAATAGATGCATGGGCCAGCACCTAAAGGAAAATATGTACTGAGGAGCCTCCAAAGATGCTGAAGAGAGGAAGAGCCAGGCACCACTGACCAGTAATAGAGATCTGGTTACTGTGAGGAGGAAGTTGCCTGTAAAAATGAAACCTCAAACAAAAGCTAAAATTCTGTAGAACAAAGTCACAAAAATATCGTTAGTTTGTACCTTTGAGTGGGTTGTAATGTCCATGTTAGTCAACATTAGGCAGAGCTCAGGCAATGTCTCCAACCCACCACACATCTTTAGCACCTCTGGTGGCAGAAGACCAACAGTGTCTCCTGGCAGGGAGTGCATGCGTGTAAGGGGACAGCAGTATGTGGTGACGTGGCTGCTGGAGAGAGTCATTGCGTCATAGCAGATGTCCTGCCAGTGTGGGAGTATTCACGAGCACACCTGAATTCATCTGACTTTAGAGAGCAACTGACTTCAGAGAGCACCTCAACCTCCAGAAGCTCTTTTTTTTTTTTTTTTGAGACAAGAGTCTCACTCTGTTGCCAGGCTGGAGTGCAGAGGCCTGATCTCAGCTCATTGCAACCTCCGCCTCTTGGGTTCAAGCAATTCCCGTGCCTCAGCGTCCCGAATAGCTTGGACTACAGGCGTCCAGCACCATGCCCGGCTATTTTTGTATTTTTAGTAGAGGTGCGGCCAGGATGGTCTCAATCTTTTGACCTCGTGATCCGCGCTCGTTGGCCTCCCAAAGTGCTGGGATTACAGGCATGAGCCACCGCGCCTGGCCTGAGAAACTCTTCTGTAAGGTGCTGAGGTACTGCTCGGTGGAGACAAGAGCCAATAGAATTTGGGTTCTTATTGCTAGTCTGATTCTGTTTGTATTCACAGGTCGAGGAGGCCTGGGGAAACTGAGCTTACATCCATATTTGTACCAGAAGATTTTCGGTACAACTAGAGGGCACCCAGTATATATCATCATGCTGCTGAACATGCAGGTGTCTTAGAATTTGGTATGCTAAAAGAACTTTTGAAACATGTATTAATTGGCACATTACTGTTTTGAAGTTTAGCAGTGTTGTATATATTATCTTAGGTTTTGTGTTTGAAAATAGAATTCATAAAAATATGAATAAATTAAAAGCATATGTGAACAACTTTTAATACTTACATATTACTACTTCTCATCTCATTGAGTAGAGAAGGCTTTCAGGAAGAATGTCTAATGGCTAAGAGTCAGAAAACAAATTAGTGGCTTCTAAATTTCTACTGGTTAAATAAATAATATCCAGTACTTATTTATTTAGTAGTGTATGTGAGAGAGTAACTGGTTAATAAATATTTGCTAACTAATTTTTTTCTAAGGTCAATGGGCCACAGGAAGTTTAATCTACCAGTTTTAAGTCAGTTAGTGATGCAGGGGTTCAAAAATAAATTAGGAGAAATAGTCCTTCTACTGTGAAATTTTAAAAAACATAAAAGCATTCCAAACGGAAAGAAACAAACACACAACGTGAAAGTTGTTAGTCTCTTGTTATGTTCTTGTTACCCATCTTTTGCTAATACAGAAACCAATGCCCCATGGGTTGTGGTATAAACTTTTCTTAGTTGTTGCTTTTAATTAGTGGAAGTATAAATATATCTAATTTATATTTAATTTTATTTGCTACTCTATTGTTGAGCTTTACATAATTATCCAGGGAAATTCTTATTAGAGTTGACAGCAAGCTCTGGGTGATCCCAAGGTGTCCATTTATTCTGGGGGAAGTTGGGGCTAGAAGGAAGGCCTCTGTCATTTCTGCATAAAGACTGTGGGCAGCAGGGATTAGGTTACTCCTGGTGACAGCAGGGACTATAAAGTTTTATTTCATTGCCCCTTGGTTTAATGATTGGAATAATAGAAATAGAAATTTTATGACAAAATGGAATTTACCTGTTGACTATATTGACTGAAAATGGAGAATAGACTGATAATGTAGGATACTCCATCTTACTTATTATAAATTGTTAATTTTATGGTCCTATTAGCATTTATGAAATAGCTGCAGTGTTAAGATCTATAGAATGATGATTTGAAAACTTATGTAAGAAAAGGGTGAATCTGCACTCAGTGTCCTTCAAAAATGTCACAATAATACTGTGTAATTTCCCTTTTTTATTGGTGTTTGCTTGTTTTGGACTAGTAAACAAAATTTTGATATGGGCAAGATGGCTCCCGTCTGTAATCCCAGCACTTAGAAGGTGGTAGGATCACTTGAGCCCAGGACTTTGAGACCAGTCTGGGCAACATAGTGAGATCTTATCTCTACAAAAAATTAAAAAATTAGCCAGGCATGGTGGTGCATGCCTGTAGTCCCAGCTTCTTGGGAAACTAAGGTTGGAGGATCTCTGGAACCTGGGAGGTCGAGGCTGCAGTGAGCTGTGATTGTACCACTGTACTCCAGCTTGGGCAACAGAGTGAGATTAAAAAAAAAAGACACCTTGAAATGCTCCTCTATTGTACTACCATACTAATAGTGTCAATTGAAAGCCATCTTAGATGTGTTTTCAGAAGCTTTAGTAGAGAAAATGTACTGCACTTTTTTCACTTTTTTATTTTATCCCACAAAGCAGGGGTCCCCAACACCATGGCCATGGACTGGTACTGGTCCGTGGCCTGTTAGGAACTGAGCCACACAGGAGGAGGTGAGTGGCAGTTGAGCGAGCAAAGCTTCATCTGTATTTACAGCCACTCCCCACTGCTTGCATTATGGCCTGAGCTCTGCTTCCTGTCAGAACAGTGGCAGCACTAGATTCTGACAGGAGTGCAGACCCTATTGTGACCTGCACAAGTGTGGGATCTAGGTTGTGTGCTCCTTACGAGAATCTAATGCCTGATGATCTGTCACTGTCTCCCACCATCTAGTTGCAGGAAAATAAGCTCAGGGCTCCCACTGATTCTACGTTATGGTGAGTTGTATAATTATTTCATTCTGTATTACAATGTAATAATAATAGAAATAAAGTACACAATAAATGTAATGTGCTTGAATCATCCCCAAATCATCCCCCAACCTGGTCTGTGGAAAAATTGTCTTCCATGAAACCAGTCTGTGATGCCAGAAAGGCTGGGGACCACTGCCATAAAGTGAACTTGCTTTAGGAAAGTCCAAGAAAGTTACCTACTTAGGTTTCCTTAATGTGTATGTTTTGCTTTACTATGAAAGTCTATGAAATCCATATATACTGTAAGCTATGTTTTATCATCTTTATATCCTGAATCAGAAGGCACTGCTGGATCTCTTCTGGTTTCTCTGCTCTTGCATGTCACAGTCTTAATCACTTGCTCCTTTATTAAACAAACAAATAAACCCAATTAACCAAACAATTCCCTAATTATCGAAGTGATGTAAACTTATTAATGTGACAATGAAACAAGTCATCTCTAGTGTCATTTCCCAGGAATAACCACTGCTACTAGTTTAATTTTTTTCTTTCTATATGGAATAAATGTGTAATTTTTGTTTTTGTTTTTAAACATCAGCATTACAGGCGGTCCATGAGCTGACATTTGCTCCCCACTGGTTCAGTGTCATTGCATCCGAAGTGGGTCTTACTTTCGTTGGTCTTTTTAATCCTAAAACCTACTTAGAGAAGTGGAATGCAATTATTGTTAGTTCGCCTCCTTTCTTATGCTTAGGGAGATAAACCTGCACCAATAATAAAAGTAAAAACATTCCTTTAGCCAAGTCATGCTGATACATGAAAGTTTTCTCTAATTTATTTATTCAAAGCAGAGCATTATAGACTAAAACATGTTCATTATGACTAATAATCTTTTCCTAAGGCAAGATAATCACAACAGTGTCCTTAGAAAATCCTCTATATAATTGGGGTCAACTCATATTCAGTTTTGTGTCAGTGTTTTCAGGAAACTTTTGCATTACCAGCATTTTTCATGTCAATAAATATTTTTCAAAAACTTATTTTTAATGGCTTCAAATACCATTATTTACTTAATGACCTTCCAGTTTTTGGATATTTGGGTTGTTTGCATGTTTTAAAAGCTTTTTTTTTTGCTTTTATAACATGTGACAAAAATACTTATGTACAAACCTTTCACCTTAAGACGATTTCCTTGAGAATATATGCCCTAAGGATCCAATAAGCTCTTAATTGGCCTCTATTACTTCAGAGTTTATCTCCTGCCCCTTACTGCCAGATGAATCTTCCTAAAACATTAATTATGTCATACCATTTCTTGCTCAACAGCCCACAATGACTTCTCATTGCCTATGGAAAGAAACCTCCAAACCCTTAAGCTTGGAGATTGAAGTACTTGACAGTCTTGTTTCTTTCAATTTCTATAAAACGGATTTTACCTAAAGTAACTGGGCTCTTTGGATGGCTTTGCTCTTACCCAGAACCCACCTAGAGGACTTTCACTGTTATCTTCAACCTTGCCTCCCTTCCTTTCTGTCCCAAATCAAACACATAATACAACTTCATCTCCAGCGCGGATATATGGGTTACATTGCCCGTCAGAAAATAAAATATTTTAATTCATTCTTAAACATCTCAATTATTTTCCCAAGGTTTCTCTCCTAGCTGATGCCATGTCTATTTCTAATCAATCTCCCTTGATATACCCCAACTGCTCAAGCTTTTCTTGATATGCCAAGACTCTCCCTTCTCTCTCTCTCTCTCGATCTGTGTGTGTGTGTGTGTGTGTGTGTGTGTGTGTATGTGTGTGTGTGTGTGTGTGTGTGTGTGTAAATGCATCATAAAAGGTCTGAAAGTATACACACTAACCTTCACCTACAGGGAAGGGCCCCGGGATGAAATTAATGAAGAAGATTAAGGGAAAGTTTTACTTTTTACTCTATGTGCTTCTGTATTGTTTGCACTTTTTACAAGTATTTATTTTTAGCTGAAAAATAGTCACATATATATTTGTGTTTTAAAAATTTTTATAGGTTTGTAGGATATAATGGAGGAAAGGTTTATGAAACTGCTTTCTAGATTTTTAAAGCTCAGAGCAAATACTAATTTCATCCATGACTTTGTTCTGATCATCTAAAAAGCACTCTGCTATGTAAGTTTAACTGCTACCATCTTTCAAAGTCCAGTTGAGTTTCTGCAGCTTACAAGAGCTGTCCTTGATTACTGAAGCCCATAGTTGCCTCTACCAACTCAAAAAGTTGTATGAAATTGACTTCCTTGATCTTCATTTGGAACATATGATGATGGAAAGAAAAGTTCATTTGATGGATTAAAAAAGGTCAATTTAGCAGCAGTGTTAACCATGAAAAATGGTTCAGAATAACTTTCTGTTCATGGAACTCTCTTTTTTTAATATTTGCTACATATAGATCATTTATTCTTTGCTTTTTGTGTTTAGTGAGGAGCAATGATTGTAGGTACACGTCTCTCTATGTGATCTTGGCAATGTCACAAGTCCTTTTGAGATTTCTTCATCCAGAATATGAAGGAGTTGAACTAGGCATGTCTTCCAATGTACTCTGGTTCGAAATTGTGATTCTGTTAAATGACATGATTTTGCCTGATAACTGACTTAATTTGAAAATGGTGGCCAGGCATGGTGGCTCATGTCTGTAATCCCAGCACTTTGGGAGGCTGAGGCAGGAGGATGGCTTGAGGCTAGGAGTTCTAGACCAGCCTGGGCAACATAGTGAGACCTCATCTTTACAAAAAAATAAAAATAAAAAATTAGCTGGGCCTGGTGGTGTTCATCTGTAGTCCCAACATCTCGGGGAAACTGAGGTGGGAGGATCACTTGAGCCCAGGAGTTCAAGGCTGCACTGAGCTATGATTGTATCACTGCACTACAGCCTGGGTGACAGAGTGAGGACTCTGTCTCAAAAAAGGGAAGGGGCGGGGGAAGAAAGTGGTTACATTTTATTTTATTTATTTATTTAGAGACAGGGTCTCACTCTATTGCCCAGACTGGAGTGTAGGGGTGTGATTATGGTTCATTGCAGCCTTGACCTCCTCCTGGGCTCAAGTGATCCTCCTGTCTCAGTTTCTGAGTAGCTAGATTACAGGCATGCCCCATAATGCCCGGATAAGTTCTGTATTTTTTGCAGGGGGTTTCACCGTGTTGTCCAGTCTGGTCTTGAACTCCTGGGTTCAAGCAAATCTCCCACCTTAGCCTCCTAAAGTTCTGGGATATGGGTGTGAGTCACCGTGCCTGGCCTTTGGTTACTTTCTCTTTTAAAATGAAGTTGTTCCAAATATTTTTATCAACACACACACACACACACACACACACACACACACACACACACACACATCTCATATAATTAATCTAGTTGATGTACTAGAAACTGCATTGACTTTGAAATCAAAATAACCTGATTTTGAATTCTAGCTCTATCATTACTGAATTCTGTTATCTTAAACAAGTTACTTAGTATCAGTTTCCTTATATATAAAAACGGGATAGTAATCTTCGTCTCCCAGACTATACATGTGGAGGTACCCAAGACAGTGCCTATATATAGTATGCTTTCAGCAAATGTTAATTTTCTTTCTTCCTTTATCAGTAACTGATTTGTGAAAGGCATACTTTAAATAATAGCAAATGCTATTTTATATATCTATACATCTACATATGAGGTTCAGAAAGAACAAAGTGGTTGTTTTAAAATAGTGATATGATAAGTATGAATATGTGCAAAGAGTTATGTAATCCTTGCTTTAACTGTATGAAGAAATGCAGAGCTTTTTCCCTTGTATGTTGTGGCTAGCAGCAGAGGGTTATAAAAGTCAAGTGCATCTTTAATGCCTTATAATTAGTTGGTTATTGTAGTTAGCAATTAGGAACCTTATACTGGGGTTTATGACAACTTGGCCTAATATTGAATACTATATAGTACCTCACATGCTTTGCCAGCTAACATCTATTTGGCATAGCAGACACACAGTGTCTTGGGCCTACAATGCTTTTAGAGGCTTATGAAATTGTTTTAATTTCTTTTATTATTTATTTATTTACATTTTTTTTTGAGACAGAGCCTCACTCTGTCACCCAGGCTGGAGTGCAGTGGTGAGATCTTGGCTCACTGCAGCCTCCACCTCCGGGGTTCAAGTGATTTTCCTGCCTCAGCTGTCCAAATAGCTGGGACCACAGGCACACACCACCACACCCGGCTAATTTTTGTATTTTCAGTAGAGTAGGGTTTCACCATGTTGGCCAGGCTGGTCTCAAACTCCTGATCTCAAATGATCTGCCTGCCTCGGCCTCCTGAAGTGCTGGGATTACAGGCATGAGCCACCATGCATGGCCTGTTTTAATTTTTTTAAAATCAGAAGAAAAAAAATGAACTTTTAGGTCAAATAAAATGTTTTGATATATAGCATTAATATACCCATCTTTATGCTAATGAGTTATAAAACACAGTTTTATTTCTTTACTTTCTTATGTAGGAAGGAGACCAAGAAAGTCATAATGTAGTCCTGGATGCTTTAATGAAGGCTTAGACTTTCAGAAAAGTCTTCTGAGCTGGTCAGGCTGAGTGGTGTTTATGTGAACTAATTTCACTCTTTCCTGAGATGTACCAGAGAAGGAGGCTTATTGGTGTGGTCAGAGTCCCATCCTAGTGCATGAGTCTTTCTATTCTTTTTGTTTTTGAAAAGTTTATCTCACTTTTCTTTTTAAAAATTATCTTAATTTATTTATAAAATATTTTATTTTTATTATTATGGATATATAATAGGTGTACAGATTTATGGAGCACATGTGATCTTTTGAGACAAGGACACAATGTGTAATGATCAAATTCAGGTAATTGGGGTATCCATCACCTCAAGCAGTTATTTCTATTTCTGGCTCCATGAGAAGGTAGGAGATAAGCCAGACACGAAAGCAAAACAATAAAAACAGATATTTATAGCAAGTCTTAGAGTCTTCTAGCATAAGACTAGAATCTTAGGAGCAGAGAGTTCTTTCTTATCCCATACTGATGTAAATTTAATATATAAACTCCTTCATGAATATTAATGAATTTGTAAAGGGAGGTTTGGGAAAAAAATGCAACAACAGACAAAAAAAAATTGGTAATCTAATTTTGGCTGAATAAAAGAGAAATATGAACTGCTTAAAAATAGGAAATGCAGACTAGAGCTGACTTTCTTAGATATGGAAAATGGATATTGTGGGAGGGGAGCTATGATGCAGAATGCCTCATTAGAGAGCAAGCTTGTCCAACCTGCGATCCGTGGGCCACATGTAGCCCAGTACGGCTTTGAATTCAGCCTAGCACAAATTCATAAACTTTCTTAAAGCATTAAGTGATTTTCAAAAATCTCATCAGCTATTACTAGTGTTAGTGTATTTTTATGTGGCCCAAGACAAATCTGCTTCTTCCAATGTGGCTCAGGGAAGCCAAAAGATTGGACATCCCTGGTAGAGGGTCCCAAAGAAGAACATTTGGTCAGTAAAGAAAGAAACTGACTTCAGCTTTGCCTTTTAATCTGTTGGCATTAAGGGGTGGAGTAAAATGGGAATCAGCCATTATAATTCTATAATCTAACAAGTCCTTGATAGGATTTGATAGGACAAAATGAACCTGAGTGCTGGTTTTAGGAGTCCTTGTTAATCTAAAATACAGCCTTAAGTGAAGGGGGCTCTATTTGGTTGGAGAGGAAAAATAGAAAGTGTCTTCTCCTACAACTGGGTCTGGGAGCTTTACTTTTCAGTTTAAATGGATGATTTTGGGTTAATAATAATTCATATTAATGATAACTAACGTATCAAGAGCACTTACTTTGTGCCAGACACTAGGCTAACAACTTTATATGGGTTGACTACTTACTCTTTGCAGCAATCCTATGGTGTAGGATCTACTATCATCCCCATTTTACAGATGAAGAAACAGAATTTAGGGAGGCTAAGTGACTTCTTTTCAGTCTTATAGCCAGCAAAGGGCAGATCTAGAGTTTGAACCCAGGCAATGCAACCCTGGAGCTTGAATTTTAACTTCTGCCATTACCCAGAGGATCCCATCTATGGCAGGACTGTTAAGCAAAATGCAAGAGTGTTAGAGTGTATTATGGATTGAATTGCTCCCAACCCCAAATTTGTATCTTATTAAAGTCCTAACCAAAATACCTAAGAATGTGGTCTTATTTGGAAATACAGTCTTTACAGAGATAATCATGTTAAAATGAGATAATTAGGGTGGGCTCTGATCCAGTATTACTGTTGTCCTTTGAAGAAGACATGTACACGAGGAAGATGCCAGGTGAACATGAAGACTGTCATCTACAAGCCAAGAGAAGCCAGGAGCAGATCCTTCAGAGCCCTCAGAAGGAACCAACCCTGCTGGCACCTTGATTTTGGACTTCCAGCCTCCAGAACTGTGAGACCATACATTTCTGTTTTTGAGTCACCCAGTCTATGACACTTTGTTAGGCAGATGTTTAGGGGTGAAAACATCTTCTGTATGGACTAGTCGTTTCAAGATAAAGCCCCCAAATACGATTTTGGAAACCCTGAATGCACCTTTTATCCTTTTTGTAGATAGGGAATAATCAAAATGTAGGAAATAGGATTTTGTTGTTTCAAGAATTTTGGACAAATTGAAAATAAAAGTAGTTCAAGAATTTAGGCTCAACAGTGTAAGCATTTTACATTCATGGCAAGTAAGACTTGGTGCATAGCATAATTAAGTTGTCTTCTGTGCCTCTCAGACTAATATCAGACATTGTTGCCAAAATGAATTTCCAACTCAATCTAAATAAATGGCAGTGGTGATAGCAAAGTTGTCTGATCTTGAGAACATCTAGACATCCTTGGCGAAGAAAGCTGTTAGACTGAACTTAAGTGTTTTAATCACAGTTGGAAATATGTCCAAAAAAATATGCCTAATGATACTGGTTCAGATTGCATCAGATGCAGAGTTACTTTGGCACAAATCTTTCAGTGGAAAAGTTGGTAGGATAATAAAAAAGCTATTTCAGGCAGATGATTTTAAAAAATTTCTCTGTAAGACAGACTTACAGAGAGACTTAAAGTATTATAATCATAGTTGCAGCATTGCTCATATTACTTTCAAACAAATAATTTATTTGTATACAAAGGAAGGGAGTAGTTTATTCTTCCTAAATTTCTCCCTCCTTCTCCTGTCACACTGAATATATTGCTCTCATGACTCTGTTGAGGAAGTCGGAGTCTTTCTTAACCACCTTTCTGACAGGCGGCACTTTGAGAGCTCACTTGGTTTCTCAGTGTTTCCTTATAAATCCCTATTTAATATTTATTTAACTTTGCTAGTCTCAAGGGGCTTTAACCAGTGAAAGTTCTCCAGAAGGATATCAAATACTTTTTTTCTGGCCAAGCCCAGTGGCTTATGCCTGTAATCCCATTGCTTTGAGAGGCTGAGGTGGGAGAACTTAGGCCAGGAGTTCAAGACCAGCCTGGGCAACATAATGAGACCCTGTTTCTAAAAAAATAAAAACAATTAGCTGGGTATGGTGGTGCACATCTGTAGTTCTACTACTTGGGAGGCAGAGGCAAGAGTGCTGCTTGAGCTGAGGTGTTTGAGGCTACAGTGAGCTATGCTCATGCTACTGCAATACAGCTTGGGTGACAGAGGGAGATCCTGTCTCAAAAAACAGTTTTTTTCTTTGATTAATGTTTATTATTTTGAAATATTGAAATATAAATGAGATTCATAGGTGAAAATAATTTCTTAAAAATCCGTATATTATTACATAGGTCTTCCGTATCACAAAGGAAATCAGTGATCAGAAGGTATTTTCTTAGTTCTTGACATAGTTTGGATATTTGTCCCCTCCAAGCCTCGTGTTGAAATTTGATCCCCAGTGTTGGAGGTGGGCCCTGGTGGGGAGGTGTTTGAGTAATGGGGGGCGGATCCTTCATGATGGGCTTGGTGCCATCCTTACTGTAATGAGTTAGTTCTCATTCTATGAATTCATGTGAGACCTGGTTGCTAAAAGGAGCCTAGCACCTCTTTTCCCTCTCTCTTGTTCCCTTTCTTACCATGTGACACATTGGCTCCCCTCCCCTTCTGCCATGATTGGAAGCGTACTGAGGTCCTTACCAGAAGCAGATGCTGGTGGCTTTTTTCTTGTGTGACCTGCAGAACCACGAGTCAAATAAACCTCTTTTTTAAAATAAATTACCCATCTTCAGGTATTTCTTCAGAGCAATGCAAAGTGGACTAAGACAGTTGTGATTTGAACATATAGGTAGGATGTATTTAATCATATGTAAATTATAATTTTGATAGTCATATTAGACTAGGAAATGGTATACAAGACATTTGTTGCACATGATAAGTGTACCAGGTGCCTCTTGTGTGCCACTTGGAATTCTCTGGCCTTCATCTGTCTCCCTAGAGCTTTGGTCCTCTTCTTCTTCTCCAAAGGCTGTGATGGCAACTAACTTGTAAAGCCCCAGGATGCAGGAGACGTGAGGGAGTTGGTAGATAATCTCTTTCTCTCTTTCCACCCCCCTGATGGACTAGTCCATGGAAAAGCTTTCTGTACAACGTATCCTGGTGAGCATGTCTGTTTGTGAAGTGGCTGATTTGCCATCGCAACAGTTTGTGGTTGCTTCCCTTGCTTACCTGCTGCAGTTCTCTTTCCCATCACTCACGCTGCCCTGGGATCACACTTCCCAATAAAGTTTAGCATTTAAACCTTGCCTCAGCTTCAACTTTCAAGGGAACTTTGTCTAGGGCATTAAGAGTTCCATAAATGTTTAGTAAATGAAATGGAATACAAAGTAAAATGTAGTCCAAATGGGGGCTTTTCTTTAATCATTTTAATCTTTCCGTGTTTCAGAAGAACTTGATCTATACCTCCTGACCTGTTGATCTGGTAGCTGCCTCTCAACAGGTAAAGGTGGTGCTAGAAATAATCAGCCAGTCAAAGCCTATTTCATTGATAGTGAGTGATGAAGTCACATTTCCAAAAGCCTTATTTAATAAGGGAAGGGTGAATTATCCTGAGTGAGAACAGTTCAGATTGTGAGCCTGAAGCTCATGTTTTCCTCAGAGACATAGCTCACTTTTAGCTAATCTGTCTTCTCTAGGTACCTCTACGGTTAAGCAAAACTGCTACGCAAATTCTGACCTTCATTCTTCCTTGAAACGAGAGCTAAAGTATTTCTCTAATGTTTATCCAGTTTCAGTGGATTTGCGATGTGTACATTAGACTTGAAAGATTGAAAATGTGAGGTTGCTCTGTGAGATGGACAAAAAAGAGAGAAAGCAACTTTAATTTTTTTTTAACCACTCTCTTGCCTTTAGTAACTGAGAATTGTTAGAAACTTATATAGCAACCAAAGGCAAATTGGTTAAGACATTCAAGATGTTAAACAAATGACACATAACATTTGTTGTTTATTTCATAGCCTGCCTTTACTAGGGACCAAGACCTTTGTGCTCTTGGGGAGGCAGGCAGGCATTGTTACTGTTTTTACTGTCACCATGTTAGTAAGAATAAAGTAAATGGTTACAGAAATGAAAGTAGGGAGGTACCACCTATGCTGACCTGTATGAAATTGTTTGCAATTTAATGAAAAAAGACAAGAAGAGACAATGTTTAGAGTATGACCTATTTTTTTTCATGTGTATATTAAATTGGGTCAGGTAACTATATTTGCAGGTAACTTTTAAAAAGAATTATGTAGTCAATCATGTCCATAGTAAATAAGCAAAAGTATAAATTTGTATAATTTGACAACTGAAAAGTATGAGAAGGAAGGCCTTGGTAGGAAATGTTAAGTTAAAAAAAGAAATCTGAAAGGTCTGCTTTTATCAAGATACATGCAGGGGAGATTTATTATAAATCAACCGATCAGACATATGACTCATACTCATGGATGTTACTGGAAATGGCTCTTTGGATCTTACCATCACTGGAGGTAATGCATGATCTTTTCACTGACCATAAAGATGTTTCAAAATCAGTGACATCAGCTGCACTCTGCAATAGAGTCCACCGAGGCCAACTGCAGCTGCAAATGTATTTAAGTATTTAGTCCAGCAAAGATGCGATATTCACCTGGCTTTTACTTTTGCTATAAAGGCAGAAGTGAAAAACATTTATTTTGACTAACATAAAGTCATTATAAATGAGTTAAGACAGCAGTGGAGCATGAAGAGTGAGCCATCCATCCAAGCTAGCGGGAAAACTAAGAGATGGTGTGAGCTGCATATCGGTAGAGGTGCAATGAGCTGGATTCACACGGACATCCACTGTGGTCATTTCTAGACTTTCTGGCAGTAACTTAGGGTGCTCCCCCAGGAGTGTCAGGTTGTTGAGCCCTAACTGCCACAGTGGGACAAAAAGAGAGTGTAAGTAATAGGCAACACTGACAGGCTTCAGGTTCAAGTAGAGAAAGAAAGGAGTGGAATAAACTGCAAAGGCAGACCATTCAACCTGGATTTCCCCGTCAGTGAAGAAATCCCTTTTGTTTTGTCCTGGAAAAAGTACAATCAGTAGTATAGCCCAGTGGAAAGCTATAGTCAATCTATGGGTGGGGTGCATCAGAAACTTCTAGGGAGCTTTAGAAATCGATACCTCCCAGAGGTTTTGATTCACTGGGTCTGAAGTGGGACCTTGAATTCTGTATGTAAAAAAAATTTCAGCTGGTGCAGTGACTCATAACTGTAATCCCAGCACTTTGGGAGGCTGAGGTGGAAGAATGCCTTGAGGCCAGGCTGGGCAACACGGGGAGACCCCACCTCTGTGAATAATAATTAAACAAACTTAGCTGGGGATGGTGGCACACACTTGTGGTCCTAGCTACTAGGGAGGCTGAGGCAGGAGGATCCCTGAGTGTGGGAGGTTGAAACTGCAGTGAGCCATGATCGTGCTATTGCACACCAGCCTAGATGACAGAACGAGACCCTGTCTCAAACACACACAAAAAATCTCTCCAAGTGTTTCTTATAATCAGTCACGTCCGGGAACCTCTGATCTAAACTCTACTTAAATGCCAACAGTAATTGGTTGGGTGCGGTGGCTCACAACTATAATCCCAGCACTTTGGGAGGCCCAGGCAGGCAGCTCACCTAGGGTCAGGAGTTCAAGACCAGCCTGGCCAATATGACAAAACCCCGTCTCTACTAAAAGTACAAAAATTAGCTGGGCATGGTGGTGCACGCCTGTAATCCCAGCTACTTCAGAGGCTGAGGCAGGAGAATCACTTGAACCTGGGAGGCGGAGGTTGCAGTGAGCTGAGATCACGCCACTGCACTCTAGCCTGGGCGACAAGAACAAGACTCTGTCTCAAAGAAAAAAATGCCAACAGTAATGTGGAGCTCATTATTTTTCAGTTGCTGGTTAGCTGAAGTGGTTATATGTTTCCATCTTATTTCAAACGAAAATCTGCATCATTAAAACATCTACCCATTCTTTGGTTCTCTTTGAGTCTTGAAGAGTAATTTAAAGGTCTTAGACCAAGTTGGACAATCTGAATTTGTGGTAGACCTAGTCTTATAGCTTTATGATCTTATCTAGCAGCAAGGTAGTCTTGGAGTAGAGAATGAGAATGATGAAATAATCCAGATTTAGGGATTGGAATAATGGAAGATTAAGAAATTAAGGGACTGTAGGATGCTGTAGAGGGTAATGTTGAAATGATCGTCCATTGCTGGGGGAGACAATTGAGGCCTTTTGAGCAGGTATGGACTGGTGTATGAGGAGAGACTACGTGGTTAAGGGGTGGGCTAGGCTGAGGGGGTAAAACTCAGTGTTGCCTGTGGCCATGTCTAGCTGGTCTTCCATCTATTTCTTAGGTTCTCAATCAGTAATTTTTTTTACTGACTGTGGCAAAAGGCAGATTGAGCAGATATATTGGGAGTGGGAGAAGAAAGTGAGGAGATTGTTTCAGACAGAGAGAGTGACTAGCGATCTTAGAGGGGGAGCAGTTCCTAGCAATGAGAAAATACAAGTTGTGGCGAACCTGCAATGGAGTTGAAAGAGCTGTTGGGAGATTCTGTGGTCAACATAGATGATGCTGTTATTTTGAGTGACGGTTAAAGACAGGAGAGAGAGAGGAACTGTGACTCAGGTGCTAAAGTCTTTGAGCACAGTGTTTGGAAGTGGCGTGGCCATGAAATAGAAATGAAAAGAGGATGGACAGGGCATGGAGTGCCCAGGCGAGGCCCTGTCCTCCGGGTGAGTTTGGGTGAGTCCCACATCCACTCTGGACCTCTGTATTTTTTGAGTGAATGCCATTCTCTCCATCTCCCTTACAGAATTGTTGGAAGCTCAAGTGAGACACAGTAATCATGTATGTAAAAGCCATGTTGAAAAGATAGCTAATCATTAAGTGCTGTCCTAGTTTTAAGATCATGCAACACAAGTATTCTAGTTATAACATATCAATGTTATGAGATGTCATATAATGTATGTATGACAATGCTACATTTCACTGGAAATAAAAGTATGTAAAGCCAGTAGTACTCTATAGCACAAACAGCCAAATAACCATTAAGCTAAATGACTTTTATCTCTGGAATTTATCAGTCATGATTAGGGAAGATGATTCTATTACTTCTTTTTCTTTCTCCTAGCACATGCTGGCATCTTTAGAAAGATCTAGAAATCCACGTGTTGAACATAAATCCGGGGCTGTTGTTATTGCAGATGTACCTTCCACAACCTGATTGTCTGTGCTATCAATTATTCAGGTAGAAATATGATGCCACTAAATGGTCCTTTGATTCTGGCGTTTAATTTCAACTTTGTTATAATTCATTATAATTCTGTAACTCTGACTTACAAGTTCTAGAGACTGGGCATTTCTTTCTAGTATATCTTTATATATCTCTTGAGCCATGATTCTTCTTCTGACTGTGGAATATGCAAAAGTCACACACAACCTGGGGGGAAGATGCAGTAACAAAGGTAACCTAAGCGTTGCTTACATTGGCTTTTCTTTCCAGATTATTGCTTCTGTTGTGGAGTACAATCTCCAAGTCTCACGAAGTCCAAAGTTGGATTCAAATATGTTTTCTATTCATTAGTTTCTTGTCTCTCATTTCTAATATGGTAATTGCCATCTAGTCCTTTAGGAAGTTCAAGGGCTTAAAACATGAACTTTTGGTAAAGGAAGGAGGTAGTCCCAGATTCATAGTGTTCTTCCTTGCAGCATACTTGAGAGAAACTGAAAGTCTGTTTCCAGGAACCTAATCCTTGGCACAGGCAATATTTGTGGCCTAGGAACATCATAAGTACTGCAGGTTCTTATTTAAACTCTTCCTGAATGGTGTTGGTTCTAAGAAGCTGAAGGACAGAGGCAAAGAGAAGAAAAACATTCTTCTGAGAAAGATGAGGTCAGTTTTCTAATGTTTGGAAGTCTTTTGTCAATTTACAACTAACTCATGTTCAATGATAATTACCATGTACATCTATTTCTCTCCACAAAACAAAATGCAGAGGAGTTGGCTGCAATTTATACCAAACCCTCTTACTAAAGAAGTAAGAGACATAGAAAACTTAAGGGAATCTTGTGCCTAACAGAAGAAGCTATTTGGGAGCTAGATTTCCCAGAATAGATCTGGGGAAAAAAGTTTGAATCACAGGGATTGAAACTAAAATTATGTTAATGGTAGCTTTCAGAAAAGGAGATTAAACAATGAAAGATAATTTTGGAAGGATAGAATTGAATCTTTTGTATTACTTTGGTATTTTTCCTGGGCCTACATTGCTGGAAGATGACTGTGTCATTTCCTTAATCCTGTATGTATGTAAAGAAAAAGATATGTTGAAGCCCTATCCCCACCCCCATATCTCAGAACATGACCTTAAAGAATCTGAAAATAGCATATTTACAGAGGTAACAGTGAAAATGAGATCATTAGGATGGGCCTACTCTAATGGAGTAGTAAGCATATATTAAGGTTATACAAAAAGGAACTTTGGACACAGAGACAGACATGTATGGAAGGAAGATGGCATAAACACACACGGAAAGCAAAGCTATGTGGAAATGGAGACAGCAATTGGAGTTGTACTGCCACAAGCCGAGGAATGCCTGGAGCCACCAGAAGCTAGGAGAGAGGCATGGAATAAATTCTCCTTCATAATCCTTAGAAGCAACCAACTCTGCCAACACTGTAACTTTGGACTTCTAGCTGCCAGAACTGAGACAGTAATCTCTTGTTTAAGTCACTCAGCTTGAGGTATTTTGTTATGGCAGCCCTAGAGAATTAACATACCATACTTGCATCAAACCTAGGAACTTTCCATGTTTACACAAATCCTTCACTGGTTGTTTGAGAAACAAATTTTCAGGGCTTCTAAAATGCCCTTAACTCAATTCTCTACTCCATTTCCTCTGCACAGCTGTGGATGAATGACAGGTAAATATAGTCCCTGTTGGGAAGATTCTGACTTGTTCAGAAAGGTTGAACTGCGTAAGTGAAGTGAATTGCATGTGAATTGTGATGTAGATTACTTCACGTCATGACCAGTAAAACCTTGGACCTTAAGAATCTCCCAGATGAAAGAATATCGACAGATCTTAAATATGGGGAGTGCGTTGCGATAATAACCAATTCAAAGCAGAATATTGCTTTTCTTCAAAGAAGATTCAAAGAGGGAGTCAGTAACATTAACCTTCACATCAGCTAACCCAAGATGAAATACTAGCTCAGGCATCGACTAATCAAGATTGTCTTGTCCCTTGTGTTCTTGTGTCGAGAAATAACTTAGTTCAGTATCTTTAAGATTTATTCACCTTGTATTTGCACTGATCACATACATTGAACTGCGAACTGCAGCCAAGAACTATATTTCTGAGGCTGAGCTGGTGACAGACAGACTGTCTCTCAGTCCTTGGAGTCAATCCAGCCATCTTAAATATTGAAGTGTTTCCTTATGATGCTCTAGAGACATTTTCATCATGCTGTATTCTTTAGGAGCAGCTGAACCTAACAATTGCATCTGAATGTTTTTCTAAGACAGGTAGATTCTCTTAGTAAAAATTACTTGAAATGCTGGTAAGAATGACTACCGAAAACACCTACATGGACATTTAAGAAATATAAATAAAATATATCTGGTGAAAAGGAGAAACATAAATATTTTAACTTGACATCTGTGTATAAAAGAAAAGTATTTTATTAGATAAAATAAAATATAAATATTTTAACTTGACACATGCAGGTATCCGTATACCTGTATGCATACCTACATTTTTACTGAAGTTTAGTTTAAGTATCTATAGAGAGAAGATTGGAGCTGTAAAAGTCCGTTTCCATCTTTATCAGTGCTTTTAACCATTGTAGTTCTACATCAGCCAGATATTGTTAATCACCATTGCTACTACCAGTAGTGCTGCTATTACTGGAGTTACCACTTAGTAGGTATTTACCAAGTACCAGGCAATGTGCTAATGGCTTCGTCTATGCAATGCTCTTTATCCTTTCAACAACTCTATGAAGTGCATATCTTTGTCTCTATTTTACAGATGAGGACACTGAAGTTTAGAGACATTAAGTAGCTTGGACAAGATCTCATAGTAAATGGTGGAGCTGTAATTAAAAACCCAGATCTTTCTGACTCCAGAGCTTGTATTCTTACCAATTTTGCAATTTAGTCTCAAGTGTATTGTTGGGAGCAAAAATTCTATCAGGACAAGTAAAGACCCTACTCTGAGAGCTCAATTTTAAGCTGGCAAAGGTCATGCAGAGTTGATATGTACATAAGGAAGCTGCAGAATGCCTCAGGAACTGAACAGTGCAAAAGCAATGCCAATGCAGAGAGCGGCCATTAAAATCAACAATAGCATCTTTAAACAAAATTAATAAAGACTGAATACCTTTGTGTATACTCATGCAGCCGTAGACAAAGACTGAGAACCTTGTGTAATATAGGTCCTGATACAGGAAGTGAACATTCAGCATGGCACTGCAGGAGACAAAACATGCAGGATGTGCAGAAGAGGGCTAGTAAACTTGGGTGACAGAAGAAGAGAAAATGGATGGGACTGAAACTGTCTTGGCCACTATCGGTCAAGAAGAGGAATTATAAATTAATATAAGAAACACATAACATGGCTGTGAATTCTTTGATACTCTTCTCATGGAGAGAGAGAACTCTTATGCCTTCTCTCTCCTTAAATCTGGGCAGATTTGTGACTGCTTTGGCCAAAAAAAGTATGATGGAAGTGATGCCATGAGGCTACATCACTGAGGCTAGGTCACAAGACAGTGTGGCTTCTGCCTTATCACTCTTCAGCCCTGAGACTCCAGGTAAGAAGTCCCACTACTCGCAGGCCCCCATACTAGAAGGGTCACATAGAAGTGCTCCGGTTGATAGTTCTGGCTAAGTTCAACTTTACAACAATCTGTCTTCCCTACAAGGTGTCAGACATGTGATTGAGGCCATTGGCCATCTGCCAGCTGCATACAGCAGAGCGATCACCATGAACATTGTGTGGAACGACGTGGACTCATCAGCTGAGCCTAGTCCAAATTCCTGACAGACACATCATAAACATAATAAAATGGTGGTTGTTTTAAATGATTGAGTTTTAGAATAATTTGTTCTAAAGCAATAGATAAATGGAACCCCTATGGATAGAATTCATAGTTTATGGACCATTTTCACTTCTTGACCTGGTGGAATAATTGCACGTGGAACTTTGGAGTGAGATGTAGATCTTCAAGGGTATCCTTCATGAGTGGGATTGTGAGATTTCAGAATATCTTAATGTACAGATTTATTGAATGACATTGGCTATATGGGAAGGTAGTCTGCCTGGAAAAGGAAAGAGTTGTGAAAGTAGAGACTCAAGTCCTGGGCTAGATCTTTGTGGTTTGGCCTCTAGCTTTACTTCTCTTACTAATACACTGTGAGAACTTGTAATCTGATAATGTTTGGTCATAATACTTTTCCTACCTACCACGTAGGGAAGGAAATATGACCTTGAGGAAAACACTAGTCTGTATGAAAGCAGTTTTAAAAATAGGGAGTACTATGTAAATGTATAACTTCTCCATTCATTCATGGAATTGCATTTATACTGCTGCTTAGCACTTACCACATTGTACTGTAATTAGATGAATGCATTAACCTCTTCCCTACTCCTTGTACTTAGAATAATACAGAGCTCATTGTAGGTGCTGATAAATATTTGTTGAAAATGGCTTCTTAGAATTAACACTAGTAAGGAAGACTGGAGAAAATTTAGCTAGAGACTAAGTGCAGAATTTTACAAATAATGTTTGCAGTATAAAATATGTTAGAGTAAATCTACTGTCATCTATCTTAATTTTCTAATGCACTAAGACAATACCACATATTTGACCATGACAAGTCTTAGTGAAAAGCCAGATGGGGAATGTCATCCAGTGGTTGTGGTGGGGTACAATACCTACCAGTTCTGTTTTAAAATGCCGAGAAAGTTGGTAGGAGAGGAGAAAGGGACAAGATAAAGATGGATCTTATTTCAATGATTAATGAATACAGCATTGTACAGAAAGTTTATGGCTTTGGAAATCAACTTGCTAGAAACTTTGAGTGTCCTCTACTAGCAGAGAAATGCCTGGGATGCTCGGAAGAGTTACACAGAAAGTTCATGGGGCTGGGGGTGGTGGCTCACGCGTGTAATCCCAGCACTTTCAGAGGCTGAGGTGGGTGGAATCCTGAGGTCAGGAGTTCGAGACCAGCCTGGCTAACATAGCAATACCCCGTCTCCACTAAAACTACAAAAATTACCCGGGTGTGGTGGCATGCGCCTGTAGTCCCAGCTACTTGGGAGGCTGAGGCAGGAGAATCGCTTGAACCCAGGAGGTGGAGGTTGCAGTGAGCCAATATTGTGCCACTGCACTCCAGCCTGGGTGACAGAGTGAGATTCCGTCACAAAATAATAATAATAATAAAAGAAAGTTCATGGACCAGTGCTGCCTTAGTTCAACTAAACAATCACTGTGCTGGGAGGGATAACATTAGGAGAAATACCTAATGTAGATGATGGGGGAGATAGATGCAGCAAACCACCGTGGCATGTGTATACCTATGTAACAAACCTGCATGTTCTGCACATGTATGCCAGAACTTAAAGTATTAACAACAACAACAAAAAAAACAACAATCACCGTGAATCTCCTCTGTGAAGTATAGACACACCAGGGACATGGTCTCCTACTTTGAAAAGGTTACAGTGTAGTGCAAGGACATTGCTTTCAAGTTGTTTGCAAACTTAGATTGTGAAAGAGTGTTTTTGATACTCTTGTTCCTTTAGCCAGTGTTTGCTTCCTTCTAGGATTTTGTGAAATCTACCTATAACAACAGAAAGCTATTGTGAAGCTTTAGGGTTAGGGAGATTCCTTACATTTCATTTTCTTTCATCTTCTTTTTGCATTCAGTTCCTTCTCTACAAAGGAGGGATAATAGTTTCTTTTTTCTTTTTTTTCTTTTTTTTTTTTTTTTTTGAGACGGAGTCTCGCTCTGTCATCCAGGCTGGAGTACAGTGGCTCGATCTCAGCTCACTGCAGCCTCCAACCCCAGGGTTCTAGCAATTCTCCTGCCACAGCCTCCCAAGTAGCTGGAGGTTACAGCTAATTGCCACCATACCTGGCTAATTTTTTTTGGATTTTTAGTAGAGATGGGGTTTCACCATGTTGGCCAGGCTGATCTGGAACTCCTGACCTCAGGTGATCCACCCACCTTGGCCTCCCAAAGTACTAGGGTGACAGGCATAAGCCACTGTACCTGACCGGGATAATAGTTTCTTTACTGTGTTGGAAGTAATTAAAACATTTTCAGAAGGCATCTAGAACCTTCCTGGAATGGCAGTCAGGCAATAAATGTCCTTCCTCAGTCTCCCTTTTGCCCTTCAAAATATAAAAGGGTTCTGTTTGTTCATATGTCCTATAACTCATGCAGATCTCACAAAGGTGATGATATATTTCTGTGGTTTGGCCCAGCTCCTTCCCTCTCTGCAGAAGTAGGGTGGTGGATGAGGAGAACAGTCACTTGTACAGAAAGATGGAAGGGTGGACTCCTCATCTCCAAGTGGCTCTATCTCTGTTGGTCCCTGAAATTCCATTAGAAATTGATTTATTGGAAGTACTAGATTTTTAGAAACTCTCTACTAAAATCCAAGATTTTGCCAGATGAGGTGGTTCATGCCTGTAATTGCAGAATTTTGTGAGGCCCAGGTGGGAGGATCACTTGAGCCCAGGAGTTTAAGACCAACCTGGGCAGCATAGTGAGACCCCCATCTCTCCAAAAAAAAAAAAAAAAAAAGTTGCCAGGTGTGGTGGCACACGTCTGTGGTCCCAGCTAATTGGAGGACTGAGGTGGGAGAATTGCTTGAGCCTAGGAGGTCAAGGTTACAGTGAGTCATGGTCATGCTACTAGACTCCAGCCTGGGGTGACAGAGCAAGGCTGTCTCAGGAAAAAAAAAATGCCAAGATTTCTCTATACTAGAAGAAGGCAGTGTAGTGCACCGGAAATGGAAATAAGTTTTATGCTACAGAGACCTGAGTTTAAACCCCCAAATCTTCTACTTTGTTGCTCTGAACAAGTTATTTAACTTCTCTGAGCTTTAATTGCTCCATTCACAAAATGCTTTGGAGGGTTGTTGTAAAGTGTACAAATGATATATGCAAAATGATAGACAGCCAAGGAATGGTGGTTTTTACGCATGAGCCATCACAACAGGTAACACTAACTGAAGCTACTGCAGAGTGGGTACCTTGGGAAGGGAGGGCCAGCCCGAAGAGTAAAGGGGCTGAAAGGAAAGGGGAGCAGGCCTTCTATATATTGCCTCCATCACAATTTGTCTTGAGTGGGGTATCCATAAACTTGGATGAGAAAAGAACTTGTCTTTATTTTCACTGCATGCTCACTGAAATTTAACATCTCTTTTTATAATATGTACAAGCAACCAGCCCCAGTAATACCAGAAATATCTGTGAATTTGCCACCAAATTATAGATATGTTCATATAACATTACAATGGTTGCAGATATTTCAAAATATCATTTATACCAATCACTACTTTAAAATTGTGAGAGTTATTACTCCTGCCACTGCCACTTGCTATTTAATGTTACTGAAAAAGCACATATATTACCATGCACTAGAATGTTTTTAAAAATATTTAGATAACAGTATATCAAGATAATTAGCTCTTTTTGCAATCCTATTCATTTATTTTACATACTCTGAGAAGGGGTCCATAGGCTTCCCCAGACTACCAAAGGGGACCATGCATAAAATTAAAACGCTTTTGTCTAGAGCAAGAACCAGCCCGGTAGTGTAGCTACCAAGAATCACTGGAGAGTTTATCTCCTTTTCTGAGGGTTGCTGGTAAAAATTGAGATACTTACCACTCTCGCCTTCTATTACTCAAGCAAACAGAAAAGGGAGATATCTGTATATTGATATCTATTCCTATGTGTTTTTCCCTTCTCATTTTCACACCCAGGAGTGGTGATTGTGGACAAAAAAAGAAGTGTATTAATGGTATTCATTACAAACAGAAAGTTAAAAAGAAAGGTTGTTATTCTGATCTTGAATAACATATTTATTTCTTACATGTGGGAAGGAAATACTAAATTAATCCATTGAGGGAACTGGAGCAAAATCAGTTTATTATTTTTTTCTGAGAAAGTTGAGATGTTCAGTCCGTTTGTTGCAGCCCCCTCCTCTGTAAGATGGTCGAGATGTCTGGGAGGTTAGGAGAGTGGGGGGATGGGACTGGATGCAGGGGAGAGGGAGAAAGAGAAGTGACAAAGAATTTCACAGGCAGTTTGACTTGACAAGAATTAACTAGACTGTTGACTTCAGACTCTTCTCATGTATTCCGTAAAAGAATTTTGAAGACTCTTTCTGAGTTGACATCTAAATATTTTTTATTATAAGTTTAAATGGTTGTAAAGTATACATTAAATGATGTATCCTTTAGATATATCCATGCTTAAAGTATATTTTCATCTAAACTTCGGAGCTGCAGCTTTATCTCATTAAAATCATGAAGAGTGTTTATCATATAAGTTAATTGGCAAAGCTAGTTCTTATTGTCAAGCCATCTGCCAATTTGGACTCACTTTCTGTCAGAAAAACATCTTATTTCATTTTTTAATCTCAAATAAATGTGTTACTATGTGGCCCTTTGGAAACCCTCGTGCCTGAATTTTAGTTCTAAGAAATGAAAGAAGGGAACAAGGGAGACAGGGAAGGAAGAAGAAAGGAAGGGATGTTGGTGCAGAGGGTTGCCATGACTTTTTAGTCTCTCTTCAATATCAGTATTTCCTTCTGAAGCCCTCTTGCTTTTTTCTCCGAGGACTCTTCCTCAAGAGGAAGCCTTGGAGGTTTTTTGTACCCCAGGAAAATGGTACCTCAATAAGACTGTGGTGGGTAAGACTGAGGTGGATGTGATTTTTTTTTTTTTTTTTTGGCAAAGAAGGAAAAGGAATATCGAGGAAAAAGTGTTTGTGGCACAATCTTAGACAGATTAATTTCAGGAAAGAAATTTGCTGGAATGGAAGATTTGGCAATTGATTCTGCCCATGTGCTACTTGCAAAGTCTTCATACACTAGGGCATATGTACCTGTACCCCTGTTTGAAGACTCCTGAGCTAGTTCAACCCCATCCCGCTTATTTAAATTTGCCCCAATTCATCTTAAATTCATGAATTAAATGGCAGAGACCAGAATAATCTCCTGGACCTGAGTTCTTCCCACTACTACATCCACCACTGTCCCAGGTGGCCTGTGGCCATCAAAGTTGAGGTGGGTGGGTTGGTTGAAGCACTGTGATCACATGGAATTCACCAAATTCAGTAGATTATTGCTATTATTTTTCCTTGTAAATCCCACATTGTTAATCAGCCTTTTTTTTTTGTTTCACAAAACATGAATGTCCTACCATATTTTTCTTTCTTTCTGAAAAACAAAAACAAAAACAAAACAAAACAAAACAAAAAACACAGCCTTTGTTCTCGAAGCCTCACTGGGAAGGAGGGGACTACAACTTCTCATTTCCATGCAGTCCTTGCCATGGAGCAGCAGCATGGAGCGAGCACCTCTTTTGAAACAACAGAAGTCACTTAGTGTTTGGCACGCTCAGAGGGAGAAAGCTGAACAAATAGATAGATCTCTTCAAGTCGTGTCTCCACACCCCAGCGGAGTGGGAAGGGGCTGCACCATCAGTACAAGATCGTTGGGCCAATTGCATTTTCCCACAGGCACACATTTGCATGGAAATTGCTGCTCTGTGTTGTTAGGACTCTTCTAAACATTTCACCCAAAGAATTATGCTCAACTGGGGAGTTTGCCCTCTGGGCTGTATCTCTGTTGGACCAGGAAAGTGAAATTCCTACATGAGAAAGGGCTTGCCTCCAAGTCTTCAGTTTAAGGAATTACCAGCATAGGACCCCAGCAGATTTTATCTGTCTCCAGGGTTGTCTGTGTAAATATGGTGAATGCTGAGAGGGTGGAGAAGGTGGATTAGGGTTTTGATCTTGTTTTAATGACTGGAGGAAGGTTAAAGTACTTTCCTAAATTTTTTTTTTTTAATTTTACTTTAAGTTCCAGTATACATGTGCAGAACGTGGAGGTTTGTTACATAGGTATACATGTGCCATAGCGGTTGGCTGCACCTATCAACCTGTCACCTAGGTTTTAAGCCCCACATGCATTAGCTATTGTCCTGATGCTCCCCCCCCCTCCCTTTGTCCCCACATCCCCCCACAGGCTCCGGTGTGTGTTATTCCCCTCCCCTGTGTCCATGTTTTCTCATTGTTCAACTCCTACTTATAAGTGAGAAAGTGAGAACATGCGGTGTTTGGTGTTTGGTTTTCTGTTCTTGTGTTAGTTTGCTGAGGATGATGGCTTCTAGCTTCATCCATGTCCCTGCAAAGGACACGATCTCATTCCTTTTTATGGTTGCATAGGGTTTCATGGTGTATATGTACCATATTTTCTTTATCCAGTCTGTCACTGATGGGCATTTGTGTTGGTTCCATGACTTTGCTATTGTGAACAGTGCTGCAATAAACAAACATGCACATGTATATTTATAATAGAATCATTTATATTCCTTTGGCTATGTACCCAGTAATGGGATTGCTGGATCAAGTGGTATTTCTGGTTCTAGATCCTTGAGGAATCGCCACACTGTCTTCCACAGTGGTTGAACTCACTTCCCTAAATTCTTACTCTCTTGCCTTGGTGGGCACACACACTGACTGAGCTCCAGGCAAAATAGTGCATAACCACCTGCTCCCATCTGAGGTGCTGTGTCTCCTCTGGGGGCCTTACACCTGCTTCAGGGGGCCCCACGTCTTTTCTTTCTCCCATAATCAAGCTTGCTTTCAGGGACATGCCTGACGTCAGTAGTTGCTCCTCAGTATGGCCTTCGGTGTGCAGAAACTTTTCCCAGGACAAAGACTTTGCACCTCTGTGGTGGAATGAAGAGGTTGGCCTGAGGTTTCAGTCACAGTGAACAAATGGGGAAGTTTTCAGTTTTTATTTTATTGTGTTACTTGGGTGATTATATAGGCAACTGCCTACACTCTCTAGCTATAAGGCGGGCCCTATTTTTGACAACTTAGTCCTGTGAAATGGCCAAAACTGTGACAGACCCAAAAATGAAGGCTGCACATGCCTTAGAGCAGGTGGAGAGTTGCATTACTGAGGTGCTGGATAAAGAGTTGCACCTTCTCTCAGATAGCTCCTGGTCACAGCAGGCCTGAGGGGCAGAACCACCAGAAGGCAGAGGAAGACCCAGGCACCGCTGTGGGCCAGCTCCGAAGAGAGACTTCTGAGGTGTTAACATCTTTATATTTGCAAGAGGAGCTGGGAGTATGAAGAAAGTGGAGTGGTTGAACAGGGGAAGCTGACAGGGCTCTTCATTTCAAGAACTTAAAGAGAAAAGACAGCATATGTGTGAGGTGCCATCCAATAGGAATAAAAAATAGACTCAATTCAAGCATGAGCCTTTGAAATATTAATACTTATAAAGTGCCCACAGGGACAGAGGAGTCTACTAGGTGCCTTTTGATGCAAGGTTTGAGATTTGACAAGAGGACAGCATTGGGGGAGGGAGCGAGGGTTCGTGCTGCAGGAATTAGGATGACATGAGTCAGAGCAGAAGAGAGGCAGAGGAGAAGCCAAGGGGAGGGGATAGAGGCTTAAGGGAGAGCACCCTGTAACAGAGCAATGGAGTGACAGGAAAGCAGCAGCTGCTGCCATTATCAGGGCTGACGGTGGGAGTTGCAAACGGGCATCTGGTAGGTTCTATCTGCAGGTCCATAGTCAGGGGCACGTCTAACTTAACTCACATCATTTCAAAACACATTAAAATTGTCCAATTATGTTTAAAAATTCAGTGACTTTACACAAAAATTTGGATTTCGTCAGTTTTCTGGGGAAATCAGAGGAGCTGGCAACACTGGCCATCATCCCATGTAGTAGTAATTGCTTACGCAGAGAGGTGGCATAGGGGATGGAGGGCAGGAGCGCTACAGTTTTCGTATACCATCCTGATTGCTTCACATCCAGCCACCTCATTCAGTTACGTCACCTGCTCTGCCTGTGTGGACACTTAGTTTGTAAGCTTCGGACTCAGCCCATCTTGGCCTGGGGAAGAGTGGCTGGCCCATTGCCTGGCTTCCTGAGGGAACTGCTGGTCCATACTGATGCTCTTGTTGACTCCTCAGAGTAAGCCTCTGCTGGTTAATGGAATCCAGATCCTGCTACCCCCAATATGGTACCTTGGTATTTAAGAAAACAGCAGAAGCACCTCACCTTCCCTTTGCTATTTTCCCTTGAAGCAGCTCATAAGGTCTCCTTTCAGATGGACCCTCCCTAATCCAGAGGAAGGAACATCCTTATCCTCAAAGACACAGAGGAGAATCTGAACTAACAGGCCTTGCTAAATCCCTCCGGTTTATTACCATTAGATCATACCTCCTTTGTCTAATCATATACTTCTCTACAATCATCCACTCTTCTTCAAACCAAAGCATAAAACACACAGGTTTATCAGTTTCTTTGGGTCTTCATTTCCTTATAAAGGCTCCTATGTTACATAAAGCTTATTAAATAAAGCCGGGCACGGTGGCTTACGCCTGTAATCCCAGCACTTTGGGAGGCTGAAGCGGGTGGATAATGAAGTTAGGAGTTCGAGACCAGCCTGGCCAAAATGGTGAAGCCCCGTCTCTACTAAAAATACAAAAATTAGCTGGGCCTGGTGGTGGGCACCTGTAATACCAGCTACTTGGGAGGCTGAGGCAGAGAATTTCTTGACCCCAGGAGAGGCGGAGTTTGCAGTGAGCCGAGATCGCACCACTGCACTCCAACCTGGGCAACAGAGCAAGACTCAGTCTCAAAAACAAACAAACAAACAACAACAACAAAAAATATTAAATAAATATGGTTGTTTTTCTCCTGTTAATCGGTCTTGTGCTATAGGTGCCTCAGCCATGAGCCTAGTGATGAGTAAGGAAAGAAATCCTTCTTCTCCTACAAGTACATGTCACAGTGTGGTGTAAGGAAAGCTGGAAAGATGTATCATGACATCAGGGAGGGCCCATGTAGTTGGCCCAAGCTCTGCTGGACATGCTTAATATTGGACACGGTGCTTAAGGGAAAGGAGTCTGCCAACCTTAGACATAAATCACTGAAATAATAATTTTTAAAATAAATGTATTAATAGAGCTATGGGAAGAGTAATCGTCCCGTATTTTAAATCATTCCAGAAGTGCTAGAAAAGTAAATATGTATGTCAATTATATATAATAGTAATCCAGAAAAATCATGTGTCTAAGAAATGCATCTAAGAATTCACAGATGTGACGAGGTGAAAATTCAGCCCCATGTGTCTTGTTTACTAAGATGTGTTATGAATTTCATGCTTTGGCATTACGATTGTTTTCAGGGAACATATTCCTGTGCCTCTGCATAACAAGTGATTTAGTCCCATATTATATAGCAGGGGCTGTGGAGGTGTATTTTCCTTATAATGGGATAGTAGGCATCATGGGCCCTAAGATTAGCCTGCCCAGGATCTGAATTCAAATTCTGTCTTTGCAATTTATGACTTGTTAATCTTGGGTGTATTACCTAAATTCTCTAAGATAATTCCTAAAATGAAGATAATGTAATACATTGGGCTACTGTGGGGATTAAAGGATAAATATGTAAGGCACACACTTGAATGTACAGGACCTAGTTAGTCTCAATAAACTGGCTTTTATTATAAGGTGATGATTTGTATTGCTCTTCCTGAAACTGCTTTTAGATGGTCTCAGATTCTCTGGGTCAGACTGATTAAGAACCTATCAAATGGTGTAGCATCTTGATAAACTGTGGTCAAATACAGATACATGATTGCTATCACCTTTTCATTCTTTCAACACCATCTTGTCTCTTGCAAAACATCCACAAAACTTGTGTTTGCTAAGGAATCCCAGTGGGTAAAAATAGTGAAGAGAAAGGTTAAAATGGATGGTTAGCACCAGGTATGAAATAACAAAACACAGAGAGAGTGAGAGAGAGAGAGTGAGAGTGTCTTTACAATCTTCAGAGAGTGCCTGGTGGAGAAGAAATTTACCTGTAGGCAGGAGAGAGTAGAGATGCTTGGACTTCATGCTGGGGTCTTGTTGATTGTGCTAGGGGAGCAATGGCTTCAATGCCTAACTGTGGTTTGACCGTCTGCCACAGCTTAGAGGCTAAAGCAGTATAATTAAGCAAGCAAGCAAGCAAGCAAGCAAACATTACTATCTGAAGGAGCATTAAAAGGATGAGGGGCTGGGAGTGGAGGGAGCTGCTCAGTGACCAGGGAAACAGCAATGGCCTTGGCCAGCAGTGGCTGTTTTCAGGTTCAGTAGTGAGGAGGAGAGAGTAGCAAGGTGGAAACATGGTCCAAGCCAGTGACGCCTGGTGCAGTCAGCAGCCCTGCCCCAGAGCAGCTGGGAGTGGGGTCTACGCTGGTGAGAGAGCCTTCCCTGGGCAACTTGAAACTCTGAACAGAAATTTCTTTTAATGGTAGTTAATTTTTTCCCTTTCTTTCTTTTCTTCTTTCTTTCTTTCTTTTTCTTTCTTTCTCTCTCTCTTCTTTCTTTCTCTCTCTCTTTTTCTTTCTCTCTTTCTTTCTTTCTTTTTTAGACGGAGTTTTTGCTCTTGTTGCCCAGGCTGGAGTGCAGTGGCGTGATCTTGGCTCACCACAACCTCCACCTCCTGGGTTTAAGCAATTCTCCTGCCTCAGCCTCCCGAGTAGCTAGGATTACAGGCATGTGCCACCACGCCCAGACCATGCCTGGTTAATTTTTGTATTTTTAGTAGAGATGGGTTTTCTCCATGTTGGTCAGGCTGGTCTCAAACTCCTGACCTCAAGTGATCTGCCCACCTCAGCCTCCCAAAGTGCTGGGATAACAGGTGTGAGCCTCTGCGCCCGGCTGAATTTTCTTTTAATAAAACTTCTTTGTAATTCATGTGACCAATATGCTTGCAAGTGGAGGTGTTAGTTCTGGCTCCATGGGCTGTGTAAATTTCTTCAGGTTTCTGCATGGCACTGAAAGCATTAAATGCTGATCCAATCTACTGAAAGGTGCCCTGAGAACCAAGTGCAAGCATTAGAGGAGGCCTGCTTTTGAGATTTGCATACATGCAGAGACAACTCCTGCCTGAGAGTTCCAAAGAGCCCCAGTACCTGGGCCAAACTGAAAGAAAAGAATATAAATAAATATATTTAAGAACTTTCTCCCTCTTCCCCACCTTAGAAGCAAGTTAAGTGCCCCAGATTCAGACATGCTGATCCAAAGCATGACTTCTGTGCCAGTGTCTGCAAGCAGTCGCAGTCCTGGCTGTGCTGGAGATTGTTGGTTTGCCCCTGCATGTTCACTATCCATACTTGCCCACCCTGCTCTGTGCTCTGAGAGGCTGTCTAGCCCAGTGCATCAGTTCCGCTCCTCCCCTCTCCTCTGTTGCACCTGGCCAGTGAAGAGGATCAGCAAGAGAATTTGTGGTGTTTATACCTACGCTCCCTCACTGCCTGGCCATGTGTGGGCATTGGCTGTGTTCCTCATGCAAGGCCACAGTTTCTGTCTGGTGGCCATCTCCTATAGCTACAGCTACAACAACTTTCTGGGGAGAAAGTGGCTGCCCATTTGTGTCCTTCCATCCTTCCTACTATCTGGTTCTAGTCCCAGAGTCAATTATTGTCTAGGTTGCCTTTAAACCTGCCTCTCCATTGAAAATAGTCCTTTCCTTCTGCTTCTGGAATTGCTCTCCCCCTCAATCTGATTGGATACTCTCATCCTAAGGGCCAAACCATTGCACACCTCTGCCCCTACCCTTCCCTGAACCGTCTTTCCAGCCACCTTCTCCTGGTGTGTCTTTTTCTCAGCCAGTTAATCCCCTGCCTTCATCTTACCTTGTCTTAGTGAGTCGTTGATGATGCTGCCCACCTCTCTCTGGTGTCAGCCAGAGTTGTAGTGGGGGAGCTGGCTTCCACTTGAGTAACTCTGGCAGAATAAGGGCTTTGATATCACAGAAATTGGCCTCTGGAACTGCCCTTGAGTTTGGAATGAAGGATTATGAGACAAAGCTGAAGAGTTTAACAATCTGCCTAAAAAATCAGAAGCATTTGCCAGAAAGCACATAGCCTCAATTTGATATAATACTACTTCTTTCTGAAATTTGTAGGACTTTCCGAAATTTTTCCTAAAATTTGTGGAACTGAATAAAAATATCCAATGAATATAAATTTATAAATATGTATATATAGAAATCCATGATTGTATATAATGTACATTTTCTCCTTCCAAGTGTGATTGTGTGCTCTTAGCCAATGAAAGCTAGTGGATGACTGTACTGTACCCTCTCAGCTAAGGAGCATTAGTTCATCATGCTGTAAATACAGCTGGCAACGAACCCTTCACCTCTTTATCTTGAGTGGAGTATGTTCCATAATGTGCATGTTTACTTCCTGTCATTTAATCTAAATTATACTTTTAGTGGCTGTCCTAATGCCACTAGGGGATAGTGCTGGACTTGCTGCAATAAAATACAAGAAAAATTAGACCCTGGATGTTTGTGATTGAAGGAAATTTTAAACAAGTGGTTGACGAAGAGCAGGTAGAAGGATAGTCAATTAGGGATGGGTGGAGAACTTTGGCATCTTGAAGAGCCTAACAAACTTCCCTGAAACCCGAGAGTATTTTCCAGAATAGTTGGCATGGTAAATGGAAGAAACAGGGCAGGAGACCTGTCATGACTTGAAATGAGTCAAAGAGAACCGGGGGAGGGTTTGTCCGTGGATGATAGCATTGGTGCCAATGTGGGATGTCATGGGTCTGCAGAGACTATAAGCACCCTAGTTCAGCAGCATGCCTGTTTCCAGCACTGTACCCACCCTTTGCATCAAAAGGGCTCCAGGAGCCATTTCTTTTCTGCTCTTTGTAGCGGTTACCCTGAATATGCCCTGATAAAATGAAGCCAAAGGAAGAAAGAATTTCCATCTAGAGCTTTCCTAACAATGCTAGCTATAGTTTAGCAAAAGAGGCCAAAATAAGCAGCTGTCATGCATTCATCAAATTCAGGACTCTCCCAAGTATTAAATCAATCCTGTCAAAGCAGTTTTATTGCTGATGGATGAATGGATGGACAGAGATGCATTGCTTTAAAAGGGCTTGCCGTTTGGAGTAGAAAGCATGCTGGGAGGCCCAGTGGCTCAGTGTCGTTCTTCAGAGCAAAACTGTATCTACTGGGTAGGTTCCAGTTCTGTTGCTCGTGGGCTCACTTTGTTGAATTGTGCTACTTTAAGAATATTCTACTTTCCAAGAACTGAAGATCAAATTCAGAATATTTCCATGATTCTGGTGGGTTTTAAGGAGCCCTGGTCATTCACTCAAAATCACTAATATTCAGTCCAGGTCTTGTCCCAGCTTAGTCTTTTGGCAACTATAGAAGGAATAGTATCTAGATCTAACTTTGTTATAATAAATTATCTTATTGCTTCTCTAATTAGCAATTTGATTCTTTAAACATGGGTGACACATTGGACTCTCTCATCTTTGTCCATTATGGAGGTACTTTTTGGATTATCTATAAAGCTGTTCAAAGAAGCCAAAAGATTTGACCCTTGTACACATGTTAACCACAGAGGCATATTTTACTCAGATTTGAGAAGATTAGAAGATCCTCCCCAACTCCCTGAAGATAGCTAGAAGTACATGTGTTTAAATGAAAATAGACAAGGGAGAGGGTTTTTTTTTTTTTTAATTGGAAAAATTGGTAGCCGCTAAAATCAGCTACTTTGGGAAGCTATGGTTTCCCCTTCTAAAGATCTTTGAAAATAAGGATAGCTCTCTGTTGTTCTGTAGAGTATTTAATTCATACACATAAAGTAATGGGCTAGAGTAGGATTTTTCGATGTGTGCTCATTGAGAGGCATCTTGGGATCAGTGGAAGGGCCAAGTGTAGGGATGGCCGAGCTGGTGGGACGGCACTGGCTCATCTCTGAGGCATGTGCTGCTAAACCTAGAAAAGAGATGCAATCTTCATCCCTTTGCTTAGTTCCAAATTTTAAATCCAGACAAGAGATAATTAGGAAGCAAACATTCATGGCTAAAAAACATTGAGCAATTCACTTTGAAATTAGAGCATTTCTTTATTAGAAATTGTGCTTAAGAAAACTCTCATTGAGTTTTAGTCTCTGTATATTAGAGATCTCATATAAAAAGGCTGCCATGTGTATGGCTCATAGTGGGCGTTTAATAAGTACTTGTTCAATGGATAGTTTGCATAGGAAGAGAGCAGATACAACAAAAACACATTTCGCTTCTTTATTACTTGAATGTTATTGGTAGAAGAAGCATTGGATAAACTTATTGTGTAGAAAAGGGGTTAACCTACTTTTTCCTGAAGGACAACATAGTGAATTTCATTTGGCTTCTTTTTTTTTTAATTGGAAAAATTGGTAGCCACTAAAATCAGCTACTTTGGGAAGCTGTGGTTTCTCCTTCTAAAGACCTTTAAAAATAAGGATAGCTCTCTATTGTCATACTATTCCCTCTCTATCGTTGTACTATTGTTGACATACTATCAACGTAGCAACTACTCAACTCTGCCATTATCATGAAAGCAGCCACAGATAATATATAAGTGGATGGATATGGTTGTGTCCCAATAAAACTTTATTTACAAAAACAGCATGCTGGATGTGGGCCCATGGGCCATAGTTTGTTGACCTCTTGAGTAGAGCACAGGTGTGATGAATCCTCTCAGCTTCAAGGTGTATTGAGACTAATCAATAAGAATATTAGGTGTGAGAATCACTATTTAATAGGGACTTATTGTTGGATCAACAGTTTATGTAGAGTGTTCTAGACTTTTATTTCAAAATAGCTGAGTAGAAAACAATTGCATGTATGTGTTGGCAAATGCTCATTTCATCTTGTTTTCATTTCAGCAAATTTTTCTTTTCTTCTCTTTAAACTCTTGTAATATACTTCTGCATAATAAAATATTAGAAAAGTACTTATTTTTCTTCCAGAGTGACAAGTTGTTTATGAAAAGTTTTTGTATGCTGTGAATGCAGGATTTTTACTCCTTAGAATTAATTCTCTTTTCTTCTTAAAACTTATATAACCTCTTTCCTTAGAAAGGAGCCAGCAATGATGGAAACAAATGAAGTCTGAGTGTTAACACTAGGCAATCCAATAGGACTAGATTCTAGATGTTGAGCACATTTCTGGCAGAAGCCAAAAGGGCTGACTCGTAAATCAGCAAGGATTTTGTAAATGTCTCGTGTACTACAAAGCTACTCTCTTTATAGAAATCCTGACATATTTATTCTCATTCTCTCTTGTTTCTGGCTCTGTCACTGTCTCTCTTTCTCATGTACACACACACCCGTCCCCACACACAGGGTTCTGAATAATTGCTGGCACTTTTTTCTTTCATTTAGCTTATGTTTTGTTTTATTATTGTGGCATTCCAATACTTTTATTGACTATGATAAAACTGCATTAGTTTAAACCATTCCAAATTTGAGCTACTTTCTAAGAAGATTAGAACCTTAATTGTTTTAAAATTGGAACAGTAAAAGGAAACAATCTTTATGCTGGGTAGACTTGAAATATAAAATTATCTCATTAAACTTACCTACAAAATCATTAGCACAGTCAAAAAAACAAAAAAACAAAAAACCTCCAAGACAGTATAGCATTTCATTGTACAACATTGTTTAAAACTATAGCTAACTAGGGATAAATTTCACTCATGAAAATTCCTTTTTAAAAAAGCATCTGATAAACAGTAAGTAGCTAATTATCATAAACTTTCAAGACTGTGTCTAGAAAGTGCCTAGAAACACTGCAAAATTTGGTCATGGGATTTTATGTGGCTCTAAGCAAGTCTTTAAGCTTTTACCTGTTCTTCCATTTGCCGTGTGGGGTATCATTTTTAGAATTACCAATTTAAGATGATAAGAAGCAGGAAGAGACCAACTTATCTGACCATATGCCTTCATTTTTATTTTATGTTATTTTATTTTTACTAAGAATGTACCTGAAACTCGTAAAATGACTCATTCATGCTCTCATAGTTCAATGGAGCTTTTGGGGGTTCAAAGGATATTTTGCTATACCAGCTTGGCCTGAGCTTTCAGAAGAAGATGGATTTCTTGGGGAAAGGCAAGCCGTCCAGGCAGAAGGCATGAGACTGATTAGTCATTCAGTAGGTGTCATCAGTTTCCCTGTGATACCATCATCCCTACAGTCCTCCGTAAGTTTAGCCCTCTACTGGCAGATCTGTGGTGACAACGGGGAGGTTCTATGATGGCTTGTACACTGGAGGGTGGTGCCCTGATTTTCCTTAGTAATTCTTCTCAACACCTCAGTCAGCTCAAAAAAACAGAAGCCATTTTGGAAGCACTATCTTAGAAGCGGAGAGCAGCTCTCACCAGACACTGAAGCTTCTAGTCTCTGATCTTGGACTTCTCAATGTCCAGAACTATGAGAAATACACTTCTATTATTTGCAAATTGCCTGTTTTGTTGTAGCAGCACAAATAGACTAAGACAGATGTAAAAGACCTTTTGGATTTTATGGTGTTTAATGGGTTTCTATTGCACAGCAGTGTAGAGATAGACAATGGAGGTATAGAACATTGAATGACATCTATATTGACTTGAACACAGAGGAGATAGATGCTAAACATCTCTAGAACAAAGGTTACAGGTAGGTTTTAACATGCTTACCAATTGCTTTTGATTGGTAAGGGCTGCTAGGAGTATGGTGCTGAGATAGATTCTCATGGATCAGAAGGAAAGAGCTTGTGAGCAATTTATATCTGCCACAGGCACAGGAGGAGGGTGGTGGCCACTGGTTGTGTCTTGGTTATCACTGATTTAGAATAATCTTCCAAGTCTGCTTTTCATCTAATACAACTAAAAATGAAGGTCAAGGGCAAAAGTAACATAGGACTTATTAAAGAAGATACAGGGACAAAAGTTGGTTTGAAGACCAGTTTCTTTTATCAGCATCTTTCCTTGTGATTTGGGTTTTATAACAATAGTATGTAAACAAAACTTTCTATAGGTTGTGAGTTTTAGTTGATTGAATTCCTAGTAAGTACATATTAGTATTTTTGAGTCTTGTCAGATATTTATCAGATCAAGGTGACTGGAAATATATTCCATACTGAAATTGTTCAGAATAGATCTCTTTTCACTGTTCGCTATTGAGTTTTCCAGGAACTCAGTTAAGACTCCTCTGAAGAAATACTTCATGGTATGAGGGATGGCCATGACCCCACTTTCTGGGAGAGAACCCATCATATATGTGAAGAGACCCAGTCCCAATCCTCTTTCTTCTCTTACTAGATCTGCTGTTGTTTGTTGTGTTAGGCTAATCACATGGCCTTGGTGAGCCTACCTGTAAGGTAGGGATACTCTTATCAACCTGAAGAAATTATGAAGAGAAAAGAAAGAAATCTTAGATTCACCATTTCCTAGTGGTGTAGGACAAGGGGAAAGTTCCGTCATCTCTCAGTGTCTCAGTTCCTCATGTATAAAATGGGGATAATAAAATGGTATCTACCTCATAGGGTGGTTGTGAAGAATGAGTTAATATATGTGAAACAGCAATGCCAGGCACACTGTATGCATTCAGTACATTAGCAACTTATTACTATTATTATTATTAGGTAAAACTGTTTTGCAAGAAAGGAGTATATTAAAGCAAATAATTTTTTATTATTAATACTTGGTAGAAAGGATTTGTTCCAAATAGTACATCCTCTCCATTTTCATTTTTTGTCTTTCTTTTTACTGTAGTTTTTTCCCTTCTTATCTTCTATTTCTCTTCAATTTTCTGCAAAATGAAAAGTGATCATGAAGTGGGAAAGAGTATGTTCTTTCAACTTCTCAGGAAGAAGAAGCTATAAAACTGCAAGGTGATAATGCTAACAATAAAAACGATATGTAATCACATCTGAAAGCTACAAAAACAAACTTAGCTTGGCTCTGTTTTTGGTGTGGTCAATGAAAGCGTTCAAGTTTTTCAGTAGTTTGCAGGATGCAGGGACTAATTCAGGCTGTGAGGCATCCCTGCAGTTCCATAAAATTGTTGGGGGTGGTGGAGGACTTTTTCAAGTGTTTCTATTGCATGGATCAGTAAGTTTGAAATCACACAGAACGTTTATTAGATAAATAGATAAAAAGTGTTTTCAACTGTGAGTTATGTATTGGCTGAGTCTAACACCATACATACAAACTATTGGGACAACCTTTTTAAGAGTGGGTATTGTAAAGGCAGACAATGATAAGGATGTGGGTTATGTTTTGCTGAGACTACTGGCAAGTGACTAGGAGGCATTTGGATAGATGTCCTACCAGTTCCTGGTGTGTGGCTTCTGTATAATTTTCATAGTTGGTCTTTTGCAGGAGGACACTTTAAGACAGCTTTTTCTCAATAATGAATGGTTCTACATAGGGAAAAGCACTCTGAGATCACCAGACAGCGATTGGCACCGACTGCCACCTCCACCCCAACTTTATCTATCTATCTATCTATCTATCATCCACCCATCCATCTATCCATCCATTATCAGAGTCAATTGAAGTAAAAAGGGCTGTGTTGCAGGAATTATCAAGAATCCATACTAAGTGAGGGGATACTAAGTGTCAACTCACATGAAGAATAAACTGGGAAATGGGTTTGAACAGTAGACCATCTCAGTGGACTGTTAAATCCAGTTTGGTGGAGGAATTATTCTTTGCAAACTGAGAATGTCCCTACTAAAGACATATGACAGAACAGATAAGAGCAATACCCCAAATTACACTGGGCTTGAGCATATTTAAATCCCCCCAAGAATGTATTTATGTAGAAAACAGCAGCAGTGGCCTATAGAACCCATAATCTCTGTATTAAAGAGGCCCACGTTGCACATTTACACAGCAGACCATGGCCTGACTTCAGTAGCAATGAGCTGTAGACCGAATCTCGTTGAGAGCTACCAGGCACTTCCCCTCACTTGGGATAATAGCTCCAGAGGAACCCTTATACACTTAGTATCTTAGTGTAACAAGCAAGATGGAATGAATGCATCTCTGCCTTCATTCTTACAAAGACTTTTTTTCTTTTAAAGGCTTATTTCTAATGGCATTAAGTAAACACAAGGATTCACCACCTTCCAGAAATCTAAATGCAAAATGAGAGTTAAAATCCATACTAACAATCCTATTCAGAATTGAGTCATGTTATAATATATCATATATCATAAATTATCAAATATTGCTTTGGTTTGCAGATATAATTAATATAAGCTAGCCATTAACAGTATGATATATGATCCAGGAACCTTTAATATAACAAAAGCCAACTAATATTTATCTCTAATGTGCTATAATCTTTACTCACATCACAAAGCATTAACAAAGGGTATATTCTTTGACGCTACACTCCCATGGGTTTATCTGAACTTTTTTTCTCGTTTAATTAGCTTATTCATTTTAATTAAAGTACAGTGCAACATTTACATGGTGTTTAATCTGCAAGTTAATCCTGTTTCTTAGAAGATTAAGTATAGTAATAAATACAAAATAATGGTGGCCGTATCTCACAGGACTGGCACTTTGACTATATGAACAACTTCTGCTGGAAATAGCAGAAACATAGATTTTTCTCTAGAATTCTTTCATTAAGCCACAAAAATAGCTTTTAACCAATTAAGAGCTTCCACAGAAGCCAGACATATGCCCCCATCCCTCCACACACACCCTATGGTTGTTTACATTTTTTGAATCTGAGGCCAGACTCCAAAACCTGCTGGAGTGGCCCCATAGCCTGTATTTGTTTGCTATGGACTCCAGTCCCCTAGAATGCTCCCTTCCCATGCTCAGTTCATCTTGACCAGGGGGCCCGACCTTTTCCTAGAGATGAGTGTGCTTGTTGCCAGCATTGTTTTCTAGCTTCACTCTTGTCTTAACCCTTGGGAACTTCAATACCTATGTGGACGATCTGCACAGCAGGCACTTTGTCTCTCAGTTGGCTGACCTCCACAGTGATGATGACTTTCTCCTGCACTCTGACTTGGCCCTTCACTTCCATGGTCACACTCTATTCTTGTCATTGCCAGAGACTGCCTTGCTCTGAAGTCACTTCCTCCAACTTGCCATTTGTCAGCCACTACTTCCATTCTTCCCCGCTTCCCCTACAGCAGTACTTCATCAAGACCACCCATCCATTGACCTCGTCATCTCCTCCTATCTTTATTTTATTCCCAATTCACTTACATTTCATGTTCATTTAAATATCTTTCTTGCAAATACCCTCAGTTGCCTTGTAATACACATTTCATAATAAAATGCCCATATTGGATGAATACAGGACACTTTCCCTGTGTCTATGCCCAAATTGAATTTTTCCCATCATCATTCCAACATGCTTTTGTATTTTTATTTAAAACAGTTCTTCCTAACTATACCTTCCCCTCAATTGCCTCTTTCACAGTCAATTTTCTAGGAGCCCTTGTCTACACATTTATTTTACTTCCTCACCTCTTATTTGCTTTCTGGCTAATTCCAATTTGGTTTTCACCACCACTTCTTCACCTAAATTCATCTTGCTGAGGTTATGAATCACTATCACTTGCACATTATCAAATATAATTGACACTCTTCAGTCTACCTCCTATCTTGCTTCACAGCAGCATTCGTCAGAGCTGTCAAGTTCTGTACTTGAAATACTTTTCTTTCTTGGCTTCAGTGACACCATGCTTAACTGATTTGCTTATCCTTCTCTGGCCTTTCTTTCTAATGCCTTGGAGACTTCTGTCCAAACTCTAAATAGAATATCTCAGTGCTTAGTCCTGCACTCTCTTATTTCTCAAATTCCTGGGAATTTTGAATTGTAGAGATTCAAGATCCATCTACATGGAAAACATAAGTCACACAAAGACTTGTATGATTGTTCATAGCAGCTTCATTCACAGTAGGCCATAACTGGAAACAACCCAAGAATCCATCCACAGGTAAATGGTTAAACAAAGTAGTGTTATGTATACAACGGAATACTATTTGGCAATAAAAAAGAATGAACTATTAATGCATACAACACCATGGGTAAACCTCAAACGCATTATGCTAAGTGAAAGAAGACTGACAGAAAGGAGCATGTACTTACTATATGATTCCATTTATTTAAAACTCTAGAATATGTAAGCTAATCTATAGCGGCAAAAGCTGAACAGCATTGTCTGAGGCTGGAAACAAAGGGAGGGGATGAATTACCAAGAAGTGCAAAAGAAAAAAAAAAAAGCCCAAAAAATCCCAAAAACCTTCAGAGTGATGGAAGTGTTCTGTATCTTTATTGTGAGGTAGTTTCATAGGTGTATACATCAGTCAAAACTCATGAAATTGAACATATTAAGTGGGTGCAATTTATTGTAAGTTATACCTCAATAAAGTTGACTAAAATCTGTATGCTGACAATTCTTGCATTTGTGTCTTTAAAATAGATCTCTCTTATGAGCTTCAGACTGTGGATCTAACTATTCGCTTTACATAGCCATTTTGATATTTCATAGAAATTTTGAACTTAATAAATTATAGAATGACTAAAACTGAACCATGGATTTATTTTTCACAGGCTTTTTTTTTCTCACCTCAGTAAATTTCTGTCTCTAAGAGACTTCAAAGCACAGTGACTTAAATAAAATAGAAGTTTATTTCTGTATTGCAGGACGGTCTAGAGATAGGTGAGCCAGGGCTGGTAGGGTGACTATCATCCTAACCCCTGGATCCCATTTCAGGGTTCCAGAAATGCTTCAGTTCTCATCCCAGACAGCAGGAGCAGGGAAAGGGTAGAAGTGCCTGCAGGTTTCATTTTAGAGGCATAACCCAGAAATGTTAAATGGCCCTACTTCATAACGAGGGAGGCTGGGGACTGTTATCTTTATGCAACCATGTGCACTATTCAGCTAAAGCTTTATTTCTATGGTAGAAGGGGAGAACTGATGTTGAGAGACAGGGCTTCTGGCTTTCTTTAGGATGTGTGGGGAATTGGGTAAATGTTTTTTGTGGGACTCCTCTCTATGCATTTTGATTAAAAATGTATTGTAAAATCCATGGGCCTATGTGAAGTGAAGTGATTTGTCAATGAAGACTTAGAATAATGAGTGTAGAAGAGATACTTACATATTTATATACTGTCCAGTCAGTGCATGTATCCAGGCATCTCTCACGTTCTTTATTATCAATGGCATTGTTTTTGGCTAATTTTGTATCTCCCATGGAAGAAAACCATGGCAACACCGTTATTACTCGCAATGACATGGCTCTTCAGAATTTTTTGTATTGAAGCAGTATAGATCTTCTTGCCACTGCAGTACCCTAATACCATTTATTTTAATGCTGGTTATATCATTACTCATGATACTACATCATTTATCTACCTTGCCATCAGTGAATACTGGCTTCCAATGACTATCTCAGAGATTGTTACTATGCTTCCTTGGTGGTGACTCTGTACGCTAGACCTACCCAGGATATGTAGAAACATGCAAATGAGTATTTTCTTGTAGTTTTAAATCACCTGTTCTTCAATTTATGGCATAAATGTAGAACAACACATCTTTCAAACATGTATTTTCTTGAACTCTTCAGGTTAGAATCTCTGCATTTGCAGAAGGTGATCTCTTACAATGCTGACTGCATCTCTGCAGGGTGCAGAGGTGAGGGACCTATGGGCAGAGTGAGAGGCACAGTGCATTGCACAAGGAATGTCTGTCCTTCACCCAGCACAGCTTAAGACTGAGCTGAGAGAGCATAACATTACAGGGGTAAGAGAAGGCATCCATTGGACAGGTGTGTTGTGGAGCATGGTCTCTAAAGCCTTCAGAGGAGACAGTCATGCCTCTAGCCTGAGTGTGCTCGAGATGCTTTTCTTTTCTTCTTTGGTGCAGGCCCAGGGATACATGCGTTTCTCTACTTGTAAAAGATTCTTCTACAAGGCCTGATGGGCCTGACAGTCTCCTGTCAGACACCTGTCACCCTGCTTTTTACCTCTTACTTCTTTTCCCTAGAAGATACCTTATAGAGCGGGACATGGAATCCTCAACCTCCTGACTCCAACCGCCTTTGAGATAAGCATTCAATCCCTTCATATTAAAGGTATGGGAGTACAAGACAGATAAACAAGGGGATGCTACAAACTTCCAGAAAAATATTACGCAGTTCTCATAGTCATGATTCCTGGGCTAGATACTATTCCTTTAGGGTATGGTAACTGGACATCTCTTTGGATTCTTATTGTCAGTTTTAATTTCTAGCAGTGGAGTTTATCAAATCACTGGAAACACAGAAGGCTTCTTCATCTCCTTCAGGGAGACTATCAGGCCTGGACAGCCAGTCTTAGAAGAATCTTGGTTGTCATCTTATCTCTAGTGAGCAATTTGTAGTTTTGGGGACTGCCGCACTAGATTTCATCACTTTCCGTTGGACAAAAGTCTTTTATACAGTTTTGAGTGTGAAAGAGTCTGTAGATGTCAACGCAACCAGACTAACGAAATCCATCATTTGGTGCATTTTACAGTCATTCTGTCATGACACCTTAAAGCAACATCATGGAGTAATAATAGTTTTATTGGCTGGGTGCAGTGGCTCATGCCTGTAATCCCAGCACTTTGGGAGGCCAAGGCAGGCGGATCACCTGAGGTCAGGAGTTCGAGAGCAGACTGACCAATATAGTGAAACCCCATCTCTACTAAAAATACAAAAATTAGCCAGGGATTGTGGTGGGTGCCTGTAGTCGCAGCTACTCAGGAGGCCGAGACAGTAGAATTGCTTGAACCCAGGAGGTGGAGGTTGCAAGTGAGCCGAGATCATGCCACTGCACTCCAGCCTGGGTGGCAGAGCAAGCCTCCCTCTTTAAAAAAAAATTGTTTTATCCATTTTGGAGATGGACAAAATGAGATGCAGAAAAAGGTAAATAATTTCCCAAAGTCTGACTGACTTCAAAGACCTCAGTGTCTCTACCACAGCTATTCTTGGAAAGGGAAGGAACAAAATGCAGTTTTTGCACCTTACCCTGATGCTGCTACAGAAACTGGTTTGGAGAAATTTTGACCAGCTAGTGCCAAATTCTTGTCTCATAGGCCACTTGTTCTTGGAGGTTGTGAGCTGCAAAAGGAAATATACCTCCTTAAGAGATAAAGCTCGACACAGCCTGGCTATCTGCTCTCTTGGCAAAAGCTCACATAGGCTGTCTTTATGGATGGGGAAATGGAGCAGGGCATGTCACCAGCCAACTGTGCTGCTGGCAGTGAGGCATGGAGACAGACGGACTCAAGGCAGACTGACTGCTGTCAACATCTTAGAGTCCATGGAACAGACATAATGAAGACTGAACATCTTGCAGAAAAGGGATGCATTGGAGTCTTGGTGGCAGTGGTGGAAGTCTTAGCTGTAGTGGAGGAAGGAGATGCCTGTTTAGCCAGCATTCCTGCTAGGTAATATGCTAAGTGCTGAGGTTAGAGTAATAGACAGGAGAGTGTAGTGGGATAGAAAGACATTAAGTAAATATTAATGCATACAATTGTTTAATTATATTTATAATAAACTCCATGATGAAAGTAGGGTGTTCTTTGATAACACGTAATGGGGAAATCTAACTGAGTCTCTGTGTGGTGTGATTTCAGAGGGCTCTTCTGAGAAGGCGGCATCTGTAATAAACTCTATAAATTGTTTGCAACAGACTCTATAGATTACCATCAAATATTCATTTCCCTTCCCTCTTCCTTCCTTAGAGGACCATCCCATGCCTCCCTCTGCTTTTGCTTTTCGGGTGTCCACCTTTCTCCAGCCATGTGCTTTAAGGGAGGCAATCCTGGGATATGGGTCCTGATTAATCTGAGTCAATCATGGTGGTCTTGGTCCCTTGCAATTGATTGGTTAAGGATGTGCTAGGTTCGAACATGTGATTAGTTAAGATATATTACAATTTTGGCCATTGAGACACAAGGAAATTATATTATATGGCTTTTGGGAAAGGTTTCTTCACTCTTTATAAAGAAGATGTGGCCCTTTCTGTCTCCGAATGTTGTCATGTCTGGTATGCTTGGGAGCTCACTTGAAGATAAATCCCATTCACCAAAGGCAGAGTAGAAAGATGGAAAGAATCTGGGTTCCTGCTGGCTTCCTTAACTGTAGATGTCAACTGTGGAGCATCCCTAGCTTTAGATTTTTAGATGTGGGCTGGGCGCGTTAACTCACACTTGTAAAACCAGCTTGATATTACAAAGTGCTAGTATCACACTTGTAATGCCAGCACTTTGGCAGGTTGAGGCAGGAGGATCACCTGAATCCAGGAGTTAAAGACAAGTCTGGGCAATAGAGTAAGACCCCTTGTCTCTACAAAAAATTAAAAAACTAACCAAGCATGGTGATTTGTGCCTGTAGTCCTAGCTACTCAGGAGGCTGAGGTGGGAGGGTTGAGCCTAGGAGGCGGTGGCTACAGATCACACCATTGCTCTCCAGCTTGGGCAACAGAGTATGATCCTGTCTCAAAAAAAAAAAAAAAAAAAAGAAAAAAAGACTTTAAGATGTGTTCCTCATTGTGTTATCCAGTTGAGTCTGGGTTGCTGCTATGTGCACCCGAAAATATAAAAAGTGTTATCCAGGCAATGAGGGTAAGTGGGGAGGGCCACTTCAGCTGGACCGATAGATGCATAGTCCTGCATGGACATAGACAGGGCCTATATGGCTGGAGAGCAGTGAGTGAGGAGGCATGAGGAAGAGTAAGATGAAGCAGGAGAGTTGGCAGAGGTCAGATCATGCCACTGTCATAATTGAACACTGACTAATAATTTATTAATATAGTTGGACTTCTCACAGATGTAGTCAGGCTTATAACTTCACTCACTTTGCATAGCTCTAACACAGCACTAGGTGATTGTTACTTTCACATCTGTATGGTGGAGAATGGGAATAATTATTACCTTGATGATCTACGGTACGAATTAAATTCACTAAAAATCACTCAGTTCTTTAATTTACTTGGCTCATGTAACTATAGCCTGATTTCTGTATTGTTGGCTTCTATAATTTTGCTCCTGAGCTTGCTGTCCAGTGGAACTGCCTGAGGGTTTCCCAGTCTCAGTGGAATTGAATTGGGTCTTCAGCACTTAAGCATTTTGAGCAGTAGTTTAGAGAGTAGTTGCTAGTCATGTTTGTTATAGTAAAGCTGGCGATCTTAAAATTCTTTGGTCTTGGGATCTGATGGAGAATCTGAGAATTCTCTAAGGTAATGAGGACTGAGTTTCAATAGCTCTTGCAGTCCTCATGCAGTCCCAGCCGCTGAGAAAGGTGCAGGGGGATAGAGAGTCCAAAATATAGCTGTTAGGGTTATGGTTTCTAATAAGCTCAGTTAACTTAGACAGGAGACCTGCCTCTCAGCTCAATCTTGCCCATTGTCATGAGTTCTTTGGCTCATGTAGGATTTTTACTCATTTCCTACCAGGCTCCCCCTGGCTGTGGGGGTCTCTGGCTGGAAAGCCTGCTCTGGATGACTGCCTGTGAGACTTAGACCCTGACTTCCCATTTAGTAGAGTGTTTAGGAGTTCAGGCTTTGGAACCAGACACCACTTAGCTGCTACATGAACCTGGGGCACATATTTAACTTCTTCATGCTAGTTTATTAATCTGTAATATTGCAATAATAGTAATTATTATAGTACCTAAGTGATAGCAATGTTATAAGTAGGATTAAATGAAGTGATCCATGACGAGTGTTCAGCACAACATAGGTATTCAACCTATGATAGCTATTATTAAAAATCTTTTTTTTAGAGACAGGATCTCGCTCTGTCACTCAGGTTCGACTACAGTGGTGCAATCATTGTTCACTATAACCTCAAACTCCTGGGTTCAAGGGATCCTCCTGCCGCAGCTCCAGAGTAGCTAGGACCACAGGTGTGTGCTACCGTGCCTGGCTAGCTTTTTTTTTTTTTTTTTTTTTAACATATGGGAGTTTTACTATGTTGCCCAGTCTGGTCTTGAACTCTTGGCCTCAAGTGATCTGCTTGCCTCAGCCTCCCAAGTTACTGGGATTACAGGCATGGCCTGGTCTAAAATTATTATTGTTTATCATCATTGTCATTGGTATTTGTGGGTTGGGTCCTGATCCTCTTGTGAATGCAGTATGTGGGACCTTGCCACCTTTGCCATTGTTATGGTGAATACAATACCACAACAAAATTATTTATTGAGCCATGCACCAGGCACCATGCTGGAGTCAGAGAACTTCAGAAAGCAAGCAAACAAACAAGCAAACACAACAACAAAAGAAACACCCAAACCAAACCAAAGCAAAAAAAACCCAAACAAAAAAACCAACACCAAAAATTCAAAAACCCAGTTTTCGGTTTTCAGAATTCATAAGCCAGAAGGAATAGTTGGACTTTAACGTGAGCTTTCATTTCTCATAATAAGCTGTAATTTGAGAATGATTGTGATTGTCTTAGTTTTTAAAACTATGACTGCAAAAAAACCATTTTAAAACTTACTTGCAAAAATATTTAATAATTTTATTTGTGCTCTTTGGTAGGTTTGTTAAACCACTTAATCTGCAGATTCATTACAAATACCTCATATTCAGAGAGAGTGATTTTTTTTTCTTTTTTGTGTATGAAACCTTCTGGGATGTCTCCAGCATAAGCACAGCTCTGAGCAAACCATGCTTTGCAAAGCCAGTTATTTGCTTTACTTTTGCTAGAATATTGAAAGTTTGCCTGGTGAACATTCCCTGAAATCAAAGTGACTTATTATCAGGCTTCCTTTGCTTTTGATCCTGCTGCAGGATGGTGTGTTTTCCTAATGATGCAGAATCTCTCGTTAAGTTCAGGAAACAGGATATAAGGATAAGTCAATTGACTCAATTTATGGACATAATAAAATGGTCCCTATTACCTTCAGCAGTCAAGGCAAGACAAGGTGAAACACAGTGTTGTAAAGTTATTATGACAAAATAGTTTAGTATTTACCTGACTAAATAAAGTGAAAATACTGCATTTATTTTTGAAGCGGCATTTCAGACATTATGACCTAAAATTAATAGTGGTAGACGATCATTTATCCTGTCGCACAGGGATATTGCAGAGTTCACTCAAAGCCAGGAATATCTGCTATTAAATCATGGCAAACTAAAAAAAATTTTTTTTGAAGTATTTCCTCGTGTCTGCTCTATGTCTACTGTTGGCCCCACAGAGCCAGTGTTAACAGCTAAGGCATTTCTTTTTCCATCTTGTAATATAATTAAAAACAAATTTAGAAGCAGAATAGATGTTTTGTATGTTAGAACCCTGTTAGTTTTGGGGAAGGCATTGGCAACACACACAGCTGTTCCTGATGATTATAAACTCAGAAGAGAAAAAAAAAAAGGAAAGAAAGAAACCAAATTGACCAAATATGGTTGCTCGTGTCTTCTAGTGGAAAGCAAGTCTTTTGGGTGGCCATAGGAAAAAATAAATGTAAATCAAATGTTTTTAACCTGCTGTGTTTTTTTAAAAGAGATGGACATGAAGCTGCAGGAGTATAAAGCTTTCAAGCAGTTAAAGGCAAGGACATATTATATTAGAAGCTTAGGAAAATACTCAAGGTTAGAGCTAAATTTCACTTTCGGTTGTTCACTAGACTCTAGAATTTAGAATCTAAAGTGTAAGGTGTTTATGCTTCTGAATTCAAATAAGACTCCAAGTCAGTAGGCAAGACTTTGTGGGCATAAAGCACACGTGAAATAGTTTCACTTTGAATATTTAATCATCTGTTTGCATGTTGATTGTGAGTAGCAGAGTGACCAACAATAAGATCCTTCAAGTCTTTGCTATCATCTTCTGCATCAGGCCTGCCTGCCTGTGACATCTTCATTTAAAACTGCATTTGTCTGTGCTCACCTCACCCATCTTCACTCCCAATCCACTTACCCTTCGTTACTTTTTGTTTTTTATGGTTCTATCACCTTCTAACTTTCTACGTTATTTACTTTTTATGTTTAATTGTTGCTTCCCCCGCTGTATCCCTCATGTGAGGTTAGGACCTTTGATTTGTTCATTGACTTATACCAAATATTTACAGCAGTGCCTGGCACTTAGTAGGTGCTCAATAAATGTTTGTCAAATGAATGGATAAATCATATCCTTTTTTCCTTGAAACCCTATAATGGTTTTTCATCAGCCTCATGATAAACTCTGACTTCTTTATGTGGCATATATGATCTGGACCCAGCTTACCTATCCAAATATATTTCTTTTTCATTTGTCTCCTGAATGCTTCCAGCTCTACCAAGCTATGGCCTATCTTCCTAATGGGTCGTTATACATGCTGGTTCTTTTGCCTGGAATTCTCTTTGTTTTCTTTCCCTTGGCTGATTCTGATTTAGTTTTTAGGGCCCAATTTAGCCCCCACTGTCCTCCCCCCACCAAAGCCTTGCTTGCTTGGCCTTCTAAGTATATGTGTATTTCTGAAGCACACTATACTTCATCATAACACATTTATATAATATTGGCATCGACTTCTCATCTCTCTATTTCTCCTTTACGCTGTAAGCTCTATGGAGGCAAGAGCCAAGCTTGCCGTGTTCATAGTTTTCTTCATGCCAAATGCAGTGCCAGGCACCTTGTAGGAGGTTCATTAAATATGTGTTGAATCAATGTCTCATGAAAAGAAGCATATGTAACTTAAAGCTAGGATCATCCTACCCAATAAGATCTGGGGAAGACTGGACCAATGACCTTTCTAAGGTGTTTTGACTGTCTCTAAGGGCTTATCGCCTCTGGCCCTAATTTCCCCTTTGCAATGAACTGTTATTGCCTCTTATTTTAGCATAGTGCTGTCCACTGCAGTGGTATAGGATGTGGCCCTGGAACCCTACCATCTAAGTTCAAGTATCCCCCCCTCCCCCACTGTGCTATTTACTAACTTGCTAACTTCTCTCAGTCTCAGTTTCCTCATTTGTAAAATGGAGATGATTGTGATAGTGATAATAATAGCACTACCTCATCAATCTTTGCAAAGTTTCAATCTGTTCGTATGTATAAAGTACAAAGAGTTTAAGATACAGTAGGTCTCAACGAACGGTAACTGTCTCAGTCAATTACAGCATATCCACGAGGCTGTTGCACTTAGCAGAATTTTACTGATGTTTGCAGGTCCCAAGATTATCTTACAGCAAATAAGTGAAGACATTTCTGTGGGAAATGCCCTCTTGTCCATCCCACCATCAGGATTTTTCTCCAACACTCACTCTCTCCTCTGCCTTTGCTTATCCATAATCTATACCTCTGCACCTCTCTCTCACAATGGCGGCCAGATTCTTCCCTCTGTCTCTCATGCAGTGAATTTATGCTCTACTGCTCCATGTTTACTTTCAAACTGGACTCTACATCCATCTTTATGTGTATAAACTTCGGCCCAATGACTGGGCCACGGCCAGCCTTTGCAGATGCCCACCTTCCATTTAATAGGGCCACCGTCCTTAGAAGGCAGTTGTAGTTTTAAATGGCAAATTTCTCTTCTTCATTACAGGTAGAAGGAAAAAAATAATGATAAATATCTTAACAGGGGTGTGTGTGTGTGTGTGCGTATGTGTGTGTGTGTGTGTGTTAATCACATTCTTTGTAAAGCAAAAAATACTCAGGCTAACCAGTTTTTAGCTTTCGCTTTGCTTTTGAGACAACGCAGTTCCCTTCGGTATGAACAGAACTGGTAGAGGTCCCTTACTCCAGAGAAGCATCCTTTTGCCTTCCTTGCAAAGAAGTCTTTGCCTAAGAATTGTGTTGGAAGCAGCCACGTTAGCAGGACTCTGCGGCTGCAACATTGTAAATGCCAGCAAATAAAAGTGTCAGCAGCCTGGGCTGCGGGCAGCTGGCAGGGCCTGGAGTTCAGTGCTGTTCTGTGGAGATCGGCCTTTGTAGGGGGCTGGTTCATATCCAGCCCACATGAGTAGTGATTCAAAGTTATTTCCTACCGATGGCTTGTCCTGACCCCAGGAAAAGGCGTTTGGAGGTTTCCAGCATAGCCCACCGGGAAGGAGGAATACCCACTCAATTTGAACTGCCCTCTCTCTCCAACAGATGGCCCCATCCTAGTTAATGGACAGCATTTTGAATGGTTGGTGGAAGCTTCCCTACCACTTCCTATATGGATAATAGAATTTTCGTATTACTTCTCATGGGACCCATATCCCACAAAAAAAAAAATGTAAGGAGACTCGTTTTCTTTTCACCATTGGATGTATTTATTTACAAAGAGGGACTTTAAATGGCCAGAGGCACATACACTTGCTGGTAGTAAAACTCCACCTTGTGATTCACTGATTTCTCCAGCAGCCATGCTTCCTGTAGCACTGAGGCTTGGTCATATCACAGTGCTCAAAGGGAAGGTTCAGCCATTTCTGCCTTGTGCCACTGGACAGATGATTGCTGCATTTGGTGAGTCTGGCAAAAGCAAACAGTGCTTTAAGCCTAAGGGTACCTTTTACATTTCAATTTGAAAGAAAGATGCAGCTTTGGCCTGTGAAATCAACCATGGAGAAGAAAAGGCTTATTTCTGCATAGTGAATATTCAATAGTCTCACTTCCAAAGCCGGTCCACTGACAGCAGGTGCTAGCTGTGTGGCTAGAAAGGTTCCATCAGGGTGAGGTCTCAGAAAGGAAGGAAAATAGAGACACATGTTGCTAAACACTGTTTGTAATAGGCATTTGTTATTTTTTATTTTTTTGAGACAGTCTCGCTCTTTGCCCAGGCTGGAGTGCAGTGGTACTGTCTCGGCTCACTGCAACTTCTGCCTCCCGGGTTCAAGTGATTCTCGTGCCTCAGTCCTCTGAGTAGCTAGGATTATAGGCGCACACCACCATGCTTGGCTAATTTTTGTATCTTTAGTAGAGATGGGGTTTCACCATGTTGGCCAGGCTGGTCTTGGAACTCCTGACATCAAGTGATCTGCTCTCCTTGGCCTTCCAAAGAGCTGGGATTGTGTAAACCACTGCGCCCAGCCTCATAATGGGTATGATAATGGCTTGGAAATCATAACAGGCATTTCAAAGGATTTTCAAGAGCTTTTAAGATAGGGGAAAATGCCTCATATCATTAGTAAGCGAAGGAAACAAAAAGGATGCAAAGATACACAGTGTGATCTAACTCCATGATCTAACTCTGTGAAATAATAGGCATTAAAAGCTACAGACACCAATATGCCCAGAGTGGATGGCAAACTTTTGACTCTAGTTTAGTTTTATGTCTCTTAATAATGTCCTGTGACTTCCAGGCTTCCTATACTACTTTCAAAATGTGCATAAAATAGATGTTTATTTTAAAAAATAAAGTGGAACAATCTACTTCCATCAGTGACAATTTAAAAGGGTCTGATCTTTTACACTGAGGCAAGACCTATTATTACTCTCGTTTATCATTCTCTGTGGGAGGTGAAATGGCTCCAGCTTACTTCAGCCCATTCTTGTGATTTGCTAGGTATTTTCTCATTTCAAAAATAATGATGTATTACCTGTGGCCTGGGTTAGCACATTTGTGACAGATGCCAACTTTTTGAAGTAAGTCAGGATGACTTGGTTTTAGTTTTGATGTCTGTGAGCTTTATCTTTTCATCTTAGAGCAGTGTGATAAAAATATCACAAAAATTGCAAGATACACGCATGGGACGAATATGCTTATGTATAAACATTTTCCCATATTATTACTGTTACAATAAAATCTTGTTTAAAAAAGTAATCAAGTAATTCAATATCCTAAGTTGCTGAGCTTTTATTTTTGGTATCTGGCTATTTTAGGATAGAATATCCTATTTTAGGATATTCAAGTGACTTTATTGAATAACTCCAATCTCCTTCCTCTCACAGCTATAGCGAAACTGGTATATAAGTTTTTAACAGGCAGTTTACAAGATATATCCTTAAGTCATATCTATTCAGCCTAATCTCATGCACCTTTTACATTTGTATTAGAAGTATATTTTGTGAAATAATTGTCTCTTGACATATTTGTCAAAAAAACATTCTATGCTCAAAAAATTTTGGAAACACTATGTACTGAAGCACTTCCCAACTCTGTTTTCAAATCACATACTCATATTAAAGGCTCTGAAATGTTCTGCAGTAAAGAAAGCCTTTAAACTTTGTTTAAACCCTTATTTTATAAACTTATCCAACCAGGATATTCAGAAGTACCATTTCCAAAGCACTGCAAGAGCGTATACTATCAAATAAACATTAGATGACTTTCTTTTGTTGCACTTAAAAAGAAGCAGGAGGCTGGGGGCGGTGGCTCACACCTGTAATCCCAGCACTTTGGGAGGCTGAGGTGGGCAGATCATGAGGGCAATAGATCGATCGAGACCATCCTGGCCAACATGGTGAAACCCTGTCTCTACTAAAAATATGAAAATTTGCTGGGCGTGGTGGCATGTGCCTGTAATCCCAGCTATTTGAGAGGCCGAGCCAGGAGAATCGAACTTGGGAGGTGGAGGTTGCAGTGAGCCGAGATCACACTACTGCACTCCAGTCCAGCCTGGCAACAGAGCGAGACTCCATCTCAAAAAAAAAAAAAAATAAAGTAAGATTTTCTATAAAAACAGCTAAAAAAGGGTTTTATGCTTAAATCATAACCCTCTGCCCCAAGCCCTTTGATTAACTGTAGGAATCCCTCAGATCCTTATGTGACCATAGCAACCATTGCTTTAATTCAGGTCATGAAATCACTCGAAGCCAGGGCACAGTCCTTCTTGGCCATCTCTAATAGTTTCAGTTTATTCCCTAACTTGAAGGAGATAACTACAGTGTCTGCTGCAGAGTTGGTCTGTTTAGTGTAGAATGTTAGCACCCTCTACTACCCTCTTTCTAGAAACATCTTCCTTTTGTCTCTTAGCTTCTTAGCTTTCTCCTTTTGTCTCAAACCCCAAAATGACCATGTGAGTACAAGCCCCAGTAAGACCGTTTGGTCTCCCAACTCTATCATTTATGAGGGGTAGGCCACTCGATCTCCATCCTAACGGGTACATGTTGCCCTGTGTAAAAGGTTTTTAGACTTTATTAAGAGCAAAATTTTGATGATATGTCTTTGAGAATATCTGAACTCTTCTGGGACTACTTTGTCTATGACATTTATATCTTTTCAAAGACAGCTGCTCTGCTTGTGCAATGCCTAATGTATTGGAATCCTCTATTATTATCTGTTGTGCTTTTGAAATCAGCTTCTGCACTTATTGAAGTGTGCGCAAATCCATAAACAAAGAGAAATGGTCGGGATGTCATGGCTGTTTTACAAAAGGTATCCATGACAAGGCTAATTGATTCAGGGGACTTTGTTTTCAATAAAGGAACAGAGATTAGTTTACTGTCGATCTTAATTATTCCATCCATCAAACATTTGTTGCCTTGGGCAACTGGCATCATCTTTGCCGCTTGCTAATTTTAGCTCATTTTATTTAGTGAGGCTTGCTTCTTTTGTTTCTTTTTTCTTTTCTTTTTTCTTTTTTTTTGAGGATTTGAATGGGGAAAAAACAAACTGACATATTTATGGGTGAAATTTCAAACTGTGCTATACTGAATGGACCAACAGAAGACATTTGCTTCTTTTTTCCTCTTTTTCTTACTGCTGATTAAAATTTATGAACTATATGTTTGTAGGTGTATGTGTATGGGAGAGCCAGATATGAACCTGTAAGTAAATATAAGCTGGCCTGGTTCAAACAAGCTAAAATGAGTGAGGAGAAAATATAATTACCATCGTCAGAGGGTATTTGGTCATGGTCTCAAGAGAGTGCTGAAGTTCTGCCTCTTGAAATTTAAACGTGCCCAGTTGCCTAATGTCTTTTTATTACCTTTAAATTAGTTTTGGTGTGGTTTTGCTAATCTCCAAATTCCATCCACCTTTCTGCACGTCTCTCTTCAGTATCCCTGTGCCTTCATGTGCCTTTGCCCTGTGTGCCTCCTGTGTGGTACTTCATAGATGGCTTTGAATATATGCAGTTTGGACAAGGGGGTCATCTAACTGGAGCCACGGGTGGCAGGAGGAGAAGCAAAAGATAGGGATTTGCACAGATAAAATACAATAAAATACTTCCAGAAAAATGACAACTACATGGGTGAAAACACTAGGGACATATTTTGTGATTTGATCAAGGAGTGCAAAATATAACTTGTTTAAACACCGCATTTAGATTTTTACTTGTCTGAGCAGCTTCTTTGGAGGTAACCTTGTTTATGTTTGGACACACAATCACCACTGCTTGGTGCCTGCTGTTCCTTCTAATTGCTTCACATTATTGGCATATAACTACATTGTGTAAGTCTGACCATGTATGTATAGCATTTTGTAGTGTAATTGGATGAAATTAACAATAAGCTCATCTGACAGATTTAATTTATATCTTTTCCATTTTTGGCTCTATGACAGTTGTCATAATAGTTCCTAGGTCACATAAATGACTCCTGTCTTTGTCAGAGATCGAATCTGTTACAATTGTAAGGGTTATTGCTGAGTTTAAAATGAGGAAACTGAGACTAGTATAAGAAAATGAAAAATTAATTTATTTAGCTACTGGGCGAGGTTTTATGGTTTGAGAGGGGGTTAGAGAAGTTGCGCTTAATTTTTTAGGGCAAGGGGTTTTATAGGGAGTAAAGGCGTTTAACTGGGAACTGAGGAGACAAAGCATAAGGCACTTGATTGGATATTGGAACACAGGACGTGGAGGAGGCAAGCTGTTACTAGTGGGCAGGTGGGATTTTTGGTGAGTGGGCAGCCTTGGGGAAAAATGACCTTGACGGGGGCAAAGTGCTTATTGGGCAAGGGAGTGTTATTAGGCAAGAAAGTGTTATTGGGCGAGGTTTGTTGGGGCTTTTTGAAAATTTTTGGGCGGGGGTTTCTAGTGGCAGACTAGGTGTCGGGTGCGGAGTTTGTTTTAGTGGTGGGTGTTGGGGAGGCTATGTGGAGGAGTTAAATGTTGATTGCGGAGTGGGGATGTAATTCCCAGATGCTGGGAGGAATGGGCGTGTCCGAGCTCCCCGCGAGGCAACCGGCCTTACAACAAGAAAAAGAAATTTACTTAGGGAAGCTCAAGTCAAAATAGTTCTAACTAAAAGAGCATAGGGTCAATCTCATGGAACTAGTTATGGGAAATGTGCCTGGGCTTCCCAGGAACTAGAATGCCGCTAGGAAGTTGCTGTTTCTCTCTCTCTCTCTCTCTGGGGCTGCATGTTTATTCATTTCTGCTTTTTTTTTCTGTTAATATACTTCATTCTCCTTTGTGGCAGATCAACCTTCTTTGTAAGGCTTTTGTTTCTATGCCCACCATTTTATATGATCCCATAGTTCCATGCCTATCACCATCTGATGGACTCTCATCGACTCTTTCTCTTAATTCCTATGAAAGATTATTGTTGATCTCTCCCACCAGACTTTAAGCTCCATAAAGGCAAGAACCATAACTGTGTTGCTCATCAGTGTATTCTTATTGACTAGCCCAATTCGTGACCTTTAGGAGGTATGCAGTAAATTGGCGAGTAAATGACAAACTCCGATATATAGATCTCCTGAGATTTATTTCTATTTCTGATATATTTTCTTTTCTTGGTTTGGCTAAATGGTCTCTTGCTGAATGTTGAACATTGTATGAGAAAAATTGAAGAGATCATTTGAAGGTCTGGATGAAGTTATCACCCCCCAGAGAGAATATGCTTTTGCTTCTGATGGTCAGACATTAGTTATTAGGATAGAGACTAGTTATCTTACTCCAATCTGAGATTGAACTAATTCAAATTTGTATTTAAGTCTTTACAGGGATTGCTTATTTCTAGCTACCTCTTATTCTTAGGGTGAAGACTTTCAGCAATTCTAACCAAATGTTTGGGGTGTCTTTAGGACCCTTATTCTTGGTGGGCCCTGAACTGATTTTTTTTTGTTTTTTGGTCTCAACAGCAGAAAGCTCTTCTTAGCTTTTTAGCCTCTTGGCTGATAGTTAAAATGCTTCAGTGAGAAAGATATTGCCAACTGTCAGGCAAATTTCTGTGCTTTCCATTCCTTCTCTCCAGTATCTTGGCCCTTGGGTGTTTGAATCTTGGTAGCTCTTTTATTTGAAATTTTTTTGTTTAGTATTTTAGCCTATCTGATTGCTCTTGGTGAGAAGGTTGGTTTGATGCAAGTCTAGTCTACCAGAGCCAAAAGTGGAAACCAATTGTTGAGTAACCATATATTCTAGAGAAGGAATCTGATAGGCCTATTGTAGATTACTAGTCTAGTCATCTCTGGCCAGAGGGAATGGGGTAAGATAATACTTGGAAGAGCTGTTCTGCTATGAGCAAGGGAGGCCAGTCTAACAGGAGAAGTTGGGCGTGACAGATATGATCACAGTGTCTGCTTCATCCATCATCATCATCATCATCATCATACTTATCAATACCTCACCTTTGGAACCTTATGATTTTAAAACTCTGCAATTTGGGTTTCTTGTCTAGTTTCAGTACTCCAGTATCTGTAACAGGTATCTTTTAAAATGTATTTATTTTAATTGACAAACATTGTATATATTTATGGTGCACAACATGATGTTTTGAAATATGTATTACTTTGAGCTAATTGAGCTAATTACGAGCTAATATTACTTTGGCTAAATTGAGCTAATTAACATACTTATTTCTTTGTGATAAGAACTCTTAAAACTTACCCTTGGCTGGGCACGGTGGCTCACGCCTGTGATCCCAGCACTTTGGGAGGCCGAGGCAGGCAGATCACGAGGTCAAGAGATCTAGACCATCCTGGCCAACATGGTGAAACCCCATCTCTGCTAAAAATACAAAAATTAGCTGGGCGTGGTGGCATGTGCCTGTAGTCCCAGCTACTCGGGAGGCTGAGGCAGGAGAATTGCTTGAACCTGGGAGGCAGAGGTTGCAGTGAGCCGAGATCGTGCCACTGCACTCCAGCCTGGCGCCTGGTGACGGAGCCAGACTCTGTCTCAAAAAAAACAAAAAAACAAAAAACAAACTTACCCTTAGCAATTTTTAGGAGTACAATACATTGTATTAACTATAGTCACCATGTTGTACAATAGATCTCTTGGAATTATTTCTCCTCTCTAACTGAAATTTTGAATCCTTTGATCACAATCTCCCTGGTCCATCCCCCCACTCTCCACCCTAGCCATTGACAACCTCTATTTGACTCTCTACTTCTGTAAGTTTGATATTTTTAGATTCCACCTATAAACAAGATCATGTGGTATTTGTCTTTCTATGTCTGGCTTATTTCACCTAACAATGTCTTCCAGGTTAATCCATGTTGTTGCAAGGGACAGGATTTCCCCCAAATAGTTATTTATGCTAACAGTTACTCTATTATGCTTCAGTGTTTAATCATCCCTCATGTTACTGCTGCCATCATCAACAGCCCATACACCTAAAACATGTGTTCCAGATCTTATAATGACCAACTATCCACTGTTCCCAATGCTCTCTTTCTTCCTGCCCCACTTGTTTCCAAACTTTCCCAATCCCAGGGCCGAAAGGCCATTGTTTGGCCATTATCTTACTTCTTTCTACCCTCTTCAATTCTTTCCGCTCCTCAGATGTGAAGTTCGTGAACAGACAGTGTTTATTTTGTGCCTCAAGCCAAGTGTCTAGGGGGCTGGAGCGTTTGAGGGCAAAGGCAGGATACCTGAGCAGCAAGGCAGAATGAAGGACCAGTGACAAACAGGGACAAACTGAATTTCAATCTGAATTTAGAAGAGGTACCACCAAATACCCTTTTTTTTCTACCTAAAATACATTGCTTGGGAGTCCCTGAACAAAGGGGCAAAATGAAAATACCTAGGTAAACATAGGGGTTGATGACAAGACATTAATTCTTGCTTGGCTGGTAGTTTAGAAACTAGGGAATAAAAATAAGAAAGAGATGCTTCATTGGAGAAAAAAGGAGCAAGATATTTCAAAAGTGAGGTTTTTCAATTTTGCAGGATTAAAATTTTGCTTCACCTTATCTTTTTTTAGAGTCTGAACAAACTGAAGCTATACCTCATAGTACTTTATGTCCTGTATGGCTACCTAAATTTGCCATTTAGACATAGCAATAATGTCATCATTACCATAAGAACTGGCATCTACTGAGAACTTATCATGTTCTCAATATGCATTATTATTTAATTTTCACCGCAACCCTGTGTGCTAGGCATTGTCATGATTACATTTATAGATAATGAAACTGAGGTGAGTAATTTTCCCAAGGTCACATAATGCTTGCTAAGTGGCAATGACAATATTTGAGTTCTGGGGACTGATATCAGACCCCTCACTTTAAAACACTACACTGTAGTGATTTCCTTTGTGCATATAATACCTATTAAAATGCTTATTTTTATGACTGTGTATACTGTTAGAAAAATACATGGGAAAGTATGATTCTCTGTAGGAAAAGGAGCTGTATAGTCCAAGCTTAAATTAAAATTACTGTATTAGGTTATTTACTAAACTGTAACAAAATGCAGTGACTTAGTTGAGATGAGTGTCCATTTCTCTTTCATATAACAGCCTACAGAAAAGCAAGGGGCCAGAGTCGTCTCAGAATTGAGGTTGCTTCTCTCTTGTTGCTCTGCCAGTCCCAAGTCTGTGTCCATGTCTGCCTAATTGAAGCTTATGTTAAGTTCACATTCAAGCCCATGGGAAGAGAGGAAGAGATAGAGAAGAGTGAAGACATAGGGTTCTTATAAGTCAAGAGCTGGAAGTTGCACACATTTCTGCTCACATCATATTTATAAGAACTTAGTCATATGGCCATACGTAGCTGCAAGGGAGGCGGAGAGCTACAGTCTTTATCTGGGTGGCTCTGTGCCTTGCTAAAACTTGGGAGGGAATTCTCTTCTAAAAGGGAGAAGGAACAGTTAACTGGGGACACTTACCCTCTGCCCAGTTTTCAAATTAGTAACACGAGTAACAATATATTTATGAGTTTGGAATTTTTAAAGTTATCTGGCATGGGTAATAAATGACTCTTTTCCTTATTTATGATAAAACTATCTTGGCTTGGATATAATCCAGATAATCAGAATAATACTCTAATCTGAAGCAAGTTCTATAGTCTAAGTGATATTAAAACTACAAGAGATTGCAGGGCATTGTTTTACAGCAAAAAGGTAGTATAAATACTGTTGAGATAAACTTCACTATATAATTAAAGAATATTTATAGGTAGACATTGTATAGGGCATCTAACTAGATATTTGGAAACAGCTTACAGATACTCATAACCATGCTATCCCTTCTCTACTTGATTTGTAAGATAAGATTGATGGATGTGCACACAGAACAAAAGGGGATTTAATGACAGGGTTCAGCCTCACTCCAAGTAGTCTGATTTAAAACAAACACAGTACATCAGCACAAAAGCCCATGACTCTAAGCCTCTAGGCTTGATTAGCATCCTTGGGCAAATTAAGAAGATTTCTGAAATCCCTTTTGGAGGCCCATACAGAATGCAGTCATCTCAGCGGCTCATAGACCAGGGAAAATGATGACATCTAGGACTGCAGTTTTTATTTCCAAGGAATGTTTGCTCTGGAAATTTCTGTGCATGAGTGTTGATGAAAATTCACAATGGTCCCATGCATAATGTGAAACAAAATGCCCTTTTGGGTGCAGCCAGTCTCCAAGTTACTGCCATTTGCTATTATTCAGTGTGGGTTGGCTCCTGAAGTCAGGGCTTGTTTGTTTTGGTGATTGCACATTCTCTTCATTTCGCATAGCTTTGCAGTCCTGCTTTCCTGAAGCAATCGTTAGTTTTAGTTCATGGACCAGGAAGGAGCTTCTCCGGGGGATGGGCACTCAAATCACATCACATGAAGCTATAAGCATCTCACACAGTACAGTCCAACAACCTTGACAGATGAGGGAATCAAGGCCCTGGGAGGTTGTGAGCCTTCATCATAGTTTCCTGGCTAGTTCAGAGCAGTTGAGTCTAGAAACTATGTCTCTGAACTCCTGGTCCAGATTCTTTCCCAGGGCTCCTGGCCTTTATTAATCACAAAATTAGGCAATTTGGGAATTTACCCAAAATTCTTTGAAATTTTATCTTTTTGCATAAAAAACATTTGAGAGTCTAGTCATGTTCAGATACTTTAATGAATTAGGCATTTCTTGGCACCGGTAGGGCCCAAGGGCTAGGAAGGTCTCACCTTGACCAAGAGCTCTTATTTAGACTTATTTCCAAGTGAGTGATCTATATCCAGTCATTGTAATTGTCTGTATGTGTGTTCAGATCATTAATTTGTTAACTATAAATATTTAAAAAGTCACAGTGTTTATAACTGTCTTAACAAGATGTATCTTGTTTTAATAAAATAGGAGCCTTGACAATTGAAAGCCCTGAGCGCTTTGTAACCTGTGAGGAATGTGAGGGGTAATGCCAGGTGGAGGTACAGAGTTGAGGCCGAACAGACATTTGTTGAGCTGAGTTTGAGTCCTGATCAGAGAATTAAGCTTCTACTTTAACGCTTTGCTGTTAATTTCAGTCCTAGTGAAAATCAGCAAACTACAGCAGAAGGAGCACAGGACCCAATGTGAAGACATACACTTAGAACACTAACACCATCTATGAGTTATGTAGCCTTTGCCAATCACTTATGCTTTGAGGGTCTCAGTTTTCTCATCTGTCATATAAGGATAAGATCACTTGCTTCACAGGAGGGTTGTTGCGAGGCTCAAGTAAGATGCTTGTGAAAGTCCCTTGCAATGGAAAACATCATTCAGATTTGAGGCCTGTTGGTTTTGTTATTATTGTAGTAGCTTTATTATTATATTATTTCAGTCATAGTTGATTTCCAGTTCAGTGGCCCATGTTCTAGTAAGCTAAGTTGTTGTAAGCTAGATGAAAAAAAATGTGCCAAGCTGGTCAGAGGTGCTATGGTCTAGATGTTTGTGTCTCCCCCACAATTCACATTTCAAAACCCTAATCCCCAAAGTGATGGTATTAGGAGGTGGGACCTCTGGGAGGTGATGAGGTCATGAGGCCCCAACCTTCATAAATGGGATTAGTGTCCTTATAAAAGAGGCCCCAGAGAGCTGCCTTATCCTATCCACCGTGTAAGAACACAGTGAGAAGGTGTCATCTACGAAGCAGAAAGTGAGGCTTCCTCACACACTGAATTTGCTGGCACCCTAATCTTTGACCTCCCAGCCTTTAGAACTGTGAGGAATAAATTTCTGTTGTTTATAAGCCACTCAGTTGATGATATTTTGTTCTAGTAGCCCAGGTAGACTAAGACCATAGGAAAGCATGTTTGGCCAACACATTCATTCAGTGATCGGAGAACCTGACACCCAGAAGTGCACCATCAAATCCAGAATATCTTTGTCGAATGATGTATACCTTCTTTGGATTCCCCCCCCACAGCCTAGTAGGGAAGGTCATCTCAGAGCTTCAGATGCTTCCAGGAACTGAACAAGAATGAGCCATCTCTGAGCACCTCCTGTCTCTAGGATATCTGTCTTCTGATAACCTTCTTTATCTCCCTAGGTCCATAGGGAAGTGGCCATAGAAACATGGCTGGAGGCCAAACACAATCCCTGAGTGGTCACAGGGGCCTCCCTGTCCACAGCATTGACAATCTGAAATCCTCATGCTGTCTTGTCTTCTCCTTCCTCTCCCACATCACACAAGTCTGGAGACATTTGTTCCAGACGTAAAATGCTCCCTCCAAGAGTTACACGAGATCCTTCTTAGAGCTCTGTCTTCATTAAGCTTCTCATGTTGATCTTGCTCATCTCAACATGATCTTTGTTGATTTTTGCTCATCTGAGCAAAAGCTCAGACGTCATGAAGGAAAAAAGGAAATTGCACATGCAAAAGCTCAGACGTCATGAAGTCCCTGGAAGTTCACGTGCTTGAAGGGTTCATTCTGTGAGGCACTGAAGCTGGAGAATGCTTCAGTACACTGTGAAAGAAGTCTGCAGCTGCCCTGGTGGCAACAGGGAGCCATACAAGTGTTCTAAGTCAGGGACTGCAAGACCAGGCTCACATTCCATCTCTTTGTTCCTTCTCTGAATCTTTGCCTCAAGGCCCACAGAGATCCTAGGGCTCTGCTTATGGGAGCCAGAGAAGTGAGGTCTGAAGGCAAATGTTCCAGAAGAATAGCTTAGGTGAGATAGAAGGGCCAGCAATTTTCTTTCATGGGAGAAATGATAGAGGTGGGTTAATTTTGGCTTTATGGCAGCAGAGAAGACTAAAAGTGCTTTGAAGTCAGGAGAAGGTCCTTGTTGCCAGGGCCCAGTGTGAAGGCCATGATCAGAGGTCTACCCAGAGCCTGGCTATGGGGCACACACGGCTCCCTCTGGCTGGGGACTGCACACTGCAAGAACAGGTTCAATGCCAATCAGCCCTGACCCAATCTGTCTACAGCCAGTTTGTGCTTTTCTCCACTTTAGAAGGAACTGAGCACAGCAAGCAAGCTGCATTGTAGTGGGGCCAGCCCTAAAATCAAAGGAACCTATATCCAAACCGGATGGTTCCTGCGCAGATTCACTGTGTGATCTGAAGTTGTCCTACATTGTAGGAATGTTCTTGGCCTCTCAAGACAAATGCAATAGTTTTGGCACTGAAATAATGTTTCGGTTTATGTAAAGGCATGTTTATAGTTCTGTAACAGACCTGAGTCACAGAGGAGCTACCTCCCTGAAAATCATCATGTGAATGGGCACTGTATAATTAGAGGCACAAACTCCACCAAAAAATGGGGTCACTTGAACTAATATTTGACAAAGTTGTTTTAATAAATTAGGATATTTTAGCAGACAGTATGGTAATGGATGGAATTAACCCTTTGAATTAGAGAAGTGGGAAGAGCCAAAGGCAGCTTTTAATGATTTGATAATTTTACCTGGGTCTGGCTCTGGTCCTCTTTTTTACCTTAAGAACGCGTCAGAAGAAGGTTTCCTTTTGGAAAACCAGACTTGAGGTATGTGTGTTGTGTTATGCGTGTGTGTGTGTGTGTGTGTGTGTGTGTGTGTTTCTACCTCCCTGACTGATTTCAGCCCCAGAAAAGAGGAACTGCTTTAGTCACATACAATTCATATGCAAACGAAACAGTACATATTCTGCAGAGGTGGTTTGGGGATGGCTGACAGATTTGCAGTACTATCCTGAGAACCACCCTGCTTTCTTTTCATTGCTTCAGGGAGCAGCAATAGGATTAAAGGTGAGAGTTACAGGGAGACAAGTAACTTCTGTCAACTTGGGGACTGAGGGTTTCTGGCAAAGGAGAGGCCCACCTTTGGGGCCAGTCAGCTAGTTGGCTGGCGTCTGTGAGGGATGCTGAGGAGGGCATTCTGATATTATTGGAAGATTAGCTTAGAAGACTTTAACTCTAGGACTGTGCATTCTGAGGAAAGAGGAAGAGAGAAGAAGACGGAAAGAAAGGCAGAGGGAGAGGGAGAGGAAGAAAGGGAGGAGAAAAGAGGGAGGAGGAGAGAAAGAGATGGAAAGAGAGAGAGGGAGAAATATGAGAAGAGGGGGAAGAAAGGAGGAAAAAGGGTGGGGACAAGGGGTGGGGGGAAAGGAAAATGAGTATCACTTATCTGAAATGCTTGGGCCAGAAGTGTTTTGGATTTAGGATTTTTTCAGATTTTGGAATATTTGCATATACATGAGATATCTTGGGGATGGGACCCAAGTCTAAACACAAAATTCATTGATGTTTCCCATACACCTTATCACACAGTCTGAAGGTAACTTTCTATACTATTTTACATAATTTTGAGTGTGAAGCAAAGTTGTGACAGGGTTTTGGTTGCCATCGCATCAGCTCAGGTGTGGAGCCTTCCTCTTGGGGTGTCATGTCCATCCTCAAAAAGGGTCAGATTTTGGAGCATTTCGGATTTTTAGATTAGGGATACTCAACCTGTACAACGACTGCCTCTCCTAATTGTAAATATGCCCAGCTGAAGCTTAGAGAGATCAACGACTGCGTGAAGCCTCAGTTTAATTTCCTTTTGTTTTCTTCTCTTTTCTCTCTTTCTGGGTCCTTTTCTCCTCTCACTTTGCTGTTGTTACTGCTCCTCCTCCTTTTGCTCCTCATACTCCTTTTAAGTGACTGGTAAATAGAAAATGTTCTCTGTCTAGCACAAAGTTGCTGGGAAAAAAAATCAACTTAATTTTACTTGGGAGTTTTAGAAACCTGGGCTCTCTGTGTGAGGATGTGTGGTGGAACAGAATTTTAAAACATGCAGACAGTCACACAGCAATTTTAAACCTGGCGATTCTGAGGGCTGATTTGATTAGGTGATTACCCCTGTGAAGGAGTAACTTAATCTGTGAGACACTCCCCCAGCAGAAAACTCACTATACCACTCTGGTTTAAAATAATTTCTTCACAAATTACACTTAAAAATAATTGGAAAATTTTAAAAAGCAAATCTAATTTTTCAATAAAAAATCAACTTTAAAAATTCCTCCCTCGTGGTCCAGTATTATTAAATATTCTTCTGGATTTTTTTAATTAAATCTTGCTTTATTGGAAGGAGAAAAACAATTATCTGTAAACGTAATTTTTAATGCATGGTAATAAAAATAAATGGCATAGTTCTGCCGCAGTTCACCTAAATCTTCTTCCCTGGTGGTCTAGTGGTATTAAATACTCGGTACCACATGTATTCATCATTTGCTGACAGCAAAAGAAAAACTTTGGCATTTTATTGTTTAAAGAAACAAGCATGATGTTATTTAGGCTTCTGGAGGCGACTTTGTTGATGGTCTGTGAAGAAACCTTCCTTTTCCAGGCTGGTGGGCTGTGCTTTTTGTTAATTTACATGGCAATTAGTATAAAACAAGAGACAGGCACTCTTTCCAAGGTTGATTTGAGTTTCTCTTGCAGGTTGCCTGAAGAATGATTTGGCTTTTTTTCTGCATTAACCAGGGCAATGAAAATGTGTTATATATTGCCAATTCTGTGTTTGGTGGGAAACTATTGCAATTGGGAAGCATGAGAAAATGGTCATTATTAGTGAATAAGTGCTGCTGCTATTATATTTTGCAGTTGTGCAGAAGGTGAACTATTAGCAACTTCAGGAGAACTTTTCAACTTAGCTTCCTTGTGTTTACTCCTTTCCTTTGAATAAGGCTGAATTATTATGACTTGTGAAAATAGAAAATTTCAAACTTGAAGGTTGTGTTGATGAAGAGTCAAACTCTGTAAAATAGTTGAAGTGCTTTATTTTCAGCAAAATATAAGTGACCAATGGCCCATGACACAGCCCTCAAGAGATCCTGAGAACATGTGTAGTCAGACTACAATTTGGTTTTATACCTTTTAGGGAGATATAAGCCATCCTTTAATGCATGTAAGACATACATTAATTGGTTTGGTCCAGAAAGGTGGGACAACTGGAAGCCGGGGCTTCCAGGTCAGAGGTGGATTCAAAGATTTTCTGATTGGCAGTTGGTTTAAAGAGTTAGTTAATGAATTGTCTAAAGACCTATAATGAATAGAAGAGAATGTTTGGGTTAAGATTAGGGGTTGTGGAGACCAGGGTTCCTGTTATGCAGAAGAAGCATCCAGGTAGCAGGTTTCAGAGAGAATAGATTGTTAATGTTTCTTATTAGATTTAAAGTCTGTTCTATCAGTAATTCCAAAAGAGAGGAAAGGAGAATGAGGCAAGTCTGGCTCCCCCTTTCCCATCATGGCTTGAACTAGTTTCTCAGATTAACCTTGGAATGTTCTTGGCAGAGAGGAGGGGTCCATTCAGATAGTTGGGGGCTTAGAATTTTATTTTTGGCTTACATTGATTCACATTTCCATGTATATGGATTAGAAACAATGCCTTATTTGCTTGTGTGAAAAAAGATAGACTCATAAAAACTTAAGAAAGTTGAAGTCAGTTCCCTTACTGGTCTACATAATAAATACAGTAGTTGTCAGGAGCACAAGAGAGCACCTTGGTTGCCTGGAGGACAAAGATGTGATCTGTGTGTCAGGTGTTTAGAAGGTAAAATGAAAAGCAGTTCAATCTTATTTGCATTGTTATTTTTCATCCTTTATGTATACACTTATATAAATACTAAAAATAGTATATAAACACTAAAATACTATGTATATAAAATATATACACACATACGCACACACACACACCCAAAACAGCTATAATTTAAAAAATCACAAATGGACAAATACTTTCCTGACTGTCTATTATGGGTCTTTGGTGAGAGTAAATGTGTCTGCATTTTTAAAAGAGTTGGGAAATATCACCTTTGTAAGCATTAGTTAAAATTTGTATAGCGCAACAATGCCAGAACAGAATGAGCTACCATTGCTAAGGGAAAAAGCGATTAAGCACCTTCTCCCCTAGAGATGCGCACCTTATGTAATTGAAGTGATTGGTAAAAGAAATGATTATGGACATTTATGTTTAATGAAGTAGTGGTTTTGTTGTGACTTATCAGTAGAAGGGAAACCAAGGCACCACACCTGTGTGTCTACCTTGTTATTTCTCAAGGTGTGGCAGCATGCCATAGCAATAAACTCTTAGACAGTGTTGAGTTCAAATCCTGCCACCATCACTTATAAAACTCTCTGAGCCTCAATTTATTGGCTTATAAAATGGAGGATAAGAACATGTGTGTTCTTATCACACCTCATCGAGTGCTGTGAGGACTGAGTGATCTCTTAGCACAAGGGCTGGTATGTGCTGTAGTCAATATGTTCTAGCTTTTAAAAAAGAAATTTGTAGAGTAAATTACTACATTTCATGCTTTGAGGGCATCTGTTGTTTCGAATTTTAAATACTATTCTCCAAAATGTTCCTAGTCTTGGAGTCATTCCATAAAAACAAGATTTTAAAAAACAGAATAATGCCTTGTAAACTCATAAGGTTATATGGCTCCAGATCACCAAGAAAGAGCAGCACTCCCTGAGCCCGTTTCCTCAGAAGTTCCCCAGACTGTCTTCAGAGCTACTTATTTACCACCTTAAGCTCTGGAGACAGCAGAATGTGGATGTTCAGTGTTGTCTCACAATGTCCAGAGCTTGACATGTTCCAAAGAGTCTATAAAATAAGAAGTACCCATTATATTGTTATGAGATGCAATTTTGATTTTACTATTTCAAGAAGTTGGAATAACTCAAGGAATTCAAGTCAAAGGAGGAAACAGAGTTTATTTTACCAGGGGCTCAATGCTTTCCCAGCACCTTGATGAGGGTGGTCCATCTTTCTTCCTAAGAAGTCCAACTACGCGAGTTCTAGACATTTTTCCCCCTCAAAGAGTTTCTCTTAGGCTAGCAGCATAAAACAATTAGCTTTACCACTGATCGAAATCTTTGGTTTGTAATTGGAAACATGTGTGCTGGGATTGAGTCGATAGCTGCCGGCAAGCTGCATTTGGCAGGAGTGAATCTCTACTGAGCACCCAAGCATTCTGCGTTTTATGGCAAGTCAGTCTCTCCACTGGGGTCCTTATTCATAGGTTTTATTTAGGTGGCTTTTTAGTGATAGACCAGAGAGAGAAAGCTCTTTGTAAAAGATTTGAAAAGCAGCCTAGAAGCCCTGGAGGGAACAGGTTTTAATTTTGTGGTGTTTTGATTTTAAATGATATTTGATGTTGTGATTTTCCTCTAAACTTCTCCCCCAGTTGATGCCAGCAGTGTCCCTGGACTTGTGGGGGGAAACTCCCTCATAATGTAGCAATTACTGATTTATGTTCCAGTGATAAGAATGCGTTTTATTGTGGTCATAATATTTGTTCAATTTAACTACTATGTACTGTAAAGTATCATAAAAACTTCTTCGCTGATCAAATGTTATGAGACAAAGGATCATAAACCACTCTTAATCCACGTGCCCCACTCCTGTGGTATCTGTGGGCAAGCCACCATGAAGAGAGGACAGACTATGGCCCTGAGGATAAATTTCTGTGTCCTCCTCTTCAGTTTTAAACTCAGTCCCCAATATAGGTCGTTTAAGTGTCTCTGACACTCTCTTGTCACCTGTTGGACTCCCTTTCCAGGATTTATCAATCCCTTTGTAAGAAAGTTTAGAAAGATTCTCACTTTTTCATTTCTCAATCTCAACTTCTCATCTTTCCCCAGAAAGTCCCTTTCAAAGTTATGAATTCCACTGAGTTTTGCTGTCAGCATTTGAACCTCACTTAGATTCATGTATATTCTATCATCATAGCTAAACAAAAGTGGAAAACAAAAAGACCCTTTCCCCCTCTTATCCTTTCTTTTGATCTATTGTTTTGTAGGGCCATGAAGCAGCTTTTCTTAAGCCAGTGCTCAGTTCCCTCTTCCACCCAGGACCCAGCTGAGAAAATAATACATAGGCGGGCTTCTTTCCCCAGTTCTAGGTCACCATACAGGTTCTAGGGAAGGGACTTCTCATTTGTTCTCTGTATTGCTGCTTCCAGAGTGATTCTGTGGTCTTCCCTGTTGAGGGTCCTCCAGCCATTCTCCATAGAGAGCAGGATCTGGGCATCCCAGCGGTGTAACCCCAGCTGATATCTTTAGATTCATCTCAAAGACTGGCCCCTGTTTCCCTCCCCCATCTGTTCGAGTCATAGGGAGCTACTTGGATTCTTTGAGACCAGTTTCTTCCGAGGATACTTTCGTGCTGCTCTGTGGGCTTCCATAGCATCCAGTGTGGACCAGCTAGAGCAGGACTGGTGAGGGGAATGCACTGGATACTGCAGTAGAATAATCTCATCAGGATTGCACACACTGATCTGATCCAGTTAAATATGAAGTCAAACAAGAAATGATCTGATGCCCCTCTGTATCTCCCAACCGAATGACAAGAATCACATTCTACACATTTGCTTTTCATAACTCAGCATTACATTTCCCTTCCACTTAGGACTCAGCTGAGGGAATCAGCCTGTTTTTCAGGGGTACTGCTCAAGAAATTCCAGGATTGACAGAAAAGGGTGGAAACTACTTTAATGATTCTGTGTAAAGTGTTTTGTGTAAAGAATACCCTTTTGTCATTTTCCCTTGCAAAATGTGGTGGCTTAAGTGGTGGCTAATGAAGGTTTGCTCCATCGTGTATCCCTGGGTAAAGGGAGAAACACAGATACAGACAAGAGTGGGATGCTGTCAGAGGTGACAGTTCCTTCTAGGTAATAATTTGTATTCATCTTTTGAGACTATATAGGTATTTATATTAACAGATTATATAGTTTACAAATTTGACCTCTTTATAGATTTTAAATGTCGGTTTTATTATGATGCTGGTAATTCATTACATTTTAAAAGTTAATCATTGAACCTCTAATAACTTAACTTGTAATCATTAGGCCTAATAGTCATAGAGGGATCATGGAAGGGAACAGGGGAGATAGGTTGAAGCACCATGGTTAGGCAGCAAGCTCTGAAGACCTGCTGTGTGGCCTTGGGCAAGTTCCTTAGCCTCTCTGTGGCTCAGTTTTCTCCTCTGTGGAAATGGGGAATGATAAATGTACCTTACTGAGTTGTTACGAGGAATAAATGTGTTCTTCATAGAAAGTGCTTACATCAGTGCCTGACAGTTGGCTAATATTTACTGAGCACTTCCTGTGATATTATGTTCACTTATCTGTTTTTGATATAGCAGCTGCCTCTCTTCAAATACCTTTAAAAAGATACTAAATCTCTTTACTTGCCTTTCTCCCCGCTAGACTTTGAGTCCCGTTAGTTATGTTTGTATCCCTAGCATTTACCCTGCAGGAAACACTCATAATTGTCTCTTGAGCAAATTAAGAGGGAATCGCAGTGAACTACTGCTTCTTCCTGCTTCTCCTTCATCATGGAGGAATGAAAACGGAGCACGAATCTGCCATGGTGTAGGATTACTCTCTGGGGGTTGTCTGACCACAGCAATTAAGAATTCACAAAGATGATTAATCTTACGTGGCTATGCTAGTAAAATAACTTTGATAGGCTCATTGAACTGGAATTTCCCTAAAGGGTCATAGAAGCCATCTCCCTGCTTTTAGGCAGGTGGTTCTAATATAATGTCGAAATGTTAGCTGTGTACTATTTCTAATAAATCTCCAAAAGGAAGAATTCCTTATTTTCCTGGCTGCTAATATATAATAATTTAGTGGCCTATATTTTTTAAATGAGAACTTCATTGGGTAGTTTTAAAGGCATTAAAGATTTAGGTGAGGTACAATGAAAATGAATGTCAGACTTTAGAATGAATGTTCATTCAGGTAGCTGTCTTTGCAATTTCAGAGATTCTTGAAAATAAGCTGGGGTAAGTATCAATCCTGTGTGGTTTGATTGGAATCCTGTCTAACAAGAGAAGACTTTCTATAAAGAAGAGGCTCATTGATGTACCAGTTGATGTTGCTTTATCAGGCATGTATTGAGTGCCTTCTATGTATTAGGTTGGTGCAAAAGTAATTGGGTTTTTGCAATTACTTTTAATAGTAGGCACCATGCTCCAGGCTAAGACATAGTAATGCATACTGTGCACATGGTCGCTGCCCTTTTAGAGCCAGTAGTCTAATGGTAAGGCTAGACTTTGAACAAGCAATTAAAAGTGCACTGAGTATTTTGGTCAAGAAATCCTTTCTGGGGAGTGACCTTTAAAGAATGGAAAGAGGAGAAGTTCACTCAGACAAGGCTAGAGAAGTAAAGGCAGAAACCATATCATGGCAGGTCTGCTGGACTGTATATGGTGGCTTTGGACTTTCTCTACTTAGTTGAACTGTGTCATATTTTCCAGAATTCCCATCCTCATGTGGTTCTGGGTTAGTATGGGTCACAAGAGACATTTCATGGGAGATTTGGAAGGCAGGAGTGATGCAACAGCCATGATTTTCATGCTCAGGCATTGGTGCAAAGCTCCACGTGCTATGGCAGCTCACAGTGCTGTTGGACATCTGTGAGCTCACCTCACTGGCTGGGGAGCAGGGGGAAGCACCTGGATCTGCTGCTTTTCCACCTCCCACCAGATCTCCTCCTTCAGCTTCTTCGAGTCTTGAGCCAAGTGCATAACCTTAGCTCCACACCTAAGGTTGAGGTTGAAGATGATAAAAAACAAATGCAGGTTCCAGTTTGTCCTCACAGTTTCCAGTTGTCCTTGTGGATCCCTGCTCATTTGTATCCCCATACAAATGGGTTCCAATCTGTTCTTGTCCACATCCAGCCTGCCTTCTGATCACTAGTCTGGTTGATCTATGATAACTTTAGGCTCAGAACTAGATGCAGAGGCAATGGCCAACAGGGACTGCTCTGACAGCTCTCACAATTGTGGAAGGTCTACTCTCTCTACTAAATCCTTTGTTGTTTATCATGGTGATTCCTTTAGTCTGATGAAACCCAGACTGATACACCATGAAAAGGATTTTTGTGTTTATCCCAAGAGGAATGGCAGCCATTGTAGGGTTCTAAGTTCTAAGCCAGACAGTGATATAATCAGATTTTTTTCCCCATTCTGTCTGCAGTGTAAAGAATGGCTTGGAGTGGGATGTTTAGGACAAGAGTAGCTGTGAGGAGGTCTGTGGGCAGATAATGTTTACCCCTCCCATGCTCAGTAGCCTCCATGTTCTCTCTTCCCCTCATCTGCTGGACAGAAGCAGCAGACTCAGTAGAGGACTCAGATGCCCTAGAAGATAGCAAAGCAACAGGATAGAAAGAGTCGGGGTCACTGAACAACTATTTGCAATAGGAGTCCCACCACCAACTCTCATTGAACTCTGCTGGGTGGAGAAATACATTTTTATTGTGTGAATTCACCTAAAGATTTTTAGCTTCTTTGTTACAGTCGCAAATGCTATTTAACCTAAGTAATACAGAATGTAGATAATCGGTAATGATGGAATAAGATACCGGCAATATAAATGAAGAAAGATATTTAGAAACTTGAAACAGTAGTTCTTGGTGGTCGATTCGATGAAATGGTGATAGAGAGGACAAATTAATAATGAGCCTCAAGTTTTTAGTTTGGATAGCAGGTTGAGTACTAGTGCCACTAAGATGATGAACACTGGAGGTAAAGCAGATTTCTAAAGAAAGGGGTAAAAGTTCAGCTCTGTATGTGGGGAGTTGTTTGAGATGCCCTGGAAACCTTCAAGTGGAGTTGTTTTTGTTTATTTCTCTTCATTTTTCCTTCTGGAAACTTCATATTGGCCCTGACCGGTAACTTGTACTATATCATGATCTATAGGAAATCTGCTTTGTTTTCTTTCTACTTCTTGAGACCTCTCCAAGATTATATTACACACTCTCATCTCTATCAATTTCTAATTTACAGATATAGGAGGCTGCCCTGCAGAGGAGGAAGCAGGAAGTTGGCCGTGATTGACACTTCTAGGTCATCTTCCTAATCTTTGTCCTTACCTAGCCCCCAAATGGAAGATAAAAGGCACTGCAAGATGAGCATCCTCAGAGACATCGCTTTGTTTGGGTTTTCACGAATTGTAATTGCCAAGAGATGCTTAGGCTGCCTCTAGAGGTAAGGTGATTGATTGTTAACTATGTGGTCCAACCAAATGTCTTAGGGGTTATTGATAATTAAAATGGACAATAGCGATTTTCCGTTTCTTCTGGCTTTGGATGTTGGCATGTGGAAGTGGGGTTGATACCCATGACTGAATAGGCATCTATCGATTTCAGTTTTCATAAGGTGCCTACCAAGTTTGGATGCAAACTAGTAACCCAGATGTAGGAGACCTAATATTCCATTGTTAATCTTTAGGTCCATAATTTTTATTTCCTTTACTTGCCTCTTTTTCCCTCCTCTTCATAATGAGTTGAGATTATATAATTGCACCCATCCACTCACTCATTTGTTCAATCAATTATTTGTTCCTATTTTATGCCAGGTAATGAACAGAAAGCGTTGGGGATGTAAAACCAAACTAATTGGAGTTTCTATCTTACAGGAGCTTATACTTTAGTGAAATTGTAGACAAATTATTATACAGTTTTAATCCAGAATAGTAAATGCTATGGGAGCATGCACAGAGGAAACCTAACCCAATCTTAAGGAATCAGGAAGGTTTGCAGAAGACTGACAGGAAAAGTGGGCAGGTGAAGAAGATGGGCAGTGAGAGGAGGAGTGGAAGCACTTTTGATAGGGAAAATCATGAATAAAGGGGAGAATTTTCTGCTATTACCCCTGGGTGATCTTTGTGTAGTACTGTCCATTACACATGGGGGAAATGGCTCCTCAGAGCTGCTCCACAGTGTTCACAGAGGACTCCATTCCACGGGAACTGGGGAATAGGGGAAGTCTTTAGCTTATTCCTTTTGGTGGTTTGTTTGGGATGCAGTTCCTTTAATATTTTGAGTCTATGAAAACTTCATGTTGTACACCTTAAATATATGCCACAAAAAAATAAATTTAAAAAATCTGCGATTTAAATCTCTCTCTCTCTCTCTGTGTTTATACCCATCTCCCTACTTTAAAAATATATCTCCCCTGAAGTCGTCAGACCACAGAAAATGGCTCTTATGGGGAAGGATGGTGCTACATTCAAACTTAAATTGTTGTCATTCTTCTATAAGTGCCTGAATATGACATAAGGGAGACAATGATTAAAAACACAAGGGGGAACATGTCTACATTTTTAGGTACAAATGTAAAGGGACAAATGTGCTTAAAGATGCTAGTTCAAAAACATGGCTCCAGAGGTGTGTATGCCATTGTGATTGACAGGGACATGATGGAGATTTTGTGTCGACGTAGGAAAAAGCTGAAGTAATTGGGCATACACAGTATATGAAGTTTCCCTGAAATTTCCAAGGAATGCTCAGGTCAGATGCAGAGGTCCATGGAGCACAATTTTAAGAAACAGTGCTCTAAAAAATAAACTGAAAATGAGAAGTTTAATTTCTTTTTTCCTGCAGTTCCATGGATTGTTTTCCATTAGTTTTTGGCTCTTCCTGAAGACATTTCCACATGATGACATAGGGGGAACACATTTGCAAATCACATTCAGGGCGGTAAGAGATAATGAAATTGAAGTGTCAGCAGTTTGCAAGCAAGAGGAAGGTTTTTTTTCCCCCCAAGCTCTGTTATTACCTTATTCAATTTGCACTTTATTTTGAAGCACATGTATAGAAATAAGCAAATTATTAATTCAGGCTTGTCTTCAATTTTGTGCTTGGCCTGCAAACCTCTAACATCTCTCCCAGTTCCCCAGGCGGACTGCTGAAGGCTTGGTGATAGGCTGAGGTGGGCATATTCATTATTCAATATGAGCTGCAAGCAATTTGATATTTCATGTGAGCATGTGGCAGAGCTGAGGAGGAGGGGGAAGTGTCATTCAGGGGAATATGGTCTTGACTGTTACCATTTTCACGTTTAGCTGAAGGCTTAACATTAGCTGTACTCACATGTTTCAAGGATAAGGATAATTCCGTTGAGAATCTGGGCTACAGCCAGGTGTTTTTGTCTCTGTGACACATCCTGTTTCTCTGTGCAGAAGAGCACTTTTGAGCCAGGCCATATGCCCAGCATCATGGGGGGCTTTGTGTGTTCCCTCTGGAGCCCTGGGAATAATGAGATCCTGAATGGCAAAGGGCAGAGTCCCTGGAAAGCAGCCATACCTGGTGCAGGTGGGGAATGTGCACGACCCCCAGCTCCTGAGGTTCTGGAAGTATTTCTAGATAGTGTCTGCATCATCTATCAACACCTCCATTGCACTGGTGGGCACCCACTCCCCTGAAAGGGTCCTGTTGTTAGAGAAATTTGCCCCACATTCTTCCTTCCTCAGTATCTACAGATGTATTTTCCTCTGCTTATGTACTTACAGGTTTAGGATCCAGCCTTCAGGATCATAGAATTTTACAATGGAAAGGTCATTAGAGTTCATTTGTTTTTGAATCCCCCATTTTTACCTAGGTAGAAACAGGATTAGAGAGGATAGGTGATTTGTCCAGGGACACATGGCTAGTTAGATGCAGCCTGAGGACCAGATCCCAGATATCTGGCATCCCCAGTGGAGTGCTCTTTCTATTAAGATAGCAAATACCTAAAATAAAGCCTGAAACCCAGGGGAGAGCTCAATTTATGTGTGCTGAAATGATAGTTTCTGTAAACCATACTATTTTTCACAAATGTTCGGTCCAAGATGTGTTCATTTTCAGTAGCTTTTCCATCACGTCAGCGAAAGGTCTGAGAAATGCCTTCTCGGCTGTCTGAGAGAGCATGTCACATGTCTGCAGTGCTGGAGGCCTGGAGGCTGCACTGTCTCCCGGCCTACCAACCTGCACTTCCCAGGTGCTTTGCAGAGGGATGGCTCAGCCTTCCCTGGCTAATCTGTTAACTGAGTAACATCACTGGCCACTCTGGGGGGGAGAATAGTCTGTGTGTTTGGAATGACAATGAACAAACTGATACTGAGCCATCAGAAAAAAACAAAAAAGTCTGGGATGCCCTCACCACAGCCATTCTAAATGGTTTCCTTAGGCAACAGTGGCTGATTGTCTGGGCTGCTGCTCTGGAGTGTTTTGCTTGCAGCAGCCTAACGGGCCTAGTTAATTGGCAGACAAGGACATGAAGGGCACAAACAGAGTGCAGCTAAAAAGTGCAGGAGGTAATGGTGGTTTAGCAGAGCTGCTGCAGTGAATTAGCTAACGCCCCATTAATGTGAAAAGTGATGTTAGAAACATGAAGACTTAAAAATCTTCTTTCCTTGGAGCAATGTTAAGAAGCTTTCAGACCCCTATTCTGTATTTGCTTTGGTTCTCAGTTTTTACACACACACACATGCGGGCATGCACAAACACACACACTTGTACACACGGTTATGTTTATTGCCAAACATAAACATAGGTGTGACTCTAAAGCAGAGGTTTTCCCAGAATGGTCTGAGGAATCTTGGGATGCCCAGCATTTTGGGGGGTCTGTAGGCTCAGAACTATTTTCATTATCACACTAAGACATTATCTGTCTTTCTCACTCTCGTTCTCTCATGGTGTACAGTGGAGTTTTCTAGTGACTTGACATGTGATTCACAGTTTGAATGTAGGAGCAGGTAAGAGAATTTGGCTGGCTTTTACGAAGCCACACGTTAAAGGGATTTGTAAAGATGTAAAACAATCCCATTACTCTTGCTAAATTTTGTTTTGTTTTGAAAGATGTAATAATTTTACATAAAATAATGCTGTTTATATTAACATGTAGTGGATTTATTATTGTTATTTTAAAATGAATCAATGACATTGCCCAGTTTTAATATTGTATAGTGCTTTACATATCTCTTAGGAAAGATAAATCTCATCGTTTTTGTTAGAGTCACCTTTTGCCAGCATCCTCTGCAGGTGTATCGTCCTCTGCAGGTGAATTAGCCAGGATAGTTGTGGCATTCAAGTCCAGATTGAAGGGTTAAATGCAATTATTACTCTGAACAATAGAGGGTTACCTTCTCAGTTTTCTAGAGAGAGATATGAGGCATTGATCCAGTTCTGCCATGAGGATATTTGCTTGTTTATCAATGAATTTGAAATAGAAAACATCTTGAAGATGCAGAGGCTGGTGAATTACTGGGATTAGTGGCACTTTCAGAAACATCAGATGTGGACAGGTTTTGAGTTTGCAATGTAGACCTGTATCCCTGTGTTAACTAATGTTAGTGCTTCTTCTTTTTTTAATGGGAAACTATATGGTAGATAGATTATAGACTGCCTCTTTAATCTATTTACCTATTTCCACATTTCCCATTGCAATCTCTGACACATGTGATTTACTTAGAGGTCCTGGCATAGCACATGTTCAATGAATGTCACTGAAAACAAAACGGGGAGCAACTGTGCACTTTTTCCCATGCTTGTTTTCTTGAAGATATACATTTTATGATTCTCATTTTTGTGTTCATATAATTAGCATTATTTTTGTGTGTGTATTATTATCATTTTATCACTTCCCAGGCAAGAACTCTGAAGCTCAGGTTAAGTGACTTGTCCAAAATCACAGGCTAATGACAGAGGTGAGATTCAAGCAGAGTCTGTTTGACTCCAAAGTACAAACTCTTTGCAGGAGATGAAACTGTTTTTATCCAATAAAAAAGTCAATTGAGATGGAATTTTTGTTTTTGTTTTTTAAGTGAAATTGCTAAGCATTACTTTGAAAAATACATCCTGATGAACTGTTTTGGTGTATTATGTCTCCCAAAATATACTGCTTAAGTTCATGACTGGATGGGTGATCCATGGATTAGGGAAGGGAGAGCCTAGTTGCTTCCTTGGGGAGGGGCCTGCGTTGCGATAGAAAGGCAAGGCAGTAGCCCAAGATTCGTTTGTCTTCTTATATGTGTTGTATTAGTTTCCCATGGCTGCCATAACAAATTATCAAAAACAGAGTGGCTTAAACTAACACACATTGTCATGGTTCTATAGGTCAGAAATCTGACACAGTTCTCAGTGGGCTTAGAAAGTTGTCAACAGGGCTGTGTTCCTTTCTAGAGGCTCCAGAGGACAATCTGTCTTCTCCAGCTCCTGTAGGCCACCCACTTTCCTTGGCTTGTGCCCATCCCCCACCTTTATTTTCAAAGCCAGCAATGTTGCATCTTACATTCATCTTCTGCAATCACACTTCACACTGGCCTTCACTGACAAGGGAAAGGGTTTCATTTTTTATTTTTTAATGTTTTTGCTTTTAAGAACTTGTGATTAGATTGTGCCTACCTGAATAATCCAGGATAATTTCCCCATCTCAGGACTTTTTTTTTTTTTTTTTTTTTTTTTTTTTGAGACAGAGTCTTGCTCTGTCACCCAAGCTGGAGTGCAGTGGCACGATCTCGGCTCGATGCAACCTCTGTCTCCCGGGTTCAAGTGATTCTCCTGCTTCAGCCCCCCTGAGTAGCTGGGAGCACAAGTGCACACCACCACACCCTGGCTACTTTTAATATTTTTAGTAGAGACAGGATTTTGACATGTTGGCCAGGCTGGTCTTGAACTCCTGATCTCAAGTAATCTGCCCACCTTGGCCTCCCAAAGTGTTGAAATTACAGGTGTGAGCCACTATACCCGGCCTCAGGACTCTGAACCTTAATCATATCTGCAAAATTCCTTTTGCTATGTAAAATAAGATAGTCACAGGTTTAAGGGATTAGGGCATGTGCATGTTTGAGGGGCCATTATTCTGCCCACCACGTGTGTGAAACCTGACAAAAAATGTTGTTGTACCATCACTGAAATGTACTAATCATTTTCATGGGGATATCTGGTGTCAAAATGAACCAAAGTTAATTCTGAATTGGTGACTTTATTGAACAAGTATTTATGAAGCCTATTGAGCACTCAGTATTTCTTGAGATTATTGTTTTTAAAAAATTAATAAGCTTTTTTATTTTAGAGCAATTTTGGCTTTACAGAAAAACTGAGCAGAGAGAACAGAGAGCTCCCATTTACTCCCATTCTCCTTGCTTTCATTTTCCCTATCATTAACATCTCGCATTTGTGTGGTACAGTTTTTACAAGTGATGAACCGATATTGATATATTAATATTATCTTTAAAATCCATAGCTTACATTAGGGTTTACTCTTGGTGTTATACATTTTGTAGGTTTTGACAAACGCATAATGCCAGGTATACACCATTATAGTATCTTACAGAATAGTGTCACTGCTCTAAAAATCCTCTGTGTTACACCTATTTATTCTGTTTACCTGCCTCCCAGCCCCTGGTAACCAATGATTTTTAATTGTCTCTATAGTTTTGCCTTCATCAGAATGTCACATAGTTGGAATCATACAGTATGTAGCCTTTTCAGACTGGCTTCTTTCACTTAGTAATGTGCATTCGAGGTTCCTCTAGGCATTTTTATGGCTTTGTAGCTCATTTCCTTTTATCGAGGAACACCATTCCATGGTATGGATGGAATAGTATCACAGTTTGTTTATCCAGTTACCTACTGAAGGTCATCTTATTTGCTTCTAATTGTGCCAATTATCAAGAAAGCTGCTGTTAACATCTGTGTGCAGGTTTTTGTGTGGACATAAGTTTCCAACTCATTTAGGTAAACAGCTAGGAGCACAATTGCTGAATCATATAACTACATTGAGCTTTATAAGAAACTGCTAAAAGATGTGTTTTTTAACTAACAACTTCAGAGTACCTGGAGAAAATCAAGCTGGTAGTGTTTTGGGTCTGCTTCCAAAACTTACATAAGAAAGGTTCTGATTTTATGAACTTTATATGTTGAGGTTCTAAGTATTATTGCATTTACAAAAGGATTCTACTGCTAAAAGGCAGTTGAAAGCTCTTAAAAACCCTATGTTTTGTTACAAATATCCTCTCCTCTCATCTTCACCTCTTCTATTCCTTGACTGGGAACCCAAAAGGTGAACTGCATTGCAAGGGGGGGTAATTAGAATGACTTTGAATGTCATACTGCAGTCGACCTGGCACAGCTCCCACTGGTGGAGAAGGCAGGCAAATCTCTTCTGGAGAAAGATAACATTGCAGTCTGAAAACAATGAAATTATTGTCCTAACAATAACATATGACAGTGCTGTGCAGCAGAACATAACTCCCCCAAGGGCTTCCACCTGTGCAGCTATTTGTCTACATAAACACGCACGCCACACACCACCCACTTACCTACACTCCACTGATGACTGATATGCACAGCCTTCGTTTGACTCTTTTATGTTATCACAGAGACTGTGTCTTAGTAGTTGAGAGGGTAGCCTCAGCATAAAGTTGAATCCCAGCACCACTACTAACTTTCTGCATGACTTTGGGAACATGATTTATCCTCTCCAAGTTTCAGTTTCCTTGTCCATAAAATGGAGGTAATAGTAGTATATACTTTGTAGGGTTATTGTATAGATACAACAAAATGTATGCAAAGCCCAGTTCCTAGCACATAGTGAGTTCTTAAATAATAGCTATGTAGAAAACTACCTTTCTTCTTCTTTTGTTTTTGTTTTTTGAGACGGAGTCTAGCTCTGTCACCAGGCTGGAGTGCAGTGGTGCAATCTAGAATCACTGCAACCTCCGTCTCCTGAGTTCAAGCGATTCTCCTGCCTCAGCTTCCTGAGAAGCTGGGACTACAGGCGTGTGCCACCACGCCCAGCTAATTTTTGTATTTTTTAGTAGAGACAGCGTTTCACTATGTTGGCCAGGATAGTCTCGATCTCTTAACCTTGTGATCTGCCTGCCTCAGCCTCCCAAAGTGTTGGGATTACAGGCATGAGCCACTGCGCCCAACCTCTACCTTTCTTCTCAAACTCCCACCTTTTGGTGAGAGGGGGAGATGTTTTCCCCAAATGAGATCCCTGAGGAAGGATTAGGTAGGATGGTATTTAATACACTTCATATTTTCCCACCCAAGAATCCCTTCACCTTGACAGCTGCATTTGTTGAACCCCCTTCCTCCACCCAATCCACCTTTCCAGCTCAGTCCGTCGCCAGATTTCAGATCCATTCCTGGCTCTAGGAAGACAGGTTTAGGGAGTCTAAGGGTATGTGCTTACTAATTTGGTTTGGTGGGTTTCCACATCTGGTCTCATTCTCAGCCTGACAGTTCAGCCCTTCATGACTGAATCCTTGCATTATGGGCTTCTTCCTCAGTGATATTAGAAGGTTTTTTTCCCCTAGCATTTTATATTCTGCATGGATTTCTGCCTCTGAACTCAAGTTCTCATCATAGTTGAGTTATCACAAACCTGCCCCTGACAACAATCTGCACTCCTGGATCCCCATTAAATGTGTCTCATTAGGCCATAAGCTGATCACCTGTCCTGCCCTGCCCTGCCCCAGATTGGAACAGAACTTAGCACTTGGTAAATACTAATGGTTATTTACACTCTTATCCTGGGTGGGAAATATCCATAGTTCACTTTGGAAGGTAGTCATGCATCTTAGTCCAATGCCCCCTTTAAACAATTCCCAGACTTGCTGTATCTTGAAATCTTATCTGCTGGACATTTGTTCTAACCCCTTCCCAGCCTGATCTATCCCACTATGGTTCAAGACCTGAGCAATTGATCATAGACCTCAGTGTTATGATAAGGCAGACCCAGATATAGCTTATAAATTGATCAAAGCTGTAAATTTTTATATAAGAAGTGAATTATTCAAGACTTTGGCAGGAAACAGATGTCATATTCAAGATGGGTAATTGAAGAGAGTTTAATAATGGTCTATTTAAGAATAAGTGGATAGAGTTTGGAAAAAGCAACAAAGCATAGTGCAGAACTGCCAGGCTCACCCCAGCAGAGAGCTATTACATCACTACACCTGGCGGAACAGGGGGAAAAGTGGTTACTGGAACCTAGAGAGAGACAAACAGTGTTACAGGGAGAGGACCACGTGACAAGTACTGGAGCCATCAGCTGAGGCATGCAGCTAGTTCAAAGCCACCATGCTGGAGGCAATCAAGAATATAAATATCTTATCCCATTCTCCTCCTTCTCTTTGACCAGCTGATTATATTTGCTGAACCCACCTGGAAGCCTGTGCTCAAGGGAGCCCATGGTGGAGTCAGTTCAACAGAACAGTGAAAGTAGGCTACTCAGAAGAGTGAGAAGTATGGATAGTGGGACCTGAAGAGGCAAACAGAATCAAGGAGGCACCAAGCTGTATGTAATATGTGGCCAAGGTCAGCTATGTTCTTTGAGAATTCAGGGTAATTATTGTCCCTTTTCATATTAAAGACCTACCCAGTAACCTAACGGCTTTTACTGGCTGTCTGCGACAGCTGACTGCAATTCAGGCAGAATTGTATACAATTGCAGATCCAGTGCTATAGCAGTAATAACAATGTTGTGTTGATCCTATATTTTTTGTGATAGATTAAAGGTAATGACACCTTAGAAATGATGCATAGAGGATGAAAGAGAATCTATCGTTTTATTTATGGTTATTAAGCAAATTTCATGAGCTGAGTCACAGGACTGGGGTGGGAAAGGAAGCTCCTTTCTTCAACTTCTGTAATTTATAATTTTACACTCTTGTGGAAGTATAAACTCTATATTTCCAAATTCAAGGGGTGCTGCTTGAAAATAAATCAAATGGGTCAAAAATGTCTAGATTTTAAAAACAGGTAAATGAGGGGTTATTCACACCAATAGTGTTCTTTGCTTCCCAAAGTGATTGACTACACATTCTCCGAAGTAGTAGAGCCACAGTCACTGAACATGAAATGTGACTTGATTTACCAGAATGAAATTTTCAAGGATGAATCTTTAAGTGAAGAAAAGTAGATTGATGTTAATAATACTTGTGATGATGCATAGAATTTAGGATTAGCAATAACTTCATAGACTCTGGTTGAAAGGGTCTTTGAGGGTATATGGTACAACTACTCAGCTGGACCTGGAAACCCTTGTCTATACCCCACACCTTAAAGGTCATCCAAGCTGTACTTACCATTTCCTCCACAAATATCAGCCACCAGGATTCAGATAAACATAGTCTTAATGTATTGTAATGTGGCTAATTGCATTATAATTATTAATATCTATTGTTGAGATAGAAGTTTACTAATGGTATGAAAAAAAATGCCTCCTTAATCAAATTTGAACTGTAAAAGCTGTTATTTATATTAGATAGTTTTAACTGGGGGATGACGGGATGGAAGACTGGCTGAATTGAGATGAAACTGCTCAAAAAGACCTCAAGAGAGTGAAGGGCCAATGTCTTGCATTAGGCAGGTAACTTAGGTACCTTGTTGCTCATTTTATAGGTGCTAGAAGAGGCCCCCTTCAAGGGATAAGTATGATGCCCAAAGTCATGAAGTTGGTGAGCAAAAACTTGAGTGCAGAGCACCCTTCTCCAGGGCAGGGTTCGTAAGTAGATGAACTTCTAAAAGGCAGGAAGTGTAAAGAGAGGCTTCCCTTGGCTGGGGTGGGAGTGGATTCTGCAGAGTGTCCTTCTGCTTCTTGGCATTATTATGAGGCCTCCACTTAATAAAGGGGAAATGGAGCTCAACATGAAGCCAGACTTTAACATGTGTTAGATTGGATTTAGGAGATGGCCAGAGTTCATTCTCATTTCTGGGGGAGGAAAGGAAAGGTCTTTATGCACACCTATAAATCCTGTCTTTAACAATAGCTTAATGGAATGAAGAAATTAAAAATAGTCAATGCCATTTTCTTACCTGATACAATTAGAGGATCAAATATCTCAATTGGGTAGTTTCAGCTGATTGAGTTGAAGCTAGCATCCTGTTTAGCAAAAATATAACCATGGTTAATACAACTAATTCTTTTTCTTCATTTTGTACATATTATTGTGGCTTCTACCGTTTCTGGTAAATGAATCCCCTCAAACTTCCATTCTAACTTGGTCAAAGGCTGGCCCACATTGGGGGAAGGAGCTTAGTGGATTGTGTGATGGTCCCAGAGGTCAGTCTGTTGGCCATCCCTCACCTGCTATGTTAAATCGCTGGGTCAGATTCCCAGGCTTCTCTCCCAAGATTCTGGTCTCATGGAACAGATCCCATAATCTATATCATCTATATCTATATCTATGTCTATATCTATATCTATGTCTATATCTATATCTATATATCTATCTCTATCATCTATCTATATATTTTTTGAGACAGAGTCTTGTACTGTTGTCCAGGCTGGAGTGTAGTGGTGTGATCTTGGCTCACTGCAATCTCTGCCTCCCGGGGTGCAAGTGATTCTCCTGCTTCAGCCTCCTCAGTAGCTAGAATCACAGGTGCCTGCCACCATGCCTAGCTAATTTTTGTATTTTTAGTAGAGATGGAGTTTCAACATGTTGGCCATGCTGGTATCGAACCCCTGACCTCAGGTGATCTGCCTGCCTCAGTCTTCCAAAGTGCTGGGATTACAGATGTGCCACTGCACCCAGCCCCAGAATCTATATTTTCAACAAGCTCCCCAGATAATTCTGAAACTCCTCTAGGTCTGGGGATTCATGATCCAATAATGTTTCAGAGGCTTGAAATTCCGACTATAATTTTCCCCCTAGCCTCTAAGAGTCTTCTGAAAGCACGAGAGTGTTCTGGCTAATACTTCACGCCTTTCATCTTGTAGGGGAAAGCTGGGGGTCTGGGTGGGTGGGGAAGCAGAGAGATAGTCGGGGAGTGAGTGGGGTGGAAGATGATGGTGATGAAGCCCAAGGAATGAGGACTCAGCAAGCAAAAGGCTGGTGGGAGAATCAAGAGAAACTTGGTCCATTTGATAAATATGCTCAGGGCCAGCTCTGGATGAGTGAACACAGCTTGTAACCTTTGTTATCTCACTTCCTTTGAGATGAAGATGATAATAGTCAGTGGGGGTAGAGGGTTGCTAGGTTTCGAGAATTTACATGGTTTTGTGATTTTTATCCCCTTTCTAACCTAAAGCAAAACAAAATTGAACTGTTATGTAAACGAACCAGCAAGTCTTGGTACGAAAGGCAGTCTTCGAGAACTTTTATTAGAATTTATTAGATGTAAAAATATCTGACTTCACCAGGAGGAGGCTGCTTTTTTCATGTGATGGTGGGAAGTGGAATATTCCAGTTTGTGAGTATTTTTCTGAATTTCGTATTTTTCTGAACGCTAAAGAAAGCAGATACACAGTAACTGAGCATATTCAGCAGTCCTAAAGGAAACAGGGAATGTTGGTGTATTCATTGAGTTTCTCTGGGGCAGCCCCGGCTGCTTGGGGTTTAGGCTGAGCCTGGAGAGATGAAGGAGACACCAGCACTGCCAACTCCCAGGTTTGTGGCCGACAGCCCCAAAGCCCAACTACAAGCAGTTCAGTTAACTGAAAAATACTGTCATTTAAAAAAAGTTACTGATATTGCTTACTCAAGAATTAAAAAGAAAAAAGACCCCATTTTCTCAAGTATTTTAACCGTTCTTAGGCTATAGTGGATTTCTTCCCAAGCTTGAAGCATTTGCTTCTCCTTGAATTGTGCCTTGAACACTTTTTTTTAAAAAGAAAGATTATGACATGTTAAACTGTGATTTACTCATTTCTGTAATTAGATGTAGTGATTAGAATCCCCTTTGTCTTACTCTGCAGTTTTCCTTTATGGGAAATTATGAAAGAATAATAGGTAAAAAGTTCAGAATGGGAGAAAGAATAAACAGAATGCTGAATGGTAAAAGGAGACAGAATGCTGAATGGATAATAAAATATTTAGTGCTTTTCAATTAACTGTTCTCACGATTAGTACACTAGTATATTATATCATAAAAATCATGTCTATTAATTTTTTGCAGCCATTATCTTGACTGTGATTTACTCCCCCTCAAATCATTAACAATGCTATTAAAAAGGTGGCTGGAGATGAATGTCCTGGATAGAGTTCAGGGATGTAATAGGATTATTGTTCAGGGTCACAGGGAGATTGAAGACCGGCAAATGAAGGGAAGGGGGTTTGAGAGTGCAGTGCTTGGTAAGAGGAGGAAAGAGTAGAGGAAGACACACAGCCCTGGAGTTTGGGAGGCAGGTGGATCACTCAGTGTGAGTGTGTGTTTGGGGGAGTCCTTTAGATGAGGCACTGCGTTACTTTAATCTGAGGAAGACACAGGTTGTGAAAAACCCAGTGACTTAGAGAACATGGGCCTTCCTCATGGTGGAATTTTATATGTACGGGAAGAGAAGATAAATATGTGTGTGTATAAGACTCCCCCAGGGTCCTATCGGAGGCAATGAAGCATTCTTGTTCCAGGTTATGCTGGTGGCTTGAGGGCAACATTTCCATCGAGCCTAAGAAAGGGCCGTGACTTTTCATAAATAGTTCTCTTCTTGGGAAAGTGAGATAAGCTGTATAAGCAGAAAAGTGTTAACCAAGTAGACGGATGAAAGCCGAGCTGTGTGGAGTTGCAATGCTGCCGCCGTGCATTCTGACGAGGTTACTCAAGGAAACTCCATGTCTTCACTTTAACTACCTGTCTTCAAATCATTGGTTAATCAATTTCAATTCATCAATCTATTATTGGTTACATATGTTAGCATCTTGAAACATCTTTTGGCTTACATGAACAAACACAGAAGTTGTATTACTATAAGAAAACAAGGCTTGGAAGATGTTTGTTTTCTTCTTTTCTCAGTACTTGGGAAAACCGCAAAGCCTATAGTGAATACAGAGTCTATTTGAATTCAGGATCTGAAATTCTAACTTCCTACCTTAGCTGCTCAGAGTACATGTTGGAGATGGGCCAGTGAGTCCCCTTTGCATTTTCACTGTGCAGGTCAGTGTTAGAGGCCAGAGTCAAAAGCCTCTGGCTTTTCAGGTTTAAATGGGTCTTTTCCAAGTGATGTTTGGCCACAAGACATGTCTTCATAAAGCAAATGATCTGTCACAATTTCATAAGCAGGAAATAGGAAATTGGAACTGGCTAATCAATCACACACTGTTTTTAGCAGCTTACTAGACATTATGAGTTAGTATCATTTTAACATCGTTCATGATAACGGAGAAACACAACATTTCTCTTTACTGTTAATACTAGCTGTGGAAGTTAGCACTGGTGCTCATTGATGACCATAGCCTGATCTTGAAAGACTGGACTGAAACCCCAAGAAATCCTTCTTTAAAAGTTCTAATAGTATTTCATAATAATATTCTATAAGCCAGAGTTCAGAGTTATATCTTTCTAGATTACTGTCTTCTTAATTTCCACTACAAAATTATATATATGATATATATGTTATTACTGTCTAGTGACAGTATTTGTATGTGTGTGTATCTGAAATTAGCCATGTAAATGGATAAATAAATAACGGTCCAAACCATACATCGCTATCACTTTCATGATCACTCCACGTGAATGAAATCATAGGCATTTTTAGTCCTTGGAATATATAGTGGACAGCTTAACTGTGTTGAGTTCTGGTCATTGGTGTAACTCGAGTAACAGTGACAGTGGAATGAAGGTCTCTCTTATCTTATGGTCCCAATTCTTATAATGGTTAGAGCTCCCTCTGTAAATGTGGGGAAATCTCCTTAATGGAGAATCCAGCAGGCTGGCATCAGCTGTGCAATTTATAAGAAATCTATTCACAAGAATGTTTCAAGAAAAACTTAGTGTTCCACAATGTCTGTTGAGAGGTGGCCCGCAGAAGGCCTTCTCCAAAGCCCTGAGTGAAGACTGTTTTTGTGCCAGGGCCATCTGTGTTTACAAAGTCTTCCCCAAATCCAGTACCACCTCTTCATTTCTCAGTGGGCATGCTAGACTGGTGATTCTCATCCTTGACTGTGTATCAGGGTTTTGAAATACAAATTCTCAAGGCTTACCCCTGGAGATTCTGATCTAGTCCCTTTGGGGTGGGATTTAGGCATCAACAATTTTTTTTAAAAGCTTCACAAGTAGTAATTCTCATTCCCAGACAAAGGATGACTACCCTAGGTAGAGAAAGGCAAGCCTAATACATCTTATTAGCATATAAAGTAGGTGACTATAAAATTCTGGGGACTCACTGCAGAGTGGTGCCTCACCAAAGAGTATCAAACACTGTTCTTTCTGCAGCCTTACCCTTTACAAATAAGAGTGGTTGAGGCTTCTTCCCTGACGCTGGTGTCCTGCCTACCTCTCAACAACAGAGACTGATGTCCCCTCCCTCAGGAGCCACTTTCTTCCAGCCCGGAGGTGTGCAGGACCTCTGACTCTTCCTGGTTGAACCCTCACTAGAAAGGGAGTGGCCATTGTCAGAAAGATGTCATTGTCAGGATCCTGGTTGTTGTCCACATCTCAGCAGCTCTTGGGCATGTCGATGGTGTGTTCACTGTGACTGGGAGAGGTCAAGCTCAGGGCCCATACTCTTTTGAAGCACAGTCATGTCTCTTTGGACTGCATCTGGTCTAGGACCAGTTGGTAAACATTACATATCTTGACTTCAAGACAGGGATTAACTCACTTGAGGCCGGGCGTGGTGGCTCATGCCTGTAATCCCAGCACTTTGGGAGGCCGAGGTGGGCGGATCACGAGGTCAAGAGATCGAGACCATCCTGATCAACATGGTGAAACCCCATCTCTACTAAAAGTACAAAAAATTAGCCGGGCATGGTGGTGCGTGCCTGTTGTCCCAGCTACTCGGGAGGCTGAGGCAGGAGAATTGCTTGAAACCGGAAAACAGGTTGCAGTGAGCTGGGATCGCGCCACTGCACTCCAGCCTGGTGACAGAGCGAGACTCTGTCTCAAAAAAAACAAAACAAAACAAAACAAAAACCTCACTTGAATGATATACCACATGCTATTTGATATCTCTAGCACAGGATTTTTTCCACAGTACCACTACTGGCATTCTGGCCCAGTTAATTCTTTGTGGTGGAGGTTGTCCTGTGCAGTTTAGGACATTTAGCAGCACCCTGGCCCCTCTCCAGCAGATGCTGGTAGCAATTCCTCATCCTTCCAGTCATAACAATCAAATATATCTCCAGGCATTTCCAAATGTCCCCTGGGAACAAAGTACCCCCACCTTACCTCTGGTTGAGAATCACTACTCTGAGGGGGAACTTTGCAAATTAATGGTTAAGAAACATAATGGCAGTCAGCGTTAGCTCTTTACATGTTATATTCCATCTCCTTTGTTACGGCATGTAGAAGGAATGGCACACCTTCTCCAGATTTACTGTGGTTGCTGTTTGGATGTTGTCCTTGGATGTTTGGTTACCTGGATACAGAGTCCGAGATAGAGATTTGTATAAAGGAGGTTTACTGGATAATTCTCCTGGGGACACCTGTATGGAGTGAGAGAAGAGGTTTGGACACAGGAAGACATCGAACTGTCGGGCAACTCAAATAGGGCCTCAGCTAATCCTAATGGGAGCTCTGGAGCTGGGGTAACATTTCAGAGCTGTCCAAAATTGAGATGGGGGGGCCAGACCTTTGTACTCACTCCAGCAGCCAGTCATTGGATGTGAGCAGTCTCCTACCCTCTGCCCTCAGGGATGGGGGCTGACCCGAACAAGGCAACTGCCTTCAGACAAGGGTAATTCCTGTTGAGAGACTTAGCTGTGATGTGGTCAGAGACTAACCCTCTGGACAGCAGGGTCATGAGAGACTCTGCCATGAAGTGTCTTCTGGGCAGTGCACCACAGTCTAAAAGAAAATGGGTACAATGGCACCTACCTAAGGTACCCGTATCACGGTTTTGCTAATGTAAAATATACTCTCAATGTAAAATATGCTTACAATGTGATGTGGGTTGAAATGCTGTGTTAAACTTCTGTGTGCTACATGCATCATTCAATAATGTCAGGGAAGCTCAGAGGTGCACAGCTAGCTGTTAGATTCATTTCAGTTGTATCAGAGAGAAAAAGAAGTGAGAAGAGGAGGAGGGGAAGGGGAAAGTGAAGAGGGTGAGAAAAAAGAGCAAGAAGAGACTAGGGGAGGAGGTGCCGAAGATGACACCAGAATGCCTTATTCTAAGGCTAGGTGCTTGCTGTCACTGGTATTGTGCTTACAGAGCTGCAGACTTTTTGCATTGGTTCATCTTACATGGGCTTTTAGTATAAAGGTTTGTTCATGGCATTCACTCTTCTTTACACGTACATACACACACACTCTTTACCTTTATTTTTTTGTTTGAGACATGGTCTCACTCTGTTGCCCCAGGCTGGAGTGCAGTGGTGCAATTACAGCTCACTGCAGCCTTCACTTCCCGGGCTCAAAGGATCCTCCCACCTCTGCCTCCTGAGTAGCTGAGACTACAGGCACCTGCCATCACACCTAGCTAATTTTTGTATATTTTTTTAGAGATGGAGTGTCACCGTGTTGCCTAGGCTGGTCTTGAACTCCTGGGCTCAAGCAATCTGCCTGCCTTGGGCTCCCAAAGTGCTGAGAATACAGGCATGAGCCACCACACCCGGCCCACCCCTTATATTTTAATAACAACAACAACAACAACAGAACCCACAAAATATTTCCTTTTGTTTTGCTGTCCCATTTTGTTTCTCACTGTGATTTTACTCTTCTGGGTAGTTTCTAATTTGCACCCTGGAACACCTTGTGCTTAGTGGTGGCTGCATAATGATTACGTAGAAAAGTCTTAGGTGGCCTGTTTGGACAGGGGGAGCACTGTGAACTTGTCCCTAGGCAGCACCTATGTAGCATGCATGCTATGTCTGCTTATTGGGATGGCATCAGAGGAGGCTGAGCCCCACCCCAAGACACTTTTGGAATGGCCATGCCTATGGTATGGGAAGAGTGGATGATACTACTTTATTTCACAGAAATTGGGAATTGAACCAAATTTCTTATTACCAAGACATCTGCAGATTATTCTTTATCAGAAGCCACCAGTTCCTTTCCCAGCCACCTGAAAACACTTACTTGGAGCCTGTTATCATGGCATAACTAGTTTCTGGTGATGGAATTACTGCTACTGCCTCTACTGTCATTACCATCCAATTCCCCCACCCCCTGGGAACGGAGCCTCAGATTAATTGCCATAGCCCTTCTCGTGAGATATGGGTGCCTTTTCAGCAGCTTGCCTGGTATATGATATGAGTTTTCAGCACGATGAGGAAGCAGAGGGGATGGACTGGAGGTGGCAGGTACAGATGGGCAGTCTGTGGGGGAGCAGAGATCAGCGATTTACACAGACAGCCTAGCTTTGCTGTGTGGACCTTGGTGAGTGAATCTCATTTTATCAAACAGCACTCTACCTCCATTTCCACAACCCCCTACAGTCATCCTTCTAAGCAGCATGGGAAGGCAAAAACAGCTGTTCATGTTAGCAGCTTCAGATGTTCCCACAGCAGTGCTACACTGCAGTAGCCCAGGGGTCATCAAATATTTAGGAGGATGTTGTAGACCTTTGTATCATGGCCAGAAATGTCTTGTGCTCAGGTTTGGATTCCACTGGGTTCTTGTTCATGCTAGTAGAAATTGTGAGAAAAGGGAAGTGGCTCTTTTACCAAATTATATAGTGATACCGGCTCAACTGTGTCTTTATGCTCGCTATACAATCAGCTTTTTGGTTTCTTGTTCAAGGCAATAACAAAATAAGAACAATACTGGAATAGAGTCCATTCATCCCAGATGAAAACACTTTAGAATATTTATTTCTTATTTTAATCTATTCATCAAATGTCATAGCCTGGCACTCTGGGGAGAGACATATACTACAACCCACGGTGGAAACCAGGTTGTACATTTATAAGCTGCCTGAAAATTCCCTAGTGACTGTGGATGCTGGAGAATGCAGCTGGGGTTGCTGAGAAAAGCATGTGGTATTATAGCCAAGCGTGGTCTAAATTTCCACTAACAATTTCCTTTTAGATGTGCAACTTCTTTCAGGGGAGAGGTAAAAAAAATATTCAATTTGAATTTTTTTTTTCTTAACACAGCTTTTTTTTTTTCTTCTGGTCTTTTTCTGGAAGACTGGAAAGACAATTTTTAGAGCTTTGCATTGTAGCTTAATGTTATGTAATATTATATAATTGGTTCAGTGTCAGCCAATGGGAAGATTAAGTGGATTTCCATAATGGCCATCTTTGGTCCAGTCCTAGTCAACATTTCCTTAAAGATCAGGATGACAGAATAGGAATTTTTAAATTAAAATTGCCAATAAAAACAACTGAGTGGGGTGGCTTGTCTCTTAGAGAGCCAGTCTTAAATGTTTTTTTTTTTTTTAAAGAAGAAATAGGTGGTTGAAAACTACAGAAGTTTGGAAGGGTGGTTACTATGTAATACTAAGGAAATAATCAAACTGCATAGCACAAGAGGGGTAACCTGAAGGTTATAACACACCTCAAACTATAGCAAGTAGAAAACCAAGACTTTTGGAATAACCAGGTCAGCATCTACATTTCCAACACTAGGTCTCTGACTACTGTCTGGTTATGAAAAATTTACTCAGCATAGTGAAAACAGTTTTGACAAGGGCTGGTATTGACTTTATGAAGACCAAATTACAGGGGAGCAAGGGTATCCTGGTATGCTGGTTTCAGTGGAAGAAGGGATCTAACTACATACATGGTTTTAGAGTAAGGAAGATGTCGGCCAGGTGTGGTGCCTCATGCCTGTAATCCCAGCACTTTGGGAGGCTGAGGTGGGTGGATCACCTGAGGCCAGGAGTTCAAGATTAGCCTGGCCAACATGGTGCAACCTGTCTCTACTAAAAACACACAAAAAAATTAGCTGGGCATGGTGGTGGGCACCTGTAATCCCAGCTACTCAGGAGGCAGAGGCAGGAGAATTAGTTGAACCCGGGAGGTGGAGGTTGCATTGAGCCCAGATCGCATTGCACTGTTGCACTCCAGCCTGGGTGACAAGAGTAAAGCTTCATCTTAAAAAGAAAAGAAAAAGAAAGATGTCAAGGCCTTCAGCTGAGTCAAAAGATTCAGATCCTGGCTCAGACTTTGACTATAAATAGCTGAGTCACCTTGAACAAGTCCTCCAACATCTTGGGTCTTCCATTTCTTATCCTGAAAATGAGTGTTTACATTAGCACAGTGATTCTCAATCTGTGGTCCTCCAGGAGCAAGGGGAGACTGGGAACTGTTTTCAGTACTACAAAGGCATAAAGAAATAGTGTATTTCCTAGTAAGGAGGGCACACAGACTATTATTTAATAAATGCAGGTAGTAGATGAAATCTTTAGAAACATGAGTACACACAAGAAAAATAATAAGTCTTCTTGGTAGTCAAAAGACAGGAAGCAGCCAGGTGTGATGTCATGTGCTTGTAATCTCAGCTACTCAGGAGGCTGAGGGAGGATCACTTGAGTTTAGGATCAAGCAAGTCAAGGCTGCAGAGCCCTATGATCATAACTGTACTCTAGCCTTGGCAAGAGAGCAAGACCCTTTCTCTTAAAAGAGAAAAAAAAAAGGAAAGAAAAAGTAAGCATTTTAGTGTCTAAACCAAGGCTTGTGATGACTCTGGAATCCCAACAAAACCCAGAAATCTTGAGGTTTCTAGATTTCATTTGTACTGATTAAACAGGGAGCTAGGGAAACACTTACCTGTGGGCAGGTAGGTTTTGTTTGCAAGATAAGAAAAAAGGTAGGAATTATCACTAATATTAGCTATGTGCCAGCCACTTCTCTAGATGCATCAGTTTATTTAATCCTCAAAACCACCTCAAAACCAGTACTGTCAATATCCCACCTTAGAGATGAGGAATCTGAAACACAAAGGTAATGCTTATTAAACTAATTAAGTATTAGTGATTGTTACTAATGATCTGGATTGTTTCCTGTGATATGTGGCTACTGATCCCACAGAAACAAGAGAGATAGATAAGGAGGGCACAGACAGGGCTTCTCATATTCAACCTTCTTCAAGAATAAAATTAAACCTCTGCACTGGAAGGCCTGTGTTACAGATAATCTTCTGATACTAAAACCTCTGTGACCTTGAATAAGTCATTCTAACTTTCTGAATTATAATTTCCTCATTCCTAAAATGGAAGTAATATTCTGCCCTGTTAGACCACGGAATTATTGAGAAAACTTGGAATAACACATCTGCGAGTGCTTGGGAACCTAGAAGGCAATACAAACGTGGGAGAATGAGGGATGGCCTCCTGCCTCAAAGGAGCTGCTTCCCAGTGACATCAGTCACTCAATCAACATTCATGGCATGCTTATTATGTGGGAGCAGAAGGAAATTAAGATCTTAAGGTAACCCTTATATCCTGTGTTTGAATGAAAAAGTAGCAAGGGGCCCTGCCACTCTATTCTTTGCTTAGGTATTTTTGCTATAAAATAATATCATTAGGGGACCATGTTCCAAATTTGCTTTAATCTACTTCTCTCCCATTATATAATCATCTTAATTGCTGAGTGACTCCATTCTCTTGCTTTTACCCCATAAGTCTCAAGTCTTTGTCATTGCTGCTCAATCTCAAGGGTTGCTTTGTGAGCTGATCCTAGGATTTTACTCCATTCTTATATCTCATCCTTCCTCTCCAGAAAATGAGGGCTGACCAATATCAGGACCTGTAAAAGGGTCTTGCTATCTCCTTTGGGAGGTAGGGTGAGCAGAGACACTTACATGTGCCGTTTCCTGTTTGTGTAAAACCATGGGACGGGTGCAGAGAGGCATGCATTCATCTTCATAGTTGAATGTTGTTTCTGGTTGCATGATAAGAGTGGGATAAGACAGAGGCGAATGATTTCTCATACATTTTTCTCATACATTGAGAATACGGTCTTGTTTCAAATGAAATGCCCTTGGCTTTCTGCTGTGATACATTATATCCATATAATACCCAACATCTCAGGTCATAGGTGATATGCTAATTAATGCCCTCTTATATTGGAAACTCTATATTGAGCATTGGAATCCAGAAGTCCCCTGCTTGAAATATAAAATCTCACCAGGGCTCTTTTTCTACTCCAGGCCACACAAATAGCTGATGCCTTACACCAGACGGGCACATCCTAGCTTAGTTGGAGAGGGAACCTGGGACAGGTGGGAATATAAGGACAGGGTACACGTATGTGGACAAAAAGGCTTAGTTTTTAAAAAGAGAAGTCAAGGAGAGAGATCCAATATGGCTGATTAGCAGCAGCTCAGGATTGTAGCTCCCACTGAAAGTGCAGAGAGTGAGTGGACGCCACATTTTCAGATGAATTTTTATTGCCCACAGACCAAGAGATTCTTGGCGGAGGAGCCCCACGGGTCACCAGCGCGCTTCTTTTGGTGGGCGTGGCCGTTTTGCAGGCGCCCCGGCGCAGCGGTTCTCAGTCCAGAGTTTACGGAACTGAGTGCCTTGGTTGGCATTTGGAGCTCAGGGAAGGCAGAGTCTCCCATTCAGCTGATTGAAAAGCAGACTGAAGTGGGGGAACCAGACCGGGGAGATTCCCGGGCAGAAAAGCGCCACGAATCTTAACACCGCTGTTTAGCCGGCTTAGTGGGTTGCTGCAGGGGAAGGCTGGTACCCCCCTCCACAAAAAAAAAAAAAAAAAAAAAACCCAGCAGTTGGAACTGCTGAGGATTGAGAGTTTCACAGCAAGTACAGCTGAACCCGGGAAGGTCCAGCTGTGTGGGGGAGGGGGTGTCCACCGAAGGAAAATTAAGAAATAGAAAAAACTTTACCACCAACAAGTTGGACGTCCACTCAGAGACCTAATCTGAAAGTCAGCAATTACACAGACGACAGGTGGATAAATCCACAAAGATGGGAAGAAACCAGCGCAAAAAGGCTGAAAACACCCAAAATCAGAATGCCTTTCCTCCTACAGAGGATTGCAGTTCCTCATCACCAATTGAAGAAGGCCTGATTGAGAATGAATGTGAGGAATCAATAGAATCAGGCTTCAGAAGGTGGATAATGAGAAACTTCTGTGAGCTAAAAGAACATGTTCTAGCCCAATGCAAGGAAACTAAGAACCTTGAAAAAAGGTTTGACGAAATGTTAACGAGAATGGACAATTTAGAAAGGAATGTAAGTGAATTAATGAAGCTCAAAAACACAATACGAGAACTTCGAGAAGTATGCACAAGTTTTAACAGTCGAATTGATCAAGCAGAAGAAAGGATTTCAGAGGTCGAAGACCAACTTAACGAAATAAAACGAGAAGACAAGATTGGAGAAAAAAGGGTAAAAAGGAATGAGCAAAGTCTCCAAGAAATATGGGACTATGTGAAAAGACCTAATCTACGTTTGATAGGTGTACCTGAATGTGACGAAGAGAATGAATCCAAGCTGGAAAATATTTTTCAGGATATTATCCAGGAAAACTTTCCTAACCTAGCAAGGCAAGACAATACCCAACTCCAGGTAATGCAGAGAACACCACAAAGATATTCCTCAAAAAGAGCAACCCCAAGGCACATAATCATTGGATTCATCAGGGTTGAAATGGGGGAGAGAATGCTACGGGCATCCAGAGAGAAAGGTCAGGTTGCTCACAGGGGGAAGCCTATCAGACTCACGGCAGATCTCTCAGCAGAAACCCTACAAGCCAGAAGAGAGTGGGGGCCAATATTCAACATCCTTAAGGAAAAGAACTTTCAACCCAGAATTTCATATCCAGCGAAACTAAGTTTCATAAGTGAAGGAAAAATAAAATTTTTTACAAACAAGCAAGTACTCAGAGATTTCATTACCACCAGGCCTGCTTTACAAGAGCTTCTGAAAGAGGCACTATATACAGAAAGGAACAACCAGTATCAGCCATTCCAAAAAAACCCATCAGTAAGCTGCATCCAGACCCATCTCACATGCAAGGATATACAAAGACTCAAAACAAAGGGATGGAGGAAGATTTGCCAACCAAATGGAGAGAAAAAAAAAAAGCAGGAGTTGCAATTCTCATCTCTGATAAAATAGACTTTAAAGTAATACAAACCAAAAGAGATAAGAAGGACATTGTATAACGGTAGAGGGATCAATGTAACGGGAAGAGCTAATGATCCTAAGTCTATGCGCACCCAATATAGGAGCACCCAGATACATAGGGCAACTTCTTGGTGACTTACAAAGAGACTTGGACTCCCACACAATAATAGTGGGAGACTTTAACATTACATTGTCAATATTGGACAGATTAATGAGACATAAGTTTAACAAGGATACCCGGGACTTGAACTTAGACCTCGAACAAGTAAACTTAATAAACATTTACAAAACTCTCTACTCCAAATCCACAAAACATACATTTTTTTTCAGTAACACATCACATTTATTCTAAAAGTGACCACATGGTTGGGAGTAAATCACTCCCCAGCAATTGCATAGCATTTCATAGGTTTAAATGAAATATTGGTTGGCTGTTTGTTTATTTTCCTCCCTTATTCCTTCCTGTCTCCATTGTATAACACAATTATTAGTATAAAAGAGCTTTTTAATATCCATTTCTAGACTGCATTCTAGCCTGGGCAATAGAGCAAGATTCCCGTTCTCTCTCCCTCTTTTTCTTCTTTTTCTCTTTCTTTCATTCTCTTTTTCTTCCTTCTTTCTCTCTTTTTTCTTTTCTTTCTTAAAAAAAAAAAGTCAAAATAGGGACCACAAAGATCCAGTAACTCAGAAAACAGCTACCTTTAAAATGAATGTGAATGTTAAAATAAAAAAATTAAATAAATAAACATATACACACAAACACACACCACTGGGTAGTTTTAAAAGAGTGCACTGTGACTAGGCGGGCTGAGAGGGAGACCAACAATGTACAACATAAATGTTTCTTACATTCAAGCCTTTATGTTCATGATGGCGTCTTGTAATTTTATTTTATTTTACTTTTTTAAATTAATTTTTTTAAATTTAGGTGCATACTATATCTGGCATTTCTCCCCGTATTATCCCTCCTCACCCTCCCCTCCCTTCCCACCCCCCGTTGTCTCTCCCCTACCCCCCCCAACTGTCCCCTGTGTGTGATGTTCCTCTCCCTGAGTCCACATGTTCTCATTGTTCAACACCCACCTATGAGTGAGAACATATGGTGCTTGGCTTATTGTTCTTGGGTCAGTTTGCTGAGAATGATGGTTTCCAGATTCATCCAAGTCCTACAAAGGACATGAACTCATCGTTTTTTATGGCTGCATAGTATTCCATGGTGTATATGTATCACATTTTCTTGTCCAGTCTATCATTGATGGGCATTTGGGTTGGTTCAAGGTCTTCGCTATTGTACACAAGGCTGCAATGAACATACGGGTGGATGTGTGTTTATAGTAGAACGATTTATAGTTCTTTGGGTATATACCCAATAGTGGGATTGCTGGGTCAAATGGAATTTCTATTTCTAGATCCTTGAGAAATCGCCACACTGTCTTCCATAATGGTTGAACTAATTTACACTCCCACCAACTGTGTAAGAATGTTCCTATTTCTCCACATCCTCTCCAGCATCTGTTGTCTCCTGATTTTTTAATGATCGCCATTCTAACTGGCATGAGATGATATCTCAGTGTGGTTTTGATTTGCATTTCTCTAATGACCAGTGATGATGAGCATTTTTTTCATATGTTTGTTGGCCTCATATATGTCCTCTTTTGAAAAGTGTCTGTTCATATCCTTTGCCCACTTTTGAATGGGGTTGTTTGTTTTTTTTTTGTATATCTGTTTTAGTTTTTTGTAGATTCTGGATATTAGCCCTTTGTCAGATGGGTAGATTGCAAAAATTTTTCCCGTTCTGTTGGTTGCCGATTCACTCTAATGATGGTTTCTTTTGCTGTACAGAAGCTCTGGAGTTTAATGAGATCCCATTTGTTTATCCTGGCTTTTATTGCCATTGCTTTTGGTGTTTTAGTCATGAAATCCTTGCCTATGCCTATGTCCTGGATGGTTTTGCCTACGTTTTCTTCTAGTATTTTTATGGTGTTAGTTTTTATGTTTAAATCTTTGATCCATCTGGAGTTAATTTTAGTGTAAGGTGACAGGTAGGGGTCCAGTTTCTGCTTTCTGCACATTGCTAGCCAGTTTTCCCAACACCATTTATTAAACATGGAGTCCTTTCCCCCATTGCTTGTTTTTGCTAGGTTTATCAAAGATCACATGGTAGTAGTGTGTGGTATTTCTTCTGGGGTCTCTGTTCTGTTCCATTGATCTATGTCTCTGTTTTGGTACCAGTACCATGCTGTTTTGATTACTGTAGCCTTGTAGTATAGTTTGAAGTCTGGCAGTGTGATGCCTCCGGCTTTGTTCTTTTTGCTTAGGATTGTCTTGGCTATGCAGGGTCTCTTGTGATTCCATATGAAGTTTAAAGTGGTTTTTTCTAGTTCTGTGAAGAAGGTCATTGGTAGCTTGATGTGGATAGCATTGAATCTATAGATTACTTTGGGCAGTATGGCCATTTTCACAATACTGATTCTTCCTAACCATGAGCATGGAATGTTTCTCCATCTGTTTGTGTTCTCTCTTATTTCGCTGAGCAGTGGTTTGTAGTTCTCCTTGAAGAGGTCCTTTACATCCTTTGTTAGTTGTATTCCTAAGTATTTTATTCTCTTTGTAGCAATTGTGAATGGGAGTTCCCTTTTGATTTGGCTCTCTGTTTGTCTGTTATTGGTATATAGGAATGCTTGTGATTTTTGCACATTGATTTTGTATCCTGAGACTTTGCTGAAGTTGCTTATCAGTTTGAGAAGATTTTGGGCTGAGATGATGGGGTCTTCTAGATATACAATCATGTCATCTGCAAATAGAGGCAGTTTGACTTCCTCCTTTCCTAATCGAATACCCTTTATTTCTTTTTCTTGCCTGATTGCTCTGGCTAGAACTTCCAATACTATATTGAATAGGAGTGGTGAGAGAGGGCATCCTTGTCTAGTGCCTGATTTCAAAGGGATTTCTTCCAGCTTTTGCCCATTCAGTATGATATTGGCTGTAGGTTTGTCATATATAGCTTTTATCATTTTATGATATGTTCCATCAGTACCTAGTTTATTGAGAGTTTTTAGCATGAAGGGCTGTTGAATTTTATCGAAGGCCTTCTCTGCATCTATTGAGATAATCATGTGGTTTTTGTCTTTGGTTCCATTTATATGATGGATTACACTTATGGATTTGCGTATGTTGAACCAGCCTTTCATCCCCGGGATGATGCCTACTTGGCTGTGATGGATAAGCTTCTTGATGTGCTGTTGCAATCTGTTTGTCAGTATTTTATTGAAGATTTTTTTGTCGATGTTTATCATGGATATTGGCCTGAAGTTTTCTTTTTTAGTTGAGTCTCTGCCTAGTTTTGGTTTCAGGATGATGTTGGTCTCATAAAATGAGTTAGGGAGAATTTCCTCCTTTTGTATTGTTTGATACAGTTTCAGAAGGAATGGAACCAGCTCCTCTTTGTATGTCTGGTAGAATTCGGCTGTGAACCCGTCTGGACCTGGACTTTTTTTGGTTGGTAGGCTATTGATTGCTGCCTCTACTTCAGCCCTTGTTATCGGTCTATTCAGGGTTTCAGCTTCCTCCTGGTTTAGTTTTGGTAGAGTCCAAGTGTCTAGGAATTTATCCATTTCTTCCTGGTTTACTGGATTATGTGAGTAGAGCTGTTTGTAGTAATCTCTGATGGTAGTTTGTATTTCTGTGGGATCAGTGATGATATCCCCTTTATCGTTTTTTATTGCATCTATTTGATTCTTCTCCCTTTTCTTTTTTATTAATCTGGCTAGAGGTCTATTTTGTTGATCTTTTCAAAAAACCAGCTCCTGGATTTATTGATTTTTTGAAGGGTTTTTTGTGTCTCTATCTCCTTCAGTTCTGCTCTGATCTTAGTTATCTCTTGTCTTCTGCTAGCTTTTGAGTTTTTTTGATCTTGCTCCTCTAGTTCTTTCAATTTTGATGATAGGGTGTCGATTTCAGATCTTTCCCCTCTTCTCTGGTGGGCATTTATTGCTATAAATTTCCCTCTCTATACTGCTTTAAAGGTGTCCCAGAGATTCTGGTAAGTTGTGTCTTCATTCTGGTTGGTTTCAAAGAACATCTTTATTTCTGCCTTCATTTCATTGTTTATCCAGTCAACATTCAGAAGCAAGTTGTTCAGTTTCCAAGTGGTTGTGTGGGTTTGAGTGTGTTTCTTGATCCTGAGTTCTAGTCTGATTGTGCTGTGGTCTGATAGACTGTTTGTTATGATTTCTGTTCTTTTGGATTTGCTGAGGAGTGATTTGTTTCCAATGATGTGGTCAATTTTAGAGTAAGTGCAATGTGGTGCTGAGAAAAATGTATATTCTATGGATTTGGGATGCAGCATTCTGTATATGTCTATTAGATCTGCTTGGTCCAGCTCTGCATTCAAGTCCTGGATATCCTTGTTAATTTTCTGTCTCGTTGATCTGTCTAATATTGACAGTGGAGTATTGAAGTCTCCCATTATTATTGTGTGGGAGTCTAAATCTTGTTTTAGGTTGTTAAGAACTTGCTTTATGTATCTGGTTGCTCCTGTGTTGGGGGCGTATATATCTAGGATAGTCAGCTCTTCCTGTTGGATTGATCCTTTTACCATTATGTAATGTCCTTCTTTGTCTCTTTTGATCTTTGTTGGTTTGAAGTCCATTTTATCAGAGACCAGGAATGCAACCCCTGCTTTTTTTTGTTCTCCATTTGCTTGGTAAATCTTCTTCCATCCCTTTATTTTGAGTCTATGTGTGTCTTTGTATGTGAGATGGGTTTCTTGAATACAACACACCGATGGGTTCTGACTTTTTATACAGTTTGCCAGTCTGTGTCTTTTGATTGGGGCGTTTAGGCCATTTACATTCAATGTTAATATTGTTATGTGTGAATTTGATCCTGCCATTTTGTTACTGGCTGGTTTTCTTTCTCATTAGTTCACTCATTTTCTGCATTGCATTTTTGGTCTTTGCCAACGGATTTGCTTTTGCAGTGACTGGTACTTGTTTCTTTCCATGCTTAGTGTTTCTTTTAGGAGCTCTTGTAGGGCAGGTCTGGTCTGGTGGTGACAAAATCTCTCAATAATTGCTTGTCCATAAAGGATTTTATTTCTCCTTCACTTATGAAGCTTAGTTTGGCTGGATATGAGATTCTGGGTTGAAAGTTCTTTTCTTTAAGGATGTTGAATATTGACCCCCACTCTCTCTGGCTTGTAGAGTTTCTGTCGAGAGATCTGCTGTGAGTCTGATTGGCTTCCCTCTGTGTGTGACCTGACCTTTCTCTCTGACTGCCCTTAGGATTTTTTCCTTCATTTTGACCCTGGTGAATCTGACGATTATGTGCCTTGGGGTTGCTCTTCTTGAGGAATATCTTTGTGGGGTTCTCTGTATTTCTTGAATTTGAAATTTGGACTGCCTTGCTAGGCTTGGGAAGTTCTCCTGGATGATATCCTGGAGTGTGTTTTCCAGCTTGGATTCATTCTCCCCGTCACATTCAGGTACACCGATGAAGTGTAGATTAGGTTTTTTCACATAATCCCATATTTCTTGGAGGCTTTGTTCATTTCTTTTCACTCTTTTTTCTCTTGTATTGCCTTCTCTTTTTATTTCATTGAGTTGATCTTCAATCTCTGATATCCTTTCTTCTGCTTGATCGATTCGGCTATTAAAACTTGTGTTTGCTTCACGTAGTTCTCACGCTGTGTTCTTCAACTCCATCAAGTTGTTTATGTTCTTCTCTAAGCTGGTTATTCTAGTTAGCATTTTGTCTAACCTTTTTTCAAGGTTTTTGGTTTCTTTGCATTGAGTTAGAACATGTTCCTTTAGCTCTGAAAAGTTTATTATCTACCTTCTGAATCCTGTTTCCATCAATTCTTCGCACTCCTTCTCAGTCAAGTTGTGATCCTGTGTTGTTGAGGAGTTGTAGTCCCTTGAAGGAGAAGAGGTGTTCTGGTCTTTGATGGTTTCACCTTTTTTGTGCTGGTTTTTTCCCATCTTTGTGGATTTGCCTGGCTGTGGTGTCAGAGAGCTGCTTGATGAGGTTGCTTGTCTGCCTGTGGGGGCACAACTGGGTTTCTAGGGACTCCTTCAGGTTACTAGGGAAGCTTCCTGTGTCTTTTTTGTTTATGTTGGGAGATTAGGCCTGCCTCTTCCACTGACCTGTTGGTGCTGCTGGGTTGTCAAGAATGCAGTCCCATTGCTAAGTAGGCTTCCTGTGTTTTTTGTTAAAACATGTAGCCCAGTCCCACCCCTCTAGTGGTGGGTTGTGCCCTTCCTCCACTGGGCTGGATCATTCAGGGTTCATCTCAGATTGTGGCACTGGCTACGCAATCCACTAGAGTCAGAGCTTCAGCCTTCTGGGGTTTGTGGGGGAGGGTAGGTACCCGCCCAGCCGCACCTGGCAGTCTCCCCCCTTTCAGCTTTCTCTCTCTCCGGTCATGGGGTAGGGGCCACCCAGCTGTTCCCGCTTACAGCTCCCTCTCTCTCCGGGCAGGGGGGAGGGGGGCGATAGCTCAGTCTGCAGACTCTTATTCAACTCTGCACTTGTAATTCCTGGCACTTGACTGGCAAAGATCCCCTGCTCTGTGTATTGCTGAGGCTTTGGGGAGAAGCGCTGTATCTGGACCGGAGCGCCAGAAGTAGATCCTCTGACTCACTGGTCAGATGCACTTTCTGGGTGAAGCAGCACCCCCTCCCTGCCTTGGTCTGCCGTGAGTGGGCTTTGCTCACCCTTGGACTAGACCTGTTGAAATGCACCAGATACCTCAGTTGGAGCTAGGAGATCTCTGGATTTCTGTGTCTCTCTCGCTGGGTGTTGTGCACTGGAGTTGTATCTAATCTGCCATCTTGGATCTTCTCCTGATTTTTTTTTAAGATACATATTTCATCATAGATCTTAAGGACCTGGCAGCTTCTTTCTTTGCTATTACCTGTTAATGTCTATGAACTTCAGAGAAACATTCCACGTTCACTATCTCCTTTGATTATCTACAGTATTGTGTGTGTCTGTTTATGAAATTTTTAAAATTGTAATTATTCCCAGAGTTCTTATGTTCATTGGGAGAAAACTTATCTTTATGACAAGTTCAAGGGTTTTGGATCTATAGGGAGATCTTTTGAATCATAGTTCTGGCACCTGCTTTATGTGGGACTTTGGGCATGTTATTTTGTCTCTCAAAGTCTCTGTTTCTTCTGATATAACATGAGAAAAAATATGTATCTCCACCACTTGGGAGAAATAAATAATATAGTATACACAAGAATCCCTGGCACTTTAGCCAACAGATATTATTTCTCTTTGTGTCTGTTTTTCCTAGCTTCTTGAGGTCTGGAGCCAAGTATTGTGTTTCCTGTAACTTAATATAGACTATTTACTGGGGACTGAAAAACACTATTGAATGAGATCATCTATTCTATGTTAGTACCAAAGACATAAAAACATCACTTTCTTACCTTTGAGTTACCTTTAATTGGGGGTAGTTGATTATTTTATTCACCCTTGATAATTTCTGTTTTACAGTTTGTGTTTCTCTTCTGTTACACAAAGGAACATCTGGTAGGTGTTATAACTGAAGATTAGTCAGCCATCCACTTACGATTCTCATTTAAATTTACACCAACTTGTTACTTTGGCACAAGCCAACTCCCAATCTGTAGAGAATGAATAATGATATATATGTCTCCTTCAGAAAAACTGTTCTTTACAGCAATTATATTCATGATGAGAAAACTAAGACAAAAATTGTCACAGGTAGAGGCTTGCTGGGGCCAGTGGCATGGGTGGTAAAGGAGTTTACCAAGAGAGTTGGCAGGTAAAGAAAAGCAGATTTATTAGAGAAAGTATGAAAGTAAGTTGTGAGGCTGCAACGGGCAGATCAGCAGGAGAGGAGCTGACTGCAAAAAGATAAAGGCTTGCTGGGGATTTCATAGGATGGTGCTTGTCTGGAGAGGGCTATGTGCAATATTGATAATGCCAAGGTTGCAGTGAGCTTACTGGCATTTTTCTACAGTTGCAGGTCTTGTGGTAAGTCGAACACAGGAAGATTGTGAGTTATTTGGGCAGGAGAGCCGTTTGTCCTGGACCACAGAGAAAGGCAGACTTACAGCTTATCTCTGCTTTTACTTTTTGCTTTCCCCTGCTCCCTGCAGCCTGAATCCTTTTCCCTTATTAGGACTCCACAGAAATGTTTGCCCATTGAATGCCCAAGGTTACAAGGTAAGTTCTTGTGAAAGCCCCATTCAATTTTCCCAGGTTTTCCTGTTCTCTGTCTTTTGACTTAATAATCTCTTTAAATGATATGGATACTGAGAGCAAAAGGACAAACTGGGCATGAAAATATTCTGAAAAAAATTTCCAGAAAGAAATTAGGCAGGGCCAACAGGGAGAATATTTGGTGTGAATTGAACTCTTTAAGGAAGAGAAAGATGCACATCAATGATCGCCGTGGATGAGAGATTAGGATAAGGCTATGTGGGAATGTTGGGCAGCTTCAAGAACCCTTTGGGCAATTATACAGTTGATTTGGATCTCAGTGCCAACATGGCCAGAGATCAGAGGGACATAGCCCATTCCTGAGGACCTACCTCCTTCTTGATCATCTAGCATTTATTTCACGCAGGAAACAGACTTATTGGATGGGTTTGCCATTGCACAACGCACAGCAACCTATAGGCTCAGGTTTTCTATAAGCCATCCTAGGTTGTTTGATCTCTCTGATGCCTGACATACCCTTTGGCTTGGAAAACACCCCTCCAGAAATGGGGATAGGTGTTTGGGAGTTTTGCAGGTGGTTGGAGCCAGGGGGAGGAAACAGTAGGATCAGAGACATTAAGAGCTGCATGAAGCATGTTTAGGGCAACTGCAAACAATTTTTGTTAGTTAGAGAAGTGTTTCTCAAATTAGGGGTCTGCGAACTTCTCTGAGTCCATGAAGGTATTATTAGGCAGCTTTGAGTTCTCTTTACATATTATTATAATTTAGTTTTACTACAGTAATAACCCCAAGATAGTGAACATGAGTGTATTCTGAGCCATCTATATAGCCATTTTATTTATTTTAAATAAACTTTATTGTATGTATTTAAGATATACACCATGATGTTACAAGATACCTATGGATAGTTAAAAGGTTACTTAGGTAAAGCAAATTAATAAAGCTGTCAACTCACATAGTTACTCACTTATTTGTTTTTGTGGCAAGAGCAGCTAAAATATACTCATTTAGTATAAATCCAAAATGCAATACAATATTATTTCCTATAGTTCTCACGTTGCACATTAGTTCTCTAGACTTGCTTATCTGTCATATCGGTCCTTTGTATCCTCTGACTTACATCTCCTCATTCCCTCTCTCCCCCTCACCCCTGGTAGCCACTATTTTATTCTCTATCTCTGTATAGTTAAGGTTTTTCTTTTTTTTTTTTAGATTTCAAAGTGAGATCATGCAATATGTATTTTTTCTGTGTTTGGTTTATTTCACCTAGCATAATTTGCTCCAGGTTCATTCATGTTGTGGCAAAGCTTGTTTGTTTTTAGGGCTGAACAGTATTCTGTTGTATGTACAGGCATACAATTGCAGGTTGGGTTCCAGATCACTGCAGTAAAGCAAATATTCCAATAAAGTGAGTAATACACATTTTTTGGCTTGCCAGTACATATAAAAGGTATGTTTACACTGTACTATAGTCTGTTAATTGTCCAATAGCATGATGTCTAAAAATTGTACATATCTTAATTAAAAATATTTTACTGCTAAAAACTGCAAACAGTCATCTGAATCTTCAGCAAGCCATCATCTTTTTGTGGGTGGAGGGTCTTGCCTCAGTGTTCATGGCCGCTGACTGATCAGGGTGGTGGTTGCTGAAGGTTATGGTGGCTGTGGCAAAATACAAAATATGTTATTATAAAATATAAGACAACAATGAAATTTGCTGCATCAATGGACTCTTCCTTTCGCTAAAGATTTCTATCCAGCATGTGATGCTGTTTGATAGCTTTTCACCTTCAGTAGAACTTCTTTCAAAATTAGAATCCATTCTCTCAAACTCTGCTGCTGCTTTATCAACCAAGTTTATGTAATATTCTAAATATTTTGTGGTCATTTCAATAATGTTTACAGAATCTACACCAGGAATAAATTCCATTTCAAGAAACAACTTTCTTTGCTCATCCATGAAAGCAACTCTTCATCCATTCAAATCTGAGCATGAGATTACAGCAATTCAGTCATATCTTCAGGCTCCACTTCTAACTCTAGTTCTCTTGCTGTCTCCACCACATCTATAGTTACTTCTTCCACTGTAGTCTTGAACCCCTCAAAGACATCCATGAAGGTTAGAATCAACATCTTCTACATTCTTGTTAATATTGATATTCTGATTGTCTTCCATGAATCACTGATTCATTAAGAATCAGTATTCTTAATGGCATCAGAATGGTGAGTCCTTTCTGGAGAGTTTTCAATTTAATTTGCCCAGATCCATCAGAGAAATCACTATCTATGGCAGCTATAGCCTTATAAAATGTATTTCTTAAGTAATAAGACTTGAAAGTCAAATTTACTCCTTGGGCTGCAGAATGGATGTTGTGTTAGCAGACAGGAAAACTACAGGAATCTCCTTGTACATCTCCATCAGAGCTCTTGGGTGACCAGGTGTGTTGGCAATAAGCAGTAACATTTTGAGAGGACTCTTTTTTTCCTGAGCAATGGGTCTTAACAGTGGGCTTAAAAAATTCAGGAAACTATGCTGTAAACAGATGTGCTGTCAACTAGGCTTTGTTCTTGCATTTCTAAAGCACAGGAAGAGTAGATTTAGCATAACTCTTAAGGGACTTAGGATCTCTGGAATAGTAAATAGAGACTGGCTTCAACTTAAAGACACAAGCTGCATTAGCCCCTGGCAAGATAGTCAGCTGGTCCCTTGTAGCTTTGAAATCAGACATTGCTTTTCCTCTTTAGCTATGAAAATCCTAGATGGCATCTTCTTTTAACAGAAGGCTGTTTTGTAAAAATCTGTTGTTTAGTGTAGCCACCTTCATCAATGTTGTTAGCTAGATCTATTGGGGAACTTGTTATAACTTCTGCATCAGCACTTGCTGCTTCACCTGGCACTTTTATGTTATGGAGATGGCTTCTTTCCTTAAATCTAATGAGCCAACTTCTGCTGGTGTCAAACTTTTTTTCTGTAGCTTCCTCACCTCTCACAGCCTTCAAAGAATTGAAGAGAAATAGGGCCTTACTCTGGATTAGGCTTTAGCTTAAGGGAACATTGGGGCTAGTTTGATCTTCTACCCAGACCATGAAAAGTTTCTTCCTATCAGCAATAAGGCTGTTTCACTTTCTTATCATTCATGTGTTCACTGGAGTCATACTTTTCATGTCCTTCAAGAACTTTTCCTTTGCATTCACAACTTGGCTAACTGTTTGACACAAGAGGCCTAGCTTTTGGCCTATCTCGGCTTTCCCTGTGCTTTCCTTACTATGCTTAATCATTTCTAGTGTTTGATGTAAGGAGAGAGAGACTTATGACTCTTCCTTTTACTTGAACACTTAGCGGCTCTTGTAGGATTATTAATTGGCCTAATTTCAATACTGTTGTGTTCCAGGGGTTGGAAAAGCCTTATGAGAGGGAGAGAGATAGAAGAACGGCTGTTTGGGGGAGTAGTCAGAACACATACATCATTTATTGATTATGTTTACCATCATCTTATATGGACACTGTGGTGCCTCTAAATGGTTATAATAATAGTAACATCAAAGATCACTCATCCCAGATCACCATAACAGATATAATAATCATACAAAGTTTGAAATAGTGTGTGAATTATAAAAATGTGACACAGAGTCATGAAATGAGCACCTGCTGTTGGAAAAATGGTGCTGATAGAGTTGCCTGATACAGGGTTTCCATAATCCTACAAATTGTAAAAAGAAGAGTGATATCTGCAAAATGGAGTAAAGTGAAGAGCAATAAAATGAGATATGCTTGTATACCACAGTTTCTTTATCCAGTCATCTGTCAATGAACACTTACGTTTTTTACTCTATCTTGGCTGTTGTGAATAATGCTACAATCAACATGGAAGTGCAGATATCTTTTTTTTTTTTTTGAGACGGAATTTCGCTCTGTCACCCAGGCTGGAGTGCAGTGGCATGATCTTGTCTCACTGCAACCTCTGTCTTCCAGGTTCAAGCAATTCTCCTGCTTCAGCCTCCCAAGTATCTGGGACTACAGGCACATGCCACCATGCCTAGCTAATTTTTTGTATTTTTAGTAGAGATGGGGTTTCACCAGTTAGCCAGGATGCTATCCATCTCCTGACCTTGTGATCTGCCCACCTCAGCCTCCCAAAGTGCTGGGATTACAGGCCTGAGCCACCGTGCCTGGTCAGAAGTGCAGGTATCTTTAAGAGGAGGTGATTTTATTTCCTTTGGATATATACCCAGAAGAGGAATTTCTGGGTCTTGTGGTAGTTTAATTTTTAATTTCTTTAGAAATCTCCATACTGTTTTCCATAATGGCTGTACAAATCTACATTCCTATCAACAGTGTAAAAGGTTTCCCTTTTCTTCACACCCTCACCAACATTTGTTATCTTTTGACTTTTTGGTCATAACTGTTTTAACGGGTGTGAGGTGGTATCTCACAGTGGTTTTGATTTGCATTTCCCTGATTAATGATGTTGGGCACCTTTTCATATTCCAGTTGTATATGGCCATCTTATCATCTGTGCTGAGCAGTGTAAATCATTCTCACAGTGCTGTGAGTTGAATTAGAACATCATGATTAGATATACCAAGTTGATGCTATTTGAATTTTACTAGTGTTGTAAGCTTATTTGTATTTAATTCATAAATAATTTTTGATTTGTAGTTCTTTAAGAGCTATAAGCATATGAGTTTTTTCTTGTATTAGTTCATGTTTGATCATATTTAGTAACATTGTAATGACATGATTTAATTCAACATTGGGCATTTGGAAGAATATATTTCCTTTAGAAGGAGTATATATTTTACTCAAGTTTGAGAAACAATTGGCTAGAGAAGGGACTGGCAAACATTTTCTGGGGCCAGATAATAAATATTTTAGGATTTGTAGGTCAAGAGGCAAACTTGAAGATATTATGTAGGTGCTTATATAATAAAAGAGAATATAAATGTCCACAAATTTGTTATTGATGAAATACAAAAAATAACATTTAAGTACAATTTTTTTGTAATACATGTCTGCTAAGAAGTATGAATTTCTTTTTTGGGGGAGATAACATTTTACTTCATTGGGGTTCAAACTTAGTGTTCCTTTTCATCAAATAGATTACAAACATTCATCTGTAAATGCAACTCTTAGCTTGCATGCTGTACAGAAATAGACAGTGAGCCAGATTTAGCCTGTGGTGTGGACCATAGTTTGTCAACATTCAAATTAGAGTATGAAGGATTTACTGGGGCTAGGGAAATTTATCCCACCTCTCTGAACCTGTTTTATTTCCTGTGAGCTGTTCCATAAACTGGGAACAGTAAAAGTAGCAACCTCTTTGGGCTATTGTAAAAACTGTGATTCATGAGAGATAACCAGATCACTGTCTTATCATCATTACATTTCAGATAATGTTTTATAGTTTGGAAAATCATAGAGTTAACTGGAGGATATTGAACAGAAAATGGCAAAATTGGAGCTGTGCTTTTGAAGAGTCACTTGGCAACAGCATGGGATAGGTTAGAGTAGGGGAAGGCCAGGAAGACATGAGTCCAACTAGGAGATTGTTAAAATAGTTCTTAATCCCATCATGGCTCCTTCGTAATTTTACTCATGTTGGTTATATCCACTCTAAGCAAGTGGGAAAAACCAATAGTGGTTGGCAGAATAATGGTCCCTTAAGATGTACACCCCCTGACAGGGTGTGGATGTTGTCCCCTCCAAATCTCATGATGAAATGTGATTCCAGTGTTGAAAGTGGGGCCTGGTGGAAGGTGATTGCATTATGTGGCAGATCCGTCATGAATGGTTTAGCACCACCCCTTGGTGATAAGTGAGTTCTTGCTCAGTTGGTTCGTGTGAGATCTGGTTGTTGAAAAGTCTGGGACCTCCCACATCTCCTTCTTGCTCCCATTCTCACCATGTGATGTGCCTGCTCTGGTTTTGCATTCCACCATAATTGCAAACTTCCTGAAGCCCTCCCCCAGAAGCTGAGTAGATGTTGGTGCCATGCTTATAACCCCTGGGACAATTCTTTGACAGTGAAGTACTCTGTGATGTTAGCATCTAAATGTAATGAAAGAATATCATTGTCTCCTTTATGTACTGATAGCAACACAGTGCAAGCCAGCATAATGCATCTGTCTTCATGAATTTACTGTGGTGACTTGGGGAAATGTCGCTGCTAAGTACTTGCTCCTAGTATGCACAGAGGCAAAGGCAGTTATTTCATGAAAACTATCATAGGGCTGAAAAAATGGAAAGACAAAACATGATGACAAAGATGAAAACCTAAAGTAACTAAATATCCGTGAATAACAGAAGCCTCAGGTTGGTTGTCCTGAGTTTCTGCTGCAAAGTACTTGTCTGCAATACAGCCTGCAGAACTGTGAGCTGATTAAACCCCTTTTCTTTATAAATTACCCAGCCTCAGGTATTCCTTTATAGCAATGCAAGAGCAACCTAATATGCCCCCTACTCCTCAGAACCTGTGAATATATTACCTTACATGGCAAAGGGGACTTTTGCCTTTATGATATCATAAAGGCTAAGGACCTTGTGATGGGTGGGATTATCCTGGATTATCCAAGTGGGCCTAATCACATGAGTCCCCCAAAATGGAGAACCATTCCCTGCTACAGAGAATCAGGGAGATGGCTTTGTGGAGAAGAATCAGCCCACCATTGCTGGCTTTAAAGATGGAAGAACGGGGCTGTGAGCCAAGGAATGTAAGTGGCCCCTAGAAATTGGAAAAGGCAAGAAAACAGATTCTCCCCTTGAGCCTCCAGGAAGGAATACAGTTGTTGACAACTTAATTTTAGCTCAGTAAGATATGTGTTGGACTTTTGAACTACAAAGCTGTAACATAATACATATGTATATATATATTGTGTAAGCCACTAAATTTTGGTAATTTGTAATGGCAGCAACAGAAAATTAATACACCAATACTATCTAGTTATCCACAATAATAAGAGGGTAGAATAAAAAATAGTTCCAAGTATGTCTAAATATTATATTTTCTAAGCATATTCCTTATTTTAAACATAAAGAACATTATTGTTATTAATAGTTTTCTTGATGTCACTGAATAAATAATAAACCCATTATTTAAAGAATATATGTTTGAAAGGTGCCAAATTATTGGCACACACTGGGTCTATGTTGGTTCAACAAATTCAACCGATATAAGCACTTCATCCTAGAGGGCTTTCAGCAGTAATTATTTGGTGGTCCCTGCTAACAGACTGTGAGCTATGTATGGCTATGAGTAGAAATATGAATCAAGATGACAAGCTCAAAGTTTCTAGGTATTCCTAGGAAGTGAGGATGATGCCACAGCAGGTGACATTCTTAGAGATATCCCTGGTGCTTGGTCTCAAAGGATGAGTGGAGTGGGGCACAGGAAGAAAGAGCCAAGGCAGAGGGACTCGGAGCACAGAAAGATGAATGTGAGGAATCCCGGGCAGTCCCGAAGAGCTCTGACACTCACCTGACTGGGGAGTCTCCCTAAGTCCTTATGGCTGAGGCTTGGGAAGAGGCATCTTGGCAGTAGGTCTCATTCTCTGTATGCTGCATCTTGCCTTGGCCTATCCCAGACTCTCTTCTTCTCACACTGGTCCATTCAGCATTTGAAAACATTGGGAAAAAAGCTATTACTTATAAAATACCAGCAAATGTTTTCTTTTGTTTTATAAAGGGAAGGAATATTTAATTAGTCCTTCTGTGGACCTCATTACTAACAGTAAGTTACCTCAGTATAGTGTAGAACTGAGGATAGAGTAAATTGAATATTCTAAATATTGCATAAACTGATCATTTCTGACTAACCAACTTGGGCTTAGGATGGTGCGAAGGTACGTCCACACCTGGGATGGAGGAGAAAACAAATGAGGACAGAACTCCAGGGAAGGTAACCCTGGAGTAGGGGTTGATGAGGACCTTTCTTAACTTTGACATTTTCTTCAGGGGAAGTCATGGCCTGTAGGTTTCTTTCCCAAGTCTGTGAATCTCAGACTTTGAGCTGTGGAGAAATTCCTAAACATCATAACTCATTCATTATCTTATTCTTCGCTGGATCTGCATAGTAACTCATAAAGCTGTCTTCTAGCAGCTTACACATAAGTTAGACACATAACTCAAAAGATAGCTTCATGGTTTCTGAAGAGTCTGAATGGAGTCCACCGGATTCTTGAGCAAATGTGACTTTAACAAAAACCAAGTCAGTCAATGTGACTGTCATCATCACCAGCACCATCATCAGCAGCAATAATAACAAATACCTAACATTCCTAAAGCAAAAGGCAGTTTAAAACAAATACCTCTATATGTGTTATCCCATGTGCTCTTCTCACTCTGTTTCCTAGCTAGGTGGAATGTTATCAGGACACCTGGTCACCACCTGGTGTGAGTCAACCAAAATTGTGATGTTGAGCTAACTGTAACCTTAAGTGAGATCTTTTTCTGAGGTTCCCTTTCTTGAACTTGGCTTGCACATTATGAATAGAAGAGGAAGTCTGCAGTTTAAACATAAAAACAGCAAGAATAGAAATATAGAAGAGAAGAATTTTGCACGTTTGTGTTGAGCCCCTGAGTTTCTCTAGAGACAAGAGTGATTCAGTGTCAAAACAGGAATGAGATCACATGTGCTTCATCAAGATCTAAGATAATCCCTGGAACAGTTCTTGGAGGGCGAGGTACTCTGTGATGTTAGCATTTAAATGTAAGGAAAGAACACCATTGTCTCCTTCTGTATTGATAGCAACATAGTGCAAGCCAGCATAATGCATCTGTCTTCATGAATTCACTACGGCGACTTAGGGAAATGTGGCTGCTAGGTACTCTAGTCTTTAGGCTCTAGTATGCATAGAGGCAGTTATTTCATGAAAACTCTCAGAAGACTAAAAATCTATTAGAAGACTAAAAAACATAATAAGAAAGATGAACTAACCTCAAGTAACTAAATATCCATGAATAACAAGCCTCAGGATGGTTGTCCTGAGTTTCTGCTGCAAAGTACTTGTCTGCAATATTTTAAAGACTTAATAGAATTTTATTTTAAAGCCATGACATTAGCACAGTTAAGCCAATCAATGTTTTTAAATAGCCTTTTAAAGGTACCTTTTTAATTGTGCTCTGTGGGAGGGGAAAGGCACATGAAGACTGGAAAACATCTAAAAATGGCTTAGTCAGATCTTTCAAAAATATTTGCAAGTGCACATTTTTGCCTTGGTTCGATTGCTGTAGAAGTGGGGTTAACGTATAAGATCTAAAGGGCTTATTCCCCGTGAAAAAAACAAAGATTTAACCCTTGTGTAGGTTCATTCAGTTCAGCATCATAGCAAAATATCTGGGATCTGCACTGGGTTTTTGGGGGAGCTCTACGAGAGTTGTGGTTTCTGTTAGAGAAGGAGTGACTCCATGCAGAACCTTCCCTTTCCTCCTTGAGGTCCAGGAGACACAGAGAACACTCATGTTGTTCCTTCTAGCAGTGCTTTCACTGTCTGAATGTTTGCCAGTAACCACTGTGGATTTATCATTAAAATGTGCCCAAACATCTGGGTAAATAGCAAAAAGTGGTATTTACTTTTTAACTTGCTTGCTGGCACAATGTCCATGTTATTAGCACAATTACAGTCCAACTTCCTTTCTTCATAACTTACTTTTGTATGATGCTTTATTGTTTAAAAAATGCTTTCATATGTATTTTCCTTTGGGAGCCCCACAATAGTCATGTGTGACAAGAAAGTTATTATTAGTTTCTATTTTATAGATGTAGAAACTGAAGCTTGGAAATATGGAGAGGTTTACCCAAGGTCGATTCAACAAATTCAACCAATATTTCATGAGTACTATAGAATGCTTTATATATCCCAGGGGGCTTTCAAAAATCATTATTTTATAGTCCCTGCTAACAAAGTGGTGAGACACAAATTTTTACCAAATCTTCTCACTTCTTTTACAGTACATGTCCATGAAATTATGGTGTCTTCAAGAACAGAAAATCAAACACCGCATGTTCTCACTCATAGGCGGGTGTTGAACAATGCGAATACATGGACACAGGGAGGGGGAGTATCACACACTGGGGTCTGTCGGGGAGGAAAAAGGGGAGGGATAGTCGGGGGTGGGGAGTTGGGGAGAGATAGCATGGGGAGAAATGCCAGATATAGGTGATGGGGGAGGAAGGCAGCAAATCACACTGCCATGTGTGTACCTATGCAACAATCTTCCATGTTCTTCACATGTACCCCCAAACCTAAAATGCAATAAAAAAAAATTATGGTGTCTTTCACATGACCTGTGGAATTATATGAAGAATTTATTCTTTAAACGTTTTTCGACCCAAGTATTTGTTGGTTTGGAGTTGCAGCATAAAGATAGCAGAATGTACAGATAATTAGAGGGGGGAATGAATTAACTAATAGAGAAGGGTTTTTGGTCTTGCTTTTTGCTTTAATTATTTTTGATTATTTTCTTAAAGAGGAGTCATTTGGGGATTTTTTTTTTTTACCAAGCATTTTATTGCAGTGTTTCATCACACTACTGTGTACTGCTGTATTGATCTGATATGCTCAGTTCTGGCCAGGGGCCATCAGTGTACATATGCAATGAAACAAACTGACCAAGGTGGAAAGACAGATTGGAGATGAGGGCAAGTGCCTGGAAACTGGGCTACCATGGGCATCTGTGGCCAGGCTAGCAGATTTCAATGCCTTTTTACTTGGCCTTATACTAGGCTGGTCCTATTAGCACATGACATGCTTAATGGTTTGTTGTTTTTATTAATTTCCTGGAGAAAAGATCATTTTGAAATCTCCAAATTCTTCTAAGTTTAGCTAAAAGGAACATTCCCTGCCCCATCCCCTTTACTTCTTAGTTAGTTTTGATTAAGGGTCCTTAAGGAGAAGTTCAGAGGAACCAGAAAATGGGAGTGGTTGTCAGGCATGACATGTTAGGCATGGTATAGTATTGAAACCAAGGAATGAGAGTGTGCTAGGGCAGAAGAGTGCGGTGCAGTTTCCCAGAGATGAAATAGCACCTTAGCTCTGCTGCGTGCGCCTTAGACATTTAACCTTTCTGGGCCTCAGTTTCCTTATAGTACAATTGAGCCAATATTGATATTTGAATTGGCTGTTAATGAAATAACATTAAGTGAAGGGTTAAGCGGAGTCCATGATATATAGCAGGTATTCAATAATAACAGCAGCTACTACTACCATTACTATCACTGTCACTGCCACTAGTGCAATTGGGAGCAAGAGAGCAGGAAACCAGATTAGCTCTGTTCCTCTCCCTTTTCCATCCTCTTGCATACTGTTATGAATAGAAAGGGAAAGATCTTGAGCCACAAAATCACAATTAGAACCCATGCCTTAAGTATTTTAGCTGAAGATGTAGGAACTGATTCCCAGGACCTACAAGGATTTTACTAATGGCATTTTTAGGTCGGTCTACTCTGGAGGCTGCGTTGGACACTAGAATTTTAGATTCCAGATACGTTCTCAGTTGTAATTCAACTGTTCAGTGGCTGTGGTGAAATGCCTTAGTTTTCTGAACTTACTTTTTTGTCTTGTAGTAAATGAGAATGAAAGTATGTCTAAATCAAATCAAACTGGTAGAAATGTTTGAACGGTACAAGCCAAAGCATCCGTGCATGATTCTTATGTGTTTCCTCTCTTCCCTTGTCCCCACCACCAACACAGGTTGCATATTCCTTTTCATTTGTTCTTTTCGTAATAAATGTTTGTGTAAAGACACAACAGGGAAGTTCATGCTTTTATTTATTCATTTATTTAAAGAACTTTTCTGAGCACCCAGTATAGTACATCAGGCATTGACCTATTTAGGGAAGTGCTTGGGTTCTCCTGGGCATTGTAATGGGCAGCAAATGAATCATGGGTTCATATATGATCTGGCAGCATATAAACTTTGTCAGTGGAAACAGCAGGTCAGGAAGCCAAAGTCAAAGTCCATCTCTGCACAAGGAGAGAGACTGAGCTGGAAATGCACTGTGGTCTGGGAACCTCATTATTCTCAAGTTGGAGACATACTGGAGAGTGTTCAGAGAAAAGCAACAGGGATGATAAACTGGCGGAAAGACTGATTTATGAAGACTTACACAACAAAATATGTATTCTTGGATCAACAAAGACTTCAGAAGAAATGTGATCACTATCAACTACTCTCTGAAGGTTGTGAATACCCCAGAGGAATACATGATGTTTAGCCTGATATTTGAAATGGTGACAGGGAATCAGAGGATGGCAAATTTAACCTGTGGATTAGAGAAATATGAGGCTCACAAATCTGTCTTATGCCTTATTGACAGAAAGTGGCATCGAAGGGCAGCATCCTTAATCTATTTTACCTTCAATCTATATTTCTGCAATTGTCGTTATATTTAATCATTTGTTTTCTGTTTGTGCTCAGGGATTTTATGTGTGTTTCCTATTTACATATACCTTCCTTGAAGATGTCAAGAATAAAATATTTGATTTTTTTTTAACCTTCTACTTCAAAGGCTTGAAGATAAAAGCAGTTAAAAAACAGTTTTTTTTTTTAAACTGAAGTTTGCATGCTTAACCTTCATTGAAGGTCATTGCCATGATGAAGGATTTTATTTCTATGGAAAGCCAAATGGGTAGAGTGACTATAAAACTATTCTTTAGAGCCTTATTTAATCACAATTTATACACACACACACACACACACACACACACACACACACACACTTTCACACTTGCTATGGTAGAAAACTTTCAAAAGGTATAAAATCAATTTAGGGGCAGAATCCAATCCCTTGCAATTTTATACATTCTGGATTCCTACAAAAGGGGCCATTTTATCTATGGGATGGAAGTGTGAGACTTCAAGGCAATAACCTGATTGGGGCTGGGCCTAGGATTCAGGCTACAGAGGCCCTCGGAAGATCTGGTTCCTGTGGACTGGTAAGGCTGCCATCAAATCTCTTGAAATATCTATGGGCTCCACAGCCCTGATTTCCATGGATATACAAGTGGTTTCTGGGCAGTGACTCCATGTCTAGATTGGGTGAGCAGTTATAATACAGCTGTGGCATGGGGGTGGGAGAGGGGGAGAGAGCAGGAGGTGACTGAGGGTCTAGTGTCTGCCAGGTTCCAGGCATAGGGATGGGCCTCACGGTCTACCCTTATGGCAAACCTGCCTTATGTGGCTCATTATCCTGTTTTGTAAATGAGGAAACTAAGGCTCAGACAAGTTAAACAACCTGAACTAGTTGCCCAGCTAGTGAGTGAAACATCCAGGATTTGAACCTACACTCTCCCCCATGACTCCACCCTTCCTCAAGTCTACAGAACAGGCCTGGGTTAAGAACATCTGGGCCTCATTTCTAGTTGTTCAGCCTTGCCAGTCACTTACATTCCCCATGTCATAGTTTCCTCCACTGTAAAAAAGTGATGATAATGCCCACCTCTCAGGATCATTATGGAGGCGAATGTATGGGAGGCACTTTGCAAATTGGGAAGTGCTAGGTGAATGTGAGACATTATTTTTATTGGGGCAGGGCTTCAAGGAGGGGAAGAGCACTTAAGCTAGAGATAGGAGATTAGAATAGATTTTGTAGGGAGTTAGTGGGGGAAAGGGTGAACTGTTCAGATCAACTTGGGCGAAGGCATGGAACACAGCTGAACATGAGTCTTTGGTGAAAAAAACAAAACAAAACAGTCTTTTTAGTTTCTGATGGGAAGCTTTGGGGGAATATGGTCCAGGGTAGAGTTCCTTTTGTTATTTGTTTGTTCATTTACTCATTTATTTTTTTAAGGGCAAATATACTTCCATAACTTCATTTAATCTTCTTTCTCCTGCTAAGAATGGGTGTTCTACTGCATTACTTGCTATGTGTAATTTTTCTAGCTTCTCTACACAAAATGGCTTTCTTTTCCTCCTTATCACCTTTTCACCATCTCATATACTATTTTTATATTTTGCTTATTTAGCTTGTTTATCTTTTTCCTCTATCAGAATATAAGCTCTATGAGGGCAGATTTGTTTTTCCTATTTTGTTTACAGTTGTATCACATCACTTTGAACAGTGTCTGGCACATACACAGTAGATGCCCAATAAATATTTGTTGAATCAAAGGATGAATTCCTTATTTATGTCTATAATAACTGGGGCGGGCAGTAAATGGGTATTATCAGATAAAACATTTTAGTCTTGGCCAATTATTCTTCATAATATGCCTAGAGATTGTCAGTAACTGTTTTCTCCTTGTCCCATCAGTCCATCTAACCTCATCTTAGAAGAAGGATATGGGAATTACCTTCTCTTTCTGGCCTCTCCTCCAGTTCTCCTCTCTGCAACCATATTAGCCTAATTCTAAACCCCTGCTCTCCTTCCAGGTTGCTGACTTCACCTAGAGGGGCTGTATCACGTTTATTTAGGTCTTCTGTGTCACTTAAGGAGAGCTTGTATCTTTCAGCTTTAGAGTATAAGATCTACAAGACAGACTTTTTTTTGCTGCTAATGTTGATCTTCTCTCAGAGTCTAACTTTGATGCACCAACACACCTTCTAAGCTTCTGTCTCTTTTTTGAGTCCTTCAAAAACAGCCCCCTTTATAGAAGAGGGTAAGAAAACCAGAAAAAATGGGGAAAAGGAAAAAAAAGCGATACATCTCATTCTGTCACACATGTATCTTGATTCCCTAATTAAGAGAAGGGATAAAAATTGGACTCCTGATTTGTCTTGAACTGGACTGAGAGAGCGTATTGTCAACAGACCTATTTTTGGATTCATTAATTTTATTTAACTCATCCCCACCTCATTTTTAATAATGGCTTATATTAAGTAACAGTTAGAAATATACTGGAATATTTTTATTAGTGCAATGGCTAGAATATTGCATTAAACAAATGTGGAATATTTGTTTATATCCTCTTCTAACATTTTTTTTTTTTAAATTTGTTTTTAATTGACACGTAATGATTGTTCATATCTGCGGGGTACAGAGTGATATCTCAACATGTGCATACAATGTGTAATGATCAAATCAGGGTAATTAGCATATCACCAGCTCAAACATTTAACATTTGTTTGTATTGGAAACATTCAAAATTCCTCTCCTCTAGCTATTTGAAAATATAAAATAAATTATTGTTAACTATTGTCACCCTATAGTATTAATGCTGTAAATCACTAGAACTTATTCCTCCTATTTAGCTGTAGATTTATCTATTAGTTAACCAATCTCTTTTTACATCCCCCCTTTTTTTCTACCTTTCAATGCTTCTAGTAATCACGATTTAACTGTCTACTTCCAGGGGCTCAGCTCGTTTTTTTTGTTTTTTTGTTTTGTTTTGTCTTTTTTGAGATGGAATCTCCCTCTGTTGCCCAGACAGAGTGCAGTGGTACATTCTTGGCATACTGCAACCTCCACCTCCCAGGCTCAAGTGATCCTCCCACCTCAGCCACTTGAGTAGCTGGGACCACAGGCACACACCACCATGCCAGGTGAATTTTTGTATTTTTTGTAATGACAGGGGTTCACCATGTTGTCCAGGCTGGTGAGATCAACATTTTTAGCTGCCATAAATGAGTATTTATTAGTCTTTCCATACCCGATTTGTTGAGAGTTTTTATCATGAAAGGTTATTGAATTTTATCACATGCCTTTTCTGCATCTCTTGAGATGATCACATGGTTTTGTCCTTCATTCTGTTGATGTGATGTACCATGTTTTACTGATTTGCATAAGTTGAACCATCCTTGCATCCCTGGGATAAATCCTCCGTGATCATAATGTATAATCTTTTTGGTGTACTTTTGGATTTAGTTTGCTAGATTTTGTTAGAATTTTTGCATCTATGATCATCAGAAATATAGGCTGTAGTTTTTCTTTTCTTGTTGTGTCCCTGTCTGATTTTGGTATCAGAGTAATAATGTTGGTCTTGTAGAATGAGTTTTCAAGAATACCCTCCTCTTCGATTTTTTGAAATAGTTTGAGAAGAATTGGTGTAATTTCTTCCTTAAAAGTTTGATAGAATACAGCAGTGAAGCCATCTAGTCCTGGAGTTTTCTTTGTTGAGTGCTAACATTTCTTATATTAGGTAAAACTTAGTTAATTTCACCTACTTGTTTTCACTAGGCAACCCCAGATGTTCAAATCCAATCATTTTAAATTAAAATATATATTGTGAGCTAATGGAACCATCAAGTCAAGAAGGTCGTCTTTGTCAAAGGATAGCAGAAAACAATCAAATTAGCAAAGTAACAGATGCTAAGGATTTTGCTGCATTCATTTATTCTAATCCCTAGAATTTTAATTGGAAATTTCAAAGAACCAAAATGTAAGAGATGGACAAATACTATTAGTTCTCAATATCTGTCCTTTGTCAAGATTCTCCCTTCACTGCCCATGCATTGATGCTCTTCTGGATATACATTTAACAGACAGACAGCTCCTATGAGGCACTTGCGCTTAGATTAAGTGGAAAGCACCCACCCCTACAGCATCCCCCTTGTGGACCTTTGACTTGGTCATTCTCTCTGTGAAGCTAGTATTGCCTGTGTGAATTCAGCATTCACGTCGGCTAAAGAGAGCACCTGTGTCAGGCTTTGGTCAGGAATAAACCACCCTGTGATAAACAAGGACGATGCAATTATTCTAGTCACTTCTTGGTGCTGTCAAGCTTGGGCAAATCTCACTAGTGCAGGCTTCCTGGAAGGCTTTTAGTGTTTCCGACTTCTGGCTGGAAACTTGGAATATGCTAACAGTGAAAGATAATAAGGTGAGGGGAAGTGGTCTGTTAATATGTGCTGGTTGTGTGTAGGGGAAAAGATTTTGTTTGGGGATTGATTTTAGTTACATGAGCCATTAATCTTGCTTTATAACTTTCAGGGAAAAATGAATATTTTTCAATCATTTTTATTCAATGTGTGCTTGTGCCGTAGTATTAATTGCCAGGTGAAAGCTTTATTTTCAACAACATCCTTTCTTTCCTACTTGCCAAATTGTGCTAATATTAATTCTCAAATTCCAGGAATAAATGAGCACAAAAGCAGAAGACTAGACTCAGATGAGAAATAGAGTCTTTGAAGATCAACTAGAGTATACAATTTAAAGTGCTTATTTAGTTATTATCATTTGTATTTCAGGAGAAACAAATGACAAACAGTGAAGGTCAAGAAGGCCAAAGTGATACACGCAAGCTCAAAAAGTGGAAGAAGCCTTTATACAGAGAAATATCAACCTGCCAGCTTTTCATGACGTATGTCTGAAAATACCATTCACCTGTGTCTCTGAGCATACTTTGGCTTTGACTCTTAGCGATATTACATGTAATGTCATGGATAGATCTTTCAATTTCAGAAAAAATTGATTCCACCGAATAGTAAGACATTTTCCAATTGGACAGTAATTCATAAGAAGAAGGTTGAGGTAATTTGGAAAGAATGATTGGTTATTTTGCGTAACTCTAAAGGGCATAACTGGGACTAACAAGTCAAAGCTTTCAGGTAGAAAATTTCTATATAACATGCAGAAATTTCAAACCGTTGATCAGTTGCTTTTGTTGTTATTGTTAGAGACAGGATTTCACTATGTTGCCCAGGCTGGATTCTAACCCCCCAGGCTCAAGCAATCCTCCTGCCTTAGCCTCTTGAGTAGCTGGGACTACAGGCACACACCACTACACCAGGTAAATTTCTAGCAGCTCAAAGTGTTATAAAGGAATAGGTCACCTAGTAGCATGGTCAGTGGTGTCTGTAAGGCTTCTCATCAGGCTGTGGTATGGAATTGAAGTGGAGGATCACAAAGAAATGGAAGGAATGAATTTCAGAAAGGGTGAGGAGTTGCAGGGTGTTGGGTCTATAGCTGTCTTATCAATGGAACTGAGAATGAAAACCTAGGAAAAATGGCATTGGTGATAGAAGGGAACTGGGCCATCCACTTTATAGACCATCTACTAATTTGTTGCTTGTTTGTTGGCGAAACTTGGGAAGGTAATGGACATGTATGATCTCTTTCAAAACTTGCCTTGGTGCCTAATATATATTTGACTTTTCCAACTCCAAGTATCTGTGAAAGTTTCTAATTTCCTAATAGACTTACAAAACCACTCAAACCCATGAGGCCCCTATTCTGTTTCCAAGACCACCTTTCAGGTGTAACCCTGTTGCAAGTTATTTGGAGCTCTATTTACCTTGTTCATTTTTAGAAAAGTTCATTATTAGAACTTTTATAGTACTGTGAATGTAGATGGAAGGAAAGGAGACAATAACAACAAAAAATAAAACCGCAACAGCATGATTCATTATAGTACATATTTCTCACAAGAGACAAAAACAGCATCAATAAAGAGCAATCATAGAAGGTTCACAGTTGCCTCAGAACCAATTCAACAATTCATAGAGGGTTGGCATCACATAAACAGCTGGATAAAAGCAGTTAAATGATTTTCTACATGCTCTTAGGGAGAGACTATATCTAATCTGATGCAGTTACTCTAAAGGAGCGCAGCTAATGACATCTGCACCAAATATCAGTTCAATAAATTGCTTCCTTTCATTAATCTGAGTGTCGGTGTCTGCATTAATGGTGTTAACACAGCTGAAGTTCTAAAGGAGAGATAATAAGGCCCTGTTTCCAGTGACATGTGAGGGTGGCCCCATGAAACAAGCAAATGTGTAACTGGTCCATTGATGCTGGTGAATCAAAATCATTTTATTTATTCATTCTTTCACTCTAAGATTATTCCTTGAGTGACTACTATGTACCTGGTCCTGGGCTATGTCCTTATGTACCAATGAACAAAGAGCCTTCAAGGAGCTTATAGTAGGCGGGGGAGGAGGCAGAAGTCATCACCTGCATACATAATTGACTGTTATGAGAGAGAAGAAGGGAAAGTATGTATTTCTTGGAAAGAATGCAACAGGGGAATACATTTAGATGGAGACTGACCATCTTTCCAGAAAAATCAGGGCTTTGGGCTAGAAGAGCTTATAATACTATATGAGTGATTGTGACTCCTTTGGGGGTCTAGGTATACATGAACACCATGCATTTACCATCAAATCTGTATGTGACTATGTTTTGCAATGGGCAGGCCTAAACAAACTTACACCCCTCCATCCCCCAAGGCCAAGGAATCTGAGAGGCCAAAGAAAAAAGCTTAACGTGTCGTCTCTTAGAAAGAAACATCCAATAAGGACTTGCGAACAGAAGCCATGTCTGTATTTCAGGTGGCAGTGAGACAAGATGGTGGTTCCCTACACCATTATGCCTCAGACCCAGTGCTTATGTGCCATAGGGAAAGGGTAGTTCAGAAAGGATGCAAAGGACAACTGATGTGTGATAACATCAAGATTGTTTGATCTAAGCTCAGGATTTACAGTAAGTACCTGCTCTTATACAAAGAGCAACAGATAAACTAGAAATGCTAAACATGGAAGATTAGCATCCAAGATGGAATTGCTTTGGCCTCCATGAACTATATCAGGAAAATACAACTTTTCTTACCATGATTATTAAATTATACTTTATGGTTAGGGGCTTGTATATGAAGATAATGACCATTTGTATAATTGGTAATGTACTGTAAATGAGACAAAACACAATGAATCTCTGGACAAGTGTGTAATATTAAGGCCTTCCCTTCTCTTCCACCCTCAAGCCTTAGGTGGATTAAAAATCACTGGTCGCTATGGCATCTTCTGACCATTGATGAGCATCACTTCAAGAAAGAACTAGGACTGTCTCTGGACAGAGCATTTTTTCTTTGAATCTGATATCTGTGAGCTGGCTGAATCAGTTGATTCAGGTGCTCTGTAGCTTCTAAGATTCATCTTGAGAATGACATCAAAGATCCTGAATCTGACTGATTGTCAGGGGATGCAGAAGAGAGACGGGGTGCTCTGGCTAAACACTGGCTGCAGTGCTGGTTTAAGGGGGAGAAACTACATGGCCAAGAAAATGCAGCTCACTGGTGGGAATATCATAGCATCTGGAGAAACTCATAAAATAGCATAGGAATATGCCTATACCATTTCTGCTTCTATTTCATTGAGGAAGGGAGTGAATATGAAAATATGTTATCAGATGACTGAATGTATCATTAGCATTCTCCTCCTTATTGATTACATTTATTGAAATCTTGTATGCCAGGCACTGTTTTAAGCTCTATTATCCATCTTTCTATCTAAAACCTCATTAAATTCTCACAACTGATTACCATATGTAACTCTTCAAAACAGGAATATTCAAATTTATCTTTGCTATAACTGGGAATATATTTAAGCTTCCAAAAAGAAAGAGTTAATGTTTTTTTTTATTGTTAATATTTATTTATTTATTTATTTATTGCATTTTAGGTTTGGGGGTACATGTGAAGAACATGGAAGATTTTTAAATAAAAGGTGTTCCCATCCCTGCCTGCCCACATGTCTCTTAGGATGTTACTCAGAATTTGATGCCATGTTTGGTTTCAAGGGCAGGAGGATGCTAGCGCAGTGTGAGGGGAATCTGCCAGGTTCTTTGAGTTCACAGGTGCTTGGTCATATATGACTATATATCCAGTATTGCTTCCCAACAATGTTCTGAGGTTGACAGTGACTGTAAGGCTCATGAGGACAGGTATTTCATCCACTTTTTCAATGCTTTATTCACTAGAAAATATTGGTACATAGTAGGTGTTCAGTAAATATTTGTTAAGTAAAAGCAAGTATTTTGTTGAATAAGAGAAGGAAAATCTAGATTTTCTAACAGGAACTGCTTTCAAATCTCTATGTAATATTGGGCAAGTCATCTAATATTTGTTTCCAGTTTACTCCCCTCTTACTGATTTGGCATGGTTAGAAATGAAATAGTGGTTGGTTGCCTCAGAGTGCTGAGAAGGTAACGGTGCCCATAAGATCTAATTTTTTCATTGATTCATCAAAGGTAAATGAAACAAGCAAAGTCACCAAGTGACATTAATATCTCGGTATGTATTCATCTATGTTTTACTACAATGCATGTCACCTGAGAAGCTGTATTCCCTAAATCTTCCTCTACTTTGTATCACACTGCCAGTGATGAAGATTAGGGATGTCATCAAGGCATTTGTGAACATACTTGGTGTCTTTCAGCCTAGCAGTATTGGCTTGGGATCCTCAGTGCCAAAAAGATGTCATCTGCCCCTAGTATTTTATGAGCCTCTTAAAGGGGAGAGTATCCAGGAATGATACCCCAGCAGTTTGTCAGGGCACTGTGCAATAACTACCTTGAAGAGCTGCTTCTTGGACTGAAATCAAATTGCAATAGCTCCACACAGCCGAGGGAGGTTTTAATATCAGTCCAGTCCATCACCCACAGAGAACACTATTAATAACCAGGTAAAAGCCTTTGTGTATAAGCCGATTCCATTTACAGTTATATCATGTCAGGCGGATGTCAGCGTCCTATCTTGTCTTAGTCATAATGACGGCTAATATGATCCATACAGGATAATAGATGGGGTGGGAAGGATTACGGAGTTAAAAATCAATCAAGGCTTTCTCATACATTTCTGTGCTTTTGTGGCTGGTTAAATCATCAAAGTCTCAAGATTGATTTTTTTGCTTTAGCAATCAATCCTTCACAATCTGTTACTTTTTTCTTCCTCTTTCTCTCCCTCCCCTCCCGACCCTTTTTAAAAACATGTAGACAAGAGTTAAATTCTTTCTCTGGATAAATACAGAGATGCAGTCTTTGCCCCAGAGGGAAGATTTATCACATTTTGAAGGCAGAGCTGAAAAGTTGAGCATGCTACCATTCTGGACGGGCTAGATATGGCAGTTGATAAGTATGAAGTAGTTTGTTCTTTTCAGAAATAACTCATTTATACTTGGATAGTTGGTATTTTATTTTCATCAGCCAAAGCAGAGGCTCAGTTCATATCTCCAAAGGAGATCTGGTTGTAATGTTTATACAATGACACATGTTAGCATGAAACACCAGCATCCTCAAGCACTGAGTGCAGCAACAGACCATGTCTTGTTGGCTTTGAGATATAGCTGATATATATATGTATTCACCAAGGTTCTAAGACACAGTGATAAGAGTGCTAATTTGATGTAGAACAGCCCAAAGGGGGAAGGCCATATACCTGCTATTTCTGAGAAGTTAGAGCACTTTGAGCAAAAACTATAAAAAGCCAGGCAATTATCTTAGAATAGCTTGGCAGCCTTAACTAGGTTTATAAGGGGGCAAAGAGGAGAGAGTGAGACTTAGAGATAGACTAGAGTGGAATAGGAAACCTGTGATGGGCCCATCTAAGGAATTGGGAGGAGAGCCAGTGTGTTACCACAACTGTGCTGTGGAGGTACCTGTTACCCGTCTGGGCGTTGGTATCAAGGAGATCCAGTGTGGAGGGACAGAATTTCATAGGAACCTAGAAGGGGCTGTTCATTCCAGGGGCGGGGCAGGGGGGTGCGTCTCATGGGTCAGGATATTTATGTCCCTGGCTGGCCTTCCAAAGCAGAAGCATAGGGTTGGGCTGGTTGTACCCTCTGCCTGAAGGTCAGAGCTGCTCTTAGGCTCAGAGCTGTCTTATACACTTTTTCCTTCCAGGTTCTGGCAGCCTGCCTTCCCTTTCCCTTTGGACCCAGGGGTAACAGCCTTGGGCTACTACTGCACAATCCCTTGTGGTTTTTAAATACTCAGTGCACATATTAGTGAATTGTCACTTTTAAAACTCAGATTATCTTAATTTTCACATGTGGTCTGCTTCCTGTTGCAACCTAGCCTGATACACATTCCAATTCATCACTCTCTCCATCTCCACTGCTACTACCCTCGTTCGGGCTGCCCTCATCTCCTGCAAGGCTGCTGCAGTAGCCTCCTACTTCACTCCCCGATTTCATTCTAGTGTTTGTACAGCCTACTCACATTCACTCACCACACATCAGTCAAAACAATCTTTTTAAAATTGTAAATCAGATCATGACAATCTCCTGCTTACAACCTGTGAATGGCTGCCCAGAAGTTTTATAAAATCCAAAGTTCTTACCCTGACTTAGGAAGCCCTTCTTGAAATAACCTCTTCTTTCTACTCTAACCCCATCTGTGACCACTGTCCACCTCAGGACTGGGTTTCAGCTACCCTGGTCTTCCCTGATCACCCAAATACTCCAGCAGTTTTCCTCCCTGGACATGACATTGCTGCTGCTTCTGTTATCCAAATCTCAGAGCTGTTGTCCATGAGCACCAGTCACTTTCCATGACATCAACTTATTCAAATTTTCTATGTAGCTTACTGACTGCATTAAAAATATCTATGTGTCTATCTATGTATGTATGTATCTGTCTATGTATGTGTCTATGTGTCCATGTATCTATGTATCTATCTACCCATCCATCCTTGATCTATCCATCCTCCCAGTTGAATATTAGCTCTACTAGAACAGGGAACTTTTCTCTCTTGTTCTTTCTTCACTATATTGCATGAGCTCCCCATCCCTCACAACATCACATTGTACCTGACACACAGTAGACCCTCAATAAATACTTATTGAATGAATTAGTAGCAAATCAGAGGATCCAGTCCTAGAAGGAATAAAGAATGAACTGTTTCCTAAGACAGAAATTCAGGCAGGAAAACAGGGTTTGGGCTACTAGCATTGTAGTACTGTACTAGATAGGACCAAATAGAAACCATTATTTGGTACTGGTTTATGTGATAATTCAAATATGAATTCTAGTCATGTTAGAGTTAGGGTTCTTCATCTTTTTTGTGTGTGTGTGTGCCTTTTTCTGTGTGACTTCCTTAAGAAGTCTGATGAAGCTAATAAAGTTTTTCTCAGAAAAGTGTTTTTGATGCATAATATAAAATATCTAGAATAATAAATACCTAGAATAACAAATTATAAACCGCAATATAATTATAAAACTATTGCATAGTTTTCAAAATATTGCAAAATTATGATATAGTAACACATAGGTATTAATAGAGTAATAATAAAACCTAGCCATGGATTTAATAACTACCAGAATTTTGAAGTAGTGATGAGTGTAAAAGGTATTTTGATATATCTACAATAATAATATGAATATAGATATGATTACAACAATAATATGAAAATATATGTGATTTCTGTAAGTCCTAGGTGTGCAAATTCTACTCTGGTTTGTTGTCTATGTTCACAATTTAAGAAAATAGTAAATTTCTTTATTTATTTTTGAGACAGGGTCTCATTCTGTCACCCAGGCTGGAGTACAGTGGCTTGATCTTGACACACTGTAGCCTCAATTTCTTGGGCTCAAGCAATCCTCCTGCCTCAGCCTCCCAAGTAGCTGGGACTATAGGCAGCACTACCATACCTGGCTAATTATAAAAACATTTTTTTTTTTTTTTTTGGAGATGGGGTCCAACTGCCCAGGCTGGAGGAAATAGCAAATTTAGTTAAAGTTTAGTGACAATAATTTTTCTCACCTAAGTCCACAGACATCCTGAATTCTACCCACTGACCCCTTGGGAGTCTGTTTAGAACCTTGACAGGGCAAGGTCTGGAGGTAGGAGTTCAGCAGCTTCTTCACAGACAGAGGGGGCAGACAGAGGCTGGAGCCAGGCAGGGAAGTGATTGAACATGTACTACTGCCCAAACACGCTTTATGAGAACACTTGAATGACTGTAGTATGACCAGAGATTGGTGAAGCTCAGGAGAGCTGAGGATCTAAAGATCCTTCCTTGAATCAGATCCAAATCACTCCCCTTTTAAAGACTGACTTGCCCTAGTGGAAATAATGGAAGAGAATTCTTTCTGGTGAGAGGTTTGGTTTGGGGCTTCCTGCCTCCCAGTAGTCAAAGAAACAGTTTAAGGAGAAAACTTCACACAGTATCTCTGTGTTTCTCCTGATTCCTTTTTTATTCCTGTATACAACAACATTGAGGAAATGAAATCCTGAGGTTTTGCAGGACATTCCACATATATTTGCCATAAAGAAGAGAACCTGTCTTGAAGAATACTACATACAGAGTAAAACACTGAAGCTCTGCCATTACATATGGAATGCATATGTGCTTGCAGATGGGGTCCTCAGGCTCATTCACCATATTTATGAACTATAGACTCCCCACAAAGTAGTTTCTTTTTAAAGCACATTGATTTGGGAGGTGTGAAATTCATCCATAATTGATTAGAGTTGGGGGATGCCCTCACTCTATGTAGCAGGAGGGTTCACTTGAGTGTTCCCCCTTGTCCACGCTGTTGGGAAACAGACTCAGAGCAAGACAAACTTTCAAAATGCAAACCTGTGGCTTGCATTTTCAATGCCCGCCTATCCTGCACTTCATCAGTCAGGGGCTTTAATAAGATGCAAACATTTATTATATGAAGTCTCTAAAATTAATAAAAGCCCTTTCCCATGTGTTCTATGGAACTTGATGCAGAGGTTTACAGCATGGGAAAGTCGAAACTCTTATAAAACCTACCACAAGGATGGCCTATAATAAGATTGTTTTGGTCTGGCAAAAAAATAGGGGAACTTAAATCAAGGCACTGAGTAATTCAAGGAGTCATAGAACACTTATGTGTATTGAACCAAAGTTTGCTCTGGTGTGCAAAGCATGGCAGTCCTTCATAGTTTTCTTATGTGCTGCCCATCAGTTTGCCTGATAGTAGGAGGGTTTTCCAGAGGTAATGAATCCAAATGCTTTGTGACAGATCTTGGCTTTATGGCAAATTTTCATGTGGAGTTGAATGGCTTTGGGTTGTTGAAATAATTCACTACAATGTAGCTTGACACGTGACATCTTATTTTATTAAGGAGAGAAATTGGAATGGAAATCAAGAGCATGAAACATTCTTCACTAAAATAAATCAGTAATAATTCCCTATCAGTTTAGAGCAGAAATGAGGTTTCGTCTTATAAGTCCACCCTTATGACATCTGACAATCAAATTAAAACCAGGTGTAACCTGTGTCACCGCGGTCTGTCCCTTCCAACCACTGTCTGGTTTTCGTAGCTACTATATGTGATTCTGATAAGTAGCACATGCTCTCCTGGTAGGAACTTGCCAAAATATTCAATAAAAATCACAAAATCATGCAAAAGAACAACCCTCGGCCCCTACCTTTTGGTTTGAATTTAGAGTGTGGAGTACTGAGAGCTCGTTGCTCATAGGAAAGATGATTTTTCATCCTACGTACTCCTGGCCAGCTGATTGTTGTATGTGCCTGACGGCCTCCCAGGCCATTGTTCTAAGGGTGTGGCCTGGGGTCTTCAGAGCCAACACTTCTTCCTTTCTTTCTATTCCTGGGTTAAATGCTTAGTATTCTTTAAGCCTAAACTTTTACAAGTAATTAGCAGTTGAACCTTCCCTAGGCTCAATTTGCTTACCCATTTTTTAACCAAATTCCCACTGAAATCAACAACTAGGCCTATTGATTTAATTTAGACTAATTTAATTTTAATCGATGACTTGCAGTTGCTTTCACCTGGAAGTTTAAATTAAGAAAGTGCCAACAAGTAGACGAATGGATTTGGTATTTCATAAATATTTACCTTAAAATGCTAAGCCTAGTTGTGCCCATAAAGGAAATGGAGCTCTTTAACTTTTAAAAAGCATAAGAATCAAGTAAATGACCCATTAGGAATAATAGAATACTCACTATCAACCCTAGGAGTGCTAGCAACTACCTAAAATCCTATTCTCCACATTGAGAAGTGATTGGTTTAAGAATACTTTTTCACAAGTGACTGTATTGAATATTCATTCACCTTGGGAGCCAAGTCAGGGTGAGGACAGCTTTGTCAAGGGAGCAGAATTATGATAGTACAAATTTCATTCCTTTCTGATTACTCAAAGTAACAGTCACCTCAACCAAAATGTATACATCTAGGCCTTGATGCTATTTTAAGAAAAAATGGTTAGTTTCTTTATTGCTCTGAAAGGTCTAGCTCATGTAATTCTTGTTGACTTTCAGACATTTTGGAATAATTTGGACATTGGATTTGCTCATTGAAGCCTTTGGGAAATGTTATGGTTAGATCTGACCAACATTAACCCACGTTTTTAATTCTGTATGGTTCCCCCCCAACTTCCATTCTGAGTTCTAATGTCTTTTCATCCTGACCAGAAGCTGCAGCTATTTTTCTCCATGCTTGACCTAGCCATTTATCCCACTTTCTTTTGGCAGAAGAATAGAAAACAACATTTGCAGCATCCCTAAATTAATTATACTTTTCTCAAGCTAAAGAACTGTGACAGAGCCACAAAACAGCAACTGAAAACTAATTCCTTAAAAGAATATGAAAAAAGGAAGTTGTATAAAATAGGGTAATTAATCTTGCAATAAAAATAATTGTTTACAGTTAAAATTAATGTAACATGCATTCCTCAGCAGATAATAAATTATGGACTTTCTCATTAGCATTTGAATTGATTTCCTCTAATTTCTGAGGAGCACATGAGCATGTGACTAGATTAAGTTTAATTGGACTACAGCTGGTGCTGATTGTACGCACATGGGGTGGGGGCTTTGCTGACTGATTGGCTGTCTCTGCATTTGTTTCCATTGTCTTTCTCCTTCTCCACTATTTTTCCCTACAGGTAGAAAGATTGAAGATACTGGGGTCTTGAAATAGAATTAACTAGAGAAAAGACTGTGGTTTTGGGTAATGTTAGCCCATGAGCTTCTACCAAGAATGATTATAAATATGTTTATCATATAATTGTTATTACCATCTTCTCTTCACTATATAATTATTATTTCATCAACAACTAACGTATTGAACATTTACCATGAGCTGCAATTATACTAAGTACTTCACGTGCCATTTAATCTTCACAACAGTTACTCTCAAGATGTTTCATTCTTCCCATTTTCTGGATGAGTAGACTAAGGCCCAGAGGGGTAGAATAACTGATCAGAGGTAACACAGATGAACGTGGTAGGGTTGACGTTAGACCTTTTTGTAAAAAAGGAAAACAAAAACCAAATTCTAGGGATTACAGTCTTAACCACTTTATTATTCTGATTATTTGAAAATCAAGAAGTCCAATTACCCTATTGATGGAGAATAAAAAATCAGTAGCCTAAGCAACTGGGTAGGTCAAATGGCATCTATACCAGGTGGAAAACAGCAAAAGAGGGGTTAACTTACAGCCGATAAAGAGCGATATGATCACCATGGAGATGGGCAGGGTTTCTAATAGGCCTATAATTAGGAAAAAAGCATGGGTCTGATTAATATTGGGCTTGCTATTGGGCTTGTGGAAAGAAACCAATATTTCCACAAAGCAGAAGAATTGGTAAAATTTCAGCCCAATGCTACTGGAGAGTCTGATTCAAGCTGGGAAAATTAGAAACACAAGGGTAATTGTAGACTTTTAGTCTTACAGTGGGAGTTTTTCTCTTAGAATAAATTTCTCACTCAAATGAAGTAGAACTATTCAGAACAATTTGAAAAATAAACTCCTCCAGAGAATTCTATGGGACTTGGTGGTGTAAAGCTTTGTGACTTTCTCACCTGAGTAGGGACTTAGCTTCTACAAGTGTTTGGCTCCTTCTAATGGGAATGTCTCAAACCTTTTGCTTTATTGATATGCAGGAAAACAAGCTACTTTGGAGTAGGAATTCTTTCTGCAGAAGATAAAATAATTTTAGGCGGATTTAATGGCTTCTTCTGGGTTGCCATTAGCACCTGTACTGATTTCACTCTGCCTTGTCATATAGTCAGTTGTTTATAAAAGTTCCCTATAGACTGTGCGCTCCTTGGGAATGGAGCTCACATTAGGTGTAATAAATACATAAAAGTGTAAAATAAAATTTTACTACTTTTTTTTTCAGACACAGGGCCTTACTCTGTTGCCCAGGCGACCCTATCACTGCAGCCTCAAACTCCTGTCCTCAAGTGAACCTCCCACTTCCGCATCCCAAAGTGCTGGGACTACAGGCATGCCCTACCATGCCTGGCTAATTAAAAAAAACTTTTTTAGAGACGGAGTCTTGCTATTTTGCTCAGTCTGGTCTCAAACTCCTGGGCTCAGATGACCCTCCCACCTGGGCTTCCCAAAGTGCTGCGATTAGAGATGAGAACCACCACACAAGGCCTAAAGCTGGATCTTAAAAGTTTTTTCACCTCCTATTTGCCGTATATATCTTAATGTTTACCTCTGGGTTCTTTATAAATTCATGTGTTGATATAGGTAATTATATGGAGAAATAGAAATTGATCATGGTATTCAATATCACTGTGGACAAAAAAAGACTTTCAGAAATGTGATATGTGAGGTTATATTCCTGCTGCCTTTGAATAGAAAATTTGTGATCAAGACAGCCAGAATATTAAACATGTCATCTACATTTTTAAAAAATACACATACATGCATGCACCCATTTTAGGTCTAGTTTATCCTCCCTGATAAAATATTAACCATGGGAGGGAAAGAAAATTAGACAGTAGGCTGATGTGCTGATATTTTGAGTGAACAATGTGTTCAGTAAAAATGCTAAGGGACCAGCCTGCTTGGAGCCCGTTTTGATTCTTTGGCTCTTTGTGTGTTTTACTAAATTTCTAAATGTCTCCCCCTCTTTTCCTTTTTCCTCTGATTGCAGCTACTAAAAATCAGTGATCTGGCTGGGCGTGGTGGCTCATGCCTGTAATCCCAGAACTTTGGGAGGCCGAGGTCAGGAGTTTGAGACCAGCCTGGCCGACATGGTGAACCCTATCTCTACTAAAAATACAAATATTAGCCGGCCATAGTGGCAGATGCCTGTAATCTCAGCTACTTGGGAGGCTGAGGCTGGAGAATCACTTGAACCTGGGAGGTGGAGGTTGCAGTGAGCCAAGATTGTGCCATTGTACTCCAGCCTGGGCGACAAGAGTAAAACTCCATCTCAAAAAAAAAAAGAAAAAGAAAAAGAAAAATCTATGATCCATGTCCTTTGTTTCGGTTTTATCCTAAGTCAAAACACAGACCCACTTAAATTTTCCCAGTAAACAAAGTGCCACGTTGTTGCAGTCTCGCTTTTTCACCTCATTATGGCCTGAGCAGAGTGTGATGTCACACTTGACCCAATACCAGTCTGCCCATAAATGACACAGCCTGTTCCCCTTTTGCTTCCTGGCTCGAACACCAGGAAGGAGCTTAGTATGAAATTCATGCCGTGATGACAGATTTAAAAGTTGCTACAAACTCTGACAGCAACTGCAGTTTGTAGACATACACAACATGTACCGCTCTCTTGTATTTTTAAGTGGTGACATTCTTCGTTTAAAGAGTTACATTTATATAGCTCATTACTCATGCCTGTCTATGAAATTAGGGTGGTAGAGAGTAGGGGAAAGAAGGCTAAAGTGGATATGAAGACATTTACCAGAAGAATTTTCCAAATGTTAATGAGCAGCTTAAAGGGCTGCACACGTGTTGCAATGTAATTGGGTTTGATGCCTTCTGGGGACTTTGAAGCTTTTCCTGCTCTTGCCCATTGTATTTTGTGGTGTAGAATGAGCCCCTTAGATTTCTAACACTTTGGCTCGGAAGATCCACATGGTGCTAAATTGTAAATCTGCAGACAGCCAACAGTGGGCTAAGCTCCAGTGACTCTGGTTTGGTTTGGGCTTTTCAAGCAATTAAATGAATGCCTCTGGGGAGGTACAATGATGGGCTACAAGGAGAATTTACTGGAAGAGGGCAAGAAGGGGTTTCTTCCCTGTTGCTGGGGCTTTTCCTGGAAAAACAACAAGAATGAGCAATTGCATCCAAATGTGTCCTGAGAGTCTTGCCAACCTGTTAGTCTCTTCGTCCTCACCATCTTCCAAGTCCATCTGAGTTTCCTATTGGGAAAACCCTGGTTTCTTTCCACATGAAGCAATTGCAACTCAGCATGAGTTTATATAGAAGGTGAATAAATGTGTGTTTTCGTTGATTCCCTTTGGTCGTTTTCAGTCTCTTGGAAAAGTTATGCTCTTTCATCAGAGCAGCAGCAAGACGCCCTCTGAGCTTGACACCGGTAGACAGGTTGTTTCTGTAGTGGGTTATCTCCAGATTCCTGGCACTGGGAGAGAACCACGCTGGGCAGCAGTGAGGCATCAGGCTGGGTACCGAAGCACCAGGGCTCCTGCCCGCTCTGAAATCATGGGTGGAGGCCAATGAAGCCTTTGGGATGCTGATGCCTAGTTTAGGTGAAATCAGTTTTGACTCCCATTATAATTCAGGAGAAAGTTTTATTAAACAGTAGAAAGTTCTTGCTTTAGGGAACTATAAATGAGTCCTGCAGAAGAGGGGGCTATTGCTGCACAGTGATTCTGTAAAGTGGGCTGAAACTTCTTGAGGAAGGTTCCTAGAAGGTGTTCTAAAGTTGCACTTGCTTGAGAACAAGTTGGGAATGGAATGGCCTAGAAAAGTAAATTCTTCACCCTCCATTATTTATTTGAAGTCACAGACTTGGAATTCTTATTCTTGTGAAGTTGCTGAGTTACTGCCTTAGAATGCTAGCTGAAATGAAGGATGGTAGAATTGAACTGACACTTCATTAACCTTTTTTTTAAGATGGATTTCTGCTCTTGTTGCCCAGGCTGGAGGCAATGGTGCAATCTTGGCTCACCGCAACCTCAGCCTGCTGGGTTCAAGCGATTCTCCTGCCTCAGCCTCCTGAGTAGCTGGGATTATAGGCATGCGCCACTATGCCTGGCTAATTTTGCATTTTTAGTACAGATGGAGTTTCTTCATGTTGGTTAGGCTGGTTTCAAACTCCCAACCTCAGGTGATCCACCCGCCTCAGCCTCCCAAATTACTGGGATTATCAGGCATGAGCTACTGCTCCTGGCCTTCATTAACCTTTTAACTTTCTGCTTGGTTTCCTATTCTGAGGGCCTATTGTTGTATTGTAAAAATACTCCCTTTGGTTTGATCTTTAAAAGTGATCCATAGTCATTGAGTATGGAGAGCAATGTGACAGTAAGTGGATAATATTTGAATATGAATATTTTTAGTGATTGCATTTGGACTTAAACTGGTTAACAACAGAAATAAAAGGAGCAAGTCATTCTGAGAAAACTCTCCATCTGCTTTTGTATCCAAAACTCAGGAGAATAACCTGAATATTAGATGAGTCTCCAAATTCAGCAAAACCTCTAAACTACTAATGCCAACTGTTAAGCAGTCAGGATCATTAAGCAGATTCACCCTTCCTCCCAATATGAACAATAATGTGTCAGGTATCAGGAAGTGGTAAAGAAGTTTGTCACATTCTCTGATCCTAAGTGAGGTGTGAAGATAGACACAAAAAAGATTAATAATAGGAAGTGGCTCAGAAATGTGGTGGTATAATCATGCTCTGGAAATTTGAAAAGAGTACTCATTTGTCACTGGGGCGGTAGGAGAAACTCATCACCAACTGTTGGATGTTTTCATACTCATTATCTCTAATCTTTTCAAGATCTCTAATGCGTAGATGTTATTATTTTTATTTACCTGATGAGGAAATTGAAGCTCCCAGAAATTAAGTAACTTGTTCAAGACACCACAGCTAGAAAAATGTAGTCAGAATTGAAACACGGATCAGACTGTGTCACCTTAGGGAGCAACATAATAAGGGAGTAGTAAAACATCAAGTGTCAGGAGACAAACACGAACTCCAGGAATTCGAAGTTCAGTATGCTGCTCTGTTGCTGTGATTTGGAAGTTTGAGTGGTGTGGGGGCGGGATCACGAGATAAGCCTGGGGAGGGTGGGGATTTACTTTGGAGGGCTTGCAATGACTGGCTCTAGTCAAGGGGACATTCTGATGGAGGATCAAGTCCATGAAAGCACAGATTATGTCTGATTTGTTCATTGCAGGGGTCCCAGCACCTAGGTCCATGGCTGATGTATCGTAGGCACTCCATAGATAGGAAAGGAAAGTAGGAGGGAGGGTAGAGGACGGAGGGAGGAACTTTACTCCCCTGAGGAGCAATTTGCTGAATGATAGTCTATGAAGGCTAATTTTGATATAGATGTTTAGGATGACGTTGACTGGTAGAACCTGGAAGCAGAGCTAAATGGTAGAAGAGCATCAGATTTAAACTATGTGTTCAAATTTGGATTTAGAGAATTTTTGACTCATGATCCATATATAATTGCTGTACAAATTTTTTGTTGTCTTAAAAATCACAGCTGAATTCATGCTTCCTAAAGCAACATTATGTCTGGTTGGGACTCTGTCTCACCTGGATAAATAATGTGGAATGACTGGAGATGAAGTGCTTAATTGCTTGTTTAATGTTTCCAGTAGATGCACAGTTGGGACTGTCTTGATGCTGCTCAGCCTTAAAATTCACTCTTTCAAACCTTTCTCCTCATGAATGCCAGGTTATTTTGGTAATTAGGGATGATGATTTTGATAATGGACAATTGCACATGAGTCATGTTGTTAGGCTGTCAGGGTTCAGGGCTTTATGTGATCAGTCAGAAATCTGAGGAAAATAAATTTGAAATCCACTTTGGCCCCTGGGGCCAGAAAAGTGCCTGGTGCTCAGTAGATATTTTCCATGTGGATGAATGAGTATCATAGTTGATCAGACCATTTAAACTCGACCTGGCTGTCAGATGGGACTAGCAATGAGTTAAAATCACTTAATGACACACCATAATTTTCTCAAATTAATGTCTGTGTTTTTATTTTTATTTCTACCTCCTAAATCTAGATCCTTATCATTTTATAATTGATTTTCCACAGTAGTTTATTGTTGGTTTTCCTTTCTCCCACTATTTTCTTCCTTCCTCCCTGAAGCCCCCCGTAGTTTGTGTCTAGCTATAATAAGCTTCTGCAAAGAATTCTAATGTTTGTTTGCTCATTAGCTTATTTTACTCATGTGTTTGTTCATTTACTTGTTCTAAAATTATCTTTGAGTGTCTTCCCTGGAGAAGGTAATAGTCCAGTTATAATGTGGGTGGGGGCTCAGGGAGGAAGGCACAATATTTTAGCACCAATCTACAGCCTTTCCCCCCACCCCTTGACTCTAAGCAACTCTCATTATTATTATTTAAAACAACTTTCCGTTTTTGACTCTGGGAAGTTGGAACATGGGGTGTGGACAGTGTGCTCATCCCTGATGAAACCTCTCATGCTGGTCCTCAAGCCTCTCTTTGCATCCTTTCTGCCTTCTTTTCTATTCCTTCCCCTATGAGACACCTTCTGTTTTTCCTTTCTGCAATCAAGCATTCTATGGCTTCCAGAAGCTCATCATATTTTGCTCATTGTTTCCCATAGGTGCCATGCTCATTTCTACCTTGCTGTTCTTGTGGAAGGAAGTTGTTGCCTTCATGTCTACCTGAATGGCATTTCTCCCTCCTTTCTGCCAACGCATTCTTTGATGTCTAGCTCTATTTCCATGCTCTCCACTGAGCTATCTTATGCTTAACCTAAACTTAATCTCTCCTTTCTGAACCATAGAATTTAGCTTTAGTTGTCTTTTCTATTGTGTAACTATTGAGTGATTTCTCATTTATGTCTCTCCCATCTCTCCTTAAGGATAACAAGTCTTTGTAGATAGTGACTTTATTTTTGTTTTTTATAGATGCCCCATATCCCCTGGCCCAGCATTCCATCTCATTTAACAATAACTGACCAATATGAGAGGGTTTGCCAGGCATTGTTTTCTTCCTTAGGTGAGGGTGCAGCTGTGAAAGTGGTGAATATGAGATGATCTGTTAAGTATTAATGTCTGGGTTTTTTTTTTTTTAATACACTTAATAGTAGTATACAAAGAATGAGAAGGCAGCTATAATTTTTTTTTTGTATTTTCAAATTCTGAAAATGAAGGTTTATTTTGCAAAACTGTTTGTTTTGAGATGGAGTCGTGTTGCCCAGGCTGGAGTGCAGTGCCACGATCTCCGCTCAATGCAACCTCCGCCTCCTGGGTTTGAGCAATTCTCCTGCCTCAGCCTCCTGAGTAGCTGGGATTATAGGCATGTACCACCACACCTGGCTAATGTTTTTTAATTTTTGTATTTTTAGTAGAGACGGGGCTTCACCATATTGGTCAGGCTGATCTCGAACTCCTAACCTCGTTATCAGGCCACCTCAGCCTCCCAAAGTACTGGGATTACAGTTGTGAGCCACTGCGCCCAGCCAAAAAACTGTTTTTGTTAGAAGATTCCTTTGGCTCATGCTTCTAGAATTATTTCATTATGGCTATTACTGTTAATTTTATTGATGTAAAACAGAAAATTTCAAGTTGCTATTGGCTTTCATAGTCCATCATTTTATGACACATTGAGAAGACTATTTTGTTGCAAAATTTAAAGGGAGCTGAAAAACTTTAAGAAGTGAGAAGGAGTTTGGATATTTTAAACTCAAGTCTACTCTCCTGACTAGGGGGTCTAGATTAACAATAAGTAAAAAGAGAGCCTCGAGGGACCAAATATCTGCTCACTGAACGGGTCCTCCTCAGTGGGTGGTGTGGGTGTGTGTGCAGGGCATTGGCAGGCTGTGGCATTATCTTCACGCGGTCTTTCATGAACTTTGGGGTTCCTAAGTAGCATCTCCAGAAAAGGAAAGAGAAACCTTTCTAGAATGCTTTAGATACCAATGAAAGTGAATGATTTTCAGTTGTTTTATCCCATGTGTGGTTATTATCAGAACATTTCCAGCCAAGCTCTGGCTTCATCTCTCCTCACAGTTTGAAGCTGTGATACTTGTATCCATATTCTGCAACAGCTTGTAAAATCATTTTCTGGCCAAATTAGATTTTCTATTGGGATATTTTATTTCAGGTAGTAAATATGGAATAGACAAAATATCACCTACTAACTGACACAGACAGGATTTTGAAAAGATTGATTTTTTTTTTCAAAAATGTTGATATGTTAACTTTAGTCATTACTAAGGTTTTTTTTTCAGTTATGAAAAGGGCTCTGGTTATGTAATAAATTGTCTAAATATATTTTTAAAAGTTTTAATTTGATTTCCAGGTGACAGTTAATTTTTGACAAAATGAGCTATCTATCTTAAATCTCATAAAGTACATAAAACACTAAATTTGTATGCCATCAAAGCCAGAAACAGAAAGGAAAAGACTGATAATTTAACTACATTAAAAACAAAACCATAGTACAACAAAAACATACTCCATAAACAAAGGTAAAAGATAAAGAAAAACAGGAGAAAGACATTTATAATATATGATGAGGGGATTATATCCCTAATATAGAAAGAGCTCCTTTAAATTAATAAGAAATGTGAATATGGCAATAGAAAAATACAAATGGCCAAAAATACACAAATGATATTAAAACTCATGAATAATCAAATAATTGCAAATTAAAACAGCAATAGATATTTTCTCCTGTGAAATAAATATTAAAAACACTCAATGTTCATAGAAAAATAGGGAAACATGTATTTTTATAAACTTTTGATAGTGATAAAAACTGGTCTAATATATTCTCTTAGAAATGTAATAAAAATACTTCAAGACATCTATGCTCCTTGGATCAGAAATTCCACTTCTGGACATTTATTTTAAGGGAATACTTCGATAAACTCATAAAAACGAGCACAGAAAAATATTTGTCAAAGCATTGTTTATAACAGAAATTTCAGTCAATCTAAATGACTGCCAATAGTTGTTAGCTCAATAAGTATACCACAAATTACCCACAGGCATTACAGATGATGATGGAAATCTGTATTTGTTAACATGGGAAAATATAAGCCATGTGAAAAAAGGAAAAAAAAATGAAGAAAAGTTTTAAAGGATATAAACAAAAAACAATAATGATTTTTTCTTATTAGTGAATTACTAATTTAAAAAAATAAAAATAAGAAATCTATTTTTATCTTGGGGAAAATTCACCAAAATATGTTTCTGTTCATACTCACAGATAATACAAAGTCATTTTATAAAGATGACATTTCCACATTTCTTTCTTTCTTTTCTTTTTTTACTTTTTTGCTTCAGACTGAGGCCCTAGAAAGGAAAACCAGATCTGAGGAACCACATTTCTTTCTTAAGGTTACTCCAAGGCCATGTTCACAACCACGCTACTAAAGAATGCAGGCATCTCTGCACAGAAAAAGGTTGGTTAATCAGCGAAATAAGCATGGATTTAGGCACAGAACTGCTTAATAAATATTACTTTGAATTCTAAAACAACACCATTGTCTGTGAATGATACTACAAGAAGTTGCTAAAAACAAAGCAAGGGATGAGGAATGTGTATGAGTGAGTGGGGGGAGTAATATCTTCCCCTGAGAGCATGTTCTGTGCACTTCTGGAAGCATTTAACACATCCAAGCAGTGTTTTACAGGCACTTCCCATTAACTAGCAAGCTCTTTCAAAATGAGGAATAGAACTCATTCACTAATTCACTCACTTGAGAAATACGCATTGAGCATGTACTTTGAGCCAAGGCATGGAACCAGGTTCCAGGAACACAAAACTCAATGTGTACAAACCTTGTCCTCAAAGAGAGTATGGGGAGGTGGGCAAGCAGGTTCAACAGGCCATTGCTGTGCAGTTTCATAAGCACTTCATGAAGCACTTTGTGGGTTGAGTTTAGGGTGCTTTGGAAACTGTTCTCACCTACTTGGTAGGGACTAGGGGAAACGTTCCAGGAAAGTGTATCTAAAAGGAGACCCGAAAGATAAGCAGCAGTTAGAGTGGCATGTGAGAGGCTAGTAGAAGAAAGCATTCCAGGCAGAGGGACCATGTTGTACAGGGCCTAGAGTGGTAAGCACACTGGAGAGCTGAAGTTTTGAGTAGGGAAAGCAAGTGCAGTGAACCAGGCTGGAGGGTGAGCAGGGAGTAGAGAGGTTTTCAACCCTGGCTGCACATTAGCAACATTGAGAAAGATTAAATAAACAACCAGCAAACAAATAAAAAATAAATATTATGACCAGGCCCCATCCTCCGTCTGAGTTAACTGGTCTCTGTGTGGTGAAGGGTGGCCTTTGTATATAGTAGGATGCCCTCCCTGCCACTTGCTTGTCTGATTTCCCAGAATGGCAGCTCCTTCCTTTACCTAATAGGCCCCAAGATGATTGCAGCAGATAGCTAGGATTGAGAAGCACATGGGGAGAGTGTGAAGGGCCTTGGAAACCAGGCTAAGAAGTCTGGATGTGCCTTAAGGGCAAGGGAGGACTTATTGAATAAATGCATATGCCACAGGCCACCATTAATAATAATGTTTAAAGAGACTTTAGCATGTTTGCCAAAGCTCTAGGATTTTTATGGTAACCACCTGGGTATATAAATGTTTTATACAAAGGTGGTGGGGTATAAGGAAACACAAAAATAGTTATGCTATGGAATGGGTTCAGAAGATACATTCCTGCATAGGTGTATGTAAGCTGAAAACTTGTAAAGCAAACCATTAAGGCACCTGGGAGGTTGTTTTTTGTTTGTTTGTTTGTTTTTTAAAAAACAACAGTGAAATAAAAAATAAATCCCACTGAAATGTTAACGATAACTCCAAATTTATTTGTTCTACACTATTTGAATTTTTGTATACATGATTGAGTTTTTAAAAGATAGTACACACATGGAACATTTACATATTTATGTAAACAAAGTATGCCTTACTTTATCTGAGGAGAATGAGTCAGGGAATTTGGGAATTAACATGGACTCATTTTCAGACTCAAGTTTAAGATGTATTATGGACATGAATTTGGGAAAATGATTTAACTTCCTAGGGACTTTGTTTCCTCATCAATAAAATGGGAATAGCACACATACCTTGCAAGTTTGTGGTAAAGGGTTATAAAGTAAAGCAAGCAAGGTGTCTAGCATAATGCCTGGAGCATAGTTAGCACTCAATAAATGGTAACTATTATTGATCTACCTTCAAAAAGAGTTTTAGGAGTCTTAAAAATGCTTCTTGGAATTGTAGTTCCCCCATCCTTTCCTAGACACTGTATCCAAAGCAGATTTTATGGGTGAAATTGGCGGGTTTTTGCTATGTGTTTTTCATTTACTTACTAACATCCTGGTATCTAATCAGAGCCAGAAATAATACTCCAGCATTATCCATATAAGATGAAAATGACTGCTTTTAGTAGGCAAGCTCCCAAACTCAGTAAACCTGTTACACAATTCCAAGCGGTTAATTGGGAATGCATTTTATAGCTCACTCTTCCTTGTGAGCCCCCTGGGAAGCAATAGAATTCCCATGCTCGGGGTCAGATGAAGCTTGAGAGAGTTTTTGAAACTTTTCTATGGTTAGAGTGGAAGACTGGCAACACTTGCTTTGAAAATTTTCCAAGCCAAAATGACTCCTGGTGTGCTGTATAACATGGAACCCTGGGGACTGAGCAGAACATTTTTTATGTACTAGAACTGACCCTGAGATGCTGAAGAACAGGGATTCCTGCAAATCACCCCCATGTGCTGCGGTAGTGATAGGCACCTCTAGATTTCATAATAGATACCAAACCTGCCACCTGTGGGTACCATTTCCATCTTTAATCTCCTAATTGAGAATCAGCTCTGGGGACCCCTTAAAGGGGAAATTTTCACAGGCTCAGTAATCAAGCTTAATACTTGCCAATGGTTTCCATTGCGTTTTAAATTTTGGTATTTAGTAGGGTGAGCAGATATCCTGGTTTGCCTGGGATAGACCCCAGTTTGTAACTGTTGTCCCTATGTCCTGTGTAATTAGTAAAGCACCCTCGTTCACTCTCAGAGGTTCAGATATGTATTAGGTAATCACCTGAACTACTATGCCTATGTGATCTTGCCCCTGACAACCTCTCAGATTTATCCCTTTCTTCCTCTTTGCTCACTTCGAGCCAGCCATTCTGGCCTTCTTGCCATTCTTTGAAGACATCAGTCTTGTTACCGCCCAACGTATTTGTCCTTGCTGGGTAATTCAGTCCCCAGATCTTTGTAGGAGTTGCTACTTCTTGTTATTCTTAACTCAAGTGTCCCCCTCCTCAAAGATACCTTTACTGATTACCCAGATCTAAAGTAGCCTCCATCCCTGTTCAAACTATCACTTCACCTAATTTTATTTCCTTTCCTTTGTATCAGAATCTGAAATTATTCTCTTAATTTATTTACTTGTTTATTGTTGTTCTCCCTCCCCTAGAATATAAGTTTCATGAGACCAGCACTCTTGTCTTGCTGTTACCCTCAACTCAGAACAGAGCTTGTCATATAGAAGATGGTCAGTAAATATTTACCTAATGAATGAATTAATGCAAAAATCCAGCTTTCATCAAAAAGTAAGGACAGAGAAATGGTTAGCATAGAAGATTGTCTAGACATTCAGTTCATTCACTTTTAAAAAATGGCTTTAATGAGATTAAATTCGCATAGCATACAATTCACTCACTTAAAGCATACAATGGATTTTAGTATATTCACAGACTTGTGCATCTGTCACCACGATCAATTTTAGAACATTTTCATTATTTCAAAAGGTAGCCCAAACCTCTTAGCCATCACCCTATGTTACCCAAATTCCTCAGCCCTAGGCAATCACCAGTCTACTTTCTATCTTTATAGATTTTGCCTATTCAGAACATTTCTTATAAATGAAATTATGTAATATGTGGTCCTTTGGGAATGGCTTCTTTCACTTAGCATGATTTTCAGGGTTCATCCACGTTGTAGCATGTCATTTATTTTTTCAGATTTCCAAATTTTCTCCTGGATCAAGTTAGATCATGTGAAGGCTACATGCTGGGATGATAGTAGTTTATCTCAGAAATTTTAAATTATGGCTGCACATCAGAATCCCCCTTGCCCTGCCCCATGACACTTTTATGAAACCCAGAGTATCAAGCTCCACTCTAGAGTCTATGAAGTGTAGTCTGAGCTGAGAACCATTGGTTTAGCTAATTACCTTCAGTGGGTTGTTATTTAATGTTATGCATTTGACTTTTATGTGATATTGCAAGTAAAGGTCATATGAAACTTGCTGCTGCAAGATATTGTCCCCTGACTAGGCTGTTGAGGAATCAGATCTTGGACGTTTGTCATTTAACAAGTGTAGGTGCTGCCTGTAGAGTAATGAGAAAACACAGAGCTGGGGGGTTGTGATATGCTTTGATTCTATCTCAAGCTTTTTCCTTTGTGAAATGAGGCAAGTTGCTTAACTTCTTATCACCTCAGCATTAAAAGAATTAATGTATGAAAAGCACACCAAAAATTATGAAATGTATAAAAGTATTATGTAAGGCCGGGCGCAGTGGCTCATGCCTGTAATCCCAGCACTTTGGGAGGCTGAGGCGGGTGGATCACGAGGTCAAGAGATCGAGACCCTCTGGCCAACGTAGTGAAACCCTGTCTCTCCTAAAATATAAAAATTAGCTGGGCGTGGTGGCATGCGTCTGTAGTCCCAGCTACTCAGGAGGCTGAGGCAGGAGAATTGCTTGAACCCGGGAGGCAGAGGTTGCGGTGAGCTGAGATCTTGCCACTGCACTCCAGTCTGGCACCTGGCGACAGAGCGAGACTCTGTCTTAAAAAAAAAAAAAAGTTTTATGTAATTTACTCTTATTGTTGTTAAAAAGTAGCATTGGCCAGGCACTGTGGCTCATGCCTGTAATCCCAGCACTTTGACAGGCAGGGGTGGGCAGATCACTTGAGTGCAGGAGTTGGAGACCAGCCTGGGGAACACGGTGAAACCCCATTTCTACTAAAAATACAAAAACTGAGATGAGAGGCTCACCTGAGCCTGGGGAGGTCAAGGCTGCTGTGAGCTGTGATCATGCCACTGCACTCCAGTCTGGTGACAGAGTGAAAGCCCATTTCAAAAACAAAAAAAGTACAGTCATGGAATTTTAGATTAAGAATGGGATTGAGTAGAAGAAGGAGTGGGCTCAAAGTCAAGAGGATTGATTCTTCTGGTGGTGACAAAAACTAAGCAACATCCTCACTTATTTTGATCTCTCTTCTGTTTTCTACAAAATGTAATGGTTGGATCAGGTGATAATTAAAGACTTTCCAAATAAAAAAATTATGCAAATAGATAATTCTATAACCTGTTGTAGAGACTTCTCTAATAGTTTAAATGACTTCCAGTGGCATCGGCCGACTGCATCTTGACATTCATTATAAGACACTCATAACTACTTCAATTCAGTTATTACTCAGATCCAACTATCTCTGTGAAATCTACCTCCCCCAATACTCTTCCCCCAGCAAAGGTAACTTTATTATTATGAAAAATTTCAAAACATCACAGAAAAGCGAGAAAATGGTATAATGAACATCCATAAACGCATCTTACATAACAATTTGCCGTATTTCTTTATCTTTTTTTCTGGACTATTTTAAAGAAAATTACTGTTAATATTCCACTCTAAATAATCCAGAATGTATAAATAAAGTAATAATGACTTTTAAAATACATATACAATAGCATCATCCCACCCAATGAGATTAACAATCATTCTCTAACATCATTTAATACCCAGCCCATAGTCAAATTTTCATTATTTTCCAAAATATCTTTTGTAACTATTATACTTTGTTCAAACCAGAATATATTGCAAAGTGTGCATTTACGATGTCTCTTAAACAAGAGTTCCTTCTCAGCATCTTTATTCACAATGAAATTGACCTGCTGAAGAGACTTAACTTGTTTTTCTGTGTAACATTCCACTTTCTGGATTGTCTGTTTCCTTGTGGTGTCATTTAACTTTTTCCTCTATTCTCTGTATTTCTTTTATAATAAGTGGAGGCTAGATTAAAGCTTGACTGGACTCAGGTTAGACAGTTTTGCTAAGAATTTCTTGTGAGTGACCCCATGTGTTTCATTTGCATCTCATCAGCAGGCACGTGTACTACAGTGATGCAGGGGGTCTCCACTGTGCCCTGTAGTTTCCATTCATTGGTATTGGTTATAGCAGCATTGGAGAATGAACAAAGTGGAAAAACCAAATATTTTATTCGACTTGTTGCTAGTAATACAAATTATATTAATTTTTGTGCACTGTTTGCTATTCTTTCCTAATTAGAGAACAGCACTATTATGATTATGTGTTTCATTAAATCATGTACCAGAATCATTTTGTGATAAGTTCTATTTACTTAGACTGGATGACCCTACACGTGCATGCATGATCTTCATAGCTCATTGTTGGGTAACACTGCAGTCTCCTCAAGTAGTGTAATTATCCGCCTACCTGCCCCCCCATAAACCTAGAGAAACATTGTAAAAACGATTTCACTTATAGGAATGCACACACACACACACACACACACACACATGTTCATACCATGTTCTTGCTACATAAATGCAGTGGTAACAATAAAGGGCAACAGAACATTAGAGATGATGCATTAAACAAAAACAACATTTATTTATGATATCCAAATTTCTCTCTTAAACCCTCTTTTCTTTGCCACAAATAAAAAGGAATAATATGAGTCTATTTATTGAGAATTTACTAAGAAATTAGTATATTTGAAAAGGAAAATGAATGCAAGTGGGAAATCTTTGCATCTTTTTTTCCCACTCTTATTATTCAATACAGTTCCAGAAAGCCCCTCATCTATTTTCTAACAGTTTCTTGCACTTGGGAGTGTTTTCTCCTCCCCCACCCCCACATATATCTAATGCTTTTTATAATACCTACAAGCAAAATGCAGACATTGCCTCTGAGCCATCGTCTTGATTTCATTCTGCAGTGTTGTTAATATTAAATATTTCACTGCTGTTTAATTCCTATGTTCTTCTAAAAATTGTCCTGTGTTATTTTCCTTGATCATCAGGAAGTTGTTGCATTATGTATTTTTGCATTAAGCAATCTTGGTGCTTATGTGATTTATATATTTTGTTCATAGTTTCCCCTCCTCCCCTCCCTCCTTCCCTCCTTCCCTTCCGTCTTCCTCCCTTACTCCTACCCTCCCTCCTTTCCTTCCTTCCTTCCTCAGTTGCTTCATATTCTCAGTCATTTCTCACTTTTTGTACCTTTAATTTGCTTGCCATTGAAAAGGCAGAATATAGTTCTTTATTTGCTTGTATTTTTAACTGTTTGGCAGGCAGTATTTCTTGTTTCTAGACCTCCTGAAGAATTTGAATATTACCAAGAACATGGATATTCAAAAGTCGGTTCTGTGCCCTGTAAAGAAGAGTTTGAGGAACTTAAATAGCCTGCTGCTTTGATGTCATCTGTCCCTTAGGTCCTCTAAGCAGATTTTATGACTTTCAAATTTTGGTATTTCAATAGACATTTCTAGTTTTTGTTACATCACCTTTGAACAATGTTTGCAAGATGAATAAATCTGCATTCAGCCTTGTGTGCAGAACTTGTCATTTGTGGAACTGGGTTATTAAAGGATGCTGGGTAATTAGTACAGGGGTAGTTACTTTGGGCAATAGAAAAAATACTCAGTTCCAGCTATTAAATCATTAAGTTTGGGATTTTATCACATCACTAGGTCCAAGACTTCCTGTAAAAGTGAGCCAACTTCAAAATATTCAAGCTTTAAATTTTTTTCTAATACAGGCTTTAGAAAGGTAGAATTAATTTTACATTTTTCCTTAACATCCTCTTCCGTGCCTCCATCTGCCCCACCTGGGATGGTTACCTTGACTTTATAAATTTACTAACTTTATAAAAAACTAACAATAATATCCACAATGAAATAGTTGTCTTGTGATATCACTTCTTAAATATAATAAATGAAACAGATATGATGCATAGTTTCTGCATACTCTTTGAATAGAGGTGAATGAGAGATTTACCATTTATTATAAGATATTTACATCTGTTCATCAAAATATGACTCCCTTTGTAGTCTTCTAAAGCCATGCCTGTAATATACATTATTATGGTAATTTGAAAATGGAACATAGAGTAGAAAAAGAACATGATAAATGCATATCATCTTACTCTTTATAGCTCTAGTAAATTTTGTACCTTAGGCTAGACTGAATACATTTTGAGTTTCTCATGCAACAATCATTTTGGAAATGCGTCAGTCAACAGGCTTCTTTTACTCATTATTATTTAGCCTAAAGATCTGAAGAATCTGTTTTTATTCTGTTATCAATTTATTTCCAAGAAATGCCACTGCCTTTGTCTACTTGAATGAACATTTCCTTTCTTCCCATTTATAACGATTGTAAAGCTAGACCTTTTTCTACCTTCATTTCATCAACTATTTCCAAGGGCTGCACATTTCTTTTTTCCATGAGATTCATTCATCTACAAATTAGTATAACAGATATTTCAGAAACAGTAGCTGAGCTGCTGAAAAAATTTTTTTGTTTTCCCTTCTCAAAGGATCAAGAATGTATTTCAGGTTTCTTTTATTTTTTAAGCATTAAATCTTTTAGTCCAAATAATGGAAAAAATAACTAGGGAGGCATTTGTTGAATTACACAAAGGGCATGTGATTTCGACCTCGGCAGGAACACAGGCTGCAGCCTAGCTGTCCAGGCACTATCCTTCCCTGCAAAGGTGAAATGATTTAGAGGCCTAGAGAAACTTAATTTTTCTTGATCACCATGTGCAACCCGGAATTTTAATGGCAGGCATAATTAATTCTTCTGATGTTAATCATCAGGGCTGGGCTCCACAATTATCAGCCTGGTGCAGCTGGGGCATGGTGCAGACATGAAAAATTAGGAAAATGAATCAGTAATAGGGTGGCAGATTTAATCTGCATCATGAAAACAAAGTTAAAAAGAGGAAGATCGAGAGAATTTCAGCAGAAGCTTTTGTGCCAATGCGCAGTGACAGAACTGAAAAATGTTGCCGATGTCCAAAGTGATTGGTAATTACCAAGCCATTGAATTTTTTATTGTCAATTTATCATTGCGCCAGAGGTTAAATTTAACATCTTCTTCTAAAGCCATCACTCTAAGAAGGCTCACTGCGTGTCACATGGCTCAGAGTCAGTGAAAGGTTAATCAGGTATTCCTTTAGTTTGCATGTGCCTCCAAACCCTCCTTCCTCCTGGGCCACCCTGCCATTGCTGAATACCTGCCACAGGAGATTTTCTACTCTTTGGTACCTGTGATTTTCAGATAAATATCAGATTGTGTATCACACACAAGTCTCTCTATTGGTATATCTTATGAACCCCAGTGCAAAAAAGAATTATTTCTCAAGTAAGAAAAATCCCATCATTTCAAGCCCTGGGGATACTTCATTAAGGTGCAGCTGAGACAAGGGTTCCTCTCTTGCCCTCCCTCTCTCTCTCTCTCTCTGTCTCTCCCCCTCTCTCTCCTGCCCTGCCTTCTGTTTTAAATGCTATTTTGTCAGGGGCATTGGAAGAAATGATATGACCGCTTAAAACAAAATTAAAATTCCACTACAATTTTATCTGATTCAGATTTAATTCTCTTCATCTCTTTCTTTTTTGGACAGGATGTCCCTTTTATTAATCGTTGGGAAAGAGCTTAGTTTGGGAGGAAGGAGATATTTATCCATGTAGATACTTAACATTTCAAATAACTGCTTCTTTAAAGAGCATTCTGAAATGTTTAAACAAATCCAGAGTTGATGCTGAAATTCCACAGGAAAAGTCTCTTCTTAGTAATCTTTCAGAAGTGACTTTGCTTAATTCAAGTCATTGCCCAATCTTTCACATCACTTGTTTCGCCGTTTTGTAGTTTGCTTGATGGTGCCTCTTCTTCCACATGTATTTTGAAATTTAGAGCAGTCTCTTATTAAGGGAATGATATGTATTTTCTATAAATTAAAAATGGAAATAGCCTTTAGGGAAACTTGAAAAAAATCAATGTGTACATTAATTACTGCAATTCATTACTCAAATAAAAATGGGCTCAAGCTTTCATTGGATTCAAATTTCGGGACCAAGGATGTTTGCAAAAGACAAAGCCTGTGTTCCTGATCATGTTAATCTGCAGATCAAAGACTCCGTGAATCCAAGCCTGGTGGAAGCTCCTCAGGGGATAGCCAAGCTGGGCTCCATCCCAGTACCGGGCAGTGAGTTATTACTGCTGAATACAAAAGCTGGTCACGTGACTGTCACCTACCAGCAGTGGCACGAGTCCTTCTTCTTCCTGGGCTTCCTGAGACCTTGCTTTTCTGAGTCCTCGCTTTTCTATAATTAAATCTGAACCATAAAAGCCATACCTGTCAAATGACCTCCAGCTGCCCTCATAAACAAAACTGGGAATTTTGCTAGTAGCAACACTTTGCTTTTGGAAAGAGCGTAAGAAAATATCGTATTTAGCTTCCTAGAAGCTTCCCTCCCCCCACCGTACCTTTCTTTTCCAATTCTCCCACACTGAGTTTCCTCTCCTGTTTTGAAATTTAAGTAGAGGACTGGAAAATACACAGCAAATAAAAAATATGGTATAATTTATTGAAAAGATTCTGCTGCCTTCTTCTGAATTAGTAACCTGTCCATTTAGGAAGAAGAGAGAGAAAGTGGAATGAAGGAATGTAATTTTTCTAACAGCATTTGGCTGCCTTTCTTTGATCATGTTTTATGGCTAGAGAATAAATTACCATGTGAAGGGTTCTGTTTAAAACCTGAACATGTTTAGTATGATTTGAATCCTGCCATATTTTGCATAGCTGCCTTTTGCCTGAGCAAGTTTAATGCAAAGATCAGCAGCTCAGAGTATAGCACATATTAGCCAGTTCTTTTCTGCTATTGGAATCCCCCCACTATTTTAATTGGATTCTTTCCAAAACTGCAACTAATTAAGAATCAATTCAGGACCATTAGCAAGTGGGACAAGCTAGCCAGTGTTGCATATTTCAAAAGAGTTAGTTTTAATGAGAGGCGTTACTGCACGTGTAGTGTGGGGGGGGGAGAAACAGATTAAAGCCAGTGTAGGGACCTTCTTCAGCTAAACTGAACTACTAATGGTACATGGAAAGATGCTGAACTTGTAGTCCTCTGTAATTGATCTACTTAAAGAAACTTTAAAAACGTGAATGCAGATATTTAGAGGTGCAGTAGAGGTTTAGTAGCGATTTATAAATGTTACAAATTGTCCCCTTCTGTAGCAGAGTGCTCCTTCTATTGAAGAAACATATGCTGTCTGCTTTCAGACCCGTTAACCTCAGCAACACCAACCCAGCTTCCCTTCCTTGGGCTTTGTACTGGGGCACATCTGCATAGCCAGACTGCAGTGCCCACAGATGGTACTTTTTAATTTGTTAGAGGATTAGCCATGCCATATTTTTGACAGCTGTTTTTGAGTTCCTTTACTACAAAGAAAAGCTTTGCTAGATCCTGGTGTTTAGGGAGAGAAATTCTATGCTCATCTCCTCATTAGTTCCTTCTACTCTTTCTTGGATTTTAGTATCCAGTCATTTTTTGTTATGAGTCTTGTGCAGGCTGATGTTTTTCTCCAGAGGGTTAAGATGGAAAGTTAGTATACAGTTAACCTGCTTTGAACATATTATGAATATATGTGTAGTTTCAACGGGTAGCAGAATATTTAATCATTGGGTAGGATAGGCAATAAATCAAATGTCTGAACTTGGATGCATTATCTGATATGCTTGATTTCAGATTTAACCTTCCTCATGGACTTCTGTCGTGAGAAATTACCTGGACTAAGTTTCTTCATTTGAAGCAATCATAACCCGGCCACAGAGCTTTTATGATTATAAGATAATAGCAATAAAAAAAGATTGTTGGCTTCTAGCAGTGGACATGGACAATAAAAATATATTACTCGACAGAAAAATAATTTTACTAAGTTTGGGTTTGATTACATATTTGAGACGGTACAGAGAAGAGATTGAAAAGGCAATTACAAGGATGTTGAAGACTTGCAAGTTTAAAGGATTCTTTAAGATATGTGGGGCCAAGGAAAGTCATATATGTTTATTGGGTAGATTTTTCTCTAGTTGCAAATGTTATCCAAATGAGAGAGTAGCCAGTTTGAATCTGTATACTGTTAGTTACCACTGGGCTTGCAATATGGGGAAATATTGTCTCCTGTCTACACTGCCATTCACCCAGTCACCTGATAGTCACTGTCTCTTCCTCCTTCACACTCCCTTTACAGCTATAATCCATCAGCAAGACCTGTCCATGTCCCTTCCTTCATTTCTCAATTCTGCCACCTTCTCCCCACCCCATTTGCTTCTATCTTGGTTTGGAAATGAATCAGTTCTTGACTAGATTATGGCCAAGTCCCTTTACCTGAACTCTTTGCTCCATTCTTATCTCCACCAATCCCTCCCTTAGCACACTGGATTTTTGTTGCTGTCTCATTTGTCACAATATAATATTATCATTAATTTACTCTTCTCTCTCCCTGTTTGGCTGTGAGCTACTTGAGGACAGGAACTAGATCTTTTACCTCTGTATCTCCGGCCCTAGCAGTGTACACAGCAGGAGCTCAAAAAAAAGGTAAATTGCTGAATGAATCCCCTCCTGCTATATATTAGGCCCTGTTCTAGGTCTGGGGCATGAAGGAATATGGGACTCACAAAATCTTTGTCCTTATGAACTCCAGACTCATGTAAATGAACAAAAAAATGAGCAGTTGATCTCAAAATTTCACTTGCTTGTGTGCTGTGTGAAATGTTTAAATTTTGTTTTAGTGCACAGGTGACCATCTAAGGTATACACAAAGGAAACCTGAAATACTGAGACATCTTCCAACTCCCAGATTAAACGTCAGCTCTACATGGTGTATGTCAGAAGGGTAAATGTTTTAAAGAGGTTGAAGAAGTCATCCTGGGCCAAGGATATGTGGTAGATTGTTCAGGGTTTTTTTTTGTATGGTCCTGGGCAGTCCCCTCTTATACTGTCTCTGACCTTGACCAAATGACTTCTTTTGGCCAGTGGTATAAGCGCAATTGTGGGAATGCTGGAGAGGTGAGAGGTGCCCAAACATTGGGGCTTGCCCTCTTTTGTTGTACATAGGGCATTACTATGGCCATCGTGTGAAGAAGCTTGGACTAGCCTAATGAATGATGACAGACACACGGCCGACTCACCCTTAGGGCTCCAGCCAACTGCACGTCATCTTCTGGACATATGAGTGAGGCCATCCTAGACCATCTATCACCCAGCTAACCAGCTGACTGCAGATGCATGAGCAAGTTCAGCCAAGAGCAGCCAATGCCGACGCAGATGAGCAGCAGCACAGACCTGACTAAAGACTTGTGAGCAATATCAATGGCTATTATTTGAAGCCACTAAGTTTTGGGTGTGGCTTTAAATGATAACACTAAGTATGTTTTGCAGAAAAAGCTAACCGATGCAAGGTAGTGACGATCATCTCTTTTCTAGCTAGTCAGAACAGTCTGGAAGACCAGATATTTCATTGGAAGTTTCAACTAGATGAATCAGTAGGCATAGGATAGGGTGGGAAAAAGTTGTCAAAAAGTGATTGATTTTCAACCTAAGGATACTTGATATTTTTGGCACTGGCAGAGGGAAGTAGGAAATAGGATGATGGTAAGTAGATTTGTGTGATGGAGGTGGGGGATGGGTATGCTGGGATCAGGACTCAAGAACACAAACTGGGCAAAAAGCTAAGGGTCATGGTGTCAGGGTGGAGAAGACTTTCAATGAAAGCCACCTCTAGAAGCCTTTGTGTTTTTCTTTGGTGTTTGTAAAGACTTTTTTCTGAAGGTCATGGGTGCATCATGACTTGCAAGATTAGCTCTTACAAAAACAACAGTTAAGGATTTATTCTGATTAATGCTCTGAGGTCACAAAGAAGCAATATAGAAGCACCTATTATTTTTAGTTTGTGCCTTTTGGAGTCATGACACTGACACTTTATTTCATTCATTTATTTAACAAATATTTCTTATTTCCTATAAGTGCCAAGAACTGTGATTTGTGCTATAGAAACACAAACTCCAAAAGTGTTTGGAGTTCAGTAGGGTTGACAGGCAAGTGAATAGAATAGATATTTACAGTAGGAGGAGAATGATGTAATAAAGGTAAGAACAGCATGCTTGGGGGCACATAGGAGGAGGCCCTAGCTCAGCCTACAGGTGAGGGTACGAGGAGGGTTGGTTTTCCAAGAATAGGAGCTCTGAGGCTTCTCATATGGTAGCATTCTGGCTCAGCTGACTGCAGTCTTCAATATAGGATGATGAATTGGCAAAACATTGAGCTACAAGACCTCTCTTTACCTTCCATTTCATCTCTCATACTTGTTTTCTATTAGGTTCAAATGTGTTCTTGATGGGGGAAGCACAGGTGTTCTAAATCAGCACCTGCCTGAGGACCAGAATAATAGGGTTACATCTTTACCTGCCCGATGATGGCAAGAAGTAGGAAAGCTTTCACAACTGGATTATTTGGCCTTATGCTAGACCTTGTGGATGTTTCTACTTTTCCTCTTGTATATTTAGTTCCACATCTGAATTTCAAGAAGGCTTGACATGTGTCTTATAGTTGGTGTGTGAAGAGCTTATACTAGGTGTGGACACTACCTTGTAAAAGAAAAAGCTCTTTGTCAAAGATGTCATTTTGGATATGCTGCCTAGCTTTGGAACACTCTTCCTAAATGTGGGGGTTCATCAACATATGACTCTTGGCACAGCCTCTCCTATTTTGAGAAGCTGAAAAATAACTTTTTCCATGTTGTCAGCTGGTGACAGGTGCCTAAGATTGGTCAATCAGATACATTTGTTGAGGATGTTGCCTGTGGAACTACTGATGCAAAGAGCCAATTGCTGGGGAATTCTTTGCTCAGCTGCGGACATTTTCAGTGTTCTGAGGTAGCAGGGGGCAGTGTCTTGGAGTCAGCAATGTGAGAGACCCATGGACTGTGATTGTGGACACTTCTCCAGGTGGCCTTGGACTGACCCAGTTTTCCCTCCTTTTTGGCTTTGTAGTTCTCAAGAATAACTGTAGGTTGTGCTGGTAATGCAACATCCTGGATAAGAAGGGGCAGGCTGGAAGAGCCTGGGCTCTGTTTCAGTCTCTCCTAGAAACAAGATGTCCTTCAATGCTTGAGCCTAGCAGGCATGTTTCCCCCAAGGTATAAAACACGGGAAGCGGGGTGCTGCTTTCCAGGGTCCCTCAGCTGCAGGGCAAGTGGAGCACATGCAAATGAGACTCCATCCACCCCGTGGGTTGCTTTCCTGAGCCTTGGAAGGTCAACTGGTCATAAATCCCAAGCTTCTGGTGTCTCTCACTGCCTATCCGTAAGTAGTGAAACCACTTTGTGTAACTTGTGTGTGAGTGTTCTGTCTCCCCAGACTTGGGCAAAAAGTAAAAGGAAAGCCCAAGCTGCAGTGGGCTGAAATGCACTTTAGCTAACCAGCAAACAGTGAATCTGTTTCTCAGTGGTTCTGATTTTCTGGCCTCCTTTGGTCTTGTCTGTTTTCCAAGTCTGGATCTCTAGCCCTCCAAGCAATTCTAAGAGCTGCCAAATATCCCTTCAATGATTTTATTTTCCTTAAATAAGATAGTTACTTGCAAGTAAGGATGCTGACTGATATACCCCATTTAGTGTAGTTTCAAAAGAGAGGTAGAGGGGGGATACTTCAGAACGCAGTCTGGCTTATGTTAGTTGAGGTTTTGTTGCTGAAAAAATAGTCTACTGTAGCTTGTTTTAGCAGGACAGGGAGATAATCGACTCAGAATCATTAGGAGAGCTAAAGAAATAGATCTGGCTTGAGCTTTATGAGAAACTCTCTCAATTTGTTATTTACTGTTTACTGTCCATCTCCTTTACTAAAATGTAAGCCCCATAAAGCCAGAAACCTCTGTTTTATTCCCTTATATACCCTAAGTGCTAGAATAGTATCTGGCACATGTAAATACTCAATAATAATAATAAAATACACATAGGGAGAAATGTTGAACAAGAGAAACTAGAATGTCTTTTAGCCTATCCCTAAACAGACCATAAGTTATGGGTGATTTTTCTGAGCTGGAGATATTTGGTCATATGTCACAAAACTTGTAGGAATACAGGCAAATTAGACCTTACTGTCCACTAAAGGGAGCATTTTTTTTTTCCCAAGAGAATGAATCAATACATCAATATTTAATGTGTATAATACAGCCATCTTCCATGCAGAGGGTGACATGAGTAATGTATACTTCTGGTGTGTATTGCTTGAAATTTTTGATTAGGGGTTTCATAAATAGCATAAACTCTTGAATTATGGAACTTAAGATAAGGCTGGGCTGGCTTAAACATTTGGATTACTTTGGACCAGTAAGTGTCAGTAATAATATGAAAAGTTTGTTGATGATGATGAATTGTTTATAGATTCTGCGAAGAGTTGGGCAGGCTTGACAAGCAGGGAAACCAGAGGAGAAGGGGCATGACAATCTGGGCTTCATGTACAATCCCAATTTAGTAGGCTGGACCCGTGAATCACTACTTTAATTTTGATTTAAAATGCTAGTATAGAGCACAAACATGTTGGTATGCTTTAGTATCATAATTCATTATCGAGATTTTTGCAAGAAGACATGCAAATTTTGTTTTGTTAGTGTTATATGGTAAAGTGATGAGGTCTGTGGGAGCAAGAGATCCAGAACCGTATGGAGCATGTTGTGCATGCTCTATAACCATCACTGCCATTGTGGAAAGATAAGGAAATGACAGCAGGATTTTGGGGGTACTATAAAGCATCCGCAGGGCACCAGATTATTTGGTTATTTCCTGCATTCCTTCCTCCCTGTTGCCCCTATCCTACCCTTCCTCTGTCTCTTCATTCCTTACTTCTTTTAAAAATTTTTAGTTCTATTCTTTTTCTATGTTAAAAAAAAAAGCCATATGCATCAGTGTATCTTAAAACCCAATTAAATTCATTCATGATGTTTAAAAATTTTCTCAATTCAATAGGAGCCAGAGGACCAGGAACAAGCCTAAAACTTCTTTTCTATCACTAAATCTCTATTGATAGACTATGCAGCAATTATCTTTTATTTAGAGAACTACATTTACACCCCAATAAATCTCACTCTATGTAAGTTCCTCCCCCATTTCCAAATAAAGAAGAAAATAAAATGCTTCAAAGCTCTCCTTGTGACAAAGGCACATTGCTGAAATAAATGCTAGAGCCTGAATAGTTATAGAAATTAACTGTATAATTAATTACACCAAAATTAGTAAATTGTCTATTTACAATACAGCTTTCACTGAAAAACGACTATTTTTATCGTTAGTAATGCAGGCTCAGAAAGAGATGAATTACCTTGTGTAGACAACACATTTCCCCGTGGCTGAATAGCTGGCTGGGATCTGCAGGCCAACTGAGCCAGATGAGTTCCTTGGGTTTTGGTCAAGCAGGAGGGCCTTTTCCTCCTCGAGTCCTACCCAGTTTACTATGACACCGACAAAACAAAAAGTGTATGTGAACTTGCAAAAACCTTGATAAACAGAATTATAATAGATACTAGAGTATACCAAGATATTAGATAAACCATAGGTTTCAGTTCAGATCAACTGTATCCATGAAAGTTGCTTTTAAGTTGTAGATGGTTCTCTTCATTATTTCACTCTCTTGACCATTTCACTGCTTCTCTGAAAATTCGAGGTAGAGAGATTGAAACTTTTTACAGCCTGTTGATTCTTGTAAGAACTTTTTCGCTAAAGGGGAATTCTAAAACTTACTGGTTAAAGTGGTATTTGATGTTATAGCAAATCCCTGACCACAGGATCATCTCCAATAACCATTCATTAATTGAGAAGAAAATTTCCATCTGACATGTATCTTTAGTTCCTTTTTACTTATACATTATTAATTAATCTGAAACATTCCCTTTCTTTTTTGAATATAGGTGTATTTTAAATATACAATAGTATTGTGCTTGAGATAGTGTGCATAAATACCTACCTGAATGAAAATAAGACTTTGCACCAGGAGAGATTATTCTTACAGGAACATTCAGCAACACTCATAAATAAGATGAAGTGGATTGTAATATTAATACTCAGAAAGGTGGTGGGCACGTACTCTATTCAAAGCAGCCTAAAGGATTCAGCAAAGAATGCTTTTCTTGAGTGTTTCTTTTTTTTTTTTTTAAATAATAGAATCTACATTTGATTGGTCTGCCTTGGAAGTTGTCTACTTTTGCATGCTTGATTTTATTAAACATACATTAAATATGCACGAAATGAAACTTTGTTTCTATATAACAAACAATTTCCATCTCAAGAATTCATTCTGCCCAGTGAAGAAAACATATTCTTCCTCAATTCAGGGTAAACGCTGTCAAATCAAGATGATTTTCTGTTCACGAAGATTTCCCTTTTTCTTTACCTCTTGCGTTCTGTAGCTGGGATTACAGGTGCCTGCCATCACACCCAGATAACTTTTGGATTTAAGTAGAGATGAGGTCTCACTATGTTGGCCAGTCTGGTCTTGAACTCCTGACCTCAAGTGATTCACCCCCTCAGCCTCCCAAAATGTTGGGATTTCAGGCATGAGCCATCGTGCCTGGCCTGTGCTGGGTTTTCTTAATGACCACGAAACCTAATTCCTACTTTTATATCTCCAATTTAGTTTTCATTATTTTTATTATATATCTTTCTGCTTTATGAGTTCTGAATTCCTGAAGATCTGAAGTTCTGTCTGCAACACTTGCCTCACTAAGTGTAAGGATTGATGGTTTCTGATTTCCTTTCTAAATAACCCAAAACCCTGAGTTAATTCTACCACTCCCTCCCTCCTCAAGTCTAGTGATCATTTCTGGAAAAAAGGATTGCTATAAAGTTATCGTGGAAAGAGACAGTCATTTATGCAGTTCTCCCAGTTAGCTTAAAATACTGACCTCCATAGTTCTGCTAGCAGAACTCAGTCTTGCTTTGCTATAGTTACAGGGAAAGAAGATCTAAAGGTGATTGTCAAGCTGTTTGGGGCTGTTATAACAAAAATTCCATACACTGGTTAATTTATAAATAATAGAGATTTATTGTTCACAGTTCTGGAGTCTAGGAAGTCCAAGATCAAGGTGCCAGCAGACCTGGTGTTGGGTGAGAGCTCCCTCTCTGCTTCATAGATGACACCTTTTGCTGTGTCCTCACATGGTGGAAAGGGTGGAAGCGGAAAGGCAGCTCCCTTCAACCTCTTTTATAAGGGCACTAATCCTGTACTTGAGGGCAGAGCTCTCATGACTTAATCACTTCCCAAAAGGCCCACCTCTTAATCCCATGTTTGGGATTAAGTCACAACATGTGAATGGTGGGATACACCAGATTCAGACCAGAACAGCAATTCACTCATAAATGAGATGAGGTGGACTGTAATGTTAATACTCAGAAAGGTGGGGGGCATGTACAGTTTGGGTCAAATGACAGGGAGACTAGGGGTGGGGGTGGAGTTTCATTTGTGCTAAATTTTAGAATGCCTAGTAAATTTTGTGCAGTGTTTTTACTTGGCTTTAAATTTTCTTTGATTTTCATCATGCATATGAATATTTGCCTAATTAAAGATACAATCACATAGAAACTTGGTAGAAAATATTCTCTACATAGATCCCATCCATCTGCTGGTAACTTATTCATTAATATGTAAATGGATGTTCAGGTATGTTAAAGAAAAAAATTATTCATCATACTTGTTAAAAGATGACCAGGCAAGCTTTATTTGAGGAGAGGCCATGGGTTGGTTACAGGGATCACTGCAACAGGATCTGGAAGTATGGGAAAAAGATTGGGCTCAGTTGCCAGGAGGAGAAGTGGGGGATTTGTAACCAAGGAGAAGTGTGGGGGGTCCATGGATGGAAAATCACCAAGAGGAAACATCAAACCAACTTGATAGGACTCTTACTGAAAGCAGGCCTGGGTGACGGATATCAAGAGTGGTCAGACGGTAAGAGTGGGGGACTTTGCCTGACTTAGCAGGATTCTTGCTCAAACTGGATTCTTCAAGGACAGAGACGGAAGCCCAAAATTGAGTCTCATCATGAAGGACTCAGAGGATCCTCATTCAAGTTTGGTCCCAGGCAGTCTTTGTCAGGTATAGGCCATGCAGAGAACAAAACAAAGGCAATGCACAGAGGCACAAGTGGAGGGTTACCCTTACTCAGGTTCTGTTCAGGCTCTGAATTCAGTGACAAGTTTGTGGCAGGGTTAGATTCCGTGGTGTAAATTTCCTCAGGCTGATTCAAGCTTCAGTCTTTTGACAGGCAGTGGCTAATAGTTGGGAGTCACACAATTACTACAGTGTGAGGGCATGGGTCTCAAGAAGCAGCCCAGGCTGGGATTCTTCCTCTTCACACAATCTCATAGCCCATATTTGGGTTTCATCATGTGACTGACACTGCAGTCCTCATCTAACTTGTCTTTGGGTCAATCTCACTATCCCAGTCAAACTTGAGACCATTGATATGTGACCTTAGGTGCTTCTCCTGGGTCACATAGAGGAGAAAAATCAGATCATTTCCTCACACAACACTGAGTTTGTGGCTGAGACCCTATAACAAAAGACAGATTAACAGGACAAAGGCAAAACACATGTATTTAACCAAAGTTTTACATGACCTGGGAGCCTTCGGAAACGAAGGTCCAAAGGCCCAGGGAAACTGTATTTTTATGGTCACTTGTATAGAAGTGTGATCAGAGGACAAAAGGATATGATCTATGGGAATAAGCTGTAGAGAATTCAGGAAGGCCTGTTTGTTCAGATTCTTCTTGGTCTCCAGGTATAGGGCAGAAGCCCTCTGGAATGAGAGTCTTAGGACTTACTCTCAGACAAAGTAGGTCAGAAAATTCTTTTACAGTCATGTTTCATGGGAAAAGGGCAGGAGAAGGTAAAGTGACCTTCTTGCCTCTACAGTTTTCCTAATTTAATTGAGGCTAAAAAACCCAGTATGCCAAGCTTCCATATTTTGTGATTGCATCTCCTGTACCCCATCTGTCAGAAGCTGAGAGGTCACACATTACGGTGGGAAAAATTCAGGTCACAGGCATAGTCACAAATGTATTTCTCTGGCCCATCTCCCCTCCAATTTTGAGGTTCCCAAGGGATGTCTTTATATGCTCTGCACACTGGGTCACAACCCCATTTCCCTTCCTGGCTGGGATGGTTGTGGGAATATTCCTGGTTGCTGATCATGCCAAAACCCAACAGTGGTGCTGCAGGGCTTGCTGTCAGTGCTGAGAGGACCAGCTCCCAGTGCTGCTACTGCCTCCTCAATCTACAGGCATACCACAGAAATATCAGGGGTTTGGTTCCAGACCACTGCAGTAAAGCAAATATGGCAATAAAGTCAGTCACACACATTTTATTGTTTCTCAGTGCATATAAAAATTATATGTATACTACACCGTAGTCTCTTAAGCTTTTTAGACACAATGCAAAAGCATTGTGTCTAAAAAACAATGTAGATAACTTAAAAATACTATATTGCTAAAATTTCTAACAGTCATCTGAGCCTTGAGTGAGTCATAATCATTTTGCTGATGGAGGGTCTTTCCTTGATGCTGATGACTGCTGAGTAATAAAGTAGTGGTTGCTGAAAGTTGGGGTGACCGTGGCAATTTTTAAAAATAAGACAGCAGTGAAATGTGCCACATTTATTGACTCTTAATTTCATGAAAGAGTCCTTTGTAGCATGTGATGCTGTTTGATCACATTTTACCTGCAGTAGAACTTCTTTCAAAATTGGAGTCAGTTCTCTCAAACCCTGTTGCTGCTTTATCAACTATGTTTATGAAGTGTTCTAAATATCCTTTGTTGTCCTTTCAACAATGTTCACAGCATCTCACCCGGAGTAGATTCTATCTCAAGAAACAATTTTCTTTGCTCATCCATAAGAAGCAAATCTTCATTCATTCAAGTTTCATCATGAGATTGTAGCAATTCAGTCACATCTTCAAGCTCCACTTCTAACTCCAGTTTTCTTGCTGTTTTTTTGCAGTTACCTCTTCCACTGAAGCCTTAAACTCCTCAACACCATCCATGAGGGTTGGAACCAGCTTCTTCCACACTCTCATTAATGTTGATCTTTTAACTGCCTTTCATGAATTACAAATGTTTTTAATGCCATCTAGAATGGTGAATCTTTTCCAGAGGGTTTTCAATTTAATTTGCCCAGATCAATCAAAGGATTCAGTATCTATGGCAGCAGTTATAGCCTTACAACATGTATTTCTTAAGTAGTAAGACTTGAAAGTCAAACTTACTCCTTGATTTGTGGGCCACAAAATAGATATTGTGTTACCAGGCATGAAAACAATGGGAATCTTGTCTATCTCCATCAGAGCCCTTGGGTGACCAGGTGCTTTGACTTTGAAAGGAGTCTTCCTTTTTTGTTTGTTTGTTTTCTCCCTGAGCAGTAGTTCTCAATAGTGGGCTTAAAAAATCCAGGAAACCATGCTGTAAACAGATGTGGTGTCATCCAGGCTTTGTTGTTGCATTTTTAGAGCACAGGCAGAGTAGATTTATTATAACTCTTAAGGAGCCTAGGATTTTTGGAATGGTAATAGAGATTGGTTTTAACTTAAAGTCACCAGCTGCATTAGTCCCTAACAAGACAGCCTGGGCTTTGAAGTTTTGAAGCCAGACATTGTCTTCTCTCTAGCTGTGAAAGTCCTAGATGTCATCTTCTTTTAATAGAAGGCTGTTTTGTAAAAATCTGTTGTTTAGTGCATTTACCTCCATCAATGGTCTTAGCTAGATCTGGATAACTTGCTGCAGCTTTTACATCAGCACTTACTGCTTCGCCTTGCACTTCTATGTTATGGAGATGGCTTCTTTCCCGTAACCTCAGGAAGCAACCTCTGCTAGCTTCAAATTTCTCTTCTGCACCTTCCTCACCTCTCTTAGAATTTGAAAACGTTAAGGCCTTACTCGGATTGGGTGTTGGCTTAAGGGAATGTTGTGCTGATTTGATCTTTTATTCAGACCACTAAAATTTTCTCCCTATTAGCAATAAGTTTTATGTTAGGCTGTTCTTGTGTTTCTATAAAGGAATACCTGAGGCTGAGTAATTTATAAATAAAAGGTGTTTAATTGGCTCATGGTTCTGCTGTACAAGCATGGCACCAGCATCTGCTTCTGTTGAGGGGCTCAGGAAGATTCCAATCACAGCAGAAGCCATGGGGAGCCAGCATATCAAATACATGGTGAGAGTGGGAGCAAGGGAAAGAGAATGGGGAGGTCCCAGACTTTTAAACAACCAGATCCCATGTGAACTAGCTGAGCAATGACTCACTTACAAGGGAATAGTGCTAAACCACTCATGAGGGATCCACCCCCATGATCCAGTCATCTCCTACCAGGTCCCACCTCCAACACTGGAAATCATGTTTCAATGTGAGATTTGGAGAGGAAAAACATCCAAACTATGTCAAGGCTTTTTTACTTTCTTATTGTTCATATGTTCACTGGGGTAGGACTTTTAATTTCCTTCAAAAACTTTTCCTTTGTTTTCATGACTTGACCAACTGGCTGGTACAAGAGGTCTAGCTTTCAGCCTGTCTTGGCTTTTGACATGCCTTCTTCACTAAGCTTAATTGGTTCTAGCTTTTGATTTAAAGAGAGAGACTTGGGACTCTTCCTTTCATTTAAACTCTTAGAGGCCATTGTAGGGTTATTAATTATCCTAATTTCAATATTGTCGTGTCTCAGGGAACAGAGAAGCCTGAGGAGGGAAAGAGAAGGGGGAACAGCCTGTGGGTGGAGCAGTCAGAACACACACAACATTTATTGATTAATTTTGCTCTCTTATTTGGCTGGCTTCATGGTTCATAGTAGTACAAAACAATTACAATAGTAACATTAATGATCATCTGGACAGATCACCATAACACATTAATAAGGAAAATATTTGAAATATTGCAAGAATTACCAAAATGCGACAAAGAGACACCAAGTGAGCATATGCTGTTGGTAAAATGGTGCCAATAGACTTGATCGATGCAGGTTTGCCACAAGCTTCAATTTGTAGGAAATACAGTATCTGCAAAGCACAAGGAAGTGAAAGGCAATAAAACGAGGTATACCTGCACTCACTGCTTGCTGCACACCTGTGCCCTGGCTCTGGAACTCCTCCTAGAATCTTTGAAAACTCAGGTGTTCAACCCTTTTTCCATTCTGATACTGTGCATTAAACTTGTGCTTGCATTAAACTCATGTGTCTTATCCTTGAGATGAATTTTTCCCCTGCAGGAGGTTTCACTTTCCCCATCAAATCTCCAAATGTTCCTCAATGTAGCCAAACTCTTAAACTCAAGCTAGAAACTTTGAAGTAACTAAACATTTGCCATCATAAAATCTGGTGACTTTATTTTTTTTATTCAGAGGATTCTTTGCCTATTAATTTTTAAGTAATTAACTGAATTAGAAGATGTTCTCCAGATTCTCCTGGCCCCTACTTATTAGTGATTAGACACAACATCTATTTAAATCCTTTATTAAGTAGTCCTAAAGTCCAGGATTTGTTAAAGGAAAACAAGAACTCGGTTCTACCAGAAAATCATAAAACTAATAAATAGTTATTTACATGTGCATGAATCTTCACTGATTTTTTAACAGGTGTATATGGGTCCAGGATGTAAATTGAACAGATTCTATCAATAACTACTTGGCATTTCAGAAATGAAATAAAATTTCCTATTAATGACTGCAAGCTTTTTTACTATAACAAAATCCAAGTAATTGCAGGATCAGTGATGAGAGCCTTATGACTGTGAGTGAGACATATTTAGAGATTATAAAGAAGATTTTAGTCGAAAATGTATAAGGGTATTTAACAAAAATTTGCAAAGATATGGCTTATTTTTTTCTGTTAAAGAATGTCTTGGACAACCTCAAGACTAAAGCATGTGGTAGTCTGATGCCATCAATAATGAATAGCAATTGTTATACTCAGTTCCTTATAAATCTCATGTATGGATAACCATGGCAGAATAGCCCATGATTACTGTCTTTTAAGAGTGATTATTTAGGTAATAGTAAAAATGCTTCCATTTTTACCCCTCTCTCCACACCAGTTATCTCAACCTCACAGCATAAAGGAGGGACAAGTCTCACTACTGAAAGGGACTTGTGTGGGAGTAGAGGGCGAGGGATGGGCAGGGATATAGGAAGCCCTTCTTGAGGCATTCTCTCCTTAGCCCCATAGACCATCATAGGCTGGTCACTGGCACCTCAAGCCCTAGCCCCCAATGTGGACCTGTCCCTGATCCCAGGTGTCCTGATTGTCTATGTGACAGGCTTGGTGTCCTCAAGGCTCTTCACTGGTTTTCTGTTTGTTTCGTGCTCCCATGCACTGGATCCTCACTTGCTGACCACCTGCTTGGACCTCTGAGGATCTGTTCTTCTCTTCACTGACTGCATTAAAGCAGTTTATGACCTTTGTGCCTTAGCTCCGAGTCTTCAATCTCAGAAGCACTTTTCTGATCTATGATCTCCTTGATCATGTCACCAAAAGCGACTTCTGTTTGTATCTTAAGACTACACCCTGAGCCTCTACTATTCCAGATTCTCTCAGCTGCTGCTTAAACCATGCTGAGGATGGTTTAGTTCTTATCAGTCTGTTTTCATCTTCCTTATTTGTCAGTGAGGTTAATTTTACTGGCTACATTACACGTAGGGTAGCTGGATTTGGGGATTAGGTTACCTGAATCTGAATCTTGTGTACCAGTTATTAGCTGTTTGGCTGTGGACAGCTCATTGAATGACTATAAGTCTCAGTTTTCTTACCTATAAAATGGGCTAATGATAGGATCAACCTCATGGACGACTGTAAATATTCACTTAGGTAACACATGTGAAGTTCACTGCACAGTGCCAGGCACATTGTAAATTTCCATAAATGTAAATTATTATAATTATGAATTAATGATTGTGATACTGGAAGATTCACAGCTGCCCTTCAGAAGAGCCCAATTCTTGTGTTCTACTGACTGTTAATATTTTATTATTATTGTATTCTTAAATTATAAGGTAATTTAGGAGGGAAAATTGTGGCCTCTGCAAAGGAGTGAAAGCTTACAAATCTAGAGTAAAATAATAGTTTAATTTTTTTGAACCTCTTCAATAACTGTCTCTTGTGTGGGTAATGTAATTACCAGTAGAAAAATGAATGAGAACTCAAACTCAATAAATTACATTTTCATTGAACTTCTTTGCTTATAATCTAAGGGAATAGAACTTTGAATTTTGAAACACTTTTTTTGCCACTTTATTTTTTAACTGCTACGACATGACATAGTATGCATTTTAATGTATTCGTTCATGTCCAATTTCAACAAAACTGGGTGGGAATTAGTACCCCATAATTCATGAACTAGGGTGTATTATTACAATTATAAAATTTTATTATAAAATGTTTTTTTAATATTTATATTATTAATTAAATGATGATGAATCTTCATAAATTCTGAACAGAGAATTATGGTTTTAGTCCCTGCTCAGACTTCTTATTAGCCAATCAGAATATTTGATTTCTCCTTCTAACGTGTGCGGGTGTTTGATGGTAAAGTTTGCAGATATTGCTATCCTTTCCATGCCTCTGGTATCTCTGCAGAAAGACTCTCAAAGTTGTTTACCCGCACTGAGATTACTACAAGGTGATCGTCTTCTTGGGGGAATTTTTAGAGCACTTGTGATTATTAAAAAATTAACACTCCTTTTGTGTTTCTTTTTATAAAGAGATTTCTCCACTAGAGAAGGTAATCATAAAACAGCATTTGTATCCAGATATAGGGATTTCTGCCCTCCTGCATACACATATACGTGTAGTCACTAAAGCTGTTGTGATGGGACATTAAATGATGATATAATGACCACTGAGCAGCAACAGAAAGGTTGGGAGATGAGAAACCCCAAGAGAATGATCTAGATCTGCATTGTCCAATCATGTAGCCACTAGCCACATGTGGCTATTAAGCACTTGAAATGTGGATGGTGTGACTGAGGAAATAAATTTTAAATTTTATTTACTTTTAATTAATTAAGAATTAAATTTAAATAGCCATTGAGTTTTACAAAATTCAGTTCCTCAGTGACACTAGCTCCATTTTGTTAAAATAATTAATTGGGAGGCCACCAGACTGAGGCAACTCCAGCACCTGGGAGCCTATCTAAGCAAATTGAAACCCAACTCACTGTAAATGGTCATATGCTAGGAAAATGAAACTTACGCTTAATCAGTGAGGAACCACCAACTAACCTCTAAGGATTTCCACTAGATTGATTAAAATAAGGTAGGTTACTGCTCCTCTTTAGCTAAACACATTTCTTTTTTTTTTTTTTTTTTTGCCTCTCTTCTGAATTCACCTCCTGCCCCTTTGCCGAAGTCCTGAACTGCTAGTGGTCTGGTGCTGCCTGATTCATGAATTGCTATTTGCTCAAATAAACTCTTTAATATTTTAATATGCCTCAGTTATCTTTCGGCAATTTTAATTGCTCAGTAATCACGTGTGTCTGGCTACTGGCTTTCAGACTGAGTAGTGCATATATAGAACATTTCCATCATCACAGAATGTTATATTGGACAGCACTCATCTTCACAGGCAAGGGAGATGTTAAGAAGATGTAATTATCTTTCCTCTTTGGGTTCCACTTTATCCTGTGTCCAGGCATTCTCAACACTAGAGAAATGTGGGATTCGGAAAAAGGGGGAGGGGAACGATAACATAAAATTTAGAAATGAGCTTTGTGGCAGACAGCAGTAGCCAAAGCACTGGGAGAAGAAGCCCAGAAGGGTTCAATTGCAGGAGGACTGCAACGTCTCCCAGCTTCTGGGATGTTTGTTGCTGATTGTTGGAGATGTGAATTTAGTGAAAGACTGTAATGGTAGCTGTATTAAAGAAGACAAGCCTTGTCAAAAATAATGCCAGAGACAGAAATGTTTTCATCGTTTTCTCTCACACTATGCTTTTGCCTGGGAAGAAGAATCCTGGAACCCAAACATCATCACATCATCTCAATTTTTTTTTTCCTCAGACTTTAATATGCATGTGAATCACCTGAGAATATTGTTAAAAAGCAACTTCCTATTCAGTAGGTCTGCAGTGCATCCTGCATTTCTGAGAAGCTCTCACATGATGTGAATGATCAAGGGCCACACTTTGAGTTGCAAGGCTCTAGAATGTCTAGAAACATTCAAACCTTTTATATAAGCACTGTCTTAATTACTGGTGTAAACATAGGAGGTTACACCTCTCCCAAAACCAAAGTGCCTTTAGTTTCAAACTCAGACTATGAAGATTTTTCTGTGAGTAGAAGGTAGAGGAAGTCTGTTGTTTTTGGAGAAATGAGGCTCATTACCTGTAATCCCAAGACTGGTGTAAATATGTTCTAATGTTTTCACACAAAAGCATGGGGGAATATTTAAAAATTGGGGAGCATTGATCCATAGAAAAATTCAATCAAATTTATTACATAAACAAAAAGCAAGTTACATATGTGTTTCAGTAATGTTGTGACTATTTTTATAATACTAAGCCTTTGAACAGAAAGCAGTTTCTATCTGATACCATGATTTAGAGCTAGTTGGAGAAGGAATCGATTGTAGGTAGAGGCCAGCTATTGATCAGAAAAAGGAATGGGAAACTGGAATGTTTCTCAAATAGAGAAAAATTTAGAATTAGAAGACAGAGGCAGGGAAATTGCTATGTGGAAAAATACAATCAGGAGTTTTCATAATATCTAGATGCACTGTGGGACTTTTCAGCTCCTGAAACAGATGGGGAGGCTGGGAATACTAAGGAACAGAGGATGTGGAAGGAATGAGGTATCTCTGTTCTTTGGTTAAGTACTGCCAAGCAAGCAGGGTCTGCAGAGCAAGTGATGCGGCTTGAAAGGATTGTTGAGCTGCAACAAAGTCTAAGGCATCATTGTGCGTCCATGCCAGGAAGATTTAGACATGAAACTACAAGTTCCTGCTCAGTTATTCCTACTCTTACCTAGAGGAGAACCAAGAACAAGTTGGGTAGAAACCTAATGTTCCAGGAATCTACACAAGGTTCATGCCTTGCTTAGTTGTTTTTAAAATAAAGAGTTCCATGTTTATGGGAAAATAAAAATCAAGAGAAGTATGCCCTCTAGATTTCTCATTTATTCATGTTCATGGGAAGCTGAGATGTGTATTTGTTTTATTTGTTGCATAGCAATCAGTCTAGAAACCCTTTTCTATTTGGTGACAATTACCAAATATGAGTATGTCAGGGAGGAAATAAAGTATCTGATGAATACTAGTCATAAAAACAAAAATAAAAAAGAAACAAAAGTATTTATATCTTAAAAGTTACAGCAAACAATTTAAAGAATATAACAATGTAGAAAAGTATGTATTCCATGTTAGGATAGCAGTCTGGTTTAATAGAAAGAGGACTCCAGTGCCAGTTAGAAGACCTATTGTCTCCCATAAAAGAAAATAAACAGCATTGAAGAGAGTTGATATAATGTATAAAGGATGTAACAAATGGCCTTAAATCTTTGCAGATTCTAATTCCATCAACTCTTCCATTTGTGGGACTGGCTTGCTCAGATGTTACAATTTGAGTCTATGTGGTGCTAATTTAACTATGTCCCCTCAAGAGGAGGTAAAGGAGGTTCTGCAGAAGCTTCTGGGTTTCTACCTTCCCTAGACTTCCTTTTTCTGTCTTCTTCCCCAGGTAATTCTCACATTCTCTGTCTTCCTCTCGTATTAGCCCTACTTTTTTCTTTATCCCATTGCACTTATTTTTCTATACTGTAAAATTACTTGTAAAATTTTTTTTCGGTGTCTGTTTCTCTCCCACTAGAATATAAACTTCTTAAAAGCAGGATTCTTTGTCTCCTCTGTTCACTGATGAATCCTGAGCATGTGAGCTGTACCAGGCATAGAACAGATGTTTGGTAAATGCCTGCTGAATGAATGAACAATGGTTTTCTCATGAGATGGGACCTGGGTGTCAGTGTTTTCATTAGAGTACAGGTGGCAATGTGGCCTTGGTCTGATCACCCAGGGGACTGGTCACTTCTTTTGCCATTTCTTTCTCAGCAAGGTAGTATTCATTTTCACACGGTCAGGGCATAGGGGGAGATGCTGATGTTTGCTAATTTGAGCATTAGCTTCAGCTCTTTCTTTTTCTTTCTTTTTAAACACACAAACACCAAACCACAGACTTGTACGCTTTTGTTTTCACTTTTGATTGTGTGTGTATGTGTTTGAAAAGAAAAATACTTGGACACTTATTATTTTTTTTCCCAACAGAATTCTTTAAACAGAATCTGAATGAATACTATCTTGTTTTGTCCATAATTCACCATATATCCTTATGCATGTCAAATCTGTTTCTGGGACTCAGCTTTCTCAGTTCTGATATCCTGTTTCTTTTGTTCTTACATCATCTATTCTTTTGATATGTTTTTCTGTTTTCCAACTCCCCCTTTGACCTCCCCCCTCCCCCAACTTTCTATTTCCACATTCTCTATTACCTTCTAATTTCCACTGTTTCCCCAGTGGAAATTTATTTATTTATTCATTAAATTTTTCTTAAATGGAATGAGGATAATTTCTGACTAAAGCGTTTGGAACTCCCCGTGGGTTTCCTATGATACCTTGGATGCCATTAACATTGTAGGCTTACTTGCCAGCCCACTTCCTTCTGACTTCTGCTCCCATCACTCTATGAAAACGGCTCTTGCCCAGGTCATCAGTTTCCTCCATGTTGCTAAGTTCAGTGAAGGCTTATTGGTCCTTACTTGTAAAACCTCCTAGTGTGTATAACATTGTCAACCTGCCTTTCCTTTGGTTTCTATGATGAGAGCTCCTTTTCCTGGATTTCTTCCCATCACGTGGTCCTTTATTTCCCAGTCTTTCAAATCTGTATCCTTTATCAGACTTCTATTCTGAGCTCCAGACATGCATACCCTACAGCCAATCTGACATTTAAACTTGGATGCCTTTCTAATATTCATCAGTTAACATGCCCCAAACTGAACTTTGGACCCTCTACATGGTTCTCTATTTCTCAAAATGTTACTAATATTCAACTAATTGCCTAAACTAGAAACTAGAATATGATCCTTGATTTTTCCTTCTCCATCACCTCCCATATCCAGCCAACCACCAAATCCTATTCATTCTTCTTGAATATAATTACTTCTCTTTATCTCCACTGCCAAGACTTTAGTTGAAGTCATCATCATCTCTTAATTGAATGCCTGAGAAGTCTAACTTATGCCTCTGACTCCAGTCTAGCCCCTATACAATATATAGCCAATTCTTGTTATTCGTGTATTTTCTATAAAGTATCTGCAAACACTGAATTAGCTAATACTGAATTATTGCTCTTATGAAAAAAATATGTGGTTGGGTTTCTGCAAGCCTCTGGTCAACATTTTTAACTCATCAATATATATTTTATTTTATATGTGCTTCCTTAAAGATATCTTATTTAATATATATTGTTGATTCATTAACAGTGCAGTCATAGCCAATGGCACCATAACTCGTGTCTGAAAGAAGCTTATCTGACACGTGAACTTTCTCTATAAGGCACATCACAGCCTTCTTGCTCTTATGAACATTAGAGGACACTTTAGCACTGTGCTTAGGGTGCTAAACACCAATTCTAAAGACTGGTGTATCAATTCTAAAGATTCTAAAGAATCTTTTCTGTATATCAATTCTAAAGACTGGTGTATCAGTTCTAAAGATTGATAACAGTGGTGGTTTGGGAGTTTCACAAAACAAGAACATGTGGTTATCTTTAATTTATTATCTATGTGCAGAAAGTGGAACTCTCATTTAAAAGAGTGAAATCACCAACATGAAGCACAAAAATGTGAAGGAATATGGTACTAAACAGACCACAAAAAGAACACTTTACAGTATGAGACTGGAGACACAAAGGCAGACTGTCACCTTGTTCAATTTCAACTGAAAAGGTGCTTTTTGGGCAACTCAAACTTTTTGTTGAAAGACCTTGAAAGTGCCATGAGTATTGATTTAGGGGTAACAAATAAATGTTAGTGAGTAAGAAACTTTGCAAATATGGAATCTACAAATAATGAGGAGTGACTGTATTATTAATTTGTACCCTAAAGTATTCTACTTAAACCCAAACCTCATGTCATTCTTCTGGGTGAAACCTTTAAATGACTGCACATCACCATTAGGGTTAAGTCCAAACCCCTAAATTGCTCCCCTCCTGTCTTTTCATTCTCTTCTCTTATAGATCCCTCCTTCATGCTTTCTCATCAAACTGAAGTTTTCTCAATTTTTTATTCAATTCAATATCAATCCTCTCCAATCTTTGAGCCCGTCTAGATATTTTCCTTCTTCCTTCCTCCTTTCTCAGCTTCCTCTTTTGTATTTTCAGGTTTTAACTTGTTACTTCTTCATAAAGCTTTCTCTGAACTTCATAGACAAGATCTCCTGCCTCATGCTCTTGCCACATGGTTGTCTGATGACATAATATTTATCACACTTTTTTGGGATAACTATCTCACTTTCTGACAAGACTACACTTTGAGCAGGAACCAAGCCTACCCTTTTTATTGTTGTGTGTGTACTGTGCAGTAAGCACTGTGTCTAGAACATAATAGGCCAGCTAGGTGTTGAATGAAGGCAGGAATAATTATTCATTTTGGTGTCTGTTTCATCAAAGGAACTATAAGCACTTTGAAAACCAAGAGAGGATATTTTCATCTTTGTATCTAAATTGCTTGGCACAATGCCTGCCCATAGTACATGCTTGATACATATCTATTGCATGAAAACAACACTTTAAACATGTCAAAGAGTATACAACTTGATTATAGGTAAAATAGAGCTTGATAATGAGTTATTGAGCATCAAGTTTCTTATAAAATTCTTTGCAAAATAAAAAGATTCTCAACATAGAGTCAAGCTACTACAATAAAACAGATTGGAAATATTTCCACTATCCCAGACTATGAGCAGGAAAGTGCCAGACATTCCCCAGGCCCCTGGGCAAGTGCTCACACACCTCTAGGGCAACCCTACCCTTCTTCAAAGCACCACCATTGAGTTAGAATAGTGAAGCAGTTAGCAGATGAAAACCATGCTTTATTAAAAAGAAAAAAAAGGAAAAGAAAAAAGAGGATGTGAAAGGTAAAGCAGGCTGGCCAGTTCATTATAATTGCTTACTATTTCCCTATTGCATCTTAAAAATGTTAAATTTCAAGGGGCAGCTTTTTAATTTGGTGTAATTTTCTGAGGCGGTACTGCAAATAAAGCTTGCTCAGAAGACTCCGATACTTGCCAACTCTTGCTGATACTGAGCAGCCATGTGCAAGTGTCTGAGTTCAAATTTAACTTAAATGATTGAAAAAAAAAATCAGACAGAGTTGAGCTTCACCATGAGCAAAAGCTGTTCTGTTTTCCCAGTGGGGGATCACTGCATGCACAGCAAGTGGGAAGAAATGAGAATACCTGCCATGGGGATTTGAGAGGGGAAATTGATTGCACACATTTAAATAGATGGGGTGAAGATTTTTCCCCTGACAGGAAAACCTGTGAATCGAAAGATGAAGAATTTAAGAACAAATGCTTTCAGGTGGACACTGAGAAGAACTGTGAACTTTCTTTGAACCTCCTCAATCAGGTTATCTTGAGTGCAAGCCAGGAAGTTTCCCAAACTATTGGGATACCTGTAAGTTCAGGGCAAGGGGTGATGCTGAATCCCTGCTGTGTGGATTGGTAACTCTGCTGTTTTGCGGCACAGTCTGCCTCTTCCAGAGGGAACTCATCTGGAAGGCTGTGGAATCTTGGCTCTGGCCCCACTCATTTATTGGTCAGCTGGAGAAGGTGATGGAAAATGTGCTTTGGGAAAACACAGATGGGTATGTGAACCAACAACATTGTGTTTAACCCTTCTTGGTCTAATAAGCAAGTGGTTCTCACAGCATGGTCCTAGAGGCAGCATCCGCACCACCCAGGCACATGTGAGAAATGCACATTCTCAGGTCCAGGCTGCCCCAGATGGATCGAATCAAAAACTCTTGGAGGTGGGGCCCAGCAATATGTGTTTTAAGAAGCTCTCTAGGTCATTCTGGGTGCACCAAAATTAAACAACTTCTCACCTAAAATGCTGAGAGAACATGAGGAAGATTGTTCACCCAAAAGAATACGACTGTAATTTGGAAACGATCTAGCACTCATGTTAATAAAGATGGGAAAAGACAAATGGTTGCTTTTTTGGAGGGGATTTGGAAATGTTGGCATCATCCTAAGTATGGGGTAGTATTTGAAAAGGTCTGTATACCAGTAACCTGTTGCTCTAAAATTGACACATAGTGAACAGCCATAGCATCTCAGTGGCATGCAATAGTAGATGGTTTTTCTTCTGTATCTGCAAGGATAAGCTCCCTCTTGAGTCTGAGTGCTGGTTCACCTAGTTTGGGCTTGTGTAGAGTAACTTTGCTTTCTTCCACATGTCTGTCCTCCTTTTTCTGGAACCCACAGATAACATGGGCATGTCCTCATCATGGCAATGGCAGAAATAGGAGAGAACAAGCAGAAATCTGGACCTCGAGGCCCAGGCCTGGAGCTGGAACATCTGTCCAATCCGTCTCATTCTATTGGCCCAAGCAAGTCATGTCTCTATGCTCAGATGGAAAATAGATTTGCTTCTGTAGTGAGAGCAATTGCAAAGTCACAGGGCAAAGGGTGTGGATATAGGTAGGGGTACAGGATGGGGCCTGTTAGGCAATCAACCATAGTCAGCAGTGAACAAGCTTCTCTCTGCATTTATTAGCAGTACATGCACAAAAAAACCCAAATGTGAATTTGACTTAAGAGAAAAAAAAGTATCCTTCATTCTTGTCCCTAAAATAATACTAATTTTAGTTGGATCAACTGTGTGATTCTCAGTGAAGATAAGTTAAGTCAGATTAATCATGTAAATAATTAGCAGAAGAATAAGAGGAAAAGTCATTATTTTTTAAAACTCTGTAATAAATTGATATATTTAAGCCACTTTGTTTCTCAATAGTATATCAAATCCAGTTCTTAAAAACAAACTGTGGGGGCTGGGTATGGTGGCTCACGCCTGTAATCCCAGCACTTTGGCAGGTGGATCACTTGAGGTCAGGAGTTCAAGACCAGCCTGGCCAACATGGCGAAACTCCATCTCTACTAAAAATATAAAAATTAGCCAGACGTGGTAGTGCATGCCTGTAGTCCCAGTTACTCAGGAGGCTGAGGCAGGAGAATTGCTTGAACCCGGGAGGCAGAGGTTGCAGTGAGCTGAGATCACATCATAATACTCCAGCCTGGGCAACAGACTCTGTCTCAAAAAGAAAAAAAAAACAACAACAACAAAAACAAACAAACTCGTGGGTAAGATTTTACCTACCTTTGACTTTCATTGGTAAGTAAACTCTTGGTATTCTGTATCTGCAAGGAATCATCTGATATGCATGTCTGTTTGTTAAACTAGATTTTACTATAGCTTTTGGGGTTGATTTAAAAACTGTGTTAGCATTTCATTCCTAATTAACTGTTGACACAAATGCTAAGGGGGCAAGGGTGTTGCCCACAGCTTGTTCATAGTTACCAGGTGTAATTATGCACAGAGCAGATATTCAAATCAAGAATGAATCAGTTTCTGGAAACTTGCTGCAAGCACTCAGTGTATCGCCCTGCCTTTTTCCTCATTAGCATTTTTGAGGCATGCACCCAATAGAAGAAATAGCAGGTAGCTACTCTTGAGGTGAATGTAACCTCTGAAGATGAGCATTTCTCCATGTTGTTGGCCAAAGATAGAATTTTCTTTTTTGCTTTTCACATATAATGGGAATACAATGACTTCTTCTCATTGCCAAGTCTTAGCTGAAGGAAACCTCAGATAATTTTGAAAACTCTCTTATTTTACCAGTTAGCAGACATGGCCTAAAACAATGATGTGACTGTTTAAAGTCATCCAATTGGTTAGGGAGGGCTAACTAGAGAAGCTAGGTTTTCTCACTACACTACACTTTTCATTTGGGAAGCAGGGAGTGTTCATGGTTTGATGAATCAAGTACAGCATAGGGAGCAGAGTGTTATGGTCCATAGACATTAGTGGAATTCAAATTTCCTGTTTGTTGAATGAGAAATATGCTTGTTATATTCTTAGAATGTTTGGGTCAGGAGCAAGTTCTTTTCAAAATTAATTTATTTTGGAGAAATAATGCAATTTGGAGAAAAGTGCCACTGGCCAGTCCTTTTAAATCAATTCATAGGGTCAGCAGTGAACTCTAGCAGTGAGGTGGGATATGCTAGGGATAGGGCGAGAGATAGAGCTCAATGACTTTTTCAACAACTAGAGTTGTTTGCTTAATTATAAGTTTAGTTTTTTGAAAAAGACCTTCAGGGTACAATATGAGCAGGGAGTGGGGTGAGGGCTTCTCTCAGCACCCATCGCCAAGTACTCTTGGGGTACCCACAGGTCCCCGGGAAATAGATACTGTCAGAAGCTCACACCTAAAATTTACTTAGCATTCATCTCTTCCTTTTCTTTTTTATGATGCTGAACCAGAGGATAAAAAGATAAAGAATTGCACAGACTGGCACGTGAACGCTTCCCCACTGTGTGCTGCCGTTGTGGGGGAGGAAGTAGCAGCCGCCAACCGCTGTTTTATTAATAATGAGGCATTCACATAAATTCCATGCAAAATTGATTTTTGACTGTTATATAAGAATCAAATACCAGGCTTTAAAAAGTAATTGAGAAATCTATTTGTAATTTACTTTGCCTATAAGAACCCGCTGTCCTGCCATAAACAATTTTACAGTATTTTCCCCCTGTTAAACAGCTATTTTTATACATCTGTTTGGCCCCTTTTGTATGACATGCAGTCAGGAGGTGTAATGAATACAGGTTTGAAACAACATGTGGCTGCCATTTCTTTCAGTTTCATCTTCCAGGGGATCTCTTGCAAGTTGTGATATCATTTTCATCACAGTATAGGTGAAGTATGTTAATAGCCAATTATCTGACACTGGGTGTTGACTGATGAGTCATAAATATGCTTTCTGGAGATAGGGAAGCATGATGAAATAGCTAAGCAATGAAACAAACAAACAAAAAACCCAACAGACCAAAACAGTCTGTTTCTCACTTGTCTTTAAATGCCTTAAGGGTTATTGTCAAATGGGAAGGTATTCTGTTACAAAGAGTTTCTCTGGGAACCTATTTAACATTCAGCAGTCCTGCACATATTCAAATCTGCCAAAAGTATTTAAAGTGTAATTGACTTATTTCTAATTTTTCTTAAGATGGAAATTAGAGGGACAAGAAAAGTTTTAAAAGACATAGGTAATGTTACATATTTTGGCTTAATTTCTATTTTCTAAGAATTATTTCTCAGAAGGGAACATACTTCTGTTCTTATTCTAGGTACTTTTTTTCCCCAAAAGAAACCCCTTAAAAAGAAAAAAAAATCCCTAGTATGTTCAAAAAATCTATTCCCCATAGTTTTATTGAGATATACTTTACATAAGATAAAATTCTAAGTGAATAGTTTAATGTATTTTGGTAATTGTATATAGCTGCATAACCATTGCCATGATCAAATTAGCACATTTCCATCACCCTAGAAGTTCCCTTGTACCCCCAGCTAACCAACTACTGATCTGCTTTTTTGTTGCTATGGTTTTGCCTTTCCTAGAATTTCACATAGACAGAATCATAGTATGTAAGCCCTTTGTGTTTAACTTTTTTCGCCTAGCATAATATTTTTGAGATTTACCTATGTTGTTGAGTGTACTAATATTTTGTTCCTTTTAGTGCTGAGTAATACTCCACTGGATATATCACGATTTGTTTTTATCCATTCACTAGTAAGGGACACTTGGGTTGCTTCCAGTTTTGTTGATTATAAATACTGCTACTGTAAACATTTATATAAAAGTTTTGTGTGGACATATTTCTATTTCTCTTGGGTAAATATCTAGCATAAAGATGACTAGGTCACATGGCTTGTATTTGTTTAACTATATAAGAAGTAGTACCATTTTATACTTTCACACAGTCAGTGTATGAGAGTTCCAGTTGCCCTGCCTCTTCACTGATCCTTGATATTGTCAAGTGTGCCTAAGTAGCTCATTATGATTTTAATTGGCATTTCCCTCATAATTTGTGATGTAGAGCATCTTTTTATATGCTTATTGGAGTTTGTATAACTTCTTTTGTAAAAAGTCCCTTCAAATCTTTTCCTCATTTTATTGGGCTCTTGCCTTCTTAAGTCATAACAATCTTTTATATATTCCGGATGCAAGACTTTTTGTCAGATATGTAGGTAAGTTTTTCGTATCTATCATTTCAGTCTGGCTTGCCTTTTTTAACAGTTTTTTTTTTTCTGAAGAGCAAAAGCTTTTAATTTTGAAAAAGTTTATAAATATTTTTTCTTATGAGTTGTGCTTTTTGTGTCCTGTTTAAAAATGCCTTTCCTAACTGGTGTCACAAACATTTTCTCTTATGTTTTCTTTCAGAAATGTAATAGTGTTAGCTCTTACTGTTTAGGTCTATGGTGTATTTTGTGTTAGTTTTTAAAATATGTTGTAAGCTTAATTTTCTCCCCTACAGATATTTAGTTGTTGCAGCACTATTTTGCTGATTTTCCCATTTAGTTATGTTCACATCTTTGTCAAAAATCAACCATATAACTTTGGTTTTATTTCTGGACTCTCTATTCTGTTCCACGAATCTGTAGGTCTATCCTTGCCTCAGTGCCACACTCTCTTGATTATAGTAGCTTTCTTATAAGTTTCAGAATCAAGTAGAGTAATAAATCCTTTAACTTTATTATTCTTTTTCTAATTGTTTTGGCTATTCTAGGTCCTTTACATTTCCATATACATTTTAGCATCTGCTTTTCAATTTCTTCAAACAAACCTGCAGGATTTTGATTGAGATTACATTGAATTTAGAGATCAATTTGGGAAGAATTCATTTAAAATATTAAATACATTTTAAATGACTACTAAAATTATAAGAAACACATGTATGCTTGCTTCAGCAGCACATATACTAAAATTGGAATAATACAGAGAAGATTAGCATGTCCCCTGTGCAAGAATGACATGGAATTCGTGAGGCATTCGTATTTTTAAAAGCTCAGTATTACTGATTATTAGATAAATGCATATCAAAACCATAATGAGATACCATCTCACAGCAGTCCAAATGACTATTATTAAAAAGTCAAAAAATAACAGATACTGGTGAAGTTGCAGAGAAAGGGAACACTTATACACTGTTGGTGGGAGTATAAATTAGTTCAGCCATTGTGGGAAAAGCAGTGTGGCAGTTCCTGAAAGAGCTAACAGGAGAACTACCATTCAACATAGCAATCCCATTGCTGTGTTTATATCCAGAGGAATGTAAATCATTCTACCATAAAGACACATGCATGCGAATGTTCATTGCAGCACTATTTATAATGGCAAAGATGTGGAATCAAACTAAATGCCCATCAGTGACAGATTGGATGAAAAATGTGATACATATACATCATACAATACTATGCAGCCATAAGAAAGAATGAGATCCTGTCTTTTGTGGGAACATGGATGGAGCTGGAGGCCATTATCCTTAGCAAACTAACACAGGGAACATAAAACGAAATACTGCATTTTCTCACTTATAAGTGGGAGCTAAGTGATTGAGAACTCATGGATGCAAAGAGGGGAACAGGAGACAATGGGGCCTACTTGAGGGTGGAGGGTGGGAGGAGGTAAGAAGCAGAAAAAATAACTATATGTACTAGGCTCAATACCTGGGTGATGAAATAACCTGTACAAACATCAGTTTACCTATGAAACAAACCTGCACATGTACCCCAAACCTAAAAGTTAAAAAACGCAACATGCACACTAAAATGTGACACATACCAATTTTTAACACTCTGTGGATAATTAACATGTCAACTTGTGCAAGCAGGTAAACTAGGTTTTTAGTGTAGACAGAATAAAGCTTTTTTTTTGTCATCTGTTTTACCAAGGTGTGGCTTGGCATCACGAACTGCTGTTAGAAGACAATTACCATTTGTATCTGTTAATATATGTGAATTATGATAGTCTCAATTCTATGCAATCTGAACAAAATGCAGCAATCAGTTGGAGGCAGGAGTTAATATGTCTGTTGCAACTGTGCTTATCAAGACAGCTCCATTATTCATTAATTTACTTTATAGTACATATAAGTATATGTAGAAATTTGAATGCTCACAAGTTTATACTAATAAAAACTTCCTCAAAATGTTTTATGTATTTCAGCTGCATATCAATTATTGCAATCTGGCTTGCTCTTTTAAACAGTTTTTTTCTGAAGAGCAAAAGCTTTTAATTTTGAAAAATTTTATTTACTTATTTATTTTAGAATTTCAGGGTTTTACTTGAAATTCTAACAAGTTAGAACAGAGGCATTGCAATTTAGTAGAAAGAAAATAGGTTTGGAACAACAGAGACCTGAGTTTAAATGACAGCTCTACCTACAAGTAGCTTGGGCAAATTATCTGTTACTGAGCCCAGTTTGTCTATCTGTAAAATGGGGATAATAATGCCTGCTTCACAGGTGGGTTGCAATGAAGTATTATATGCAAACACCTGGTATATGCATAGCTGATGTATGTGAAGGAATGGTTGATGTTAGTAAAAGTGGGGGGCAAAATGTAAGTCTTGGAGTCTGGTAAAAATTTTGATGGACCTGATGAACGTTGAAATAGATTAAAATGTGAGCAAGGAAGTTTGCTTATTTTACACATGGCTTACCTGTGGTGGTGTGACTTCTCTGTCCACAGATCCTTAATAGCAACTTAACATACATTTGTAGAAGCTCAGGGTGAAGACCACTGTGTCACCAAGCAATGTTCTGGTGGAAAGGTCTGAAATTGAATGGATAGTGCCAACCCTAAATAACTTTCCATAGGCAATTTGAAAGCCTTCATCTCTTGGAAGCTTTCAGTAAATGAGGGTCTTGTAGTGCAGAGTATTCTTTTTCACATAGTCCAGGAGGCATTGGCCCTGACTGCACTTGGACATTATTTTGCTTGCTCCTCTGACTGTTGCTTTACTTCTGTGAGTCCCTTCCCTTTATTCCCATTCAGCACAGGCATGTCAGTGAAGTCACCCTTGTGAACACCATAAATGCATGCTGGTCATCAGTGTTTGCCTTTCAGCTGCTCATTCTTCACAGCCCCAGTGCCATTGGAGGTGGGTGCTTGGTGAGACAATGCCATGAACAGGCTTTGAGAGGCAGGAGCCCCAGATCTGTCATTTGTCCATGAACTTGAACCAGTTCACAAATTTTATTTTCTGCTTGATAAAATGCCTGACATACTCAAGGGGCTACCATAGAAAACTGTATGAGAAATAGCATGGGGAGTGTGGTTTGTACATTGTGAAGTGCTATATAAATCTCTGGGGTTGCTGTAATAGGATACGTCTGATACCACTGTCCTTTGTTCCGTTTCCTCCTACCACGAGAACCGCAAGAAGTTAAGTCCCATCTAAATTACCTGACTTGAATACAATTAGAATAAGGGTGGTGATGACTACAATCATAACCAAAAAACTAGGATCATAGACTCCTGGAGTTGGACAGGATCCCAGTGGTTATCTACTTAAACATCTACGGAAAAAAGTAAGCATAGATCCCAAAGCCTTAGGGAAGGGGAAAACCAGGTTTCCCATCAACACTGTATCTGTATCAGAGATGCACATATTTTATAGTTTAAAATTGAGGGACTCTAGGCTAAAAGACTTGCAGATGAGTTGAAGCACAAGAGATTCTGGAAATAATTAGAATATTTTGGCCTCTGGTAAGTTAACAGAAAGCAAACAAAAAATCATTCCAAGTTAAGGTGACAAATGTATATTTTTAATTTTGAGTAGAAATATGGCTGATATTTTATTATTTAAGGTGAACAGTGTTTAGAGTTTTCCAGCGCTGATGCAAATAAAAAGTTAAAAAGTCCTGGATGGACAAGACAAGCTGAATTTTACTGATTTGTGTTTTGGTTACTTGTCATTTTATTTAGTTATTTTACTGGTTTACTACATTTTGCTGATTCATATACTGGTTTGCTTATTAACTATCAAATTGCTGTGCCTATAAATTTAGCATATAATTGATGAATAGCTAAATAAAATGTGATATATCCATAAATGGAATATTATTTAGCCATAAAAAGGAATGAAGTATGGATACATGCTACAAAATGAATGAGGTTTTAAAACTTTATGCTAAGTAGGAGCAGTCACAGAGAGCCATATATTGTATGATTCAATTTATAGGAAATGTCTAGAATAGGTAAACCACAGAAACAGAAAACAAATTAGTGATTGCCAGGGACTCCAGGGAGAGGAGATCAGGAATTACTGCTGAGAGATACGGGGTTTCCTTTTGGAGTGATGAAAATGTTCTAAAATTGGGTAATAGTGATAGTTGTGCATCCTCATGAATATACTAAAAAGTCACTAAATGGTATACTTTAAAAGGGTGAAGTTTATGGCATGTAAATTATATTTCAACAACCAAAAAGAAATATATTATGATTTTTAAAATTAAAAAAGTTCTATCTCAACAAAATCCTAATTTTAGACAGGAAATTAGGAATACAACTTTTTAAAATCATCTGTACCATGCATGAATGAAGAACATTGATAGTGTAATTGAAAGGAACACTGGTCTTGGCAAGTGGCATGATCTTGGGCAAATCACTGAACTTCTCTTAGCCTTGGTTGTCTGCAGTAATTCCTTTCTATCTCTGTCAGAGAGTTAATGTGAAATAATAGCAATAGTATGTATTTAATGAGTTTCCATTATCTACCAGGCACTCCCTGGCATTTTACATGTGCTATTGCATTTTTCTTATGAAGTATTATTCTTATCCCAATTTTACAGGTAAAAAGTGAAATAATGTGTATAAAACTGCTATACAATTGGAAGACATAAATATATTATTACACAAAATCATTAAAAATAATGTTTTTTTCAGTTTATTAAAGTGATTATGTATCCATTAGAAAAAAATGAGAAAATATGAAAAGCTATTAGAAAATTAAAACCAACTCATAAACCAACACAACAGTAATATTTTATATATTCTCTTCCAGTTTTAAAAAGTATATGTGTATATGTAAACATACATGTGTATATATATTTAAATTAGTTGTATACCATAAATACAATATTGTAGTCTCCTTTTTAGAATGATTTTAATAACTGGGTGTACATGTATTCTCTTAGGGTGTGTGCTCAGGCCAGTAGCTGGTTTAAATCAGGTGCAGTGGATACTGCTGTCATCTGCTACACAGAAGTTCTCTATGTCCTAGCTAAAATGACCCTGATTTTGTTCAGATGTGTGGAAACGACTTGTTCAGTGAGGATGGGAATCCTCCCAGCTTAGGAGGAGAAAACTGGACTGACTGAAGCCCTGAGACTTGGCTGCTCATAATTCATTCCCCCACCAATCATGACGATCCCATTCTTCTTGGTCTGCAAGTAGATTAGGGGTTCGCAAATGACACAGTTCTGCCAATGAGACATAAAGCAAAGTCTGGTAGGGGCTTTTGGAAAAGATTTTTCTCTTGCTAAGGAGAGAGACACATGAGGCAAAAACCTTCTCCTGTTGGAGATGCCAGCCCTGCATCCCTGCCACTGGCTCCTTGGCTCTGTGGCCATCTTCCTGGTGCGAGGGAAAGCCAGGGATGGCTCAGCAATGCCAACCTGACCCTGTGTTCCAGTACTGCCTTTACTCATCTGGGAACACGTGGCTTCACACTTGGTATGTGGACTTATAGTGCTTGAGGACCTGCAGTCCACAGTGAAATAACTAGTGAGAAACAGTGAAATAAATTATATGATATATATTTTTTAAAACACATGTATTTCTCAAACATTTAAAAAAATTAAAGCATATATATATTCATTCACCATTTTACAAAAGTGTAGGACAAGGTGGTTTCTTTAATTATGACTGACAATTTGAGCTTTCTGGCATAAACACTATCAATAATGTTTTTGTAATTTCTAGGTTTTTATTTTTGCTTGTTTTAAAATAGAAAAAGAACTTAGAGACAATTAAAAATTGAGAATAGACCTTTTTAAATCAGCAGTTCTCAATCTTGAGAATCACCACTATGGACTTTTTGATTTGCAATAGCAACGTTCTTTTCTTCCTTTTTATTTTTTTTGGCAATTTGATTTTGGCTAAATTTTGCAGATCATACAACTTAAATTTCATGAAACAACTTTTGTCTCTCTTTTTGCATTTATAATTTCAATAGCAGTTACCAAGAGCATAAATAGGCTGGACACAGACCCATCCCACTCTTGTTAAATTCCCACCCAAATTTGGAGTGGAAAATGCCTGGGTAAAGTGCTAATGAGGAGTGCTCCATGTGCTTTTAAAGATGACTGACTAATCAAGTAAGTGGATTAGGGGAAGTGCATTAAGAAAGACTCTGCTGGATGTAGATATGTGTTTAACCATTTTCATTGTGTTAAACAAATCTTTGTTTATACTTTTTAACTTTTAAAAAAGCTAAAATGAATACCATTATAAATCTTTGTCTACATAAATGATTATTAGGATACATTTCTAGAATAAGAATTATATATCAAAAGATATGGGCATTTTGAAAGTTTTTGGCATATATGCTCAAACTGCTTTCCAAAAAGAGTATATAAATTTGTATTCCTACCATGTCTTTACATCTTTACTAATTCAAAATATTTTTAACTAAGAAGCGTGCTAATTTTAACCCCAAATTTTGGCTTTTATTTTCTAGGAATAGTTCATCTGATATAATGAGATTGGGCATTTAAAAATGCATATTAACAATGTATATTTTTTCTGTGAATTTTCAGTTTATATGTTGTGACCGTAGAGGTGTGCTATTCAGCACTTGGTAATTAACTTCAGTTAATTTAAACAGAAAAAGAATTTGTTGCAAAGTTGTTGGGTAGTTCACAGAATTGAGGGCAACACTGAGAACCAGGCTTGTGCAGGAGCCAGGGGGAAAAGGCACAGACCACTTCCTGCCACAGGAGTAGCCCATTAAGGCACCAGAGCTACCACATTTACTGCTGGACAGTGGCTGGCACCATGGCTGCTAGGCAATGACTCCTTTGGCCTCTGGACTCCACCACAGAATCTGTGGATAATCTCCAGTGGATCCTTTTCCTTTCTGTCTCACCTTCACAGACACAAAAGCTCAGGTGGGAGCATCTGATTGGCTGGGTTTCTGTCTCAGGGCCTCCTCCTACGGGCCAGCAAGCAGGGATGCAATCTGTCCACCATGAGATTTCCTCCAAAGGGGAAAAGTGTTGGATTTGGGCACCTAACTGACAGAAATCCACTACCTGCATGGGGTTTTATGGAAGTGTATGAGCTCCTTATACACAATGTAGAGTGACATATTATCCAGCACAGTTTGAAAAAAAAAAGGATTTTACCAGCTTGTTGTTTACTTTTAAATTTTATTTATATTGTTTTTGAAATAGAGAAGTTTAATGTTTTCATGTAGTCAAACCCATTGAATTTTTACTTTTTTTTGACATTTTCTATTATATTTATGCTTAGAAAACCTTCCCCAATTTTTTGATTCTATATTTACCCACTTCCAAAGGTTTTAATGGTGTGTGAGAATGTGTGTGTGTGTGTGTGTGTGTGTGTGTGTGTATGTGTGTATGGTGTAAGGGAAGGATCTAATTCTTGTTTACTTGTCAGTCCCACATGTTTATCCGGCTGCATTGACTGAGTCTTTTCCCACTGATTGGTGATGGTATCTTAATTATGTACGAAATTCCTTTATACAACAGATGTGTTTTTAGGCTATTTATTCCATTCCATTGACCTGCCTTCTGAGTTTAGCTATAGTTTTTTTGCAGTTTAATTGATAAAGTTTAATAGTATTTTTTTTTTTTATCACTGAGGTCTTCTTTCATTACTTATGTATTTGTTTTTTTATTCTTCCCAAAGTGCAATGGTCAGTTCTTCTTTTATGGTTTTAGTTAAATTTTAAATATTAAATCCCATGCTAATTAATTAAATCAGCAAATAAAAGTTGTATATATTTATGTATACAGCATATTTTAAAATATGTATATATTGTAGAGTGGGTAAATTGAGCTAATATATGTATTACCTCAAATATTTCACATTTTTTTGTGACAAGAACACTCCACATCTACTCTTCTAATGATTTTTCAAGTATACAAGACATTGTTGTTAACCATAGTCACCATGTACGATAGATCTCTTGAACTTCTTTTTCTTGTTTAATTGAAATTTTGTGTCTATTGACTAATATCTCCCAACTTCTCTCTCCATCCCCCAGGGACTATCATTCTACTTACTCTCTGCTTCTCTGAATTCAACTTTTTAAGGTTCCACCTGTGAGACAATGCAGTATTTGACTTTCTGTTCCTGGCTTATTTTACTTAACATAATGTTCTCTAGGTTCATCCCTGTTGTTGAAAATCACAGGAATTCCTTCCTTTTTTTTTTTTTTCAATCTGAATACTTTCTTTATCCATTCATCTGTTGATTAGGTTGATTCACTTAGGCTAATCAACACTTAGGTTGATTACATGTCTTGTCTATTGTGATAGTGCTCAGGGTACATAAAGTGCAGGTATCTCTTCAACATACTGATTTCATTCCCTTTGGCTATGTTACCGAAGCACCAGGGGTTTGGTCTAGGTCCTTTTGCCCAACACACAGAAAGCAAACACGGAGACAATCATTATTGCAAGGATAGGAGGCTTTATTTGGGTGCTGCAGCCAAGGAGATGAGAGATCAGTTTTAAATCCATCTTCTCAACTGACTAAAATTAGGGTTTTATACAGCAGGGGGAGAAAGGTACCTGTATATGGGAAAATAGGAATTAGGGAGGGGATAAGCAAGAGGAGTTGGCCAACAGAAAGCATGTGGTCAGATGGGCAATCATCACAGGTGAAGGATTTGGCATCTCATTGTCCAGATGCAGTGGTCTGGTGAGTTTCAGTTCCTTGACACTCTCTGGGAGTCCCGATGGTTGGCTTCCTGAGAAAGAAACTCAGATAAGACAAATGTAACTTTCCCAAGTTTTAAGACAGGGAGAGCCAATTTCTGTGTTTATTCAAAAGAAACCATAAATGTGAGTTCTATGGAACAATTGGGCTATGTACCCAATGAGATATATATACCCAGTGAGATTGCTGGATCACATAGCAGTTTCGTTTTTAACTTTTTGAGACTCTGTACTGTTTTTTATAATGTCTGTATTAATTTACATTCCCACTAACTGTACAAGGGTTCCCTTTTCTACACATCCTTTCTAATGCTTGCTATTTTTTGACTTTTTGATAATTGCCATTCTAACAGGTATGAGGTGGTATTTCATTGTGATTTTGATTTGCATGTCCCTGATGATTAGTGATGGTGAGCACTTTTTCATATACTTGTTGGTGATTTACATGTCTTCTTGGAAAAAGTTTATTCAAGTCCTTTGCTTGTTTTCTAGTCAAGTTGTTTGTTTGTTGCACTGAGTTGTATGAGTTTCTTATATATTTTGGGGGATCAACCCCTTATCAGATGCATGGTTTATAAATATTTTCTTCTATTCTGCATGTTGTCTCTTCACTGTGTTGGTAGTTTCCTTTGCTGTGCAGAAGTTTTTTAGTTTGATTTAATACTGTTGCCAGACACCAAGGGTTCAGAGTAGATCTGGTTGCTTGCTGCACAAAAAGCCAATCATTGAGACAATGAGTATTGCTAGGGAAGAAAGGCCTTATTGCAGGTAACATCAGCTGAGAGAAGAAAGACAAGTCTCAAATCCATCTCTCTAACCCACCAACGTTAGGGATTAATGTAGGAGTTGGTCAACAGGCAGCTGGTGGTGGGATGAGGGTTCTGGTGTTGTATTGTAACCACATGCAGTGATCCATAAAGTTTTCATTCCTTTATACTGCTGGGAGAAAAATTGGGCTGGTTTCAATCTCATTTGTCTATTATTTATTTGTTTATTTATTATTATTTGTTGTTTATCTGTTTATTATTCTCAAGTATTCATATTTTTTATTAACACAATTGATGATTTTTGCTTTATTGTGAAATAATCCATTATATCAGTATTTATAAACTTAATAACAAAGAATAATTCTTTGTAAATTTAATGTGTCTGTTATATTCTTCTTCTCATTTTTAATTTTTTTGTTCCTTCCTTTTATCTCTGTTTTCTCTATTAAGTTTGTCAGGTCTTTGTCTAGTTTTTCCAAAGAGCCAGCTGTTGTTTGTATTTATCATATGAACTCTTTTCTGTTTTCTAGTCCTGTTATGGCAGGGATTAAGGATAAAGACTCTGGACTCAGACAAACCTGGATTAATCCCTGACTTTGCCATTTGCTAGCTGTGTGATCTCGGACAAATTACCCAATATCTCAAAAATCTTAATTTCTTTATTTGCAAGCTATAATGTTACCCATCTCTCAGGAATAATGTGGGGATTCAATAAGATAACTATGTAAGGCACTTGATTCAGCACCTGGCTCATGGTAGGTGCTCAAACATCATCATCATCATTGTCAGTATCATTTTATTTTCAATTGATTTATTTGATCAATTCTCATATTTATCAATTTATCAAATTATTCATTTATTTATTTTCCTAGGTGACTTAATAATTCATTAAAAGTATGGATTTACTTCTGGTTGGAATTTTGGCACACTCAACTTTTATTAGTATTCTTAATCATGTTATTTCTTCATTATATTATTTAAAACCTACTCTGTTATTGAGGATTTGATTTCCTTTGTAACTTAAGAGAAATGTTTTTTTTTTTTTTAAAGATTCTAAGCTATTGGTTTTACTTGTTTATTTGTCTCAATATGTGATACTAGTTTTTGGGTTGATCATATTGTGGTTGGAAGTTTGTGGCCTTTAGAATTTCTGCTTTGGAGAATTAATTGCTACTTTATGGTCTAATATATGACCATTGCTTACTAAATATTGCTATTATATGACCTATAACAGTGTTTATGACCATTCTCCCTTTATTGTAGATTATACCTTTTAACAATATATAATAAAATTTTGGGCCTGCTTTTTGCTTTTTGCCTTAACTGCTGGTTTGTAAGCTTTTCTTTTGCTTATATGGATCAGACACGTGAGTGGTGGCGTGGGCCTGTAATCTCAGCTACTTGGGAGGCTGAGGCAGGAGAACTGCTTGAACCCGGGTGGTGGAGGTTGCGGTGAGATCATGCCACTGTGATAAATTTAATGGAATTTAATTGAGCAAAGAATAATTCACGAATCAGGTAGTCCCTGCTACTCCAATCCAGAACAGGTTCAGAAAATCTCTAACACTGCCACGTGGTAGAGGATTTATGGGCAGAACAGGGAAAGTGATGTACAGAAAAGGAAAGTAAGGTACAGAAACAGTGGGATTGGTGTCAGCTCAGCATTTGCCTTACTTGAACACTGGCAGCCTGTGATTGGCCAAAACTCAATGATGGATACAAGAGTAGGTTTGTCTCTTTACACATCCAGTTAGGTTACAGTTCACTATGTACTAAAAAACCTTCAGGCTGAACTTAAAATACATAAGGAGGCAGCTTTGGGCTAAACTTAACGCTTATCTGTTATCTTCTCTTAAGTCATTTTTATCTTTATTCTTTTCCTCTAGATACCAGAGGAGTTTCTCATGGTCTCCTACTTTACCTGCAGTGTCATTTCTGTTTGAAATAGCTTCAAATGCAGATTTTAATCCCATCATCATTGCATTTTGGTTTCACTTAAATTCATTTTTATCTTAACACATTTTCATTTTCCTCTCATCTTGCTGTCTTTTTCTCATGATCAATAGAATCAATAGATCATAGCAGATGCTATGGGCAGAAGCATCTGCTTCTGTTCCATAGAGTCCATTACTTCTTGAATTCTGTTGAAGATTGAAATAATTTTCCAAAATAAAAAAAATTCCTGTGATAAATCATTTTCAGAAGTCTGTGTTCCCTCTGAGTCTTTGGGATGATTTCTTCTATCTCTATTTCCATGTCATTTACCAAAATGCATTTGTTAATTGTTCTTCTTGTCACTCTTAACAGAGATGATCCATCCAGACTGGTGTTTCCAGCAGGTCCTACTCTCTGTCCACTGAATACTGGTTCAATTCTCTGTATAGAGCTACATCCAGAGGGCAGGCTCTGGATGAGACCCAGAGCCACTGGCTCAATTTCTGCTGTTTGACTTGCTTTCTTTCCTTAAATATTGACCCAAGATTAGCTTTTGTCTTATGTTCATTTCGTTCCTTCTGACATGAAAGCCTGTGATATTCAGCATATGGGGTTGTCAGGGATTTTTTGTTGTTGTTGTTCTCTTTTCCCTTATGTTATGCTGTCTTCAGTGGAACACCTTCCTGACTGTAATGAGGCTCCTTTAAAACCTGCCTTCCCATTCTCTTGCTGACCAATTCTTTTTTAAGTAGCTACTCTGTTTTTATGAAAAAAGTACCGATGAGAGATTGGATGTGGAAGGAAAATAACACTTCAGCTTAAAAAGGAGCACTTATATAGTAGAAGAATGGCTGGCTGATTTAATGAGCCAGGTGGCAGACAGTGGGAAAGAGATAATGGTTCTTTCCAACTTCAGACAGGTGGGCTTTCTCTAGGGCTGGTGGCAAGCACAGGTGGGCCACTAATTGCCTTTAAAAATCCAGGTCCATTGATCTTATAGTTAGTGGTAAGGTTGATTGGCAATCTTAATTTTTGGTGGCAATGTAAATGTTTGTGTGCGCGCACGCATGTGTGTGTCTATTTTAGTGGAAAAGGCTGTATCAGGGCCATTAGCCAGATGCCATTTTAAACTGGAACTCTTTAGGGTCTTTTTACTTAAAAAATTAATTACCAGGTTTTTTTTTTTTATTGCATTTTAGGTTTGGGGGTACATGTGAAGAACATGGAAGATTGTTGCATAGGTACACACATGGCAGTGTGATTTGCTGCCTTCCTCCCCATCACCTATATCAGGTTGTTTTTATCTACCAACTCATGTGGCATATGTGAGCTATAAGGAAGTGAAGACCTAAAAGATGCCCAGTGGAATGAAGAGAGAAGACAGATTTGGGAATTGTGCTTTGTCTCTCACCTCTTTACCTCCCAGTCACTCATCCACTGTTCCCTGGTGCCCCAGAACTCTTTGTTCTCACTCCTTGAGAGTCTCCTTTTTTTTCTCCCAAGCCTAGATCTCTGGATTAAGCTTTATTTTATTTCTACTTTCTCATGCCTTCCTGATGTAGGTATCACATTCATTTCTTTGCTGCCTCTCCAACAACTCCAGTTTTACTCATCAGGTTCTCTTGAGGCCATGATGATCAGGTACTCAGTCTTTGCAGAAATTATATATGCTGGGATGGATTTACCCTTTCCTTCCACCTTTTACAGAGGACCAGTGTGTCAGCTTGTGTCTCATTTAGGTAGCAATTACAGGTAACAGATAGAGGAATGGCTGCATCACCCCTAACAGCTTGTAGATTCGAGACTGACCCTGCTTTTCTGTACAGGTCTAGTGTGTTACATGGAAAGAGGATTTAGGACTAGGCATCCTGCCTGTCCCACAGGCACATTCCATAGCTGCTGCGATTTCCAGCCTGGTGGCATGGCCTGAGATCCCACTTTGTGTGACGCTGAGAGAGGAAGCCAAGAAAAGGTTTCCACTTGTTGCATATAAGGTCAGGATGGGTAATCTAGCAACACAGATTTCAAATAGTTTTGTCTTATTGGTTAAACTGACACATTGATGTAATTGTGCAAGTCAGGTAAATATGTAAAAAGACCTTTAAAACAACAAAAATTCAAATCTTAGACGTGAAGGCACAGGTCACCATTAAAATTCCCTTTATGATCCTGATGTTGAGGGTCTAAGTTATTGTCATATCTCATGTGTTAAGAGTTTAATATACTGGGCCCATAGATAAATCCTATATTCAATCTCTCTTCTTTTACATTTCCATATTTTTTATAGCTGTTGCCAACATGAATATCCTCTATAAAAGTAGAGTAATTTCAAGATATATCATAAAGGCTATATACTTCACCCGTACTTTATTGAGTTGTTTTGTTATACTAGGTAAAAAATACACTTGTACATTTCCTGTTTTCACTGGAGCAATGTGTGTGATCACATCAGAATATCAAATCATTTTTCCGAACAATCTTTTGCCTTTCATTTTCTTAAAAGAATAGATAAGGGCACTACATTGAAAGTATTTTAACTATGTTATTACTTAATACTTTTTTTCAAGTACCATTAAGCCTAGATAAAGTGGTTCATGCCTGTAATCCCAGCACTTTGAGAGGCTGAGGTAGAAGAATTGCTTGAGTCCAGGAGTTCAAGACCAGCCTGGGCAACATAGTGAGACCCCCCACCATCTCTACAAAAAATAAAAATAAAATAATTAGCCATGTGGTGGTGTGCACCTGTAGTCCCTGCTGTTTGGGATGCTGAGATGGGAGAATTGCTTGACCCAAGAGTTCAAGTCAGCAGTGAGCCATGATTGTACCTCTGCACTCCAGACTGGGTGACAGAGTGATATCCTGTCTTAAAAAATAAGTATCACAAATGGAAACATTGTAAACTATGCTTACACAGCAGCAAATATACAAATCTTCATAGATAATAAGGTGTCTAAATAATACAAAATAGTTAGATTTGTGATTCATTTTTGCATGCTCCAGTGTCTTGCATGTAGATGTCTTAAACAATTATTTGGTGAATGAATGAATATTTGGTGTGTTGCTGATATAACTTAGATTGCCTCTGCAATCTGAAACCATCTGATACTTGATATTAGATTACATGAGAGTGAAAAGATAAGAATGATCATATTTGTGATTTGCAGGTAGAGAAGCAAATTTAGTTCATAAGAAGTCAGAAAATCAAATCATGCAATTTAGTCTGGTACCAGCTTTTTATGAAAGTAATAGTTTCACCTAGTCATAGACCAGGAACCTGTTCTGTGCTTGTGCCAAGGTCCCTCTGTGTATAGACTGGAGGAGGCTTTTGTTCCTAAGGGAGACACTATGCATGATCTCTGGGGTATATGGTATTTTCTGGTTCTGCTATGATTTGTTTATGATCTGTTATGATTCCCTTCTGTTCATGGGTATAACCAATCATGCTAGCATAGTTGACTGTTGGACTATGTATGTATGTACGTTTTTAGAAACAGGGCCTTGCTCTGTCACGCAGGCTGGAGAGCAGTGGTACTACCATAGCTTATTGCAGCCTCAAGCTCCTTAGTTTAAGTAGTGCTGCCTCAGCCTTCTGAGTAGTTGGGGTTATAGACACAGCACTTGGATTATTATTATTTTATTTTATTTTTTGTAGAAATGGGGTCTCACCTTGTTGCCCAGACTAGTCTCCCACTCCTGGCTTCAAGCAATCCTCCTGCCTTGGCCTCCCAAAGTTCTGGAATTATAGGCATGAGCCACTGTGCCCAGCCTCAGTTGACTATTTAAAACTACATGTTACTTTTTTTGAAAAAACAAAACAATAGGCTGGCTGGTAGATATTTTACATTTTAATTGGGTTGCTCTGGAGTTAAAGAAATATTTTCTTAAATGCAGAGATGCCTGGAATACAACAGTAGGAGGCCGAGATGCTGTGAATCCCTTGAACATAAACTAGTTGTTGGAAATTCAGAGAATTCAAAAGATCCTTTTCCTCCTTCCAAGCCCAAAAGATGCATGTCTGATTTCCTTTTAGCCAGAAAGGGGAGAAAATAAGGTGTTTGTGTGATAAGGACAACATAATTCTCAAATCACTTACTGAGTACCAATAAATGATACCTTTGTATAGTACCTTAAAAGCATTATTTCATCTTTACAGCAACAGAAAGTTGGCAGGGAATGTTGCTTTTCTAATTTTATGGGTGAAAAATTTGAGGCTTGAGCATTTAACTGACTTTCTTAAAGTCACAGGGCTACTAATTAGTAGAGGTGGGACCAGATTTCAGGTTTTTTCATTTCTGGCACTATATCCTTTCCTTTGCGCAAATATGATATTACTACTATTAATAAAATATGTGGCCAGGTGCAGTGGTTCATACCTGTAATCCCAGCACTTTGGGAGGCTGAGGCAGGTGGATCATTTGAGCCCAGGAGTTGGAGACCAGTGTGAGCAGCACGGCGAAACCCTGTCTCTACAAAAAATACAAAAATTAGCCTGGTATAGTGGTGCATGCCTTTAGTCCCAGCTACTTAGGAGATTAAGGCAGGAGGATCACTTGAGCTGGTAGGTTAAGGCTGCAGTGAGTGTGATTGCACCACTGCACTCCAACTCTGGAGACTGAACAAGACCCCATCTCAAAAAAAAAAAAAGGTTTCCACCAAGATGGCCAAATAGGAACAGCTCTGGAGCACAGTTCCCAGTGAGAGAGATGCCGAAGGCGAGTGATCTCCACATTTCCAACTGATGTACAAGGTTCATTTCAGTGGGACTGGTTGGACAGTGGGTGTAGCCCAAGGAGGGTGAACTGAGGCAGGGTGGGGCGCTTCTGCACCTGGGAAATGCAACTGGCCTGAAGACTGGGGGACTTTACCCTCTTGGCATTCCGGTTCAGATACTGTGATTTTCCCATGGCCTTTGAATCCACAGTCCAGGAGAACAACACCGGTCTGAAAAGTGCCGTGAGTTACCAACATAAAGGGATGGAAGAAGATTTACCAGGAAGATGGAGAGCAAAAAAAAAGCAGGGGTTGCAATCCTAGTCTCTGATAAAGTAGACTTTAAACCAACAAAGATCAAAAGAGACAAAAGGGCATTACATAATGGTAAAAGGACCAATGCCACAAGAAGAGCTAACAATCCTAAATATATATGCACCCAATAAAGAGCACCCAGATACATAAAGCAAGTTCTTAATGACCTACAAAGAGACTTAGACTCCCACACAATAATAGTGGGAGACTTTAACACTCCACTGTCAATATTAGATCAACAAGACAGAAAATTAACAAGGATATCCAGGACTTGAACACAGATCTGGACCAAACAAACCTAATAGACTTCTACAGAACTCTCCACCCCAAATCCACAGAATATACATTCTTCTCAGCACCACATCACACTTACTCTAGAATTGACCACGTAACTGGAAGTAAATCACTCCTCAGCAAATGCAAAAGAACAGAAATCATAAACAGTCTCTCAGACCACAGTGCAATCAAGTTAGAACTCAGGATTAAGAAACTCACTCAAAACCACACAACTACATGGAAACTGAACAACTTGCTCCTGAATGACGACTGGATAAACAATGAAATGAAGGCAGAAATAAAGATGAGAATCTTTGAAACCGATGAGAATGAAGACACAACGTACCAGAATCTCTGGGACACATTTAAAACAATGTCTAGAGGAAAATTTATAGCAATAAATACCCACATGAGAAGCAAGGAGAAATCTAAAGTCAATACCCTATTGTCAAAATTGAAGGAGCGAGAGGAGCAAGATAAAAAAAACTCAAAATATAGCAGAAGACAAGAAATAGCTAAGATCAGAGCAGAACTGAAGGAGATAGAGACACAAAATCTCTTCAAGAAATCAATAAATCTAGGAGCTGGTTTTTTGAAAAGACCAACAAAATAGACAGACCACTAGCCAGACTAATAAAAAAGAAAAGAGAGAAGAGTTGAATAGATGCAATAAAAAACGGTAAAGGGGGTATCACCACCAATTCCACAGAAATACAAACTACCATCACAGATAACTACAAACAACTCTATGCATACAAACCAGTAAATCCGGAAGAGATGGATAAATTCCTGGACACTTGCACACTCCCAAGACTAAACCAGGAAGAATTTGAAACCCTGAATAGACCAATAACAAGGTCTGAAGTTGAGGCAGCAATTAATAGCCTACCAACTGAAAAAAGTCCAGGTCCAGACGGGTTCCAGCCGAATTCTACCAGATGTACAAAGAGGAGCTGGTACATTCCTTCTGAAACTATTCCAAACAATATCAAAAGAGGGAATCCTCCCTAACTCATTTTATGAGACCAACATCATTCTGATACCAAAACCTGGCAGCACCACAACTAAAAAAAAAAAACAAACAAAAAACTTCAGGCCAATATCCGTGATGAATACTGATGCAAAAATCTTCAATAAAATACTGGCAAACTGAATGCAACGGCACATCCAAAAGCTTATCCATCACAATCAAGTAGGTTTCATCCTGGGGATGCAAGGCTGGTTCAACGTACACAAATCTATAAACATAATCCACCACATAAACATAACCAAAGACAAAAAAACCACATGATTATCTCACTAGATGCAGAGAAGGTCTTTGACAAAATTCAACAGCCGTTTATGGTAAAAATCCTCAATAAACTAGGTATCCATGGAAAGTATCTGAAAATAATAAAAGTTATCTATGACAAACGTACAGCCAATATCATTCTGAATGGGCAAAAACTGGAAGCATTCCCTTTGAAAACTGGCATTAGACAAGGATGCCCTCTCTCACCACTCCTGTTCATTACAGCACTGGAAGTTCTAGCCAGAGCAGTCAGGGAAGAAAAAGAAATAAAAGGTATTCAATTAGGAAAAGAGGAAATCAAATTGTCTCTATTTGCAGACAACATGATTGTATATTTAGAAGACCCTGTTGTCTCAGCCCCAAATCTCCTTAAACTGATAAGCAACTTCAGCAAAGTCTCAGGATACAAAATCAATGTGCAAAAATCACAAGCATTTCTATACACCAATAACAGACAAACAGAGAGCCAAATCATGAGCTAACTCCCATTCACAATTGCTACAAAGAGAATAAAACACATAGGAATACAACTAACAAAGGATGCAAAGGACCTCTTCAAGGAGAACTACAAACCTCTGCTCAAGGAAATAAGAGAGGAAACAAACAGATGGAAAAACATTCCATGATCATGGTTAGGCGGAATCAATATTATGAAAATGGCGATACTGCCCAAAGTAATTTATAGATTCAACGCTGTCCCCCATCAAGCTACCATTGACCTTCTTCATACAGGAAAAAGACACTTTAAACTTCACATGGAACAAAAGAGAGCCTGCATAGCCAAGACAATCCTAAGCAAAAAGAACAAAGCTGGAGGCATCACTCTACCTGACTTCAAACTATGCTACAAGGCTAGAGTAATCAAAACAGCATGGTACTGGTACCAAAACAGAGATATAGACCAGTGGAACAGAACAGAGGCCTTGGAATCAACACCACACATCTACAACCATCTGAACTTTGACAAACCTGACAAAAACGAGCATTGGGGAAAGGATTTCCTGTTTAATAAATGGTGTTGGGAAAACTGGCTAGCCATGTGCAAAAAGCTGAAAGTGGACCCCTTCCTTACACCTTACCATAAAATAAAGTCCAGATGTAGTAAAGATTTAAACATAAGACCTAACACCATAAAACCCTAGAAGAAAACCTAGGCAATACCATTTAGAACATAGGCATAGGCAAGGACTTCATGACTAAAATACCAAAAGCAATGGCAACAAAAGCCAAAATAGACAAATGGGATCTAATTAAACTTAAGAGTTTCTGCACAGCAAAAGAAACAATCATTAGAATGAACTGGCAACAAACAGAATGGGAAAAAATTTTTGCAATCTACCCATCTGACAAAGGACTAACATTCAGAATCTACAAAGAACTCAGGCAGATTTACAAGACAAAAACAAACCATTCAAAAGTGGGCAAAGGATATGAACAGACACTTTTTAAAATAAGACATTTATGAGGCCAGCAAACATATAAAAAATGCTCATTATCACTGGTCATTAAATAAATGCAAATCAAAACCACATTGAGATACCAACTCATGCCAGTTAGAATGGCGATCATTAAAAAATCTGGAGACAACAGATGCTGGAAAGGATTTGGAGAAATAGGAACACTTTTACACTGTTGGTGGGAGTGTAAATTAGTTCAACCATTGTGGAAGACAGTGTGGCGATTCCTCAAGGACCTAGAAATAGAAATTCCATTTGAACCAGCAATCCCATTACTGGGTATATACCCAAAGGATTATAAATCATTCTGTTACAAAGACACATGCACATGTTTGTTTATTGTGACACTGTTTACAATAGCAAACACTTGGAACCAACCCGAATGCCCATCAATGATAGACTGGACAAAGAAAATGTGGCACATATACACCTTGGAATACTATGCAACCATAAAAACGATGAGTTCATGTCCTTTGTAGGGACATGGATGAATCTGGAAACCAGCATTCTCAGCAAACTGACTCAAGAATAGAAAACCAAACATCGCATGTTCTCACTCATAGGCGGGTGTTGAACAATGAGAACACATGGGCACAGGGAGGAGAACATCACACACTGGGGTCTGTTGGGGAGTAGGGGGCTAGGGGAGGGACAGCGGTGGTCAGGGAGGTTGGGGAGGGATAACACTGGGAGAAATGCCTGATGTAGGTGATAGGGGGATGTAGACAGCAAACCACCGTGACGTGTGTGTACCTATGCAATAATCCTGCATGATCTGTATATGTATCCCAGAACTTAAAGCACAATTTAAAAAAAAAGCTAACTTTTAATGAATCAGGCAAAATTTACTCTTCACAGTCTCATTTTCTCTTCACAATAGAGGTATAATACATGTGCTATCATCATTCCCATTCTGCAGATGAAGGAGCTCAGGCACAGAGCCTGCTATGGCAACTTACCATGGTGTTGTGGGACACTCCAGGGTGAATGACACAAAACTTGCTCTCAAGGAGTTTATAACCAAATCAGGGCAGTAAACTGTGCATATGTAAATGACAATAATAATAATAATATGTTTGAATAATAGCTTGAAGGTAGAAACCAGAATCACAGAGCAGTCTGTAATTACATAATTGATTGTATTTGGAGAGAAATATGCATGACAAGAATTTATAGAAGGGTGAGGCAATTACTCTTGGCTAAGGCAGTAATGATGCCAGGAGAGCTGCAGTGGGGTTTGAGCTGCACTTGGAAGGGTCTTGTAGTGAATGAGGGGACCCCTCCAGGAGGTGGGACCATGTGAGCAAGCCACGAGCTACAGTACCCCCCATTGGGGTCTTTCTGGGTCTCTCACCACCATTGCTTATGCTTTTCCTTCTCTATGGAAGGTTTTTGCTTTCACCATTTCATAGCTTGAAATAAAAAGATAACTGAAGAACATGTTTTGAGGCTTCAGTAGTTAACAGAATAAGCAGTAGATTAAAATGGGGCTACTTTTGGTCATCAAGACAGTTTTGCTTAAGCAAATTTGATTTGGAAGCCTTCTCCTAAACTCTCTTGTGGTGGGTAGTCCTGGTGGTGAATAAAATCCTTTAAGAGGTCCTTTCTCTCTGTTAAGGATCGTAAGAGGCCACATGAGGTCACGTGCTGCCCAATCTCTCCATTTAACTTGAAACACTTCCTGGCAAGAGCTTCTTCTCTGTGAACCAGAGAAGAAGTTTCAGAGCTCCCGATTCTCTGAACTCTTGTGTTTTGTTTGTTTGTTTCCTGACCAAATTTACCCTTGTTTTACAAACTTGACCTCTAAGGAGAAGAAGAAAGGTGTCTACAGAGAGAGAATTTGAAGTTGGAGGATTCCCCCTCCTAGACTCTGACCGAAACCCCTTCCTTAAATGGTGCAAATACAAAAAATGAGCAATTGTTTTTAAGCTTCAGACTAAAGTTCTATTGGCAGACATTAATTGCCAACATCCCATGTTCCTCTTTAGTATAAAAAGCTGAGAATGTTTCAAAGTTGGAAGGAGCTGGAAATCTAACTCATAACCCACTCATTTCATGCATGGAGATGGGAGAGCCTGAGATAACAGTGAAATCTAATAACAGGTCCAAAGTTCCTCGCCAGAGAATATGAGACTTCAGAGGAAAACCACAGTATTGGACTCTTAGTTCAGAGTTCATGGCAAATATAGACACTCCTCAACTTTTGATGGAGTCACATCCTAACAAACCCATCATAAGTTGAAAATAGTATAAATCAAAAATGTGTTTAATACACCTAACCTACTGAATATCATAGCTTAGTCTGGCCTACAGTAAATATGTTCAGAACACTTATATTAATCTACAGTTGGGCAAAATCATCTAACACAAAGTCTGTTTTATAAAAGTGTTGAATACTTTACACAGATGGGCGTTTTGTAGGCATGATGGGATGTGAAAACAAAACACGATAGCCAAAAAAAAAAAAAAAAAAAAAACCACAACAGAATATTGGTTGTTTACCTTCAGGATTATATCGTTGACTGGGAGCGGTGGCTCACTGCCACTGCCCATCAGGAGAGAGTATCATACAGTGTGTATCACTAGTCTGGAAAAAGATCTAGTACATATTGGTTTTGCATCATCATAAAGTCGAAAAGTCATTAAGTTGAACCATTGTATGTCAGGGGATCATCCGTAGTGTCTCTTCAGTTGTCTATAGAATGCTTTAATTTTTTTCTCTCTTTCTTTTTAAATTTTGCTTTAAGTTCTGGGATACAATAATGCAGAGCAGGCAGGCTTGTTACATAGGTATACATGTGCCATGGTGGTTTGCTGCACCTATCAATCTGTCATCTAGGTTTTAAGCCCTGCATGCATTAGGTATTTGTCTTAATGCTTAAATTTATAAGAATAGTATATTGTAATTATTAATTTTTATAAGCATAGATGTGGCATGGGGGACCCCCTGACCTGGCCAGTGGTAATGGTGACAGCACAGGTAATAGCGGGGCAGCAGGTTGGGGCAATGTGTGGTCATGAGCTCACATTGGACAAGACTCTACTCTTAGTGAGCTTTCAGTCTAGGTTGGTTTGCTGGCAGTGTTTTGTTTTCTTTAAAGTTGACAGTCTTTTTTTGTTTTAAAAGAAAAATGCTTAATTTTTTAAACAGTAGTTTTAGGTTCACAGAAAAATTGAGCAGAAGGTACAGGAATTTCCTGCCCCACACCTCCATAGCCTCCTCCGTTATCAACATCCTCCATCAGAGGGGCACATCTGTTACCACTGATGAACCTATGTTGACACACCATTACCACTCCAAGTTCATAGTTACATTAGGGTTCACTCTTGGTGTTGTACATTCCATGGATTTGGACAAATGTGTAATAACATGCATCCATCACTGTAATAGCATATGAAATATTTTCACTGCCCTAAAAATGTAGTCATTGAAAACTCACTCATTGCTAGTGGAAATGCAAAATGGTACAGCTACTTTAGAAGAAAGTTTGGTTATTTCTTACAAAACGAAACATACTCTTAACATACAATCTAGCAATCACATGCCTTGGTATTTATTCAAAGAAATGGAAAACTATGTTCACACAAAATCCTGCCCATGGATATTTGCTGAGATTTTAATGTAAGTGGCTTTATGGAATATGAACATCTTATGACTTTGACTGCATCCCAAGCTCCTATTGATCTATCCTTTGTCCTATATTCACTGCCCACCTGAAGCCTTGGTTTCTCTATCTCTCTGTCCCATGGAGGAAACATGAAGGTGTTGATTTTGGTCATTTATCTTCCCCTACTATGCTCTAGCCAGTGACAAAAACTTGATTGTCCTAAGGGCATCACGTACAGGAACAAAGCAAGAGTGCAATTTTGTTAATGTCAGATATAAATATCTTTATGAACCTTATATGTCTGGATTCATTAGCCATTTAATGAATTTGATGCACAGATGTTCAGGAAATTAGGAGCAACTGACTTCATTGGGAAATAATAGTGAGCCTGGTGCCATCCAAGATATCAAAAACATGCTGTTCCTACAATCTGCCAAGAAACCAGGTACAGTAATGGTCTCTTTGTTATATATAAGCTCACTATTAACACTCAATAAATGTTAATGGTATAATAATAAAAAATATTAAGCACCATGCTCCCCAGTGGAGATCAGATGGTGATAAAGAGATGTCCTCTGTGTTCAGAGTATATCTTTCCTTTGGATTTGCATTACATTCACCTGATGGAAAGTAAGAGTTGAGAAAAAGCTCAACTGGTGCTTTAGGCTGAGGTCATTAATTTTGAGTCACAAGAATTGAATTTGCCTTACAGATTTTTTTCGGGGAAGCAAATATCAAATGTTGTGATTTTCTCTGCCACTAACCGTAGGGTTCACTGGCAGTGTGAGGGACCTAAATACAGTCAAAAGCCACATAACAGTGATTTGGTTAACAACAGACTGCATCTACAATGGTGGTCCCATGAGATCAGAGTGGAGCTGAAAAATTCCTGTCACCTAGTGGCCTTGTAGCTGTCAGAACATTATAGTGCAACACATTAATTTTTTTACTTTTAAATATGTTTAGATACATAAATACTTACCACTGTGTTACAGTTACCTATAGTATTCAGTACAGCAACAGGTTTGTTGCTTAGGAGCAATAGGCTAAGGCATCTAGCCTAAGTGTGTAGTAAGCCGTACCATCTAGGTTTGTGTAACTGCACTCTATGATGTTCACATAATGATAAAATTGTCGAACAACATGTTTCTCAGAACATATTTTTTTGGTAAGTGATGCATGACTGCAGTTGAAGAGAAAGGGCAGAATCAAGCCAGCCAGGCACTGAAGTAGAAACTGTATGGGGAAGTCCACACCTATCCTAGAGGCTGGCACCATTCCTCAGGGTATTTGTTCTGTCTTACTGCTTTGTCACACTAAATGTTCTGGAGACAAAAAAATGTGGAGGGGAAGAAAGGGTCAGGTAGTTCTATGATACTGAAAATGTTCTTTCTTGGCAGTAGTATGCTGGTAATTGTTGGAAAAGTTTCACACACTCTCTCTCTAAAAAAGCCCTAATTTGTAGCATTTGCTGATTTCCAGGTGCAAATACTCCACCATGGCTAATTTTAAGCAATCAACATGACAGTCACAAACTCACTAACTTCCTACAAATTTAACAAACATCTCTTGGAAATGGATAGACACCATCTCCAGCAAAACCCTCAGTATATTGTAATTGTGGTGATATAGACATAGGTAATGATTAAGGAAACTCTGGAAAGAATAGTATCTAGATCCTCCATTTCCTCAGTGGCAAAATGGAAATAATATTTATCATAAGGTTGATGGCAATATAAGAAAGATAATAAATATAAAGTGTTCAGCAAGCTTCTTGTTATATAAGTGCTCAAAGTGGTAGTTGTTATTAATATTATTATATCCTGAGATTAAATGTGTTAGCCCCCAAATTCATGCAGAAATATTATAATTATCAATGAATTTGGAATATCATAGGTGTCAACTGTCCCTGGCATGTGACTTGTGTGAAATTCATATCTTAATATTCACCAGATATTTATTGTACTGGGCTTGTATGCCTAGTGAGAAATAGGTGGGAAAGTGCCTCACAAATTGCCTTGGAAAGGAAAAATATATATGCTTGATTTCTGGGAAATAAAAGAACAGTCTATATCACATTGTTTTAAAGATGGTGCCTTCAGAGTGCAGAATGCCATGGTGCCTCCTTCTTGGTGAGGTGTTAGCAGGATTTATCTTAAAATATATATATATATATATGTATGTGTACTCACACACACATATACTCTTCTGAAATAAGGTGGGCAAAAATAGTGACAGGTGCAAACCTCTCCGAATGTCTTGCTTTGCACGGGCTTTAAGGGCCAAAGTTTCCTTCCAAGCCCAGAGAAAAGCCAAGCCTCTGGTAGGGGCCACCACGCATATCCCTCCCTGCATGCATCTCCTCCTCATCAAACACAGTGGCTTGACAAAGGGAAGTTTAGAGAAAGCAGGCCTTTTTTCCCAGGGGAATAATGGAACTGTAGTTCTATTTCCCTATATCTCCCTTTGTTAGCAACTTAAAATGATAATTGACCTAGCTTCTGCACACTCTCTGAATCACTTCATTGTGTTGAAATTATTTGAATGACAATTGATGAAGAACACAAATGTGTAACTTTGTAAAATAGGAAGTCTAGATGGGGGAAAATTGAGTATCTTTATTAAGCATACCTTCATCTTGCCATACACCGTTAAGCATTCCAAATAATTCCTCAGCTTCCCTTTTCCTAACATTATCTGGGAAAGCCTGTCTGCTGTCACCAAATTCTAGCACAAACTGCTCAAGCCCCTATATTTTCCCATTGCTGCTTATTATTGTACCACGAATTCTAATTTGATTCAGATTCAGAGGGCTCTTTCTCTTTACAGCATGAAAGCATTTTGGCACCCATTAACTCTATGGGTAGAGACCACAAACAATCACACACACAAAGAAACTGCAAATTAGAGCTTATATTCCTTTTATCTTCACATGGTTGACAGAAGTAAGACAACTCCACAAACCATGCATTTTAAAGAACATTTGCAGGGTGAATATATTACAAATATGGCTAGGAAGTGGGCTGCAGTATATCTTCAAAAGTGACTGATTTAAACCCAAACTTAATGTATTTTGGAGGCCAGCAATAATTTGACTTGCTGAGTGGATGGAATTTATGGGTATAATGCAGTGCAAATAAAAACATCCTCTTTCAGTGATAAAGGTGTATGCTATGTCCGTGCTGGGAAATACAGCTTTCCTTACCTCTGACTTCTGGAGAGAACTCGTGGGAATAGCTAAGTCAGACCCGATGCCTTTCTTTGTGACCTTATGGAAATATTAAGTTTTATTTTTTTATTTGGGGGGTTTATTGTGCCATTCCTGGATCTGTGCTTTTGTGTTTGAGAACCAAATAAATAAGAGAAACCCAGTAATGCATCACTGAGCTGTAAGTCATTTTCCTAAGGAGGTGATCCAGACCACAGTGAAGGAAGAGCCAAGGATAGGATGAGGGTTTGGGACACAGAATGTTCATGTCCACCCCTGGACCCAATGGGAAAACAGAGGTTTGTAAGAAACCACTGTTAAGTGACTTCTGACTTTGAGGATTTCATATTCTTACCTGTATGGTTTTGACATGTAACCCTGAGAAAGAAACCTCTCACAGTGCATTTGTGGCCAACTGTCCATGATGTGCTGAATTTGAAGTTGAATTATAGGAAGTCATGAATTTCTGTGAGCCAATTGTCATGCAATGAAATGAGGGTTGCAGGCTCCTTCCTCTACCTCCTCAGCGTTTGCAAGAATCCCTTGCTATTTCTCTCAGATTTCATCCTTGTCCTCCACTCCTAGCCCAACTCCTTCCTCTACCACACACACACACATAGAACTTCAATTCTTGCCCATCCAGTCCAGCTATTCCAGTTCTCTGTGGAGGTCAGGTCTGAGAACCTGATGGAAAGTAAAAGAGTTGAGAAAAGGCGCTACAGTAAGTGATCTTTACTACCTGAGCCTCTGTTTCTCCATCAGGAAGGATATGTAAGCTATGGGATGAGGCTTCACCCTTATATCCATTAGAATAATGTTGTGATAGAATGCAATATTATCAGAGGCTAGAGAGATTCACAGAACATTAAAAATTTATGATTTTTATGTCTGCAACTAAGACAGAGGAAAATAAAAGAAATGATATACTCTCAAGGACTTTGTGTTTTTTGAGATAGTTGCAGCATAAATTGCAGCTTTAAAACATTTTATTTGACTTATATTTTAAGTTTTGGAGTACATGTGCAGGCTTGTTATATAGGTAAACTTGTGTCATGTGTTATGGGGCACTACATAGACACTACAGTAAGTGATCTTTATTACTTGAGCCTCTGTACAGATTATTTTGTACAGATTATTTTGTTCCCAGATATTAAGCCGTGTATCCATTAGTTATTTCTCCTGATCCTCTCCCTCCTTCTAGCCATCACCCTCCAATAGGCCCCAGTGTGTGTTGTTCTCCTCTATGTATCCATGTGTATTCGTTATTTAGCTCCCACTTATAAATGAGAACATATAGTATTTGGTTTTCTGTTCCTGGATTAGTTTGCTAAGGATACTGGCTTCCAGTTCCATCCATGTTCCTGCAAAAGACGTAATCTCATTCTTTTTTTATGGCTGCATAGTATTTCATGGTGTAAATGTACCACATTTTCTTTATCCAGTCTATCATTGACAGGCATTTAGGTTGATTCTATGTCTTTGCTATTGTGACTAGTGAATAGCTTTTGGAGAAGGCATATCTCTAGCCCCAACCCAATGACCTCATCAGTTCTTTGAGAAAAATCATAAGGATCTTTCAAGTCAATATTTGTTTCAAAAGTCTGGAACAAAGACAAGTTGGGCTATGTGTGTATCACCCTTCTACTAATCACTTCCAAGGTTAAGATTAGTCATGATTACCTTCCTAATGGCGATAGTTAGAAGGTAGGAAGAAGTATTGGAAAAAGATGTAAGACAATTATGAAATCAAGACATATTAAATGGCCAGAAAATATTAGGTGTCCTATTGAAAAGTTCAGAATTAGTTCAGATTTCCATTATTATTCCTTTATATTAATTAGTAAATCAGCTAGAATTTATAGCATCTCCTTATTGTTTAAATTTGCTGTGGATTTCTGGGGGGCACATCTCAGGAATAGTTTTTCTGAACGAGCACTGCAGCTTTTGAAGTGTATAGGAGGTTCGTGAGAATGGGGAAATGGAGCTGGTTTCAGATAGTTCCAGCTTTGCCAGTGGTTATGCTTGTGACTTATTTTCAACTGTTAGGATAGATGAGCCCATGACTTGAAGTATGCACTGTCAGCCCTTTAGGTCTATGACCTGCATGCTTAGATCCTAAGTTGGTTCTGAGGTCCAGAAGACCAAACATGGGAGAAGGGATCTACGTTGCAATAAGCTCAAAGAGGCCTGATGCAGTGAAATCTAGTTGAAATCTCCTGCTTGAGGCCACTAATAATTCTTTCCAACTTCAGATTTTTTTCTGTAAACTTTCCCTCTATTCCTTCAAACTGGCTAATTCAAACAAGCAGAATTCTTGTGTTTGAGAGATGCTTTAAGCCTTCTCTAGGATTAGGTTAGATTTTTGGGACCCTTAATGTAGCCAAGATTGTGGAATTATGTGAGCTAGGGTGCTGGAAGACCTGGGAGAGGACATAGCAGTTATCCGTCTTGTGAAGAGGTCTCCCTGCTTTCTGGATTGAACTAAAAATTGGCATTTTTAGAATGACTTCCCCCAAGACCTGTAAAGAGATGTGCTCATTTAAGATCTCTCTAGATGATCGTAGCCAGCTCAAATTTCCCAGAGTTGACAGCTAGCATCCATCTGCACTGCTCTCTAGTGCTGGAGTTTTGTTAGGTTGCTATGCTTGGGTGTACTTGTCATGGGCTGCCTTACAGCAGGCTTGGCAGGGGATTGTGGTAGAAACACAAACACAAGAACAACAGTTATCAGAAGACCTTTCCATCTCATTTAACTTGTTTCACTAACTAATGTAACTGCTTGATTTTCTCAACTCTGAAATGGGAGTGAAAGTAATACCTCCTCTACTAACCAAATCTCATTGAGGTAGACTCCTGGAGGTACCTTTTGACACTCCAGTTTTCTAAGATTATACCCTCTTATCCTAAATCTTCTTGTGCAGTGAATAATATTATGGACAAGGTTTATATAGTTCTATCCAATTTATTGTTTCCTTTTCTGTAAAATTGTAAGAGCTCTTATTTACTGAGCACCTGCTGGGTGCTAAGTGCCCTCATATGCCATTCATTAGTATTCAACACAAGGATTCTTCAGGCTGGGGATCATTAACTGGAGTTTACAATCTCAGAGGGCCAGGTATGCAGCCTGTTCCCACACAGGGGTGGCGATGAGGCTAGAGCCCATTAGAAAAGTTAGATTCTAAGATCCATGGTTTTTCTACCACAGCATGTGGAGTGGAGTCACTTACATGCCTAAGCCTTTCCTCCCTGTGTTGGTCTCTTTAAAGAAGTTCTGCTCAAATAAATTCTACTACATCTGAAAAACCCCAAATGCCACCATATTTTTCTGAGATTTAGCCAGATGATGAAAAAAAAAAGCTTCAATAGAATATCCTTTCAAATTTAAATAATGTTCTGTAGTTTGCAAAGCACTTGCACATGTAGTACCTCACTGAATCTTCACAACTCACTGGAAGGAAGGGTGTGTATTTATAAGGTGTTTACTAGATGAGGAGACTTTGAAAGGTCACTTGCTATAACTTGTCAGAGGTCAGGTAACCAGTAGTAAGCAGAGGTAGGGCTTGAATCCGGGTAACTGGTGTTTTTTCATTGTTTCACACAGCCTCATTCACTGAGAAAGGGGGAGGGGGAGAACAGAGGTTAGGAGCTTACAAGGTAAGTTAGTTGCCCAGGTATCACATCCTGATTGGAAAGTGAGACTCACTGAATGGTGTGAGCTGGTCTCTTGTTTTTCCACCTTATATACTGAGAGAGAAAAAGCTAAAGAATTAACCCTAACCCATCTGCTCCCCACCAAAACTAACAGTACTTTTTAGGGACAAATTTGAGGAGGGGGAGAAATTGCATGAGGCTGGCCTGCCTTGCAGATACAAGGCTGGGCAGTAGGAGTTAACAGGCAGTGGAAGATATCCAAGTGGATTCAACCACCCACACCCACTTTTAAACACCAGTATTTTTATAATGCTTCTGTTCTTATCTTGAAAATTCTACATACTTACAGACACAATGTTTTAAAATAATGCCTCAGTTGTAGTTAAAGGGGACTTTTTTATACTTTTGTAAAATATGAAAGCAAAGCATTTATAATAATTTGTAATAATTTCAATGTGTAAATGCTTGCACATGACAATACAAGCTGCAATGAAGTAACCAGGTGCCTGCGCACATACACAGAATGTCCATGGGTGCTAAAAATACAGTTCAAAAATCTCTGTCTTAGGTCCAGAATACTATGAATTCAGACCATAAGGGTGTGTATACTGGTGACTCAAATGCCACGAGTGGCACTGTCACTAGTGACATTCAAAAAGATGAGCATCTAAAAGAAAAATGATGAACATCTCTTAGTCAAGTTCCAAACAACAGTATCATCTTTTTTCCATTTTCATACTAGTTGCATTTCCAGAAAATTCAGCATATATTAGAATCATGTGATAAATTATTTGTGGTTATGGGTAAAATGGAGGTAGATTCTAGGTTCAGATGATTTCAAATAGGTTGTTTACACACATGCATGCCCAGTGGGACATTTAAAAGTCATTCAGGGGCCGGGTGCGGTGGCTCATGCCTGTAATCCCAGCACTTTGGGAGGCCAAGGCAGGTGGATCACGAGGGCAGGAGTTTGAGACCAGCCTGGCCAACATGATGAAACCCTGTCTCTACTAAAAATACAAAAAATTAGCTGGGCATGGTGGTGGGTGCCTGTAATCCCAGCTACTCAGGAGGATGAGGCAGGAGAACCGCTTGAACCTGGGAGGCAGAGGTTGCAGTGAGCTGAGATTGCGCCACTGCACTCTAGCCCAGGCAGCAGTGCGAGACTCCGCTCAGAAAAAAAAAAAAGCCATTCAGGACATGGAACAATTCTTTGTTGAGTAGGGCTGTCTCATGATTTGCAAGATGTCTATCAGCCTGGCTCTGGCCAATGATTTCAATATTGCTCTCCTCACTGGTCATTGCGACGATCAAATATGTCCCTCTCTTCAAATTTCCAAAATGCTCCCCTAGTGCTTCCTCTGTGGAAAACCATCCCCAAAGGGTCAGGGAATACTTTGAAGCCAGTCATTCAGGCCCTTCTCTTGCTCCAGCTGACAGGAGCACTAGGCACTGAGTTTCTAAGTAGTTTTACACAAAATCCAAAACAGTTTGAGTCAGAGCAGTTGGTTCCTCTGAACTATTACTGGACTGCATCTAACCAGAAGCCCGTGTATTGTAGCGGAAAGAGTACTGTCTAGAACTCTTAAGAACTAGGACTGAGTTCTTAATCTCTGTCACTGAAAGCATTTTATATATAGAAGTCATATGCTTCTCCAGTCCACACTACCTGGAAGGCCCAAACTGAGATTTAGCTATGGTGGAGCCTTGTCACATTCCCCCATTCTTCCTCTGTTGGATTGTCTAATAGGATGAACTAACTTTTTTTTTCTGGAAAATTAACTCAAAGAGTATCAGTAATTGCAGTAACCCAGTGATTCCAAACCACAAAAAGGAAAGCAGAGCCCCAAGTGGTAGTTCACTGTAGGAGAAGCAGTTGAACATGAGGTGGACTAAGCAACAGGTCTCTAGGAAAAAGATGGTAAGGAGTTCCAAGTATAATGTGACAGCTGTTACTGGAACCTATTCCAACCTGGAAATGGATATATACTCTAAGAATAAAAAAGAAAACAAAAAAAATTTTATTAAATTCTGAAACAATTTTTGGCTGAACAACCCAGGTTTGAACTCCACTCCACAGTATATCAGAGAGGCAAGGAAAACTTGCCCTGCTTATGCTGAGAATTTCTCTATATAGTAGAGTAATCTCTGGCCAAATTGTTGCCCAGGATATCAGAATGGTAGAGGCTGGGGCTGCAGAGCCCCAGGTGAGAAGGCTGAATCAGGTCATCTCTAAGAGTCCTTGAGGTTCTGAAATTCTGTGAGTTCTAAGATTATTAGCTCTAAAAATACAGTTCAGAAATCTTTGTCTTGGGTCCAGAACATAATATCAAGGCTAGAGAAGGTTAAGGAATGGCTAAATAAGACAATAACACCAATTAGGGAGTAATTACTAACCTGCCCCAGATGTATAATTTCTTTAAATCGTGCTTCAAATTGCATTTATTTCTTATGCTTAATAGGTAAATGTAATGAACAAGTATATAATATAAATTGATACTGATGTTTTCATAAAGAGGTTTTTGAGCAGAGAAAAAGATTAAACAACATAGTCTTTATAATATGTCTCAGTTATTCAGGCCAATGAGGTGCTCTAATTTGGAGATTTCATAATAGCCATTAGGTGGCACTACCAGTACTATAGGCCTAATGCTAAGGAGACTAGTTTCCAGAGTCCATATCTTAAAAATGCAACAATATTCCACTTCAGAAACATCACTTTTCCCTATTTCATAATGGCCCCTTTTAGAAAACTGGGATACTGGTACCTGGTATAATTTTCAGCACAATGGTCATTCAGAGGATCCTTTCAAGTGTCTCTGTTTCCATGATTAAAGGAATTCCCATTTTCTGTGCTCTAATAACTGTTCTGGCTGTTGGAGGATCGTTAGTAAGAAAGGTTGGGTGATAGAATCAAACCACAGGTACGAGGAAACAGTAGAAATTAAGCAAACAATCTCTACAAGGAGAACTTCAAAACACTGATGAAATAAATTGTGGATGACACAAACAAATGTAAAAACATCCCATGCTCATGGATCAGAAGAATTAATATCATTAAGACAACCATATTGCCCATCTACAGATTCAATGCAATTCCTGTTATATTATCAGAGTCATTCTTCACAGAATTAGAAAAAAGAAAATATTCTAAAGTTCATATGGAACAAAAAAGAGCCTGAATAGCTAAAGCAATCCTAAGCAAAAAGAATAAATCTGGAGGTATTACATTACCTGACTCCAAATTATACTACAAGGGTATAGTAACCCAAACAGCATGGTACTGGTATAAAAATAGACACATAGATCAATGGAACAGAATAGAAAACCCAGAAATAAAGCCACCAGACTTTAACAAAGGCAACAAAATACATGCTGGAGAAAGGATGCTCTATTCAATAAATGGGGCTTGGATAATTGGAGAGCGACATGCAAAAGAACGAAACCGGACCCATACCCCTCTACAAAAATTAACTCAAGATGGATTAAAGACTTAAATGTGAGACATTAAACTATAAAAATCCTAGAAGAAAACCTAGGAAAAACTCATTGGCATCGGCAAAGAATTTGTGACTAGTCCTCCAAAGGAAATGCAACAACAACAACAGCAACAACAAAAAGACAAATGGGACTTAACTAAAAAGTTTCTACACAGCAACAGAAATAATCAACATAGAAAACAGACAACATACAGAGTGGAAGCAAAATTTATGAACAATGCATCCAACAAAGGGCTAATCTCCAGAATCTACAAGGAACTCAAACAGCTCAACAAGAAAAAAGCGAGTAACCCCATTAACAAGTGGGCAAAGTGCATGAACAGACATTTTTCGAAAGAAGACCAAGTGATGCTTCACATCACTAATCCTCAGAGAAAGGCAAATCAAAACCATAATGAGATACCTCAAACTAGTCAAAATGGCTATTATTAAAAAGGGAAAAAACATCAGATGTTGGTGAAGATGAAGAGAAAAGGGAATGCTTAGACACTGTCTGTAGGAATGCAAATTAGTTCAACCTCTAAGGAAAACAGTATAAAGATTTCTCAAAGAACTGAAAATAGACCCACCCCTTCAATCCAGCAATCTGGGTTTCTATGCAAAGGAAAAGAAATTATTATATCAAAAAGACATCTGTATTTATGTGTTTATCACAGTACTATTCACAATAGCAAAGTCATGTAATCAACTTAAGTCCCTATCAACAGACAATTGGCTTAAAAAAGGTGGTATATATAAATAGAATACTATTCAGCTATAATAAAAATGAAATCATGCCTTTTGTAGCAACATGGATGAAGCTAGAGACCATTATCCTAACTGAAATAACTCAGAAACAGTCAAAATCTGCATGTTCTCACATGTAAGTGAGAGTTAAACAGTGGGTACACATGGACATGCAGAGTAGAATAATAGACATTGGAGACTCCAATAGGCAGGAGGGTGGGAGGGGATGAAGGATAAAGTACTACCTATTGTGTGCAGTGTTCAATGTTCAGGTGATATACACTAAAGCCCAGACATCACCACCATGCAGCATTTCCATGTGACATGACTGCATTTGTACCCCTAAATCTACTTTTTAAAAAAGAAGTAAGAATCAGCTTCCAGCTGGGCATATTTTTTCACAGTTCTTAATTTTGGCTGTACATTGGAATCACTTGAGATGAGTAGCTTTAAAAAGCCACTGATGCCTGGGGTCCCACATCTAGAAAATTTGATCTAGTAAGTCTTGGATGGGACCAGGGCATCAGGATTGTAAAAAGCTCCCTGGAGGATTCCAACATATGTGCCTAAAGGTGAGAACAACTGTCTGATTATTACCTTTTTTTTTTTTTTTTTTTTTTTTTGAGATGGGGTTTCACTTTTGTTGCCCAGGCTGGAGTGCAGTGGTGCGATCTCGGTTCACTGCGAACTTTGCCTCCTAGGTTCAAGTGATTCTCCTGCCTCAGCCTCCAGAGTGGCTGGGATTACAGGTGCCCGCCACTGTGCCTGGCTAATTTTTTTGTATTTTTAGTAGAGACAGGGTTTCACCATGTTGGCCAGGCTGGTTTTGAACTCCTAGCCTCACGCAATCCACCCACCCAGTTTTTTTGTATTTTTAGTAGAGCTGGTGTTTAACCATGTTGGCCAGGCTGGTTTTTAACTCCTGACCTCAAGCAATCCACCCATCTCGGGCTCCCAAAGCGCTAGGATCACAGGCGTGAGCCACCACACTTGGCCTGATTATTCTAAGGGCATCAGCTCTCTTAGCAGTTCCCTGTTTCTGCTACCCCAGCCCCCTTTTTGAGCGCATCCTTTTCTTGATTTTGAGTCTGGAGTGTTCTACAGAGTGCACAACTCTTCTTTACATATTGGAACATGTGGAGTTACAAGGTGTCCTAATTCACACTTGAAAAAAATAAAAACCAATGTTTGCTTCTGTGGGAGAAAGAAGAAATGTATGAAGACAAAACAAAGTGCCTGGAAAATACCTGAACCAATGACCATATTGGGCCCCATTAAGCCCTTAAATGGGTTTTCCCATCTATATAATAGTGCATTCTTTTTTTACATATATAATTTCAAGACTCTTAACCCATCTTTCTTTTCTCTGTAGACCAGTTGATTTCAGGCTTGCGAACAACAAATAATTCCAGAAGTTGCAAAATGAGTGATATGAAGCATAGTACTTTCCACTGATAAGGATGAGTTAGATACACAGAAATAGTTTAAGGTGAGTGGTGACAGCTCATCTTAAGAAAAGGATTACCTCTCTTCTGAAAGAGAATGCATTGAATAGTCCTTGATTTGACTGATATGAACAGTATAGAATGAAGCCCAGGCCCAGCTCAAATTTATTTATTACCTGATTGATTAAAAGACAACACTATGTGGTTCTATTTTTTTTTTTTTCTGAAAAGTTGGATTACATCTATTGTTCTTAGAGGTATCTTGGTCTTGGTTAGAACCATAAGAAAGCAGAAAAATAGAGTAGACATATCTCCATAGGTGATAAACAGTTAATTTAACCCTTGGTCTTTCTGTCCTTATACTGGAATGGGAGCTGAAAAGTATAAAATGGATCCAAAGGCTTATAGGTTCTATGACTCGATAGTTTGTTTTCTGTGGACCTTTTAGAACTAACTCTACTGCCATGAATAGATTTGAGAAGCATTTAAAAACCACTGACATCCATGCTATGTCCTTACAAATGGGGCCTTGCCTTGCCAGAGCCTATTATTGGTCAGAAGTACTGCATAGAAAAGCAAACCTGGCATGATACTGGCATAAAACAAGGAAATCAGTATATCTAAGTGTTATCTGCACTTCCATGTTTATTGCAGCACTATTCACAATAGTCAAGATTTGGAAGCAACCTAAGTGTCCATCAACAGACGAATGGATAAAGAAAATGTAGTACATATACACAATGGAATACTATTCAGACATTAAAAAAGAATGAGATATGGTCATTTGCAATAAGTCAGACACAGAAAGACAAACATTGCATGTTCTCACTTATCTGTGGGAGCTAAAAATTAAAACACTTTAACTCATGGAGACGGCGAGTAGAAGAATGGTACCAGAGGCTGGGAAGGGTAATTGCAGGGAAGGGGGAGATGGTAAATGGGTACAAAATAAATTAGAATGAACAAGACCTAGTATTTACTAGTACAACACGGTGACTATAGTAAAAAAAAAAATTTAATTGTTCATTTGGAAATAACTAAAAGTATAATCGGATTGTTTTGAACACAAAGGATAAATGCACAAGCTGACGGATACCCTATTTACTCTCATGTGATAACTACATTGCATGCCTATATCAAAATATTCTCATATAGCCATAAATATATATACCTAGTATGTACCCATGAAAATTAAAAAAAAAATGTAGAAAGAAAAAGCAAACCTGACAAAGTTAGGTGATTGTGAAACCAGTATTGGAAGAGAGGTCACCCCAAATCTTACTAAATTTAAATATTATCACAATCATTTTATTCACTTAAAGATGTGAGTAATACATCTATTGGTTGGGGAGGGATGAGGGTAGAACTAACCTTGGCAGTTCAGTCCAATGACAAGAGCAATTTCTGAGATATAATTACTTGAGGTGTGTATGGATTGGGTAATGAGGTTAGCAAAATCTAGTTCCTGGTGGCACCTGAGAAATTCCCTGTTCCCTATTTAACTACCTTGAGCTTTGTAGCTTCTTACACTGCCTTGGCCTTAGATTCCAACAGATCGTGGACTTACACATTTATAAGTAAAATGCTGCTCTGTTTCCTTCTTGTAAAATCACAAAGAGCTTGAGGAGCAAGTAGGCTTTAATGGCTGTTCCTGTGTGACCTCTGATATGACCTTCACCACGCTACACTGTCAGCTATTGAAATAATGGAGATTCATGGTGGGATTTTGTTGAGCCTTTTTCTTGCTTTGACTCTAGATAGGGATTAAACAACATAACTTCAATTAAGGACCTTCTGGTAGCTCAATGGAAGTAGAGCAGGGATATGTCCTAGCCCCTTTCTACTTAATATGCTTTTAAATAATACCACCTTTGGATTAGCTAGACCAGGATTACCTCAGTATAGTCTTTTTTGCCTTCTTCTTCTTCTTTTTTTTTTTTAAATAAAGATGACCAGATTTGGGTAAATTGGGAGTGGCCCACCCCAAAAATGTTCAAGATCCATAGACTAAAATCAGTGTTAATATTTGGTAAAAGCTTTTCCACATTTTCTCACTTATAGAGCTAAAAATTATACACACACATATGTATATGTATTTATATTTACCCACATGTCTGTATATAGATGTAATTAGATGATATAGATACAGATTTGAGAGTAAGTCAACTCGTCTATTTATATAGGTGTAAATCTTTGCACCTGATTGATCTTCAAGGTACACCAGGAAGGTACATTATTCCAAGTTAGGTATATATGGGTGGCTTACCAATAATTTTATTTGTTTTCTATGGCTTCTTGATACCTAGATGTTAGCAGGAAGTAATATTTCAGGAAAGGCATTGTTTGGTTCTCCTGGGGAATTGTGTTCATTAAATTGTACTTTGGTGTGTAGTGAGGAACTTAATTCAAAAAGCCTTATGGTTCTAGGCTTATAGAGAACAAATGGTATAATTACAGGCAGTGTTGAGGAGGATGATTTTTTGCCACACCATTAGGATTTGGTTTTTAAGGACTTGGAGAAAATTTTATCTGATAACAATGGCAGGAGACATTGTGCTTCTTCTGCACACCTGTGTTTTGTTTTGCTTTGTTTTAATCTCCCAGTCAATTGAATTATGTGCTTGATTATATTTCCTTTTTTTTTTTTTTTTTTACACTGGCTGCTGGGAAGCTCACAATCAAATTGATGTGTACCAACTTATAGAATGTGCATAGGATCTTCTGGGCATAGCTTTTGTTTACTAACTTCATTCTTGGCTTTAGTCTACTTTTCCTGTTTTCAGTGTCCATCTGCCATAATTTGTTACCTTTTATATTTTTGTAAACTTCTTTAAGTTATTTTATAGCAAAGCAGATATAAATACATATATAAGCAAACTGGTGGTACAAATATGGTAAAAGAGACAAAGGGAAAACACCAAATGTGGAATCAGAGACCTCCCCTTTTTCTGAACTCCCTATGCCATTTGGCAAATGACTCTTACCTCCTACTAGCGCATAAGTTCTTCTGGGAACAGGGCCTATCCTTGCTCACTTGTGTCCCAGTGTTCAGAACAGTACCTTGCATTCAGTAGGTGCTCAGTATTTTTTTTTGTATGAACAAGAAACATTACTCCTAATATAGACAATGTTTGTCATTAGGAAGACTAACTTAAAGTCTTAGTTGATTTTTCAAAAAGTATAATGATACCCAGACTTATTTTAGTGTGACTTTAGACTTTACCCGGACTTTTTTTTTTTTAATTGATTGTTATTTTTAAGCTATCCAGATAGGATTTTCAAAATCAACAGCTAAGCTGGGAGAATATCCTTTCCCTTATACATGAAAAAGCTTCTTTCGAGCAGGTGGACGAATCTGTTATTACCTGACAAGAATCATTCACTAAGCCATAATTTTTCAATTATGGTAATACAAAAGTTAGTGCTCTTATCCATGTATTGAAACAGATTTCATTCATAGATAGCTCCCCTTCTTTCGCATATAGCCATGATATTCAAGTGCCTTCTGAAGTTTTATAACTTCAGCTGCAAAAATTAATTTTCACTGACAGAAAAATGGCTGTGCAGTGGCCAATGTCACTACAATGAACTGATTGACTCTGTGCCTCAAATTCTGTTTTGGAATGATGAAGCATAGAAATAAACAATTTTATAGTATTGGTTAACTGAGGTCACTGACAAATCAATCTTAAAGTAGAGATAATTGGCATGTGTTTTCATTCAGATGAAAGGCAAACGTGTAAATCATGAATTTTTCCTAGCATAACATTTGTCATTCACATACTTGTAAGGATAACATTTATTTCCTGAGAGACATCATACAGGCCACATTACTTTTCAGGACTCTTGTGTTCTAATCTGTAAAAGGAGAGGGTTGGACGAGACGATCATAAGGACTGTTTCCAAAGAAGACTGAATAAAACATTTATGGACAGTGGAAATATCGCATAGAATGAAGGGCTTACAGATAGATTTTGCTTGGGATTGTTTTTCTCTTCACTACAATTTCAACTGACGTTAGAGGATTCAATCTTCAACAGAGATGAGGGATTGAGCTTTTATTTTCCATAGAATTTAGACCTATGTTATTCTTTACTTTTGTATCTTCAGTTGTTTGGAGAAAACCATCTTATCAGCTGGGCCAAAAAGATCATTAATGGAAAACAGTGTTGTGCCCCAGTAGATCTTTACTCCTTGATCAATAGTTATTTACTTCTGAGGGGTCATAGCTTGGTTAATATAGCCGAATAATTTTATTGATAGATAATATAACAATGAAAAATAAAGTTTAAAATAGAAGATGAATGAATATAACACTTTCTTCAGGCATGAATATTATTATTTGAAAACCATAATAGCTGCTGGAATGTTGAAAGGGCAGACAACAAAAGCATTGAATAATTGTCCTAGGACTATAATCAGACTTCCATTATTGACCTCTGTTAATATTCTACTGTAACTGTCTGCTAAATTGGTTCCTTGGGGCTTGAAATATACAGTGATGTTATGAGTTCCTATCGTAAATTGCCACACAGTAAAGTAGCAAGTCTCTGAAATAGTGTTGGCCCTAGTTTGATCAATACTCAATTCAAAGCAGTGCAATAGGCAACTGTTTCCATAGAAACATTGATGTCACAGAGGTTGAACAGCGGCTGTTACAACAAATCATTTCCTTTGAGCGGTTGTAATTGACTATATGTACAGTTTGCTGTCACTTGAGACCATTTACATCAAGCAAGTAACAGAACCACATTAGTTATTCCAGGAGTAAGAGGGTTAGCTCTTCCTTTTGTGACCTTACAAATACCTAGGAGGATATTGCCATAGCAACCAGCAATATAACAGAATGAACATTAAGGTAGCTAGCTACCTTAATGCAGTAGCCTTCTTTTGGAAGCTGCAAGGTAGTTTTAATAAAGTTTACCTAGTTGTTACATTAACACAAATCCTTTGCACCCCACGGTAATGACTTGGTTCCTTTCTCACACACATCACCAATAACATAGACACTACAGTTCCATTTGCACTTCATTTCCTCTTCCTCACCTTTAATTTTTCCTTAGCATATGGCTGCTAAGACAGCACGTACACACATTTAGCCAAATCTTGTTTTCTGAATACCGAGTTTGACTCTGCAGAAACACTAAAGTCTGAAGAGCTTCAGACTTGAAAAGTAGGATTATGAGAGAAAGGAAACTTTAACAAAAAGTTAAATTTTGACTTCGGCTAAATAATCTCTAGGTTTTAAGGACAGTAAAGAAAACAAACAGATGCAAGCTTAGCTTACCTTTGTTGTGTTTCCTCAGACTAAAATCACCACCAGAATTGAGTTTCATGGTCTAGAATTCTTCATGTTATCTCACTACCTTACCACCGTTTTCCTGGGATGGCTGTACCCCGTGATACATTTTTAAATATTCCATGTACTTCTAGGGAAATGAAGAGGGTTTTGTGTCCTTTAGCAGGTTAACAGGCAGAAAATGGTATCAATGTGTCATCGGACTCCATGCCAAAGCAAAGATCATAGGCTAATGGGAGTATTTCTAGAACAGTGAGAGTTAAATCTACCCAGACAGAATACCTAGTTTCCTGAAAATCTTGCCAGCATCTCATCTGAGCTTTAAATGACAGATGAAATGATCAAGAGTGAGAAGCTGTAATGACATTAATGTTGTGTTTATTTCTATTTATAACAGTGTCAGAGATAGAGTGAGTTTACAGGGCATGTCAGGGTCTAAACAAGCATTTGCAGTCACAATCTAGAGAGATCAGGCTTTATGTGCAAGAGGGCTAGAAAGAATGCGCATTGCCTGCCTCTGCCATGACTGCAGGTGTGATTAGCAACACTGTCATCTTGGCATCTCCAGGAAAAAAATATACATGGACATCAATGAAGAGAGGAAGTAAAAAAATTCTTATAGGTGGTATTTACTCGGAAAGAATTTTCCAATACAAACTCATGATGATCAGCCTATAGATTTTTGACCAGTCTGCCCTATTCCTCAGGGTGAATCCTCAAAGGTAATAAAATTGAATTGCAATCAGTATTCTTTGATACTAGCCTGCCACAGACTGTTATTCACCTTGAACTAGAGAGCAACTATTTATAAGATAGTTTAGAGACACAAATCCTGTAAATTAGTCTGTTTGGCCTTAAAAGAATGTGTGACTTGAAGCATAGAAATGAGAATAAATCTTATAGGAATAATTTATAAGACAACATAGTGAGTGGTGATCCTCTAGTTATAATGCATGAAAAAAGAAGGTTTGAAAGGAAAGAGTATTCCCCCACTCCCCATGCCCTGCCAGGGGCAATGAACTTTTCCATAGCCCTGGATACAGGAAATTTGGTAATGGCACTTGGATGTCCTGAGAGAGAGAGGGAAACAGCTGCCCTTTGCATGTTTGCTCTTCCCTGGAGCAATTTTTTTTTTTTTCATAGCTGACCATCTTTCCTCTGACAACATGGTTTGGCCGGTGGAGAAGAAGGAGTCAGCCATTGCTGGGTACCTGGAGGGGTCTGTCAACCATCAGTCAACAACCAGCAGCCTTTCACAAGACATCCCAGACAGAACAGCTGGTTGGTGTGTGTGTATGTGTGTGTGTGTGTGTGTGTGTGTGTGTGTGTGTGTGTGGGAGAGAGAGAGAGAGAGAGAGAATATGATGAGGTACTCTTCGTCTTTGCTGGATATTGTAATTCCTAATCATATATGAAAACATTTGGTTTTCATACATGATATATGTAAAATTTCATTAATTAACATATATTAGAGTAATGCATCTTAATTTTATTAATAAGTCTAATTTAATACTCTAGTAGATATAAAAATAATATATTAAAAAGAAAGGAAATCAAGAGAAATTAGTTATAATTTTGGTGTCTCCCTTTACTGGCTTCATATCTGTGTTTCATTGGCTTCATGTGAAAATGAGTGATATCTTCCCCAACCACTTGCAGATAAAGCCTTAATGTTAGATTTGTACATGATAGATGGTCAAGGGGTTCAGATATTTCAGTAAGACCCCTGCACCCAAGTTATAGACTAAAAATTCTATTAAATGCTGTTGAGAATTTTTGAGCCAAGGGGAATACTGTTGCACCCCAAACCCATTGCTTCTTTTTCACCATTTCATATCTCAGTAATTTAAAAATATTTATGTAAAGGAATAAAAGATTTTAAAAGTGTTTTTTTTTTCTTTGAGCACATGAGGCTAGTTTCTTCATAAGTGATTTAATGTTTGAGTTCTGAAACTCATAGGAGTACCAAGCCTAACACTGCCAAAATAAATTTGTTGTTAGATTGTCTATATCCAAAGGTTACTTCATTTGAATTTGATTAACTAACTCTAATGAGATATATCTACCTCCTAGTGTTGTTGTCAAGTGGAATAGAGCTTCTGAAAGTATACAATTTTTGTTCAGTGAAGTGTTTGAGCATAAATATTTCTTCAGTGATTGTAGATTTTTATTTTAGAGTTATTATCTCAAATATCAGTTCTTATTGTTTTGTGTGGCTGGAAGAGATAGGCAGTGGGAGTTGAATCAGTATAAATCTTATCTTTCTTTGTTGAGGAAAGTTCTAAAAATTTGTTTTGGCAATTTTTCTCTCTGTTTCAGAAGTAGAGGACAGTTGGACAAAATCAGTTTAAAGAGTCCACATAGCTGGGTTTATGCTGGTCAGTATGTTGGTATTGGTGTCATTATTGTCAACAGGCACAGCAGCATCCATCCATCTAAGACAGTGTGCAGTGCCTTAATTGCGGCATAATGGTGTTGGTAAGGCAGGAGGGACATTGATGAGTAGTCTTTTAACTATTTTCCATACAACACTGATGAACTCTTTCTGAGTTTGACAACTTCAATATCTGTGGCTCCATGGGACTAGTTTAGTCTTTGGCCTCTTGCTGCTGTTGGGTCCTGCCTCCTCCCTGGCATATCGTACCACCCTGCCAGCTGAAGCTCATCATTTCATCTGCACATGTCTGGAGATGAATGAGGCCAGTGCTCTGATGTCTCCCAGCTGCTGTCCCCATTGCCTATTGCCTTTCTCAGACTTCATCTTTCTTCAGCCTCTGGCACTATAGCCCATCCCTTTTTCTTAAAAGCTTTCTCCCCACCTCTGCTTCACTGAGATTTCTGTTGGTCTTTCCTCTTCCTGTCTGACTCCTCCTCTCCCTGTTTTCTGTTAGATCTCCCCTTACCCTGAAATCAGTCTTTGGGTCTATTCCAACTCTGTGCTCTTCCCTGGGATTTCACGTAGGTTCTATTTCCAGGCAATGACTCCTAATCCTATATCCTATTCTGTCAGTTCCTTGTGTGTTGGATTCTGAGACATCTGAATAAAGTCAACAAAGGCAACAAAGGGGGCAATCCAAGAGATTGCTTGAGCGAGATTTCATCAGGACTTTTGGAGACTCTGCTTGGAGTAGGGTGGATATCTATGTATGAGAGTACTTAAGCACAGTAATGGAGCTTATAGGGGATGCCTGGGGTGTGCAGCAGCTTAGAGGTCTCTGAATTGTTAGCAGTTATCACTATTACTACTACTACTGCTGCTATTACTACTACTACTAGCAATGTTTATAGAAATGTAAATACCCTTTAAAGTAGTAACATTTGAAATTATTTACAATTAATCCCTTAAAGAAGATGATTTCCATTCTACTATAAAGACACATGTACACATATGTTTACTGCAGCACTGTTCACCATAGCAAACACTCGGAACCAACCCAAATGCCCATCAGTGATAGACTAGATAAAGAAAATGTGGCACATATTCACCATGGAATACTATACAGCCATAAAAAAGGATGAGTTTATGTCCTTTGCAGGGACATCATTCTCAGCGAACTATAACACAAGAACAGAAAACCAAATGCCACTTGTTCTCACTCATAAGCAGGAGTTGAACAGTGAGAACACAGGGACACAGGAAGGGGAACATCACACTCCAGGGCCAGTCAGGGGGTGGGCGGCTAGGGTAGAGGTAGCATTAGAAGAAATACCTAATGTAGATGATGGGTTGATGGGTGCAGCAAACCACCATGGCACATGTATACCTATGTAACAAACCTGCATGTCCTGCACATGTATCTCAGAATTTAAAGTGTAATAATAATAAATAGAAAAAAGAGGATGATTTCACCACTTTCTATGAATAAGTAAATGTCTGGCCAACAGGTATATGAAAAAAAATCCAACCTCATTAATCATCAGAGAAATGCAGATTAAAACCACAATGAGATATCACTTCATGTGTGTGGGAATGGTTATTACCAAAAAGATAAAAGATAAAGTGTTATGAGGATGTGGATAAAATGGAACCCTTGTGCACTGTTGGTGGGAATGTAAGTTAGCCATTATGAAAGACAGTATGGAGATTCCACAAATAGTTAAAAATAGAACTGTCATATGACCTCGCAATCCCACTTCTGAATATATATCCAAAGGAAATGAAATCAGTATTTAAAGGGATTCTGCATTCCCATGTGCATAGCAGCACTCTTCACAAGAGTCTAGATACAGAATCAACTTGAGTTTTCATTGACAGATGAATGGGTAAAGAAAATGTGGTTTACATACACAATGGAGTATGCTTTAGCCTTAAAAAAAAAAAAGGAGGCAGTTCTGTCATTTGCAACATGTATAAACCTGGAGGACATTATGTTAAGTGAAATAAGCCAGGCACATAAAGACAACCCAGGTATAGGGACACAAATACTGCATGTTCCAGTTTATATATGGAATCAAAAAAAAGTCAAACTCACAGAAGCAAAGAGTGGAATAGTGGTTACCAAATAGGGTGGGATGAAGAGTGAACTGGGAAGATGTTTGTCAAAGGATACAAAATTTCAGTTAGACAGAAGGAATGCATCCAAGAGACCTATTGTACAACACAGAGAATACAAAGCTAATAATAAGATGTGGTGTACTTGAAAACTGCTGAATAAATGTCTGTAGATGATACCTGAAAGTGCAGAAGGTGGTTCCAGGGAGTGAGCCAGGAAGATCAAGGAGCAACCTTCTCGACCTTCCCGACAAGGTAGAGTCACCCTCCCATGTGGATATTGCATCCTCCTCCTGAATGGCAGCCCTGCCTCAGTTTTCACCTCCTCACACAGACAGCTGATGGCAGGGCCACCTTGCTGTGATGCCACTGGATCTCCAGTCACAGACCATTGTTCCCTGCAAGAAGACTAGTGATTTTCTGAGCAAGGCATTGTTATCCTGATAACAACATGCAGTTCCCCTGACTGGATTTTCCAGCCCCCTTTATACTATTTGCAAATCCATCAAGAAGAGACCAGATTCTCAGGAGAGAGAATATGATTGGCCCAACCTAGGCCATCTCTGCCTTTTTTTAAAGATGATATTGTACAAACATAGCTGTCAATGGGTTACCCTGGAGGGTGAGGGAAGCAGCTCCCAGACAAGGGTCGTTATTGGGGTCAGAGCAGTTATTCGCAGGGCTCTTCTACAACTAAACAAATAAAAATATAAACAATATCATTTCTGTGTACTTCCTTTAATGCCATTGACTCCCAGAGCATTATCAGTTGGTATGTATCCTAAGTCATTTTCTCCATTAGTAGTGGTAATGGATGATGTTTAAAATGTTTCCAAGGGAGCAGACACATGAGTCGCTAAAACTTTCTGTGTGACTTTGGACAAGTCACCTGAAGTCAAAATTCGTCTAATGCTAATGGTTCTTGAGCATGGGCATGGCGTATTCAACACCAGTTGAGTTCAGTTTATGACCCGTGTCAGTCAGCCTGGGGCCAGTAATGCTCATTTGTAGCCATGCAAAGGGGTAAGGTGAACGATTCAAATAGAGGTGGAATTGAGAAGTTTACCGAAGGATGATGAGTATTAACCTACAGTTAGTAGAGGCGAATCTAAGGCTTTGCTGAGTGGTGGCGGAGGTCCACTTTAGGGATTTTTGATTACTCTTTAATTACACTGCAGTACATTTATAGTACAGATTCCCATATGGTGGCCACTTCTGTTTCGGGTAGGATGCAAGTTTTTACAGGTTGAGGTTTTTAATATCCAGTTTTGTTTTATGTATGGATGTTTTAGAGGATAGTTTGTAACCATGACCATATAATAATCTATCTCTTATGAAACTAACTGGAATTGAAGGATGACCTGACAATTTGATTTAGGTGTAAACAGTTTTTACAGCTTGGCGATAAGAATGAGCTCTTCTTTCCTTCCTAAAGACTCATGTGCAGCGTCTCTTTGGAAATAGCCTGGTAATCTTCCTGGAGCAAAATGAACTTTCTCAGGTCCTATGTCATCTTTGTGATCCTGACATAAAAAAAGAAAAGAAACATGGCAATGGAAGTGTGTAATTTCAGCCGAAGTAAATTTCAGTTTTGGATACTCAGGATAATGAAAACAAAGACATTATGGTAGGGGAGGGAAGGAGAGGCCCTTATTTAAGTCTGAGATTTGCTGAGCTAGTTTGGAGCCAGTTTTGTTATTTCTAATTCAGTGGGATGGCTTAGGGTGAATTCTATCTTGAAGGTTTCACTTGCTGGACTGGCTGTGATCTAAATCTAACACTTACGCAGAAGACTAGGAGCTATTTGCACTATTGTTGTCAGAATAATATTTATAAATACATATTGAATAATTAATATATGGTAATTAGTACTCTAATATTTTACATGTTTTGAATTACTTAGCCCTCAAAACAAACTTACATTGTGGGTATTTTTTAAATCTCCATCTTACCAATGAAGAAACCAAAGAGAGGTTAAGAAAGTTGCTTGAGGTTGCACTGGTGATGAATGTTGGGACCAGGATTGAAATTTGAGTAGTCTGACTTCAGAGCTGAAGCACCTCACCACCATGCTCAACTCCTGAGAACCATTTTGGCTCTGGGAAAGATAATTAACCTTTATGTCTAATTCCTTTGTTTTTAAAGGGCTATAACAGCACTTCCTCCCTCCCCAGTGCAGAGAAGTGTTCTGAGATTAATGGCAGTGTGTGTCCATTTCAGCCTCTGTGTGCCTCTCCCTTTATGCACCAAGTTCCCTTTGAAGTCAATAAAAGGCCTATGTGTGTGTGAAGGGAAGCAGAGGCCTTGGCAGGTGAGGGAATTGAGTAGATGATGCGGGAGACATATATAAATCACTTTTATTTTCTTGGAAAATGATCCATATAAACATCAAGTAGTGTGAAATGCTTTGTATTCTGTGTTTGCAGATAACACTCCCCCATATGTGATACTCTTCTTTGGAAGTCATAATCCATGGAAAGCGCCCTTAGAGAATAATTTTGTTTCTGATGTTTGCTCCTCAGGTAACTCACAAGCTTCTTAAGGCAGAAATCAGGTCCGACTCATCTTTATCCTAAAGGTTTCCTAATCTTTTCCTCCCCCAGTCCCCTGTAGCATCTGCTTTGGTACTTGGTACTTAGTAGCTGCTCAATAAAGCTGGGAGAATTTGATTTTGTGCAGCCAATTTCTCAGTTAGCTTCATTCCTAATGAGGAAGGCTACCTAGAAGGGCAATAACTTTTTTGGAAGCATTTTGAAGGCAATTTAAAGCACTAATTTTAAGAGAAAGAGAGTTTAAGGAATAGAAGCCACTTGTCAGGAGGTGTTTCTTGGCTGAGAGAAATGTGAAAATCCAGACATTGTATTTCAAGGGAAGGCCATTTTTCTTTATACATTTTGCATATTAGGGTATTTGTGGTGAGTCAGACCTAGTTCTACCCAGAAGGAGGGGAGCTGAGAGAGCAAGAGGTGTTCCCCCCTTCTGGGCTCAGATTTCATGGCTGGAGCATAGAAACAGCAAGGAGAATCATTCACTGTGGATGGAGTGCAAAAGCAAACATATTGGCACACTTTTAACATGGATCTGGTAGACGTAGTCTCTGCCACAGGAAATTGTCACTACAAAAGTTGTTAGCCCACTTAAACTTTCTTAGACAGAGTAATAATACCTACTAAGGGTTCCCAGAACAGGGAACATCTGTTTTTCAGATGTTAACCTATCCAACATGTCCACCCATTGTAAACAGTAGTTGAATTAGGCCAACTTTCTGAGTGCTGTTATTTTATACTTACTTCAACATTTATCAAGTCAAGGGATGTAAAAATCTACTTAGAAGCCAGTAACTACTTTCTCTCAGGAATTGAAACTTAATATCCAGGAAAATTTCTTCCTTGGCATTCATCGTTCTTGGAGCTAATTAATTTGGGTCCTTGTTTTTCTTATTGTTCTAAGGAGGAGAAAATAACCATAGCAATTTCACTTCCTAACAACAGTGAGGATCAGCGAGTTTCATTTTCATTTCCCAATCGATTAGTAAATTAATCCGTATATTTTGTACCTATTCTGTGAAAGTCATCATGCTAATTTAAGGGTAGGGTGTGCTTCAGGAATACAGGACAAGTCAACATTAGAACACTTACTAATAAAATAAAGGAAAAAACATATAAATCTCATAAGGCAGGAAAGCATTTGATAAAAGTTAATATTCAACCCATAAAATCTTTTAGTTAAATGAGATTATAATGATAGACTTTAAAATAATAAAAAAGTATCTGAAGACAACAGCTAGAGAAATTTGTGTGAAAAGAAGAAACAAAGCAAGGATGTCTACTTTTACCATTATTCAGTGTTCTTTGGCAGTCTTCAACAATGCAATCAGACGAGAAAAGGAAGTCAGAGGTGTTAAGTATTGGAAAAAAAGTAAAAACATTTTATTTGCAGATAGGAATCAAATAAAAAACTAATAGAATCATTAAGAGAGCCAGAAAAGTGGTTGGTTATAAGTATACAAACCAAGCAATAGTCTTTTTAATTGACCCTTTTGTACTTTTGACTGAAAGTTTCTGATTGAACAGGATGAGAAATTTCATTAGTAATAACAACAAAGTAGAAATAAACAATAAGAAAAGTACAATACCCAAATTAATATATATATATAATTTAACTGTAAGAAATAAAAGAAGATTTGAATAAATAGAGATATAATTACAGGCATATAGGTGTAGATATAAAATACCATGTTCTTGGATGGCAGCATTCAATATTGTGAGGAGGCAAAAATGTAATGCAAATGCAACCAGAGTTCTAATTTTGAAATCTGACAAAAGTTATAATTCATTTGGAATAATAATACACAAAAATAGCTCAGAAACAATAAAGAGTAGTGGGTAAGGTGCTCTAAAAGAGATAAAAATGTATTTTAAAGAGTCACTAATTAGAACAGGGTGATACTGGCCATAATAGTAGAGATCAATCAGTGAGCCAGAATAGGTGTCCACAGACTGGATCTAAGTATTCATTAGAATTTGATATATCATAAAGGTAAAGTAGAACGATGGTTTATTCAAATAAAAGACATTATGATAACAGGCTAATGTTTTGGGGAAAAGTTTAGAGCCTTACCTCACACTTTAAATGGAAATAAATTTCAGATAAATTAACAATTTTGATGTGAAAAAATAATACTATTGAAATGCTGGAAGAAAATATGAATATTTTGATAATACTCTAATAGGAGGAGACCTTTCTAATACAATACCAAATGCCAAAACCACAAAATTTTGATAAAGTATATAAAAATTTAAAACTTTAGTATACATAAATATATAAAATATAAAAAAAGAATATACAAATTTATTAATAAATCTATAATATGATATATATATATATACACATAAGGTCACCAGTGCTCCATGAATATGCTTGTACCATCCATACCAGAGCTTATATGCTCATATGTTTGTATCATACCAGAATGAATGGCAAATTTTTCAAGCTAGTTGTTAAAACAGTCATTAAAAATTATATAAATTTTCAGCCAGGCATGGTGGCTCATGCCTGTAATCCCAGCTATTTGGGAGGCCAAGGTGGATGGATCACCAGGTCAGGAGTTCGAGACCAGCATGGCCAATATGGTGAAACCCTGTCTCTACTAAAAATACAAAAATTAGCCAGGTGTGGTGGCGCATGCCTGTAGTCCCAGCTACTCGGGAGGCTGAAGCAGAAGAATCACTTGAATCTGGGAGGCAGAGGTTGTGGTGAACAGAGATCACACCACTGCACTCCAGCCTGGGTGACAGAGCAAGACTCCATCTAATATATATACATATATGTGTATATATATATTTCAATTAAATAAATTGCATTAAGAACAAAGGCAATAAATACATAAAACAATCTATCTCTTCCCAATTATTTTACTATATTTTGCTGTTACCTGTCTCTTGAATTTGTTTATATCTATTATATCTATGTGGTGGGAATATCAGATTGTAAGGAGGAGGATAACTGGAATCTGGGACTAATGCCACCAACACCTGTTATGCTCTACCTCTTTTTGCTTGTTAATATCCTCCTTTCTACTACAGGCCAGTTTCTTTATATGGTTGGGACACTGTAGTCAGTAACTACTAGACTCCCATCTTTGATTTCACTGCCAGAGAGACACAGAGACTCTAAGACCCGCTTTCTTATCTAAAAGTAAAAATATCTCAGAAAGCACTCTGATTGGCCTGTTTGGGTCAAGTGCTAGACCAGTTATAACAGCCAGAGGGATTTGCTGGACAATTGGTTGATATTGGTTCAGTGGCTGATCCTAGACCTACTTTAAGTGGAAAATAAGAGCTCTCAGAATATGGCCACTGCTTTTTTAAATACACAGTAGAAGGAGCATTTCCTAGAGAAGCATTTTGTTCTGGGCAGACCTAAGAATGGATTTCCATGACACTGAGCTTCTCCCTAAGTTTTACCCAGCTTTTGGAAAGATCCTCCTTAAATTACAGAAGCTTGTGAGCCATAAGGAATTGAATCATGCTTAATCCCAAAGCCTACATTATTTGAAAAATGACCCTGGCGATCTTGGAGTACACAGATGCTTATCTTTTCTTCTAAACTCATACTCCTCTGCCATTGCCAATTGAATTCATAACTTCTGAAATCCATCTTTTTCTTTCTGTTTTTTGAGATAAGATCTTGCCCTGTCACCAGGTTGGAGTGCAGTGGTGCAATCATAGCTCACTGCAACCTCAAACTCCTGGGCCCAAGCAATTTTCCTGCTTTAGCCACTTCAGTAGCCAGGACTACAGGTGCCCATCACCATCTGTAGCTAATTTTTAAATTAATTAATTTTTTTTCTTTTTGTAGAGACAGATTCTCACTATTTTGCCCAAGCTGGCCATGAACTTCTGGCTTTAAGGAATCTTCTCACCTCAGCCTCCCAAAGTGCTGGGATTATAGGCATGTGAAATACTTTATTATTCTGCTAGCATATTAACCTTATATTTTATAAACCATGAACATAAAAACTATCACCATTTTTCTATTTACTCTCCAAAGAAGCCTATCATAGTCTTGAATTTAGTGAATATTTATTAAGCATTTACTTTGTACCTTAGTGTCATATCCCCTACCTCCCACAAAATAACAAGTAACCTCTTCCCTCAAAGCCCACACTACTGGAAGACTGGCTGTTTGTTATATTAGGTCTGTCTCAGAGCTAACCACCTGCTGCTGGACAAGCCAAAGGGAGAGAGAGAAGCAGCCTTTTTATTTGAGGATCTTCATGAGTCTGAGCCTCATGAGTTTTAAAAACTGGTCCCCTGTTTTCAGTGAAGAATTATGAATCCAGGCTTGAATTTAAGCCCGGGCACATAGACTGTGGACCCAAATGAAGCCTTATGGTGTTTAAGGAAAACTAGACAGTGGGCCTAAAAGGAAATTAACATATCTGTGCCATCTTTCTAGCTTTGTTCTGTGGTGATTTTATAATCTGTGATGTTTAACAGAGGGGCAATTATTGCTTTCTTCTGGCTTTATTTTTGTTCTGTTTACAAATGAAAATCTCTATACAAGGAAACACTCTAAGGTTCTCTGAACACTGACAGGATGACCTTTCACTTTAAGTTATAGCCAGATGTTATGGCCAGTTGTTGGGGATTATGGAGATTCAAGAGCATCTTGACTGATGGCATGTATTATGCCTCATGTGTTGGTTTTGGGAAGAAATGGACTAAAAGTATCTGCTGACTTGAGTATTTTATCCAGCTATGAAAAGAGTTAAAAATGTGTGTGTGTGTGTGTGTGTGTGTGTATGTGTGTGTGTATTGGGGCAGGGGGTGGGAGATACTCGACATGGAGAAATTCCACCTTTATGATTATGGAAGTTTCATGGGACTGGTAATTTTGGCAAGCCTGTGCCAGGCTGATACATTTAAGCTACTTTTCAAGAGCCACTGTAGCAAGGCAGGATTTGGGCCTCTTCCTCTGTCTTTGAAAACAGAGACTGCTCCAGGCCAGAGATGTCAGTGTATATAGTTAACTGTTATGGATCTTACAATAAAAATTTGTTGAAGGTCATTAAACACTCATCTCTCTGTGTTTATTACTTTAGTCTTTTATTTGTTGGTAGACATGGATCGTTTGATGTCAATTACTACCACACTTGGCATTTTATGCAGTAAAGGTCCTTATGGTTCTTGATGGGTAAATAAACAAGCTAGTGAAAAGCTACAGTTCTTGCATTTCTGCTCACTTAACAGCCTGAAGCAAGGGGAGAAGGGCCTCTTTGCAGTTGTGCCTTCTGTGAATGATGCCTTGGGCCTGAATCCATAGCCCTGACCTGCTCCCTTCTGCTCACTGTACCTGCTTTCCTCCTCAAATGTTGCAATGACCTTGGCAGCTCTCAGTGAATTGGGGCTGGACATTCCCTTTCTTTCTTTTTTTTAAAAAAGTCATCACAAAGAGCTTATTTATATGGAATGCTAATTTATTTTGCACTATACGAAGAGATAAATTTATCCCTTTATTCAAAGTACAATTTTTTAACTTATTTTAGGTTTGAGGTTATTGCATTTGTCTCTCTCTTTCTTTTTCTTTCTTTCTTTCTTTCTTTCTCTCTCTTTTTTTGTGGGGTGTTAAATTCAGAGTGAGCCTCCCTGTGTCAGTTCCATTTGAGCATACTTTTGTTTTGTATCTCCCTAACTACACAAATGATTAGACATTTTCTGATATTTCCACAATAGTGAGTAAGTCTGAAATGGAATATTAGTTATTCTCTTGGAGTATGTATCTTGTGCCTGTCTTTGTGCTAAATGTTCTGCCTCCATGATCTGATAGCCTCATTATAACTCTATAGGGTGGATACTAATATAAGCCCCATTTTAAAGATGAGAAACCCCAGGCTAATTACTGCTCAGGGTCACACAACTATTAAGAAGCAGAACTGCGATTCTAAAGCAAATTGATCAAACTTGGCAGGTTCACCCTTCACCACTTTTCTGAACAGCCCAAGCTTTGTTACTTGCATGCCTGATGCATCGATTGTTCTGAAAACAATACTAAAATGTACATCATACTCAGATAAGTTTCAAATTATAATAAAATGTACTTAGCTCTATATGATAACTATCATAATTTTTTCTTGATTTAATGTTTTATAACATTCTGCAGAGTCTTATTCCTCTTTAGGATCATCATTATGAAACATCAATTATCCTTGTCCTGTGGATAGAAAAGGAAGCTGGGTGTATTAGTCTATCTTCACACTGCTGATAAAGACATACCCAAGACTGGGCAATTTACAAAGAGGGAGGTTTAACTGGATTTATAGTTTCATATGGCTGGGGAAGCCTCACAATCATGGGGGAAGGCAAGGAGGAGCAAGCCACGTCTTACATGGATGGCAGCAGGCAAAGAGAGAGAACTCCTGCAGGGGAACTCCTCTTTATAGAATGATTGGATCTTGTGAGACTTATTCACTATCATGAGAACAGCACAGGAAAGACTTCCTGCCATGATTCAATTATCTCCCATTGGGTCCTTCCCACAACACGTGGGAATTTAAAATAAGATTTGGGTGGGGACACAGTCAAACCATATCATTGGGTAATAGAAATTTTTGTTTTAAAAAATCTAGATAAACCCTAGCAAATCTTATATATGATAGATGTTTTTGTTTTAATTTAATGCTGTGCAGTTGAAGAGGGAAAGGCTGGGTTGTCCCTGTATTCCAGTTGGATAATCTTAAAAGCACATGTAGTGTACTTAATGTTGAGGAGTAAGGGGGCCTGCTCACATTAAAGCAATCAGTCATTTTTCCTATTTTTCTGGGGTTGGGGGAACTGTATTTCACAGTGATAGTTGTTCTTTTTATACTTGGTCCTTTAGTGGTCATAACATAGTGGGGTGAATCATTAGTATTTTTTTAAATAGAAAAATGGGCCAGAACATTTATTTATTTATTTATTCATTAGATTTATTAAATACCCACAGCTTAAAGCTAATAACAATCTATGCTATCAAATATATAGATAATTTTGAAATTACACCTAACAGTCAAAACATAAGCTTTCTCTTGAAAGGAAACATGCCTCTGACTAAAGAAACACTTTATCCGAGCCTGTGATAAAGCCCAGGAGTTTTAGGTCTATACCCAGGAACATGCAGATATATGTTTTGTGACTTCCTCTTGAAAATTAATTGCAGCTTCAAGAAAGCAAAAGTGGTGAACCAAACCATGCATGTCCCTTTGTCTTCAGACCTGAAACATCTCCCCCTTAAGTTTAGGAGAAAGCTGTAGCTCTTCCTTCTGTCACTGTGTTCTTATTATTGCCCTTCTCTTTAGCACTCACATTACTTAGAGTAAATTGAATTCAGAGAGTTTATAAGGTGCTAACATTATCACCTTTTATTTACAGGTACGTTTGTCATATTTATTGGAACTGGTCATTTCATGAAAAATATTTCCTTGCTAACATTAAGTATAAAATGTTATTTGTCAACAGGTGATAATTAATTATCATATTTAAATTCCTTTTGTGTATTTAGGCGTAGTAACATAGCTAATGCATTTCTATTTGAAGTGTGCAAATCTTTAAGTGCAATATTCCATTACCCAACATAATTTTCTTAACCTTTTTATGTGTGTAAAAAGCTCACATTCATATTAAATAATTCTTTTCTTTCCCAAAATAGAAAACGAGGTCCTAATACAGTATGTGCTATGCATTACTCTCCACAACAGCCTGTGACTGACTGAAGCCAAAGCTTTTAAACAATGACATGTAGTTTATATTATAAAAGAGAAATAGTCATCTAGAATCATATCAATATTCAGCCAAGAAAATTCCTTAAAATGTCCATTGCTGAATAACAAGATATCTATCTGTGTTCTCATCTGCAATCTGTCACTTACTTTCATCATTCTCTGGACAAGGTTATCTTTTTTATCTTACCTCTTGACTTATAAAATAATAATAGTACCACAATACTGTAATTGTATAATGATAACAGGAGATACTACTGAGTATCTTACCCATTATATGAGTAACAACAAATTCCAACTAAACTTATTTTTGTAGCAAAAAGCATCTGCAATAGTGTTTTCTACTTAAATTAACTTCTGGGAAATACAACTTCTGCTTGTTCTTCTTCTAGGAAACTGGATCTATATTCAGAAGATTCATTTTCCAGTTCTGCTTCACCACCTAGGAGTTACATGAGCTTGGTAAGTTACTTAATTGTTTTAGGTTGAGTTTCTTCTTCTAGAAGAGCCTATATTGGGTCAAACTCTACTCCCCACCAGCTGCAAAAGCATTTTATATGTTATAAAGGATTTTAAAATGGAAGATTTTAATTTAATTTATCTAACTATATCATCCTTTAGGAATACTTTGGATAAACTGTTTTCACTTCCTTAAATAGCAGTGGCTAAGTTCTTTGCCTTTTATTTCTGTGTCATGAAGATCTTATTGAGACAAATCCTATTAGAAACACTTTAAGAAAAGTCAGGTTTCAGGTGAATGCCTCTTTAACTCAACAAAATGTAAATGTGACAAAAGAATTTGGAAACCCTTGGAGTTGTAATTTTGACTTTATTGTGCATAAAAGGACTAACTTTGGTTCTTATTGTTGATAAAACAGGAGAACATTGTATAACCAATGGTTATACAAGGTCCAGAATGTTCCGTTTTGATTTGTGAGACTCAACAAGCAAGAGGTAATAAACTGAAGAATTTGTAGGTAGGGTGGTGGTTAAGAGTATGGGTTTTACCCGAATGCCCATCAATGATAAACTGGATAAAGAAAATGTGGCACATATTCACCATGGAATACTGTGCAGCCACAAAAAAGGATGAGTGTATGTCCTTTGCAGGGACATGGATGAAGCTGCAAACCATCATTCTCAGCAAACTAACACAGGAACAGAAAACCAAACACCGCATGTTCTCACTCATAAGTGGGAGTTGAACAGTGAGAGCACATGGACACAGGGGAGGAGAACATCACACACCAGGGCCTGCCGGGGGTTGGGGCGAAAGGGGAGGGGATAACATTAGGAGAAATATCTAATGCAGATGATGGGTTGATGGGTGTAGCAAACCACCATGGCACGTGTGTATCTATGTAACAAACCTGGACATTCTACACATGTATCCCAGAACTTAAAGTATAATTTAAAAAAAAACAGTATGGATTTTAGGGTCAGCTAGAGCTGGCTTGAATTCCTGGTTTGCAGTGTGTCAATTGCATGTCCTTAGGTAAGTTATTCAAAGGCTCTAAGCCTTAGGTTCCTCATTTGTAAAGTGGCTTAGCATTTAGGTGTCAGAAGGATTATTTGAGAAAATGTTAGCTCAGTGCTGAGCAGAACCCTGGCAGATGGAAGTAGTCACCCTATATAGAGTAGCTATTTTAATAGTCTTTATTCTTAAGGATCCATATATGTAAGGAGCTATACATATAGCCCCTTTTACATTAGCATTTTACAAAGAGGTCAAGATACAGAAAAGGAAGCTCCCACCAGCAGGCAGCAGTCACAGACCCTGTAGTTCTCTTTGGGATAGTCTCATGGAACAGAGACTAGTGTTGGTTAAGTCAAGACCAAATGACATGTTTATGGCTGGCACAAGGCCCCCTTATGGTGAATTCCACTTATAACAATTATTTTCTGAACAGTAAGCTGGCCTTCTTACTGAAGCACTAAAAACATCTTTAACAGTATAGAAGTCCCTACTTTTCAGTCAGCTGTTCTATTAGAAATTGGATTTTAAGTTGGATTGTCATAAACACAAAGATTAAACAATTATAAATATTCATTGAAATAATATTTGAGTTCTAAACTCTACTAAATGGGCATGCATAGGGCATCTGCATTTTACACAAGGTACCCTCAATGTATGTCCTTATGTACACAGGATACACATAATACATATTTTCCTTTTGTACTTATATGTACTTACGTACACAGGATACACACATATTTTCCTTTTAGTTGCCAGAGAAGCTCTTTGTGCTAAGTATTGTTAACCTCCTTTTACAGATGAGGAAACTGAGTTTCAGAGAGTTTAAATAACTTACCTAGCTTCACATACAAAAAGTAGAGGAGCCAGAATTTGACCCAACTGTGATAAAAAATTCCTATTCATCCTACCATATAGTTCCCACAGCTAAACAGTTTACCCAAGCTCAGCTGATGTGGAAAGGATGCCACCTCCCTTTCTTTGGTGTCCCTGGGAGAAATATATAGGCTGTCAATACAGCAATGAGCCTCAGTGCAGAGAACCACATTGTACATCAAAGTTACATTCCAGGAAAGTCCAACTTACAGCCAAAAGACATATAAAAGGCAATTTTTTCCTTAGAATGAAAGAAATGAAAGGCCTAGATTCATTCCCACACCACCACCACCCAGCACTTATTATCTATTAGCACTGCCCTGTAACATTTTAAATAACACTTAAAAGGTATTACATGAATAATAAAAAAAGAATAAAATTATTCTTACTTTGAGAATGTCACCTCTAGGGTAAACGGATGAAATTTGTACCAAAGAGAATGACTATGTAAACCTATCTTGTAGATGGAATGAATTAGGCAGGAAGAAGGGTGTAAAGACTTTTCCACTTCTGCATGAAATTTGTACCAAAGAGAATGACTATGTAAACCTATCTTGTAGATGGAATGAATTAGGCAGGAAGAAGGGTGTAAAGACTTTTCCACTTCTACAGCTATCTCCATCAACTCCATGTCTCCATCCAGGCAATGACACATGGGGGAGCCTTTCACCTCTCTGTCTTTCTTCGAGACAATGAAGAAGGAATAAAACCTGAAAACATTGTATGTACTTTAGTATAAGGAGTCACACAATAACGTATTGTTGCTGCCTACAGGCACTTGCATGACATACTGTTCGTACAGATGTAACATTTCATGACAAAGCAAAATGTATCCTGTATAAATGCCCTATTTAAGTGTGAAATAGAAAACATACGCTCCTCGTTTGTTTTAACATTTGCTGATGGTACTACCTCTCCCTTGCCTCTTTCTACTGCTTTCCTATGTGTCTTTTCAGCTCTGCAGCAGCAGCAGCAGCAACAGCAACAGCATCTAATAAAAATAATAACATAATAACAACAGCTAACATTTGTAAAACACACTGCAATGTTTATTAGTTCTTTTGCTCTCCGAAAACTCCAGTCATAAAAATTATTGTCATTCCAATTTACAGATAAAGAGACTGAGGCTTGGAAATTATTGGATTATTAAGTGTGTAGTAAATTCTGGTTCTTACTAGGATGAATTAAGCACAAACCACCTTGTCTCTCCCAGTAATGATGTTATAAAAGCTCAATACAATGCATGGAGCAGTTATTTGAGGACCCCTAAAAGTGAACAGTAGTTGGTGAATTGGGAAAGAACATCAGAATTTGAAGTGTCACTGATCAGCCCATTGATTTTTTTCTCCCTGGTTTAAACTCCAGGCAACCCAAAACCCAGAAGAGGGTGCCATGGTGCAGAGAGAGCTTCAGGAGAAAGCCTCTACTTCTGGACTGAGAAGCAGCAGAGGGAACTCCTAGCACTCAGAGAGGGTGGGGAAGATCACTTCTTTTTCTCTTCTTTTAAAAATATTTTCTCCTTTCTCTTACAGTCTACTCTGAAGCAATTCTGTGGTAATGGCATGGGTATGAGAGCCAAAATTTTCAGAGAGATGAACTTTCCTTTGATCTGTAGAACTGTGGTTCTAAGAGAATTTGCCTGACAGGGCAAACTCCTGTTGCTGTGATATAGATTGAAGTAACTGAAGCCTTAGCTTTTTGGCCAGAGGACTGAAGGTACTGGGAATTATTTTCCCAGGAGTTCCCAGTACCAGAAACCACTTGAAAGATTAGGAAGAGGAAGGAGCTTTGGGAAGTAATCCCTATAAAATTATTTATGAACTCCAGGGATCACCCCTGAGCTGGGCATGCATGGATCCGGTCCCAATCAGCATATAGAATTCTTTGGAAATGAAGTAACAGACTGCTGCCTAGGTCCCAGACTGACCACTGGGTGGTGCATATGTGGGATGGATCTGAATATCATTGAAAAAGGCTTAAAAAACTGAACAAAATTAAAACCACAGCCCACAGGAAATGAGTCAGAACTTGCAGGCTGGACTCAATGATGTTGATTGCCAGGTAAAACAAAAACATCAACATTCTTCATAGGATTTAAACCAGTCCCAGATTTTCAACAGGACAATGTTAAAAATGTCCAGGTGCAAGTCAAAATTACTTGGCATTTTGGGTAAAAACTTAAGATTTTTTTTCACTGGGAAACAAACAATCAATGAAAGCCAATTCAAAAATGACATTGATGGTCTAATGATTGATCCAAAGACTTCAAAGCAGCTATTATAAAAATCCTCCAGCAAGTAACCCCAAACACTCTTGAAATGAATGGGAAAGTAGAAAGTCATAGCAAATAATCAGAAGGTATAAAGACACATCAAGGGGATATTTTAGAATTGAGAAATACAGTAACTGAAATAAACTCACTGGATGGACTGAGTAGCAGACTGGAGATGACAGACAGTAGAAAGTCAGTGAGCTTAATGATAGGTCAATAGAAATTATCTGAGCTAAATAAGAGAAAAAAAGTAAAAAATAAATGAGCAAAGAGTCTTCCTATTTCAGCTCCAACATGTAAAGAGCTTGGAAGTCACCACTCCTGAACTTACAACAAGAAAAGCTAGATAAACTAAAAATTAATGACTTTTCTTGGACCCATCAGATAACTGAGTTTACAGGGCTAAACACAACCCTTAAGTCTAGAGAAACAAGCACATTCAGAGAGACACAGCTGAGATCAGCTTGCCTGGAGCAGAAGCCATGGAGTCTTAGACTCATGGGACCATTTAAATGGTAAATTTTACAAATTGCTGGAGGCTGAGATTGTGGATAACTATGAGAATGAGAAATTACTGGTGATTGCAGTCTTCATGGGCCTTACCTCCAGGAACCTCACCAGGTAGTCACAGCAGAGATCTGAAAGAGATCCCTTCATGGCTTTGGCAGGGGAGAGGAAGAGTAATCATTGTAAAATATACTCAGAGCCTTCTCCATAATAAAGGACTACACTCCAGGGGAAAGGACTTTTCCAGGGCCTTATTCCAGCTGGGGAAAGGAATTCCTCTTACTCCAGCCCCCTCCAGTCTTCCTGTCTCAACTAAAGGAGAAATATCATAGTTATCAGGGGTCAGGACTTCAAAGAAACAAAGCAGGAATACTGCATCTAGGGGAACGAATACTGCATCTAGGGGAAGAATACTTCACAAAGAGAAACACTTGTGAAGATCACAGGAAGCTTATAATCTTGGCGGATGGCAAAAGGGGAAAAAGGCATCTCACGTGGTAAGAGAAAGAGCAAGAGAGAGAGGGAAGGAAGAGGTGATACCCATTTTTAAACAATCAGATCTCACGAGAAATCACTCTCTACCAAGGCGACGGCACCACACCATTCATGAGAGATATGCCACTAGGATCCAAACACTTTTTACTAGGCCCCACCTCCAACAATGGGGATTACATTTCAACATGAGATTTGGGGAAACAAATATCCAAACTATGTCAGTGTATAAAAATCAACTCAACATAGATTAAAGACTTAAGCATAAGATGTGAAACTGTAAAACTACTTAAAAGAAAACATAGAGAAAAAGGCCTCCTGACATTGGTCTGGTCCATGATTTTTTGGCTATAGACCCTAAAGCACCTGCAGTAAAAGCAAAAATAGACAAATGTGATTGCATCAACCAGAAAAGCTTCTGCACAGCAAAGGAAACAATCAACAGAGTGAAGCAACAACCTACAGAATGAGAGAAAATATTTGTAAGCCATACATCTGATAAGTGGTAAATATCCAAAATACATAAGGAACTCAAGCAACTCAATACCAAGAAAAGAAATAACTCAATTTAAAATGGTCAAAGTACAGTAGGGTAACTATAGATAATGAAAATGTATTGTATATTTCAAAATAGGAGATAGGATTTTGAATGTTCTCACCACCAGAAAATGACAAATGCTTGAGGTGATGGATATGCTTATTACCCTGATTGGTCATTATACAATATATACATGTATTAAAACATCACACTGTAACCCATAAATATGCACAGTTATTATGTGTCAATTAAAACAAAATAAAACTTAAAAAAAAAAAACTGGGCAAAGAACCTGAATATACATTTCTTAAGAAGATATACAGATGGCCAATAGGTATATGAGAAATGCTCAACATCATTAATTATCAGAGGAACACAAGTTAAAACCACAGTGAGGCCAAGCATGGTGGCTCATGCTTGTAACCCCAGCACTTTGGGAGGCTGAGGTGGGCAGATTGCTTGAGCTCAGGAGTTCAAGACCAGCCTGGGCAGCATGGTAAAACTTAATCTCTACAAAAAATGAAAATATCAGCTGGGCATGATGGTGTGTGCCTGTGGTCCCAGATCATGCCACTGCACTGCAGCCTGGGTGAGAGAGAGAAACCCTGTCTCAAAAAACCAAAAACCAAAACAAACAAAAAGCCCACCATGAAATAAATATCATCTCATACCTGTTAAAATGTCTGTTACAAAAAAAAAATAATAACAAGTTTTGGTAAGGATATAGAGAAAAGAGAATTTTTAATGTTTTTAATGAGAATGCAAACTGGCATGGCCAATATGGAAAATAGTATGAAATTTCCTCAAAAAACTAAAAACAGGACTACCATGTGATCCAATAATCCTACTTCTGGGACTATATCCAAATGAAATGAAATCAGTATGTCAAAGAGATATCTATACTCCTATGTTCACTCCAGCATTATTCACAATAGCCAAGATATAGAGTCAACCTAAGTGTTCATCGACAGATGAATGGATAAAGAAAATATGGCATAATGCACAAAGGAATATTTTTCATCCTTAAGAAGGAAATCCTGTCATTTGTGACAATGTGGATGAACCTGGAGGACATTATGCTAACGTAAATAAGCCAGACAAAGGAAGACAGACTTGCATGATCTCACTTAAATGTTGCCTTAGTCCACTGTGTGCTGCTATAACAGAATACCTGAGGCTGGGTAACTTATAATGAACAGAAATGTATTTGGCTGAAAGTTCTGGAGGTTGGGAAGTCCAAGAGCATGTCACCAGCATCTGGTGAGGGCCTTCATGCTGCATCATCCTGTGGTGAAAGACAGAAATGCAAGAAGTGGGGGGAGAGCAAGAGCAAGAAGTGGCTGAACTTGCTTTTACAGCAAGCTCACTCTTGAGATAATGAATCCATTCATCAGGGCAAACCTAATAGACATTTACAGAACTCTCCACCCCCAATCTACAGAATATACTTTCTTCTTAGCACCACATTGCACTTACTCTAAAATTGACCACTCCTCAGCAAATGCAAAAGAATGGAAATCATAACAAACAGTCTCTCAGACCACAGTGCAATCAAATTAAAACTCAGGATTAAGAAACTCATGCAAAACCACTCAACTACATGGAAACTGAACAACCTGCTCCTGAATGACTACGGGATTAATAATGAAATGAAGGCAGAAATAAAGATGTTCTTTGAAACCAGTGAGAACGAAGACAATGTACCAGAATCTCTGGGACACATTTAAAGCAGTGTCTAGAGAGAAATTTATAGCACTAAATGCCCACATGTGAAGTGAGGAAAGATCTAAAATTGACACCCTATTGTCAAAATTAAAAGAACTAGAGAGGAAGATCAAACAAATACAAAAGCTACAAGAAAGACAACAAATAACTAAGATCAGAGCAGAACTGAAGGAGATAGAGACACAAAAAATCCCTTCAAGAAATCAATAAATCAAGGACCTGGTCTTTTGAAAAGATCAACAAAATAGATAGACTGCTAGCCAGACTAATAAAAAGAAAAGAGAGAAGAATCGAATAGATGCAATAAAAAACGATAAAGGGAATATCACCACCGATTCCACAGAAATACAAACTACCATCAGAGATCACTACAAACAACTCTATGCACATTAAACCAGTAAATCTGGAAGAAATGGATAAATTCCTGGACACTTACACCCTCCCAAGACTAAACCAGGAAGAAGTTGAAACCCTGAATAGACCAATAACAAGGTCTGAAGCTGAGGCTGCAATTAATAGCCTACCAACCAAAAAAATGGGTTCGCAGCTGAATTCCACCAGATGTACAAAGAGGAGCTGGTACCATTTCTTCTGAAACTATTCCCAACAACACAAAAAGAGGAAATACTCCCTAACTCATTTTATGAGACCAACATCATCCTGATACCAAAACCAGGCAGAGACACAACTAAAAAAAGAAAATTTAAGGCCAATATCCATGATGAACATTGATGCAAAAATATTCAATAAAATACTGGCAAACCGAATGCAACAGCACATCAAAAAGCTTATCTGTCACGATCAAGTAGGCTTCATCCTGGGGATGCAAGGTTGGTTCAACATATGCAAGTCTAAAAACATGGTCCATCACATAAACAGAACCAAAGACAAAAATCACATGATTATCTCAATAGATGCAGAGAAAGCCTTCAACAAAATTCAACAGCACTTTATACTAAAAACTGTCAATAAACTAGGAATTGATGGAACATTATCTCAAAATAATAAAACCTATCTATGACAAACCCACAGCCAATATCATTCTGAATGGGCAAAAACTGGAAGCATTCCCTTTGAAAACTGGCACTAGACAAGGGTGCCCTCTCACCATTCCTATTCAACATAGTATTGGAAGTTCTAGCCAGAGCAATCAGGCAAGAAAAAGAAATAAAAAGATATTCAATTAGGAAAAGAGGATGTCAAATTGTCTCTATTTGCACATGACATGATTGTATATTTAGAAGACCCCGTTGTCTCAGCCCAAAGTCTCCTTAAGCTGATAAGCAACTTCAGCAAAGTCTCAGGATACAAAATCAATGTGCAGAAATCACAAGCATTCCTATACACCAATATCAGACAAACACAGAGCCAAATCACGAGTGAACTCCCATTCACAATTGCTACAAAGAGAATAAAATACCTAGGAATACAACTAACAAAGGACGTGAAGGACCTCTTCAAGGAGAACTACAAATCACTGCTCAAGGAAATAAGAGAGGACACAAACAGATGGAAAAACATTCCATGCTCATGGTTAAGAGGAATCAATATTATGAAAATGGCGATACTGCCCAAAGTAATTTATAGATTCCATTCTATCCCCATCAAGCTACCATTGATCTTCTTCACAGAACTGGAAAGAATTACCTTAAACTTCATATGGAATCAAAAAAGAGCCTGCATAGTCAAGACAATCCTAAGCAAAAGGAACAAAGCTGGAGGCATCACGCTACCTGACTTCAAACTATACTATAAGGCTAGAGTAATCAAAACAGCATGGTACTGGTACCAAAACAGAGATGTAGACTAATGGAACAGAACAGAGGCCTTGGAAGTAATGCTACACACCTCAACCATCTAATCTTTGACAAATCTGACAAAAACCAGCAATGAGGAAAGGATTTCCTGTTTAATAAATGGTGTTGGGGAAAAATGGCTAACCATGTGCAGAAAGCTGAAACTGGATCCATTCCTGACACCTTACACTAAAATTAACTCCAGATGGATTAAAGATTTAAACATAAGACCTAACACCATAAAAACCCTAGAAGAAAACCTAGGCAATACCATTTAGGACATAGGCATGGGCAAGGACTTCATGACTAAAACACCAAAAGCAATGGCAACAAAAGCCAAAATAGACAAATGGGATCTAATTAAACTTAAGAGTTTCTGCACAGCAAAAGAAACAATCATTAGAGTGAACCGGCAACCCATAAAATGGGAAAAAATTTTTGCAAGCTACCCATCTGACATAGGGCTAATATCCAGAATCTACAAAGAACTAAAACAAATTTACAAGAAAAAAAACAACCCTATCAAAAAAGTGGACGAGGATATGAACAGGCACTTTTCAAAAGAAGACATTTATGTGGCCAACAAACATATGAAAAAATGCTCATCATCACTGGTCATTAGTGAAATGCAAATCAAAACCACAGTGAGATACCATCTCAAGCCACTTAGAATGGCAATCATTAAAAACTCTGGAGACAACAGATGCTGGAGAGGATGTGGGGAAATAGGAACACTTTTACATTGTTGGTCAGTGTGTAAATTGGTGCAACGATTGTGGAAGACAGTGTGGCAATTCCTCAAGGATCTATAAATAGAAATACCATTTGATCCAGCAATCCCATTACTGGGTATATACCCAAAGATTTATAAATCATTCTATTATAAAGACACATGCACACGTATGTTCATTGGGGCACTGTTTACAATAACAAAGACTTGGAACCAATCCAAATGCCCATCAAGGATAGACCGGACAAAGAAAATGTGGCACATATATACCATGGAATACTATGCAGCCATAAAAAATGATGAGTTCATGTCCTTTGCAGGGACATGGATGAATCTGGAAACCATCATTCTCAGCAAACTGACACAAGAACAGAAAACCTTATGTTCTCACTCATAAGTGGGTGTTGAACAATGAGAACACATGGACACAGGGAACATCACACACTGGGGTCTGTTGCTGGGGTTAGGGGCTAGGGGAGCAATAGCAGGAGGTGGGGGGGGTTAGGGAGGGATAACATTAGGAGAAATACCTAATGTAGGTGATGGGGGGGGATGGAGGCAGCAAACCACCATGGTATGTGTATACCTATGTAACAATCCTGCGAGATCTGCACATATACCCCAGAACTTAAGTATAATAATAATAGAAAAAAAAGCAGATGTGGCCGGGCATGGTGGCTAATGCCTGTGGTGCCAGCACTTTGGGAGGCTGAGACAGGAGGATCACTTGAGGTCAGGAGTTCGAGACCAGCCTAGCCAGCATGGTGACACCCCACCATCTGCACTAGAGATACAGAAAGATTGGCAGGGTGTGGTGGGGTGTGACTAATTCCAGCTGCTCAGGAGGCTGAGGTGGGAGGGTCACTTGAGCCTAGGGGGCAGAGGTTGTAGTGAGCTGGTATCAAATGCAAAACAGAACTCAATTCCATTATGAAGAAGCTATATATATTCATTATAAGGAAGTGAGTGTGGCTGTTATAGCTTTAAGGGGGAAATAAAAGAATTTGACATAAAGTGTATCTAAGAAGCAAGAGAATCCTGAAAGGATGAGAAGACCCTCTGCCCAAAATGATGAATGGCCCTTTCAGAGATGAACACATGTGATAACCATGTGACTTCTCATTAAATGCAATGGTGCCTGACCCCAGCCCTCATCACATCCTCATCTCTGAGCCTCACTTGCTCTTCACTCATACACATTCTCAACCCCCCCACATCTTTTTGTTTTGTTTTGTTTTGAGATGGAGTCTTGCTCTGCCTCCCAGGCTGGAGTGCAGTGGTGCGTTCTCCGCTCACTACAGCCTCCGCCTCTTGGGTTCAGATGATTCTCCTGCCTCAGCCTCTGGAGTAGCAGGCATGCACCACCACACCCGGCTAATTTTTGTATTTTTGGTGGAGACAGGTTTCACCATGTTGGCTAGGTTGGTCTCGAATTCCTGACTTCAGGTGATCTGCACGCCTTGGCCTCCCAGGGTGCTGGGATTACAGGCTTGAGCCACCATGCCCGGCCCCCCCAACATCTTTCCAGAAAAAAAAAAAGTATCCAGAGCAAGGTTTGTCTGGTGCTAGAGTTCACATTCTTTATGAAATACTTGATGCTGCCTTACAAATGTTCTAATGAGTGGATAGACATTAATGAATACATGTATTTATTATAAAGATTGAATGAATGAGACAATGAAATGTGAGCCATTGAAAATGGGAACTATTTATATAATAACTACTTATTGTATTTAGATCAGAAGTCTGGGGAAATGGAGCTGTACTTCATCTGGGCTTTGTTCAGCACTTAGTGTCCAACTGATTTCAGATGTTTCTTGAATCTGTCTTCTCCCTAACTTCCGTCCAGGTCAAGCCACTTATTTCCTCTTACTTGAAATGTTTCAGAAATGTCTCCCAACCAGTCTTCAGTCCTCCAGGTCCATCTTGTTCAAACCCATCCTCCACAGATCTGTCAGGGAGATCCTTATAAACCTGACCTTGTCATCCTCTTGCTTGTTAAATAAGCTCCTTTATGGGGGCATACAGTCCTTTATTATCTGGTTTCAGCCTGTCTGTGTCAGCATCTCCCCCATTCATACCACATGTGTCCCAGCCATTTGAGCAAATTCAACCCTCTTAGCACCCCTTTTTACTCTTCTTTGCTTACTTCAGCTCATCTTTCAAGATCCAACTTTCTGAAGCCTTCCATGAAATAAGAAGAAATGTGTATTGGTCTCTGCCCCCAGATCCTGACATAGAGCTCCTAAAACCCTGTAGGTAGGGGCACTAGAAGAATCTTTTATTCTTGAATAGCCTTAGAACGGGCAAGGGGGAGGGTTAGCCTCCAGGAAGACAAACCATGTGATTCGAAGGCTGAAACTTTCAGCCTTATCCCTTGACCTCCAGGAAGCAGAGAGGGTCTGAAGGTTGAGCTGATCACTAATGACCAGTGATGCAATCAATTGTGCCTATGTTAACAAAGCCTCCATAAAACCCCAAAGGACAGGTTCAGCAAACTTCTGGGTTGCTGGCCATGTGGAGGTCCCTGGAGGGTGGTGCACCTGGAGAGGACATGAAAGCTCCATGTCTCTTCCCACATACCTTGTCCTGTGCATGTCTTCTATGTGACTGTTCTTCTGTATTCTTTGTAATATCCTTTGTAATAAACCAGTAAACATAAGTATGTCCCCCAGGTACTGTTAGCCATCCTAGCAAATTAATTGAACCCAAGAAGGGGTCATGGGAACTCTGATTTTTAACTGGATGGGTCAGAAGTCTAGGTGACAACCTACTGCTTGTGACCAGAATATGAAGTGGGGGGCAGTCTTGTGAGAATGAGCCCCTAACTATGGGATCTGATGCTACTTCTAGGCAGATCATGGCAGAATTGAATTGAATTATAGAACACCCAGTTAATGTTCTTTGGAGAGTGCTTGGTTAGTGGGGGAAAAAAAACCCACACACCTTTTGGTGACCAGAGGTGAATTGTTTCTGTGTTGTGTTGACTGTGTAAAAAAAAAAGGCAAGGTTTATCTCTGACACCTTTGGTGATTCCTGGATGGATTACATGCCCTTTCCCCAAGGTTGCAGAACAGACCATGTTTGCTGCTGCCATGGTCCTTGCTGCAGTGTTTTGGGACTGTCAATTCTCCCATCCATCTCCTTATTAGACCGTTGGGCATCTAGAGCAGGGATCGCAATTTCATCCCATATCCCCACTCCCAGCATATGGTAGGAACTCAATTTATTTAATAAAATTAAACTAAAGCCATCTGAAATCCTTTTTGGAAGTAGACAAAGTATAAACAAACAAATACAAACTACACATTGATACTTCATATGAACTGATAATGATTTGGGGGGGAAATAGCCATAAATACCTGTATGACAAAAATAACTGTTTCTTTTTTTTTGTAGAAGAGTAGAAAAGAGCTGCTTGTATCATGATAAACTCCAAATTCCAGCTGTTGCCATCTCCTCAGCTTTTCATTTCATGCAAAATGAAAAACTGAGGAGATGGCAACAGCTGGAATTCGGAGTCTCCTTCTTCAGTGAAGAGCAGAAGTGGAGGGGGAAGAGAGGGATTGTGCACCTGCCCATTGGGATTTTAAACAGATCTCCCCCTTCGCTGAGGGTTGCAGTCAGCTTGGGTGTCCTCAGCCCACTGTAGAAACCACATACCACATACCTATGGAAATGGATAACCTTTGACTTCCTCAAAGGAATTCATGTTAAGAGGAAGTTTAAAAGTGAACCCTCTTCCTTTAATCATGATTTCTTCACATAAAAATGCTGAGGCAAGTTTGGAAGCATAAAGACTGCTGGGTTCCTCTGCAATGGGGGCAGTGCATATACATTGTTCAGCCGTTTGCTCTACGAGTGTGCCTTTCTTTAAATGGACAGACTGCTTCATTTAAAACATGTTTTATTCTGATTCTGAGCCCATGCTTTTACATCTAATTTTTGATTTACATGCAGGAATATTCATTATTTGGTCTACTGTTCTTTAAGTTTTGACAAATGCATACAGTCATGTAAGTATCACCCAAATCAAGTGGCCAGAAGATTCCATTACTGCCCCAAAATTACCTTTTGCTAATCCTTTGTCATCAAACCCTTCTGCACTCTCAACCTCTTGTGGCCTTGATCTGCTCTTTGTCCATGTAGTTTTGCCCTTCTAGAATATTATATATGTAGCCTTTGAGACTGGCTTCTTCTATCCTGCCTAAAGCATTTGAGATTCATCTATGTTGTTGCCTTTAACAATATTGTTACGGGCTGAATTGTGCCCTCCGCCCCAACTCCTGTGTTGAAATCCTAACCCCTAGTACCTCAGAATGTGACTGTATTTGGAGATAGAGTCTTTAAAGAAGTAATTATGCTAAAATCAGGTAAATAGGGGGCCCTAAGCCAATGTGACTGGTGTCTTTACAAGAAGAGAAAACCTGGATACAGACAAGCATGGTGTAAGGACCACATGAAGACATGGAAAAGGCAGCCATCTAAAACCAAAGAGACAGGGGTCAGAAGAAGCCAACCCTGCCGACATCTTGATCTCAGACACCCAGCCTCCGCAATGGTGAGGTGATAAATTTCTGTTGCTTAAGTCATCCAGACTGCGGTACTTTGTTGTGTCAGCCTTAACAAACTACAAATAGTTTGAGGCTTTTATTGCTGAGTAGTTTTATGGATTCATTTTACGGGTTTACCAGTTTGTTTAATCTGTTTCCCAGTTGAGGGATATTTGGATTATTTCCAGTTGTTAGCAATTATGAATAAAATTGCTGTAAGCAGTCATAACAAGTTTTTGTGTGAACATAGGTTTCCATTTCATGTGGGTAAATATGTAGGAGTAGGATTGCTGGGTTGTAAGAAACTGCCAAAAACTGCTTGCAGAGTAACTGTATCATTTTGCATTTCCACAGTAATGTATGAAGGTCTACTTGTCCCATATCCTGTTAAGGAGTCTGTGTTTTCATGTTTTTAAAATTTTAACCATCCTAACAGGTGTATGTTGGTACTCATTGTGGTTTTAGTTTTCATTTTCCCAATGACTATGCCCAGTCTCTTTCATATGCTTATTTGCCATTCGTATATCTTCTTCCATAAAGTATCTATTCAAATCTTTTGCCCATTTTTAAACTGGATTATTTGTTTTCTTATTGTTGAGTTCTGAGAGTTCTTTATATATTCTAGACATTCATAGTTTTCTTTACAGTCATGTAATTTTTCTTCTTTAGTCTATTAATGGAATGAATTACATTAATTGATTTTTGAGTGTGGAACCAGTATAGCATTTCCAAGGCAAATCACATTTTGTTGTGATGTATTCTTCTTTTTATATAATGCTGGATTAGATTTTCTAATGTTTCGTTGGGGATTTTTGTGTCCATGACCATGAAGGTTATTGGACAGACCATTTATTTTAAAATAGTATTCTAACGTTTAATATGGTCTTTAAGGTTATTTTCATCATTTCTATTTTATGGATGACAAATTGAGGTTAAAGAAGTTAAATTTCACCACAGCTGGTAAGTGGTAGAGCTGGGACTTGAACCTGGGTAATCAGACACACGTCTGTTCCCTTAACCACTAAAACCTACTGTCTCTGGAAGACTTAAGGTGAAACCGATGTCTAATCACTAGTCGATACACTTTGAGTGACTTCCTCAGAAGCAGTAATAACAACAATAGATTAGCAAAGAAGGAAGGTATCGTTGGATTACAGATCGTGGGATCCAGCATCAAAATGCCTGGGTTCAAATCTCAGATCTGCTACTTACTAGTTATATGAGTTTAGGAAACATATAAGTGCTTTAGGGTCCCCTTTTACAAACTGGAAATAATAATAATACTATTAGGTTGGTGGAAAAGTAACTGCAGTTTGCTGTTGAAAGTAATGGCAAAAACCTCAATTAATCTTTTGCACCAACCTAATACATAACTTAATTGTTATAAGGGTTGAGATAAGATATCTAGCTATGATTGTTGTACTGATTAATACATATTGCCAGAGCTTGATGATACTTAATTTAATGGGATACACTGATCATAAATAAATCTTTGTTGACTAACTGACTCTATGGCTATGTATGTAACAGAACCCAAGCCTGGAGAGTTAGCTTTGTGTATTCTAGTTGTTGCATTTCAAACGCTTACAATGATACTTCACAAATGGATGCAGCAGGTAGGCAAGATAGAATAGTCAAGCATAGTTAGAAAAATAAGCGACAGCATACTCTCTTGAAGGTCTCCTATCAGTCTTATACATAAAGGACGGTAATTTAGGAAAGCCTATCTCAGATGTTAGCTGGAGTCTTCCTATTCCTCAGGATTGACTTGAACCCCTAATTCCAAAGCATTTCTTAAGTTCTGTGAATTTCTGAGGGAAGGCAGGGGAGAGGATTTGCATTCTCATGGACATCTCTGGCTGCTCTCCTCTGAGTCCATGTAACTGAATCTTTTAGGGAGTTTCCGCCTGCATCACATCAAGTTAAATTTCACCACAGCTTGACTTCTACCAAAAGAAAAGAAATCCAAGACATATGTTCAGTACACATTACTTGAGATTTTGGGGACACAGGAGGGGTTTACATCACAGCAAAGTGAATCACCTTAAGTAGAATTGATTCATCTCCTGAAGAGTTATCTATCCCCCCCCACATCATATCACTACAAGTTCACCAGTCACTCTGTCTCCGAGTGTCCTCTCATGCCATCTTTTGGTCTCCTCTGTCCTCCTTTTGTTTCCCGGTCCTGTGTCGTCTCTCCCTCCCTGTGAAGAGCAGTTTCACTCTCTTAGCCACCTTAGCTCCTGCCAACCCTGGGTCTTTGTGCTTCACTATCTCCCCCCTCGAAGCTTATCAAGGTCTTTTCCTGACAAAAATAATTTACTCTCTAAGAGCATTTTGGTGCTAGCTGTTAAGACATGTTTTTACTCTCCTTCCCAAACATGATATAATTATAAAATGCTTTGAGATCTTTGTAAATCTCTGATAAAAAATTCATTTTGACTAATTGCATACATACCTCGTAGGATGCACACTTAGTTAAACTGCCATGCAAAATTCTGCACTATTGTAAATGCTTTATAAAGACTTCACTGACCAGATAATCCCTGGCAGAGTGAAGTGGAAAATACGAAAATTTAATCCGTTATCTAGAAAACCAAAAAGAGAGAAAAGTGTATCTTCTAAATCAGAGGATAGCTTGTCTCTATTTTTGCTCTGTATTCCTAGTGGAGAATTGCACATAGCATGCTGAGGCATCTCGACCAGTTTTACAGTTTGTGAGAGGGGGAAGAGAGACTGTTAGATACCAGCCTCCAATCTGCACTGTGATGGTGCTTAAGCTCTTTTGGGAATGGGGGACTTTATAGATGTCGGTGGAGGTCTCTGTGGACACAGTTATTTGGCCATTTCTTCTTGGTGATCTGAACTCTTTTGCTCCTCTTTCTTCCTCTGTGTCTTCTAAGTGCTCTCCATTTGAAAATAGGTTAACAGCTTGTATAAAAAGCCAGCAAGAAGAGGAACAGAAGTATGGGTGGAGACAGGAAACAGCTGTTTCTAAGATGAGAGCTCCCAAGGACGAGTTGACATTGGACAAGAGAAAACGTGTATGTTTTGTTCAGGGGACAGAAGGAAGGGGGAGTGAATAAAGGCTGGGAAGATGATGATGTGGCTCAGGTTGACCTCCTTTACTGCATAAAGGAAGAAAGAAAGAAAAAGTTTTTTTTTTTTAATTTCTGAAGATGAAAACTTTTGGAAATGAAAAGACGAAGAACAGTGGTTCATCAGCTTTCTTCCTTCTGTCTCCAAACAGCTCTTAGGTGGATGTTTCTTTCTTCTCCCCTCTCTTTTATCGCTCTTGGCACCATTTTCATTGAAAGACAGGACCTGGCTACTTTAAAGGCACCTGGGCATTTATTCATGGCCCTTGGACAATCGTGTGGCTGGGGGAGGAAAGGGGGTGATGGCCTGGCCCCTGTGGGTGGCCCCAGGTATCTCTGTCTCCCCTGTGAGGGGTGTAACTCTGCTCCCTAGGGCAGCTCACCAATATCCCACCCCCAGTCTCAGACATAATTATAGAGGCTGCTTTTGCCTTAGCACACACAGTGTATAGTTGACCCTCGAACAATGTGGGAGTTGGAGTGCTGAGTCCTGGTATAGTCAAAAATCCACATATAACTTTTGACGCCCCCCAAGCTCAACTACTAATGGCCTAATAGCTTTATTTTATTTAGGTCCGCATGCAAAGTTTTACAAGAGAAAATGCCACATTTTCATGTATGTACTTTCAGGTGGATGTACTAGATCATAGGAATTTGAGGTCACTAAACCTATACTAAATGGCAGTTCTTTCCTGCAATATCTAAGTGTTCTTGTTCAGTAGCAAACCAAGTACAGACCATGCCCCGTCCTGTCTAGCTGGGAGTTGTGAGGGTACAGAGTGAGAGAAGAGCAGTCTGCTCCCACATCTTATTGTATCCTGCTTACATTTCTTTCCTCCTTCTATAACATCTCATTATACAAACTTCACTAAAAACTATTTTCATATCTTCCCAGGAGTAATATTTTCTTTAGCATCTTTAGTGACTTGCTCCCAGGGTGGTAATGCTAAAGACAGCTGTTTAGATAACCCCTTCAATTTACAATTCAGGAAATAGACACCTCCATGTTTACACTGAAAAAATTAGGGCCTGCCATTTAAGAATCCAAGTGGTTTATTATCTGCTTCTCTCTGGCTGCCTTGATTTACCCTTCGAATTCCACTGTGGTCCTATCAGAGCAAACATCCTTAGTGCTGTCTCTCATTATTTTAAATAATTCATGTTGTACGCTTTCATGTCATTCTGTCAGATATGTTTGAAGGGTCATTTCCAGCTAATTTCAGGCTGTCTGTCCATTCATATATTTGGTCAGTTCTTTTCAGCTTCCCAAATTCCCTTTCCTTTTATTTTTTAATAGACATAGTTCATCTTTGATTTCAGAATTCCTTTAACATAAGCTGAAGAAACCTTGAGAATATAGAGCCCAGAAAGACTGTCCAGTGTGAAGCCCAGAGTAATAGCTCATTTTCAACAAGGAACTAGACAAAATTTGCAATGTTGTTATAATAACAGTAACAGCCAACTTCAGCCAAACTCACTAACTCTGAAGGTGTAACCAATTCATAAACGAGCTATACTGTTCAGGCTATAGAGGCAGTCAGGTGGCTCAGCTGGCTGTGGAGGAAAAGATTCAGCTCCTTTTTCTTCCTTTTGTGGCTGTTGATATAGCTCAGTTAAATACCGCACTGAAGGAAGGTTGAACAGCAAAGACTAAACTGAAACCTTGTGAAGTGTTTGCTGAGGGATCTCAAATTTCTAGATGTGTGACAACCACAGAAGGCAATTATATTAAATGACACAACAAAAACAAGATTTTGAAGCTTGGGATTCTTTGGACATAACAGAGCCATTTGGAGGAGGCTTTATTTAGAAATAGGATTATCGAATTGTTCCTTATAAGATTAGAAGTAGCAAAGGCCTAAGCAACCATTTTTTTCTAGTAGTTTTTATCATTATCTGGATTATGATCTTTTTTGAGAATCTCATAAAAACTATAAAGCTGAACCCATAAAAATATGTATATGTGCAGACACAATATTTGGCCCGTAAGTTCAGGAAACTCATGGGTATCGTCAAGCCCATTAGTGGATCTAACAGGGGATTGAGAAAACCCAGATTTAGGAGCCCCTACTTTGGTCCAACACCAGAGGTGGCAACTGAAATTCAAAAGTGTGAGTCATTCAGCTTCAACACTTTCTTTCTGTTCTCTCCTTTCTTTCCTTGTTACTTGGTCTTATCATTTTTTCTTTAATGTTAAATTGATATGTGTACACAAAATTTATTCTTTTACTGCGAATCTCTCCCCAAATGATGGGTGATAGGAAGCCTGCTCACTGTCTCTCTCTGCCTCATTTAATTGATGTGGCACCATGAACTCCATCAAAGGACCAATATAATCGAGCTTTATTACAATGGAAGTCTGCCACGGTGTTAAAAATTACCAACATGTCTGCAGATGCTACAGTCAGGAAAAACCACAAAAGGTCCTGGGAGCTTTGTGGGGCAAAGGTCAAGCCAAGATCTACTCTGTTCCCTTAATGGGTAGCTATAATCTATGAGTACTTATGCCAAGTTCACTCTGAAGTAGTGTGGCCCTTGATTTAGAAATTATTGGCACACCTAACTTCTTATTACTGCAACACCCTTTTATAAACACTTAATGTTGGGAAATTATACATTTTGATCAAAAAGCTTTTTTGTCCTTCTCCCACCCAGTCATTAGCAGCAATATAAATAGCACTTTAGCAATCTCTTGATGTTAATGCCAGAAAACTTGGGAAACAATATGTCTACATGAGCATTCTAGATGCTGCTCAAAGAACTTCTACAGCCCAAGGAGGAAACTTCCAGAATCCTGCGCTTTACTCCTTTTGCCCTTTAGCATAATAGTGTATCCTTGCAATCTTGATTTGTAAAAAATATTTTTTTAATCAATCATCTTATAATTCACATCAGATTCTCTTATGTCACTTGAGACATAGATGGTATCCTATCCAACAGGCTTTGCTCTGCTTATGACTTTATTTGGTTTTTATTTTTTTGTTATTTTATGCTAGGTCCTCTTAAAAAAATCTTCCTACAAGAGTAAATAAAGAGCATGTTCTTTGTGTTTTGGTAAAATGCTTCTAAGCAAATAATGATTGTTCTGACTCACATCCTTTTTTTGACCCTAAATTGATATTTGAAAAAAGAATGGGGAGAGGGTTAGATTAAAGTGTCATGAGATATGCATATATAATAACCTGACAAAGAAATTCTAACTTGAGGATGGCATAATGGCTGTGCCTTGACAGAAAAGCACCCAGCTTCAAAGTTTTCTACTTTAAAACATAATACAAATAAAATGCAACTACTTAAGAGGACCAGATAAGTAAGTTGCCATTTGTGAGCAATATTTGCAAAATTATAGGATTCAAGGACTACCTCCTATGGAAAAGCTCCTAACTATTTAAATCACCATCCTAGTGTTATTACCTGAATCACCTCCAGGAGTCAGGTTCACACCTGTGATCTGCTGGTAATTCAGCAAAGGAAGCAGCACTCCCCCACGTCCTGCTTGTTGATTTTAAGTAGTTCTGGTATAGTAAGCCATGCACAAAACTTTGAATATGCAAAGAAGATATGGTGATAAGTTAAGGTTACTGCTCTGCGCCTAACAGCCCACAAGGCTAGTAGCAGGAAGTGCATGGTGGTTTAGCACCTCAATATGGTGCACTTAAAAGATGCAAGGCTAGCCTGGGAAACAATAGATACTAGAAGTACTTGGAAGGCAATTCAGCAATTCAGTTTAAAAATCAGAGTAAATGATGCACGTTGGGAAGAGCAAAAAATGGTAGCTGTCTTGTTTAAACTAAATGTTTAAGCCACGACATGGCCATTGGAATAATAATCTCCTGGAAAGCAATATTTAAATGTATCCATCATCATTTAGGTTTTAGACACACAGTTAAATATTATTGATCATTTGCAATTGTGTGCATCCATGTGTACATATATTAAACTGAAAAGTAACAGTAGCATGTAAAGTGTAGAAGATGAAGTGTAAAAATAGTACTTGAGTTTCTAATTACCAGTTTTTAATTAAGAAAGCCACAAGCAAATTATAAACATCCAGTTTATAGCATTGCAATCTTAGAGGCTTACACTCATGAATATGGTAATTTTTTATTTTATGCCCTCTTGAGATGTCTTGTTAAAAACATTTTATTGGGGGATCCTAAAATTCAGTAAATTTGAAGCCCTTGGCACCTTGTAAATAGTTAAAGTTCTTCAAAAAAAATGTGAGCAATAAATATTTGGCAAATATAAAGAATATGCACATTTTCCCAAGTGGGTGATTTTTTTTTTTTTTGCAGCTCTTATATTCAAGTGATGACACTGCAGTTCAGAATGTGAACGCATATTGATATTTTCTTCCAGAAACTGCATGGGTTGCTGGGAGAATACTATTCCCAAAGAGTTATTTTTATGCAGGCACCTGGAAGTGGTGGCATACTTGCTCTGGCTTGCAGAGCTGTTTAGGACAATCAGGTGTACATATGAGCAAGTGGTCTTTATTTAGAGCAATTAAAATTCTAACATTCTCCTCTCTTGACATGCAATTACTAGGGCTCTGCTGTTTCCACTAATTGCTCTTGCTGGGGACATTGGTGAGAAGCCAGTGATTTTGATGGGTAGCGGATTATCATTTTTACTTTGCTACCTGAGAAAAAAATCATTTGCAAAATCCCATGTGTAATTAGCAAGACTCATGATTAATTGTCCTGCAAAATTAGCTTCACTGTTGCTTTTATTTTACTGCTTCAAATATTAATTAATGTTAACTCCTTTCCTTCAGTTCCGGCTTTTGAATATTCAACATGGCTTTGAAAAATTATCAAGGTTTCTACTTGCATTAGCATGCTAGAGCTTTGATTTCAGAAATAAGTATTCTGATTTAAAAGATCACACTTGGGTCATAAATAATTTTTATAGGAGGACAAACAAAGCATCAGAGCATCATGGGAAGGCATTCATGCACTAACTGAAAGTAAATTGTTTCAATAATGATTCATTCCCACATGCTTTGAGGGGGGAAACATCAGCAAATATGCACACCACTGCATTGTGTGGGGGTAAAAACTATTCCCCAATGACAGGCAATCTACACAGGCATTTTTCTACCTGTAAATTTGTGGTAGATGAGGCCCAGAGCCTTGGCAAGAAATCATGGACTCTCTAGCTTAACAGAATCACAAAGATCATCCTGTTCAAATATTCAGTGTCCTAGTGACCTCTAGAATCACTGTGAATTTTATGAATCTTACAGATTCCTTAAGTTCCACTCCAGACCTAATGAATCTTACCTTATGGCATTGGACCTGACAAAATGCATTTTTTTTCTAAAGTTCCCCCAGGAGATCGTGGTGAATGTCTACATTTGGAAAGCACTGATCTAGTTGAACAACCTAGATGTCTGAATTCCCTCTATCATATCTGGGCCAAGTGGTGCTTGAACACTTCCAGCCTTGGAGAACTTACTTTGTTACCCTTGAAAATAGCTTTCACCTGCATTTTGTCTTGAATGTTTATTCATTCTGTTATGATAATGGCAGGAAGTTAACTTAGTGGTGCAAAGCTGTAAATGCCTACTGCCCATGTTGTAAGAGCAGTTCTCCGTCAAATGCATGGTAATTTGACTGATAGTGTGTCTACCACATTGACAGGGTCAGAGTTACACATATCTAGACTCCTGGGAAAGAAACATGTGCTTGTCCTTTCCTACTCGAAACCTCACTGCTGTGTACCCCCTGCTGCAGATGGGGTGCTGTGGTTCAGAAGACCCTGGCATTTGACGGCCAATATGGATGTGAGCCCAAGCTGCACTCTCCCACCTCCAGCCTGCTCTGGCTGTTCAGTGGCCCAACTCTGGAGCAATGGCTTTTGCAGATTCGTTGGGGAAAGTTCAGCTTGGCATCCCCTAATTATGAGATTTTGTCTTTCCTGAGATCTCCTTTGGCATAAGAGTCTCTTCCCAAAAGGCTAAGGTCAAGGAGCCACAGGGGATGGACTCTGCTTTGTGTCTTCCTTTCCTGGCTTCAGGGAACCTGCAGGTGTCAGCATTAAAGATCTGCTGCTCCTCCTGGCATGGAGCAATGTTTGCCCTGGACGTAGGATCCAGGTCAGAACATTTCCAGGAGGCAGCAGAGAAGGGGCAGCCTTGAGGATAGGAATGGGCTGTTTAGATTGTTGTTCTCAGAGAGCTTCCCTGGCAAGCTGATGCCCAGACAGCTTAGCAAGGATCCTGTAGAAATTGCTATTTCCATCTGCTATGTGACCCTGTAGAAGTTACTTAACCTTTCAATGTTCAGCCTGTTCATCTGGGAATAAGAACGGCATCTTAAGAACCCTCATAGGGTTCCAAGGAGGCTTTAATTGGTTAAGACCTATTATTTATTTATAGGGAAGCCTATGCAAATACTTGCTGAACAAATAAAATGAAATGCTACTATGGCACCTGTTTAATGGATACATACATTCTGGATCCCCAAATACTATTTCCTAATGAATTTCAGGAATGCAACTTATAAAGAAATTGTTAACCAGATGAAAGACCTGACAAAATCCAGTCCTCGCTATATTCTAAGATGTCAGAAGTTCACATTTAGATTCATTCTTTAACGTGGTAAATTTATAGGTAGGCATCGTGTATGGGTTTAGAAAACTACACATTCCTTTTTACCCAAAATAGTTCAAAAGCCATCTTTGCCCTTCTAAAGTTTCCCTTATAAAGTGAAGGTGGTGTCTCTGTGTTTGTCCTGAGAACCATATCGTCACTGTTAATAAGATTCTTATTTCCTGCACACTCACTCCATATCACAGTAACTAATTGTCCCTTGACTGGGAAGCTGAATGAAAGCAAGACTTGTGAGAATCTCTCATGGCCATGTTCCCAGCATCTCCATGTTAGAGTCAGGACAGGTTTGTTGAAGAGCTAAGAGAGCGTGGAGGTGAGGCACAGCAAGGGCCTGACAGAATAATGCCTGCTGATAGACACGAGTGAGGTTGCTTAGGAAATTATCTACCACAGTGGCAGGAGACACCATGAGATGTTTACTGCTGTAGAAACTTCCTTATTAGAAATTGCCCACTTATACAAAGACTGGCTAATGTTTTTCTATGAGTATCATTAGCCAGTGTCTCAAAGTGGTGAAGAGTAAGTACGTAGCATCATTCAAAAGCAACTCAGAATTTCCAAGAAGTGGCTTTTGTATATAATGCTTCAAAGAAATGGATTTGGCCCCGTGTGGGGTAGGGGGGAGTACCTGTGCGGGCAAGATCTGAAGGGGGCAGCACATCCATAGTTAATGTGCATGTGGCCCTGCAGCTGCTTCGACTTACCAGGCCTGGTCTCTCTGTAATTGCGATCAGACATAAAACAGAGGTCCTGACTATCTGGGGTCATTAAAGGAGCCTATGCCCCCCACCTTCCTACCTCACAGGGATAGTTTGGGTGCTCTGGTTGAGATGCAGCTGAATTAACTGCCTCCTGCCTGTCAACATACCCCTCCTCCCACCCAGATTTCAACCATCAACCAAACAGGCTTCTGGGGCGTCCTATCCTGTGGGACGCAACTTGTGAAAGGCTAGGCAGGGAGTCAGGAAAGGCCAGAGTCACCATGGTAGGGCTAGGAAGCTTTGGTCCCCAAAGTGGGTTTGCACCCATCCTCTCATAGTACTCATTAGGATTTTATTAGAAATATTTATCTCTATAAGAAAACGGAGGCACGATAAACTTCTGGTTATGGCGATAGAAGTGATCTTCCTCCATATCAAGGTCACACCTAGGCATCTCCTCCAGTCCTACAAGGAGGAGTTGAGGTTGACATTTGACCAACACAGTCTTAATTTCAAAGCACGGTAAGAAATATCTTCTGAGAAATGTCCTCTAGAGTTGAGCTTATTTTTTTTAAATTTAGTTTAACTTTTGTTTGCTTTTATATTATTGATAAAGCTGGTGGAGCCACTGGGTGTTGGCAAATATTTGAAATGTCAGACTATAGGAGTCAGGGGTTCAAGAAAAATGTGGTAGCTCATATTTCTGCCTAGTTATCTTTGGTAGATGAATTGAATATGCCATAATATGATTGGATATTTATTGTAGGTGATGAAAAAAGGAAAGGGAGTATCTTCTGTTTGTTTTTATTCCATGGGTTTTTCAACTCTAAGAAACTTGAGGCTTACAGTTTACAATGAACTAAAAAACCTGAACAAGTCCAAAGCTTATTTTAACCCTTCTATAGATTTTCATACCTTCTCAAAGCCAACTTGGAGCTCAGAAATATTTATTATTGGTATTTCTAATGAAGAATGTCCTTTATACACACCTGTCACCAACAGTAACCTCATGATTTAGAAGCATAAGCTTCTTTCCCTACAAGCTTAGCTTGGGGTCAAGGTTACCTCTGGTCCAGAATATCTGGCATATGACATATTTGTAGGTAAGCTGTTTAGTATTAAAATGGCTTTGACAGCATATTTACTGTTAGGTTAAAGGACTATAGACCAGTTGTTAATATGAGAAATATAGCCAGGAGATGACTCTAACACAACGCTAACAGGAGGGTAAGTCCTGTAGAAACACTACATAAATAGTACTCCTCTTGTGTTATGTTAATTTTTGGAATAAGCTCACAGCAACATTTCATCATGGCATTCGCATCTATATACCCCTACTGAAGTCTTACGTTGTTTCTTCAGGCACAGAAATATGTTCTTCTTGCCTGCGGCTGCCAAAGTAAAGAGAAATCAATGGAAGACAGCAAAAGTGCTGAAGTCATGCCAATAAGGGAAGTGCTTGTTAATTTAAATTTTGCACTTGACATTGGTAAGGACTAATAGCAGAAAAATAATGTCTTAGGCTGACTTCTAAAGACATTTTGGTCATCACTTATCTTGTATTTCTTTGTGACTGCAAAAATAGTGTTATAAATAAGAAATTATCTAATTGTGATAGATCATTAAAATAAGGGAGAAAAATAGAAGTTTTGTATGTCTGGGTGTGAGTAAGTACTTGGAACACTTTTGCACAAAAAGGATCTTATCATGTTATACTTGGATTGAGTGCCCCATGTGAGTGCATGTACCCATATGCATGTATGCATGTGTGTGTATTTCAGAAACTTCAAAAAGCACCTCCTGCTGCTTTCAAAACCAGGCAAATATGTTTGAGGCCTGTTGGTAATTTAAAATAGGAAGATATACACAGAGCTGAAGGTGGCTGCACAGGAAATTAGAAAAGGCTTGACCCCACAGAGCAAAATGAATGTGCCATTGTAGCACTAAATAATTGGAGGGGTGGGTCTGTGTTGCTGATGCTAAGCAGGTGTCCATAAATCAGAATAAATGTTTGTAATTAATTGTTATTACTGTTAATAAGAAAGGGGTTTAAATAAGCTAACTTGCTTTTCTTTCAGTTAAATCTGTTAGAGTTTGGGGCTAATCATTTCAGTCCTAAATGGATCAAGAAGCTGCAGTGTTCTTGAGGTTTCATTGAATATCATAACCTGGAATCAGTTATTCTGTCTTTTTCCTCAATGAAACGCCTAGTTTTAGACAAAAGTTAGATTTTCTGTCTGAGCTGTAGAGTCCCACATGCTGTTGGAACACCCACTTCAAAGCGAATGTTTTTTAAACAAAGGAAATGCTCAGTTAGTCAGTCCTGGGGTGAAAGTTTTAGATGGTGTTGTTAGGTCACATCAAACTGTTCTCCTATGGGTCCATCTGGCCCAGCACCTGACTCAAGGAGGTCAACTTTGTTGGGTGAGCCCAGAACATCTGCTCTCTCTCTCTTTTTCCCCTTTCAAAGACAGCTGTTAAAGAGTAACAAAATTCTCCAGATTCATTTCTCAGATTTGTGGGAAGGCCTGAGTCAGGCACTTTGCATCCCCCACACTCTCCCAAGCCTGACGGTGAGGATTGTTATTATTTAATCCATGTACATTTCTGTAAAGAAACAATCCTGGAGAGAAGACAGGTTATGAACTTGTCCGATGCTGGGAAAAGATACTGTAGAAAAGAAATAGCTTAGTGTCTGAAATTTGCTCTGTGTTCTAGGACTGTAACCTGGAACAAGGAGAGACAGAGGGAAGGAGGAGTCTGGAGCCACGTTGGGGATAAAATTGAGATATGAACTATATGATGAGATCATTTTTATAAGAGGACATAAAAGAGGATGCTAAAGCTAATTGCCACAATTGGAACTCAAGACCTAGCAAATGCAAGGTGGTATTTATTCTAAACTCAGCGAAGTAGTAGAAAAATAGTTTTGAGAATGGTTTTAAGGAGACTAGGGTAATAGAGAGAAAATAGTTCATGGCTAGTCTGGACTTAGGACTTTAGGGTTGGACTGGTGAATTGAAGGGAAGCAGCTGATTTCTGATTGCATTGTGCCCTGGCATTTGATACTCTCCCATGTGCTGTTGTTGTCAGTAATCTGAAGGAGATGCTATAGACACAAACACAGTATTAGATGGGTGCTCAACTAGCCAACAGGATGTGGCCACAGAGTGGTTATCCCAAGACCAGGTCAGCATGACCCAAAATGAAGAAGAGGGCAAGGTTTATGAGTGTTGGGCTGAGCTCACTCCTGCTTGCACATTTCCAGAATAATGTTAATGATGGAAGACAGAGAGAGGAGAGGAAACTCATTAAACTTGCCAAATACGAGATGTAGCTGGGTTGGCTCTGTGCAAGCACAGCAGAAAAGCATTTAGAAGTCATAATACACTAGAGTTACCAGCATAGCGGTGACATGAAGAGAGCATGTGTTTGGTTAAAAAATTTTAAACACTTCTTCTATAAAAGATAGTAAGGTACAAGTTGATTGCTTGATCAGCAATGCTAATTGCCTTTGAAGCACATGCTTGAGGGTTCCAAGGAGAGAGGACCCCGTTTCTCCACCCCAACCCAAATTCACTAAGTTTATGTCAGAATGTTCAAAAGCCCCCTTTACAGATTCCTCTGATTGCCTTGTTAGACATGGGCCACTTCCCTAAGCCTGGGCTAAGATGAGGGTCTACACCTTGGCTTAGTTCTGCTATGAAAGACTTTCCTGCAGTAAAAGTTGCCTTTCTGAAACATTCGGAAGAGTGAAATGCCACATCTCCAATTTCCAGCAATATATTTTTCTGCCATCATTTGGCCTGGAAGCTTAAGCAAGAAGACCACTTGGAGCCAGACTTCAGAGTGATCTGTCTCTAAGGAATGACTTTCATATTGCAGTGTTCAGTTTTGCAATTCTTCCTAAGCTACTCTAAATTCTCGGCATAAATCTGCAGAAAGACTTCACCCTCTACATCAAACCCTTATAAGGATCCGTTCCTGCTCTCGTTTGAGAATCTCTTTTCTAATAGCCAAAGGCAGACAGAGGTGAACCAAGAAATCCAGACACTGCATCAACGGGTTAAATCATATGTCAAAGGTGCAACCATAACGTATTACAAGCTTCTCATCACATAATACATCACTCAAGAAAAAATATTTGGGGCAGCTTTTCTAATTCATCTTCCTGGTGTTAAAGGATCACATCTCCGGTGTTCGTGTCTTTCTGTTTCAATTAAAGCAATCATGCCTGCTCTTTCAGAAAACTATTAACGTTTATTACCTCTTTGTTTCACTGCTAATATTCAGTTTCTCCTCGTGGTCCCCCCTTCCAAACACATACTTTTTTCCTTTCTATCTGGTTTTGCTCCTCAGCACAATATACAGTTTTGGTTATTGTTTGATAAAATGGCCACTGTAAAGCTGTAACATGTTTAACAAATATCAACAAGTGTTTATGGCTTCCTGTGTATGTGATTCATTGAGTGGGTGGATGTGGGCAAGAGAAAGATGAGGTGGCTCATGTTTCCAATAGAGAGAGATGATGTCAATACTCAAAATAGCTAGAAAACAATTCACCATCAGTATTGAGACAGGCATTTGATTACTGTATGCGTAAGTAATTAAGAAATTAAAAATAAAAATAGTAGCCCTCTTATTTAAGAAAGTCTTCTTGGAGAGGAATGTAATACATTTCTTAGCAGTGAAGAAAGGCTAAAGCATTTCAGGCTGAGAATGGCCTGAACATACAGGGAAAAGGAGCAGGAATGTAAAGGATTAGATGGAGCTCATTCAATCAAAGGAGAGGGTCCCCCTCTGCTGAGAGAGTCAGGAGTGGGAGCTGCCGATGGAGACCTTGGCTGCAGGATGAAGAGGCACAGATCTGAGGCAGGGATTGTTGGAGGTTCCCTAACAGAGAAAAAAATACAACGAAAGGAAGGATATGTGGATTTACCCAGCAATGACATACGGGACTCCCTGGGAGAGGAGACAGCAAGAGAATAAAATCATAGGTATTTGGACAAGATGCCCATTACTGCTCTTTCCAATCTATCCTGAGCAACGTAATTACATGATTTTATGCTAAGGGAGATTAAGAGAGATAAGACAGAGATAGAGGTAGAGATAGTGACACAGAGACACTGAATTGGAGTATCTGTAAAGACGTCATAGAAGAAATGACATTTAAATGTGTTTCATGGAGATAGTTGAAAGAGACATTGTAGGCAGCAAGGATAGAATTAACAAAGGCATAAAAGGATAGAAAAGTGGAGAGCCATATGGGGCAAGCTGGAAGTTTAGTTTTTTTGGAGGGGCATGTGAAAGGAATCCAGAAGTAGGCCAGAATGGGGAGTACAATGGACTAAATGTCTGTGTCCCCCTCCAGATTCACATGTTGAAATCTATTTCCCCGTGTAATCGTTTGGAGAGTAGAACCCTCATGAATGGGATTAGCCCTTATAAGAAGAGGCCACAGAGGCAGCTTATTCTCTTTCTACCATGTCAGGATGCAACAAGAAGTCAGCAGTCTGCAACCCAGAAGAGGACTCTCACCAGAACCTAGCAATGCTGACACTGAACTCAGACTTTCCAGCCTCTAGAAAAGTGAGAAATAAATTTCTATTGTTCAAGCCACCCTAGTGCTTATAGCAGCCCAAGCCAATTAAGACAGGAAGGATGCTGGGAGTTAGTGCTCAGAGGTGTGAGGAGTCAGAACTCATCTCAACCAGTTTTCCTGACCTCCACCGTGATGGAGGCTCTCTTTCTAATATTTATTGTAAGTATTGTCTAGCCTGTTCTTGAACCCTGAGGTTCATAGGAAGCTCACTAGCTCCCAAGAAAACACATGCCATTGAAGAATAATTTTAATACTTAGAAAACTCTCCATACTGCTCTGAAATTTGTCTTCCAATACTCTACTCATTCATTCCCCTTCCATTCTCCGAGGCTAGCTGAAGAGGTACCAGCTTATAAAAACCTGAATGCCAGATACCAGCCAGAGGAGTTTGAGCTTAAATCTGGGAGCAGTGTATCTAGGAACTCTGAGTAAACTTCTCAGTTTAACTGAGGCATTAGAAGTCCCTGAAGATTTTTGTGTAGGAGAATGACAGGATTATTTCCACATTAAGGAAGACCAACATGGCAGCTGTGTACAAAAAGAAAGCCAAGTTAGAAAGAATGTTTTGGAGACAAAGAAGACAGAGTGGAGTGGAAGGATAGGTGGAGAAATCTCTAATGTGAATGCTTAGCTGCACTGTTAGGCAAATCATAGTTATTTTTGGAACTCAGTTTTCCCATTTCAAAAAATGAGACAGGTTACCTCAAAGAATATTTCCAATTCTACTAGCCTGGGGTTCTGAGTTTTCAGCGCTAAAATGGGCATTTTCAAATTTGGGAGAGTTTGCATTATTGTAGGTAAAAGCAGAGTAGGCCTGAAATGGGAATGGAAAAGGTGTTGAATCCAGTAAATATAGAGAAGACTCAGAAGGCCAAGATGACAACTTTGCTGTTTAGGCCAAAGGGAAAGCAAGAATTAACCATAACTCAATTCCTGGGTTATGGGAAAAGGATGAGTCTTGGTGCTTTTGACCTTAAAGAGGACTTTTTAAAGCAAAACTGTTAGGAAAGAGGAAGATTTAACACATGAAATTTGAAAACATTGTAGGGCAATAAAGAAGATGGAAATGTGAGAGAAAGGCTAGGGTAAGAGGTGTAGGCAGCTGAGTGATAGCTGCAGAGATTTTGTTGGAAGTCTTGGGACAGATGGTGTTTCCTTCTAAGAGAGGGAGAGGAATGAAAACCATGGAGGATTTTCAAAGTGTGAGAATGGGAGATGCTATTAGAAGGGACAGAGAAGGAGCAGTCAGCTGGGTGGTGAGAGAGAGGCTTCACAAAAAAAGGAAGCAAACAAGAAAAGAAAGGAGGTGTCCAACTTGCAGCAGGGGAAGAGGAGGGAGGTTCAAGAGGATGAGAACAAAAAAAGCCATTTCTGGAAGTGGCTAAAGAGAGTACTTTCAGTGAAGTAATAGAACTATGAGTTAGTCTGTTTGTGCAGCTGTAAAGGAATACCTGAGGCTGGTAATTTACAAAGAAAAGAGGTTTCTTGGCTCACAGTTCTGCAGGCTGTACAAGAAGCATGGTGTCAGCCTCTTCTTCTGGTGAGAGCCTCAGGCTGCTTCCCTCATGGGAAAAGGCAAAGTGGAGCCAAAGGGAAGCTGTGTGCAGATCACACTGCAAGAGAGAAGGTGTGCATGCACACGAGAGAGAGAGAGAGAGAGAGAGAGAGAGAAGGAAGGAGAGGAGGTGCCTCGGGCTCTTTTTAACAGTCACTTCTCATGGGAACTAATACAGCAAGAACTCACTAATTATCTTGAGAACTCATGACCAAACACCTTCCATTAGGTCCCACCTCCACTACTGGGGATCAAATTTCAACATCAGTTTTGGAAGGAACAAATATCTAAACTATATCAGGTTGGAAATCAATTTGTAAAGAATTTTAAGAACATTCATTCATCCAACAGAAATTCATTAGCTTCTTAGGGGCCTGGTACTGCTCTAGGTACAGAGAATATAGCGGTAAACAAGACGCTTGAAGAGATAAACAAGAAAAATGCGAGGTGGAGATTTACAACAGAGTGACGTGACAGACTAGATGGGCACTGCCAGCAAAGGTACCAACCAGTGCAGGCCCTAAGATGGCAACAGATTGATAATATACAAAGAATAGAAGGAAGGGCAGTGTATTGGAGTGTACAGGTGGTTCCTGAAAATATTACGAGATTAGGTCAAAAGGTTTCAGGAACCAACAAAGCCATGGTGAAAAATTTGAACTGCATCTCAGATGTGTTTGTAGTTACGTTGGGAAGTGATAGTTTTAAGCAAGGGTTTGGCATGGTCTGATTTACTTCTAAGGGTATCTTGTCTGTTTCCTTGAAAATGACTACAGAAAAATGTCGGTGGAGGCAGGTGCCCATTGGGAAGCATTGCTATAGTCCAGATAGGAGCTGGTGGTGGTCTGGAATAGGGTGGTGGTCTGGAATAGGGTGGTGGTGGTGGAGATGAAGGGGAGAGGAAAGACTGGACATATGTTTTGGAGGTGGTAGAATTGATAGGATTTGCTGATGACTTGGATGGAGGAAGGAGGAATATGTTATGTTTAAATCTTAAAGCCACATACACTGATTTCATCAAAATTAACAGGACAAATACAAATCACCATTTTCAACTTAGTTTCATTTAATTGTTATCAGTGGAGCTCCTACTATGTGTAAGACATAATTTCAGATTCATTCATTTGATAAACATTTATGGAACACTAATTATGATCCAGGTACTGTGCTTGGTACTGAAATCTTGAGCAAGACAGGCACAGTCATTCCCTCAGAGGTCTTGGGGTTGAGAGTGACAGAGGAATCATCCAACAGTGAGTGCATGCATGCACATAATGAGAAGGGCCATGAGGAAAAAACACAAAATGGTTTTGAGCATAAAAACAGATCTCATCTAGCTTGCATTGGCTGGAAGACTCCCATGAAAGGTGACATTTGGGTTCTCTGAAGGATGATGGCAGTGAGAACATCATGTTCAAAAGTCCTGTGGTAAGAAGAAACATTGTCATTCAAGGAACAGAAAGAAGGCCAGTGTGGCAGAAGCCTAGAGAACAAGCAGGCGGGGGATGATGTGATGGGGTGGGCAGTCAGTGGTCAGATTACACAGGGCTGTGCAGACCCTTCTGCAAGGGATTTTGGTTTTTATTCTAAGGACAAGGAGAGGGAAGATGATGTGATTGGGTTTTTAAACTTTTCTCTGGCTATGGAATTAAGGACAGATTTGGTTTTCACATTTTGGGTCTCTGGGGGGAATAAGTAGATTGGGTAAAGTTGAATCACATGGGCTGCCAAGGGGAGGAAGTCTAGACCAAAGGAAAACTGGAGATCTGTTAGAAGGCAAGGAGAGGAAATTGGAATTGCATCCTCAACACGCACAAAGTATCATGGTTGCCTTTCCATGTCAGCACATCTAGAAGACTACATGTTTTTTCTGTGGCTACAAAACATTCAACTGTATTGACAGGTTATACCTTAATATTTACCATCTCTCTATGGGTGGGCATTTAAATTGTTCCATTTTTTTTTTAACCGTGGCAAACAAAACTTTTTTTGGAACATTCCTCAACATTCTATCTTAGCTCTTGAGAGACACATAGAGGGAAAAAATGCCAGGTCAGAGTGCATGAACGTTTTAAATTTTAATAGATGATGACAAATTGCCCTGAAAAATGTGATGCCAGTGTTTTAAGAAATAATGTTGAGCTAATGTGTCAGATCTAGTAAGTCCAGAATCATGGCAGCCAGGAAGGATCCAGTACAGTGATTCAGGGGAGAGGTGTTGAGTTCCTGACCTCCCATGATGGACTCTTCTGAGTTTGCCTCCAAGTGGGAAATCCTCAGATAGGCAGTGATAGTCCTTTGGCTGACAAATCCTACTGGACAGTAAATTCCTGAACTTCTGCTGCACAGGCCATAAGGAGAGGAGTAGAAGTCTTCTAAGAAAGTGGATGTTAGGAGCCAGAATCCCAGGTGTGTCCTCCTTGTTTAATTCTCTCAGTCCTACTCCTCAAGAATCCTAGCAGGATTTGGCAAAGCCAACCCCTCCTTCCTTCCTGAGATGTTCTCCCTGTCTGATCATCATAATATGCTCTACTCTTTTTCATCCCCGCCCCAGGCCATTGTGGAGCTCCTTATTCCTTGTCACCATGTTACCTCAAGCGTCAATGCTCCTCAGGCCTTTGGTTCTGGTCCTTCTTGGCCATCTCTAAACTGTCTCCCTTGGTGGTCACCTTCCTGCCATGTTCAGTATCTTTTACATGCTAACAAGTCCCACATTTTAATCTCCAGCCCAAACTTCTGGATTTTAGAAGTATATCCCTGCAAATTGAACTTGTCTAGATACCACACTTAATTTCCACTTTCCATTTGTGCCCTTTCTGCCCCAATACCTCCTGTAATTGGTAAAAGCCACTTACATCCATTCAGTCATTCACATGAAGAAACTAAGAGTTACCTGATTTCACCTGTCTCCACCCCAGTCCAAGCCACCATCTCTTCTCATTTAAATATCCACCTTTCCATCCATTCTGCACACAGCAGATAGATTTTCATAAAATGCAAATAAGATCGTGTTATTCTCTTGCTTACAACTGCACAAGGCTTTCTGTTGCTTTTGGGATAAAAATGCAAATGAATTGCCTTGGCCTACAAGGTTCTGCATGACCCATCCAGGGTTCATCTCCAGCACCACCCCTGACTTCCCACACTCCACTGCATCCCCAGTCAGCTCACCAGAGCCCTGGCTTGCTGCTTCTCTTTCAGATTCCTGAATATATAAAGCTTCTTCCATTTCAGGGCCTTTTCACTTACCATTTGCTCTGCCAGGAACTTTTTTTTTTTTTTTTTTTTTTTTTGAGACAGAGTCTCACTCTGTCACTAGACTGGAGTGCAGTGGCACAATCTTGGCTCACTACAACCTCCACTCCATGGGGTTTAAGTGATTCTCCTGCCTCAGCCTCCCAAGTAGCTGGGATTATAGGCACATGCCATCACACCCAGTTAATTTTTGTATTTTTAGTGGAGATGGGGTTTCAGCATGTTGGCCAGGCTGGCCTTGAACTCGTGATCTCAGGGGAGCTGCCCACCTAGGCCTCCCAAAGTGCTGGGGTTACAGGTGTGACCCACTGAGCCCAGCCTCCCTCATGTCTTAATAGAAGCGTTGCTTCTCAGATGAGCCATCCCTGACCACTCATAACATAGGTTCCCTGTATTTGGCGTCTATCTCAGTGCTTTCTTCGTCTGCTTCCTTCACACAAGTTGTTGCAGCTTGTCATTTATTTTTTACTTGTTTGCCTTTCAGCTCTAGAAGGGAAACTCCATGACTGATGACACCATGAATGTCTTGTTCAGTATGGATTAATTAATAGGGATCAGTAAATGTTTGTTGGATGAATAAATAAGAGTCCTATTCATTGGCTTTATTGCGTCCAGCAAAAATTACATTTCCCCATGTAGTGAATCACTGGTAGCATCACTCTTTGCTGTATACTATTTAGAAAATGCAACATCAGTTGATTTTCTACTTTTTAATGCCCCCTTTTATGTCTTGAAAGAGACAGCATCTCCTTTACCCATCTTGGCTGTGAAATTATCTACTATCTTTTGGACTTTGTCAAATCAGAGACTGAAAATCTCTAGCAGGTCTTTTCTCTGCACAACGTATCAAACCATATTTCATATGCTGTGTGGCACGCCTAACTAATTTTCACCAAGTGTATTTTCTTTGGGTCTGGATCTCTTTGTACTTTACTATCAAAATGTATTTAGTCAGTCTTGTGATGATGGGCAAAGATCTTTGAAGCCTTAGAGTAAAGAATGTAGTGTTTGCTTTTGTGGAGTGGTGCTTATACTGAGACAGGAGAGAAGTAGTTTCCTTGATCAGTCTCAGGGAAATGGGATGGGTCTGTCTCTGAAACTCTATATGTTTTTTCTTTTGCAGCAAAAATATTCCTCTCTCATTTGAGAGAAGATCAGTACATTCACTGTAGCCATTCCTCCCAGGCTTTCAAGATTGGTCAAGCAGTACATGTCTGATGAACTAACCCTGATCAGTCAGCTATTGGCTCTTTAGGCATTTAAATCCACAAAATTTAGTAGTTAGCAGGACCCAAATAATGAGAGTCCTGAGATTTGTGGTTTGTCCATCTCCCACTTCTGGGGTCTCTTAATCTGTAAAGCAAAGATTTGAATGTTCACCCTTACCTAACTCCTGGATTCATGAATTTTCAGCCTCCACTTCTCCCTGCCCACACTGATGTGGAGAAGGCTGGAGAAAGAAGAAGGGAAGGAAAAGATCAAATCCTTTGTCGATCTGAGAAGCCATTGTGAAAGTCCTGCACTTGTAAAAGAACTGCATGCAACTTTTTCAAATAAAATAAATCTAGCTTTTACATTTGATTTATTAGGACAACACAGGTTCCCACTTCAGTTTCAACAGTCCGCCAAATGCCATTTTTTTTTTTTCTGAAATCAAAGTTCATCATTGCTTGAACATTGGAGGGTTCTAATGAGCTTGATTTTGTTGTACTTAAAAAATTTTAAGCAAATCTGTGCTAACAATGTCCTGACATATTAAAAAGCTGTAGTTATTAAAGCAGCATAGTACGGGAATAGGATCAGATAATGTAGATTAATCAAACAGCAGAGAGAGCTTGTAAACAGTGCCAGGTATATGTGAAAAAATTTAGTTTGTGTCAGAGATAACATTGCAAACCAATGAAGAAAGGGTAGAGAATGAATGTATACCAGAGAAAAAATAAAATAACATTTCTATCTGATATCATATACAAACATAGACTCCAGATAGATTAAAGGTTGAAAATGTAAATAATGTAATTCTGCACGTGTGAGAAAATAACACATAAACATCCTTGGAGTAGGGAAATATTTCTTTAAGAAGATACAAAAAACACATACAGTGGAGGAAAAGATACTGAAATCTGACAATAGCAAAATTTTGCTCTTTTTATGGCAAATAAAACCAAACAAATCCTCGACTCCACTATAAACAAGGTTAAGACAATTGAATAACATGTATGATGCTTTTTTGCTTTAATAAATAAATGGTGAGAAAACAAAAGGGATGAGTGTTGTTAGGGACAAAAAGAGACTTAAGAGGCACAGTGACCAAATAAAACATGTGGACAGCCTTTGGATTCTACTTCAGAGAAACACAGTGTAAAAGAATATTTGTGGGTTAGCTGGGGAAATTTGAATACTGACTGGTTATTAAGAAATTACAAGAAATTATTTTTAATGTTTAAGGCATAATAAGGATATTGTGGTAATTTTTAAAGATTCGTATTTTTTAGTGGAACTACTGAAGTATTTGGGAATAAAATTATACAGTGCCTGGCATTTGCTTTAAAATAATCCAACAGGTTTGTGGCAAAGGGGAGACGGGGGTGGGTGTACAGATGAAAGGAGATTTGCCATGTGTTCTTAATTACTAAAGCTGAGAGAGGGTATAAGTGAGTTAACTCTATTATTTTAGTTTATTTTACTCATGTTTGACATTTTTCATAATGATTTCTGTAAAATACAAGTCGTGGATTTAGGAACATGCCTGACCTATTATAAACACAATATAAATGTTATCTGTTATTATTATATTAATCTTTTTAAAAAGACAAGTGACACATACATTGCTGGTGGGAGTATAAATTGGTACAGCCTCTACAGAGGAAAATGTGGCAATACTTATTTTTTTAAAAGGCACTTAGCCTTTAACTATTTCTCTTTTTATGAATTTATGCTATAGATATTTGTACATATATGAAATAATATGAATTGTCACTGAATCACAATTGTTTTTATTTAAAACTTTTTGTTTTTAATTTTTTTGGGTACATGGTAGGTGTATGTAGTTATGGGGTACATGAGATATTTTGACACATGCATTCAATGCATTATAATCACATCATGTAGAATGGGGTATCCATCCCCCTCAAGCATTCATCCTTTGTGTTACAAACAATCCAATTATACTCTTTTAGTTATTTTAAATGTGCAATTAAATTATTATTGACTAACGTTACACTGTTGTGCTATCAAATAGTAGGACTTTTTCATTTTTCCTATTTTTTTGTACCCATTAACTGTTCCCACCTCCCCCTCCCATCCCCCCTAGTACCCTTCCCAGCCTCTGATAAGAAGCAAATTTTTAATAACACAAAATTGGAAGTGTCAATCAGTAGGAAACCAATTGGTCCACAAATAGAAAAATAGGACTTTGTAGCCAATAAAATAAAATGAAAGAAATGAAAGAAAAAGAAACAGTTCCATATAAACTGAACAGAGCTTACAAAATAATGTCTAAAATATTTTTAAGTGAAAAAAGCAACATGCAGAATGAATCTTTTAAATTTCATTAAAAACAACTGTAGAGGAACATGTAGACTATTTTTTGTATATGTGTGACCTCTTTGAAAGGGTGCACTACAACACTGATTTTTGTCTAAGAAGGGAAACTGAATGGGGGAGGAGGAATAGATGTGAAAGGGAGACTTTGCACTGTTCACTTTTGTAACTCTTTAAATTCATATCATATGATTGTATTACCAATTCAAAAATAAGAAAAGACATTTTCAATGTATATAACATGCAAAAGGTTACTATCTAATACATGTAGAACCTTTGCAAACTGGTAATAAAAATACAAATAATCTAACAGAAAAATAAGCGAAGGATGTGATGAAAGAAAATTGTTATGCCAATAAACCTACAAAAAGGTAGTTACACTTATTAACAGGCATGGAAATGAGAAATAAAAACAATACTTAGCCATGATTGTTTAACCAACAAATTGGAAATGGATTTAGTGTCCAAGAACATCAAGTTTTGGCCAGCATGTGGGGGAAATGGTTCCATCACCTTATGCTGGTGCTTAACAGTCACTTTGGGGGTCTTTTGGCAGCACTTAAGCAAACTGGAAATATATCCTAGCCCCATGGATTCCATTACTGTGTATATTTTCTACATAAACACTTATATGTTTACACCAAGAGACATGTATAAGAATGTTTATTGCAGCATTGTAGAAAACACTAAGAAACTGGAAATAACCTAAACATTCATCAATAGTGGATTGGAAATGTGATATATACACAAGAAAAGTGATGAACTATATCTACATAGCTCTGTATGGACAGATCACCAAAAACCCAGTCAAGGAGGAAAAAAAAGCAAGTTGCAGTAACTATCAAGAATGATGCCACTTATTTAAATAATGAAACACTGCACATACAGAAAGCAATGCTATGTATTACTTGTGGCATACCTAAGTGTATAAAATGTCTATATTTTAATGGATTGGAAGGATCCACATCCAGCTCATGAAACTGGTTTCTCTTGGGCATAAGAGAGTAGTCTGGTTAGAGGGGATTAGGCTTGGAATCTGAAATATATTATTTCTTAAAAAAAAACTGGAGGAAAATATGACCAGATGTTAACAGTTGTTAACTCTGGAAAGTATGAATGTGAAAGTTTAACTTTTCCGTATCTTTTAAATTTTTCAAGCAAAGGAGGAGGGAGTGGGAGAATTTTTTTTTCAAAAGAAAAGAATAAGATAGATTTCTCTTTGAACCCTGGAGGACAGAAAGAAAGCCTGAGTTCAGGCCTTGCTTCCTCTGGAGGAAACTTTTGCTGATGACAGCTTGTTTCCCTCTTACCTCCTCTCCCTGGCCTACCCCATAAATAGCAAGAGCACTCTTAGGAAGGCAGCATTTTCTTTTTGGCTTTTACAACTTTATTTTTTAAATTTTTATCTTTTATTTTAGGTTTGGGGGGTACATGTGCAGGTTTATTATATAGGTAAACTCATGCCACAGGGGTTTGTTGTACAGATTATTTCATCACCCAGATATTAAGCCCAGTAGTACCCAATAGTTATTTTTTCTGCTACTTTCCCTCCTCCTACTCACCACCCTTAAGTAGATCCCAGTGTCTGTTGTTTCCTTCTTTGTGTTCATAAGTTTTCATCATTTAGCTTCCACTTATAAGTGAGAACATATGGTATTTGTTTTTCTGTTCCTGCATTAGTTTGCTAAGGATGATAGCCTCTAGCTCCATCCATGTTCCCACAAATGACACCATCTTGTTGTTTTTCATGGCTGCATAGTATTCCATGGTGTATATGTACCACATTTTCTTCATTGAGTCTGTCACTGATGGGCATTTAGGTTGATTCCATGTCTTTGCCAGGCAGCCACATTCAATACTAGAGAGATTAGGACCCTATCTGCCCATATGAGATTGTGTTTGAGAACAAAGAATTTCCATGACCATGATTTATAGGTTTTAAATTCTATAGTCTCTGTGTGTATGTTATTACTCCTGGAAAGCTTTCTGTGTGATGGGGAATAAATAATAAAAGTGCATTGAGATGTGGACCTTAAATTCCAAAGACGAACTGCATTTTAAAAGAGAAATTCTAAGGGATTGAGCAGTCCTCCCACGTTTTTCCAAAAGAAAACACTGACCAAGATTTTTCAGAAAAAAATACGTTCAGACATTCTTTAGAAAAGAAAAATGTTGGACAATGTGGTAAATTGATCAGTAAACATATTTATTAGGAAAAGGCCTACTTCCATGGGCTCCTTCTACTGTATCTATGATTAAGGCTGCTTTTGAGCAGTAAGTAAATGACACCCCCGACTCGTGCAATGTGTGGTGGGTGGGCAATGGGAACAACTTGGGTGTTAGAGTAGAATGACCACTGTCGGGGCCTGTCACTAACACCACACTTGAGCACAGGTGTGGACAAGAAGATCACAGAGTGGGCCAGTGGGTACCAAATACTACCTCTTTTACATTTTGCTACAATATTAGCAGCTTATGGCACTGGCCTAAGGCTGCTGCCAAACTCTGCTGTCATTCCCTCGCTGACAGTGACAGAATGATACATCCGTTCAGTATTCAGAAATGAGACAGGCTTGTTTTGACACCATTGTTTCTGCAAAAGAGAAAGGAACCAGATTGGAGAGTGTAGTCATCAATTGGCAGAATCAGTTAAGAATAACAAGAGCACAGTGTGCGTCATTTGGGAGAGGTAAAGTGTGGCACAAGGTGCTGGAATTCATTGGAAAATGCTAGCCCAGCTCTTCCTCCCTTAGTTTGAACAACATCTGGTCTCATTTCCATGGCTTCTGTATACCCAGTTGAAGGGAAGCTCATCCCTGCCTCCCAATCACTTAACCTCTTAGGATGCCTGATAGTGAAAAACACTACGTTAGCAACTATGGGGATTCCTACTTCTAGAGATAAGTCTTTGCTTCTTACTTAAGCTTTGATTTATTGTCTTTGGTTGTTTTGGGTAGAGGGGTGGCTGATTTTTAACAGGAAGATAAACTTACAGATGGAAATTCTTGTAAGCCATAAATACCACTAACTTGCCTGTTCCAGGGAAGTTCAAATAAAGACACTGGAACTTAGCAGCAGCTGAAACGTTTTTCTTCTTTTCCTATTGGCCAAAAAAAAAAAAAAAAAAGATATGCCTCGCCATCGGTGGTTTGGCGCCAGGGCCTGATCTGTGCCTGGACACATGAGCCATTCAGAGTTCCTATTGCATAGAAGGGAGACAGAGAATGACAAATTGGTCTACACCAGTTGACCTCCAAAGTGAAGGCATAACTTTACCCAGCAATCTCTGAAGGTTTCTTTTTCTGTTTTATTAAGTGTAAACACTGTTCTCCAGTGCTCCCTATTTCTCCTAGCAGGCTCCAAGGATTAATTCTGGGTCACTAGCTAAATTCACCACCTCTGCTCTGATCCCAAATTGCTTCTATCTTTTTCCTTACTCTTATGCAGATCCTGGAAGATATCAATTCTGAGGGCTGGTGTGTATCTTGTTCATCTTTGGAATCTACCACTCCACGGAGTACAGCACTTACCACCTAGTAGGTAAGCAATAAATGCTTGCTTGTCAATTGATTTATTCAGTAGACTCAGTGCTGTGTGCACATTAAACACCTGGGGAGTTTTAAACAAGAAACAAGCAAACCACCAAATGCTGCATTGGCTTAGACCAATTAAATCCTGATTTCTGGGCGTGGGATCCCAGCACTGGTAGGTTTGTAAAGTACCACAGGTGATTTTAGCGCAAGGTGAAGGTTGAGAACTACTGGATTCATTAACCTGTTGCTTTATTTGGCTAAGTTCTGTTTGCTTCCAAGTTTGGAAGAAACCTATTTGAATCCTTTTGAGGAATTCCAATCCCTGACAAAATGCTAGTGCTATTTTATAGCAAGAGTAGACTAGGGGAGGCTAAACTATGTGGTCCTGGGCAAGTTATTTAAAGTCTCTGTACCTCAGTTTTCTCAACTGTAAGATGGGAAGAATAATAGTAACTACCTCTGGAGTCTGTTGTAAAAGTTAAATGATCTGATCTGTGTAAAGCTCTTAGAACAGTACCTGGTATATAAGTATGTGATAAATAAAATCTAATATGAAAAAGAGTGTGGTCTATTTGTTGTCATTATTGCTGTTCTCTGCTTCAGTTAATGACTCCAGCTTCCTCCCAGACTAAGCTCCCAGGACGCTTTTGATTCTAGCCTCTCCTTTGTCTTTCATTTCATCCCTGGGCAAGTCCTGCTCCTCTGACACAGCACTTTCTGGAATCTGTCCCTTCCTTCTCATGCCCCTGGCCCTACTTTTAATCCTCACTCTCATTATCTCTCCTCTAGAATACAGCCACCACAATGGTCTCCTTGCCAATCACCTGTTTTGTCTGTCAACCACCCCTTAGATGGCTCCCAAATTGCCCTAAAGTCAGGCTAAATCTTGGAGCTGTCAAACTCAAGGCTCAACTTATATCCTTATTGCTATGAAAATTCAAAACCAAGTTGTGCGATTTGGACAGTTTAATGACTTTCTCTAAGCCTCGGTTTCTTCATGTTTTTTGTTTTGTTTTCTTTTTTTTTTGAGGTGGAGTCTTGCTGTCACCTAGGTGATCTCGGCTTACTGCAACCTCCACCTCCCAGTTCAAGCAATTCCTCAGTCTCCCAAGTAGCTGGGACTACAGGCGCGGGCAAACACGCCTGGGTAATTTGTGTATTTTCAGCAGAGGTGGTGTTTCACCATGTTGGCCAGGCTGGTCCCGAACTCCTGGTCTCACGTGATCTGCCTGCCTCAGCCTCCCAAAGTGCTGGGATTACAGGCGTGAACCAGTGTCCTGCCAGTTTCTTGACCTTTAAGTGGGGGATCATGTAATAACACTTTCTCAATAGGGTTATGGGAATAGGATGAGGGAATTCTTGTAAATAAAGCATCTAGAAATCTACATGGCCCACAATAGGAGCTCAATAAAAGTTGTTGTTATTATTTGAAACTTGACTACCAGCAACTCCTCTCCAGCCATACTGGGCACTGGCCACATGGAAGTCCTTGCTGTTTCCAGACACCCTGTGCTTTGGGTCTCTCCTCACACTATCTTTACGCTTGGGATGCCTGCCACTGTTCTCCAGGTGTCTGAATCTTAAGAGTCTTTTTGTTTTTTTTTTAGACAGAGTCTCATTCCGTTGCCAGGCGCCAGGCTGGATGGAGTGCAGTGGCGAGATCTTGGCTCACTGCAACCTCTGCCTCCCGGGTTCAAGCAATTCTCCTGCCTCAGCCTCCCGAGTAGCTGTGACTACAGGTATATGCCACCACGCCCAGCTAATTTTTGTATTTTTAGTAGAGACAGGGTTTCACCATGTTGGCCAGGAAGGTCTCGATCTCTTGACCTCGTGATCCGCCCGCCTCAGCCTCCCAAAGTGCTGGGAATATAGGCATGAGCCACCGCGCCCGGCTGGATTTTAACAGTCTTAAAGGGCCAACCCTCAAATGCCAATTTCTTCTAGAAGGCTTCCCTGGAAGTCAATTACTCTTTCTGACTTCCCACAGAATTCACTTCTTTTAAGGCAGGGGCTCTCCAACTTTAGCTTTTGTCAGATTTACCCGGAGGGCTTGTTAAACCACTGACTCCCTGGCGGATCCTGGAGATCCTAATTCAGTAAGTCCAGGGTAGGACCCCAAACTTTGCATTTCTAATGAGTTCCCAGGTGATACTGATCTTCTGGTCCATACTTTAATAGCTCTGTTTTGGGGCCACTCACAGAACACCTTCCAACTTCTGCTATGGCCATCCGAATACAAATCTCTTCTCTGAGAAGACTCTAAGTTCTCCATAGAAGGGCCAAAGTCTACTTTCCGTTATATCTGGTGGAGGGAGGTGGGCCTTGGGCTGGGCCTTGAAGGTTGGGCAGGATTTAAATCCACCAGCAGCAGGCAATTGCTTGCAAATGGGGAGCCCAGGAAGCGGAACAGGAACGGAGAGCGGCATGGCTGTCGGAGGGCGAATGGTGAGTATATTAAGATGCAATGGGAAATGGGGCTAGAAAGCTGTGTGTTGCATATTCAATTTGATATGGGGATTTTGAGCGGGGTGGGGGTGTGGAACCTTGAAAAGCAGGCAGAAGAGCGCACATTTGATCCCCTAACCTGCAAAGCACAAGGGCTCAACTGCGACGGTTCCTTCTATAAGCTGCTGTGGAGCTCGGGCTCTCTCTGCATTTTTAGCAACGCACACTTTCTAGATGTGCAGGACATGTTTGCTATTCTAGCTCCAAAAGTCTGTCGTTCTTTGAATTACTGTTGCCTATGAAAACGTGGACAGAGGGGAGGCTCAGGCCCCATCAGCTCTTCGTACACCTGAGCCAAACCAGAGCCTCGAGGTAGTTGTGATTGGTGCTCCCACCCCACAAATTCTGGGTTCTTCCTTCCGTTAAAATCATTTTTGCTGGTTTGGAAGTTGCTTGACCAAGAAGCCAGAAATATCATTGCTTCTAGAAAATGGATTCTTCCCCCATTTTCAGAATAAGCTTGGTTTAAGGGGATAATTGTAAGAGGGAAAGAAGGAAGTGGCCACCTGGAAGCAATAGATCTGGGCTCACTAGGAAGCCCTGGGTTTTATTCTGTGGGTTTTCTGCTATGCCTGCCTCCCAGGTATAGATGAGGTTAAATAATTAATGTATGTGAATGTACTTTGTAAGCTCTAAAGCACTGCAGGAATATAATTAATTATGTTTATAATTACAAGTAATGTAATTATAATTATAATTACTTTGTGGGTGGAAGCAGAATATATATATCTCATGCCTGTTCTATAGTAGGATACCCTTGGTGGATATCCTTGGGTAGATCATCAATTTGTATATTTGAGCTTGACTCACTTTCTCTGATTTTGTTTTCAACATTGAGACATGTGTGAGACTTTGGCCCAAGGACTTCTGGTTGTGTTTTAGAAAACAGGGAAAAAGTGCCTAGAATGAGGCTGGGAAATTCAACACTCCAAATAGTAACATTCTTGGCACTTATCTATATGTAGATAAAGTTAAGGTAATTTATTTATTAACTTGCCTATATACAGCAATAATACTTGCAGAGATTCTATAGTTAAACACAAAAAATATGATATACACATACAGTTTCTGTGATTTATATCTACAATGTTACTCAAAGTAAGAATTCTTTCTAGAAGTTCACTAGACCCTACCACATTCTAAAGTGATCATGTAATTGCTAAATTAGAAATTTGTTCTATATTTCAGGCAATGCTTATTAATACTAAGCTAAAAATTTAATATGTCATACCATTTTGCTTGCTTAGCAAACTAATAAGCTTAATAGAAGTGCTGGGTGATTGTTTACTTCCTTCAACATGCTAAATCTTGAAAAGTGATTGTGTTTAGACCTGTGTTCTGGAGCAAGAGTTGAGTTGTATTGGTACCTGAGGGAAACATTTATGCCTGGAGTCTCCCTCCTTGAAACTGCCAGATTCTGCCCGAGAGGCTAAACGTTGCATTTCTTCGGCGTCTCTGACCTTCTGCCATTGTTCCTATGCACTGTTAATTGTTGTTAATTTCTAACACATCATTAATTATTTGCCATTAAAGATGTGGGAGACAGAAATGCCCTTCACTCATGGGTGGTCACGCGAATTAACCATTAATAATTACAAAATGTGTTACTTTAAATGTGAAAAGTGAATTTGAGCCATTGGCATGAAAGTTGCTGTGTTTCTGTGGCTGCACTGGCAGCGTGGGTGGGGGATGCCATGAGTGATCCCGTCATGGCTGGGGAAGAAGCCATCTTCTCTTGCTTCCTTAATGACTGTCACATTTGGCCTCTGGAGCATGATGTACTTTTCAGAGAAATTTTCTCTTTACAACTTTCTCCTTCTTTGTCCAAGAAGCCTGAAGTGGAACAGTTTCCTCTGATGTCACAGCCCCACGTCAGTCACACAATTAGTACTTACTGTGGAGTTTCTGACTCCCACTCCCATTCAGCCCATCAGACCATGCCGAGAGGTAAGCGCTGGCAGGTGGAGATGTTCACTCCCACCTCAGGCTTGCAGAGTGATGAAGCCAAGGCCATTTCACTGACATTGGGCTCTCAGTCTTTAAAAAATAAGTGCCTGGATTGCCATTTATTATTGAGATTTTAATGTAGTGCCTATGTTTAAAAGGCAGGCAGAAGATTTTTCCCGCAAGTTTATCGGAGATGTGGAGAATTAAAAATTATATCGGAAAATAAGCATCAGATAGGGGTCTCTAGGTTTCACCAATCAGAAGAAATTGTTAAGGTATAGACAAAGGATTTGGGAAAGTGCATGAAATATTATTCTGTGAGTGTAGATTTCAACTGTGAAATCAAGACAGCTTAGATTCCATAGCTAAAAGTTAGATTCATTACAAGGGGAATAGTTTGAACTTAAGGAGTCAATGATAATTCTTTCTAGCTGAATCCCTTGTTTTGCTAATAAGAAAATGGAGATCCATAGATGATCAAAAGACTCCTTAGCTGTGAATATGGGAAATAAGAGAACTGTGTCACTTAAGTGGTTTTTATGGTTTCGTATTATGATTCTTTTTCATCTGAACTGTGATCTCAAGAACAAGGGCGAGCTCTTGTATTTTCTTCCCCTGTTTCCCCCTCCTCTTTTTGTTCTGCTGGGTTAGAATAATAGAGAGATCAGAGGAGATGGTGTTCTGCTTCCTGGAATAGTCTGAACTATACCAGGTAGCTTGGGGCATCTAATGACATCATGGATGAAAAGCCAGGTTGGAAGTCTAAACAACATCCTCCTTTCAAGAAATCACTTAGCCTTCAGGTCCCCCATTCCTTCTCATCTGTAAAATGAGGCACTTAGAGTTTAACTCTTAAGGTTTTAACTCTCAAGACAGTTGAATTCTAAGATCTAAATCTCTCTGTACTTTCTTCTATTGTTTTAACAATTTTAAAAAAATTGCTACACAGTAGTCTACAGTCAACATATTTCACATTTTATTCTCTCTTCTATTAATGGATTTTTAGGTTGTTGGGAAGTTTTTTTTCCCCACTAGAAGTAATGTCGCAATAAACATTTTTGTACAAAGCTTTTTATGTATATGTGAAGATTTCTCCAATGTTTCAATTTTACCAAATGATGCCAAATCAACCTCCAAAACCAATTTACTAAGCTTTACTTCCTTTATCTCTACTCCCATAAGCCACTATGTGGTGAGGGCTTGTGACTTTCCTACATCTAAAACTGGTGGACAGGACCCAGCTCCTTATTTTGGGGGACATAAACCCACCAACATCTGTGTTCCCATTGCTTCCTTCCAAATCTCCCCTCCCATCAAGCCTGGGAATCTTTTCTTTGGTAAGAGGTGGAGGGGTAAAGCCTACTTTAAATTTATACATTTTCCCCCAACTCTTTTGCCTCTGCCTTAAGTCTTTACTTCCCTGTGGGGCGTGGCTTTGGAAATATGCAAGTCAGAAAGAGAATTCTTCTCTTAATACTATCTTATTCCTTCCTTGAGTTAAATAGCAGAGACATGTCCAGCTTCTTGCTATGGGGAAGAAGGAAGGTCAAAAGGGAAAAAAGAAATGAAAAAAAAAAATCAGGTGATATTTAAACATTTTTATCCTTCAACATAATAAACTGTTCAAATTGATTTTATTTAAAACAGTAAAATTGTATGAAATATGAACTGCCTGGGCAATCTAGCTCTTGAAGCCATTGTTTTCTGTCTTGGATTATGGGTATTTCATTATTTGTGTGTTTTATATTTCCTGTAGAAAGGCAATGATCTAGAATTAAGTAGACCAGCTAGATAAATTCCTGGGCAGGGGGAGGATAAGAGTGAATTCAATAAACGTTTTGAAGGGGAAGAATTTGAATGAAGGGAACAGTAGGGAAGAAAAGCTCATGATTTTGAGGAGTTAAGCCCAGGAAACAAGAAAAATCCTTGTTCCTTTGATAAGAAATGGAAGAGGAATGTAGCTTGGCTTGACTGGTGGAAGATTATAGATTTGAATTTGCATATATAGTGCGTTCATCTCCAAGAGATGTTCATGCCAGGAGTTCTTCCTTTCCTTTAAAACTGCAGCCAGGATGGACCAATACTTTTGTTGTGTTTTCATGTGATCCACAAGGATACATGCCAGCATGTAGTATGCGTTTTCAGCCTGAAGGTTGCAGTCATCCTCCTTCAGCCCACTCTGTGGCAACTTTCTTCTTATTCAGTGCTTTCCATTCTCACCTCAAGTCCTGGACATCTGAGCTGTGCATATGAGTGCGCACGCACGTGCGCACACACACACACACACACAACCACACCCACACCCACACACACACACACACACCCCCTCCGCAGACTAGAGACCCTGAATGCATGCTTTCTCCCAGTGGAAAGGCAAACTTCCTTCTGAATTCCTAGAACTGCCTTTTATTAACTTTACCTGTGAGCAATCTTTAATGAGGAACAGCCTTACTACAGACTGTTAATCTCAGAAAAAGTGAATCACTTCATCACCAGGGAAATATTCTACTGGAGGTTCCCAGTTGGCATCAGCAGAAGAAAGATTCACAACTCTTCCTTTTTATCCTTATGGATAAAACATTGGTATTTCTCTCTCCATTCAAGATCTTGAAAAAATAAGTTATTCAGCAAATTGTATTCAGTTCCCCTGCTTTCATCTGTACATCAAGGCTGTAGACACCTTGGTGCTGATTCATTCCTAGTTCTTCCCATCCTGAGGCAAACAAAACAAGGGCGTTTCTAACCAGTTTATTCACAACACTTTCTCCAACAGACTGCTCTGAGTTATCAGTGGTGTCCTGTTTTTAGGACAAAGAATTATTGCTCTGACCTCATAGTTGCTCTTTGCAAGGACTCAGGTTTAAAGGTTGTGAAGAGCTATTCAAACTCATTTATTTCTAGTTTCCTTCTCCTCACTTGTTGTACTGCCTTTCAATGTGCAATGGAACGCCCATTCATAGTCATAGGCCATTTAAAGGGATATGTGCTTTCAAGATTATAAAATAGAAATTTATTCCTTTATTTACCCTTTCAATCAACATTTCTTGAGCACCTACATATGCTAGGCACATACACAAAAAGGTACTGAGGGTCAAAGACGTCCTGAGAGATGCCTTCTGGAGTGGAACCCAATACAAGCAATTGGTTATAGTGAACCTGAAACGAATTGCCCAGCATTTCTATTGTTTTGTTTTCTCTTTTATAGACTTGCTTTCCATTTTTCTCTTGTTCTTCTTCACCTTTTTCTGTATTTTTCCTCTTCTTTTTCATTGTTACATGATGCCATATTATTTTCAAAAGGCCAACCTTGTCTTCTGTTTCCCTCACTCATTCCACAGTAGCAGTATTTATTAATGGCTAAAAGACAAACAACTACCTTGTTCAATCCAAGGTCACTGTGGTGATTTTAGGCATCTGAGACTTTACCAACAGGATGGAAAAAATGCATGAACCATTTAATAAGCTATTGGAAAGAGAATATGGGTTTATGATTTAGAAAGAAGGGCTGTATTTTCTGAATGAAAGGTTGGTTTCTAGATTAGTCAGGATTGGCTGCATTTTGTTGTGGTAATGAACAGTCTCCAACATCAGCGGCTTAATCTAACAAAAGTTTGTTTGTTCTCGCTGATGCTGCATGCCCAACATGGACCTGTGGAGGACTCAGCTCTACTATGTCATTCAGGAATCTAGGGTATTTGGAACTCTCTCATCTCAACACATGCTTCCAAGATGACTTCTGCAGGGAAGGAGAGAGCTGGAGGGTATTCCATTGATAATCAAATGCTTTGACTTAGAAGTGAAACATAGTAACTGTTCACAATAACAGACAAATTACATGGCCTATCCAGCTGCAAAGGAGCCCGGCAGTGCTGCCTATATATACCTGGAAGGAGAGGGTGCTGGACTCTTCGGGACACTAGTAGTGTTCACCACAGCACTCAGGATAATCAAGTTGGAATTGAAGACTATAGAAAAGTTTGAAATGAAGACCATAGAAAACTCCAAATGTCAGGCTGGTGTGCTTGAAGGACAAGTGTAGAAGTGGCCGACCTGTGAGTTGCAGCAACTGGCCTCTCACTCCTAGCCCCTTCAATGGCTGTTTTGCAAAGGTGTCTCTGGCTATATCAACCCCTTGCAACCTCAGGGCAATCTCTTCTGTGGTTTCTTCATGAAGGCAGTATTTTGTTTGTTTGTTTGTTTTGAGAAGTAGTCTCACTCTGTTGCCCAGGCTGGAGTGCAGTGGTACGATCTCAGTTCACTGCAACCTCCGACCTCCCAGGTTCAAGTGACACTCCTGCTTCAGCCTTCTGAGTAGCTGGGATTACAGGTGTGTGCCACCACACCAAGTTAATTTTTTTTTTGGTATTTTCTTTAGTAGAGACAGGGTTTCACTATGTTGGCCAGGTTGGTCTCGAACTCCTGACCTCAAATGATCTGCTGGCCTTGGCCTCCCAGTGTGGTGGGATGATAGGGCTGAGCCACTGCATCCAGCCTTTTTTTTTTTTTTTTTGTCTCTTTTTTTTAATTTTTGAGACGGAATTTCACTCTTGTTGACCAGGCTGGAGCAATCTCAGCTCACTGCAACCTCCGACTCCTGGGTTCAAGCAGTTCTCCTGCTTCAGTCTCCCGAGTAGCTGGGATTGTAGGTATGCACCTCCACATCCGGCTAATTTTGTATTTTTAGTAGAGATGGTGTTTCTCCATGTTGGTCAGGCTGGTCTGGCACACCTGACCACAGGTGATCTGCCTCTTGGCCTCCCAAAGTGCTGGGATTACAGGCGTGAGCCACTGTGCCCGGCCTGAAGGCAGAATTTTAAAATAAACTCATGCATGTCCTTTTATCCAATAAAATGTCAATCTTAAATTACTAAGATAATTCATCCCTAAGTCGAAATACTCCTTTTAATTTAGTTTTTTAATTAAGGGAGGTGTGTGGTTTGTGAGACTTGGACCATTAGGAAGCTTAAGTGTTCTGAGTCGAGACTGGGAGGCCATCCCTCGCCTGTACCAGTGAGGTGGAACGAGGCTGCCAGTAAGCCAGGGTGTCAAGGATAACAGCACAGCTCCAGCTCTCATGACCACCAACTTGAATACATAACCAAATGCATCACCTCCCTCAGACACATTCTTTCAAAGTGAAATTAACTTTATAGGGTGTGCAATAAGATTTTTTTTGGATGGTTTTAAATAATGTCCCTGAAATTTTTAGACAAGTGACTTTTACACAGCTATAAACTAGAGTTAGCATATACTTCTGGACTTCCTGGAACTTCAAAGCTCAAGGTTCTAGGATCATTAATCTAAGAGTGGGTACATGCTTATGACTGATCCCTTGATGGGAGCCAGTCTAAAAGAGGAGAAACCTAACAAAATCAGCCTGACACAGTGATAGTTAAGAACTGAGATTTCAAATCCAGGCTGGTTCTGGGTTTGCATCTTTATCCACTTAAGAGCTTGTGTGATCTTAAGCAAGTTATAGAACATCTTTAATCTTTAACTTCCCATAGATGAGGATTAAAATAGTATTTGTCTCCTATACTTGTGAGAATTAAAGGAAGTAATGATACTTAGCATAGTGCCTGGCTCATCTAGGTGGTCAGAAAACGTTAACTATTACTAGTAGCTGCTTCCATTACTATTATTCAAGGTAGCGAGCATGTAGAGTGTGCACCACAAGCAAAGCACTGTGCTAGACATGGCAAAGTGTGTGTGTATGAGAGACAGAGAGAGAATTAGGTTGTAAGAGTATAGTGGAGTGAGAAGAAGGAGGATCAGGGAAAATACACAGATAGCTAAACATAGATAACTGAAATGAAACATTTAATTGTGGGCATGCTCGGGCATACTCTTAAAGCATGCTTAGGTAGTTTATACTATCTCATTTAATGTTCACACAACCCTATGGGTAGGCATTATTATTATCTGCATTTTACATTTGAAGAAAATTAGCCTTAGAAAGATCAGTTAACCTGCAGTGGCTCACACATGGAGCTAGGGAAGTGGATAGAGTATTGGGCTGTGTGGTTCAGCTTAACCAGAGCACAGGAAAGGACTGGCTGCATGGTACATTCCTGGGTGCTCCAGGGAAGCCCTGATTATCAGCACAGGTGGTCACTGACCATACAGAGTCCAAGGCCATCTCTAATTTTGGCCACACAGTCCTTAATGGCGTGCTATTTGACAGACAAATAGGAGACTACCTTGCGGCGGTCACCACGTAAAAACACATTGAGGATGTGCTGAAGCACAGCTTCAAATCATGCAGCAAATCTAGGACGTGCCAGGAAATAGCAGCCAGTGGCAAACCAGCCTTATGTGGGGGCCGCTGGTGAAAATGTCATGGTGATCCAGGTTGACCAGAGGAAGCCTTGCTGGGTGTGATAATATTACCTGGGTTCGATGGTTGAATCCCAAACCAACGTCCCCACTTGTGCATCTCCACAACCTAGAGAAGATTTTAGGATATGCATTTGTCTTTCTAACACTACAAGGCTAAGACCACCAGCAATACCATAGATCCCGCTCCCACTAATATGCTTTATTATGAGTTCAGAGATATGAAGTATAAGGAAACTTGAAAACTTCCAGGTCCTTCTAGACTTTTGCCCCATTAACATTTTGGAGGGAAAAGCAATCTCCATGTAAAATCTCCATTAAAATAACCTTGTGGGCTTATCCGAAATGAGCACCTTCACAGTTTTTGTTCTGACTCCTGGTTTAGTTTACCTACTTGTGCCTTGATCTTATACTTGATATGCCCTTCTAATCAGATAATAGTTGAAGCATTTCTGGACTGTAGACCAACTTTAATGTTATTTGAAAATAGGAGTTAGGCTTGGGGCTCAGATTTTTACCTTTTTTATTTGTGTATGATTTAGTGTTCATCCTGCACTAGACACTAAAATGCATTGTTTAATTATCTGAGCTCAACACACCATTTTATAATTCATTAGTCAGTTGCTCTTTGCAAAAGCTTATTTCTTATGAAACAAAAGTGAGAATCATGCAACTGGACTATTTATCTCTCTTTAGGGGTTGGGGGTTAATATCTGATAGCTCATAACATCTTTATTATAATGCATTTATAATGATTTAGTGGAATCATTCTATGGCTAAGTATCTAATGTCAAAGCCGGGATCTGGCATGAAATAAAATGCTGTATCCTTGGGTAGCTCTAGGGAAAAAAGGCCCCAGCCAATATTTTCCATGTAATTCTACAAACTGTAATAAGGGTAGGGGTAATTGCCTTAATGTCAATTAAGCTATTAATAATGCTCATCTTGTCATTCCTAAATATAGCAGTGTCTCAATCATACATTACAGTCCCCTGTTAAGGCTACACAGAAATGAGATCACAGCCTCTGTGGATCAAGAAGTCTGTCTGACAGTCCGTCTTATCTCCTTTACATAAGAGAAGTTTAGGGGGTTTATTTGGATTTAATGAAAAAATTCTACTTAGACACACATCTGTATTTGTGAGGACAAGCTCTGGCGATTCTTGTGAGCAGGGCAAATTCAGTCTTAAAGCAAAACTGTTCTCTGTTCCTGTTCTACTCCTGATGACCAGGAAATGTGCTCCTTACCAGAACGCAGGTTCCAGGGTCCTGATAAGGTCAAAGGACCAGACAGTGCAGTAGCAATCATACATGTATTTTAGCAAAGTGTGTGGGAACAAACAAAGTTAAGGAACGCTCCTTCAAGCTACACATGATGCTGTGTTGTGGGCATGTTTTTTCTAGGCCATGCAGATGCACACAAGTTCCTCAAGGACAGAGAAACAACAGGACAAAGAAAATGAGGCTGAGACACTGTCACTGAGACAAGAGGCCAGTGATTCATCAGCAAATTTCAGCAAAGTCAAGGGTAAAGTCATATTTGGAAGAGGGCATAGGAGGAGATGAGCTATAGGATTTTGGCGAACAGGGAGAATGTCGCCAGATCTCCCCAGTCAGCTCTAAATCAGGACCACTTATCGCACAGTGAAGAAACATGACAAGACCCGTCTTTAGTTGGCACTTATCGTTCTCCTGGGCCATGAGATTCTAAACAGCCACTTCCTTCCAGCCCCATTCGTTGCCTGACTTGGTGAAGTGAACTTCTACTTGATGATATTTAGAGCTCATTAATTTGTCCCAAGGAAGCTTATTGTATGGCAGTTTAATGACAGAACCTGTTTTAATGCAAATGGACATATAATCCCACTAAGCCACTCTGAGGGTGTAAATTTAAAACAATTGCTAGGAATTGACATTGGAGTTTAATAAGATGGAGGGCTAGTTCCTAGATCCCGGTAGGCCCGGGGGACCCTGCTTGAATACCCAGCCCTAGTGGTTTTAGTGCAGTCCTCAGTTACCATGGCAATTAAAAAAGGTGGGGGGGAGGGGGACTTTCTGGAGCTCCTTTCAGGTGGGGCAGATCTGAGCTCTGGAGGAGTAGGGGGAACACAGGGAGGGAAGAAGGCTCAGCACAGAGAGGAAATGGAGGGTGAGTGGGTGTCTTCTGCTCATTACTCTTCAGGGCACAAGGTTGGACAAGATATGACTGAGACCCAGGAGGCGGCTCTCTGTCTTGGCTTAGTATAAATGCCTGATCCAGGCAAACTCCAACAGACAGAGCACAAAGCCTAGTCTGAGACCCCACTTCTCCCAGCAGGTAAAGGGGGAAGCCTGCTTCTGAGGGGTTGGTTAGAACTGAGGCGGAGGTGGGAACTGTTTGTGAGTATTTGCTACATTATAATGCTGTTGAGTACTACATCATTCTCCAGAGGGCCCTGAATAAGGTTATTATGGGTGAAGTCATTTTTATAATAAAGTTGGCTGTAACTCTGGGTCATAAATCACAGGTTCTGGTACTAAAAAAATTACTAAACATGCCTCTGTTACCACATACTGTCCTCCTTTTAAATACTTTGATTTTACTACAAATCTCCCATTGACTGAGCTGGGGGAAATATACACAATGAGCAAACAATTCCTTCCGTCCCCCGACAGCAGCCCTGCCGGCATCGAGGCCTCCTGGAATGATTTCCTGAGGTGTGATGTTATTTATGGCGTGCTTTCTCTATCAAAAAGGCAAACAGCATCCCAAGTGACCCCAGGAGCATTTGCATCATTGCTTCTCTTGCTAATTGATTCATCCCCTGGCAGGGCCTGAGACACGGGCTGTTGGCTGGACACTCACTCCCTGCCGCATATACTGTGGATTAAGGTGCATAAGAAGCAAAGATGTTAATAAAATCGTTAAATGTCAAAACTGCAAAACCCACACCCATTCAGAGTTCATCAGCTCTTCTGGAATGATCTGTAAAATACCATCTCCTCCCCTTGTCCTTTTCTCAGTCTAAACTTCATAACCTTTGTTAAGTAAGGAGATTAAGAACTGTTATTAACAACACTGATTGTTTAATTTCTTTCATAACTTCTTCCTTTGAAATGAGAGTCCAGCACAGAATGAAAAGGAATGTTATCATATGAAGTGCATTTCAGACGTAATAAAGCAGAAAGGAGAGGGTGGCCCCAGTGGCAGTTGTAAGAGGGACGAAGTGTGGATCTCTATAGCTCAGTGGCTGCAAAGCAGAAAATGAAGATTGTAAAAACGTCACATAAAGAAAAAATGCACAGTGGATTCGTTTTGTGATGCCCATAATTCAGTAATGCCTTTAAGTAGCTAGAAGAAATATAATAAATGTTTTTCCACAACATTGATCATACTGTATCAGAGGAAATATTAGTGTGCAGGGAGCCATGATTATACTGGTAGTAATTCTCGGTGCAGAAAACTAGTAGAAGATGGGACTCTTTATAGGCCGAACTTTTATTGGCTGCAGTTATTTACCTTTAAGAATACGCCTAATACATTGTCCTATAGCTAAATATTTTTGTGAAAATTCAAACCAGCACTATCAGTAAATCAGAAATCCTGCCACCATTTTATAGGATTTATATATATTTTTCCCTGCAGATGCTCTCGTATGTTCCAGAATACAAAAACCAGCCAATTGACCATGTAAAAATTCTAGAAAGCCTGTAAAACATTCTTCTTCTGTATTCTGAACCTGGATAGGAGCAGACAGGTTTATGGCATGTGATTCCATCCAAATGCCACCTGTATATATAACATCACTCTAAAAAAATTAAATGGATTATTAGATTATATACCGTAGTAAAACTATACCTGGAGCTGCACACCAGGAGAAGATATGCATGTTGTGCAACTGCTTACATTTTTTTTTTTTTTTTTGTCCTGAAACACTGAAGAAAGCTTTGCAAGACAGGCTTTTTCTTTAGGGAGGAAAGAATGGAACTGATTCTTCATGCCAGCCTCTTGCTCCTTGCTCCTCAGACTGGCAGGAACTGGTAATGTAGTGCCTGTGGCAGTGTGGGTACAGGAGGTCCTGCATGCTGAGGGAAAGTTTCACCTTCCCTCTAGATGGGCTCCAGCTAGACTTCAGAAATCATCCAGCAGGGTTCCAGGGAGCACAAGATAAGAGCCAGCCCAGCCAGACTCCTGCAGAATTAAAGGGAGAGGTGAGACCCAGGCTTGCTAATTTTCCATATATTCCAATAAAGCCCTGCTGTGAAAATGACTAAAAGAAGCAAGAAACCAGAGCAATCTCCGAGGGAAGGTACTCTGAAGCAGTGTGTAGGAGGGCAGCATTCTTTGACTTCAGTATCTGCATAACCCAGCTTACAGTTCAAAGCCCTTGTAAAAGCAAACCAACCTGGTTAAAGGCTGCAGATTCACCTGCTCTGTCTCAATGCACCTCTCCCCTAACTCTCACTGACACAAATGGAAATGATTTCTCAGAGTGAAAGGAGGCCATTCCTTTCTCTTTGTCCTAGGGCTCTTTGCTTAATGCAAATCACAGGTCTCCTGCACACATGCTCTATCAATCTAACACATTTTCTGTGTGTATGTGTGTGTGTTTATGGAGTTACATATCGATTTTAGTACTTTCTATTGGAGTTGATGTTTTATTTGTTTTGCTTGATTTTTTCTCATCCTCCAGCAAAGAAGAAATGGAAGAGGGTGCCTCTAAGGTCTTCCTACTCTGAGAACTTTTTTAAAAGACAGGTGATTGAGGGGAAAACTCTCCAATAGTTAGGGATTCTAAAGTTGAGGAACAGCCTGAGACAGATGACAGTCTATCTGGTGTGGCTTCTGGGAAGTTGGTGTGCGGTTGCCTGGTGTGCTCAGCATTGACATATAGGCCAGTATGACATCGCGGGCTTCTGTTAAAGTTCTTCCCCATTGTGGAGGAGAGAGATGCTTCTGAAGCATCTTCCTGTAAATGGCTCTGTTCTAGGTACTTTGTGGTAGTAGCAGTTGTTTTCAATTTTTTATTTTTATTTTTTGAGACAGGGTTTCACTCTGTTGTCCAGGCTAGAGTGCAGTGGAGTGATCATAGCTCACTGCGGCCTTGAAGTTCTGGGCTCAAGTGGTTGATCCTCCTGCCTCAGCTTCCTGAATAGCTGAGACTACAGGTGTGTCAGCAAGATTTTTTTTAATGAAAAAAAATTTTTTTTGCCTTAATTTCCTGGCAGTTGAAGTGCAATTTAAAACAATAATTTCTTTAGGAGGCTAATATCTCCATTGTCAAACCTTAATAAAGATCAATGCGTAGTCATCCTTCTTCTCTCCTTCCTTCCTTTTCTTTCCTTCTTCCTTTCCTCCTTCCTTTTTTCCCCTCCCTTCCTTCTTTCCTTCCCTCCCTCCCTTCTTTCTCCCCTTCCTTTGTTTTTCTTTTATTTTCCTTTCTTTCTTCTTTCCGAATCCTTATTTCTCTTCAGTGACTTAGAAATTATCTTAATTAACTTCTTAGAGCAATTCTGCAGCAATGAACATGTTCAGGGTCACAGATGCCTTTTCTCCAGTATTTAATGGTCAAGGGCAGTTCTTATTTATGCTGTGTGTGTAGTATACACACCATCCCATTTATGCCTGTAAAAGTAACCAGGTGTGCTTAGGAGGGCCAGAGAGACCTTGGAGAGTAGACTTACTGTAATTTTAGTAAAATTAAAAGAAAATAACAATAACAGGACAGACTTAGGAATTTGCTTAGTAGATAAACAGAGTGCATTTTGGTTTACTTGGCATCTAGCTTGAATTATTGACTTGCATATTGCCAAATAAAAAATGTAGACAATTTTGGACAACACAGAATTTTTGATTCTAATATAAAACATTTTATATTTCAAAATGAGATACACTTGCAATTATCTCTACAACCACTGGATGTCACTATTGCATACGTCAGGCAGTAAAAACTTCCTATTTAGAGAGAGAGTCTGAAACTTACTTTAAGAGCTGCCAGTTACCGCCTTGGTGCACTGCCTTTTGATGGAACATGCGCTATCGTGCTAAGATGACTCTCTTCCCCCATTCAGTACAGTCAGCCCTATTCTCAATTATGCCACTCTACTGGGAATTCTTCTAATTTATACAGGATGAGATTCCTCAAAGACAATTATTTTCTTCACTGTATTTAAAAGGAATATGGCACTTTAATAATAGTTCTCAACATTGTGTATTAATTATAACTAGCACATTCTGGATACCAAATGGGGTGAAGTGGAAACATAACCATAAAATAACCTAGATTTATAAAATACCCCCCACCCCCCACCCCCCACCAATTGCTTACAATAGTTTCATATCTATTTGCTTATCTGTCTTCCCAGAATCCCTGGGGGTTACCTGCTTTAAAACTTTTATGAGTCAAAGTTGACCTGTGAAATAAACTGAATGAAGTAATTATTTGCACTGGCATCCCAGGAGTAAAGCAAAAGTAAACATTGAAAGTGTGTTCCAGAGAGCTAATTCCAGTTTGCAAAAGTTACTAGTTCAGATTTTGGTAGTTCTGTGGTTTTTCAATTACTAAAAAAATTATTTAATTCATGGACCCTTTAACTCTTCTTTTAAAGATTCATTTTAAAAAAAATCTGGGCCATTTTGTGAGGCTGACATGATAGAGAAATTAGATCTTTTTCCAAGCTGAAAGAAAGCTGGCCCAGTTCAAGTGCTAGTTAGAGGAGGACCAGTAAAAAAGTCCTGGTGAAGGAACTGGAACAATGGTTTGCTCTCCCTATAGTTACAAATGGCCATGAGCTTCCAAAGAGCTTTCCAGTTTAGTTTCTTTCTTTTTACTAAAACCTTGGAGTCATTTTCTTCAACTTCCTCGCGTGCCTTTGGAGCTCTGGGGAAGCCAGAGCTGTTCTTGGAGGACTACTGGCCTAGATTTAGTCGGGGAGGGGGAGGTGCTCTCTGTTCTAGTGAATTATCAGAGAGCTGTGTTTCTTGCCATCTATGGGATGCTTTGATCCAAAATTTTAGTCATTGTTTCTACATTTAGGGGCTGGAATGAACATCAAAGAAGTGGGTGTATGGAATTTACTGAATGCCAAAGAAGTACAATAACATACAGAGGATATAAGCAAATCCCAGTGGTAAAATTTGCTGCCAATTCTTGCACATAATAGAGGCCCTAAAGTGACAGTCTATCTTTGACAAATGCATAATGATATCAATGCCAAGGGAAGGAACTAGCATGCTGAAAGGTGACTAAAAGAGTTGGGAACAATTCAGTGGACTTACACATTTCCTCGGTGTGTTTTCACACAACAAGGAAAGCAGATGACACAAATGCGTGAGGTAATCATCAGACAGGGCTGCAAACTCACCAGCCGTTTTAAACCAACCTGGCTGTTTCAGGATTCAGCTCTAAAGATGAGAGTAAAATGTGATTAGAAATCATTCATCTTCTAGAGGAAAAAAAGGGAACAAGGAAAGGGAAAATAGCTCTCTTGTTCTGTCTTGGATAGTTCCAGATTTTAGAGCCCATATGTTGTTTGCTATAACTTCCTCGCCTCCCAGGGCCAATGCATTCCAAACGCTTCAGCTAGTGCACTGCACTGAGCAGTCTCAGAAGTTAGGGCTCATTTGTATCCATAGTCTTTGTTCAAATATGGCTTAATTTTGGCTAATTTCAGTGGGTGCACATAAAGTAAAATGCACGGAACTGAAACTACTGAAATCAGGCCATTGTGTGATCATCTAAAAATCTACTTTTCAAGCTCCTTTAAATTTTATTTTTGAAATAAAAACAATAAAATGACAGTAAAAAGTTTCCAAAAGCATTGACATTATGAGCAATTGCTAACCAAGGCTATTCCCAGAATGATTGAGCAAATTTGGATATAATTCTAGAAAAGATAACTGCCCTGCAGTGCCAGCTATAAATACTTCATTCAGAAGGTGATTTCATAATAATCCTATGGAATGTGTCTCTTGCTTCTAGTGCTGGGTATCCATGTGATGCACATTATGCTATTGTCACTAGGGCTGGCATTAGAAGGCAAAGGCAGATTCTTGTCCTCAAGCTTCAATCTTTATACTATGGAGATGAATGTATAAGACCTGCTGTAGGTTACTTTAAAAAACCAGACTGGGTTTGGATATTTAGAGAAAGGAGTCTCAAAAATGCCATAGTACATGGAAATAGCCTAGAAGGTTCATGGACAGAGTCTGGTAGTAAATCAGGTATAAGCAAGATCAAGATGTGTGGATTTATTTTCGACTCTACTTGCTTGAGCCAGAAATTGTGCCCGTTGCAAATCGAGCCAGCATTTTTGTCCTTGGCGTTAAACAATTAGAGCAGATTTGCTTGTATACACCAAAATCATTTCCAACACAGCCCCCACAGTTCTTTGTGCTTCTTACAAAACTTCCTCTATGGCCTTGCGCTGCCTAATAAAAGAGCTCTTGGAAGGATCCTGTTCTGTTTATTGTGCATGTTAAGTAAATGCAATGATTTTCATTATTTCAAATTCCATAATGAAATGACTGAGTGCCCGGCAACATTAGATAATGGACAAACAACTATTCAACTGGCTGGATGAACCATGGCTTTCCGGCATTAAAAGTGTAATATTTATGAGTTAATTTAATCATAGAAGAAAATATTGAGTAGGTGACTGAGTAAAATCATGACTGTGTATTATGTTTTTGCCATGCAGCTGGATAAACATATTCGACGACAGACCTTGGCAAGAACTGCAAAGATGCTCTCGACAATGGCATGAATAAATATTAGGTGTTATCTAGAATTCACTGCATTTGAGGGCTTGAGCAAAGCCAGGTAAGTTTTAACACACATACAAAAAATCATAGCAGAAGCCATGTATGCACACTGGGATTATGTGAGCACTGGGGTCTTTTTCTGCTGCCCAGGGATTGCTCTAACACTCATTCTCAACTACAGCACTGAGAGATTTTCTAACTCATTACCTTTGTCTGCACTGCTAGGAATGTATTTTAGTATAAGACCCAGGTTTTGGGAATCTCATAGTAAATTTTTCAATGACATGAACTTGGAGAGAAAAAAAAATACTTTGCCTAGGTTACAGAGAGCTGACAAAGATTATATTTTGGAGCGACCCAACCCAATCCTTGTAAACAGTAAATTTAAAAATTGCTTTGAATTGGTTCTTGAATTTCTCTAGAAGACTAGTTTCTAATTATAAGAAGGACCATAAGGAAAGACAGTTTTTCAGAAGATATTTCTGAGTGAAGTTTCAGGAAGATTGATAGTCAATGCAGGATTTGTATCCAGGGCAGTAGGAATCAGTGTGCAAAAGAGTATCATATAAGCGTGTCATTATGGTTTTTTTTTTCTTTCCTATTCAGAATTGTCATTTTACCAATAAGGAAAATTTCTTATTAAGGTCTTTGTTTTCATCTGTTGGAATGTGCACACAGTCTCTAGAAGATGAGAAGGAAGATGGGGAGGAGGAAGAATAACAACTATGTTCTCTGAGTCAGTGTATGTGACACAGGTTTCTGCTAAATCAGTGAATCTCCTATATTATCCTCTATTTTGATGTTGCCTCAATACTAAAATATGAGGAAAGGATGTGTTAAAGAACTTATCAGAGCTTATGAGGAAAAAACACCCATGCTGGCATGAGTATCTGGAGTCTAGTCTCAGCTGTGTGAGCTTGGGTAAGTCACTTTGCATCTCTGAACATCAGTTTTCAATCCATAAATTATAATAACATCTGTTTGCCTATTCTTAAGAGTCTAGTTGTGAGAAGAAAACTAGATAACTAATCTAAGGCTTTTGCTTCTTTTCTTTCTTTCTTCCCCCCCCACCACTTTTTTTTTTTTTTTTTTTGAGATGGAGTTTTGTTCTCGTTGCCGAGGCTGGAGGGCAATGGTGCGATCTTAGCTCACTGCAACCTCCGCTTCCCGGTTTCAAGCAATTCTCCTGTCTCAGCTTTCTCAGTAGTATTACAGGTGCCTGCCACTATGCCCAGCTAAAATTTTTTGGTATTTTTAGTAGAGACAAGGTTTCACCATGTTGGCCAGGCTGGTCCTGAACTCCTGATCTCAGGTGATCTGTCCACCTCAGCCTCCCAAAGTGCTGGGAATACAGGCATGAGCCACTGCACCCGGCCTCGTTTCTTTTATTATTAAATGACAATGCATTTAATTTAAACTGCTTTGTTCCAGAAAGAATTTCAGTTGTTCCTAGGGAAGCTAAAATGAAAATTTAATATATTACTATGACTACTTGTACTAATACTACATAAATAGTAAAGCAAATATGATGACCCACGAGCTTAATTTTTTCTTATATTTTTTGAAAAGACCTTTCAAAGTGTTTAAGAGGAAATCTAGCTCGTTTCCCAACTACTTTGTCTTCTTGGTATCCTTCTTAATTATACACATTCCACCTCAACATGTATTTAACAGATAAGTATCTGGAGTGCTTAAACCAGATAGAAGTAGCAAGAGGGATGTTTTGCAGGTATAATTTTCATAACACGGTGACGGATTGGATAGGGGAAGGTGAGAAAGACAAGGTGTCAAGGATGATGCCCAGATTTCTTACATAGAAAACAGAAGAAGGACACATTTGAAGAAATAATCAGGAATTCTGCTTTGGATAAATTCAATTTGAGATGACTGTGAAACACTCAAAAGAAAAAACCCGGTAAATAGACCATAAATGCAGCTATAATGGCAGAAGAGCACTGGGCTTAAAGGAAAAGGACTTAAGGTCCTGATTCTGCATAACCTCAAGAAGGGACGTATTCTTCCTGCATTTTAGTTTCCTTATAAGTAAAATAGAGATAGTAGTATCTATCTTGTCACCTTGTTGGGAGGATACAATAACAATTTTTCAAGGTATTTTATAAGTTACCTTATTTCTTGTTATCACAGAGACATAAGAAATAGCACCAAGAAACAGGGTGGACTTCTTTACTGCTCCCAGCTGCTTTGGGAGCCTTGGGCTACTGTGTAAACAGGGCCAAGTCCAAGAACCACACGACACATAACTGAAAATGGAACAGAAATGGCATCAAGAAACTCTATGTCAAAGATGTAAATCTCTTAAGAGGGTGGGCCCCAAGTTCCTGAGGAACATGCACTTCACCAAGAAGGCAGGAAGAAGAGGCAGGTCAACGAAGCCAAGGCCCCAAGTACACCAACTGAGGCTGTCAGGGCCCTTGTGAAGTCCAGGGAGGTCAAGTCCAAGATCCCACAGGGTGTTCGGTGCAACACTCCATCAACTTTCCTGCATTGACCACCCTAAGCTCAGGTAATGTGCTCGTCTCTGCATCATCAAGGGTTTCAGGCTCTGCCGGCCAAGTCAAAGCCCAGGGCTCAAACCAAGCACCGGGATGTGGCTGCGTCTCCAGCTCAGGCTCCCAAATGTGCCCAGGGCCCTAACCAAGACTCCAGAGTAGAGGCCTTTATCTGCCAATGTGAGGACAGAAGGACTGGTGTGGCCTGATGGCTGCCATCTGCCTGTGGCTGGTGACCTCCTGTGTTGTTTGTACAAGCTGGAACTTTCTCTCCTGGAAATATCTCCACTAAATAGTAAATGTCTTTATCTTCTTGGCATTTCACTAGCACACCTTGAGTCTTGGGCAGCATTGCCTTGGCCTTCTTCTCCTTTGGATTCTCTACCTTTAGGGTAGACCTACAACCATGACCTCATCTAGAAGGATACACAGGGTTAATGTGAAGAAGGCTCTCCTGTGATTGATAATTCATTAGGGTAAATTTCCCAAGGGCAGGAATCATGGTGCTGGAATGTTACGGGCTTCCAGTGAATACTAATTGATTGGGATTCAGCATTACCATTTTACTACTAGGTTTCAAATTTGTGGGAAGAAGAAAAAATTTTAGTCGGTTGGAAGGGGAAACATCTCCCTCCCTGCTCACCTGGGTTTGAAACTATCCTCTGTGCCTGCAGAATCAAGCACCAGCCTGTCCACAGAACCTGATGATGGACAGAGGCCATGGAAACGTGAGGTAGGGAGCTAGTCCCCACCGTTACCACCATTTATGTTTCCCCAGAGTGAACTCCTTAACCCTCCCTACAACCACACACGGAAAATCTGTATGTGATTAACTATGTTTTGACCACCTCAAGGCCAGGCAGGGAATCTGGCTGCCAATAATAGTAGGGGGTAGCTCTGGCTGTTGCAGAGATTATTGGAGAAAGCAGAAAGTAGCTCTCTTTCCATAGAGTCTAAGAAGGCTCATTCTTAGAGGAATAGGGTGAATAGCCTCTCTATTATACTGTTAAATATAGACTTTAGAAAACTCAAACATTTTTTAAAACCCTAATGATGCAGGAAGAACACAGAAATATCTGAAATGCTTCTCAGTCTTCTATCTTTTTGGAGAGGGTAAACTAGTAGATAAATGACCTGGTCTTGGATAATGTCTATGTAGTAATGCAAGTTTAGCTCTGTTGTCTTCGATTCTTATATATTTTTTGTCTCTGTTTCATGCCTGAGAATTTCCAAATGCAGCAACAAAGAAAGAATCAAACGTTAGTCAAACTATCTCTATTTTCTAAAATTGAATGCTGTTTCTGTACTAATAATTTTCCAAATATGCTCCATGACCAATATCTGGACACAAACTCCTATTTCCCGGGTATTAAATTTCTTTAATTACTGTCTCCAGTATATTTGGCATATCTAATATATCTAGTATATTTGGCATGATGTTTTAAAATACCCTAAGAAGGAGTCAGTCAGTAAAATTTCATGGCTATACAAGGAATCACTGTAAACAGATTTGGATGCTGTACTTCTCTGTACATGTGTAGGTTAGAACATACATCATTTCAAGGAGAAAGAAATACTATTTGCTATTTTGTAGCTGATAGTAAGTCTATATAAGCTTTCTTAGACTCTGTGTAAAGAGAGGGACTTTCTGCCCCTTCTCATAAATGCGTGATGCAAGGATAAAGCATTTAGGACGGAATCTGGATCACAGTTAACTCCTATAGAAGTCTTTTAGCTATATCTTCATCTTCTACTACTCTTACTACTACTGCTGCTGCTAGTATTGAAAAGTCTAAGAGTTATGCTGTGACTAGGAGTCAGCTGACTGGTTTTGTTAGATCTGCCTTGCCCTGGAATAAACCAAACACATGTGCAGCAGATTCAAAGTTTGCTCCTCACCTTTGAGAGACTCTGGAAGGCCGTTTTTGCGGGTCACATTTTTCCCATCGCTGTCCCCTTGGAGCTGTCGAATATCAGGTAAAGCCCTGGGATGCAACATACTCTGGGACCGTCACTCTACAGCAGTGCTTCTCAAACTATCTGTAGGGAAGGATCCCTTCTGTTTTTTACTTCCAATCGGTCAGACTGATATTTGGCAAAATGTAATAAAAATAATTTAAAATTAAATAAAAAACCAATACATATAAAACTCAAGTCCCTTTCCAAAATTTTAAGATTCAACATACACAAACACTTGCTACCAATGGCTGGCAACAGTTCTAAACGCCTCCTCTCAACTCCCTACTTATCTCCAAACAGCATCCCACAGATGATGGATGGTGGGCCTCACATTGATTGGAACGTCATAAAGAACAGTGAAGAGCCCAAAGGCCCTTCATTTCCATAGTGGTTTTCCTTCCACAGTGCTCTCATCAAAGCAGGGGTTGCCATGGGCCAGCAGGTCTCAACTCTAGATTGGAGTGGTTAAAGCCCTGGTGTGGAGCTGGTACATTGGAGGCTCAGAGGCCATCAGTGAAAGCTGCCCCTTGTCCGGCTGCTGGCCATCCACATAACTGGGATTCACACACAGCTAAGCAGTAGGCTGTTTAGTGCAGATGCACAGGTGTGGAAACAGTTTGTGACAGGCAGGTTTATGGCAAATAAACACATTGTATGATATACTGTAATCAACTATATAAACAACTTTAAAACTGTCTATACTTCATATTTCCAGCATTTGGCTTTGTTAATCATATGTCTTCCTGACAGCAATTAAATAACCTTGAGAGAAAATGTACACCTGCTGTCTCCCCTGGGGAAACTACATCTCTTTTGTGAATGACATAAGTTCTCCATAAAACATAACTGAAGCTAGGAGAATTGAATTTGGAGATATGCCTTCTTTCTCTCTTATTTTATCTCTAGTCGAACTGGAGTGCCTGTTAATATAGCTAATCTTTTTCTAGATCCTTATTCTGAGCTTTTATTTAGACCAAACTATTTTCCCCAAGGGGCAAATTGGAGACAATAGATAATAAATGAGGTTGTAATGACTATCACCACAAGTACCACCACCAGCTCACTTGGCCTGCACCTTCACCCTCCCCAACTTCTTTTAATGCTGATTTCCACAGCAGATTCCATCTGCTTCCATGAACATGCTAGTGCTGCTTTCCTTAAAGCATGACAAACATAAGTTTATTTGCTTGACTGAGATCCAAACAAGATTCGTTCATTAGGATTAATTAAACATCTCTGTTATGTTGCAGGTTTTCAGGGCTCACTAGATGAGGTTACTGGCAGTGGACCCATGCTGCTGCCACTGCTACTGCTGGTGCATGGAGCCACCATATGGGTGCTTTGGGCTCCAGGCAGGTATACTGTGGACTGGCCAAGGCTGGACTCCTGGCTGCTGCCACACTGGTTCGATGAGGGGGAAGTTCAGGGTGTTTGTGCACTGGGGTATGTTGTGCACTGGGGAGTGTTCTTGGTGCTGGTGACTCTGGAAATGTGAAGACAGACTCACTACCAGTGCTTTAGGTACCACCACTACCCACCTGGCTTCAGTTCACGGCTTCTTCCATCTGAACAGACAAGTGAGCCAATCTCTTCCAGGCTTTGGAGACCAGCTATGCAATCCTGACACAAAGCATCACAAACTGTCTGAGTCTCATGTCTTAGAACTTGAATTTTAAGGATGTGGGGCCCCACCAGTTTGGTTGGCGAGTTGGAAACAACTGTCTGGAAGAAAAACATACACCATAAACTCTATCACTTCCTAGAAGGGTTCCATCCACTCTAGCTACTTGATTTAAAAAAATGGCTTCAAAACGTAGCATTTTGGCAATGCAAAACAATGCCAGGGCTTATATGATCTCGTTAACAGGCACAAGTCTGATATGATTTGATCTAATAGAGTGAGAATATCCTGATTCTTATTAGAGCTTGACTCTACAATGATAGCTCTATCAAGAAAGCGGTGGGAGTAAATGACCAATGGGGTCTGAAATGCTGCTGTCACCATGGAGACTACTACAACTGTCAAGAGAAACTTAAGCCAGGGAAGTTGCAAGACCACCAGTGAGAGATGTGCACCACCATTGACAAGAAATTCTGGGGCGATGGTTGCAACATGGCAATGTCTGATTTTGCAAGTGAATCTGAAACAGTTTTGGAACTGCTTCAGATAGCAAGTTTAAGAGGCAACTATCTTCTCAGCATTGGACCAGCTCAAGATGATCTGACTGTTCCCGTCTTCCAAGAAAGGCTTCTTGCTGTTGGGAAGTAGCCGAGCATCAGTGGGGAGCCTATCTATGCCTCTAAACCATTGGAAAAGAACATGACATCTGCATGGTATACCTCTGTAGGATCAGCTGTTTATGCCATTTTACTGCACTGGCCAGAAAATTGATTCTTAAACCTCAAATCCCCCATAATCACCTTGATTACAAAGCACACAGTGCCAGGAAACAAGAAGATCTGAAGTGGTCCACCAGGTCTTGATAAAGGCCGCCTTCTTTCTCTGCCCCAGTTATCATCCTCTGCTCTCCCAGTTGAGTTTGCTTGGCCTGTAAAACTGACAGGAATGGACTGATTACTGGAGTTCAAGAGGAAAAGGGCATTGCCTTCTGTTTACTGCTTTGATTTGCCTTTTATAGTACCATCATTGTAATAAATTCATTTTTCTTCTCCACCCAGAGATGGTTTTTCCAGTACTTTTAAATCAAAGGAACTGAATATATTACACTGATGCCTCGATGGACCAAGCATCTGAGCTCTCTTGCTAGCAGACCTCTCTGGTCAGCAAAAGAAGGGACTGAATGGAGCACTTAAGCTCCAAGTTCATCCATTCTTAACTTTGAAAATTATAACAAGCTTTCCTCTATAATCTGTGTCTGATAACCTACTTGTTGACTCAGAGACGTTAGATAAAGAATAAGCCAAGTCGCCCTGTTGCTTGTGAAGGAGGTGGAAAGGGTATGGCAAGCACAACCACACACTATTTATTTAGCATCAGTTGTCACCAACAGACTGCCTCCTCCCTGTTAAAGTGCAGGAGGGCCTGGAAGGGAAGAAAAAATCTTGCTGGGCTGCTAGTGGTCAACCATTCAAAAGTTTCCGGTTCTGAAATCCAGTCTGTTTATAGTGATATTATTAAGAAAATGAATATGATTCTGCTCTGCCTTTAAAAGACAATCAAATAAATGTTTGCATGCCAAAAAATTTATGAGTTTCTCAACCTATCTCCCACCTCCCCCTTGCAATTTGTTTTTTACGTTATTGTTGAAGAAACTGTCTGTCTTGGAATTTCCCACAGTTTGGAGTTTGCTGATGGTGTCCCTGTGATGTTTAACATGTTCCTCTGTCATTGTAAACTGTAAACTGGTAGTTGGATTTAGAATCTTGACCAGATTCAGATCCACTTTTTTTTTGGTCAAGAATAATGCATATGTAGTGTTCTGCACTTCTGTTAGGAGGTACGTAATGTATAAGTGTCTCTCTTTGGTGCTTAGCAACCATTAGTGAACACTATCCAAAGCCATTAATTCATTAGAAGGTTGCAACATGGTGATATCTCAATTTTAGCCATCCTCGTTCATTTATTAGCTGGAAAAATTCTATAAAGAGAAACTTACCCTTGATTATTTGATTACTTTGAGCCCAGTTTTTTTTTTTTTTAACACAATGAATTAATTCTCTAGCGTTCTTTAAAGATGATTAATGAGTTTAGATTTTTGATATCATTCTGAACTTACATTTAAATATACTTGATATGTTTCCATTGAATTCATTTCATTCATCATTCCACTGAAGCTCAAATTATCCCATCTTTGGCCATTTGGATCCTCTTTGGACAGAACCATAGTACTCTTTCATAGCATTCTTGATACCTGGCATGACAATATATTCCAGACTTATTTAATAAACTTCCTGTCTCAGATCTGGAATCAGCCATCTTTCCAAGAGGATGTGTTCCTGTTGGTGGAAAATAGTATTTAGAGATGCAGTCAGGGTTCTGGAGGTGCTCATTGTTAGTAGTAGTAGGTTGGCCATTGTTTCTAGGTCTTTCCAGTGGACAGAACTAGAAAATGTATGCTTTTAAACCTTTTAAACCATAAAATACATTATGAATAAGTATTGCTACCTCAGATTTATTTTCAGAACTATAGCATTTTTACCTCATTGATGTTACAGCTGTATCTACTCTCTCCCAAGCTAAAAATCCCAGGTTTCAATGACACCAATATATACATATTTTTGCTTTACCCTACACTACACACACAACAGTTTCAGAATACGAATACCAGTACTGCCATAACAGCATGATTCCTGAATCAACAGATGCAAACAAAGCCAGTTAGAAGATATAAGGGAATAAAAGACCATGTGTCTAATAGCTAAAAACAAAATGAAATATCTCAGTGTAAACTTAACAAGAAATGTTCAAAATCAATATTAGAAAAATTATTAAACACTCAAAGGTACAAAATTAGACCTAAACCATTGGAAGGGTAAATGATATTCACAAAGAAAACTCAACATCATAAATATCTTAGTTATTTCAATGTTTATTTAAATATTTAATGCAATCCCTGTGAAAATCTCATTTTTTTTTTTTTCTAGAGCTAGACAAATTGATTACATAGTGTGTGGAAGAATAAACATGCAAGAATACCTAGAAAATGCCTCAAAAGAAGAGCAATGGTATTATATTAAAACTTATAATAAACCTCTAAAATTAAAATAGTTTGGTGTTAATTAATAAGCAGAAGAATGAAAAAAATAGAGAATTCAAAGGTACCTAGTTGCATATGAATAATATATGATAAAAGTAGCATCTCTAATTAGTAAGTAAAAGATGGAACTTTTAATAAGTGATGTTAGGGTAGCTGGACAGCTGTAAGCAAAGAGATAAAATTGAAGCTACTCCTTGGACTATGTAACAGGACAACTTCTAAGTGGATGAGAAATTTATGTGTAAAAGATAAAACATCTAAAATATTAGAGAGAAAAAACCCTAGGTGAATTAATCTATAATCTGGACTGGAGATGACTCTCTAGATTATACCTTAAAATCCAAAAGTAAAAAGTAACAGAATTGTCACTTGTGATTACATGAAAACAAATGCTTGACATTTGATCCACGTGAGTTATCTTAAGCCCATTTTGCAGATGAGAAAACTGAGATTCAGAGGGATTTAAGCAACTTGCCCAATTTTATACAGTTAGTAAATGGCAGAGATGGAACTGAACATGTGGCAATTGCAACTCATTGCACACTGAGCTACACCACCTAAATTTCTGTTCACTCTAAGTACACAGGAAAATCAGAAAACATTTTCAAGACTCTACTCACAATTGGGAAATATATTCATTTGTTGTTGTTGTTGTTGTTGTAGTTTGTTTGAGAGAGTCTCACTGTGTCACCTAGGCTGGAGACAAGTGGTGTGATAACAGTTCACTGCAACCTCGAACTTCTGGGCTCATGCAGTCTTCCTGCCTCAGCCTCCAGAGTAGCTGAGACCACAGGCACAGGTCACCATACCTATATAATTTAAAAATTTTTAGTAGAGATGGGGTTTTGCTATATTTCTCAGGCTGGTCTCGAACTCCTGACCTCAAGAGATGCCCTGCCTCCACCTCCCAAAGTGCTGGGATTATAGGCATGAGCCACCGGACTCAGGCTGAAATCTTATTAATAGTGCTAGGCAAGGTCCCATTCATCCAATTTAGACTTAACGTAAAAGAAGAATTACAGAAGAGCTTTAAAAGGCATGACACTCTGGGGGAAAAAGAAATACTTTGGTATATTTTGAAGACAAAACTAAAATGTAGTATGACACAACATGTCAATTTATACCTCTTTTTATTCTCTTGGTCAGAAATGCTTTGTGATATCACAGCAGCACTCTCATCTAATTCTTGCTCAGAAACACCATATCAACCCTAAGAATTCGGCTTTAAATACAGGAAGGTTGAAAGATTCTTCAGATCTTTTAGTTTATTATCAGCAAAGACAGTGGCTTGGCCAAGTCATTTTAATCGGAACATTTCAACTGTTTGCTGGACTCATAAAGGCAGGACGTGCCACGTGATTGAACGCTTCACTTCTCAGGGAGCATCTGGTGTTCACACAAACTAAGCAGTTAGTTACAACATTTACTTCCTGCTTTTCCCATCATCTAATTTTTTCATATTCTAATTCTTCATTTCCTTGCAAGGTATCTCATGGCTGGGCAACAAATACTGCATTTCTCTTTCTGTTCCCTCAAGAAAACCTTGAAAGCTGATTACGCTTTCTCTCCATTAGGGGCATGGTTAATTATTGGCTTGTAAGAGCAATGCAATCCATTCATTGATTTCGCAGGGATTAATTACACACCCACTAATGTGCCAGACATTGTTCTTGGTGTTAGAGATACAGGGAGGACAAGGCAGAGAAGTTTTTCCTCTCGAGGAGCTTACATTTCATAGGAAGAGACAGAGGAAAACAAACAACCACCACAAAGCCAGGTAATATCGCAGAGTGATTAATAAAACATTAAATGCTGTGATGTGATAGCGGTGGGGCAGGGAACTTCCTTAGCTAGGATAATCAGAAAAGTCCCTGACTAAGGTTCAAGCCACATGAAGACCCAGGGGGACTGATGTCCAGGCAGAAGGAACAAGTGCAAAGACCTGGAGGCAGAAATGCACTTGGGTGTAAGAGGAAGAGAAAGAGCACAGTAGTTGGAGGAGAGCAAACTATACTGAAATATAATTGACCTCCAAGTATTTGAGGATTTGCTCATTTGTTAGTTTATTCATTTACACTCTGCCTTGTTCCAAAAAGGGTTTATAGTAGCCCTTTGAACATCGCTGTTCCTTACAGTGCCTATAGATTTGAGAAAAACAAAAGCGAGTTCTCTAGCAGGTAAAGTCTAACCAAGATGGGGGCGTTAGGACAATCAATGCAAGATGCTTACTTTTTCTTTTCTTTTAAAGATTCATACACCCTGAAATGTTATTTCAGAAATTATTTCTGAAGAAAAGGGTCGCACTGAATTTAATTTCAAATCAGCAGACTCATATTCTCTAATTAATCATGGCACATGCTATTTACAAAACTCCTGTTAAAAACAAATTTCTTTTATACACATTACAAAGAAATGTTACATAAAATTAAGCACCAAGTAATGACTTTAATTTTCGGTTAGTTAATAATACACAGATGATCACGCGGCTGTAAAGGAAGCCGCTTGGGACATTAACAGATATGCTGGCACAGAGGAATTGGAAACAGGCAGACTGTGAGATGTTTGGGCTCAGCTCTGGGTGGGGAATAAACAGGGCTCAAGAATCAATGGACATTTGATGCTTTGACTTCCAGTAAGAGGCAGAAGCCTGATGAAGCCATTGCTCAGAGAAGCCTGACTGACTTTTAAGTTTTTCAAATGGTTTGTAAGTTATTTTCTACTTCTTACCCAGCTAAAAGGTTTTACAAAACTTAATGAAATTTTTATTTAGCCTGAGATTTACTGAATGACCGTGGCTCAAAAGTTCTTTACGGCTTTGCAAGAAGCTATAATTGTCCCAGGTTCTATGTGCCACTTCACTCATTTAATTTCTTGGTACTTAGTGATCCCAAGCTAAGACACTCAGACTTCACATTTTTCGAAATGAAAATGAAATAGAATAAAGCCCTAATATTTGAAGGAAACCAGTATCACATTTCTCTGAAAGTCTGCAGGCTACATAAGTGATCATATAAACAGACACAAAAATGAAAGTGTTTGATCCCACATTGTAGCGAATGGGTGGAAACACCAAGGATCTTGTGGCTTTGTGATTAAAGTTGGTTTAAACCTCAAGAAAGGGAGAAGAGTGGTTAGGAGACTCAAAATGGTTTGCCTTTCTCTTATGGAGCAACTGTTCTGATATTTTTCTCAATTCTACTTTCATCCAGAAGCCAGTGTGGAGCAGGGAAGGGGTGAGCACAATGAGAGACTCCTGGTGCCCAGCCTGGGAAAGGACCTCAGAGCCCTGAGGCGTAGAGACTCCTGGAGGGCATCCAGGGCTACCCTAACTCACCGTGTCTCCTATTTTGTCATTTCACATGTTCACGCATCTCCTTTGCTTTGTAGATAAAATGGCTATCAAAGAACTGTAGACTCCATAGTGACATTTTAGCTTCTTAAACGGGTGACAAACATCCCTGGCATATCTAGGTTAGAGATTACATCAGTGCCATTATTACTCCTCTGAGGCATCTATGGCTGGTCTCTGTTTCCCAGGGAAGCTGAATTAAGTCATTCCTCCCATGGAACTGGATGGAAATGAGGAAGTCTGTACAACTTAATCCAGAATAAAGCCTCGCTGTCGTCCTTATTAGGCTTTGGGGCAATACGATAATACACTCACAGAAAGAGGCACACACACCATTACGAGACTAATGATGAGCTGAAGATAAAAAAAAAAAAAAAAAACTTAGGGAAGCTTCTGAATGGGGTTAATCAACAGCTCCAAGGCAATATCATGCTGTGCTTATGTTTTCTGCCAATATTGACATTGAAAAATTAAACATGTGGCTAAAAGGGATATCTCTGTCCCTGTGCAAGAAAGTTTCTATGTTACTATTTCAGATCAAAGAGAATGCAGAACAATAGAAGTAAGAAGGGTCCCAAATATAGTGTTGCAACTCTCCTCACCTGCAGGAAGGGGCGAGCACTGTACATGTCTTTGCTGTTTTTGTTTGTTTAACCTCTGCTCCATCACCAGTAATAAGAGTAATAATTACATTACACATATACACATATTCTCTCTACAGATACAAACACATAAATATACCCATACACATATGCATTAACAAACACACACACACATAATTTGAGCTGGAAGAAGAGTGATAGAAAAGGACCTCTATTTTTCCCTTTTTTTGAATTTGGAAAGCTATTACAGACTTCTTCAGAAACATTTTGGGACAAGCAGGGAAGTCTGAACACAGGAGATCTGGAAATGGAGCAATAGTGAAAGCGGAAGTTCAGGCAATTCAAACATCATAAAAAACAAGGCAGAGAAAGCAGAATAATTTCTTGAAAGACAAGGAAGAATTGATTCTAGAAACCAGAGATCCTTCACTGGGTAAGTCAGGATTGTTTCAAACAATCAGCTGGGGAGCTGACCAAGAAGGCAGGTGATAATGTTTTGATGTGAAATATTTTCACACATGGTCCCACAATATGAGACATGGATGTATGCTTCCACATAAACTTGTTAGAGCAGCATGCTTCAGGCAAAAATAGCTCCTTTGGTATTTTCTTGACTACATCCAATGACCAGTTTACTGACCATTTAAGTTAGGGCTTGAGCATTGTGATAGATGAGATTATCATTTAGCAAATATTCACTCCCTGCCCACCTTCCCAAATTCCCGCCCCTCTGTACCTCCACAGAGGCGGTACCTCTCTGCCCCACTGAGGTGGGGTTTGGCCCTGTGACTTGCTTGGTTCGATGGAATACTAGTAGACTTGATAGAAGCAGAGACTGGAAATGTGCTTGTGCAGTTGGGCTGGCCTTATTCTGCTTCTGCTATGAGAAGGAATGTCCTGGCTAGCCTGGTGGTCCAAAGAGAGCGAAGAAGACATAAAGAGCACATCTGGCCCCAATCTGTAGCTTGAAATCAAGTCCAGCTGAACTGAGCCTGGATCAGCCAAACCCAAATATATGAGGTAGAATAGATGATTGTTCTGTTAAGCTATGGCGTTTGAATGTGGTTTGATGTACAACATTACTGTAGCTGTGGCTGATACCAGCAGAACTGCTGAATGAACAAGTGAAGGAGGCAAGGAATGCTCATTGCATTGTGCTTATAAGGCACAGTGAGTAAGTAGAATCGCAGAGTCTCCATCAGGGGTGTGCAGAGCATGGAATGTGGGGGCTATCATGTAGAGCACAACCTTTATGCACAGTAGCATGAGGTTCTGCAGAGCGCAGATGGAGGGTCAGAATTTGGCTGCCTGTGGAACAGCATAGAATATGACTATTCTGTGTACAACTTTGTATAATCTGATATCCACAAGAGGTCTTGTTTTTGGAGCAAGGAGAGTGTGTTGGTGGTGGTGGTAGCGGTTTCTTTGTTTTTGTTTGTTTGTTTTGCATAGTTTTGAGATGGGGGCATAGACATGGAGAATTGAAGCCATGATCTAGCCTCCATCTACAACTGGTCCCCTGGACTGGGTTATCACTTTGTAGGGAGAAGAGGAAGGGCCAGAGTCTAAAGGAGCCTGTGATATACACAAGACCCCAACATGGCCGCTCTTGTGCATATCAAAGTATGGCACAGAACTAGGGTGAGGACCATTCTTCCCTACTTCTTTGATACACCCATTCAGCTCTGGCTCCTTAAAGATTAGTGGGTTAGGGAGATGCCACCAGTGTTACAAACACTTTGTTCTCACCATAGGCACCACCAGCTGGTGCTATAGTGAGGAGGTTCCTTCCAGCCTGGCATGAATGGAGGATCCAGGAGAGGAAGGTGTGAGGCTGCTTGAGGACCTGACGGGCAGGCATGTGAGATGAGACACTCCTTGGGGACTCCCAGGAATACATTGGGAGGCCTTGTCAGGGACGCTTGAGTGGGGTAACAAGAGAAGGACATTTTGGATAATGATGCTAATGGGAGCTCATTTGAATGCACATGCTGATGAGGCCACAGAGAATTCCCAGTTGCTTTATGTGTGTGTTGAAAGTCAACCAGTAGCTGGCTCAATTCCTACTGTCAATACCCACAGAACTTTCTTGATGATTCTGGAGAATGGGGGTGGGTGTCTCTCTTCAATTGAACATTTAGCCTAACAGATGACCAAGCCCTACTGGAAGGAGAATATCACCAAGATATTGCCTCAGTGAAAATTCCACTGCATCACTTCAGGATGAAAACTTACAGGCTCATAATAATGTTGCCAATTTATATTAGTGAGAGTTACCAAAGACATGTAATTGCTCGAGAGATATAGATATATATTAAGAGAGAGAGAGAGAAAGGAAGAAGAAAGAAGGGGGTGGAGAGAGAGAGAAAAAAAGAGAAAAGAAAAATCCCAATTAAAGATGTAAAAACTTTATGAGATACACCAATGTTCTTTTCTAACCACTGATAACACCAGTGCTTCTTTTCTTCCCCCAGATAATATGATATTTAACAGAAAACTTGATAAATTTATCATCAGTGATATAGAGATGATACCATTTCAGGAAGATAGAGATGGAAAAGGTCCCTTAATATTCCATGGCCTTGGTATAAAAAGTGAGTCACATCCACTCAGGAAATTTCTTGATCTAACGCATGCAGAAGGAGACTTTGCTGCACTGCCCCTCCTCCCAAGATGAGATAATAAATTCCATATGTTACTCTTTTTAATTTAAAAAAAAAAAACATTTTGGTATCATCTGTAGAGTTTAAAATATCAGTGGTTTTATGAATCCCAAAGCAGCTGGTTGTCTGAAAAAAGTCTCACTGTCCCTGAGAAGCCTTCCCCCAAGAAAGAGGGGTAAAAGATATTACAATTTTAATGGAATAATTGGTCTACGTAAAAGAGCAACAGTGATATTTACAACATTGTGATTCAAAGTTTCTCATTAAAAATTCTCACAGAAGGAACTTAAACAAGTTAAGGGAAAGACGAACTATTCATGAAGGGAAACACTTATTCTCCAGTCATTCATTCATTTATTCATGCAATAAATATTAGTTGAATGCCTACTCCGATTGAAGCCTTGAGCACTATGTTTGATTCTCTCTTGGCCAAAGATGAGAGAAAGCTCTATATGACAAAGCCAATCCTTTCACCAATTTAATCTTTCTATTCTTCCAGTTGGTCCAATATCAATGGGAAAAACTGACTTCTGGCTATGCAGTTTCTGGGAGCAAAGTCAGGTAATAAATGTAGTTTGGATCATGAATAGGCCTACCTGGCTCCGGCTTGTGCTGGCTCAACCAGCTCATGAGCTCATTTTCCAGCTCCTCCCGTGCTTCACACTGGGAAAAATGATCTATGGGCTACGCAAGATGCATTCCAGTGTGTCCAAGAGCATCCACAGAATCCAGTGTCCCTGAGTGGCAAAGAGAAGTGGAGGAGAAAATCAAAAGATGAGCAGGAAAGGGTAATGTCGTCAGTGGGTCAGTATATCTATCAGGAATCCTATCGTATTTTCAGCTGGGGATCTAAAATAGAATGCAGTTCCACAGTATACCTGAAAAAAGTTATTTTCTCTGGGATGCAGAATCCCTGAATTCTCTATATTGGTTTCTGTGTCTACATCTCAAATCCCAAACAGGGTTATCTTATATTTAGGAGAATAGCTATGTGCACAAGCTCATGGACATTGAATCCCAACTCTGTCACTCACTAACTCTATGACCCTGGGCAAGGTACTTAACTTCTTTGTATCAGTTTTATTCATTCACTCACCTATTTATTCATTCATACAAATAACACTTATTAAGATCCTACAATATGTCCAGGTACCCTGCTAGGCAGTGAAACAAAAGACACAGAATCTCTAACCTTAGAATATAATGTATTAGTGAGAGAGACACCAAAAAAAAAAAAAAAAAAAAAGAATCCAACAAATGAAAAAAATTATTTTTTAATGTGAGAAGTGTTATGAAGAAAACAAACAAGGAGCTAAAATGGAGAAAAAGATATTTGCATTAGATAAAATAATTAGGGAGAATCTTTACATAGAAGCATCATAATCTTGGGAATAATAATATGCTTATGTGAAAAATAGAATAATAACACCATCTTCATTGGATCATGGTGAAGCTTAATTAGATGATGCATGCAACACATTTGATTTAGCGCCCAGAATATAGGAAATGTTCAACAAACGTTTATTATTATTTCTTCTATCCTAGGTTGGATTTAGCACATAGACTTAGTATGTAGTACTAACACATGGCTTTGTACATAGTAGGAATTCAATAAATGTGTGTTGGTGATGAGTTATGATGAGAGTGTGGTGACATGGTGCCACTCCTCCATCCTATCACTATTCACAGTCTCTGGCAGCAACAGACGGGCTAAAATTGCCCTCTTAGGCACATACCTATGATAGAAAGGGATATATCACCCTCTGGATCCCCAGAGTGGGTCCCTGCAGGATAATATTGTTCCAGGCAGAAATCAGAAGAACTCTGGCACTGATTTGTGTCTCAGTTGCTCACAGTATAAACAGAAGCCACCAGGGTTGTCCACTCAGCACTTCTTCCCAGGCACAGGAAAAAAAAATGTTTTTCTTTTATAAAAGAAAGATGAAAGAAGGGCATTTTCAGTCTAGTCTGTAGCTCTTTAAAACATAAATTGCTCAGCCCAGGGGAATTAAAATGGATGAAGCATATGCAAAGTCAGATAATGAATGGAGTTTGGGGGAAAAAGATGATAAAAGAAATTGCTTCTTTTTATTTTTCCATCCACAGTGATAGATGAAAAGTGGCCAGTGGTACAGGTCTCACTGATACTGAACATTTTAGGGAAGAGGGCAACAGTATCTCTGTGATCTTACAATAGATGTAAAAGGATTTACTATTTTTAATTTATTTAGAAAATAAATTTCAAATGGATACTATTATGTTAATTTCTAGGACTGCTACTTATTATACACGAGAAGTAAAACTACCACATTTACTGATCTGCTGGTAGAATTCAGGAGACATACTTCTATCCTTGAGGATGGTATGTTGGTCGAATTATGAATGAGATGAACTATGGAAAGGGGGAAAGAACACAGACTGAGTGGTAGACAATGTCTTCTAGTCTGGGCTGTCACTTACGGACCTGGGCCAGACATTTGTGTTCTCTGGGCTTCCTGATTTTTGTGCCATGCCGTGGTTATAGGTATGTCGTGATCTAATGAACCCCTGGCCCATGAGGCCTGGGGTAACTGAGGTCCTGAGCTGGTCACCAGTCCAGGACTCCTTGAAAGCAGTCTGAGGGGGTCTGACAGCATGTCCCATAGTCCCTGCAGGTGGCAAATACCACAAGCTTGTCTGAAACACACTGAGTGCTGCCAAGAAAGTGCTCCTCATTGTCTGTCTCAGCAGTCTGCTTCAGGGCACGCTGCTGCCCGCTGTGGGCAAGAGATCTGCAGAGATGCTAGAGACCTCTTGTTTCAGGGGCCTGAGGAGCTTGCTATGAGGTCCAAGTCTGAATTGAGTGTGGGAGATGAGAGATAGGGAGGACAGGTGGAGAATCCAGCAAGGTAGAGTTTAAGGGCTGCCCTGCATCTGTTTCTTCATAAATGCTGGATACTTACACCTGTACTTGCAGTAGTGGTGCCCTTTTAATGGAGTCCATACAAACAGCAGGGCAAGAGCTCCAGCACGGCAAGCACATTCTGCATGTTCAAGCGCCTTTCTATTGAAATACTTGGAATGAAAAAAATTTGACTGAATTTGAAATCCATTCTCATTACCAAAAGAAATTTTAACATTTACATCGGTCAAAGAAAATAAAAAGAAAGAGCTCAGATTCTTTAAAGATAATTTCAACTGTTGTAAATTTTTGAATGGCTGTAAAAAATGGTTTAAAATTTTTTATCACCTACTCGTGTGAACAAAATTTCTCATCAATGGTGACTATGAAGAATTTGAAGAGATCATTAAAAAAACTTGATCAGGACTTGCTTGTAGCCATTTCAAACATAAAACTTGGTATAAAATAGTTATGTGCCTGGAAGCAAGCTCAACTTTCTCATTAAAATTCTTGGAAAAGATTTTATTTTGAGCTTTTACACACATTCAATATTCAATATCCATCTCTAATGCTCTTATTTTATTTTATTAACATAATAATAAAATATAAAGAAAATGTAAATGTTTTCACTTTGTTTATATAGATGTCCTCAAGTTCTCCCTTGTATTAGGCCATTCTTGCGCTGCCATAAATAAATACCTGAGCCTGGATAATTTATAAAGAAAAGAAGTTTAGTTGACTCACAGTTCTGCAGGCTGTACAGGAAACAAGGCACTGGTATCTGCTTGGCTTCTGGGGAGGCCTCAAGGAGCTCTTACTCATGGCAGAAGGCGAAGTGGGGAGCAGGCATCTCTCACGGCAGAGTGGGAGCAAGAGAGAGTGAGGTGGGGAGAGCTGCCACACACTTAAACAGCCAGATCTTGCAAGTACTCACTATTGCGAGGAGTACACCAAGCCACAAGGGATTCGCTTCTATGACCCAAACACCTCTCACCAGGCCCCACCTCCAACACTAAGTATTACATTTCAACATGAGATTTGGAAGGGATGTCTAAACTATATCACTTCTAGTTCATTTCTTTGTGACTGGTGTACAAATATTACCATGTCGTATTTTGACTTTGAGTAGATATCAGGACACACAGATGTTAATTCTGGTCAAAGAATGCTGGGTTTCTTTGACCGAATCCCACAAGTATCTTGGGCCTCAGCTCTCCCATCTGTAAAAAGACTGGATAGATTAAATTATTTCAGTGACTCCAATTTCCAAGTTACTTTTAACCATCCATATACTTCTATGCATGTCAAGAATTTATTTCTTATGAAGATGCATCTTAGTAATGGATCAGTGATTTTTTGAACAACTTCAATGTAAAATGGTCGTGCTACAAACCAAAGAAACTTGGTATGTATCACACAGATAGTGGAATTGGGCGTACTTTGTGATAAAACCATTTATTAGCAGGAGAAATTTAGCCAACACCTTGACTCCAAAGAACTCAGCGTGCTATGCTAATGCCACAAGTCTATTTTTTTTTTCAAGTTAAAGTCCCTGCAAGCATTGCCCTTGGTCCTCTAAGTTTGGAAACACACATCAATCTGAAGGAAGCCATGGCATAGTAGTTCCCTTTCCTTTTGAATTCAGAGAGCATTGATGATATGGCCTGTGTTTATGTTGATCGCTTTTACATTCCAATATGCCTGCCCATTGATTTTCAGCCATCTCTTTTCACCTTTGAAAACAACTACCTCAGATACTTATTAATCAGCTCATTTGGAATCAGAATCCTACCTTACCTACTGTCTCCTCCCCCAGTTCCCTGCCTCTCTATGAACAAACACAATTTTTTAAAGTAAGCCAGATGTATTCAACAGCTAAGAGCAGAACAGAGCTCTGGCTCAGACCTTAAAATCGACATGCTTTAGGAAGAGGTCTGGAAAAGCATATTTCAGAATATCAGAAAATGTGGAAACAGTAAAGCATTCATTTCAAAGGAAAGAATTTAAAATAACTGAGTACACATCACCCTATCAGACATGGACAGCTTTGGCACAGACCACTGAATATGTGAGTGCAATACTCCTAACTGCTTGCAGCTACTCCTAAAATTAGAAATCTGTGCAGCCCAGAGAAATCTGAACAGGATAAAAAGTATTATGCATCATGATGCCTCAGACTTGCCCTTCGAGAGATGTAGCCAGTCTTTCTAGGAAGATGAGCATCAAAACCTATGTAAAGAAATGATATTATCTTGTCAGCTAATTTGTTCCAAGGATTAGTATCAACGTCACACAAAAGAGGTACTATAGTACAGAAGCAAAAGTTCAGATTTTGGTCTCCAAGTGAAAGAGATAAAGCAAAAGTCAGAAATTAGTAAGAACTTAAAAACAGTGAGGTCTCTTGGGTTTCAGCAGGAGCTCAAGTTACATAAATGGACTATTTAGTAAAGATGAAACCCACCATAGAAAACTATCTATAAAATTCAAGAACTCATATTGTAAAACCATAGGAAGAAATCACATTCATTAAGTACAACATATAGGGCACTGTAATAGGTGCTTTCACACCTTGCAAGCTAAGTATGACCATAGCATCATTCCTCTTTCTAACTGATGAGACTAGGACTAATAAAAATGTTAAGAAATTTGTTGCAGGTCATACAGCTGGTAAATGATCAATACCTGGTAAACTCCGACTTGGTATTGGCTTTAGGCATAAATGTTATGGGTATGTCTATCTCTTGGCTTAATTGAGGAGAAATTCTCCAGTATCATAATACTGTCCCTACTGGCTCCATTTAATTCCACAATTATACCTAAATTTTTAAGTCTTAATAATTTTGTTTTAAAAATTTCTGATCTAAATTCAATCACCCAAGGTGTGGGGCATCTTAAGTAGCTCCCAGGCATTTAATCAAAGGGAGCTGTTGCTTAATGAGCTCTACCAGGAAGCCAAGAGCAAGTCCTACAGGATGGGGGTGGGGGTTGGGAAATCTCCTCTGGGTACTGGGGCTGGAAATGGGATCACAGCGCTACAAGACCTTTTTTCCTACACTTTTTGACTACATACTCTTTGGTTGACTCTTCATATGATAGTTTTGTAATATTTGTTACAGAGAGCCTAGAAAGATAATTCAGTCTTTCCTCTAACAGGATTGATCAAAATTTGATAGTTTATTGTTGACAGATTTAAAAAGCACCTTTGAACTTCAAACTTATGTAAACTCCCTGTCTGTGAATTTCCTCTGTAGTTATGTTCCAAGAACAGAAAATGTTCCAAGGAGAAAGGGCGTTCTGGAAAGTAAACCTTCTATTTCATAATTTGCTGATGGCCAATTAGATGCAGACACAGGGCATAGATGGAGAGAATTAAAATTCAAGGTCCTTTTCAAGGCTCAGATGTTGTCTGCAGGAGAAAGCAGCCACCCCAGCAAGAAGATAAAGGGCGCTAACTCAGCCTGGGGGCATCACTGCCCTTGTCTGTCATGGGCCTGGGGCTGCTGGCTGGCCTGCTGGGCTCAGAAAATTCTCTCCCTCTGCCTACACCTAAGACAACTTCTTCTGATGGAACTGCCATGAGCATCCTGACCCATTCTTATCTTCAGTAATAGGAATCTGAACCAGGCACTGCTCACTACTACTTTGACTTAGAGCACCCAGACTTTCTGGTCCCCTTACCTCAGGTCAGACCTGGTGAAGAAGGGGTCGGTGTGAATCTGTAACTGGGGACAGGGAGGTGGAGTGAGGGACTGACCAGCCAGATTAGAAAGCTGACAATCTCTAAAAGTTTTGGACTCAGGCAAAAACTGCTGAGGAATTTATAGATTTGGCATTGCCAATAAAAGGCTGAAATGAAAAGTCACTTTTTGAAACCAATAATGACCACATTTTGATCAACCACAGTAGAGGAAAGACTGAATTATGTTTTCCTCTCTAGAAAAATCACAAAGTTGTTATCATATAAAGGGACAATCAAAAAGTATAAAGGCAGAGATGAAGGGAAACAAGCATTATAGAGCTGTAGTTAGGCACTTAATTACCAAAAACATAATGTTACTTTCTGATTTTTAAAAAATTTGTGATAATTGTTAGTGTCTTAGTTCATTTGTATTGCTATAAATGAATAATAGAGACTGGGTAATTAAAGAAAAACGTTTGTTTGGCTCATGGTTCTGCAGGTTACTCAAGAAACATGACACCAGCATCTGCTTCTGATGAGAACTTCCCGCTGCTCTCACTCATAGTGGAAGACAAAGAGAAACCAGTTTGTGCACAGATCACATGGTGAAGGAAGCAGCACATGAGGGAAAGGGAGGAGGTACCAGACTCTTTTAAATAAGCAACTCTTAGGAGAACTAATATAGACTAAGTACTAACTCATTACTGCAAAGATTGCACCAAGCCATTCATGAGGAAGCCACCCTGTGATCCAAACACCTCTCATTAGGTCCTACCTCCAACACTGAGGATCAAATGGAGGAGTCAGATAAATAAAAATATAGCACTGAGTTTTATAAAATTTCTGATTTGATGTAATTTCTTTTTGAAATAAATTCTCCCATTCATAATTACTTTTTAACTCATCTTTTAAAATTCTTTTTCTTAAAGAGTGACCCACAGATTTAAGCTTTAGGTTCCACAGACCTGGATCTATCCTGGGGGCCAATCTTGGAACTTCTGCTGTTACATAAAAGGCCATGCCCAGCATCCACATGTTCTCATAGCTGGAGTTTCTGCCTAGAGGGATGTTACGAAAAGTTGCTTGGTTCAGTTTCATGGAAAGAACAATAGACTGGAATGGTACTTCAATTTTAGTTCTAGCTTCACCTTGTTCTACTTATGTGCCCCTGGGAAGGAGGCTGTAATCCTCAGGAAAATGGGATTCTAAATAAGATCCCCTGCTAATCTCACAGGAATGTCTTGCATTAGTATTATAATACAAATGTTAAGATCTTTGTACAAGGCAGCTGACAAAAGAAAAATGCCATTGCTACCACTCCTTGCATATTTTCCCTGGCTAGCAGCAAACTTCAGAGGTTACTGGTAGCATCCTCATGAATTTTCATCACCTTTATATACTGTTCCCTCACCAACTTGAGACAAACTGAAAACTGGCATGTTCCTTTCTAAATTTCCCCTAAGTGTTGTTGTTGGTAGTGGTAGTGAAGTTTCTTTTTCTTTATTTTTTAAACATGGGAGAAGATGTGAAAACACTCATTTCCCTCCTTTGCACATCTTTTTAACCTTCCTCTTGCATATCCTCCTTGTCCTCCCACCCTCGATAGCCCAATGCCACTACCCTCTACTTCCTGTCAGATACTACCCTCTACTTCCTGTCAGATACTACCCTCTACTTCCTGTCAGAAACTGCCCTGTACTTCCTGTCAGAAACTGCCCTGTACTTCCTGTCAGATACTGCCCTCTACTTCCTGTTAAATACTGCCCTCTACTTCCTGTTAAATACTGCCCTCTACTTCCTGTCAGATATTGCCCTGTACTTCCTCTTAGTTATTGAACTGGCCATCGCCCTTGTCCAGCTCTTACACGGTCTTGTGGAAATATCCTGGAATTAGGCTGACATTCCACTCCCCTAGACTGTTCAAGAGATAATAGAAGATTAACAGAGAGTGGGGCTTGTTCAGATTTGAGGAAGGCCCCATAGTGATGAAGCCAAACTTCTTTGTGTTCCTCACTGGTCACCCAGTGATGTCACTTAGGCTTCTCTGGCACATGAAGAAACTCCTGACCTGTATCCTCTTCCTTGCCACACCCTCACCCCACCTCAAGGTATTTTTGGCTTCTGCTATATGCAGAAAATGAGCAAATAAAATGGGGAAAATAATCCATAAAGTCAATGGCTAATCAGCCACACTTTAATATCCAAGAAAGGCAAATAACACCCTCGAAGGTGTCATCAACCAAAGTGAAGGGCAATAAGTTGGTCCCTGTTGGAAATTTTCTGTATCTCTATAAATTTGTTAGTCAAGGTAAATCACCAGTCTGTCTAGCCACATTTGTTAACAATGCATGTAACTCTTAACAGCATCTCAAAAGCATACTTACTCTCAATTTCGCTTCTCATTCGTTTTTATGATGCCAGAGAAATTCAGATTATATAGGCTTTCTTTGTGCTGAGATGGTAATTTTATATCACTGTAGATTAATAGCATTTTTAGTGATATTTGGTATCACTCATTTGTCTCCTATGGTCGTAAAGATATATATTTTTTCTAATTTGGCTTTGCCAACAAATAAAAAATAAGAGTCTTTTTCTGTTGAATGAGCGAAAAAGTCATTCTGATCATGAAGAATTATTCTCTTTTAACATACGCACAATCCACCATCTAATTGTTTTTGTTATTGCAGCAATACAGCTTCTACAAGAATGTGTGTGTGCATGCATGCATACATACAGTTTGGCCTGCAGAAGATTTTCTCCTTTTTGCTACTTAATCTTTACTTTGAGTTCTGATTACTAAGAACTCTGTTACAGCCTGTTCATCCAGATACTCCTGTTTAGGAAGATGTAAGCTTTACCCTCCTTTTTTTTCCTCTCCCTTGATCCTAGAGTTTTGCAGATATTTTTACTTTGTGAACATATTAATATTTCTGGAATTGTATTCTGGGGACTGATTCTGCAGTGCTCATAGGAACAAGTACCCATTCCAGGGATGGTTATTATGAAACAGAAAGGCAGTCAGACTCGGTTTAGCTATCAGCTTTTAAGAGCTTCCTCCATCTGCTAAAATGTGCACTGCAAAGTTGCACATAAAATGCTGATTAGTACCTCAGTGCAGATTCATATAATGATCCACTTTCTCTTGGTTTACACCACACTCTCCTAAGTACCTATTCACCTGTTCTATTGGAAAATTTTAATCATCTCTCTGACATTAGCTTGGCAATTTCAACGGCCACTTCACAATCTTTCAAAGTCTTTCTGCTCCATTTCATTCCTATTTCTTTTCTGCTTGTGTTAATTATTTTTGCAGCCAGCATACGTGTTTGTCAATAATGTATTACATTTTCCATGTGTCAGTTCTTCAGCCCATCAAAGAACCCCTGTTTTTACATTCTGAATCTATTTTTCCCTTCCCTGACTGAACTCATTTTGCTCTGGGCCTGCCTCTACTCTTCATTCCAAATCCATCAGAAGTTGCATGAAAGTTGGTAACTGCAAGGCAGTCCCCAATTTAATTGGGTCTAGTTCCCCACAGAGCATTACATTTGAGCCTACAGGGGGCTGCAAGTTGTCTAATAGCCCATACTTATTTGATAACTAAGGTGCCTTAAATGTCCTCACCTCTGGGATACCCACTTCTGGAATGTGCACAAGACAGTTCTCCTGTCTTGAATCAAGGGCCAGCATGTAAGACCCTCCTTAAGAAAATCTCTCCTGACTCTGCTAACTTCATTCCCAAATGTGATGTCTGTGCTTAATGAAAAAGCCTTCTCTCAATGATCACTAAAAGAAACTCCTAGCATAGTGGTAGGTACATTCCAAAGCCCTATGAATACGTATACAATTGAATGTGATAAAAAGGCTTAGGATCTCCAGACTCCATAGGCTGTTTCGGGGGATGTAGAGGGGGGTAAATGTTGCTCACATTTTAAATATCAGTACCATTCTTCTCTCTGTCCCAGCATAACCTGTTCTTGGGAATTTTCTAATGGTTACCACTTCCTTTTTCATGATTAGTGTGAAGGGTGGCAATAAACTGTTATAATTCCAAGACTCTTCTTTTGTAGTTGCTTCTGAGAATCACTGACTAGTTCCCTCTCACAGGCCAAGGAAACGCCATTTTAAGAGAACTCTGCTTCTCAGAATGAATGCTCTTTTAGTGAAGGGCACATAAAGGGAAGTTTCTTTTCTTGTTTTGCTTTTGTTTAGAATTCCCTCTGGTGTTACACACATCCTGTTCTAATTCCCTGGCTTCTTGGGGAAACACTCAGGCCATGACGGGAAGAGAAGGGACACAGGCCCCAAGCCATGGACAGGGAGATGGCGTGAGGCTCCTCGGCATCTGGGCTGCCCATTTTGTTTTCTCTTGTGCCCAAGTTAGTCATTCACGTGCACCGGAATCATCCGAGTCCCACACACTGACCCTTGGTAAGACTCCATTTCTTACTTCCCTTAACTATGACTTTTGTTTGCCAGCTCCTTCTGATATTTTTAACTGCTTGCCATCACTTGGAAGCCCTTCATCTTCATGCTAAGAGAGAGTGCTGGAAATGTCTGGGCAGGGAAAACAGAAATGTGGGAAATGAGAGTATTTGGAGGAGTAGGAATATAGATTTGGACTGGCAAATAATACTAATGCCAATCCTGCATGCTTAAGGCGTTTAGGTAATCAGAAATTTCTTTCATTGTTAGCGCTTTTCTAATAATCACTACAGATGACCATTGTGTTCTAACTGTCCCATAAGAACATTGCTTTTTAACTGTCGTTCTGTCTACTCTCTGGCAGCCACGCTAATAAGCAAAGGAACTGGCAAAGCCCTGCTAAAGGGACAGGAAGAAAGGGAAAATGAAGTTATGGTTTAGTCATCATTCAGATATTCATATTACCATTTGATCTACTAATAGAGAAATCAAGGTTTTTTTTCTCTCTTGTGGGGAACCTATCTCTTTATTTCTAGATCTTCTTGGAAATATCTTTCTGAAACTTGAAGATCCCCTATAGATATTATTTTCCAGAATGAAGGGCCTCTAGCGGAGTCTTTAATGTGCAATAACAAGAAGATGAAATATTATTGTGTTTCCTCTGGACTCTTGTATTTGTACTTGATCCAGGATTGACATTGGGCAGCTCACCTTTCCCACTTCATGGTTAACTCTAGGTCAGGCTAAGAAATTACCTTCCCTGGTCACTCCCTGCTTTGTTCGGTTAAATAAAAATGAATTGTTCATTTTATTTAGTTAACTAACTCCATGGGTCAAGGTAAGCTAAAGAAAAGTAAATGTATGAGAGGAAATGTTGGCAAATTCTCTGTACTTTTTTTTTTTCTCTTTTACATGTTTTTATTTGAATCAAACTAGGGAGAAATAATGTTTTAGCTATAGCTAAACATAGGGAGAGAACACTGGAAGCTAGAATCTGAAAACCTGAGTTGGTAACTGGTAAAACAGCAGCTTCATTTCTGGTACCATGGGCAAGACCCAAATCTCTCTGAGCCTCCACTTCCTTTTGTAAAGGGGAAAGTAACATATACTTCACAGTGCTGTTCTGAGTATGTCAGTTAGCCTTGTAAATGCATTGCATACAAGTTATGATTACAAATGAGCAGCCCTTTAAGTCCTCAGCTGAGTTTCTGTCCCAATTAGAATGGAACTGGCATGAAACACAAAGGTGAAGAGGCCTCCTCCACTGCATTCAGCCCTTGCCACTCCATGTTTTTCCCTTGTCTTTCTAAGGATTTACTTAGATGTATTTACACCAGTTTAATAATGGAAATTTCCTTTGTAGAGGCCCAAGTGTAGCTAGAAAATCCTCAGAGATCAATCAACTTAGCCAGTAACAGGTAGCTTGCTTCTTTTGATCAACATACGGGCAAACAAACAACATATATAGATATATCTATATCTATATCTATATCTATATGTCTATCTCTATATCTATGTCTATATTTTTTTTGAGACAGAGTTTCACTCTTGTTGCCCAGGTTGGAATGCAATGGTGTGATCTCAGCTCACCGCAACATCTGTCTCTCAGGTTCAAGCAATTCTCCTGCCTCAGCCTCCCGAGTAGCTGGGATTACAGGCATGCACCACCACGCCCAGCTAATTTTGTATTTTTAGTAGAGATGGGATTTCTCCACTTGGTCAGGCTGGTCTTGAACTCCTGACCTCAGGTGATCTGCCCACCTCCCAAAGTGCTGGGATTACAGGCATAAGCCACTGCGCCTGGCCTCCAACAACATATTTTAAAATAAGGAAACAGAGAACCAATTTTTAAACCAGTATAATCACCTTGGTTTCCTATGATAGACTAGAATGGAGTGGGTTTAAAATAAGATATAAGCAATCGCTTCTCTGTACTTGTTTATAGTATAGGAAAGATCCATAATTAACCATGCTTTGAGAAAATACTTCCTTGGAATGGTCATAGTGAAGCGTTTGGTTTTAAAAAAGTTGAGGGTTGGGGGCTTCTACCTCACATCCTCTGCCACATTTTTTAAAAATTAAGATTTCTATAAATTTTTTAGAAATTAAGGCTTCTATAAAATTCATGTAATTTTAACCAGGGATAATCTCACTCAGTTTCCACATGTGTGAAATGGAGATTATAATAATACCTTCTCGTGGGCTTCCTGGGACTACGTTATATAATGTTTAGAAAAGTACCTCTCCAATTATCATGTTGTATACCTTCAATATATACAATTTTTATGTCAATTATACCTCAATAAAGCTGGTGAAAAAACCCTCATTTCCATAGTAAAAATAAGTACCTAGCACACAGTTAATATTCTATTCTATAATTCTATAAGTGTTAGCAATTATTGTTATTATCAACTAATAAAATTTCCAATTACCCTTATACCATATGACCGATTGGGGAGAGGACTAATAGTCCACAAATAGGATGCAATCTGTATGAACAGAGTTTTAGAAACTTTTGTTTTCATTGCTGCATTTTAAAATAGATTACTTATCAGAAAACAAAAGCTGTTTTCAATATTACTTTAAAATGGGAAGACCTGCCTGTAATACAAGTCCTCCATTCCTGCAAGGCAACAATGGGCTAGAGTTGAGGGGCCCTTTTAGAGGGCATGTCTCACCAGTTTGCAAAATCCCTCAGTGCATTTGCATTTCCCTTTCCTGTCTTATACTCTTCCAAGTATTTTTATATAGGGTCTTCTCTCTTGTTTTACACAGACAATGAGACAAGAAGTTAGGCAATACAATCCACATTTTACAGTTAAGAAAACTAATAAAAGGTTAAAGGAGTTTTATAATAAAATGGTGCACAGTGAGTCTCTTGGGACAGTGACTAAATTCCAGACCATCATCATCTCCAATATTGTGCTGCTTCCCAAACCATGTGAACAAACTCCTTCCTCAAATTTCATCGCATCCAGTGTTCTTTGCTGTGATTTTAAGCAGCAGGACAACATTATGTGCCAGTTTTAAATAGTAAGTTAAAATGTGACCTCAGGTGTTTGAGGCAGCGTCCTCTCCACTCTACTAATAATCAGGGCAGTTTCTAATTATTTGCATGGAAGTTGGCTCCCGAGATAATTCAGTGTCCGTGTGGCTCCATTTCACCTCTACTTATTTCCATTACCTTGCATATTAGCTATGTCAAGTTGATGGGCCTGCTGTTCCCCAGGGTGGCTATTATAAATACTGGTGCTACGGTGAAACGCTCCAGTCTTCTGGAACCTCATTTGAACTAAGCAAGTTCTCCATAATGATCATTGATGATGTATTGCTTGCATAAAAATGTTGGATATTAATCTTTTGTTTACTTTCTCTATGCCATCAGACTTTTAAAATGTTCTTTGTAATGTGAGTTAACTGATGACCAGGAGTAGCTTCTCCATTGGGAACTGAATAACTTTTTATAGCTGACAATTTACTATGGCAGGTAAAGGAGCAATCTTAGACCCTTGCTTGAAAAACCTACCTCTCCTGGCAGATATGGCTGCCTAGAGTTCTTGTAGCTAAAATAACATTAATGCCCGGGTACAAAACCTCATCTAAGTCTCTTTTCAAGTTGCAAAGACTGTCTGTCACCTAAGTACCATAAATTTGGGACTGGAGCCTGTTTGTGCCAGGAATTTCCTGCAAGGTGACTGGGATGAGTATAGTCACCCAACCCTTGAAGAAAGGGCATTGTGGGTGCTGGATAAATTCTATTCCTTTCTCACAGGACCTAGATTTGGCCCATGTGATGAGTCTGAGAGTTCTTCTGGTCTGGATCCTTCCACAAATTCCCTTCTGCTGAGACCCAGATTTCAAGTGCTAAATTAAATCTAAAAGCAACCTCTATGACTTAAAATAGGGTTTTCTTCCCATTTTGAAATTCCTGCAGTTTGGTTTAGTTTGCCCTTACGTTATGGGACTGGACCAGAAGTAGATGAGCATCTGTGCAGGAAATGATGATACTCTTTGTGGCACATCACTGAGCTTGAACTCAAGAACAGGATAGACCTGGAATTGAAGCCCTGCTTGCCACCTACTAGTTATGAAACTTTAGGAAGGTTTCTTAAACTCTCTTTAAGATTCAGTTTCTGGCCGGGTGTGGTGGCTCAGGCATGTAATCCCAGCACTTTGGGAGGCAGAGGTGGGCAGATCACTTGAAGTCAGGAATTAGAGACCAGCCTGGCCAATATGGTGAAACTCTGTTCTCCATCAAAAATACAAAAATTAGCTGGGCGTGACGGATGCCTGTAATCCCAGCTACCTGGGAGGCTGAGGTAGGAGAATTGCTTGAACCCAGGAGGCAGAGGTTGCAGTGAGCTGAGACTGTGCCACTGCACTCCAGCCTGGGTGACAAAGCGAGACTCCATCTCAAAAAAAAAAAAACTTTAGTTTTCTGTTTAATAGGAATGCTAACAGTAGTCACTTCATAGGATTGTTGTGAGGATTAAATGGCAAAATGTACATAAAACATTAAGCCCACAGTGCAGTATAAAGCAAGTGCTCAGTACAAAATACAAAGCTGTAATATTTATTTATTTAATTATTATTATTATTTGAACCCACACAGGTCTCAGCTGTATAGAGTCCCTTTCTGACTTTACTCATCCAGAAAAAGAGAGGGTGTTTGCTAGGCTCTCAGCATGTGTCTATTCCTGTACTACCTGATTTTGTGATGAGAGATTAGAATGTAATAGAGGTAAAGAAGATCTTACTGGGTTTAGTTATGAGCGGAATGAGGAAATGGCCCTATGCCAAAACTATAAATTTACCAGAAATCTCTTACAGTATGGAATGCACATTAAAATATATTAGAAGTAGACATGCTTATGACATGTAAGCTCGTATCTGAGAAAGGTGTGGAGCAGCTCTTAGGCAAACATAGACACTAAAGCCACCAAGGTGGGGATGACATGGTTTGGGGACAGAAGGAAGTTTTTTAGGACTATGGTTGTCAGATGTAATTGCCACTGTCTTTCAAATTCTTATCCTCTCTCAAAGTACTTTTTATTGTATTATAGGTTTTTGAGATAGGGCATTGCTGTATCACCCAGGCTGGAGTACAGTGATATGTTCACAGCTCACCATGGTCTCAGCCTCCTAGACTTAAGCAATTATCCCACCTTAGCCTCCCAAGTAGTTAGGACTACAGGCACACAGCATGAAACTTGACTAATTTTTCTGTTGTTCTTTGGGTTTTGGGTTTTTTTGGTAGAGACAGGGTCTCACTATGTTGCCCAGGCTACTCTCTAGCTCCTGGCCTCAAATGATCCACCTCAGTTTCCCTAAAAATGTGCTGGGATTATAGTTGTGAGCCACCATACCAGTCATGGATACCTATGACAATCTTTGTTGCCATCATCCTATTCTTGCTCTAATTCATCCCCACCACATTGCTGCCAGAGTGGGCTTTATAGAACACAACCCTAATCATGCCATTTATCTGCTGGGTCTTAGCGGGGTCCCATTGCTTACCCAATTAAGCCTAGTGGTCAGAATCAAAAGGATAACCCTTAGACCTATGCACCATTGTCAATCCCTTGACCTCTGAATCCAGAGAAAGTTGGTGGTCTGACACTAGAGGACAGTGCTAGGAAGAAGCTGGAAAATGCAAGGAACACTTTTCACCATATCCTCTAAAGATTCCCCCAGGGGTCTGATTGAAAAAACGCTTAAGGGAAAGACACACATGAGTTTACCTTCTTGCCTGGAGACTAAACATCTTCACAGCAAGGTTATGTTTGTTTCATATACCTGAAAAGCTGTTCAATCCCTGTATTAGTCTGTTTTCATGCTGCTGATAAAGATATACGAAGACTGGACAATTTACAAAAGAAAGGTTTAGTGGGTTACAGTTCCACATGGCTAGCGAGGCCTCACAATCATAGTGGAAAATGAAAGACACTTCTTCCATAGCAGTGGCAAGAGAGAGAGCTTGTGCAGGGAAACTCCCATTTTTAAAACCATCAGATCTTGTGAAACTTACTATCATGAGAACAGCACATGAAAGACCCACCCCCATGATTCAATTATTTCCCACTGGGTGCCTCCCATAACGTGGGAGAATTATGGGAGATACAAGGTGAGATTTGGGTGGGGAGACAGAGCCAAACCTTATCATTCCACCTTGGCCCCTCCCAAATCTCATGTCCTTATATTTCAAAACCAATCATGCCTTCCCAACAATCCCCCAAAGTTTTAACTCATTTCAGCATTAACTCAAAAGTCCACAATCCAAAGTCTCATCTGAGACCAGGCAAGTCCCTTCTGCCAATGCACCTGTGAAATCTAAAGCAAGTTAGTTACTTCCTAGATACAACAGGGATACAGGCATTGGCTAACTACAACTGTTCCAAATGGGAGAAATTGGCCAAAACAAAGGGGCTACAGGCCCCATGCAAGTCCGAAATCCAGCAGGGAAGTCAAATCTTAAAGCTCCAAAATGATCTCCTTTGGCTCCATGTCTCACATCCAGGTCATGCTGATACCAGAGGCGGGCTTCCACAGCAGTGGGAAGCTCCACCCCTGTGGCTTTGCAGGGTGCAGCCCCAACTCCTGGCTTTCATGGACTGGCATTGAGTGTCTGCAGTCTTTCTAGGCACACGATGCAAGCTGTCAGTGGATCTACTATTCCAGGGTCTGGAGGATGGTGACCCTCATCTCACAGCTCCACTAGGTGGTGCCCCAGTCGGGACTCTGTGTGGGGAGCTCTAACCCCACATTTCACTTCTGCACTGTCCTAGCAGAGGTTGCAAACTTATGCCTGGACATCCAGGCATTTCCATTCATCCTCTGAAATCTAGGCAGAGGTTCCCAAACCTCAATTCTTGACTTCTATGTACCTGCAGGCTCAACACCACATGGAAACTGCCAAGGCTTGGGGCTTCCACCCTCTAAAGCAACAGTCCTAGCTGTACCTTGGTCCCTTTTAGTCATGGCTGGAGTGGCTGGGACACAGGACACCAAGTCCCTATACTGCACATAGAAGGACCCTGGGCCCAGCCCACAAAACATTTTTTCCTCCTAAACCTCTGGGCCTGTGATGGGAGGGGCTGCCACAAAAGTCTCTGACATACCCTGGAGATATTTTCCCCATTGTCTTGGTGATCAACATTCAGCTCCTCATTACTTATGCAAATGTCTGCAACAAGCTTGAATGTCTCCTTAGAAAATAGGATTATCTTTTCTATTGCATTGTCAGGGTGCACATTTTTCAAACTTTTATGCTCTGTTTCCATTTTAAAACTGAATGCCTTTAACAGCACCCAAATCATTTCTTGAATGCTTTGCTGCTTAAGAAATGTCTTCTGCTAGATACTGTAAATCATCTTTCTCAGTTCAAAGTTCCACAAATCTGGAGGACAGGGCAAAATGCTGCCAGTCTCTTTGCTAAAACATAACAAGAGCCACCTTTGCTCCACTTCCTAACAAGTTCCTCATCTCCATCTGACACCACCTTGTTGTTCATATCACTATCAGCATTTTCATCAAAGCCACTCAACAAGTCTCTAGGGAGTCCCAAATTTTCCCATATTTTCCTGTCTTATTCTGAGCCCTCCAAACTGTTTCAGTCTCTCCCTGTTACCCAGTTCCAAAGTTGCTTCCACATTTTTGGGTATCTTTTCATCAGCACCCCTACTCTACTGGTACAAATTTACTGTATTAGTCCATTTTCATGCTGCTAATAAAGACATACCTGAGACTGGGCAATTTACGAAATAAAGAGGTTTAATGGACTTACAGTTCCATGTGGCTAGGGAGGCCTCACAATCATGACAAAAAGCAAAAGGCACTTCTTACATGGCTGTGGCAAGAGAGAGAGCTTGTACAGGGAAAAATCTCGTTTTTTAAACCATTGGATCTCGTGAGACTTATTCACTATCATGAGAACAGCACAGGAAAGACACATCCCATGATTCAGTTATCTCCCACTAGGTCCCTCCCGTAACACGTAGGAATTATGGCAGCTATAAGATGAGATTTGGGTGGGGACACAGAGCCAAACCACATCAATCCCTAATGTTGAGTCTGGGATCTTCCAGAAGGGTAGCTACAGAGGACTTGGAACTCAGCTTTTCCAATTGATTATCTTTTTTTGGAACCATGTCTTCCTCTCTGCTGCCTCCATGCTTCTGACTTGCCAGTCTTCTGCTTTTCTTTAAATGCATGCCTGATTATCTGATTGAAATAATCTGTGTGATTTATAAGGGAGCCTCAATTACATATGGCTTTTTAGTGTTCCCTGAATATTCATTTAAATCATATGTAAATAGGAGTTGAGACTGCTATCTTCAGAGTTCTTAGAAAAACTGAGTTGTCCCTTGACAATTACAAAAACAACTATTGTTTCAAATCTAAGGAGCTTCACTTGAAGTCAACACAGGTCATTTGGCTGAGGAGGCAGGTACAGGTCCTCCTGTTCTTCCCCATTGTTTTCAATTTCTTGGCTCCCACATCAGCAAGCTAAAAGACTCTGCCTCTCTGATGGGAGTTTAAGAAATTGCCTGGGAAGGCCACTGTGGTAATGTTGGTGGCAGCAGCCTTTCTCTAGCCATTGTTCTTTGCTCCAGATGTGGCTATGATATGACATGTTCCCATTTTAATAACGCAAACCAAGAAAGATATATTATGTTCAGCTCTTCCCCAATACATATCTCACAAAGAAGTATAGATTGGGAAAACATTTATATTTTTAAAATCAATGACCTCTGTGCATTGAGATTTACCCTAACTGACACAGATCAGTAAACCTTTGGCCTTTGGTTTTGGGTTAAGCCAAAGCACCTTGGCTTATGGCATATGTAAGACGCCAGGAAGCCTGAGGATCCTCTGACAGAGTTAACTGTATCAGCTACCTGTCACAAGGCTTTATTTACCACAATTTATAAAATATTTTGTTTTAAGCATTAGATGAAAATTGGTATGTTAATTCCATATTATGACAGGCATTTCATAAAGACACAGAAAATAACTTTTAAATATTTCTCCTTATCAAAGAAGAGGGTTTGTGAGAGTAAAAATTCTTCAGCTCCTTACTGGAAATGAGAAAACTCAATGAGAAACTCAATCTTTCTGCAGACAAGATTCCCATCTCTACAACTATTAGCTTCTAAGTCGTATCAGTTAAGAATCTAACAAAATGTTTGGTTTCCAAAATTATTGACCTATGTTCCAAATCAGTTTTTTAAATAGAAAACTATCTTACCCCCATCACCCTTGTTGGCCACTGGAGAGATGGCTTGAGAAATGCCTGCCATCAAACTTGTACTTAGCAGCATATTTCTTATTAAATTAGCAATGTGAAAAAAATAGAAGTTAGTGATTTCCTACAGCCCCTAAACCACTTTATTCTTCCAACAGAAATGTTGCAGCATATTACTCCAAAATGTAGACTAGGACCATTGGGTATTTTACAAGTTAACAATGGCTGAGTCATTTAATTTAAGAAACACAGCTAGCTAAGCACTTATTTCTTTGAGCAAAAATTTCAGAGGGCTTTTATCATGCTTGCACAAGATCCAGATATCTGAAGACTCTATAAATCCATAAATACCCTCTGGCATGATGGGCCATTACAGCTTTTAAAGACTCATTGCTGTCTATAGGATCAAATGCGTGCTTCATGTGGAAGCCTGGGAGGAAGATTTATATGTTGACCATTCCAAATCACATCTCTATTTAAAACTCACTGTCTTGGAAAAGAACTTCAAACTATTTTTGCCTGCTGCTATGAAGCATTAAGTTTCCTGCAGAGTCTTAGGAACATTCAATTCCCTAAGCTCACATATGTACACACCTGCAACCAAATCTCTTCCCTTTTTTTTCTCCCCCAGGGGATGGAACTCAGCTTAGTAGGTAAGTCTCACGGGGGTCAGACCTACTACTTAACTTAAACTTGACTGGAGTCACATAAATCACTTAATCTTTTGGAAAGATGAATGTTGGAATGAAGAGCTAAATTTCTTTCCAAACGTCACTTGTGTTTTGCTCAAGACCAGAAGGAGAAGCAGGGCAGTGCCGCCTCATTAAAGAAACAGAAGGAGCTTCCAGAAGCTGGGAATGTTAAGCAATGTCATGTGAGCAGGAAAGGTTAGAGAGGATAAGAACTCTGAAGAGGACCTTAGGTGCCAATCTTTTTCCATTTCTCACACCAACAGGTCATTTGGTCTTGTTGGTTCTACCTCTATCATGTTTTCAAACTGGACACCTCCTTTCCATTGGTTCTCCTGTAGCCTTGGTCCAGGCTATCATCATCCCAGACCAGGACTATTTGTCTCTCTGTCTGCTCCATGTTGCTGAGAATATCTCTGTTATCTGTCCTCCTCAATTGGAAAGTGTTTCTTCCACTATCCTGTCCTCTCCACCACCAGACTTCCTGTTGTTTCCTGGAACCATCTCAGTTCATTCCTATTCCCCTCTGCATAAAACATCCTCTTATATCTCTGCCCTCATTGTTGAAGTTCTAAGCTCCCAAGAAGCCCTTTCAGCCTGCCCAGTGAGAATTCATTTGTCATATCCTCAAAGCACAGTCTTAATATTCATCTCCTGCCTTGTGATATATTTATTTATTGGAGTACATCTGCCTTTCCCCCACATTGTAAACTCTCCAAGAGCAGGGATCATATCACCCAATGCCTAATGTAGAGCCCATATGTAGCTGCTATTTAGTAAATATGCATGGGATAAATGTGTATATGTACACAGGTAAGTGGATTTGACAATTGATTTTTGAAAGAAGAGAGCTAGTGGAGTGAAAGAGATAGAACTCAGAATTCATGAGAGTAAGGTGAGAAAGGGGAATGAGAAACTAGAAGTCTCTTGCAGAATGATATTATGAAAATATTCTATGCATCTATGGATTTGTATGTGTGGAGGTTGTTCTCATGTACTACTAGTTTCTCTCTTCCTATTTCTTATCTATCTGTAGCCTAGAAAATTCATTTTCTTATCATTCCCTTATTCAGCACTGAGGTGTTAGCTACAGCAATGTCTTTTCTGATCTCTAAGCCTCACAAATCTCAGATTTGTTTAGTTAATGGTATTGGCATGGAAATATTTCTATAGCCTGGTTTCATTTCTGGGTTATCCTACATTACACTGCTGGTGCATTCTGATACATCAGCTATTTTTTAAATCATTTTTCTCTTCAGAACATTCTGAAATTATCTCTAGGTCAATTCAAGTTTCATATTTTACTACATTTCTTATTTTCCCTGAATATTAAAATGGATTTTACTCTATCACCTTAAAAAATTGAATACCAGCATGTGATGTCATTTAAGGCTTTTCGAATAAGTTTCTCTTTGTTCCTCAATATCACCAATTTCCTATAAGCACAAAATGCTCCCTTTTGCACCATCACATGTTAAGACCCTAGAGAACCTCTGGTGTCTAAGGACCTTCAATTGGCCTCGGCAAAGTCCCTGGGATCACAACCCAGGTTGTCCTGACTTTGGTTTCCATCCTAATAGTCAACACTTACCCTCATGGCCCCTTTTCCCACTTCCCCTGTCTTTATATCCACATGTACTATAATAGCTGTGACCCACCTTTTACCACACCCAACAACTACTGGGTAAGCACCCATGCAATTCTCATCAGTTATTGTCACCAGGCCAACTTCTAGAATGGTCTCTGATTTGCTCTCCCACACCCACCACTTGCCTCTGCTTATCCCAAAAGATTCCCATCCCTTGGCTGAGGATCCTTAATGACAGAAAATCTTGTGACAGTAGGTAAAGAGTGGGTCCAATCTAATTTCCTTTCTCACCACCTGCGTGTTCTGTACCCTCCCTGTGCCTTCCCCTAATTTTTTTCTTTTATTTGTTTTCTGATGCTTTTCTATGATGCTCCAAAGAGAGTCTCATTTCCCTCTGCTCCTCTCTACAGCTCTAGTTCATTCAGCCTTGACTACAGAGTTATTATTTGTAACAATAGCTAAAAATGATCGAGTCCTTACTATAAGCCAGGCCATGTACTTTTATGTAGATTATCTCACTGATTCTTCATTACAGTTTTATAAGGAAAACACTACTACTTTCATGCCCAGAGTGGAGAACTGAGGCTTAAAGAGATAAAATAACCTGCCTGAGATTGCACAGCTGGACAACAACAGCAGCAGGAGTTTGGTGCGTTCACTCTCTTTTTTACCCACCATGCTCTAAAGCCTTGCTTGCTCGGAGCCAAGTGCCATGCACGGATTGCTCATACAGCAGGGTAGTTTGGAGATGCTGACATCTTGCATCCAGTCTGCTAAGTACCAGGCAGCCTCCCTGGCAGAGTGCCTAGTGACAGCTGCCATGGAAACGACCTTTCTCCACACCTGCTCAGACTGCAACTATCTAGGGGAGGCTCCCTGGAAACTTGGCTAATTCTGGTCTGATCCCTTCCTTCTGAAAACTCCACCCTCAGGGCAGGTGACATGCCAACTGGCGTTGGCCAGAAAGCAGCCACCTGTAGCTCAACCTGCCCTTGGAGAAATAGCATCAAACAAACTTGTACAGTTCATACCAAGAACTCCTTCCCCCCACACACTTTTCCCTCATAGCTTCCTAATGGAACTACCAATGCCATTCTCCTGCCCTTGCCTGCAACTTCTGCTTATAGTGCTGATTAAGAACTAATGAAAAATCTGAATGTAGTAAAAAGAAAACACAGACACAAACACTTTTCTCACAAATTCTTCCCTGTCATCTTTTCCTGCCCTTCACTTAGAGGACTTTCTGACATGTATTACTTTTATTTCTTCAAATAAAATATTTGAAACTAATTATTTCAGAGTAAATTTTAAAAAGCTATGATCCTCTAGACCAGTTCTGTGTATGATATAAGGAACCAAATACCAGACTGGTTTTAGCTCCAGCTCAGCTTTGAACTTCAAGTTTTTGGATGTTTTTTCTTGGTGAACCCCAATTGCCACCATCACCAACGCCCCCACCTAGAATCCCATCAGAAAGGTTTCTGAAGAGGAAAAGTTACTAGATTCTGATTTTTTTAGGTATTATGATCCTAAAATTTAAAACCAACTTCCCTGTTGACATCCTCAGAAATTCTTGAAATATACATAGGGTTTTAGAAACTAAAGTTTTTAAAAAATTTATCTCATTATTTTTTCACCAGCTGAATATTATCATTAAAATATTCTTTACCAATAGAGCTCAGCACCCAAACCCACATTACCTAGAGATTCAGCATCACTGTTTTTGTGTGTCTATGTCATTGTGTTCTACAATGTGTCCTCTGAAATATGGTCACCTGGGCAGGCAATGCTGCCATGCTCTTTCCTGCACGGTGATGGGTGGAAATGGGACAGAGATGGTTAAACCTTGATGGTGGAGGTGGAGGGGGTGATCAGGGGAAGAATACACCCAGGCATTTGTGGGCAGCAGGATAGAATGGGCTGGCTTAGGAGAAGGGGACAAAATGGATGAAGAAGGTGGCAGGTCTGAGGAAAGCCGTGGTGGTGGGGGAGACCAGGTGGATGCCCAACATAGCCCCAGAGTCCAGGGTCCACCCTCTCTTCATCCACCAGCTGGGCCCACTGATTTGTTCTTTTGGCTCTCTTCAGTCTCCTAGTCATCAATTCCCCTTTCACTCTTGCCACGGCTGCACTTTCCCCTTCTCCCAGACCTTGGCTTCAGCTTTGCCAGTAGTGCCCTTTTGTCCTTGCTCCTGGCTCCAGAGCTCCAGGTGTTACTGTTGCCAAAAGCTACTGGCTTTGGGGGCTGTGATTGAATTTCTATTTTCAACATGAGGGAACAGGAGGTTTGGCGTCTCTGTTGGGCTGGAGTTTGAAATGTGAACTCCTGGACTGTCTTCTGGGTGCTACTCTGCATTTATTACACATCTGAGCAACAAGGGTAGTGCCCCGTGTCATTAAGTTGCCCTTTAGCATTGAAGTATATGCTCTTGTGCGGCAGAGGGTGAACATGTAATAAAGGCCTGGAAGATGTATCTCGATGCATTGGTTTGCAGAGTGAATGGGTGGGAGTGAAGGTATTAATAAGCTGTGGGCTGTGTCGGGGCAGCCACTTGGTCCATCTATGCATCTCTCCATACCCAGCTTCAACCATAAGCGTGGTCCCAATCACTCAGTTAGAACTTACTGAAGACAGGAATGAATGAATGAATGAGTGAGTGAGTGAGTCAGTGAACGAATTAATAATGCTGCCTGGAAACAAAGAAGGACAGGAATGTGAAAGTAAAGGATTGCTTTGTCTGAAAACCATACAGGCAGTGAAGGGCACACGTTTTCCCAACACTCAGGGAAGCCCTACCGCCGGCAGCAGCTCTCGTGTGCTAGGGTGCTGCACAGAAGGTATGAGAGCATCTAAACAGGCTGCACTTCTTGATGGCTTAAGATAAATATTCATACTTAATACTGGTTCTAGGGTATGAATTTTTAGACTATAATTTTTAAAAATTTATTATAGTTTTAAATTTAATTGGGTGAAAATATTTATTGGTGGGGGAGGGGATGCAATTACCCAATTATCAAAGCTAGAATGAATCCTAGGAGGGACACTAAAACTATCTTTAAGTACTGTGAGGATTTTATTACAGCAACTCTTAAAACAATAATGAATGTTATGTGTTCCTCAGCCATTTTTACAACAGAAGAGGAGCACACCATTTTCAAACAGAAAGCAGATTTTCGTTTGTGGAGGAAGAAGCAAGAATCAGCTCCGTGCCAACAAATCCTCCTCACAAACCCCCACCACTGAAAAAATCACTTTTCTCTGAACGTTAAAAAAAGGAGGAGTGGGTGGAGAGGAAAACTCTAGTGAAGCTACAGACAATAAAACGGGAGATGTGGGAAATAGCATTAAAAATATGTTGGCATTTGCCCAAATGTGGAGTGCTGACAAGTATAATCCTATTACTCAAATCACATCGGCAATGAGATAAATGAAATAAAAACATGATCTCGTGTGACCAGAGCGGCTATTTGTCCACAGACTTTCATTGCATTGAATCAATCTGTACCCTCCAAAATGGGACATAGTAGAAAACACTGTTAAGGAGGCTTTTAAAACACATCATCGAGATTACAGCACCTTTTAAAATAAACAGCACTGAATAGCAACACAGGTAAAATGTCATTGTAAGACGGGGTTCCGATATTCAACGGCGTGCTTTATGGCTTTCCAGTGTGTGATAAATCTGTTCACCAGATGTACTATATGTCTCCTGTGTAGCATACTTGAGCATCCTGTAGGCCCGAGGCACATTTATTTCATGTAATTGCCTTTCCTGTGCACACCTTGGGGCACCCTAATTCTCCATTTTATTTCAGGCACTGTACAGGGTACCATCTGGTAGTTTTAAACTCATCCTGTTTTATGGCACTACTGCAGTGGCTGTATTCAGCTGTACTGCAGGCTTTCAGTGGAGACAGAATTCTTACTACCAGCTATTTATTTTTGCCTGAAATAAAGTAGCCTTGAACTAACAACATGCAGGATTCACACGTAGATCATCACCAGTCTATACGAGCTAGACAGAGATTCCCAGACAACCTGCAGACTCGAAGCATTTCCAAATTGCTTTACACACAGCTGTTAACTTACAGAATTGGGATTCTAAATTCTTCGCCTACTTCTGCATGTAATAATATCTTTTTAGTATCTCATTTGTATTATTTCAGTTCAGATGAGCACAAAAATAAATGTATTCCATCACATCTGGAAAAGTACTGCAGAGAAATCGTTTCATATACAAAGCTGCACACCTCATTACGAGATTCGTCACTCATCAACCCAACCTTATCTCTGTCCCTCATCAACATGGCTTTTGTTTTGCTGTTGTTTCCCTTAAATTGTTAAATCATTTTTTTCAAGGGAATTTGCAAGATCTTGAAAAGGCGAGTTTGGAAATAATATACTTGGCAGAAGGAAAATAAATCTCAGAAGCACGCGACTTTTTGGCAGCAGGTCCCCTGTGAGCATGCCATCCTCAACTTGTGCACCGATTAGATAGGAAGTCACTCTGTTTTCTCTGAGAATTCATCTTCTGCTTCTGACCAACCCCCACCCCCAACCAATGTGCCCACAGAGCTGGGCAAGCCACTTTAACAAAGGGTCTCTGATATGCAAATAACACACACCCAGCTGCATGTTTCCAAATGAGTCATTGTTTACCTGCTGATTCCTGCCTCACCAAATCCCTCTTGCTGCATGTGTTATGCATTCCCCCTTGTCCTATCCCTTCCCTGTGCAACAGCTAAGGTCTGTAGGCCCCCTCGGAATGGCAATGAGAGAGAGCCAGGCCGGTGATGGGATGAGGTGAGTGATAAGTTGGCTTACGAGTCACTTCTGCCTCTTGACATGTGTTATCTCGGCATTGCCCAGGGAGAAGATTACTAGTCTTTGGCCTGAGATGCAGAAAGCCTTCCAGTGTACAATCTGCTACCTGGCGTCAATGACTTACATAAATAAATAAACCAATCAGGAGATGCTGGCTTTACTACCAGCACCCTGGCTGGCCTTCGTTATGGCGATGGTAACAAGTACAGATGAAAAAATATTTAAGGTAGAAAAATACTGGATCTTGACCCGTTTGCCACAGATTCTTTACATGTTTTGCATTTGTGGCAATGACAAATGTAGCTAAATGCACCTGGTTGTAGCTGTCTGCTGTGATCTAAAGCCTTTTTGAATGAAAAGAAAAACTCCCTCTGTTATTTATTGTTGGAAGCAGAGTTTACTTTGCTGTCTTTAACCTCAGCAGAAATCAGAAATGCCAGTTTAACAGCAAGCTGATGAGTTCTGGGGAACAGAGCAAAGAGTCGTTGGTTGGAGTCTTGTAAATCAATAGAAGACCAGTGACCAAATAGATTCATATTTATTTTCCTGGAGTTTTCCCCTCTTCTTTGACTCTCAGGCAATCTTGTTCTATAAAAATGTTAATGCTGGTCTGAATATGATGGGTGATTTTTTTTCCCCCACAGCTCTGTCAAACAGATCTTCCCAATAATTAAATGTGCATCCTTGAGCTCTAAGAGCAGTCTTGTTGAACAAAGCAACCGCAAATCCAACTAACCTTTGAAGAATGAGAGTGTCAAAGTATAAGCAGATGTTTTAATTTGCACAATGCTGGGATTTTTTGGATGCCAAATGTTCCTAAAATAGTTATTGTATCTAGACAGCAGGAGAAAGATATACTCAGAAATGACCTATACGTCTCTCAGTTACAGACATTGTTTTCTTCAGCAGAAGTGATATTGAATGTGTTGCTAAGAAATCTGTGTGTTAATCAGCATTTAATAAGAAGGTATCACAATCCTATGATTATAATATATGAGGAAAAAAAACAAGAGAGCACTTCAGAATTTTAAAGTACACACACACAAACACACACACACATACACACACAGTCTTTGTAAAGTCCATAGCTAAAATAAAGATGGGACACAATAAAAAGGGCTCATGTTATCCCTTGTGTAGGTATTAAAGGTTTCTAAAAATGACTTAAGAGATGCCTGTTATTAAAGCCAAAAAAGGAGGATAAATACTTTAGCCATGAAATTATACCATAATGTTATCTAGCCAGTTGAACTTGCATTGCTTTAGGGAAATGTTAGCACATGTTTTTCACAAGTGGGTGCAGGCAGCAAAGATTTATATTAGACATCAGGAAAAATGTCCTGACTTTCAGAAGAGTTGTGAGAAGCCAAATAGTTTACCCAAGAAGTCTGCGGAATTTACCTCCTGGAGATTTTTAGCAGCAGACAGGAGACCCATATGTTTGGGTTTATTTCAGAGTCTTTGAAATGAATAGAATGGGCTTATTAAGATTTTCCTAGTCCTTTTCTTTTGTAGCTTGCCTGAGAACAGGTTAGACATTCGGTCCACAAAGCCAAGCTCTGCCTGACCTTCCTGTAAGTCCGTCTTCTCTCAAGTCTTAGCCATATCCTACCAGAACCTCTTGATCTAAAGGGTTAAACTAAGGGACTCTGGTGCACTGCTGCTAGTGGGTTGAGGGAGTGTAAATTGGTGCAATCTCTGTGGTAGACAATTTCTCAAAATCTACCAAAATTAAAAGTGCATTTGTCCTGTGACCCTGCAATTACATTTCAAGGACTTTATCTCTTAGATCTATTCATACATTTCAAAATGACCTATGGATTCATGATTTATTGTAGCAATGTTTTTAATAGCAAATAATTGAAATAACCTTAATATCCATCAAAAGAAGACTGGTTAAATAAGTTAAAGCATATCTGTGTTAAAGAAAGAGGCAGCTCTACATGGCCTTGTAAAAAATGATTTCTAAGACACACATATATCACATATACTATGCTATTGTTTGTGTGTTTTCCAAAAGGAGTAGAAGAAAGATGTACTTTCCACAACATAAAAAATAACTTTCGAACTATTATACCTTTTGCATTGATACTATGTGTAATATCGATTAACATCAAATACATGAATATTAAATAAATGACTAAGAGAAAATAAGGGAACTATTTTCCAAATCAAAACCTCCCAAATGAAGTAGGGAATTCATTCTGTCTTATCTCTGGTTCCCTCCTTGATTCTTATCAGGAAGCCACTAGGATCAGATGGCCATGGCGGGGTGCAGGAAGGGAGTGGAGTGGGGGACATGGGACACGTCTGTTTGACCTCGGTTTTCTTGTTCCCTTCCTGAAGCTATACATTTCAGAAGACAGAAGAGGAAGAAGGAGGTAGAGTCTGGTGTGAGGGCGCCAGGGAACATTTCCTTACTTCACAATTTGGTGAACTGAGTGGAACTGCCTGACGGTACATGGAGGGCAAACTCCTGCCTAGGGTCATGGAGAAAGGCAAGAGTGTCCTCCTGTGACCAAGAGATGACCAGTTCCACAGAGGAAATGCAGTGCCACTCTCCGACTGGACCCCACCATGCACAAGGTGAGAATTCAGCCCATCTATCAGGGTTCCCTTTATTAAAGTATATGTCAAAAAGGCCTGGTAGAAATGTAATTCTGTGATGTTAATTTTGGAAAGTCTCATCTAGAACTTTCTGGGAAGTATTTGAAAGCACAGTTGTGGAATCATTTGAAGACTCGAATGTAAATATTAAACAAACACTTCTTGGATACAGCAGTTGGAATGTGCAACAGATAGGGGCCGACATCGGAGAAATGAGAGACATGGCAAGTCCTTAGCCTCTCTGAGACTCAGTCTCAACATCTCACCATCAGGGATAGCTAGCTAGCTCACGGAATTATTGTGATGGTTCATTGTTATAATTTACTCCAAAGTCCACCACAGCACTGAGAACATAGGCAGCACTCAAGAAGCAGTGGCCAGTGGTATTCTCTGCTAAAATATCTGCCACCTCAGCCACTTTGATTCTGCTCCAGAGGGGTTTTTTCACTCATCCCATTGGTGATGCAAGGCAGATTAATTAAAGATGCTCTCACCTAATCTAAAAAGTCAAGACATCAGTCCACAAAAAACCAGAGTCACCATGTAGGCAGCTGTTTAACACTTTGGATAGAATATTTCTCCCCTAAAAACAGCCTACTTTAAAGAAGGGAGAGTTAAGATTCCAGGATCTTACTCCTGAGATTTTTATTTAAAGAATACCCCATCTTTACTCGCAGCTGAGAGGCTGAAGATTAAAAATTAGCCACTGTATAGTAGCTGAGCAGTAACAATTTTTCATAAAGGTTTTTAGTACACATTTGGGATTATAATTTCAATATTATGCAAATGCATTTTATGGATCTGTAATACAGAATGTGTACTGGTGTTAATGTGCATTAGCGAGTGAGAAGAAAAAGCTCCAAATGAGCCATTTTGGTGTCTGCTTTCAACATGTATTACGAATAATAAGTAAAATGTTCTGATTTAGAACAAATAATATAAAATCTGAATTCCTCTTGATGTAATTCAGTGACACAGCCCTATGCAACACCCATGGAATTCTTCCACTGGACACAATTTAAAACTGGTTCTTAAACAATATTTTCCTGTTTCTGACTTGTCTTCTTGAATGAGATGTGAAAGTAAAATATATATATTTATTATGAATAGGGGACAGTTTCCCCCCCTTCCTCAAAATCAGGCATGAACCAGATAAATGTATTGGAAAGGCCGTGACACTATAGTGGTCAAGAGAATGACCCAGGCTACTCCTAATTTTAGAGACTCTGAGTAATGAAAAGTGGAGAAACATCTAAACAGGGTAATAGAACTTGTATATTTTCAATGAATCAAATTAACAAATATAATGCCTTTAACACAAAATATTTAATACAAGATGACTGTATTATTCCAAAGACATTTAAATGATGTGTAAGTAATCTTTCTTAATATAGTGGGCTGCAAACCTTATGTTCGAAAATGGGAACTTGAGTTGAAATTTGTCTGATGTTTATTTTCTTTCACCCTTGTCAGTGTGTGCTTTTGTAATTGCAGATAGGAATAAAATTCTCAAAAACTAATTTTAAGGCTTTTCCTAAAGGCAGAGGACTGAGCCAAACAACTGGCTTCTCATGATAAAGTCGAAAAATGTTTGTTTCCTTTTTTAATTAATATTAATATTTCCAGGTTCCAATTTTGCATGTACAGAAGGTGGTAGTTGGTTATTTTAGGAGTAATCAAAACTTTCTATTTACATTGATTTAGTTAAGACTTTCAGAGCTATTGATCCTGTTTCTCGAATTCATGTTTCACACCTGCCCCATTCTTGGGTAACCTGCAGGAATACAAGATCGCACTGTCCAATGGTATACACTAAGCATTCAGCTGGGTAACAATAACACAATCATCTTGTCTCTCAAACAGGTGCCACCCCCCTTAACTTAATGTTTTTTAAAATGCCACTATGTCCATGACATATTCAAAATAATAAAAATATCCATGCATTGAGTTCTCTCTGTGTTAAGTGTTTTATATGCATTATCTCAATTGACTTACAAAGCAACCTCACAGGTAGGTTTTATAATCCCCATGAAATGGTTGAAGAATTTGGAATTTAAAAAGACTAAGTAATTTGTACAAAATCACAATTATACAGGTCTCTCTAATTTTGCAACCCAAATTCTTGACCAGCATACAAACCTGAATCCAGTATTAATGTAGTAGATAATTGTCTTGGCTTAATATATCATATAAGTTACAAAATGGTGTTTGGTCCTTACCAAACATGTAGTGACATGGGCACTACAATTGACACTAAAATCTCATCTAATTTCAACCAGTCATTGCTAACTTCACTACTTGTCTACATTGCTGCCGTTGGTTGCTGCTTTCCATTTCCCCCAGTACTTTTCCATTCGAGATGGAGGTCTCTGGAAGGAAAGATGGATACAGCAGGAGGGTCTATCCAAGAACCCAGTAAATATGTGCTGCATTAATAAATCAGGTGTTTTAAGTTTGGCAATTTAAATTCAGCAAAAAGTCTTTGAATACTTGTGGAGTGTAAGCTATAGTTTCTGTCCTTGGGTCCTTAAAATTTCAAAAAGCCCCAAATTGAAGCTTATTCATAGCAAGGAAGCCCTTCCAAATATTAACTTACAATCAATATTGGAAAAAACTGAGTCGTATATTGTCTTATTTTGAAAACAAGCTATTTGCCATGTGTAGATAAGATCCCTACTCTAAAGATATCTTTTTAATAGTTGAAATATGAGATGCTGAGTAATAAAACTTGAAGTACAGTGGTGGAGTTCTGAGAGAGCAAGTGACACATGGCCTTGAAATCATATTCTCAATGCCATTGCTGAGTCCTCTATGCTCTTGGCTCTTTGCACAATCTCACTTAATCTTCACACCACCCTGAAAGGTAAATATTATTATCATTTTACAGATGAGGAAATTGAAGCTTACATGAAGTAAATTGTCCAAGGTCACATAGTTAATAAGTGGTTGAATGGAGATTTAATTCCCGGTCTGCTTGATTTCAAAGTGATTAAGTGAGTGAGACAGAGAGAAATGAAGAGAAGATAGTGGTTTTTAAAGAATGAATCTCAATTTTCTGAAACCCTATAGCAACTCCTGCCTTTCTCATGGCCCTTATCATATTCTGCTGTTATTTCTGGATTTCTTATATAACCTTTACTGAATTATAAGCTATTCTATTTAAGAGAAGGGACCACACACAAACCATTTTTGTATTCCCCCCAGGACCTTGTTCAGTGCCTGGAACAAAGTAGGTATTCAAGATACATTTCACTTATTCCTCATATATGTGCTGGGTGTTTACCCTGTGGTTAAGCTCAGTAAAGAAGACAAGTCATGCCTTCCAGGAGCTTCTAGCTCGGTGGAGAAAGTGGTTAAAGACCCAGTGCTCTAAACCAAGTGTGGTACTACAGTGATGGAAAGTAGGGGGAAGCCAAGGGGAAGCTGACTGACTGGTGGGCTCAGCCAAGGCTTCCCAGGGAAGCCTTGTCATCCAAAACCATTCCTGAAGCATCAGTAAGAGCCAAGCAAAGGGGGGGGGGGGGGGGGGAAGTATCACAAAGAGAGAAGGAACAGGAATGGACAAAGTCCCTAAATTAGAGATAAGCACATAGCCTGTTTCCAAGAATTACAAGTCACCTGGAGCTTACTGGAAGACAAGAGAAGCAGGGACCAGCAAGAGAGATGGTGGTAAGGTATATGCTGTGAAGTACAAAAGAACTGCAAACACCGTGAGAAACTGTTTCTCTATCCTGATCTTTCTGGGGAGGGTTTTTGCAGGGGAGAGGCAAGACAAGACATATATTTGACGAAGATGATCATTAGCTGAATTGTGGAGAACAGACTGGAAGAGGATGCTACTGGTTGCAGGAAGCAGGAAAGAAAGCCAAGGAAGCAATCTCCAAAGCCAATGGGAGGGGAAGGTCTTGCCATTAGAGAAGAGAAGGCCATTTGTATACATAGCTGACCCTTGAACAACGTAGGTTTGAACTGCGAGAGTCCACCTATATTTTGATTTTCTTCAATAAAAGCTACATGGAGTATACCTGCCTCTCCTGCCTCCTCTTCCATCTCCTCCATCTCTTCCACCTCTGCTACCCTTGAAACAGCAAGACCAACCATTCTGCTTCCTCCTCTTCCTCAGCCCATTCAATGTGAAGATGATGAGGATGAAGACCTTTATGATGATCTACTCCCACTTATGGTAAATATATTTTCTCTTCCTTATGATTTTTTTGATAATATTTTCTTTTTTCTAGCTTACTTTGTTGCACAAATACAGCATATAATACATGTGATATACAAAAATACGTATTTACATAATCCACAAGGCTCCCAGTCAACAGTAAACTATCAGCAGTGGAGTTCTGGGGAGTCAAGTTAACATGAGAATTTTTTTTTTTTGAGATCAAGTCTCGCTTTGTTGCCCAGGCTGGAGTGCAGTAGTGTGATCTCTGCTTATTACAACCTGTACCTCCTGGGTTCAAGTGATTCTCCTGCCTCAGCCTCCCAAGGTGCTGGGATTATAGGCATGTGTCACCACTCTAGGCTAATTTTTGTATTTTTAGTAGAGATGGGGTTTCGCTATGTTGGCCAGGCTGGTCTTGAACTCCTGACCTCAAGCAATCCGCCCACCTCAGCATCCCAAAATGTTGGGATTACAGATGTGAGCCACTGTGCCCGGCCACATAAGAATTTTTGACTGCATGGGGGTCAGCGCCCTAACCCTTGCACTGTTTAAGGGTTAACTGAAATTTGAACTGACAAATATTTTATTTGCGAGATATTTTTGGAGTAACCCAAATTAGTTTTCTCTCATTATTAGTTTGTGGGAGCCTCATGGACTAAAACACTAAAGGAGTCTTAACTTTGAATGTCCTTGCATTTAGACATCCAGTGTAGCTCTCAGAGATTTAATTAGAGCTGTGTTGAGGCACTTTTTATCTTAACAATCTCTCTGTGAGTAGAGGTAAAAAAATAACAGGAATCGATATAAACAGCCTAAGAAGAATACCTCAGAAAGATAGAAATATTATTTTTGCTGATGCACATTTTTTATTTTGAAAAATCATGAAGATCTCCATTAGGAAATCATTCTTCCTTGGCATTGTGTTGCATGCTCAACAAATAGAAGGTAAATATGCTAAAACTGGTGTCTTTCTCATGAAAGCAACATAACTGTAAAGCTCTTTGTTTTCACCCAAATGCTGAAAACATTTGCGTAGGCAATTTCAGTAAACATTTGGAGAATTGGAAGTGTTCTCTCCTACACATATGGTTCTTTATGAAGAGGTAATTTTTATCTATGTTCTACTCAATTGAATATTTATAAGTCTGTTTAGCCTCAAAGGTACCTGATCTCCCCCCAAAATACAATTGCCCTGTAAAGCTAAAGTGAGATTTATTCATTTACCCTTTAAGAACTTTGCAAGTTATTTTCATTTTCTCCCTATGAATTTGTTCCTAGTACAATCCTAAATTTGTCTAATTTGCTGTGTTATTGCAATTAGTCAATTCTCCCTCAGTTACACAAATAATAGCCTTATAAGTTTGAGGCTGTAAATCATTCATCCATTAAAAATGCCATTTCCTTGTACTGCAAATTCGATTCATTTAGAAGAGAAAAACCATGGCATGGAACAGAATTATGCAATGTCATGGACACATTAACATTCGGATCAAAATTTTACATTGTGTCAGCCAGTAAACAGTATAAATGGTTCAGATTTGCAATAAATAATTGTCTATTAATACTCTGGCATGCTGTAGCAAATTACAGTTGCACTTCAGTAAGCACAGCTGTAGGTAGTCACCAGGGCCGAAAGAAGCAAGTGCCACAGTTGGTTTGAGGGGAAAAGAGCCCTTAGGCAGGGAGGCAGGGCAGCTCCCTTCAGCAAATGGAGGCATAGCTGTGGATTAAATGCTTGTGTTTATAAACACAGGAGGAAGACCCAGTGGGCTTTTACTGTAGCTGGAACATTAGACACCAAAACGCAGCCCTTTGCTAGAAGATGTGTCTTTGTGTTCGCTGAATGTGAAAGGGATGGTGGCATATTCTATTAACTAGAAAAATGTTCCTGATGATAGAACCAACCTTGGTGTCTCCAGGGTCCAGGAACTAGGCTTATGGCTGGAGCAGCCACAATATCAGGTGTTGATTATGGAGTCACTCAGGGACCACCAGAAGCTCAGACTTTCCCCAGAGTCTGCCTTTTGTGTGGAAGCGATTTAGGCCCTTCTTCCCTCTCTCCCTGCCATGATCTTCCTTACTAACAAATTGAGGAACCTAAAGTTAACATTTTTCACTGTTTGGCTTAAGGCTTTTAAACCCTGTTAAAATGCAGACAAGATGCCTGGAAAAGTTGATAAGAAGATATGTGAACATTCATTGACATCTTGGCCTGCAGCAGGTTCTCAACTTAGTCAAAATCAGGGCACTGAGTAGGGTGCGCTGGAATTCAGGGCATGCAGCACGAATGATGGGAAAATGAAGTGTTGCCGAGAGGACATCCTGAGGGCCGGGATCGTTTACGTACAAAATGCAGGGGTACAGGGGTACAGAGAGAAGATTGGGAATGAATGCCAGTGGTGACTAACATTTGTAGAATTCATCTGTGAGACCAAGCAGTACTATCATCATCCCCATGTCTCAGATGAGAAAACTGAGGCCCAAAGATGTTAAGTAACTTGCTCATCAAGTTTACTTAGCCAGTATAATAATTTGTATTGAAGAATTGGGTATGTCTAAAATTTACCTTAGTTCAGGGTTTAGCCTGAGGCTCTCTAGGAACAACAGATCTTGCTTATCTTAAAACCATGATGTTAGATTAATTGATATTGTGACTCTTGGCAAATATCAAAGTTTTGTGGAATTTTCTATAATAAAGACTCTAGAACAGTCAATTTAAAACACTAAACTTATTCCTTTATTCCTACTATTATCCTATCCTGTTCCTTAGCTCACAAAGGAAAAATAATCCTCTATTGACCTCCAAATTTAGCATACATTTGATCTACATTTATACATTTAAAACACATAGAAGGATGAAAGCAACCTTATAAATTATATTTGAATAAGAATATTGATATCTGAAAAGCTAGCGATCTAGAGAAATTTTTTCTTTCTTGACTTAGATAAGATTTTCATCAACATTATAAGAAAAATAAATTGAGCCCCTATGAAGTATAGGGCATGTCCTGGATTTTAGCTGATTGCCTAATTTTGCTTTTCATGTTTGCTAAAAGCCAAGTTTAATTTGGACCTATTTCTCAAGAAGGGCAAGCAGCTGTGACTGATTTATCTGAATACTTTATAACATTTAAAAATAGTTTTTTTAATTCACCAGAGAATTATTAAATCCTTGTGGCTGTATGCCCTCTTTTGTAGTCTTAGGTTCTCTCTCATGCTTAGACAATTGCTATGGGATCATCACTTGTGTCTTTGCCAAGAATAGCTACTTTTTCTTGCACGCCACCAAACTAATCCTCTCAAAAACTCATTTTTGTGACATCATTCTCCTGTCCCAAACTGTCAGTGACTCTTCACTTCCTCTCAAGTAAATTCTGTCAGGGCCTCCACCATCTGGGTGCTGTTTACTATTCAATACATACTTCCCACAGCTTCCAATGAAAGCCCACTGCACCTGGCATTGTCTCTGATACCCACGGGGCCGCATGTGTGGCCACCACCCTTATTTGCCCTCTAATACCTTTACCATCTCTCCAGCCCCCTAGCACACACTCCCTACATCTTTGAAATCTTTTTTTTTTAATCCTAGCTGTTTTCCTCTCTAAAACTCAAGATTTGACACTTACTGTAGAATCATAAAAAGCTAGAACTCATGGGGACAGGAGTGAGGCTATTTGTCATTTTTAAATATAGCTTCTCTCAATCTTTATTTAGTGGACTTGTGCTGGATTAGGGATGAGAAGACCTGACTCTAGTGTTTTCTTGATGAGTGACCTTGGATCAGACATATGTGCTCTTTGAGACTCAAGTTCCACATCTGTAAATGAAGATACCTGGTCTTCCTACTTCACAAGGTTGTTTTGAAAATCAAATGTAATACTGTGTAATAAAGTGACTCATATATTCTTTTTTTTTTTTTTTTGAGATGGATTCTCACTCTTGTTGCCCAGGCTGGAGTGCAGTGGCTCAATCTTGACTCACTGCAACCTCTGCCTCCAGGGTTCAAGCAATTCTCCTACCTCAGCCCCCAAGTAGCTGGGATTACAGGCACGCACCGCCACTCCTGGCTAGTTTTTTTTTTTTTTTTTTTGCATTTTTAGTAGAGTTGGGGTTTTGCCATTTTGGTCAGGTTGGTCCTGAACTCCTGACCTCAAGTGACCCACCTGCCTTGCCTCCCAAAGTGCTGGGATTACAGGCATGAGCCACTGCGACTGGCCTGATACATAAATTCTAAAGTACTAAGTGATGTCCTTATATATAGCACAGTCCCTTATATATAGCACAGCCCCTGCAATTCAAAGATACATCTTGCTGTGCTTAGGAGAGTTAGAATGGAAGCATGACCTAAATTGTTAGCCGTTTATCCCCTATAGACAGCAGTCAACAGATCTTTGTTGGTAAAATGAATGAATATTTATTTTTTATCTTTCAATGAGAATGTGATAACTTTGGTTATTGATGTATACATCCATGCAAATTTGCTCATGCAATTTCAATCACATCCCCCCAATACAACTTTCTACCAAAGTAATTGCTCCAAAATAATTGCCCCAAACATTTAAATACAAGCATAGGTATGGAAGCCATTGACTGTTAACATTTCTCACATTTACTTGCTGAATTATGCTTTAAACAGTCTTAAAAAAGTAATAATATGTCTAATAAAGAGACCCATCCGTCCTCAAAATGTCCTCACCTTTTAGTGTTGAAACGATAATAATGATTTGCTTCATTTGTGCTCTACACACCAATGAGATGAGCTAATTGCATATCTGCTATGAAATAATGTCTTATTACATGGATAACTACCCATTAACTCCATTGGAAACACTAGTAATTACACAGTATGTTATGTTAATGCACCTGTGTTATCTTCTGATTGCCGTATTATTAATTCAAGAGACCTCTATAAATCTGTTTCCCAATATCATTTTCTTATTTTGGAACTCTCTGTAACACTTTAAAGACTGTTGGCTAAACAAAAGCATACAGTAAAAACTATTTTCAAAAAAAGAGGATCTGAAGTGTGGTCCTATTGATGTTTGTTGTTGTCATCACTTTGCTTGACACACAAACAACTTTAAAGCTACATTCTATTCCCTTCTGTGCAAAATTAGAACAGTTTTCACTTTGTGGAGAGTTGTAGTAAGATTTGACTTTTTAAAACTTTGAAACATGTCTGGCTCACACACAGAATCGCAGCTTAAAAGCCCTAAGTTCGCTCTAAAAGTGTCAATCAAGTTTTCACCACACTAATACGTAATAATGAAAGGCTCATATTTGCTCCTAAAACCCGAGTTGCCTCCCAGTCACTTTGCATCTGGTTACACCAAACTTAGCTTTTCTATAGTCCATCCAGTCCTGACCTTCCCCCTCTCCTTAGGAGCCCCCTTTTAACTAAAGTAACTCCAGCCCAGGAGATGAAAACCCCATCAGCATTTTCATAGTTAATGACAGGGCTACAAAACAGAAAATAACAGCAGGAATCTGAAGCCAGTGCTTTTATTGGACTAACTAACGATATAAATAAAATGGTCCCTGACTGAGCTTCAGAGAATCACTGTCTCTTTATCAGGCCATAGAAAACAGATCCAGGAGGGCAATAAATACAGCACATAACAGAGTGGAATTAAATGATTAGGCCTGAATTAACACCCTGTTTCTGAGCCTCACTTAGTGTTCCATGGCCCCCATGAAACACTGCAATTCACAAATGCTCAAGGCCCATTTAATTTTTATTTCAAGCTAGTTCAGAAGAAGGGATTACCTATAACTCCCCCCTATTCCATTGTATAACTCTTGAAGTAACAACACTGATCCTGTCTAGATGGCTGTTAGGAAAATAGTCGTGCTATAGGAATCACAGAGTCTATTCACAATCCTGCCTATGAAAACACATTAATTAAAAGGGACTAAATCTCTCTCTCTCTGCAAAGGTGACAAGGCAGCCCTTGATAGGAAAATAATGAATTAGTTAAATAAACTTGATCATTTCCCATGGTATAACAACAAACCTCCTCAATTGTCAGCCCAAGTTTTTACTTTTTCAACTGTGGCTTCAGCATGCCAAAGATCCTAATCAAATCTTAACTGAAAAATGGAATTGAATATCACCTTGGAGGATAATATATGGAGGCCCATTCCCCATCACACTGTATGCCATAGGATAAGGTAGGTGAGTTTAACTTAAACCCTATTAGAGGGGGAGCTAATACTGTTCTATACTTCTCCAATTATACAATGGCTCTAGAGCAAGAAATCCAAGGATGGCATTAGAGGAAGACTTCACTATACCAGTGAAGTACTTAGAAATTTTAGACGAAATATGCAGCAGATGAAACTGAATCATTAAAACCACCTGTATACCTGTGACTTGAAGTGACGTATAAGATGGAGATATATTTAGAAGGCAAGGTCCTCAAGAGTCAAGAAATAAGGGAGGTTGCCGTTTTGAGTACTTAGGAGGTGCTGTGTGCTGGGGTTATTTTTTCCTCATTTAATCCCCACAATGTCCTATACACTAGACATGATTATTCCTATTTACAAGTAAGGAAATTGACCCTCAAAGAAGAGTGTAATAATTGCCCAAGTTCACACAGAAAGTGATAAGGCTGAGATTCAAATCCAAATCTAGCTATTCCAAAGCCAGCCCTTTCCATCAATACTACAGCTATCACCTGCTTAGAACTCCTGACTGCTGCCTGGAGCTTTTACTTGGGATCTTCTAGAATAACCAAAGAGACATCACATAGAAGAGGGATGAGACTAATGCAGTATAGTCTCAAACAGTAGGAAAAAACCCAGAGGGCTTTGGTACTGGGTGAGATTAGCTCTTATAAAGCCCCAGGAAATCTAGACATTCAGTGAATTAAAGAGCCCTCCTCTGGAATTAGATGAATCTGCCTGTCCAAAACTGCTTCTGAGTGGAAACAGTGGCATACATGCGGTCCAGATTCTATCATCACCCTGAAGGGGCACCTTGAGCCTTGACTGGAATAGAGCAGGAAGGATTCTTCCACATTCTCAAGAATATGAGGTTTGACCACACCCAAGTTTTCCCAACCAGTCAGTTCAGCATAGCATATCATTGTGTATGGGACAGAAAGGGACACCTATTAGATGGAAACTTCTGCCACAATACTTTTGCACTATAAAATGACTGTAATCATAGCTCAAAATTATGCTTGAGTAACTTCAATGAAACACACAAGAACACACACACATAATTCTCTCATAAAGCAATCTTACTTACAAGGCTTGGACATTGAGGATACATTGTAAAGAAATTATACAATACGAATTTTTTTTTAAAAAAGTAACCACTAGGAAGTTTACTGATGACAGATTCATGTTAGCAAAAGAGTGTTAAGTAATTGTGTCTGTTGAATTATGACTAGACACTCACGGAAAGTGTCTAATTTCATGTTCTATGCATATCTTTCTGTATTACTAGTACCCAATAAATTTAAATGTTTTTGACATTCAGTCAATGCTACATGGTAATAATGACATCTTTTCCATTAAAAAGGATAAATTCCTTAACATTTTATGTTTTAAGAAAAGGTCTCTGTTTACCGAAAGAGATAGTAAAGTGATTTAAGTGAGTTTAGTTTGAATGATTAATTTTTTGTTCCTCAGCCAGCAGTTCTTCAGCAAAGGTCTAGAGTATGGTGATAGTTCTTGGTTGTGGTTTTTAACAGTAACGACAATGCCCCAATAGCCTCTGGCCTTGACTTAGACACAATTGCAGGCCTCCTTTTCATCTTCAGTTTTAGTATTAAGTGAAGGAAAGTCTATCTCGCTATGTCAGCAATAAAAGCCAGACTGTATCTTTGAACTTGAGTCCTTGTCTACTTGACTCCACAGCAAGCCGTAGTTTTAAGCAGCTTTTTGGGGGGGATAGGACCAAGTGGAGCATCTGCCATGCCCATTTGCTTATTTAAGTGGTTGTTTTTGTATTTTGAAAGCATAACTTCAGCTTAAAAAAAAATCTACGTAAAAATGGAGTAAAACTTGGAACAAAATTATGGACTACCAGAGGTTTTGACTTTCAACTGGCTACAGAAGCTGAGTGCGTCGCAATCACAAAGAATTCTTCCTTTAAAATTGTGAGGTATCACATCTGCATTTTTGAGTGAATGTCTGACTATGGTAAAGAGCTCAGTTTCACCATTGTAAAGCTGTATGGCTCTTCCACAGTATTCTTTCATCTAACATGAGGATTTCCATACCTTACAGGATTGATGTGGAAATCAAAGGTCATGAAAATGTGAATTGTACTTAAAAGAAAAACAAAGCGCTGTGCAAGTATGAGGTATTACTGTGAAGAATTCTCAATGAAGACCGCTCAGGATTTTAAGTTCTTATCCTTGCTGTGCCACTTTTGATTACTCATCGATGAAAACCCTGCACCTGTGACCTTATATCAGACTTCGTTAACTTGGGCCTCCTTACAATTAATCACTAATCCTGTAAACGTTAAACCCACGATGCCAAACTACAAGCTGCTTCCAGAACCACATTGCCTGACCACCTTGGTATCAACACGTTTCTTGGTCTAAACCCTTTCATTTGAGCTAGACAACGTATTTTCTAGCAGAAGTAAAATTGTCCAGGGAATTGCTTTGCTAGACCCTCTTCTTTTCTATTTAGACAGGGTCTTGCTCTGTTACTTGGGCTGGAGTACAGGATCCTAGTTCATTGAAGCCTTGAACTCCTGGGCACAAGACATCCTCCTTCCCATGCCGTTGCTCCCTACACCTTCCCCACCCTACCTCAAGGACTACAGACACACACCACCACTCCTGGCTATTTTTTAAATTTTTTGTAGAGACATTGTCTACCTTTGTTGCCCAGGCTGGTCTCCAACTCCTGGCTTCAAGTAATCCTCCCACCTCAGCCTCCCAAAGTGCTGAGATTACAGGCAGGAACCACTGTGCCCAGCCTGCTTTTCTGATTTAACATTGAAGAAGCTATCCTTTCAGGCAAACATGGAAAGTCACTGCATCTCAAAGGGGTCTCAGCTGAAAGTGCTGTGACACAGTCTGTGTGTTTATTACATGGGACTTGTCATGATTTGAAACCATTCTGTTCACCTACAGTATTTACTTACCTATTTATCATCCGTCTCCCTCCTCTGAAATGTCTGTTTCAGGATAGATGTGGCAGTGTTTGTGTTTTTCACCACAATCCCCTGGACTTCAAATACTTCCTGGAACACAGTGAGAAGCCCAATAAATAGCTGTTGAATGACCAGATGAATTGCTACAAATAGAAAAGGTCACATTTGATATCACTAAAGCATTTACATCTGAATACAATTTTTTTTTTCTTTCCCTAAATGAAAGCTTAACACTCTTCTAAGCTCTCACAATAAAAATTTCACCAGCTAGGTCCTTAGCAATATTAATTCCTTAGTCCTATCACCATCATTCTCAGGGCCTAAGCCTGGGCCAAACATGACTGAGGTTTTCAAAAAATATATTTTTAATATAATTTTAAAATATACTCTCTAGGGGAAGGCTCATAAAATACAGCTTCAGCCACAATCTGGACTATAGGCTGCCAAGTGCTGCATAAATAAATCATCAAGTCATTTTGGCATCCTGTGGGCCAGAAGGAATATCTTCCTCAGTAGATTTAAAGAGACACAGTTCTGAAAGAAACAGGAGCAAAGTGAGCCATCAAATATGTACTCTTTTATGATCTTCCAGACTTTGGACAGATTCCTTAAAGTGGCAATTGTCCATTTTACCAAGAGCAGATTCTTGTTTTCCTCTTTCATTGGAATCCATTGAGGAGTTGAAAGAATTCATCCCAATATCCACAACAAATACCCCTACCCACTTTGCAACTATTGGTACACTTGAAAGAAAAAAAATACAAAAATACAGCAGTCATAAGAGTGGGTTACAAGGGCAGCTTGTAACTGTATGTGCAGCATGGATTTGGGTAAGTCAGAGGCCATGCTCAGCTGAACAAAGGAAATCCCCAAAAACAGTGGCCAATGGCTAGTGCGGTGCAGGAGACTAGAGGGGCTGCTTGGTAGAGTCTGCATTGGTGGCCCAGGCTGAGTGTCCAGACTAGAGCTCACCTGTGACAACACACACACACACACACACACACACACGCAGCTTCCCTTGTCAAGTCCCCCTGGCTAATCCAAGTCTAATTCTGCCTGCTCACTGACCTTTGTAGACTTGCTAGAATGAAGAACACAGAATAAAAATGATAGAACCATGTCCTGTGGATTCAGAAGCCAGGCCAGAAATCTGAATCCTTCTGACCTGCAGCTCTGAAGTTTGCAGAAAGCCCTTTCTCACCACAGTTCATGAACAAAGACTGTATCACAGCATGTGAGGGCTATGGGGGGGCAAAAAATTGTAGTATATCTTTTTAAAACTGTTGATTAACATACGGCCTCATTGATGAAGGCATGTACAAAGCTCAACTGATTCCGAGGAAAGCTGCAAGATACGTGATGTATGAGGTACCTGTGGGAACACACATTCAGACACAGAAGTACCAGCAGGCCCGCTTAGTCTGCCTCATGCTCTCACACACAAGCGCACACATGTGCGTGCACACACACACAGCAACCCCCTTTTTGACAGCATCCCTTTCTTCTTTTGCTGACTCCTCTTTCATGTAACCATGACTAAAAATAAAAACAAAACCTGTATACAGTTCCTTCTGTGCTTTGTATTTACTAAAACCCAGGCCAATTTGGCGCTTATTCCCAATAAGAAATTTCTTATCTGCTCACTATCTGTATCTGTCTTAGTCAGTAGCTGATAGAACCTCTTTGGGTTATTAACCAGTTAGTTTCTTCCAGAAAAGAGGTCATTATCTTCTAACATTACTCAGAGGTGTCAGGAGATGCAGCTATCAGATCCCCCTGGTCCTGGTTTATCTTTAATTTAATCTCTAGATTTTTCAGCTCTAGCTGTCGGCTGGCTTCCACTTAATAACACATTTTTATTTGTTGTTGTTGTTGGTTTTCTTTTGTTAACAACTCAATAACCAATATAATGATGACAGAACTGACAAATTCTGCATTAACGGATTTCCTTCCCACATCTAGGCTCCAAGCTGCCAAATGCTAGAAACGCTGAAATAGGTTCCAGGCAGTTACAGGTTAAGGATCATTTGCATAAATTAGCAAGTTTTGCAAATGAATTCATCTAGTGAGAAGTAAGACACGGGACACTGCATTTTAATAATTGACATTCCACATGAAATGCAATGTTCTTGAGGAGGAAATTGAGCTCCAGGTTGCTATTAGAACCAGCGGACCAGCACGAGTGGAAAGAAATGCCATCCCCCCATTATGTGAGCTACTGCTCCTGCATAACAACTACCCCATTCTGATGGACTCTTTTAATAAAAGTACTAGTGTGAGCTCACCGAGAGGGAGAAGAGAGAGGAATCTACTCATCAGCACTATCAAACAGGAAATGAAAATAAAGAGTTCTTCAGGATGCCGCCTTAATGTGCAACCAGCCACCCTACATTCTCTTTCTAAAGCCATCTTTCATTTTCCGTTTGATTTGGCAGCCGCTCCTCACCCCACCCCCATCCTCTTCCTTTTCAGTTTTCTGAAACACTTAGGAGATTATTTACATGCATACAGAGAGCAAGTAAAAGTTTTAAATTGCCCGATTTGGATGTTGTCTCCCATAATGTTGGTTAAATTACAAATAAAGATAAGTGGGCCATTTTCCTGCCTCCTCCTGGCCTAATTTGTTTAAGAACATGCCACATTGCAAATATCAGTGAGAATGCCAAATGAATGCCTTTCCTAAGATGTTAGTCAGTCAAAGTCAGGGTATTCAGCATGTCGGAAGTACAAACTGCTCACACATGCAATGTGAGCTGGAAACAAGTCCATCCGTAATAGTGTTTCCTGGCATAATTTATAATTAACATAAAATGAATTAAATCACTCACCCCATAGACTTTTTTCCAAGTTCATGTAGAGTAAGTGTGTCATATCAATTAATTTTCAATGAACTGCAGCAGCCAATAAAATTTCTCCCAGACACTGGTAATAATCCAAGATATTGATGGAAGAGGTATCATCATTAATATAAGCCTCAAATCACATACAGGGAGCAGGCAGAAAGAGTTCCTTTCTTGGAAAGGGAATGTGATTCTTGCTAGCTGCCTGTTATTCTTTCCAATTTGTTAGACTTTCTGTCAGTTCTCACTTTTCACACTGATAGTCTTTTAATTTTGCCTACATAACTAAATTCCCCTAGTGCAACTGTCTGTTTTTGTGGGCTATCTAATCTCAAAAAGTTAATATACATGAACAAATTAAATAGATTCATATAGGGAGAACAGATTATATTGCCCATTTAACTGAAACATTTTCAATGGCTTCCTACATGTTCACAACCACAAATAACTGATAAATAAAAATTAATACAACCAGATCTTTGGTTTGTAGAATTCAAATAGGCATCTTAACTGATATTTTTGGGGATGTGTTTGTTTGCTTGTTTGTTTTTTACTGAATTAACCAGTTGCTTCTGGCACTATGTAAACAAAGCCCAAGGGCCCCACATTTCTTTGTTGATAAGTGATTTTACAAAGAAACCAACCACCATTCATTTGATCTTGTTAAATGTTATGTCACTGATTCCTCTAGCTTTTTCTCAACAATAACACCTGTTAGACAGAAATGTTTATGATTTTATATACATTTTTCTTTCTAGGGAAATACTAGTTTCTGGGAAATACTAGCTGGTCCTAGGGCTAAATACATTTGATAGTTTGAGAGGACAACCTTTTGTCTATGTCACTAGCTGCATGCTTATGGCCATATCAAATACAGAAATCCTGCTGAGCCAGTTGATATGTGGAATGAGTTGCCGTGGCTCCTCTCCCAATAAAGGGTGTGTTCAGATTTTGCTTATTTATAGACCAATAAAGAGAAATTTCCACTGTTCTCTTCAGCCAGCTGAAGATAAATAGCTCTTCCGTTTCTAACGTTTAATGTTCACAGACACGAAAACAACTGCTCTGAATATTAAGCCAACATTCGTAATTCTTTTCCTACGAAGGGGAGAAATCCTTGAATATGAAACAATGAAAGGTTCAGATACAATCTTTCCCATTTTAGAACTGTTTTATTGCAACTTGTTTTCCTTAACAAAGAGGTTCTCTGGGCTTAATTTGATTACTAGGTGAAACATCAACTCACGTGCTTCAATAATTTTCTCTGTGACCTGAGAGCTTAAGGCTCCAAAGAATGAAATCCAGTTCCCATAGACGGTGCAGCCACAGCACCAAATGTCCTCCAATAAGGCTGTTACTGTTGGGTCAAGCTGCTCTTCATGACTATGTGTGCAGCAAATGCTTTCTATTTTCATATTCTAGAGCAAGGAACAGCATAAATTGTTCCTAATTCTTGATTCTGTGATGAAGTAGCCATCTGGTCTGATAGTACGGTGACAATGATATAGGAGTGAACACTCTATGCTTGGTCTACTGCACAGAAAAGGACAATAGGACATATTTTAAAATGTCAGGATCCATCAGAACCATATTCAGGAAAGTTTACATTTATGAAAATAGATTGTATCGAAAATGCATCATGATGCAAATCTAACCGTGGCTGTTGGGCAGCTGAATTAAGAGTAAATCTGAATGTTTCTAATTAAAATTGTGTTATTCCTTTTCCTGCTGTTTTTCATGTCCGTAATAGGAATCATTATTTTAGTACTTTTGGGAAGTTGTGTCACAAAGGAGGTTGACCCATCTGCTTCTCGTTTGACATGTGGATGTGGCGCTCTTACACCACAGCTACTTAGTGACTTTGGCTATTTAAAGTCTGTTGTTAGTGAAAATTGTGTTCATCGCTACATTTATGTTCATCACTAGATGAGACATATGTGTCACTGGCATGGGGACAATTAAGAAATCACGTGGGTAAGCATAAGGTTCATTGATAGAGCAATAAGAGGGTTTTTTTTAATGGCTTCCATTTAATATATTTATCATCTATTCTTTTATTCAAAAAACACTGACTGAGTCCTTTTCATGTACTAAGCACTGAATTAGGTGTCTCATTGAAGTTAAGGGAGTAGAACAATAATACATTTTGAGAGCACTCATGTAGTTCATGAGCATGACTTTAGGAGGAATGACTTCCAATCACATGACGCAATTGCCTATGAATGTCCAGTGCCAGTATCTGGATCACTGCTGTAGGAAACCAGCCAAATAACTGTGAGTGCAGGATCTTGCTGAAGACACAGGAGAGACTGACTGAGGCTAGGTAGAAGACCTGTGCATTGGGTGTCGTGGGTGGCAATCCACCTTATAGATACTGGTGTAGACACAAAGTCCAGAGGATCTAGGAAACAGCTATGATTCAAGGAGTCAGGACAAGGAGGTCTAACCCAATGCGTAGAACACAGCAACAGGATCTGAGTAATGATGCATGCCTTTAATTTTTGGTAGAGGTCTACGCTGAATGAAAATTGAGCCTTTATTATCTTAATTTCTAATAGATACATGATACCACTCAAAAAGACCTTAGCACTCTTTCTATATGGGTCTTATATATTGGGAAATAGTCTTTCTTTTTTTTTTGAAAGAGAAAGGAATTCACGTATTTAAAGAATAATTAATGAGTGTCTGTTTTGTGTTACAAATAGCTCAAATTCACCATGCACAGAACTGTCCCGTTACCTCCTCCACATCAGCCTGCTTCTGCTGTCTCTCAGTGACTATGGCCCCATCATGACCTAGTTTCCCAAGCCTGGAACCTGGAAGTCAGTCCAATTCACTTACAACTTTCCCACTCCCCACTATCAATAGTTCACCAAGTCCTGTAGAGCCTATTGCCAAATATTTCATCTCTTTTTTTCACCACTGTCATAGTTCGTAAAATCATTATCTCTAGACTACATGGCTGCTATTGTTTCTAAAATAAAAATCTATTCATATAATATGAATCCCACAATGACTCTACATTAATTTTGGAAGCAAATCTGTGGTCTGGCCACTATCCATGTCCTCACATTCGTCTCTCATTTACTCCCATTCCCCAACCCCAACCCCAGTTGCATCAAATGTTATAGCCATACTCAATGACTTGAGTCTGCCTTTCTCTCCCAGAATGTATGCAGCCTCTTCTCCCTTCTTTTATTCCAGTCTCCATCTAAACTAACAAGGGTTTCTGCTTCCTTTTTAAAAACTGGCCTAAACAAGCATGGTGGCTCACACCTGTAATCCCAGCACTTTGGAAGGCCAAGGAAGGAGGACTGCCTGAGCTCAGGAGTTTGAGACCAATGGGCAACATAGTGGGACCTCATCTCCACTGGGAAAAAAAATTAGTCAGGCATGGTGGCATGTACCTGTAGTTTCAAATACTTGGAGGCGAAGGCAGAGGGCAATTACTTGAGCCTGGGAGGTCGAGGCTGCAGTGAGCTCTGATTGCACTGGTACACTCCAGCCTAAGTGACATAGTTAGCCCTGTCTCAAAATAAATGTTAGCCCAAAGTAAACCAGGCTCTTGGTACTCCCAAGAGCTCTAAGATCTTCAGAACCTTCTTCAAGAACTGAGATGGGGAGCAAAGTTCCAGGTTCTATGCCTGTCCTCCCCTATACACTGTGTTCTTAAGGGTCGGTATCCCCTAGGATCCTTGCTCCCCTGTCCTTAGTCTGCTTATTGTCACCCTTCTTCCCAAGACACAAGAGAAGTTCTCTCAATAGTCTCACCCACGCTGAGAAAAGCATCCTCATTCTATTGCCTCACTGAGCAATGCCTCTCATTCCTGATTTCCCTCTGGATAGTAGAGGTTTGTTTCTTCCTCAGAGGCTCAATGAAATTCTGGAGCCTGGTACCACAAGTAGTCTCTTATTCAAGGGAAACCCTACTTCCTGCCTCCATGGGGTATGTCTTTGGCCTTTATCACCCAAGCAATAAAACAATGCCGTTAGCAAAAAATAAATCTTAATATCCATGTAATAAGAATCACTTATAAGTAACAGAGTTATTTTATGAAACAAAACTATGTTCTGCTTTTAGATGTACAATCACATGCACAGATGTTATGTGTACATTCAGATAGGACACTACTAAGCAAGATTTTACATAGACACAGTGACATTGATAGAATGTACATTTTCAAGGAATCAGATGCCACAAGTTTGCACACTCCTTCAGAATGCTCAACATTCCCTGAGACAGAGGCATTTGCTGTTCACTGGAAATCCATTAGCTCCAAAGTGATTAGGATTGGACAATGGGCCATGAGCAAGAGCCATTTCTGGGCTGAAGTATTCAAGAGTCAGCGTTTTACTCTGACCCCCCTTTCTCCTGCCATGATACAAAGAAGGGGATATATTGAGATGGTGGAGCTAGAAGGTACAAACAGCCTGGATCTCTGTGTCAAAGCATGGACGGCAGTTACCCTGAAGGAATAACCAACTCACATTGGGACTAGCATAAATAAGAAATAAATTTTTGTTATGTCACTGGGACTCTGGGGTTATAGTTTTACCACATTAGGGCCCATGCTGTCTGACATACGTTCCGTTATCTCAAATTCCAACATATACAGATTATGAAATAATATTTTTAAATTGATTGAAGTATTGGTATAGAGAATCATATCAATTAGTGTGAGTTTTTATAATAGTTCAGCTCATTTTATCTTAATATACTAGAGACATGAAGACTATCGATAACTAGCCTGAGAGCTTTCAATGCTGGCATATTATTTAAGTTAATATGAACTTTTATCACTGAAACTATAGGCAGGGTAAGAAGTTGGACTCATACCAAAAATACATGCATTGCAGCAAATCATATTGAACACTCAATAGAAGCCTTAAATATAGGTTACATAAAATGAAACCTTTTATATCTAAATTTGATTTAAGCCCAGCAGTTCAAAGAAGATTTAGGGCACAATTTGTCTGATCGAACTGCTTGAGGCATAATCTATTCAGTTTTAGAAAATAGATTCCACGTTGAAGAGACTGTTTTCCTTACTACAGTGGATATATAATCCACATTCAGCCACTTATCAGCAAATCATTGATCTTTGGAGAGATGTTGAACTTGAACATCTTCTTGTTCTTGCCCACTTATATATTACCTGCTTCTCCCACATCAGCCTTAAAATATTGGAACAACAAGACAGAAATAGATATGATTTCTAGAATGTTTCTTGACTTTCTGGGTTTTTTGTCCAGTGTAAATTCTTTAAAATATTTAAAAATTTTCTATAGTTGTGGGTTTTGGGAGATTGGATGAAGGCAGGGTTGAAAAGGAAGAGGAATTTTTTTTTTTTTAGAAAATCTAAGCCAAGAGTTGTTATTGTAACTAAACTTTAAGTTTAGCTCTGAGCTTCCTAGTAGTCAAGTCAAGAGGGAAACCTGGTGAGTTTTATGGTTTTGTTTTAATTTTGGCAAAAATAATGCTAATAGAAGATGACTGGCTATTTAGAGCATTTAAAAAAATTCAATAGTCTAATTTTGAGGAGCACTGCATCCTAACAAAGTCCTCTACAAAGTTTACCCTCAATGAAACTAAATCAATTTACCTGTTGAATGAAATTGTTTTATGTTTTTTGAATGCTTGCAGGAGGAAGTTATATCTGAGAAGCAGGGAAGTAAATTTAGGAGAGAAACTCACCACTCATGATGATATTTAAAGATTTTCCTCAGGCAGTCTTTTTCCATTTAATCAATCATTTGAATTAGTATAGATGGTGGTTATCAGATTTTTTCTCAGGAAGTTCTGGGTGGGGGTGTCTATAAAATGTGTAACAACCATTGTAGTACTGGAGAAAATAACTCAGTCTGATTGATTTTTTTTTTAAGTTATTCAACATGGGTTATTAAATCTCTAAGTCTCGGGGCCAGGTGCAGTAGCTCATGCCTGTAATCCCAGCACTTTGGGAGGCCAAGGCAGGCTGATCACCTGAGGTCAGGAGTTCAAGACCAGCCTGGTCAACATGGTGAAACCCTATCTCTACCAGAAAAACAAAAATTAGCTGGGTGTGATGCTGAGCCCCTGTAATCTCAGCTACTTGGGAGACTGAGACAGGAGAATCACCTGAACCCAGGAGGTGGAGGTTGCTGTGAGCCGAGATTGCGCCAATGCACTCCAGCCTGGGCAACAGAGCAAGACTCTGTCTCAAGAAAAAAAAAAAAAATCTCTAAGTCTTTATTGATCAAGTTGTCCCACCACAATCTGATCCAGTATATTTTTCATAAAGAGAGTTGTTACAAAGAACTAACATGCTTCTTTGTGGTGTCCTCTGACACCATCTTATCCTTCTTTGTTGGCTTTTGTGGCCTTTATGGAAGTGTTTGCAAATCTGTGATAGGAAGCTGAGTTACCCAGTCACCCAAATCCAGAGCAGTCAGAGTCAACTTCAATTCTGTGATTTCTTGAATGTGACTAATGGTGAAGCCCAGCACAAAAGACAGGCATTGAATCACAGAGGGTCACTGTGAAGTGGCATCTTTGCTTCATTTTAAACTAGAGACCTCTGTTTTGTCACCACTACTGCAGTTTTCTGCTTTCCCAGAAAACTCTTAACACTGATCTGTCAACACACCCCATGGCCCCCAGAGTTCAGGAGATCAGACACAGAGCCTCTGAGCTTGGGTTGAGACCAGTGCTCACTTGACTCAGACCCCATAGAGACTACAGGCAGCATGAGGCTAACAAGCACTACAGCTCTTGACCTAGGACTTAGAGAGCAGTTTTATAGCCTCTTTCTGAGCAAACTTGGCATATGAGCCTATGTGACTAACTCCTTTCTCGGTCCCTCTAAACAGAAGTGTGATTTGTCTAGGAATCTGTCTGGAAGAGTTACCATAATATTCACCACTGAACGCTCCTCTTTCTATAGCTCACCAGTGGTGGAGGCCCTAGGAATAATAGTGAATCTTAGGTCAGATTCCCATGGAAAGAGACTGAAATAGATATTTACATGCAGAGGGCTCATGGGTTATTGCTGTAAAAAGCAGTACCTGTGAGGATGTGAGGAAAGGAGGCCTGGGCAGAGGAGGAAGTTGAGCTGTGATGGGGTTGTAGAAGAAGTCTCATATGATCCTGCAGAGAGGTTTGGATCTGGGATGGCTTTCCAGAGCTGCCCTAAATTAACGCAAAGTGGTGGGTCTTTTATTTGTACTCACTTATACTCCACGTGTTTGATATTGGCTGCTCCTGCAGAGAGCACGTAACCTTGGGTAAGGCAGCTCCCTTTGATTGAAGGCAATTCCTAAGGAGGGTCTCAGCTGTGAGCTGCCTGTAGACAACATCCCTGGCAGCTGGGAAATGACACTTTGGCCCAAAAGGGAGCACCTGTGTGGCACACCACAGCATTGACTACACTTTTCTTTCCTTCTTTCTATCCCATATCTTCAAATGAACATTTAAACTTAGCTTCAGAAATATTAAGGGGAATGAATGATACATTTAAGAGAGGAAATGATGAATTGACTCCATCCAAACTATAGTAAGGATACACACAAAGTAAAGGGCGAATTATTAAATAAACTATAAGACCATCCTTTAATAGACAGGTTAGTGGAATAACTCCAGGTGATCTCTATAATTAGGGCAATTTTTTTAAAAGTGGTGGTGGTAGGGAAGCAGGGGTTGTTTTTGCTTCCATGACCTAATAAGAATCAAGCCATCTGAGGTTCACCCACTAGAACTTTTTCAGCTTGGAGTAGAGCCCTGAATTGGTTATCTTTTGCTCGAAACTTGGCTTTTGAGGTCTCTGTGGGAGGCATACTCTCACCCTATAATCATCAGGTCTCCAGCAATGGCCTCATAGCTCTGACTTTCAGAAGACCACCAGGCTCAAATTTCCCTGGTCAGGATAAAGCTTAGGGGAGTCCTTGCCATTAATAGTTATCTTCCTTAATGACACCTCAATAATCATTTTAAGTACTGTACTACATTTAAATAAATAACTTACACATTATCAGAAATTCAGAAAATGTACAATAGCAAAATGATGAATTAAAAGTTACCTTTAGGCCAGGTGTAGTGGCTTACCCCTGTAATCTCAGCACTTTGGGAGGCCAAGATGGGTGGATCACCTGAGATCAGGAGTTCAAGATCAGCGTGACCAACGTGGTGAAACCCTGTCTCTATTAAAAATACAAAATTAGCTGGGTGTGGTGGCACATGCCTGCAATCCCAGCTGTTTGGGAGGCTGAGGCAGGAGAACACTTGAACCTGGCAGGTGGAGGTTGCAGTGAGCTGAAATCGTGCCATTGCACTCCAGCCTGAGCAACAAGAGCAAAACTCCGTCTTAAAAAAAAAAAAATTACCTTTAAAACTACCACTGCTAGCATAATGGTACACATACACATTCATCCTTCCAATCTTTTTTCCTTACCCATATGCAAGTCCTATTTTTAAAAAATAATTTTAGTATGGAGTCATATAGTTCTGGATATAAATCTTGGTCCCACCACTTAACAGGGTGACCTAAAGTAATTCACTCTTCATTTGTTTATTCATCTATAAAATGGGAATAATTACACTCACCTCATGGAATTTTGTTAGGCTTTAAAATGAGATGATCTATATAAACCATTTATCCCATTGCTTGGTGCATAACAAACATTCAATAAATGTAATATCCCTTGACGTCCACACCCGATTGCAAAAACCTCATAGGACCCAACTTCAAGAACTGAGTTATGATCTGAGAAAAGCCTCCTTTAAAAGATCTCAAGCTTCATTGCTTAAATTAATTCCAAACTTTTAAAAGATATTAAAAGGCAATGCACAATTTGATTCAGATATGTAACATGAAACTGTGTAATTAAACATATACATCCTGAAATTAATTTTACATTCACTTTTATAATACAGTACACTTATGTAGAATAACACATGGCCCTTGATTAAACAGCAGACTGCCGTTCAATCAAACAGCTCAAGATCATAAAACGTGAAAATGCAGCATCAGCACCAAAATATGGTTATAGGATTTTAATATTCACTTCCATACTTTTACCTAGGTAGCATAAAAATGGATATTTCAGAGAGAAAATATTAAGAAACTGTTAAGCATTAAGTAGATCACATTTCTGCTTAAATGCTAGTGGGTCATCTAGATTTATTGTGAATAAGACAAGAGGAATTTAGAGATTTGTCTTTCAAAGTAAAGTTAATTAGGACTAATATAATTTTGGTATAAAAATTTCAATTATGAAAATAAAAAACTTTTAAAGGCATTTTGAGTTTATTATTTTCTCTATTTCATGGTTTATTTTCAAAATAAAATCCACTGAACTGTGCATATAGTATGATGGAAATATTTTCTAACTCTCAACTCTTAAATAATACAAATTCTTGCCCAGTTTGAGGAGTAGGGCAAAAGATAAATGAGATTCACAGATGATTCCTTAAATTTTTGTTTCATTCTTTAATGTGATTTTCTTCCCTTCTACAAATCTTTATCTTAGCAGTAAAAAAGATAATAAAATTGGCAATTTGAGTTTCATTTTACTCAACTTCCCATGTCAGAAGACCTTTCAGGTCAGAAAAACCCCCCTGCTCTACTGTTCACCCTCCCTCATGTAAAAGTTATTTTTCCCTCAATTTGATTATGCCCAAATAAGGCCTAGCTAAAGCACCAAAGATTTTTAAGCGTAAACATTTTATTGATGTATGTTTTGTTATGCGATAATTCCCCAGAATTCTCTCATATTTCTGCATGTCCTGTGAGCAGTGAGGCACTGACAACTTTTGTTCTGGATTATCCTTCCAAGGATGTTTGTATACAGAACAGCTTTGGAAGACTGATGGCATCTCCCTCCCAAGCATAGGACAGGTTTGTTTATTATTTGCCATAGCAAAGATATTGTCTCCCTCCAGGGCAAAGGTAGAACATGTTGTTTATATCTCATTATGAAGGATCTGGTTTCTCTAAACTTGAGGTTCCTCAGCCATGGCACAAACCCATTACATGTACAGCATACATTGTAGCCTCTTCTGTGCAATTCTGGGGTGGAAGAACAAAGGGAACCAGAGCTAACAAAGCTCACGCTATTAGCCATGCTATGAGTCATCAACTATTTTGTCTCTGACCTAGGAATATCATGTCTTCTGCCAGCGTCTATAAAACTATGCCAGGATTGCAAATACAGTAAAATCTCAGACCCTTCACAGTTCTTGACATAATACACATTTAAAAGATACACATTTTGTGAAGAGAGGATTGAGTGAAAACGAAAAATAAAGGGGGAAGGGAAGAAAAAGTACACAAACCAAAATTACACAAGTAGGTGAATTTTTACGAAGTAAACACACTAATACAAACAAAACCAAAGGATCAGAATAGAAGCAGAACCTCAGAACTCCCCCTGGTGCTCACTACCAGTCATAACTCCCCTATAGAGTAACTGTTCTCCTGATTTCCAACACCATAGTTTAGTTTTGCCTTTTTTGAACATTACATGATTGAAATCATAAGGTGTTTAGTTTTTTATATGGCTTATTTTGCTCAAAATTATGTTTCTGGAATTTATCCATGTTGCTGCATATAGTTTTAGCTTCTCTATTCTCATTACTGAAGAGTATTCTATTAATATCATGTCACTATGCCACATTTCTAATAAAGTATTTCTGGAATCCCCTAACTTCTTCTGAATTCCCACAATCCTTAATTAGGACTTTTCCTGTTCAACTCACCACTTTTTACTTTGTATTTTAGTTATTAAAGTATATTTATTATTTTCTGTACTAGACTAGTCATTCTATCAGGACTTAAGCCTCATAGGAACCTGAGAAATATTCATTCAATTATTCTGCAAACATTTATAGAAAATCACCTATATCTGCAGTGTTAGCCACCAGTACTGTGCTCATCCACATAGCCAGCACACACACACAAAACAAATAGTAAGTGACTGAGTATTCAATAAACAGGAAGAAAAATGAAAGACGCCACAAAAAATGGCTGACAAAATTTACCAACTAGAGAATGTGTCTTGACTAATGTAGAGTTGACTATATTACATGAGAGAATTTTTTCATGTTTTTACAAAGTACAAGGTCTTATATGACAAAGTGCCTATTAAAATATTCACATGATTGTCTGATATGCATTTTTCAACCTTAGCAAAGGAAATCCTGTGATTCACACATCCCCTCCAAATTAGTTCCTTCACAATTTTTTTTATCTCATTAAAATGCACTATATTCCATTCAGTTGTCCAAACCAAAAATACTGGCATCATCTTCCTTCTTTCTCACATCCACTTCTTCAATACACTCTGTAGAGCCCACCTCTAAAGCACATCCCAAATCAGTGTGTTTGCCTATCTCCACTTCTACCAATCTAGTCCTCATTGTTTCCCTGCATCTCATCTGTCCCTATCTCCATTCTCCACATGGTAACCACAGTTATCTTGAAATACATGTCAGGTCATGTTATTCTCCTGATGAAAACCCGCCAATAGTGATATAGTTAGGATATTTATCCCCTCCAAATCTCATGTTGAAATGTGATCCCCAGTGTTGAAGGTGGAGCCTAGTGGGAGGTGTTTGGTCGTGGGGGTGGATCCCTAATGAATGGCTTGATGCCCTCCCTAGGGTAATGAGTGAGCTCTCATTCTATTCATTCAGAGGTGCTTAAAGTCTGGCACTTCCCCCCGTTTTCTCTTGTTCTCTCTATTGCCATGTGTCTGCTCCCCCTTTCACCTTGCACCATGATTAAAGCCCCCTGAGGCCTCACCAGAAACAAGAAAGCACCATGCTTCTTTACAGTTTGCAGCACCATGAGTCAAATAAACATCTTTTCTTTACAAATTAGCAAGTCTCAAGAACTCTTTTATAGCAATGCAAAATGGACTAACACAAATAGTATCTCATTGGTCCTAAAATAAAATATAAACCCTCTTCTGTAGAGTTAAAGCCCATTCTAAACTGTGATTCTATCTAGTCCTCACCTATGAAATTTTAGTCACCAACCTTTTAGTTGCCAGGCTTGCCTTGCCTAGAGCCTTTGTATATTCTCATCCCTTAATCTGGAAAGTTTTCCCTCTTATCTTCATATAGCTGATTCCCTCTTTTCACTTAGATCGCGGCTTAAATGTCATCACACCAAAGAATCCCTCCTTGATATTCTAATTCAAGGAAGCCAATCAGTTACTTTTTGTCACATCACCGTATTTTAATCCACTGCATAGTACTTTCCTTATCTGATATTTTCTTTTTTTCTTTTTTAGTATTAACTATAGCTTAAAATGTAAAAGGAGAAAAAGATACTTATAACCAAATACTACTTATAATCAAAACTTCCATATTCTCTATTATAGTTTTGGTAAATATTTTGCCTGACTTTTAACTTAACTGCTACAGAGATATGAATTCTAATGTTTATTTACTTGAGTGTTTTAGGTTGAATCATGTCCATCCCCTGTCAAAGAGATGTTGAAGTCCTAACCTCAGCATCTCAGAATGTGACTTTATTTGAAAATAGGGTCATTGCAGATGTAATTAGTTAAGACGAGGTTGTGCTGGTGTAGGATGGATGTAACTGGTGTCTCTGCAAGACAGCTGTGTGAGGACGCAGAGACACAGGGATAAAGTCCTGTGGAGACAGAGGCTTGCAGTGATGCATCTACAAGCTCACCCTGCCAACATCTTGACTTAGGACTTTGGCCGCCAGAACTGTGAGACAATAAATTTCTGTTGCTTTAGCCACCTAGTTTGTACTACTTTGTTACGGCAACCTTAGGAAGTAAGCAGATGTATTTAAAGAGAATAGATAAAACATACATGTTGATGATTTAGAGTCTTTCTATGACAGAGGAGTGGGACACAGCAATGAAATCAAGTTCCCCTACTTTTGCAGTGTCTTTTCCTTTTGCAGGCTTCACTCCAATAATGTGTGTAGTGATACCACAATGAGCCTGAGAGCCAATCTCAAATTTAAAGGTACTTTAGAATGTACCAGGGTATATGAGAAAATCAAATAGCTCATTTTCCCCAGGACCTTCATTGTCATCGGTTGAATCAATCACTGAGTTGCATTTACAGCTATTATTCATAGCATGTCTGGTAGCATTAAGACCTTTCAGATCTTATTATCTTAATTGATGTTGGTAGAATTACATTTACATTGATTTCTAAAAGACAGTGTGTTTGAGAGCGTTGCTTGGGTGGTGTTGACCAAATGGGATTGGCTAGGTAAACAGACAAAGAGTTAAGAATGCTCCAGAGCTGGTCAGACAACAAAGACAAATCGTATTTAAGAATAATTGGATTTATGTTACCCATAAATCTGAATTGTATCTGTGAAATGCTCCCTCTTATCCAATAGATATATAGATAGGGATAGAGTGAGAATAATATCTGTCTCTTAGGATCATTACCTGTTACTAGAGAATAGGTGCTATTTTGTTTCCAAAACTGAAAAGCTGAGAAATGCCAGTGTGTGATGACAGTGTCTCCTCTGCTCAACTTGCAGCGGGCATTTGGTAAATATTAAACAATGTTGTTTGGACAGTCTTTGACAATGTGGAAAATAATCTATTTGTATTCAAATTTATATGATTTCATCTTTTTTTTTTTTTGGAGACAAAGTCTCACTTGAGTACAGTGGCACGATCTTGGCTCACTGCAACCTCTGCCTCCTGGGCTCAAGCGATTCTCCTGCCTCAGCCTCCTGAGTAGCTGGGACTACAGGTACACACCACCACGCCCAGCTAATTTTTCTATTTTTGGTAGAGACGGGGTTTCACCATGTTGGCCAGGATGGTCTCGATCTCTTGATCTCATGATTTGCCCGCCTCGGCCTCCCAGAGTGCTGGGATTACAGGTTTGAGCCACTGCACCTGGCTATGATTTCATCTTTACATCAGTCGTCTTGACCTGATCAAAAAATTTTATTTGGTTGGAGATTTGACTTGGCATGACACACATGATACACTCTCCGATCCGAGTGCCTTTTGAATTACACGTGGCCAGATAACCTCTCTACAGAAGGCTGATGGACTAGTGGCTAAGAACCCAGGTGTTGGAGGCTGATATACCTGGGTTTGAACCCTGGCTCTATTCCTTACTAGTCACAGGCTTTTAGAAAATTATTTAACTTCTCTGCACTACTGATTCTTTACCTGTAAATGGGAGCAATGATGACATGTGTAGAGGTCTTGTGAGGATTAAGTGAGATGAGACATGTAGAGAGGTGAAATGTTAACTTTATCTTAACTTGCTTTATCTGCAAAGACCCTATTTCCAATTAAGGTTACACTTCTAAGAACTGGGGAGAGGACTTCAACATACCATATCTTTTCTTGGGGGAAGGGTCGGTGGTAGAGACACACAATTCAACCCATAACAGGACCTCGCCCCACTAGGTACTCCCTGGGTGAAAAATTAATGAGATTTTCTGTCCTTGCACCAACATCAAAAGCATGATTTAAAAACTAAGAGCCTTTCATCTCTACTCAAGCACAAACATACTGGACTGAAGACATTTGGTCAATTTCAGAGGACAGCAAAGCTTATCAAGCTTTAGTACTAGGAGGCACTTCAGAGACTTCTATGAGTGACCTACCCACTTTACAGATGAGAAAACTAAGAGTAAGAGACACGATTTACCTGAACTCTCAGAGCTCATCAGGTTATAGACAAAAGTAGAACCCACATCTCTTTACTCCCATTTCCTTATTCCGTAGGTGTTGGTTTAACAAACCTTGTATCTGCCTTATTTGGGAGGCTATTTTAATTCATTTCTTCACCTTAACTTGTCTGTGTAGACATAACCTTGAACATAGTCGCTAAGAAAATATTTCTCAGAGACACCACTATATCCAATAAGCCTCTAAGCATAATAATCAGAACCAGTGGGTAAGGCATTCTAACAATCCCCAAATGTGTTTTTAACACTGTTATTGTTGTTTTAACATTGAATACACTTAGCCAGGAAATCCAAACTTCTTTCTGAAGCATTCCAACTGTTGTGTTTATACCCAGTTGCCACACAACATTTTCTCCTACTGTGTTTTTGTTGGCAAGAGCTAGAGGACAAGTTTTTGTAGCCAAGTAGCCTCAGATAGGGAATCTTTCCAATCCCCAGAGACCTGGCACAGCCCCAGAATCAATAGTCACAGGAATAAGTGCCAGCACTCATCCCATCCAGGACTTTAGCCAGCCTTGGACCAACCCCCTATTCAGACCCTGGAGCTGGATAGGAAGAACCAGCTGAAAAAATAGAGCCCTACAAAGGTTACAGATAAATAAGTAAAAGCTACTTTTTTTCCGTCAGAAAAAAAGGGGAACCCTGAACAGAATATATTAAATTCTTCATTCACCCTCACTCCCACCACCAGAAATATCACAAATGCAGCCATGTTGCCAATCTCCTGAATTAAAAATGATTAATCACATTCAATATTTTACTGTTATTACATATTTTTCAGAACACAGAATATGGAATTCTGTCACCATCACAGGGTGTTTTCTATTTTCATTACACAATTTTGAGACTGTGAAGTGAAAAATGATTTAAATGGCAATGTATAAATCCGGCATCTTTCTCCAAACGATATATCATTCATTCATTTAGCAAACTTTGAGCATGCCAGCACAATGCTATGCCCTGGGATTCTTAGATGAATAAATCTGGGTCCCAGATGTGCTTACAGATTGTAAAAGAAAACACTGTGTGCCACCTATGGTCCATTGTGACATTTGCTGTTAAAAAGACATATGGCGGGCCGGGCATGGTGACTCACACCTGTAATCTCAGCACTTTGGAAGGCCGAGGGAGGTGGATCACCTGTGGTCAGGAGTTTGAGACCAGCCTGACCAACATTGTGAAACCCCGTCTCTACTAAAAATACAAAAATTAGCTGGGCGTCGTGGTGGGCACCTGTAATCCCAGCTACTCGGGAGGCTGAGGCAGGATAATTGCTTGAACCCAGGAGGCAGAGTTTGCAGTGAGCTGAGATCATGCCATTGCACTCTAGCCTGGGTGGCAAGAGTGAAACTCCATCTCAAAAAAAAAAAAAAAAAGGCATATGGGGGGCCAGGTGCAGTGGCTTATGCCTGTAATTCCAGCACTTTGGGAGGCTGAGACAGGCACATCAGCTGAGGTCAGGAGTTAGAGACAAGCCTGGCCAAAAAGGGCAAAATTCTGTCTCTGCTAAAAAAAATTACAAAAAAAATTATCAGGGTCTGGTGGCACACGCCTATAATCCCAGCTACTTGGGAAGCTGAGGCAGGAGGATCACTTGAGTCCCCGAGGCAGTGGTTGCGGTGGGCTGAGATCGTGCCACTGCACTCCAGCCTGGGTAACAGAGTGAGACTCCGTCTCAAAAAACAAACTAACAAAAGGTATATAGACTGTGCTTTAGGGGTTGATGTGAATAATTAAGTTTGCCTTAGAGGGAAACATGGAAGATGGTCAACATGCTGGGAAAGGTTTGGTCTAATTGGTGTTTTAGAAAGATGACCATGGTAAGAGTCAGGGTCGGGCCGGCAGGACATGCATACTGTTTCCAGCTATCTATTTTACTGGTGAAGAAACTGAGGCTCAGAAAATTGAACAATTAGCACATACTCTGGGCCCAGGCCTAGGCCATATTATGTGACTATTTTAATTTTCCTTCAGCTATGTCGTTCTCAGAAGGCAGATGGGGTATGAGCAGTTCTTTGTGACCCTTCTACCGTATCCTGCTTTGAAGAGGATAGAACTCTGCTCAGTAAACCTCATCTTTCTGCAGATGGACCTGGTGCACAGTGGGCTGGAGCACTGCTGGTGATCCTTTGTCCAACATCCTGTCCAGGGAAAAGCAGCCTTTGTTCCCTTTTCTGACCAAGCACCAGATTATACCCTCCAACTAAAGATGAACCGGCAACTGTAGTTGTCCTAGAAATAGGAAGAAAAAGAAGGGTAGTGGTGGGAAAGTGAGAGCAGAGGAGAGGCTGGAGGTATGGAGCTCATCTGGCTTTATTTGGATATTGCTCTCCTGGACTCCAAATGGAAAATAGAACTGAACATCCATGATTAAAAAATGCAATACACACTAAGAAAGTCTAAAGTAATTTACACCAGGCATTAAAATGTTTTGCATGAGAATATAGTATGATGTAGACAACCCAAGAATTATGTCTTTCATTAAAAGGTTTGCAACTCAGTGTGCTGTGATATAACTATAGCAGTTTTTCTGTCTTGGTGATGGTTTTTTATTTTAAACACTGCCTTACAAATCGAGGAATGCAAATGCATCAGGAACACTCGGCCTCTGGGTTTTACCTTATTGTCACCTCTTACTAATCACTTCCTTTTGTACTTTACCTGCTTGTGCCAAGGTGAAAGGTGAACAGTTATACTGCCAATGCCCCTCAACCCCATGTATCCTGAGCCCAGCTATAAAGTAAACTGTCATTTCTTTCTTCATTATTCAAAGTTACCACTTGCTAGTTCAAAGCCCATTTGAGATTATGCATCAGGAATGCTATACATTAAGGTTGGGATTAAAGGAAAATCAGTTACATGAAAGAAAGGTGTTTTGCCACAAATCTTGTGTGTGCATGTCAAGAAGTATATTCATTGCCTAATTTAAAAAGAAACCAGGATAACCCTTCGAGATATATACCCGCGTCTGGCCAGTCTTTTTATAAGGATACTTTTTGTTTGAAGTTGGACTGGGAAGTTAGAGGAAAATCATTTCTCCCTGGCTACTATATGCAGTTTATTGAAAAACAATATATAGGTGTAATTCTGATGTTAGGCCCCCATGAAGAGTAAAATCAAAAGTTGATTCATCCTGAACATGCTTAGACAGGGTAAAGAAAATGGGCTTGGAAGTAAGGCTGACATATTTATGTTTGCTACAAGGAGAGATCAGATGAACATTCGAATTCCCTTCTAACACAATAATTCCATAATTTTATTGATTATTGCCTAATTATACTTATGATCTTGCTGGCCTGTTTGGAGGGACCATTTGCTGATTTGGTACAAATCTTTGTAATGCCCAATGTGAATCAAGGGACCTACAATGGGCCAGGCACTGAACTAGATAATTTTCATGAATCATCCCATTTAATCGGCAAATCAGTTCCAAAATTTACAAATTATGAGTTTCTACTGTGTATCATTCTCTTTCTCATAATTTACCACATAAATTAGACTATGGTTTAAATTAGGTAACTAAGAGCTCAGATCTGATGCAATACTGATATGAAACTACTATGATTATATCCTATACAATGCCTAGAATTCTGTGAGCTCACACATAGAAAACAACGAAAAATATTGATGGCTGTATTGTTGCTGGACTGGTTTGCAACAGGCACAGAGCATGTCATGTGCAAATCAAATGTATAAATATGAATTTACCAAGATTCTGGTTCTTTGGAGATTGTGGCTCCAGAGACTAAGTGCCTTCTGGTCTCTGTGATGGTCCTAATGCCACCCAGGCTCCTGGCAGTATGTCTACCATTTGGGACCAGGCTGATAAATGTGTGTAGGACTGACCTTAGGCACACTAACCTCTTTTTCAGACCTCTCCTAAGGCACCCCTGAACCCTCTCGTTTCCAAACATTATAGTGGGAAGGTCAGAGGGGCAAGGCCTTTCCATATGTTTCTGGCATCCTCTCTGATCAAGGTTTGATAAGCAAGAGTGTTATCTGACGCCTCCAGAGCAGATGCTCACAACTGATTTCTGCTTTTAACTCAAAGTCAGATTTTGCTAAAGGACTTTTGGGGTCCGGATAAGGGCTGTCTGACCTATAGACTTTGAGCAGAAGCTCTCTCCTATAACTCAGGGAAGGTGCCAAATAGTTTCATGGTTAAAAACTAGTGAAAAAATACTTTGGCCTCATATATAAGCACCCAGCTTAGCCACTTCATTATTTACATCTGGCTTTGCTCTTGTACAACAAAAACGTCAAAGTGGACTTGGCAGGCTCATCCCCAAAATATGCTTTCATTGTCTATAGTAGTTCATCTCTATCCAGTCAATAAAGAATATTTTATTGTGGGTAATGTCACTTGTTTCATGAAAAGAACTAACTTAACAACAGTACCTAGCTCTGAATAAATCCAATGAGTTTAATAATCAAGGAGAAACCAAATACTTATTAAGTCCCTTAATTTAGACTAGTTGTTTTATTTAATACAACCCTGTTTCCAGCTATTTTACTGGTGAAGAAATTGAGGCTCAGAAAATTGAACAATGAGCTCATGATCACAGAGTGAATTAGTGGAGCTAGTGACTAAGTTAGGAATTGCACTTCAGTTCTTTTGAGAAGTGAGCCTGAGCTTTTTCTACCAGACTTAAAGACCTTCATCAGCTCAATAGACACAGAATCACTGAATCAGAATTCTGCCTATGTATCCTGACATGGTGCAAGTTACTCAGGGCCGCCCTCTGTTCCAAGGAGGGCACAGGAAGCACTCCCTCCCCAGAATTGGTATCCACCTCTGTGTACAGGCACACTGGGAAATGGCCGCTGAGTGTGCTGGAGGTGTTGCGAAGGACTGGGGGAGCCATCAGGGGCCACCTTAGCACCCTGAGGAGCCTAGATGGCTGTTGTCATTCATGTTTCCAACCAAAACAATGTCAGGTGGCCTTTGAGGCTTTAGATGGAGATGACTTTGTCAACCCAACTGAGAGCACTGTGGGGTTGAGCAGCATTTTGCAGCAGCAGCACCAGCCTGTAATCAAGGATTCCCATTTTTATCAATGAATTCTTCCTTAATCACCTAAAAAGTATACAAAATTGTAGATCTAAACCAGGGGGCTGGATATGATTTTAAGGTCATCTACCATACATACTACTATCTTTACATGAAGATAAGTGTCTATACCATTTAAATGAGTTCACACGTGTTTGTTGAGCAGTCCACTCTCTTCTTTGTGGAACGAAGTTAATGGGTGAAATGAACAGTATCAACATGCTTCTCCATTCTGTTGGCATAAATGTTTAATCAGCTTGGCTGAAGAGGTGAGTGCCTATTTCCCTGGTTGATTTAAAATACCATGAGGTTAATGTATACAAAACTGAACTACTGCACTTGATTGGGGAAGAGTGCCTAGTTATCACTTTTGCTAATTGTTTTCCATGGAGAATCCAGAAGACAGGGGCAGCAGGCATGAGTTTTTTTTCAGACATAAAGAAACGACAGCACAGATAGGTAGAGCATCTACCTCAGAGTACACAGGAGGTGGAGAATTCTAACACAGGTTCCAAGTTTCCAGCCAGAGCAATCTTGTTTAAATAACCAACAAAATGCCAGTGGGCAGAGACATCAATATCGTAGCAGGACAAAAGGCATTCTGAGAAATCATGCCTATTCACAGACAAATTACTGAAGTTATAGTTTGGAGCAATACATAAAAATCTGTGCTATGCGAACCATTTCTTAGTTTTCTCTTTAACGGCATCTTGATGAAGGTTTTTGCCTGTGAAAAATATTATTTAACTTTGGTAGCTATAGATATGTGTTTTTTCTTTCATTGTGAACACTTATTAAGCATCTTTCCATATGGCACCTTATTTAACTTCTACTCACAGCTTCCTCACAAGAAATGGAAGGGAAGCACAGGGGATGGAGGGCCTTGGCTGAAGTCCTTGGTTAGCAAGTGGTAGAACAAGCATTGGGATGGCAGCTTCTAACCTAAGCCTGTGCTCATGCCAGCACTCTGCCTAGAATCTATTCAGTTCAGCTTCTTAGAGGGCTCTCTACTCACACACTTTGGAAAGGAGAACAGTTCTTCACAAAGAACGTGAACACTCAAGCTGGACTCACAGAACTTCCTAGAAGCCCCACTCTGGCCCAATATTGAGCTACAATGAAATGATCACTTCTGCATTGGATGATCTCACTGATCAATTTTCTTTCCATTCCCTCATTTGGTGCACGCTTCTCCTACCTCCAGGATCATTTGAACCCCATAACTACCACCAACAGATCTTAGCACCCTGGAATCTCAGTTCTGGCCACTGACTTTTAAGATTCATATTTTCTAACTTTATCCATCCTCAAAACCTTCCTTCCTTGGGACCTTGTTTTCTAATGATAAATAAGTAATGAGTCTTATAATCCAAGACTCACTGACAGTGGCATTGCAGAAATTTCCTGTCCACAGGCATGACTATTATAGTGGGAGTTTCAGACACATCGACAGATGAGTAGAGAAATCTTCAAGGAGGACTGAGGATCTTATACCCCAGCAACCACTCTGTCTAACTGGATGGAATGTGGCTTGCCCTAGACCAACTACAAATTTGTGTCATGTCCTTATGTCAGATTCATCAAATGTTAGATCAGGAAGTCATTTGGATGATACATTTCTGGTTATAAATAACAAAAACTGACTCAAGCTAGCTTAAGGGAAAAAAATTAATAATCTAAATATATAGAAGTGAGAAATCAAGGAAAACACAAGGGAAATCTGAACAAGCAGGTCTCAATAATATCATGATGAACAGGGGCCACTCTGACGACACATGAGTAAGATTCCAAAAACTTTCTCTTGTTAATGTGACTTGGTTCCTGTCTTATTCTGTCTGAGCTGCTGTACCAAAATGCCTTAGACTGGGTAATTTATAAATAACAGAAATTTATCTCTTGCAGTTTTGGAGGCTGGGAAGACTAAGATCAAGATGCCAACAGATATGATGTCCAGTGAGGGCCTGTTCCTCATAGATGGCATCTTCTTGCTGTGACCTTAGATGGTGGAAGGGGCAAGCAGGCTCCCTCAAGCCTCTTTTATAAGGGAACTAATCCCATTCATGAAGGTGGAGACCTCATGGCCTAATTACCTCCTAAAGGCTCCACCTCCTAATACTATTGCATTGGGGATTTAGATTTGAGCAGTGAATTTTGGGGGGGACACTTACATTCAGACCATAGCAGTTCCCCATACCCAGACATCATGACTGATTCTGACCATAGCCTTGAGAGAAAGAGCCAGACTAAGCCAGACTAAGTTAGGTGGCCACTTTGATCGAGTCAGCTCTAGCCTGTGGGACAGGATCATGAGGTTCAAACACAGTGTGGGGAAGGGGAGGGGGAGAGTATTCAGAGAAGAATGTCCATTATGTGAGGCCATAGTGACTACCTAAGAGTTAACACTCATTTTACGGAAGAGGAACCAGTGGCCCAGAAGAGTAACGTGATTGCCTCAAGGTCAAACAGCTGGTAGTAGAAAAGCTGGACTAAAATACAGCCCCCTTCTGGTTCCCGAGACAGAGGTCTTTGATCTGTCCTTATGTTCCTATTCCTTGCATGTTTTATGACCTCAGTCTACATTTCCTCTCACCTGCCATCCCTGCTGCAGACACAGTGGTCTTCAAAAAGCCCAAATCTGACCATGACACTGCTCTGCAAATTAGCCATCTGTCACTTCTAGTCCAGATTCCTTAGCACTGTAGGCAAAGCCCTTTAACCCTGACTCACAGAGTGTAGGAGTCTGCTAGAGCTGCCATGACAAGATATCCCCAGAACGGGTGACTTCAGTGACAGAAATGTATTTCTTACAGTTCTGGAGGCTAAGAATCCCAAGAACAAGGTGCCAGTAAGATAGGTTTCATGCTGAGAGACCTCTCCTCTTGACTTGTAGGTGGCTACCATCGTGTTGTGTACTCACCTGGCCTCTTCTCTCACCAGAGATCTCTGGTGTCCCTTTCTCTTCTTACTACAACAGTAGTCTTGGTGGATGAGGACCCCACTCTTACAACCTCATTTAATCTTAATTACTTCCTTAATGACCCTGCCTCCAAATATAGTCACCCTGGGAACTGGGGGTTCAACATGTGAATTGGTGAGGTGAGGGGATGAGATATAGTCTACAACATAGAGCTTTTCCCATTCTTCAATACAGCCTCTCTCTTCCCTGTTCCCTTTACACTTGGCTACTCAGCCAACCTCGCCCCAACCCCATAAGTCATGCTCTTCTAAGTTCCCTCTCCTTGTGCTTCAAGTCTCAACTCAGTGACTGTTATGCCATGGAGCCTCATGGGTGGTCACACTCTGGTCAGATTTCTCCATGTGCTCCTTTAGCACTGCCATGCATGTGTGTCACATGTGTGCCCTGTGCAGGGGTCACATGTGTACAATACTGCATTTGCCATATTCTATTTCAATTAATTTATTTATGCATTTGTTTCTCCAATCAGAATGTGAACTCCTGGAGGGCAGAAACTTTCTCATTGGCTTTCATCTTTCATCTTTTGTTACCATATCTTTGTCTCCATTTCATCACCATTTATTTCAGGGAAAATTTTTCATGAACAATGGGAGACATATGTGTATCAGAAATTGAAGGGTAAAGAGTCAAATTTAGACTACTTTCTAAAGTGATAAGGAAAGCAGAACTTTGCTTACTAACAACAAGGGGGAGACTCACCTTTGATTACAAGATTTTTCACAGTGGACCCCCGATGCATAAACAAGGGATGGATTCATCATATTGTTGCATGTTGTGCTCTAATATTGCTACTGGGCTATGCAGCAACCGCAATCGGAAGCCCCATGAAGCACACCAGTAGACAGATGCTAAACAAATATGATAAAATACAAGAGCAGCACACCATAAGACTCATTTTTCCATTCACTTTGACAAAGGTAATGTAGTTTTAATTACCAATGATAATATATATTGCCTACTAGTAAATGTCTGGTGGTGAATTTTGTAAACCTTTCATCTTAGGATACCTCAGTATTCCTGAATTTGTTCATTAAATCTTTGTTGCGCAATTCTGCATGTTCTGCACATGTACCCCAGAACCTAAAGTGCAATAAAATATATGTATACATATATATATACACCTTTGTTGCAAGCCAGAAGAAAATGAGCAAGTTTGTGAACTAACAAGGAGACGTAAATAAGCTCCTACTGTAACAATTATGTATGGTACTCTGAAAATTAGAGAACAAGATACAGTGGCCTTTTAGAATATTTTTATTTAATTGGAATACTGTAATTTCAAAATTAATAAATTGAATGAAGGCCATATTCAATTCTGTATAAAAATGATTGAATAATTATTAAAACCTAGTTTCATTTTCAAGGTCAAAGAAGTATATAAATTGTGTTTGCTGGACAAGCTAGAAGAAATAGACAATTGCTTAATTTTAGTTGTGTTTACAATTTGTGCACTCAATGCTCCTATTGATGTATGTTTGTTATCATAACAAATCAAGCACAATTATCAATAAGAATTCAAAGAATGCAGCTAAGGTGTGAAATTATACAAATCATTCCACTGCAAAGAAAAGGCCCTAGAGGTAAATAATATATTGAATTTTTCAAAGGAAAATTATGTGTTTGTGAGTGTGTGTCATTTGACGAAATGATTGTCATGGGAAATTAAGTCCCACCTTGAAAGCAATGAGTAAAAATGAGAAATGTTATGAGAAAAATCACCATAAATTCTCTCTTTATAAAGGAATTTTACTTTTTGACAAATGAAATTTTCTCTAAGCTTCTAATCATACATGTCAACTACAGACATATGTTCATATATGGATGATACAAATACACACTTTTGCTACATTATATCCTTTTAGCTTAATTCAGATTTATTTCAAAGGAAAATAAAGAAGTCAAGCATTATCTAATTCAGTATTTTTCAAAGTATTGTCCATGGACTGCCTATATCAGAATCCTGGCATGCTGGTTGAAAATAAAGCTTTCTGGGTTCTAACCAAGACCTGAAGCAGAATCTCAGAGGTAAATCTTCTGATGAAGCAAGTTAGGAAAACACTTGTCTGATCAATTCAGGCAAGACTTATTTCCAAACCATCCAGTTGGTGTTAATGCATCAGTACAGCAAAGCAGAGTGAAGACATTTTCTGTGCATTCAATGATGGTGGGAAAGCTTTAGTGCTTTAGAGAAAAGCTTCAATGACAGAACGGTTTTCAAAGAAATAGTGTTAATTATTTTTAATTGCAGCATATATTAGAAATGAAGACATAAATGAGTGCTAATAGAGTAAATAAGGGCCATTTAATATGTAGGCATCTCTTACATATTAATGCCTCCTAAACATAAAACTCTTCTAACATGCAAGACTTGGTTGCTGGACACAGTGGTGAAAGTGTCACGAAGAAATTCACAATTTCTGAGTCTTTGAAAATGTTATACTGTTTTTAGACTACATTCTCTGTACTTGAGAGGAAGCCTCAGGAATTGGAAAATACAAAATAATTTCACGTTTTTTACTAAATAAGCATTACATAGAAATCGTCTGAGTTACAGGAAGAGTTCAAATTAATGGAGTATGAGTTAACAATGTTTAATTGAAAGAGTTTCATAGAGTATTTTGATCATGGATGCATGGGACATCTTGGTAACAAGTAACAAAAATGATAAAACCCATCATTTCACCTCTGGTGGACTGATAAGGAATACAAATGTCAATTTCAACATAAATATAAATTTAATATGATACGCTTTACTCTAACATTCTTCAGTGCCGAACTTGACTTCCTGGATTTTAAGATTTTTAAGTAATGTACTTGACCTTCAAAGTTGATCCTGGATCACTGAAAGGGACTCAGGATCTGTCTCTGGGCAAAACCTTTGCAAAGCTGTGAAATGGGTAAAATTTGCTTTCTTGTCACTATGAATCTGCTCCTTCTTCTGTTGTGGCCTCTGCTTTTGGGACAGGTCATATACAGGGCAGGGCTATGCTGAAGTGCACATTACTTGCAATCAGAAAGGTTTTGTTTGAACCATGGCCTTGCCACTTACTAGTCATGTGGCCTTGAGAAATGCACAAAAGCTCTCTAGGCCTCACTTTCTTTTTGTGTTACCTGCCATCCCAGACTACATGGAGTGGAGAGTTTCATACGTAACAGAGCACTTGGTGTAGGTATACAGTGAGCATCCACTTGTGGCTCTATTTGTCTTCCATTCCTACCCTCATTCCCCAGTATTCTCTAAGCAAACGTAGCTTTAAAAGATCCCTACTGCTGCGTGCTAACTGGACTTTACCAAGGCTTCATGCAGGGCTTCTCTATCTACTTTATCTGCAGTTAAGTTGTTAGGATTGAAAATTAAGGTCCATGTATTCTGCTTTCCATAGTATTTGCATTTAAAGGCAGCATTAGACAGGACTCATCTGACTGCAAGTGGCAATGACCTACCTTAGTTCCTTGAGCTCCCTAAGGAAAGGAAGGTTTATTGGCTCCTATCATCAAGGAGGGGAAGGGAAATAGCTGGGTACAACTGTATCTTATCTCAATCTATCTTCCCATTGGTCTCCCATTCCCACATTGCCTATAGACTTCTGCACTGTGCAAAAGACATGACCACAGGGTCTTCTATCCTCATTGAGGCTCATATCCTCATTATTAAAGAGGAAAGTTCTCAACTCTCATTTCCAAATACAAGTCTTGCAAAAGGACTTGAAAGAATCTAGTTGGGTCTCATGTCTACCCTTAAACCAGTTATGGAGCCTACAGTCCAATGAGGGGTGTGATCCCTCTGACCTGGATGAAATGGTACAAGCAGGGGCAAGAGGAGTGGTTCCCTGGAGAGCAGGTGCAGGGTAGCACAGATGCAGCTGTGGGGAGAAGTTTTTTTAAGCTAAGCAGCCAGTTTCTTTCTCTTTTCTAGGATGCTATGCTTAAGTTAAAGCAATGAATTGCTCATGACAATTTCAAATAGCAGCTACTGGCCTCTGGAAAATTAAGACAATTTATGACACTGAGACCTAAAGCCCTCCAAATAAATGCTGCATTGCAACAGGACTTTCTTTTTTTTGGTCCCTAAACTGTCACTTAAAGTACAAACCTGAGATTTTACAGAGAGTAAAAGCTGCCTGATTCACCTTTTGAATGTACAGACTTGAATGGCTGTTGGCTATACATTTTAGTATTGGTGATCTATGTGTGCCTGAGCATGACTTCCTAAATGCCTGATGTAGTACCGTGGTTTTCAAAGTGGGACTCCTTGGTCAGCATTCTTGGGAACTTGTTAGAAATACAAATGCTTGGTCCTGCCCCAGACTTACTGAATCAAAAACATTAGGGATGGAGCCCAGAAGTCTGTATATTAACACACCCTCCACGTGATTGGGATGCATCGGTGCTAAAGTTTGGGAACCACTGGGGTAGGGTATGCTATGGTAGCGGGTCCAGATTACCCACCCAGGACTGTAGTACTCATTCCTCCAGGCTCTAGGAGTGTCAGTAGCTGCCAGTTGTAAGCTGTCAGAGTTCCTCTCCCAGCATTGCCTTCGGCTGAAGAGAGCTACCTCATCCAAGGCCATGTCTCCTCTCTGGGGTAGCATATGGAGATTGGTCTATGGAGATAAGGACAGGGATCCAAAGGTTGGAGCCTCTTTCCTTAATGTAGGACAACTCTGAAGGGCCATCCCAGTCCAGGGATCCACTGAGGCCTTTGTTCGTGACTGCATCACAGTTCAACTCTTTCCTCTGTCCAGTCCTCCTGCCCTTGCTTCTTCACAGGTATTGCTCTAAGGGCACACCCCAACTCACGTCCTAAGGAAGATCACCATCTCTCAGTCTGCTTCCAGAAGAACCAACCTGGCCCTTCTTGGTAAGAGTTAGGACTGTGCACTGTGCTCCAGAAAGAGGACCTTATAGTCACTGCTCTGGAATGGCCCAAGGCAACAGGACACTACCACCTCCCTGCTGTTTATGTTCCCCTCTTTTGAGGCCCACTGATAAAACTTCAGTTTCCAGTGGACTCTATTGGGAATACTTGTCCACACCCCTCCACTGGCAAATTCTGGGCTAATCCCTGCTTTAGACTGGTAGGAAATGGTAAACTATGACCATTAACTCCCCTCCTAAGACTTTCCTTTCTTCCCCACTAGGTTTTCAGAAAATATGAAGCATCAAAAGGCTTTATTGCATTTTCCCACTTACCATGTTATATCCCTGTGTAAAGGCAAACTCATTTAGAGGAAAATGATTTCTTCTCTCTCTCTTTATCTTATATTTAAAAATACTGTATGTTATATTCAAAGACTGGACATAATGTTAAACATGTTGCTAAAATTAAAGAATAAGTTGCAAAAACCTTTGTATACCACAGCTCTATATTTTAAAGAAGCACATGTTATACAATGCATTACATATTAAGTATATAGTATGCAAAGTATTATGTGTTGTAAAGGCATTTAAGATGTTGATAAAACTTCCGTGGAGATTAAAATCATGGGCTACTTTTGTATATTTTCTGTTTCCTCATGATTATTAAAAAATCAATAAAACTCTCTTTTCCTGAGGATATGTGCTCAGGATGAACATGTGTTCTCTTTGCTGTCCAGAGCAGCCCCTACTTACTCCTGCTGTCCTGACATAATTATTAACACTGTTCCTTCACACTCAAAAGTGTCCCACATTGGATGGTAAATATTATGCTCATCCTACTTATGCAATCCCAAACTACTAGCTAATAGTGTGCTCTGCTCACCTGTTTGTAGGAAAATCACATGCAAGAATCTCAAAAAGAGATAGTACCTTGCAAATCCTTTACCTGTCTGCTCTCACATACTCCCTTCTCATCCACGCAATGAAGCTAACTATTTTTTATGCAGAGGCAGTATATTGTTATTCCACACCAGGATTTCAGAGAGGCGCTGTCCAGCAGATGGACACTGGTGCCAGTCGAGTGAAGCTTCTATTTAGGGTTCAGGCGCTTATCTTCCCCTTTGTGCCAATGACAGAATGTAGAGGCCATTTGAAGGGTCCTGTTCTCTCTCATTCAATTTAGCCAAAGTTAAATTATTTCTACTCGAGGGCCAGCGCAACACCTCTAAGGCTTTTCAGCAAAGTGACTTAGACTGGCATGGGGTGGGGCTACATTCTGACCGTGGTTCCTCTGCTCTAAGAAACAAGTGGCTTATGCCAACCAAAAATGTCCTAATCTCACTGAAACAGTGAGGGGAAACTTAACATATTCTTTATATTGCTTCAACTAATCACCAAGTAAACAAATAAAATAAGTAGCTTATAAACACTAATTTCATCTAGTCCTCACAATAGCTCCACTAGATGCTATTGAATGTAATTACTCAGCATTTTCATCTTTATAATTAATATTAACAATAGCTCCACTCCTTAGTGCTCACCATGTACCAGGCACTGTGTAAGAGACTTATAATCATCTTTCACCACACCACACTAGTTGAATACAGGTTTATTCATTGTTTCTTATTTCCATGGCCACTATAAGCTTCATAAGGACAGACTTTGTCTTGTTCACAATTGTATGCCTGCATTCGTAATTATGTTGGCACACAGAAGTTTCTCAGTAAATGCTTGTTGAATGAATAAATAAATTACTGAACGAATGAGTAAGCCCACAAGAAAGGTGTTCTTATCTGCGTTTTGCAGATGAGAAACCAAGTCTTACAAAGAGTAAGGAATTCGCAAAGATTTCATAGATCACAAACTGGGGGACTGTAGGTTCCAAAGTCTTGAACATGACAACACCCCCACCCCCACTTTCCTGATGAGAAAACCATGGCTCAGGGAGTTAAATAACCTGCTCAGTACCTGCTAAGTATTAAGTTATTAGAACTCAGATCCAGAAGCCCTGATTCTAACCAACACTATTTTCTCTTCATCATGTTGATAGATGGCAGGGTCATTCACCATGTGCCTGGCATGTACAACCATGCACATTATCATTCGATGGGACAAAGGTAGGTGGTTCCCCAAGCAAAACACAAGTCCTCCGGTAGGAGGGTGTCATCATTCCCTGACTTAATCCTGGGCATTAGTGTTAGCCAACTGTCTTAGGTCATTCTTGCAGTGCTACAAAAAATACCTCAGTCTGGGTAATTTAAAAAGAAAAGAGGTTTAATTGGCTTATAGTTCTGTACAAGCATGACACCCGCAACTGCTTAGCTTCTGGGGGAGGCCTCAGGGAGCTTTTACTCACAGCAAAAGGTGAAGCAGAAGCAGGCATGTCACATGGTGAAAGCCAGGAGCAAGAGTGCAGTGGGGAGGGACCATACTGAAACAACCAGATCGCATGGGGAAATTACTCACTGTCATGAGGACAGCCCCAAGAGGATGGCACTAAACCATTCATGAGAAATCCACCCCCATGATCCAGTCACCTCCTACCATGCCTCACCTCCAACATTGAGAATTACCTTTTAACATGAGATTTGGGGGGGACAAATACTTCAACTACAGCACTCAGAGTTTGAATGAAATAGGGACCATAATGTATTATCTATGCTGGGAAAAAGCTTATTCCTCTAGCAAACCATAAAATTTCAATGGTTTATCACAAAATATTTTACTTTCTAATCACGTAACAGTAAAAGGTAGGTGTCATGGTGAGTAGCCAGCTTTCTTCAAGGTGGAAACTAAGAGATCTAGTCTCCTTCCACACTGTGGTCCCCTGACATCCTTAAGAGTCCTCTGTTGACAGTGCAGAAGGGGAGAGAGAGGGGCATGAAGAAAGCTTCTTAAACACCTTGGTCAAGGCTGGATACACCTTACTGCCCATAGACCAATGGTAAGAGGCAGTCCATGGCTCTACCAAGATGCATGTGGGACTGGGAAATACAATCTCTGGGGCATCCACTTCACAGAGTCCTAAAGGAGGGACACAAATTTTTGGTGGGCAGCCATCATCACAGTCATTATGAGAATAAATTGGGCCAGAAAAAGATGGGAGATAGGAATCTGGGCTGCCACCTAGAGAAGAATGCATTTGAAAAGGAAGCAGCAGGAAGAGGGGCAGCAAATGCCAACTTTGGCAACCTGTGGGAGTTTTGTAGACTTTTCCTCTTCAGAGGAAATGGAGATGGAGCAAATCTGTCTTTGCTGCCCATTTGGTGCACACTTGGAGAAAAGCACGGAACCTCTCATCCTAATTAACATCAAGCCACCACACTCAGCAGTACTACCCAACAGGTTTCTAATTTCCATTCATGCCCATCTCTGCTTTCTCTGAGTTGTAAATTATGAATCTCCAAAATGGGACAATATCATAAAAGCTACAAGATGTATCAAGTGCCATAGCTTTCATTTACCTTAGTTCATTAAACAGAAAAATAGGCGCACTTTTTTTTCTTTATGGGAAAGGAGTATCAGGTAATGTCACATAATATTTCCAAATAGAATTTGTCTTTATCAGCCAAGTAGTGAATAGCAAGGAAACACTGAATACTCTTTTAGAAATGATTTGAAATTAACTTCAATCCATTCTGATGGTTCAGTAAAAAGAGAAATATAGACTTCAGGATGTTTCTTAATGTAGATTGCTATAGCAATTTAAAGACAACAAATAATAATAAAGCAATGATTCTATCATGCTGCCAGTGTGCTTGACAGTGAATAGTATATGTTAAAAAAATAAATTTGCACCACAATATATGCCGATGGCTAGACTCTAGGTATTGCTTTCAGATTAGTGTCATAGGATCATATTCATGTGTTTAAGAAAGTATTTACTGTGACAGAGATAAGAATATTACAAATATAATTATTCACAGCCTTTCTCTCTCTCCTGCCTTCTAAAGAGGATCATTTTGTATGATGAGTAATGGATAGGGTGGAATAATAGGAAGAGACACAGAGTTGCAGAAACTCAGAGACTTACTGGACCTACACACAAGTGGACACAAAGCTGCCTGAGAAAAGTCAAAGGGTCTGAGAGATGGGAAGAAGGAGAGAGGGTCTTGGCCAGAGAGGAAAGAATTGAGAACTGTCTGGAAGCTGAAATGAGTAGCTACTATGAGGAGGGGACTGTGGGAAGAGATTTCTAGTAAAGAGAAACATTCAGAAGTCTCACTGTGTGCTGTGCACAGTCAGCCACCATGGCTGTCATTGTTGGAAAGGACCTCTCCTGAACTCTCTGAACTCTCCTGAACAGCAGGCCTTTGCTGCTGTGAGTGGTGCTGAGATAGTTATAGTAATATCCAATGCCTACCTAAGCTAACTCCCTATGTGCCAAATAGCAAGCAAAGCTCATGACCTACATGAACTCTTTTAATCCTTACAACTCCATGAAACAGCATTAGAATTAACTCTCTTTTATAGATGGGAAGACTGAGGCACACAGGGCTACACAACTTTCTCAGGATACACCAGCTTGTAAGTAGCATTAAGCAGCTACTTGTAAGTAGCATAGCTGAGATTCAGACCCCGGCAGTCTGAATCCAGGGTCTATGTGCTGAATCATGATGCTTAACCACCTCTCAGGCTGTTGAAAAGTCAAGCTAGTCAACACATATGTCTTATGGCATATGGAAAATTGAAGATCTGGACTAAACTCTGAGCCAGTGTGCACCCTTTCACACAGTATTTCCTTAAAGAACATAGTATGTAATAGTAGTTGCCAAAATATCAAGTTTTTCCTGTGCTCATAATATCAACAGCTCATTATTTGATCAACTTTAGGAAATAAAGCTTAGGAAATTAAGAAATAAGAAATCACTCTTTTCCCAAATCTCATTAGTCTCTGTCCTATTTTCTGTAAGTATACACATTTGGTAATAACTGAATAATATTGTGAATAATCCCTGCAACATTCAGACTCTCTTCTCTTTAAGGGATCCATTTTCATAGATGGTCTGGCAAAGTATCTTGAAGTTAAAAATCACAGACTCTTGTGCCAAATCTGGAAACTGATAATTCTGAAACTGATTCTAGAATCAAGCCATTCTCTCATAGTTTATAATGGAATCATATGAAGAATGTTGACCTTTAATTGAGATTAAAGATAAACAATAAGATGGGTACTTGTAGAGCTAAATGAAGTTACTCCAATCAAAAGATAGATTCAGGTGCTTTGGGAAATGCTGATCTTACGGATGATGAACTCTGGGAGGGTAAGTTGTCTTTAGTATCAGAGTAATTATTTGCTCCATTCAAGGCTGAGTACATGACTATAGAGTGGCCCATGTGTCTCGAATCTACTTTTTTTCCATGTTATGTATTATCACCAAGAAATACAGTAGTTTTTTAGCTAGCTAAATTCCACAAGTGGTCATGACCTCCAGGATGTTTTTTCATGGACTTAGATGGGAATGAGGACTATACCCTTGTGCAGAAGTGAGAAGAGGACAGAATCCTGCCTTTCATAGGTTGGGAAACAGCAATGCCTTGTCCTGCACAAGTAGATTGGAAAACTGAGTTTCATCAAGGGGGATCCATTAGGTTAACTTCTTAAGGGTAAATGTTGCAGACAAAACCACTATGAGTGAATTTACCAGTGAGATGCTGGCTTAAGGACTGATCTTAGCCATGAGAGCAAAGAGGCCTGGATGACCAATAGCAGCAAACTAAGATAACTGCAACTGGTTCAATCTTCTCTGGAGTCAGGGCTGCTGCCTCTATCTTAAGATAAATTGCATCAGTCATGTAGGTTATAGAACCCCTATCAGTATCAAAGAAAAGACATTATATTTTGACATTGTCAATTTCTGAAACTGTCACACAGCTACAGGGAAAGGCTCAGTTAATTCCAGTTTCTAAATGATACAAAGCAGAAAACCAAGATGATAAATCCAAAATGCTGCAAATATTTAAAGTTGAAATATATCAGTTTTACCGATTGTGGCCAAAATTTATGGTGTCCTTTTTTTCTGAAGTAGGTTCACCAAAACCTCCTTCATTAAAAAGAAGGTTAAAAAGTTTAGAGTTGGAAAGTTTGTCATATTTGTCAAAAACAAAGGCAGACTCTGGTCTTTTTTTAAAAAATGGTAGGAGTACAACTATAATAACAACAGATAATTTTTCATTATTTGAGCTTAGTCTGTCCTACTGAGGTTTTAACTTCATTTTCTGCTCTTCATTTTCCAATGCAATTAGTATATTATGTTCAAATTAGTATCTTATGTTCAAAAAGCCAGAAATAAATTTAACCTTTTGAGATGAATGAGTTATTTAAGCCTCCTGGATAGTAAGTCAGGAAGAGCCTTGGAAACACCACTCTGGGTGTCTTTGGCTATTTTTATAAGGAGTGTTGTACATCTGCCTGTCCACACGGAGCTGCAGGTCTCACCTCTGGGCTCTCCTCACAGCGGCCTCATGCAGCTTCATTTATCTTAGGAGAGGAAGTGGTGAAGTGGAGCCTGCCTGATTCTGGACCTGCGATTCCAAGGTGGACAGAGTCCAAGATTGTCGTTCAGTCCATTAAGCAATCCCTTTTAGCTGAAGGGGTTCATCTATCAATCTCGCTCTTCAGCCAGTAATCTGCTTATTTAGAGGTTTAATTACATTTTCAGGTCACCCAAGCGCTTCTCCTAGATATTTAATAAAATGAGTCCTTATTTTATTTCTCACACGGTTTATTTTACATGGGCTAACCAATATTGGGATGGGGGAGCAATTACTTATAAAAAGATAAACAAGTGAGATTTCTGCCTTCAAAGTATCTAGAGTTAACACAGAAATTATTTGAGTCTTGGGTACAATGACGATAGCAGATTGATCTAAAACTGCGTGTAGCAGCCACCATTCCTGAAACAGAAAGTCAAATATTGATTTCCCAGTGCTTTTATGACCCATTTAACAACAGGCATTTTGGATTGGTTATTTCTTAGGGCCAGAGAGAATTTTCCAGCCAGCCTCCTTCTGAGCTCCTCTTAATTATCTTCTCTGAGAGATGGGTAAAAATTGATGTTCACCCCTGGCCTTAAACACACATGCACATGCACATAGACACACAAAACATAAAGGAGGTTAACACAACTTGCCTCTCCTAACACTATCTAAGTTAGCGTGGATGCGATATTTTCCACAATAACTACCATATTGGGTTAGGGGGAGGTCCACTGGATATGTCTGCTAACAAATTCTCACTAATTGACATCAAGCCAGTTAATTTCTATGTAATAAGTGTTGAGTGATTCAGGGCCGGCACCACCAGCCAGGGCTGGGGCTATTCAAAGACCTCTACCTGTTTGGCTCTCAGAACGGAACATTTAATGTTTTGCCAAATTTTCAAAAACGTTGGGGAGTAAGAACAGCGTTTTTAATCTTTAGCTCTTTGGGCTACTAATTATGTAGCAAAGGGTATAAAGAGGGCTTTACAAATCATTATTTCCATTAGGAAGGTGTTAGAACCCATTCCACCAAGGGCACCCCTCCTATTAGCGCAGCTGCTATTCCCAGGGGAAGCGGCCGCTGTGGTGCCGGTTGAAGCGGGGCTTCTGTTCTGTTTCCCCCAGCACTTGGAAGAAAAACAAAACACTCCTAATGAAAAACACATACGGGAAATGCTTTATTATTTCATCATCCTCACCTACTGCGCTCTGGCACAGCTCTGTGATTAGGAAGGACTTTTCCCTCTGTAAGTGGCTGAGTGAGGTGGTAGGAGGCTGATACTCTGTCATTTCCTGTCACATCGTTTTGGAGGAATTTGCTCTTATTTCCTCCCTGCCGCATCCCCCTGACACCCATCCCTGTCTCCCCAGCCTCCACATTGGCCACACGCCCACAATTCAGTTGTGTTAATTTCAAAACACAGTGTTTTAAGTTGAGGGTTGAGAATCATGGAAACTCTGGGGCACCAAACACAATCAACCTCTAACCTCCTGAAGCTGAGAAATAGGTCAGAGCCACCCAGTGGATCCTAACCCCCGAGAGAGGGCAGAGGAACACCACTGCATCAAAACAGTGGGTTGTTTTGTTTTGGGGGAGTGGAAAGGGAGTGCTGAAGTCAGTGGGAATGTTAATTCAGATTACAATCTTCCCATGTGCATATTCTTGACTATTCACCAGAAAGGAGAGTCAGATAGCAGACATTCCCCCAAGTCTCATTGGACCACTAGCCAGTGAATAACCTCTTTCATTAAAAATTTCTCCATTTCTTTACTTCACACAGGGTGAAACCTGGATATAATATACAATGCATTTATTCACATGCTTCTCAGCAACCCCTACCACCAAATAATCCAGGCACGGTCAAGCGGGTATGGCTACCCAGGAAACTGGAATGCATTAGCCCAGACCCAACTGGGGCCACCAATGCCTGTCTGTAGTAATATATCAGGAACAATTCTTTTCTCTCATTACAGTTTGGTAACTTGGGAACAGTACCATGCCTTCTAATGGAAGATGCTTAATACATATTTGGTAAATATTCAATAAGTATCTAATTAATGGGGTTGGGACTATATATTGAAGGGCAGAACGCTAAGCCACCATGCCTTAGTTCTGTGGCAGTGAAAAGTGGGTGCCTTCATGCCATGCCATTCTGTGGGGGGGGTCAACACCATGTACCACCATCGATACATAAGAAGAATCCTAAAATATGGCTCTACTGGCATGCTCTCTTAATTAAATTTTTTATCAAACTGGCTTTTAATGGTAGCTGGTTTCTAATTTCTGTTGAACTACCATCAGTGACATGGGTAATACTGTACTATTGCTTAAATGGTTAATTCAATGTGTGGTGTCTTCTCAATGAATATATGTTGAATAGATCAATGAATAGTGTGATATTGATATAAGTACAAAGGACTTGTGTGGGGGTCTTAAGGTGAGAATTGGTCTGTGTGTAGCCCACTCATACGCATGTTTGTCCTGCCTAAATGTAACTGCCAATGGAAATGTAGAAATAAACCATGTAAAGTAGCTTGTCTAATGGAAAATTTTTGATATGAGAACAAAATGATTCTCCAAAGCAGAACTGGGTCAATATGCCTACCACGTATAGATGGCACAAAGTATGTTCAGGGTATCTGTACTTCATTTTGAAGCATTGATGAATATTATTCATCTCATCATAACTGATAAACACAAAAGCACTGAGAATCCTGAAGATGCTAAGTGTATGATTGTGATGGAAATAATAAACTTTTTTTTAAATGTGAAAGAGCTAAAATAGTAAAAGTGTTGAGAAAAAAAACCTCATTCATCAATATGAAATGAATCATTTGACAGTAAGAATAATTTAGGACAATGAGTATTTATTTGATGTGTGGAAAGCTATGCATCTAGGCAACAGACAATTGTTGCCAGAAACTGACGAAAGAGTCATTTTTTTGTCTGTGCTATGTATTACAGTGGTTTTCAACTCTCACTGCACATTTGAATCACCCAAGAAGCTTTTCAAAAAATACAGGTCTGGGGCGACATTCCAGGCCAGTTACATTAGAACGTCTTAAGCTGGGACACAGGCATCAGCAATTTTAAAGCTCCCCCAAATGATTACAATGTATAGTCAAATTTGGGCTATACCAATGGTCTCAAATTTTAGCATCAGAATCACCTGAAGATTTTATTAAACTACAGGCTGCTGGGCTCAACCTCCAGAGCTTCTGATTTACTAGGTTTGGGGTGAGGGCCAAGAATTTTCATTTCTAACAAATTTCCAGTTGATACTGATGCTGCTGTTTTGAGGGCATGCTTTAAGGACCACTGGACTAGAGGATCAGCCTCAAGATTTGCATCCTATTTTTCTGATAGTGATTCAGAAGAAATCTCATCCTTTGTTCCTGACTTCACGGTGAAGTGCACCTGATAAAATGTTTTTTGTTTTTTTTCCCCACTTACAGTTGCTTCTTCTGTTTCAAGGACCACATGAATCTACACATGGTGGAAGTAAGCACTGGGGCAGAGTATGAGATATTGTGGCTGCTAAATTGTTTCCCAAGATGTTTGGGTAGATCGTTAAGGAATGTGACTTCCCTCCACAGATTTTCAATGTAGATAGAATTGGTTTGTTTTAGAAGAAGATACCAGATAAGGCATACATCAATAAGGAGAGAGAATAGCTGGTTTTAAAGCATGGTGGAATTTTATCTTGGGATCGCAAGTTCAAACTCTTCTCTCACTTGGGTTTTACTCGACAACTGAACTTATAAGCTCACATTTGGAATTTGTGTATTAGCCAAAGCAAATTTGCTATGTGTATGATACCAAAATTTTGATAAGCACTATAAACTAGAAACGATAAAATGCATTCAAAATTATCTGTGAGAAATTAAGACTTTTAAGAATTTGGCTGTGAAGAGTTAAAAAGTCAGATAAAGACTGTGAGTTAATTATCATTCCAATTACTGTTAATTCCAAGGGAATAACTGTTTTAAGGTGGAGTTTAGGTTTCAATTCCATTGCCACTTCTCCCCCGGCCATGTGCCTATTTTCTCACTGCCTCCTGGAGCAGACAGAGTCATCATGTAAGTGTGGCAGGATTGACCATCTCAGTGCTCCAGTGAGTGTGGCTACCATCTTTTTTGGTCTCATTCCACTGTTTCACTTCTGGTCACCTTTGGATTCTCACAGTTCAATAGCAGTTCTGACTTGTATGTGTGTGTGTGTGTGTGTGTGTGTGTGTGTGTGTGTGTGTGTTAAGACTTATTTTTTAAGACTAGTCAACTGCAATAGTGAAAAGCAGGGGAAAGGGTGGAACAAGGAGGACAATCTGTAACTTACTGTGTGAACTATCAATTGAGATAACTCACTACATTTGGAGCAGCCTAACCTCGTATTTTTTTTTAAACGCAAGTTCTCTAAGAGTCATGCAAGCTACATTTTGAATGCTTTCTATTAAGAAATGCAACTATGTCTTCTTGTCCCCTCTTTTAAAAAATATTTTTAATCAATAGTCAAAATAGTGTGGTAGCCAGCCAGAATGAAGCGAACTGTAAGCCCATTTGTGATTTACTGAGGTTTGTTGTGTGCCCATGGGCAGATCTGTCTCAGTGTTACATCCAAAGCAGCTCTATCTTCTAATCTTTCCATTAAATCATGTGATACTTATTTTTTCATTTTCAGTGGTAAGTGGTACATAGGTAAAGAGTCTTTTAACTCATTCTTCAAGAACATGTAGTAGCCACAGCCTTTGGATTTATCTTGCATTTCAGAAGTTTGTTGGCTTTCATGTGGGAAACCTCCCAAGTAAGCCATAAAGCATTAAAATTCAATTAAAGATAAAATAATAGTGTTGTGGCTGCTTCATAGAGTGAAGATTGGACCATAAGCATGAGTGAGGAATTCAGGTGAAAAATATTCATTTTTATGGCTCAATATTTTAGCAAATTTTTAGAATATGTACTTAAATATATCTGATCTGATTTAATGTCAGAATGTTTGAAAATAAAATACTGAATAATATTCCAATTAATTGAGTACTGACCAGAAATTTTAAAGGGTAGGAGGAAATATCCTTATTTAAAAAAATTTTTAAGAGAAAAAAAGCTTACACTCATTCAATGTCTCATATTAGTCAACGGATACATCATAAAATTGAATACATCCCTGTAAAAATGCAAAACTTGTGTTCTGATTAATCAAGGTATACTAAGTGTGGAGTTCCATTTAGTTATTTATTTAGTTTGCTTTTCAACGTCAGTTTAACCTAATAATTATCAAATAATGACATCAGTTTTGGGAGCATAACAAAAGTGAGAAGGAAAGGACCAACCACCTTATTTATATATAAAAGATGCATGAATTCTCTTTATTGTTTAGACATTTTGGATATTCGTCATGTAAAAATAGCCTGTTGCCATCAGATTTTGCTTGAACACCTTTTTCTTTTAAAAGTGTCTTTTTCAGTAAATACATGGGAATGTATTTACTGAATACATTCCCATGTATTTAAAGTAAGAAAGTTTAGCTGATTTTAAGTAAGATAAAGTTTAGCTGATTTTTTTCCCTGACTATGCCCTTCCCCCTTCAAGGGTTTAATAACCACAGTCCTAAGATTTATGGTGAGCGAAAAGAAAAATAAGTAAATTATCTGACTGAGGAGCCATTCCTCCTCTCTCTGACCATACAGACTATTTTAAATGCTGCTAGCAGCAGTCTAATTAAAATAATTTCTGTCAGAAGTCTGTGAAATATGTAGCCGCAGCCCAGCTCAATGTTCTCGGGCAGGAATGACAAATCTCTGCTTAATTGGTACTTAATATGGTAGTGCAGGATTAGTAATTCTCCAGGATAAAAGGAGATAACAAATAGGAATCTCTTTCTTGGGCAGGGAGTCTTGGAAGATGAACAGACCAAGTGGTGCCCACCCCCAAACTGTTCCTATCAAGGGCTGTTATTTTGGCCATCACTCATGAAACAACAGACAATTAATGTATATTTTATGACTAGCTCAAGTCCTAATTAAATACAACTGTGTACAAAGAATGTGAAGGGCCCGACTCAGAGGGACCAAAATAAATACTGGCAGAAATATGGTGAGCACTGTGACCTTAGTTCATCTTGTTATTCTGTCTCAGAGATAAACACCTTGGCAGAGGCATACCCTACCCCCTGAGGTACAGCCACTAAACTGAAATCCACAGTGTATTTTGGAAAATTTGGGAAAATGTAGAAAGGCGGAAGGGGGGAAATCATCCATAGTCTCATCAGACTAGCACTACCACTGCTAATAAGTTGGAGTATTTCCTTCCTGTATTTTGATTCCAGTGCATAGCTTTCATGTTTTAGTTGTTCTACGAAGTATTGTGAGCCATTTTGTGCTTTGCTTTTTTTCTTCTTAATACTAAATAGAAACATTTAGATATATTTTATGAATGGTTGGTATAAAATCATTTTTAATGTTTACATAGTATTCTATCAAGTAGACATCTGTAGCTCATGTCTATTTGACTCTTATCATATGCCAGGTGCTACTCTAAGGACTCTATATGTATTAACTAATCAAATCACCTATAAGTTAGGAATTTTTATCATGTACATTTTGTAGATGAGGATACACATGCACAGAAAGATCGTGTTAATTTTTCCAAGGCTACATAAGTGGTTAGTGAACTCAGGATTTAAACAAGGGCAATCTGACAACAAAAACCATACTTTTAATCGCTACCCTATACCATCTCTTGATGCACTGCTTTGACAAACCAGACCATGTGCTACATCTGCGTCAGTAAACTTTCCCCATAAATGGTTGAATCATAACTATTCTATACTTTGTGGGCCACAAATACATTCTATGCCCCCTCTTCCTTCTCCTTCTTCTCCTTCCTTCTCTTTCCTTTCCAACTTTAAAAACATCTGGGCCGGGCACTGTGGTTCAAGCCTGTAATCCCAACACTTTGGGAGGCCAAGATGGGTGGATCACAAGGTCAGGAGATTGAGATCATCCTGGTTAAGATGGTGAAACCCTGTCTCTACTAAAAATACAAAAAATTAGCCAGGCATGGTGGTGAGCACCTGTATTCCCAGCTACTCAGGAGGCTGAGGCAGAAAAATCGCTTGAACCTGGGAGGTGGAGGTTGCAGTGAGCCAAGATCGCACCACTGCACTCCAGCCTGGGTGACAGAGCCAGACTCCATCTCAAAAAAAAAAAAAAATCTAAAAACTATTTTTTGTTTACTTTAGATAATTAATTTTAAAAAGTTTTGACACTGAAGGAACCAAATAATTTATTTAATTGGATGACTTATTTTTATTTCAACTTGTATTATTAATATGATATACTGCGTATGGGTTAGTGTGTATGTAATAGCCATTGAACTGACTGAAAGTACTTATGGTCATCCAAACTTAAAATATAAAGTATTGTAATAAGAAATCAACACAAAGCCAAAAGAGATTTCTGCTTGGTAAATCTCCCAAAATGAATAGAAAGTCACACATTTCAATTTACTTTTCAATTTCTGCCTTTTGGCAGCTCGCATAAAATTCTGGTGTGCTTTGTTCATTTCTTTGCGGTAGCCATTCTCAAAGAGTGGTTCTGAATCCAGCAGCATTGGCATCATCTGGTATTGTTTTCTTAGAAACGCACAATCTTAGGCCCGATCCCAGAAGTAATAAATCAAAACCTTTAAAGGCAGAGCATATTAAAGTTTGAGAACTGCTGTTTTTGAGAAATCTAGTTCCAAACAGATCATTTTTAAAAACATAGCTGTGTGAGAGAATATATGTGTGTGTGTGTGTGTGTGTGTGTGTGTGCACTCTCACATTCACATAAACAGAAGATACATCCCACTTTATGATATCATATTATGATACATTATAGAACCACCACGTGAACATGCCACAAGAATCAGAATGAGCAAATTGTAGAGTTGCATATGTATCCTATGCAGGTATATGAATAAATCTATACTGTCATGCCTATCTTGTTATATGACACTATATTGATTTTGTCGCAGCTATTTCCTGGTTCATTACTTAAGCATGACATTCCTTATAACATTAAGGGATTTAGGACTTAACTATCTGAAAATTGAATGTCCTCAATTATTGAGGACACTACACCGGAAAATTTAATTGACAAGTTTATTGTAACAAAATGTATCATTTTAAAACGTCATCCCAAGATTCAGGTTCTTGGGTAAGATGGAGAAAACACACTCCACCCTGCTGCCCTTCTGAATGCAGCTATAAAACAGAGAGAGAATATGTGGAGCACTCATTTGAGAGCTTTGAAAAAAGAATAATAAATAGAAAATTTGGAAAGAGGACTAAAATTCAAAATGCCACTGAGCTAGTATGCATTTACCCTTATTTTCTTCCCAGCACATGGCCTTGGAGGCTGGCATAGCTGCAGACGTGTATGCAGAGCCCCAGCTTTCTCACTCGAAGCATTAAAAGGGGAGTCCTTGGAAATCAGAAAGTACTGGGAGATTGTGGAAAGGGTGAGTTTATGAAAGCAACCCTACAAGATTATTTATTAACTCCTAGATTCCAAGAACTGCACATGCATGGATTTCATTCTAATCAGCACATAAAAGACTTTGAAAGGTGAATAGGCAGACTCCCACTCAGTTCTCAGACTTGTCACTGGGGGGGGGCATACCCATGGGACAAATCTGATTAGCACTGGGCATTAAAAAGTTCACTGACATTGGGACCACAGCCCATTGAAACTTGTGCCATGAACATAATCAGGTCAATTGCCTGCTGACAAAATGTCAATATTCTCCATAGGCTTTAAGCAAGACCCAGAGTCTCATAATATAATATTCAAAATTTCCAGCATATAATCTGAAGTTACCTGGCACATGAAGAATCAGGAAAATGCAACTCACATAGGAAAAGACAATCAACAAACACCAAATGCCAAGATAGCACAAGAATTTAAAGCTGCCATTATAAAAATGCTCCAACGAACTAGTATAAGCCCTCTAAAAACAAATAGAAAAACAGAAAGTCTCAGCAGTAAAACAGAAAATATAAAGAAAAACCAAGTAGAAATTTTAGCACCAAAAATGCTGTAAGTTAAATGAGAAACTCACTGGATGGATTTAATGGCAGAATGGAGATTACAAAGAAAAGAGTTTATGAATGTGAAGATTGATTAACAGAATTATCCAAACTAAACAACAGACAGAATAAGATTTAAAAAATTAAGAGACTCGGGTATTAGTGAGATACTAAAAAAAGACCTAATATTTATGTCATTGGAGTTCAAAAAGAAGAGGAGAAAAAAAGTATGGTGCTAAAAATAATTGAAAAATATAGTGGCTGAAAATTTTTCACATTTGGTGAAAAACACAAACCTAACGCAGCAAGAAGCTCAATGAACTCTCTATAGAATAAACTTCAAGAAATTCATGCCTAGCCACATTATAAGTAAACTGCTGAAAACTAAGGGAAAAAAATCCTGAAAGTAGCCAGAGAAGAATAGCGTATTACCTATAGGAGAAGAAGTATTCTAACAACTGCATATTTCTTATCAAAAACCATAGAGAATAATTGGAAGTGGCCCAACAGTTTTCAAGTGCTCTAATAAAAGAGCTATCACAGAATTCTATATCTATAGAAAATATCCTTCAAGTGTGAAGGTGAAATAAACAGTCTTGGATGAAGGAAAACTAAGATAATTTATTGCTAAAGGAAGTTTTTCAGAAAAAAAAAATGATAGCAGAAAGAAACTTGGAACGTCAAGAATAACAGGAATGCAACAGAAATGGCAAATATGAGGGTATAGATAGTATATTATTCTCTTTTAAAAGATGTTTAATGGTTGAGAAGGAAACATTTCTAATGTTGTATGATAGAGTTCTCAATGTGTGCAGCTGTACTATATAACAAGCAGAACATCATGGGAAAGGAGTATAAAAGGATTGATATGGTGATATGGTTCCTACATTCCACCTAATATGGTGAAGTATTGATTTTAAGTAGATTACAAAAAGTTATGGATATATAACACAGTCCCTAGAGTAACTGCTAAAAAACTACACAAAGAGATATAGTCAACAGCACAATAAATTAAAATGAAATAATCTAAAAAGTTTCAATAATGAAAAGAGGGCAGGAAAGGGGAAAATAGATTAATGAAAAACAAAAGGAACAAACAAAATTAAAAATAAAAAGACAGACAAGTATAAATGTATCAGTAATTACATTAAATACAAATGGTTTATACATATTACTCAAAAACAGAGATTATAAAAATTGATTATTTAAAAAAATCATGTTCCCCCCCAATTCTGAATGTGTGCTTTCTACAAGAAATTAAATTCACATATGATGATATAGGTAGGTTCAAAGCAAAAGGTTGGGAAAAGATATACCACAGAAATGCAAACTAAAATGTCACTTCCATCTGCTTTTCCTGGGAAAATACCTGCTATTCAAGAACCCTGATACTGCAATATGAAGTAAATGCATTTGATTACCTAAGTGAAATACTTAACTTACTAGTTTGAGTGATCAGCTGTGCTCGAACTTTTTCTTATTTTTGAGTGGGCTAATAAATACATGTTTAATTAGGAACTACTTTATCTTTCTTCTGTCATTTCAAAGGGGGCCTCATGCATTCACAAATGTCTTTGTGTAGTGACAAACACCGCTAAGTACAAAGATTGATCTTAATTCTAAAGCAAAGGCAACCTGATATTCACATGTAATCCTTTAAGTGAGAGAAACACACAGTCCCAAGCTCACATGCGGCTCTAAGAGTTTATCATGCACAAGAAATCACAAATATATCTGATTTGTCTATGAGCTCAATAAGACAAGCATATAGGCAGGTGACAGCTCCTTGGAAAACCACCTGTGTTCTCTTCCACAGCTAGAGTAAGTAACACATATGGTTCCTGTCAGTAGCACTCACTTAGAGAGATAAAAATCCTGCAACAGCTAAATTCAGCCTCTCTCCAGTGGCCTTTTCCTTTGATTCCCAAAATAGCAAGTAAAACTTTTCGCTAAACCATATAACCAGTCCCATCTTTCAAAGAAGAGGTAAGAAATTGCCCATTTCAAAATCTTTTTCCTGTACATTGTATAACTAACCCTCTTAATTCTCTCTGGTAGTAGCTTTCTTTGTTAATTTTTTAAAAGAAAGAAACTATTGAGAGATATGTGTTCATTAACTTTGTGTAAAATTTTGAAAAATAATTAGGGACACAGAGCATGATTTCCATTGTCAATACATGGTATTAAGCATATTTGATAGCATGATAGTAAGTGGACAGTCATGGGCAGGGGGGATTCTTTCTCAAAAACTTTTACAGATATGAAACAAGAATTGTTTTCTTCAAACCTGGCTTTGAATTCACCTTAAAACATTGTTTTATTTCTTTTTGTTCTTCCTGTCCTTAACTTTTCTTCTGCAATGTGAAAATACAAGGCAGATGTCTTCATCTCAGTGGAATGCTTTTAACCTTAATGAAGGGTAGTAATAAATCAGTGCTTTTCAACCTGCTTTCTATCATCAACACATACATGCTTTTTGAGATATCAGTCTCAAAAGAGAGTATTAGGAATAATTAGGACAAGATAGAACTTACAGCTATTTGTAGGTTGGTGAACATGTAGCTGCTGTTTGTTAACTAATTTTAATATGTATAAAGTTATCTTGTCCATATATCTAAAAACTATTGTTATTGGATAAGACTTTTTTTTTAAAAGAAAAGGCATTAATAGTTGATTATTATGGTGGAATGTGTGTGTATATTTATGTTTTTATATATATTCCATGTACATATATACACTTATATAAGATTATTAAAGTATAATTGGGTGATTTTAACAGTTGTGTGTACAGATTACATCAACTTAAAATTAAACTAGGAAATGAAAAACATTTTTCATTTTAAGATTTTCTTGATTAATATTATGAAATTAGAATGTACTCTTTCATGGCCAGATAAACTATTTCAATATTTCACATTTTATATTTTTTCTTTACTCAGTATTTCACAGTTGTCAATTTCTTCAATAAACAAAATTCAGTACTCTGAATTCCTCTTATTAATACACAGAAGAAAAACAACCTGCAAAACTGCAGTCCAAAAAGAGAGAGGAGATATAAATAACCTCATAAAATCTGACATCCTGGTGACCCATTTTACATGGGTGGAATTCGGTGATAGCAAAACAAATCGTTCCTTTCCAAGACCACATGAATTAAGATATGGCTATGATTAACGCTAAAACTCTCAACTAACAATGACTGAATCTGAACCTGTGATGGGTTTGAATAAGCTTTGCAATATACTAAGCAAAGATAAATTTTTCTGGTGGTGACATCCCTAAGAAAATTTTACAAGGTAGACTAACTACCTATCTTGATTCCCAAATGTTTAAAAAGCTGTTTCTGACTTCCAGTGAATCAAACCTACTCATTCACCTTTCAAGAGGCCATAAAGTTTCATGCATGAAACTCTGGATCAGAAATTATGAGACTTAGGTTATGGGCCTCCTTCTCCAGAGAGGAGAACTAGGCCACCCCAACTTAGTAGAATCCTTTTGCCACTTTATGTGTCCCTGCTACCTACCTGGGTGACCAGGTTATAAAGCTTCCTATATACTTGAGTCCATGGGGTGATGTTATCTGAAGACTCAATTCCCAATGTCAGTTTTGCCACTGGGTGACATTAAGAAAATGACTTGCCTTGCTGAACCTCAGTTTTGCAATTTATAAAATGGGCCTGAAGGTATTCTAAGAATGTATGTCAAATGCCTTGTGAACATCAAACAGTGATGTACAGGTTTCAGGCCAGACTGTGCTGGCTATTGTAGTTGCTGTTGGTAGCTTGATCTTTATTTACCTGCCTGAACTCCAGCATTTGTAACTTGTTCTTTCTCTTTCCAATTCCTTTCTAACACAGCCTACATTCTTCTAGTCATAATTCCAAGCAAGAATTGGATGGGATCCCAAAACTAATCTAGTTTAAACTCCTCACAGGAAGCTTCAGAAACTGAAGCTCAGAGAAAACCCCAAGGTACCTCAAGAAATCAGGATTTGGACCTAGGTCTTTAAACTGCTGGTGCAACATTCTTCCCTTTCTCATCCACTGGCTTATTCATTAATTCCACAAACATTTATTGAGCGCCTATTTTGTGCTAGGCAGGAGGGAGTCTCTAATCTCACTTCCAAAAAATAGTCTGTAAGAGTATCAGAGAATGGTGGCTCACGCCTGTAATCCAGCACTTTGGGAAGCCAAGGTGGGCAGATCACAAGGTCAGGAGATCAAGACCATCCCGGCTAACACAGTGAAACCACGTCTCCACTAATAAATATGAAAAATTAGCCCAGCTTTGTGGCAGGTGCCTGTAGTCCCAGCTACTCGGGAGGCTGAGGCAGGAAAATTGCTTTAACCCAGGAGGTAGAGGTTGCAGTGAGCCAAGATTGTGCCACTGCATTCCAGCCTGGGTGACAGAGTGAGACTCCATCTCAAAAAAAAAAAAAAAAAAAGAGAGTATCAGAACATCTTTCAGTGCTGGTGTCTGACGCTGGTTGAACATTCTGGCCATATTGTAATCATTATTAGAACACATTTTTACAGTTATACTGGTATTCCTCTATTGTTGTTGTCACTATTATTATTGCCAAGGAAGCCTTCCTTTGAGTGAGCACTTAGCTCTCAAGGTAGAGCTCAGGTCAAAGCATGGCTACTCTGGCTGAAAGAGGATTACCTCCACCCCCAGAACCTGCTGCTGAAGCTCAGCCAAATTTCTAGTACTTCAGTGTTATCAGAGTTTGGGAACCACTGCTTTGCATGATTCTCTTTCTTGGACTTGACCTCATTAGAAGTTCCAGCTCTAGACAGAGTTTAGAAGTATTTACTATTATTTTAAAGAGCCAGAGAAGATTTGTATGGCCAAAAAAGGTTAACCTGCTCTTCTTTTCATCATTATATCCACTTCCTTGAGATATAAGTGAATAAGAACTTTTAATTTTCTTGTTTGGGAAGATGTTTCTTTTGGGTATCTACATGTTACTTTCGACTGACTTCAGGTCACCATTCTCCAAAATACAGGCCTGTTAAGATTATTCTAACCTCAAATGAGTGAAATTGTTGGTTGGCTTGGTTATAGTCTATAATAATATCCTAATTATATTAACAAATTCATGATCAGAGTGTATTTTGCAGCTCTGAAGTCATCTTCTCGCCTAGGAATGGGGGTGGTTGGTTTGATGTTTTGATATAATTCTTCCACCATTAAAATATACCAATGAAGATATTGTACTGAGAATACAACAGGACTGATTACAGTCAGCAAATCAAAATAAAGACACGCTGAAGATACACGTTAATAAAGCTTGCTATGAAATCCGAAACAGCTGCATTTCTGTACATTAAGAATAGGTACAGGGCTGGGCATGGTGGCTCATGCCTGTAATCCCAGGACTTTGGGAGGCCAAGACAGGCGGATCACCTGAGGTCAAGAGTTTGAGATCACCCTGGCCAACATGGTAAAACCCTGTCTCTACTAAAAATACAAAAAAAAAAAAAAAAAAAAAAAATTAGCTGGGCATGGTGGTGCATGCCTGCAGTCCCAGCTACTCAGGAGGCTGAGGCAGGAGAATCTCTTGAACCCAGGAGGCAGAGGTTGCAGTGAGCCGAGAGTGTGCCACTGCACTCCAGCCTGGGTGACAGAGCAAGACTCTGTCTCAAAAAAAGAAACAAAAAAGAAGAGGTACAGGACATGCAAAAATGAATGAATGAAAATAAGAAGTGGGTTTTTTTCCTCCCCTGTAATAAATCTATCACAGGGAACGCACTATTTCCACAAGAGTCCAGTTTAGGAGAGTGTGTTTACTTCTTTCTCCATCCTGCTCCCCTACCATTTCTCTCTCTTTGCACCAAACTTACCAAAGTAAAGGAAAGCAAAATATAAAGCCTGAGGAAGAGATGGAAATGAATGGAAAAGTGACTTACAAGCTGTCTCAGCTCACCTACTGTCCACCAGATGTACAGATAAAGGGCCTGCTTTACTGGTATAGAAATAAGAGTTCACCAAACCTACTCTAAAGAGTAATCAGAAATGCCATTTTTTAACATTTACATGTAAAACATTACATTTTTGTGAATCTAAACTGATATCTTTCTGGAGGAGAAATTCTCCAGTATATTTTCCAAACCCATTGTGTCAACATGTCCAATTATAGGAATTTATCTTAAGAAAAATAATCATGAATGTGTACCAAGAATCAGCTGCATAAGTGTTCATGGCAGCATTGTTTATGACAGTGTAATATTGGAAACGACCTCAATTTCCAGCATAATGATCTGGGTAAGAGATGATATACTGATACACAGAATACTAAACAACCATTAAAAAGAATGCTGTCAAATAATATTTCATAAGATGGAAACATTCTGTGATATATTGATAATTGAAAAGAATAGATTACATTAAAAATTGTATATGTGTAAAATAAATATGGGAAGGACATATACTAAAATGTTAACAGTAGTTATTTCTGTATTGTGCTATTTGGGTTATTCATGTATTTCTAGATTTTCAACAATAAACACGAATTACTTTGTTAAGAATTTTTTTTTAACATTGGGAAAAGAGACGTGCCCTGAAGAAAATGAAATGGCTTTGAAGAAATTGAATGATTCATTATTTAGAAATCTGAATTATACCTTCACATTTTAAGCACAATCCAAACTAAAAAATGATTTCTTTGTAGAAAGGCTTAATTATTTCTTTAAGGAAAGTGTCTTCCCCTTGGCAATTTGAAGACTATCCTGTCACATGTTTTACTTTTATTCTTTTTCTCCCCCAAACAAAGTTCAGATTTATAGCACCTGCCGTTGCTTTAATGTAGTAGTTGCACTTAATTCCTATAGCACAGTGAAATTCCACCACTCTCCATTCCACATTTTGCCTTTAGCAACAAGCAGTCTGGGAGACATAAAACCAAGATATTTTCTAAGGACAGGTAGCAGACACTTTTACTAAATATGAAATACCAAAGCTACCCTAAGCCAGAAGGGCATTTACTAAAAAGGTTGCAAGTAAGCTCCAGATAATTTTAAGCTCCTCTGATAGGGCAACTTTTGAAGTTGGATATGAGTGCCTTAAGTCAAAGATGCCTTTGAAAAGAATCATGAACCATCCTCTAAAAAGAACCACAAAATGTCACACATCTGCAAGAGGTGTGAATTTGACCTTTTAATAAATGATATGAGATTTTAAAAAAAGAGAATAATACAGAATTTCCTTTTCTCTTGCCAAAGCCCAAGAGGCATTGTAAAAAGGATGATTAAAAGAGTGGGCTATGGGAGTCGCTCCAGCGTAGAGACCCCCCAAGAGTGTCTCTGCCATAATGGAGTTTGACCCCAGAAGCATTTTCCCCCTCTTGGAGGCAGTCGAGCTATGGGAAAGCAGGAACTAAGGATGAGGAATCACGTAAAAGGGCTATTTTGAACTTCTAGGCGCTTACACAGTGGCCTGGTGATGGCTGTGTGGTTTTACTAAGACATTGTGTTTTGTCTCGGTTCCTGCTTTGGACTAGTTTTGTGACTCTGTTTATCAAGTACTGCTTGAACCCCTGTTATTATTCATGTGATTCTTTAAGATTATTGTTCCTGGAATTTATGGTGGGCCTGATCTTTAAAGAATGTTACTTTGATAAATATAAAACTCTTTCACAATAGATAATAAAAAGAGCATCTGCTTGTTTTGCATCTTTTTGTTAAAGACTTCAGTACTGTTCTCTTTTAACTTGTATCTTATCTACTTTGCCAGATTTTGTAAACTTCTGTTCCCTTTAATGTTTTAACTGAAACAATGTGGACTGACGTCAGTGTCTGAAAGCTGACAGTATATATTGGGACCCTATGCACAAATAAAATTGCTGTTTAGGCATTGCCTTTCAGCCCTCCAGACCCTGCTTCTGTGTCCTGTCTTTCCTGCGCACTCTCTCTTCCAGGTATTGGGACCCTCTTGCTGACCGAGAGCTCCCTGGCATTAATGCCGTCCCCCGACAGTGGGCTATGGAGCCCCAGTCCAAATTTTGACTATGGGAGTTTGGAAATGTTATTTTTAATCTCTCCATGCCTCAGTTTCCTCAGCTATTGAAGGGATATTAAAATATCTTCATCTCATATAGTTAAAATAAAAGTTAAATAAAATAACTGATATTTCACATATGCTTGACCAATGAAAAGCATTCCACAAATGCTACTGTTTTATTTTTAATGACTTTATTATTTTTATTCAGTTCAGCCCCATAACCAATAAAGAAACTCATCTTACTATGAATTTTAAGAAATCAAAAAAATTATTTGGAAATGCTGTTTAGAAAATAGAGGCATATCCCAAAATTTATTTCATATTCATAGATATGGACCAAACTGGTTTTTAGCTGCAATCCGTAACTTTCATTTATAATCACAATTCATGACTTCTCAACTGATCTTTGCTTTGATTACATTTCTACATAGCTCTCTACCCTGGATTGCATATATATGACAGGAACAAATAATTGCCTCTTTAGGGTGGAATGACGGGGCAGCCACCAATAGTGCTTTAAAAAATTGCCCTTTAAAACAGGAAAGGGCTTGTGTGTCCCCCAGTTTTTGAACCTAGTCAATTAGCAAAGATTTCTCCATCTTCTTTTAATCTCACCCTGTGGTTTCAGGGATGAACATACCATTAACAATTCTGAGAATTTCTCTTCATATGGCAGGGACATTCCACTTTATCTTGATCACTATACCAGCCTTCTCAATACTTCATAAAACCACCATTACCTACAGAAATAATTAGTATTTTAGGATGTCCTTACTTCTGCTCCACCTAGCACAGGATAGGTTGCTACCAAGTGAAATATACACCCTTTTAGTCATCCTTGAGGTGAGTAAAAAACCTAGCCATGAGCTTTACGTGATGCCCATCAGCCATATTTAAACATACAAGTCCACACTATCACCACTGGACTCCAAATACTATCATTAGCATTTATTACAATAGCAAAGAGAAACATCAGTGGACCAAATAGCACAATGAATAGATTATATATTGGAACATAAAAAAGTAAAAGACAATGTACCAGGAAAAAACTAGTCTCTATAAAACATTAATAGACCCATCAATTCATTAACTGATTGTCAAAATAGATAGATATTCAGGCATAGAAGGTAAAATGAAATAATCTCAATATTCTTCATTCAAAAAAAAAATGCTCCCATTACACATCTTACTAACAAAACCTCTCCACTGCAAAGGCTGTAAAAAGAAAAACCATGTCAAATTTAAAGAGTAATAAACATATGTTTGGGCTATATTTTAAGGATGAGACATGTATAGTGAATACAGCCTAAAACAAGTAATGCTAAAACTATAATCCTGACAGGCCACAGGCATGCAAGGAGCTATCTGCTACTGTTGTCAAAACCAAATGGTGGGAATTTAGGCAAAGGCACAATGAACCAAAGCCCAGGAGGCTAAAAGAAAAGGTCTTAGAATTAAGTTCCATGAAGGCAGGGGTGTTTGTGTTATTTTGTCTGCTGTGTCCCAAAGTAGTACATAGTTGACATTCAATATTTGTTGAATTGATGGAGAAATGATGAAAAAGAAGAAGATAATACCAGAAAATTAAAAATAGAACTACCATATGACCAGCAATCCTACTCTGGGCATATATCCAAAGGAAATGAAATCAATGTGTCAACGAGCTATCTGCACCCCCATGTTTATTACAGCATTATTCATAACAGCCAAGATACAGAACTAAACTAAATGTCCATCAATGGTCGGATGCGTAAAGAAAATGTGATATATACACAAAGGCATACTATTCATCCTTAAAAAACAAGGAAATCCTGTCATTTGCAACAACGTGGATGAACCCGGAGGACATTATGTTAAGTGAAGAAAAGTCAGGCACACTAAACAAATACTGAATGATCTTACTTATATGTGAAATCCAAATAAATAGAACTCATAAAAACACTGAGTAGAATAATGATTACTATGGGCGGGGGAAGAGAGAAGAGTTAGAGGAGATGTTAGTCAAAGGATACAAAATTTCAGTTAGACAGGAGGTATACATTCAGAGATATCTTGTACGACGTGGTAATTATAGGTAATAACTGGGTTTTATACTTGAAAATTGCTAAGAGAGTTGGTTTTAAATGTTCTTACCACAAAAAAAAGTATGTGAAGTAATGCAAATGCAAATTAGCTTGATGTAGCCATTCCACAATGTATACTTATTTCAAAACATCATGCTGTACACAATAAATATACATAATTTTCATGTATCAATTAAATTAATAATAATAAATACCAGAAATACCCTGTATATTGCAGTTGCATGGCTGTGTGCAGACGTATACACATTATTCTGACAATTGCAACTGAATGCCAGTACCCTGAGTAAGCAAACCTGGTAAGCAAAACTCTTTACAGAGTGGTGTCCCAACAAGTCTTATTCCTGCTGAGTACATAAGTTAGGAACATAACGTGCAGGAATTACATATGACCTGGCATTGATTATCCTGGCACTTAAGATACCTTAGCCATTACCTAGGAATTACACAAAAATTAAAAATCAAATGTCTAAATTAGCAGTGAACTCATGTAAACAGAAAAAAAAAGTTATTGTTTTAAATAAATCACAAAATTGGACCAAGGCCTTGAAAAGGTTAAAGTTGCAGTGTAAATGACAAATCATCCAAACAATTCTACATTCTTAGCTCTATTTGAGAATGATCTTTTGTGAAATGGACGTTAGGGAATTACAGCATCAAAAAGGGAATGAAAGGATTCCAGTACAAAATCACCATAAAGCCTAAGTATTGGGGGATGCTTTCTGAAATCTCTATGTTCTGATGTGTATATAATGCTAACCATAAGCCTTATCAGTGCTGTTGTATATTCTTTTTATTTTTATTTTTATTTATTTATTTTTATTTTATTTATTTTTATTTTTTTTTTGTGGCATGAATACTGTTTTATTTGCATACCAAAGTGATCATTATAATTTTAGAATGGGTAGTTTTTTAAAGGAGAATAACAATCCTTTTCATCAAGGGACTCTCATTTGAAGCTAAATCAATATAAGCATTTGTAAGAATTAACACTGGAAAACTAAGGTAAATCTGATGGACATCTGTAAAAATCTAATGTTTTGGATTTTTTTTTTAATTTTTTTTTATTGCATTTTAGGTTTGGGGGTACATGTGAAGAACATGGAAGATTGTTGCATAGGTACACACATGGCAGTGTGATTTGCTGCCTTCCTCCCCATCACCTATATCTGGCATTTCTCCCCATGCTATCCCTCCCCAACTCCCCCACCCCCCCACTATCCCTCCCCTTTTTTCCCTCGACAGATCCCAGTGTGTGATACTCCCCCTCCCTGTGTCCATGTGTTCCCATTGTTCAACACCCGCCTATGAGTGAGAACATGTGGTGTTTGATTTTCTGTTCTTGTGTCAGTTTGCTGAGAATGATGGTTTCCAGGTTCATCCATGTCCCTACAAAGGACACGAACTCATCGTTTTTGATGGCTGCATAATATTCCATGGTGTATATGTGCCACATTTGTATATTCTTGATGGCTCTGTAACTTCCTGGTATTTAAAAAGACTATGACTATGAACACGAGTTGGATATAAGTTTTTATATTTTCTTTTTGGTTCTGGGTCATTATTTGATGGATAAATCAAAAGCAGGGCTTGGGTCTCGATACTTGATTACATGCACTCTAACAGGACTGAAAGGAAACATCAGATTTTCCAAATTATGGTTCTAATAATTGGATTACAGTTTTTTTATTTAGTTAGTTTTTGGGATTAGGGTCTACAATACTCCTGCTATATGAAATGTTTTAAATATGATTTTACAGAATTTTACCATCAAAATAGTTTTCCAGCCATCATTGAAACCAAGGCTTAGTATTTGCAAGTTGCTCTATTTGAATTCCTTTGTTACAATCATTTTCAAGCATTGGCTACATGTCCCTCATCACATTAGAAACCATTAAAGATGCAAAAGTAATACATGATATGGCCCCTGCCTTCTGAAAGCTGACATCAGGTAAAACAAAGAGCATTATAAGACGAAAAGAGTTCACTGCTAAAATGTGTATGATGAGCGACACATGCCATGGAAAACCAGGCAGATGGCAGGTATGCCGAGGACAAAGTAATTAACGATGAGGGAGCTGGAGTTGAGAGGAGACCTATAGAAGATACAACGGAAAGAGTAGAGTATTCAGCTCAGTGAACTGTATATGCAAAAATGTGGGAAAACTAACCAAAAGAAGATGGTGTATAGTTTTCTTTTTAAAAACTCCATAATTATCTATTAGATAATATTTATCAAATATTTATTAACAGCCAGGCTGACTTGACTTACAGAATTCAAGTTAAATCATTAAAAAAAAAAAAAAAAAAAAGAGAATGTGGAGAAATAGGAACACTTTTACACTGTTGGTGGGAGTGTAAATTAGCTCAACCATTGTGGAAGACAGTGTGGCAATTTCTCAAGGACCTAGAAATAGAAATTCCATTTGACCCAGCAATCCCATTACTGGGTATATATCCAAAGGATTATAAATCGTTCTACTACAAGGACACATGCACACAAATGTTCATTGCAGCACAGTTTACAATAGCAAAGACCTGGAACCAACCCAAATGCCCATCGATGATAGACTGGACAGGGAAAATGTGGCACATATACACCATGGAATACTATGCAGCCATCAAAAACGATGAGTTCGTGTCCTTTGTAGGGACATGGGTGAACCTGGAAACCATCATTCTCAGCAAACTGACACAAGAACAGAAAATCAAACACCGCATGTTCTCACTCATAGGTGGATGTTGAACAATGAGAACACATGGACACAGGGGAGGGGAGCGTCACACACTGGGGTCTGTCGGAGGGAAATAGGGGAGGGACAGCAGGGGGTGGGGAGTTGGGGGAGAGATAGCATGGGGAGAAATGCCAGATATAGGTGATGGGGAGGAAGGCAGAAAATCACACTGCCATGTGTGTACCTATGCAACAATCTTCCATGTTCTTCACATGTAACCCAAAACCTAAAATGCAATTAAAAAAAAAGAGGTAAGGTAATAGTATTATCACAGTTTTCCAAATAAGGAACCTGAGATTTACAGTGCGAGTAATTTAGCTACACAGCTAGCAAGTAGAGAAAGGAGAAGTGAACCCAGGCAATGCAGCTCCCAAGCCACATTATATGCATGACACAGGTTCATAGAGCTCTTGTGGAGTTACTACTGGTAAGGGGGGATAGACAGGCTTAGCCTAAAGTGAGTGACAGAAGTTTTACTGTGCGGAAACTATATAGAGATCAGAAGCAGAATTCCATGACTGGAAAATACTCTGGGTCCCACCCAAAGATGATCTTCATCTCGATTCCCATTTTGTAAAATGTGTATGTGCTTACAAACACAATGGCACCATCTCTTTGACCATAGAATCTGCTGTTATCATGGAGTTCAAGAAAGACATCCAAATGCTACACAAGAAGTCAGCCAGAGAAGACAAACCCAGGCAAATAAGTCACTTAACCTTTCTTGATCTCAGTATCCTCATCTTAAATGAGGGAGGAAGGACTTGGCGATCTCTAGGTCCAGTTTAAAATTCTGCAAGCATTTTATAAATGTCACTAACAATTTCAGACAAACTCTAGAATTACAGAAATGAAAATGTCAACTGAATAAGGAGTAGCAGATGCTATGTGGAAGTTCTGTCACGATCCTTCTTGAAAAATAAATTTGTTTCATTAATGACACAGGAAGGCAAGTACCCCAGGAAGACTTCCTTTAACAACTTGAAAGTCTTTATCTATCACAAGACAAACACAAAAAAACTAAGGTGAAATGTATGAAAAATGAGGACTGTGTATTTAATATCAATTTTTGTCATAATCATTAACTAATTGATCTCTTGTTAAGATGAGTGATGCATCAACTGAAAATATCTATTTCCTGGTTGTTTATGTTTAAACAACACCATTTCCTAAGGAAAACCTTGTAAATGAAACACTTCCTAATTTAAGAGGAGCATTCAGATTCCTAAGCATTGTATATAATGATTTTGGTTTCCTGAGCCCCAGCATTTTCATGTCATGTGATAAAAGTAAGAAGAGTAAAAGGCTCATATTTTTTTCATTTATTCCTTTTCATTTTTTCTTTAGAATATCTTCCTCATTTTGTCTTTGTTCATGATGGCTCTTAGAAAAATGAGTTCTTCTCCATGTATTTTTTCCACCTAGCTTTTAAAAACTTTTATTTATTGAGCTATCATTTACAAACAGTCAATTGGTCAAACCTTAAGTATACAGCCCAATGATTTTTTTACATATGTATATACCATGTTAACCACTGCCCAGATTAGGATATAAAACATTTTCATCACCCAGAGAGTTCCCTTGTGCATCTTTCTAGTCAATAACCCTCAGCCCCACTGAATAGCTAGCATTCTGATTTCTATTTTGATGGATTAGTTTTACCTGTCCTTGAAATTCATATAAATGAATTCACATACAATGGATTCTTTTGTGTCTGGCTCCTTTCACTTAATGCAACATTTCTTAGGTGCATCTATGCTGTGTAGAAATCAGTAATTCATTGCTTTCTATTGCTGAATGCAGAGATATATGACAGTTTGTTTATCCATTCACCTGTTGATGGATATTTGGGTTGTCTCCAGGCCTAGGCTGTTATGAATAAAGCTGTGTTGAATACTCTTGTACAGGTCTTCTTGTGGACATATGTGCTTGCTTCTTTTGAGTGTGCTTCCAGAAATTGAATTGCTTGGGCATAGGGGTAGGTGTGTGTTTAACTATGTATTTTTTATTAACACTGTCTGAGAGTTGCCATATTAAACATAGATTGTCTTTTCTAAGTATATCAGGTTGAGCTCCGCAGTAGGAAAAAAGTGGAGTCTCTGGGCATTCTCATAGTAATCTCCCAAACCCAGCATTCAGGCTGTTACTAAATAGAAGAACTAACAATTTTTCAGCAGTTACCTGTGCACACATAGAGGGTGGGTGCATTTTCACAACCTCCACAGGTGCTGGGGAAATCCTGCCCCTCTACCACCAGGGAGATTCCCTGGAGACCAGGTGATGTTTCAAAACTCAGACTTCCTAGCAGGAAATGCATCCAAACCCAAATCTTAACATGACAAAATCCTGGGCAAGGCCAACAAGACATCCCATTCGGTCACTCAGGCTTCCACAGATTTTGATAACTTACCAGGACTAGGACTGCCCTGGGTATAGCACGGAGCAGTAGACTTCAGCCTCAAGAAGTCTTAGTCATTTTAAAACCCATCTCCCTCTGTCCAGATGATCATCTTCCCTCTGATTTACAGGGGCTGACCTTCAGGTGTTGAAAAGGGGCTCTTCATTTAACCAGAGAGCAATAATCTCAGGAAGTATATTTCCACAGCTACCTCATCCTTCTCCCGTTCTCACCACCAAAGCCAGACAGCAACTCACTCCCTCCAGCTGTGACTCTGTAATGTGCCTTGGGCTATATTTGGGTCAGTGATAGGAAACCCTTATAATTCTACTCCCAAAATGGAAAGAGAAAAATGATCAAAGGGATCAAGGAGAGTGTCTCCTTATACAAATCTTTTGCCTGATAAGAGGTGACCCATAGTCAGAACTAGAGATTTATATATGCATTTTGACATAAATCTGCATCTGTAATTATGAGTCATAATGATCTTTATAGGCTGCACTAAATTGGTGAAGAAGAGTTACTGTTATTGACAAAGCATTGACCTGAACATTAGTGGTGGAAGAGCTAATTATTTTTTTTTCCTGAGGAGTGGGACTTCTAGTTATGAATCACTTAAATCGAGGGCTTTATTAAATACCTTTTCACATCTGAAAATAAACAGAACTGAACCTCCCAAGCACATCCTTTATCGTCACATAATTACAGATGTGTAAAAATTTCAAAACACATTCTAGAGGCTTTTTTTCAGTGTTTCAAAGACAGTGATGAGGATTTGCAAGGTGACTGAAGAGGCCGATCTATATTTGTGAAAGCAAGCTGTCTGCAGGATACACTCCCATGTCTGAAAGACTGAGACCTATTTTCAGCTGAGCATGCTGGGATTTGAGTATGGAGCCACCATTAGCATTAATAGAGCTCTGTGCGGCTGACTACTGTGTGCAGGCAGCCCAGAAAATGTACTCTTTAGAGCAATGGAAGCTTCAAGTGAGCTTTAAATCATAGCCTTATCATACTTGCATGTTATTGGCAAGGCTGCCTAAAAATAGAATCTCATTACTTTAATTCTACAGTATTCTTAGGTGAGCCAACCTTTATTAATAACAGCATTTCACATATATATAGCACTGTCTGCTTAAGAGAACTTCACAAATTATACACATAAAACCTTCCTAGCTTAATGTAACAAGCTGTGGGTTAAGAGGGCAGGAGGTAGGTGGTAAGTAGTGGCTCCCACTCTCCATCTAGGGAGGAGGACTGAGAAAATGTCACCAGGTGGCTCTAAACAAAGCCACTCTTTGAAGTTGAGCCATTTGCCCAACAAGCATTTTAATTCTGTGAAAGTATGTTGTATTTTTCATTGATAATTCGTAAGGCCGTGGGGACAGTCATAGCAACCCTGAGAATAATAGGCTGCTTCTATGATATATTTTTTATTTATCTATTCAGGTCTTAGCTGAGTCTCGGAAACAATAGCCACAATAAAAATGCATGCCTTTTCTACTCTCCAAACCACCAGCTGGTTCTGAGGAGTCTTTCTCTAAGCGTATGAACCCAAACTCAGCTATTGAGACTAGAAGGAGGATGGAATATTATCAGCCACCTATGAGCTTATACCAATTGCTTACCAAGGTTGTGTGAATGTTTAGTAGAGTTAGCAGCTGTGGTTTCTGGATAAATGTAGAATGGATATGTAAATAACGCCTTCAGAGCATAGAGTAGTGTTACAGGCATGATTCTAATTCTACAGTGTAACTGCATAATCACGTGAGTGTGTATAAGAAACACAGAGAGTGAACTGTATGGTGGTTCAGGAAGGTATTCATACAGCCTGCCATTCAGTGGAACAAACATGGGATACCTATCTCCATCCACTTAGTGAATTGAAGTGTAAGTGCATGTCATCTAAAGAAGATGTTCAGGATTTCCACGATAACAAACATCTATGAAGTGACTTCTGAGTCAAGCACTGTTCTAAAAACTGGATATGAGAACATCTGAATAAGACATAGCCTCTACCCTCCAGCCAGCTTGCAGCTTAGAGAGGAAACAGATATGTAAAAGGAAATTTCAATCAGTGGGAGAAGCATTTTAATAAGAACAGAATATGTAGGCATTTCTAGGAGCCCAGAAAAGAGGTGTGTAGCCAGGTCTTGAGTAGTCAGGGGTTGTTTCCTGGAAGAGATGACACTTCAGGTAGCCAATCTAGGGAGGAACAAGGAGAATGTCCCTAAAGGCAGAGGAATCAGCAGGTACGAGTCTTTGAGTCAAGACAGTTACACAATCCTAGCACTGAAAATGAATCAGGGAGACTGGTGCATATCTAGTTAAGGGCAAGTAGTGGCCACGGGAGGATGAGGCAGGATCCAGAAGGGCTGTGTGTGCCACATAGAGGAGCTTGGTCTTTATCCCAAGAGCAGTGGAGACTTCACAGCAGAGTATTTTGAGGGGACAGGACTAAGGTTTTATTTTGAAACATGGCAGGTAAGAAAGTTCAGCTCATTCTACCTCATAGTTGTACTTCTAAATCTGGCCTATACTGTCTCTTTTCCCCTGAATTTCCCTTTCTTCCCTTTATATGAACTGTCCTAAGATAATGATATCTCAGTACTGAGTTGAAGTAAGCACACTCGGTCTTCCTGTGAACTCAGAAGTAAAATCAATGGAAAGACCCTCAGGACACTGGTTGGTACCAGGACACATTTAGATACTCCCAGCTGCGTGTGTGACACCAGAGTCTCAGAGGTAAATCCTACAAAAATGTCACCGAGTTTTGTGCTCTTTTGATGGCTTAAGGCATGAAAGAGGGACAAAGCGGAGCTGCATCAAAAGGGCATTTCTTGTACATTGACCATGATAAATATGCTTGTTCAGGAACGAAAAGGTGAACCAGAAAGCCCGTGTGTCTGATCTGGATAGGAGTGTGTATGCGTTTGTGTTTCCAAGATGGAGAAATGCTTCTTGAAAGGCCAGTCTATTGGCATGAACTCCTATCATGGCCCCTGACAGCCTGCAGAGGGGGCTGCTGGCCTAGAGGGTCAGACACTCTGAAAGCTTCTGGAAAGAGATCAGTTCCACTGCCTTTCTTCTTCCTCCCTTTCCTCTTTGTTTCTCCCCCATAAGAGATCCCTCTTCCCCGACGTGGCTTTTGGAGAAGATACTGTGATTGTTAATCTGGATGAAAAACAGGAAAATTGGGCTGATTATTTTGGACTATTCCTTCCCCCTTGGAATATTTGCTTTCACGATGTTCACTTCCAAATGCTAGTAAAGCTTTGTCAGCTGTAAAATAAGGGTTTGGGGGAAAATTCAATAAAATAATCCATGTAAAGAGTTAAACACAGACCTGGTTATCATAGGAAGACCTCAATAAATGTTGGTTGCTGGTCTTGTGACTCCTGTGAGCCAGCTTGGTTTTGTTTTATTCTTCACTCCAACCTATAGGCTCTGAGTCCAACACGGCAATTCTTCCTTGTCTACCAACCTCCAAGGATGCTTGGGAGCTTGGGCACATATCTCATTTTGTATCCTCTAACAAGTACTTGCATCATTCAATCTAGTGCTATATTTTAGCAAATATTTTTAAATTGGAGAGTTTCTGTAGGAGGAAAGGACTCAAGCCTAGGCTGAAGCTGGATGAAACTATATTCACACAATGTATTGTAAATGGAACAGCAATTTGGCAATATATATCAAGACCCTTAAAAATGCTCACATTTTTCAACTCAGTCATCTACCTTATTTCTGGAGATCATTCTCAAGGAAATCATCCAGAATGTAGGAAAAAATATGGATATGACTATATCGACCATGATACTATTTAACATATTTAAAAATTGACAACAACCTATATATCTATGGATACAGTTGTGATTAAATTCATATTGATACATCAAAGTAATGAAATAGTAGTAATTCAATTCTGCAGTTCCATTGGGAACAGCAGAAGGATTCTACAGCAGTTCAACCTGGGAGGTAGTTTTGAAAGAACAACCTTAATGGCTTTCCTGATATAGCCTTCTTTTGAAGGAAGATATATTCAAAATGGCCAGGTAACTTTGCTTCAACATGGGCACAGTGAGTAGATGGCTTTTTGAGAGTAGCTACCAAACCCCAGGAGTGCAGGGATGACAATTTTATGTTTCCTGATAAATGAGTAGAATACGCATTGTTTATTGAGAATATGGGCTATACTATTAGTCAATTTACATATATAATTTTATTTTATCTTTTAAAAAACCTCGTGAAGTATTATTACCTCATTTTATCAATAAGGAAGCTAAGTTCCACAGCAATACAAATGATCTGTTTGACTTCAAAGCCAGTCACGACATTATCCTGAGGATTAGATGACATCATGTGTGTGAAACCAGAGTAACATCTCAATACATAGCACATGGCATTTTTACAAACCACTATGCCACATTGCCTCTAGAAATGCTAAATAATCCAATTGTTTAAAAATAAAAAGTAATTTTTGGTGTGAACCAGAAACCATTGATGCCATGTAGACAAGTTCTAGAAGAACAGTTTAATCAACATCTTCAGCAGCACAGCCTTTGAGTAATTAATACTCCTCTTCTGTCACATGAATGCCAGTTCCTTGTCAAGATGGAGATAAGGGTGAACAATGCTTTTGGTACTTGGAATTCTTCACTATTTGCCATAGGAGAGCCTTCTGCAATGATGGACAACTACAGTGACTTATCCTTGGAGAATCACGTTATGACACATTGGAAGCAGGAGAAAGGGACAGAGGTTTTAGAAAACAGAACATGAGTAAATTCGCTATGAGGACATAACCTTAACAAATGAATTCATTAGCACAGATATATGAACTGTCATTTGATAAAATTAAATGAGGCAAATATTTAATAGTGTTAGGTTGTAGCAATCCAATTAAATAAGCAGTTTCCTTAGAGTAAGACCATCATTCTTTAAAAATGGAGTCTTTTCACACAATATATGAAATTATCCCTCAATGAACAAAATGTTCACCTTTTATTACATTTGAAACTTATTTTTAAAAAGCATGTTGGGCCAAATTGCCTTTTTCTGTCTCGCACCCAATTATTGCTCTATTGTGCCTTTCAGGTGGGACTACCTGATGAACTTGGCTTCCAGTTAGATGTTCAAACAGCCACTAGTTTTGTAACAGCTAAGAGAGGAGAGGCTGGGCTGCTCCATGTACTAGCAGCAACTACTCCTGAGCCAGCGTGTAGCAGCAAGCAAGTCCATACTGTTTCCAGTATAAGAAAACCTCTACTTTGTTTCTGACAATCATCAAAGGTTTTACTCTATTAAATGAAATATGTCCTTATGTCTTTTGCACGATTTTCTGCTTTTAGAAATTCCAGGACAGATTTTCCCTACCTGAATTTGAAGCAGGCATTATTTTCCTCTCCACGTCTTCTATCTAATTTATTTTTGGGTTGTTTTTCTGAAATGAGAATAATGACAAACGGAAATGCCATTCAGCTTGCTCACTTTTTCTTTCCCTCTGTCTCTTTTTCCCTCTCGTCTTCCTTCCCTCCCTCTCTCTCTCCTTGACTCTTTCCCTCCCTCCCTCCCTCCCTTCCTCTCCTCCTCCCTCCTCCTCCTCCTCTCTCTCTCTCTTTCTCTCATGTTAGGGCTTAGTTAGAAGAAGAGGTGTCAATAAAACAGATAAAGTTCAGCTTGCTTGCCTTGCCTGGCTGGCTTAGAATGTGAAAACTATGGAAGAAGGCACACATTCTGATGCCTGAGAAAAATTGCTTCTCCACAGAGTGTTTGGAAGAAATGCCATTGAATGAAAGGCAAAAAATAATTGCACAACATCTCAGAAACCTTGCTCTCAGCTGCTTGATGAGCTATTTGTGTCTCTTCATGGATTTTTTTTTTATTTAGAAAAATGGGATGAGTCACTTTTTATTTTCCCCTCCTTTGGAGTCTTAGACGTTTTTTAATCTCAAGCCAACTCAATTCACATTTTCCTGGCAATGTTAGCTATCAGCTCAAATCATTTTACTCATTGCATCATACTGCCAGTCAGCAAGCAGGGACCTAATTAGCTCTTTGCTTTAATGGCAATAGTTAAATTTGCATTATTAATTTAAATATTACAGACACTGTGGACTTGAGCACATCGCTGACAGAAAGATGTAAAATGAATAATAAGGTGCTGAAAAACACCAGAGTCATTATTCCCATAATGTTTAAACTTTTAGCTATAATGATATCAATTAAAATCCTAGTCCTGGCAAAAGCTTTGCTGGTTCTCTTTTGTTCCAAAAGCTGCACTTAATACTTAAATGTGGGGCTGCGGTATTCAAGCTATATGTTGCAAAATATAGTGGTCACATAGATCAAGAGATGCAATTATAGTTTTAATTATATTGTTGCTTTTAAAAAAGATCCAAATGGTAAAAATGTACCAAGTTCTTTGGCATCCTGTCCTGAACATTCCTAGTGTTTCGCGTGTCCTAAAGTACTGCAATCACTCTGCAGTGTCAAAACCTGTTTGGGTTGCAAGACAGATGGGACTTTCAAAATGAAATGTACCTATGACTGTTTGCTACTATATATATAAAATGTCTCATTTAGTCTCATCTGTGATTTTCCAAGAGGAAAATGTTTCCAGGAGCAATTTATCTCAGTCCTACAGGTTTGTATCACTGAATGACCATCTGAAAAACAGGCCTGGAATCTTTTCTTAAAGGGACAGTGCATAAGTGTGCTATAGAGTTATTTTCAATGCAGTAGGTGAACAGCATGGAAGAGCTGAAATGCTAAATATGAAAAAACTGAAAATATGCACTTTATATGTTTTCATCTGGTGTGTGGAACCTTTCATTTGAGTTCATAAAATATCTCATACTGTATCTGTGAACCCAAAACAACTGGTAGAAAAGATAAAATTCATAGACAACAATGCCCAATTTTGTGCCAAACTGCATTTTTTTCCCTTCCCCTTCCCTCCAGTTACCTAATCAGCTCCTTATTTGAGTAAACCAGCCTATTACTTCTTTGATATAAATGCCCTCCCCCTCTTAAGGCAGCTACTGCTTTGACAGGACTGCAAGCCAGCTAGCTGCAAAGACTTCCCTTAATCCCCTGAACTCCAATTTCTCTTTTATGGCCTCTACTATATATTTATTTATTTTATTTATCTATTTTGCCTTTAATTGAAGATTCTCATTTCCTCTTTCAAATAAGTTCTTTGCAGTCAGGCTCTGTGTCTGATTTATTTTTGCCTTCCTGACGAAGCTTAGTACTTGGGAGGAGCTCAGTGATCTTGACTGAATGAACAAGAAATGAGCTGGCTACAGAGGGATGATGCAATGGTTCAGTCATCAAATTTAAAGTCACTTTTGCTTTGGTTGCATAAAAAGCATTACTCCAATTTTAAAAGACGAACTATGATTTCATAATTTCTTTGGATCAAAGACCTGAGTTCAAGCTATACTTGATTTTGCTCATCAGTGGAGTGGCTCTATCCAAGGTTCAGCTTCTTTAGCAGCAAAATGGGGATAGTAGTGACCTTCCAGTTAGGATTAAATAAATGAGAACCTTGTGGTCTTGTTGGTGAAACATGAGGTCTAAATAACAAAACGTACAATGCCTCTCTATTCACTAGAAATTGCAGATAAAAATGTACAGGATTATAACTTCTAATAAATGCAGTTGCCAACTGTGTTTGAGCAATACAGCATGATAGCAAAGTATAAGGTCTAAGTCTGCAAGGAGGACAGGCTATACTAGAGGAGCATCTAGTACTTTAAGTACTAGATTACTGAGTACTAGATTAACCCAATACTGATTGGATTAGCAATCTACATTCCTTAGGATGGCAGTTTAGAGTAGTAGTCAAGAATACGGACTCTGGTGTTAGAATCCTTGGGTTTGAAGTTATAATAGTGCCTTTTAGGTCTTTCAGGATCCTTGTAAGGATCAAATGAAATAGTTTACATCAAGCTCTTAGCACAGTGGCTCTAGCCTTTGATGAGTCCTCAGTAAGTATTAGCTGTGATCAAACAATCAAATAATTACTAGCTCATTATGCACAAACATGCTTCACGTTGTTTTAAAAGTAATTCCATGTATTTTCACTTTTCCAAAAGACAGGGGATCTGTCTTCCCTTTTTCAATGGACTAGCACAGGACCTGCCCACAGAGGCCCTAACTCAGTGCTCTCTGAGTGAATGGATGAATGGGTACAGGTTAGTGGTCAAAATTAATGGGCAGGATGTGTCAATAGGAGCCAACAAAAATATCGATAGTCCACTATTTACATGTCAGGGAGTTGAACTAGTGTCTACCGGACTCTCCCAGACCACTCAGGGCACCGTTTCCAGTGAAGCAGACACTTTGGGTCACACTTTTGATGATATCAATAAAAGTGAACACTTGGTGAGTGTTTACAATGTCCAAGCACGATACTAGAAGCCTTACATGCATTATCATATTTTATCTTACCATAACCCTCTAACATGATACCATTCTTATTCCCAGTTTACAGGGAATAACACTGGGGCTCAGAGAGGTGAAATTAATTTGGCCAGAGTCAAACAGTGAACAATAATGGCACTGTGGCTCAAACTCAGATCACTGGAATCCCAAGTATATGTACCTGACATTACATAATACTGTGTCTGTGGAAATACTTTGAGGAAAGAAACCTAAGATTTTGGAACTCTGAGACTATGCTGAATCTGCTAAAATTTTGAGATGCTCTCTGCTCTGGAGGTAAGTCTCAACTAACTGATTCTTCTGGTTGTTAACTTAGCACCCTTGTTTTGAGCCAGAATCAACTCCAAATTTGCTTAAAACTACATCTTTTCCTTTGCCAGCACCCTCTGCCACCAGCCATCTTTCCTGTGTCAAAACCATGGGGCAGAGACACTTAGCAAATTAATAGAAGAAAAAAAAAAACCTCACTTTTCTGTCTCATAAATGTTGAGCTAGTTTCTTTGGAACCTCCTTATCCAAGATACTGAAAAGAATGGAATTTATACTATAACTTTCTTCCCAGATGGTAAAGTGCTTTACAAATAATGGAACTAATGCAATTCATTTGTAGTGAGTAAATTCGTCACAGTGGATGTTGTATTAACTCTCTGAGGCCAATTCAATTGGGGATTCAATAAATAAGCTCTTCCAGTGAACTGCATGATGCCCTGCTGGTTATAAAGAGTCCTACATAAATGGTAATTTGATCCTTTGCCACCTTGAATTCTTTAATCCTTGAAACATGCTGTTGAGAAATGTGTAAAGGATTAATGCTTCCATTTTCTTGCTGGAGAAGCTGAGGAACATGTGCCATAAGGAATGAATCAGGCGATCTCAGTCTCTTGCTCCATTCTATGATCATTTCAATGCTCGTTTCATAAATATCTTCTGGACTGATTACTGGTCATGTGTGTAAAAGTGATCAGCAAAACTATGCTTGAAAATATTTCCCTGACTCAGCCATAGTTGCTGCTGTCACCTCAGGTGAATTTGAAACTACCCTTGTTTTGTGTTCTGTTCTCATGAGGTTTGGTTCTATTCTCACCCTTAGCCATTCTGAAGGGTTTCATTCTTTGGAGGGGCACAGCTCTGTGCATTATGTACTAGATGCTTCCTTCATACCAAGTTGAAAGTCATTGTTTATTGAACCAAAGTTGGCGCTGAGAATGGAAATAAATGGGAAAAGGATGTGTATCTGAATTCACATCATGTTATTTATGCCCACAGGTCCATGGCACGTAGCACGTATAAGCATTTTTATTTATTTATTTTTTTAGTGAACTCAAGTAGTCCTTAAAGAAATGAATAAATATAGAATGAAATTGAATATTGGAAATAAAATTGTATTAAAGAGCAATGCATGTCACCATGTTCAATGTAATTCCCTAAACAGAATTCCTTTGGAAAAGTAAAACTGACACATCTGGCCTCATGAAATTGTTAGGAGGAGTTAAACATTGATTATGGGGGAAAAATAAACCCTGGACTAGAGGGAAGTCATTCCTTACAGTGCAATGGATAATAATTCTGTAGCTGTGCCATCCAGAAGTCCAAGTAATGCTTTTTTATTCCAGGATATCTTATGTAGGATTTAAAACGTCTAGAGGGATTTTCTAGAAGCGTTGTTTTGTTTTGTTTTAAATAAGGAAGATACGTCAGAATGGATAGCGGCATTTTTTTTTTTGGCCTTAAATAAGAAGGCCCATTTTTAATACGACCACTGATCTGGTGATTGTATTTTCTTTATTAGTACTTAATAGTATTATTGTTAGTATTTGCTGCATATTTTAGCCTTATGATGTCACCGTACATGGCTTAGTATTTCTGGGATTCTTTAGATTCTTCGTTGCAAGTAATTGACCTTCTTTGGATATTTGATGTATAGAATTGTATGAAAACATATTAAAATACTCCAATGAACAATGTATATCTCTATTGTGAATTCCACATTAAAGGGGTACAGAAGCTTGTTATGAATACAGAGAGTTGGTTCATTTGCTTTCTCCAGCTTGCTGAATGTACTGTTTGTCTTTATGTAGACCGTGTTATTTATGAAAAGTCTGCATAGTGGAAGAAAACATAGGCAGTACTGTTCAAAGAATCATTAAGGAGGTATTATTTCAGATAATAATGTAATTAGACTCCTTTAGAGGAAAATGTAACTTCATATTTTCAGGTTTTCTATGGGAACATAGCTGTTACTAATTAAGGGAAAAGTCAACTAATTTATAATGTTTAAATTTAGTGTTAAACTTGATAATATATCTGAATTTACAAAAGCCAAAACAACTTCAGACCTGGCTCAAAAGCAGTTCTCTAATTTAGGGTCAGATTGAACGCTGTTTATGTAACCAAAATTCTAATTTTATAGAGACTTCTAGGTCTTAAAAGGCATCAAAGGCAAAAGAAAATTTCTCACAAATCTGCCATGTTCAAAGTATCTACTTCAAAACAGAACCTTTTTTTTTTATCTCCAATTTATCCTGACAAAAATTCTCTTGGGCTTTTATTTCAAAAGATGAAAAATGAGCCGTGGCAGTCAATAGAGTACGGTGACTATTTATCTGTTTACACCTATCCATGTGATTGCTAGAAAACCAGATTAGACTTTGAATGTGATAGGAAGAATGTATGCTAGTCATGAGCCCATATTCCTCAGAGGAGAAATAGGTTAAAAACTCAAAACTAAAATTTAGAAACCATACATTTCATTTTGTAAACAATAATTCAAAGTCTGATTTTTTTTTCAGTTAAAATGTGTGTCCAAGTTTTAAATAAACCTATCATACAGCAAATAAACTCCCAGTTTACACTTTTTCTCATCAACAACAACAAAAAAAATCAGGGGTTCCCTCTCTTGGCTTTGGAGCCCCCCTCTCTCTGTCTCTGTACTGGGGAGCCTCTATCTTCTACCTTCTCCCATCTTTCTTGCCTACTAAACTCTCTGCTCCTTAAAACCACACACGCCAAAAAAATCACAAGTCTTACTTTTAATAATGTCCATGTTTTAATTTATGTAATAGGTATCTATCAGAAAAATACTGATTTTGATTAATTGAAGAATAACACAAATGCACAAAAGATGCCTTTTATTTATAGAATTCTCTGACAAATACCTTTACAAAGCAAAGGGCATTTCAATAAAGCTAATAATAACTCTGAATCATTCTTATTTTGTAGTCCCAATTTTCATAGATTGGGCTTTCTTTAAGTGGATGTGTACTTAATTTATCCAGCAAAATTTATACGGAAAATTTATACGGCAGCCGTTCTGCTGTAATCGAAAAGCAAATTCATTTTTGAAGGAAAGTAGGAAATACACAATGGCACAGTGCCTCTTTTACGGCCACATCTGCACAGCTCAGGGAAAAGTTAGCAGATATGTCTGCTGATCACATTACAAAGCTGTTATGAGAGAATAAAGTCACACCTTTGATGGGCTATTGCAGCTGAGTTAGGGGTCCCCCAGTCATTAGAAGTTTTGCATGTCACAGATCAGAGCAGATTGGAGACCCAGAAATACCTTATGCAACGAGTTGAATTTTGGTCATTTCCATTAAATATCAGTGGACCTATTAAATAAAGATGAAACACACACACACACACACACACACACACACAGACACACACACACACACACGCAGCAGAGATAAAGATGGGTTTAGCTTATTTCTGACTTTCACCTCTGTGATAGAAGTCCATTGTGCTCATGCAGTGCCTTCAGGACACCCGCTCAGAACAAAGCTGCTTTCAGGAGCAGTAAGTGATTTCATTCTATTAATGTCCAGGTGATATGTGAAGCCCATTATCACATCGCTAATGTGGCGGCAGACATTTCCTGGCCAACCCAAGGTAGTAGCTCAAATGTTTGTAAAATGTGTGACTGGAAAAGGTAGTCCTTAGAAATCTTTTTAATTTTCTACTAGTGAATGCTAAAAACAACCCAAAAACTGATCTTTCAAATTTCAAAAGAAGATGAAATTGAATGCTGCATGACAAATCACAGGAAACATTTACACAAAACAATTTACAGGATTTAATGGAAGGGTTTGGGTGAAGGGTTTGTTTTCCAGATGCAATGGGTCTCATGTTGTCAGAGAAAGCTTGTCATATGAGGGAAAACGCGAGTAATGTAGAAAAGCAGCTAATTCCAGCTCACTTCATAGCACACTGAATAAACAGGAATCACCCTTGACTGTCGCTCACTCTCCCCATCAGAACATTTAGTAACACATTGGGGGCCACCTCCAGGGTCCCATGTCAGGCAATATGCCCTGTGAAACCAATATAATCAGCTCCTAGACACATTAAATATACTGAAGCACAGAAATGAATAGGCAGGCTAAAAACAAAATCTGCAATATTATTAAAAATAACCACTGCTACCCAATTTTAAGAAGATACTGGAAAATGATACACATATTCTTGATTAACATCTTGTCAACTGTTCTGAATCCAGAGAGCTCCGTAATATTACCAGAACTGTAACTACTTTTCCGAATTTAAGAGCCCACCTCAAATAAATGAAAATTTATCATTTTTCAGATGGCAAAGAAGGCCTAGCCGGTAAGCCTGATTTTTTTAAATGAAATACGTTACTTTAAAAATGGTTAAGATTTGAGTTTAGGCAAAATTTTTTAAATCTAAAATGAATACAGTAAAATCAATATTGATTATTAGGAGTAAAGGTGCTAATTGAGCCTGGAAAACCTTTTAAGAACTAAGAGGAGAAAATTTCCAGTAAAAACTACAATAAATTACTATTCAATAACCAGAATATTTGTGTGGAATTTAACGTCAGTACATCAGCCTCCCTTTAATTTTTTTTTTTAAATCATGTATTACTGATTCACCCAGGAAGACTCTTCCAGTAATAAGAGCAGTGTCACTTTGGCAAGTTACCTTTTCAACCTGTATTTCATTATGTTCTAAAGAAATCCACTTTTTAGATTTCTTATGCTTTTAAGAATTCATTTTTAATCACCCCTTGTTTTGTAGTGCTCAAGTCTTTCAGAGCTTGATATATACTGTTCTCACAGTAAAGTGAAAGCAAAACCATTTTATTTTAATAATGGATCACATTTTAATATTTGACACAATATTCTGAGAGCAAATATTCTAGATGACAAGTTTAAGAGAAAAAGATTTTATTCTTTATTGTGTTATTACAAAAGCTGATCCAAATTTTCAATAGGGCAAATACTGGCAAAGTCCAAATCCCCCGTAAACATTTGCTTTAATCAGTGTCAAGGCTGGTACTGATTTTGAGTTGAAGAACCCCAACATTAAACTGTATGTTAGCATTTAGACACTCCATTGAAGAACTTTTTATTCCAGAGCACTCCAAGGGCTTCATATAGGCTGAAACCCATTGTCTGAAGCAATATTTAAATACCTTGTAACATATTACTGTTCCCGTTAGAGACAAAAGGAATTCTGATCCTTCCCAACAGATGCTTCTCTATGGTACCCCGACCCATTTAGTCCTATCTTTTACACTCAATCTATCTAATTTAATTATTATCCTCTTCGAGAAAAAAATCTGTAACCAATTCATATTTCTGGCTTCCTAGCCATATTTATGGTCTTCTTCCCATCCACCCAGGGAAATGAGAAAAATGGAGACATGTGAAACTGGGCAACAGTTTCCTCATAATCTTTTTTTTTTTTTTTTTTCTGAGATGGAGTTTTGCTCTTGTTGCCCAGGCTGGAGTGCAATGGCGAGATCTCAGCTCACCACAACTTCCGCCTCCCAGGTTCAAGCAATCTCCTGCCTCAGCATCCCAAGTAGCTCGGATTACAGGCGCCTGCCACCATGCCCTGCTAATTTTTGTATTTTTAGTAGAAACTGGGTTTCACCATGTTGGCCAGGATGGTCTCAAATTCCTACCTCATGATTCGCCCACCTCGGCCTCCCAAAGTGCTGGGATTACAGGTATGAGCCACCACACCCGGCCCTGCTCATAATCTTTATTGACTGAGTTCTCTTCTCCCATCTTACAGGTGACATAGAGTGACAGTGGTGCTCCATATTCCCAATGCACCTGGAAATATTGTGGGCTGTGCCCTGAGCTGACATCAGGCGGGTTCTGCCTTCCTCATTGGCCCCTGTTGGTGCTTGAAGAGCCCACTGAAACAACAGACTGAGCAAGACATACAAACGCTGTGCCTGGAATCTACTTCAAAGAATACTAAGTTCAAACTGGTCATTTTGCAAAGGAGAAAACTGAGGCCCAGGACCATGAAGCGTTAACAGAGGATTGAGACTAAGGCTCTGTCCCGATTTCCATTCCAGTGGTCTCTTTCCAGCATACAGGTTGTGCCACAGTTTTTACAGGCATCTGCAATTTTGCTGGTAGAGTTACTTCTGAGGAATCTTTTGGTGGAATCTCTTTAGGTGGCCCTTGGAGTGTAGGCATTATGGGCAGTCTGCAATGACCGAGCACTCTAAAGCAGTTTAAACAGGCATGGCAGCAAATCTCAGTAACACTGGGCAGATGCTTTAGACATTTAAGGATCTGCAGATACTGCAGAATCCCTCAGTTGTGTGGTCAGCACACAACTCACATAATTGTAAAATTTCTCTGCAATAAAAATTATTTTTATAATTAAAAAACATACTAAGTGTTATAAAAATATTACCACTGGTAATAACACCTGTTTTGACACCACTTTATAAAGACTTTTCCTGTAATTATTTCATCCTGTCGTCACAAAAACTGTGATGTCATATGAGCATACCTATTTCCACACAAGGAAACAGGCTCAAAGGGATTCAGTGATTTGTTTAATAGTATTCAGTTATTAGGCAGCAGAAGAGGAACCTGAAACCCAACTCCCTTGCTTCTGTACATTTCTCCTACCAAATCACAATCCCTCTTGATACGAGCTTTAAAATGGCTTTCCTTGCAATTTTCATGAGCATCTTGGTGAACAAAGGTCTCTAGGAAGTCCAAATGATTTTTCACTGACTACTGCCTGGCTTCTAGTTCTCTTTGCAATCTCTTCTTTTTAGTCTCTTTTGCATTTAATTTTGAGAGAAGATCCTGAGGAACTTGACTGTGGCCTGGGGATACTTCAGGATTGTGAACTCAGGGAATCTGAGGCAGGAATTAAAAGGTACATGCACACAAATAGGAACACACCTTTTCAAGAACTTATGCCTTTTTTTTTTTTTTTTTTTTTGGATAGGCCTCAGCCTCTTTAGTAGCTGGCACCACAGGTGCACTGCCATGCCCAGCTATTTTTTAAAATTTTTTTTATAGAGACAGGGTCTCCCTATGTTGCCCAGGCTTGTCTTGAACACCTGGGCTCAAGCAGTCCTCCCACCTCAGCTTTCCAAGGTGCTGGTACTACAGGCCTGACTCACTATACCTGGCAATTTATGCAGGAACTTTTTTTCTTTTTTTGGTAATCTCTCTATGAATTCATTATAATACCATTTTACTGTATATTTAACTAATAAAGCTATCCAAGAAAACAAATAAACAACAAGAAGAACAACCAAAACAAGGAATTCAGTAATTTACTATTAACTCAACATTCACCAAGCCTTGTGTAACACTTGCCAACCTAGGGTAGCCGAACTGCTCTTTTCTATGAGAAATCTTAGAGTTTACAGAAATTTATCATCAGGGCTGATGTCTGAGCTCTTGAAACGAAATTGAAAGCTGGGATGTCCAGGAACCCGAAGTGAGTTACTATCTGTTTTGTGTTTTGATTTGATTTGTTTTGCCTCTCATTTTCCAAGGAAGCCTTTCTGTAATCTATAGCCTTTGCAAGGAAGGAGAGTTGCATAGAAGGGCTAGCTTTGGGGTCCTCAGATGAAATATCTGGGAGTATTGCCCAACACTAGTTTTACTGACATTCAGCCGGGTCAAGGCCACGGCTCCAACTAGGGAAAAAATAAAAGGCCATTGTCTAGATGGGTGAATGGCTGCTATCTTAGTTACTTGCACCAAAGCTCTGGTATAAATATTTGATTGTTTCTTCCTAGATTTTTTGGTTACATTTCTCGGGAGAATAGAAAAGCTACAGTATATATATATATACACACACACACACACACACACACACACAACACAACGACACGACCGTAAATATTAATTGGAGGTGGAATGCTGTTTTAAGGATCAGCTCTGCCCCAGATTGTATAAAAATAATAGTAGCATAATCTTTTAAACCACTGTTTTGATCCCTAGCTTATTTTTACTTTATTAGTTAAATAATTAGTGTTCACATTAAGCCAAGGGTGTATCAGTGGCTTTAAAGCTTTAAAGCAGAATCCAACATGCAAAGTTAACTTTTTCTTTATTCAAAGTGTTATAGTGAATATAAATGTGAAATCACTTTACCAGTTATAAAGCAATATACAAATGCAGGCTGATATGATGCTTAATTGAATCCATGCATTCATTCATTAACCAAACACTTAGTGCTCATCACGTAGCAGCACAGTGCCAGGAACTTAGTGTCAAAGTTGCCTGAAGACCCCTTTGATTTTGGTTTGGAATTGTGAACCTGTAATTTATCCAGTGAGTAATATGCCTTTGAAATGGGCCCTGCTTTCAAAGACAAACATACAAAGCCTTTTGATTTTAAGTTTATAAACAACTGAATTTCACTGAGTAGGATTTTGAATATACACCAATCTATTCAAAGCAAAACTGTTTCTTAGCCTCGTCAGCTGCAAGAAATGTTACCCAGCAATTGAAGTCTGGAGTTTACCCAATGCAAAGTAATGTAGCTATTTGATGTTTTCTTAGTTTTATCATGGCAGAAAGCAAATTAAAATGCCCCTAAGGAGATTTTTCTTCTTCCTCCTTTCCTTTTTATTTATTGTTGCTGCTGTTAATGGTTGAGATATTTTGAGAGAAAGTGGGGGAGGCCTGAACAATCATCTTGGTGAGCTGAGTAGATCAAAGGAATAGATTCTATGGGCTAGGCATACTCTAAATGTTCTTTGGTTTTTGATGCCCCAGAATCATACAAGATCCTGTAATTTAAATTTCATTGTCAGAATTGTATCTAGTTGAGTGACTTCTACCTTACTTTATCAGAAACAAGGTTTCTTTGAATAGTACAGAGAAAAAAAAGAGGCAGAGAAAAAATTCTTCTCCAGCAAACCCTTATTCAGGATCTACAGATAAATACTCATTTCACAATTTCTGCTTGTATTCTATATAAGCCCTCATGGCACAAAAAGAGATTTTTTAAAAAAATTTAAATAACAGATTCTTGAAAGTTTCAAGCTCCTTGAGGGTAGTGAGTTTATTTTGTTTTAACTCTTCAGCACATAGCCTGGGTCTGGCTATGTTTGTTAAATAAGCAAGTAAATGAATGAATTATGATAATACTAGCAGCATCTACCAAAACTACTGAGGAATTCCAGCCCAAACTAAGTGACATTCAACCAGAATTTTTATAAAAGCATCAGGCACAAAGAAAGTTAGCCTGAGCTAGGAACAAAGCTATGCTATGGCCATATAGAGGGAGTTTCATAACGTTGCCCACCCTAGAGAAGTGATTTCCCAAAGGCAGGTCTGTGCAAACATTTTCACAAATCCAGAGCAAAATGAGGGAATTTTCTTAGGACAGATTTTATTCTTAGAATATGACCTTCTCATATTACAGTATAAAAATTTCCCTTCTTCTATGAAACAAAGGAAAAAAGAGACTGGTTGTGTTCACTGTCTTTACAGGAGTGCGGTGGGAGGGAGTTAGCAATTCTGTTAGTACTCAGTCTATTTTTGGAAACTGCCAGTTTACGAAAAGCCAGGGTAAAATAATCAATGGACCACAGAGCTTAGCCTCTCAGCCCGCTCTCCTGAGAGTAAATGGGACCTACAACTACAAGTCACAGTAACCTCCTATCACTCTCATGACTGCCTGCAACAAGGCAGCAAAAACACAGACCATCTCCTCCTGATGTCTGCAACTTTCTGGTGTGATACTGACCACAGGTGAGGTTTTCACAGTTGTTTCTAATTCATTCCTACACCAACACAGGCTGCACTTTTAAACAAGCTTTTGCTGATGAATGCTTCATTGAATTCTCCTTTCTTGGAGAGACTTTGGAATCACTTGATCCCCAGATTCAAACAGCATTCCAAGGCACTGGGATTAGGGGAAGCAAAATCAGGGCACGTTTCAAACAACCACAAAGGCCTCTGCCGACCTCCCCTGTACATGGTGCTGTTTGTCATGATGAGATGCTAATTTCAAACCAGAAAGTCTATTTAGTCAAGGAATGGAAACCCCCACATGACATCGGGACTGTATCACATCACACACTCATTCCATCGCACACTCACAGTGCACTAAAGTCACTGAAGAAAATCACTCCAATTCTGGGCACTCCAGCTATCTGAGAGTTCAAAAGCTTAGACCATTATGTGCTTTTTGCTATTATTCATGCTGAGAAGATCTTTTCAACTTTTTTTAAGTTGGTCAGAGAAACTGGGTGGTGCTTTTCTTTAAAATAACTTGAACAAAAATTAGAAATGACATAACATCTGTGACAAATGAAAATTCTACATTGTATTCATTCACTGAAAACTCTCCCAGCAATGTATGAAAAGCCAGCCAAGCCTGTAAGGCAGCCTCCCTATCTGGGGAAATACTGTGAAGCTGGACAAATGATGAAACCGAGCTTTGAACAAATATACCCCTAATCCAACATAAGACGTGGCTGAACAGCAAATTCAATGAGATCTTTGGTTTAGCAGAGAAATTATGTAATGTCAGAGAGCCCCAGACTTGCTTAGCTACATGTCTGAGAATGCTTAAAATGGTCCTTCCACACCAACTAATACAGATGTACAATTCACTGACCTAGTTTTCCCAAATTGGATCAGTAGCAAATGGTGATGATTTATGTCCCAAACCTTCCACCATGAGCAATCCAGAAAACATATTCAAAGCGGGGGAAAAATCACATGTTCAAGGGAATATAGAATACTAGGATGTTGTAAATTAGGTTCCAGAGCCACTGGCTAATATCAGAATATGTCTGCAGCATTATAAGCTGCTGCTAACCTATGAATATACAAAGAAAGAACATTGGGCTGGCACCTCAGACATTTACAAGGAACCATTCATTCATCCAAATGAACAAACCTAAGGCGAGAAGAGGCTACCTGTGAAGGTAGATCCTAATATAGGACATACACACTGGTATTAATAGCAGACGGCACCCCAAAAAGAAAGTTCTTGCCAACTAATTAGCAATGTGTCTTAGGCAAGTGATTTTCTCCTGGCCCTTACTCAGTTTTGTGATCTGTAAAACATGGATTAGATTAGATTAGAACATATCTAAGGTCCAAAACATTGCTGATACTTTCTAATTCAAGTTGTTGATCGAAAACCAAGAGAAGATTGTTAAGGACTAACATGATTTTCAAGATAAATTTAGATCATCCTCAGTGCATACTGAACATCTTCCATGAGAGACCACTGCCTTAGTATGTGGGGGAAGTGAGGAAAATGTTCAAATCCAGTCTTTAATTTGAAAGGGTCTGACATGTTGGTTCAGGAAATAGCACAATGCATAAAATCGCAATACAGATCAGTCAATGCTAAGTTCCAAAATGTCCAGCACAGATACAGCACAGAATTCAAAAGGAAGAAAAGCTTCTCCAAAGTTTAGGACAGAAGGAATCATTTGCAAGGAACAGGTAGAGCTTTAGCTTGATTTTCTGAAGGTAAAAAGCTAAATTGGATAACCTCTCAGGATCCTTGCAAATCTAAAAAGGCCCCACCTCTAACAGGTATAGTATAATTACTAGTATCATACAAATTAGTTCAATTTATAAAAGACTTATTTTTCTAGTAGGTATTTCATGATCATTAATTACAAATGTCCTTTGAATAATCATATCATATAAGCTAACTGCCTACTTACATGTGACTTAATAACTAATTCAGGTTCAAATAATTGCTTCAAAATAAATTGAAGATAACTGCTGAAAATTATTACTGCCCTACTACTAGGATTTATTTCTTGACCTTCCAGTAGCTATCTCCTCACCACTGGTACTTCTGGGGTAGAACACAGGTGAATTAAAGCAGTTGTTTGGCAGCTATAAAGAATTTCTCTCTATGCCACTGACCTTTTCATTGGTAAACTGGTGGACACAGTTAAGAGAGGAGACGTAACAATTCTGCTATCATCAAGTAGCTTTATCACATTTGGTAACTTTGCTCACAGCTGGAAGAACACAAAGGAAAGCTTTCCCATAGCAAGTGGCAGAAGGTTACCTGTGTCACATCCCTCCTTTTAGTGACCCCACCAAGACTACAATACCCAGGAGAGAAGAGGACTCTCAGCCACAACACTCAGGGTGACATTTAAAGTACATCAAATTCTGAATTAGAAACATAGGCAAAAGCCCTAATTTCACAAAATTGGGCCATCCTGTGCTTGCAGTTCTGCTAATGGTTGAAAGAAAAAAGATTAAAAAAAAAAATAAAAAGAAAGCAGAAAATAGGAAAGCACTTATTTAAAATTACTGTCACATCTCATTTTCAATTAGTCTTTCCTGAACTCTGCCTCACCCTCAACCCTTTGCTTGTTGTATGTACTTAAACCTGTAGACAAACATGAAATTAGTTTGTATAAAGGCACTAATTAACATACAGTGCTTGATGATAACAAACCCATCTTTTCATCTATTTTTAAATTCTTATTGTGAATCCTTAAAATATACCCCATTTTAAAGCATCACTGATTCAATTTTAAAACATTGCCAGAACCTGCTTTGCTAATCTGCAAACTCGATAATTCTCTCCCAAACCTCAGCACACTCAGCAACAATTTAATAGCAAATATCTCTAGCGGGACCTCATATTACTAAGATTCTATTACTTTTTATATTACCAAAAAAGTGCTAGTACACTCTAAAGTATTATAAATAGTTCAGACCAGGCAATGCTTGTCAAAATATATGAAAGTTTATTTTTTTGCACTGAGAAACCTGGGATTTTTATCTTGTATATTTATAACCTATAATGTGCCCCCCATAATTAGTACGAAATGTAGATTACTAATCAATTTTCTAAAGTTTCTAGACATTTTTTTCTGTTAACGTGACTGCTAGGGTTGGTACATTGTATGCTTAATAACCTGATCTTGCTACTAAATGCAAATTATAAACATATCTTAAAATAATTGCATATATGCCTAAAACAGGCTTCTTTAATTATATTCTTCTTAGTCTGCTAAGCAGCCTTTTTCTGATTGAGGGAATTTGTTTTTGTGCTTCCTGAAGATTTTTAGTTTGGGGTTTAAGAGACAGATATAAATGTACACAGTTATTTAATAGCTTTAATACATTTAAAAATGACCTTTAAGAAGTATATACCCTTTTAACTACCAAATGCTTTGTATCTTGTCAGAAGTCTCTGTAAAACTGTTCAATGTTTGAAACGCTGACCTTCTTCCATCATTACTACAAGTCCAACTAGAAGTATATAGAAGCAGGTCAATCTATAAATAGAGATATTTCCACAAAGAAGAGATTATATAATGCACGATCAAGGTATGCCTTCAGCAATTTCATGCTAGCTCCATTTTTAAACAGATTCTTACTCATTCTATGTGTGACCACTATGCTTTTTATTTATTTGCAATAACTACTATTCACTATACAAACCAGTCTTTAATAAACTACTCACATTCTTCGTCAGAGATGAATTGCAAAATGCCACCTTGATTACAAAGCAAATCCACTGTTGATATTTGCACCAAGTGTATACGGACAAACCAGCAACACAGACATATTAATAACCTCCAACTTGTATTCCCATGCTCTACGAAATTTCTCTAAGGGTTACGAAATGGTGCTCTTTTAGTCCAATTTCTGCCCCTCCTCTACTCTTCACTGTTCCTCTGGTACGTTTTATTTCTTTAAATTCCCTCTCCATGGTAATACCATCTACTCTTCTTTTTTAAAAATTTACAATGAGGTATGACTGTCACAGGAACAAATCCTCCAGCTTCTTCTCTTCCTGTAGATGGATCTAGCTGGCAAGCCAAATCATAAGGAAGAGGCCTTTTAACAAACTTGATCAAACAAAGGAGAGCACCTGGAAATCCAACACAAAGTGGATCCTATGCATTGAGAGATAGTCTTTCTCGTTGCAGTGGAATTTCTACCTACCAGTGAAGGAAGCATAAGACTGCTCTGGGTTCTCCCTGGCAAAAATGTAGTCCTTGCTATTTCCTTGGTATGATCTGGACCGTGCCCTACAGTGAGATTGTTTCCATAGCAAAGCTAGAAGGGCAGGCTTAGTCTCTGATACACTAATCAGATGCCTGCAAGTGACAAAAGTCAACACACTTTTTCTGGCTTGATGGGCAGAAGTCACCTTATCCATCCAAACAATTTCTGACAAATTCAGCACCTACTACCATTCCAAAAAACACATTTGTGCCACAGGTGTGGTCGTCAATAAGCTTAATGCCCAGCTGCTTAGAATCACAGACCATTTCAAGCTCCTTTTATAGAAACAGAAAACAAGACCCAGAGAGGTTATATGATAGACAGCTGGTTAGAATGTTCCTGCTTTTCTTTATATACTTTTTTAATTTTTATTTTTTCATGAGACAGCATTTAGTAAAATCTTTACTGGTTTTACAGATTTTTAAATTTTATTTGTAAGGCCTGAGGGCCTCTTCCATCCTTGTCAAAGGGGGTGCTAACCTCTCTAGCTATTAAGTAAGCTAGACCACAAGGGACTATTGCAACCAAGCCAGCAGGGGCAGGGTGTTGAGCATTCAACTTCAGTTTTCAGATGTCCTCAGTAGGGTGCTTTTATGTTCTTGTTAATGAATATAAATAAAAACTTAAAGTTAGTCTCCTCAGGGTGGGGGTCTCTAAAAGCACAATTCAGACTCCAAAAACAAGGAAAATTCATGGAGATATAGATTATTACTTGTGGAAAGCAGTAAAAAGAGACATAGAATAATGTCTCTGGGCTTCTTGAATTTGCATCTCTGCTTCTACCCTTGTCTGTGATATATATACACACACACACATATATATGTATGTATGTCTATCTCCCATACACATATCACATTAAATATGTATACATTGCATATAATATGTGCATTGTATGTATATATCTGTTTTCTATCTAGAGAGTAAAGAATATCTTTACTGTTTTCAAGCCTCTATAACTGGAGCTAATGTGAAATTGTGAAAATAACTAGATGAGTGGATTGGCTGTGTCACAGACAGATACAGATTTGAGGTATGACTAGAGGGTAATCTTTTGCTGTCCTGGTCCTCGGTGTCCACCCCCTCCCAACCCCCCACTAAAGAGAGAGCATATCAAGGCATTTCCTCACACAAATGACATCAGGAGTGGTGGAAGGAGGTCAAGCAGCTCCAAGAACAAAAGAGATTAGAATTAACTGTTGATGACAGAGGATATTTGAGAACATAGAGTCCTGTAAATTATATCATGTATAAAAATTCTACATGAATGAGCCAGGTTGTCTGTCACAAACCCTGGTTGACAATATAACTGGACAACACACCTTTCACCCCTAGGAGCATCTTCTTCACCCTGGAAGCAACCCTCCATCCTCCTGATGGCTCCCTACCCACTAAAACTCACATATATCTGCCTCTTCATGTTCCTTCCAGTCAAGAAGGTAGAACAGAACATCTCACAGGCTTGTGAGAAAGCTGCTCAGGAGGTAAGTGTAGACGTTCTGTTCTACCTCCTTCAGCAGCAGAAAAAAAAATGAAGTCTTTTTAGTTGCAAGAAGGCACTTGGCTTTTAGCCACTGGCCAATTTTCCCACTCATTAGCGGCCTTTGAGCCTTTTCCATTTATCTTCTTGTTGTTCTGCTTTTTCAGAAATTACATCACTTCTGATAAAAGAACTCAAAAAACCAGCAGTCTGAATGTTGTTTTAATCCCTGAGGACATTGCCATTGGTGCAGAATTCAGCCCTATGGGTGCTCCCATACACCTGATCCTGGCCCACGAAGAAGATTCAAAGTGTTCTGCCTACACTGTATATGGCAGCAGGTGAGGGAGAATACTGTAGAAAGGCTTGATTATGAAGCATTCAAAATTAAGGCAAAGTACCCAAATCTCAACTCGTCAGAAAACCCAAATGCAGATATCCACATTTTGGGGGTTTTGAAAGGATCTTAGAGAGCACCTCATATTGCTTTATTTGATAGATAAGAAAATTGAAACTAAATGAACAAGAATCATTTGGTTTTTGAGATTTTTAAAAACTAAAATGAGAGACAGAATTAATTGGTGTCATAACAAAGTAACTTTTGTCTGCATATACTTTCTTCTAAAAGCCACTGGTTACTTATGTAAATATTGGTGCTACAGGTCTGTTTAGTAACCATGCTAAGTTACAGGAAATATCTCATAATAGTGGCTTTTCTTAAATATTAGACTATCAACTGTGGGAACCAGTGGCTCACCAGAGAATCCTTCCACGCCTCTGACAACTTCAGAGCAGAACAAACAGGGAGGACTGATGAGAACATCCAGCTGCTGCTGCTGGCGTCTCAGACCATCCTTTCTGGAGAGAGCGGCAGGATCCTAGGAAATACATGACGTGGGTTCTAGCCTTAGATCTGCAGTAAGCAGCTATGTGGTCTTGGCAATACATTCAGTCTCTCTGGGTCTTGATTTTTCATCTGCAAATTAAAAGCTTAAAATTGTATTGCTTCCTTCTAGCTCTCAAATTCTTTGAGCTCAGTATGCAGAGCCGGGGGAGTGACTGTATGATGTGTATTCATGTGTTTGTGCAGGACAGATGTGGGTCCAATCTCTGTAACCAGCAAATAGTGAGTGGGCAGAAGGGTTAAAAATTTAAGCACGTTGAGTAGCAGTGGAATAAATGAGAGCCCGCAGGTCCTACATATTCCTTATAGCCATTTTATTCATAGGAGGGATTACAGAGAAAGTGTCTCTTTCTAGGGAAAATTAAGGAAACCAAAGCATCATTCTGATGCAAAGGTTCAAGAAGAATGGAAAGAGGCTGGACAGAGTGAGAAGTGCACCTAGGAGATGAGAGGAATGCAGACACGAATAGGCGGTATTGTGGGTTGGGTACTAGACCAGTAACACAAGTCATACACATTTTTTGGTTTCCCAGTGCATACAAAAGTTATGTTTACACTTTTCTGTAGTCTACTAAGTATGCAATAGCATTATGTCTAACAGCACAATGTACACATCTTAATTTAAAAATACTTTATTGCTTAAAAAACAATCTTTTTGCCATTGAAGGGTCTTGCCTTGATGTTGATGGCTGCTGACCAACCAGGGTGGTGAATGTTGAAAGCTGGGGTGGCTGTGGCAATTTCTTAAAATAAGACAGCAATGAAGTTTGTCATATCCATTGACTCTTTCATGAAAGATTTCTCCGTAGCATGCGCTACACACATTCTTCACAGAATTGCAGTTAGTTAGGGTCTTGTTCTGGATTAGGCTTTGGCTTAAGGGAATGTTGTGGCTAAATTGATCATCTACCCAGACCACTTCAACTTTCCCCTAACAGCAATAAGACTGTTTCTTTTCATATCATTCATGTGTTCACCGAAGTCATACTTTTGACGTCCTTGAAGAACTTTTCCTTTGCATTCACCACTTGGCTAACTGTTCGGCACACGGGGCCTAGCTTTTGGCCTGTCTCAGCTTTCAACATGGCTTCCTCACTAATCATTTCTAGCTTTTGATTTAAAGGGAGACACATGTGACTCTTTTCACTGTAACACTTAAAAGCCATTGTAGGTCATTAATTAGCCTAATTTGAATATTATTGTATCTCAGGGACTAGGGAGGGTCTGGTAGAGGGAGAGAGACCGGGGAATGGGCCAATCAATGGAGCAGTCAGAACACACACAACATTTTTTTTCACAAGAAATATCCATTTACTTACTTTCTTTAATCAAATTGTCTGACACCCAGCCCCTGACACCTGGCCAGGCTGATGGGAATCTTCTGTCTCTATCAGTAAAGAGGATTCTACCTTTCCAGGGATTTCCCAGTCAGGAAGCCTCACCCACAGCCCAGAAGATGGTGGACATTTGTTGGTTCTTCTCCCAAGATTCTTTTCCCTCCACTCTATTTTTAATTCCAGATTTTCCTTTGTTGTACAACAGTCATGGGGTTTAGGTGAGACTGACCCCATCACTAGTTTCAGAGGAGGGTCCTGCTGGTCTAAGGCAATCTTCATCATCTTATCCCACCTGCTGCTGTGCTTGGTTTGTAGTTTGCAACAGTACAGTCAGAGCAAACCTCAGGACACTTGTTCTCTGATTGTGTGCACCAGCAGTTTCTATCCCACAGGTGAATGTGGAAGCTGCAGCCCCAAGGTTTACAGTTGCTTTCCAATGACCATGAGAAGAGTCAGCCTGAAAATAAGGCTGACATGTGGAAGAGCAAAGAATAAAGAGAACCTCAGAGCAAAGGAGCTGGAACCTGATTAACCATGCCTGAGGCTGGACCTACTTTTGAATAACCACATTGTTTTTTATTAATACACAGTATTTGTACATATGTATGGGGTACATGTGATATTTCATATTTTATTACATGCACAGTATATATAATATAATGAATGACCAAGTCAGGTATTTAGGGTGTCCATCACATCACCTCAAGTATTTATCCTTTCTATGTGTTGGCAACATCTTGAGTCCTCTCTTTAGCCACTTTGAAATATACAATATACAATATACAATATATTGTTAGAACACGCCCACTAATATGGTGCAGTTAGTGGTGCCCCAATAATGACAATAGAAACATTAAAGATCACTGATCAGAAGATCAGCATAACAGATAAAATAATAATGAAGGAGTTTGAAATATTGTCAGAATTACCAAAATGTGACCCAGAGACATGAAGAGAGCATATGCTGTCAGAAAAACGGTGCTGACAGACTTGCTCAATACAGGGTTGCCATAAACCTTCAATTTGTTAAAAAAAAAAATCTGTGAAGCACAGTAAAGCAAAGTGCAATAAAATGAGGTATGTTTGTCCATCACTCAAGTATGTGCATGGACAGGAAGATTGGCCTGCAAGGTGTCTGTCTATCACCTGCAATCAACATGGTCTGAAATTTTCGGACTTCCTTTAGCTTGGGAATGCTGTTGTGGCAGTCACTATTGGTTAAGGAACCAACAGTCATTCCTTTCACTCCTACCTTTCTGCCCTCCCACACCAAATCTCAAGCAACCATGAGCTTCAGGTAGCTAGGGTTCTTCAGACCCATAGACCAAAGTTGAAGAATCCCATCCAGGTGCTAAATACAAATGCCTGAACCAATATCCAGATGTTAATTTTAGTATCTTAACTAAATGTGCCAGGACCAGGGATGCCTAGGCACAGATTATATAACCAGCTTTCAAAAGTGATTAGCCTCGACTTAGGTGCCAGGTAAGTCAATGCTCCATCACTACATTTCCAATAATTGTTTCAATACATAAGTGTCAGAGACTGGGTAAGTGAGATCCAACTGCAGTGAGGAGGAAAGATGAAGACACAGCTAATCAGGCACTCACACCTCCTTCCTGAAAGAATGAGCATAGGGGACCAGATTCTGGCTACAGGGAAACCCAGCTGGACCGCCTCAGCAGTGGTCATGATAAGACAGGACCGAATTTGTTTGCGTGTTTTTGTTTGCTTGCTCACATTTTAATGAAAAAAAAAGGCATTTCCTGTGCTTTCTGTGTTTTTGAAGATTTTCAGCATTAAAATCTTATTGCTTTTATTGTTAGAAAAATAAACCATAAATATTTTAACAATGGTGCAGACTTTGAATTGCTCCTAAGACTATATGAATTTCCCTTAAAATATGATATATAAAGTCATATATATGTGCATGCATATATATTTTCACAGAACCAGTAGTAGCATAGTACTTCAAAGAAAAAAATTATGAATATTGATTTTTTTCTCCCCTGATGAGATATTACCTGGGAATCACAGCCAAGGTGAGACTATTTAGACCACTTGATCATTAACCTTTCTCCATATGTAAGTTCACAGACATCTATAGAATGTGGTTGCTATATCCCTAAAGGGACCTCAAGTCAAGTACAAACCCTTATTTTGAAAACAAACAGTTCTATCTTATTTCTAAAATACTCCAAAAGTTCTTGGGTCATCCTGTTCCCATGTTCAGTCTCAACCACAGGTCATCAAATCTTCCTGTGTCTTAAAAACAGACTTCTCCGGATGCAGTCTAAACCCATTTTCTTCTGCTCAGTCCAGTGAGATGGAGAGGTTGGCTGATGTTCTCCAAGGCTCCACCTCACTGCTCATAGGTTGTTAATTTTGTCTCTGTTCAGCCTTCTCTTCTCCAGAATAAATAACCCACCTCTCTTCCTTGTGTACATAGTCTCTAATCCCTGTCATAATTTTCCTCTTTATACGTGAATTCTATGCAATTTTCCTGCATATGTTTTAAGTCACAGACCCTAAGTGTAATAATATTCAAATAAAAACCAAACCTACAATAAATTTGACACAAGGATTATTTTCTAGCTGTAAATAATACGTGTCTTAACACAACCCAGGATAATATCGCTTTCTTAATGCCATCACTAGGTTAATGATGCATCTATTTCTGAAATGCCAGATCTTCTGCAGCCAAGTTTATGTCACATTATACCCTCTATCTAGACTCTTCTCCTACCACCTGTTCCCCAAAGGAAGTCACTGTTAACAAATTTACATTTTAGTTCTTACAGTGGGTTTCTACTTTAACTTTAAATAAATAATATGTCTGCATCTCTCTGTCTTGATTTTTCAATCTTAGGTAGCCAGTACCTACTGACTTCTCTGCATGAAAGATGAAGAATTTCATTCATTTACATACCTTTTTCCCTCCCCCACCTGCTCCCCAATTTGGGTTAAAATTCATGATTTTTTAGTTCTTCAGTTGGACAGCTGTATTCATTTCTGGATCTAGCAGCTTTAGAGAAGAGTTATTGACCTTAATACTCTCAGATAAAAAAGTTAACACACCTCATCATCTCCGGACTTCTGTCAGGGTATAGCTCTGTACTGTCAAAGTTTATAACATTTATATTTTGTTTTATAAATATTATGACTACTGGTACTATGAAAATGTTATTGCAGACACAGAAGAAGAAAATTAGTCCTATGTCACCAACTCATGCTATTAAAAATAGAATATTCCAAGCATCACGGTCAGTAAAATATATTCTCTACTCTTAAACTCTAACACACTCTAATCATGCCACAATTTAGTTTACTTGTTATTTGAGTCCAGGATTTTTAGGCAGTGCTATAAATACTACAACTGGTTACAAGCAGTTAACTTAACAGATTACTTTAAGAAATTTGTTGGAAAGATATAAGGGTCACTCTCAAATCAAAGGTAAAGCTAAGGATGAATCATTAAAAGTAATGATAAAAAATGCAATTATTTTTGGACCAACCCAAATACAAACTTTAAACTTTAAAGATCTGTATACTATGAAACTGGGGGGCAGGGGGAGAGAGAGAGAGAGAGAGAGAGAGAGAGAGAGAGAGAGCGAGCACTCATTACAGGAAAAGGGCATCTTATTTGCCCAGCTTGGACCACAAGCTAGGGGCAGTGCCTCTCCACTGAGAGTCTCATCAAGGTTGCATGCAATGGTCAAGGAGAGTTCTCAAACACAAAATCAAGATGCGGTCACCAGAAGAAAGAATAGAGTTGGGGTAGACAAAACAACAGCATTTATTGACTCCAATAGCACTTGTCACATTTTCATTCATAAACAATTTGGGTAATTTTCTGTTTGATATTGTGCTTCCCAATCAGATTTTGTGTTCTACAGAGGTGAAGTTACATAGAGCATTCATTCTTTTAATTCACATGCCTAGCATGTCTGACAAGTTATAAGCACTTACTAAATAGCTCTTGAATATTGTTGCATAAAAGAAAAGTCAAGGGCTTCCAGAATGTACTGCCTAGACTATTTGTCAGAGACTATTTGTATGAGTTTATTTTAATAACAAATATTTTCAGATGGCTGAATTACATATTAAAGAAGGGACTACTCTTTCCAAAGGAACGTTATCATGGAGGAATACAGCCTAAGTTTTATTTTATAAGTATTGTAAAAGAAGGGCACCTCTCCAAAGCTTTGGATTATGGCAGGATCCCATGATCTTGTCTGCATGCTACCCACACAAACTGAGGGTGTACCATTAGCTGATCCAAAGAATTGGCCAGCAATTTAAATTTTCATTATTCATTCAGGATGCCAGAGCCAACAGCCTGGGTATCTTTGCAGTCAGGACTCGGTAATAGCACTACATAATACCTGGTCTACTATCTCCTCCGCAAGGGCTCGAGTCCTGCTCCTGACTCCTCTCCATGCCATCTTTCCCACTTCTTTTTTCTTCCCTCCTCCTCCTGTCTTCCTTCTTTATTTCCTTCTTCCTCCTTTCTCCCTCCTCCTCCTCCTTCTTCCTCTTGTTCTCCTTCTTCTTCTCCTCCTCCTTCTTCTTCTCCTTTTCCTCCTTCTTCTTTTTCTTATTCTTCCTCTTCTTTTTCTTTAGACAGTGTCTTGCTCTGTTGTTCAGGTTGGAGTGCAGTGGTGCAATCATAACTCATGTTAGCCTTGATCTCCTGGGCTCAAGCGATCCTCCTGTCTCAGCCTTCCATGTAGTTGGGACCACAGGCATACACCACAACACCTAGCTAATCTTTTTAAAATATTTTATAGATATGGAGTCTCACTTTGTTGCCCAGGCTGGTCTCAAACTTCTGGGCTCAAGTGATCCTCCTCAACCTTAGCCTCTGAAAAGTATTGGGATTACTGGCATGAACCATGGCACCCAGCCCCTGCCCACTTCTTAACAAACTGGGTGATAGTTATTTATTTACAAGCCTGCCTCTCCAAATAAACTATGGACCCTATAAAAGAAGAAAGTATGTTTGATTCATCTTTGTTTCCCCAGTGCGTAGCACAGGGCTTGGCAAGTAGGAAGTATTCATTAGATGTTTACTGAATCCAAATAAACATCAGGAAAGAAAGTCTTTGACAGAGAAATACAATGAGAACATAGAAACACCAGTCCATACTCTAAAGAGGGAATATTTTGTCTTCATCTAAGAAAAAATCTCCACCTCCACCTCAAAATAGGAAGGAAGGAAGGAAGGAAGGAAGGAAATAAAAGAGAGCTTTAGTTCTCAAAGCTGTAAAGAAATTTTAAGATCTTTTTCAAAGAACTTAAAATGCATGGATTAGTCAGAGGGGTCTAATATCTCTAAGTCAAATTATGACAAAAGAAAAAACAAAGAATGCAGAAATTACCCTTTTCCAGGGTTTCATTCCTTTATATCAATCAAGAAAAACGTTAATGAGGAGGGTTTGGCAGGGGTCACTAATTCCTCACTGATGTCACAAATTCACAAATTTAGCTTCACTTTTCAGAGGCTGTTTGTGGCCATGCTTATGAAATCTGCAACTCAACTCTAGACAATAACTAATTATTACTGATTACTAAGAAATAAGTCAACAAAGATTTTCCTGTTTACATTCTTATCAGACTGTATCACAACCATCTGTTTTCAAGTTTGTTGTTGCTGGGATTTTTTTTTATCCCAAGGGATAGATTTCCACATTGTTCTCTGAATACATGCATGCAAAACTGCCTTTTAATGCACAGTTGCAGTTTTCACTAAAACATTTGGGTAGGGGGAAAAATCCCATATGTTTTTGTGAAAGAAGATGAAAATAATCAGGTATCTTGCTGAATTTATTCTATCTTCAAATGAAGAATATGTTGGAGTCTGTCCTATCTCTAATTACCATCTCTTTGTTTGCACAGGGTGACTACTGATTTTGCCAAAAGTACATATGTGGAGCTTTATGATACTAAAGTAACTTCAACCTGGACAACATAGTAACAGACTCCATTAATGTAAGAAAGAATGTACAATTTTAAAACAAGCAATATGCGACCCCTTTGCTCCATTGTTCATCAACCCCAGTCTCCTGTGATACAAGCAATAATGGTGTTCCATTGTTAAGGAAGCAAGAGTATAAGATTTTAAACAGTGGTATTCACCAAGGTGCTCCATGACTCTGGGCAAGCAATTAACCTTTGGTGTCTCAGTGACTTCATCTGTAAAATAGGGATAAGGATTTTACACAGGTGTGATGCCTGGACTAATTACTATAATTATCATTATTGATGGGAAAATAATGTTGGTCATTGATATCATATCTCATGTTAGCACCTGGAGAACCACATATCTTCTCAATGTTGACTCCATTTTATAGGAGTCTGTAAAAAGAATGATGGCAAAAGCTATATATGGAAACTGGGACAATACAGTGAAAATGGTCCATATCCACATAGGCTCGTATCCTTAATGGATTATTTTTGAACTTGCATTTATCACTTAGATGCTTTCTGAAGTTAGACTAAACACATAAACTGTGAAATTACAAGGAAATTTTTCAAGAGCCACATTCAATTGATAAGCTTCCCTGCAGCAAAATACTTTCCAGTTCATTTATATGTGACATCATGAGCTACCATAGTAGAAGTTTAGGGTTGAGAGATAGAATTTAGGGTAATCAAAGTCAAGTAAAAGTATACACTGAAGACATTGCTTGTATAACATTTCAGACTCCCCACTTCTGTGTGTGTATGTGCCCCCGAAAGAACCCCAGCTCAAACACTTAGGGACCAGGACAACCAGCAGAGCTACATGAGATGCTAACTCTGCAAGACTGGGGTCACTGAAGCTGGGGACAGTAGGGTGTCCTTATGCCAGAGCCTGGGTAACAACTCATGGGGCGAGAAACGGACTTGTTGAGAAAAACAAAAATGGCGTTTCTTTGGGGCTCATCTAGGACTCCTAAGTGCACTTACTATGATTTTTAGGTCAGGATGAAATAACTGCTTTTAAAAAAAGATTACCTCTACATATTGGCAAAAGTGACAGTGAAACACAGAGAAAAATGTAGAAGATCGAAAGTGCTCAAAAGATCAGTACTCAACACTATAACCTCTGTATCCCTTACCATAGACTCGTGTTCTTTCTAGCTCCAAAATTTCTTCTTTTGGCTTCAGTTCCTCCCAGCAGAAAATTCTCTTTTCTTGAGCCCAGTAGATGTCAAGCCTCAAATCTCCAATGTCTCCAAAGAAGCAGCCCTAAATTAGCCTCTTGGCAAGTCATTCATATCAAGGACTGTATTCTTTTCCTCTATATTTGCCTCAAAATTGTGGGCAACAACTTCCAAATGGAAACACTGAAGCTGTTGCTGTTTTCCTACTATCCTCACCTATCATATGAAACATAACAATTAGCATTTTTAGCAGGATTGAAACTGCTAACACAACTTCTCTATGTCTTACACCATTAAACTTGATGAGAAATCCCCTCACGATTAACATTCATCTTGCTGTATCGTGCTTGAAGGTTAATAATATCCACCATCTCCTGAGAGAGGGGGGAGGGAGCTTATTTATTAAATGAATAGGCAAGTGAGGCAGCCAGGAAAGGAAATTCCCCCCGCTCAGTCCACTAGAGGGTGGCTTGGCAGAGCCGAGGGATGGCCAAGGCAGAGAGGGCCACGGACAGAGCTCCCTGTCTTGCTCGCCTGCACTTTAGCGGGTAAGAAGAAGCAATATTAGTATTCATTGCTTTCTATTCCTCACCCTGGGAAGGATTTCATTTCTATTAGAGGCACTTTACAAATGTCAGAAGTCAGTGTTGGCTGGGTCATGGCATGATGGGGGGGAAAAATCAACCTATAGAATTAGACTGCTTAAATTAACATCCAGTCTAATTCTTCTGAATCAACACTGGGTGAGATAAATACATATGTATTAACAGACTCTAAGTTTAAAAGTGTCATAGATTATGTAGCAGTATGTGTGCACTTCAGATATGAATGTGAACGGTGCATGTACGTTACATGGAATTACACATAATGCGTAAAGAAATGTACCTAGCCTTTAGCACACCAGCTGTTTCTGCTTATAAGCCTGAGTTATCCACGAAATGCAGTAGACATTTTGTAATAAATATCCTACTTGGTTGACTTTTTTAAGGTCTAACCACCTATGCTGATTTATAGAATTTAGGAAGAAATATAAATTTTAGCAATGAAAGAATGTTAAAATTTCCCATATCAAAACATGTTGCATTTTGAGAAAGAAGATATGGGGAATGAGCCTGTTTTGGTGGTCTCTGCATAGGTGGTAAAGCAAAAGAGAATACAATTTTCCTATCTGTAATATTGTTCAGTGTAGCAAACCCTTTCGCTTGTTACAGTACAGCAAATGGAGTGTTTAATTTGGGATTCAATGTAGTCTAGAGTCAAGGTGCAGCAGTTTTATTACAGAAATACAATTTTATTGGAGGCTGAAGATTTAATTTCCACCTTACGTAGAGAGCCATAAACGGCATGCCTGTTTTACGTTTTGCATAGTATTTGATATATGTAATTCCTGGCCTAATTTCAGAGTTTGAAAGGTGGAAGAATCACAATATGTAGATTCAAATTATTCAACACTTCAGCCACAGATGACATTTTAAAATGAGCAATTTTCTGTTTCTTAGTCATGGATTTGAAACCCTTGTTTCCCTCCCCAGAGCTCTGCACCTCATCCTTTGCAGGTCTTCCTAACTAGGTGAGCCACAAAGCCACCTAAAGGACGCCCTCATGTTAGAACAAATGCTTTCTTTGTTTAAATCGGTCTACTAGATGGCATCCTACTAAAACCTAGGATGATCAGGCGATATGGATAGTCTGCCTTCAATTGTGCCTAATATCTGTCAGGGTCATATGTTAATATCCGTTCGGATGTATGTATTTCAAATAAAATAATTTGTAAACACATTGGAATGACTGAATGTGAAAGAGATAATCAAATAATGTTAGTTGTAAGGCTATATCCACACTGGAATTCAAATTTGGAGGATTTTATCATTCTCTTTTTTCAAACATATTCATTATAGGAGACACACACACACACACACACACACACACACACACACACAAATGTTGCTCTTCCATCTGCTTGCTTTAGCATTAGTTCTCTTCATCAACATTTCATACCTCCTCTTTACCACCAGGTGGAGCCCTTTGTTTATGGACATGTGTCCATTTCCTTTTTCTCAAAGATGCTACCAGATAAATAGCTCCAGAGCTAAAATACTGTTGCAAACACGAAAATTTAACACACAGGGATAAAAAAGTAAAGTTTTTCAGGCATTGGTATAATAAACCTTGCTTTGAGTCCTATTGCTACTAGATTTAATGGCTTACGCATTTTCCTATTTATAACTCCTGCACACCAAACAGCAGAAAATAATATGTTGTGTGTACCATAAACGGTGTTGCTGCAGGTCTATTTTATGTAGTACTATCATTTTTATAATCTCAAATGTCTGGAAACTACAGTCAAAAAGCAAAAAAAAAAAAACAAAAACAAAAACAAAAGCAGAAAAAATCCCAACCAAATACTATATGCTGTAAGCCTCAGTTGTCTTCAGTCTTAAAAATATATAACTCATTGAGAACAAAATGTTTTTCTTCAGACAAAAGAGTGTGGTAATTCAGCTGTAACAGATGGCAATGTAAAAATCTTCTTAGTCAAATTCATCTCTCTTCAATTTGAGATCCAGTTAAGGGTACGTCAAAATCCATTTTAGCTTTGATTCTATTTAGGAGCTAATTAAAATTGAATATTATTAGCACAGTATATTATTCAATTACTTTAATATTCTTATTTTAAGAATTTAATCAAAGCTCTTCTTATGAACAAAAAGCAATCATATTTTAAAAACTGAAACCCCAATTTGCACGTGCAAATAACTGTGGAATGAGCTCACCTAAACTATCTTGCCAATGACCTCAACCTTGATCTAGAAAGATCGTTTACGCACAAGTAAAACATTCACATTCTCTATGCTAACTCTCTGTTGGATCTATTCTCAAGGTAGTTTACTTATGGCAACGTTGAAAGGCCTTTTAATAAGGTATGTATTAATTATGATACCTTTTAATAAGGTATGTATTAATTATTAACATTGAGTTACATCATTAACTGGAATATCATTTCTGTTCCATTTTTAATTTTAATAAGGATTGTCTCTCTTTGTACTTATATATGCAAAATTTTGCTTAAGCATCTGCAAAGCAGTGAGTGGAGGAAGATTTGTGTATGTGGTTTGTTTAGTCAGTCTCCTGGCCTGAGAAGTTTGGCTTTTCTATTGGTATACAAAGTGGTTCTTCGATCAGAGGCTGAATGCGAAGGAGTCCCTTATACAACAAAACGCTGGAACCACCATTTTGCCGTCTGCTCGCATACAATAAAATGGTGGCAGAGAAAACAGTGAACACATTGTGCCCGCGAGAGTTGTCTGAAAGTATTCTACTCTCTAACCCAGATTATCAAGCTGCTTTTAAATATACTGTTACCAAGTGACTAGAGGTATTTGCTTTTATATCTATATATAAAATGCACGTGTGTCGTGTGTGTGTGTCGTGTGTGCATATGAGATGCTGAAAGAACTGGCTGTGCACATTTGACGAAGGATAGAAAGAACTAGTCAAAAATTAACACTCAAACTGAGACTGAAAGCAAACCTACGTAAAAAAGCACAGGTCCTGGAAGTTGCTTCTAACAGTTCGCAAAAGCTGTATAGTGAATTTGGCCTTGATAACTCCTTTCATTTTAGTATTCACTGCAAGCAACTTTGAGCTAGGAATTTGAAAAGGGGTTGATATTCTTTTCTTTCCTAATGTCCTGTAAAAATTAAAAGCAAGCCCACATTTGACTCTCACCTGGGAACTCTATGGTCTCACTTTTTACAGAGGGGAAGGAAAACCAGGACCAATATTTCTTTCCTCTTTTACTTCTTCTGCTCTTATTTTTAATCATTACAAATGCTGCCTTGGCTCTTTTAAAGTGTGAAAATTCTCTTTTTTCTGCAGTGCTTCAGACTCACGCAGACTCCTTGGGGATACAGTGAGGAGCTAACCAACTGCACATGGGAAATGAGCATGTTCGTGGTTAGAAAAACTGCAGTCTTTGGTAATTTTCCACATGGAGTAGAAGTCATAAGTGACTTTTTTTTCTTTTAAATATAATGACTTGAGTACTTGGTATAGAGTTGAAGGCTCAGATTTGAACCTGTGAATGCACTAATGTGTTTTACAAAATTTAATTTGACTTCTTTCTATAAACATTTTCACTATTTTCAAGTGCATAATAAATAGGTTAAAAAAATAAATAGGACACCCTCCCTCCGAGATCCCCCCCACTTCCAGACAGAATTATAAAAGGCTACTCTCTGTAAATGAGAAATAGCCCTGTAGGACCCACCAGCAGGTTATGCAATATGTGACATAGACCACCAGGGGCTGAACTGAAACCGCTAATACTTTTTTCATAGCATCATTAGCTAGAGTTAAACAAGGTGTCAAAGTGGAAAGATGGGGAGGTTAACCTGGCTCATTATATCTGCATGCCTTCATTTTAATTATTTTTTGCACTAAAATTAAATGCTAATATTCAATTTTATGACTTAAGTGTGTTACCCAAATACAGTACATTACTTTTTATCTTTTTAGACGATTAGTGAATTATTTTGTGATTATTATCTAAACTTGATTTTCAATAAATACTAAAATTCTCCTGACAAAAATGCAATTTAAATTTAAGGCTAAGGAGAGGTTATTAGCAAAAAATTTCCCTGTTGTACTTTATGAGATAAAATTGATTTTTTTTGAAATTTAGGTCTTAAATCAAAATCTGCCTCCAAACAAAGTGAGTGAATCCAGGGCTCGTGGAGTGAGTGTGCATGCGTTCTTGACCACATGCTGGCAGTCATGGAGAAAAATATGTTCTCTTTATAATAGCTACTTTACAATTTGGGACATTGTGAGGTTTTTATGTGCACTAATATTACTTGCCCCATGTACCTTAAATAAAGCCAACCCAATAAATTTAGGATCGTGACTGAGAAATAAATTCCATGTCAGTAAACCTCAACCAGATACCAGAAGAGGATTATGTGATTGTTTAGTCCGAAAATTAAGTTTCATGTCTTTAATTGGTGTCATATCCTGTCCTACGTATGTTGTGCTTAAATCAAAGGCGACCACATTAACCTGGAAAGGAAACGTAATAACAACTCCTTTCATCCCCTGCCTCAAATGTTTTTATGCTCAACCTTAGTTTTTGTTAAAACACTTTCAGACAAAGACAACAGGAAATAGTAAACATGGCAACACCATGAAAATAATTTTCGGATGCACTATTTCTCTCCATGTTCAAAGAATGAATTGTACAGGCTGCGGAGGAAACTGCCGTATCATTAAACCCAGTGCAGACAAAAACAGCCACCATTCCAGCAAAATGGATACTCCTGTTCATTTTATAAATCTTGGTTCTAACCAGATGAAAGACGAGAATTAACTCAGTCTCTCACATCAATGGCCGGAAATGGTGGCGTATCACGGTAATACATTCAAAGGGAATCAGGAGTATCTAACAACAACTTTAGGAGCAGGAATGCAATTATAACTGACAGCCAGATGTCTGGTCGGGCTGCTACAACTACCCATCAAGACTGCAGATGGTCTTGAGATCTTTGCATCTAAACACCGAGTCCAAGTGAATGATATACAGATAAACAACAATACCACAAATCATCAACACAAACCAAGAAAGTCGCTGTGACTGATAAAGATTTCAGATGTTAAGAGCTAGCCAACTCAACTCCTTACTCTCCCCTTTCCCTCCTAACCAAACAAAAAGCTTGTTAGTGGTTGAGGGCCCAGCAGGAAATGTTTGGACACCCAGTGCCAAACACTAGTCCTTCACTAAAGCCTTTAATATACTTTCATGTTTGGATTACAGAGACAAAAAAGGCTCCGTAGAAATTACTTTACATGTGGAATATTAATAAATGGACTACCTCTATTTACATTTATTATACTTCCTCCTTAATCAAGAATTACCTTAGAAGAGTACCTAAAATTCAAAGAGAAAGAAAATTTAATTATCATTAAAGCAATGATCGGCATAAAGCTTTTTGTTCCTCAAATATGTGTTTCAAAAAAAAAAAAAATTGAGTAGGTTCTCCTGGTAGATTAGATAGCATTTCTTAACCTAGCTAAATACACATATTTCTTCATGCTCAGATTCCCTATTATCTTGAAATACTTTTCTTTTGCATACCAGATTTGACATGAATTTGCACTTCATAAATTACTACAAGTAACAAGCCATTCTAATCCAAATGTGGATAAAGAATTTTGGGGAAAAACTTAGTAAAAATGTCTTATTTTATAAAGCAGTTTGAAATTTTAATTAATTTTATGGTATTAGTTGCAAAAATAGTGTAATTATATTCAACCTATTTATTCTTTTAGTGAGCGTGGGTGGATATTTTCAGCACCATCAACCATTTTGCATTTTTCATAAGGTCTCTTCGAGTAATTAAAAATTATGCCTTTTCAAGCAAACCAGTTATAATGAAGTTAATCCAAAGGTTCTTAAATATTTCAAAACATTTCCCTCGTGACGTTCTTCTCCAGGGCTCTACCCTCCTATTGTTGCCAGTTCCAAACCCATTTTGAGGTCTCAGCTTTTTCCATGCAATGTCAAAACCGGAGGCCTTTCAAAGTAGCTGCTGTGAACAGGAGGCCCTTTCTGCACAGCCAGCCTGACAGTTCCTCCGGTTGCTCTCAGAGACTTGCTTCATGTGGATACACAGAGCAATTCTCCAGACACAGGCGCATCTGATGCTCTTTCCTGAAAACAACACTTCCAGAAAATATGCTAACCAAGAAGAAACAGCAGGGGTGAGAGAAGTGGCCAGAGCACTCGAAACATCTTAACAAGCGCTAATTAAATGTCATGCTTAAAAAATATGGCTTAAGAAAGCCAAATACAATAACTTCTTACAGATGGTTTTAGGAACTAACAAGACTTGTAGGAAGTGGCGCATTAAGATTAGTGTCCCCAAAGTCTCTCACAACCATTAGTGACTAGAGGTGCTGTGCGCTTTAGAAAAAAATAATCAGAATTTGTCTGATGTGAAGCTGTTTGGTTTTTTCTCATTTCTCTCCGAAGGGAACTGCGAATCTGTCAGGACGTTACATAGTCAATACTGACACGGCCAGCCAATGGAATATAAAAAGAGCATTAGCAGCCTTGAAATCTATTTTTTTTTTTTTTCTGATGGGGTACAAAGCCATCCTGAAAAATAATTGTGAGTATCAAGAAGACGGGGACTGTGCTTTGTCACATATGTATGACAATGCCAATATAGTGGGCATTTTATAACTGTTCACTCATTTATTGAACAAACATTCTTTCAGTGGTTACCCTCTGCTAGCTATGAACTATGATTTGGAGATAAAGTAGACAGATACGGTATCTACCTTTCAGGGTGTGGAAGCTGTGTAAGGTTATTTGTTGAGATGGATGAATGGATGGATGGGAAAATGTGTGCTGGGGGAAGAAAAGGTGTTTCTCAGACACAGGTCTGGTGGTCTAGTCTGATATTCCTTTAGGATGAGACCTTTGATCTGAGCACATTCAAAGAAATATAGAGGCAGATTCGCCAGGTGAGATGGCGCAAGACAAACCCAGTGACAGTAATTACTCCCAACATGGGCCTGAAACTAGGTGCTGTCATAGAAGTCTGAGCTTCCGATGAGGGGGCTTTGAAATTAAGTGAGAATTTCCACAATCTTAGAACCTATTCGACATTATTTTTAGTATTAGCTTTCTTGGTAGAATCTGGAAGAGTCTCTGGCAATAAAAGAAAATATAGATCTAATATTTAAACATTTTTAAAACTCAAAGTATAACTAAAAGACTAAAGGGTGTATATATGTCTGACTCTATTGTTAAGATGACACCTCTTGTTTCCAGTTGCTTGTGTATTACCCCTTGGGAAGATGTGACTTAGCGGCCCAAACTGCCTTTCACGCTAGCAGGCTTCTTGATCTCTTTACTGTTGTTTGTTTGTCTTAATTCTACTCCCATTTGCCATGTATTCAACTGTTTGATACTAATATTCTATACGTTGTCTATACCCATGATACAAATTGGGGTTCAGCCGTGAAATGACTGTTAGAAGCAGTTAAGACTCAATGAAGGGGGAGACTGGAAATCGTCAAACCTTCACTCTCCAGAGCAGCCAGCAGAGCGCTTTGGGGACAGAAGGAGCTTTGGGCAGGGGTTCTGTCACAGAAGCTCTGTCAGGTCAAGTTGGTCGGTTGGAAATAATGAGTCAATCTAGCCAGGCCACTGGGCAGGTGTGGGGGAGATACTCAGTGAAAAAAACTTCTACCAACTTCGATGTTTTCCATAAAAGAACTATGTAACTAGATTTTCCTTTCCAGCTGGTTGCTTTGCAGTATCATGAAAAGGAATTTCCAAATGATTGGGTTGATGGGCTAGCAGTCCCTGACCCCACAGAACCACCTGTGCCATGTCACTCCTGGTTATCAAAACCATACACCAACCACCACCACCTACCCCATAAAAACATCTTTATTTTAATCAACAGAAGAAAATAAACTTGCTTGGGAGGTGGTGGTATTGTTCATTTCATACATTCATACATTCAACAAACATTCACTATGAAACACTTTGGTGTCATTTACTGAATAACTCTACACATGTGAGTTGATTGATAGGGAAAAAAAGGCTGCTGAAGGAACTCTAATGAGAAAAAATTATCAAAGTTGTAACATTACAAAAGTTTTAGCCTTGGGAGAATCTAAAACCTAAGGAAAACGAGGCTGCTTTTCTCTAATGTCATGGACTAGGACAGTGTTTCAGGTAACGGCACTGATGAAGATGATGAGCTGATGTGAATGCTGGTGTGAGGGCTCACTGCATGCCTGGCACTGTGCACAATACATTTGTTATTTAATGGCTGTAACAAACATATTAAATTGGACTTATTATTCCCATTTTACAGATGAGGAAACTGAGGCCCAAAGAGACTAAGTAGCATCTAGAACCAGTGACATCTAGTAAATAGAGGAATCCAGACTGAACTTCACAGTCATCTTGCTCCAAAGCCCACACCACTTTGCCTTCTTTCTAATTTGATCGACTTGCTTTTGGTTGATACCAGTTAATATTCAAGTCAAAATCTAAGTGATTTTCACTTACACATGTTGAGAACTGGGCGAATTTTTTTTAGCGAGGTCTGGAAGACCATTAAGACAATCTTTTAAATGCATATTTAAATGCCACATTTCCACATATTGTCTGAATCTTAGTAATATTTCATGGGCTCCAAATCTCATTCTTTGTGTTCACTTTTACATCAGACCTCTCCAAAGAGGTACCACAGATGTACTGATGCAGGTTCCAAGAGTGTTATCCTTCATGTCTAGATGGCACAGAACTGCCCCGAAGCTGGCCCCTCAGCAGCTGTGACAGTCAAGGAGTAACCCCACACATGCAGCTTAGCAGGATGCCACCCAGAGGTCTGAGACACTGGCAGGGAGGAAGAAAGAATGGAGGAGAAAAGAAGAGAAGGCGAGGAAAGCATAGACGAGAAAGCAAGGGAGAGAGAGGGATAGAAAATTGTGAACAGCCGTCTGCCACCACCTCCCAACTGGCCTCCCCAGCCATAAGCCAGCCTCCTTCCAAGTCCGTCAGCAGAGAGCTGTGTTCAGAAAGAAGCAAATGGGGCATGTGGAGGCAGAAGACCCAGAAGTCTTGGCTTGTCATCTGAAACGTTTGAACTCGGGCAAGCCATGAACCTCTCTGGGTCTCAGTTTCCTCATCTGTAAAAATGAAATAAGAATAAGGTCCATTTCACCAAATATTGAACACCTAATGAGATCATGTATTTTTAACAGCTTTATTGAGTTATAATGGACATAAAATAAACTGCACATGTTAAGCGATGATGCATTTGAAGAGAAGCATTTGTAAACCATAAAACTTTCATCTCTACCAGTCTCAGAATCCCACAGTAGCTCTCTAATTTATTTAAGCCATTTTCTGTTTGATTTTTAGGAGTCTTCATAACTGGTCTTACCTTACCCAGCCACCTCATCTATCACCATTTTCCAACAGAGACTCTGATAACAATGAGGCCAGTCTTCTTCGTTATTTCCATTGGATTTTCCCTGGAACACCAACAGTGATCGCAAAGCCCCTCCACTCCTCTTCAGCATCTTCATTCCCCTGTATTTGTTCAGCCTTTGAACACTAAACACTCTGACAAATGCTGTCCTATGTGCCAGGGATGCTTCTGAGAGCAAGAAAGACAAACTCACTGCTGTCGAGGGGCCTCCAGAGAGAGCTCTTGACTGTAAACAGGGTGTTTCCTTGCCAGCACCCTCCTCCCCACGTGAATCCTCCAGCTCTGGTGCCCTCTCCTCTTCGAATTCTCTTTCAATTACCATTAACTCATTATTTTATCTCTTTTTTTTCCTATAGCTCTTGTAGGCTGTTTCATATAACTTAAGGTATGGTTTTATTTTTTAAAATTCTCACAGGTGTAAGCACTGTCCACGAAGCTGTTTTTTCCATATTCTTATAACCCAGAGTAGACATCAAATGCTTGTTGATTTCAGAAGGGCACATCAGAAAAGCAGGGCACGTGTCAGAAACTTTCCCAGGGAACAGGACCCACCATTGCCTCTCAGTGGCATCTGTATGGCGGGCTGGTTGGCCCTGCTGGGAGGGCGGCACTAGCGAGGACAGTCTGATTCACGGCTTGTCCAAAGCCAGCCACAGGGGGAAACCATGCTCAAGGACATCTTCCTGCTGCCAGCAAAAGACGAGTGTCTCCTAGCAACCGGCTTCCAGTGGCTTCCTGTCCTGGGAGCCTCCCCGTGCTCACAGCTTTGTGTCCTGCGGTTTTGTATTTTGGCCTTGCTAATCACGGTGTTTATTCTAGATTCTGAAAATTGAGGAATAAATGCAGGCTAGCTGCTGACATTGGAGTGGAGATACCATTTCATTCATAACCTCCTTTCAGCAACCACTCATGACTTGCATGAAACAGAATGTTTGGTCTTAGTCTAAAAAGGGTGAATATATCTTTTTAAAGATTTCATTTATATCAAGGCAGTTGGTTTGAAAGATACATAAAAAAGAAAAAGCACACATTCTTTCCATCGAATAATCGAAAAGTACTCAGACCTTTTCAAAACAGATGCACTATCATTCAAAACCTGTTACAGCAATAAACTCTAACTTGGCAAATTCACAGATGCAGAAAGAAAGGCAAGGTGAATTTGAAGAAAATGGTTCAAAGGACCTTAAAGTTTTGGTAGCTTAAAATTATGTCTGCTGCAATATGGGTAAAGCATTTATTTCCTCTGTGTTCTTCCTAGAGATTCTAACCTTAGTTTCGAGGTATATATGACTACATTTTTATTTTGGTGGGATTGAAGTCTGCAGTTGATGCTGCTTTTTAATGTTTTCTCTTGTTTTTATCAAATATTCATCAAGACACAAATCCCTCATCTATTAAAAAATTAATCAGACTTCACAGTAAAGAGCTCAAAACTATAAGTATATCCTTTATTCAAAAAAATCCATAAATTTACGTTAAAATCTTGATTAGTTTTCTCTTTCAATAAGGAAAACTCAAAGACTTAAGGTGAGTTAAGTGCCCGGAGTTAAACGTATGAGAGGGCTGGTAAACCCCAGAACTCTTTTCCAGCAAAGCCACCAAAGCCTGGTGCTGCCTGGGGTTCCCTGAGCAGCAAATTGAGGTTTGGCGTCTGCCACTGCTGTATTTATGCAGTGACCTTAGTCTTTGCAGACTTGTGAGTTCTTTGGAGGTATTCCTCAATTCCTCCCCCGCCATTTCCCTCCCCCCGTTCCAGCAGTAACAGCCACAAAGTCATGAGTCCAAGATTAATTCAAACTGTTCTGGCTGTAGTAGAGTCTCTCTAAATCTAAGACTGACTTTTGGCTTCTCAGGAATAGTATAGGATTTACCAGATAGTGCCAGTGACTTCCAGCTTTTCAGAATCTACTTTTGAAATTTATCCTTGGATGGAGTTCTACTTAGGGGGTGTTGAACATTTCTTGGAATAACTCAAAGGCTCCTTAGTTTCCTCTTTTGGGGTTCTGTATATATTTGTTTTCAGGGGTGCAGAATGAATCATGTGGCTACAGCAGAGAACTCCTGCACGACTCTTGCTTACTGATTAAAGAAACCCGTATGTGAATCAAGGCTTTCCTTATGGTCTCAGGCTGTTCTTCGTTCCCTGAAATGGTCAGAACACCCATCAAGTATCTTGGAAGAATGTGTATCTTTAAAGGCCATAAAGGAAGAACACTTGATTAAAAAGGAAAAGCTGCTCTGCCACCCACTTGTCTGAGTTCTGCTTTCGTCATCTTTAATCAAAATGTAAATCTGTTTACTTGATGTTTTAATATTAGTTGAGGTAAATTCAGCTTCACAGTGTTTTTCTAAAGAGGGTAAGCAATGCTGATTTTTTTTCCTGTCCCTTTTCAAATATCTACATGTAGTGGTGGAATGAGCTGAGGACAGGAAAGGCCCTGGGAGACAGTCTTGTGCAGTAGTTCTAGTATTCCAACCACTGCACGAGACTCATTCCAGAATAACAGGTGTGGGTCCCAGCCTTAACCATTTCCATTTTCATTATGGTTTACACAGTAATCGTAAATGACCAGATTGATTAGGAACTCTTTAAAGCCAAACAGACTGGGAGGCAGTGCAGGGTAGCGCTAACTGTATAGGTTTGACATTCCCATAGACTTGGACTAAACATCCAGATCTGTCATTTACTAGCTGTGTGACCTTGGGAAAGTCACTAGACTTCTCTGAGCCTCATATTCCCTACCTATAAAATAGGGATTGTGATAACTACCTATATGAAAATCAGTGTGAGAATAAAATGAAACAACGGATGCAAAAGATTTAGCATGGTGCCTATAATTACTGTTCATTGAATAAAAGACTGTAATGCATACCGCTTTGCTATGTATGGTATATTAATTGTCTTACCAGTTGTCTATTATGGACAAAGAACTGTGGTGAGTGCTATAGAGATCCCCCAAAATTTTGGATGCTCTCATTTCTCAAGAACTTTATAACCTAATTGCTCATCAAGGAGACAACATAGAAACCCATAGAAAAAGTAAAATGGCAGTTGGATAACACTTCTCTTGGAGTGCTGTGCACTCTCGGTAGTCAAGTCCACACCTGAGGCTGAGTGCTTCAGTTATTGCTTCATTGGTCGTATCTGAACCAACTAGGGCAGTCAGTGAAGTAACATTCAACAATCATCCAACAAATATTGATTGACCTACTACGTGCCAGGCACTGTGCTAGGTGATGGGTATGTCAGTCTTCCTGGAGGTTTCTTTTTTAGGAAGCTTTCAGGGTCTGTTTTCAGCATTCCATATGAATTAACTCAACTTTTCAAGAAAACTACGTGGGGGGTATTAGCATCAGTCTCATTCTACAGATGAAAAAACTAATCACAGACAGGTTACATAACTTGTCCAGGGCCACACAGTAATAGACAGCAGAGCTGGACTGGAACCAAGCAAAGTGGTTCTAGGGTCTGCCTCGATAATACTAATACCTTATTACTTTGTAACAGCACCTTGTCTTATGAAGCGACCATTGCGTGCCTCTGGTGTGGTTCCTTTACTCCTGTTTTTGAAGATGGATTCCCTAGATAAAAAGAGTGAGGCTTCACTCTCTTCTTCCTTTCATCACTGAAGACTTGAGAAGGGACTGTAAAGTCCCTGTGGACACTAGTTAGCCCTCCATTAACCAAGCTATGTGTGATTAGTTATCATATGTAAGCCAATCTCTTGCTGTTTTGAATAAGAGCTAAAAACATATTTTGATGCATTAGAAGGATCTACTTTAGGGGAGGTTTACTTTAAAATCAAACACAACAGATTTCTAACTTGAAAGCTACTGCAGGCTTTTAAGTATTATTTAAATTGTCCTAGACATAAATTACTCATAAAATTGAACTGTCACTTAATAGCAGAATGAAAATTAATATGCTCCTCTTGATTCCTGAACTTGAGCATAAATTATCTTATGCAAAACACTCTGGAATTTGGAGAGCTAAGATCAAAACCTTTTTCTCTGCTCAGTCTCATGTCTCATGTCTTGTGTGGTAAAAGGCGAAGAAAACAAGCCATCAATAGTAAGCAGAATGAAGAAAGAATGTTTAGTCAAGCCTAATATTACTTTCTTTCTTAGTTCTTCAACTGTTAGAGAAATAATTTGAAAAGAGAAAAAAAGAAAAACTGACTCATATTTGTAAATGGAAAATACCAGAAAAGGAGATCAATGGCTGCCCAAATGATCTCAGGACATAATTTTTTTAAAGGGAGGGCTGCAGTCCTTCAGACACTCTTTACAGAATCTAGACCATCACAGACACACAGGAGACTATTAGACCAGGCACTAGGTTTTGTACATGGTTAGCAAATGACATGCAAAAAACTAAACTGCTCCCTTGAAGTTGAAATCAAAGAGCCTCATGAGCAGCCTTCTGTATTTCTGGAATGGGAGAGAACACACATGTGCAATGGAGGCAATCCAGAGAGAGGCGTGCTTCCCAGAGGCTGTTTTAAACAGTGACAGATTACAAAATCCTAATGTGATATGTTGGAACATGAAACACAGACACACGCGCGCGCACACACACACACATACACTTGCTTGTGAAAAACCCAGCTGAAATCCTTAAAAAGCCAAAGTTTAGAAGAACACGTGCTGTGGATGCACCAACAATAATTTCAAAATCACTCTGTTTATGAGTCCATTCTTCACCTCTTTTTATCACGTTGACACACTCTTTAGGAAATAACAGAGAAAGAGAAATACGAAGCTGAAGACAGAAAATTTAATTATAAAACAAAGCCACCCACCTTGCTTTCAGGGTCAGGAGATACAATGGCATTCTTTTGCAGCAAGAATGAACTTAACACCCGTGTGCTAAATGATCACATATCTATTTAAAAGAAAAAGAAATGGTTTTGTTTAAAAGAAATGAATATTTTATATTCTAAGTCCTTCTCATTGCAAGTCTTACCAAAAAATAAAAATAAAAGCAGCGTACTGTGACTCTCCGGCACAAGGCAGAAAGCCTAGTCCTTAAGTCACTATTCCCCCTGTTTTGCAAAACAAAATAAAACCAAAAAGCAACAGCAAAAGGTGTTTGGCAGGTGGGAAAGGGCCTTAAAACACCTTGTGCCCTCCTGGGTCCCTCCCAATGCCTTCAGTGTGGGCTGTGGAAGCAACGCTGCTCAACACCAATGTCACCATCGGCTGCTTAAATGCCACAAAAGTACACTTAGAAATGAGACGAAAGTGGGGCCGGGCGCGGTGACTGACATGGATATGTACAGCCAGCCCCACTGCCACTAGAACAGCCTTAAATGCCCACACAAGGAGAATAAAAAGAAAAGCACATTTTGCAATAGAATAAATTCTTTTTTTTTTTTTTATTGAGACCGCGGAAAGTCACATGACCCTGCATGTAGCCTTTTAGGAAAGCAACCGAAATGGCAAAGCCAGGATGAGGGCTGCCTGCTTCCTCCCGCAGCCTTTCAGCCCGTCCTGCCGCGTGTCCACATTCTTCTGGGCGCATCTGTGGAGCTATTAAGTGGGATAATCCCTCTGGCCTTTGATACATTTCTGGACATGATTATTTCATTACTCGCAGTATATCAGTAGGATCATAATAAAAAGGACTTCTGACAACCTGCCAAGAGTTTTGTGGCCTTGTAAACACAAAAGTGCTCTAATAAAATTTTATTAAGTGTTAAAAAGTCATAAAAAGTGAAATAACATAAACTACAAAATTTACTGTCCTCAGCAAATGCTGAAAATATCTTCCACAGTAAAATTAAATTAGCATGTAATAGAGAAGCAGTGTGGAGTGGATTTAAAAGAGGATCCAGGGAAAATGACACTGTAACCCAATCAGGGTCACGGGGATTTAATTCGGATTTTTCCCCCTAAATGTGAATAAATGTGCTGATTACAGACGAGAGCTCCGGAGTTACTGGAGTCTCACACATTGTCAATACTTCGAAAGAAATAATATATTGCAGATTGTAACGAGCACCCGGAGCCGGCGAAGGGCAGGGCGTCCACTAGGGCGCGCTGAGAGACCGGGAATCCCCGCAAGGGAGCCTGCGCTGCCCGCCGCCCGCCGCCCGCCGCCGCGCTCACGCCGCGCCCTCGCCCCCCCTCCAAATCATATTTACAGTTAGGGTTTTTTTTTCGCTCTCGCCTGTGGCATTTTCTCCAAATCGGAAGAAAATGAAGTGTAAGTCGAGCTTTGCCGCAGGCAGCCCTCGGTCTCCGCTCTCAGATTCGGGGGCCGGAAGCAGGGCGCCCTGCCCGCGGCAGTGCTAAACTCGGGGAACGGGGTGTGGCCCTCGGCGAGCGCCCTGGGACCGACCGCTCCGCCGAGGGAGGCCGAGGAGCGGGAGAGGGCGGTGTCTGGCTCTGCGCGGGGCGCGGGTGCGCTCCGAGGGCCGCGGACCACTGGCCTCGCCGCGGGTTCAAGTGCGTCCGGGTTTGGACGACGCGGCTCCGGGAGTGCGTTTCTCTTCTGCCCAGCCCCTTCCCGGAGTTCAGCGCATCCGCGGTCCGGGGGACCCCTCTTCCCGGCCCTCCCGGCCGCGCTGGGCCGCCCGCCTGGGGCCCGACCCAGCGCGCCTGTCTCCGGTTAGTGACTGCGGCGCGAGGGCAAGGGCGGGCCACCGGGTCCCCTCTTCTCCCAGGCCCCGATGCCGGCCCACGTATGGGGCTCCTGCGCCCATCGTGGAGGCTCCGCCTGGAAAAGAAATCCGACTTCCTCTCCAAGCTACTCCGGGGAAATTCGGGAACCGGCAGGAAATGACCCGAACTGCCAGCCTGCGCCTTTGCAGCCGGCCCTCGCTTTGCTGAAGAAGATCAGCTCTCACCAAAGTCCTGCCTCCCCCTTCCCCGAAAGCCCCGCTCAGGTTTGTAAAGAGGGGTGCGAAATCTGAAAAGTATTTGTCTTATAGGAAGAGAGATGTTGGTAAGGGGCCCAGTGAAAGACCGGTGCTTTTTAGCTCATCAACGCGCCACATCTTGCTTTGGCAGCTCCAAAATGGTGCCCCCGCTGCTGTCCGAAAGGTCAGTATTAATGCGTTAAGTGAAATGGGAAATAAATGGGCAGTGTCACATTTCGTGGCATCATTTTTATAAGGGGATGTCCAAAGTTTTAAGCTGCTTTTAAGAATTAGCCACATCTCGCCAGAAAGTTAATATTTTTTTATAAACTCATTAATAAAGCCTAGAAGAAGTTAAAGTTAGTTACCTCGAAGATCCTCCAGTCTCTTGTAGAGACCTGCATAGGTTACTAGGATGAGGAGGACTTGCATTTTTAATTTTCTAGACTAAGTGCAAGGGCATTGAGTTTTGAGGTGGCAAGGTCAATGTTCAAGAGCAAATAAAATAGCCAAGCATCTCTCAATAAACACTATTCACTTATTAATACTTAAGGCTGAAATAAATATTATTGATTTACAGTGGGAAATATATGCCCATTTTTAGACTTTTTTTGTTGTTGTTGTTATATGAGTTATATGAAAAGGGATGTTCTTTAGTGATTTTTAAAAACCCACGTGTTTATTGTCATTTGCAATTTGAAATAGCCGAGAGCAGTGGGGCTAGCTAAAAAGGCAGACAAGTCAACTTCAGTGTGGTTTGACATTTACTATCAAAGCTTTGAGCCTAAGAAAAACAGAATTTAAAGGAATCCATGTAAATAATAAAATTTCATTGTGACTCAATGTCCCTGCCCCTGGGGAAGGGGCAGATGACACTCAGTGACTGGCGCGGAGCCATTCCTTCTGCAGATGCAATTGTGGATATGGTAGGCCAGGGCTGCCTCTGGACATGTACAGCAAGTTCTTGTGGACGTACAGAAACACATGTTTTACTAGCTAGGATGTTCTTAATAGTTTACACTAAAAGTTTTGCATGTGGAAATGTACGATAAATATTTCTTCTAAAGGAAAAGTTTCAAAAGGAAACTATATTTGTATTATTTTTTCTGTGTTGACATTTCAGATTAAAGTTCATCTGTCTTTCAAAAAAATATTTTCATAAATAGTAAAACATTGCAACTATTATTTTTAATTCGTTTGAGCTCCATGTTTGCTGTAAGTAGTTTTTTAAGTAAGATTAATATAATCCTGTTTAAGGAGTTTAGTGAAGAGAAACAGGATTTCCAAGCTCGTAAATGCAGTCTATATAAAATAGTGAGATCAAAGGTTTTTGTTAAGAATTTGAGAATTTATACATTTTAAATGAAGATAGAAACGCGTTTTAAAAGTAGTTTTTCTACACCATTTCCCTTCCCCCCCAAAAGAATTCAGAGAGTATTTTCTATAGTTGAAAAATGCTATAATCAGATATAAAAATTATTACCATAATATATAGTTCTCTCAATATGGTGGGTAGTTTTTAATATATTATGAAGAAAGTAGAATTATATTCAAAGCCCACTGAATGTTTGAAGGAATGGAAAAAAGTAAGATGTTTCTAAACACATTTTACTACTGAAATCTGTAAGACTATTAAACTGTGCTGGTAATTGTATTCTAAGTGGTAGAAGTATTTTTTCCCACTGCTTTTTAAACTTTGAAAATTGTATATGTATTTTAATTAGCACTTTTCTTTTAAATGTTCCAAGTAATTAGCTATATCAGCTAAATGATAAAAATTATTGGAATTTGTTCCATACTACATTCTGCATCAACAGTTGAGAAATATTTTATACTAATCTTTTTATATACATGGGATAAATTTGAACATGTGCCTTTTTGGTGTAAAAAACAATCCAAATTCATTTCTGTCTTGAAAACTTAGCATCGATCTTCATCTTATTTTTTTATGCACATAATTTGGACATGCAGTTTGTAGGAAAGTTTTAAGATAGTGCAAGTTTTATATGGAAGAATGCATATTAAGGTATGAAATAGCTAATAGCCAAGATTAAATCAGGAGTTGTGGCATTCACTCCTTTGGATGATGATTTTAAAGGTAGTCTTGCACTCAGGAAGGATTTTCTTATGTTCTGTGTTTATGAATATCTAAATTATTCTGCCTTGCAACTTCAAAACTCAATAACCAAATACCAAATTTATGTATTTTCAATGTGACTAAGGCTAGGAATATGAGAAGCAGATTGGTTTTATGAAAGAAAGCAAGCATTTACAATTGTGTTTTAAAATATAATCCTAATTTCAGCTTCTGACAGAAATCTTGTGGTCAGCTCATCAGATCAGTTTCTAAATAGCATATAAAAACTACGTTTTCCACATCAGAAGTTCATATTTAGTTTTCCTTAACTGCAAAATCACTCTAAAAGACAGTGTTTTATGTGAAGGGCCATTTCATGTGTTGGTTCCATCGATTACATATGAATGTAGAAAAATCTTGTTTAAAGACGAGTAAAAGTGAGGAAATTCCAAGTCAGGCTGGCTAATTCCATTCATAATTCATCCCGAGTACCTGACTGAGGAAACTTGCAAACAATTTATAGCTATACATACAAAATAAGTTGACTTACTTTGTAAGCTGGAAACAGAGTTAAGTTTGACCTCCCTGCTTGGAAAGTCTTAAATTAACAAAATTACAGAATGTGGTTAAGCTTTTGGGTTTCCCAGGAATTTTCCAATATCAACGCTTTTTGGATTTTTGCACTTCGAAAATGTAAGCACAGAAGGACAACTTTTTAGTCCTGAGATGAGGTTGGCTTTCACCTATCCATTTCCTTCCCACTTACACATTTGTTCAGTAATTCTTCGAGTACTAGGGGACAGAGGTTCTGTCTTGAGAAAATAGCATATGCCATTTCTCTGCCCCCTTCAGCCATCCCCCACCCTGAGCCCTCCCTTTATTCCAAGCCAGTTGGACAAGTATTTAGCATTGACACATGGTTCAAACTGCTGTATCCACAGCCCTAGGTACTTCTGGGGATTGGCAGGAAATCCATCCAGACTTTGCCTTCTGAGCTGGGAAAAACCACTGGGGGGTCCTATGCCTTGATATTGGGGCACTTCTAGGCTGTCTTTCCAATTTTAAGCAATCCATCAGTTGTTTTCTAAGGCTACACTGTAGACTGATGCCTTTTCTTAGTTTTGATGTTTAGTAAGATTTCTTAAACATCTTGAGTAATTGTAATTTTAAACTAGACTAATTTTAAGGTTGAAAACTGGCCCAGATAGAGTCCTTACATAGTAACTTCAATCTGATGTGAACTCAAATGACTTTTTAAAAATAAGATGTTGAAAATATGGGTTTCTGGTGGAAAAGGCTGCCATCTACTTAGAATAGGATCCTTAGGACCAGCTAATACCCACCAGACACACTTCAATAAACTGGAACAAGCCTGAGGTGGAGTTACTCACTCCCTGTTTTCCTGAATGTAGGTCATTGTGTGTCCTTACAATTTAACGTTTGAAGGGATATCCTGTCTTTGAAGTACAACAGTTTGTCACCTGCTTGGCTAGCTGCCTTAACAGTTGGGGCTCCTTTCCTACTTTGAAAGACTTAGTGACTCCACGTTCCCTAGCCAGAGTTTCCCAGCTCATTGAATGCGTGATACCTGCAGCTCTGGGACCCTCCTCTACAAGTCAGTGCCTGCAGATCCTGTTCCAAGCTTCATTTCTCTAGCTCAAAGAGCCTAAAAGAAAAGCTCGGAGCCATACACTAACCTGGTTGAAGCCATAAAGAGGTAAGCTTTCATAATGTAGAGCCATATATCAAAATTCATAGCTTTTTAGAACTGGAGTAACTAGTGCTCAGGCATTCGAGTCACAGGCTAGAGCAAACACAGCAACTGGTACCAAATGTACCCTAGTGGCTGAAATCCATTTAAGCAATAAACAAACAAATAACAAACAAATGTTTGCTATTATTATAACACCTTTTAAGAATGTGGCATTATTTTTACTTAGGAATGCATATGACTTTATCACCTTTATGATATGAATCCTACACTTCAATATTTCAAGTGAAAATCTGCCTATTTAAAAAGAAAATATCATTCACAAATGAATAGTGTATTAAAAGACAACTGTAAATTGCTTCTAGCAATGGCGGTATGCTGAGTTTTACCAAATGATACCACATGTGCATGCCAAAGCTCTTTGTAAACTATAACACACATCAATAAACTTGTCTTCCTTTACCACATCCACCAACTAATCCTTGTGCTCCCACTGCAAAGGCTCTCCTCCTTTTGGAGAGGAACACCAATTGTTTGAAAGTCTAGACACAAGTAAGGCATCTTCACGGTATCCCTCCTTAAGAGTGTTTTCATCTTAATAGTAAGTAAACATTTAGAAGCTTATGAACTTTGGGGGAGTTCTTTTCAGAGAACTGGACACGTGTATATAAAATTACAATATTTTGATAAGTGAGGAGAATAAAAATAGGTTTCAATACAGTTATGGCTTAAGATCTTGATGAAATCAAGAAGAAAGTAGAAATCAAGAGCATCAAAGGAAGAAGGGTCAGGCTGAATTCTGTTTGTAATTTTTTCATAATAAACTGAAATGAAGTTTTTTCTGACTATATGTTTTCTTTTATGGATATTAATCCCTTTGACTCATTTAATTTCTCTGGAAGAAACTGTAGCCTTTGTAACAGAATCTGCTCTACTGGGTTGTGTATGGGCACCTACCAGGTTGCCTTCTAGCCAGTATCATGTGAATCGTCTAGAGAAAATGCCCTTAGCAAACATCTTCAAAAAGCATCCATTCCAAGGGCACACCTCTTATGTCTCTTGCAAAGCAAGTGGTGCTATGTCTAGGCAAGGAGTCAGACTCAGACTCATGCATTTATCTCTAGTTTTTTGGTGACCTCCTTCCTAGGTCCTGCTCTTGGCAACTGTAAGCCAAGTGTGTATAAGTATCGGAATGGATTTTCTAGGTACCAAGTGAAAATTCCATCTCTAGTCACATGCTCCTGCATCTTTCACGTGGGTAAAATGTTCCAGTCTTTCCTTGACTACATCACAGATGATACGAGAACAGGACACAGGGGACAGGGGAACTGCTCAACAGCTGGATAGCTCTGAAAACTCAGAGCACTTAAAAACACTTTGAAGTCATGCAGCTGCTCTTTTTTAAATTGTCTTCAGTGAAACTCCAAAACCCCAATAATACCTACCTTAAAAGCATCAGGAGTATTTTAATTGGGCAATAACCATCCATATTTTCCTTCTGATAAATTAAAGGGAATTAAGAATGAAATTTTATGATGATTATAAAATGTATTACTGACCCAAGGGACAAGAACAATTAGGAAAAATATGTCCTACATATTTGGCATGAATATGAATTTAGACTTTAAACCATTCATCTTAAATGCTCAAGCATCTTATTAAAGCTTATAAAATAATATTCACATAATGATAACACAGTATCTTAAAATCATGATTGATATTATATCATCAATATTGCAGCAGGCTCTGTGCCAAATACTGAAATTGACTTGGTCTTTGCCTGTTGGATTTAGAATAAAAATAAATACATTATTAAAAAGATGAAACATGCTAAAATATTTTGTGCATTTGAGATTTTTTTTTCTTCTCCAATTAAAATTACCATGAAAAGGAAAGGTGATTTTTTAAAAACCTGGAAAACCTAGTGAGTTGGAATTTTACTACTAACTGTTGGAAGAGGATCTGATCAAGATTAAACTTTAATAGCCAGTAGCTGTTTGAGGACAAGTTCACCTTACATGAATATGGATCATCATTTGAGGATGACCCACCAAGCTTAGCCTACTGGTGGCCAGGCCCTAAAATAGGAGTCATCTTGGAGAGCAAGAGCATTTCTGTATTTGAGTTAATGCTACCCACCAGCCATCAAGATCAATTAACTCTTGTAGTAAACTTAAAAAAAAAAAACAGAGTCTCACTCTGTTGCCAGGCTGGAGTGCAGTGGCACAATCTCGGCTCACTGCAACCTCCGCCTCCCCGGTTCAAGCGATTATCCTGCCTCAGCCTCCCAAGTAGCTGGGACTAGAAGCAGGTGCCACCATGCCTGGCTAATTTTTTTTTATTTTTAGTAGAGATGGGGTTTCACCATGTTAGCCAGGATGGTCTCGATTTCCTGATCTCGTGATCCACCCACCTTGGCCTCAGAAAGTGCTGGGATTACAGGCATGAGCCACCACACCCAGCCAATAGACTTTTTTAAGAACTGGAGATGATTACAGAAATTGCCAAAGACAATGTGGGCAAAAATGGGCAGGCTAAGTGGAGGGGCTGCCTGTATCAGCATTTACTTGGGCCTAGCCCCACGGAGCCCTAGCAGTTGCCATTTAGACACTTGTATGTTAACAACATTAAGGCCTTTAGAGTATATATTTAACTGTGAGGAGTTTGTTCCACTTATGTATTGGCACTTTTTAGCATGACCTACCTTTGTATGCCATGCTAAAAATTGTATATGTCTAATAGAACACACATATTTAACTTATCATGGGCCTGGGTTTCCTGGGTTCCAACTTCAGCGTCTGACCTCTGGCAGGTTTCTTAACTGGTCTGAACCCAGGTTTTCTCATTTATAAAATAAAGGCAGTAACTGGTGCCTTTATACAAGATAAAAATGAGTATTAAATGGCCTAATGTTCCCAAAATATCTGGAACAGTTTGCTGTCAGTAAATATCTGTTAATACATTTGCTAGGGGAAAAACAAGTTTGAATCTTTGTTCTCAGTTTCTCATTACATAAAATTTTAGAGATAGTTTAAACAAGAGAGAGCATCTAAACAAACAGTTTCAATAGCATCTGGTTGATATTCAGAAATACAGCCCTGAACTCAAACTTCAGACTTCAGTGTTAGCCAATCTTCCCTCCTTCCTTCACCACCTGAAGGAAAATATCTTTGTGTAGCACAAAAGAACTTAATTCAAATTCTTTTTTTTTTTTTAAAGACAGGATCTCACTTTGCCATTGCCCAGGCTGGAGTGTAATGGCACCATCATGGCTTACTGCAGCCTCGAACTCCTGAGCTCAAGTGATCCTCCCACCTTAGCCTCCTGAGTAACTGGAACTGTAGGTGTGAGCCACCATGCCTGGCTGATTTTGTCTTTTTAAAGTTTTGTCAGTTTTTTTTTTTTTTTTTTTTTAAATAAAGACAGGGTCTCACTATATTTCCCAGGCTGGAAAAGAACTTTTTTCCCTCCAGGTGATACCCTTTTCCAGACAAGTCAGGTTAAAAACTGACCCAAAGATCCTGAAGTACACAATTTCCTTAGAGAAAAAAACAATAAGGGAAAAGGACTTGTTGACTTGCTAATTCATTTGGGGCCTGTGGGTAACATCAGAATGGCAAAGGACTTGGGACTTTTTTCTTATTTGTATTTTTTTTAAATCTTCTGAGAAGTGACTTTTATATGCCAAGATTCATTCCATGATCAGTTTTTATGACCAAGTTATGAGTTCTTTTGAATATGGGGACCTAGAATAGAAATGCTAACCTACCTGTAAGGAGAGCTATGTGATTGGCCATCACCATCATGCTGTAACTGACACAATAAACTTAGGGTGATTGCCGCATAGTGTAACTTTAATGCATAAGCATATTGTAACATCTGACAAACTGTTTGATCTAGATCAGCGATGTGGAGCCCATTCATTGTCACTCTCAACAAGGTCTTGTCATCAAACATCATCACTCTCACTAAAGAGATAGTTTATTGAAATATACAGAGATTTTGAAAATGGAGTCAAGAGGTAGCACACTATTTTATGTTGATCCATTTAATTGTCGTTGACAGACAATAAAAAGACACTGGAAGAATACATGAATGCAGTAATTGTTAACAGGTCTATTGATAATATTCTCAATACCAGGTAGGGAGGGGAGAGAGGGAGGAGGAAGGAGGGAATGCAGGAAGGTAGGAGGGAATAAAGGAAGGAAGGAAATACTCTGATATCTTACTCTAGAAATAGAGCTGTTTTTATGTATTTTACTCCATTATTTTTGATATCAATACTGATCATACTGAGGTTTGTGGTCATCTACACGGTTGGCCAAATTTCACTGAAGTTTGTTTTTGAGATTCTACTAGGTATTTTCATGTGGCATTTGCCTAATTTTGGACTATATTTAAGATTTGTTCTTACATTTTGGATATTCTGCCTTTGTTCTTCACAAATGCTCAACTGTCTTAGAGGGCTTTCTGATTTTTTTTTTTTTTTTTTTTTTGGCATGAGGTCACTCAACTAAATTATAGCTAGATAATAACTCTAAAGCTTAGTTCTCCTGGCTTTCCCTGATGACCTACTTATGCCCAGATGTCCTCTCTATAAAGTGTGACTCTTCAAAGTCATTCTAAGATTGCAAACTGCCAGGTTATATTCAATAATCTGGACCTAAATTAATTGGTACATTTTGGAAGAACCTGATAGGTAGGGAGGAGGTGGATGGTGTGGAGTCTTTGTTAGGTAAGGAGAGAACATTCTACTTGGGGTACTAAGGTATCAGATTATTCAGTAAGGTAGACCAGTAAGTGCTAAATTGTGTGGTGTACACCTTGGTGCTTTAGGAGATCAAAGGAAAGAAATACCAATGGGACAGAAAGAGTTCTCCAGAGGAGGTGGACTGCAACTGTATTTGTGAAGGATGAGTAGCTGTGGATGGATGAAAAGGTTTTCAGTAAGGGGGACGTAGTAAGTGAAATGCTGAAGCAGGGGATGGGCTCAGTGTTCCCAGAACTATAAGGACCCCAGGACACTTCCACTTGTACTTTATGTGCTTACTACTTTTGTCTGTCCAGAGTCAACCAGTTCTCCAAGGACAGATTTGACAGTCTGCACACATTGAGATCTGTTTCATTTTAACTTTTCTTCTTGCTTCTCTCAAATCTGGCTAAAATACTATTCTTGTCATATCATTTTCCTGCTTCAGACCTCTCCATGGCTCCCCCGTTGCTCAGTCTCCTGAAGATTTCATGCCAGACCTTTGCACCCACCCCCCACCCCCCTGCCACCTTGAGCTTCATTGAACATATGGACCCCTCTCACTTCTTGCGCCCCAGCTCCAGCCACCTGGAACTGGCACCTGCCATATTGTCTCTTGCCTCTGGCCCCTCACATAAAGCTTCAGGTGTTGGTTTAAACATCACCTCCACAGGAAGACCAGACTAGGCTCTCCTCTTTCCTCTCACATACTCCTGCAGTGAGCTTTTTTGTTTAATATAGACACTGCCATTTTCAAGTTCAAACTCATGATCTTGGAGACACTTAGATTTTCTCATGAATTAGTTGCACATTTTTAATAGATTTTTTTTTTAGGTAATTTTACTTCACAGCAAAGTTGAAGGGAAGGTACAGAGATCTCGCATTTGCCCCTGCCTCTCCCCCTGTTATCAACATCCCCCACTATCAACATCCCCTACCAGAGTAGTACATTTAAAACAATTCATGAACCTACATGGACATATCATTGTCACCCAAAATCCATAGTTTGCATTAGGATTCATTCATAGTCTATGGTTTGGACAAATGTATAATGACATGTATCTATCATTATTGTATCATACAGAGTAGTTCTACTGCTTTAAAAAAAAATCCTCTATGCTCTGTCTACTCATCCCTCACTTCCCCAAGCCCTGGAAACCACTGATCTTTTTACTATCTTCATGGTTTTACCTTTTCCAGAATGTCATATGGTTGGAATTATTATAGCATATAGCCTTTTTAGATTGGCTTCTTTCACTGAGTAAAATGCATTTAACTTTCTTCCACATCTTTTCATGGCTCAATAGCTATTTGTTTTTAGTGCTGAATAAATATTTCATTGTCTGGATGTACTCAAGCTTATTTATCCACTCACATACTGAAGGACATCATGGTTGCTTCCAAATTTGGGAAATTGTGGATAGAGCTGCCATAAACATCTGTGTGCAGATTTATGTGTGGACACATTTTATTTTAATTACTTAAATATCTGCCATCCTCATGAGACATAAACCCCTTGCAATGAGAAACCATATTTGACTTGATCAGGTACGCCCAGCAGAGAGCCTGGCCCCCATTCATTCATTCAAAAATTTATATTAAATACCATGTGCCCTAATGCAACAGAGCAAAACAAACAAAAATTCTGTCCTCACATTCTGCTTGGGGGAGATCAACACTAAAATGAGCCAAAACTAAAAAATATAGTATGTATATGTTTATAGTATAGCAATAAATATGTGGGAGAAATAGAAAGCAAGGAAGGAGAACAGAAAGTGCCTAAGTACAAGCCAAACTTTAGACAGAGCGGCCAGGGGGAGGCCTCACTAAGAGGATGACATTTGAACAAAGACCTGGAGGAAGTGACGACAAGTCATGCAGATAGCTGGAGAGGAGCCATGAGACTGAAGCAACAGCAAGTGCAGAGTCCCTGCTGTGTGCCCTGGCACGTTCAGCAGGTCACTGGGGCTGGAGCATAAAGAGCAAGGAGAGTGGAGGTAGGAAGTGAAGTCAGAATCGGAGGCAGTGCTCTATCCTGGCCTCACTGTCCACCTTCCAGCAGATGTGGATCAGCAAGCAGGAACAGGAGTCTGGCCCCCTCCATTGTCCACTGCAAATGCCTCTAGGCGGACTGTTACTTACACCCTTTTCTTGTGAAAACTTACATCCTTTTCTTGCAAAAGCTTAACTTTCGCAAAAGGCAAGGTAGGATTGGTAAGGCTTTATTTATTTATTTTTGTTTTCGTTTGTTTTGAGCTTGCCTCAGATTTAAAAACTGGAACGGTGAAAGTGACAGCAGTCAGTTGGAGTGAGCATCCCCTTGTCTACCACAATCAAGTCAGCTTCATTCCTGGGATGCAAGGCTGGTTCAACATACACAAATCAATAAATGTAATCCATCACATAAACAGAACCAATGACAAAAACCACATGGTTATTTCAATAATAGAAAAGAGGGGACTCCTCTCTAACTCATTTTATGAGGTCAGCCTCATCCTGATACCAAAACCTGGCAGAGACACAACAAAAAGGACTTTGACTGTGCAGTGTTCTTTTTTAAATAGTCATTCCAAATATTGTGAGATGCATTGTTAACAGGAAGTCCCTTTCCATCCCAAAAACCACCGCGCTTCTCTCTAAGGAGAATGGCCTAGTCCTCTCCCAAGCCCCACACAGGGGAGGTGATACTATTGCTTTCATGTAAATTATGTAATGCGAAATTTTTTAAATCTTCACTTTAATACTTTTTAATTTTGTTTTATTTTGAATAATCAGCCATTGTGGCCCCCCATTTTTCCCCCCAACTTGCAATGTATGAATGCTTTTGGTCTCCGTGGGAGTGGGTGGAGGTGTGGAGGCAGCCAGGGCTTACCTGTACACTGACTTGAGACCAGTTGAATAAAAGTGCACATCTTAAAAAAAGAAAGAAAGAAACAAAAAGGAATCGGGGGCAGTGGGGAAAGGACACTGATTATCACTTAACCAAGTGGTTAGAGAGGACTGTTGTTTGTTATTATGTAATATGTGTGCTTCAGACTGGACGACCCAAATAGATGGATAGACTAGGCTGTGTCCTTTTCTGCTTTAAAGACTATTTTAAATGACAGTTTTAATGATTTAAAACAATAATAGTAATTCAATGTGGAACAAAGTTCAGTTATCAAAAGTTTGTTAAATAAAAGGATCCCAACACAATCAAGTCCCACCCAGGGATCTTATGCAAAATGCAGATCATAAGCACATCTTTTAAAACATATATATACTTTAGGTTCTGGGGTATACGTACAGAATGTGCAGGTTTGTTACATAGGTATACATGTACCATGGTGGTTGGCTGCACCCATCAACCCATCATCTACATTAGGTATTTCTCCTGATGCTATCTCCCCACCAACCCCCCTACCCATGACAGGCCCCAGTGTGTGATATTCCTCCTCCCTGTGTACATGTGTTCTCATTGTTCAGCTCCCACTTATGTGTGAGAACAGGCGGTGTTTGATTTTCTGTTTCTGTGCTAATTTGCTGAGAATGATGGTTTCCAGCTTCATCCATGTCCCTGCAAAGGACATGAACTCATCCCTTTTTATGGCTGCATAGTATTCCATGGCGTATATGTGCCACATTTTCTTTTTCCAGTCTATCATTGATGGGCATTTGGGTTGGTTCCAAGTCTTTGCTATTGTGAACAGTACTGCAATAAACATACATGTGCATGTATCTTTATAGTAGAATGATTTATAAGCCTTTTGGTGTATACCCAGTAATGGGATTGCTGGGTCAAATGGTATTTCTGGTTCTAGATCCTTGAGGAATTGCCAAGCTGTCTGCCACATGGTTGAACTAATTTACACTCCCACCAACAGTGTAAAAGCATTCCTATTTCTCCACATCCTCTCCAGCATCTGTTGTTTCCTGACTTTTTAATGATTGCCATTCTAAATGGCCTGAGATGGAATCTCATTGTGCTTTTGATTTGCATTTCTCTAATGACCAGTGATGATGAGCTTTTTTTCATATGTTTGTTGGCTGCATAAATGTCTTCTTTTAAGAAATGTCTGTTCATATTCTTCGCCTACTTTTTGATAGGGTTTTTTTTTTCCTTGTAAATTTGTTTCAGTTCTTTATAGATTCTGGATATTAGCCCTTTGTTGGATGGGATAGATTGCAAAAATTTTCTCCCATCTGTAGGTTGCCTGTTCACTCTGATGATAGTTTCTTTTGCTGTGCAGAAGCTCTTTAATTAGATCCCATTTGTCTATGTTGGCTTTTGTTGCCATTGCTTTTGGTGTTTTAGTTATGAAGTCTTTGCCCATGCCTATGTCCTGAATGGTATTGCCTAGGTTTTCTTCTAGAGTTTTATGATTTTGGGTCTTATGTTTAAGTCTTTAATCTGTCTTGAGTTAATTTTTGTATGAGGTATAAGGAAGAGGTTCAGTTTCAGTTTTCGGCATGTGACTAGCCAGTTTGCACACAATAAAAAATGATAAAGGAGATATCACCACTGATCCCACAGAAATACAAATTACCATCAGAGAATATACAAACACCTCTAGGCAAATACACTAGAAAACCTAGAAGAAATTGATAAATTCCTGGACACATACACCCTCCCAAGACTAAACCAGGAAGAAGTTGAATCCCTGAATAGACCAATAACAAGTTCTGAAACTGAGGCAGTAATTAATAGCCTACCAACCAAAAAAAGTCCAGGACCAGACGGATTCATAGCCCAATTTTACCAGAGGTACAAAGAGGAGCTGGTACCAGTCCTTCTGAAACGAATCCAAACAACAGAAAAGGAGGAACTCCTCTCTAACTCATTTTATGAAGCCAGCATCATCCTGATACCAAAATCTGGCAGAGACACAACAAAAAAAGAACATTTTAGGACAATGTACCTGATGAACAGCGATGTGAAAATCCTCAATAAAATACTGGCAAACTGAACCCAGCAGCACATCAAAAACCTTGTCCACCACAATCAAGTCAGCTTCAACACTGGGATGCAAGGCTGGTTCAACATACACAAATCAACAAATGTAATCTATCACATAAACAGAACCAATGACAAAAACCACATGATTATTTCAACAGATGCAGAAAAATGCCTTTAATAAAATTCAACACCCCTTCATGCTAAAAACTCTCAACAAACTAGGTATTGATGGAATGTATCTCAAAATAATAAGAGTTATTTATGACAGCCCCACAGCCAATATCATACTGAATGGGCAAACGCTGGAAGCATTCCTTTTGAAAACCAGCACAAGACAAGGATGTCCTCTTTCACCACTTCTATTCAACATAGTATTGGAAGTTCTGGCCAGGGCAATCAGGCAAGAGAAAGAAATAAAGTGTATTCAAGTAGGAAGAGAAGAAGTTAAATGGTCTCTGTTTGCAGATGACATGATTGTATATTTCAAAAACCCCATCGCCTCAGCCCAAAATCTCCTTAAGCAATAAGCAACTTCAATGTGCAAAAATCATAAGCATTCCTATATACCAATAATAGACAAAAAGCCAAATCATGAGTCAGCTCCCATTCACAATTGCAACAAAGAGAAAAAGAATACCTAGGAATACAAGGGATTTTTGTCTTAGGGATGTGAAGGACTTCTTCAAGGAGAACTACCAACCACTGCTCATGGAAATAAAACAGGATACAAAGAAATGAAGAAACATTCCATGCTCATGGATAGGAAGAATCAATATCGTGAAAATGGTCATACTGCCCAAAGTAATTTATAGATTCAGTATTATCCCCGTGAAGCTGCCATTGACTTTCTTCACAGACTTAGGAAAAACTACTTTAAATTTCATATGGAACAAAAGAAGAGCCCATGTAGCCAAGACAATCCTAAGCAAAAAGTTGCTACCTGACATCAAACTATACTACAAGCCTACAGTAGCCAAAACAGCATGATACTGGTACCAAAACAGATATATAGACCAATGGAACAGAACAGAGGCCTCAGAAAAAACACCACACATCTACAACCATCTGATCTTGGACAAATCTGACAAAAACAAGCAATGAGGAAAGGATTCCCTGTTTAACATATGCACATCTTATGCACAATGCAAGTCTTATGCCGATTGCCATAGTAAGCAAGAGAGTCATGTAAAGAAGTGAAAGAACATGAAAGGAGGTAACTTCAGCTATCAAAGAAGTTTTAGAATCCACCTTCACCCTGAATGATTATCCAGTTATGACAACATAGAAAATTGTTGTGGTTTTCTTATTGTTGTTTTCATCTAGTCATTCAGAGGCACTATTCTTTGGCCATTACTAGTATAACTGGCAATTGAAATAACTATTTCTTTTTTTTGGAGAGAGAGAGAGAGTGAGTCTTTCTCTGTCGCCCAGGCTGGAGTGCATTGGCGCCATCTCTGCTCAGTGCAACCTCTGCCTTCTGGATTCAAGTGATTCTCTTGCCTCAGCCTCCCAAGTAGCTAAGATTACAGGCATGTGCCACCATGCCCAGCTAATTTTTGTATTTTTAGTAGAGACAGGATTTCACCATGTTGGCCAGGCTGGTCTTGAACTCCTGACCTCAAGTGATCCACCCACCTTGGCCTCCTGAAGTGCTAAGATTACAGGCATGAGCCACCACACCCGGCCTAAAGTAACTATTTCATCAGGTGATACTTAGAGCCAAAGAAAGCTCCCCCGTGCACAGGGAAAGAGTATTAGACGCACCAGAAAGGGGATGCATGCAGAAGGAATCTCTTTCTTGAAATACCTCTTCATAGCTACAGACTCCAGAGTTTATAACTTGTATGGGTGCCACAAAGCCCTCTGTACAGGACGTCTGCAGAGGCTAACTGTGTGGAACATCACTCAGCACGGCTGATGGGCTCCCCCAGCCACCCTTGCTCCATCAGCATACATCACGCACACCAGCTTTCCTTCTCTCATCACTTGGCTCCCAGCCCTTCACTGAACCCATGAATGGAGCCTCCTAAGAAAAAACATACACAAAACATAAGAGCTAGACAAATACCACACATCCATTTCCAAAACCAGTAAACTTATCATGAGAACAGCTTTCCAGTGTAGGGCTTTGTTTGAATTCCATCATAACAAAGAAAAACAAATCATGATGTTTGTCCAGAATCTAGACCACGTCAAAATTCTCTGATTGTCACAGCACATTGCATAGAGAGCACAAATGCACTAGAGAAATAAATGTTAACATACAAAACACAAGAGGGCAATGCAAAAAGACCGTATCTGTGGGGGGAGGTGTTGATGCCTCTGTTCTGAACTGCAGCTCAAAGCACTGTTCGTGGGGTATCAGCTGTCCCTCAACACAGTGTTATCTCCTTGGCACGTGCTTGAAGTTTTGGGTCTTCCTTGCTTTCCTCTAATCTCCACCTTCTGTGGTTGCTAGTGAGCCTCAGTTTGGATTGAAATCCTGTGGCACTTAGAGCTACATGATCAAAGCCCTATGTAGGCATTTGGGTCAGTGCCAGCAAAGTTCAGGTTGTACTTCAAACAGGTCCTGGAGTGCCTCGTAGCGCCTCGTAGCCAAGGGGAAGCATTCGCTGGGTTTGATCTTGAGCTGGCAACATTTAGGGAGTCTCTGGCCCCTTCAGTTGATAAGCCCTGCTTGGCAGAGCTCTGCTTTAATTAATGCGGCCCTTGGGTCGATTCGATTTCCTATGTGTCAGCACCTCACTGGGTGTAACCTTATCTTTGCACGTCGTACTCATGATGGATCTGAAACAGTGCAGGCGAAGTTTGTCTTTGACCTGACAGCTGGATTAGATCCCAGTTTCACAACCACAGAAGAAAAGTCCAAAATCTGAACTCCTCGTTTGACATTTTATGGAGCAACCACAATGGGTGAGATGCCAATATGACTGGACACGGTCATTCCAGTAAAACGATGATTACTTAAAAGTTTATTCGTCTACTAAGTGTGTTAGAGGCAATAGATATAAATAAGTTCTGGATGGTTCTTGGGGGGTGACATGGAGGTATCTCTCAGAAGCTTGGAAGGAGGGCAAGTAGTTGCTCTCTAAGCATAAAGTTACTTAAATACATGCATAATTACAGGAGGCAGAATATTTCGTTACCTTTTTAAAATGTGATTTCAGAAGAGGCAGGAGTACATCCCAGTGTCCTAAGGAACATGAGTCCTACAGTGCTTCTCAGATCTGTTTGGGACAATCTTTCATAGTCACAATGCCGATTCCACTTTGTTTATATTTGCATTTCTTAAACATTTTTTAAACCATAGAACTCAGTCACACAACCTCTTGCTTTAAAAAAAAAAAAAAGTCATACTCATTAAGGTACTAAGGAGCTAATTTACAAAGCATACTTACTCTGGGAATATAGCCTGTCCCAAACTAAGGAAAGAAGGTCACAATGGATGATCTACACTGGAACACAAAATAAATAATCATAGAGCCAGACTTTTGTGACTTGTGTAGAATTGCCCTAGAGAGATGGTGATGGGGGTGAAGGGGGAGATCACTACCATCACCAGAGATCATGTCCGTGTGTGTGTGTGCATGTGTGTATGACTTGAAGTGTCATCTCATCTGTCCTTACCACAGACTGTATGGAAGATCCTCTGATACTATTCACTCTCCCTTTGCAGATTTCTGAATAAAAGTATGATACAAGGAAGGTGCTGCCATGGATAGGAGCAAGGTATTCTGCACCCCAGAAAGGGATATCCTCCACTATGGGTAGTCAAAATTTTCTTCTACTCATCAGTTTCTTGTGAATTAACCAGATACAGTACGACCAAAACCCTGAAATATACCTCGGGTCCAAATAGTGGCTTTGCTACTCACTAGATCTATACTCTCAGACTGGGCTCCATTTCTTCACTTGTGTATTGGGGATACTACAATCTTGTGGGCTTTCCATAAGTATTAAACAAAATATGATCCATGGCTTTCACATCAGAAGCATTCCACACATCTATTTCATAGTTTTGTTGTTTCTATTGTGATTCCTTATTTCGAAGATCAACAGACATCAGCACAATTTGTTAGAGCCCTCAAACATGTTCTGCAACAGGCCATTGTTAACAAAATGTGCATTGCTTTCTTTGATTCAGCAATGCTAAGGCAAAACGAGTGAGGATATAAGTGAAAAATGAAAGAAAAGGTCTGTATGTAGGCAAGAGCCTTTTTCCCTTGACTGAGTTCCGGGAAGATGGGGCCTTGTATCTCTATACCCAGAGAGCCTAGTAATGGGCAGGTGTTTCTGCTGAATGAAAGGATATGTTAATTATCAACTAGGAGGTTCTGAAAAACAGAGTTGTCATTGGAGGTGCTGTGTAGATCCAATACTAGAAACCAAGGCTGGGCACGGTGCTCACACCTGTAATGCCAGCACTTTGGGAGGCTGAGGCGGGTGGATCACAAGGTCAGGAGTTCGAGACTAGCCTGGCCAACATGGTGAAACCCCATCTCTACTAAAAATATAAAAATTAGTCGGGCGTGGTGGAGCACCCCTATAGTCCCAGCTACTCTGAAGGCTGAGGCAGGAGAATCGCTTGAACCCAGGAGGCGGAGGTTATAGTGAGGCGAGAGGGCACCACTGCACTCCAGCCTGGGCAACAGAGCGAGGCGAGACTTCATCTCAAAAAAAAAAAAAGAAAGAAAGAAAGAAACCAAGTCCTGGAAGGGAACACCAGCTTGGCAGAGCTTGCGAGTGAGAAGCAAGTCTTTAAGAAGCTATTGCTGTTCATAGCTAGAGGGAAAGGGAAATTTAGGTTGGAAGAGGGAATGGCTTAAAGGATTCCTGATCAGGTTTTTATTCTTACAAAAGCTTGCCGGAAAAGGTCCCAGCTCTCCGACACTGTGAATGCCTGTCTAGGAGAGGCACAGGAAAGTCAGGTGAAATTAGTTAGGGTGTTCTGCTCAGTGCAGCTGAATGTGATGGATGGCTTGGTGTGCTGTTTATCTAGTGCAGGTTGGTATTTCACCTCTGTTTTCATTAGACTGATAGTAAGGTAATAATTCTTTCCTCTGGCTGAAAAATCTGTCTTCAGCCGTTTGTTGATCTTCTTGAACGGGCACTTCAGGTGCACAGAAGTCACCCTAAAGGAGAGTTTGAATGAAAACTTAAATAATGCTGGTCGGCATCCACGGGGCTCTCAGGCAGCACAGACCTCCGCTAGACTGGCTGTGATTATTAGGTGTGCAGAGTCACATTTGCCCAAGGACAGCAAACCTAAGGAATGGTACAGGGTAACCACCCCTATAGGAAACAAAGTGTGAACGTCACATTTTATTTCTCTGGAAATGTTCAAACTTATATTGTAAATTAAATTAAGGCAATGCAGTCTTCATGAGGTGTTTCCATGAAGCAGTGTGTTAGGGTGGAAAATGCCCCAGCCTGGGCCTGGGAAGTCTCCACCACGATTCTCTCTCTGGGCAAATCTCTTAATGTCTCTGAGCCTCCATTTCTTTATCTCTCAGGAGATAATAATAATGTCTGCACTGGTTTTAACAGAAAGCTCTTATCAAGATAACATAGCTTTGGTTTTTCTCCAAGGCTAAGAGGAACAAAGAGAACAATGACAGAGGCTAGTGGCCTTAGTGAGCTGCAACTCTACAGTTCCTCCCTTTTCAACCTCTGATGGGGAGCACAGAAAGCAAGAGGACAGAGTTGCCTCATCAAGCATTGATCAAGGAAGGACTCTCCCCACACCCAGCAGAACAGATCCAGCCCAGCAGTTTTCTGAGTTTGCGAGCTGATAGGCAAAGTGATAGAGCTCCCACTCACAGGACTCATGAAGTTGCTCTGTCTGGAAGGGGACTACTGAAAGCTTCCATCCACCCGTGACAGAGTGGCCAGCAGAAAAGACAGAATCTTGTAACTGCTGGTTCGAGTGAGGATCCCTTTCTTCCTATCAACCTGTGAGGACAGCCCATCCATTACGTCTATACCGTGGGCTACTTGCCTAAGAAACGGTTTTCATTTAATAAAACTAGGGTGCCCATATGTCCTGATTTGTTCCTGATAATCCCATTTATGCTTTTTGTCCCAGAATAAATATTATAGCACTACCATTAACTCTCAAAGTTTCTGGGTTTGGTCAGTAAATTATATGACACCCCAGATATATTTTATAATAGGCACCTTCTCAATTCCCAGCAAATGCTTTATGTGTATCGCCAGTAACCTCTCTACCATCAATTTAGCTGATTTGTGATATACACATACAAATACAGTTTTACTTTATAATTTTCACATAGCAATTTGTAGTCATTGATATCATTTTCACAGCACTCCTGAGTTGAGGGAGAGTAATTACAAAGAATTGTGGTTAATAAAATGATGAAGGATTTTCCTTCAAATACATTTATGACAATCAACTAACATAACTTTTGTATAGTGTCAATTGAATGCAAACTACTGGCCAAGCACAGTGGGTTGAGCTTATAATCCCAACAGTTTGGGAGGCCAAGGTGGGAGATCACTTGAGACTAAGAGTTCAAGACCAACCCGGGCAACATGATAAAACACTATCTCTACAAAAAATACAAACACAAAAAAAATTAGCCAGGCATGGTGGCACACACTTGTAGTCCCAGCTACGTGGGAGGCTGAGGTGGGGGATCAATTGAGCCCTGGATGTCGAGGGTGCAGTGAGCCATGAGCATGCCACTGCACTCCAGCCTGGGTGACAGAAGGAGACCCTGTCTCAAAAAAAAAAAAAAAAAAAAAAAGTAAACTACTATAATTTGTAATTCTGAAATAACAATGTCAACTAAAGCAGTGTTACTATTATTTTTAGAGACAAAGTCTTGCTCTGTCAATCAGGCTAGAGTGCAGTGGCATGATCATAGCTCACTGCAGCCTCAAACCCCTGGGTTCAAGCCATCCTTCTGCCTCAGCCTCCTGAGTAACTGGGACTACAGGCATGCAGCACCATACCCAGCTAATTCTGTTAATTTTTTTGTTCTTGTTGTTTAAGAGATGGGCTCTTGCTATTTTGCACAGGCTGATCTTTAACTTCTGGCCTTAAGTGATCCTTCCACCTTCGTCTCCCAAATTGCTGTGATTATAGGCATGAGTCATCATGCCCAACCAAGAATTATTTTTATTTATTTGTTGTTCAGTTATGCAGTCATTCAACAAACGATTGTGAAATGTTTCCAGGTACGGTGCCACATAAGGGAAATATAAAAATGAAAGACAGCCTGTGATCATAAGAATTTATAGGAAATGGGTTTAAGAGACAAGTAGATTCTAATGAGACAGGATTATAATATGGCTAGAGTAGCACAGAATAGGAGCACCTAACCCAGTCAGTTTTATGCCACCGGATGGCCAGGAACAGAGGGATGTGGTAGTGAGGGATGGCTTCCCAGGGGCAGTGATGTGGAGCTGTCTTGAAGGACATGTAGGAGTTAGTCAAGAGAGAGAGATGAGAAAAATACTTTATAGTGTCTTTTCCAATATTAGAAAATAAAATAATTAAGACAGATTTTAAAGCCAGGAAACATTCTGTCCCTTGAATATTCTCTTCCCATGTGATACGGTTTGGATCCCTCCAAATCTCATGCTGAAATTGATTTCCAGTGTTGGAGGTGACGGGCCCATGGAGGCGGATCCCTCATGAATGGTTTCGCATCATCCCCTTGATGATAAATGAGTTCCCGCTCAGTTAGTTCATGAGACATGTGGTTGTTTAAAAGTCTAGGACCTTTCCTTCTCTCTTTCTTGCTCCAGCTCTCACCATGTGACGTGCCTGCTCCCACTTCTCCTCTACCGTGATTGGAAGCTTCCTGAGGCCCTCATCAGAAGCCTAGCAGATGCTGGTGCCATGCTTGTACAGCCTGCAGAACCATGAGCCAATTAAACCCCTTTTGTTTATAAACTCCCCAGCCTCAGGTATTTTTTCATAGCAAAGCAAACTGCCTAATACACTGTACACTTGGCAGGCAGGAAGCTGTTGCTGGTGGTCTGGGGGACTGAATGATTGAATAAGCTTTCAATTTAGGAAGCAATTGAAAGAAGAGAATTTTCTAACAGCACTTTCCAGTAGAAATATGTGATTCACAAATAGAATTTTAAATGTTCTAGTAGCTACATAATAACAGTACAAAAAACAGGTGAAATCCATTTTAATAATCTATTGTTTCACCCAGTATTTCCAAAATATTATCATTTCCACGTGGAATCAATATAAAAATAACGAGCTATTTTGCAATTTTGTTTTCATATGAAGTCTTTAAAATCTGGTGTGCATTTTACACGTACATGTTTCAATTTGTACTAGCTCGTTGCAGTTCTCAATAGCCACATGTGGCTAGTGGCTCTTATATTGAGTCCAGTTTTATAACATCAACATTAAATCTCACCATGATCACAAATGAAAATTAACCCAGAGTGTTCTGACTGGATTTATTCATGATGATTAATTTCTCAGTTACATAAACAGCATATGCTTCAAGAAGGGAAAACAAAGATTCTGTAAAGATCTATGTCCTAGGTATTTCTCATATTTGACAGCCACCAGTGTTTATGACAGGACCTATACTTCATAAGCAAACTATAATATAGTATTGTAAATATAAATGTTTTAACCGTGGGTATAGTAAAAGCATTTTGGGCTTCCCAGATTGGCTACAGATTCCACCACCACTGAGGCCAGTTTGTGATTATGCATCTATGATACAATTCAGAACCAATTATTCCATCATAAAAGGTGTGGTCAAGGCGGAATCTCACACAATAATGTCACCTGTGATAATTTTGTTCTTATTGAAATAGCTGCAGTGCTGTTGTATACAAGCATATTTCTTTTAGTGAGATAAGACAAAATGATGGCATTGAGATGAGAGACTTGTAATGATTTCCCATTGGGAGCAATGATCTCTGGTTCTTAATTTCTCTACCTGTGAAATGGCAGTAATAATTTGGTTTTCAGGTCTTAGTACCGTAAGGATATGAACAAATACTTGTCATTTTTCTGATTCCCAGTTTGGCACAGGACTTCTGATTGCAAAACTATTTCTTCAATCTCCAGAAGTGTTTATGAGAAATAGGGCCATCCAGTGAGTTACTTTTTCTTTATTTTCTTTAGTGGGTCACTCACAGTTTGTGACAAGAGCATTACTAATTGCATAGCTGGTGCCAGGGGCACTGTGGAGTCATTGAGGAAGTCACTGTTAGCTACAACCCGTGTAAAAGCCAATTACTCTCTAGAGAGGCAACATGCCATCCTGAGAGAATACAGGGCTGGTGCCTCAAAGTTTTTCCACAGACGAGGTACGCAGCCTGGGGAAAACTATTTTAACTGCAGCCTTCTCAGCTGTGAAAAATGAGAACGGCAATCCTTACTGCTTTGGAAGAGAGTTGTGTTTATTAATTAGTTTGTGTTTCAAAGAGCTTCACAACTGGAAAGTTTCGCTATTGGTTTAAGGAAAAATTTCCTTTCATTTTATCCCCCTCCACATTAGGATGAAAAGAAACTGTGCTCACTGAGGCTGGGAGAAAAATGGAGGGGATTCAGGCAAAAAAGCTAACAAACCTGACTTCCATGGTAGTGGCTCATTTCCTCAGCCGTAAGATGGCACCCATTAAAGGGAGCTTTGTAAATTAGGTATCTTAAAGGGCAACCCAACCTGCCATCTGAAGAATTGCATTCATTTTAGACTTAATTTTTATGATTGCTTCAAGAAAAAAAGGGTAAGAAAATGAACCAAATCACACTGTGATAGGGGATTTGAAAATGAGAAGTGTCATAAACAATATAATGTTTTCTTGCTTGAAAAACAGGAGGTTGGATCTGCTTATATCCCAGCCTTTAAACTCTCAAATCTCCTTGTTCTCTTTCTAGCTTATCTCAGTAGGTCCATCAGTATTTTCCTACCAAGTGTTCTACTATCATTGTTTAAAAAACAGAGAAGAGAGATAATTCATTTCTGTTCTTCTTGTGGCTGTCCCTTAGTTTTTTGTTTTTCCTTCCCTACTGTGGAATGCAGCTGCCTGGCCAGGGACTGCACTTCCCAGCCTCCTTTGCATCTGGCTGGGTCATGTGACAAGTTCTTGCCAGTGGAAAATAGCAGAAGTAGAGTTTCTAAGTGGCTGTGACTTTTCCAGTATCTCTGCGGACTGGAAATGATTCTGAAGCCATAGGGAAAGGCCAAGCCTCAAGAAGGCAGAATCCTTTATCACCACATGGAGGAAAATCTCCCATCGATAAGAAACATCTGCTTTGGATTGTTGTCTGAGTGAGAGAGAAATTTCTGTTGTGTGAAGTCGCTGGGATTTTAAGTTTATTGTTATAGCAGCTAATGTTACTCTAACACATATACTGCCAAAGCTGACACTCCCCCGAAGTTCCCATTATAGTTGTCTTTTCCATCTCAGAACTTGAAATTCCTTTAGGACTTTCGTGACACTCAGTATAGTGCAGAACATGTAACGTATTTAATAAATACATAAGGAATTGAGGAAGGAAGGTATAAAGGAAGAGAGGGAGGAGGAAGGGAGGAAGGAGTGGTTGAATTAATGTGTATGCATTTAATATGATTCATTTATTTTCTTTTACGCTTTTAAATTTAACATGTTCATTTCCACCCCCCACCCTCATTCTCACATTGAGTGGTGGAGAGGGGGAATATTTGTACTTTTTTCATCGTCTTCCAAAGGATGGACACACTGCCATGAGAGAAACTGCTGGTCAGAGAGAAGCAATTCCTTAGAGAAAGCAACCCACATATCATCACCCAAGAGAGCTGGACCATCGCCAACATCTCCATCAGGAACTTGGAAGAGTTGTCTGTCTTCCCAACACAATAAAACCGGAGACACAAGCATGCAGAGCTCCAGCCAGCACAATTACATAAAGCCAAAACACATTATCACTTGCAGGCTGCAGGATTTATGACCAACTGTGATGGAAAATCCAGAGACACTTTACTTGTCTGAATTCATCACTCACAAAAGACAATATGTATTATATTAATAATAGAGAAAAGTTGTATATATTGTACTTTTTCTAATGAAAACCTTAGTAAACAGAGCAGAAACAGATGCCAGCATCTTAGAGAAAAAAAGAAAAATGGAAAAGATTACCAGTTTGCTCCTGTTCAGAAAATATGCAATTGCTGTTCCTGTTGAAAAATTCCTTTCAAATGCACTGAAGCACCATTTCTATTTTGGCAGTTTCCTGCATTTGAGGAGCTGCTTCTAACTTGAGTGGAACAGAGAAGCCGGTTTGTATTCCGTATGGGTGTCTGCTCTTCCAAGTATGAAGCAGTGAAGCTAAAATCATTCTGCTTCTAGAAACCTGTGATTTCCATTTGCCATGAGGTTGGCACTTACTCTGGCAGTGCCTTTGCCACGAACTCTCATAGAACCCTGCTCTTTATCTAGCATGGCATTCTTCGTCTTTATCATAGCTGCTTACCACTTGTTTCTGCTCTGGAATGCACACCCTGTACATGCAGGGTGCACGGGGTCCCTGGCCCAGTGCTGGCACATGGTGAGCACTCAAAAAATATTGAAGAGCTCTGTTCAGGTTGTGATTTTATGTTACCAGTGTTTTTACACAACTGTTTACATTATCAGTCCCCTTGTACACAATGAGAAGGTAAACCAGTGTGCTCTTTGTCTATCATTTTCAAATTTTGAATTACTTAAATACATGTTAGTGAAATCACTGTTTATCAGAACCAAAATTGCAATCTTAAAACCTCTGCAAGATAGAAAAGATTATTTAACAAAGGAAGGAAAACATTAGAGAAACAGATTCCTCTCTTCATTCTGTCAGTGCTTGGACTTGGTCCTCAAACCCTAAAAATGGATTTGTTTCCAGAACACCTGAAACAGAGACCACATTTTTATGTTTGCTTTTTGCAGTGAAGTTTACATTAGGGAGCAATATTTTCCTTATATGTGTTTTTAAATCATTTGGGTTTTCCAATAAAATAGCATTCTCACTTTCTTCCCTCTTCCTAGATGAATGCATTTATTATTTTAATCCATGAAGGGGTCCACATGGGGCTGTAGTTGGTGGCTGGGATGCTCTGGAGTGGTGCACTTGGAAAAGAATGTGTTATTTGCATTTAAGAAAATACTTTGTTGGCTAAGTGTCTAGCCACTAAAATAATAACAGTTCATCAAAAGACAGTTACCCTAGATACTCTTCCAAGTGTGGCAATGAGTTTTCCTAGAGAGTCAAAGAAAAGAGTAAGAATTGTGGGAAGCGGGAGACTAGAGGGACAGACTCATTTGGAAGCAGGAAGAAGTGGTTCAAGGAATTTAGGATTTGGAATATAGGAAAAGAAATGGGGAAACATATCCATCCCTGCTCTTCTCTGTAGACATCCAGTTGAACCTACTCCAGGTTAGTGGGAAGTAAAATCATTATCTGATGTTCTGTGGCAACATCGAAAATGTGTTGGTTGTTGCAACCAGACTAGAGTCAACATTGAGAAACCGCCAGAACCACTAACTCAGGCTGGTGAGGCATAGCTACTGGCCAAAACCTGCCCAGGAGGCCCAGTACCACTCACAGTCAGAATCAGGGTCATGGTGGGGGAAGGTCAGCTCGCTTACTCCAGCCCACCTCTGATGGGGAGGCGAGGGCTTCTGGCCGTGGGCTGCTCATTGACCTCCCCCTCTGGAGTAGTAAACAAAGAAGTAGCAGGAAGCTAAGCTCCTTTGATTAGGCATTGTTCATTCCTCTAAGGTGACCACTGATATTTTTTATTCAATAACTTAACATATATATGTGTGCACAATTAATAGTTATATATAATAAAAGTGAATGTATTAAAATGTTTTAAACATAAATTGTGATCATTGCACAATTCTGTGAGTATACTACAAACCATTAAATTGTATACTTTAAATGGGTGTGTCTTATGTTATTAATGTGATTATATCTCAGTAAAGATGTTTTTAAATCATAAATGTTTTTATCTATTTTTTCCCTAAAAAATCATATACTGAGTTTTGTTATTACTATCGACTTCCTTCCTCCTATGCTTTTATATTGCCTTCTTCAAGTCTTGGTGATCCCAGGGTATACTCCAGAACTGATAAATGTTGGCTAATGAATTATAGCTTTATTCCAGTTTTAGAGCTGCCAGGCCAGGCTATATTATCTGTGTTATGGGGTCAATATGGAAGATTTTGCTAAACAATGAAACTGACCCAGAGTGAAGCTCTTCATTTGCTCCTGCACTTCCTCCCACCCACCTCACCTTCCAGGGTGCTCCTTGCCTTCTCTGGGTGTTGATGCTTATTGTGATCTTGTGTACCGTAATTTGAAAGGTGTGATGTATTCTCTGATACCTTCCACTTCTACATTCTATGATTACAAAAGAGATTGGTGAACATTGTTATGATTATAAAAATGGGTGGTTATTTTTTAACCTGTCTTCAAAGCTAATTCATAAACAATAATTCAGCCTTACAATGTCTTGTCAGAGATAATTGCAGTTATTTTATAGATAATAAAATCTTATAAGGGTTATGTTTGGTTCACGAGAGTTACTCATTTTGTTTTTCTGGGATAAGTTGCTGAATCGAGTGAATAGCATAGAGAAGAGCTTCTCAAACTATCTCTTGTGGAAGGTTAGCTTTTTAAAAAAATTTCCAAGAGGTTGGCAACTTTTGCAAAACCAATAAAAATAAACTACTATTTTTCAAAAGAAGACATACAAATGGTTGTTGTATGAAAAAATGCTCAACATCACTAATTATCAAGGAAATGCAAACCCAAAACACAATGAGATACCACCTTGCTCCAATTAGAAGGCTGCTACCAAAAAGACAAAGGAAAAGTGTCTTTTCTCACATACTATTGGTAGGAATGTAAATTAGTACAGCCATTATGGAAAACGTTATGGTAGTAACCCAAAAAACTAAAACTAGTACTACCATATGATCTGGGAACCCCACTACTGGGTATATATACAAAAATAAAAATATATTAAAGAGATTTCTATACTCCTTTGCTTATTGCATCACTACTCACAATAGCCAAGTGTCCAGCAATGGATAAATGAATAAAGAAAATGCGATATATATGCACAATGGAATACTATTCCACCACTAAAGAAAAAGAAATTCTGTCATTTGCGACAACATGTATGAACCTGGAAAACCTTATGTTAAGTCAATTAAGTCGGACAGAGAAAGAAAATACCACATGATCTCACTCATACGTGGAAACTTAAAAAAAAATAGTTTGTATCACAGAAGCAGCTAGCAGAAGAGAGGTTACTAGAGACTGGGGAAGGGGATGAAAGGGAAAAACAGGGAGAGGTTTGTCAATGGGTACAAAGTTACAGTTAGGAAGAATAAAATTCTGGTGTCCTATTGCACAGTAGGGTGACTATGGTTAACATAAGGTATTGTGTATTATAAAATACCCGGAAGAGAGGTTTTTGAATGTCCTAAACACAAAGAAATGATAAAAGCATGAGGTGATGGATATGCTAACTAAGCTGATTTGATCATTATATAACAGGTACATGTTTCAAAACATCAAATTGTACCCCACAAATATATACAATTACAATGTGTCAGTTTAAGAAAATGTTAAAGAAAGCAAAATGCATGCCCTCTTTTAATATTAGATTCAGTAGACATAAAGTTACATTTCAACTAATATTACCAAACATAAGAAAAAAAGTAATTTTTAAAAACTGTATACATTGTTCATTGACAACATCTGGAGAGGCAAATAATAGAGAAAATGACTGCTACACTCATAATTTTTGTAATTCTTCAATCATAACATGAAATTATGAATAGAATAAATTCTGCATATTAAACACCTATGTACACACTTTAATGAACAATTTGTATATTAATGTATAATTTTCATGTGATGAATGAGATTGCTTCTTGATGTTAACTTATCTAATCTAGGTTAGACTGATGACAGTGCTACTTATAGGGGGATAATGTGTATCAAAACTGTGTCTATGTTTTGATAACAAAATAGACAAACCAGTCTTACAGAGATACATTCATGGCAAAGAAAACAGGATTTTCATTTTTAACTTTTTTTCCAAAAATGTGGCAAGTGATGCTCTATGTGCAAAATATTTAGATTTTTTTTCCCATTTTTCCATGCATTTAAAAAAATTATACTTTAAGTTCTGGGATACATATGCAGAACATGCAGGTTTGTTACATAGGTATACACATGCAATGGTGGTTTGCTGCACCCATCAACCTGTCATCCACATTAGGTATTTCTCCCAATGCTATCCCTCCCCTAGCCTCCCACCCCGTGACAGACCCTAGTGTGTGATGTTCCCCTCCCTGTGTCCGTGTGTTCTCATCGTCCAACTCCCACTTATGAGTGAGAACATGTGGTGTTTGATTTTCTGTTCTTGTGTTAGTTTTTGCTGAGAATGATGGTTTCCAGCTTCATCTATGTCCCTGAAAAGGACATGAACTTTTCCATATTTTATGGCTGTGTAGCATTTTATGTTGTATATGTGTCACATTGTCTTTATCTAATCTATCACTGATGGGCATTTGAGTTGGTTCCAAGTCTTTGCTATTGTGAACACTGCTGCAAATAAATTATTTATCAGTAAGTAGTTCCAACAATTTATTCTGTAAAGTTGTAGTTAAACTTAAATTAACTTTTGAACAGACAGGGATTTTGTATTGATAGATATTTGAGTTACAGTTGACAACTTAAAATATTACATGCTTTAGCATGTTCTTACTACTCACCATCTCTAGCTCACCTTATGATTTCAACACTCCCTGATCTGGTCTATATACTGTTGAATGAAGTGAGTCCATTGACCATGCATTTGAATGTTAAGGCAATTTCAAATTCCTATAAAAATTTGTGCCCAATTACTCTCAATTTCTGTACATCTCATTTCAGACTCGTAATAGTTGATGGATCACACTTTGAGTAGGACAGCTATGTAGATAAAGGATTCCTTTAATTCACCAAAGCAACTGAGGTCATGTCTTGTGGTGAACTCAAGCACGAGACTGGTGGTTGGACTCAAAACAGATTTTATGAGATTCCATAGATTGATACTAACCTAAAGGAAAGGCTCAGAAAAATTACTGTTGGGGTCTTCATTTGAACCTTTCCTGTTTAATCCTTTTACCAATGACTTAGATGGGGTTATAAACTTATCAGACTTAAAAATACTTAAATAATACTTAAAAATACTTAAAAAATAAATAGTTTATATTTATTAAGCATTTATTTTATATAACCCATATACTAAGCTAATTGTTTTACAAGCATTATTTCATCTAATCTTCAGAACAAAAATTTTATCATGTACATACTATAATGCACAGTTCACCATAGGTTATAAATCCCCAATTTGTAATCGAGAAAAGTTAAATAACTTCCCTGAAGTCACACTACTAGTTGGTGGAACTGGGATTTGAGTACAAGACAGCAGACTCCACATCCAAAGGCAAATGACCTAGTGCACAAGCAAAACTGGCCAAGATTGGCACAACTGTAAATGAAGGAAACAGAATATTTGAAATATTCTCTAGGCTAAATTGCTAGGCAAAAATCCATAAGGTGAAAATAAGAGGAATGAATCTCAATTCCTCTATTAGATTAACATAAGTCAATTACACAAAAGCAGGCTGAGGAAGATCTTATATATCAGAGTCTCTTGGGCATCACCTTGTATCTTTCAAGCCTTTTTTTTTTTTTTGACAGGGTCATGTTCTGTCACCCAGGCTGGAGTGCAGTGGTGCCATCTCAGCTCACTGCAACCTCTGCCTCCCAGGCTCAAGCGATTCTCCTGCCTCAGCCTCCTAAGTAGCTGGGATTACAGGCATTCATCACCAAACCCAGCAAGAGAGTGTGTGTGAGTGTGTGTGTGTGTGTGTGTGTGTGTGTGTGTGTGTGTGTGTGTAGAGGCAGGGTTTCACCATGTTGGCCAGGCTGGTCTAGAACTCCTGGTCTCAAGTGACCCTCCAGCCTCGACCTCCCGGAGTGCTGCAATTACAGGTGGGAGCCTCCATGACTGGTCTAGCCTCACTTCTAATTCTAGCTGCTGCTGCTGCAGTGCATATTCTTTAAAAAAGGGGTCCCAACCCCTGAGCCATGGATGGATACCGGTGCATGGCCTGTTAGGAGCTGGGCCACACAGCAGGAGGTAAGCCATGGGGGAGTGAGCATTACCACCTGAGCTCCACCACCTGTCAGATCAGCGGCAGCATTCGATTCTCATAGGAGCTCAAACCCTATTGTGAACTGTGCATGCAAGGGATGGAGGTTGCACACTCCTAATGAAAATCTAACGCCTGATGAAACCATCCCCCTGACCACCACCCTAGCTGTGGAAAAACTGTCTTCCACAAAACAAGTTTTAGTGCCAAAAAGGTTGGGGACCACTGTGCTAGCAGCTCTGCAGGACACTTCTGCTAACAGAACCTCATTTAAAGAGGTCACGTTTCTGCCCTGGGATTATTATTCTCCTCCTTCTCCTTCTCATTCTCTTTCTCTTCCTCCCACCTCCTCCTCCTTCTCCTCCTCTACCTTCTCTTTCTTCTAGCTTTATTAAGTAAAACTGATGTGCAAAAATCTGCATATATTTAATGTATATAATTTGATGAGTTTGGATATATGCATACACGCATGGAACCATTACCATAAGCAAGGTAATAAACATATCCATCACATTTATCCATCATTAACCTCTCCGAAAGTTTCCTTGTAACTTGGTATTATTTTGGTTTTTTGTTTGTATGTTTATTTGTTTTTGTAGCAAGCACACCTAATATGAGATCTACTCCCCTAAAATTTTTAAGTTCCCAGTACAGTATTGTTAACTATACATACTGTGTTGTACAGTAGATCTCCAGAACTTATTCATGTTGCATAACTGAAACTACACCACTGAACAACTCTCCATTTCCTTCTCCCCAAGTCCCTGGTGACCACACTTCTACTCTACACTTTTATGAGTTTGTGTAGTAATAAACACCTACATTAAAAAGGAAGAAAGACCACAAGTAGACAACCTAACTTTATACTTAAAGGACCTAGAAAAGGATAAACTAAGACTAAACTTAGCAGGTTAAAGGAAAATAGTAAATATTAGAGCAGAAATAAATGAAATAGAAAATAAAACAACAATCACAAAACTAACAGTTGTTTTTTTGAAAAGAACTCTGTTATGAACTGTGCACGCAAGGGATCTATGTTGCGCACTCCTTAGAGGAATCTAATGCCTGATGAAACCATCCCCCCAACCACCCCCGACATCCGTAGAAAAATCGCCTTTTTTCCCCTTAGAAGGATGGTTAAAATGGAAAAAATTTAGCTCAACTAAGAAAAATAAGATCCAAATAAATGGAATCAGAAATGAAAGAAAAGACATTATAACTGATGCCACATAATATAAAAGACCAGAAGAGGCTACTGTGAACAGTTATATGCCAACAAATTGGATAACCTTGAAGAAACATAAAACCCTGGAATTCTTGAGAACCTCACCTAGAGAAGCCTGCTCAGGTCATATGCAATAGTAGTTGGGGCAACTCCTAGCCAACAGGCATGACAGCTGATGGATAAATGTGTTTTGTTTTCAATGGTTTTCATTGTGAGCAATTCTGAGAAGCATTCTATATCCTCAAGTGGTCAAGCTGAGTACAGGACCAGGAACCAACTCCATAAGGCACTGATGGGCTTCTCCTCTTTCCCTGGTTCTCACTCCTGATCCCTAGGATCATCTCCAAAGACACCTGCTGCACACAAAGTCCTGGTCATCAGACTCTACTTTAGGGGAACCCAGGAGAAGACACTGGCTTGGCAGCAAATCATGTAAAAAATAGATCTGCATAGATGACAAGTTTGGCCCAAGGCAGGAGTGTGATATGACAGAGAGAGGGGGGAGGTGGGAGAGACAGAAAAATGAAGAAAGGAATGAGGTAGGGAAGGGAACATAATAATACCTTGAGTGCTATCACCTAGTAATTTGTGCATAAATTTTATGTCACCTGTAATCATAATCTCCAAGAGACTAGAAGGAGACAGAGAGGGAAATGTGGTTTTGCTAGTTGGAGAATTCAAGGTACAAGGTGAGAAAAAACTGAAAGATAGCTTCTAGCAGAGACAGACTCCTTAGCCTGGCTATAGTGACATAGGTTTCAAGAAAGTTCATAACTCTTAACATTTGAGTGTGAGTGAAATATTCTGAGAAGGGCCCATACCTTTCAACATATTCTCAAAAAGGCCCATCATACAAATAATACTAAAGAGAATTAAGTCCCATACTAGGTTGTATAGTAATGTATACAAATAACTTTTGAACTTCATAGAAGAAACACTCCCAAAATTACTGGAATACTTCTCTAACTAGCTGTCATTCTTTGCTTATTTATCCAGTATCTACACCCAAGTACAGTCCCCCTGAGATAAGAGATGTAGGCTAGGAGCAAGAAGACCTCAGTTCTGGTCTGCCTTCTGTAACCACAAGACCTTGTCCAACTCATCTAAGCCTTGGTTTTCTCATTTGTAAAATGGGCCAAGGAAGTACATTGGGTGAATATAAAGCAAGGATTAGGAAAATCAGATGAGAAGACATATAAAAGTGATTTGTGAACCCTATAGCCCATACCAAATGTAAAAGACATTGTGTGGTTGAATGGACTTATTTTCCAGGTAGGGAGCAAGAAGACCACCTAGAGCTCCCTAGGTGGTCTATGCTATTGACCCATCATCTGGGAGCTGGTTAGAAATTCAGAAACTCAGCAACCCACTGCCCTACCTTCTGAATCAGAATCTGCCTTTTTTTTTTTTTTTTTTTTTTTTTTTTTGGAGACAGAGTCTCACTCTGCTACCCAGGTTGGAGTGCAGTGGGCCAGTCTTGGCTCACTGCAGCCTCTACCTCCTGAGTTCAAGCAATTCTCATGCCTCAGCCAACCTAGTAGCTGGGTTTACAGGTGGGCACCACCATGCTCAGCTAATTTTTGTATTTTTAGTAGAGACAGGGTTTTGCCATGTTGGCCAGGCTATTCTTGAACTCCTGGCCTCAAGCGATCCATCCACCTTGGCCTCCCAAAGTGCTAGGATTACAGATGTGAGCCCCCACACCCGGCCCAGAATCTGCATTTTTAACAAGACCTCTGGGTGATTCTTGTCCACATTAAAATTTGAGAAACCAGAGTAGGTGATAATTGGGATTCTTTTCAACTTGAAATTTCTGATGTAATGACTGCAATTTCCAAATTTCTTCTCTACTGTCTCTTCAAGTTGCTGTTGTATCCTCCTTTTCTCTCATCATTATGTCCTAACTCAACACTGTGTCCACACAGTCTCCCACAAACATTGACTTAACACTGCTGAGAGTGAGCTGAGTATAACCATATATCATCCTTATCATCCTTGTTAAAACAACTGGTTCCTTAAAAATTACAAATGCCCATATTGTCCACATCCTCCTCTCAAAGGAAATCTACTGCTAAAATTAAAACAAAATATTTAATTTTAATTGGACATTTCCAGTTAATCATTAGGTGCCTAGAAAACAAACTGTTAAAAAAGTATCCTGGGCAGATGCAAAAGTTCAAATGATACTGATAATAAATATGCCTTTTAACATTTGCTAACTGCTCTACTCACTGCTATTTTGACATTGGTGTAAAGGAATTACCACCTGAAGACATGGGGCAGGTCAGGTGGCATCTACAGAGACTCAGTGCTTCTCAAGTTAGGGCCCTTTGCATCACTTATGGCCACCAAGAGAGTTTAATCAACACCCCCTCATAAAAACACACACAAGTTTGTTAGCCAAGTGATTTGGTCCCATTACAATGTAGCTCTGTGCCAACCACCCTGTAGCCTTCAAAAGGACAGAGCTCCCCACACACATGAAAGGATGATTTTCCAGGCACTCCTGGATAGCCTCAAGAGATTTGTAGTTTGCCATGTTGATCTTGTTTATGTTTGTTTTTACTTGGGCTTTTTACAACTGGGTACTACACTCCAGCATCCTTGAAGAAAAAAGCCTGCTAGAACAGGTAATGGTAATAATGCTAATAATACCTCGGGTCTATACAGTACCTTTCTTTCTAAATGCTTGATATACCTTTACATGGATGATCTCTTTTGTCTTCATGGCACTGCTAAGAATTGGGCCAAAGCAGATAACACATGAGCTAAGATCTGGCCTCTTGAGCTTTCAGTATAATGTCTAAAGTAGAAAGCTTAAGAGACACTGGCTTGAGTCATAGCCACTTGCGAAATCCTGCATCTCCTGGACTATCATTTGTCTGATTGTTTTCATTGCTTTTGGGTTCTTTCCAAAGTTAATTACCAACCGTAATTATTTCCAGTTATGAGATCTCCAAGACTATATTCTTTGTAAACATATGCTACTTTATTAGTTAAGTCTAAATATTTATGAAATCTTTTAATCTAGTAGTTTGGCTTCTCTGATAATGGTTGTCTTTATCTGTTTATAAAATGGGACACTGAAAGAGACACATCCAGCCTTGGTGCCTCGACCTGACAGAAAGCAGAAGATGGTCTATTTTCCCTTATTTGTCTTCATCATTTTATCTTTAACCTGAGTCCATTTTGACAGAGGAGGTTGGAGCAGATTAAAACAGGCAAATGACTGAGTGAATAGAAGGTAGATGTATCAAAGATGAAGAAGAGACCAGATTTGCAAGCGTAAGCAAGGACCACATAACATTCTTCAACACTGATGGCTTTGCTGTATCCAAAAATTTTAAAAACTGTTTTCAACGTATCCCCAAATGACCTATGCCTGCCCATATATCTCCAGGGTGCCTTGGCTGTACCTACAGACTGCCTCACTCAACCAAGAATCTGAGCCATTTGTCTGAATCCAAAACTACTCCCCTCATAGATGTGTACAGAAGACCCATGGTTATGTTCACATCAGTCAAAAAATACAGGTCCATAGCTTAACTGATGTGCTTCTTAGCTAAGGTCTTTGGATAAACTCCAAAGCAATAAATCATCACATATGCCAGGAGAGAAATTGTTTTGGAGTTGGAACTATCATATGGCCCTAATATATACTACCACATAAGAGTAACAGTAATAATAGTGGATACCCTACAACTTCTCCACTTACAATACACATGTCAGTAGTGATGTCTTGGATTGACCTATTACATCATATGGGAGAGTAAGGTTCTTTCTCAGAAATGTAAAGGGAGATAAACAGATCAAATGAGGGTTGGCAGTGAGAGGACATACAAATGTAACAGAGCACATTATTTGTAGATGGGTGGACAGCATGAGAAGTCATAGAAAGTTAAGAAGTAGCAAAAACTATGAATAAACAGAAGGAAGTAGTGAAAATATATAGAGTACAGCGGTTTGAAACTCAAATGCCTTCATCTGAAAAAAGTAAATGTATGAATTTGCAACTACATGGCAAAAATAAATATTAAAAAAATACTTAAATTCAAAATTGATCTAAAGCACAACTTTAGGCTGTATTTGGCTTCTTGGCCACCATTTTCTAAATCCTGGAAGAGATGGAAGGAAGAAACTGGTGAGTTTGGAAAGAGCAGTGGCCACACCAAGAGGACAGCGAGGTCATAGAGAAGAGACACATGAGAGCAAGAACATGTCACCTGAAAGGGAGAGAGAGGTGGTCAGAGAAGACCTAGGGTGTCCTCTGTCTCCTGGGACTTTGCTTTCTTCTTCAAATTCCAGTGCACATGTGATCTTGCACTGAAGGTGTTTCTTTTAAAAGAGTCTGGTTAAGAGTCACTTTTTCAGAGTCATCACCCACATGCCTTTGCTGATTTTCATAAAATCCCTACAGAGTAGAGGGCTGGAAACTGGGGTCTTGGGGTCTTGTCTAGTGCTGCTTTCAACATACCCCATAAGAATTACCTTCAGCACAGGGTGACTGAGAAACACACAGAAATGTTTCCTTCTAATGCATTACATTTCAAACCTATTTGATTCACAGTGGCCATGCCATTCACATTTCTTTTAAAATCCTTAAAGAAAAGTTGCTCCACAAAGAGGAATTAGTAGTGGTCTTACCAGTACTGGGAGAGTTCCTTCTCAAACTCATTCAATTCCGTCTGCAGAAAACCACAGAGTATCTGAACACCTAAATGTGTCATCACATGAACAATATGAAATAAATATGTAAAATAATACAGCCATACATTAGCCTAAATAGTACTAATAAATTGTTAGGCTTGGCAGGAAATGGAAAAATCACTAATGGAATAATGAAGAGTTTGTTTATTCCTGGAGGAGACGGCCATCATTCGTCATGCTCCCAGTTCCCCTGCTAAGAGCAGTAGCTAACAGACTTGCTTGAGGTGATGAAGCGAGCCCAGGAAACCACTGCTTTCTAATTGCTAAAGAAACTGCAGTTGTCACTCTAGGACTGAGAGAATTAACAGGGAGAATAATCCACATCAAGGGAACTTTGTAATGTGAACCATCAATGAGGTAGGACTGGGTAGTGATAAGAGACATTGCATTTGGAGGCAGTCAGATTTGTATCCTTGAATGGATTTTTGGAGCAGGAGTGGACGCCTGACCCAAAGAAAATCAATCCATAGGCTAGCAATCAACCTATTTTTCTTTTTTGTAGCATTTGATCGTTACCTAGTTTTGCTAAATCCTAGTTTTCTCTTTGTAAAATGGGAAAATAACAATACCTAACTCAAAGGGCTATTGCAAATACAGAATGAGACACAGCAAATGATTTGCCAGGCATGGTACCTATGACATGGGACATAGCAATGGTCAATTATTGCTATTGTTTAGCCAAAGCAGCAAATAACCCAGAGACCAAGTTTCTATGTCTTTAAGGCCAAACTAGGAGGGTAAAGTTTTGTAAACTGTAAACTTCTATTTACTATCAGAGTCAAAGAGAAGTACAGGTGGGTGGATCATAGTGCCAGCTACAATTTACTTATTCATTCATTCAGAAATAAAATGTACTCTTGGATTAAAGCAGAGAAGAAAACTGATTGCTGCCAGAAATGATCAAACCTGCTTTGTAGGATATTACTTTACTTTGTAACAAAAATTAGAGAAATTAAATAATTTTTCTCTCTTGCTATGAAGAAAAAATATAAATGTTGCATGTTGGTGATATAAGGCAAGATACATACCACACCCCGGTGATCTTTTGTTGGCATATAAATCAACACACATCAGTGATGATAATGTTGCCAGTGTAGGAATATCCACTGTGGTAGACCCTGTGATGAAGCCCATCGTGAATGACACACCCTGTTCTCCACTTTCTCATCCTCCCTTGCAGCAGTGTGACATCGAGAGGGATTATAGGCTAAGAGACTAGTTAGAGGGTGTATTTGTCTGTTCTTGCATGGCTATTGAGAACTGCCTGGCCAGGCGCAGTGGCTCACACCTGTAATCCCAGCACTTTGGGAGGCTGAGGCAGGCGGATCACGAGATTAGGAGTTTGAAACCAGCCTGGCCAACATGGTGAAACCCCGTCTCTACTAAAAATACAAAAATTAGCCAGGCGCGGTGGTGGGTGCCTGTAATCCCAGCTACTTGGGAGGCTGAGGTAGGAGAATCACTTGAACCTGGGAGGCAGAGGTTGCAGTGAGCTGAGATCACACCACTGCACTCCAGCCTGGGTGACAGAGCAAGACTCCATCTCAAAACAAAAAAAAAGAAAAAGAAAAAAAGAACTACCTGAGACTGGGTAATTTATAAAGAAAAGAGGTTTCATTGACTCACGGCTCCACAGGCTGCACAGGAAGCATGGCTGGGGGAGGCCACAGGAAACTTAAAATCATGGCAAAAGGCGAAGGGAAAGCCGACCGGAGCAGGAGAGAGAGCAAAAAAGGAGGTGCTACACACTTTTAAACAACCAGATCTTGTGAGAACTTACTCACTATTACAAGAACAGCAAGGGGGAGTCACCTCATGATCTCATCAACTCCCACCAAGCCCCTCCTCCAACACTGGGGATTACAATTTGACATGAGATTTGGCTGGTGACACAAATCCAAACCAGATCAGAGGGCTTTGTTTTTTGGTCATGATTTTCAATTTTAAGGTTCTTGAAGTCAGGAATTGTGTCTTGTTCATGATCTCTTGGGCATATTCATAGGCTTCAACTACCAAATTAAAGAAATCTCAGAAATAAAAAATGGACAGTTATTAATGGCAACAACCTTCATATCCAGGAGTCATTTTCTTTCTTTGAAGTGCGTTATGAACTTGAGCAAAGGCCAATTTGAGGAGTAGGTTTCTTCAGCTTGCTCATGGTAAGTGATTGCAAGTTAGGCAGAGAAAGTGGCCTAGGCATGTGGCATTCCTCCACTTTGGCCACCTTCTTTCTCAAAGTCAAACTCATCATGTGCTGTGCAATAATGGAGACAGGTGAATCAGAGAGACTCTGGCTGAGAGCACTGGAGGGGACTTCCTTTCTGCCAGCCTCTTGGTCTTCAGATTACTTAGAGGAATTGCTCCAACTCACATCTCCTGAGCAGCTGGTTGTCTCTGACTCTGGGGTACTAAAGTCATCTTCTCACTTCTCCGGGACACAAACAAAAATGACACTACCTTGAGATAATACCTAACACATTATTCTACCACATCATATCTTGGGGCTCAGATACTGCCTTCTTTCCAAGGCTAACACATGCAGCAAGAGCACATGGCAACTATAATAAATGCTTCTAATTAACAAATAAAAATGCATCCGCACCAAGTGAGAGATATAGCTGCTTAAGAACCCTCCTTGGCTTGCTGTGGTTGCCCATGATGGATCAAACCTTTTAAACATATTATAATGTCAAAAGGCATGGGATTCTCAGACCCTTTCATCCACAGAATGGCTTTTGGCTTACTCTGCAGAAAGATTTTTTTCCCTACCTGTAAGAAATGAGTTTAAGCCAGAATCAAATTTTGATACTTAAAAAAAAAAATTCAGCCAGTACAATTGATAGCACCAGTTAAAGGAATGAAACACTTTTGCATGGAAACAGTGATTCATGAACTGCTCTTCCCTACAGGAGACGAAACCATTTGGGCTTTCCTCAGCAATGCTTATATTACTGCAATGTTTAAAAAACTTCATTATATAGAGAAAATTCCAGCCTTCAATTTTTCTTCTCGAGAGGGTTCAGTGGTTGCTTCGGTATATGTGTGTCTCTTGGTGAGTGTGTGTGTGCGTGCAGGCACACACATGAGTGTGTTTCATAAAATTGGATTCTAGCAAAGGGAAAGTGCATTTATGCAAAAGCAATTCATCAACCACTTCTGTGGTCAGAATGCACCGAGGTAATTTAGATACTTTAATGGCAAGGTAGTTTAGGTAGGTAGGAGGCAATGTCCCCTCCCCCCATCTAACAGCTATGGTAATAGAAAATGTGTGCTCTAAATGAATCTTTTCAGGAAAGTAATTCTCGTTTTAATTATTTATCCACTACCAAATATAAAATATAATTACATAGCCAATGTCCATGGGAACAAAATCCACAGTGCAGTATAGATATGAGAGCTTTCTGCTTTTAGAAATTTCCCATTAAAAAAATAAGATTAGCCAAATGCAGCTTTTATCATCTGATTTTCATAATATTAGTGTTTAGCAAAACCCCACCACTTACTCGAACAATGGCTCCAGAATTTTCAGTGTTTTCACCATAGCCTTGACATTTATGATGTCAGACATATATTACCTCTCTGCTATAATTCACTATTGACATCATGGATTAAATTTGTTGTTTCAGCTAATGTAACTGAGCAAGCAAGGTAGATTGTGAAACCAAAGCCAGCTACTGAAATACGAGGGTTGTCAAGTATAAATTTACAAAAGATATTCAGATTGGGTGTGGAAGACAAAAATAAATGGACAAAGAAGCTGTTTTTGACAGACTGCAAGGGGCTAGAGACTTCAACTTGAACATTGTAAATCCAAATGTCATGAAACACTCCTGCAGAGTGAGAGACACGTCTATTCCTCAGGAATATAAATGGTGATGGGAAACCAAACTTCCAAGATGCTGTGCATTTTTGAAAAGTATATCCCTGACACCCGATAACAAACTCACTCATCTTTTCCTCCTCTTCCCTCACCAAGCTTGAAAAATCACTGCAGGTCACCAGCTCAAAACCAGTTATGACCGCAAAGCCAGTGTTTTCCAGGGCACCATTTGGAAAAGGGACCAAAGGATGTCAAAAAATACATTAAGATATATTTTTTTTAAGAATGAATTAGTGTGGCAACAGTATTCCCCAAACGTGAGCCATGACCAGTTTTTACTCCTGACACAAATTCTGTTTTTAATACCAAAGTGTCAGCCACTAAGAGGGGATGTTGTAACTACTGAAGCCTGTAAAGGTGCCCCCATCACTCAGCAGGGAACCCCTTGGTGGTAATTGAGCCACCTTCATGACTGGCCTCTTAGAGTAACAGTATGGCCTGCAGGGTTGTAACTACATGAGACTGCTAGTTCATGATCAGGCTTTCTTTGCTTTCAGATGCTCTATTTTTCCAGATATCACACAAGCTAAAAGAATTTGAGAATAACTGAGACTTGAAAACAATAAATGTGTGCTACACAGATAGAGTGGTGGGTGGAAAATGCAAGGACAAGAAATTTAGGAAGTGAAAATACTTTTTCAATGTCACAGCTTGTTGTTATGGATAAGACCCAGGTGGATTTCTTAGTTTAGTCTGGGAGAAGACTACTCATGGTGGGTATCCAGTGGTCATGCTTTTGAAAACTTTTAGGGAGATTGAGAGCCTGATATTCCTCTTGCTCCTATGTAGCTGCTTAGTGATCTATTATCTAGCCTTTTCTATGGAAGTTGTGAGAACTTCTTTTGTTTCCTTGAGTCAGATACACGATAAATATTTATGGAATAACACATAGTACTTTATGCATACTGGGGCTTGGAATTGCATAGTAACCATTACCAATAGACTTTGCCTTCAAATTTCCAGTCTAATGTCTATGTGTGTCTATGTATAACAGAGAAATGCAGATTCTAAAAGCAGCTCGAACATGAGAAAAGGAGGGCATGAGTATGTCCTTTGCTCCTTGACCCAGATAGTGCCTTTGAATAGCTGTCAAAGGACAATATTTTCAGGTAGTCATGAAAAGAAATGACACAGAAAGCTCTTATTTACATCTCATTTGACTAGCCATGGAGATTCCCTAGATTGAAAATAGGGTGATCTTTAGAGGCTCATCACCATCTTGGGTGTGAGTAGATTGGAAGGAAGATGGGCTGTGAGCCTGATCTATAAAAGGGACCAAGAGGCCCTTGAGCTGACTCTGGATGCAACCTCTCATGGACTCAACCTGTAAAGGAGGCTTAAACTTGCCTAGACCTCTTGACAATCTCTTTAAGTGAATTGGCAGGTGACTGACAGCAGCTTGATTGAACACCCTCTCAGGGTTCTTTCTCCTGGTATAATTCAAATGTCCATGGTTCTAGGTCTCCTTGATTCTTGGACCCACATGAATAGGAAATTTTGTTGTAAAAAGTGATGGCTTAATTCCTCCTAAAGAAAGTGCTACCGTATCTTTGCTTAGAAAAATACCTCTTTTGTTTAGGAAAATCCACAACTCTTACTTTTCCCAACTCTAGCACATAGTTGATACCATCTCATATTTTCATGAGCTGTTTATATTGGATTGCAGTAACTGTGTATTAACTTATCTCTCCATCTCTCTCCAGGCCAGTGAATTAGCTCATGTGTTCAGCCGCATTTAGCAAAAATCCAAACCCAGTGGTTAAACTAACATTTTCTTATCTGCCATGAAGTTCAGGAGTAATATGCACAGAGTTGGTGCCGCGGCTTTTAAACCATTAAGGACCAGGCTCCTTCCAGCTTCTCGCTCTTCCATCTTAACATGCGGCTTTCATTTTCATGGTTTCACAAAGGAAAGAGAAAATGACAAGAATGTAGAAAACGTGGGGCTTTTATGAGAAAAGTAAAAATATTCCAGAAAACCTCAGCAAAATTCTAATTGGTCAAAACTAGGTTACTCTTAACTGCAAAGGAAACTGGAAAGTACAATGTTACCTGGAAAAAAATGAGGAGTCTGTAGGCAGGAAAAAGGAAGAGGATGGAGATTAATTAGAAAATAAGGTGTATCTGCCACACCCACACACCTAGTGTCTACGAAGTATAGAGTGATCTCAGTGTTTCTAACATACACACACGCATGCATTCATGCACACACACACATTAAAAGTCTCTGCAACATAATATTTTTTTTCTGAAGACTGGGATGATTATAAACTTTCTAGATGCTCCTATACAGTTATTAAAACCCTTAGACACTTCCTTATTTGCAAAATGACAAGAACACTTGAAACTTGAGGGCAAAAACCTGGTTCTACAACCAATTCTGCCAGCCACCATCTGGGAGATCTTGAACAAGTTACTTTCACTCTCTGGGTTTCCTGACTAGTCCCACTGCCTACACTCTTAATACCTCCACACGTCCATTCACCTGCCAGCAGATACATTCTCTCTCCTCTGCTTAGAACACTTCCGTGGCTTGGGTTGAAATTCAGTCCTCAGAATCTGGGTTGTGTCCCAGCTTCCTATGTCATCTTGTACTACTGCTCCCTTTGATTATTTTGCTTTGCCACACTGTTCCCCGCCCCCTTCCTTAGCTATGCCAGGCTCACTGTTGGCCTGAGTCCTTGCTGTTCTCTCTGCCTTAAATGCTCTGCCCCAAAGTCTTCAATGACTAGCTCTTTCTTAGTGTTCAAATCTCAGTTCAAATATCACCTACTGACCGTGATATCAAAAGTACAATTTCAACCCAAATCCTCTCTATCATAGAACCGGTATATTCCCTTCAGAGTTTATACCACAATTTAATTATCTTGATAATATATTTGTATATTTGTTTGCAGTTGGCCTCCCACTAAGAATGTCAATTCCTTGAGAACAGAAACCTTCTCTCTGATTCATCATAGGTAATCCTGGCACAGTTTCTCTCAAGTATGTGTATAACAAATATTTGTTGAATGAATGAATGAGGAAAGAGGGTCTTTAATGTCATCTCACAGGTCCCTTCCAACTTTAAAGTCCTCGGTTCCCCTCTCACAGGGCTACTAAGAGGAAGAAAGGAAACAACATATGCCACTGTACCTTCTAAACTGGTAAATGTGAAGCCTGTTACAAACAATAGTGTGATTTGGGCAATTTGTAAGCTGTTTAAAAAGAACTTGGCTCCTTGAACATTGTTTACAAAACAAAGCCTGAAATGATAGAAATTAGATGCAAAGCAAATGAGCCATTTTGAAATAAAGTGTTTTCTAAGGGGGTGACATTCTGGAAAACAATATCAACTGAGCAATTTCTCCTTCAATCAGCTCTGTAGAAAGTGTTACTTTCCTCCTATCCTATAATATTTGCACAAGTTCTATTTGCAAGAATTTCTAAAGGCAGCAATTTATTTTGTATTAGAGTTTCTATGAACTGATGATTCCACTCAGTGAGATCATACATTTATGGAGCATCTACTTGATGTGAAATTTCATTAATATGAGTTAATGATTATGGAAGATACATCCATTTGACAACTTTCATTGGCCCAGTTGGAGTCTGGAACTCTGTACTGAACCCCAGAATTTGCCTTGATGTTCTTTAGCTGCATGCCAGACTTGCTTGGCTGTAGCCAGTAAATACTTGTTTTAAATCATAGATTATCTGCATTCTCAAGGAGTAATTTGAAGCAGTCACCTCACTTCACTTGGACACTCGTGTCACCCTCAGTTTAAAGAAGTTTTGTTGGGAATATCAGGCCTTCTGTCACTCTGCTGCCCCTAAATAGTCAGGGCTCCTTACTGCCCCCTACAGTAAGTCCAGTGTTCCTTCATGCAAGCCCCCCGCCATGTGGCCCACATTAATTCCTAAGTACATAATCTCCCTTAAAAGGCAAACCTGTATTCAGGCCAAACTGATCTACAAGGAATTTTCCAAACTTTATTGGTACTTTCTTACCTGCTTGGCTTTGACATGCTGTCCCTCAACACTTGAGATGGGGGACAATCCCTACCATCCCCACCTGTAGCAAAATTTACCCCTTCTTAAGTCCTGGAATCCCCTACCTGATAGCCATCTCTCCATCCTCTTTGTATTTAATTATAATAACTACATTCTTGCTTACTGAGACCATGTACCAGACGCTGTTCTAAGTACTTTATGTGGAATCCTCAAATGACCTTATGAAAAAGCACCACTAACATCCCACTTTCCAGATGAAAGTGCTGAAGGCTAAGGAGTTACAAAGCTGGGACCACATGCCCAGCTAATTTTTGTATTTTTAGTGGAAACAGGGTTTCAAAAAAAAAAAAAAAAAAGCTGGGACCACACTAGTACATGCCAGAGTTGAGACTCAAGACCAAATACATTATCACCAGAGCCAGTTCACAACAGCATTAGAGAGTCCATTGTTGGGATCTCTTTCTAACTCTGCATTCAGTGATGTCAAGTTGGTAGCTTGAAATAAGCTTTAGTGAGAGTATTTACACCATGGAAATAGGCATGAACTACACACCAGCATACCCTACCCATTGCACCCCCCCATTTTGTTCAAGACCAACAGCTTTTAAATATTTAGCAGTGTAACACTGTCTAGGGCCCACCTTCTCAACCATTGTGTTACATTACCACATCTATTTCTGTGTTTAAATATCAGTCTCATCAGATTGTGAGTTCCTCAAGGTAAGGGGTCATGTCATACCCATTTATATCTCTGGCTGTCTTGGCATATGGCCTTCCATGTACACAATCAATATACAATATATATATATTGGAATGATTTGTAACTCATTCTCAAGGTGGCTAATATCAATATTCTATTGTGAGATGGAGAAAGTGGCAGCTACTCTTCTAGTTAAATCAAAACATTTCTAGCCCCCTTAAATATTATCTTCTTGGAGATGACCTTGTCAGCATAAACAAGCCTTGAGAAGAGAGTCCTGGAATCTGAACCCAGAAGGAATCTTAAATACTCTCCAGCACAACCCTATGTTTGACCAAAGCTGAGTTCCAGCATCTAGCGGTTGTTCCTCTTGAGAGCAGGAATTGACTGACTGTCATCTAGGGTTGTAGTGGAGCAAAACCTTTTCAAAGTAGACTCTCCACTCATCAGTGCTGATGTCTGCCCCACCACCTCAACTGCACTTCCTGCCTTATTGAGGACCATGGACACACTGACAGGGGGTTGACGTCAAGAAGGGATACATAAGCAGTGAATTCCTCTGGAGATTAAGAACAGGTCAAGATCATCTCCAGAATGAGAAAATGATGTAATTATTCTAAAAGACAGTGCCAATTTTACTGTCGAATTTCTCCAGCTTCTATGCCTGAATTCTTCTAAGTAAATCTCCCCTTCAGCACATGCTTTCCGGTCCTTGTATCTTTGCTCTCTCCTTTCTGCCCATAGGGATTGTGTTCCTGCCCAGCTCCATCTGCTGAAGTCACATGAGTACTAATATTTCACCAGGCCTAGCTTATTGCCACTCTCCCTGTGATCACCCCCCAAGAAGAAGAAATCTTTCCTAGAAAACATAAGCCCCTGGCTTTGGGAAGCTTAGAATGTTCTTATCTAGAAATCTGCCATGAATCCTATTGGGGAACACATTGCTTCTCCTTGATGGGATCTCAAAGGTCCTTACCTGTGCTATGCCTTCTTTAGGCCCAGCCCCACCATGGTGGGGGCCAATGAGACCAGGTCTCCTTCACATCTGGGGAGCTTCTCCAGCTGGCACAGGACCTGGAACTGGCTGGCAAGTCCAGCCTCACTAGAACTCAGGGTGAACAGAGACTCAGGTGCCTCTTGATACCTGAGGTACAGCTCTTCACTCAATTCCCGTCTTGTATGCTTGGTTCTCTGATGTCTTCTGCCCTAACATTTTTTTCTCCTCAAGATATTTGCAAAGATTACAGCCCAGGGTTGATTACCAATTCGACAGGACCCTCAAACCTTCCTACTTCCTCCCCACAGTCTTCCCCCTTGGCTGGTTTAAACAGTCAGTCACAGCATGGGCACCAAGCAGGCTGAAACCGGAGGGATGCTGTGGAGACATCAGCCTTGGCTGACATCAGCAGACCTCTATGATTTCCACTGAAGCATCTTACCTGACTCCTGGACTGTTCTATCCCCACGTGAGGTCCCCACTGCAATGTGCTGCCTTTCCCCACTGCTTTTAACTCAGAACCCTTTAATAGTGACCCTGCTCAGGTCATACCTGAGTTTGCCGAGCCTCTGGCATTGAGCAGATTAAACTGCTGGCTTTTCCCAGGAAAGAGCCAGCCTTGAGGCCTCCATGATACCCTCAGTCCCTACTCCCCTGACCCTACATGCTCATACTTGTTCTCCCTTCCCTGTGGGGGAACTCCTGGCATGCCACAGGACAGAGACAGTGTTTTTGGTTTTATTTTGCTTGTTGACCAATCTTAAGCCCCCTGGGGGAGAAAGACTATACTTGTCATATGTTCTTGTCTTCTAGCACTGAGCACAGTACTGGCCCCCAAAGTGAGCATTATTTAAGAATGAAATAAATTATAACATATTAGAAGGTAGGTAGTGTCCTGACAAAGACATTCAAGTTGGTGACAGCCTCTGTGGGGCATCTAAATGAAATGAGGGATGAATAAGACTCCATTGGACAAAATATTTACCTGGAACAGCAGAAAATGACACGATCCAGAGGCTTTGCACTTTGTATAACAAACACTCATAATATTTACTACATGCCAGGCATGGTTCTAAGCACCTTTGAAGTAATAACTTATTTAATCTTGAGGCACAGGGACATTAAGTAACTTCTCAGGCAGCTGCATTGCACAGCCAAGCAGTCTGGTCTTTGTCTTAACCAAGAGCTTTGTCTTAACCAAGACATGATGCTCCTTTTGTGAACCAGGAAGTTATGCAGGAAGCCTGTGGCCAAACCAGTGTGGCAGAATAAAGTCTGAGGGTTTACTGTAAGGGCTGGGGCTAGGGCAGCAGAGTGTTAGGGAAACTTGTGAGCCAGCTGTCAGTGGGGCAAAAATGCTAGAGCTGTTCTCAACAGGCACGGACCTTGCTGGGACCAACGGGAGGGCAGGGCCCAGGAAAACAGCTTCTCAATGCCCATTCCACTCTGTCTAGAATAGAAAGGCAGTCACAAACAGCATGGTGGCTGGAGGAGTTTGGAGGAGGGGCTTTGGGGCAGACCGTCCTGTCTCTGCATCCCAATTCCACCCCTAAAGAGCTGTTGACGGTGGATGAGCTACCCAGCTTGCAGAGCCTCAGTTGCCATGCGGAGGAAATAATAGCTCCTCCCTCATGGGGTTGTTATAGGGCTAAGTGAGATCATGCATGTAGAAGGCCATGAGCATGGTAAGCACTTACTAAATATTGGTGAATATTATTATGACTATTAATATTGTTATTAATTTCAAATCCCCCCTTTGCCTTCTCTGTGCTGATAAAGCAAATTTAGGATTTGTAATTTGCTCCTAAATTATATCTTGTCCTGGTCTCTAGCCAAGTATATCTTCCATTATGAGGAATGTATTCATCCTTAAATGTTTTTCATGCCCACCGTGTATATGCACCAAGAACTATCTTAGGTGCTAAAGAGACAAAGATGAATGAAGCACATTGGGCTTTAGGGTAAGTAAAAATATAAAAACAGAAACCCTTAGAGGTCATTGTAATAAATGGTATCCCCATGGTATAAATAAGGTCCTATGGGAGAATGGAGTAAACACTGCCTGAATGCTTGGGTTGGGGGCTGGAGTCTTCACATTTGAGTTGAGGCTTGAGGAGTAAGGGGTAAGGAGGAACCCACAAGGAGGGGAGTAGCATTCTCACAGAAGGGGCAGAATTTGGTTGTGAGTGGCGTTGAGAACGGTGATGAGTTCGGAAGAGGAGGCAGGCGTCAGATCCTGTAGACACTGGAACACTGCTGAGCAATTTTATGTAGAGGCAATTGTGGGATTTATTTCATATTTTAGAATGATTATCCTGGCAGTAGTTTTAAAAATTAATTAACAGCATTGTCCAAATTTTAGTACTTTGGTAACTTGCATATGCCAATCACGATGTTTTGTACTAACCATGTACCTATTCTGTACTCTGAATTCCTTAATAATGTTTTCTAAGTTGACTGCTTCTTTTACATTATTTGAAAATAAACTTTATATAATGAACATCATAGGGAAGTCAGTGCCATTTGCCTTAAAAATGAATTCTATGGTATACACCTGTAATCCCAGCTACTCAGGAGGCTGAGGTGGGAGGATCCCTTGAGCCCAGGAGGTTTGTGGTTGCAGCGAGCTGTGATTGTACCACTGCCCTCCAGACTGGGTGACAGAGTAAGAAAGCTTATCTCAAAAAAAAAAAAAAAAAAAAAAGCGCACAACATTTGAAATAGGGAGGTGGCATTTATATATTTATTTCTTGTGAGTTAGTTTACTGTGAATCAGGCTTCTAGAAATTGGTCCGCTTTGGGATGACTTTTGATAGGAAAGCACTACTGCCTAGAAAACAGGCCTCTGGCGTCAACCTTTCAAAGCCACGCATTCAGTAAGTATCAAGTTTGACTGTGCTGTTTTGTTCATATTGGAAAACATTCTATGCAAGTGTCATTCACATTATGCTCTTCAAGCATCTTCAACCATCAACACACTTGAGTTTTTAAGTCTACAGTAATTGTCTGGGATGGTCGCTTGTTTGTAACCCTCTGGTAGCCAAATGAGTGTGACAGTGACGGAATTGAAATCATAATTACATTGTACTCAAATCGTTTGTTCGAGTGAGACTTGTTAATGGAATTCCCTTCAGCAAATGCAAAATATGAAAACATTTCAATTTTATAAGGCAAGGGAAAAATACATTTTCCTGAATGGTTCTGGAAAGGCCACCCCATTTTCACAAGTGTGGCTGTAAAATAAACAAGCTTCATCTTTAATTTACCTTTGCTACCCCGCCAAGATGCCTAGGTGTTAAGAAAGAACTGTATAGCGATGCATTTGCCAGACAAAAAGCTTTCCCTGTTATTAATGGCTGGTGGCGCCCCAGTGTAATCAAAGGGCACAGCTGCAGTGATATACGGCAGTGACAAGCCTTGGGATCTTTCCTTCTCAGTGCTACGAGCCTAACAGCTAGCAGCAGAGAACTTCCAGTGCTGTATATCTACAAGATAAATAGCGCAAGATATGAATATACGTATGGCTTACAGTCCTGAAAAGTATTGTTATATCCCCACACACACAATCATTCTAAACATGACGCAAGTGCATTTTTCACCATTTCAGTACAATCCTTGTTGTTTGTAAATGGCAATAGTTTTCTCGTAGAGATTTAAAACCCTCCAACTGTTCCAGTTATTGCAGTCTGATTTGAAAACTGGTGCCTATGCTGCCGACAGTACAGAAGGTTTCCGAAGATTCATAACCCTTTTTACAGTGACAGGCAGCATCAAAAGAAGGAATCACCTCAAGAATATACTAGAAATCATTTTTATTTTTGCTCCTCAATGATGCCAAGATGATCTAAAGGGAAAACTGTGAGTCACTCATGATATGAATTTGACATGAAGGAATCCATAAGAAAAATTCACTGATGTTTTTATTTCTAGCTATTAAGCCATTTTTTTTCTCTCTCCTGCTTTGAACTTGTGACCAGTAAGTGCCGTATTTTGCTTTGTTAAGGGTTCAAGAAATGCATTTAACTGGGAGTTATGGCCAAGGTTAAATAATCAGCATGAAATGAGTTTAGTTTTCTTCACTTACTCAGGCATGAATTCCACTAGAAACATTTTATAATTACTGATTAGGTTTTCATTAAAAATAAAATGAACAAAACCATGGAATGGTCTTTTCTCGGATCAAAAGCAAAGACACGTCCATGCACACACAGAGGAAGTCAGCGCAGCTCCATGACCTTTTCACGAACTTTCTGGGAGACGGAAAGATCATTCAAGGGTCAGAGGTCAGCATTCATGCTGGTCACAAACAAAATCAGATTTTGCGTTGCAATGAAGGCTCTCACCTACCAGTATAAATTAAATCCTATTATTGCACATTTTCCTCCATTATCAATGACAGAAGAAACTGCTTTTGTATTTGCAGCACGTGTTAACATTTATTTACTAACTCACACTATTTTGCTATCTTTATCAAGCATTACAAAATGAAAGATGAGATTTAAAAACTGGAAAACTTCAGTCAAGATAGGGATCTTCAGCTCATCCAAAGGACCTTGCCATGCTAAAGATGCCCCTCTCTGGGTCATTGCTCCCCTCACTGACCCCAACATGCATAGCACAGAGGAAAAGAAGATGCCAGAAAGACAAGATAACAGTGAATTAAGGATGGAGCTTTGCTAGAAATAAATTACACAGGTCATGAGTGGGGGAACCTGGGTGCTGCTCCTCTGGGGACACAGGCTCACCTCACACAGAAACAGTGCAGCTCTCTAGTTTTGCCCCAGTGGATGTTGAGGACTGAAGAGACAGAGGTAGGAATAACTGGGAATCTTAAGCATTTTTTAAAAGAGCCTCCTTTCCAGCAGTGCTGACTCAAATCAGCATCATTGTGAAACCCGAAAACTCAACATGGTTTCTGGGTGGAAGGTATCCACATAGAGGTGCCAGTTGGCAACTCTTAAATGTCAGTGTTCTTAGACAAAGGGGAACCCAGATAGACTGAAGCCATGTGTTTGTTAGAATCAATTAGGAAGTCAAAAGGAACCTTTAGAAGTTTTAGAAATCATGCAAGTATCAAAATCTAGAGATCCTACTCTTCTGAAAATTCAATATCCTAACTGTTGATTAAGAAGAAAAAGCATTTTCAAATATCTGGATGCAACCACTACAAGTCACAGATGGCTTTGTAGCACTCTTCAGACAATGCAAAACTTAGAGAGTTCTGAAGCCTTTTATAGAAATAAATTCACATTTGACATATAGTGAAATCTGGGCCCTAATTCTTTTGTGTTTAAATGTGTGTCCTAAAGACACACAACATTATTCCTGTCTTTTCATGTTCTATTTTCCTGGATACAGTATTTGATTTTCTTAATCACTTGACATATGACATAAGTGAATTGAAATATAGCCCAAGGCTATTCCTAACAGTAATAGCTTCATCCGACTTTAATTCTTAACACTGTGTGCTAAATCGGAAGTTAGCCTTTACTAAAGCAAGTTTATCTACGTGGGCATGTGGGAAGTAGGGAAGTGCCGGGAGGCTGGATGCCTAATAAGCCTGTAGAATTTGGAAAGTAGAAAGTCACATGGGAAGTCATTCCTTTACCGTCTTTGGCTTTTTATAAAAGGAAAATAAGGCTTGGTAAGTGAGTGAGTGTGTGTGTGTGTGTGTGTGTGTGTGTGTGTGTGTGTGTGTGTAGCACTGATCAATCAGAGGGTAGGCCTATCCAATCATAGTGGATTGTGGGTCTTGGGGAGGGAATCCAGGAAGTCTTCTGCAAGTATCAGTTCAATTCTTTGGCTGTTGAATTGTGGGAAGTGCAGGATATTCTGGAAAATAAACAGTTAGCTCAGGTAATAGATAGTATACAGTGTCCTCCCAGTCCTGGAGAAAGAGGGTGTGTTCGCTGAAAGCTCATCTGCCTGAGTTAGAATGCTGACTCCACCACTTACAAGATGAATGACTTTGGACAAGTTATTTAACTTCTCTAGGCCTCAGTTTATTCATTTGTATAATGGAGCTAGTAATGGTAACCTCCCAGGATCACACAGCAAAGCATGTGTATGCTGTGCTAAGTGTTTTAAGGTCACTCTTCATCTATCCTCAATAACTCTCTGAGGTGAACTTTTTTTTAATTATCTGAATTTTACAGATGAGGAAACAGAAGCTCTGGCAGTGTGATTAACTAACATCTGGTAAGAGGCAGAGAAGGGACTCAACACGGGAGTCCTGCATCAACCACAGCCCTGTGTCAACCACAATGTCTCACCCTAGAATCTGTATTCAATCTTGATCCTAAAGGCTCTGCTTAGATGGCCTCCCACTGACAGCATTATTTATTGAAAATAAATGTTTATAAAAGGGCTTAATGTAATGAATTCTGACTACCTTTTTTTCCCAGAGATGTTGATTTGTCTAAGTTTACACAACTAATTCATGAAAAAAATCAGGTTAAGGACCCATCTTCTGGTCCTTGGTCCAGTGTCCTATCCATCTTATACATGCCTTGAATAGAGCTTTCAAGACAAATGGTAAGATCACTTTGAGAAGCATGGCAAAGTGGATAGAAATGTGAACATCCAACCAGACAACCTGAGTTTAAATTCTGGCTTTACTGACTTGTCCTCTGATCTTACAAAAGTCTCATGATTTCTCTGTGCCTTAGCTTTATCATCTGGAAAATGGGGATGATAATAAGAATATGACCTGTTTCCTCCAGTTTATTGTGATGATTACATGAAAAATGCACATAAAGCACTTAGAATAATTACTGGGACAGATGTGTAGCTCAAGAAATGTTAGTTGTTATAATACTACTTTTTTCACTCAAGCGTATACCATCTATGTAAAGCAATTAACAACCAAATTTCAGAAATGTTGCCTTGTACTTTTCAGAAATACGGGTCAAGAGGACTGGAGTGGATGTATACGGTGGAATGAAGTACTAAATTGGAAAGGTATTAGAGTTATTTTAAGTTTACTGAAAAGGACACGGTTAAGTCTTAGTTCTGAAATCAGATAATACTTCAAAGGATCTTAGTAACATTAGAGAGAAGGAGGCCTGAGAAAATATTCTAGCTGAAAAAGGAAAAATTTGGAGGGGGATCCATGAAAGCATACCACGTCCTGGTGACATTAAATTTTGCTGAGGGAAGGTTTGGGCTTGCAAGAATCATAACATTATTCAAATCAGAAAGGGAGCTCAAACTCAGCTAAATGTAATTTGTATTAAACATTTTATTTAAAATGTCTATTTTTAAAGGAAATTTAGGACATAATGTGTATTGGAATGAGACTTAGAATTAGCCCAAAATACACATTAAATCCAATTTTTTGGAGGAGAGAGCATAAAGATTTTTAAAAATCAATTTCTCCTTCCTTCAACTCCCATCAAAATTTTATTTAATTCTTCACAGAGCACAGGGAATAGATTTCTGCTTCCTCGCCCTTTTAATGCATTCAACTTGGTTTTAAGCACGCATCAGAAAGCAACTCATGATGAAAGCCTTTTGTTGTCTGTAGTCAGAAATGTCAGAAATTTAGCCCTGGTCAGTGCAAGGTATAAAAGAATTCCCCCTAATGCCATCTGTCCTTCAAGATCAAGTTCTGCACAGCTGTACACCCAGGATGGCCTGGGATCACCTGGGTAACCTCTGGGTGATGTTCATATTTGAGATGTGACCTAAGACAGGGAAGAAAGGGGAGAAATAGCAACATGATACTTAACAGATTCTGGCCCAAGCGATCACACATTTGGCTTCCTGCAACTCATAAATCCATTATCTTCAAACTGGGCTGCTCATATTGCAGGCATTCCTCTTTAACAGCTGCAAACAATAAGCTTCACTGTATTTAACTTTCTTTAAAGTACTTTAGAGATATGATTAACCATATTACCATACAAATATATACCATATATATATATATATATATATATATGGTATATATTTATATATTATAAGTACTTTATATAAAGAAAGTATTTTATGTATATATATGGCAGACCCTATTTTTCCTGTTTGTCTCTAAAAGATCTAGAGACATCAGTGGCCCATCATTTTTTATTGATCCTATGAATGGATCCTTCAAAGCTGCCCCATTCTACAGAACCTCTGATTTTAGTAATCAGACCATATCTTTAAAAAGAAACTTTTTAAAATTTAGGACTGGATCACCCACTACAATTTACTTTTCTACTATTACTCAACCTGAAAAAAAAAAAAAAAAAAAAAAGAAGGAAATCTTGCCATTTGCAACAACATGGATGAATTTTGAGGACATTATGCTAAGTGAAATAAGCCAGACACAGAAAGACAAATACCAGATGAGTTCACTTACATGTGGAATCTAAAAAAAAAAAGTCAAACCTAGAGTAACACAAAGTAGAATGTTCACTACCAGGGGCTGAGTGGTGGAGGGATTGGGAAGATATTGGTCAAAGGGTACAAACCTTCAGCTGTAAGGTGAGTTAAGTATTAGAAACCTAATGTATAGCATGTTGACTATAGTTAATAGTAATATATACTTGAAATTTGCTGAGAGTAGATTTCAAGTGTTCTCATCACACACACACAAAAGGTAATGATGGGAGATGATGGATGTGTTAATTAGCTTGATTGTGGTCATTATTTCACAATGTATACATATATCAAAACATTACATCACCTAAATACATACAATTTTTATTTATCAATCATACTTCAATAAAGCTAGGAAGAAAAAATAATAATTTACTATTCTATTTTTCCTTATGGAGATAATTTTTTTTTTTTTTTTTTTTTACCTAGAACATTCTGCTATAACCAAGAGTTTTTAGGAAAAATGCAAGAACTGGTTTCTTGTAGTGCTTGGGTAAGGTCAGCACACATTGATAGCCAAGGACAACATCTACAATTGTTTGCATACTTTTAGATAAAAAGAAATAATAAAACCAACAGAGCTCTCCTTTTCCAATCTGTTAAATAATCATAGAATCATAATCACATAACTTGGTGGGGTGTCTACAGTAACATACTCAAGCCAACTCCTAACTGGCTGGCAAGGGCCAATGTGTACATCTCTTCCCAATGCCTTACTCAGCAATAGAAGGTGGGCAGTTTCAAATCTGTTATGGTGCGAGTATTTACACCCTGGACATTGGCAAATGCTTCTTTTCCCCTATCCCCACTACCAGGAGCTGGCTGTTAAATATTTACCAGCAAAGCACAACTTTAGCAGACCTGTGGTCCAGCCTTACACTCCAATTCTGGTGAAAGCTATTTCTGGAAATTCCAGTTATCAAGAAGCATTAGATACTTAAGAGTGACTATTGTGCTTAGCAGTAAATAGATATGGATGAGTGATGTAATACAGAGCAGGAGGAAAATGCAAACGATTATGCTTGTTAAACTAGTTTTAATAAAACTGCCTGCTCATTCAATATAACAACTACTATTAAACAGGATAAATTCAACCTCCCGTGAAAATGACTGCCAGCAAGGGCCTCTTAGAAGTGTGGAAAAGTTGAAAGTAAAGAACCCTCTAAAAATAACCTTTCTTAAAAAAAAAAAAATTATCACTACATGTGTTTGTTCTTTTCTTTCCTCTGAAGAAAAAAATTATCTCACACATTAAGAAAAAAATGAAAACAAAACAGCAAGAATCTTTCCATATGTTTTACATTAATAGAAAAACTTTCAGAAAAAGGTCATTAACTAAAGTGGGTTTACGTTTTACTCATCATCATTCATTCTGCCTACTTCCCTGTTTTGCCATTCTTGACTTTCAGTGTTACACATCCTTCCAGGAGAGTTTAGTAGTAAAACCATGGAGAGAGTTTAGTTTTTATTGATTCTGAAAGAACAATATAAGAAGATACTGACAATAATAAACAGATACAAAGTTGTTTCAGCCTGGAAACAACTGCAGCCATATAACCCTTGGTGGCCTCTTTTTATGAACTTTTATTTTCTCTCCTCAATGACTAGCACGGGAACTATCATCCATCCAATCTAGCAGCTTCTAGTTGCTCAGGAAATGGTTAAACTACTGCAGGTCAGCCTGGCACCCCCCTGGTAATGCTTTCATTTGTTTCCTACACAAAACCAATTTGAGTCATTTATTTTATTAACAACTCCCAACAGAATCAAGGCACTGGACGAGTCTCCTTTTAAGAGAAATTTGCCCTCACACTTGACTTTGTCAAGAGAGAGTTACCTCTGAGAAGGATACAGATTTCATGGATTTTCATTAAGTATCTGTAGAACCTTTACTAGTATTAAGGAATTGCACAATTTAGCAATATTTTTAAGCAACCACACAATCCCAGTCTGGCTTAAATTAATGCTGTTTCTGACACATAAAATAAAATTTGACTCGGAAAATCTCTGGGGTAATTCCAAATGTAATAATTACTCAAATGCTTCTAGCCACAGAACAGGAGAATGTGCCTCCCTGAGTCTTGAATTCAGTCGGTCAACAAATATGTAATGGGTTCCTCCAGACAGATGATCTTGTTATAAGGTGCTGTATAAGTTATTTTTATTTGAAGTTTGCAAATATTTTATCTTCCAAAACAAAGCCTCCAAGGAAGAAAAATCAAACAGTTAACAATATACTTCTCAAATAACAGCTCTCGTTTCAAAATGGGTGATTCATAGTTGAGTCAGCATCTGCTTGCCGGAGGGTCACTGTAGGAGCAGCCAGGAGGGACGGTGACTTCTCTGGTGATGCTACTGCCCCTCCTGGGTTATGCTGAAGCTAACTAGCCAGTGGCTTCAAACCACAGACATCTGAGTGAGCAAGATTTTTGGTGATGGTTGAAGAAGAGAAAGGAGGAGGAAAAGAAGAATGGAACCAAGAAATTTCTGGACTTTGAGATTCAAATTACAATCTTTATTTTGTATTCCAAATTTAAAGTGAACTAAGTTTGCCCAAACCACCATCAAACGGTAAGCATACCAGTCTGCATCAAGTCGTTAACCTTTTTAGAACCCACTCAAGGCAATGTAGTGTGACTTTATCAATGAATGCTTTAATATGGTCTATAAAAGCTTACAAACACAGACACTTACTATGATTCATCATATTTAATATTCCATCAAACCTTTCCGTTTAAAGACCCAATAATTTTTTTAAAGACTACCAGAACCCCCAAAATGCAGGTCCTGTGCGCCAATTAAACTTAATGCATCAAAAGCTAAAATCCCTAAGAATTTATTGCTAGGTCAAAATTTTGAATAAACAAACAAAAAGAAACAGCTGCTATGCAACATGAATTGTAACTTCAGAAAATGTTATTGAAATTGTAGACAACCAAGAGATGTAGCCCTTGAAAACAGCCTTGCTATTTAAGGCACATGTTGTCTGCTGTGTTGCTAGGAGGCAAAAGACCCTGTTGTAAAACAGCTGGGCTTCTTGCTCCAGGCAAAGGCAAATTCCACAGTCAAAACCTAATTAGAAACTTGTAGAATTTTTGCACTGTTCTACTCAATGACATTCATACTTTGGAAATCCATACTTATGTGCCTGACTTTCTCTATTTGATCCCTTTTTGCAGAATTACGATATATACATTGTCCCACAGATACTTCACAAGTTTCTTACAAAAGGACAGCTTGCCTTGTTGACTTTCAGTGATCATCTGCAAGGATTCTTGCACAGTTTTTAAAATGTACTTTTGCTTTAGAGACGCCTTTTTTTCATGTTTTTCTCTTTTAAATATGTATGTGCTGTGGTATAAGAGGAAAAAATGATGCAGGAGAACTTTAGTGACCTAGTCCGGCCTCATTTGATCTTCTGCTCAAAATCTACGTCATGGTCAGGGCCTGATACATGCCAAAAATTAGTACAGTTCTATGGAAACACACTTACAGAGCCTAAGATCCTTTTGTGGACAAAGAAAGAGGCCTATAAATTATGTCACTAGGCCAATCTGCCATGTCATCAAAGAATAATCCAAGTGGATTATTATCTTTTTCTCTTCAATTCATTCTGTAGATGTCTTAAGTGCTTTGCAAACTTTATTCCTCTTTATCTGGCTGTCAGAGAGGTTATCTCTCATTTTACGAATGAAGGATCAGACACAGTGAAGTTAACTGATAAGCTGAGGCTCCGATTAAACCAAATCAGGAGGCTACTGACATTAGGATCTTCCTATCAGTCAGAGTGACATTTCTGAGCTCCTGGAATAGAGAATACCAGGTTATGTGAATTTCACCTGGATCAGTTACTTTCTAACAAATACATTGTTCACAGTGCCAAGTTCTCAAACATATTCCAAAACAGAGAATATGTGCATGTTCCTAGATTTTTAAAAAATACAGAACATTGGCTGGTGTGGTGGCTCACGCCTATAATCCCAGCACTTTGGGAGGCCAAGCTGGGCGAATCACCTGAGGTCAGGAGTTCAAGACCAGCTTGGCCAACATGGTGAAACCCCGTCTTTACTAAAAACACAAAAATTAGCTGGGCGTTGTGGCATGCGCCTGTAATCCCAGCTACCCAGGAGACTGAGGCAAGAGAATTGCTGGAACCCAGGGGGCAGAGGCTGCAGTGAAAGCTGAGATTGTACCCAGGCACTCCAGCCTGGGTGACAGAGCAAGACTCCATCTCAAGAAAACAAACAAACAAACAAACAGAACATAGAATATAGGAGATATTTTAACTGACATGGGAAATTAAAAACTACTATGTTTCCACTGTGAAATGTGAATAATTCACTTATGTCATCTGAGATTTGTGCTGCAAATTGATTCATGAATCATAGGGTAACCATAACAAAATAATGTCTATATGACAAAAAGTGAATCAATTTAAAAATTTTAGCTATATGTCAATCTCTGTTAGCAAGAAAAGGCTACATTTTTAGTGAAAATTAGACTTACGTATAGAGATTCTGATATGATTTAAAAATCATAGCATTTATGCTTAGCCAGGACTTTCAAAGACATATATTCCAAACCATTCATCTCAGAGATGAAGTTGCTAAATTCTGAGAGTTTAGACAACTTAATTAACTTCTACCACCCTATTCAAAGCCACAGTTGACATAACAAAATTCAGCCCTTTCATTTCAACGGTAAATGGGCCTCGATGAGGGAAAAGGGTTGGGCTAACCACATTCTAAGCTCCCTTCCAGCTCTAACACCTGACTAGTTATTACCGCCTATCAGGGAATACCTGTGTCCCCTATTCCCACTGGGTGCTCCATCTTTATCTCATCCCTTAGACACTGGGACACAGATGTATGTCAATGTGTAGGGTACCTTGCAAGCCACATTTTTGTGAACTCCAGGGATTGTTGGTGGGGATTTTTGTTAGAGAGACCAAGGAAACCCCAGAAACCTAGAGCATGACTCTTTTACCTTTAGAGGAAACCAGAAGACCATGGAAACAGCCATTGGATGGCTCTGTGAAGCCTGGTGACAGAGTGGGTGACAGCCCTGAATTTGCATGGTGGCCCTGGTGACAAGTGCCCACAGCCTCCCACATGTTCCTGGGTGAGCCTCAATATTTGGGCTCCATTCACACCATAGGCCTTACTCCCACAGATGCAGCCAAGAACTTGACATTTTGGCCAAAGACGGAAGGGTGGGGCAGCCACTCTAAGCCAGGAATATGGAGGTGGAGAGGAATGAGAGTTGTAGAAAATTCTGTAATAGGAACTGACTGAGCATGCTCTCGTACGCAGCCGTGAGTCCTCACAAAATGCATTATAACATGCTGGCCTAGGAATGAGAAACCCAGAGGGCTTGCATTTCCTTCATGTAACCATTATTTCACGCAGCACTGTGCTCCGGACTGCAGATGCAACAGTGAGCAAAACCCAACAAGGTCACTGCAGTCTTGTCACTTGTCTTTACTGGGCAAAGCTGCCTTGTACAATAAACTCATTCAGCACAGCAGCAGACTCAGGAGTGTTTTGTCCTGAGTTCATCTCTGCCCAGAAATTCAGCACCCCTTTTGCCTCTACACTCCAGAAATACTGAACTAGAGTGGTTCTCCAAACTCTTCATCCCTCTTTGCTCTTACTTTTCTTTTTCACCACAAGTATCTTCCCACTCCCTTTCCTGGTCAGTTCCTTTGGATTCCTTCTTAGATACTCAGGAATCTTTCTCTTTTCCTTCAACTTCCAGCCAGATGCAGCCCAGTACCCTCATGTGTGCTCCTACGCACCCCAGGCCTCTCTTATCGGACCCTTCACTTGCCTCACTGCTCACAGGCTCCTCCCTAAGCTGCATGAGGACAATGTTCCTCCCATAATTCCTGCTATTTTATAGCCTGGCACCAGCACAGTGTCTGGCCACAGGGTCCAAAAGTAAATTGTATTTCAATGTAATTGGCTTTCTTTGTAATCCTGTGTATTTTATTGAATGCTTTGAAAAACATTCTGAGTAGGCATCCACAGGTTTCATCTGGCTGCCGAAGGGATTTGTAGTACAAACAAATTTAAGAACATCTGCTAGATGCTCAGTAAATATATTACAAATGAGTCATCGAAAAAACGAATGAAAGAAACTACTCATCACCCAGCAAAGAAGCTTGACTCCAGGTCTGACACATGGCGAGAACCTGTCCACATAAGCGTGATTTTATTCCACTGGGTGGTGGCATGAAATTGCAGAAAAGGTTCACAGTTTCTTGGATATCCAATACATATGTGTCCTGTGGAAAACTGTTGGTTGCCTACCCTACCACAATTCCCGTCCCTTTCTTCCATACTAACAAGCCTGCCTCCTATAATAGCGCTAAAACAGCCAATACCTTTGTGGCAAGTTATGACCACGGGACCCAGTTCTTGTCCATAAGGTGTAAGCTAAAGCCCCAGGGGCTCCTAGGATATATGTCCTTCTCTGACAAACAAAGACTGATCTTGGAAAGAAGCCTTTCAAAGAGGATATTTCCTGTCAGATGGTAGACATTGGTCATTGTTGCCAAGCTGAGGAGTTTGAACTTTATCTTACAAGAAATGAGGAATTCATTGAAAGTTGTAGGAGGCAGTTATAAACATATATACCTTGCAAATACTATTTGATACACTCTTTGCTGTGAAATCTGTGTCACTGACTCACTGATAATGCCAGAGGCTCTGTTATGAGTCAGGAGATTACTAGACAGTAGAATTATCTGGACTAAAGTTTTCAGCTTCCTGGCAAATAGGTTACACAGGACAGACTCAAAACTCTTCTTATCTATGAATTATCGTTTCCTGCTAACAATCATATTTAATTTGAAGGAAAATGTTTCCATTACTTTCCCAGAGACAGAAATTAAGATTACGGTCACTTTTTTATCCTTTATTTTTGACCTCAAGGGCAGAGGTCTATAATAATCCTGCACCTCTTTGTATAGCACATCATCACATAACTCCACAAAAGATCCTTCTCATATTTTATTATTTTTTCCTCCTGACTTAGAGCCTCATCCCCATTCTTCTCACTCTCATAATAATCAATTTAATATTTTTGATGTGTGCATATATTTTCGTATATCTACTTTTCTTTGTACTCAATAAATTTTTATATTTGTTTTAAAAATTTAGACAAATTGAATTTTACTTTAAATATCATTATTTTTCTATTACTTATAATTTTACTTTAAAAATTTACCCACATTGCTATATTTACATGGAAAATATCGCCTTTACCTGCTGCATGGTATTCCACAGACTGTGACCACCCAGGGTACCCAAGGTACTGATCCAGTCCCCTAGTGGGAGCCGTCAAGTTTGATTCCTCATTATCACAAATAATGCTAAAAAGATATTTGCATATATTGTCCCTTTGTGAAAATTTCTTTGGAATATGTGTTCAGAAGTGGTATTGCAGTAGTAGGGTGACTATATAATTTATTTTTCCAAGAACATCCTGGTAAATGAAAAGGGCACTATTAATAATTATGTCAGAAACTCAGACTTTCCCAGCTACCCTAGATAAGAAAGGGTCTCTTGTCACCTTAGTCTTAGGACATACTCATACTTAATTTCATCAAGGTTGCTTTCTGACATAATCATGCTCATTTCCTCTTCCCTCAACAATGAAAGAGTTTTCACAACCCCACATCCTTGCAAACACTTGGCATTATTCAGTTTTCTAAACTCTGACATTCTCTTGTGTCTAGAGTAGCCAATTGTTCTGATTATCAGTGAATTTGAACACCCTTTCCAACACCAGTTTATCATTTGAGCTTCATACTGTTTGTACTTTTTTCTATGGGGTTTCTTGTTTATTTCCAGTCTATTTTTTTTTTTTTGTAGATTCTAGATAATAATTGTGTCAAGTTTTGCTTGTCAGAGTCAGTTTTAAGCATTGCAAATATCTTCTCCCAATCTATCATCTGTCCACTAATGTGATGAAGTTTATGGTTTACTGTTGCCAGGGTCATCATTTTCTCTTCAAATAAATAGATAATATAAATTTAAATATAGATTAACAAGTCTCTTTAAATCTCTAGAAAGATATTATGATCTTCTTCCCCAGGCTCTGGCTGACTCGCTAGCTCTTTGCATATATTTTTAAAAACAATGATAAAGTCTATAGTGACTTTAGGCAAGTCCCTGCCATCCCTCATGACAGTGGTTCTTAAATTGAACATGCACCTGAACCACATAGGGTGGGGCCAGACTCCACATCTTAACCAGCTACCCGGGGAATGCTGATGCTGAAATCCAGTGACCACCTATAAAGAAACATGGCCTAGGATACAAGACATTGGGGCCAGCAAAATGGGGTAATAGTGCCGAAAGAGACCTGGGAGATCCCCTAATTCAACACCCACTACACATGCCAAATCTTGAGAGGACAAGCACCTTGACTGAGAGGCCTCCTGCCTGATGCCAGGCCAGGGCTCTTGTTATCACAACAGGCAGGATGTGAAATACCTCTCTTACTCCAGTGCTTCCTTATTCACGTATCCTAATCGGAAAGAATCATTCCATTTCATATTCTGTATAGTCAGCCCTGTTTTTGTTTCACTGTTGAATTTTTATCCAAGGCTTCAGGTGGCAAAAAGATAAAATGCTTTCATCTTAGGATGCCATTATTATCAGCACAATCTAATTGGAGAGCAACATACTTATTTCTTGCATTTTCAACATTTTTAAAGTAAAGCAAAAGATTCTTTTTCCTTGTCACGAATGGCATCTCTGAAAATAGTCCACCAAACCTCCAGAGTCCAGTGCAAACAAAAATCGGCTCCATGGCGACCCCCTGTTTCGTATTCACACGATGCAAAACATATGGGCCAAATTTATGTCACCGCAATTTGCCTGGCAGCCAGCATTTAAATCACCAAGGTTTGCAGCTCCACGTTTTAGGGTGTCGTTTGCAATCCTGTAGCCAAGAGCTCTGAAGAAACAAGTTCACATGAAGGGTCATTAGCCAGCTGATGTGATGGGGTTGTTTTAGCAGAGAACTAATTAGTATGCTGCAAGGTATCTGCATATCTCTCAAATAGATATTGTTTGTGTCTTTCCTTGGTGACAGGGGGAGATTGTTCAGTAGAACACCTTGCCTTTTAATATGCGGGGTTTGTTAGAAGAACAGCTCAATTCATATTTCCCCTGGTTTGATGGTAAGTGAACAGCAGTGGCAATATTAATCTGTAGTAACCTGTCAGTGAACTCTACAGCTAATATGATGTAGTTATGATTTTACCATCAATCAGGACTGAACAGGCTCTGGGCAATCCTTACAGCACAGCCTCAAAAAATCTAATTGTGCAAAAGCTTCATTGGTTTCCAACATTTCTTTTTATCTGTCACAGGCTTTAGGCCTAATACACAACCTTTTATTATTGGCCTTATTGCATTAGCTTGTCGGACAAAGAAGAAAAGGCTAAAGCAGAGAGTTCCCCTGCATTCCATCATTTGTTTGCATGCAGGATTTTATTTGACAGTCCGGTATTGTTTTAGATGTAGATAAAAATTATTCAGACATATGGCATCATATGAACTTTTGAACTGCCAATTGCCAATGTGTCCTAAAGGACTGGAGGCATTTACAAATTCTGCTCTACCAACAAAGATAGAGATGCTATACGGATGAGCAAATAAGGTCTCCTGGGGAAACTGTATTTTAGAATCAACATAATCTTGCATGTTCTCCTTGAACAATTTTTATGCAGGAGAGGGGTAAAATCATTGAGAAACGGAACATTAGCAACTGAGATGAGTTTTAGCCAAAATGAAGGTTGAATATTTGAGAAATTATAATGGAAGAACAGTTCACTTTCTCTGAGAACCTGCATACACAGCATGAAGTAATATGGAGCCACATGGTGTCCCTTCAACCCTTAGATATGTTTGTGTGCAGAACATTTCTCTGGGTGGCTGAGATGCAGTCAGATTTGTTTCTGTTGAGAGCATATGCATAAAACACAAATCCACATCAAAATAGCTCCAGCCTTGAGACTATGGGGTTGGAAGGAATTATAAGACTTAAAACATATAAAAGCATTTAGGAAGATGAACTATTAACTTTATCTATTTAGGCATTTTAATCTTTTGCATCTTAAATGCAATTGGGCTTTTGGAACTGGGAAATTGCTAATCAGCATATTGGGTAATGTTTCTATTTTAAAATGTGCACATTTAGAAATAACAGCTGGCCATAAAGTACATATTTATGTTTGTGATTTAATGTATCACAAACTTTATACTTTATTTCATTTAGCTTCACAAAGAGACCACACTATTTTTTGCAAGCATTATATAACTTTTGCAACAGCTTTATGACTCAAGAACACATACAGCAATAAATCAGATATGTACACAATGCCTAAGTTTTTCAAATTTGAAACGTCTATTAATGAAAAAATTTAAGGATTATATCCATCTCTTACATTGTCCTAACTCATTTAAAGATTCAATTGAAAATTCCTATTCATTAATCCGCAAAAATCTGCATAGAATTATAGTGACTGTCTTTTGAAGCACTGCACCCTTGCTTCAAAGGAAACATATTATGACTAAGCACGACTCAGTGTTAACCCTTCACAAACCAGTGTGCACATTGTCCGCAACCTAAAAAAAATAGCTACACAAAATAAGGAAATGGCTACGGCATCCTGCAATAAGTGCGCAGGAACACGCCTTGGGACTACTGAGGCAGCTGCTAGAGGAGAAAGACAAAAACAGGATGTTAAAATGATTGCAGCAGTGGTGGTAGCTTTGAGAGTTTTCTGACCCCATCTTCATCATTTGTGAGATGAGCTTTTTTTAAACAGGTTGTCTCTAGAGGCTTCTTTTCAAATATTTAAATCTAAATGATCTTGAGGAAGACCACCTGAAAACATTTCAGCTTTGTCAGACCTCTTAGAAATTTCGAGCTTCTAAGGTAAGCTTTCCTGACAATGGGGCCAGCATACCATTCACTAGTGAAGGCCTTTGTCAGAGTAGGAAAATGTTTGCGTTTGTCAGAGTAAGTTTAGTTCCAAGATATCATAGCTAAAAGAGCGTCTCTTGTGCTGTCCTTGGCAAGTAAAACATGATAGAGAATGTCCATATGAGCAGGTTCAAAATTTAAAAACTAAAAGAGATTGTAAAACTAAATAATTATTGAAAAATTGGAAATTTAGGGCTGGGCATGGTGGCTTAAGCCTGTAATCCCAGCAATTTGGGAGGCCAAGGTGGGCAGATTGCCTGAACTCAGGAGTTCGAGACCAGCTGGGCAACACAATGAAACCTCATCTCTACTAAAATTACAAAAAATTAGCTGGGTGTGGCAAGGTGTACCTGTAGTCCCAGCTATGTGGGAGGCTGAGGCAGGAGAATTGCTTGAACCCAGGAGGCAGAGGTTGCAGTGAGCCAAGATGACACCACTGCACTCCAGCCTGGGTGATACAGCGAGACTCCGTCACCAAAAAAAAAAAGGCAAGGGGAATTTATTTATACAATCTAACCCAGATATTACTTAAAATACATATAAATACATCTACAAAATTTTTAAAATTAAAAAAGTGCCTAGACACACATGGGTACCATACATGTAATTTTCAAGTCAAATGATAGCAACAGTGAAAGTTCTCTCTAGAAATAAAAGGTGCTAAGCAAATTTAAAAAATGTTATTTCATCAACATTCTCCTTGGGACAAAAGGAGAGTTGGATAGAAGATAACTGAATTCATCTTATGAATGTCTCTAAAACTGTGAGTTGAGAAAATATGTCTTTCAAAAGAGTTGGCAGAAAACAAGGGCAAAAGGTTTACAGAAGAAAATTGAAAGTGAAGACGTGGGAGCAGAAAGGTGAAATTTTGTTAAAAAGGACTACCTGATCATAGTGATAAAGATAGATTCAGAGTTACTGTGGAGGAAAGGAGAAAAACTTAGAAAACCAACATATTAATTAGTAAGTTTGAAACATAGATAATAAATATTACTAAGTAAATTGTTTATATGTTCAAACATCTATCTATATATGTATATACTACATGTGATACATTTTACCATTTCATGCTTACATGAAAATGTTAGCAAAATATTACCAATGTATCTTAGGTACATATAATTTTAGTAGATTTCATTCCCCCTTGAGAGTATGTTCTAGATCCTAGAGAATTTAATAAAGTTTCATATAATTTATGTTTTTTAAAATATGCTTATGTTTGGAAGGTATAAAGAATAATAATTACTCCAGCAATATTGCGGAACTGAGAATAGAAAGAACTGAGAAGTAATATAAAAGTCATAATGGCAAAATATGTTGAAGTTCAGCAGCCAACAAGAGGGAAAAACAATTATAAGCTCAGTTGGTCAGAACACAATAAAGCTGTTAAAAAACATACAAGGATTAATTACAAAATTATTGGAAAACGTCAAGTAATGTATGAATCATTGACATAGGATCAGTCAGATTCCCCTGGTATTTTGCAGCAGAAAAATGAGAAGAATTAAACTAAAGTCTTCAACTACATTTAATTGTATTCCTTTTTGGGTAACTTTGTAATATCAATACAAAAAGTTTAGATCAACACTGTAAGTCAAATGAAATATATGCCATGGTCAAATGAGGTATTTGGTTATACTATATGAAACTGACATTTTGGAGGTCAAAATTAGTTGAACTTTAGCAATTTCATGAGGTTCATCTATTGTAATATATGTTATAGCATAGGCAATTTAGGATAGTTTTCGAAAGCAAATGGACATGGATGTATCCCATTTTAGTTCTACCATTTTACTAGCTGTGAATTCTTAGACAATTGAATGCATTAATTTCTCTGAGCTCTACTGTTCCTACTATATAATAGGCATAATAGTGTCTATTCTTGGAGTGTTGTGTGGATTAGTTGAGTGCCTCACACAGGGCTTTGTCCCCATATAACAAAAAGGCAGTTCCCAAAACATTCATTTTAAAGTCAATAGTTAAGAACTCAGAAGGGAGGGAGTCTGAGGTTCTACTAAACCTTCTGAGATGCCCCACAATTTTCAGTGTTCTGAACTTCCGTCACCTTACAGAAAAGCCACACTGAATACAAGCCAGCTGTCCTTGAGGTGAGGACATCCCCACCAGAATATCTGCTTGAGATTAGTGTCAGCTTTATCTTTGAAAGATAACCTGAATCTTGTTTCTACATCCCATTCTGCCAGGGACAGCAGTACAATTTAAAATAACCAGGAAGATACAGAGAATAATTCTTTGAAATTCAATAGCTATTAAATTAGGGAAGGAGGTGTAAGAGGGCGGTGGGGGTGGGCAGGGGGCTTATGTAAAGCCCCTCACACTTTGTAAGGAATCTGATAACTTCTGAATGCCTGATGGTATTATTGCCATTGGCCTTACATATGTGGGTTAATTTCTTTCAGGGTATGCTCTCTCAGACCCCATCCAGCCAGAAAAGTCAGAGCTTAGTAAACCCTGGAGGCTACTGGTGGGTGATATCTTCTCAGTGGAGAACCGGTTTCAAACACCTATTCCATTTTTCTCAAACAAATCTGCAGAGGAGTACATCCACTGTCTATAAGATTTCTGGATGAAAAATATAGTGCCCTGAAAGTTAATCCAACAACGTGCCTGAAGCTGTGATAAGTGATCTCCATGCAAAATTTCATTCTCATAAGTCTATGTGTTATCACTGCCATTTAGAGATGAGGAAACAAGGTCAACCTTACCTACATCATACTACTAAGGTAGTAGTGAATCCTAGAACCTGAGATCTAGCCGATACACCCTGGTGCCTCTAAAAATCAAGAACAGTATCTGTTATAGAGGGTTTTCTTTCTTTTGAGTAGAATTTCCACATCAAATGATCAATAAAGATAGACTATATTTTCTTATTTCATTTCCACCATCCTTCAAAATGGGTCAGAATCATCCTGCCTTCCACTAACAACTTAAAAGGTAGTCATTTTCCTATGTGATTCCCACTGTTTCACCCTTAAAGAGGACTCTCTCAATGAACTGACACATCGTTTTCAACCTTAGCTTTTTCCTTCCAGTTTTTGTCACTGGGCATGGTTCCACGTCAGCAACAGTTCCCTCATACCACAGGTCTTCCTGGTGTTAAAAAATATCAGACATTGCCCACTTGTACCTTTAGGAACTTTGCAAGCCCAAGCTTCCTGGCACAGATCAATATTCTGCATTAGAGAAATGCAGGAACAAGCCAATAGAATTAGCAGAGTAATTTACTGTGCCTCAGCTGCAGCTGGCAGGGACTGCAGAGGGAAGCAAGCAGATGTTTGTTTGCTAACGGTGGCTTCCTTAGGTTGTCAGAGCCTAACACCGCATACCTTCATTAGCCAGTCTGTCTAGCTTAATAAAAAAGGATAAGGGAGGTTTGGCTGTGCTCATTTGGTAATGCCAATTGATTTCTTTTCTACCACTCATGTCATGTTCTGGGCTTTCCATAGTCACAATATGGAATGATTGTAAAAAATTTTTGATTTGTTATAGTGGAAAGGGGAAAATCTTTGATGCAGAGAAGTCAGAAACTGTTATTGGGGTCATAATTTCTAATACATGTGTTCAAGAAATTGTGGCCAATTATCTCCCACTCCAAGCTTGGAAGACAGAAAATAAAATGACAGCAAGAAATATCTGGAAGAGTATGTGGATTTTCTTTTGTTATAGCAATGCAGCAATTTATAGTTTTATTTTCTCTCTCCAAAAAACATGAATAAACTTGTAACAAAATGTAGAGTCGAGGAAAACTGTGTTTCATTTGGATTAATCTCTGTCTTGCCTACACATGCAGCCTCCTAGGAGGAAAACCAAGACTTCAAGGGGAACAATGCCCTCTTTTGAGAGACAGCTGCTGACATAGTACACTAGGAACCCATGGTGAGGCGTGGTGTCTGCTTTCGTTTTTGTTTCCTCATCTGGATATTATCTATTATATTGAGATTTTATCTATCAAAAAATTTTACCCAAGATCCCTCTCCTGAAGCTTACTATAACAAGGTTCTAAGCCAGGTTCATGTGGGAGGGAATCTCATATAAACAACACAATTCGGGAAGACTGGTATACACTTTGGAGAACAGGGTAAGGGGAAGGTGTTTAAAACAGGAAAAGTTGAAACATTATTAAAAAAAAAGAGCGCCACTTTGGCTTGAAATCTTGGTGGGACTTAAACAGTCAGAAGTATAGAAAGAGAGCATTCGAGGAAGGGAATGCCTCAGGCAAGGTCACAGACTTGGGAAGAATGAGATTTTTGTATTGAGAGAACAGAGAGGAGTCGCTTTGGCTCGGAAAAAAGATGGGGGGTGGCAAAGTGGTCAGACAAGAGGTTAAAGCTTGAAACACTTTTAATGCCAACCTCAGCCATACGGACTTTATGTGGTAGACCACTGGGTACCACTGAGGGACTCTGAGCACCATCTGCCCAATGAGTTCTGTGATGCAAGAAGGTCATTGGTCATCAATGTGTAGGCTGAATGCATGGGTACAGATTAGCAGGAAGTCAGAGGACAGGGGAGGCATGAACTAGAGTGATAACAATAGGAAGGAAATGGAAGTGAAAGTAAGGGTTACATGTTAAGGGGATAGAAAATGCAGCACTTAATGCACTTATGCTCAAGTGGTAAACGGCACAGACTTGTGCTCTTGCCCAAGGCATTGCGTCCCTTGAAGACTTTCCAAATATCTAGATGGATACAGGGGGAGGGTGGTAGTCCAAGAGGAAGGAAAAGTCAGTGTTAGCTGAGACTTAAAACCTTGGGAACTGGGTATCATTAAACAAAACAGACCGTTAAAGCAATGAACTGATCTGCAGACACCGTTGAGCACCTCAGCATGTCAAGTACTTTTCGGGCACCATTTCATCTTATGTTCACAATTTTTATTGGTAACTATATTATTCCCACTTTGTTTCTGAGGAAACTGGGACTCAGATAATAGCCAATTTGCTTAAAGTCACACAGATAAAATGTGACAGTGATTATTTGAACTCAGCTCTGTCTGGCTCCAACGCCTATATTGTGTACCTATTCCAGAGTGCTCTGAAGAATTCTAGAGATCCTCAGAGGGTCCTGGGGTTACTCTGGAGGGGCATGAAGGGGGCTGGGCCCTGGACTCTCACCTTGGCTTCCTTTCTTAACATTTCCTTTGATGAAGGAATTCTGCTAGCAAAATCAGCATGTTCTACTCTATCTCAAAATAAGAGAATGGCTTGCTTTCAGGCATACTGAATGTGAGGGGCAAATGGGACAAACAGAGGTGTCTAAATATAAAATATGAAGAACTGACCTTAGGGATGAAGATATAGGTTCAGGAGCAAGTGTGTGGAGATCAGTGAAAGAGGCTGCCTAGCACCATGCTAATATTAGCTTTCTAGTATTAGGAGTCACATTCTAACGGGTTTAAGGTATGTGATCAGGCCGGGTGCAGTGGCTCACGCCTGTAATCCCAGCACTTTGGGAGGCCGAGGCGGGCAGATCACGAGGTTAAGAGATCGAGACCATCCTGACCAACATGGTGAAACCCCGTCTCTACTAAAAATACAAAAAAATTAGCTAGGCATGGTGGCATGTGCCTGTAGTCCCAGCTACTCAGGAGGTTGAGGCAGGAGAATTGCTTGAACCCGGGAGGCTGAGGTTGCAGTGAGCCGAGTTCACGCCACTGCACTCCAGCCTGGCACCTGGTGACGGAGTAAGACTCTGTCTCAAAAAAAAAAAAAAAAAAAAGATATGTGATCACATCCAACTGGCATGCGCTGGAAGGGCTAACAGCTCCTGGTTGCTTTGTAACGCTCACTGCTGTTGTCGTCAATGTCCTCACAACTATACTCCCACCAGTTGCATATCCAACTCATCAAGAGCACTTGTGTTTATTCCCAAACCAGTTTTTGTCAGTTCCATTTGTTTTGTAATTCATAATTTTGTTGAATATGTAAGTCAATGCAATATGAAGGAAAAAGGAAATAGAGTGGTTTAAATGAGAAATAAGCTTAATTGTTTGGAAAGAATAAGGCAAGTTACTTTGCTTCGAGTAAATGAGGTAGGAATGAAACTGTTGTAATGTATTGGGGGGTGGGACATAAAAACTAGACAGATTCTGGGCTTCCCAAGAGTCTTTAAATTCTTACAGCACTACAAAATTAAAATTGGAAGTTATAGATGATGCATTATGGATGCAGCTCATACAGGAAAGTTGACTTGAACTCCAAGCATCAGACCTTGGCCTCACATCAAAAGCACAGGAGATGAAACTATATTTGTAAGTTTTAAATAAAAAGAAAATGTTACATGGGTTTATATGTGTCACTTTTTATGATGCCTCACTTCAAATGACTCTTTTATTAACCTACTACCACTAGTCCCGGCCAAGTCAGATAAGAATACAGTCATCATGTATTTCTAGTCTGTGGACAGAAAAGGGATTTTTACCACTTGAGCACAAGTTCACACTTCTCAATCCTTTGGTGAAAAACCAGCTAGAAAATTTGGCAACGAACAGAAAACAGTTGATCTGGTTTGAAGCTTCCCATGACTCACAAATATGGGATAGAGGCAGAGGAGTGAGAGTTTAGCTTTTAAATAACTTAATGATGACGTACATTTGTAAAATCATGTGGAAAAAAATCTTCTTACTGTAAATATATGTACGTAGTTGTGCCTATTACTAATAGGCATAATTCTGCCAATTGCCATGATGACATAAAATAAGGTTCCCAGCTAGCAGGAAATGGACTGCTGTGAAGGCATTTCTGTGCGTGCAAGGTCTGATTTTACTTTGCTGCCCTAGAGACATGTGAGGAACTGGAGCACTCAGGGGAGGCCACACTGCTCCACCACAGCTGCTGCACTGTGACCCGGAAGCCCTGAGCACCCAGCACCATGAGGCCTGTGTGTCTAATTTGCACTACAGCCAGGAAAGCCTCCCCACTTTGTGGGTCCCATGCAGGACTGCCAGAGCCAAAAAAGGGGGTTGGGGAGAATATGGTGCATGTGAGTGTGTGTGGGTGTGTGTGTGTGTGTGTATGCGCGCGTGCGTGTGTGTATGCGTGTGGTATGCGATCACCTGCTTCTCTTCTCTCTTGTTGCCATGGGTTACGAAGCCCAGAGCTGGAGAGCAGGGCCAAGCACTTGGGGTGGAAATAATTGCGTCAGCCTCTGCAAAAAGAAATTAGAAATAGGGAGCCTGGAAACAATGGCAAAAGAACAAAAATCAACATCCCAAGGCGGCCTGACTGTGAGCAAGGAAGCCAGGCAGCCAAAAGGAGGATGGCTGTTCATAAATCTCGCTTTTACCAGACGTGTTGGTCTAAACAGTGATGATGAGAAAAGAATGAATGCAAATATCTACAGCAATCCTGTGTCTCTACCCGCTTGGGCCTTAGGTCTATGATCCAACTTGGAGAAAAATAAACAAAGTCTGTGAAGAGTTAAGTCAACAGCTGTCAGGGAGTCCAAGACACACATGGCATTACAGAGTACCAGGAGCTGAGGGGAGAGGAGACACCACCAGGAAGGAGGCTGTGACCTTGGGGAGGCCACCAATTAATTGGGCATCTGTGTCTGTAAGTCAGGCTTGTTGTGCACCCTGCACCCAAGTACTCATTACTCTTCTTATTTGATGGCCCATCAGTGAAAATAATGTGTTTTCCTCTCTTTCCTGTAGCCTCTGACTATTTTATATGAAACGTAACAAGGCATTAGAAATAACCCTCATAGAAGAATTTTCAAGAAATTTTGCAGATTAAAAAGAAAAGCTTCAAAAATTTTGCAGTCCCCTAATTTTGCAGATTAAAAAAATAAAACAGGTTCGGATAGGTAACCCAACTTAGTTTTTGCTTGTTTGTTTGTTTTGTTTTTTCAGAGAAAAATAGAAAAAAAAAGATTTAAATGATGCAGTGAATATTTACTTGTATCAGTCTCAGATTGGATGGCAAAGAATGAGGATCCTGAATCTCTCCAGACTGAGCTATTAAGAAAAAAAGAACTTGGATCCATGCTTTTCTGATGGGCCACCCCACACTGCCCTTGGATGGAAGGACAAAAGCTGCTTTCCACCAAGCCTCATGGCTGGCATGGAGGCACGGAAGGAAGGACATGGTGGTGGGGTGTGGTCTGCAAGCCTTTCAGGCCACAACGTTTATGTGAGCTTCCAGGATCAACTTCTTCCTTCTTGACCCCATCAAAGGAGATGCATCCCCAGTTCTTGCAGTGCACGTGGACTTCAGACATCTCCTTCCTAGGTTGTGACAAAACTGTGTTCTGTGATCACCATCAGTCATTAGTTGGAAAGGATCCACTGGGGGTGTGTGGCTAACTTGTGTGCCTAAAGAAAATGGATTCTGTGGTGCTGCATTACTGACTATCCATTTGCCATCTTCCTCTCTTGCCCTATCTCCCACTGGCTGAATATCATGCAGTGGCCACTCTCATTTTGGCTTCCAGTGTATTTTGCCACATCAGGAATTTAGACTCTCACATTCAAACCTATGAAAGAATGGTGTCACTTGTATGCTCGGGCAGCTATTGTGGAAACTCACTACCTACCCTGTGCCAGTAGGGTACAGATAACAGATATGGCTATAGGACTGTCCTAGAGAAAGTTCATGTCAGAGAGGGCTGAGCCTGTCTCCTTCGCAGAGGTGCAACAAGGTTGCCAGCCCTCTTCTCTCCTCTGAGTTCCAAGGGCAGATTACGAGGAGGAGAGCACAGGCCAAGTTTCGTAAAGGGCAAATAAACTATTCTGCAGGTGTCTGTGAACCTTTATCAAGAAACACTAGAGAACTCTGAACACTAGGAATGGTAGATTGCATCTTGAATGCAAACTGTCCCAGGAAGCCCCAGGTAACAGGTGTCTGGGTTCATAACCCATCAGAATTACCACAGCTGTTCCAAATATTTTAGAAAAGAGTTGCTAAAGAAATTAATCTAGAGCCAAAATCCTGCTTTGTTAATGGCTAAATAAACTTGAGATGGATTCCTCAGCAAAGTCCTTTTATCTCAGTGATCCTTCTGGGGGCTGCATATTTCTCTCAGCAATCAAAGTTCATAGATCTTTTCTTTCCTTCCAGGGTCTGTCTATACTCTGTGATTTTTCAAAATCATTATACCACCTAATCTTCTATTTCACTTCACTTGTTTCCTCTTTTCCCTTTTCCAATCACTCCTTTTAGCTGCCTTCATTTTGATTCCCCACACAGAAATGATAATTTCTTGGAGCACTGGGATTTAACATCATAACAACAAGAAATGTTAAGAGAGCACCCACCATGCACCACCAGCAGGGATACAGCTGCAAACATGGCAGATGAACTCCCCATCCTCACCACACCTGGTCTAGGGAGTCAGAAATGTCTGGGGAAATGAACTTTCAACTGAGAAGGAGAAGAGTTGGAAAATGGGCAAAAGGAAAAACAGGTACAAAGTCCCCAGGTCAAGAGAGAGTGCGGCATATATAAAAAACAGAGAGGAGTTGCGTAAGGGGGAGCATATAAAGCAAAGGAGGGCTGGGGAGAACAGATATGGGAAGACGCTGGGAGGGACCAGGCGATCATGAAAGTCTATCAACCTCTGAAGCTACATCAAGGAATTAGACTTTAACCTGTGGACAAAGGGAGCCACTGAATGTCGTAAGCACAATAAGATTGATAGCAGTTGAAGATGAATGCAAGAGGGCCAGTCGCGGTGGCTCACACCTATAATCCCAGAACTTTGAGAGGCTAAGGTGGGCAAATCACCAGGACAAGAGTTTGAGACCAGCCTGGCCAACATGATAAAATCCCATCTCTACTAAAAATACAAAAAAATAGCGGGGCATGGTGCCGGGTGCCTGTAATCCCAGCTACTTGGGAGGCTGAGGCAGGAGAATGGCTTGAACCTGGGAGGCGGAAGTTGCAGTAGGCTGAGATCATGCCACTGCACTCCAGCCTAGGTCACACACAGTGTGAGACTCCATCTCAAAAAAAAAAAAAGGAAAGATGAATGTAAGATTGGAGAAGCATAGGGTTGTTAGCAGGAAAACTAATTAAGGAGTAATTATGGCCATCAGTAGTGTAGTGGCCGTAGGGATGGGAAGAACTGAATAGATTGGAGATTTATTTAGACTGTGATACAAGTATGATCTAGGCAAACCCAGTTGGGGTAAGACAAAGTCAATGTTGTCATTGGGAAAACTGAGAGACACAATGATGTCAAAGAGTAAGACTGCAAACAGGAAAGTTGAAAATAGGATGGGACAGGGGCAAGGAAGAATCTGCAGTAAGAATTCAGATATAAGTTGGTTACAATAGAGAGCATGGTTAGGGGATTTGGGAGAGTCTGGAGCACTGACATGGTAGTTGTGTGGGCTTATAGATGAACGTAGCATGGGCTGCCTTGAGACACCTCATTAATTATGGAACAGGAATACAAGGGTGACCTCAGATGTCAATCACTGTGCCTGGCCTGATCACAGCCCTGTTGAAGGGGCAGATCTAGAGAAGCTTGTGTTAAACATTGTAACCCTACGCCACCTGGTCACAGTTGATTAGAACAGGGGTGAGCACCTGACCCCAAGGCAGGTCATTCATAGGCTGGCCAGCAACCAATGATGCAGCTTGTCCCCTAACTGTAATCTGAACCAACTAAATTTGCTCTCTTAGGAATATGAACTATGAAAATGTTAAGAGAATGAGCCAGTTAGTAATAAGATTTTAAGTTTTAAAAGGATTTAGAGACAGGATGGAGCAAAAGGGAACATGTGCAAGCTGAAGTTACAAGGAAGGGGAGGTTTAGGCCTGTCCACAGAGAGACTAGAATGGTGATGACAGATGTCATCATTAAGTAATTGGATTAACTAATAGTGGGCAATTCTTTGGCTCCTGAGAGCAATAGAGAGGCTAGGTGATTTCTAGAACTATCTCCAACCCTAAGCATTTTCCATTTCCAATGCTGTTCCAAAAGCATCTTTGCAATAAATCCCTTGCATAACTTCCAAGTCTTGATTCATTGCAGCAAAAGGTCACAACAGAAATACTCACCCAATATTTTGCCTGGTGTCCCACACTCATCTCTGCCCATCTTCTGGCTTTTCCCCACTGGGCTCCAGAGATGCTTGCTCACACTAGATGCTTCCTGAGGAATTCTGCCACCTCTAATGTCTTACCAAGAGCCACCTTTGGCCACACTCCGTAGGTACATCAAAATCAGAAAGAATGTAAAGGCTCATTCCAGAGATTCTGCTCTATGGCAGAATTTTAAACCCATGACGTGTTTCAGTGGGTTGAAAATGTCTTTGAACGTGTGCTGCCATCTCCAGAGCTATGATTAATTACTGGTTGTTGCTGCTGGTTATGCTTGCAGCTCTCAGCAAGAAAATGAGTAAAAAGTATTTGAGCTTTGACATTCTCTGACAAAGAGCCTCTTTAAAAAAGAAAGAAAGGAAGAAAAAGGAAAAAAAAAAACAAAGCTGGCTGTAATTTATAATGAGGATCCTATATTTCCTGGGCAGCTTTGGATGAGACAGAGTTTGTCCTGAGCTGCGCTAAGCTATGATGGAGGCAGGTGAGTCATGTTGTTTCTTCCCCCACACACGAAGTTATCCTCATCATGCTCCCTGAGCATTTCTGAATTAGTTCCAGCTAGTTAGTGTCACTGCAGGACAATTTAGACTGCTGTTGTTTGAGTATTCAACATACTCTTCGATGATGGATTTCCAGAAAAGGCAAAATCCATTATTTACACCCAGTAGGAAAATAAACCTTCTCCCCAGCCCAAGACATGAAGATCAAGAAAGATTTTCATTTAGACAGTTGGAAATTTCGCATTCAAGTGGCTTTGTCAACTCCTTTAATCAATGTCCTTTGGAAAAACAAATTTAGCTATTCGGCTCCTGTATGTAGTAGGGGTGGGATGTAACTAAGGATATTAACTATCAATGGTTCATGGTCTGTTAGCCAGCATCACCTGGCAATAAAGTACAGCTAAGTAACAGCCATGGCTTGAGGTAGCATCAAGAATCACAGTAAGGAAAAAAAACTCCAGATTTTAAAAGTACCGGTAGAAAGTTGGGAGAAAAGGATGTATCTCTCCAGCTATAAGAAAAATATTTTTCTCGGTGGATCGAAAGTGTTCTTATAAGATTGTCATAATAGTTTTCAAGCCAATATAGGCTAATAAAGCTTTCAAAACATGCTTTGGGAGAGATTCCATCCCCCTTTCCTTGTGGTCAGCCTGGGCTTGCCCAGAAGATCCTTTTTGATGTTCTCTGAGCTCCATTTCAACAGATACCCAAATGCATACAAGGACAGCAAGGGAAGAGGCTATGAATAAAGTATCCATACCCTTCTGCAGGCCTGGACATCAGGAAGGCAAGGAGACCCCTACTTTATAGTAAGGACTCTGCAGGCACCACTTTCATGACCAGGGAGACTTCAGGTGAGTGGCCATTGCAATTAAACCAGGAAAAGGAGCCATAAAAGAGTGTTTCCCAGAGTGTATTGCTAACAATAGAATAGGTATAACATAAGAAAACGTGTCCAAGGTCAAATTTATTGGAGAAATTATGAGTTAAGTAAAGCTAAAGAGGTGTATTTGTTTCAGGACTTCTTGGAGCTTTACTATACTAATGAATCTGTGAGAAGAGTGCAGGTTGCAGTCTCATCAATTCCTTTCTAGTGGGAGCACATGGGAGCCTTTTTATGGAGCAGATCATCTCACTGGACTACTATGCTGTGAAACATGCTTTGGGAGACAGTCCACCCCCTTTCCTGTGGTCAGCCTGGGCTTGCCCAGAAGATCCTGACATTCACTTTCCGTCCTGCTCCAGATTCTCCCAAATCCCCTAAACATGCTGCCTTTTATAACCAACGCATTTCTGAATTCTTACCCCCAGATTATTCCTTACCCCTGTCCCCAACCTATTTCAACTTTACAGCTTCTAGCCTTACTCTTTGACATCACCATGCCTCTCAGTTTTCCCAGTGACAACATTGACTTTGTCTTACTCCAACTGGGTTTGCTTAGACTATACTTGACGTTGTATTCTTCTTAGCTGCCTTGAACAAACAGCTCTCCCAGTTCTTCCTCACACAGATCTCAGGGCCATCGTTTACTGGGTGAGGCCCTGCTCAGCCCACCCTGGCTCCTTTAGCAGGAAAGCCTGCACCAATTAGCCAGTGGCTATGCTGAACAGCCAGGGGTGGTCACCTTCTTCCTCTACCTCACTTCCAGACTCCCAAGGGAGAGGAATCTGAGCTGCCTCTACCTCTGGAGCTGCCTAACACACACACACACACACACACACACACATTCTAAGAGGCTTTCAGGGAACAGAGCAGAGCCAATGTTGCTTTCCACTTCTATACATTCCCTTCCAAAGTCTGTCACCTTCTTCTTGCAATCACAGTTCCTTCTTGCCTTGCATAGACAGAGCCTGGCTTGGGGCAAAACAATGAAGCAGGTGCTGCTGTCCTTCCACACAATGCTCTGTTCCTTATGCCCCAGCCCCTGAGTCTCTTCCCTCCCACCCTCTTCTGTCCATCATTGGGGACTTTTTTTCCCCCAACACAATCTGCGCTTATCTAAGATCAGTCTTTAACACAGAAGCATAACTTTAGGTCAATTTTTACCTCTCTGGGGACATCGTTTTAATATCAGGGAATTAGTGAATGGAATGAGTGGCCTCAGGAAGTAGGTTAGAGAGACATATTCCCTGCATGCTGAGACTCACAAGATTGCCTTAGTAGAATGCTAGTTCTGGCCATGACACGAAGTAGGAGAGCAAATTACAGAAACTCTAAATAATTCTGTGCTGCTGGCTAGGCTCCCGGGGGTGAGGGTGGATAAGCAGAACTCATACTTCAAAAAAAGTGATACCTGGAGCCACCCATTCAATACTACAGTTACGGCTCTTACCAGTTGAACTTTCATTTTTTATATTTTTATTTCTTGTTCTATAAAAGGCCATTATTACTTGACTCTGCAATATGGGAAAGAAACAAGTAAGTGATCCAGAGCTCTAATAATACATTCTCTCTTTTAACATTGCTGGGTTGGTCATCCGTTAGACCTGAGAACTCAATACTTCCTGAAACTGAGAAGAGAGGGCGGACTGGAGTAGGGAAGGCACAGGTCTGTGCTTGACCACACAGAGAATGGCAGGGCCCTTTGTGGAGAATCAACGCATAGACTAGCAAACTGGCAGCTAAGAGAAAAGGGAATTACTGAGTTAGGATATATTCAATCCCCCTACAAGTTGCCAAAAAAAATGTCTAACTATATTAGAAGTCTTTCTTGGATTCTTTTATCTATGGCATTCACCAGAGCTGCCCACAAAAGACGCTTGTGGGGAGTCACCCTTCAGCCTCTCTGCGGGCTGGCCAGCTTCTGCATGGTGTAAGACAGTGAGTTTCAGCATCATTTCCTTTCTGAGTCCAGCTCTAGGAACTTCCTTAGCATGAAACTTTCTTGGTATGGAAATGAAGTTACGTATTAATACTAGGCAGCTGGGATCCATCAGCCATCTTTGCCTTTCAGACTCTCACACACATCACCTCTTCACAGAGGCCTTTCTGGACCCCTGTACCAAAAATTGCACCTTTTCTGTGCACGTATGCATGCACACACACACACGCACACACACACACACACACACACACACACACACACTCTATTCCCCCATGCTTATTTTCTCTCATGTATTATCTCTTAATAAAAGAAAATTCCCTTCTCTTCTCTCTCTTTTTTTTTGACAAGGTCTTTCTCTGTTACCCAGGCTGAACTACAGTGGCACAAACACAGCTCAACTGCCGCCTCAAACTCTTGGGCTAAAATGATCCTCATGGTATAGCTTCAGAGTAGCTGGGACTACAGGTGAGCACCACCACACCCAGCTAATTAAAAAAAAAGTTTATAGACATAGGGTCTAAAACTCCTGACTTCAAGAGGTACTCCTGCCTTAGCCTCCCAAAGCATTGGGAGTACAGGCATGAGCCACTGTGCAGAGCCGAAACACACTTCTCTTTTATTTTGTCTATTTCTGTTTCCTCCACTCATTTCCAGAATTTAAGGCCATGAAGGCAAGTGTTTTTACATATTTTGCTTCCTGCAATTTCAGCAATACCTAGTACAGTGCCTGGCACATAGCATGTGCTCATTTAACATATATTGACTGAATGAATGAACTAATCATAGAATCAATTAAAATGTTAACTCTCTAGAAACAGACATTCCCCATTCTTAAAATATGGAGTATTTTATTTCACTTTACCTACTTAAATTTCAAGCATATTTTTGGAAATTCATTATGTCCAAAAGTAGGGTACTGCCAGTTTTACTAATTAAAAGTGCTAAATTTTAGTAGATTTAGTATTTTGAAATAATTATTTCAAATTATGTACCTCAGGACACCTTGGAGGCCTGTACAGCAGCAGTTCCCAACCTTTTTTGGCACCATGGACTGGTTTCCTGGAAGACAGTTTTTCCACAGATGCTGGGGGAGGATGGTTTTGGGATAAAACTGTTCCACCTCAGATCATCAGGCATTAGATTCTCACAAAAAGCTCGCAACCTATATCCCTCCCATGTGCAGTTCACAACTGGATTCATGCTCCTATGAGAATCTAATGCTGCCGCTGATCTGACAGGAGGTGGGGCTTAGGTGGTCATGCTGGGGGACTCCTCTCCATCGGGAGCCTGGAAGTGAGGTGGAGGAAGGGGGCGCCACACCTGGCTGGGCAGCATAGCCACTGGATAATCAATGCAGACTTTCCTGTGAAGGGACCAGTGTGGGCTGAGTAGGGCCTCACCCAGTGAACAATAGCCCTGAGATCCTGTGTGAGGGAGAACCACCATTTCAAAGTTGTGAAAGGTTATTTCTTTTTTGCATGTAGAATAAATCACACATCTGAAGGTTCTTTCCTAATGTGTATATACATATATATAATATATATATATATATACACACACACACACACACACACACTATTGAGGTAGTGTCTCACTTGCCCTTGACTACGAAGTGTTTTCCTGTATTTTCAGCTTTATCTAGAAACTTCCTGAATGACAATCTAAGAAAATTTCAGTATTTAGATAGCAAACCGAGGAGGAGAAATGAGACCCAAGAAGGTCAAGTGACTTGCTGAGATCACACAGCCAGAAAGAGACACATTTACATCAGGAAGTTAGCATCACAATTTCCTCATGAGTGAGATTTTTGCTCACCAGACACATTGCATTAGAATGATACCATGCATTAGCACATTATTTACTAATAAATAAATTTCATTGGCTGTTCAAGATTGAGAGTGACTTCCAGAGGAAATTCTTATGTAGACCTTACAAGGCACATTTATAAGAATCCATAGTTCTAAAGCATTCCTTTTAAGATGGAAGCCTATTTTAAGTCATTGGGAGCATTTCTAATTAACTTTTATCACTTACCCAATAATTAGAAGCCTATACCATAAAGAAACCTTTTAACACTTGCTTTATAAAGATAACACTGAAAAGGACTTTGGCCATCATCTGCTGAGCCTCTTTCTTTATATGGGAAATCTAAGACATTCAAAGTTCACATCATATCACAAGTGAGTTAGATTGCCTGCTTGGACAGATGAAAACAATCGTTAAACTGCCTTTTGGTTTTTCTTACTTCAGAGTAGCTAATTCAAATCACATTGATTATCTATATTTCCCAATATGTTGTGACTTTACAGATATTCAAGTATTGAAGAAGTAAATTGTCTAAGAAAAACCTAGCAAAGAGGACTGAAAAGAGCGGAAGTGACTCGTGCCAAGCCTCTCAAGTGGAACTGGTCCTGTCCTTGGGACTCCAGAGAGCTGAGCCTGGCCTTGGCTAACTGAGGGTCCCAGGAGAAGACCAGACCTTGAGACCTGAGAGTTGGTGCTGAGCAGTGCACTTTGTCAGCACCTGTAATTCCTTCATTACCCAGGTCAGTGTCCAGTTATATTTGTTGAATTAGATCTGTATCAAATATAAAACAAAGTTGGAAAAAACTCCATCTGGTGTGTTAGAGCAGGGGTCCCCAGCCCGGGAGCCGCTGACCATCCTGTTAGGAAGTAGACCGCACAGCAGGAGGTGAGCGGCAGGTAAGAGAGCATTACCACCTGCACTCCGCCTCCAGTCAGATCAGGGGTAGCGTTAGATTCTCATGGGAGCGAGAACCCTATTGTGTACTGCGCATGCGAGGGATTTAGGTTGCGCGCACCTATGAGAATCTAACTAATGCCTGATGATCTGAGGTGAAACAGTTTCAACCCAAAACCATCTCCCCCATTCAGGGAAGAATTGTCTTCCACAAAACCAGTCCCTGGTGCCAAAAAGGTTAGGGACCACTGTGTTAGAGGACAAGACCTCAGATGAATTGTGATTCTTCTTTTATTAATTCTCTCTGCTGTCCTCTTAAATTAATGCAGTTGTTAAAAAAAAAAAAAGAAGTAGTATTTACTTCATAAGCAATTAACACAACACAGACCCATAAAGTTCAATAAATGTGTGTGATGATGATGACATATACGTGCCTTCTTCCTGACATAGACAAGGTGCATAGGCTCAAGCACATATTTCAATGTTATAAAGGGGTAGCACAAGGTATCTTTGTGGCGATGAACCAATTTCTTACCTTGATTGTAGGGGCGGTTCATGCATCTACACTACGCACACACACAAACGCATACAAGTAAACAGGAGAAATCTAAATAAATTCCATGAATTGCACCAATGTCAATTTCCTGGTTTTGACATTGTATCATAGTTATGTAAGATGTTACCATTGGAGGAAACTGGGTGAAGGGTACACAGGGCTTTTCTGTACTATTTTGTAATTTCTTGTGAATCTATAATTATTTAAAAACTAAAAATTAAAAAAGATACAAGGTTTTTCTTTTTTAATCACTAAAAGATTTCATTAAAAATATAAATGTTTTTGTTTCCTCACTTACTGAAAAAAATTCTTAAAATAAAAATTTTCACTTCTTTCTGGAGACCACATCACTAAAGTGGAAACCATTTTTGCCAGTAAATGTGGTTCCAAGAATTTGAGATGGATTATGCAAATGGCTAATTTGTACTATCACATATTTTTAAATATTTTAAACACAACAATTATAGGGGTTGAAATCTAAAACACTGATGAGCAGCTGCTAACTTTTAAAATTATAATAAAGTGGTCATTGTCAAAGAAAAAATAAGCACTCGTCTGTAGAAACTAATTTTTAAGATAAAAAGCTTCAATATGTTAAGGAAAAAAATGCACTTGCCTCCTCTCCCAAGTAATGTATTTTAGCTTCTCATTATGAATAACCCATCTTTCTCCATGTTCATGGAAGGAGTAAAGCTCAGTCTTTATTTGCTTCTACAGGAAATTTTATTTTCTGTAGAAAGCTAGTCAATTCAGAATGAAGGGACTAATTTATATTTGACCACTAGGTGTCACTGTTGGTGGTGGCGTGGGCAATAAGGAGGGGGAGGGGAACTGAAAAGCAACCTTGGGATTTGGGGGGGTTGAGTTTGTTGCTGCTGTTGTTTTTAAACATCAAATGCTCACATCACTGCCATTCTCCCTCTGTGAGTACGGAAGGGTGGTAGGAAGGAAAGAGAGAAGTATGAAGACACAGCTTTGGCAGCGTTTCCGTACTGACCGGCCCTCAGACCACCCTAGGAGACTGCTGACTGCCAGGCTACAGTCCCAGCAGAAATTGACTCTTCAGGTCCATTTTAATCATTCCCTAACACCTCGCAGGAAAACAGAAAAACGTCAATGACTCCACGTTAGGAAAGCGAGGCTGTCCTCGGCCATGCCTGCCTGGTGCTGAAGAAATCAGATGAATAATTTATATCACAAAGCAGAGTGTGAGGTCATCTCGTGTGTGGAGCTCTGAGTGAGGAGCTCTGGGCGCTCGTCAGAAACATCATCCATGAGGCCAACAAACAAATCCAGGCGGAAGAGCCTCAGGAAGTGGAATGGGATTTTTTTTTCTTTCAGCAACAATCAGTGAAGTACAATTTAATTCTGGACTTGGCTGTATGAAACGGGAACTTTTTCAAAGCCCATGAAAAATCAAACAATGAAAAGAGATTTTCCTGATGCCGTACTTGGCGCAGACCTCAAGGATAGCAAGACGGGCCGTGCCTGCCTGGCCCTGGGAGGGGAGATCGTCCTTATCTTCGAACAGCCCCAGCCCAACGCCAAGCCTCACAGCAAGGGTTGGTTCCGTGCCCAGCAGCATGCCCAGGATCTGCAGGCGGGGCGGGGCTCGTTGGCAGAGCCCTGCAGAGGAGGTTGCCGTGGCCTCGTGCTATTTCAAGCAAGTGTCTCTAGCTGGAGCTGTTATTCTTTCACTTTCCTAAGGGGGAGAAAGTTAAAGAAAACGAGGGAGTTGGAGTGGAAGGGAGGTTTAAGCAGAGAGCCTAAACAAGGGGTACTAACCCCCTCCTAAGCATCTAGAGGAGAATTTTTAAAAATGGAAGGAGTTGAACTACATGGTCCAAAAGTTTTCATATTTGAAAATATTTCCTTGCTCACTTACGCTATAAACTATTGCATCAAATGACCATTTCTAACTATTGTCTCATCAAATGAGACATTTGTTAGGACAGGATTAGTAGTTTATACTTAACCACACTCATTGGAGGCAAGTTAGTGGGATAATCTTGTAATAAATTAAAAACAAAAAGCAGGAAAAGAAGTAAGCAATGAACATCGAGTGCTAACCACATGCCAGGTATTATTCTCAGCGTTTTCTGTGCATCAACTCATTTAATCTTCAAACAATACTACAAAGCAGGCACTCCTATTATTCCTGTCAGAGACGAGAAAATGGAAGCAGAGAGAGAGGTCAAGTAGCTTGCCCAAGGTCACAGAGCCTATAAGTGGCAGACTGCTTCCAAGTCACTCAGCAGCAAATGCAGGTCTAGAACTCAGAGCTCTGAGCCTCACTACCCAGGCTTTCCGTATCAGATCTTTTACCATCTTGTGCCCTGTGAAATGTCTGCTAAGTTCAGATCCTAACCACTGAGAGCCATAAAATGTTTGCACAATGAGAATTCTCTACTTGCTACATTCTGACAAAGTGCTATACCAAAAGATGGAATGCATACGAGACTGTGAGGCCAGCCCTTGACAGGCATGCCTTGTGTGGCTAACAGCTTCAACCACTACCTCAGAAAAGCCCTTGAGACATCTCTCTGGACCAGCTTCTGTCCATATAGCCACATAATCTCTGGTCAGAGTCAACTAGCTATATGAGACTATATATCAAATGTTCATTGTGATTTACATGAGTTTCCAGAAAGTGTAAGTAATGGTACTTTGTATGAAAACACATATTTTCCAGGAATTTTTTAATTGCCCATGACACACACACTAAGATTTTGCCAAAATAAGTTCAAGCCAGTTGTGTAACTGTACTCAAAATAGCTGAGGCTATATAAAATGTCTTTTGGGCACTCACTCAGGGGGAAAAAAAACAAATGTGCTCCTTAGTAACCCTGGTAGCTGTACTGACTCTAACAGATAGTTTTCTAGTCCAGCAACAGTATTGCAGTTTGTCATTAATAGATGTGAAGAATTTCTTTAGTTGGAATGAAGCCACAATTACTAGATGTCCTCTACCCCTACACCCATACCCACCCCTACACCCATACCCACCCCTCCCCCAAAAAAACCCACAAGAAGCTGTCTCTGAAAATATACCCAGAGGAAGTGTTCACTCTGGAAAATAAAAGTGAGTATCAAAGTACCGTCAAAAGGTTTTGTGGAGGTTCTTATTGTATTTCTTTTAAGATATACACTAAGCATGAACAATGGGATGATCTGTCAGATTTATCATTCCTGTTGCACTACCAATGAGCCAGGATTACTTCCCTGCCAATGATTTGCCTAGTGCATTAGGTAGGGCTCTCTAGAGAAACAAAACCAGTAGGATATATGTATAACATATATATGATGGGAATCGGCTCACGCAATTATGGAGACCCAGAAGACCCATGATATGCCATCTGCAAGCTGGAAAACAAGGAAAGTCAGTGCTGTAATTAATTCTGAGTCCTAATATGTCACTGAGGGATGGGGAATGGGAGGCACTCATGTGAGTTTGAAGGCCCCATAACCAGGAGCTTTGATGTCCGAGGGCAGGAGAAGATGGATGTTTCAGCTCAAAGACAGAGAGAGAATTCATCCTTCCTCCATCTTTTTCTTCTCTCTGGGCCCTCAAGAGATGGGACAATGCCAGCACACATTGGGAAGGGTGAATCTTCTCTACTCAGTCTGCTGATTCAACTGCTAATCTCTTCTGGAAGCACTCTCACAGACATCCCAGAAATAATGTTTTACCAGCTATCCAGGCATCCCTTACCCAGTCAAGTTGACACACAAAATTAGCCATCACAACTAGGAAGTAAAGATCACAACCAGAATTAAAAAGACTTTAGAATTAATCTCTCTTCAATTCAAGTGGCCAAGAAACTTAACTTTCAAACTTCCCCTAAATTCTGACAAACTTTTGAAAAATGTTCTTTCTTTTATTTTGTCACATGCATATCCAGATGCCAATACCACTTTATTACCTGGGAGACAATGATAGACAGGGAAAAATAAAAAAATAAACACAAAATGCTTATTAAGATAGTTATGCTTGAATACAAAGTTTTAAAAAATTAATTCTTCTATATTCATCAAACCCAACTACAATAGGCAATCAACTGTCAATGTAAAGCAAGTCATTTTTCATTAGTGATTATGCTTTATATTCATATTTTCAAGAAATATTGTTGGACTCTGCTATGGACTGAACTGCATCCCCAGTTCATAGGTTGAATCCTTAATCCCCAATGTGACTATATTTAGAGATATGGCTTTTAAGAGGTAATTAAGGTTATGTGAGGTCATAATGGGGCCTTACTATGATAGAAGCGGTATCCTAAAGAAGAGGGAGAGATAGCTCTCTCTTCCACACACATGTACCAAGGAAAGGCCATGTGAAGATATAGAAAGAAGGTAACTGTTTGAAAGCTAGGAGGAGAGCCCTCTAGAAACTGACCCTTCTGGATTTTAATATGGAATTTCCAGCCTCTAGAATTGTGAGAAAAATTCCTGTTGCTTAAGCAGCCCAGTCTATGGTAATTTATTACGGCAGCCTGAGCTCCTCCTCTATTAAAGACATTACCAAGTGCCAGTCCACACTGGTGTTTGGCTCAGATGCAGTCCCTGTCCTCCTGGAACTCATACTTTGGTTGAGATGAAAGATATTAAATAATTATAAAAATAAATATACAATTATCAGGTAAAACAAGTAAAACTGAAAAATCAACAGGTAAATTTGGAAGAGTATGACAGAATTCAATTTAGTTTGAGGACCCAAGGAGGCAACATTTAACCTGAGCCTTAGAAGTGAGTGAGCAATTAGCCAGATGAGGAAAAGGATAGAAAGTTCTAGAGAGAGGAAACAGTATTTGCAAAGGCCCCATGGGAGGAAAGAGGATGATGATGTTGAAAGAACTGAAAGGAGTGAGTGGAGTGAGAGCAAAGGGAGAGGGACATACTAGAACTCATGTATGTAAAGATACTGGGTCTTCCTTGTAGACAATACATAGAGGGGGATGAAGAGTTGATGCAAAACACCAGCTAGGTGGTTATTGCTGTAGGCAGAGCACAGAAAGATCATGGCTCTGATTAGGGTGGTGCTTGTAAAATTTGGGAGAAGCAAAAGACTCTAGGAGTATTTTGTAGGTGGAAACAAAAGGACTTGATTTCCTGAAAATGGTAGACGTGGTAACAGAGAAGGTAATGTTAAGGATGACTCCTTGGTTTCTGGCATGAACAACTAGGGTCCATTTGTGATTTACAGAAATGGGAAACACTCACAAAAAAGCAGAACTGGGAGGTAAGAGCCACTGTTTGGAATTGTTACCACAATTGTTTCCGTTTATGAGGCTGATCTTACAACGGTCTGAGACTATTTTCTAAGATGAGACTTGGAATATATTATCATAAACATCAAATTCAGTAGGTGATGAGGATAAAGAACAAAACCACCAAGACCCATTCAATTCCAGTCAGACTCCTTTGATGTAGGTTAATGCAGCTTTGAGTTGGGATCCTCCTACAAATCTTCCAGGGGCAATGTCCATTGCTGAGCAGGTGTCGGGAATGTCAGGACAGGACAGCTTCTAATCTTGTCCCACAGAAGGGCTAGATCATACAGGAACTAAGGAAATCCTCTAATCTGAGCCAATACAGGACTCAAGAAACCAGGGGAGAAGAAGTAAGCATATCCAGTTTTCTTTGCATTCCTGGACTTCAGTGGCTTCTAGAGTGATTAAGCCACACTGTTCCTCTCCCCCACAGACACAGCACTGCCATCACAGCGATCAGTTAGACATAGGTCTTAGGAACTCCTTTGCTAAAAGCATTGAAAAAATGAAACCCTTCCCTGGTCTCCTAAATGGTCTAGTATCAAACAAAAAGATGCAAATTTGAGACACATAATGTTTTATTGATTATTATCACAGTTATAAACCTACAGGTATTATAACAGAGACTTTGTTTTCTTCCACTTTCCGCTCTTTCCTCCCTCCACAGTGAGGGGACTACAATTTTTGGTGAGAGGTGATAGAAGCTTGGACTAGGATTACGGTGGTCGAGATGAAGAGGTGCAGTGGGCAGGAGAACTGCCTAAGAAGTAAAACCAGCAGAAGTTGGTGGTAGATGGACATCAGCAACGAGGGAGACAGAAGGATCCAGATGACCCCTATGTGTCTGATTTGCAGAGAGAGAACAAATAATGATGCTGCTTCTAGAGAGAGAAAAGAAGACTAGGTTTGGAAGGGGAGGTCATGAGCTCCATTTTGGATATGTTGACCCCCATGAAGAGATCGGAAGGAGATGGCTGGGTATGAAAGTCTGGAGCTGAAAAGACTGGGCCTGGACAGGAAATATAAATTTGTCAGTCATCTGACTTTAGAAAGATCACCTAGGGAAAGATCACTGAGGGAAAAGGCAAGAGGGTCTTATGGAATGCCAGTATATCTTGATTAGGTACTGAAGGATGACCTGCTGAGGAGATTGAAGAGAAGAGGTAGAAGATGAAGGAGATAACTAAGTTTCCACATGATTATAGAAATCACAGGAAGAAAATATTTCAAGTAGGAAAGGCTGGCTCTGACATAAAATACTTCTGAGAGGGCCGGGCGTGGTGGCTCACGCCTGTAATCCCCAGCACTTTGGGAGTTCAAGGCAGGTGGATCACAAGGTCAAGAGATCAAGACCATCCTGGTCAACATAGTGAAACCCCGTCTCTACTAAAAATACAAAAAATTAGCTGGGCATGGTGGCGCGCTCCTGTAATCCCAGCTACTCAGGAGACTGAGGCAGGAGAATTGCTTGAACCCAGGAGGCGGAGGTTGTGGTGAGCCGAGATCGCACCACTGCACTCCAGCCTGGGTAACAAGAGTGGAACTCTGTCTCAAAAAAAAAAAAAAAAAAAAAAAAAAAACTTCTGAGAGTTTAAGTAAAATGGACTGAAAGGTAGCCCTTAAATCCAGCCATTGGAGGCCACCAGTGACTCTGGTAGAACCGTTTGCACTGATGAGGGGAAGACAAATTAAGCTGAATCTCAGTGACTGATGTGTGAGACATAGAGCCAGCAAGTATAAGCAGCTCCCCCGATTACCTTGTCAAAGACTCCTCTTGTCAGTCACTATTATTTCTTAGTTAAGGTCAGATATTCCTTTAAGAACAGTCCTTTATGCAAAGATCACTGTTACCATAAAGAGTAACACTGTCTGGGGCACAGTTTTCAGTTCTTTATTGTTTTAAGATGATGTTCACTTTTGATGAAACAACAGTTTAAGTTGTTTTTATGGCAACAAAGATAGAGATAAACACTAATTTGCTCACTGCCTTTTACTCACTCCCTTTTGTAAGAAGGTCGAACATAGGTTAGGACGGCAGCCTGTGGCCGTGGAAGTGAGTGAAGTCTCCGTTGAGGTTTGCTGTCTGGTGTGCTTGGTTCTCCTCCCATTAGCATGCGTACAACCCATGGAAGCCCCTGGCTGTGGGCAGTGAGTTAGTAAGGAATCTAATAACGTTATTCCTGCTCTGTGGGCTGATATATATATTAAAAAAAAAAGAGGAAAAGCAAATGCGTACCTGAAGGACAAATCAAGGAATCATTCTTTGACTCAAGGCCAGCCATATAAACCTTTGCAGAATATTCAAGCTCAGAGTTGGTGGGGAAAGGAATAAAGGATGGAGGTGGTTAACTGGATGAATGGAATGTATCTACCAAGGAGCAGGTCCTGAAGAAAAGGCTTTAAAATGAGAATTTTATAGTTTGGCACAGACAAGAAAGGCTATTTATAGCTGAGGAGAATGGAATACTTGAAAATGGCTTGTACATCAGTGGGACAAAAACGAACAAGGTCTGAGGAGTCGATTATAACTCCAGGGTTTCTATGGGTCCACAATCCCTAATCAGCAATCCCCAAATTGAAAAATCTCTGAAAACTGAACATTTTTCCAAAACTCATTTGGCCATTGATGCTGACTTGATCGGAATAGATTTGGTGACAAAACCTGATCTGAAAAGATGTAAAGATATTTACCATTATCCCACTTTAAGGTGAGTAATCATACATTTCGTTGCAGAAATATTAATGTGTTTGATTATGGAGTGCTGCCCAGAGTCCACTGGGGGTGTTAAGTACCACAAACGCAGAGCTCTGAATGATCTTTCTGAAACATGGAAAATCCTGAACTCTGAAGTACATCTGGTCTCGAGGGTCTGGATAAATCATCTGGACCTGAAATGGGAGGGCCAAGAGGACAATGTGCCTGGGAGTGTCAGGACCAGGAGCATAGAGCAGACAGAGAAGCCATAGTCTGGGCAAGAGGTCCACCTTTGTGGAGCACAGATGGGGCCTGTGCTCATATAATGCTGTGAGCCAGCAGATTATGGGAGTCATCAAGTGGTCATCAGAATCAACCTGGGACCAGCCCTAGCCCCATGTTCTCCTGAGAGGAAAGCCTAATGGGTCCTGATGGTCTCTAGTCAGGAGACCCACGTTTTTTAAGGGCCTGCTGCATGCCAGGCACAACTCATTACCTCATTTTATTCCTCACACCCACCCTCTGAGAAGGGGAAATAAGGATCAGCAAGTAAAGTCACAGAGTAAATGGCACAGTTGAGGATCAAACCAGGTCAGTTTGATGATGCCAAAGGCCATTCATGGCCCATTACACCATGCAGATCTCTTGCTGAATATAAGTCAGTTGGCAGCAGGCTAAGAGAGCAATTCTAGCAAATGTAGATGGAATGTCTTCTACATGCAGGGCCTGTTTTATTCACAATCAAGTTGGGTTGGTGTACTGTGACTGCCATTTTCCGGGAGGAGAAACTGAGGCTTAGGAGAGGAGAAGTAACTTGTTTGATGTCTTCTAATAAGTGCTGGAGCTGGATCTGAAACCAACATCTGTCTCTCCCCAGACCTAGCCATGCTACCCTGCATGCTTCGCCTCCTCCTGAATACAGACTGCTGATGCCATTGGGTGGAAATTCAAATACACACAAACATACAACCCCTTTCCTTAAGAGCCATCTGATTAACCAGAGTTAAGTGTCAGTGGACTTCTGGGATCTCTCTGATGGGTGAATAGATAAAGGTCATAGTGACGACCACAGAAAGCTGTTTATTATCAGGCAATAACATTGCCTGTCACTTTAAATGAGCCAGAGACCTCCAGACACTCCAGCAAGTCTCCCGTTGCACAGGAGAATAGCTTCAACATCAAAGAGAGAAAGAGATATAGGCAAAGGAGGGGGAGGAGTGCTTTTCTTCAGCTGTTGATGGCTGGTCAGGTGAATCTAATGGCTTATTAATAAGAAGCAATTAATTGTGTAGCCAGCCCACTAGTTCTAAGAAATGAAATCCCAAATCTGATACATGAAGGGCATCAGGGATTGAATAACTGTTAAAAAGCAGTTTCTGGCACTGCTTTGCATCAGTAAAGATGTAAAGAACAAAGGAATAGCATGCAACTACTGCACGATCAATAGACGTTTGAAATACAAAAGCTGAGAAAGTGAAGAGGCATGGAACCTTGTCAGATGTTAATATCTGCTTTCCAGAAAGGAAATCAGAATCATGGGGACAGAGTTAGAAAGGAGCTCAAAAGGTCATTCTGTTCCACAGCTTATGTCCTCTCCAGCGTTAAGACAGCTAGCGTCTTATTTTAAAAGTCCAGAGAATTATGACAGGCTGTGTTCCAGAGAAATGGGAGAATGTGCATTTACTTATTGCAGGTCCTGGACAGTTGGCCCATCAGGAGTAGATCCCAAAACAGTGAAATACAAATAATTTCTGGACTCATTAGACTTGCTGTCATGAACAAGACTGACAGCTGCCAGCATTCCACAAGAAATCACAGGAAATCAAAATTTCAGCCAAAAACAGTCTGGACCTTGTAATGGAAATTCTTATTCTAAGGCCAGAACTCATAAATTTCAGCTACTTAAATGAAGGCATCCAGAGGCCACTTGGGGAATCCCCTGGTCAGTGTGGTAGTTGTGATAGCCTGTGCTACTTGGCAGGAAATAATATCCACATGGAATGGATGTTGGTAGTTTATAGCCATAAACGAAGAGAGTGCTAATGCCAGACTGAAATTAAAACACACACACACACACACACACACACACCCATACACACACATTTGGAGACTCCCAGGATGTGAGAGACATTGGACAATAGCACTTGCATCACAAATCAGTTTGTTGGCTAAGCCTAAAATGTGTCAGATTTCCATTTTCAGAGACGTTGTGCCGGCAACGTCTCTGCCTCTAAAATGTCCTCAGTCCCTATTAATAAGGCAAAAGGAAGATTCTTTGTAAAATGTTTGGAATGTTTTGAGGTTTCGGAACCCCTTGGGAACACAAGGCACAATAATGGAACAGATATAATGATTTCTGTATCACATAATGCTCATTGCTTAGAAACATCCCCCAAAGATTAGTGGATGCTGCTTTTGTCCATACTCCTAATATCCAAGCCTTTCACACTTGTCCATTTAATTAAAGAAAGGATATGTAAAATTTACATGTGTTCAGGCATTGCTTCTTTTCTGGGTGCTTTTCAGGGAAGTGCCAAAGAATTCAGAGAACCTAGGGCATTGTTTCATTGGTTGTCAGCATTCCTGAGAGGTTGAATACATTTGGTAGTGAGTACTGCCATATCAGTGCTGTAGCTGAGGAAATCAAATCAAAGAATTGGAGTAGAGACCAACATTTGGAACAGTGATCTCTTTGTTTCAGCCTAGGAGACTATCTTGGTAAGAACAATCCCCTTTATGAGACATAAAGCTGCCAAGCTAAGGCTATTTGTAATGAGGCTTTTTCCTTAGTTACAAGATTGAATTCTAAATTAGTTGAATCTCATGGGCCTTAAATATAAAACTGGCTGACACAATGTAATTTTAATATGGCAATGTACTATAGGATGTTTGAACTGTATGAAAGTGATTGGGTTTTAGCAAACCTGTTTTGTAAAGGGATTTGATAGCTATTTGTACTTAGGCAGCCTAACCTCTCAAAGGCTGGTCACTCTGTAAGTTGGAGCTACATCCAGCTGGAGAAGAAGAACTGGTGGTTACTCTGGGATGGCACGAGCCAACAGGACATGCATGGCTGGTACCATGGCACCTTCTGAGATCCAAAGTATCCTTTCATCCCAGAACACGAAAGATGGGCTCAGTGTCTTGGGGACATCCAAGTAGTTGGAGTAACTAATTAGAATGCTCTATACCCTGTCTGGATGGTGAGAAACCCTTTACATTTTTCTTTAAATACATATACATTCTCTATTTCCTTCTCCACTGGGTCATGGGAAGAAAGAGGGTGGCATTAAAACAAGCTCATGCTTTATCATGTCTGTGGGTCTGTAAAGGATCCCTCATTAAAAAAGAAGAAAAGCCTGATTTAAGTTCCACTTCTGGAAGTAGAAAGTTAATATTTGATTAGAAAAATGGAAAAATCAGAGTAACAATCAGAAAGTATTCCTAGAATCCCATCACATTATAAGGTCTTATGAACACATTATATCTCTTGAGAGGAAAGGAAGAAATGCCAGAACGACTCACTTCCATTTGGCTTTTTGAGAAGGATCCAGAAAAGTACAATGACTGTAAAGATATTTCTATAGGTATATTTTCTCTCTCTCTGTTACTCTTTTAGTTTGGTGTTTATGTGTAATTGCAGCAAGAGTCACTATTAGTGAACATACATTGAGTGTCAAACATGTGCCAAGAGAATTCTAAAGTACAGAAAGAAACAATATTGTGAGCCAACAGATTCACACACACACATATTTTATTGTATGTATGCTATGATGTTTTTATGCATTGGACCCATGTTATAAATCAAGCAAATAAACAAATATACTTGGCAATAGCTCACGTGCATCTGTGGACTGTTTAGACAATTGCACATGAAAACGATTGCTTTTTCTTTTTGTGTTTACCAAACTTGTTAGTTTTATGATGTGGACTGTCTGCTTTTTTTTCCCAGGGTTTAAATGTTAAAACTCTCGTGATGAAAACAGAATAAATGAATTGATAAACTAGAAAACAGTTCATGAAATTGAACTACAAAATGTGCTGTTTGCCTCATGTACAATGTTATATTGTGTTTATAACTGTAAACACCCCCGCAGTCTTCGCCATGTGCATGCTGGATTGGAGAAACAGTTGAAAGCTTATATAATGGTGATTTTTTCTATTGATTCACAGATTGAAATAACAGAATCCATCTCTGATTTTTGAAAGTATAAGCTGAATAACTGAAAAGATAAGAACTCCTTCCTTGCCTAGGAGTTAGAACCAGAGATAATGATACAACCAGAAAACCAAGAGGAAAACATATCAGGCTGATATTCTCAAAGTGTAATCTTGAAAAAGAAATGAGTCAAGAATATGCATGGTCAGGCAATATACCCATGCAGCAGACCTCTGGTGTTCTGGCTGGCCAGAGTCACCTTTTCCTTATTCTAGTAGCCATACCTTCGGTTTCCTGAGAGGAATCACCTCCCCTAACCTCAATGCACACTGACACTGGGCACACTCCAGCACCTGAAGTAGACATGTAACCCAAGCTTTTGCCATGAACATATTTCTTCTTTTTGGCCACAGTGATTGGCTCAGGAACAGGCACAAGACTCCACTCTGGTCAGTTATAATCAGATCCAGAAGCTCTTGGCTGAGCTGCACATGAACCCAGGAGGGTATAAGTCTGAAGCTGCTGGGGGCCATCCTAAGAAGAGGACCCCTCCAAGAGTTAAGCCAACAAAAGGAAGAGTAAGAGTGAGACTGAGTCTACACAGATTTGAACTCCAGAGTCTAGCCATGCCCAAAGCCAGAACTTCACCTAGTTTTTTGAATAAATATATAATCTCTTAAATCTTAAGAAAATAAAAACTGAAGTCACCTTAGAGGTGACTTTTTTGTCCTTTGTAACCAAGACCGTCCTGATGGGTACACTCCAAAATAATATACATAAACCAGAATGAGCTAGTGAGTATGAAGTCTGAGTCTGTTGTCTGGTAGGTGACACAAAAGAACTCCCATCTGTGCCCTGGATGAACCAACACCCTTTCCTTGCTGGGTCCATGTGCCAAACATAGAGTAAGTTAGAGGAAGAAGGATATGATGAAAGATTATATGGTCATGTTGGGAAAAATCCAGGCTGAGAGGGGTTGGCACAAACTGAAGTTTGAAATCACACATACCATCTCTGGTTTATCCACTGCCAACAGCAAATAAATAAAGGAGAAGACATAAAATGGAGACCAGCTGGTGGACATGCTTTAGATTTGCAGAGCATCAGAGCTGTCTGGGATGAGAAAACAGAATGGACTGCAGAGGTTCTGCAGTAGCGGACCAAGCACAGACTTCCAGGAGGCTCTATCAAATTTCCTCTGACCCTGGTTTGTTATGATTGACAAATATTCAACATTTCAAAGAGAAATAGAGGCAGAGAGAAGAACTGCTTTCCTTTGATCAATCAGATATAGTTTGATAAACAACATATTAAGAAAACTATAAAATAAAGCATAAGAAGAATTTTAGTGTAGTAAATACATATAAGTGTATGCAATGAACCAAGGTCTGAATAGGAAGAACTGGATGCCAGGATAAGTGCATCAGTGGGTGGCCTGTGTAGAGAATCTAAAACACAACTCATTTTTTTTTTTCTTTTACCCAGACTGGAGTGCAATGGTGGTGTGATCATGGCTCTCTGCAGCCTCGAACTCCTGAGCTCAACTGATCCTCCCATCTCAGCCTATAAAGTAGCTGGGACTACAGGGCTTCACCATCATGCCCAGCTAATTTATTTTAATTTTATTTTTTGTAGAGATGAGGTCTCTCAGTGTTGCCCAGGCTGATCTCAAACTTTTAGATTCAAACAATCCTATCTTGGCCTCCTAAAATGCTGGGATTACAGGCCACCATGTCCAGCCTAAATTCTTTAATGTTGACAATTTGCAGCGGGGAAAAAAAAAACTGGAAAGGAGAACAAGAGACAAGTGAAACATAAAAAGGAAGAATTTTAATACAGGTGATAGGTAATTCAAATCTCCAGAACATTATTTAGGGTAATTAAAAAAAAAAGAATGGAGGCTTGGAAATCCAGACAGATTCAGGGGATGTCCCTGGATTCTGCATTTCTCAGTGTGATTTTGGAAATTAGACCTTACCCTAGAAACCAGGTACCCCTTAATTTCCATCCCTCATCTAGAAAAAGCAAGAACTTCAAGCCAGATTGGAGCAGGAAGCCCTTCCTTCCTTCCTTCCTTCTTCCTTCCTTCCTTTTTCCTTCCTTTTCCTCTTTCCTTCCTTCCCTCCCTCTTTTCTTCTTTCGTTCTTTTTTCTTTCTTTCCTCTCTCTCTCTTTCTCTCTCTCTCTTCTCCTCCTCCTCCCCCTTCTCCTTCTTCTTTTTAAATTCTCAGGACCTTCCATGGTAGCTGTCACATATGGTTGTACTGATTGATTAATTCCAACTGGAAGAGATAGTTTAAACTAACCCCTAATTTAACTGATGAAAACTAAGGGTCAGAAAGGTGATGAGTTCAGTTTAAAGTCACATAGCTAGTTAAAGGATCATCTGAGACAAGAATTCAATATTCCTGAACCGAGGGGGAAAAAATGTTCTTATGCCTGAAAAAAGTAGATTGGATGGCAGTGATTCTCCTAATTAATTAGATGACTCTTACCACACAGAAGAGGGTGATATCCTAACAATTGCAAAGAATAGAACATTTCTTCCTATCATGCTTTGCTCAGAGATGGTTCAAGCAAGAATGACTAGTGAATTGAAAAATAGGGAATGGAGGAGGGTGGTGATAGAAAAAAACTTTCACAAATTTACTGTCAAAAGATTTAGTTGGACTCACTGTTTGGCAGAAGTACCTAGAGATGTTAACCTCCCAAAGCATCAGTGGTATTTGTTAGTGCCTTTATTCTGTGGACCTTAGGTTAGGGGGGAGGGGGAGGGAACCAGACAGAACACAGTGCTGAAGAGCGTGAACACACACTTACATTAAACAGGTTTAGTTCCACACAGCTCCTTTGATTGGAAATTGTTAGGTCTCAGATTCAGCCTGTCTTCGTCACTATCTAACTGTGCAGACCTCTTTAGACCTGAGTTTCCTCATTAGGATTGAATGATCAATGAATACCACTGACATTACCACCTCCTGAGTGCCGTGAGGATGTGGCGCACAGTTAAATTCAGTTGAGGTTAATCTAGAATTTTCCACCCTGTCCTCCTCTTCTGCCTTTTACTGACAAATGGATGTAAACCTGAAATTAATTTTGTTTCCAGAATGCCTGGGATCCTGAAATTATTCACATTTTAATCGGCTTTTAACAAGAATAGGTAAGAAAAAACTTAGGACAAATAAGAAATAATGAAAGCATTATAAAAACAGTAATGATTTAAAAGCAGGTAAAGGAATACTCATATCGGAAATACTGAATACCTGCAAATGAACAGTCATCTGACAAGCACACCATGGGATTAGGGATTTCACTAATGCACAAAAGGAACTATTTATAATAATTTCTTGCCAAAACTGAGGATAATGCAAATGTCCTGATTATTCCTGGAAATATATATTCTCTGGAAAATGGACCATGCTGCACAATGTTGGATATTAGATCTGAAGATGTTGTCAGTGCTTTGCACAAATTTATTCTCTTTTCACAGATAGCAGCATCCTAGTGTCTTCCTTATAAATCAAAACACTTTTCTGAAAACTACCACAACCAGACTTATTTTCTTAAAAAATAATCACAGATAAGCAGTTCTGAGGTGATGCTAACAGTTGTCACAACCCTAAATCTTTGGTGCTGCTCACTCAGAGACCAGTGTGAATGTCCCTGGCCAGGCGGCTGACTTGGGAGCACCTCTTCCTAGCAGTGAGACACAGATCTGGGCCCTCCATCGTGGGAATCCTCTGTCTTCTGGGGTCTCAGAATATCTTACTTCTAGTCAGAGGACAGTGAGAGGGAGAGCCTGGAAGATTGCACAGGAGGTTTCATGATCTGCTAATGGCCAGAATAGATTCTACCCACATTCTGTTGGCCAAACCTTGGTCTCAGGATCCCACTTTGATACCCCAGGCACAGGAAGAACAGTTCAGCTGTGTACTCAGGAAGAAGGAAGGCAAAAGGAACTCTCTTCAAGTGTTTTTATGTGGGAAGTCAGTTCTACTCATCTTGGCTGAATGAAAGCAGAATCTTTGACATGAAGAGGGGGTGACAGCTTATACAGAAACAAAGAGAATGTTTCTTCATGTGCCACTAAGTCTAGAATGAGCTGTTTGAAAGACAGGCAGGGAAATTGTGCTTTCCTGTGTGAGATATCCCCTATGCCACACTTTTTCCATGGCCTCTGATTCTGAAGGAGGGTGTAAAGGTAAACAGAGAAAGGATAGAAAATCCAGGAATAGTCTCAAAGGAAGCCACACTGTCCCTCTGCTGAGGAATGGCTAACTAGGCCTCATAGGCTACTTGGCAGATAAATAATAGGGGTAGTGGTGTGATCAGGGCAAGGGAAGGAATCCCCAGCACGCCACAACCCATCCTCTCTTTTCCAGCTTCTTTTAATTCTCCACCAATCTCTTTCCTCCTCACTGTCAATGTCTCTGTTATTCTCTCTCGGTCTATCTCTCTGTCTCCTTAAACCACACACACACACACACACACACACAAAAAAAAGAGAAAAGAACAGAGAGAGAGAGAGAGAGAGAGAGAGAGAGAGGTGCTATCAGAACCCAGAAACATACAGACATGAAACAAATGGAACTGCAAGAAATCCAGCACCGCAAACCCCTGGTAATGATAATGATGAAGAAACGCTGCTGCCAGATGCATCTTGTGATGATGCCAATGATCTAATTCTCTTATCAAAAGATGCAGGTAAAGGCAGCCTTGACAGAAGGCGTTAAAAATCAGAAGAGCACAGCATCACTGAAACTGCATTATCTGATTTATGCCTTTCCAAAGACCAGGCTTGTGTCATATGCTGATAATAGACTGTAGCCATCAAAACATTATTTTATCTGGCATCTTGATTTTTAAAAATTGTGGAAACTAGCAAATGGAACTGGGTTATTTATGGAGTGTTTGAAACGATGATAGTCCACTAGGGGAAAATGACAACACACACAACAAAAGTCGAAACCCAGACTGGATAATAATATAATGAGAAGCGGCAGCCTCGACGTCGTACCATGGACAACAATGTAGAATGTAATTTCTAAATTAGAATGGACATTTGCCGTTCATAACTAATAAAACTTTGAAAGAGTGATAGGTTGATGTGTGGTTGACCACCAGAGGAGACCACTACCCACTAGTACTTGGGCATAGCCAGAATTCAAAGCCATCATTACCAGCAGATGAAGACTCCTGCTAAAGAAGGATCCATATCCAGAAATAGCCATATATATATGTATGTGTGTGTGTGTGTGTGTGTGTATATATATATATATAGAAACAAGGTGTTGCTCTTTTGTCCAGGCTGGAGTGCAATGGTGCAATCGTGACTCACTGCAGCCTCAACCTCTTAGACTCAAGTAATCCTTCTACCTTAGCCTCCCGATTAGCTGGGACTACAGGCATGCACCACCACACATGGCTAATTTTTTTTTGTAGAGATGAGGTCTCACTATGTTGCCAGGTCTGGTCTCAAACTCCTGAGCTCAAGTAATCCTCCTGCTTCAGCCTCCCAAAGTCCTGGGATTGCAGGCAAGAGCCACCATACCCGGCCTGCCCCATCTATTGCTACGCAGGGGATATGAGGGTCTCCTTGGAGCACACAACACAAAACTTAAAAAAAAAAAAAAAGTTTAAGTAATTGAACATATAAACTCCCTAGAAGTATGATCCAATCGTTTCATATTTCATGCAATTTAAAGAAGACATCTTCTTCCTTAAATGACTAGACATTTATCAAATGGACCTCCACACTTGAAAAGATAAATGCCAACCAAAGAAAAGGAAGCCTTTGGTATATTTACCTTTCCTTTTAAAGCACAGATGTTAGAAATGAATGGGATTTTTGACCATTTATCATACGCAGAGACTAACTGTCTCCCAGAAATTTTTATGCCAAACCACACACCTGGCCATACATGTTTGTCTCTTGATTCACAAGCTCTAAATATCATATTGCAACATTGTTGGATAGAAGCCAAAAGTAATGTGGTTAAAACTCCTTCTTTGCAGTCTTAAATAAGCCGTGATACTAGAAGAATAAAAGCTGTCTTGATGTTCCAAAACTATGGCTAATGTAAGTGTTATTTATTTAGTGTTTTAAATGTATTATTTAGTGAGATTTTGGCAGTATATTGACCTTCCTAATGAGGTTTGACTAAAGCCGATATTAAAATTAATGTGCCCTCCCTTGCACCCAGTGACAGAGTGTAAAGGAGCTGGCTTAGAAGGATCTTGTGGGCTGTGAGAAACCAGAATGGCATTAAAAAATGGGCCATAACAATCCATATGCAGATGATCAAGATGACTTCATCACTGCTAGGATTCCAGAACCATCTTTTCAGAACAGGCTCAGTGCTCAATGACCAGAATCTATTGGTAGGAAATATTAATTACAGTGGTTATAGTTTATGAAAACACAAGGAGAGTGTGTAAAAGATCCTGAAAGTGGTTTTAAGTGGAAAGATCCATGCCACAGGCATCAGAACTGCATAGTCATTGGAAACCACTGCAGCATAGTAACCAGGCTGGGAACTGTCCTACAGCGAGCGTCTCTACATTCTCTTCTAGAGCCTGCATGTTTTCCAGCCTCATGTGCATTTTTAAGTAGTTATTAGGATGCCTACTTGTTAACTGATCTCAAACAAATCCTAATTCTCATTCTCAAGCATCACAGAACCATATGCAAACTCGCCTTTCCCCTGACTGCACAGGCAGTCCAGGCCAATGGTGATGTAGGTCAAGTCTACATCATGTGTACATTTCTCTGTCCCAACTTCCTTATTTTTTTTACCCTTCATTTTCCTCCTCTTTAGAGTTAAAATTATTAACAAAAGCTGGAAGTATAGCCTCTACTTCTGGCAACACCAAGGTAGATTTCAGAGCATGGCCTGAATAAGCCTGGGTCCATTTATATATGCCTGCCTGGTCACTTCACAGCCGTGTAACGTTGGGTGAGTCATTTTACCTTTCTAAGACAGTTTCTCAGCTGATAAAGTGGTGATACAGATGTAATGAAATTACATTCACCAAGCTTGTAACGCCAAGAGGCATGTCTCTGTAATAGCAAGGACACAGGTGAAACAGGGTTCTCCTCATCATTCTAAGTCTGGAGATTGGAGAACTGTGTGCTCATTTGTTCAATATAATATGACTGGATATTCAAGCCTCAAAGGGTATTCAAGAGGTCAAATTACCCACTTCATCCTCTGAATTGCTATATTTACACTGGCTGCCTATTCCACTGCCTTCCAAACAGGATGATTTTGATCTTAAATCTACTTTGGTAAAACCCCTTGGCCATGTTCTCTGAGCAGATGGTTACAGATGCTCTCCTTTTCTTTGTATTTGAATTCCCAGCCCAAGTAAACGAGACAAGCAGGACGGAGGAGCAAAGGACTAGATAAGCAAAAGCAAGGACTGACTTTCCGGGAACCTGCCTAACTTCCATTTCATGTTTAAGATACCAAAATATTTCTCGAGTATGCAAGCCAGTGGCGGCACTGCCCTTGAACATGTTCCCCTGGCTCCTGTCTGAGTCGGTGTAATGAGTTTGCGTTTTATAAGAGTTGAGCCTGGTCCAAATGGAACCATGTAACTGTTAGAAAGATTAATGGACTGTATCATCCAACAATTGACTGTAAACTTCTAATGGTGTGAATCTCAGTGTGTTGTCTAGAGCTAAATCAGCGCCTGCTTCCTCAGTCACTAATATCCACTGATATTGTTCATTATTTTTCTAATGCCAACCCTAGGTACATCAGTTCTGGGCAGATCCCTGAGGAAAACAACAACTTTTGTTGTAGGTACTTGAGAGCAGTCATTATCACTGTTGCCAATTAATTCATCAATCAGTGTTTACACAACTGCCACTGAGAATGGGGAACAGCACTGTGCCCTGCCGAGCAACGGAAAGGTGGAGGAGTCCCTGAGACAGAGGCTCCACTCTGGAGGAGCTGAGTAGGGGAGAAGCCATAAACAGAAGCTAAGTGATGTGCTTCGTCCTTGGGACTGCTAGACACCAAGCGACTCACTTACCCCTCCGAGCCTTAAACCTGGAAGCAGGACAGCAGCCAGACCCACTTACTAGAGGAACAACTGACAAAACGCATGTGAACATGCTTTGAAAAACATTAAGTTAGGCCTGGCACGGTGGCTCACACCTGTAATCACAGCACATGAGGTGGGTGGATCACCTAAAATCAGGAGTTCAAGACCAGCCTGGCCAAGATGATGAAAACCGTCTCTACTAAAAATACAAAATTAGCCAGGTGTGGTGGCACATTCCTGTAATCTCAGGTACTTGGGAGGCTGAGGCAGGAGAATCACTTGAACCCAGGAGGCGGAGGTTGCAGTGAGCCGAGATCATACCACTGCACTCCAGCCTGGGCAACAAGAGCAAAACTCTGTCTCAAAAAAAAAAAAAAAAAAAGAAAAGAAAGGAAAACATAAGCTCTACATAAATGAAATCATTTATCATAGGCTATGATAGAAAATACAGATCACAGAGAGCTAAGATTAACCCAGATGACTTGGGTTTGCCTGTATCCATTTTCTTTCTTATAAATTCATGCCCTTTTCTTCCCACATTTTCAGAGCATTCTTAGTGATTTCTCCACATAAGAAACCCTAATTCTTTTTCAGCTTTGAAATTGTCTGCAGGGGCTTCTTTAAGCTGCACTTGCTTTGTCCTCAACAAAACCACAATCTATTAAAAGTACCGTCAAGCACAGACCATGGCTGGAGTCAGAGAGAGCTAGAGAGGACTTCTTTCCTCTTTACCTTTCCCTACCCATCTGCTCCTTCCCCCTGCTCTCTTTTTTGCCAGCTCCTTTCTGCTTCCTCTGGACAGGAAACACGTAGCTGTCAGCCATATGACGCCTCTCCATCCTACAGGAAGCTGGACCACCAAGCTGAGATCACAACAAGTGCTGGGGCCTTCATCGCAGGCACCTAATTGTTTAAGTAGCTTTTGATCACTTGGCAAAAATGTCCCCCTCTCCTTCCTTGTAGCAGCATTAAATGAACATATCCCCTTACGTTCTAAAAAGTCCTTTCTTTGCACGAAATGAAGGGAAGAGGAATATTAGTTATCTATATTGCTAGGTATATTGTGATACTCTGGATGGCATAATACTTGGCAAACAGGACTACACATCTCTGAAGTTAATCAAGTTGTTGAGGCTTTCAGGATCTGGATATTGGCAGAATTTTCCCACACTCCTAATGTCAATTTATATGTCTAAATGTCTAGGGAATAGTAAATGTAGAACACCAAACTGCAGCATTTTAAGAAAGAATCGTGGCTGCAGTCCTGTCTAACCAGTGTGCTCCCTCCTGTTCTCAAAACTTCCCTTCGACTAGATAGGGAATAATAAAATATACGCCCTCCTCAGCCCTGGAAAGAGCTACCTTTCCATTTATCATAACCTATAACAGAAAATATAGGTCATGTAGAGGTAATACTACACAAGGTTACTTGGGTTTGCTTGTATTCATTTTTTTTCTTATAAATTTATGCTCTTTTCTTTCCACATATTTTGAACATTCTTAGTGGTTTCTCCACATCAGCAATCTTTACTTACACTTGCCTGCCATATCATTGATAACAACCAAATTTATACAGTCTGTAGATCAAAGACATAGGCTGATTAGGAACAGATTCATGTGGATTTCGATCTGCACTTTGCATGATGGAAAAGTTAAAGCCTACTGCACTCTAGAATTTAGATATAACTCTGGTTCCATAAACTGTCTCTAGTTGTGACAATGAGGCCTATAAAAGGACAATCCCAAATAAGCCTGAAAATAAAGTGTTGGTACAAGGTACAGTATCAGATTTCACCAGCAATACCTGTGAAGTTCTTTACCAGAATATGTAAAGGTAGTGTGCTAGCCAAGACTCCCTTTCTTCTCACTAAAGGAATAATGGCCAAGTTAGGATGTTAAAACTTATCACCAAATGTTTTCTGCTGTTCCCCCCCAAGGACAAGTAACAGTATGATTATCTGGTCTTGCTAGAATTACTCTGTTGTATGAATAGGGGAAGTAGGGAAGGGGGAAATTAAAACAGGAGAAATAATGGAAGGCTATGAATCCTAATACCAATTAAATTATGCCATTAGCAAATGTAATTTTTCCTAAAATCCAGACTGTGTGAATGCTGGTAGGTGAACAAACTCCCTGGATGCCATGGGAATGAGGAGGAAATGGCTAGAGCCCACAAGACACAAAGAAAAGGATCTGTGGAAGCCAAAGGCATCAGTGTTTTTCTCTCATCCTTATGAGTATAAATTGTGGAGGATATGAACAAACAAAAAGCCCAATGAGACTATTTATGAGGAGAAGCAATAAAATCCACCGATAATGTATGATAGAGAAGAGGAAATGAACTTTCCCAAGCAGAGTATAATGCACTCTTCATGGGTGCAGTGCGCAAGATTAACGATGCCACCCTCAGACTCCTCGGTGGCATTTCAGGACCTCGCATTGCAGCTTCCTGTCATTTCATTGGGATGTAAATAATTGATAACTTGAAGGGACCTGAGAAACCCACTGCAACTGAACACAGATATTTTTTATGACATCAATTACAGGGCTAGTGATTTGATGAGAAAGGAAAATATTTCAAACTACACTTTAATGATCTCCACCAAGAATCCCTAGTGTTCCAAATGAAACGTGGGTCTCTGGGCCTGGAGTTTTTTCTCTCTCTCTCCATTTTTTTCTCCTCAGAGGGAATATAAGTTACAGCTGAATAGAAGAGATGGTTAATTATTTTCATGTCTGTAGTTTGCAGTAGTGGATTGTAGGCCTCCACATTCTAATGGAGAAGGAAAGGCTTGGGAGAGTTGAGGCTCTGGGAGTGGGGCCGGGAGTTCCCCTCGTGTGTGCCACATCAGGGCTGCCTGTTACATGACAGAGGTGTTGTGGAGTTAGGTTTGGCAACTAGAGCCATGATCATAGTTGAGCTTGTCATTTATGGCATTACAACACCAGGACATGTTAAAATGATATGGGAAGCAGTACCATTAAGGCTGTTGAAAGGAAGTCAGAGTTCAAGTATTTGTGCCTGAGGCACTTTATGTGGTGATGACTTCTGAATTTATAGTTGTCAGGGCAGGAGTAGAGATGTTGATTTGGTCTGAGAACGGGTCTGTTCACATTTATTTCTGGTTGATCACAAAATCCAGTTCATTTTAGTTTTTTCATGGCAACATTCTTGCAAGACTGCTACTACTTCATAGAAAAGGTTCAAAACTATACCCGGAAGGTTATCCAAGGACTCCAATGAGGCAAGGCAGTGAGCTCTGTGCTGAATCCTCATTGTGCTTTGGTCCTGAGGGACGTGTGCTTTGAGGTCATATTGGGATCAGGGCAGAGAGGGCTTGGGTAATGTGTCAGAATGAAGGAGGTGGGAGGTAAAGGACATATTTCAACCCAATTCCAAGGACAATAAAATCTTATTATTCTATGACCCATTACATACATTTGAATCCACCACAAGTCAAAAAAACATGCCTTGAAATGTCATTACAGGGTACAGGAAGTCTCTCTGAATTAGCTTTAATAGGGGTTTGGGTGTGTTTCTCCACTGCCAATATCATCATTATTGGATTACATTTCTTTCTTTATGGAGGCTTAAAACAACCAAGGGGGGAGTTCGGTCTGTTGGTTTAGAACTCCAGAGATCTGCCAGACTGCTTGCTCTTATGCTGAAAAGATACTGGCTAGTTGTTAGGCCATAATATTGAAGTCCTCATACTTTAAAGCAATGTAATTCTAAGCTTCTATGTCTTGTAAATAGCTGTTGACTGACTTAGCTCATAAGCAGGAGGAAAAGAGCAGATAATGGTTCAATGAAAATAATTCATTTTTTCCTTCCAGTTTTTTTATGCAAATACATCCTTGTTTCTCTAGTGTTGTTTCTTCACCGTTCCTCTATACCTTCCTAATATGTAGTATAACCTAATGAAGTCAAACAAGCTATAGGATATAAGATTTTTAAAATGTCAGCAGCAAAAGACTTCTTGTGGTTTTCCTTTCTTATGGCACCAGGAAATAATAAATCTATTTTTATAAGTCTTCCAACTCAACTTTGTCTACTTAAGAAAAATCAGTCTCACTCCAAATGAGATTTACTGAAGTGTTCCTAAAATGCCTCCTATTTACTTATCACAAGTGAAACATTATTCAAAATTCGGAAGCAGTTTGTGGAAATGGGTTTTTTCAATTTAAGCCTGTAAGTATAGTTCATAATAAAAACCTGTCAATGAAGTAGATATTTTATCTCTGTTAATTTGGGACTGCTAATTTATCATTAATAAAGCATTTGGCTAGAAAACGATGTCCATATTTGATGGTCTGGTAACTTCTTTCTCCCATTTTTATGCCACAATAACTGCCCAGTCTTATTGTTGCCCATTATAAATGTGTAAGGTTTTATGGACTAAGTAATGTCAAATGAGGCAGTGTCAAGCAGATCTGGAGACAAGTTGGGAGCATTTCGATGGAAAAAGAAGCTGTGTGGTCTATGCCAGCCTTGCTTGTAGTTTTACTGTGTATTGATCCCTTTTTACACACTGATTTAGCATCCTGAATTATGATGCGGTATTTAAATTTAAATACCAATTGAGAGCTCCTATCTCAAAGGTTGCTCTAAGTCATAGCCATTTTTGACTCTGATGGACTCTGCTTCTCTGAAGTATGTGTTTTATTAGAAGTGCTCGTAAAAGATTGCATGGCAGTTAACTATGTAGTGGAGAAGATGTGTGGAGCTTCATAAGCATCTAGGGTACTAGGAAGCAATGAGTGGATTTGTATAACAAAAATATTCACAAAATCACAGTCTTGAAAGGATCCTTTGGAGGTCACTCAGTCCAGTCTGCTGTCTCTGGGTAGAACTGCACTTAGAGCATTCCCTGGAATCTTCAGAAAGAGGTTTCATAGACTTCCTTGGTAGCAAAATCTACTATTCAACAAGACTATCACTTGTGTAAGCTTTCCCCAGCATCTCAACAAACCCCTGCAGTTCACATTCACTTCCATTTCTCCCAGATGAATGGGGCATTAAAATCCCAAGTGGTCTACCACAGGAAGAAGTAGAGTACAATGCATTGGTGAAGCTTTTTGAAAATTAGGGGTCCACAAATTTGTAATTAGATATAACACATTCAACTCCAGGTGTTATTTATATAGCGCTTCTATTTGTTGCATATGCACCAGGGCTATTTTTGTGAGTAGAATATGCCTGAATACTGTGCTAGAACTTCTTTTCTTAGAATCAGGCAAGTAGGATTGGATTCTAGAGTTTCTTTAAAGAGGTGTCAGTTGCCAGTATTGCAAAATGCATGCTATATCCCTACGATATTTAATGTTCAAATACAGAAAAAAAGGAAAGACAAAGACAAAGAAAGGAGGGAGATAGGGAAGGAGGGAGGGGAAAGGAGGAAGAAATCTGTTTAATGATTTTCAGTCCATGTGAAACTCACTCCCAGGATTCCTGAGTCTGCTATGAGGCCATCCCATGTTTCAATGTCCATCACTGGGGCAATGCAGGGAGAGGGAAGGGGCAGACAAACAGCCAGTTCACCATAGATTGCTTTGTGTTCCCTGCAGACAAGAGGGAACCCTGCATTGTTAAGGTCATCCACCATCGCTAGGTCTAGATTCCAGAAGGGCATGGGAGGAGGACGGAGCGGGTAGTGGAAGAATAGAATGTGATTTTATTCATGGCAATCTAACATGATTTCTTTCTTGCTCATCTTTCCTTCCAATGTCTTATGACAAATCTATTAATTCTCCCCTTATTGCAGCGAAAGAGCAAGAGACCCAAAGTAAGACCAAAACACAGTTAAGATGTGAGTTTTATCTTTTTCCTTATAAAGATATATAGGTTGCAGAAATGAAATAATTTAATTACATGTGGAATCTCCACTAATCAATACTATTTGTAAAAATGTAATAATTCATTAGGGTTCATAAAGAGTTAAACTTTGAACCTCTAACAAATATAACTTTTTCTTGCAGTCAAAATGACTAGTTCACCACACCCTGTGTTTTACACAATTATCATGTTTAACTTTCATCCAATGGGTTACATAGTTGTTCTCCAAGTGTGGTCTCTGGACCAGTGACATAAGCTGTGAACTTGTTAGAAATGCAATTTTCTAGACCCCATCCCAAACCTACTGAATCAGAGACACTGGGCATCTGGGAACAGCAATAATGTTTTTACAAGCCCTCTAGATAATTTGGATTATCTAGAGAATTACTTGAGAAGTACTGTGTTACAGAGTATTCCTATTTTAGAGATAAGAAAATAGATGCACAAAGAGTTTAAGCAATTTTTCTATCACCACACGGCTAGAAAGTGAAGGCTGCATGACTCCAAAGCCCTTGCTCTTAACATAGCATGGAGGTTTGCTAAGTGATGAATCCCAGTTTACTTGGAAACCCAATGTCAAGAATTTAAATAAGTGAGAAATACACTATGGAGAAAGAACTTAGATTTTAAAAAATGCACTTGCAACATATGGCTTTAAATGTCTTGCTTGGCTCAATTTTGGGCTATAAAATGTTTAAACTGAAAAAGTTATGACTCAAAATATTAAACTCAATGCCAGGAAAGTGATGAGGAAAAAATGACTAGAATAAGAAGCTCCAGAGAATAGCAGGGTCCTGCCCCTGTGAAGGGGACAGCCCTTCAACTTTGTGCCAGCAGAACAGTGCTAGACCATAATGATATCTCAAATGAAACCAGGAACTCAAATTTGTGAGTGGAATATTACAAGTTTAAAACATTAGTACTGATTCATCAGTTGTGGGGAAAAAAAGAAACAAAAATCACATGAATTTCACTTACAGAGGGCCATTTTTCAACCTCTGGCTGAGAAATCCTCATAACATTTTACAAACCCAGATTAAAAGACTGAAGGGATATAAGGCTGATGGAAAATATGTGTGGGGGAAAGACATGGGAAATTGAATTCATGGAACTATGCTAAGTGATCACTTTATCAAACATGTGCCTAAACCTGATGGCTATGCCATCGTGGCCAGTTTTATTGATTCATAGCTTGGAACAGTGTTTCATAATATCTCCAGGCTTGTACAATCTTCACTGGGATCGTGTGACTGCAGATCCTGGTTTCACGAGCAACTGTTTAAGTGTTGGAAAATTGCCTTTTGCGGTGTATGTCAAGTGTTTATGTGGGCACCGTTTTAAATTTTCATTGAGAAAGCCACTCTGTGGACTGAAAAACATTCAGAGGAAGCAGGTTTGGAAAGGTTACTGCAAAATCCATCTCAACTGCAAACAGAAGTGATTTTAATGTCTGTTATTTTGGAAGCAGTTCAAAGTTGTTTTTTCCACTGTAAATAGCATTAAAGTGCTCTTTGGAGGCAAGTATTACTTTTTCTTGGCCCGCTGCACTTCAGTAATGGTTCTTATACACTGAAGGCACAACAATAAGACTCAGGAAGTTATGTACAATATATCAGGGACAGCAGGGGAGAAGTGGGAGGGGAGAGGAGGTCATCTGGTAAGTATATAGAAGAGAAATTTGGGGGTGGAGAATCTGCATGAGAATATCAGCCAAGACAGGGAACATCTGGAAAACCTGCTCTGTATTATGTGGTCATTCCACAAACTTTTCCAAGGAATCACATAAGGAGAATATTACATTTTAATTAGAGCTGGGATTGCTCCAGAGAAAAGAGGAAAAGGAGGGTGGCTTGGTGAACAAGCTGCCTTTTAGTTTGGCTAGGTCCATGAACTGCAATTAACCACTTAGCTGCCTCTTGATGTATGCTGCATTTCCAATAGCTCAGTGATTTAGCAGAATATCACACTGGGCTCCTACGCAGCCCTAACCTGAGAGAGGAGGGCAGAAGCAATAAGTGATAGTCAACTGAAGAAAAGAGGCCAAATTTGAGCATTTTTGTATGAAATTGGCCAGAAAGCCAGTGTGCTATCTGTCTCTTCCTCCTTTTATTACTTATGTCATGTGGCAAGTTCATCAGTTATTCTCTAACAGTAAGAAGGGAAGCAAGAATAAATACAAAAATATAGTGAAGATAAGTAATTTCCTTAAGATAATATTATTCTATTGCATTTTATGAGAAAATACAAGTATGATGCCAAGAAACAGAGTAGTTCACATTCCTTAGGCCCTCCTTCACAGTAATTAAATACTTTTTAAAAGCTAATAATTTATTAATCTTTAAAATTAAGCATCTAACACATTTAAAAATTAGTTTAATAAATCTAATAGTATTGGAAAGAATTGCAAGGAATGGAAGAAATGTTTCTTAGAATTTTTTGTGGTTTTATGTTTTTGTTTTGGTTGGTTACAAATTTATCATCGTACATTAATTGGGCTCCAACTGTATATCAGGCACTGTCCTAGAGCCTGTGGAGGGTATAAACATATAAGACCCAGCTGCTGCTCTCAAAGGACAAACAGCCACGTAAGAAAGGCAAGGTATAATACCTCAAAATGTTAATAACAATATAAGCAATGATATATATGATACATATAGTAAGTTGCCAAGCTAATGGTTCAGAAAGAAGTACCATGGATTCTTGGGGTAGAGAAAGCAGGGGGTGGCTTCCTGGGGGAGGCAGTGTTTGTGTTGGACATTGAAGGCTGGGTAGAATCTGGAAATGGATAAGAGGAGGATTAAGCGGAGATTGGGCTATGCTCTCAACAAGTGCCCAGGAAGGCATTACAAGTGTTCAGAGGACAGAGCAGCATGGCTGTGCAGAGGTTTCTGGAGGCAACACAGGGAGGGTAACATGTGATAGAAGATAATGGCCAGAATATATAGGATGTTGACAAGTATGGAGGACCTTGGTTGAGGATCCCTAGTGTAGGAGAGAAAAGTTTACAAGTGAAAAGAGTCCAAAACTTGTAACCAAATATTTCAGGAATATACACACTAAATGTACTAGCAGTCACAGAAGTGGGATACTTTCAAAGGTGTGAAAATTTTTTCTCAAATGGGATCTCTATGGCATATGACCATTTGAATGTGATGTCCACTGTGATTTCTATGTTTCTCTTCCTTGCTATCCCAGATCCAAAATTGTTCTGCCATCTGAAATACTCTAAATTCCTGATCCTTTGCATTATTGACCCCATGCCAACAACATGTCAACTCCTTCTCTCTCCCTTTCCAGCATATCTTCTCCAGACAGCATTTTGCACTTGCATATGAGCTGCAGCCTTTCCAAAAGTTGGGAAAATCCTGCAAAGAAGGAACACGGCATCTGATTCTTGGAATAACATTCTCTCTACACTCTTCCAGCTGCTGTGCATACATGTAATGCCCGATTTTATTTAATGAGAAAGCTCAAAATGTTTCCCAATTCAGAACATAACCCTGCATGCTGTTCCCTCTGGTCTAACCAGAAATCCCATTCTCTTCCTCCTCTAACTCAATAAACCAAATCTAATTGGAGAATAATTATAAAATACACTGATGTGCAATTTGTTTCACTTGCTCAATAATTAATTAATACACTACTTATGGTTCAGAAGAGCTCTTAAGACACAGCACAAATGCCACTGGATGAAGGAGAATACCAAAGACATAAGCCAGGGGCAGCATCTTCACATAAGATGGGCCAGGAGAAAAAGATAAGAGGGAGAAGAAGACAAAATCTACTTGGGCTTTTTGAATCTGTCATGGAATTTGTTTTCCCCATTTGAGGATTCTCCTCTTGCCCTTTTCTACAAGTTAAGTAGATTATATGTTTTGTTGATGAGTTATCAGCAATACTCATATAGCTGAATCAAGCTAGCAGATGGACTTTTTTATTTTTAAACTTTCTAACCATGAGATGCTTTCAGGTGTGAGAATATTCCTCGTCAATGAAATCCAGCTCCTATGAACTCTTAGTTGATTTGAGTATATACACCCTGTGCTCATTTGGGTAATACACTACTCCTAGCCCCTTTTGCCTTCACACAATAACTCTTAGTTGATTTGAGTATATACACCCTGTGCTCATTTGGGTAATACACTGCTCCTAGCCCCTTTTGCCTTCACACAAACGAATCTTGCAGCAGGAAATGCCTTAGATTTTTCCTTTATTGTTTCAAATGTGCAGTGCATACAAATTGCTCTAAAGATTTCATTTAAAATAGTTAACAATTATAAAACTATCCTCTATTTCCTTTTGGAGACATGAGAGTTAAAGTTAAATTGAATTTCTTTGTAACTATTGCAATGAACAATTATTAAATGATCACTAAAACAACCGATTTTTAAAAATATATTTTTTCTTTCTGAACAATTGAACTTATTCCTCATAACTGGGTACAAGATGCTGGGTGACACCAGGCAATGATCCACCAGTGCCTTTATAAATTAAAGGTTATTACGTTTTATTTGAGTCCTTTCAATTCTGTCTTATAAAAGTGTGCTTTATCTTTAGAGGTCTAGTGAATTCTCCTTTATAGCACCAACCTTTGGGGAAGCTACAGAGTTTCTCACCTAATAGTGGTGGAATCTCAGGTCATCCAGGATGGTTGATGTCTCTATGGCCTCTTTTTCACTAGGTTCATGACAGCCTTTGTTTAATAGCCCATTTTCCTTGGCAAGGCATGCTTAAAGCATTTCCCCAGCTTAAGCTGGGCATGCCCTTGTCAGAATGCTGTTTTCCTGGAGATCTTATGTTTGTGCAGCAACATGGCTTGCATTGGCAGGCCAGCTCCTCATATGACAAATGAGCACTCAAAATCTACAAGTTCAGCTGATTTCCAATTGAAGGCCTATACAAAGTAAATAGTAAACCCACCAGAATATGCTTCTTTGCCAGATCTGCATGAGTACTGCTTTATACTTTTATTGCTATATACTTTTACTGCTTTATACTTTATACTTTTATTGCTATAAACATTGAAAATTCAATGAAGAACAACTGATCAATTACCTACCTATTGTCTGCAACAACGTATGTACCATGTTAAGTTCTAGTCGTTTTAATCCATGTGTCTTTCATGCAGGGATGTTATATAGAGATGCCAAAGGCTTTCTGTTCACATGCAGCATAGTTAACTTTTCAAATCTCTCTTCAGTGTGTCACTTCATCCTTTACATTGCATTAGAAATCTCCTGAACTTGGCAACAAGAACAGTCTTTATGCAAGCTTACTTTTTAGGAACATGGACCTATTTCAAGAGACTTTTTTCTTCTTAAAAAAAAATTTTTTTTTTCACCCAAGAGATTTTTCTTACCAAAGAGAATTAACCAAGCCAAATAGTCTGGAATTATCTTGTGTCAATTCATAAAAGGAATTCTGATTATAATTCATAAAAGGAATTCCATTTTATTATGTGAAGCCATATTGGACAAAGATAAGACAAACTTGCTTAAACAAATTACTATTTCAGGATTGAAGCAACTTCCAAACTACAGAAAACTAAAAGAAGCAATTCCCTTCTCCATTAACTCTTTAGCTAGGTTCTAAGCTTTACATCCTCAGTGGTACTATCATATTTCAGATTTTCTGTCTAGAGTTTAGAGGGAGCTATTTCTACCTGTTTTTCTCATTCTATAGGAAACTTATCATGATATAGGATATGTACGAATGTTTTTAATAAAGATAACTGCGGTAATAAGGCAAACAGATGCATTCAACATTAGAAAGCATCAAACAACATGATAAAATAGATTACAGACTTCCTACAGATTTTCATACATGAAGACTAAAATTTGCAATGAACATAGTGGTTTCTTCATAAATGTTTACTGAGGTGATGATAATGTTCACATAATGCAATGCTCCTCAAACTTCTTTGTAAAACAAAATCACATGGGGTGTGTTAAAAGGGCTGAGTCCTTAGCCCATCCCCAGAAATGCTCATTCAGTAGGTGGAGAATAGGGCACAGAAATCTGTAGTTTTCACCAACACCTCAGGTAATTTGGATGTAGATGGTGTATGGGCCACACTTTGAAAAATGCCATTATAGGGCATGAATTGTGAAGAAAGAATAATGTATTTCCAGTAAGCCAAGAAGCACTTTAGAAAGCAACATGGAGACAATTGCTCTCTGATGAGCAGAAGAAAGATTGCTAGTCTGGAAGGAAAGGGCATTCTGTTCATTTGTTCCTTCACTCATGGCTTCATTCATTTGAACAAATCCTACTGAGCACCTATCACAAAGCACTTCTTTGCTTTCCAGGCCTTGTGGCTGCTCTTTGAGGCCCATGTGTAGAGATTAGCCCATGAGAAGGCCCATTGTCAGAAACAGAATCATTGGGTGCAGAAAATTATTCTTTTTCTCCTCAAATTTTCCTTTCTTTGAGGCTGCTAGTCACTGTTCTTCAAGTATAGCATCCTCGTTTCCAGAAAGATACCATACAAGTGCCCATGTTCTGTTCTCTGTTTTCAGCATTTTGATACTTCCTGGAACCCCCTTTAGTGTTGGAGGTTTAAATGGCGGGCTGTGAGCTTGAGCTCACAATCATTCTACAGCAGGCTGGACTCTTGATGAGAGAAGTGAAGCATGAAAGCCTATTTAATACCAACTCGGGGACAGTGGGAGAAATTTTGTATTGCAGGAGTTGACACTATTGTTTTTAACTTAGAGTTAGTTTTCCACTCAGAATAAATTAATGACATCATATATAATTCACTTTTAAAACATATTGCTTTATTTCCTAAAGCTAAAGGCCAATTAAACTTATCCTTTAAAATAGACAGCATCCCAAATTCCTTAGAATTACATGGAAATGAATCATATTTTATACCATCACATGCACTGCATGGTATAGGGCTGAGATAAAATAGGATTCCTATAAAATCTCTAATATAGAATTTTATTAATGAAAAATGGTGGAACATACATTGTCAACCAGTATAGGAGAAGCAGAAAATGATCTCCTTGTTCTAAGTCTGAAAGCCCTGATTTAATGCAGGGCCTTGCAGTAATATTTAGCTGACTATCAGATGCTTGGGAACTCTCAACTCAGTTTTATATCTAGAGAAGTTCTGTTTTCAGAGATGGTGAGACAGATTTTTTTCAGATGAAATCTCCTGCAAAAAAACAACTAAATATATTGAATAAAATGTTAACAAAAAAAGTTTCACAAAAATGTCAACAAGCTGACAAAGCTGGAACTACCAGGCCCAAACCTAAGAGAAAGTGGAAAGCTTGAGAGGAAACCAAGATCTGAGCACCACAGATGCTTTTATCCAGAAGACATTTGCTGAACTTCGTTGGTCTTATGCAGAGGTACACAGATGTTAAGGCCCAGCGCCAATGCAAGAAGGAAATCTGAGAAGAAAGTCCTTCCTCACATTAAATGGGGCCCAAAGACTACACCTTCAGAATACGTGTCAACTGTAAGTCAACTAGCCTCTACTACATCCAGAGGCAGAGAAAGAAAGGAAAGTGGGGGGGAAAAACAAAGAAAAAATATCCATCTCTGAGACGTTATAGCCACAGGCCAGCCCTGATGTGAATTTGCACCTGGGTTTGTATTGCCTGGAGCTTCCAGGGAGCCTCAACTCCTGAACTTGGTTCAAGGTGGTTGAGGTCTAATAATGCTCATAAGTGCCAGGCAGAAGCAAAACCTCTCTGAAGAAAGGCACCTTCATGATAGGCCTCAAAGATTCCCACAAATAATTTTCAAAGACAATGACAAGTACATGCACAAAACTTACTAAACACACAGAAACAAGGTACCGCAAGCAAATCTGTTATCTGCTGGGTAACCCTAAGCTGTGTGCCATAGAAGGATGATCACTAGGAGAGGAGGGGACACCTCCCAGCCCCACCAGGGCAGGTGCCTTTTAATACATCTACCATTTGTTGAAAAGTTTCTGCAGCTAAAAATGATTAAACACCACAATGTCATGGGGCTATAAATATTGGGATTTCTTAATTACATGACTCATAAGGTCACCCAATTCTCTGACAATTAGGAAGCCAAACAGAGTAAAAGTCATCAAATTCCTTCAGACAAGAACCCAATCTACTTGGGAACAAACTTTGTATGTGTAAGGAATTCAAAGAGCATGTAATTTTCTTTAGAATCTAAGGGAAAAAAACACACAAAAACTTGACAAGGAGAAAGATTTAGTATTTTATCTATTTAAAAAGATAAAATTTTAAAAACTGAGGTGAGAAACAGGATCCCAGGTGATGAGATCCCAGACAACACAGGGAAGCAGCCCCTGGTCTCCTCAGGATTCTTTATGACAGATCTCATTAGTCCAACTGCTATTAATATAACCTGAATTTCTTAGTCCTCCTGATTTTGTTCATGTGTTTTAGATTCAAAAAATGTGTTTTGTCAGAATTATTTGCCCTTAATTTAATATCTGCATGTTTTCTATTTTCTTATAATTAAACCATCAAAATGTTTTTTAAAACTATTTGATGTCAACGAAACCTTCTGAGGCCTTTCAATAAGCTTCTTTAAAGCATTTTCATCCCACTTAAAAACAGAAGTTGCACTTCGTCATGGGTGACCTAATGAGAAACCAAGAATCCCCTTAAATTTCAAAAACCTTGACGTCTGAATAATTTCTGAACTTGGAATGAGTTCACCCATTGCTAAACTCTCTGTGTTGCTTAAGAAGACATTTGGAGCAAAGATGAGTTCCATAAGAAGAAAAATCAGGCTTCAAGAAAAATGGAAGGTATGTGATTTTAGCTAAGGCCCCCGAGGAATAGCTGGAAGCCTAGCTTGACACATTGCTGTCTACAGAAACAAGGAGAAACTCAAATGTACCAAATATACATCAGATGTTTGACAGGACTGAAGAGAAATGTGATGTCCATATGAAATAATATTTGTTCATGGCTTTAAGAAAACAATGGAAAATAAGTACATGGATTTCAGCACATCTAATTTGCTCTCTAGTCTAATGCTCTGTTCTTGGCAGTCTGTGGAGAATTCTTAATAAATTTACCAACATTGAATAATTAATTCCCCATAAAGGGTAAATGAAATTTGTTATTCCAACACTAACTCCTATTACATAGAACTATAGCTTTGTGGTGACAGAGCCAGTGGGTGAAGAGGGTCTTTTGTAGAAGATCATATGGACAGCAAGCCAGGAAAGTGAGCCTGGTTCTGTAGAAGATTGTATACCCTGCTCTGCTGGCATTGACAACAGCCCAGGAGCTGAGCAGCACTGCGAGGGAAAGCTCTCCAGCCAGTCTCCAGGGTACATTCAGTGGGCATTTCCACGGAACCTATAAATACCTCTGTCCTGAGCAGCTCCCAGCTCTTGGAGTTCGCAGGCCTGTTATCACCAAGCATCACATACTGAGCAGACAGGATGCAGGGGCTTCCCCAGCAGAGGATTGGCACACGAGCTCTAAGGAAGAGGGATCTGAGTCTATTTCCTGCAATTGTTAGAGAAGGATGGCAGCCTGGCCCATAAGTAGGTTAGAGTCCTATGTGCATTACTATTCTCATGTGATTGCTGGGATCCCAGTTTATCTAGGCCTTCTTCTACAGAGAAACACCCTCTGTTAGAGGTACCTAAAAGAATAGAAGTTTGATTTTTCTATCATAGGTAATAAAATAAGTCATACTCACAGTGTGCTTCACAGTTTGTAAAGCCCTAACATCTGCAGTAAATCTCATTGATAATGAGATAATGATTATCTCATTGATAATGCTGATTTTAATCACCACAATAATAGTAGCAATAACAAGCATTATTAGAACTAACAAGTGAGTTTAGCAAAGTTGCAGAACACAAGATTGATACACAAAAATCAATTGTATTTCTACATACTATCAACAAATAATTGGAACCTTTAAACAGCTTTATTAAGATAAACTGTACATAAAATACACAATTTGGTAAGTTTTAGCATATGTGTATATGTATGTATGTATACATACACACATACATACACACATATGCACACTAATATATATGCACACCTTTGAAATCATCACCATGATAAGAAAATGGATATACCCAATATCCTTAAAAGTTTTTGTGCCCCTTGGTAATCCCTCCCCATTACCTCTCTATACTCTTTTCCCACCCCATCAAGACAAAGTTGTCTCATAGCCCACTGATGCTCCATTCTTTTTTGTTTTTCAGTAAGTTTTCATCTCTGAGTTTCATTTTGGATGACTACTGTATTTTCAAATTTACTATTATTTTTTCCTTCTTTTTTTTTTTTTTTGAGACTGAATGTCTCTCTGTTGTGCAGTGGCACAATTGCAGCTCACTGCAACCTTCAGCTCACCGCAACCTCTGGCTCAAGCAATTCTCCTGTCCCAGCCTCCCAAGTAGCTGGGATTACACACACATACCACCATGCCCAGCAGAACTCCCTGAACCCCATCTCTATTTACTCAACTCAGAGCAACTGTTGGGTTCTGCCTGGGTTGTTGCTCCCTCTACCATAACCTGGTGGTGAGCTGGGCTTACCTCATTGTGCCCTGTCACTCAGAAATTACTGTGTTTCATGCCTGATGTCCCATGACTTGAAATCTATTGTTTTATATATTCTGATCAGCTTTTTAGCTCTTTCAGTTGAGGGGATAGATCCAATCTCTGTTTACTCCACCTTGGATGGAAGCAAAAGTTCCACAATTTAAAATTTGAAATTGAAAAAAAAATACTAGTACAAAAACATCAAAAATATAAAACTCTCCAGGTGCAGTGACTCATACCTGTAATCCCAGTACTTTGAGAGGACAAGGTGGCTGGATTGCTTGAGCCTGGGATTTTGAGGCCAGCCTGGGCATGGTGAAATGCCATCACTACAAAAACTACAAAAATTAGCTGGGTGTGGTAGCACGTGCCTATAGTCCCAGCTACTTGGGAGGCTGAGGCAGGAGAATTAATTGAGCCTGGGAAGTTGAGGGTGCAGTGAGTCTACATGGTGCCACCGTACTCCAGCTCAAAACAATATATATCTATATCATAGGAAAAAATGCAATGTATGTAAAACTCATACACTGAAAACTGTAATACATTTTTTGAAATAAGTTAAAAGTAGACCTAAATAAATGGAGAGATGAACTGTGTTTATTTATCAGAAGACACAATATTGTTAAGATGTCAGTTCTCCCAAAATTGATCTATAGATTCAGTGCAATTTCAATCAAACCCCAGCAGGCATCTTTGTAGAAATTGAAAAACTGATTTTAAAACACATACAGAAATGCAAAAGAAGATGTAGAAAGTTAAATTATTCTGAAAAGAATAAATTTAGAGGATTATGATAGCCATTTTCAAGACATATTACAAAACTATAGCCAGGCACAGTGGTGTGTAGTCCCAGCTACTTGAGATGCAAAGGCAGGAGGACTGCTTAAGCCTACAAGTTCAAGGCCAGCCTGGGCAACATAGTGAGATTCCATCTAAAAAATAAAACTACATAACTATATATATAATTATATATATTATATATAACATATGTATTTTATATATAATATATATATATATATATATATATAATATATTCCAGAAATGGATCCTCACATCCATAGTCAACTGATTTTTAATAAAGGTACCAAGAAAGTTCAATGTGGGAAAAAGTAATCTTTTTCAATAAATGGTCCTGAAATAATTGATCATTCATATGAAGAAAAACACTTAGACCCGTACCTCATGCCATATATCAAAACTAACTCAAAATTGATCAAAGACTTAACCATAATATCTAAAACTACAAAACTACTAGAGGCAAACATGGGGAAAATTGTCTTATTATGGTTAGGAAAATATTTCTTAGATAGGACACACAAAAATAATGAACCACAAAAACACTATGATAAATTGTTTTTTATAAAAATCAAAACTATAATAAAGAGTCTGACTCCATTTGAATGTCTAATTTTGATGGTTGACATCTTTCAAGCCCCAGCACTTCCCCTTCCTCTCTGCCCCACATCTGGGCTAGCTGATAAGAAAACCCAGGTGCACCTACCTTTGTTGCCAATGGGAAGTTCAAAACATGCAAGCCCTGGCTCTCATGCACAGGAACTCTCACCCCAGCCCCATTCCCTAAGCACAGTAAAAGCCAAGCCAATCTCTTTTCTTGCTTTCTCTTAAGCCATTTTTAAACCTGCCTAGGAGCCTTCCCTGCTCTCCCAAGAAAGTCTCATCCTACAAGCCATAACTTTTTCGTATCTTCTTGTTGTATGTGTAGTATCATCAGTCTTAACATCTAAACCAAATCTGGGGAGGAGATCCATCCCGCCTCTGTGGGATAACTACAACTAAAACTGTTACACTTCAAAAGACACTGTTTATACTTCAAAAGAAAATGAAAAACGCAAGCCACAGACCAGAAAATTATATTGCAAAAATCTCCATTTATATATCTAAAGAACATTTACCTAGAACATATTAAAAACAACTCTTACACCTCAATATCAGGAAACAACAAATCCGTTTTACAAATAGGCAAAAGATTCGAACAGATTCTTCACCAAAGAAGGTATACAAACGGCAAACAATCATATGAAAAGAAGCCGAACATCACTGATCATTAGGGAAATGTACATTAAAAGCACAATAAGATATTACTTCCTATCTACTAGATTAACTAAAATTACAAATACTGATAACACTGAGTGTTGCCAAGGATGTGGAGCAACTGGAAATTTCATATGTGGCTCGTGGAAATGCAAAATGGTATAGCCATTTTAGAAAGTAATTTAGAAGTTTCTTGTAAAATTAAACACAGACTTACCAGACAGCTCAGCAGTCCCACTTTTAGGTATGTACTCAATAAAAATGAAAACACATATCCATACAAAGACTTATGCTGAAATAATTACAGTAATTTGTTCATGAGAGCCAAAAACTAGAAATCACACAAAGGCCTATCAACTGGTGAATAGAGAAATAAAATATTACGTATCCACATAATGAAATACTTCTCAGCAATGAAAAGGAACTTACTGATACTGGCAATATCATGGATGACTGTCAAAGCACTGTGCCAAGTGAAAGAAGCAGGACACAAAAGACTACACACTGCATGATTCCATTTACAGTCACGCATTGCATACTGAAGATTCTGTTATTGTGCAAACATCAGAGTGCACTTACACAAATCTAGATGGTACAGTCTACTACGCGCCTAGGCCAAATGGTGTAGCCTATTGCTCCTAGGTTATAAACCTGTACAGCATATTACTGTACTGAATACTGGAGGCAATTGTAACATAATAAGTATTTGCATATCTAAAAATATCCAAACATAGAAAAGGTACAGTAAAAGTGTGGTGTAAAAGAAAAAAAGATAATACACCTGTATAGTGCACTTACTATGAATGGAGCTTGCAGGACTAGAAGGTGCTCTGGGTGAGTCAGTGAGTGAGTCATGAGTGAATATGAGGGCCCAGGACATTACTGTATACTACTGCAGACTTTATAAACACTGTTCACTTAGGCTACACTAAATTTATTTTTAAAATCATTCTTTCTTCAATAATAAATTAACGTTAGCTTACTTCAACATTTTTACTTTATAAGCTTCAAATACTTTTTAACTTTTTGACTCTTGTAAAAACACTTAGCTGTAAACATAAACACATTGTACAGCTGTATGGAAATATTTTTTCTTTATATTCTTATTCTATAAGCTTTTTTTCTATTTATTTATTTTTTATTTTTTTACTTTTTTGTTAAAAACTAAGACACAAACATACACATTAGTTTAGACCAACACAGAGTCAAGATCATCAATATCCCTGCCTTCCATCTCTACATCGTATTCCACTGGAAGATCTTCAGGGCCAAAAACATGCAGGGAGCTGTCATCTCCTATGATAATAATGCCTTCTTCTGGAATGCCTCCTGAAGGACTTGCCCAAGGCTGTTTTGCAGTGAATGTGGGTGTTTTCTTTTAATAAATAAAAGGAGTACACTCTAAAATAATGACAAAAAGGTAGTACAGTAAATACTAGACGATAGAAATTTTTCAGCTCCATTATAATCTGTCATAGAGGTGGACCATCCTTGACTGAAATGTCTTCAGATGGCACATGACTGTATATAAAATTCTACAAAAAAATGAAAGTGGGAGTAGGGAGGGAATTGACTGCAATGGGATACAATAGAACGTTTTGAGGTGGTGGCAATTTTCTATAATTTTCATTGTGGTGTTGGTTATATGGCTACATATATTTGTCAAAACACATTGAATTGTACCTTAAAATTGGCACATTCTCAATGTAAATTATATCTCAGTGAAAAATATTAAGGTCAATTGCTCATGTCTATTGACTAAAAAAGCAGTGCACTGGGCTGTTTAGATTATTTCTGTTTCACGTACACTCAATGACGTTTCACCTAATGACGGCCCACATATGTAGTGATTGTCTCATAAGATTGCAATGGAGCTGAAAAATTCCCATTGACTAGTATTTACTAGAATATACTTGTGTCGTTATTTTACAGTGTACTCCTTTGACTTATAGGAAAGTGTTAACTGTAAAACAGTCCCAGGTGGTTCCTTCAGGAGCTATCCAGAAGAAGGTGTCACCACCATAGATGACAGCTTCGTGGGTGTTATTGCCCCTGAAGACCTTCCAGTGGGACAAGACGTGAAGGTAGAAGACAATGATATTGATGATTCTGACCTGGTGTCAGCCTAGGCTAATGTGTGTGTATGTGTCTTCATTTTTAGCAAAAAAGTTCAGAAAACAACATTTTTAACAGGAAAAAAGTTTATAGAATAAAAATGTAAAGAAACAAAATATTTTGTACAGCTGTACAATGTGTTTGTGCTTAAAGCTAAGTGTTATTACAAAAGAGCCAAAAAGTTTTTAAAATTTTTAAGTTTATAAACTAAAAAGCTTAGAATAAACTAAGGTTAATTTCTTACTGAAGAAAGTTTTTTATGACTTTAGTGCATCCTGGGTGTACAGTGTTTAGAATGTCTGCAGTGGCATACAGTCATGCCCTGGATCGTCACAGCCTCTCACCACTCACTCACTGCCTCACCCAGAGCACCTTCCAGTCCTGCAAGCTCCATTCATGCTAAGTGCCCTGTATGACTGTACCATTTTTTTTCTTTTAGATTATATTTTTCATTGTACCTTTTCTATGTGTGGATATGCTTAGATATGCAAATACTTATTATGTTACAATTGCCTCCAGTATTCAGTACAGTAACATACTGTACAGGTTTGTAACCTGGGAGCAATGGGCTATACCATTTGGCCCAGGTGTGTAGTAGGCTATACCATCCAGGTTTGTATAAGTACAATCTATGATGTTTGCACAACGACAAAATCATCTAAGCATGCGTTTTTCAGAACATATTGCTGTCATTATGTGATGCAAGGCCGTACATTATCTTACTTGATCTTTGCACAGATCCAGGATGGCTCTGTGGGACAATTCTGCAAAGATGGGCTTAGGGAGGCCAAGGGACTTGCCTAAGATTATACTCTCTGTAGGTAAGTTTCAGAGTTGGAATTTTTATGCTATATTCAGCATTCTTTCACCAAAAAATACCTTTTTTCCATGGCAATTCATATTTTTAAATTTCCCTTGATATTTTCAGTGTGTTGCCATCTTAGTTCCTTTGGGTGGCTATAACAAAACACTGCAGACTGTGTAGCTTTCCCAGAGTATACATTTATTTCTCATAGTTCTGGAGACCGGAAAGTCTAAGACCAAGGTTCTGACAGATTCTGTGCCTGGTAAGATCCTGCTTTTTGGTTCATAGACGGTATCTTTTGCCTGTGTCCTCACATGGCAGATGGGGCAAACAAGCTCCTTTGGGACTATTTTATAAGGCCACTAATCCCATTCACGCCCTCATGACCTAATCACCTTCCAAAAGTTCAACCACCTAATACTATTGCCTTGGGGGTTAGGATTGCAACATATGAATTTGGGGAAGGGGGACACATATATTCAGATCATAGCAGTTGCTTTATATGACTTTAAGTAATCAAGGAAGAAGATACAGATAATCTCTTAAGTAGAGATCATTATAGGGGGCTTTATTATTCTGTATTGTGACTACCTTATTTAGCACCCATTTTATATTTTAAGACAATTCCTCACCCCAATAGAGTAAGTAAGTTATTCTCTTATAACTTGGAAATTAGCATTTTCTCACTCTTAATGAAGACTTGGAAAATTTAACTGCGAAGCTGAAGAAAGAAATGTCCCATTGTAGATTAGCTACAATGGAATAAAAATGTTGTCTTTAATTCTGAATGAGCACTGTTTGTCAGAGTTTGGCTAGAAAGGGGCAAGTATGCTGCCTCAGCCTTGTACTGTCCTGCTTAACATCGACATGAAGGCCTAACAGAGTATTACCATGATGTGATGGTTAAGACTGAGTTTCAACTTGATTGGATTGAAGGATGCAAAGTATTGATCCTGGGTATGTCTGTGAGGGTGTTGCCAAAGGAGATTAACATTTGAGTCAGTGGGCTGGGAAAGGCAGATCCACCCTTAATCTGGGTGGGCACCATCTAATCAGCTACCAGCATGGCCAGAATATAACCCAGGCCGAAAAAAACATGAAAAGGCTAGACAGGTTTAGCCTCCCAGCCTACATCTTTCTCCCATGCTGGATGCTTCCTGCCCTCAAACATCAGACTCCAAGTTCTTCAGCTTTGGAACTTGGACTGGCTCCCTTGCTCCTCAGCTTGCAGACAGCCTATTGTGGGACCTTGTGATCTTGTGAGTTAATACTACTTAATAAATTCCCCTTTATCTATCTATCTATCCTATTAGTTCTGTCCCTCTAGAGAACCCTGACTAATATACATGATATCTTTGCAATATCTATAAGTCACTTACACTATTATTAATTTACTTTTTACTTAATTCTCCTTTCTGTTTTCATTCTAATACTAAATAGTATCTATGAAATCAGATTTTATAAGTTATATATGCTGATACACAGCAGAATAAATACATAACAAGATGTGAAAGGGGACTTTCTCTGTCATCTCAAAATGTTGGCTGAAGTTCTAAAGCTTTAAAAAAGGAATGAGAAGTGCCCCAGTCATCTAAAGCAAGGTGTTAATAGGTGGCTAAGCTGGTCCTTTAGGACTATGAAGAGAGATTGAAGATTCATCAGGATAAGAATATCTCATTGGATTAGAGGATACTGTGGGGTCTTCCCCTTCTACCCTGAGCAAAGTAAGGGAGGTCCCAAGAAAACCACTTATACCGACTGATGATCCTTGCCAGATGTGGATGCTGGCTTCTTACTCCCTGGCTGGATGCAAGCCTTAGGAAGCTAAGCTCCAGAGCATTTGTGAATTCTTGGGGGAAGCTCAAATCACATTCCCTGGAGTCTTGGGCAACTGAAGAAGTCAGAGTGCAAGCGGTTACCCGCTGCAATAACACAAAGACAGGGCCAGGCAAGCTGCTCTTCTGCAAATGGCAGACAGAGCAAGGTATGTGAGCTTCCACGAGCCATGGACAATGCCCCAGAAAGAAGTGGGAGTAGAGCCATCTTGAAGGGATGCTACCCAAGATTTACCTGCTGAGGTGAGCAAATCCCAACAGAGGGTGATTGGGATACATTATCCAAATACAGGAGCCAGGGAATGATGGATGCCATACAAAGTCAGAGAGAGAATCTTATCACCTGCAGGAGAGAGTGGTCTTCAGTGGGGTGGTGAGAGCATCTCCAAAGGACCCATAAAAATGCCCTCAGAAACAATCAAGTTGGGCCTCTGTCCAAGGGAAGCCTCTGACAGCAAGTTTATAACCAGTTCTGGGTGAGCCAGTCTTTCTGTTGTCCTCCAGTCCCCCTCCCCTGGCCTTGACTCTGGGGATGCCAGGGGTAACACTGTGAATTGGAGTCAGTGAATTGAGCAAAACAAGCCATCACTCTCTTTTCCTATTATTGGTCATCAGGATCAAGAGTAAGGATTCAGATGGTGGAGGGCAAAAACTCTGAATTGGATGAAACGTTGAAATCTAGATTTTTATTTGACTAGAGTTTTTATTACATGAGCATGAGACTGTTCAAATATCAAAAGTGATTAGAAACGTTATGAAACTGGTCTAGACTATCATTCAGCAGCAGAACGGAGAGCTGTCAGAGAGCATGGGATGCAGTAGGGGATAAAAACAATGCCATTTCCTGATCGCACCTCATGGCATTCAGCCCACTCAATAAATTGTTAAAATTTAAAATGTTCATTTATGTACCTAAAATCATGTCACATCTACCCCACCCCCAACCGATGACCTGCATTTCATATTCCACACTTCAGGAAAAAGTGAGTCTCATCACACTAGAATAACAGGACCATGGAGATGACAGCATTTCAGCATTGAGAAGGCCTTTGGCCATCACCTAGGTTAAGCATCAAATAGAATCACTTAGGATAAGGACAAGATCCCAGAGATGGTAAACGACTTGCCAAAAACCACACAGCTACATAACCAGAATTCAAGCATTGTGATCCTAGATAAAAGTGCTTTCCTGAATTCTACATCTCGTCCCCGGTTCACCATTGGTAGGTTTTAATATTCTGTTGGGAATTTAATTATCAAATATGTAAAATTTGTCTGCCAAGTTGTTTTACAGGAGGGAAAAAAAAAACTCTGAATTTTCCCAGTTTTATTAATTCAATGTTAAAATTCTGGGAAATACTCTTCAGATTTCTACTCTATCTTTGGTAGTCTGCCAGGCCACTCACTTATGTCAGAGGCTGGGCTAGTAATGCTCTGAGTAGGAGATTTGATGTGGAGCATTCATTAATTCAGCAAACGTTTATTCAACATCCTGCCAGGCCATGTGCTAGGCACTGGGGAGTACAACAGAAACAAGTTAGAGTACTCCCCCCTCCTGTTGTTCAACACTGACAGATGAGACGATAGGCACATGAAACGAAGTGCAATGCCTGCTCTGCTGAGAGCCAAGAAACATCAGAACCAGTCTTCGGGGCAAGAGGGCTCCAGGAAGGCTTTGCCTAAATACGCACACACAGATACACACATACAGATATACACACATGAATGTGGTTCCCATCGGAGATCATGACTAACCAAAGTGACATCAAGATTTCCACTGGTTTGCATGGTTGGGTGGGCAAGACAAAAATCCCCTGACAGATCCCACATCTCACCCAATGGAGCTCTAAAGGTAGGCCCCTCCTACTCTCTACCTATATGATGTGAAAGAAACCTCATTAGCTTGTTCAAGAAAAATAATCTGCCTAGTAATTACATATTTTTTCTGTGGCTTTGCAAACAAAGACACCAAAATGCACAGCTAAATTGGTGAGAGCCTGTGGTGGGCAGAATATAGCCTCCAAAGATGTTCGTGTCCCAATCCCCAGAACCTTTGAATATGTTCCCTTACATGGCAAGAGGGCTTTGCAGATATTGTGAGAGCTAAAGACTTTGAGATGGAGAGATTATCCTGGATTATGCAGGTGGGCCCAATCTTGTCCTTACAAGGGTCCTTAAAAGTGACAGAGAAAATCAGAGAGTCATAGGGAAACATGACAATGGAAGAAGTGTCAGAGAGATGCAACCTTTCTGTCTTTGAGAAGTGGGGGGGGGGGGGGGGGGCATGAACCAAGAAATATGGACAGTTTCTAGAAGATGAAAAAGGCAAAGATTCTCCCCCCAACTCTACCAACACCTGATTTTAATCCAGTGAGACCAGCTTTGAACTTCTGACCTGCAGAACTATAAGGTAATATATTTATGCTGTATAAGCAACTAAATCTGTGGTAACTTGTTACAACAGTGATAGGAAACTAGTAGAGACTGGGTAATATCTCACTAGAATGAGTTAAAAGTGTGGTTGGGCAGCGGTTTCCAGAATTTGACTGGCGTCCTTGTAAGAAGTAAGGATTGAGACACAGTTTATGACATACAAATAGGCTAATGTCTAAGATAGCATTAAAACGGTTCTCTCTCTCTCACTCTCTCTGTGTGTGTGTGTGTGTGTGTATGTGTGTGTGTGTGTGTTTAAATCTAAATTTTAGTTATTAAACAAATGTGATTTCTTAGACAGGCGGGGTTCCTTGAGGGAGATGTGTAATGTTCTACAGATGAGGATGGCTGGCTGCAGGAGAAATACGCACTGAATATCATGTACCTCTTCTCCCACTGGGAAAACAGAGATGATGTCCAGCAGTGTACTGTGGGCCCTTGAGGCCACAGGGAGCAATGGCCTGGAGGCAGGCCTGAGCACAAGAACTTACGCATTTATTCTCTTTCCAGTTCTCTGTGCTGCTGAGAACACACCTGAGGAGACAGATAGATTATTGGGGCAATAAAAACCCGAGATATGTGGTGTGAGACTCATTACTTGCTTTTACTGTCCAAACAATGAAGAAGAGTAATTTGTAAGTATTCTTTTTACAGTGATGTTGGAAAGGAATTCTTCTCCTCCTTTTTAGCCATAAAAAGGCACCCATGAGGATAAGTGGGAATTGCATCATGAATTTTTCCTTTGTCCTCAGCAGGATCCTGCTTCTGCGTTTGCTAAAAGTGGGATTTATGTGAAATAGACTCCTATGCTCTCTAAAAGTTCACCTACTGGCACAGATCAAACAATAACGGCTGTGTAATAAAATACTTCTGCCCTTATGATGTAATGGAACTGTCCTAAATGTAAATGCTTCAAAGTTCTTTTCCATCTTTGCTTTCCCCAAAGTACAAACCATTTGGCTCTTTTATTTTCCTGCAGCCTTGCTCTTTGCACCCTGCCTTGGTTTATGTTCCTGGTGATTGGGTGTTGGGTTTGAAGAACTTTACACAATATCACAAATCCCTAGAATTGACAAGGTCTTTAAGAGTTTGAATCCTCCTCTTTGTTCATCTAATCTGGGGCTTCACCCAAGATAGCTGAGGTATAAGATGTTTACCATACTCCTAAAGATATACTGACTTGGAGACTATTATGGGCTGAATTGAGTCTCCTCACCTCTCCAAATTTATATGCTACAGTCCTAACCCCCCCAGTAACTCAGAATGTGACTGTATTTCACGATATAGTCTTCGAAGATCTAATTAACTTAAAATGAGACCAGTAAGGTGACCTGTAATCTAATTTGACTGGTTCCCTTATAAGAAGTGAGAATTGAGGACAGGTACAGTGGCTTACCCTTGTAATCCCAGCAATTTGGAAGGCCAAGGCAGGCAGATCACTTGAGGTCAGGGGTTCAAGACCAGCCTGGCCAACGTGGTGAAACACCGTCTCTACTAAAAATACAAAAAAAAAAAAAGTAGCCAGGTGTGGTGGTGGGAGCCTGTAATCCCAGCTAGTTGGGAGGCTGAGGCAGGAGAATCCCTTGAACCCAGAAGGTAGAGACTGCAGTGAACCAAGATCATGCCACTGCACTCCAGCCTGGGTGACAGCAAGACCGCATCTTTAAAAAAAAAAGTGAGAATTGAGACCCAAACAGGTACAACAGAGGGAAAACCATCTGAAGACAGAAGAGAAGATGGCCATCTAAAAAACAAAAGGCGAGGCCTCAGAAGAAACCAACCCAGGTGACACCTTGATCTTGGGCTTCTAGCCTCCAGGATCATAAGAAAATAAATTTCTGTTGTTTGGAACTGGGTGGTTTGCTGGCAGTATTAGCAAAATGATAGGGAAACTAAAGCCATTAGTCCGTTTAATGTTAGAAGAATTCTCCTGTGTCTTATAAAAATATCACTAGCTCTAAATAGTGGACTTTTATTTTGTCTTTCGAGGAAAGTTTAGCAAATTCTTTAAAAATATCCTGAATATATTTGGACATATTTGGATCTGGAGTGTTAGACATGGAAGGGGTAAAGAGACTGCTATTTCAACCACTTCTTTTTTTACAGATAAGAAAACTGAAATCCAAAGAGATGAAATGGTCACCTGCAAGTTGGCAGCCAAGCCAAGACGATGGACACAGGTTCTGGGCCACTGACCCATTGCTTTCTTATACTAGGACAACACAAAAAATTTAAGGAAACCAATGCTGGAAGATAGAACGAGAATCCGGTGAGTGGGGAGTGGAGTGTGGGAGCATAGGTTACCAGGATATGGTAGTCATGGGTTCCCATTTTTTATGACAATAAAAATTGTGCAATAGTTTAAACTATTCCAGACCAGACCGTTGTGGACTTATGTTTCATAATCAATTCAGAGGACTCCCTGGACTTTTAACAATCTACCATTACCTAATATGACAATTTCCCTCCTCTTGGAAGTCGGAATGCATTTTAATGAGCTCAGCCTGCCCTGATGCACCCCCCGGATCGGGCACGTCGCCTTGCATACCCCAATATGCTTCCTTGCCTCTGATGCTCTCCCACGTGCCCTCATCTGTCTTCCATTGCACTGTCTTTTGGCCCCGGACTGTATAGTCTCACGTTTACCTTTTTCTAGAAACTCTTTGAAGGACAGAAAGTGCTATATAAACCATAAAGTAAGGAAAGATACAGTTTCATTATCTTACTCCATTTTCTCCTTTTCCTCTTTTCTTACCAACCCTCCAACCTCTCACATGAAAAAGATGTGGCAGGGTTTATACATAAAACTCAAAGTGCTAAACTTCCTCGCTCCGAGTCCAGTTCTCTTTGCCACTGGAGCACATTGATTCTATCCATCTTCCTGCACTCTGGTGACCACTAATGCCAGCCACTGGGAGCCAAAGCAAGGGCCAAACCAGGTGATGGTGCAGACGCCTGCTCTGCAGAGGCTCAGTAACAACAGATGGAGACCAAGCCTGCAATTTAGGGTGAGATGAAGCCCATTTAACAGAGCACAGAGGAGGGGCCCTAGCTGAGCTGGACTGTGATTTCTCCAGCTATCAACTAGATAGAATTGCCTATGTGAATCCTCTGACTTAGGTTGAGGTTCTCAAAGCGAGGTCTGTGGACCAGCTGCATCAGAACCACATAAGGGCTTACTAAAAATACAGATTCCTGAACCTCATTCCAGACTTGTTATTTCAGCAGCTTGCCAAAATCAGGGGTCATAGCTTTTAGGATACTATCTTAGTGTCTTTATGTTTCTTTCTTAAAAGCAGTAAGATAGAAATTCTATAATATCAAGGGACTTTAGCCAAACAGTTCTTTTACTACCCCTGTATTTTAAAATAAAGAATTATTTAGTGTTACTTTGATATTATTCAGACAGTTTTAGTTTAGGGGATCCTGCCTATTTTTGACAAGTACTAAAAACGCTTATGAAATCAGAATTTCGGAGCTCAAGCCTTGGAGTCTGCATACATGTTAAGCTCCTGGGTAAGTCTTACATTCACTACTTCCTCTAGTTTATCAATCCTTTTGGTTGCTATTTTGAGGAAAATGAAAGAAAGAAAGAAAAAGAGGGAGGAGAGGGAGGAAGGTTTATCCTCACTTCAGTCAACCACGTTCAATTTGGTCTGTACTTGCCTTACTAAACAGATACACTATCACTGCATTTTGCTCTACCTAGCGTCCAACCTTCTCTCCTGTTTGAGACGAACCATTCACCATGTGTATATAGTATTCTCGGGACACGGTGCCCTGCTACTCTGGGTAGCTCAGGCAGAGAGGGCTTTTCTGGTCCTGCCCCCTGGAAGTCAGGGCCTGAGCATGTGCGCACACTCAGCCATTTGATGCTTCCACCAGGATACTGACCCAGGGGTAAGTGATGGGTTTCTAGCTGTGAGAACAGCATCCAGCAGGAACAGTGACAACAGCTTGGCCAGATCACATTGCCTAACTCAACTGATAAACACCATTTAATAATTAGATAATTTGGTATGACAGAAAGCCCTGAGCCAGTCATTGCAAAATTCTATCCTAACCCTGGCTCTGCCACTGGTGAGCTGCCTGATTCCAGGAAAGTGGCTTCATCCTTCCAGGACTTACATGAATCATTTATAACAAGGAAAAACACTGTCTCTAAGCTGCTTAGTAGAATTGTGGTGAAATGCAGATTTTAAACATATGTGTGCTTTGTAAACTACGAATACAGTAGAAATGTTAGTGGAAAGTAAAATTTTAAAATTTATACTACTCTTACAGAAACAAAAAATTTCTACTCAGCAAGAGGTATTTTTTTTTAGAAAGAGATTCTTGGTTTTCTTGCGTGAGTTTTAAAAGTAGCATTCAATTTGCTGATTTTTAACATCGTGAGTTTTTATATTTTACCAAGTCCCTGTTTTTTCATCTGTTATCAAACAGGCAAATTTCTCAATGGAATAAAAGCATTAAACAAAATGCTATTCACACTATAGTAAAAGCCAATGGCTTTTCTATTCCTGAAAATCAAATAAACACACAAACAAAATAAGCCCAAAAACTTTCTATCCATTTCCCAACAGCTGTTGCTTTTTAGAGAAACCAAATATTTTTGGAAAGGGCCACAAACATTTTGGATTCAAACCATTTATAAGCTTTGGAAACGTAACATGCACCTTGCCAGTTTTAATCTTGCGCGTCCATTAAACACACCACAACTGCATCATAAAACAGAAAAGGGAAGAATTTATAAACAAATAAAGCAGTTAATTGGGGCAATAAAATAGCAGTTCCCTCCCAAGTGTGGAATTGGTGTGTCTCAACCCACAGAACTCTGAAATCTGTTCTTCAGGGGTCTAGCAATGGCAAGAAACAAATATAAATCAGAGATTTCAGGAGTACTCCTGGGTCCACAGTGCTTAGCTCCACACCCATGTCCTCGGCCCCCTCTGTCCTCTCACTTGCATTGGCTATATATAAATCATTCCAGGGAGATGATTGCTCCAAGACCATTATTCTCCTGGTCTCTGTTTCCTAGCCAGCGTTCTGATAAAAAAATAAAATGCTAGAAGATCCATAGCTATGGCTTTGTCTGCAACAGAACAGTGAGGGGAGGGATGGAGAATTTAGTCAGATGTGCTTCTCTTTCCTGAGCCGTACCCATCTGAGAATTAGGCAGGCACAGACCTAGCTGTACAGGCCCTCTCATGCACTGTCAAGGAAACAGCAGGCATTGTAGCTACAGGAACAGGGTTAGAATCCCATCATTGCCTTGTACTTCTTTTAGGATCACAAGCAAATGCAAGAGCTTTAATCTGAGTTCTATTCATTCAACAAATCTTTATTAAGCACCTCCTATATACCAGGTGCTGATCTTTAAGTTTTTTAGGAGGCGAATGTTGACGCTAAGTACAGACCTCAGAGGGTTGTTGTGAGAATCAAATAAAAATATATATGTATGTATGTATATGTGTGTGTGCACATATGTGTACCCTAGCACATGGTATGTTCTCACAAGTATTCACTCTGCTAAAGCAGCAGGTAAGAATAAGCAGTAAATGTGTTAGAAGAAGAATTAAAACTATATTTCATAGTATTGCTTTTATTTAAGAAAGAAAGGGAGACAGAGAAGACTACTAGTATTTTTCCCTTATCAGCAAGCCCTGGCTTCACTCATGTGAACCACAAAGTAGTCAGGGTGGAGTGAGGGTGGCTGCGGCCGTGGGATAGAGTGAAGCCAACTGGGCCATGTGAGGCACACTCATGACCTTTGCCTTGCTAACACCCAGTATCTGCACTTTCTCCCACCTCTGGAAATCCTGTTTACAATCCGTTATGTAATCAGATGCTCTCACACACACATACTATCTAGCAGGAAATTGTGCCTCTTCACAGAGGTCTGGCTTTTGGTATGTTTTGTTTAAACCCTTTAGAGATAAACTGCCATTTACTTGTTTAACAGCCCACATAATACATAGACTAGAGCTGTTTCCTAAAGAGGCTCAGTCAATGACTTGTAATAGTTATAAACAATTACTTTTAGATTTAAAAAGGAATGAGATTAGTATGTGGCACCCTTATAAACTATTTCCCAGGTCCTAAGTCAACCTAAGGGGAAGAAATATATGGTAGTCAAATTTGTGTGAGGCCTACGTAAATGTTTGGTACTGCCTGAAATCTTTCTTAGACATAACAACTGCATACAGGCTGCTGCCTCAGAAAATGCCAAGCAGGACACTAATGACTAATGTTAGAACCCAACATTAGCTCTAAAAAAATAACAAGGGGCATAGGGAGAGAAAAAGGATTTAATCTCTTCTTCAGGTTAGTATCTTAAATACTTAAAATTCAAAGATTTCTAAGCTATATGGGCCGTTTTGCGGATTATCTGGTTTCCAGATTGACTGGGTTCACTCAAACCTAAATGAACCTTTTATTTTTGGAAGTATATATGGCAGAGAGATTGAATCCATGTGTCTAATTTATTTGCACATTGACTGAAGAAACATCTTTAAGTTATACTCTAGAAAAGATCCATAAACTTAAGCAAGCACACCATCTCTTCCACCTAAAGACCAGTTGAGACTCATGAGTGGTGGTGCCTTCTTCTCGTTCCTAAGTCTTGCCAGCTCTTGTCTCCTCTTAGATACAAACAAAGCTGCAGTGAACCAGGAGTCACTGAGAAGGCAGTCGGAGTGCCGTCCTTTTCATCAGCTCACTTGCTGCTCTAATAAAATATCCAAGGGGCCCACATCTGGTAGGTAATAAAATACAGAGTGGAATGAGGACGCCTAGCTGCTGAGGTGCTCTAGCCACTAAACAAAGCCATCGCAACATTACTTCAACCATAGCAATGCCAGGATTTTAATGGGGCAAAGCTGAGAGCCCTCTTTATGGATATTTTTCCTGTACTAGGTTCACTGGCTCTGCTGCTCCCATGCTGCCGAGTGTTCCATACACAGCACCATCAAACCGACTCACAACCCAAGCAAGGAAAATGCTTCTTAACATGACAGAATCAAACACAATAACACTTATCTCCTGCTCCCATGTCCCCAGGGTGGTAGCACTGAAGGGTGGATCTCCTTTTTTCTTCACCTCTTTTTAGTCTCCCAAATAAGAATAAATGTTAGATCTCCTCACAGGAAGAGACAGCTATGCCAACCACACAGGACATGTTCTGACTGTCAACCGTGATGGATGAGATTCAGTACATTTAATAAATATAAATGTCATAATCCAACCATCAAATTTAATAAACAAAAATACCGCAAACCATCTTTCCTCTCTGCTTCACGTGCTCCTTTAATGCTGATAACATTAGACCACATCTTGCCCAAGCTGTAACCTCACCATCTGCCTGGCTCAACTTCTGAAGACTTGGTATGGGCTAGAAAGAAAAGCAAATGACTTCACACCGAGGAAGGAAAAAAAAAAAACAGAGAGGGAGGGTGGGGGAAATTGGATGGCTTTTCTCACTCCTCCTTTTCCTTCTAACCCATTTGTTAACTCGAGAACCAGATGTATCTATATGAGCTTTAGTTCAACCCTCAAGAATTATTAGGAAGGCAGGTCATGGGGAATCTTTCTTTGCATGACTACACAAACTAAAAAGCATGTTTCACCAACAGGCTGAGTTGCTTATTTCAATGCTCTGATTTGGAAATGTGTGCAATGAGATGCGGAAAGTAACAGATTAAGGATACACTTTCTTTTGATGGAAAATTAACAATAATCATAACCATGGCAATAAACACATACCAAAAATATAGTTTCATTCCCAGGAGATACAGAAAGCAGATTCAAAGCTATAACTGGAAAAGATTCTTTATGCTGAGGTTTAGGAAACCTCAATGGCTAAGGGAATGCTGAAAAGGATAACCAAATCCAAAAAACCTTAGAGAATGTCTTATACCATGAGGGAGCAAAAGATCTGCTAGATCCAAATATTTTAACATGCCCTTTTATTGAGAGCCTGCTGTGTCTCATATACTATATGCACATTTTTACAACTTAATCTCATTAAGTCCTCTCAAGAATACACAAAAAAGATACAATTAACCCATTTTAGTGACTGAAGTGTACAGAGGCTATATAAAGTGCTCAAGTTTACAGCACTAAGATTTAATAGAGCTGGGATTTGAGCCTAGGTCTAACTTACCCCAGAACTGCTACTCCTTTCTTTTTGGGATACTCCAATTTTTCTTTGGGAAGCTAATCCTCCCTCACTGTGAAACCACACATTTTGACCATATCTCCCAGTTCCAGGATTCCCATTTATGCCATCTGGCTTGGAGCACATGTTCACTGCAACTATGGTATGAGTATGGTATCAATAAATGGATTCAGATGCTCCAGGGACATTAGAGGCTAGAGTCATTGTAGGTTGGAAAAAGGACATTTCTTCACACCTAAAAATCCCTGAGGTGTTCAAGTTCAATCAAAAGAGATTGTGGGTTTCAGGATATGTCCATTGGTTGCTGCTATTCTCATTTCCCATCAGAGATCCCTAGGCAGGACCCTGTACAAACATCTGCATAAGAAAAATTATTTCACCACTTCCAGGTGTGACACAATTTTCCTCTCTTTAGTAGCCAATCCACATGCTTCATTTCTTCCAAAGCACTCTTCAAACCTCACATCTTACACGGTATACTTCCTCAGGAAGCCAGAGAAGCTGAGTGTCCCTACTCGATCTCCAAGAGCCCAGCCATTTCATTCCCTTTCTGGTTCTATGTGTCTTGGGTTGGTGAGGTCCTGGAGCCCATCTCAGTCAATAGCAGAGTTACATGTACCTTTTGACAGAATTGAACCAGCAGAAATGGGGGGGGGAGGTGAAGAGGGAGTCGAAGGAGTGGGGAGAAGTGTCTCTGCAGATTTGCTAGTCTAGGCAACCTCATTGAAAACTGAGTATCAAGGGTTCTTTAATATATAAAACTCAGACACCTGCAGTGAGGGGGAGGCGAGAGGATGCAGACTGAGCCGAGGTGTCTTTTTACCTGAGCCAAAGTCTCCCTACATTCCCTTGGTACACAGTGGGAAAAAATAGCCATGGAAAAATCTCACAGAGATTTTGCTACCAAATTACTACTGGGATATCACATTGCAATCAAAAAATTTTATTTGGAGCTGGGTGGGATCTCTGATTACAAAGGGTCTCTTTCTCTTCTTAGTTTTGATTATATTGCAAGACATTTTGCTAGTGTCACAAAAATTTAATAACTTCAGTATAACAATTATCATTTTTCCTCTTGACAGAACTCTCAGACAATGGGAAGCAGCAGTACTCAGGACAATTATTGCTGCTTACCAGAGAGGCCAGCAGGGATGGGCAGAATTCTGCAAGAGACAGTCCATGCCCTGAAAGCTAGGAATCTAATTTACCCAAAGGCCATGGCCAATGCTGTAGTTTAGAGACTTCTACAATTTTCCTAGCATGATCTCATACCTTGAAGGTCAAAGTTTACTATTGTGAATTTTTCTCTGCAGAGTCTTCCGATTAAAGAGAGAGAGAGGTGGGAAGTGGGGTGTGATTGAAACCAAATTTTCCACTTCTAATATCAAAAAAAAAGACACATATAAATGTTAGTAGCAGAGAGGTGAGAAAGTGGAGTGGAACAAAAGGTGGAATTCATACCTCCCTCTGCCAGATCTGTCCTTTCCTTGCTTATGCTTTCCTAAAGGTCTAAGAAATGCATGCAATGGATCCTGCAGGATGCTCAAGGAAGGCTGCTTCCCCCTCTGGGCTGTATTCACATCAGCACCAGTCAACAGCAGAATTGAGCATCTGTTAATTACTTTTTTTTTTTTTTTGAGACAGGCTCTGGCTCTGTTGCCCAGGCTGGAGTGCAGTGGCACCATCTCAGCTTACTGCAACCTCCATCTCCTATGAAAAATTTGGTTTCAATCACCCCCACACTTCCCACCTCACTCAAGCGATCCTCCTGCCTCAGCCTCCAGAATTGCTGGGACCACAGTTACATACCACCACACCCAGCTAAATTTTTGTATTTTCTGTAGACACATGGTTTCTCCATGTTACCCAGACTGGTCTTGAACTCATGAGCTCAAGCAATCTGCCTGCCTCTGCCTCCCAAAGTGCTGGGATTCCAGGCGTGAGCCACCATGCCCAGCCTGTCACTTACCATATTAAATTCAGAACACTAAATTATGAGAGCCTGATGCTCTCTCTGCCTTCTTAGTTAAACCTTAAAATATTCATGTCATTTTAACTTTTTTCTTTGGATGCTGGAATCCAGAAAGGTTAAGTGTGTCACCCAAAGACACACAGTAAATACTTAGAAATTAATCCTGGGCATCTGGCTTCCTTCTAACTCTAGGTTAATAATGGCTGACTAATAGCAGATTTATTTTGAAAATGCTTGCTAGCTATTTTTCCATCAGTAGATGTTACCTGGTAGTTTGCCTCATAAATATTGTATCATTATGATTCCTAAGATCTCTGTCAGAGTTCTTAACTTTTATGACAATAGGTAACTTAGAACCACTTTGGCAGACATTAGTCCATAATGTACAAAATAAGTGACTTACAAATGGGTTGTAGCTATCTAAAGCATGTCTGGTAAACAACTGATGCTGGGCAACAGTGAGAATCAGAGCTTGAGTGCTGCCTCTGTGAAATGAAATGAAATGAAATAAAATAAAATAAAATAAAATGAGGACAGCTTTCTGGTTCTTTGTCTCACAGTGAACAGCTACAGCAGCCGCTTTTCTTTTGATTAAAAACAGCTTCTTGAAACAATAAAACCCAAGAAGAAATTATGAAAGGCAAAAATACAAATATAGTCATTTTCTAACAACACCTACTACACTGTCTGCTGAATGACTCTATTAAAGTAAGCTGAATGTCTAGTTCTCTAAATTTTAATTTCCTTGTATTCCCAAAGCAAAGCAATCTTATGAAGAACTAAGGCCATCCCTTGAGGGTAGAGAGACCCAGAAACAAATTACTCTTGGTGATACTACCACTGAAGTTCCCATTGAAAACATTTTTACACAGAAGACCCCAGATTAAATTAAATTTTAAGGGCAAAAAAGAAATCAAATTTTAGAAATTCAAACTTTAACAAAGTTGCAAATAAAAGGATGAAAGGGTGTTGCTTGGGTGATGGTGAGAAGTTTAGGCATTTTTTTGGATATGTATTTCATTTGATTCATTTTAATCCTCTGTCTATTCTACCAAAGATTGGAGATGGCTTACAGATATATAACAAAAAATAATTCCTAAAAATTGAAGGAGTCTAAATAAAAATTTTGGATGAGAAGCATGAACTCTAAATGATATTAAGAGAGAGGAATGTTGACCATATGGTAATGTAGAGCTGTTCCCAGGCATCTTAGCAGCCACTATAAAAGGAGAAACAATCATTTATAAGACTTAGCATGTCAACAAGACAAAAGCAAACCAAAAGTTCAAGAGAATCACAATTCCTGAAACTGAGACTGGAAGCATTTTTCTCAAAGCTTCTCATAAAGAGGATGCCCAACAGCATCCTGACAGCAGATACAAGCAGGAGCTCCTGCAGGCAGGTTCATCCTCTGGTGTCTGCAATGGCATCAGACCAAGGTCTGATTTAGTGGGCGTGATTCTAAGGAAACTGGGTTACTCTGATCGTTCCAGAATAATCTAATGCAGTGGTTTCAACCCTGGCTGTGAATTAGAATCTTAACCGGGGATCTTTGAAATATCATGATAGCCAGACCATACCTCAGGCCAATTAAATCAGAATCTCTGGGGATGGGTCCCAGGAGCCAGTATTAAAAGAAAAAACAGTATCCCATGTTAGTCCAGTGTGCAGCCAGTGTCAAGAGCCATTGTGATAAAGACGTACCCTTCTTCTCCCACAGACATCTCCCCAGTTCAGCCTTAGAATCAGAACACACACACACACCCACCCACACACACACACACACACACACACACACACCCCTCCATAGTGAGACTCAGGACAATATACAAGTCTCAATGCAGGTTTGAGGGTTTTTTTTCTCCTGTCTTCGCAAAGGATGGTTCTGGCTGTAGCCCTCTAACCCGGAAGCCTCTCCACAATCTTTGTGCCTTGACTCTGATCTAGTTCTTGCTGTCAATCTCCATATATTAACTTTTCATCCAAAGATGACGTGAACTGTAGTTTTTAGGTAAGCATTTGTCTCTTTAATCACAGTCACACACACAGACAAAACTCATAGTTTTTCTTTTCTGTTTGTAAATAATGTAGACCCCCTCATGCATTTTAACAGATACTGTAGAATGTCTCAGTCAGTACCCACTCCCATGCTTCCCTTCTACCATTTCCTCTGCCTCCAGTAGAAGGGCTGGAAGATCAACATACCTACCCAGCTTCCCATATCACCACGGGTGACCACACAGCACTATCCAGGTCATAGATATCGGCAAGATCCCCCGGGAATACCCCTATTCCTAAATAAAAAGACAGCGCCTCATGAAAAGATAGATTTTCTTGTCTTTCTGCTTCCTGCCTGGGAGCAGCCAATTTTCAATCACATGGATGAAAGGACACATCATGCATGGAAGAGAGAACAGGGGGTGACCACATGGAGCAATGACATGAGCCCTAAACTCCTTACCATGGGACTCCTTGTAACATGAGGAAAATAAACCCCTGCTACATACAGTCACATGCAATCCCAGCCAACACATAGTATTATTAGACAAGCTCGTTCTAACAGAGCTTTCAAACAGCAGTTACAATCCACTATTAAATAAACTTAAGGTAAATACGTAGATGTAGGCATGGCCCTAAATGACTGATAGACAGATTTCAGTAGGAAAGTGGAGTATGGTGGTACCTACCTTTAGTTCAGCTATGCAGGAGGCTGTGGCAGGAGCAGCACTTGAGCTTAGGAGTTTGAGGCTCAGTGAGCTATGGTGATACCACACACTGCACTCACAACTGAACAACAGAGCAAAATCTTGTCTCAAAAAAAGGCAAAAACAGCAGGAATAAAAGATTTCACTAATTTACTCAAATCCTTTTCATCTGCTACAAGTTAATATAATTGTGACTTTCTCTATGCCCTAAGAATTAAGAAAGAATAGGGAGGCTCCTCTTGTTTCTGGAAAAGAAAAACAACTTGTTTTGTAATTCAAGGATTATAGAGATGAGTTAAATTGACTAAGACAGGGAAAGGCCGCAAGAGTGAGAACTGGACATGGCCCAATCCAAGGGAACAGAAGGATCCTCCCAAAACAAGATAGGAAACAAAGGGCTGTGACAAGTTCCCCAAGTGACAGCCTGGGTGGTAAATGAGGGTAAGAATCATGACTCTGAGGGCTGGCAGGGTGCCCTATGGGTTGACCCAATCAGCCCTGTGTGCCAAGGCTGAACAGCACTTCATTTAGCCGGTCTCATTACAAAGATTAAAGATACCATGAGCTAGAAACAAGTGTTTCAAATTTCCTTGGCACCACCTAAATTCCAGGGTTGCATGTAATTCATCGGAGGGGAGAGGAACCCCTTAAATAACTGATAGTGAACCTGCTTTGTTAAGTGGAAACAGAATGAATATGACTGGGAAAAACAAAGAATTATGAGGGTTGATAGTTCTTATATCTGAGCACTGGAGAATTCATTTCTGTTTCCCAGTTGATTATGAAAAGAGCTGTTCATTCTGCAGCATAATCTTGGGAGCAACCCAGTAACTAGGGAATTAAATTTATCAGAAGATAATTACGCCTTGGAGAAAAGGTTCATATTTGGTTCTGATCAAACTAGAGAAAGGGTTGAGGAGGCCACATTTCCCTTCTGGTGATGCTGTGCAATCACAGAATTGGAAAGTGGAAGGAACTTGAAAGATCTCCTGGTCTCACTACTCATGAGGCTCGAATAATACCTTCCCCAACATCTCCATCAGTGGTACGTACTCAGACCTTGACTTCTAAGCTACCCTGAAGACACTAAAAACAGGGAGGTAAGAAATGAACGCATAAAGGTCTGTAGCAACATTGTTTTGAGTGGGAAGTAGGGCAAGAAAACAGAGTAAAGTCTGGAGTAGGAGGTTGCCCCCAAGAAGAAAGATCTTCAGTGAGGGCCTCTTGGGGGTGAGAGTCAATAAAAACATGGATCAAAAGATATTCAGGGAAAACCTTGGTAGAGTGGGGGCAGACCACCAGTTTCACAAAGTTGCTGTGGACTGATTGTCAGGGGTGGGTCATAGAAAGGGCTACCTAAGGTGGCAAACAGAAACAAGAAAAAGGATTTAAAATACGTGCTAGCCAGGCAGTGCTCAATTCACAATTCGAAGCCTATTTCCTCTTTTCTTCTGCAGTATTAATTTCCCTCAGGAAGATTGTTGCATTTCTTCTGGAGTTTTCAAGCCATTAGGAATGCTCTTAAGTACTTCTACCACCTTTCGTCCAGTAATAAACCTTACTGAATCCGGCAGCAGTCAGCTCTCTGAGCATTATGTAGGGGGTATGAGGGGAATTTGAAAATTTTATGGTCTGAAAAGTGGGCCTTAGCACTTTAACTTTTATTCTCTCAAAGATCTTATAAATCCCTCTTCATTTAGCAGTTTTCAAGGAAGTGACAGCTTTTGTTAGTCAGGCTAAAGTGAGATTAGAAGTAAAAATTTTACCCATTAATCCTCACTGATTAAAGTGAAACTAGAAATCAAATTGTTACCAACTGTGCTCTAATTTCAGCTATGTTAATTCTTTGGCAAGAGGTGTTGGAAAGTTTCAGCTGGCTGCACTAATTCACAATGCCTTACTACTGATGGCAGAACGTCAAGGTCTCCTTCCCTCCTGGGCCTAGGGTGTGAACAATGACTATTTCAAAATCAGTCCAGTAAAATATAAACATTAAATCCTTAGCTATGTTGTTTCTCAGCCATCACTTTCCACAACACTCTCTCACCTTATTTGCCACCAACCTCCTCCCACTCCACCAACAGTGATGAAAAAATATCTCCCCAGAGACTACAAAATCACAGCTGAATGACTGGCCTCTCCGCATCAAACAGAATGTCTGTAGCATCAAAGCAGGTGTCACCCCACGCAAGCCGTTTCTATTACAGCGCTGGGAGTGGAAGAGAGTCTTCATGCCAATAAGCCACATCAATTCATCAATCAAAATGAATGCATGCACTAATTAAACTAGCAAAAATTTTAAAAGGCATTTGTGTTGCAGACGGGGAGAACAGCATAGGGAGGGGAGACAGGGAGTTAAAATTCAGAGGAAGTGAAAACTTGACAGGCACAGCATCAAATACAGAAGGCAGTAAATATATGGCCAGAATTTATAGTATTTTCTTACCTCAAAAATCAACCAACAAACAAGTGGGTCATGCACACACACACACACACACACACACACTGCCCTCTGGATTGTGAACATTCACTGGGGGAGGCCTATGAGCAAAGAAAAGCCTCTATATCTCTTCTTCATATCAACTTCTACCTACTACTGACCATTTCCCCTACTCCTTTTGATGGCTTTTCAGGGCCAGTATGTACAGTCATAGGGTTAGTGCACTGCACAAAGGCTCCAAGATGAGGAAAGAAAGGAGGCTAAAATTTAGTCCATGTTCCAATGGCCAAGTCGCATGCTCTTGGCATGAAGTTGCTGTAATCAGGAAGTGGTGCTTTTTTCTTCATACAAAGGTGCCCTCTGCTTGTGCACCCAGAGGACAGTGTCACCACAAAAGCTAGCAGCATCCTCATTCTTGCTTTTATTTACTTTTGTGTACTTCCGTTTCTTCCCTCTGAACTTCGAAGACTTCTTCAGCTGTTTCTGTATATGATAAATATTTGAACAAAAAAAAATCTCAGTTGTCCTCTCAAGTGTTTCATCTATATGATGCCAAGGATCCACATATAAGGGAAATATCTTAATGCTTGGTATTGTGTAGAGAAAACATTTGGTTGATCAATTTAGTTTGTGTTTCTTTCAGATGCTTAAGTGCCATGGAAACACTGTTGTACCCACTCACAGGCTGGGTTCTCCTTTGTAGAGTCTAAACTCACTTTTCTGGGCTCAAAGGATCAAATTCAATATATTGGGCACTGAAATAATAGAGATAAGGGGGCTGTTTTTCTCTGAACACTAAATAAGTGGTATTTAGCCTATCTGCTAAATGTTAAGGGGAAATAACTTTTTATCTTCAGTCTAGTAGTTTGATATTTCATTTGATAACAAGATATTTTTGTTCTTTTGTCTGTGTTATAGAGTAGAAAAACTTTTAATAATTGCCTCAATATTCCAATTTCATAGTCTTTCCGACACACGGTTTTCTTTTAAAGCCTGCCCTTGAATCAACTTGAATGAACTTCTTAAGGCTAATGTCAGGACAATTTCCCCAAACTCAGTTATCTTTGTTTGAAACAATTATTGAAGTTATCTTTGTTTGAAAAAAATGATTATAACGCATCACACATTTCATTCAAATCTACCATCATCACCAGAGCACTTTATACATCACTATAAGGTAGATGGCAAATGCCATTCTCTCCATTTCCCAAACAGAGAAGCAGTGGCTGGCCAAGTTAAATGACAGGTCCATGGTCAGACAGTGAGTCAACAGCACAGCAGAGAATGTCTCAGATCTTCCCAAAACTGGCCCAAGACAACACACTTGGTGCACAAGGAGTGAAAACTAAAACTCCTTTTACTTTCCCCAAAGCAGACCAAGAAACTGTAAAGATGAGCTGGCACTTTGTTTTATTTTGTGTAATAAACTGTTCTTTTCACAGCAGTTGGCCCTAGGGGAGTTTCAAATAGCACCGCTTGGCTGCAGCTGTGGGCGTGGCCCCACTCAATTCCAAGGCAACTTGAAGACCACAGCTGTGTCAGGCAGAGTGGATCTTAAAGTTGACATCTGGGCTGCACACTTTCAAGTTCAACCCCCAAACAAGTTGAGTCATTTTCACAAGCCAGAACCATTTGAAGGCTCTGTTCTTCCTCTGCCTGTGGTTACTTGAGGCGCATCAAATACCACCAGAGACTGACACCCACATTTGGCTCAGACCAATTTCTGAATCATCCTTCCTGAGCCCGCCCTTTGCTAGTCATAAGAAACACTACGCATGGGAGATTATAAAGGTGGTCAGCAGTTTCAGGGGGATATCGGGTAGTAGATTTTGTTCAGTTGAGTGCTTTTCAGTTTTTGGTTTGACTTATAATCTCTCGGGTCCTTTGTGTGTGTGTGGCTATCACACTTTGCTCGGACAAATGGGATATGTCCCCAAATCCAATAGATTCATACACAGTTCTAGAAAAACTTTAAGAGGTTGTTTTGGTTTTGTTTTTGCACCCCTGCTTCCAGCTCGAGCAAATAATTGTCACGGTCATCTTCCCTCATTAGTGTCCAATCCCAGGGATGAAGGTGAGAGCACTGGACCCCTCCTGGCCTTCTGAGTGGAGGGAGGCATTGTTTGCTTCTTTGTCTCCTTGAGGAAGGTATCTGGGCTTGTGAATGGCCTGACAATGACAAGCACATCAAAAGGGGCGCCATCTGAGAGCTCAGGCCAGAGAATACCCGACACCTGGCCGGAGGCGGACCCCAGCGCTGCATTGTTGGGGAGAGGCCCGGGTAATCTTGGGGAGCCCTCACAGGGCGGCTGCTGTGGACTCAAGCACCACTAGAGGGGGAGCGAGCCAGGCTGGGTCGTCGGCAGGAGCCCCCCGGCAGCCTGCAGCGCCGGCCTTGCAGTACTGGGGCGAGCCCCACTCCCCAGGAGGGGAGTAGCTGTGAGGCCGGGACCCACGGGGCCCCTGTTCCCTTTGCAGCAGGAGTAGCCGGCGTGGTTGGCGATCTGAGTCTCCTTCAACCTTTCCAGACGGTCCTCGCACTGTTGGGGCTGCCCGCCTCGCTCTCAGCCCGCAGCTATGGCCCCGCACGCGGCCCAGTCCCCTGGCTACGGCCGCCTAGGCATCCCCCTGCGCGCTGGCCACCGAGGGAATGGCAACAGAGACGCGGGAAACGGTGACAACTCACAGGGAGGAAAATCCAAAACAAAAGTTGCGGAGAGTGCCAGCGTGAGGGCTAGAGAGGACAGAGAAGGCCTCCACCCCACCTGCTCCTGAGCACCCAGTGACTACGGGCGCGCCCTGGAGGCGGCACAGGTCGTCCTTCAGGGGACTCTGCAGCTGGGCGCCTGTGGACTGCTGGAGGAGAGAGAGTAAACCACGAATTTCAATAAAAGACCGAATAGGTCCTATAGGTATAATTAACATGCAAAATATGTTCACAGTCTGCTCGGGGCGGGGCGGGGAGGCGGGGGCTCTTTCCGAGAGAAAGGAATCAAAACTTCCCTCAGGGTCACCAGCTTGCCTGTGGAGTGCCAGGCTATCCCAGAAGAGAAGCTATGATCTCAGGCTCAAGAAGAATGGCTGCACTCAGGCACTGTTCTTTTCCAACTGACAATTCAGAGCAAGGTTCCGGGGCCAGGGCACCTTTCTCCTCCTGTTGCTCCTTATTCTGCTCCACCTCAGCCAGTCCTGACTGCCTGGTGTTACCATACACTTACAAAGCCTGTTCCCGTCTGCAACCAGGGCCAGCAGTGACTCATTTGCTGATTCTGACTGCCACAAAAAGGAAAAGCATAAATGCAATCCTGTGAAGGAAAGTTCTTAAGAACATTTTCTGACCAATTTCCCTTAGTCTGGAAGTGGAGGTTTGGGGAGGGCAATAGAGGGGCAGCTGCTCAGGTTTAAACTTTAGCTTTGAATTTTAGCCTTCACTCAGTGCACAATAGGAAACAGAGCAGGTGCTTAGTTAGTTCATTTTATTTCACTTTGGAAGTTGAGTTCTTAACTCCTAAATTAAACAATTTCTTTCACGTGAGCATGAGTGCGTCACCTGGTCTCTTGCTGGTCTTCTTTTTCTCATTTGTAAACCTGGAGGGTGGATTAAGGTATCCTCCAATTTCAAAATTAGAAATAAAGTTTTAGTGTCTGTTCAGGAATTTGCACAGGAGAATTCTTTATTTAAATGTATAATGCAGTGATAGAGTGAAGGACCTAAAATAAAAATGTCCAAATGGAGAGAAGTAACATAGCAATTTCTCCAGCTGAATCTCCATTTTCAAATCTTGCATTTCTAGTGTTGATGATTTACTTCTAAATGAGGGCACATCTAAAATAATGACTGCTCGAAACTGGACCCCTTCCTGACACCTTGTACCAAAATTAACTCCAAAGGGATTAAAAACTTAAGCATAAGACCTAACACCATAAAAATCCTAGAATAAAATCTAGGCAAAACCATTCAGGACATAGGCATAGGCAAGGACTTCATGACTAAAATATCAAAAGCAGTGGCAACAAAAGCCAAAATAGACAAATGGGACCTAATTAAACTCCAGAGCTTCTGCACAGCAAAAGAAACAATCATTAGAGTGAATCGGCAACCAACAGAATGGGAAAAAATTTTTGCAATGTACCCATCTGACAAAGGGCTAATATCCAGAATCTACAAAGAACTAAAACAGATTTATAAGAAAAAAACAAACAAGCCCATTCAAAAGTGGGCAAAGGATATGAACAGACACTTTACAAAGAAAACATATATGAGGCCAACAAACATATGAAGAAATGCTCATCATCACTGGTCATTAGAGAAATGCAAATCAAAACTACATTGAGATACCGTCTCATGCCAGTTAGAATGGCAATCATTAAAATATCTGGAGACAACAGATGCTGGAGAGGATGTGGAGAAATAGGAACACTTTTACACTGTTGGTGGGAGTGTAAATTAGTTCAACCATCGTGGAGGACAGTGTGGCGATTCCTCAAGGACCTAGAAATAGAAATTCCATTTGACCCAGCAATCCCATTACTGGGTATATATCCAAAAGATTATAAATCATTCTATTATAAGGACACGTGCACGTGAATGTTCATTGCAGCACTGTTTACAATAGCAAAGACTTGGAACCAACCCAAATGCCCATCGATGATAGACTGGACAGGGAAAATGTGGCACATATACACCATGGAATACTATGCAGCCATAAAAAACGAAGAGTTTGTGTCCTTTGTAGGGATATGGATGAACCTGGAAACCATCATTCTCAGCAAACTGACACAAGAACAGAAAATCAAACACCACATGTTATAACTCATAGGCAGGTGTTGAATAATGAGAACACATGGACTCAAGGAGGAGAGCATCACACACTGGGGTCTGTGGGGGGGGGGGGAACTAGGGGTGGGACAGTGGGAGGTGGGAAGTTGGAGAGGGATAACATGGGGGAGAAATGCCAGATATAGGTGATGGGGGAGGAAGGCAGCAAACCACATTGCCATGTATGTACCTATGCAACAGTCTTGCATGTTCTTCGCATGTACCCCAAAACCTAAAATGCAATTTATATATATATATATATATATATATATAAATAAATAAAATAAAACAATGACTGCTTCTTAGTGAAAAGCAATGTCATCTCTAAGATCCATGCAGAAATCAACGAGGGAGACCTAGGGATGGGATGATTTGCTATTCAGAAACAAATCATTTTCCTGCATGCAGAAAAGGCTTCATCACCTAGATTTTAGAATCTGGGTGTTCAGTACCAAACCCTGAAAAAGTACAGCTGATTTTCAGAGCATCTAATTCTTTTGTTCACACTTTGTCCTCTTCTCATCGTTCTTTAAGTTTTGGGGTTTGAGGACAACAGAGAGACACAAATCCAACTCTGCAGCAAGAATATTTCTCAGTATGCACATCAAATTTTAACAGTCGTGAGAAAGCCCATGTTTAAGGCTGTTTCACCTAACATTTTTCTAAGTTGAGAAGTTTCCAACAGTAAAATTTAAAGTCTGTGGCTAATGAGGAACACAGATTAAAAAAAAAAACAACTCTGTGTTTAGAGGGCAGCTCTTTAGCCTCTCTGTTGGAACTATGACAATGGAAGTCTGATAAAATATGACTCAGTTTCAAACTATCAAATAGCATTATAAAAATGTTTGGACTAGATTTAGTTCTCCTAAAAGGTGGCAGATTGATAGAGCATGGAGAAAGCAAATCAGCTTCCAGGAATGATCGTTTCGTGAGAAACAGGGCCCTTTTTCTCCAGAGGGACGTGGACGTTCCCAGACAACATCTTAATTTGAAGAGTTCTCAAAGCATAGATCCCAGCTTCCTTCCCTGATGAGGCCTCTGGCAAGAGTGGGAATTTCTGTAAGAATTCTGCAGTGGAATGATACCTTCCTAAAACTAGAGGTTACCAAGTCACTACATTCTGATCAGCCAACAGGACTATCACCATAGTTAAACCTCCCAGAACAATCTGTGAAACGTGTTTTGTGAGCCTCTTGATCCCCTAGGTCTTCCCTCTCCCTGCTATGGTTACCATCCTCCTGCCTCCATCTTCTCATACTGATGACAGCCCTCACTTGCTGGCCTGAGCCTCCTGGCCCCACTCTTTGGCTCTCTCTCTTTTCTCATCCTCTTTCCTCACTGCCCTTCTACTGAGAGCCATTTGCTCTCAATTATGTGACTGGCACTGCAGAGCAGGAATGACTTTGTAGGTGTCATTCTATAAGAGTGACAAAGATGGGCAAAGTTTTTTTTTTTTACTGTAAATGTTGTCTGTTGGCTCTAGATCATTTAGGTATCACTGCTTCAAAATACCAGAAGTTGTTTTGACTCAAGACTTCTAAGGACAGCAAAAAGAATAAAGGATTATTTGAGACAAGTAAACCTATACTATCCCATAAACAATACACAGTTTGCTAAATAGATCATTTACACTTACATGTAAATACCTGTAAAACTCCAAACATACTCAGTTAGATTTTCCCCATGGTTTGACTATTAACTCCCTCCAAATTGGTTTGGAACCCTTAACAAAGACTGGTCAAAGACAATGTGTCTTGTCTACCTTCTTCCATTGCCTTCTGTGTGTCACTGCTTATCCACTAATTACAGAATATTCCGTGTCTGCCATGTTCAGAGCTCATACTTGACAGAGCCATCTCTGTAAGAGAATTCCTTTCCTTCTTTCTTTCACCCTCCCTGTCTTCCTCTCTCCATCTTGCATTGAGGGGAGGGATTTTACCTGCCATCTTGGCTTTTTACTAGATAAAGTAATGTATGAACTGAACATCTTGCACACCCCTCAGAAGTCACTGAGTTATTTCTTGAGTTGACTATCAAATGTTTCTTCTCTTTCCCGCTCTGGTGGGTACGGCTGTGGTTTCACCTGCCCAGCAGCTGTCTCACTGGGGTAGTGTTAGTTAATCATGTCTTGCTGGTTTCTGAAAAGCTCCATAAGCAGACCCAAAGTTAGGAGCTAAATTATCAGCCAGGCCACCTGACTGCCTCCTGAAGATAGTCTCATCACCTTTCTTTCCACAAGGAAGCAAAATCCATTTGCCTCACTTTCTGACTGATCATTAAGTGTCCCACACTCATATAAAAATCAAATCACCAGCCTGGGCCACACAGCAAGACCCCCATCTCTAAAAAAATAGAAAAAAAATCCAGGTGTGGTGATGCATGCCTATAGCTGCAGCTACTCAGGAGGCTAAGGTGGGAGGATCACTTGAGCCTGGGAGGTCGAGGCTGCAGTGAGCCATGATCAAGCCTCTGCACTCAAGCCTGGGTGACAGAGTAAGACCTTGTCTTAAAAAAAAAATCCAACCAGCCTACATATATTGATTACAAGCATTCTTAGCAATACACTCTGCAAGGCACTAAGTAACCAGACACAGAATCAAGCCAGGTTGCTAAGAACACTGCAGGATTTCTGAAAACAGCAAAGAGAACTACAAGAAGGGGAAGAGCTCCCGGAGGCCAAGCCACAGAAAATCCTGGAAAGCAGTGCATGACACTGGAGGTCCAGACGGCCAAACTGCTTCAGCAGAACAACGCATTTTATGGAGTTCATTTAAACCATTATGTTGTGTACACTTTTTTTGAAATGATACATCACTGCTGACAGTTGGCATGTACTGTTTTCAGAGCTTAGCCTTTATAAATATTACGAGCCCATATCACAGCAGTATTGTTATAACGAGTTACAATGATGTGTTCTTTGAGAGAGTGCCAGTGACTGGTTTATATCCTTGGTGATGTTGCTGCATCATAATAAATGCAGTATAAATCTTTTTCAAGGTTCAGCAGTTCCTTTAAGCCAAGAATACTACATGTGGGTTGTGGAGTTTCCCATGTTATCCCCATTCCAACTTTTGAAACCCCTGTTTCCTAGGTGCTTTGATATACAGTCCCCAATTTTGAGGATTTTAATATGGTCAGTGATCTAACCGCTCTCCTATAATAGAGCATAGCACTTATTATAATCTGGAAATCATTTTAATCTAAATATCACCAACAGCCAAACGTAATAAAATATGTATAAGTCAGGTAACATTACAGAGACCCCAGCAGCTCTGGTGGAGCCAGCCACAGCCTCTATGCAACTGTAAGCCTCAGGAGAGGGACAGAGGGAGAGCAAGCATCTCAATTTTCTTTTACAGGGATGCATCATGGCTGGGGGGATACAGGAGAAAGCAGTCACCCACTACAAAGAAGAGGCTTTGTTCACTTCAGAGGATGGTTTTCTCTGTGAATATCAGGAGTCAAAAGCAGAGGATGGGTTGTAAACTAATAACCAGCAAGCTGAACATGGAAGGTTGAGAGAGTTCATCTCTTTCTGCTGTGAACTTACTGTCTTCATTTGGACAGGTGGTATGGTCTTTGTTCCTTCTTTCTACTACAAGGGACCAGGATGAGGGCTGAGAAATACAGACCTCTCATAAAGGTGCTAAGTCCATGCTCTCTGTTCTGAGGACAGGTGGCAATAACCGTCCCACAGCACTCACTCTCGGCCTCTGAGTCACTTCCTACAGAATAGTACCATCTTTGGTGCTCAAGCCCTTGATTGTGTCTACGAAAGTGAGTCCCAGATGCACTGCTCCCCTTTAAGGTGGGGCGTGTCAGAATGATTAGTTGGAAGATGTAGGTATACTGAAAACTAAACAGCTGAATCCTGGGTCATTAAATCTTCATTTAACCCTGCTAATCGTATACACGAGCCAAGAGCTGCCTTTAGATGATCATGCCCAACAGAAATTGGCTGTGGAAGCAGAATTGATCTATAGTCAGCTGTCCCAAGCTTGAGGTGGTAATTCTTTTGCCAAACATTAATGTATTCTATATCATCAATGAAACCATGCTTGAGTCAGAACAAACCCAGGAGAGTGTGTTAGGAGATGCATAATACGGCTATGGAGAAAACTCCCTGGTAAGGTACGTCCTTCATTAAAGCTCTAAATCATTTCCATTCCGGACCAGGCTAGGGTTACTTCATTACCTTTTCCTGTGAATTATTAATACCAGAAACACTAAGCCTTGAGGCAAGGGTTGGAGAAAACTTCACGCACTAAGGAAATGAACCCCACCTATTTTTAAGTGCTTCTCCTTTTCTTTCAGTTGTTCCCTGGAATTTCCTCTATTTCCCCCTAGTATAAGTGTTTGTGTATTTTAAATAGTTGGTATTTGGGTCATTAGTGGATCTAGTGCTTTTGCTTGAGTTTATTCTTTTAGGAATATCTTTTTTTAAGAAAAACTAGTTCCTGTAACTTTTTCATAGTGTATGTCCCAAGTCCCAAGTGACCCGTGAGGATGTGAGTTCCGAGAAAATTTCTCTACCAGCTTTTTCCTTCAGTATGAAAATAAACTGGTATGTGAAAAATGATTTCCATCAGCAAACCCTTCCTGTTGCAACAATAATCTGTTGTAAGAAGTATCACGAGACAAGACATGTGGATTCAGGGGACAAGGACTCCTGCTCTCATCCTATGGAGCACTGGATGCTCTCCCAGGTTTCATCTCAGACCATTGCTTCACAACCCATGGTGCCTCCTCACTTTCTCCCACAGCCTTCTCTTTCTCTTTTTGATTCTGACTCCTCTGGGGGCACATTTGGTCTCATGACTTCTAAACTGCCCACTTCTTCTTGTACCTTCTTTCTAACCTTGTATTTGTAACGGGCTACAGATACCCTCACTCTACTGGCCCAAGTGAAAGGCACTTTGTTCAAAATTACTTTTACATTCTACATCCCCCAAGGACCTATCTCCAGCACTGGCTGGACCTACTGGAGATGCTACGTACATCTTTGTGGGTTGATTGAAACCAGAAAGATTAAGTTGAAAGAAAATCTGCAGGTACGTACATTTTTAATGCCCTAAATACATAGACAAGAGAAGATCTAGAAAATTGAAGATTGGAAGACAACTGTGGAGAAATTCTTTGGATGTAATTCCTGAAGTCGGCATGGTTTGGAAGAAAACTTTGATGATGAAGTTACTGATTGGTGGCCTTCTAAGTTTGAGAAAGATGTGTTTTGCTGAGGGAGAAAAAATGTTCATAAGGCTTCTGGAACCTCCACCATATCTCAGAAAATAACCTCTCCAGGAATTAGGGATAAATAAAATCAGAACCATGTGGGATATATTTCCTTTTATATACATATTGAGGCTATAAAAATTAAAGAGAAAGTATTCAATTAAAGTTATTTAGGGTTTGAGTTTACTCACAACATCTAAAAAATAGTTCAAGATGTTAGTTGAACCCAAAGTGCAGCAATGTTCACCTTCTCCTACTGAAAATAGAGTGTATGTAGCAGCTGAGGGGAGACATGTTTAATGTCAAGTTAACAAAAGGAGAAAAAAAGTATGTCGGAGCTGAAAGGAGGAGGGAGTGTTCAAATACGCACAGAGAAAAAGATGTTTAAAGCTAGAGGGACCTTGGCTACAGAAAAGGGGCAAAGGAACTTGAGGTCTTGGCACTGGTTTCTGAGACATGTACCTCCCTGGGCATAGAGTTCCCTTAGCAAATACCACTTTTTCTTAAGACTCTCTGGTCACCAGATTTTCTCTCAAAAAGTTAAGCCTATTGCATCTTGGTTAGAGTAGGGGGTTCTTATAGGCTCCAAAGATAGGTTTGAAATGTGACTGACTTTTAGCTGGATGTTTTAAAAGAACTGATGGGTTTTATGTCTGGGTAGTGAACTCCTGATAAGTTCAGACACTCTTGATAAGTTAGGCCAACACCCAGCTGCCCTGTAAGGGTGAGAGCCTGAAGACTAGCTTCCTAAAGTAACAGAAAAGACTCTTGGTCTATGGGTGTACTGCTATTCTTGCTGGCACCCAATGGATGATAGCACTGTCCCTCCATGGACTACGTGTGTATACACACACACACACACACACACACACACTCACACACACAAACGGTTTTCTGCAGCACCATAGGCTATACCTTTGCCATCATTTCTGCAGTACCTACTCTTGTCTGGATTGATGGCAACCGGGGGTGGTTGTGAACTCTCTTTTGAGCTGAAAATAGTCCCTTTTCTTTCTTCATTGAACTTCAAGAGGCAAAGACAGCAATAACTTGACTTGCAACCCTTTAATACTTGTGGAATCGGGGACTCTCTTTAAAAGGAAAAACCCTGCTTCTTGATCCACCTGCAGAAAACTAGAAAGCAAGTCTCAAATCAGACTAAAACAATCAGTAAGACTTTGAGATGGAAGAACAGGACCACATTACCATATCCCATAGGATGCCCTTGCATCGGGGGATATGAACTTGGCAAAGTCTCTGAATGTCTTTTTGTTTCAGTTTTCACCTATGAAATATAGGATAACAATATCTGCTCTGCTGAGTTAATAAAGAGATTGTTATGTGACTAAATGAGATTAAATTCATATAAGGGCTTTGAAAGACATAAAACGTCCTAAAACACGAGTCTCCAGCATGCTCTTGACACTTCTCTTCTGAGCTCCAGGTGATCTCTCTGGCATTTACACATGAATATTTTACTGGTATCTCACACTTAGCATGTACAACATGGACTTTTTGATCATCTCCTATCAACTTCCACATTTCCCAGTTCCCCCATTTCTGCGAATGAATTTACCCAACCAGCTGTTTAAGCCAGGAACCTGGGAGCTTTCCTTGAGACCTCTCTCTCCTACACTCGTACTGTCAATTAATCACCATGTCCTGTTCATTCAACTCCACTTTTTCTGGACTCAGGGCACTTCTCTAGATCAGGCTGTATCATCCCTCGCCTGAACCACCACAAGAGCCAGCGACGAGTCTCCATGCTTCCTCTCTGCCTCAATAGCCATACACCCCATGCACCCCCACCCTGCCTCTGCACAACCCTTAAAAAGTTCACTCTCCTCACTGCAGCAGGAACAGTCTTTTCAACTTGGTCTTGTCACTTCCCTGCTCAACATGCCCCACCCAGAAGGTCTCCTTCAAGAATATAGGCATTCAGGCCTGGCAAGGTAGCTCACACCTGTAATTCCAGCACTTTGGGAGGCTAAGGTGGGTGGATTGCTTGAGCTTAGGAGTTCAAGACCAGCCTAGGCAATATGGCAAAACCTTGTCTCTACAAAAAAAAACACAAAAATTAGCTGGGCGTGGTGGTATGTGGCTGTAGTCCTAGCTACTTGGGAGGCTGAGGTGGGAAGATCACCTGGAACTGGGAGGCTGAGGCTACAGTGAGCCATGATCACACCACAACACTCCAGCCTGGGTAAAGAGTGAGACCCTATCTAAATATATATATATATACACACATACATATACATACATACACATACACATTCAGAGAAGGTGCCACTATATTAGAACTTTGAATGTGTGACTTACCTACTGGTCTTGTGGGACACATATACAGAGCTAATACATCTCAAAATCCTCCCCTCTCCACTTTAGCTCTGAAAGAAGACTGTCAATTGGGTCTTTCTCAGCCAGTAGTCTTCACTTGACACCCTAAGAAGCAGGGCCCCATTAAGAGGATGCATGTGTGCGTGTGACTGCTTCTTTGTACAGTCTTAGTGTCTGCCATCTGTTAACCAGCTGTAATTTCAAGAGGGGAAGTAGGGGAGGGAATCAAGTATAATGCAATGAATAACAAGGTGAGTGTTTCATTTGTACTTTTTATTGATACTAAGTATTTTTAATGATCCAAAAACATCTCTCTCAATTTTGAGTATTTTCTTAATGCCTTAAAAATAGAAATACAAGCAACTCTGTAACATCTAAATGCAAATTCTTGGCTCAGTGGATTATCTAAGACAAATTTTTAATTCAAAACTGACTTCTTCTACCACCCACTACTAGTGATTTGTGCTCAGAGGAAAGACAAACTAATTTTAAACATATTTCCAGATAAGATATATTTAGAAAAGATAAATTCACTATAAGAATATTCTGTAAGGTTTTACAAAGCTTAATATAAATACTTTTGAATTATTTGCTGTTTTAGATTATTACGTCAGAATTTTAATACTTTTGGCCGAAAATCATTTTAAAACCTGCAGAGTAAAAATATAATGTAATTTTGAGAACATCATACATTATAAAACAGAACAGAGCTAAAGTATTTTTAAGCATCCAAGGTTTTTTTTTTTTCAATTATCTGTACTTCTATTCTAATCCAGAGACCCAAATAATCAAGAATTACATTTTGAATGGCACCTTTTCTCAATCATCTTCAAAAACTTTATAGATATGACCAAGTATCAAGCATAATTCATGCGCTCTCAGGTGCAAAGAATTTTGGTGATTTGGACAAAATTGCATAAGCATAGTGTAGGGATAATTGTTGGGAATCATAAGACTTAGAATCTTATATTTTCCCCTCCACCTGCCATATCCCTAACAGTCAGCTCTATCACTCAATTTCTAAAATGTTCAACCACAAAGTGAGCATACAAAAGCAGATGGCTTCCTGAAAATGTTTTCCAAGTTCTAAAATGCCCTGATTCATGATTCTGTGATTTCGTACACAGGACAGTTTATAATGCGCAAGAGCTTCTTCAAGTGAATTTATTTACAGCAAAAACTAAAAAATGAGAATAAATAGTTTGAGCCTGAGAGTAAGGTTTGAATGGAAGTCACTTTGGGGAAAAAAAAAAAAAAAAAAAAACTAAAAATTACCAAAAGAAGTTTACATTATCATATTTTAAAGGGTGGGCTATAATTGCAACTATAAATTACTTTATAGAACCAAAAATAAAACAAGTAGATTTTTTCACATACTTTTTATATCAAATTTTATGGTAGTATATCATGATATCCCTATCATAAAAATAGTAAAATATTTTAGGACTTTATTATTTTCTCAAGGGCCCTTTTAATCATTTGATTTTTAAACATTTATGGTGAATGTCTAGTTCGCCATCTTTTTCTCTTTTACTTATTGTTCATTTTACTAATTCTTAATTTCTACCTTTTTTAATTTAAATGTTAAGTTTTAGTTCTGGGTTACATGTGCAGGATATGCAGGTTTGTTACATAGGTAAACGTGTGCCATGGTGGTTTGCTGTACCTATCTTTCAATAGCTTTGCATATGATTCAAACGATTATCAACATCACTTTTATCAACTTACAAATCCCACATCTTTTGTAAGATTTACAACTTCACTTTGCAGACTTATACTATCTTGTTAAAGTAATTGGCAAATTTGGTGTTAACTAGAGGAGAGATTTTTAAGTGGAGAATAAATGAATAAATAAATAACATTAGTGAAGATTTTTATGTTATGATTACTTTTGTACCTCTGCACAATGTGTAATAGAAGGACTCCGATAATAAGGCAGCTTTGTATTTGTGAGAGCTGGAATCTATTTCACTTTTTGTCAACCCAAACCCATCTTAGACAAAAAGGAAACATATTTGCCTGATTCCTGATCCCTATGAGAAAATATTACATTTTAGAAACACAAGACTGAAATTAATGAAATTCTCATTTTAATAATAAATAGAAGACAAAATAATCCTGTGTCAACTCAGAAACAACTGTTTGCTATGACAGTTCATAGCAAAACTGTGATAACTGTCTTCACAGGATATTTCATAATGAGAAATATTCCTTTTTTAGAATATTTTTTGTGGCAAATCCATGAAATCTTTACGGTAAAGGCCATTTCTCAGGTAATAAGGCAGCAGATTGCCCCACAAGGATTCTCAGCTTGGGGTCATTTGTTTCTGAAAAAAAGTGGTCCCTGTGTCCATAGTGTAGAAGAAAGAAATGGGTTGACCTATTGAAGCTGGAAGGTAACATTTAGAATATCTAATGAAAACAAATCCTTTCACAGAAGGTGTTCGACCAGCCATGCTGATGATTTTGCTTCTCCCAGACTGCTCCTTTTGCATATTTTGTTTGCAAACATGTGATTCAGCTCCAAGATGGACCTCTGGTGTTCCGATGACTTGAGGATATTAAGCATGGGGTTCTGAGCCCGGCTCCCTTCTACCCTTCACCTGTGCTGCCACTTCCAAGCAGTCTAAGACAGTGGGTTACATCTGCTTGAAAGGCAAATCCAGGAAATGGAAATGAGACACTGTGGACAATAAAAGACGAAAGCCCAGAGAAAGGTGTGTTGTCCAATCAGTCAATGCTGTGAGTAATGAGAGCTCCAGCCTCCAGGAGCTTCTGAGACACTGTATAGAATGTTCCTTAGAGGCTGAGCACCATGGATCACACCTGTAATCCCAACACTTTGGGAGGCTGAGGTGAGCAGATCACCTGAGGTCAGGAGTTCGAGACCATCCTGGCCAACATGGTGAAACCCCATCTCTACTAAACATACAAAAATTAGCCGGGCATGATAGTGCATGCCTGTAATCCCAGATACTCGGGAAGCTGAGGCAGGAGAATCGCTTGAACCCAGGAGGCAGAGGTTGCAGTGAGCCAAGATTGCACCACTGCACTCCAGCCCAGGCAACAGAGCAAGACTCTGACTCAAAAAAAAAAAAAAAAAAAAAAAAAAATGTGCCTCAGAATTGCCTGTCTGGGCAACAGATAAGGAAGCATTTCTCCACCAGCTCTTATTTTCACTGATCAAGAGTTGCCTGTGAAACTTAACCTTCCTGCACTTTCAGGTTGCATATGTGAATGGGTTCCACAGGCATCTCTCTACCCTTGATTTCAGAGAGGCCTTGGGACAGGATGCAAGAGGTCCATGGTGTCACTGAGGCGAGGCACTGTCAAATTTGGCCAGCATAAAGCTAATTACAGTAGCAGCAGCTAGAGTAAGAGGCAGGCCGAGGGTGGGAGGCATTGCAGGTGAAATGCTAAACACAGAGATGAAATCACTTAGGTGAAGACTAATAAGTGAATTGTGACAAAGTAGACAGAAGTCACACCAATTCTAAATGCTGCTGGGGGATGCCAAGAAGAATAAGTATTTTTATGGTACTTGCATATGGTGACACATGGGGTCACAGGCAAGGGACTATTTCCATACTCTTTCCCAAATGCCGGTTTCATCATGATTGTTACCTCTGCCTGTTCAGAGGATGGGTGAACTCTTGGAAGCTTATTATTTTAGTCTGTTTGGGTTTCTATAACAAAATCCACTAAACTGGGTGACTTATAAACAACATAAATTTATTTCTCACAGTCCTGGAGGCTGGAAAGTCCAAGATCACAGTGCCAGCATGGTCAGATGCTGGTGAGGGCCCGCTTTCTTACTAGATGGATGTCTTCTTACTGTGACCGCACATGTTAGAAGGGGCAAACAAGCTCCCTTGGGCCTCTTATAAAGGGAGCACTAACCTCATCTGTGAGGGCTCTTCCCTCATGAGCTAATCACCCCACTAAAACCCTGCTTCCTAATACCATCACCTTTGTGCTAATATTTCAACATATGAATTTTGGGAGGATGCAAACATTCAGACCATAGCACTTTTTAAAAAACACACTCAGTCAGGCTTCACAGGACTCCAGAACCTCCAGTTTGATTTCTGACTCCATAGTTCAGATGCTAGCAGAGAGAATGACTGAGAGTAGGCCCTCTACAAACAGTAACTCTTTGTGTTTTTACTTGATAACTGCTAACGCTTCACTCCTTTTGCCTATACTATAAGTAGTTTTTTGTTTGTTTAAACCCCATCATACTCTAAAAAGTTCCTGAGGTTGCAATGCCTATATTCTAAAGTTAAATCTCACTGCTGTCTTTGTTTATGTATGTCCCTAGTCAGGGAATGCTTCTCTAGGGCTATTCCTTGAAGAATCAGAAGTTCAAGGCCAGGCCGGGCACAGTGACTGATGTCTGTAATCTCAGGATTTTGAAAGGGCAAGGCAGGAAGATTGTTTGAGCCCAAGAGTTGGAGACCAATCTGGAAAACAGATACCACATCTCTAAAAAAAAAAAAAAAAAAATTTAAAAATTAGCCAGGCTTGGTGGTGCATGCCTGTGGTCCCAGCTACTTGGGAGGCTGAGGTAGGAGAACACTTAAGCCCAGGAGTTTGACGCTGTAGTGAGTGAGGCTCATGCCCTGGCACTCCAGCCTGAGTGACAAAGTGAGACCCTGTCTCAAAAAAAAAAAAACAGTTCAAGCCCAGGCCTCATTAGTACATATATTTCACCATTACACAAATATTTATTAAATATCTCTTTATGTGCCAAGCACTGGTGATATGGTTTGGCTGTGTCCCCACCCAAATGTCACCCTGAATTGTAATAATCTCCACGTGTCAAGGGTGGGCCAGGTGGAGATAATTGAATCCTGAAGGCGGTTTCCCCCCACACTGTTCTCTGGTAGTGAACAGGTCTCATGAGATCTGATGGTTCTAACAATAGGAGTTCCCCCTGCACAAAGTCTCTTGCCAGCCGCCATGTAAGACATCCCTTTGCTCTTCCTTCATCTCTTACCATGATTGTGAGGCCTCCCAGCCATATGGAACTGTGAGTCCATTAAACCTCTTTGCTTTATAAATTACCCAGTCTCAGGTATATCTTTATTAGTGTGAGAACAGACTAACACAACTGGTAAAAATAGCAACAACAACAGCAAAACCTTATTTCTTCCTTCAAAGAGCTCACAGCCCAGTGTGGAGAAAGGAGATGAGTAAAGACACAATCATATCACAGAGGGATGGAGATAAGTACAGGGAGCTGAAAAAAAAATAGTCCACCCAGGTTTGGAGGAGGAAGAGAAGTAAGAGAGGGCCTACTGAGTTGTTCATTCAAGGAAGTAGCCGGGACTCCAGAAACACAGAGGAGCGTGTGCAAAGCCCTGGGGGGCAGCTAAGGAATATGAGGGAGACAGATATGAAGGACCTTGTGTAATATGCTGAGCGCTTGGCATTTTATCTTGAAGGACACAGAACCATGCAACAGACATCTGGAATCTGCCCACTTCCCGCCATCCACTCTAAGCCATCTCATCTCTTGCCCAGATCATGCAGCAGTCTCCTGATGTTCTCCCTGCTTCTACTCTTGCTCCTCTACAATCCCTTCCCAACACATTGCCAGGAGTGATTTTGTTAACTACAACTCAGATCACATCACTGCTTTGCTCAAAACCTTCTCACAATGTTGCAACCTACTCAGAGTAAAAACAAAACCTCTCAATGGTGAGAGGCCTCCCGTGACACACGACCAACACCATGCTGTCAAACCCATGCCCCTGAGCTACCAAAATTCTGCCCTTCTTGCTGCTCCTCCAGCATGGCAGTCATGCTCCTTCCCACAGCTTCCTCTCCTAGAATGCTCTTCTGCATGTCCAGAAGAGCATTCTGCCCTCGCTTCATTCAAGTCTCTGCTCAGACAAATCTCTGCTTTATCAGTGAGGCCTCTCTCAGCCAGTCTATATATAAAACAAGAAATTCCCTTCCCCTGCTGTTGGCTTGCTCTAGCTTCCCTACCCTGCTTCATTTTCCTGCTTAACATTTATCACTCTCTGATATGCACATGTTTGTCCAGGTTTTGTAAACATCATATTTTTAACTTATTAACATTGTTTATTGTCTGTCTCCCACTACTAGAATGTAAGCTCCATGAGGGCAGGAACTTTGTCTTGTTTCCTCTGTATCCCCATTGCCCAGGTCAAAGTAGCATCTCAGTAAGGATTTATTAGAGGATGAATGAATGACATGAACGATTCTAAATAGAAGGGTAATAGAATCAGATTAATGTTCTATTAACATTGTTGAGAACAGATTAAAGAGCAAAACCAAGGGGGTCAAGTAGCAGGCCACTGAGTTAAACCAACTCCAATCCAGGCCTGAGCTAATGATGAGGCAGAGGGGAGGGGAGGCAGGACAGAGAGTGAGAGGTATTGGTGAGCTCAACGCTACAAATCTTGGAACTGAATTCAGAGGTGAGTGAGTGAGTGGAGTGGGAAGGACTCCTGGTTTGCAGGAGGGAAACAGAGGAGCATCCCTCACTGAGTTCCAGTAGGACAGGCTAGGAGGAGGATGGAGGGGGAGGGGAGGAGGGACAGAGGAAGAGGAGGAGTTGAGATTTCCACCTGATGACCTCTGCTCACAGTGTGAAACATATTTTTTAAAGTTTGCTGAAAATGAGGGAGGTGTAATGAAACAAGAAAAAAACTACCATGAAGGCTAAATGAGAAAGCTCCTAAGTGCTACGTGAAAGGACAGACATCAAAGGCGCCCTTGAAAAGAGAAAGGGCTCACTGCCAAGCCTTGGGCATGGGTGTGAATCCAGCATGTGGTGAGTCAAGGCTGACCTGGGGCAGGATCCAGGCCGGCGCTTACCTCTCACCTCAGGAAAGTGACTCAACCTTGTTGAGTCTTACTTTTTGTAGGAAAAGGGATGACCAGGTTCTAGCATGCCCAGCCAAGATGCCACTGAAATAAGATTAACGTGCCTGAAACTGGCAGAGCCAAGACCTGGTGGATCCAGACTATGTGGGGCTCAGAGTTCTTACAATTTGGAAAGCACTCTTTAAAAACTAGAAGATAAAATGAAAGTCAATGTGTACTTAGAAAAGGAATCACCATAAATTACATATTTTTAAGCTGCCAAATGCCATATGCATCACAAAATACAGCAAAATAATCCAATACTTGTATTAATTGCCTGATGCACCTTCATAATATTTTCCCCATAATATTTGATTGCACAGTCTTTATCATTTCTTTATATGACAATGATTTTATAATATGATTTTTATAGAGAGAATAAAAAGATAATTTAGCCTTTGCTCTAGCCCAATTGAACAAAACTTGTTTTTTTTATTATTGATACCTGGGATGCATTAAGCATTAAACACAGACATAATTCCGTTTATAATATGGCTATGGGTTTGTACCCTAAAAATACAAGAATTGTGATCCATTCTATTTTTTACATTCCAAACAAAAAAGAAGAAAAATATATGGTGGGTTTATACACGGCGATATGTGTTTCATTATTAAGTATACTCCTGACAGAAAAGAGCTTCCATTTTCACCAGTCATTGATGAGACCAGCTTCTGCCTCTGTATGTTTCAAACCTTATATCTTCTTCATTAGACACCAGTTTATTTTCTTTTCTCTTTCTTTCTTTCTTTCCTTTCTTTCTCTCTTTTTTTTTTTTTTTTTTTTTTTTTTTTTTTTTGAGATGGAGTTTCACTCTTGTTACCCAGACTGGAGTGCAATGGCATGATCTTGGCTCACTGCAATCTCCACCTCCTGGGTTCAAGTGATTCTCCTGCTTCAGCCTCCCAAGTAGCTGGGATTACAAGCATGCACCACCATGCCCAGCTAATTTCATGTTTTTAGTAGAGACAGGGTTTCTCCATGTTGGTCAGGCTGGTCTCGAACTCCCAAACTCAGGTGATCTGCCAGCCTTGGCCTCCCAAAGTGTTGGGATTACAGGCATGAGCCACCACGCCCGGCCTTACATTTCTGATGCCAGGCCCTGTAGAGCATGTTGCTGTTATGATACGACTCCTGAGCTCTGAGTCCTTGTCCCCCATGCTGGGTGTCAGCACAGTGGACAGTGCATGTATTCTGGGAAGATGTTTCTACACTGGGATGGTTAGCAATAACAAAGCTGGGCATGAAGTGACTGAAGACCAGGAAACCAAAACGAAATGTTGTTCTAACCCAATTTCCCTTAACTAGGTCCCCAAAATACTAGTGGCCATTTTAAACACACCCACTACTCAATACTAAAGGAAGTACCTATCAAAAGGGGAAGTAGGAGCAAACAAAAACAGTGATCCTAACTAACTGCACTTAAATGTCTTATTTTTCCAAACTTGACAAAACACATGATCATATGAACATATTACTTAGGTCCTACACAGGGTCTTGGAAAGGATCTGTGCAAATGTGGACCCTAAAGCTCAAGCTTCATTAGCCTGATAGTAAATCTGCATCTAGTTGTAACTATAACAGATACTCAACAAATCAGCGTCCTCTCATCCTCTCCCATAAGCAGTTCTGTGTCAGTGCCTCCCCCAGACTCCTGTGCTCAGCACCTATCACACAGCTGTGCCTGCAGGTAGCCACTGGATTTTATTTACCATGCTCAACTGACTTAATTACACTTTGGATGGGTGTTTATTTGAAGCATGTTGATTTTCTTAAAACAAAAATAGATTTGATATTTGTAATACTTTATCTGGCATTATTTCTTGAAACATAGTCTAAAATAACCATAGTTATTGAATAAAAGAGTTGGAGGCTGGCTTTTGAAATCCAGATATAACCCATCAGAATAATGCCCTCATAATACATTTAACTAACATTTCATTTACATGAATGGCATACAAACACAAAGGAATTTATTGTGAATCTTGGCCATAATCTGCTCCCTTCACTAAAGTGTGTTGGGTTTGGATTATATTCTCCCCCAGCAGATGAAAAATAGAAAAAGAGAGGGAAAGAGGAACAGAGGAAGAAAGAGAAGGAAGGAAGTAAAGAGAAGGAAGGAAGGGAAGGGAAGAGAAGGAAGGAAAGGAAGGAAGGGAGGGAGGAAAGAAGGAAGAGAGGGAGGGAATGAGGGAGGGAGGGAGGGAGGGAATGAGGGAGGGGAGGGAGGGAGGGAATGAGGGAGGGAGGGAGGGAGGGAAGGGAAGGAAAGGGAAGGAGAGAGGGAGGGAGGGAGGGAAGAGCTTCTCCACAACCATTTATTATACTTTTTAAACAATTAATTTTTTCCTCAAAAGATAAAATGTGTTTCTGTAACCTCTTCTATCTAGAGTGCAGAAGTAAAAGGCAATCTTTTCCAGGGGCTTGAATACTCTTTGTTCTAAGCAAAATTCTAATAAATGCACACAATTTATAAGTGAGACTTTAAGGACTATCTCCCGGATTTTAAAACAATCCAGGATTTAATAGCAATCAACAGAATCAAGGCAAAGTGAAACTATTACAGCTGAACACACTGGAAAAGTGGAGTTTGAATTGATGCTGCATATTATTCATTTTGACAAGTGCAAACTCACACTGAAGATAGCAGGAGTAGAGACGGGGATTGCAAGGAAGGGTAATACAAATGTATTATTAACACAGAAACAAATCTGACTTTAAACCTGGTGTGCCTCTTGGTTAGTAAGAATAATAATAAGGTCTTGAATTCTCATTGTACTTTGCATCAAAAGTAATCAAAGAACTCCCAAATTTTCTTGAGAGATATGGTATCTACATTAGTTATATCTTCCCGAGGAAACCAATTACCAAATTAAACATGGGCACGTTGCGGGTAGATGCAAATAGGAAATGTCAAAAACGCACTCAGACACTGAGAAATATGGAAAGTAAAGCGGAAGTGTTCCCCCATCAAAGGTCAGCCAGGCAGCTAATCAGCAATTGGCCCAATTCATAGACTGAAGAGACACTGAAGACACCCCTGATGCAGTGGACCCCAGCAAGTCTCTGGGCCTCTACTACAGACTAGTTGGGGGATGCTCCAACAAAACATCTCAGAAAAATTGCCTGTGGTTGATGAGGTCCAGTGGACTTTCACAAATTCTCCAATATCATCAAGAGTTCAAAGATCTGATCAGGATTCCAGTGGTCCATGGTGAATGTCATACCCGGTAACCTGTCATGAGCCTACCTGCCACACACAGGCACGACCTATATGCATTTGTCTCACTTACTCTCACTCTGATGGATGGAGGACTCTTTTGAGATGAGTTATATTATTATCCCCATTTTCCTTGTGAGAAAACTGAATTACAAAGAGGTTGAGGAACTTGAAAGAGTCACATCTCGGTGATGCTAACACAATGACAGAAAAGGAAGAAACTTAGTTAAGCTTTCAAAAATCTGTCCTTTAGCAAATGTTTATATTTTATTTGTTTGCCTGCTGGATCCATAGATTATTCAAGACTTACAGAGTCAGACTTTCTGGGTTCTGATTTCCCATGGGACTCATCCTCTGACTCCTCCTCGCTCTGTTCCATCTCCTTAGTAAGAAATTTATAAATGCACTTGCTAACGGAGTGTCAAAAACAAAACCAAGCAAAAGATAAAGAATGTGATCTGAATGCACCTACCAGAGAAACTGCTCCTGCCAGGGAAATTTACTGTGTCTCTCTCTACAGGAGAATCCACAGCCTAATAAAGAGTTAAGTGCTTGTTGGATAACACTGTGGCTGTCACAGGTAGCCATTATTCTAATACCACAGCTCCTCCTGAATTAGTGTCAAGTATGTAAGCCCAAATTTATATTAGCATAAATATTGAGAAATGCTTAACACTGTGCTGTATTTTTGATTTATAGGAGGACAAAACAAAACAGATAAATCATTTTCCTTAAGTGCCATGGCAATACATCTTTAAATAACCAGCCCAACTGCAAAGGCACTAGTTTCTCCTTTACTCACATTTGTAACTTTCATTAGCATCCAATGAAAGTTGTGCCCACCAGGGAAGAATAAAACTGAATGGATACCTTGTGCTTCAAGTTTTCAGAGCAACATGATTAAAGCAAATCTTTTGACATAATCATGGAAAAGTAGTGCCGCTAAGGCAAGGAATAGTAATCAACAGAATCAAGGCAAAGCATCAGAAGCCCAGAATCAGATGTTGATTAACATCAGAATATATGAAATTCAGCAAAAGTAGAGATCTTGAATGGATTAATTCCCTATAGAAATGTGTTCATGTGTAAGGAAAGGGAAAATGTTTAAATGAAAGCACATCTTTCTTATCGGTCCTGGAAAGACTTCAGATCCACTTGGAGTTCACTGTTGTTTAAGAATTAAAAAGAAATATGCTGGGTGTGGTGGCTGTCATTTGTAATCCCAGTACTTTGGGAGGCCAAGGCAGGTTCGTCACTTGAGGTCAGGAGTTCAAGACCAACCTTGCCAACATGGCAAAACCCTGTCTCTACCAAAAATACAAAAATTAGCCAGGTGTGGTGGCACGTGCCTGTAATCCCAGCTACTGGGGAAGCTGAGGCATGAGAATCACTTGAGCCTGGGAGGCAGAGGTTGCAATGAACCGTTGCAGCACTGCACTCCAGCCTGGGTGGCAGAATGAGACTGTCTCAAAAAAAAAAAAAGAATTAAAAGGTAGTAATAATCAATAATGTAGTCAGCTTGTATATATCAAACAGATAAAGTCAAACCACTTTCTAAGACATCAATAAGATACATAGTATGAATTTGTATTCTAACCGACAGGCACAAATAAAGAAGAGGAGGAGGCAAAACCCTAGAACCAAACTCAAGATTTTCAGGTTGAGTCTAAAATTTCTTCTCAAGATGCTTCATAGTGTCAAAACTAAGAGTAGAAGAGAGAAGAAACTACTGCCAGCAGTGATATTCAGGGATTTCCTGAGCTGGATCTTAAACTAGGTTGGTAGCTTAGAATCAGCTATGATGGGAGGATTCAACACTATGGAAATTAGTAAATGCTACAGAGCAGGTTCCACACTTCTCCAGAGCCACTGAATTAGCACACCACTGGTCAAGTCCTAGAATATGTCCAAATGCATCCTTAGCCTGAATCCAAAGTCATAGACTTCTATTCCCACGCTTGTAATATTGAGACAAATTTGTGTACTCGCTGTCAATTCAGTGAATAGGAAACTTACCACTGTTTTCAAATGCATTAGGTCATGTAAATGCCACCCAATAAAATGTGACTCTATAAAGAATTACTGTCTAAAAGAACACTGGCCTGGGAATGAGCGGGTGTGAGCTTGACTCCTAGCTGGGTGGTCTTGGGCAAATCACTTCATCCTCTGAGTCTCCTAATAATAGTACTTCCCCCTGCCTCCTTCACAGGATTGTCATAGGGATGTACATAAACCCCATATTCTAAACTGTGAGGCACTGAGAAAAGGTCAACGAGCAGTAGGTTCTATTTTGCCTTATTTCCTTATTTCCTATTCCTTCCTCATGATTGACTTTCTGTCATCACAGATGATTCTATCTCCTGTGTTCTGGGCCTGTTTTGACTCCCTGAGTGCCCTGTTGGCTCTTACAGGCAGAAATTACAACCATGCTTTTCTTTTCAATGTACCACAATGCTTAGCACAGCCTTACATTGCAGTGCCCAGAAACCTGACTTCTTTGAGGGCTTCCTACTACAAGGAATGAATCACCAATAGCTCTGCAGAACCACACAAAATTAAAATTCCACCGAGAAGTTATTTTTTCTCACTTCTACCTAAGCACTTTTTTGGTTTTGTTTGGTTTGGTTTGGTTTGGTGTTTTTTCAAGACAAGAGTCTAGCTCTGTTGCCCAGGCTGCAGGGCAGTGGCATGATCCCCACTCACTGCAACCTTCGCCTCCCGGGTTCAAGTGGTTCTCATGCCTCAGCCTCGAGAGTAGCTGGGGTTACAGGCCTGCAGCACCACACCCAGCAATTTTGTATTTTTAGTACAGACGAGGTTTTGCCATGTTGGCCAGGCTGGTCTCAAACTCCTGACCTCAAGTGATCTGCCCTCCTTGGCCTCCCAAAGTGCTGGGATTATGGGCATGAGCCAGCACATCCAGCCCTAAGCATTTTTTGATCCCTCTAATTATATGTTTCCTCAGATTTGATCTTTGAATCATCTACAGCCTCTGCTTCCAATTGCTTTCTAAGTTCACAGATTCCTAAAGTTCCTATGGCCCAAATGCAGAGATTCTTCTCAGTCTACATCGAACTATATGGGTTTTGTTCTAATAAGCAGCAGAATAAAAGATGTTGCAGGTCATGAAGTAATCAGGTAATCTATTGCTGTCAATGTCCACTAATTCTATTCATTTTATTTTCCTACTGTTCTTTTTGTGCTTTCCTTATATTTTATTTAGATTTTTACAACCCACAAGAAAAGGCCATCCATTCTGTCACTGTAGAATAGCGTGGAAGAGTGGAAAACATACATAGTATTTCGGACTTAAATCCGACCTTTACCTGTTAATAGTTGCATAACTTTAAGGGAAATTATTTTACCTCTCTGTGTTCATCCACAAAATGGGAACGATAAATTGAAACACTGTATGTGAAAGTACCTAGCACAATGCCGAGCACAAAGCTTCTTACATACTCACATCTCCTGCCTCCAGAGATGTTTACAGTCCTCTTGCAATCACTCAGAAGATCTTTAGAGAGGCTGAAACACATTTGCCTTCAAGCCTTTGGTTGCCAAGTAAGAACTAAGCTTTTAACTGGCTGAATTAATTGAGGTAAATCATTGTCTATTGCTGTTTGGGAATAATTTAGGAATGCTGCCTCTGACTGATCAAGGTTGAATTTGATCCTCCCGGTTGCCACTGGTTTGGGGCGGGGAGCGGGGGGAGGTTAGGGTTTTGTTCCTTCTTTTTTTGTTACTCATTAGGTCCACAAATATTTATTGCATGCTTATGGGAGGCAGACAGGTTTTGTGGGGCTTGAAGTTTATACTATTTGGGAGACCTTCTTATAAAAAAGAATATAAAACTGCAAATACAAAATTAGGCATAAAAGTGACTATTTCTTAGAATGCAAATAGAAGGGACCCTGCAGCTTAAGGACTATTCGCTTTATAATAAATCTGCATCTGGAGCCTACCACATGTCAGACATCGTGTGAGGCTCTGGAGATAAGGTCCTGAATGCAGTAGAGTCACACTCACGTGGATCCTGCAGTTGGTAATTTTCAGAAAATGGTGAGCCTTTTCTTGCCTCCCCAGACGGCTACATGGTACGTGGCCCTTCTAGTGGCTTAAGGTCCTTGAACACCAGCCCTCTTTCCTGTTTCTTCCCTACTCTGGACTAGAAAGAACACAGACCTGCTCCACACAGTGGCAATATGCTCTCTCAAATTTCCTCCAGCATGAAAGAGAAGATCACCTACCCCGTGAGTATCGGTGGAGAGATTCGTGGAATTTTCTTCTCAGAATTTGAAACCCCTCATTTACAGATGAAGACATGAAGTCCAAAAATAAAAATTGGAGCAATGTTCTTAAGGTGAACAGTTATCACTGCAGCCAAGCTCAAAGCCAGCGCCCTTTTTGGACTTGAATGGCATTTCTGTTAATGCTGCACAGTCTCCCCAAGCTATCCAAATGAGCAGTAAGAAAAGGCAAATAGATTCTTGCCCTCCCGGGAGCGAAATTTTAGCAAGCCAGTCCTCAATGAGGATTATGGATAGCTAGTTGTGTCTATTACCTCCCTGACACCATAACCAATCAACCTTAAACGTCTGCAGTTGTCGTTTTTCGGTTGTGATGGTTGTTTTTGTCAGCTTTATCTAAAAAAATACACTGCAGTCTTGGAAATAGTTGCATCTTTATGAGTGTGAAATACAAATAACAATTAGAACATACTCCTGCTTTCTTTTTATTTTAACCTTTATTCTCTTTCCCTCTGAAGAACATGGTGGTACACAATCTACATAGCAGAATTCAATCTTACCAAATTATCATCTTTTTCAGGTTTGAGTCTAGGAGATTTTATCTTTTAAAGTGACAAAGATTAGTTATGAGGTGCTCCTTGAAATATTCACTCATGTCTAATGCATGCAGAATATTGCTTAACATTCAGCACAATATAATCTTGCCTTTTCTTGAATTTTGCCTTTTGATTAAATGGCAGTGGTATTCAAGAAATAGAAACAATGATCCCTGAAAACCCATATATATAAGATAGATATTGATTCCATTTTAGAGTAACAGCAAGCCACAGCACTGCTGTGAAATTATCAAATTTAGGTTAGAAAGCTTTAAAGAATGAAGGCTTGGGAATTTATTGTACAATCAACATATTGTATCTTTGCAATAGCAGAGAAAAAGCATGTAGCAATTGTAGCTGAAAACATCAATGTAAATGTTATTATGCCTTCCCAGTTCTCAGTCATATTGGCTGCTGACATCTCTCAGTGTCGGTTGTCAGTGGCAAAGCAGGTCTGCTTTCTATTGGCTCACCAGCATCATATGACCCCACTGCCTGCACCCACGTAAATCACCAAGTGAACTGTTGTGTGAAATCATTCCTACACCCTTTGGTGAATTTGCAGCACACACCAGAAATATATTAGATGCCTTCAGACCACATTTGCACTCCCCACCATCCCTCCAGGAACCTGAAGTTCCTGAACAGCTCAGGATTCACATCCCTATTGTCTCTAATTCACATCTCAGGTTTCATGGGCTTGGCTCTCCGGCAGGCACATCACTTTAATCTTTATTTGCTTAGCCTCTCTTTGCATTTGTGCAATGCCTGTTTTCAAGACTCCATAATGAGCATTATGCAGCAGCTCAAACTGTCTTTCCAGTTGTTGCTATTTTCCCAAATCTGATAAGGAGCTTAGCAACACATTTCAGTCTTTGTGTTTGGATAATTTATGTGGTGAAGATGTGACAAAATTAGAATTGGAAAGACACTGAGACATCTTCTTACCTAAAAGAGAAAAATGCTACAAACTGCACCCCAAACTCTCAATGTGAACAATATTTTGCTTCACAGATTTCTTATTTTCTCAATACATATTAACATTTTCATATGCTGATAGTGAAGGTAAAAATACAGTGAAAAAGATCTTTCTGGGTGACAATTTGGCACTATCCTAGTTGAATAATTGAAGATGTATGCAAAAATATACTCACAAGGATATTGAACCTGAGCTATTTGTAGTAACAAAGTAGCTACTTATAATTATGTGCATTTACAATGGTCATATATACATATATGTTTATCTTAATTATAATAGCAAATTAAACAGGTAAAGGATGGATAGATAGATAGATATGAAAATAACTCAGATGTCTGTCCAAACACAAACTACTCTGCCATAATTATTGTTTTTGAGACTACATGTATAATTTTAAAGTACCTTTCTAAGCATGATACAAAACCCAGAAAACATAAATGGTTTTTACTACATACTAATTTAAAATATTTTTGGTGTAGCAAGCAAACACAAAAACAAAACAGGATAAACAAAGTCAAGAGACAAACTGAGGAAAATGCTTGCAACACATATGTTGAAAAAAATACACAAAGAACTCCTACAGATTGATTTAAGAAGGAGGAAGAGGAGAAGAAGAAAGAGGCTGCTAATAGAAAAATATTCAAGGAGCACAAGCAGATAATTCATAGAAATCCAGTGGCCAACAATCAAATGAAAAGATGCCTGGATTTACTAATAATCAATGAATACCAAATGAATGCCATAATTAGATATTTTGCAGCAATTAGATAAAGAAAAAGACCAATAATAGTCACTTATGGCAAGGGAGTAAGAAAATTGGTAGTGAGAATAAAAATTGGTATTTTTGGAGAATATTTGGAAACACCTAAGATATATATGTCTATAATAACATAACATAATGATTGCTTGCATTGATTGAGTGCTTAGCGTGAGCTCGGGCTAAGTGTTTATAGTTAGATGTATTAAGCATTTAATCCTCACAGCCACCCTCTGTGCAGCACTGCACACTGCACAATTCCAGAAGGCCCATTGTACATAGACATCCATGTAAATGATGCCTCCCACAGCTGTGCAATGCAGCCTCCCTGACTATGAGGTCAGACTTCAATAGTCCCCATTTTATACATAAGAAAACTAAGCTCTGGAGAGGTGATTGTACCATTGCTAAGACCTTAGGGTCTTAGCAATGGTACAATAGTAAACTAGCTCAAAAAAAGAAAGGAAGAAAGGAAGGAAGGAAGCAAGAGAGAGAAAGGGAGAGAGAGAAAGGGAGAGAAAGAAGAAAGAAAGAAAGAAAAATGAATATAAAAAGCCCTGACTTGCATCATTTGCCAATTTCTGTGGTATAAATACTTCCACCATAGATGGTTTCAGGCTACCAACATGAGGTCACTGAACTCAGAGTTGAGAAGAGATATGCACATAATTGGCTTTCATGTTCCAGGCTCAGCACGCTACAGTTTCTAAGTAGTAGAACCGGGATACAAATTCAAGCAGTATGGCTTCTGATATACATGTTCATGGCTCAGAATTCTATTTCTTTTTCTCTTTCTTTCTTTTTTTCTTTTTCTTTTTTTTTTTTTTTTTTTTAGACAGAGTTTTGCTCTTGTTGCCCAGGCTGGAGTTCAACAGCGTGATCTCACCCACCGCAACCTCTGCCTCCTGGGTTCAAGCAATTTCCTGCCTCAGCCTCCAGAGTAGCTGGAATCACAGGTATGTGCCACCACTCCCAGTTAATTTTGTATTTTTAGTAGAGATGGGGTTTCTCCATGTTGGTCAGGCTGGTCTCAAACTCCTGACCTCAGGCAATTGCCCACCTCAGCCTCCGAAAGTGCTGGGATTACAGGCATGAACCACCACACCCGGCCTCAAAATTCTATTTCTAGAGCTGTACAAAATACACGTGGCCAAAGTTATATGTTAAAGAGTGTTTATAATGGAGAAAAAGAATCTAAAAGTTTATTTATTTATTTATTAGTTATTTACTGAGAGCTTGTTATATACCAGTCACTATGCTGGTGCTGGGGATACAATGGCAATAAAACTGACATCCTTCCATAGAGCTTGCAGCCCAGTGGAAAGAGGAAAGAAAGGTGAGTACTCACATAAGTTATAATAAATCTAACCAAAAAAAATTATGTAAATGAAAAAAGTGTGTATATAGATGAAAAGTACAGTTAGCAACTTTTAGCATAAATCACCTCATGATGTTTTCTTTTTGTAAAACTATACCTATGTATTGTCTTTATAATTAACATTAAAAATGAGGTAAGCATTATTGCTGTGCAGTTCTGTTTGACACTGGGGTTTAATAAAAGCAGTATGTATGGTATGACTCCTTTTTTAAAGAAAATTAGTTTGCATAAGAAAAACACCTACAAAGATATGTGCTGAATTATTAACAGTGGTTGATAAGGAATGCTTTTGTCTTCCTCTTTTTGCTTGCTTTTAACAGTTTTCCTCCTGTGAACATACATAGCTTCTGCACTGAGAAAAATAAGCAGCATAAACTGTTGTTAATAACTAAAAGGAGTAAGAGAAAATGGCAACCAAAGAGACCTCTTAATTTTGCCATAGGAACAAGCTCAGAGCCACTATTCTGTAGTAAATCCACTAGAAAGAGTATGCTGGCAGGGTGTCTGCTGTCCCAAAGAATAAATGTGAGATCTCTAAGTTTGGAATTTCCATGCTGATTGGCAGAACGTGTTCCTTTGCATCGGGGCTCTTGCCTTCATGTAATAATAGCAACTCCATAAGCAGATCCAACCCATGGGTTAAAAGAAGAGAGAGCTGCCCAGTGAACTATGTACATAAAACTATCTCCCTCTGAACATCACTGTCAGGTTCAAATGAATTCACACATTTTACATATATTCCTCTGCTCTCCTTATCATGCCAAAGGTTAACCTCTGGTTTACATTCACACCAATATGACGTGTCTAAACCATTGTAATTCTTAGAAAAATACAATGCACAACTGCACACCAGGAAAACAACCACCTATCAAGGGAAAAAAATTCAATAGCATTAGGATTGCTCAACAAACCAACAAAAGCCAGGAAATTCAAAGTTAAGTTTTACACTCCCTCCTTAACTCCACACTATTGTGAAAGAGAAATAAAAGGCACAATGGTGTGTGTTAGGAGTGCAATGTCAGCAGTAACAGCACTTCCAGGCTTTTATTGACTTGTGTCATAACCTTAACATTCTATAAACAGAGAATTTGGCTTAACACCTGGGTTCTTTAAAAGAGAAATATCTTCTGGAAGTCTGGACTAGGGAAACCCAAAGAGGTTTCCCAGCCTCTTAGGTATACACAGTAAATCGTTATAGAGAGAGGAAACAGATAAAACTGTTGTTAAGATTACAGCCTTTTTGGCCTCTTGGGAAAATAAATAATTACAACACAAGAAATACTGTTTACTTAGGAACCCAAAAGAGACTCCCCGAGTAATCCGGTCTACCAGCTAATTATTAGACAAGTTCTCATGCAAAGCTTTACATTTACGGAATAAAAGTATTGCTCAATGGTACTTAAAAGTGCTAATAGTTTAATGTCCTTGTTCTTAACCATTTGCCAAATACAGCAAGCTTCTTTTGAATAATCCATGCCTGAATAAATTAAAATTCCAGCCAACTCAAGGATGACTGAAACATTTCTAGAAGTTTAAAAATAGCACAATTTCATTACCGGGCATAAATCCTGGTAGGAAACGTTTATAAAGGAAGTCAAATAAGTAAACTAAAAAAAAAAAAAAAAAAAAAAAAGTTTGTTTTCATTAATTGGCTTGCATGAGACTGTGAGAGAGGAGAGGCTCTTCGGAGACCCTGGCCTGAGTTCCTGCCCGTGGAGAAGGCCCCAAACATCAGGAAGGAGATGAGGAAAAGCCGTAAAGCTTCACAAACACTGAAGGAACGTCACCCCTGACCAGCAGTCATGGTGAAAACTTCTAACTCTTTGGGGACCCTCACGGTTTTCAGCAGCTAGCTACATCCAACATCAACCAAGGAATGATTCTGGAATCAACGTTCTTCTGGCAACAGAGAATAAATTCCAATGGAGTAAAATAATGTCCCATCTTCTTGTCTTTGGAATCTGCACCTTAGTAAACTTCACTGGTCAGAGTTGCTCATAAGTGAGTAAGTAACATGCTATTCTAAGGCAAGTTCTTGCCAAGACCTTTGGCTACCAAAAGATATGGAATGACCAAAATAACAGTTACCAGTTATTAAGACCCCTATAACACATATAGGAATTTTCTTCTATTTTGAGGTTGCTTTTTAAAAAATTGAATAATGGATATAAAAATGGGTAATGGAAAAGAATTGCTCTATTCACATGTCGTTGGCCAAAACTCAGTCCCGTGAGCATGTATAATTGAAAGGTAGGGTATGAGGCCAACAAACATATGAAAAAATGCTCATCATCACTGGTCATTAGAGAAATGCAAATCAAAACTACATTGAGATACCATCTCACGCCAGTTAGAATGGTGATCGTTAAATTATCTGGAGACAACAGATGCTGGAGAGGATGTGGAGAAATAGGAACACTTTTACACTGTTGGTGGGAGTGTAGATTAGTTCAACCATTGTGGAAGACAGTGTGGTGATTCCTCAAGGACCTAGAAATAGAAATTCCATTTGACCCAGCAATCCCATTACTGGGTATATATCCAAAGGATTAGAAATCGTTCTACTATAAGGACACGTGCACATGAATGTTCATTGCAGCACTGTTTACAATAGCAAAGACCTGGAACGAACCCAAATGCCCATCAGTGATAGACTGGACAGGGAAAATGTGGCACATATACACCATGGAATATTATGCAGCCATAAAAAACGATGAGTTAGTGTCCTTTGTAGGGACATGGATGGACCTAGAAACCATCATTCTCAGCAAACTGACACAAGAACAGAAAATCAAACACTGCATGTTCTCACTCATAGGTGGGTGTTGAACAATGAGAACACATGGACACAGGGAGGGAAGCATCACACACTGGGATCTGTCGGGGGGAAATAGGGGAGGGACAGTGGGGAGGGGAGTTGGGGAGAGATAGCATGGGGAGAAATGCCAGATACAGGTGATGGGGGAGGAAGGCAGCAAATCACACTGCCATGAGTGTACCTATGCAACAATCTTGCATGTTCTTCACATGTACCTCAAAACCTAAAATGCGATTAAAAATAAAAGAAAGGTAGGGTAGGAAAGGTACATTCTTTGCATGTCCAAAAACAAAGAGAAATGATTTTGGTGAGTAGCTACCTCTACACCAGCCAAGCCATCTCTGCACCTACAAGACTACTGAGAGCTCAAGGAGAGGTTCCTGAAGGAAAGGACAAATTAGTCTTTTCCTTCTCCATTCCATCCCCAACTCAAAATAATCAAGAAATAATCTGGAGTTAGTGAGGTTTAGGTAAACTTTCTTACCTCATATGACTAAGATGACAGTTGGGCTCACACTTCAAGACCCTGTAATCATAGCAAGAATGCAGGAGGTTTGTACTTTTCACTCCTCTGTGAACTGAGTAGGTATATGTCACTACTTATATGTAGTATTACCGTTAGTTTTGTAACTGTAAAATGATATATGTGTTCACATATTTTTATGTTGTCTAATAAATCAAGTATATAATCTAATTGATTTGTGCATTTTATTTTTCAAATCAGAAACAGAAACCAAAGGTAAACCAATAAAGCATTCAGCTGAAAAAGTGAATAATCTATGTTTTAGACATTTTAAAAATTGCTTTCACAAGCTCACTGGATATTGTATTCAGAGGTATGTTCCATTGAAATGTGAATATGATGGGTAGGATCTTGTTCCTCTGCTCTCCCCAGGAAGCATGTGTGTGTTTGGCTTCTTCAGACAACAAAGGGCACTCAGTAAAGGGCATACTCTATTAACAAAGAATGGCACCTTGCCTTACCTCTCATGTGTCCTTCTTAATTTGATTGATCAACTAGATCTTACAGAGATTTGACAGTGTCTGAGTGACATTGTACAAGGTTAGATTGAAGCCATTGATGGTTACAGTCCTAAATCCAGTGAGACACACCTCCAGCCAATTTATTTAGATCAAGTCATGTGACTGTCATACGGCCCAGGAACGCAAAAAAGTAATTTTAGATTTTCACATGAACTATTTGAAGAAGGTGTTTGCATTTTGCAGGAGGTCAAAGAAAAAAAAAACATTTGAAAGTAGAAATATATGAATGACAGTTGGATCTCAAAGGTGATTCTAAATCAAACCTTTTAGAGCTTCTTCTTTTCCACTGACTTCCTCTTAAACTTGATCTTTCTCTTCTCAAGCTCTGAGAAAATCACTGTAATGCTTTAAATGCCCCAAACATTAGGTTGGTGCAAAAGTATTTGCGGTTTTTGCCATTAAAAGTAATATTTCTCCCACAGCAACTCTGGAAGAGTCAGGAATTGTTTCCCTTTTTCCGATAAGAAGTGGGGCAGAGAGGTCTTAAGTGGGGTGCCCAAAGTCACCCATACTCATTAGTACAGGAACCAGGTCTCAAGCACAAGCTCTCTGGCAGCCTCCAAGGCCAGGCTCAACACCACAGTCCTTCCCTATGCCATCAAGCATTTGATCCAGCTCCAGATCCCATCACAAAGAGGCTCTCAGGCTCACCACTCTCCTTACTGCATTTGCTCAGGACAAAATCTGAGGTTCATGCATTATTTTGTTTTCCAGGGACAACAATGGAATCCTTGTTTTTCCAATCTTGTAAAGAACGTGGAATCCCCCTCATGTCTTACACGGGAGCTCTTCAGATTCCAGGATTCCACCCCTTCCCCACCACTTCTGCCTCTCTCACCTGGATGACTGCAGTACCCTCCTAACTAGGTCTTTCTACCCTCCCCACCCCACCCCACCCCACCACTTCTTCCGCTACAGTTCATTCTCAGCCAAACAGATCCTTTTAAAACTAAGCCAGGTTATGTCACCACAGTGCTCAAAACTCTCCAGGTTGGCCAGGAAATCGAAATCACAATGAGATACAAGTTCACACTCACTGGGATGGCTGTAATCGGAAAGACAGATAATAACGCATGTTGGTCAGGATGTGGTGAAATTGGAACCCTCATACACTGCTGGTGGGAGTATAAAATGGTGCAGCTGTTTTTAAAAATAATCTGGCAGTTTCTCAAAAGGTTAAACATTTCTATTCCTCACCTAAGAGAGGAATTTCTGGCTAGTTTGACTTGATATCTCCCAGGTAGCTTCCCTACAATAACCCTGTGGGGGTTTGACTCAATGATTCTACTCCTAAGTAAGAAATAGAAATGAAAATATATTTCCACACCAAAACTTCTTCCTGAATGTTCATTAGAGTGTTATTCATAATTCCTACGAAGTGGAAACAGCCCAAATACCTATTAACTGATTAATGAATAAATTAAAAATGGTTATATACATACAATGGAATATTAGCCAGTAAAGAAATGCAGTATTAATAAATACATGCTACAACACTGATGAACCTGAAAACACATGCCAAGTGAAAGAAGCCAGTCACCAAAGATCACATTTTATATGAGTCCATTTATATGAAATGTCCAGAATAGGCAAATCCATCAAGAAAGAAGGTAGATTAATAGATGTCTAGCACAGAGGGACTTGAGGGTAAGTGGGGAATGGCTGTGGAATTTCTCGTTGGGGTGATGAACATATTCTAAAATTGATTGTTGTGATGGGCTTACAATTCCATGAATATATTAAAAGCCATTGAATTATACACTTTATGTGGGTGAATTGTATGGTATATGAATTGTATCTCAATAAAGCTGTTATTCAACAACAACAATAAAATCCTCCAGGGCCAAGTACAGAAGCTAGCATGAAGTAGGTGTTCAATAAATTCTTGTTGGATAATGAGCGAGTCGGAGATTCAGTTGTAGATTAAATTAATAACATGGGGTAAGTGAGCAGAATTCAGACATGTATCTCAGCTCTGGACTCGGTCATATTGTTCCTTGGGAAGTCTTTATGGAAATCTCAGAATGTGGTCATGTAGTGCAGTCTCCTCCAGGGCCTGCCTTTCCCATGTTGCCCCATTCATGTCACCTGAATTACCTATTCTCCAGGAAGACAGAGGACACAGCTGCATCCCCGCAACACTCCAGCATAGTTTTTGGTGTTCAGTGAACACTTGTGAACTCAGTGCCTGTACGAGAAACCAATTCAATGTTTAATTACATCTATTTTATTATTAAAAAGCTACTTTATACCACAGCAACATATTGGCTGCTATGGGGAATATGAAAATGTTAACAGTCTTCTGAAATGGTTTGACTTGTTATTATAAACATGCACCACTTTTGTAATGCAAAAATAAGTAATAGTTTTTAAAAGTTCTAAGTCCTCGTCTCCTGAATATTTGAAAGAAAAAAGTGATTACTAACTCATAAAGTCTGCCATCAATAGCTGATAACCACAGATTTGAACATAAATAATTTGGATATAAGCCATGATGAGCTAAGTGGCAGAATGGAGTGTATTAAAAGTGAATGTGCTTCCAAGTCTGAACCTTGGCTCAGCTTCATATGAACTATAATTTCAGATAGGCTGCTGGACTAGCCGGAACCTCGGATTCCTCATCTGTAACATAGGAGCCTTGATACCACCGTCTACTTTATGTAAGACTGTTGCGAAGATCAAATAATCAAATGAGATAATCAATATAAAATTCTGCAAATTATCAGTAGCAATATTAGGAGTGGTATAAAGAGGAAGAGGTGGTCTCTGCAGAGATCTGGGAAGCAGGTAGCCCTTTGTCCAGGGCTTCAAGGAGGTGTGGTTAACTCCATGGTCTCTGGAGTCAGACCACTCAGGGTTCTAATCCTGGCGTGGCCATTTATTTGCTTTGGGAATTTGGGCAAGTTACTTCTCATTTGGCTCATTTTCTTTACTGCTCAATGGGGGAAATTAAAAGCACCTACTTTATAGGGTTGTGGTGAGAACTGAGTGAGAAGTGGGTTTGTTGTACATGTTTAGTAGATAGTAAGCCCTCCATCAAGGGCAGCAGCTACTCAAGTCCTCCACCTTAAGAGTGACCTGGGACAAGAACTTTTCAAATGGCTAAAAAGATAAGGATCAAAACAACTTTCTAAACACCACAGTGCCCTGTGAAAAAATTGTTAACCTCTTAATAATAGTTCATTGTGATCACCCATCCTACAACTGTCTTCTGAAGGCTATCACAGTTACTGAGGGCAAAGTTTCCTTCCTGTAGCAGGTTTGAAATACCTTGTGAAAGGCTTTAGAAAGCTCTCTAGCACTTTGGTAGTCCCTGTGTTTCCCTGCAATGGGCTGTTGGAAACTCCACTAGAAAGTTGATCATCATTAAATAAATGGTTGTCTTCCATAAGAACTTAAAGTATAATAAATTTTAAAAAAAAAAAAGAAAGAAAAGAAAAAAATGCCTTACTCAGAAAAATTTTTTAAAAAAGAATGATGTCAAAGAAAGGGACAGTACTCCTATTTGCCCAGACTTAACAGGACACTAAAGATGTGCTAGGTTCCAGAAGAAGAGGAAACCAGTAGGTTCTGTGCATAAAGAACGTACATTTGGCCTCATCTTAGAGAAGGTTTGGGTCACCATTTCACCCACCTCTACCCATTTGCATTATATATTCCTGTGTTAACTGAATTATGGACTTATTACCCATTTCTATGATGCTCAAACTTAAGCGTATCAGAATAACCCAGAGAGCTTGTGCAAACACAGATTTCTGGGCCCTATACTAAAGTTTCTTCCTCAGTATGTCTGGGATGGGGCAGATTTCCATCAGTTTCCCAGGTGATATGATGCTGATGGTCTAGGGAACACAGAGAACCAGTTACCTATCCTAACAGCTGTTTAGGGGAAAATTTTTGTTTAAGGTTGCCTTTTCCTTTAAAACAACTTTGACAGTAGTAAAGTCTTTCAGATAATGTGCTAGGCACGCAGCTTGGGAAGTTTCTAAGGGTGGACCTTCTGAGAGGCACTGAGTCGGGAGCTGATTGACTGCAGCTGCTCTGATGAAATATCCTATAATCAGTGACTGCTTGTCTTCACAGACCTCCCTTAGCACAAAGGGTTCCCAGGCCAGCTGCATGCTCCCAGCTTCCTGGAGCAGAACTGCAGCTGGCTCCACTTCCCTCTATGCAGGGGACCCGTGGGTGTGGTAAGGACCTGAGCAGCCTGGCCTCCAGGGTGGACTTCCTCCCACCTCCTGATGTCAGCTCTCCTCCCGGAATCAGCCTACACAGTCTGGAGGGCAACAGCTGAAGGTTTGGTTGCCATGGCAACCGATCCCCTATCCACTGAGGGGTAAAGGAACCCTGGTGTGTGATTTTGGGTGAGTTCCACTATTTCCATTTCTCCAAATGAAAGTATTTCACCACTAGAAACTCCCTTTGCAGTAAGCACGTTTCCATCCAGGAATCCCATCTTACAATGCAAACAGTCCTCAGGAAGAATGTGAATTCTTTCATCAAATGGAGCCTGGTATCAGCCCCAGAGGAGAAATTGCCAGACCTCATCCATGAAGAGAGGCTGACAGCAGCAATGTTGTGCACCAAAGGCCTGCTGTCAGGTACTTGCTGAGGATGGAGAGGAGAGTGACTGCCACTACGACAATCTGAGGTTGAGACCAATAGCTCTCCCAACTGATGGTGACTTTTTTAAATCTCACGATCAAAGAGCTGAAGACCAGGGAGGATCACCAAACACCTTACCAGCCTCCCATCGTAAAATGACAGAAAAATAAGGAAATCTTACTGAACAGCACACTTTGTTGATGTTTCAGGACAAACACACCTTCGTGTTTTATTTTGTATTTTATTTTACTGTCAGCTATTTTAAGATCTTGAATCAGGTTACACATAAAAGAACTAGAGCCAGGATGTTTGGGAAATTAACAGACGATATTTAGCAAACATTTTGACGGGTCATAAAGAAACATCTGGGAGAGATGTCTGGGACCATGAATTGTGTGTTGGGGGAAGGAGGCCCCTCTCCAGAAGCTGCATTAGATTTCTGGGCTGAGCTGAGCTAAACCTTCAGAGCGGATGACAGTGCAGTTCAAAGAGTTCCCAGCAGGGGGCACCAATTTGCAGTAAACGCTCACGGTTTTACAGCTTTGCTCTGCAGCACCCGACCTTCCAGATAATTGGTATTTTGATTTCCCTAACCCTCTGCTTCCTCCTTCAAAGCAGACACTCCCCCTCTAAGAAGCTTTCCTCCCACCTCTTATGAAAATGGACATTTTGATGGGTAGTGGTTCTTACAGCAAGGATTAAAAGCAAAATCTGAGGAAGGACAACTGTCAAGGAAATTAAATATAGATTATGAAGAAGGTTGAATATATGCCCACAAAAGTTTCAGGATAGGCTTGCCTGATCTTTATAATCAACTCAAAGGGCATAAGAAATTCCTAGACTGTCTCATAAAAGCCTGAATCAATAATGCATATGTGTATCAGTATAAAACTGGCCTCCGGTTATTTAATTTCTCAAGGATCAACTGTGTTCCTCGGCAGCTTGAGCCTGTGTGGAAAGCACCTCATGTTCTCCTGGCAGCGCATAAATAATTACAATAAATAATCCACTCATTAGCTGAAACAATTAACCATGCCTTAGACAATCCTAAAACATCTTGGAAGCAAATAATTCAGAAATGGACAACAGTGTTCTCCTCTCAAAACCAAGATCCAATATCACCAGCCAGCCATTGTTATTTAAACATTTTAAGAGACCTATTACTTTTGTTTTTTGAATAAACTTAGACAGTTTAGCTCATTATACTCACACTTCACAGCTCCATAGACACATGTGGGTAATATTCTCATTTTAAACTTGTGATGGATTTTGTAATTTGATAGGTTTTTTTCATTTTCTTCTAAAGATTTTTCTTGCAGGAGTTAGTCTCTAGCAAGAGTTCACTATTCACCCTATTCTCTTTGCAGCCTCAGTCACGTTTTGAAAGCCAATTCACTTATTAATCAAACTCCTATAGAACTTAGGTGGTGTCTGTCATTGTTTTAGGGATTCTTGAAATTTTAAGTCCTTTAAACCTCATAAAGTAGATACTACTCTTATGTGTTGTCACAGAGAGGTAATTGAGGCACAGAGAAATTAAGTAACTTGCCAGAATATGCAATAAACAGCACATAGACAAGTCAAGATTTGAACGCAGGCTGTCTGAACCAAAGCCCAAGTATTAAACCACCATGTTATGTTATCTCTTAGCAGAGAAGGGGAATTAGTTGTAAACAAACTCAGCTAGTGAGTGGCTATTTTAATGAAATGTGAAAACCTTTGGAAGGTATCTAATCTAGACCTTGGCACATAGTACATGTTCAATAAACATTGGGACTGGATGATGAGGACTGATGTATGCATGCATGTATATTAACCCATGTTCACTTAGGGAAGAGGTTGGGAACACGGGGTTAACCAGAAATAGGTTATTTCCAGCTCTTTCCGTCACTATCTGTGTGGCCTTACTAAACCAACTTAATCACACTAAATTCCATTTCCCCATCAAGAGATAATACCAGTAGATGCCACCTTACAGATTTGAAGTGAGGACAAATAAAATAAGGCATAGAGAAACTTAGCACAGTGCCTGGCATAGGGTAAAAGGTTACGATTCTTCCCTTCAGTTTCATTTAGACCCAGGTTTATTTAAGGACTCAGTCAGTGTATAGTATCATATAAGAGCAAATAATTACTCAAACATTTCCCCAAAGAGCAAGTTCAGCTATTTTTGGAGAGACCCAGAAGCCTTTGATTATTAAAATTGATTGAAGGTTTTGAAAGGAAAAAAGACTAAGAGCACTATTAGAAAATCAGTTGTGAACTGAAATTTGCAAAGTTGATAGAGCTTCAAGTTCAGTACTCCCCTGTCCCCAGTACTTTATAATGTATACAAGAGAAAAGTGGAAACTCTGCCCTTGACAGGCCCAGATGATAGAGAAACCATAGAGGAAACATTCAGATTGGCCACGCTCAGGGCAACAGAAGGGGAAAGCAGGCCTGAACCTCTCCTTCCCTTTCTTGCTCCATCTCTCACCCCCATGCCATCTCCTCTTCTCATTTCCTTCTCACTTCCTCTGGCCTAACTCCTCCTTGCCACACCTTCTCCTGGAGCAGCTGTTGAATGTTGAAAGAGCACAATGAGCTGCTTTTGCTGCCAGTGGCTGTGACGAGGCTCAGGTGCCCTCAGTGAGTGATCAGAGTAGTTATGGCCTGAGGTGGATGGACAGTGATTTTCCTTAGTCCACTATAGATATGAAAGGACCATTTTTGGTCAATGCATGGCACCTGATTAACAACTCCATATCAGTCCAGGGTAGCATTTTTCCAGTGGTCACATGCATGGCTGGGAAGTAGTACTTATGTGCCATCTTCCTGGGATTCTCATGGACTCCCTAGGCAACTTGAAGATAAGATTTTTGTTTTTTTTTTTTTTAAAGAGTCTCGCTCTGTTGCCCAGGCTGGAGTGCAGTGGCACAATCTTGGCTCACTGCAACCTCCACCTCCTGAGTTCAAGAGATTCTCCTGCCTCAGTGTCCTGAGTAGCTAGGACTACAGGTACCTATCCACCACACCTGGCTAATTTTTGTATTTTTAGTAGAGATGGGGTTTCACCATGTTGGCCAGGCTGGTCTTGAACTCCTGACCTCAAGTGATCCTCCTGCCTCGGCCTCCCAAAGTGCTGGGATTACAAGTGTGAGTCACCACACACGGCCGAGATTTCGATGCTGCTATTCTTTTTGCCATTTCTTGATGGTTACTTTTACACCCAAACAGAGCTTTTCACTGATAAGGATTATGTGATGGCATAATTCTAAAATACGTAAAGAAGAGGAAAGTAGACCAGAGACCTTGGTGCTGGGACTAGGGGGCCGGCAGAGCCTTGGAAGTGATGAGAAATATCACAATCTGTCATGACCCACAAATAAGACTGGAGACTGTGCTCCACGACGTGTGTCCATATTTGTACATCCCAGGGAGCCCCAAAGGACAGTTGGGGACTTTTTATCAAAAAAGTAAGAAATCCCAAAGCAATTTTACTACATAATTCATGTGTTTGCTGACATATTTTGAGCTCCCTTTATGTGTCTAACATTGGGCTAGGAGCAACAGATATAAATAAGGCACAGTTCTTGCCTTCAAGGAACTTGCAATCTGGAGGAGGAGAGGTCAAGGAAACCAGCCTTCACACACAGGATGCTGTGGACAGTAGAGGGGAGCCTAACTCAGCTGAGGCTGTCTTAAAGCTCTGTGAGCCACATGACCCTTAACAAACCTAGAGAGGAGGTTCTAGGCATCAGAACTGCACCAAAGCATACAAGCACACGGGACAGTTAGATACTGCAAGGAGCAAAGCTTACTCATGGGGAAACCATGAGAGATGACTCAAAAGGTGGACAAGAGCCAGACTGTGCACGGCCATGCTAAGAATTGTCGGCCAGGCGCAGTGGCTCATGCCTGTAATCCTAGCACTTGGGAGGCCAAGGCAGGTGGATCACCTGAGGGGAGCCTGGCCAACACGGTGAAACCCTATCTCTACTAAAAATAGAAAAAAATAGCCTCGTGTGGCGGTGGGTATCTGTAATTCCAGCTACTCAGGAGGCTGAGACAGGAGGATCACTTGAACCGGAGAGGCAAAAGTTGTAGCAGTGAGCCGAGAACGCACCATTGCCCTCCAGCCTGGGCAACAGAGTGAAGAGTGAAACTTTGTCTCAAAAAAAAAAAAAAAAAAAAAAAGAGAGAGAGAGAATTGTAGACTCCAGAAGAAAGGAAACCACTAAAGTATAAGCTTGCAAGTGACATAATCGAGTTGAATCTTAGAAAAATTATCTGGCCAGAGTGCAGGAGCTTATTGCCAAGGGTTCCTCTGACAGTAGAAAGACCATAACCTGGGCTCACTTTACAACCCCTTTCCCAAAGTGAGACTCACCTGTCATTAAGCAAACATCCCAGAAGCCCAAGTTTATAGGAGCCAATGGCTCTAACACTGACCCCCTCCTACCTGCATAGACGAAGCAGGGCCATAAATTATTTACAGCTATTTTCATTAAGAGATGGAGCCCATTTTCCTACTCCTTGAATCAGGGCTGGCCTTGGGACTCACTTTGACCAACAGAAGCGAGGTTGTGAGGCTTCCAAGCCCAGCCTTAAGAGATCTTGCAGCTTCTACTCTCACTCTTTTGAAACACCACTATCGCCACATGGGAAAGCCCAGGCTAGATTCCTTGAGGATGAGACAAAGGAAAGAGGCCCAGACAGCAAGCCATTCCAGCAATTCACCCACATATGAATGAGACGGTCCCCACCAGCCAGCCTCCAGGCAACCCACCAACCAACTGCCACATAGGTGACTCCAAGAGGCAAGATAAGCAAAACCATGGAATCGAACCCAGCGCAAATTACAAAATCAAGAGATTAATGGTTGTTGTTTCACACCACTATCTCTTGAGCGGTTAGTTACCCAACAATAAATAACTGGTCCTCCTCTCTACTGCGATTTGTGAGAGATGGCACCGGAACAACAAGCTGTCCAGATCTTCGCAAGAATTCATACTGTCTGGAGGGTAAAGAGACTCCATATCCCTAGTGCGGAAAGGGTTTCTGGAGGGACTGTCTGAGTCTCCTTCCCTCCAGAGTGCCAATTAGGATGGCTGACTTGCTCTAACTTATATCTAACTATAAATGCACTGCCTGATTGATGGGACATCAATATTAATTACTAATTCATAGTATGGTCAGATTTTTCACATGTAATCACAACTTTACATCTTAAGAAATGTCCCTGTAGCTAGCTGGAAAGCAGCTTTTCCTTCATATTCTAACTTGAAAAAAAAAGTTATCGCAGTCTCTCAGAGTAGAATTTGGGGAACATGTTTGAAGAAGTCAAAGCTGACAAGAAATGCCATTTTTCTCCTCGATGCAGGATGTCTTTCCTGCAGAACATAGCTTTCATGTGAACAAACCCCACTGCGGGGACAGACAAGAAGACAAAATGACTTGGTATTCACGGCCTCTCCAGTAAACCACTCAGATTCCAGATGGTGGAAAGGCGGGGAGGAGCCCTGAAACGGGCACTTGAAACCACAGCTGATGTTATTGAAACTCGCGGTATCGAAATTCCTGAATCTACATCAAAAGGGAAAGAGCCTTGTTGCCACACACTTGAACTCATTTTGAACCTGCAGGAATTCTCTGTAGCATACTACCACGCTTTATCTTTGTTCCATAAATCTAAAGTTAAGTTTCTATCTTTTTTGTCACCACATCATACCAAAACAGCTAGACAAATTTTTATCAAATTTAGAGGATGTATTTGGGATGTCCCAACTTGAAAAAAACAGGCCATGGGGCTTGCAAACGTGCAAGTCACTTCGGGAGGCCCCAGGGGGCAGATAAAAATGAGATAGGAGAGGTGCTGATAACTACCAATCAGAGACATGGCAAGGAATGAACATGTGGGGGCCAGAGAAAACAAAACAGAGTTTCAGATGCCAGCCCAAACTAAAACTCATTCAGGCCTCTCGACGGCAAGCATCAGTTCAAGATGGAACTGCTTCTCAAGAAGCTGCGTTTGCAGTGTCCTCCCTGTGACCAGCAGCAGGGATTTATTCATTTAATGAGGGTTAAAGAGTCTTCCCAGTAACACAGGGGAGACAAGTGAGTGTAAGAAATACACATGGGCAGTGCATCTTGAGAGACACACTTTTTGGAAACAAAGATATATTCAAACCTGAGTTCAAATATGTTCCACTCATGGCTCATGGCAAGCATTTAATAAACAATAGTTGAATGAATGAAGGAATGATTGGATGGGTGACAGGGTGAATGAATGAAGGGATGAATGTTGTCTGGCCAGGAGCTGTGAAAGGTAGAGAGGCAAAAGGGAACGTCTGGCAATACCCTTCACAGAAAGCCAAGCCTTGTTAGCGGGGCTTTACATCGAATGGCATTTTTAGTTTCATTACATAATAGTGTTGAACATTTTCAAACTATGTTTAAAAGATCTAAAATATAAAACAGTGACTTTAAAAGGTAAAGCTTAGACTGCTTCTGTAATGCTTTTTATAAGATCGTTTACCTCGTGCTTAATATTGGCGATGCCACTGTTCCAGCAATGAATTGACCAAACAGTTCAATACACCTCATTTAGAACCATTATGGAGCATTTCATCAAAGATCTGGTTAGGAACGTCCCCAAAGAAAGGATCAATGAGGTTTTTATTATGCTTGGGAAAGATTTCTTTCAGAAAATAAAGAATCCCTATAAAATGAAGGGGGCAAATAAAGTGTGACCAGGGCAAAGGACACATTCCATTTTATGCCACCAAAGGCAAACATAATTTTTATTTTTACAATAGTCTGTTCCCACGTATATTATCCATGTAATTGTTTATGTTTCAAAACCCACTTCATAGCAGTTTTACAAGCGGCAAAGATAGACTAGTCTCAAGAGGTTGTGCTCAAGAACTGCCTTAAAGAGAAAACGGCACTATAATTAGCGCATTTGGTACATTAGCGCTAAAGCACTCCTTGGAGGGCAAGACAGGCCCGTGGCTCACCTAACTCCTCCCTCTTGGAAGAGTGCTAGAGTGAGGGCTGGTGGCTCACACACTGCTACAATTGGGTCAAGGTTCCCCTGCATGGTGGTCTTAATTAAAGATCCCATGAAACATTTCATCATTTATTTGTTTACTTTCTCTACACAAAATGCATTAATTTAGCCTTAATTTGATTCTGTTTAGTCTCAGATAGTTTTATAATTTGATATAAAAAAACATTTCTTATTGGCTTCAATATTTTTCATTATACCTGCCAAGTCCATAATTTGAAGAAAGCTGAATAGAATTTTCAAAACTGTTGTTTTATATTGTTTCCCCAGGTTTGTTCAGCCTTGTCAACAAGCTCTTATTCTTCTTGTCCTCTGTACGAATCTTAGAGGCATGTAAGGCAAGCACTTGAGAAGAGCAAACACTGTTTTCCTGCAGGTATCAGTCAAGATTCTTGGGGTACAAGCCAGAGAAACAGACTCTGGCTAATGCAAGAAGCAAGTTATGGAAAGGATACAGCTCATGGAGAGGAGGGAGAAGAACAGCACAAACGCAGGCAGTACCAGTAACTTCCCTCTCAGAGTGCCAGACTCAGTTCCACCACTCTTCAGTCTCTCAAGATAAGGAAACTGACTGGCCCAGCTTGGGCCTAAAATCTCTATCCTTGAACCAATGAGATGTGGTCAGGAGCTTGGGAAGAAAACCCCAGACAGGCTCACTAAGGGCACTGTGAGCTGCACAGCCATCTTCTCTCATGTCCACTACACTCTAGACTTGTATCTTGTAACTATTGCCTAAGTTACTTTTGTTGTATCCTGACAATAATAAGTTTTGTTTTGTTTTGTTTTTGTGCAGAATAAGCTCAACAACAGGCATTTGTGCAGACTTTTACAGTTTTAAAATACTTGATATAATTACTATTATTAATAGCAAATTATTATAAACAGCAAAAGCTATCATTTACTGAATGCTTATTAACTGTCTAACAGTAAATCACCACTTATTATATGCTTACAAGGTGCAGGCCTGGTGCTGAACACTGAGTAGATTAATCTTCACAACAAACTGGCAGATTTGTGTCATTATTAAGTTTGCCAGACATTTCAAAAATAAATAAAGTAAAATAACAAATATCAAATTTAAGTTCTATCTCATATATGGATTCATCTGACCTTCCCAAGAACCTGTTGAAATCATAATTATTCACAATACACACAGTCAAGGATACAAAACCCAGAGTGCCAGAGTGCCTGCCCTGTACCTATAAATGATAGAATCCTCATTGCCTACCTGCTCCTCCGGTGCTCTTTACAATGTAAGGACAACAGAACTTGAGAGAATCTATAAATGAAGATACTTCTAGAGCTGTGCCTACCTTAAACAAACTCAGTTGTAGTTTATAGGATCAGGAGTCATTACAGAGATAAATTCTTACTGGGTTGGATTTCGGTTTTGTTTATTTTCTTTGATAGGAAGAAGGAGGAAGTGAATTCATTAGGGTACAGTCTAACCTGCCATAACTAATAGAAAAAGTTAAGTGACTTAATTTCTCTCATACCTGTGTCTGGAGTGAACAAGCCAGGACAGGGAGAGCAGTCCTAACCTCCTGCACCTGTGACTTCAAGTTATCACCATTTTCCAGACAGTGGGAAGGAAGAAGAGGGATGTTTAGGACACATAGCTTACGCTTTAGGGCCCAGAATGAGTACATTCTCACATTAGCTCACATCCTATTGGCTCAAATATAGTCACATAACCACACCTAACTACAAGGGAAGCTGAGAAATACACTCTCTAGCTGAGCCAAACTGTCCAGCTAAAACTTATGGAATGCTGTTTCTAAAAGAGAGGAGGAGAACATGGAAATCAGAGGGAAATGAACCATTTCTGGCCCAAGGTGTATTTTTATGTGTGCTTTCCTTAAGCAATCAGAATTTGAAAAAAAAAAAATACCCATAACCAGGGTCAGAGTCTACATTTTTCTGGAGCTTGAAACACATAACATCAGGGTTGAGGCAGGAGCAAAGATCTTTTTCAAGAAAAATAATACAAAAATATCCACCTTTTCTAAATGTTGCAAAGCATATGATATCGTGAGCATATTGCTAAGACCCTTCCAAGGCCTTGCTTGGGTTGGGTCTGTACAAGTGAGAAGCCCAGAAGCTTAAGCTTCATTAACTTTGGGGTAAACCGGTTTATGCCTGCAATAGTTGCATTTTTCTAACTTCTTGTTCCAGCAAACTTATGATCACATAAAAGCTGTTATCTTGTATCTGAAATAAACGTTGGGTCAGTGACAGAAACAGTCTGATTTTTACGGTAGCCAGTTCAGTTAGTCTCTCCGCCTGGCAGCCCAGCTGGTGGTTAAGAGGCCTTTAGTGGGCAATACTGACCAGTTGGTCTCTGCTCAGCCATAAATAAACATGGCCAGAATAATGACTCATAGAAAGCAAATGGTAATGTTTGTTTGATGGTTTGTTTCATTTTGTTCAAGCTGAATTGGAAGAGCTGGTTCCTATTCATCACCATTCCAACCAGCATTGTGGGCTAGGCAAGTGAGAGCCGGTGGCCGATGCCCTCTGGGCCTCAGGTCCTGAATAAGTAAAATGAGGAGCAGAGCTGCACCCTGCTCAAGGCTCCTACAATGGAGGGAAGATTCTGTGGAATCTTAGTGAAATGTGCTCCAACCACCTCCTCTTCATGGGCCTGAGCCTAAAGAAAAACAATCTACCATTGCAGTGGCCCCTTCACCATTTGCCCAGAGCAAATAACAAAGCATGGCAGGCACAATTTTACCAAATTTACCTTAAGTGGAGGAGAGAAAGCTGGTTGCAGGCATTCACTCTTCCTAGAATGCTCTTCTCCATTAGATATTTCCAAAAGTGACAGTTCTTAGTACAGCTTACTTGTTCCATTCATTCATTCTATGACCATTTATTTTTACCTGCTCTATGACAGTGGACCAGAGAACACAGGAATGTACAAGGGAAGGACATTGAAATCAAGAATGTACACACACACACACACACACACACACACACAAAACCCAGGTTAAGAAGGGCTAAGCCAGAGTTACGCATAGAGCAAGCCATGAGGACTCATGCATAATCTGGAACTAGAGGTTGGGTACAGGTTTCCCACCAAATGGGGACAGTTGAGATTAGTCCCCATTCAGTTTTATCTTTCTTCCTAAGTCACCAGGCTGGCATGATTCTCTACAGAATACTGGGTCTCTATCTCATATGATAGCAATCACACACCCCTGCACGGTACTCTACAATCAATGCCCTTCTCCTCTCCCAGCGTAATATAAGCTGCGGAGGATGATGGGAGGAATATGAGCAGTGTGAATGTGGAAAGAACACTAATGTTTACTAAATGTCTATTTTAAGTTAATTTACATATTCTGTTTCATTTAAATCATTTAAAAAAAACTCAATGAGGAAGATGATATCCACAATTCACAGATAGGAAAACTGAGGCTTAAAAAAGCTTAGGGTACTTGTCCAGGCTCATGTAACTAGTAATGGTAGAGTGAGGATTTGAGACTTGTCCTTTCTGATCACAAAGCCAATATACTTTCTAGATATCAGACTTACTCCTTTCTCTTTTACCCCATAGTACATGGGACACTTAATTACTATTGGTTAATAAGGGAATCTTTCTACTGAAACATCTGTCTCACTGGGCCTTTCTTCTTGGGCCTTGTTTAAATTAGTAACAAGGAAACCTACCACAGCTGGTGTCTCCTGATAGCGACATCCATCAGTTCAGGACGAGGATGTAAACTACTTTGGCAGAAGTCATTAAACAATGATTGCTTGGAAACAACTCTGACCTACCCACATGAAAAAAGAATATTACCCTCCAGAATATTATTTCATGAAGGGTGCTGGGAAACCTACGCTCTATACCTTCAGTTCTTAAGAAAAAAAGCAAATCAATGAAAAGAAGGAAAAAAAAACAGGTCATGATTACTGGAAGCATTTTTTTACCACACAAACTGATTTCTGCATTGATTGGCAGACATGTGATTTCATTTGGCCGGTTGCGGTCATACCAAAAGCAAATTTTCTTTTTTACCAAATTCTATTATATTTCCTATTACTGGGGCATGGGAAAATATTACCTAGTATTTCACATTTAGTGTTCTTAGAAAAGAATCATCTATCTTCTGTTCTACGAAAAAGTAACTAGATATATTTTTAGTTAGTATTAATATTCTAGCCACTAAGTTTTATGTGGCTGTTGTATAAATAATATAAAATAGGTTGTTGAGAATTTTATAAAAAACACTTGGCCACATGATATATATATATTGTTCACACCACAGAGATTAGACTAGCACAATGAAATTAAGCTGATTTAGGTTTTTGTGTCTGTGCACAAAAATTCAGCAGTTCTGTCTTCTGATGTTCCTTCCAGACTCTTAGCCCTAGAAGTATCCAACTTTGTATGAAATACTTGAAATAATAATCACACTTATGTTAACATAAGTTAATAATCACACTTTTATTGGACTCCAACTCATTTTTAAAAAACTGAAATCCTTAGCACACACTAAGAGACGATTCAAAACTCCTCAAGTGATTCAACAGAAAGCTAACATAGGCTGATAAATATTGTTCTAACAAAATGGTAATCTATATATGTGGAGCTGCTGGCCATGGCTAGCAGAGCAGCAACAGCAGCCCACTGGAAAGATGAATTGAAGCAGTCAGCTGAGGAGTGAGGACGCCACCCCAGTAATAACTTGGAGAGAAAAAGAGGCAGCTATTTCCTATTACTTCATGTAAAGGTAAACAGAAATTTTAAAACTCCAGCTCTAGCATACTTTAATACTTGCCCAGGTTTTATAAAAGCAGGATTACCCCATTTTGGGTTTTGTTTTCTCAGCTGTGGACATTTTTAGTTTCTTTCTTTCTTTCTTTCTTCTTCTTCCTTTCTTCTTTCTTTCTTTTTCTTTCTCTTTCTCTCTTTCTTTTTTTCTCTCACTCATGCCCAGGCTGGAGTGCAATGGAAAGACCTTGGCTTACTGCAACCTCTGCCTTCTGGGTTCAAGTGATTCTCCTGTCTCTGCCTCCCAAGTAGTTGGGATTACAGATACCCACCACTATGCCCGGCTATTTGTATTTTTAGTAGAGACGGGGTTTCGCCATGTTGGCCAGGCTGGTCTTGAACTCCTGACCTCAGGTGATCCACCCACCTCAGCCTCCCAAAGTGCTGGGATTACAGGCATGAGCCACCACGCCTGGCCTAGTTACCTTCTTTTGTGAGCCCCAGAATCATAGAGTTCATGTATCTCTACAAACACACTTCAGAGTTTGTGTTAGTCCATTCGTGTCACTGTAAAGGAATACCTAATCTAAGTAACTTATAAACAAAAAATATTTAATTGGCTCACAGTTCTGCAGGCTGCACAAGCATGGCACCAGCATCTGCTCTTGGTGAAGGCCCTTGGACAATGTTTTAAATTTCTCATAGCCCCATTTTCTCAATTGTTAGTGGGAGTTAAAATGCCTGCTTCCAAGATAAAGTGTTAAATAAGTAGTGTCTGAAAACCGTGACACAATGCCTGGCACACCAGTGAGTACAATAATGTTAACTCCCTCTCATTAATCATGGTACCAAAACTACCAGAGAAGAGGGAGGGTTTATCAATGGAAATATGGTGGATTCGTAGTATAGATCTTGAAGATTCTGAGTTGGAAAAGCTGGCTCACAAAGGAAAACTTTATAACCAAGCTTTGCCAGGAAATATCAGGCCTTCCCAGAGCACCAAGAGTCTACCTGAATTCTACCTATTCATGAGGCTAAATCAAGAGAAGCACAACCAAGTAGCTGGGATGCAACTGGAAACACCAAGACAGAAACACACATGCAATAGCCTGAATATGATCTGGGTGCCTTTGTCAAGAATAGGTAGGGGCTTGGGGATTGAGGAACCCCTTTGTCCCAAATTATAAAGATCTTACTCCTCATCAGATAGAAGTCTTTGGCAATGTCTGAACTTCAAAATATGTTGAAAATATGACTACCAATTATCTTCCACGGAAAAATGTCTGGAAAAACTTTACCACACATGGCAAGGTAACATGATTCTCAAAACAACTCTTTAGAAAAAGGTTTAACTTTAAGTCAAAACTTCCTAGTTCTTAAAATTTTATTTGCCCATGATGTTTTATTATCTATAAGACAAGCTTTATTTCATTCTGAGCCTACTATCTATTAATGACTTGATTCCAAGCTCTGAACGATCTCTATTCTACTTCTCTTTATGGTATCAATTGAAAATGTGTGAATAATAAAAAATAGAAATCAATCATTTAAGTTAAAAATGCTTACTACAATCTTCTTTCATTGCTTTTAAATTTTAGCATTCTTTTAAAACAGAAGTAAAATGCTAAATACCTGAGGACATCCATAGCAGTTTTATCTATTATAATACAACCTCCATCACCACCACCACCAACAAAAACCTAGAAATAACTTCAATATCTATTATGGATTGAATCACCTGTCCCCAAAAAAGGTATGCTGATGTCCTCACTCCCTGTACCTCAGAATGTGATCTTATTTAGAAGAGGGTCTTTGCTGATGTAGTCAAGATGAAAGGTCTTTAGGGTAAGTCTAAATCCACTATAACTGCTTTCTTTATAAAAAAGGGGTAATTTGGGCCAGGCTGACAACTGTCATTTCAGCACTTTGGGAAGCCAAGGCAGGAGTATCACTTGGGGCCAGGAGTTTAATAACAGTCTGAGCAACAAAGTGACACTTCCATCTCTACTAAACATAAAAATAATTGGCCAGGCATGGGAGACGCTCCTGTAGTCTCAGCTACTTGGGAGGCTGAGGTGGGAGGATCATTTGAGCCAGGGAGGTCAAGGCTGCAGTGAGCAGTGATCATATCCCTGCACTCCAGCCTGGGCAACAGAGAGAGACTCTGTCTCTAAAAAAATAAATATTTTTTTAAAAAACTTCAGAGGATAGAGGATGGGATTTGGACATGACACAGACATACACAAAAAGAAGATTATATGAAGAGACACAGGGAGAATATGAGGCAAAAACTGACGATCGAAGTGATGTGTCTTTGGCCAAGGAATGCCAAAGATTGCTGGCAAACCACCAGAAGCTAGGAAGAGGCATGCTCCCCATATAGGTTTCAGGGGGGAGCATGGCTCTACTGCTACCTTGACTTTGTACTTCTAGCATCCAGAACTGTGAGACAATGTATTTCTGTGTGTTTAAGTCACCCAGTTTGTGGTACCTTGTTATAGCAACTCTAGCAAAGACATACCATGTCCAACAAGAGAGAGACACTTAATTATGACAGGTCAAACTAATGAAATATTTTATAACCACTAAAAGTGATAATTTTAAATGAATTTGTGGAAACTTGGATATTTATTACAGTATAAAGGTATATATTACAAGTGACAAAAGAACATATTACAGAATCATATATACTCTGAATATAATAATATAAATGTTTCCATTACTAGGATAATATATTGCAAATATTAAACTCATGAACTTCTATTTTCCACTTGGGATCATGGCTGCTTCTGCCTTTGACTTCCAGGCTAAACCAATAGGGTTATTGCCCCAGGGAAGGTACGTAGGTAAGTAGTTCAGTGGAATGTATAGTCAAAACAAAGAGGCACTGAATTAACTTTGAATTTCAGAACCAATCTCCTTTTTTCTTTCATAAAACATTGGTCCTGAAAGCAAGACTTGCTTGAGAGAGAGAGGAGTGTCTAAATAACAAAGTGCCCTTGTTAAAATATCTAAGATGAGGCTCGCCAGCTAGATCATGGTTTTGAGGAAGACTCTTACCCAATAAGAAGGGATGAGGGGATGCTTGTTGGCTGGTGGGAAGGCAGGCTTTGGCCCCCTCATCTTTAGATTCTGAAAGAAAGGTGGCCTACACCCAGCTGGAGTTTAGCGATCCCAGTAAACACTGCAGTGCAGAATGGGCTGTGAATGCAAAGGCTTTTGTGGGCCACCCTGGATTCTGTATGGCTTGGCTAGGACCCAGGGGTGCTTTCATGCCTCAAAGGCAGACACAGGTGGCAACTGAGCTAAGAGACAGCCTGGGGACCCACCAGGTGATGAATGAAGTGGGAAGACTCAGCCAGGGCAAATGGAGCATGTGGCACAGACTCAAAGAGCCTGTAGCACCAGTGGTAGATGAGGTGAGGGATGCCAAGTCCCTGGGAGAAACCTCCAGCCTTTCCCAAGCAGACTAAAGATGATACTAGCAGCAGGTCTCAGCCTCAACTGCCAGCCAATACCCAGCATGAGATTGGTCTCACCCCAGCAGTCACCCTTCCAGGAAGCCACCAGACCAACAGTTTCAGAATAGGAACCAATACAGTTCCCATGGAAATCTCTAAAGATTCAAGGACCCCACCCACTTCCACCTCATATTCCCAGGTCCTGCTAAGAGAGAAGCAGGGCAGGGAAGGTGTGAGTCAGAACCCATTTTATCTAAAGCATGTGAGCTTCTATAAAGACTGTTTAAATGATTTCAATAGACTAAATTTGCCAGTGAACAGAAATCTAGTGGTTAACATTTCTCCCCCGACTACCAGGATACAGATGGGGATTTATGAGGAAGATCAAGTTGGTTTTATGTAAACAAAAAACTATGTGTTTCGCACAGCTAAGTATATTATGAGAAAATCTGTGACCTTACAACATGGTATGTAGACAAAGATTAAAAGGAAATATCCAAAATGAAAATAATTTATATTTTCAATTTTTTACATTGTTTAAAAATAATCTTGCCTAGTTCCTGTTGCTAAAGAAGGTGTTATGGTTGCTACATAACAGCATATTTACAAGACTATCCAAATTACTACAAGTAAACATCTTCCCAGTCAAGGCCTGGTTCCCATATAAAAGCATCAATAAAGTTAAAAATGAAAAAAATCTGTCCCTTTTTACCCCTCAATTTATCTAGTTTTCTGGAATAAGTGAAAGTAAACAAAAGAATAGAGAAATATAAATGGTTCAGATCTTCACCACATCATTCATTCCCATTTATCTGCTGATAATCTGCAGAAGTCATTTGTGAACATCAGTCTTTCTCAGCTACCCAGAGCTAAACATGCTCTAGGGGGCCTGCAGAGCCACCACCCAGGTCCTGCCCCACATCTGTGACCACTTTTCCCTTCACACTTTCCAGAGCTCCACGTGGTGTCTCCCCCAGAGTAATTCAAAATTTAATATGAAAGCACTGTCTGCATGGTTTGGTTTTCTTACTTCTCTCATATTTAGAAGACCAGCTGCCCCATACAGGTTGCCTGAGAACAGGGTCAATCTTATGATGCAGAGTGCCTGAGGCATGTGGTTTGAAAGGTGCAATGACAGGTCTTCCTTCCAAGAACATCTGCTTCCTCTGCAGGAAGGTACCAGGAACCCCAGCATCAGAGACTCACTCCACTGGCCCTCAAAATGCCTCTGCTTTCTAGAATTGCCTCTTAAAATGCACTTAACAGCTGGCAGAAATAACACTTTCCACTTTTGACAGCTATCACTCACCCGGGATTCACCAACCAGCTACCTACGAGGCCCAAGATGACCAGAACCACAGTAAAAGCAAAGAAAGCAGAGTCACCAAGTAGGCGTGGGAGAGTAGGAGAAAGAAATCTGGGAGTGATTACTTCACTCTCAACCACTAATTATAAGAACAATAGTTACCATCTTAGATGGCCCCTCTGTGCTGGGCACTTTAATACTGTCTCATCTAATTCTCATAGCAATCCTGTAAAGTAAATATTGCTATCTCCAGTTTACAGGTGATTAAAATGAGGTTCAGAGAGCTTAGGTAATGTGCTCAAGGTCATGCAAATTGTGGAGCTGAGTTGAAAGTTAAGCCTGCAAGCCTGCTGACTCTAAAACCCACACTGTCTCCCATATTCCATCTGTCTGTGTGCATGTGTATGCACATACAGGTTTCACAGGCACTACTGGACACTACTGGTAGAAGGTAATTTGAGGCTATTCGTAAAAAGCACTAAAAATAATGACTCCAGCCCTTCTACTTTCTGAATTGTAGGAAGTTACCTTAAGAAACAAATAATAAACATGCACAAAGATTTCATTATAAGGTTATTCACTGAAATATTTAGTTAGAAGGCAAAGTAACATTCAACACCGGGGAATTAGTTTTAAAGCAGTATATTATTTCCATACAATAAAATACAATGAACTATTAAAATGGTGTGGAAGGAAATGGAATGACATGAAAGAAGAGTTCATAATATGCTGCCAAGCTGGTGGTTGGTTGGTTTTCAACATGTGTGGTGGTTACTATTGCCACATAACAAATTACCCCAATTACTCTATTTTGTTTTTCTAAAAAATGTGTAAGTCAGAAGTTTAAAAGGTCTCAGCTGGACAGTTCTTACATGAGTTTCCTCAAGTAATTATAGTAAGATGAAAGCTGGGGTTACAGTCATCAAAGGCCCTCCTGGGCTGAATACCCCAGATAGCTGTCAGCTGAGAGCTGGAATCCAAGGCTGCTAACTGCAGTGCCTATACATGGCCTCTTCATAACGCTTGGGCTTCCTTATAGCATGGTGGCTTCAGGAAGTTTAACTTGAATGGTGGTTCCAGGCTCCTGCACAAGTGTTAGGAAGAACAAGGCGGAAGCTAAACCACATTTTTTGACCTAGCCTGGGAAGTCCCATAGAGTCACTTTGGTCACATTCTACTGGTTACAAGCAAGCCACAAACCTGCCAATATAAGGCAAGAGAACAATGAAAGGAGTGTCAACAAGTTTGCAATCACAGCATGTTACTAAATAATTTATTTCATATAGCTGCATTTTTTAAGCAGACATGTAACTAGGAACAGAAATAACTACAAGGACATAAGTAAAATACTGAATGATTTTCTCTGAAATTTGGATGAGTTTTATTTTCACCTTTTTTATTTGAAATGTTTACACTGAATATTTATTAATTTTGTGATCAGAAACAAATCAAACAAAAATATTTAACTTTTACAATTTGGAAAAGACACAAACGATATTTTACCTTCATATCCTATGCTAGCTAGGCACTTTTCCCCATATAACTAGCTTGCAAAATCATCATGGAGCAATCTATCACACCCTCAGGTACAAATTACACATGAATTCATTCTTGTTTTCTATCATATTTATGGCAATAAATCTCCTCAATGTCTTATATCACTGGTTACCTGCCATGCCTAGTAACCCATAGTGAGCCTGGTAACTCAGTGTGGGAAGTGACCACCATTGAGGAAGAGACCACAGCCAGGGCCTTCTCATGCAACCCGCTCAGGAAAACCCAGAAGCCCACGAGACCCCAGTCACACTAGCCTGATTATGGCAGCTGTTGGTATTGTTTTCACATAGGAAGTAAAAAGAGATATCAGATCAGTCAGTAATATTGGCTTTTGAGGTGTTACTCTGAGAAGAAAAAAGGAAAAGTCAGCTCAGTTGACTAAGTCCACCAAAAGTGATAAATACTGCCTCTCAATCAAATGGATAGCCCATGACTGGGATGATCCATTCATTTAGGCTGCCTTCAATGCCAATACCAACTGCTGCAGACAGAATGAACAGATGTTTTTCACTTAGTGGGTGGGAGTATATACTAGACCAAAATATTCACAAAGGTCTCAAAGGCTATACCATATTAATGACCCTCTCTTTTCTTTCCTCCTCCCCTAAAAACACTATTAAAAACTAAGGTCACCAGCTGTTGCATGCCATCAAGAACTAAAGAATTTATGGCAAGAGTCCTATTTAATTACAGCTCATGAAACTGATCCTATAGTACTGCAGACCTTATATATAAATATTATTTATATCCCCAACTTTCAGGAAAACAAGGACTATTTCACAGCCTTGCCAGGGGTCAGGGAGCTGCCCCAGTGTTAAACATAAAAGGTGTTGTATAACATAGCTAAACAGATTATGGGCTGGTTTGCAGACATGGTTTTCTTCTCCACACAACCCTAACTCTCCCTCTCTGACAATGGAGAAAGAACTCCATTCAATACACATCTCCTTAAGGCCAACAGTACCTGTCTCAAGAGTGTGTACTTAATTCACAGGACCACGGGGAGCCATTGAGGGCTTACCAGGAAAAGAATGATATGATCTAAACTATACCTTCGGGGGATTAAAGCTGAAATCAGTAAAATAGAAAACAGAACTACATAAATTTAGAAACCGGTTTCTTGGAAAGACTAATACAATGGATAAACCACTATCAATTTTGATTAAGGAAAAAGAGAAAAACAATAAAATTGAAAATATGAAAAGGACATAATCACAAGTTCTAGAAAAGATTAAAGGACTATAATGGGATACTACTTACAATTTATGGCAACACATTTGGAAACAAAAGGAAATGGATGATTTCCTAGAAAAAGACAATCGATTGTTCACAGTTGATCCACGAAGATGCAGTAATACGAATAGACCATGAATACAGAGAGGAGTGATGGACCACCTGTTGGATGCATCCAGGACACAGTTTTTGATTGGGGATTGTTTATAAGGGGTAAAAAGAAATAGTTGAAGGTAACTCTTACCAGTCTTGCCTGATTAGGTAAAAAGACTAATTTAATGCCCAGAGAATCAGGAGGACAAGCTGAATTGAGGGGGAAAGACAATGAATCATTTTGGAGGCATCAATAAGGTATATCTAAATGGAGATGTGCATCCAGGGGCATAATATAACGGCCACCAAGTGTATATACCCAGAGACTAATCAGGATGATGCACTAGTAGGCAAGAAGAAAATAAATTATATTTATTTTTATCTCATTTTTTCTTAAGATGTTTGTGTCATTTTATAATGTGTAAAATATATTAGTACTGTATATTTACAGAGGAATATATGTATATGTAAATGTACGTATACAGGGATGAATGCTCAAAAAAATTTTAATAATATAGGAGAGTAAACAAAAACATTTGGAGGTAAATTCATATGGGAGAATAACACTTAGCAATAAAAAGCCAAGAATCACTAATACAATAACGTGGGTGAATCTCAAAATCATTATGCTGAATAAAAGAAGTATGATATAAAAGAATACATACTATATGATTCAATTTATGTGAAAAATGGAATCCCATCTACAGTAATAAAAGTAGATTAGGCTGGGCACGGTGGCTCATGCCTGTAATCCCACCACTTTGGGAGGCTGAGGTGAGCGGATCACGAGGTCAGGAGTTCGAGACCAGCCTGGCCAACATGTTGAAACCCTGTCTCTACTAAAAATACAAAAATTAGCCAGGCATGGTGGTAGGTGCCTGTAATCCCAGCTACTCAGGAGGTTGAGAAGGAGAATCACTTGACCCCAGGAGGCAGAGGTTGCAGTGAGCCAAGACTATGCCATTGCACTTCAGCCTGAGCAACAAAGCGAGACACCATCTCAAAAAAAAAAAAAAAAAAAAAGTAGATTATTGGTGATCTGGGGCCATGGACAGAGAAAGAATGGATTGCAGAGACATGAGGAATGTTTTGGGTAATGGAAACATTCCGTATGTGGATTATGAAAGTCGTTTCCCAGGTGCACACATCCATTAAAATTCACTGAGTGGTACAATGTAAATGAGTGCAACTTATTATATATCAATTATACTTTAACAAAGTTGATTCTTAAAACATTTGGAGGGCAGTCTTGTAAAAGAAAAGGCTCTTGAACCCTTGTGTTCCTCAGCTATGTTTTGCTGTCATTACAAAGAACACCCAAATCTCAGTGACTTACAACAATAAAGGTTTATTTTTCTCTCGTATTGTGTGTTGGCTGTGGGTCAGCTACAGCTCTGCCCCATATAACTAATTTGTTTCTGAATCCAGTCCACAGCGCTGCATACATGCACAGAGGTTTTTGCTGGTCCTAACCTCCTTTTTTTTTTTGCAATAGAGTCTCACTCTGTCTCACTCCAGTCTCAGGCTGGAGTGCATGGTACCATCTCAGCTCACTGCAATTTCTGCCTCCCAGGGCTCAAGTGATTCTCCTGCCTCAGCCTCCTGAGTAGCTGAGATTACAGGCATCCACCACCACACCCGGCTAATTTTTGTATTTTTAGAAGAGATGCTATTTCACTATGTTGGCCAGGCTGGTCTTGAACTCCTGACCTCAAGTGATCCACCCACCTCGGCCTCCCAAAGTGCTGGGATTACAGGCATGAGCCACCATGCCCAGCCTTACTGGCCTTAATCTTAAAATGAGTAGACAGACAAGACTCACCAGGCATGACAGCCCATAATATGAAAAAAGGAGGCTGAAACAAACAAGTTGGAGAAAATAAAGATTTTGCAAGAAGGAAAAAAACTTTAACATATAACATTTTTAAATGAGCTTTTTATTTCTAAGTAAATTTAAAATGTGATAACAGAAATGGAAAAAACAATAAACATTTGAAAATTAGAAATTAGAGCAGAAATAAAATGCAAAGTAAAATAAGAGAGAAAATGTAAGAAAATCAGAGGACCAGGCTAAGAAGTCTAAAATCCAAATAATAGAAATTACAGAAAGAAAAAAAAAACTGAGAAGAAAAAATCAAAATAATAATTCAAGAACAATTTTAACAAGTGAAGGACATAAATTTTCAGCATGAAAAGTCCTACTAGTTACCCAGAAGATAACAGATTCATATCAAGGTATATTATCATGAAATTTCAGAACACTGATGACAAAGAAAAGATTCTACGCTATTCCGGAGAAATGAAAGCAAAATTCTTGCAAAGCTTCAAGAAGAACAGCATCTGAATTCTTAAGAGCAGCATCAAATTCTAGAAAGCAATGAAGTAATCCCTTTAAAATTCTGAAGGAAAAGTATTTCCAACTTAGAATTCTGTACGCAGCCAAACTCTCATTTAAGTACGAGAATAGAATAAAGACATTTTTTTCAGATCAACAAGGTCTCAAATCTTACTTCCCATAAATCCTTTCTCAAGAAGCTTCTGGAGGGTACGTTCTACCAAAAGAAAAAAAAGGAATAAACCAGGAAAGAGGGGAGAATGGGATCCCAAAAACAAGGGAACCAATACAAAAAATAGTTGAGGAATAGCAGGGAAGATAATAGCTATTTGGCAGGCCTAAAAAACTATCCCATTTAGAGCACATCAGAAGGCTTGTTTTCTTCAAGAACATGTAATTTATGCTTAATGTGTTTATTAAACATTTTAAAAGGAGATTTGTGCAATTTGGAGAAAGTTAGGATTGAATTCAGTGATAAGTACATAGATACTTAACAATAATTTGTTAAAAATAAGCATGACTATAAACTCCAGGGAAAACCACATACTACTGGACAGGATGGGAAATTTTATTGTATTACACTATAGCACCTGAGCAAGCATTACATAGTCATTAATTGCTTGCTCGATACATGAACAAGCATTTACATAGTCATAACTTTAAACACAACACAATGTTGACATAAATGAAATTACTGTATAACTGTATTGGGTGGGTGAGGAAGGACATAGGATGGGTGTGTGTATTATGGGAAGAAGGTGAAACAGAGTTAGAACTTCACCTTCTAAGGGAGATGTCAACATGACAGATAATGTCTGACACTGAAAACTGAATGTAGTATCCATATAAGTATGAAATAAGAAGATAAATCCCAAGAAGAAGGAAGCACTAGGCTTGTCCTCAAGAACAGCAGAGTCAAGAGAGAAAGGGATGTGCAAAAATTATTTACCATAAACATGGGACTCAGCAGAGAGAGAAACTACTTCTGCCTAAGGATGTCACGAAAAACTTCACAGAGAAAGTGTTGCAGATAAGGGGAAAAAATCCCTTCTCCATTCTGTCCTGCTTTTAGAATACACTCTCCACACTCCATCTCAACATGGGTTTTAACTGAGCACATAGTCACCAGAGATACTTCTTCCCAGCCCCACTCCTGCTAATAGGACCATGTTACTAAATCCCAAAGGGAGCCAATGTGATGTTAGCAACTTCTGGATTATATTCTTAGAAAGGAGTCTTTTGTTCTCTACTGTCTCTTTAGCTCTTCCTTAAAGGAGGACTAAGAGAATACAATAAGAGCTCAATAACCAATCTATCTTTTGACATACTAATTCACTTTGAGTAGCATGTGTCCAGGAAAATATTTCAAAGAAAACAAAGCTATTTGTACAGAGATGTTTCCAGCAATCCCATTTATACAAGCTTTTTTAAAAAAAGAAGAAGCCCCAAAATTGGGAAATGAATAAGTAAATTTTGGTGTACTGCTGTTGCTATCATACATTCTTATGTAGCTATTAAGTAACATTTATAATATATATATATATATATATATATATGTATATATAATTGTATGCAAAATGCTTAAGTGAGACTCAAAAATGTTAATAGAACATAAATCATTGTATTTACTAATGGTATTTATATAAAAATATAGGTCTCTACACTGAAAGTAATCAGAAAATATATATGTAATTAACATTTTTTTCTGTAAAATGTTGAAGTATGCAATAAAAAATAAAAGATTAATTGGTAAAGTAAACACTCCCGCCAGGCTGTAATCACCTGTTACCCCAGAGTAATAAGAAGCACTATTTATTGGCTGTCTAACATAGACCAGCAATTCTGCAAGGCTCCTTAAATACAGCTCTTATTTAAGCATCACAGCTACCCTGCAAATTGGATGCTATTGTCCCCATTTTACAGATATAAATTGAGGCTCAGGGAGATTAAATAATTTACCAAATATCACACAATTCATATACGGTAAAGTCTAAATTAGGATCTAGTTCTGCTTCCACATTTTTTCCCAAAAGAATCAAAATAACCCATGCTCAATGAAAAAGATATAGAAAGATACAAATACTATTCAGGAAAAAATCTATAATTTTACCCTGTAGAGGCACTCACTCACTATGTTCCCATGTTTCCTTCCAATATTTTTTCAGCATATTTTCTTTGTAATAGCTGAATTTACAGCCCATATATAATTTCACACCCTGCTTTTTTATTTAACATTACATTATACTGACAAGTTTTAATGGTTGTAGAATATACTATTATATGGATATTCCATCATTTATTACGAATGCTACCAGTTTTTCACTACTACAAAAAGCACTGCAATAAACCTCTTCATATACAAATCACGCTCAGCAAGAAAATCAATTAAAAGATGAATAATTGGAATAAAGACTATGGAAATTTTTAAGACTCTTGTTACTTGTTACTGAGTTTCTTTCCAGGAAGGTTGTATCAATTCACACCAGCAGTAATTGAGAGTGTTTGTCTTACAACACCCTTACCATGACTATTACTGTATTACTTTTTAATCTTTGCTAATGGATAGATGAAAAATAGGCATACCATTTTTGTTTGAACTAACAGATGGAAGTTTCTTTTTCACATGTTTTTTAAAATTCAATATTGTTCTTCAGAAGTTACATTAATTCCCCAAATTATTCCAGTTTTAGACATGTCACCAAGCAATTCTAAGTCCTTGAATTTTCTATCAGGACATGCTACCTTCCCAAATAAAGTAAATCTGCCATCTTTTTTTTTATTTATTCATCCACCCACCCATGCAATCCTTAAACAACCTTTATGGAAACTGTTTGACAAAATCATTGAGTTTTTAAAACATTAATATCCTTTAACCCCCATAGACTCTCTTAGTAAAATGCCTTCTACAGACCCGTTACATTTGATTTAGTTTCTAAAGAGGCTTAAAGAAAATAAACTCAAGAAAATAGTCTCCATCTTTTCCTTTTCTTTTTGTTTCTCTCACCTCATTTCAGAAGAGTAAAACCCATTACCAAGACAGCTGTTTGGAAAACAACGGAAACAAGCAGGTGCTACCACTTGTAGCCGTGCAATTACAAGCTCTGCAAGTGGCAACTCAGTTGTGCTGATATCCAGTTATTCTAGATTTTGTTGGGAAAAACTCCAAACCTTGGCAAGATTCTAGTTCATAATTTTTCAGATAGATAAATAGCCCCCGAAACAGCAATAAACAATGATTGCCCTAATTTAACCTGCAGTGAAGTAGATGCTTTATTAAGCAACTGTAATGTTGGTCACTTGCAGTACGTCCCAGCGTCGATCAGTCTGTAAACACACTACCTCCCTCAGATGTGCCTAGCAATGGGTCTTTTGGCAAGAGAGAGCAGGGCGGTGCAGATTAATTATCCAGTAATTTCCCCAGCAACATCACAAAAGTTTTATCTGCTCGTGTGTGTGTGCGCATGCACACACACACATGCACATGTGTGGTGGTGGTGGTAGTGTGGTGGCTGGTGAGTACTCTGTAAGCCTTAAGTTACTACAAAACAACAGGCCTCCAAATATTCATGCACGCAAGCATGCATTTGTTCACTTAATGTATTAGTCTATTTTCACACTGCTATAAAGAAATACTCGAGGCTAGATAATTTATAAAGTAAAGAGATTTAATTGACTCACAGTTCCTCATGGCTGGGGAGGCCTCAGGAAACCTATAGTCATGGCGGAAGAAGAAGTAGGTATCTTCCTCACAAGATGACAAGAGAGAGAAGAGAAAGTAAAAGAGGAAGAGTCCCTTATAAAACCATCAAATCTCGTGAGAACTCACTCACTGTAATGAGAACAGCATGGGGGAAACCGCCCCATAATCCATTAACTTCCTTCCCTCTACACGTGGGGATTATAATTTGAGATGAGATTTAGGTGGGGACACAGAGTCAAACCATATCACTTAACAAATGTATTGGGTGTGGACTGTGTGCTAAATTTTAAAGATAAACTAAGGCATAAAATGGATAAGGTCATTTTCCACGTGTAAGGCCCTTTCAGGGCACTTACACTCTAAAGAAGGAAGATAAACAACATAAGGAAACAAATATATAAACCAGAAAATGGCAGATTATAGTGAAAAAAAAAATGCTGTAAGGAAATTCAATAGGGTGATACAGTAGAATAACTGGTGCCTAATTTTGACAGGGACTCAGGAAGTCCTCTCCGAGGAGATGACATTTTAGCTGAGACCTGAAGGGTGAGAAGGGGCCAAGGAGCCAGCCGTGATAAACCTCCAAGGAAAAGGGTCCCAAGCAACAAAGAGGGTGAAGCCCCCGAGGAACAGAAGATTGACCAGGTAGCTGAAGCAATGTAAGGGCTGGAGGAAGAGATGAACAAGATATGATTTGAGAGGAAGAAAATATTACCTTACAGCTCCTGTTAAAGTGTTAGACTTCCCTGTATGTGCTAAGGGAAGGCTTTGAAAGGCTTTAAGTGTGAGTGGGGGATATCAGGGAGAGATGTAATCTGATTTATGCTTCTCCTGTCTTCAAAGCTAACTCCCTCACCTCTCATTGTTTTCCTAATACCACCTGTTCAATGAGATCTGCTCTGACTGCCTTATTTAAGGTTGTAAATACTAACCCTCCTCTTCTCTTCTGTCCCTCTCTTCATACTTCCAATCCCCTTTAACCTGCTCTAACTTTTCTTTTCCATGACATTTATCACCTTCTAACATAACGTGTAATTTACTGATTTGTTATTGTTTCTTGTCCATCTCTTGTGTAACTGTAAGTTCCATAAGGGCAGGGATCTTTGTTCACTAATCTATCCCTAAAAGCCTGGAATGGTAGATGGAACACAGTAGGTGCTCAATAAACACATTAATTAGATGAATGAGTTTCCATGAAGATAATAATTTGGAGTAATAATTAAATAGCATATTCATGTTTTAATCCACTTTTTTCTGTAGAATGATGTGAGAGAACCATGCTTTATCCACAGCAATGAAAGAACTAGAATGGGCCACTTCACTACCGGGTGTCACTACTCCATTCTAATAATCTCAGTGGCAATTTTCTTCCATTGTTAACAGCCTACTTCCTCAAGGGGTGAAGAGGTGCTCTGTGGTAGCTGGTGGATATTTACCCATGCCTGGCATGTCATTTCCCCTGGACTATTGCAGGGACATGAGGCTATTTTTATTGCTTGTGGCTTCTTGTGTTTACTGTATATTCCTGCTGACAGTAATAATAATAGGATCTTAAAGCTCAGTTGTTTACTGGAATGCACTGCTCTGCATTATGTGGCTGTAGCTATCAATATGGTCATATAAATTCACAAAAGTACATGAGACTATTAGCTACAATAGTTACTGAAGCATCAAGCATGGATAATATAGAAAACTTGCAAAGTTATTATTTAAAAATATGCTGACAAGTTCTGCTTTTGTACCTCAAGATTTTACATACATTTATACTCAAACCAAAGTCTTTACAGGACTAAGATATCAAACAGCTGCAATGAAGCTCAGGTGCAAACCAAAGATGGATACCTAAGGGCTGTAGTTCAGACCCACCTTCTTTGAATGCCATTTGGTTTCACAGTTTCTTCTTCCTTCATCTGTGCGATACTGAAAACAATCTTGCTGTGCCTTAAGATTTCTGGAACAGTCACTCTAAATAAAATTATTACCTACTTCATAGTCCCAAAGAATTTCATGCATAGAGACTAGGATGTGTCACAAGAGTGCCCTGAAGGTTCCTGCTCCTGCCTTCCTGTGAATGCATAGGAAATTGTTGGTTGCCTGCCCATGAGTCCTTCCCCTTTTGTCCTTCCTTTGAGAAAACCCCAGGTTACTCTGGTGTCCACTCCCTCCTCAGCCACAATGCTTCAGAGGGTGAACAATGGTGTGCTGCAGTCCTCACCAGTGAAACACAAGCATCTTCTTGTGGGGCTGTGGAAAAGATTTTCATCACTAATAAGGAGTTACAGGAGACAAAACAGCCCTCTCTTTACCCCTTGTTTAACTGAGCTGGCTGTGGCTGTGTCTGCACACAGTGGCTGAGAAAGCAGCAGCCATCTTGCACCCAACCCAGAAGACAAACTTGCATGCTGAAGATGGTTCACCAGAAAGGCCTGAGAAGTTGGGCTCATAATGATGTCATCAGCTGCAAACTTCCCCTCCTGGAGTCATCTCATGTCTAAACTTCTTGATATGTATAATATAATAATGAAGCCCTTTATGAGTATAGCGATGTGATAGGCTGGATAAAGACCCCCCAAAGATGACCATGGCCTAATCACTGGCTCTTGTAAATATGTTTTGTTACAGGACAAGGGAAATTAAGTTGCAGATAGAATCAAGGTTGCTACTCGACTTATGTTTAAAAAGGAAGATGATCTTAGATTGTTCTGGATGAGCGTGCTGTAATGACAAGGGCATTTAAATGTGGAAGAGAGAACCAGGAGAGAGGACAAAGAGAGATGGCAATATGAGGAGCATGTGGCCGGACACTGTTGAAGGAAGGGGCCATGAGCAAAGGAATGCAGGCGACCTCTAGAAACTAGGAAAAGCAAGGATACTGAGGGAGGCTATGCAAGTGTGAAGACAGGGTCATATGGGAAATCTCTGTACCTTTTACCCAATTTTGCTATGAGCCTAAAACTGCTTTAAAAAATAGAGTCTATTTAAAAATAAATGTTTTAGAAAACAAAAAAATGTATTCCTCTCTAGGGCATCAAGAAGGACCCCAGCCTTGCTGCCACTTTGAATTTAGCGCAGTGAGACCTGTGTTGGACTTCTAGCCTACAGAATCATAAGACAGGAAATTTGTGTTGTTTTAAGCCACTAAGTTTGTGGTCATTTATTATGGCAGCCATTGAGCATTGATACAGATGATCAAATATTTTAACTTCCAAATCCAGGCACTTTTGAGAGTGAAGGGATTGCTAGTAATCATTTTGGCAGAAAAAGCAAGGTAAATTGCAAATGAATGGCGAACACGCCACTTCTTGTTTACATCACCTTGAACTGGGTTTTCTGACATTTGTAGACAAAAATGCCTAAATAATTATAGTGAACGTGCCATCACATTCCATATATTGGCATAAATTCATTTGCAAAATGTTTTAATTTTAAAACATTGACTTTAACCATCAGAGCCAACCCCATAGGAATTAGTAGCTATCTCAACCCAGGTACCAGCTACACGTATAGAGGCCTTTCTCACAATTTAGAGAACCCAGTCCTGAAGCTGGCTCAGAAAATGAAAAAAGAAAAGGAAAAGAAATAAACAATCAGTTCCCACTTTCAAAAAAGTTTACATTTAAGTTGGGAAGACAAATGTCACAGAAATTAAAGGCCTAATGAACTGATTTCTAGAAGAGCTGCCTCTTGGTAGCACCTTGCAGTGCGCCTGTGCCAAGATGTTTTATTCCCCAAGGGACAAGGGAAATGGAAAACCTGGTGTTTTCACTCCTAGTCTAAGCATCCTTTCCTCTAAATGCCATGAAAGTTCTTTCCCCCAAAGTGAGCTACAAGAAATAGAAAACAAAAGCTTGTTTTGAAAAGCAAGGTTAGAAAGGATTTGACATCGTAAGAGAATAACGGTCAACCATCAAATACGGAAAAAATACATATAATTGCATAAGAATCTCACTTAAAGAACCTCTACCTTTAATGCAATTCCCCCTTTACATAAGAAAATAAGGATCAGTGCTGGAATGAGCTTAGGGAATTTGTCTCGGGTATTTAAGTGGAGGACAGCAGCAGAACAGGCAAGAGTGAAATGCATAAGAATCCTGAAGGGATTAACTCAGATTCTCTATCTCTGAAGGAATGCAAGAAGAAAGAGGTAAATTCCAGGGACTCCAGCTTGGGAAAGGAATTTCATTTTATGGAACCACTGAAGCAATGCGGACCCCCTGCACACAGAACCAACAACCTGGGGCATGATCAGAGGACTCTGTGGCTCTGGTCGTCCCAGGCATTCGTAGGGGAGGGACTCCATTTACGAGAACAATTTCCTGAGTTGAGAGAAACAAGGAAAGATGAAGGGGAGAGTCTGTTGATTTAGGATGTATATAGGAAGAGATTTAACTGCCTATAAAGTCACAAATACCATTAGAAACTACAAGATATTTTTTCTTTTTTTTTAAATAATAATTTTTATTATAAAAGTAGAGCATTTCATAGGGGAAAAAAGAAAGTCTCTCCTTACATTTTCAAGTCTTTTATTATGCACATGCAAATAGAGCAATGGGCTCACACCATGTATACTTTGTTTTTGGTTAAGGAACCTTTCTTTTTTTTATTGCATTTTAGGCTTTGGGGTACATTTGAAGAACATGCAAGATTGTTGTATAGGTACACACATGGCAGTGTGATTTTCTGCCTTCCTCCCCATCACCTTACTTTTTCTTTTAATTGATTTTTTCAGATTATTTAGAAAATGTTTGGAGGAAACAGAAATGTCCCTTTAAGAGAGGTCTGCAAAACCCTCTAAACAGGTTTGGTGAAAAAAACTGCTGAGACCGCTGAGCAGAGGTAAAGAATACCAAGGTATGTCAAGCAAGATAACTTTCATATCAAAGCAAATATGTCTATGGAGAGCAAAGTACCTGGAATTCAACTCCTGATGTGTCTTACTTCTGTGAGAAGGGAAGCCAGGGAGTATTAAGCATATGAATATTGATTGGTACGGAAGCTGAAGACCTGGTGTAACCAGGCCATGTAAATGAGTCAAAGAGATCCATCCTTTCCATCTTAACTTCCACCTGCACCACCACAAAAGAAACCACAATTCCCATCCAGTTAGTGACTTTTTCACTGTTGTAAAGAAAAACGGCCCTACTCCATTCTGCATCTTTTTGAACTCTTGGCAGCTTCCAGCCATTGATCAATAGCTATTATCTTGCTCCTATTTCGAAGGTACCCTCCCAGTTGAGTCAGCCTTGTTCATTCATTCATTCATTTGTTCATTCAGTAAACACGTATCAATATCCCCAGAGTGCCAGGCACTAAGGGAAGATGAATAAGACCCAGTCTGATTCACTTCCCAATGGTGTGCACTTTCCTTGAGCAACTGAGCCAGAAAGGACAGTTGCCCAAATCCCCATTTGTTTGGATTCACCTTTTCCATGTTTTCCCAGCTGCCATTCTAGGTAAAGCACCCCAGTGTCATTCCAGGACTTGAATAGCAATCTCATGATAGGCTACCTCTCCCTGTCTGCTCTTCATATAGGCACAGTGAAAATCTGGCTCAAACTCCAGTTGCGATCATCCCCTTCTCCAGAGACCCAGCTATGGCTTTCTTTTGCTCAGTAGAATAAAGGGCCACCTCAATCTGCTCCTACTATAATAAAATATATCTTTCCTGCCCACTTCTACGGATGAGGTTAATTCTAGGATCTTAGCTTAAAACTCAAGAGATACAAAAAGTTGCCTTTGGCCAACTCTACTTAACTCATGATCACTCCTGTTACCCTTGGTATACTCCACACATATGCATACATGTGTTTTTATCTTCTCTTGTTTATGTCTTGCTATTTAATTGCTCCATAATTCTGTATATTTTGGCTTTCTTGACAAAGTTCTCTGTCTTTTATTTAATATTCTCAAAGCGCCTGGTACAGAACTGTATTCACAGTACGACATTTAAAATGTTAAATATTTTCCTTGCCATCAATTAAATGTGGAAAATGAGACCAGCCTGGCCAACAGGGTAAAACTCCGTTTCTACTAAAAATACAAAAATTAGCCAGGCGTGGTGGCAGGTGCCTGTAATCGTAGCTACTTGGGAGACTGAGGCAGGAGAATCACTTGAACCCAGGAGGCGGAGGTTGCAGTGAGCTGAGATCGCACCACTGTGCTCCAGCCTAGGTGACAGAGCAAGACACCATGTCCAAAAAAAAAAAAAAAAAAAAAAAAGAGAATTCCCTCTTCCTTCCCCAAGGAAGAAAGTATTAGTGCTCTCATACTCATTGCCAGGCGACAGTGGTATTTCAGACTCCTCCCAGACCAAAAACAAAAAATGTCCAAGAGCCGTGTCAAGTCCACATTGTCTTCTGTGAGTCCTCGTATATTAATTCTTATATTAATAGCAAAACATTACTACTTTGAATGCATCACAGTTTCATATTTGTTTCCTTCCTCCCAATCTTTACAACCAAAGTGTTAGCCCAAATCTTATCCACCCTAATGACAGGAGCCCATCTCCAAGAAGTGAATGTAACATCTACCCATCATATTCACCCTCGTCATCCATAACACTCAGCAAATGAGATGACACATTGAGTACTTTGAAGTTGGTGCATCAAACGTAGGGTGCCTTGGACAATTTCACCCCCCAGGTCCTCCATCTTACACAGCAGTCTCCAAGCAGCCCCAAGTGGCAGAAAGTCACTCGTGGCCTTTGGAGCCAGGTAGGCCCAGCGCAAAGGCCAAATCAACCACTTACAAACAGTGTGAAATGAGTGACATTACTGGACCTCCCTGGGCCTCAGTTTCCTCATCTGTGAACGAGAGAATGCCACCTTCTTTGCAAGATCACTGGGGGCATTAAATGATGAAATAAGTGTCAAAGTTGTAGCTCTTCAATGTTAGGTCTCTCCCCCCACCCTCATCTGTCACCACACCCACGCCACCCCTCGGCTTCTTTGAAGGATCACAGTGGCTTCTCGCTGCCCCTGGGCAACATTGTTATTTTCTGATACAAGCACCCCTTACTGTGACAAATGTCAGAAAACTCAATCTAAACTTCGTCAGCAAAAAGGGAATTCGTAGCTGATTGGTCCAGGGTTAGAACCAGCTGCAGATCCAGCCAGATGGGGCCTTACAGTTGTCCCCAGGACCCAGCTCAACTCTGATGGGACTATCGTGGGTCATGCGCATATCCTGAAACAATCCCTATAGTCAGGGGATGTGAAGCAAGATTGGCTAAGCTAACAAGTGGACACCCATGAGTAGTACCACATCAGTGCCTGACCTGAGCTTAGGAAATTAAGGCTTCTGCTTTGAGTTGGGATGGTGGTTAGAGTCCAGCATATTAGTGTCTGAGGGCCAGGAGAGGGCGCCACTACAGGGAAAGCAGAGAGGGGTTCTTGGAGAACCCAGGACAACTTTAGAAGTCTTCACTATTTTTGCTCTGGCCCAGTCTTGTTGGTCTGGGTAACAGGTAAGGGCACAGGTTCTCAGCCATCTGGCTTCAGTTTCCTTTTCTGTGAGAAAGAAAGAATTATCAGTCTTAAGCAAGTCAAGAGGCTAAGACAGCCCTTGCTCCTGTAAGCACTCAGTAAGGGCTCCGTTAACAGAGATCACAGAGAAAGAGCACCCACGCATGGCCATGGGCATTAACGTTGAGCTGATAGTCAATGACTGAAGCCGTCTCTGCGGAACCATCTTAGGAGAAACAGCAACCCAAATCTGGCACTCTGAATTTCCAAATTCCCTGGGATGTGAACAGAAAACTTTATATTATACTAAAAAAATGCAATTAAAATAGTAGTTAAAAGTTTCAAAAAGGAAGAATGACTGTTTGGCTTTCTAGCTCCCAGTTGCCTTTTTTACTTAGTTTTTCCATGAGTGTGCACCTAGCATGCATTTTATTAAGCAAGGGAGAGCTAGCACTGTGCTAATTGCATACCTGGCCGCAGTATTCATTACAAAAGCCCCTTAATCAGATGGTTAGCCTGAGTGATTCCCCTTGGAAGGTGACCTGACTAGTATCTAAAAACACTCACATGTCCCAGCCAGGTTGATGGAGGGCAGGAAGTGTAACCTTTGACCAGGCAAGTGGTAACAATGTTGCCCTTTCTGCAACCAAGAACCAAAGGAATTAAAATTGAGTCAGTCACCAAGTAGATTGCATTTAGGGTCCCCTATAAATCTCTCTGAAGCATTTACCAAAATGTTTACTTTTCCTAGTAATTTAAAACGAATGGGAGAAGGCTTTGTGCCAAATATTGAAAAAACAAATTTGGTTCCTTCTTCATCATTCCGTTCCAGCAGTCTGTGTCTTTACTTCATCTTAGAGTGCACTTTACTGAGCACTTTCCTGATTTGATAATGATACTGCAAATCATGGTTAATCATTCCATAAATTATATATTTCTACCCCTTCAGCTGGTTAAGTTGAAATTCTTCTTCAGTGATGTACATATGTAGATAGCATTGAATTTCTTCCATACTAAATAAAGCAGAGATGATGAAAATTCACTTCATGTAATTTACTTTAAACCTCCTTTTGTTGTCTACGTCATCTTTAATAATATTCAGATTGTGTTTTGCAATGCCGCTAAGAATCTGAGTGGGACACAAGGGACCCAATTCTATGGCTGTTCCTGTTTATAGTTATGCTGTTTATTCGAGGGGCAGGGGTAGGGCTTGGATGGAGACGTTCTTTGGCAGTTAGTTTAAAACCAAGGAAATGTGAGTATAAATGCAACTTAAACTTGATTTTTGGCTTTGCCCTGTATGGTAGGTTTTGGCTAAGAGAGCGCAAAGATTTAGTTGAGATTGTAACTCCTTTTTGTCTGACCTTCGTTTCTCAGATGTTTCCGCATTGACCAGGGCTACTTAAAAACTGATGCAAAGTAAATGCAGCTTTGATAATGCTTCCTAATACTTTGGCACTGCATCACGTTATCCTTCTCAAGCAAGGTATTGATTTGAAAATTGGCTTCCTGACTTCTAAGTAATTGTCAATTCTTTTTTTAATGGAGTTCCTGTCTACTGAATATACATTCCCTTTTGTTTTTTCTCTTTCTATAAATGAAGCACATTCTGAATCTCTCAGAATTATTCTTAAAATAAAACAATGGAGGAAAACAAATGGTATTCTGGTTCATTCCCAGGAACTGTCTGTACTTGCTTCACAATTCTCTCACACCTCATGCTCTCACTTCCTGTTAGCCCTGAACTTTAACTGCAAAATCAGCCTGACACATAGCATTGGTCTAGCTATAGAAAAGATGGTTTTGTTTTCATACAGTAAAAATTTCTGTTTTGATTTTATATTTGTTTCATTTGGATGTCCCCCATTTCATTGATCTCTACCCCACAGGCATTGCTGTATAAACACGAATTTATCTTACTTTGAAATTTCACTTAATAATCTGAACCTTTAATACGTCATCAGAAATGCATTAGACATGCTGTGTGAATCTAGAAACTACTGGTGACAGACAGGGAAAGTACCTGAGGGTCCAGGTTATTCTCAGAACGTCCAAATTCTATTTGTTTGAGTCATTACTGGGAAGCTTGAGATTATCCTAATTTAGTAAACATCCAAGTAAATGGAACTTTCTCTGCAATGAAAAGGAACATTCTCTGCCCTTAAAAGTTAGAGAAAAGTAATGGAAAAATAATAGCTAGAGTACGGTAAGCTACAGCGAGTGTTTCATCCAGGCTCTACCATTGCTGCCCCTCAGACCCGCCCTCTCTCCCAGGGAAGTCTGTACATAGCTTCCTGCTGATCAGGGCCCTCTGAGTTGGCTTAATGTTATTTCTCTGTGGCAGTGCTGGAGTTTATTAATGTTCATCATGTACACAACGGCGCTTCTTGAATGCTGGCAACATTGCCTCTAGACTCAGGCAATCAGGGCCCCTGCCCTGGGCCCCACAATATACAGAGTTTGCCCTGGTCACATTCCTCCATTTCTAGGCCCTGCTCCGGGTACCCAAGACCCCAGAATTCCCTGTCCAAATGGCCTCAAGGAGGAGGCACAGGAGCAGCTGTGGTTAAGTGGAGGAGGATAGAGCTTGAATACAAAGCTGAGGTGTCCAGTGTGGGAAGAGAGAGAAGGGTGGCCCAAGGCTCAGGGCCTCCACTGGCAGCTTTGCCTGAGGCCCCATATGCCAGGTCTTTCATGGTGAAGAGGGGGAGATGGTCACAGCCCGTCTGGAGCCTCTGACCTGGCTGGGAAGATGGATGGAAAGGAAGTAATCAGAAGGCCGAGGGGTTCTGCAAATGAGAAGCACAGGGTGCTATGGGAGCCTCTGACATTGAGGAGGCAACCCAGGCTGAAGCTTGGGTGGGTAGAGGAGAGTAGGGACACTTTCTCCACGGAGGTCCCGTCACAGTCTCCACCCACAACTTCCAGCGTGCCAAGCCAGAATTCATACACTAGGACTCAGATGTGCAAAAGCTATAACCTACTTTGTTATGCATAAGTCTGATGTGCTGAGATACCTTTATTTCTTTGCAATTCAAGGCCTCTTTTCCAGTGTAACTCATTCTTTTTCATGTTTCCTTAATTGACAAATATGCATTTTTCTTCCATCATCAGTGGAGTGGTGTCTTAAGAGAAAGATCTTTTTTTAAGAAAGAAAGAAAGAGGAAGAAAGAAAGAAAAAAAAAGAAAGAGAAAGAAAAGAAAGCTAGCTACTGTTTTCTCACGAACTGTACAGTATAAAATTTCGAACTGTTTCCCATGCCAGGTGTAGCTTAACTCCCAGCTCCAAGACCTTGAGCAAGTCATCTCACCTGTGAACTGAGGAGAACAATATCTATCTCAGATAGTTGGTATGAGGGGTAATGGGGTAAAACATTTAAAGCACATAGCTCAGAGCCTAGAATAGGCTAAGTGTCAATAAATGTTCATCATATTCTCTTAGAAATCATACTGTTTTTTGAAAATTTTTGAATTAAAAGAGAGAAATTCTGTATTCTTCACACTGTATAATATCCAGTTTCCTTTAATGCTAACAAATCTTTACGTTTTCTACAAAGATAGGTACCTAATAATAAATACATGCATATGTATTTGAGAGGTAACAGAAACACAGAAAGACTATGAAATATACTCTTCTAAGGTGAAAAGAAACATAATTAATATAAATATTATCTACTTCTGTTTTATTTTCTACTAAATTTCTATTTTAAAATGAGACAAATGAATTCCTGACCTGGAATGGTGCTTTTGGAAAGATACTAACCAGAAATCAGGTGCTGTTGCCTGAGCTAGGGTTGCAAACAAGTACATGAATGTGGAAATGATGAGTATCTTGACACTACGGATTCCCTTTGAATTTGAAATTTCCCCTGCCTGCTGTTTCTATGTGGAGTGTGGATACTCCACGTTTCACTCATTTATCTTTGTTCCCCATCAGGCTCATACCTTCTTTACTCTACCTCCTTGTTTTACTAAAAAGCTTTCCAAAGATAAAGTTCTAAGATAAAGGATAAAATTCTGGAATTGTCTAAACCCCAGTAACACTGAAGACATGAAAATCCACAGAATCATAGCTCTCAGGGGGTTGATAAATAGCACTTTTATCCTCCCCTTGGGTTTCTGGTGTGTTATGGTAATGTAACATGCCACCTTTCTATATTTACTGTCTCTGCCTCCTTTTATTTATAGAGAAAGACACAACAAGACATCTATATTTTTTGTTTTGTGTGGTTTGGGGGGGCAGGTGAATCTATAGGCACATAAATGTGTTATTTTCTAGATAATGTAGTAAGTGCAGTCTAATAAAGTTTTTCTAAAGGCAGTATGACCACCTCCATAAAGTAAATTTAAAGATAAAAGTGCATTGGAAGTTTGTTTTTAGTTGTTGAAAAAAATAATGAGTGCAATAAATAAAATGTTAGAACAAATTTATATAAAATGAAAACCACACCTGTATTTCTCCCACTCACATGGCTACTTTCACCGTTTTCTGTTCGGTCTTTGTCACACGCACGCATTTTACAGAGCAGTCCTTATTTAAATGCCAGTATGGGTTTTGCTTTTTAAACTTTATAAACACATCCTCAGGTTTCTACACAACAAATAAATTTTTGTTCATTCACTATGGGCCTGTATAATTTAGTTACTATTCGTGGCTTAGGTCACAATTATTTCTATCTTCATAGACCTGTCTTCTGAAGGATTCAAGTTGTTTTTAAAGCAGCACCTTGGAAACCATATCAGAAGCCTTTCTAGTGCTAGAAAGGCTATCAGTGGAGGAACTGAGGTTCTAAAGAGGTTATAGGACTAGCCAGGATTATTCTTAGCAGATCAAAGACTGTAACTCAAGATTCCAAAACCCCAGACTGTTGCTTTTTCTGCCTAGCCACAGCTGCCTCCTGCCAGCCCCTAGACTCTTTGGTCTGGGATGGGTATTGGAGCAGGTGTGGGGGTCATAGAAGGACAGCATTCCTGCTTGTCTGTTTCTCCAACTACAAGGAACCCAGCAGATGCTATTGCCTTTGTGCAGGTTGGCTTGAATAGCATAATCCTAACCTGACTACCAAAGATGTGATTACTTTCCTGTCTTTCAAAAACTGTTCTTTATTTCATGGGAAACTGAGCCCTGGTTATTGGGTTTCAACACAGTCATAGTCCTAAAAAATGTGTCATAGAATTGGAGATTCTGTGAACATGGTATATATATTTACACAAATCCTATTACAACTGAGCCACATCCAAGGACTGCATGATGACTCTTGGAGATAGTTCCTGGGACACCTCTTGGCACTTTGGAGTAAGACAGGGTCCTGGAGGAAACTTGGAACTGCGTGGCTTTTTCAGAGAAAAACTCAAACTGGGAAGCCAAGTCCTCTATTCACCAGCTCGATTATCAGCCAGCTGGATTCATGCATGAAAGAGTTTCTCTGGGCTGACAGAATTAGTGCCATTCACATAGCCACAGGATATGCTTTATTTCAGCACACATCCTGGGCATGCAGAGCCCAGGAAATGCTTTAAGAAGGTAGGGAGTTGAGGGTTCAGTAAGCCTGGGTCTCCTGGTGAGTTCAAATTTCCATGAGTGCCAACTGAAATGGTGGTCCTCTTAGCTGGGTTTTCAGCTGGCCAGCTGTCTACAAGGGAACCAAGAACTCCACCTCACTTCACATGAGACCCAGGCAGTCATCAAGCGTAATCAGGTTTAGTGATAGCTGAGCACAGCTGCATTTGAACTGATGACCTGGTAATCTGCACTAGAAACGTCCATATCCCTTTACAAATCCCTGGAGCCTCGCCATGCATTTAACTTGCTGTTCGTAAAGTTTCACATCATTTTCCACCTGTTAAGCCACCACTTCAAGAGAATTATTGAGTCTGAGAAAGAAAAGAGACCACTTTTGCCCTCTCTTTTGTACTTTGAAGCTCATCCTCCCCATGGCTAATAGGTCTGGTGGTTCAAGGATTGAATGCTGGTTTGCTTATTTAGGGGATCTGCTTGTGATTGGCTATAAAGAAATCAACACTTACATCCATTAGAGAACACCTACACTGCAATGCAGGCATTTCTTTGTGAAAAATAGTGACACATAGCATCCTATAAGACTTCAAATACATACAGATGGCTTTTTCTGGACAATCAAGCATTTGTCAGGAATGTTAGACAAAGAAAGCTTTATGTTCATAACATTTTACAGCTGCCAGCAGCATTTGTTTAATAGGAAACTACCGGCAAAAAAGGAAAGTCATGTTACTTTTGCATCATGAGTAATACTGCACCTCAGTGCCTGCTCCCGGAAGTTGATAACTACAGTAATATGCTTAAAGATGCCGGGCGCGGTGGCTCACGCCTGTAATCCCAGCACTTTGGGAGGCCGAGGCGGGCGGATCACGAGGTCAAGAGATCGAGACCGTCCTGGTCAACATGGTGAAACCCCGTCTCTACTAAAAATACAAAAAGGGGGGGGGGGGGGCCCGGGGGGGGGGGCGGGGAATGCTTGAACCCGGGCAGCGGAGGTTGCAGTGAGCCAAGGTCGCGCCACTGCACTCCAGCCTGGCGCCTGGTGACTGAGTGAGACTCTGTCTAAAAAAAAAAAAAAAAAAAAAAAAAAAATATGCTTAAAGATACGCATTTGCCTCTCAGGTCTCCATCCCACCAACATATGATCACAAATATCTGGTGAATCATGTGTATGTTTGTGAAATATATATTATCGGAGAAAGAAAACAAAAAATTATATAAAATCTGACATAATTGGAACTTTCTGGAACATGTCAGAATTTTTAAGAACTATTTCTGTTGTTTTTACCACTTTCTAGAACTTTATGGATTTAAAGCTACCAAAATGCATCTAAAATCTGACATAATTTAAAATTCTGGAACATGACAGAATTGTGTTTTTCTTTTTTATTACTATTGTCATTTTTGCAACTTCTTGGTGCTTTTTGGACCTAAAGACATTGAAGTCTTTTATATGCTATCAAAATTTACAGTGAGCATTTTGCCCCAGTATAACTCTGCTTGAGGAATGCTCTGGTAGCGTGTGTTTGATAGCACTGGTTTTATCTTATGTACTGATATTTATGACAAAACTGAGAAAAGTTTATGATATCTAAACTCCTTCCTTTCACCCATACAGACATTTCATTCCAGAAGAGAAGGAATGTTCTTTCTCATGCTGTTTTGCAAAAGGCCTAAATAAAAGAAACAGTATGTAAAAGGTTTTAATGTTCCTTTGAGTTTGGAGGAAGAGGTATAAGGGCTCGTACTGAATACTTTTCAAATAAACCGGTGAATGTACGTGCTAATAACATCTTAAATTGGAAAGCTCCAGACAGAAAGATGACCATTTTTCCCAAGGACATTTGCTGTAGTCCTTTCTGTGGGAGCCTGGGGGGAAATAAGTACAATTTCCTTGATGCTCCTTATAATTGCTGGAACTTACTTTCCAAAGCTCTACTTTCTGAAAGCATATTTGTCTACTATTTTTTAATCTTCACCGGGTATTAAAGAACAGAAATTTTCCCCAAGAAGGCCACCTACGAAAATGGCTTAACTACTGACCAAGCCACAGACCAATTGCTACACCAGAACTCCCTAGGTGTAGTTACTAGGCTGTCTACCTCAATCTAGAGCCTTGGCTAAAGACACAGAAAACCAGGAGAATAGATGGTGTTACTGGATTTGAGAAAGTTGCTGATCGAAGGGGTGAGCAAAAATGAGGAATTATTTCTGGAGCCCTTACAAAGAAATTAAATTAAACTTACCAGTGAAGGAAACTATGTTCACAGGGGCAACATATCTGGAACTAGACAATTCTTTTTGTTAATTGCTCTATGCAAAACAAATATTTAACTTGTTAATTTCTCTATGCAAAGTAAATAAAGAATCCCATTGGGTGGGGGAAAGGAGAACATCAGGATAAATAGCTAATGCTTTTGGGGCTTAATACCTAGGTGATGGGTTGATAGGTGCAGCAAACCATCATGGCACACATTCACCTATATAACAAACCTGCACATCCTGCACATGTAACCCAGAACTTAAAATTAAATTAAATTAAATTTCAAAAAAAATCCCCTTAATGACCAAAGTACTTTCTCAAGTATCAATATTCCCAATATTATATGGGCTCCGACAATTATGCTGTATTACCTTATTAGGGCTGCCATTACAAAATACCACAGACTTGGTGGCTGAAACAACAGAAATGTATCATCTCACAGTTCTGGAGGCTGGACGTCCAAGGTGAAGGTATAGGCAAAGTTGGTTTCTTCTGAGGGCTCTTCCCTGGGCTTGTAGATGGCCACCTTCTTGTTGTGTCCTCATGTGGTCTCTGTCTATGTTATTTGTATTCTAATCTCTTTGTATAGACAGCGGTCATATTGGATTAGTACACACCCTTAGGACTTCGTTTACCTTAATTACTTCTGTAAAGACCCTGTCTCCAAATGCAGTCACATCTGCAGTAGTGAGGGTTAGACTTCAACACAGGAGTTTGGGAAAAGACACCATTTATTCCATAACATATGCATATGAAAAACAAAGTAACTCTTAAGTGGTAATATTTGTTTTGGTTATTTATAATGTTTTTACATTTTCATTAATGTAATGGTGGCATTAAGTTATTTATCTGTCCATGAATGGAAAAATTGTAGACTTGAAATTAAGGCAAACTTCAGAAAATGTTGCTGTCACTATTACTGAAAATATTTACCTTCCAGTAGTGACATAGCTGTACCTATGAGATGCAGCATATTCCAACTGATAACAGCAAGGGGTCTCAAAGAAATGTCAATTTGTTTAATATGTTTTTACTTAGCTTGGCGAGGTGGAGAGAACACTGGTCACAGCCAAGAAAGCATGCTTTGCCCTCATTGAGGGGGAAGGGACTTGCCTCGGTACACCTGCGGCTTATTTCCTCAGTAGAGGACAGCAATTAAGCGAGCAGAGTAGGACTACCTAGACTCCAATCTATCACTCATTAGCTGTGTGCTTTGGGACAAGCAGCTTAACCTCTCTGTTGCTCTGTTTTCCTATATGTAAGCAACAATAGTAACCTAACTCAGAGGCAGTGAGATGAAATGATGCTGTATATGTAAAATACTTATAACAGTGTCTGCCCTGATATAATTGTTCAAATATCCATTTTATTGTCTATAAATAACCAATAGGATTAAATGAGATACTTTCTAAACTCCCTTTTGACTCTAAAGCTAAGATAGCAATGTTGTTCTTCTATTTTATGACAATCAAAGTTGCTACCTGGTAATTACATGGCAACGTAGTAGACATTATATCACCTTAGGAGTAAATTTACTTCATTCCATTTGCAATTACCTAGTTTTTTATATTACAGAGCACCAAATGGATTGAGTTATCCTATCCATCACACTCTCAGGACATCCTGAAGTACTTTTGTATCAGTTCTTCAGCATACCTATGGTATTACACTGTGGAGGCTATACCACTTGAGTGGCTATACCACTCAAGCTAAGATATACACAGTATAACATGGTTTGCCCTAAAGCACAGGCAAGGTGATTTCATGTTGCTTTCTGCCATGTTTCTATATTATACTGTAAACAGATTTTTTTCTTTCGTTCTTATAATATCCAACATTATATTCTGGTTAGGAGGAAATTATGTTTTGTGCTTCTATTGAGGAAACTAAGCATTCTATGATTAATAAATAACCAGACCACCATGAAAATCCCTTTCATTTAGAAAATCAATCATTCAGAGACACTATCATCTCAATTACAAATTACAAATACTTTATGAAAGTAGTTTGCAATATAACTGATGATTAAGTAACATGACAGACAAATCATGGATTGGAGAGATGAGAAAGTGTAATTATTAGAAGGCATGGCCTGAAAACTGGAATCACAGGGGAGGCTTGCTAAAAATATAAATTCCCAGATTTTTCTCTGGAGATCTTGGATGAGGTCAAGGAATCTGTATTTTAGTGAGTTCTCCAGGCTATCCTTATAACCAGGCAAGTTTAGGAAACACGGTAATAGTCCAAGCAATAGATTATTGGAACCAACCTGCTATAGTGTGAATGTGTCCCCCAAAGTTCATGTGTTGCAAACTTAGTCCTCAATGCAGTAGTGTTGAAAGGCAGAATCTTTAAGAGGTGATTAGGTCATGAGGGCTCTATCCTTATGAACGGATTATGCCCACTCATGAGGAGTAGATTAGTTTTTGCAGGAGTGGGTTCCTGATAAAAATATGAGTTCAGGCTCCTTCTCTACCTACCCTCCCCCTTCCCATCCCCTTTGCCTTCCACCTTCCATCATGGAATAATGAGAAAAAAGACCCTCACCAGGTGTGAGTCCCCTGATCTTGGACTATACAGCCTTCAGAACTGTAAGAAATACATCTCTATTCTTTATAAATTACTCAGTCTTAGGTTTTCTGTTATAGTGGCACAAAAATATAAGACACAGCCCCTGAGGGTGATAGTGGGGGATGAACAAGAAGAGGGTAGAGGTCAGACACACTTAGACATTAGAATCACTATGAGCATTGGCTATAACATGTATATTGCTATGTATTTTACTGCAGTACCATTACTCTAAAAAGGGCTTAAAATATATATAAAGACCACTTTAGAAACACCGTAAATTTCTAATGAATGCTCTTTCATTAAAAAAGAAAAATAGTTTACTTCCGGGATCCTTAAAAAGGGAAAACTTCCTTTACTCATTTTACAAATCTTCTTAATTTTACAGAAACAAAGCAATGGCACATTAAGTATCATTAATTGTCCAGAAAATTTAATTCAACAAATATTTTAAAGTATTTTTGAGAAACCATGTGATGTGCTGCAGGAAATACAAAGATGGAGTCCTTGCCTTCAATAAAATTTTAATCTAGCAGGAGAGAGAGATAAAATCCCAAATAACTCTAAAGAAGAAATATGTAAAAAAAATGGGAAAGAAAGATAGAAACTTCCATGGAGACTCAGAGAAGGGAGAAATTCTATACTGTTCAGATATTAAGAAAACTCCTCATGAGAAGATATTATTTGAAATAGAAAGATAGGAAAAAATACATATGAAGGGAAGACGTTTCAGTAAAAACAAACTGTGTAAAGAAAACCCAGAGGAAAGAAGGCATGGTGTGGGTGTGAGATACTATGACTTGTCCAGTCTGATACAGAACAGAACCCATAGAGGATGGTAGCAAATTCTCAAGCTAAGATAGTTAGGCTTAACTTGAGGCAGCAGAGAGTCATCGAAAGTGTCCCTGACAGTGATACAATTGGATTTTTTTTTAAGTTACCTAATGATAAGAAGGATGAATTGGAAGAAAAGGACCTGAGCTAGGGAGTTTCAACTTCATGAAAGAAGTCATGTTTTCTCAATATTCAAGGGGATTCCTTTCATAAAGTTGAAATTTGCAAATAGTTAAAGGCACTTGTTCCCAAACGTCAGCATAATCAAAACCATCTGGAAGGCTTGTTCGAACACATATTGCCACAATTACAGTTGGAGACTTCATCACCCCTCTCAGCAACTGATGAATCACTAGACAGAAAATCAGCAAAGATATAGGAGAATGGAAGAACACTATGAACCAACAGGATCTAAATGATATTTCTGTAACTCCATTAACAGCAGCGGGAACACATTGTTTTCAGAAGGCTGTGGAACATAGGCCAAGGTGGACCATATGCTGGGTCATAACACAAACCTCAACAAATTCTTAAAAATTGAAATGATATATGTTCTACGACAATCATGAAATCAGATTGGAAATTAACAACAGAAAGTCAACAGATAAATCTCCAAACACTTGAAAATAAGACAATACAGTCCAAATAATCTATGAAAGAGAAAAATGTCAAAAGAATTTTTGAAAATTCATAGAACTAAATCAAAAGTGAAAATATGACATAATAAATTTGTGGAATGCAAATAAAGCAGTGCTGAGCAGGAAACATATGTTTATATTAGAAAACAGAAGTCTCAAATCAATAATCTAAGTTTCTACCTTAAAAAAACAGGAAAAGTTCTCCACCCTCACTGCTCCACTTGACTAGTCTAAAACAAAACAAAACAAAACAAAAAACAGAAAAAGAAGGTCAAAATAAACCCGAATTAAGCAGAAGGACAGAAATAATAAAGAAAAGCCTAGAAACCAATGAAATTGAAAACAGGAAAACAATAGAGCAAATCAATAAACAGCTGTTTCTTTTCTTTAAAAAGAGAAAAGCAATAAAGTTGACTAAGTTCTAGCAAGAGTAACAAGGACAAAGAGAAGACACAAATCACCTATCTCAGGAATAAAATAGGAGATTTCAGTATAGTTCCTGCAAAGGGTTTTTCAATACAGTTAATAAGGGGATACTACAAACAACTTTACATTCATAATTTGACAACTTAGAGAAAATAGACCAAATCCTGGAAAATAACAAACTACAAAATCTCAACCAAGATGAAATAAATAATCTGAATTGTCCTATAACCATGAAAGAAATTGCACACATAATTTAAAAGTTTCCAGAAAAGAAATTCTTGGGCCTGGATAGTTTCACTGGAGAATTCCACCTTACATGTTAAAAATTAGCACTAATTTTATATTATCTTTTTCAGAGAATAGAAGAGGAAGGAACACCTTATTTTATGAAACCAACATTACCCTAATACCAAAAGCAGACAAACGGCACAGAAAAAGGGAACCTGTGGATAAAAATCTCTCACGAACTTAGACATAAAATCAACAAAATTTTAGCAAATTGAATCCAGCAATGTATTTTTTAAATTATGTACCACAGTGAGGTAAGATTTATTCCAGGTATGTAAGGCTGATTCATTATTCAAAAATCATTCAATATAATCCAACAAATCAACCAGCTAAAGAAGAAAAACCATATGATCTTATCAATTTGTGTAAAAAAAATTGACAAAATTCAACACTCATTTGTGACAAAAATTAAGCAAACTGAAAATAGAGGAGAAATTTGTCTATATCCCTTCTGATATGGACGAATATCAGTTCAGATAAAATGTCTTTCAACTTCAGCACAAGGCTACTCAACCTGGTCCTAGAAAAGAAAGAACAAAATAAAATAAAATTCACTTGTAAGGGGAGATACCTCCATCTTATCTGTATCTTAAAATGAATCAATCCTTCTGAAGCAGCAGGCAAAAAGCAGCCATTGAGAAAATCTCCTGCTTGACCAGTGCTTGGTGATGCAGAGCTTCATATTTTTGTATCTACCACCCAGAAGGGCCTCCACATGATCTCATGGAGATAGAGGCTGACTGTAGTGCAGTGAATAAAATATTATTTTCCTTTTCAGTTCCTTGCTCAGTCACATTTCATGCTCTCTTCTCTGAATGTTTATCACCACCAAGAGTCATATTTCTGTTTGAGTGTCTGGCAAGTGAATCGCTGCTGAACAGGGAGGAGAGAAGCCCCATAAATCAGAAAGTCCTGCAGTCCACATGGAGCCTTCCTGGCCAGTAGTGGGATCCTTGAATATGCTTCAAAGCTAAGTATTTCAGAGCAGCACTCTTAAAAATAAAGATCCAATTACTCAGAGCTGGGTAGCATTAGAAATACCCCAAATTCCCAAATGAGCAGAATCTGAAGGGGCTGTGAATAGCTCCCTTGGCTTCCTGGGAGCCCTGATCAGCTGCTGACCCAATGAGTTCAAAGAAAACTTGCCTGTCTGCAATGCCAGCCTTCTCCAATATGAGACAAGGCACCCCATAGGCCACTAGGAATTGGAAATAAAGGGCAAAATCATGGGCCTGTAATTATCAGTAGGAGATCCAGACAATTCAGGCCTGGTGCAGTGGCTCATGCCTGTAATTTCAGCACTTTAAGAGGCCGAGGCGGGTGGATCATTTGAGGTCAGGAGTTCGAGACCAGCCTGGCCAATATAGTGAAACCCTCATCTCTACTAAAAATACAAAAAAAAAAAAATGGCCAGGCGTGGTGGTGGGCACCTGTAATCCCAGCTACTCAAGAGGCCAAGGCAGGAAAATTGGTTGAACCCAGGAGGCAGAGGTTGCAGTGAGCCGAGATCACGCCACTGCACTCCAGCCTGGGTGACAGAGCCAGACTCTGTCTCAAAAAAAAAAAAAAAAAAGGACATTCAACCAACGTACAGAAACGTGGCACCCTGAGCACTTTTATTCTTAAAAAGAATACTTTGAAACATGAATACATTTTTCTGAATATTCCGAAGTCTTACTATTCCCGGTGTGTTCCTTAAATAAGCAGTTTTGGCCTCATGTAGGAGCTTTTGCAAAATGCAACTTTCCAGACCCACCTAGAACCACCCTTCCAGAGCCACTCAGAACCACCCAATCAGTATCTGCATGTTTACAAGATCCCAGCGATTCCTAGGCACATAAAATTGGAGCAGTGTTGCCTTAAGGACAAAGCAGCATCTACCTGTTAATTATAGTCAGAAAGCTGCTGAGAAGAGTGAATGCAGAGATGGTATCTCATGATGACTGGGTCACCACCACAAACACTGCAAGACCAAACTGGATAATTAAATAGTGTGAAGTCCAGGCCTGAACAATTAGGAAAACAACCATAATCTGTTGACTCTTCCCCATCAAATGTCCGTGAAGGCCAGAAAGCTCTGCGACTCTGCCCTAAATTCAGATCTCATATATTCCCAGAGAAGTGCTAATTCAACCCCATTTGCTGTCTCCTAATTGAATTTCTCATTTCCCAAATAACTGGTAGTTTGATAGTTTGAAGAGGTTTATTGTTTGTTGGAATAACTGAACGAATTACTAGTTCAGGATTCTGGAAAGACTGAAAATTTATCAGCAAATCATCGCGATTGTTGCTTGTTCTCCCCTGGCTTTTAAAATTCTTGTTTTTAGTGAAGGAACTGTAGGCATTCACCATGGTAAAAGAGAAGGAGAAGAGGAAGAAGCTGGGAAGTGGTAATGGGCTATTGAGACCTTATTGGGGTCAGTACATTCTATAGGGTTAAACTTGGCGATGTTTAGAAAGTTTCTTGGTGTCTTTCATTATATAAGCCTTTATGGAAAACACAGCACAGCCTTGTAATAATCATAGCAACCAGAAATATACTTTGAATAACTAAAGTTTAAGTATTACAGACTTTTGGCACTCAGTTTTAAATATTTTATCTAATTGTATAAATAGTTTTAAAAATATATGCTGAAAGATAATTCCCAGAGGGGACTGGGATAACCCTGCAACATCCTCTTCTTTGGAAATGATATATTTTGATAAGAAGAAAAATTAGTCCTTCTTTCCCATGGATAACTATTGTACAAAATATCGGAGGAGCTTTTCTTATTTGTTAAGGAGAATTTGGACACCTGCTGTTTGCTTAGAACTCTGCAAGAAGCCATATTCCCATGTGCATCCCGCCTTTCAGGTGCTTACCCTCTAGAGGAGGGGACAGACACACAAGCCTGAGAGGTATTTTACAGGAAAAATTGATCGAACTTTAAATCAGAGTATCAGGCAGGCAGGTAAAGGAGACCCATGAACCTGGCTTAGAGATTAGAAGTGCCACTGACAGAAGCTAGAATGATAGGTGAGAAAAGGAGAAGTGAGTTGTGAGTGGGAAGATGATGGACTTGGCTGCAGCCCAATGAGTGGAAGATGGCTGTGAGGCATGGAATAGCACAAGTCAGCGTAAAATTAAGTGTGAAATGGACAATTAGTACTAGAGGAACTGAAAGGAGGAAACTAAACAGACTAGTCAGTGAAGGGATGAATAGTGACTCAAAGCTTCACAAAGGAGTTATGACTTGTATTGAACCTTAAAGAAAGATGAATTTGTTCAAGGTGAAGTAGAGTTGGGTAATGGAGGGCTTTGAAAGTCTAGTAGGCATGGGTAGATTTGAATGGGCAGGAAGTAGGCACAGGTTTCTAGGAGGGAGGTGATGAAAACAGCATGTAGGAAATTTTGAAGCAGCAAAAGTTTCTGTTCAAGGCTTTCAGAGTCCAAATCTCTGTTGAAAGTAATTAGAAAAAAAAAAAAACATGAAAAGGACAGAACAGATAAAATACATACTTTTTAAAATTTTTCTTTGAGACAGGGTCTCATTCTGTCACCCAGGCTGGATTACAGTGGCACGACTTCAGCTCTCTGCAACCTCGGCCTCCTGGATTCCAGTGATTCTCCCACATCAGCCTCCCGAGTAGCTGGGACTACAGGCATGTGTTACCATACCTGGCTAATTTTTATGTTTTTCATAAAGACAGGATTTCACCATGTTGGCCAGGCTGCTCTCAAACTCATGAGATTGAGTGATCTGCCCGCCTTGGCCTCCCAAAGTGCTGGGATTACAGGCATGAGCCACTGTGCTCAGTCAAGACATACTTTGAAGGGAAAATAGGTAAAACTTAGAGTTGGTATATCGGGCACTGGAAAGGAGATAAATGAATCTGACAGGGAGAATGGCAGTGCTATTGAAAACAACCAGAAATAGAGGTGGGGAAAAAGGGAAGAATTGTGAATAGAAAAATGGTGAAGTTGCCTTTAGATATTGATATGGTTTGGATCTGTATCCCCACCAAATCTCATGTCGAATTGTAATCCCCAGTATTGGAGGTGGGGTCCGGCGGGAGGTGATTGGATCATGGGAGTAGATCCTACATGAATGGGTTAGCACCATCCTCTTAGTGCTGTTCTCATGATAGTGAATTCTCACGAGATCTGATTGTTCAAAAGTCTGTGGCACCTCCCCACTCTCTCCTGCTCCTGCTCCTGCTCCTGCCATGTCAAATGACTGCTCCCCCTTTCACCTGCTGCCATTATTGTAAGTTTTCTGAGGCTTCTCCAGAAGCCAAGCAGATGCCACTATGTTTCTTGTATAGCCCGCAGAACCATGAAACAATTTAACCTCTTTTCTTCAAATACCCAGTCTCCGGTATTTCTTTACAGCAATGCAAGAATGGACTCATACAGACATAATGAGTTAGAGGGGACATTGTGATAGCCAAAATGACCACATAGGAGGAAGTAGGACTGGGATTAGAGTGGGGGAGGGTAAGAAGCCCAGGATGCCAGACTCAGGAAGGTGCTGACTCTCAGGATCTCAGATAGTACAGCCCTGACAGTGAGGGCCTCCTTCAACTTTGCACCAGGACTGCCTAGTCCCTGCCCTATGGGGAAGATGGAAATATGGAACTTGAGGTTAGATGAAAAATAAGATTGAGGATACAGTCTTTAAAGGAAATAGCATAAGAAAGACATTTATATTTATGAGGTCTTCAAAGTAGACACCAAAGAGAAGGAAGTACAAAGGGCTGAGCTTTAAGGAAGTCTCCCTAGGAAACCTGAAAAGAAACAAGAATGAACAAATCTAACATAAAAAGGACAAATGAAGAGTTAGGGAAAAGGATGTTTCTGTTTAAATATGGTAGATGCAACAGATGTTGTCACTTCCTCCTACGTAGTCAGAATGATGCATTTATGCCTTTCCAAATCACCATTTTAGTGGTAATTAAATAATTTTTGAAAAAGTATTCACTCACAAGGATTAAGAGAATAAGTGAGGCGATGACAGCAATAACATTCTGGAAGCAAGTAGAGAAGTTATCATTCTCTAGGCAGAGTCAGAACAGAAACTGAAGCCAGCAGTGGGGGAAAGTCTGAAATCAAATATATTGCACCACAGAACCCTAAAAGGCTTAGGAAATGGAACACTTGACGCCTCTGGCAGTGGGGTTGTGGGGGAACTGAAAACAAATGGATTGGTTAAAATTCTATATACAGTGTATTCTATGGCAGTTACATACAACACATCTCCTTCTCCAACCAGCATTAGGCAATATACTATCACTAACCTGCCAGAAGTCTACAAATTTATTCTCCAGAAAGTTGAATTCAAGTGACTTTGGACCCAGGAACACGAGTCACAGCTGAGCATAGGATTTCCTTCCTGGAAACAGAAGGACTACGTGAAAGTGTACACACGGAACAGTATACTTCTCCAGTGGAATCCAGAATGCTGGGGGCCTGGCTAATGGCTCCCAGGCAGGATTCCTCTCTGAGAACGACTGACAAAGCTAAAGAAAAGACCAATACATACAAACAGCTTGGACATTCCTCTAATAGAAGAATACTGTCAGGTCACCTAAGAGTGAAGACTAGTAGGAATTTGGGCACACTCATGCACTTGCACACAGCTTCCAGATCACATGACAGAGACTCATTCCACAAATGGACAGATAACCAAGGATTATTAGACATGTAAGAAATGCTTCTAACATAGAAAACAAGGAAGGAACAAGGAAGAAAAAGGAAGGAAGAAGGGAGGGAGGAAGGGAGGGAATGAGGGAGGGAGGGAAGAAGGTAAGGAGGGTGAGAAGAAGGGAGGGAGGGGAGAAAGGGAAGGGAAGGAGGGGGAAGAGAGAAAGGGAAGGGCAGGGCAGGGAAGGCAGGAAGAAGGAAGGAGGGAAGGGAGGGAGGAAAGAAAGATCAGACTTGGAGAAAACAGAAACAATGTATTATCAGAAAAAAATTAAAAATAAGATTCTCAAAATTATGTTATCTTAAAAGAAATATTCAAAGAAGAGTAAATTCTTAACTATAATCATAGGAAAAAAACCAATAGACTGTTTGGAATATAAAGTTGAGAAAAAAATCCCAGAAACCAAATAAAAATGATAAATACATGAACATGAGAGAAATAAGATGCAAATTTTAAGTAATCTGTTTAGGAAGTCCAGCTTTTGAATAATGGTACCTTTACAAAGGAAGACTAGGGCAAGAGGTGAAGAGGAAATCATCAAAGAAATGATACCAGAAGAGAACACTCAGAAGAAAAAGACGTGCGTTTATGTATTAAGAGGGCTCAAGTACCCAGCAAAGCAAATGAAAAAAGTCTAATATCAAAGTTCATGACCATGAAATTTCAAAACTCTGGAAACAAAGAGGAAACCCAGGAAGCTTTGTAACAGCCGCCTACAAAGGAAGGCATAGAAAATCTTAACAGCAAAATCAGAAACTGGAAGACAATGGAACAATGCCTTCAAAATATTGAGGGAAAATTACTTACATGGTAGAATTCTATTCTCAGCCAAACTACGATCAAATATTAGGATAGCATGACATCATTTTTGTAAATGCAAAGACAAAAAAAAGTATCTTCTCTGCATTTTTTATTTTGAAAGCTAACAGAATAGAGGCTTACTATCCAAAAGAATGGAAAAATAAGAACCTGAAATGTATGAGATCCAGGAAACAAAGGATCCAACGCAGAGAAAGACAAATGGAATCTACAAAATGATAGTAAAGGAAGCTTCTAAGACAATAAACAGCTTAGTCTAGACTAGAGAAAGGCAAAAAGAGATTCTGGAGGGATGTACCTAAGAAAAAAGTTACCTGATTTGTTTAACTGAAGGCAGATAAAATGTACCACTCTGTCTAAGACTTGGGGATAAACTAGAACAAAAACAGAAAACTAAGCAAATGAAAAGAGAAGGAGAGTTACCAATTCCAGGGAGACCAATAAAGTATGCAGGAAATAGTATCATATTTTATGGCTCAGCTGTGAAAAATATTTACATAGTCATAAACTTTGAATATGGGTCTAAGCAAAATGAAGATGGAGGGAGGAAAGAGGTGGAAGAAAACAGACCCTCATCTTCGCAAGTAGGAACATAATAGATAATATCTAAAGCTGAAAAGAAGGATTTTTAATAGTGGCATAAGGATGTTTTTCAAAATAATGTTCGCAAATACTGCAAGAACAAGTTGGAAGAGATAAAAGTGGTTGCCATTGAAAAGGACTCAGAGGAGGGGAAGATTGAATCAGAGGCTATTATTATTAATTTTAACCCTTTAAAATGATTCGCCTTGTACAACGCAATTTGTAAAAATTTTTTTAAAGGGACAAAAATTAATAGAATCGAGATATCAAAATAAATCCATATTTTAGAATCAGCTACAGTTATGATAGCTAATGCATATTCTAAGTTTAATGATAAAACATATTAAACATTCAGCTTCTTCTGCTCTGACAAATAAACTTGTTAAACAGTATTTCAAGTTTTACAATTTCAAACTAATATGCTTTTTTGAAGAAAAAAAATGAGATGATTATGATGGAATTATACAGCCACAGGACTGAGAAGTGGTTTTTAAGATAGTTTCAATTGTGTTACATATAACAGTTCCATTTGTGTTACTTATGCTTTACAATCTTAAGTATTTTCTGTTCTTCTTTGTAACATGTATCATTCTTTACCAAGTTCATTCTTTCATCTAGAAACAGTACTGAGCAGATGACATACAAGTACAAGAGCCCCAATGCTCAGAGGTTTAAAAATAATTCATTTCTCTTGTTTTCCAGATGTCTGTCTGGTAGAGTCCTTCATTGATGTTTTTTCTCACTTCGCTACTTAAATAGTTTTTCCCATGTGTAGATGCATCTCCAAACAGTGGCTCACAGCACATTTTGACTTAAACACATAAACATTTCAGTGGGACAGAAAACTGTACTTTATTCAGACAATGGATTAGGGATGAAACAGTGGTTTTTACGTTGTTTTTGACATTTAAAAAGGGTTGAAGTATTTTTATCCCTTTGCTGCCTGTTGTTCTGCTAGATACCTAATAACTTTGAAGAGAAGATCCTAGCATATTATATATACTGAAATGCTGTCCGATGCAAAGTGATATTTTCCTTTCTATTTTTCATTTCTGGATGCTGGCTCTAGTAACCAATACAATCATTTTCTTTTATTGGTTTTCTTATAAAATTTATCCTTGTTAGATTCATTGATGACTATATATTACTGAGGTATATGATAAAATTTCATTGTGATATTACCACTGCATAGGAAATGCTTTTTGCTGGATGAAAATAACTAGTTTTCAAGGTGAAGATGAAACCAGGCTTGATGCACGATTGCAGAGAATGGCGTCCTTACTTGAAAACTAATCATCAAGAACTCCCAACCCTCAAATCAATGTTATTCTCTGCCGAGAAGACATACTCTAGATAGACTTCAGTTTTCCAATTAAAAAAAAAAAAGAGTTTTCACACTTTCAGTACTTCACAATTTAAAACTTTAGCTCTTTAAAAGACTTCTGATTCTCTCATGACTGGCCTGAGTAGTGCATCTCCTAAATCCTTCTAGACAGTCTTTGGTGGCCAAGGCCTGATTAATGTGAATTAATTTGGGCCAGAAGTTTTGTTAAAACAACCCAAGTCAAGTAGTGACTCTGCATTTGAAGGATTGTGTGGGTATATAACCCCTAGTTATTTTTCCATTTTTATTTTAGGGTATTGTAATAAAATATAATATCACTGGGTCCTCCTTTTTACTGAGAAATATTGAGGTGGTCTCTGCCATTGTACCGAAATGCCTAAAGCACCACATTCATTTAAAAGCAACAAAGGACATCTTTTTAAAGTTTTTCCAAGGGTTTTCGATTATTCCTGGACTATCTAACTCAGAAGGACATAAGATGTTAAAACTGTCACTTAAAGATTTGATAGAGCCCATTCCTAGAAGATAATTTACTTTTCAGTTAAATTTTATCTCTGCCTGGGCTCATGGAGATACTGTTTAAAAATAAAGTTAAATTTTCTTCTTGGTAGAAAATGGATTTTAAAAAGCAGTTTCCTACTTAAAGTTAGAATGATTGTTAATTTTAAACAGTAAAAGTATTCCAAACCCCACAAAGATTAAATGACAGCAAATTTATGAACAAAGCTAATTCTTAAAATTAGGACAAGAAGCGAACGGTTCTTGCTACATGAACTTCATTCCGTCTCATCTGAATTGAGAATACTTTAAATCAATGTAGTTTCATTTCTGTAAACTACACATAACTCATACAGCTAGCAAGGCACTGCTTACAGAGATAATTAGGGATCTGGCTAACAAATAGAGAAATGATTCGTAATTATCACACCAATTATACATGACTGGTTGCTTTCCTGGACTTAAAATAGTCTGTACACTAAGCTTTCTTTCTTTGTGGATTATTAATTTGCTTGGCAAATCTGTGCCCAGTCTAGAAGTAAGAGCCCACTTCTTGTCTTGCTGACCAGAGTTCTTCTAAGGAGATTTCACTATACTTCACAGGCAACATGTTGGCGAGCTTTTCAAGTAACCTGACTGTGTTCCTCATTGCTCCACTGCCTTTGGCTGACACGGGAGCAAGTCATTTGGCGTATATGCAAACCTTAATTTCCCTATTTGAAAAGCGGGGCTGAAGGTCTGTGCAAGTTCAAGTGAATCAATTGCTAAAATCCAATTCAATCCTAAAAAAGATGACCAGGCAGATAGCACTTTCCTTCATGAATCACTGTGAGGGAGTCTGACCACAATCGCATCCCCCTTGGTCACTGCAGTATATGTGTGCAAACAAAACTACTGTTTTAGCCGTTCTAAAAAATATGCATGTAGGGACTTATAAACAGCATATTTTTACTCATTAAGTCATTTTTAAAACAGGCTGTGAATGACAACTTAAGTGCTTAAGAAAATATTATTCATTCTGCAAAAGAGTTACTATGGCCTAGAATGCAAATTGGTCATTTGGGATTATTTTAAAAGTACAAGCCAGAGGAGGCAGGAGTCACTGCCCTCCGCCCTCTAAGACAAGCCCAATCTACTTAGACTTGGCCCATCCACCCCTAAGCTGGGTTGGGTCATCATTCTTTGAGGTAATCATTCTTTTGCAGCATGGACATGCGCAAGATTTTTGATTTAAATAAGGCAGAAAATCACAAAATTCAAAACAAATTTGCAGTAAAGAAAAAGAGTGCTTTTTTCTTCCAGATTTTATTTTAAAACATTTTTTCAGGCATCTCTATGATTTCAAGCCTCACAGCCCAAAGGCATTAAACTGTATTGAAGCTTAATGGTCTGAAAAAGTTTCCTTTTGAATTAAAGCACATCCAGTTACAAAAGTGTGAAGGGGAAAGAAAGAAGGGGGAACCTGCAACTAATCTGGAAATTCCATCTCTGATCCTGAACTTTGAGAACATAAAAATAGCCAGCATAATACTTTCAAATCACATAGAGGAGAAACACATTTCTGGAAGCTGTGTTTCTATCCTAGTGTCCAGTTAAGGAGTTTTCCATTAGTGAAGGACAACCTATAATACAGAGGGGTCTCAATGGCTGCTGAGAAGGGAAAAATATAATTCACGTAAGCTTCTCCAGCCCCTGTTATTCTCACCAAGAGCTTAACTTGCTGTAGAGGCAAATTCTAGGAACTTTCGTTTTATGGATGAAAATGAGACCTTCTTTCCAGACCAGTGAACTGCAAAATAGGAATAACTGCAAAATAGGAGTAACTACAAAATAGTGCATATAGAAAATTTAAACTTTTTTATTTATGGGTACTATTTAGATCTTGTTAATTTTCTGTTTGGTTTATGTAATGTACATGTAACATAAAGTAATCGTATATATACATCCCCTAAATAAATGAATGTACTTATGTTGGGGTATTCAATCATGGAAATCCAGAGATGACTTCTCTGGGCACTATACCTGAGTCACAGCCTAGACTGCCTGGCCAGATGAGGGGGCACCAAAACTGGAAGTTGTTCTAACTCTTAGTCCATAAAGGAATCCCTTGGATGTTGCAGGCACAGGCGCCCCTCCCCCAGCCTAGAGAATCCGATTAACAGTAGTTCTACCCAGCTGGACTTTGTGATTGTGTCCTGCTCTTTTTTCTTTTGTTTGTTTTTCATTTTTTAAGTGCAACTGTGCATTAGTAATAATGGGACTATAACAAAAGTACAGATAGCTTGGTCCTGTTTGAATCTGTATTGACATCTCTCACTGAAAAATATGCACATTTGTGTTAGTGCAAATCAGAACTACTTGCACCTAATCATGTCCCAATCAATGCCCTATTTACTATAACAGCATAAGTAATCTCATGCATAGAGATACAGAAGTGCTCACTGTCAAAGTGTACATTTTTAACATCAACTTCAACTTGCTATTTTTTAAGACTGACTTTTGCCTCTGCGCAAACAGGATATCATGTACAACTTTCTCTTGTTAATTAAGTATCAGTGTTTCCTCTTTTGAGTGTATGTTACCTGAATGGTTGTTTGGTGAAAGGAAGCCGTGGTGATCTTTGAGAAGTACAGATTCTGTGTCTAAGCTTCAGGACGTTTAAAGGAAGAAAAAGTAACACAAACTACCATTTAAGAATGTGAGGGAGGCCAGGCACAGTGGCTCATGCCTGTCATCCCAGCACTCTGAGAGACTGGGGCACGAGATCACTTGAGCCTGGGAGGTTAAGGCTGCAGTGAGCCAAGATCACGTCACAGCACTCCAGCTGGATGACACAGCAAGACTCTATTTCAAAACATAAAAATAAAAAATAAAAAAGTTATAGCATATGTATTGAAATGGAAAGATATTAATGGCCTAGAAATAGTGGAGAAGGGCAATCTTCAAACACTGTATGTTAAGATTCTATTTACGTAAATGTATGTTTATGCGTTAAAACGTGACAGATTTTCTTTAATAGTGGTTTTCTGTAGGAGGTAGAATTCTGATGAAACTTTGATTCCTCTGTTTTGTTTAAATATTTTATCAAACATATCGAAAAACCGAAGATAATTTCTGTTTAGAAAATAAAATGTTACAGATATTACAAATAATATAACCTTTTTAAATCATAATCTTATAGCACAGAAGTACCAGACATCTGAGAAACTCTTCTAATATAAAGGAAAGAAATCTAAACCAATAAACTTGGTGGAGGGAGGAAAGGATCTTAGAGGTAAGAGAAACAATGCAAAGGGCAGAAGAAAACATCCCCCAAAACACAATTACTATTCTCAGCAGGATGAGAGAAAATATTGCATGAAATAAGAAGCAGCTCTAAAACGGGAACAAGCAAATGTATTGATCTTCATTGTCGGCGCTTGTAATGAGCAATGAAGAGTTCCAAGAAGAAAAGTTTGATAGCCAAAAAAAAAATTGCAATAAAAGGATCTAAGAAAATCTCCTAAGGAAATAGACAATGAAAGAAAAATAAAGAGTCAAAAGAAACCCCCCAAAAATGAAAATTAGAGTATCAATCCAGGCTATGGAATAGCTGATAAATAGAAATGACCAAAAAAAAAAAAAAAAAAGGAAAAGAGAAAATGGTTGGGAGAAAATTATCAAATAAATAATATAAGAAAGATCCCCAGAACAGAAACATATATTTCTGAAAAATGAAAGGCCCTGTGAGAGCCTAGCATAATTATGAAAAATGTCCACATGGGGAAATTTTAGAACACTGGGGGAGAAAGAGAAATTGTAGTAACTTTCAAATGGGAGAGTGGGAGACAGGGTACATATGAAGAATCAGGAATAAGAATGGCATTAGACTTCTCAGAAGCTACATTGGGACCTAAAAGACAATTAAGAACATTTTCAATTTTGAATCCTGTAACCAAACTATCATTCCAATATGAGGGCAGAATACAGATATTTTAAGAGATGCAGAATATCAAAATAAATTACCTCCTCTGCCCTTTTTCCTCAGGAGTGCTTTTATTTACCCCTCACAAAACAAGATAGTGAAATAAGAAAGGAATATAGGTGCATCAAGAAAATAAGGGGTGAATACAGGAAAGGGGCAAGGAAAGATCCCAGGATTGGGAGCCTCTAGGGCAGCTGGGTCTGATAGGAGCAGGAAGGCCCAGGATCCAGAGAGGTTTTCAGGGAGAAAAACACCAGGGTATCAGGCAGAGAGGGAGCCTGATAGAGTATCAGATGGATTATCGTGAGGGAGATGGTACTGAGAGACCATTAGGAAGTATGCAAAGACATATTAATGGGCACAGAGCAAACAAATCCAATGAAACCCAAGGGAATTAGTCACTCCAGAAAAAGTGAAAGTGCCATGGCTAGAGGAAAGGTAATCATGGGATACTTCCTGGCGCAGACAACCGTATCGATAGTGACATTTTATTAACTCTGAAATACGGATTTAACCAAAAACAATGGGGAAAGTCTGGAGAGTGGTATAAGAGATCTATATCCTCTTAGCCACAGTGGCTATGCAATACGTCATCAGGAAAACTGAGGGCTCAAGAAAGAGTCACTTGCGTTTACTTGGGAATAAGGAAGTCATACCAGAAGAAGCAAATAGAAGGGTCTGGAGTAGTTGAAGGGTAAGGGGGCAAAGCTTCCTTACATAGTGAATGAGAAATCTCTTCTCATAGAAGACTTCTCTATTAATAGCTTTTGCCTACAGATGAACATCCGTTCTAATAATCTAGTATAAAATGCCTTAATTCTACACTTTAAAAAGTCAATTATTATGTCTTTGTTAAACATTTAATATCAAAAGGCAAAGGAATTCCTCCCACCCTACCCTTTTCATCACAGGCCTGTAAAGTCCTCTACGCCAAGATGAATGGGATCAGACTAGATACTTCACTGGCCTGAACAATGCAGGCTACAGACAGTAACCAATCTGCACACGGATTTGTTTCAGAAATTTCTGGGCCAGTTGTTTGGAACATGGGAATGTTTTTTCTTCTCCTTCCCCACCCAAGGAGAAATGTTTTAGATGATTATTCATCACAGAGTTCTAGATGATCACCTCCTAAAGGGGTGGAGCCAGAGTGATAGAATGAGGGAAACCTAAGTTCGGTGTAGGTTATTTTTAACATCTGAGATTTTCTGCTGAATGGTGACTTCATTCTTATATATTACTTCATAAAATTATATTAATAAACAAGTAAAAAAATAAAACTATGAGAGTGTGTCATAAACCAAAAATTATCAATCCATTTCTCTGTACCTGAAACCCAAGGAAGAAAAAAAAAACAGCTCAGAATCCTGTTTATCTGATGATACAACAGATGTTACACGTGCCCATATATTCAGCAATTGCATGCAATAAATACTTGGCCTCTCTAAGAGTAAGGTACTGAGAAAGTTCTACAGTTACAGTAATTAAGAGAAATTAGGTCCAAGACTGTGGCTACTGGAGAATAATCTTGGTCTTTCAGAATTCAGAAATTATATTTAAGTATATGGACGATTTCAAAATGTTTTAAAAATATATACACAGTAGTCTCCTCATGCATCCCGTAACTAGTCACCAAACAAAAGTGAAAGACGACAATGAGATGGATTAGGAAAAGTATATTTATTTGCTCTTCATTGTTGGCACCTGTAAAGAGCAGGTTTAATTAGGAACGTGAAGAGTTCCAAGAAGGTCTGAGCAGGTCTGGAGGGATGCCGAGACACTGCAGAGCACTGCAGGAGCTGGTGGTGCTGGTCCTTCTGTCTCCTTGACACATACATCTTTAAGGACTGCTTTAAGCTTATTAGTCAAGATTAGGGAAATGTTTGGGTCACAAATACAGTGAGTACATGTTGCTAATACTGAGAAGGTTAACTACGGTCTCTAAATTTCCTTCAAAACCAATTTTCCCTTTATTTCTTGAGTCTTCCTGTCTTTCACACATATTTTTTTCCAGTTTCTCTCTAGTTCTCTTGAGTTGCTTTCTTTCATTCTAAAAATATCTCTGCCTTGAATACAAAATATGTTTTATCCCAGAGAGATTCCAGTTTAACACCCTACCCCACATGTCACAGACATGCACACACACTCAGCCCCCACACACCTGACAGCTCCCATAGCCAGCAGGGCCCTATGCTGGGTAGACTCAGACCCGAAGTTCACAGTGAGACTTCAGGGCCAAGGCTTTACAAGGGCTCATGGAGGAAAATATACTAACCCTGCAGTTACACCTTTGCCAGGGGCTGGGAACCGAGGGCAGCTGATGCTTAGTTTCTGGCAAGGCAGTTGAGGGGGAATGATTTCTTATTATTTGAGTAACACTTACATGGCACTTACTCTACCCAGCCTGTTCTAAGTGCTTTACAAATATCAATAGACTGAACCCTCACTGCAGACCTGTGAGGTAGATACCATTATTCCCATTGACAGATGAAAAGGTGAAGGCCATAGAGGTCAAGTAACTTATCTAACATCACAAAGTTAAAAGCAATGGAGTTTGGATTTGACCCAAGCAGTCTTGACCCAGGTCTGTGGCCTTAGGCTCTAGCAACCTCCTTAAAGCCTGAGATAAGAAGCCTCTTCTCAGGTCTTCTAACCCACAAAATAATTAGTAAGCTGTTGCTCCTATCAGAAGGTATGGAGAGTGTGGGTGGGAAAAGTGCTGGGGATAAATCCAGATGTTACCTTTCCAATGAAGTAGAGGAGCTGAAGCTGGAACAGGGGAATCAGAGAAGGCAGGTCCCCAGGAAGAGCAACTTCAGACAGTGAAAATCAGGTGCTTCCTGACCAGGATACAGATGGGGCCGGATAATGCTGGTGTCCAGGGAAGTGACTCCAGGCCCAGAGGCCACTCAAAAATAGGAAATAAGCCAGAAATGTAGGTTGCAGGCTGTCTGTACTGGTAAGAGCACACTCTGGTTATCTGTGGATATAGCACTTTGGAAAATGAAGCCAAATTGCTCTTGTCAGGGAAGCACATAAATAGCATTTGCAGACCTTGGCTGCCTTTCCTATTCCCCTCAGTTACTGTTCACCAAAGACACACTATGAAGAAAGAGTAGCATCCCACTGAGTGAAGGAAGACGCAGCAGACTTTTCTCATTGCTGCAAAGCCATTCCATTTAACTTGCTTGTGGGCTTGGTACATATGAAACGTTTAGTGGGGGACCTCAGCACCAAGGGCCCCTTGAGGGCGTCTGATGGCACAGTCTGCAAGACTGAAAGCGGCAAGGCCTCGCAGGGGCACCACCAGTGGGACATAAATAATTAAATGAGGAGAAAACAGAGGAGTTTAGCCCAGATAAAAGAAATCCACAGGAGGAAGGTCAGCCACTTTAAGAATAAATGTCCCACAAAACAAAACCAGGCCAAATACAACACCTCCTACCTCAACCAAAATCACCCACCTTTTGAAGTCGGTGTTCTGTTCCAGTCTTTTTTCTTCTTTATTCCCTGTAGGCTCCTCTAAGGTAGTCCATTCTCTGTGAGAGGATATATGCGAGCAAGGTTTCATTTGGCATCTGTTTTGGAACTATTAAATTGAGATGGTTTTTTAGAACACATCATAGTTTAAGAAATAATTAGGTGTCCATTTATGATGCAGGCTAGATGGTGGCCAGTGTTCTTATGATTATGTCTAAAAAATTCAAACTGACTAAAAAGTAGGAAAAATTCACATAGATTTAAACTTCATTAAAACGATCTTTAAAACAAAAATCCAGCAATATAATGTACCCATACCTCAGTTTCTCCATTTGCATACCATGCTTTTGTTTGCATAATATTACTCCCTGGACCCCTCCCAGCCCTCAGGCTGTGAGGCTGGCATAATCAGTTGGGTTTCCAGTAGTGGTGATGGATTTGCTCTAATCCACCCTCACCCCTCACCCTTTTACCCATTTCCACTTGTGATGAATGGATACCATTACAAAATGGCGACAGGGTGAGGAGTGCAGCGTGGGGGAGCTCACCCCCACAAGGGGCTCCAACGCCGGAGTGTGGCCTCTTCTGTGTGATGCTTTAACCTATTGAACTAATAAGCCAGAGTAAACTAAGGATGCTTGTCACCGATTTGCCAAATAGAAGTGCTGTGAGAATATTTTTTTTTTTAAAAAAAAGAAAGAGAAAGATTTTAGAAGCTTTGTTTCCACAGTAAGACAGCTATTTAAATACCAACTAATATTATTATAAGTCAGGAACAGAAGCAGTAGCGATAAAATTGTTTCTCTAAGTCAACAACTGGCTAGAGACTACATGTGTCTACAAAATGTGTTTCATAAGATTATGCTTATTTTAGAAACATCAAAACTAAAACAGCAGTAACAGAAAGTGTTTTTCTCCTTAGTTGAAGCACTGCTTGGATATGCATTATATTCAGCAAAGCAATAACTGAACAAATTCCTCTCTTAAATTTCCCCAAGTTCAAGTATATGGCTTTGAGCATGCCACAGCTTTATAAAACAGCCTAGCTGTAAGTATGCAATAATCGCTCATTTCCTGGCCATTAATTCAGACATCATGCAATCACCCAAAGACATCCATTTTCCTTTGCTGCTATTTTGGGGACTGCTGTCCTATTGTCATCCCTGCCTCAGACCTCTGACTTAGCCGTCTTTTAATTAGAGCCAGTGAGAACGACAGGCAGAGTCAGCCCGCTGAGGGTAATCCATCACACAGCTCTCTTTGCTCCCTGGCCTCTTAGATAACTGTTTATAAACAGTACATCTTGGATATCAAGATAGCTGCTTAAGGAAGCAGAAGAATAAATGGTGACCATCTTGTAAGCTACTTACCTGAGATTATAAACTCTAGTCTAGGGCTGTATTTACTAACACTGTATGTGGGTTAAATACCCAATAAACTTCCAGTGATAATTATTTGGAAGATGTTTTATATCTGAGCTTGCCCTCAAATGAACTGACGCCATAATCTAAGAGTTGCCCAAAGTATTAACTAATACACTTACAATTTAGCAGTTGGGATTTTTTTTAATAGCATTTTAGCTAAATCCTTTCCACATTAGTCGACAGCAGTAGTCCCAGTTCTGGAAAAGAAAAAAAAAATCAACTCAATCTTTGTAGACTTCTTTCATTGTCATTACTGAAAGCACTCCAGAGTATTTACTATTTGCTATTATTTTTCTGGTCAAACTAAAGGACTGATTTATGCCTGCTGAGATCTAAACCTATTATCTCAGGGAGAAGATATATAAGATCCAAAGTTCTATTAGACTGTAACTCAAATCTAAAACTATGTGGTGAGCTGGCACATGTGCAGGTGCAGGGGTTACAGACACCAGCCCCTGCCCTGAGATGCTCAGGAGATGGAGGGAGCGGTGCTGGTGAGACTGATGGGCACAGCACCACGCAGACAGAGGCAGTAGGCACAGTTTGCACAATGCTAAGGCAGAGCAGTCAGCTGAGATTTGACTCCCAGCTCCTCCACCAACAGTGGTGTGACCTTGGGCAGTTCACTGAAACCATCTGTATCTCTGTTTTATTATTATTTCGACGTGTTTCTTTCCATTTCTTTCCAATCCTCTACAATAAAGTTGAAATCATTTTTTGCATATTTATATGTTATTTATACACTTAGTACATCAGAAGCATTTTCTCATAGTAAGATTATTTTTCATGACTGTATATGACTACAGTGCATGGATATACATTAGCTTATTAAGCAAATCTTTATTGTTAGACACCTATATTGTTTCTACTTTTCACCATAATAAATTGTGATGAATATTTTCTTTATCTTATAAAAAATCTTCATAGCACTGAAATGAAATAGTCCACGAAAAACTTTAAAAACTCAATAGTGAAATTGTCTAAAACTCAATAGTTTAAGAAGTAATTATTCTGTAACATTTTAGTTTTCCTTAAGTACGATTTCATTTTTTGTAATAATACAGATTTTATAAATACTATATGATAGAAATGAAATTCAATATTGAATGATAAATATTCATTGATCTCATAGCCTGTTGCCAGATACTAGACTAAGTCCTGAATATACAGCAGTGAACAAGACAAACAAGCCTCAGCCTTTCTGGAGTTTACCTTCTAGCAGGGGAGACAGACAAAACAAATGCACGAATACGTGGAAGTTACCTCAGAAGGTGATGATTGCTTTAGACAAAAATAAAGTCTGAGAGGCAGCTAAATACTGCCAGACAGAATGGGGAAGGTGGGTTTTTATATAGCGTAGCCAAAGGAAAATTCACTGAGAAGGTGATATTTCAGCAGAGATGGAAGAAAAACAGGTGGGAAAATTATTCAGGCTGAGTGAACAAGAAAGCATAGAGGCTCATTTGGCTAGACCAAGTGGGCAACAGAAATTTGGAGGTAGATGTGTTCAGAGAAGTAGCAAGGGTCAGACCACATAGGACCTAATAGGCCTTTAGAAGGACTTTGAGTTGAGTTTGCACACATTTGTTTTTAATAGATATTTTCATGCACATTGTGAAAGTATCTATTTCTTTTAAAAATATGGTTCTCGGCTGGCTACAGTGACTCACGCCTGTAATCCCAGCATTTTGGGAGGCTGAGACAGATGGATCACTTGAGACCAGGGATTAGAAACCAATCTGGCCAACATGGTGAAACCCTGTCTCTACTAAAAAATACAAAAATTAGCCAGGCATGGTGGTACACACTGTAATCCCAGCTACTCAGGAGGCTGGGGCTCAAGAATCTCTTGAACCTGGGAGGCAGAGGTTACAGTGAGTGGAGATCACAGCACTGCACTCCAGTCTGGGCAACAGAGTTAGACTCTGTCTTAATTAATTAATTAAAATAAAATATGGTTCCCAAAATAATGTTATTTGTTATGAGTCCCAGTCCATGTATTTCTTAGAGATTTTTCTCCCATTCCAATCCAACAAAATATGTCCTATTTGTAACCATTCATATCCAAATGGCTCTAAATGAGTTTAAGAGCTCTATTCTTAAAAGCCTGTTTCTTCAAAGAAAGAGAAGTATAGGAGCTAAAAACAAAAAGCAAATAGAAATAAACATCTTTCTGAATAAAAAAACAAAAAATGAGTTTCCATAGAGATCAGAATTGGTGCCATCTGATGTTTTATAAGTATCCTACAAGAGAACAGAGAGAAAGCTCCCAGAATATAGATGATGCCAAGACATCCACTATGTGAAACGCTGAAAGGGCCAGAACCAGGAAAAGGTCTCTCACAACTGTGATTTGATGTAAGTTGGAAGATGAGTGTCAGCATTTAGGAGAGGTCATACAAAATGTACCTGTGAAACTGCAGGATCTGGGCTTTCAATCATCGTAAGTTCAAGGGCTTCTTCAGCAGACACTACTCCTGCCATGTTCCTGCAAACGAAGAAGCACATGAACGTTGGATGACATCAAGAAAATGTAACAAATGAACATTCATTCTTTCAACAAATATGTACTGAACACAGACTATGTTGTATGCACTGTGCTTGCTGTTGGAAATACAAAGCTATAAGTTTAACAGGGTGACAAATAAATTGATGGAATGTGACAAATTCTCCTAGACATAACTACATGATACTATACAGAAAAAGAACACATACCCAGATGATTGGGCTCAAGTAAGCTAAAACAAGTGGTGGGAGTTCCTTACACCTTACACAAAAATTAACTCTAGATGGATTAAAGATTCAAACATAAGACCTAACACCATAAAAACCCTAGAAGAAAACCTAGGCAATACCATTCAGGACATAGGCATAGGCAAGGACTTCATGACTAAAACACCAAAAGCAATGGCAACAAAAGCCAAAATGAACAAATTGGATCTAATTAAACTTAAGAGCTTCTGCACAGCAAAAGAAACAATCATTAGAGTGAACCAGCAATCAACAGAATGGGAAAAAATTTTTGCAAGCTACCCATCTGACAAAGGGCTAATATCCAGAATCTACAAAGAACTAAAACAAATATACAAGAAAAAAACAAACAACCCCATCAAAAATTGGGCAAAGATATGAACACACACTTTTTAAAAGAAGACATTTATGTGGCCAATAAACATGAAAAAATGCTCATCATCACGGGTCATTAGAGAAATGCAAATCAATACCACATTAAGATACCATCTCATGCCAGTTAGAGTGGCGATCTTTAAAAAATCTGGAGACAATAGATGCTGTAGAGGATGTGGAGAAATAGGAATGCTTTCACACTGTTGATGTGAGTGTAAATTAGTTCAACCATTGTGGAAGACAGTGTGGTGATTCCTCAAGGATCTAGAAATAAAAATACCATTTGACCCAGAAATCCCATTACTGGGTGTATACCCAAAGGGTTATAAATCAATCTATTATAAAGACACATGCACACATATGTTTATTGTGGCACTGTTTATAATAGAAAAGACTGGGAACCAACCCAAATGCCCATCAAAGATAGACTGGATAAAGAAAATGTGGCACATATACACCATGGAATACTATGCAGCCATAAAAAAGGACAAGTTAATGTCCTTTGCAGGGACATGGTGAATCTGGAAACCATCATTCTCAGCAAACTGACACAAGAACAGAAAACTAAACACCACATGTTCTCACTCATAAGTGGGCGTTGAACAATGAGAACACACGGACACAGGGAGGGGAACATCACACACTGGGGTCTGTTGGGGGAGTGGGGGGCTAGGGGAGGAATAGCAGGGGATGGGGGAGATTGGGGGGAGGGCTAACATTAGGAGAAATACCTAATGTAGGTGACGGGGGGATGGAGGCAGCAAATCACCATGGCATGTGTATACCTATGTAACAATCTGGCAAGATCTGCACATTCTGCACATGTACCCCAGAACTTAAAGTAAAATTTTATATATATATATATATATATATATATATATACACACACACATATATATAAATGAGTGACTGTAAGAAGCAAAACAGACCTCCATCTAATGTCATATCTCATCTGCCTTCTGACATGGTCAATAGCATAGTTTATCATAGTGGGTTTAAAGCAATGGTTGCAAAATCAAAATGCTGTTAGTCAGTTCATTGTGTTAAAAAAAATCAAAACACTTAAGAGGAAACTGATTCTTTAGAACAAGAAACGAACCTAAATATAAAGAAATAAGCAGAGAGAGAGACTTAAAAAAGAAAAAATAAGTGATGGTGGGAGGCCTGAGTGGGGTGTTTCACACCTGTAGTCCCAGCACTTTGGAAGGCCGAGGGGGGCAGATCACTGGAGGTCAGGAGTTTGAGACCAGCCTGGCCAACATGGTGAAACCCCATCCCTACTAAAAACACAAAAATTAGCTGGATGTGGTGGTGTATGCCTGTAATTGCAGCTAGTCAGGAGGCTGAGGTAGGAGAATCACTTGAACCTGGGAGGCCAAGGTTGCAGTGAGCCAAGATCACACCACTGCACCCCAGCCTGGGTGACAGAGCAAGACTCTGTCTCAAAAAAAAAAAAAAAAAAAAAAAAAAATGGTGGGAGTTTGGTAGATGCAGATGGGTTGAGAGGATTTGGTGTTCCACAAAGGAATGAAAAAGGCCCATGGGCAGGCCATGGAGTGCTAAGAAGGCTGTTCCACGTGGTTGGAATTCAGAGATGAAGAGATGCAGTCTGGAAGTGGTGAGGGGAGAGAGGTAAAGATTTGTTCTTACCCTCTTCAACACAATGGTGATCAATACATCAACATCTGAAAAACTGCGTGCAATTCTGGTCCTCACACTCAATATTCACATATGGCTGGAAACGTGGGTGAAGCAGTTTTCACAGGAAAAAAGACTTAAAAGACTTAAAAGATTTGAACTCCTATCTAATAAGAGCTAAAAGGAAAATATGCCATAGTCTATGAAACTGAGAAAAGTAATAAATAAGGTAACATGGTGTACTTGTTCATTAAATCCCAGGCATCAAATTCTGGGCAAAATCCAGTCAACCAGGGCATTTTATACATTAATCCCATCTAAAGTAAATGTCTCCTAAATTTGATGATCATAAAGATCCCCTGAAATGCTCATTAAAAATACAGATCCTCAGACCTCATCCCACCACTTACCACCCTGCCTCACTCTCCTCCCCCACCTCCTGAATCAGAATCTCCAAGAGACAGGCCTGGGAATTTGTATGTTAACAAATGACTCAGATGGTTCTTATGCTTTGGAAAATTTGGGAAACACTATTCTAAAAGGATAGGCTGAAAATCTTATAGTCAATAGTATTCTCACAAAAACGTGCACCTGGCCAGCAGTGTGTCTTGCACATATGATTAGCAGTTCCCCAGATAGCTTGGATCCCTTTGAAGGAAGATACTGATGAAAAGTACGGAAGATGTTCAATAAATTGGGATGTCCCATGATGGCCAGGGCTATTTGCAAATTACATTACCAGACCACTGACTGGCCTCACCAGCCTATGGAGACCAAAAGAGTTTAATATATATATTAAACTCACTGAGAAGGTGATATCACCTAGGCTGGAGTGCAGTGGCACAATCATGGTTCACTGCAACCTCCACCTCCTGGGCTCAAGTGGTTTTCCCACCTCAGCCTCCCGAGTAGCTGGGACTACAGGTATGCGCCACCACATCTGGCTAATTTTTGTATTTTTTGTAGAGATGGGGCTTTGCCATCCTGCCCAGGCTGGTCTCAAACTTCTGGGTTGAAATGATCTTCCCACCTTGGCCTCCCAAAGTGCTGGGACTACAGGTGTGAGCCATCGTGTCCCGCCAACATTAATATTTGATTGTGGCCCGCTCCGTATTTCAAGGGCCTGTGCAGCCTCCTTCAAATTGTCCCCTGCTCTTTCCCCAACTTCTGCTGCTAGAAACAAGTTTGTTCAACGTCTTTCACTCAAGAATCATGCCAGAAGCTGGCAACTAGCAGCCATTCAAGAGAGTCACCACATGGTGGCTGCAGCTCCTGCTGTCCCCCCTGCGTCCTCTTCCCCCTCTCCCTCCAAATCCCTTCTCTAAACCCTCTTCCTTCCTCAGGCCTCACGACCATAAAGAGCTGGAGGAAGGTATAGAAACTTGCACTACATTCCCATTCCTGTCTTTAACTTATCCAGGACTTTGCTGATACAAGACAACCCCCCTAAAAAGGCATGGTCTTTGTCTGCTTGTCACAGTAATGGATTCTCACATTCCTGACTCTCATTTTAGATAGCATCCCAAGCACATCAAACGGAGAGTTTTTAAAAATATATCTAGAATAGAAATTGTTTTGCAAAATTTCAACTTGATGGCCTTTGAAATACTTAAAGTCAGAATCAATAAAATTATGGGGCTTCAGCATCCTAGGAACCACCACAAGTTCTGGGAAGAATGCCTTTCCTGGATTTGCATAAGCCACTGGCATGTGGAAGACACATGCAGCTTAATGAATATAGTACACAGATGCTTCTAAAATGCACTTGCATTTCAATAGTTTGTAATAAGTGAAAGCATTCTACGTAAGATCTCAATTAACTAGATTCATAAACACAACTGTTTCACAACTCCAGAGGTGTAGGACAAGGGTAAGACTTTGATTAGTCTGAGTGAAATTTGATCCCTTGCTTTCTGGTCATTTTGCTGCTTGCTAAAACCTTCAACAAAAGGTAGAGGAAAGATCACAAATCAATCAATAACAGATGTTGATTCCCTATGTAGTCCACTGTCTGAAACATCTGGATGTGGAAGGACCTCTTTCTTGATGATACAGAAGACCAAGAGAAGTTCCTTCTGGACAAAAATTTTTCATATGCTAAACAAGGGCAACAATTGTGGAAATCATGTTTGCAATTCAGTAAAGGTTACCAGCAATTTGGTCAAGACCAAAATCAGTCTACTATAGGCAAGTGACCTCTTAGAAGAATTATATGAATTTCACAGACAGGTAAGAAGCCATCACTAAGCAGAGGCACTCCTGTACGCAACCCACCATTTTTAAAACACATATTGCCCTCATGTGATAAGCGTGTAGGCCTTTGATAATGGTAATTCTCTTACTCAGATGCTGGCCTAAGAATGGGATATGTTCACTCTATCACTTCTGTTTCTCCATGTAATTAAGGACTGGACACTTGTAGATGTGGACCCTTATTTGGGAAATGGGATCATGCTCTAGAAAACATGTCAGACTTATTTATAGATATCAACCTCTTTGCATTAGTTAACATTTTGTATTTCAAGCCTCTTTTCAAAATAAATTATAAATAAATCCATACTTGTTCATTGGTCATGTTTGTAGGCCCTAGACACGCATCAATGTTCGTTTCTTACTTCTCCTTCAATTCACTGGATAATTAGATCTTAGTGCTGAAGTGCTTCTTTCAATTAAACTTGCAGTAGATCTAAAGATTCGGATTGTAAGCTCATTACAATGGGAGCAACATAGGAGAATAATACCATTGCTGGTGGTACTGGATACCCAGACTTATGGGGGAGAATTCCTCAAAACAAGTTTCAAATTGAATCTTTGTGTGAGTGGATTTAATTCCTATGAAAGAGACAGAATCAGACATCAAAATTCAATAAAAGGAAACTCTGGGCATGAAATATCAGTAGTTGTGAAATATTTAACAAAAGCCAAATATTGAACTTGGACTTGCAACTTTGATTCAATTGTGACCTGTTGGAGGTGAAATGGAAATACCCAGTCTCATACTGAGCCAGACAACAGAAAGTAGCCATGTCATCCAGCTCAGAGTGACTGACTCCCTGTGGACTGGGGGCGATAGAAAGGAAAGCAGCCTATGGGTGTTTTCATTCCCAGAATATTTTATCTTATTTTAGTATTCCAAAAGTTCTAATTGCTGGACAGGTAGGATGTACCAAGTCCTCTAGACAGGGTTTACCCACTGATGTCCTAAAACACTTGTCCTAAAACAAACACACAGGTTAGTACAGGTTAGACACACTTCTGTACTAAACATCATACGTATGTACAAATGTTGTGAGAATATTCTCTTTCCAAGAAGAAGCCCAACAACTAAGATTGCTAGATTCAGCAAATAAAGTAGAACATCTTCAGTTAGACATAAAAGTTTTTTTTTTTTTGAGGTCTATTGCACAGCATGATGACTATAGTTGATAATAGTTTGTTGTATATCTCAAAATTAATAACAAGAGAGTAAATGTCAAATGTTCTCACCACAAGAAATGATAAGTATTTAAGGTGATAGGTGTGTTAATTAGCTTGATTTAATTATTTCACTTTGTATGCATGTATCATAACATCACTTTTACCCTATAAACATAAGGCTATAACTTGTCAATTTACAATACAATTTTGAATTTATAATTTACAATATAATTTAATTACAAAAATTAACTTATAATTTACAATATAATAATTTAGTTACAATAAACAATTCAGAACATCAGGTAAATTTGAATTTCAGATACAGAATGAAATTTTTTAGTATGACTCCTGCAATACTTGGAATATACTTATGCTAAAAATATATTCATTTTTTATCTAAAATTCAAATTTAACTGAGCATCTTACATTTTGTCTGGTAACTCTACCAGCTGACATCATAAAAGGAGACCACAATTGAATCTACAGATGAGAAACTAAATTTGAAATAATTCATCTGTTCAATGTCACTGAGACCATTAGTGCTTACGCAGAGAGCAATAGATCTGATACCGTGGGAAAAACCCAGTGATAATCTTGTTCTTGCCTAAAGTAGAAGGACATTGCATGTGAGTTGATGCTTTTATTTTTGTTAAATTCTCTTGAGTCAATATAATGCAAAACCATGATACTTCACATTTTATAGTAACTTATAGGAAACAGGAAGAAAGCCACCTCAATGGGAGTCTAGATGCATTTCTAATGAGACTACAATAACAAGGGGCTAAGTACAAACCTCACTTTTATTTAACACAGGGAAGAAAGAGATTGTCAATAAGGCCCTTATGCTTGGAGATGGAAAATTTTGAGTTGGTTTATTTGCTGTGTGGTGTTTGGGGTTAGGTGTATCTCCCACATGTATGTTTGAGAGTTTTGCTCCTTATAATAGGATAAATCTCAGAAAGGTACGGATTATTGCACTGATCTGAACAAATTATTTTTTAAACCCATCAATTAAAATAATAAAATTATAAATATTTGGGAGAATGAAGAATATGTCTATATCTTTTTATACATAGGCACCTGTGAAGGGCACAGAACACCTCTGATTAAGCATTTGTTTAAATTAAGAAATTAATTTATAGTAAAAATGCCAAGAGGAATCAATTAAATATCATCATGTATAATTTATTTCCAAATCATGGAATATCTTTGTGGCTAAGGAAATTATTTGGCTATCTGCTATATTTCTTGGACATTCTGAGGGTCTTTAGTATACCTAGAATCTCATTATTTCCCATTATGCATCAGGAAATCAGAAACCGACTCCAAAATAAAATTGAGATTTAACTTCTAGTCTCCCCCTAATTATCTAGAAATCACATAACCACAAGAACTTCACTGGAATTGGTTTTTATGCCCCTACAGCCTGGCAGCGCCTGACTCACACAATAGGTACTCAGAGAGCTGTGTTAAATGGATGAATTAGTGATTCCAATGGGATTTATTTGGAAAAGATTTAACATGTTACACATAGTACTAAAATGTGTTGACTGCCATTTAGCTTGGATTTCATCAGATCAGATTTGAAGTAAGTGTTCTTTTTTAAAAAAAAAAAAAGAAAAAATCTCTATATTTGGAATCTAAGAAAACTGAAGTCAAGCCCTAGCTTAGCTTGAGGTTCCAGCTTTAAGATGTCCAAAATGGCATACTAGCTTTGTCTGCATCCAGGGAAGATTCCATTTGCATCTATGGGAGGAGAGTAGCAGACATTCCTGGGTCCACTCAGGTATTCAAGGAGGCTCTCACTATGAAAGGAGGAGGCTTACCCAACACTACTTTCCTAGCTCTTGTTTCAAACACCATTTTGTCAAAGAGTCAAACACATTCTTTCTCTTCTTATAACATTTCAACTTCAAATAAAATAAAATGTAAATTAAATAAAGTTTCTTCACCAATACAGTGACTTTTAAAAAGCCAAGGGTTGGCTGGGACTGGTGGGATTACACACATATAATCCCAGCATTTTGGGAGGCCGAGGCAGGCAGATCATGAGGCCAGGAGTTCATGACTAGCCTGGCCAACATAGTGAAACCCCATCTCTACTAAAAACACAAAAATTAGCCAGGCGTGGTGGCAGGCACCTGTAGTCCCAGCTACTTGATAGGCTGAGGCAGGAGAATCGCTTGAACCCAGGAGGTGGAGGTTGCAGTGAGCTGAGCTCGTGGCACTGCACTCCAGCCTGGGTGACACAGTGAGACTCTGTCTCAAAAAAAAAAAAAAAAACAAAGCCAAGACCACACCTGTGATTCTTCCTGGATGTGTCAACTGGGCATTAAAGACCAAAGAAAGATAATATTAATAGACAAGAATGAGAGAAGAGAGACTAGTACTATTTATGTTACACTTAACCAGCTCAGCACCTTTGAGATGAACATTAGTATGCTCATTTTACAAATGAGGAAACTGACTTCCCCAAGTCACATGACTAGGAAATAATGGTGCTAAGATTTGAGCTCAGATCTGATTAATTCCAAAGGCTGAGCTTTTGCTAAGGCATTCTGATCTGCCTCCACCCCCCTGCCCCATCCACTACACCAAAGGCAGATGGCTTATAGCAGGCCATCACCGCTAGTGGCTTCTCAGTCTAGTGCACATATCTGACTAAGACTGGATCAGGTGGATCTTTTCCTATATGAAAGGGCATCAGACAATCCTGTTCTTTTATGTGATGAGAAATGCCAAAGTTAGTACAAATCAACTCTAAAAATTGCAATGGGGCACATAAAATCAGATTAATACAAAAAGAATAAGATACATTATGATTTCTTTCATTGTTATTTTTGGATGTCTGCTCTCTGTGTTTTTCTAAGTAGTTTGCTAAAACATCAATGTCTCTGTCCAGTTCCAACTTCCCAAACGACCTTTATCCCAATTACTGTTCCCTGCCACGCCTGCCGCAGAAAACTTAATCTTTAAAATGCTCCTGAAATGAAATTTTCTCTACAGACTTTTACACTCATCCTGCACTCCTTTCTGGAGTTAAACGAGTTGATTTAAAGTTCATTCTGAGAGAAGAAACAAACAAACAAAAATATTCAGGAAATCAAAGAGCAACAGTGAGGAAGTTAGTCCTGCCTGGCATAACATATACCACAGTGCCTCAACTACCACAACAGTGCTTAATACACAGAACAATCAAACAAAACATAAAACCCTGAAGCAAACCCAATTGCATATGGAAACCTAGTATACAATGAAGGCAGCATGTCAAGTCAGTGGAGAAAAAGATGGACTTTTTAGTAAGTAGCATTGGAATAACCGGAGAGTTATATGTAAAAAGATAAATGTGGATGAAGTGGATGTATTCCTCATGCTACACATCAGAACAATTTCAAAGTAAATAGAGATTTTACATGTAAAAATTGAAGCTACCCAAGTACTAGAGGAAAACATGGATGAACTCCTTCATAATGTGGATGTGTTTGATTGGTAAAATTTGATTTCATATAAATGTATATATATTTGAACAAACATTTTCATTTTTATTCACATGGCAAGCAATACCATAAGAAAATAAAGATACAAATGACACAAAATGGAAAAAAGTAGAGAGAGAGACAATGTTCAAAAACAGAATTTTTTAAATGGGCTAGTTAAAAAAAAAAAAACACCCGAAAGCAAATTACCCTTAACCATATGAAAAAGTATTGAAACTCGCTCATCATAAGAGAAATAAAAATTAAAAGTACAATAAGGGAAGGACTTCTTGCTCCTGATCGTAAGAGATAAACTGGTACCAGATGTGTCTTCCCACTATAAGCAACTAAAAAACTGAATAAAATATATGAAACCACTGTTTTCAGACATGGGCCAACAAGCAGCACATGAATGTGATCATAGATAGAAGAGAGATAATGAACTAAGCCCTACAATCACACAGTGTTTTGCCTGCAGGACCTAGTGGACTATATTATAGGGAAGGTGAAGCCAAGCAAAGCAGAGTGGTCTCACCAAGTTAAAACAAAAACTGAAGATCAGAAAGGTAAGGTGACAAAAATTTGTGGTGTATTATGTGACAAAGGAGAGATCTCTGTAGAGAAAGTTTCAAAATTTGCACATGGGTTCCCTTGAGTCTTTGACTGTGTGCTAAGTACACATGAGAAGGGTAAAATATCCATGATACCAAGCAAAAACTAATAGAAAACTGTAAGCTAGATACGTGCCAGAATTTCAAAAGGGCTAAAAGTTTCAAATTCTGGCCAACAGAATTTAAAACCTGTTGGAATTTCAGGTTGTTCAGTAAAATCCCCAAAGGATCATGCTTTAAGAGTAAGTCTAAACTAGCCAGAGGGTAAAGACTATCTCTTGAATTACCCTAAGGAACCTTAAAAACAAGCCTCAAAGGTCAAGCTGATCTTGAAGTAACTTAGCTTACTGCAAAATCAAATTTTAATACTCCTTAAAGGTAGACACCCAAATCCAGATACTTAATAACGTAATATTCAAAATATTCAACATTTTATCAAAATTTAAAGGAGGTAGAAAGAATCAGGAAAATTTGACCCTTAACCAAAAGAAAAATCAGCCACTAGAAACAGATCATCAAATGACAGAAATGCTGGAATTAGCAAAAAAGACTTTGAAGCATCTCTTATAAATATGCTCAAAAATTTAAAGCAAACCATTAAAATAATAAGGAAGAAAATAAAAAATAATTTTTTAAAGAAAGAGCCAGATAAATGTCTAAAGCTTAAAAACACAATACCTGAAGGGGAAAAAATTAATTCACAAGAAGTGATAAGTAGGAAATTAAACACTGAAAACATCAATGAACTTAAAGGCATAGCAATAGAAGCTATCCAAATTGAAGTATGGAAAGAAAAAACTGATTAAATAAAAGTTTAACACAGGGTCTTGTTGACATCTGGGACAATAACAAGCAATCCAACATACACATATTTGAATTTCCAGGAATAAATGAGAGGAAAAACAGAAAACAGCATTTGAAGAAAAACCATGCTCACAAATTTTCCAAACTTGAAAAAAACTGTAACTCCAGAGATTCCAGAAGTTTAACAAACCTAGCAAGAATAAGAACACATACACATGTGCACACATGCGCACACACACACACAACACAATCCACAGTAAGGCACATTATGATCAAAGCTGAAAACTAGGAAAAAAAATAGAAAATCTTATATAACCAGAGGAAGAAAAGACGTTACGTAAATAGAAACAACAACAACAAAAGAATGAGCACAGATTTCACATCCAAAACAATATAACACAATGATAAAACAGTATTTTTTAAATGTTTAAAGAAATAATTGCCAAGTTAAAATTCTATACCTAAGAAAATATTCTTTAAAATGAAAGCTTATAGATACTTTTAGGGACAAATAAAAGCTGTGATAATTTGTCATCAACACACCTGCCCTGCAAGAAGGGTTTTAAGGAACTTCCTCAGACTAAAAGAATGAAAAACTTGCAATAAAAAGTATGTGTATATATATGAAAGATTTTTTGCTCATGTATTAATTTCAGTTTTCATTAAAAGATAACTGACTCGGGAGGCTTAGGCGGGCAGATCACGAGGTCAAGAGATCGAGACCATCCTGGCCAACATGGTGAAACCCCGTCTCTACTAAAAATACAAAAATCATCTGGGCATGGTGGCTTGTGCCTGTAGTCCCAGCTACTCAGGAGGCTGAGGCAGGAGAATTGCTTGAACCCAGGAGGCGAAGGTTGCAGTGAGCCAAGATGCCACTGCACTCCAGCCTGGAGCCTGGCAACAGCTTGAGACTCTATCTCAAAAAAAAAAAAAAAAAAAAAGATAACTGACTCTTCAAAGCAAAATAATAACAGTGTATTGTGAGGTTTATAATATATGTGTTAATAAAATGAATGACAACAAGAACCAAAAGATTAGAGGGGGAAAAGGAAACTATACTGTTGTAAGGTCCTTACATTATTTTGGAAGTGGTGTATTATTATTTAAAATTAGATTGTGACAAGACAAAGATGCTTATTGCAAAGTCTATATCAACCACGAAAAATACAACAATAATAAGAGACACATAACTAAAAAGCCATTAGTAATATTCAGTTGAAAGACAAAAAAAAAAAAGTTCACTTAATCCCAAATGAGGAAGGGATAAAGAAAAAGAAGCAAAGAACAGATATGATCAATAGAAAACAAAAAGAATATGGTAGGCTTAAACCCAAACACATCAATGACTAATTAAATGTAAATGGAATAAAGACTCCAATTAAAAGTCAGAGATTTTCATACTGAATTCTTTAAAAAAAAATCCAACTATATGCTATTTAAATAAATATGCATTTTATAAGTTAAAAAGTAAAAGGATGGGGAAAATATACCATGCAAACACTAATCATTAGAAAACTGTAGTATTTACATTAATATCAGACATCAGAACAAGGAGTATAACCAAGAGTAAGAGAAACATTTTATAATTATAAAATGAAAAAAGGTAAATGTATCAACAAAATTTAACAATTTTAAATGTGTGTCCACTTACTAATAAAGCTTCAAAATACAGAAAGCTATAATTGAGAATGCACAATGTATAATTATGGTTGAAGATTTTAACACTCATCTCCTAGTAATCAACAGAATGATTAGATAGAAAATCATTAAGAATATTAAAGACTTGAACAACACTGTAACCAACTTGACTTAACTTACACTTATAGAACACTATGGACAGGAACAATAGAGTGCACATTTTTTTCCAGGGGCACACAAAACATTCACCAAGATGAAACTTATGCTAGACTGTAAGACAAGTCCTGATAAATGTAAAAGGATTAAAATTACACAGAGCATGTTCTCTGACCATAATGGACTTAAATTAGAAACCAGTAACAAAAACATATCTAGAAAATCCTCAAATATTTTAAAATAATACACTTTTAAATACATGGTGATATAAGCAGAAATTACAGAGGAAATTATAAGATACTTTGAACTGAAGGCTACAGAAAAGTTGTCATAAAGATAAAGCAGTGTCACGAAATAAATTTGTAGCTTAGTATTTTTATATGAGCAAAAAGATGCCTAAAAGTATCTGTGCTTGCACCTTAAGAAGGTAGAAAAATAAGAATAAATTAAACCTGAAGTGAGTAAAGGGAAGGAAATAATAAAGATGACTATGAAGACTACCTTGGAATAATCTGCAAAAAACCTACTAGTACTTATAAATAAACTTAGCAAAGTTGTAGAACACAAACACAACATATAAAACTTAATGAAATATCTGTATACTAATAATGAATAATTGGAAAATAAAATTGTTAAACAATACCAACTACAATAGTATCAAAAACATAGAATACTTAGGGATTAAATTTAACAAATTATGTGGAAGAACTGTATACTGAAAACTACAGAACATTGCTAAGAAAAATCAAAGAAGACCCAAATAGATGATAATCAAATATAGAAAACAGTACTGTTGAGATATCAATTCTCCCTAAATTCTCCCTATTGATTCTTTCTAAGTTATACTGAAAAAAAAAAAAAAAAAAAAAAAAATCCCAGCAAGCTTTTGGTAAGAACTGGCAAGCAAAATTTATATAGAAATATAAAGGACCTACAAAAGCCAAATATACTTTGTTAAAGAAGAATACTATAGGAGGACTTTGTCTGATTTCAAGACTGACTATAAAACTACTGTAATCTAGACAGTGTGGTATTGGCATAAGAAGAAACATATAGATTAATGGAACAGAACGAAGTGTCTAGAAACAAACTGATTAATATGTGATCAATTAGTTTTCCACAAAGGTGCCAAAATATTCAATAAGGGAAAAAAGTGTCTTTTCAACAAATGGTGCTTCAATAACTGAATATCCATATTTTAAAAATATATATGCCCACACTGTACACAAAAATAAATGTAAAAGTGAAGACTCTAAAACTTAAAAATAGTAGAATATCTTTGTGACCTTAGGGTAGGGGAATATTTTTTTAATGTAATACAGCACAAACCTAGAAATAAAAATAAATAAATTGAATTTCTTCAAAGAATACAATGTTTGCTATTTCAGAGACATTCTTCATAAAATGAACAGGCAAGTCTCAGTTCTGGGAGAATTCATTCATAATATGGACAAAAAGCTTATATCCAGAATATTAAAAAATAAACTCTTGGAATCAAATTAAAACTGGGCAAAAGATTTAGGTAGATACTTCACAAAAGAAGACATGATTAGTCAATAAGCCTATAATAGATGCCCAATATGACTGCCATCTGGAAAATGCAAAATAAAACCACAATGAGCTATATCAATACTCATGTACTCAAATAGCTAAATTTTAATGACTGCCAATACTAAATAATAGCAAGGTTGTACAGCAACTGAAAAGCTCAAATATTGTTGTAGAAATGCCATGTAGTATAACAATTTTGGAAAAAAAATTGTAGTTATTTATAAAGTTAAACATAGACTTATAATATGACTGAGCAATTCTTCTCCTAGGTTTTTACCCAAATGAAAACATATGTCCACACAAAAACTTAGGCATGAATGCTCATAACAGCTTTGCTCAAAATAGTCAACAGCTTGAAAGAACACAAATGTCTATTAACAGGCAAATGGATAAACAAACTGTAGTATATCCATACAATTTATAAAATGGGTAAAATTAATTTAAAAACACTGATATATGTCACAACATAGATAATTCCCTAAAACAATGTTGACCAAAAGAAGTCAGATACAAAATAGTGCATCCAATATGATTCCATTTATATGTAATTCTATAATAGAGAAATTAATCTATAGTAATAAAAAGCAAATTAGTGGCTATTTCAAGCCAGGAGTAGGGTAGGCATTGAGGATTGACTACAAAGGGTCATAAAGAACTTTGGGGGATGGCAGAAATTCTCTGCATGTTGATTTTGATGATAGTTGTATACATTCTTTTAAAACCTAAATGCTGTATACTTAAAATTTATACTTCCTATATGTAAATTATATCTCAATAAAGCTAATTTTCAAAACTAGACTGAGATACTATTTCTTATCTATAATATTAGTAAAAATCAAAGAGTTAGAAAACATTGTTGAGGCTGTGAGGGGAAGAGACTCTGATATGTTATTAGTAACAATGCAAAATTGGGCTACCTATAGGGAATTTGACAAGAGCCAGCATATACATACACATTTATCCTTTAATTTGTATACCTCACTTCTAAGGATGCATTCCAAAGGTATATTTACAAAAATGTGGGGAAAAATATACATGCAATTTTTCATTGGTGCTTTATTCTGCAATAGAAGGAAGAATAGGAAAATAAATACATAAGGAATATGGTATATTTTGGACAGGGATACAAGCTAGACTTCTCTAAATAGGCTTTGTGTTCCATTTATATACATGAATATATTTATATGCTTAGAAACAATGATCAACTCCAGTAGCAATGAGCATTTCTATTACGGCCTCTAAGTACCACTTCCCACTAGAAAGATCCAGAGCGCTTAAGAGATATAGCTGGTTCCAAGTCTGGGGAAGGAAATGTATGAAATGGGTCATAACAAAAGCTACCAAATATTATCCCAGTCAAAAGGACTCAGAAGCCAAACTGAAGAAACTCCCACTGGCTGAAGGTAAGAAAATTGGGCATATTTATAAAGATAAAGACATAAACTACACTAACAAATTTTTTGTCATAACATTTTTAACATAAACATATACTATATGTATGTATATATGTAAAATATGTCATGTATACATTATATGTACAACTCTATTTTATACAATGTAAGTAAAATAAAGGGAAAATGAAGATGCTGGATTTGAATATGATTAATTCACTTACATGTCTAAATTTTCAATGCTTTTCTAATGCTCTCAAAACCAACATCTGAACCAGATTTAATCTTTATTACATAACTAAAAATTTTTGAGATGTATCCATCACCTCAAGCATTTATCATTTCTTTGTGTTACAAACATTTCCATTATATTAAATACCGTGTTAGTTATTCTTAAATGTACAATAAATTATCATTGACCGTAATCACCAGCTGTGCCATCAAATACTAGATCTAATTATATTTTCATGCCCATTAACCAACCTCACTCTCCTCCATGCACCCTCCATCCCCTACTACTACCCTTCCCAACCTCTGGTAACCATCACTCTACTCTCTATCTCTCAATCATTTTAATTTTTAGATCCCACAAACGTGTGAGAACATATGAAGTTTTGTCTTTCTGTGCCTGGCTTATTTTACATAATGACCTCCAGTTCTATCCATGTTGTTTGTTGCAAATGACAGAATCTCATTCTTTTTATGGCTGAATAGTACTCCACTGTGTATAAGTGTCACATTGTCTTCATCCATTCGTCTGCTGATGGACAATCAGGTTGCTTCCAAATCTTGGCTACTGTGAATAGTGCTGCACTAAACACGGGAGTGCAGATATCTCTTAAATATACTGATTTCCTTTCTCAATTTTTTTGAAGCTCATGCATTTGTAACAATACTAAGAGAAAACACTCAGTCATCTTTGAAGATGTTAGATAACCATTAATTTGAAAACTGGTGAATAAAGGGAAAGAAGACATGATCAGCAAATCCAGACTACAGAAAAGGAAATAGGAAAAAGAACTGTTTATTTCAACAACTAAATGCCAAGAGAGAGAAAAAAGAAAAAAAAAAAATAGAAAGAGGGCTAACTGTGGTGGCTCATGCCTGTAATCCCAACACTTCAGGAGACTGAGGTGGAAGGATCACTTAGAGCCCAGGAGTTTGAGACCAGCCTGGACAACAAAGTGAGACCCTATCTCTACTAAAAATAAAAAAATCAGCTAGCCATGGTGGTGTGTGCCCCAGCTACTCAGAATGCTGAGGCAAGAGGATCCCTTGAGTCCAGGAGTTCGAGGTTGCATTGAGCTATAATCATGCCACTGCCCTGCAGTCTGGGTGACAGAGTAAGACCCTGTCTCAAAAAAAAAAAAAAAAAAAAAAAAAAAAAAGTTGTCTGTGAGGTCATTATTGTTGAAGCTGGGCAATGGATACAGGGGGAGTTCATTATACTATTCTCTCTAGATTTTTGTATGTTTAAAAATTTTCATCATAAAAAGGTTTTTAAAGTGCCATATGTAAATAGTTGAAAGCAAAATAAAGAAGTCTAGGCTAGACATGTGAGCTAAAAATAGATGCATGTGTAAGAGAGATCAGAGTTGGTGAAAGCCACAACTTAATGAAAATAATTACATTCAAAAACTGTCTATGCAAAAATCAAAAGCCCTACTGAGGTTAGCAATGAGATAATATTTGTTAAGTCCTGTTTAGTGAGAAATAAATGAATAAATAAATAACAGGAATATAAGAAGACCAGGAGGTCCCTGGAGCAGGAAGAAGAAAGCAGCTCATGGGCCATGAGGAAACACGCACCCAGCTAGAGCAGAAGGCAGAAACAGGAGACCTCAGTCTGGAGGGGAACAATAAGGAAAATATAAGAGAAGGAAGTTGAGGGTCTGAAACTAGGGAGACAGCAAAAGAATGAAGATGAGGAGATAAATTCTAGAGATGACTAATGAGAACAATTGACAGAACAATCCATATGATGAGATGTGGATGAAGAGAAAAAGAGAGCAAAAGATGATTCAGTTTAATTCACCAGAAATTTACTGAGCATCTGTGTGCCTACAGCATCTCAAAGACTCAACAGTTTCATTGCAGAGATAAATAATTTTAAAAGTTAACTATAATATATGCAAGTGTTTTATAAGAGAAATTATCATGAAAGTTGTAGAGGAATACAAACAAAGGAGCAACTGATTAGATGGTGATTTTAACAGAGTTGGGGAAAATACTGGAGGAGCAGTAGTTTAGAAAGGACACGTAGAATTTGAGGTACTTCTGAGACATCCAATTAAATAGACTCTGTAGGAGGTTAAACATAGAGGTATAGAGCTCATATCGACATGTAGGCAACAACTTCCAAAATAAAATGGTTTTTTGTGTGAAGACAGTAAAGAATGATTGCCATCTTTACACTTTAGTCCTATAAATACAATATTTGATTTTATCAGCATCTTCATTAAATTTAAATTTTTATTTAATTTTTTCCTTGGTGCTAAGTAAAGAATATCTGTATTTAATTCTACTATAAGGATTTTCTGAAATCATCTGCACCTAATGTCAAATTCCTGATGTACCATTTAAGTGCATCATTTAAGATGGATTAAAACAATCTATTTGTAAATGCTTGCCTCACTGCACTTATCTGTATAGATATAAAATAGCATTGTGATAATGTCTACCTTCAGTGAGAAAAGATGTTATTTCAAACATGGAAATGTAATAAATCTTTGTTTTAAGGGCTACATAATGACAGAAGGCAGATGCACCTCTGTTGATAGAACTGAATGGAAGTAACTTTTCCAAATGAAAATAGATCATATTTCTCTCTTGAAATTTTTGTACTCAATTTCTAAATGCCCTGTTTTAGAATTTATAGTTTTCTTGGAAACTCTGGGAAATTGACAAACTGTCTCTAAAGTCCATTTATCAATTGGTCCAAATATATGCGATATAGCAATGACTCAGAAGCATTTATAGCATTTGCTATGTACAGTTAAACTGTAAAACCCAGCTTTCAACATCAGTTGGCATCAAGAACTCGATAAGTAAAACATGCCAGATGGCATTAAGTTCATACACTAGAAAAAGGGACAACATCGTCTGCTATTTAATCACCATTTACAGTCATTTTCTGGGGGAATTGAGAAAGAAATCCAGTAATACCATATACAAATTTTTAAGTGTCTATAAGATATCATTGAACTTTACACATTAACTTCTTAAATTTGTTAGAAAATATACTTAAGAAAAATCCTTATCATAGATCATTTTCATCTTATTCACATTCTATACGGCTTTATAATGAGAAAGCAAAGTTAACATTCTCAGAAATAACCTCACTAACTTGAAAAGTGAATTAAAGTTGAGTGATGGCATAGATGGGAAGTTTTGTTTAACTACCACCTCACAAAGATAGGAAATGGAAGACTGCCTCAAGATCCCCCACCTTATGGAATATACGTTTTTTAGTTTTATCTAAGCAACGTGCATGATACAGTACATGACTAAACATAATCCAATTTGATTTGTGTTGCAGCAGTTCTCCAATGAACAAATCTGTAAAATTACCACATGTGAAAGCTTAACACAGTGATATAACATGGCAGTGGCATGGTTCATATCTTAAACTGACAGACTGATGGTGATTATTGCAAGGACAATGCCCTGCATATGTCAAACGATTTGCAAATAATTTATGTCACCTTCTCCTCCATTATTGTTTTTGCAGAGGACATAAACTGTGTCACCAATATTAAACTGTCTGCAAAAAGAGCCGAGCTCAGCGTTCTCCTCTCTCAGAACGCAGAGCCATCTGCACCCAGACAAACATGCATATGGCCATCATTTGTCCAACATCTTACACAGTGTGAAGGTTTTTTACTTGAAATGCCAACCTGTGTGGCAGATGATGTATGTGTTTCCTCAGCCCCGTGATTACCAGGCCCGCACCACTGTGCTGCGCTCTCACCTCATCAGTTCCACAAGCCGCACTCCAAGGTGTGTGAAGCATTTGCAGCAATATGGCTTCTGACACGTGGGGAGGTGGAGGCGTTCCGGTGTGAATATCTGACTCCAGATTTTGTTCCAATCAGGGGCAAAGTCTGACCCACAGAAATTAGTGTGGGTAGAGATTTAGGACTCAAAAACAGCAATTTGAAAACTGGAATGAATATATTTTGATAAAGGGGAAAGCAAAGGGCATCCTTGCTGTCCCTGGTTGACTGCTGTGCCAAATGCCTTAGAAATGACCTACGTTTTGTTCCTTTGGAAGAGAATGTACTGTAAGGCATATTTGTTGTCACCAGTTGTAAACAGAAAAGGTTATACCTGCAACTAGGTATAATTAGTTTTAGGGATTTGCCATTAATACAGGCCAGGGAATTGTCATCCCTGCAAAATGACATTACAAGGCAGCTCTTCACTAGATCTAAAGTTTTAAGAACACTTACATTGAATTTTTCTTATATATATCAATGCACACATGTGTGCACATGCATGCATACACACTCATAGGAGAGAAGAGGGAGATCTTAAAACATCATTTGAAACTATTGAGATAGCATTTGTTTGTTTGTTTGTTTGTTTTTAAGAGCTCTCCAAAATCTAGACATTCGATTCAAGCACAGTATATTATAATGCACTCTTATTATAATCCTTTGTTTTTACCAGGGAAAAGAGGGAGCAATAGAGGAGGATAACTAAGAAGTTTAAAGATTGTCCCAAAGGGATCTTTTTAGACATCAAATAGCTTTCACAAAGACCCACATTTTGATGAGTTAAGTGTAAATTCATCAGAAACATATGGATTTGTTTTGCTATAAAATTCACATGGACATAAAAATATCTCCCCAACCTCCCTTTTTAAACTGTGAGTGGGTGGGTGGCCTCAAATAAGACATGTGATATTGAGTTCTTATCCTCTACCATTTGCCATCTTCAGACAGAAACAAAACCTCTTTCAAACACGGACTTTGAAAATCTGACTAAAGGTACCTAATTTTAATAAAAAGCAATGTGTGAATTTTGAATAATTCCTAAAAATTACTTTATAAAACAAAAGTGTATGAACTTACAAAATGAAAATATGTTCCACTTAGGCCCAGTTAATGCTTATGGAAATAAGCAAAACTGAACTTATCAAGCCCATCTTAGGAGTGACTCAATATGATTTCCAGAAATTGAATACCCTCAATTGAAAATAACAGGCAGTTAACGGAATTTCCATAAATATTTGCCACTTCTGATTACCTGTAATTCTTTCTATTAATGAAAAGAGGAAAGAAAATGGAAACATACGTATGTTATTAATAAAATTACAGAAAAACAGGCGTGATGGATTTTGTGAATTTATAGTTGGAGAGTTTTTAAGATTGGGCCAGCAGTCAGCCCCATAGGAGCTTATCCTGGCAAGTTTAATTTACATGTTTTTAAATAAGCATTGTCAAGGTTGGCAGAGCTAAATTACACCCAGTTTATCTCTCCCCATTTCCCAGGCTTTTTGTTCTCTTATACCCTAAAAATACAAAAACATGATTATTAAAGATCTTTCTTACATCACAGAAGATTAGTCGGGAAATTTGTTAAATTAGATTGTGACAATCCATGCCTTTTTTTTCTTTCAACAGCAAAGTTATACTTTACTATAATTCATATTACTATTATTCATGTTTTTTTATTATTATTATACTTTAAGTTCTGGTGTATATGTGCAGATCATGCAGGTTTGTTATACTAATCCATGCCTTTTAAAACTGTCTTTGGCACCAGGACTGGTTTAATTTTTCCATGGACAGGGATGGAGGGTTGGTTAGAGAGGGATGCTTTTGGATGATTCAAGTGCATTACATTTATTATGCACTTTATTTCTATTATTATTACATTAAAGATATAATGAAATAATTCTACAACTTACCATAATGTAGAATCGGTAGGAGCCCTGAGCTTGTTTTCCTACAACTAGATGGTCCCTTCTGGGAGTGATGGGAGCTAGTGACAGATCATCAGGCATTAGATTTTCATAAGGAACACACAACCTAGATTCCTCACATGCACAGTTCACAATAGGGTTCATGCTCTTATGAGAATCTAATGCCACTGCTGATTTGACAGGAGGTGAAGATTAGATATTAATAGGAGCGATGGGGAGTGGCTGTAAATACAAATGAAGCTTCAATCACTTGTCTGCTGCTCACCTACTGCTGTGTGGCCTGGTTCCTAACAGGCCACAGACCAGTACTGGTCCATAGCCCAGGGGTTGGGGACTGCTGGTCTAATGGACACTTCCATTTGGATGCCCAACTCAATATATCCAAAACTGGCCTCCATGAGGTCAACCCTCATCAATTTCCTTTTCTTCCAACTATACCTTTTAGCTGTTGAGGCTCAAGATCTTGGACCCTACCTTTTCATTTACCACATCCAGTGTGCTGTCACCCATTAGCTTTTCCTTCCAAATTTTTCTCAGATCTGCCCCTCTATTTCCTCTTTCTTTATGACCTTCCTAATCCACATACTCATTACGTCAATTTAAATTAATGAAATGACCTTCTATTTTTGACTTCTAACTACAGGAGGCACACTACACATCACTTCCTGATCAATTGCTCATCAGTCAATTTAATCATATAATACCCTTTTCTCCAGTGAAAATAACACATTGGATTTGCAGAGTGTTTCATAATCTACAAAGCACTTTCACATTAATTTGTTTGATCTTCACAGCAAGATTTTGAGGTGGGCAGAACAGGTATTAACATTTCCATTTTGTAAATGAGGAGGCTCAGATTTGGAGAGAAGGTGACTTGCCTCAGACCATGTACACAGCCACTAACTGCAGTCAGGAGTCCAAGTCCAGAGCAGTTTTCGTTGCAACATTTTATCTGTGATAACTGCATGTTGCCTAAATGTCCAAATTACTGATGAGTGCTCAAAGCCCTTTGTAATCTAGTTCAAATTTGTATTTAAAACTTTATCTTCTGTGGCTATTCTACAGAAACCTTCTGACCCAATCACATTGATTTATCTACTGTCCATTAACTTGCTAGGCAATTATAACTCATATAGTGACCTCTAAAAGTCTTCCCCTGTTCAGTCTACCTATCTACCTTTTAAATGCAATTGTTTACCTTCTCCATGAAGCTTTCTACAACCATTTCATTAAATGTCAGTAATTTTTCATATGTTTAAACTCAGCATCATTTTTAACACGGCCTATGTTCCTTCTTAAATTGTTTTTTGCACTCTCATTTAAATATTTACAAATTTTTGGCTTATTTACCCATATATATAGAGTGATTTCTTGAGAGTAGAGGTTTTATCTACCTTTGCATGCCTTTTAGAACAAATGCAGTATAAGAGATGTTCAGTAAATATTTGTTTGCAATGAATTCATTTTGGTTGAGTTTTGTTAGCAGATGGCTTTTATATTTGAAATTTTCATTCCAGCCTTATAATAGAAGACCATATACAAATGTCCTGACTACCCTCAATTGAGTTCTCTCAATATAATTTGACATGTATTATTTGATAAATTTTGACTCACTTTACTATATATTATTAATTATTGTCAAAGGAAGAGTTTAAAGTAAATGTTCTCTTGGACTATTTTAGAACTCACGTTTTCATTTGGCACATTATTTTCTGATTAAGTGTATACAGAGATGGTGTTCACTGGCTCCTATTAGAAAACCACTTGAAGCAGAAATATTTAATTAATCAATAGTAATTATTAAAGATATTATGAAACTTTGATAGCATACTAAATGCAAAGAATATAGACCTATGCTTTGTTTTTTCTTTTACATATGTATATGCATATACATATATAAATATAAATACAGATCATAAGATAATTTTAAACACAGCATAAATATGATAGTATTTGGCATTTTGCTATTCAGGATAATTCCCTTCCCCTATTGTTTGAAAATACAATGACAAATTTTTTCCCAAGCCTTTCTATACTTACTGAATGCATCTTCAGAAAAGTTAATCATACTAATCCTGGCTTGTTTGCATTTATTTAGTCCTTAGCACACTTTCAAAGTTCTAGTAATATCAATATACCTAGAATAATTCTTTAAATAGCATTCCTGTATCTACCTTCTTGAACATATAAAATATATTATTATATAACAGCTGTTTTAACATCCTTGTCTACTAATCTGTGTCATTTCTGGGCCTATTTCTACTGACTGATTTTTCTCCTCATGCTTCTTTGCACACTTGATAATTTTATCTTGGCCTCATGCTTCTTTGCACACATGATAATTTTATCTTGGCCTCATGCTTCTTTGCACACTTGATAATTTTATCTTGGGTTCCAGATGTTGTGAATTTTGCAAGTACTGGGTGCTGGAGATTTTTGTGTTCCTTAACTATTTTAAAGCTTTGTTCTGGAATGCAGTCTTGGAATTAACTTTATTATTTATTTATTTATTTATTTAATTGAGACAGAGTCTCACTCCATCACCCAGGCAGGAGTGCAGTGGCACCAGCCATCTCAGCTCACTGCAACCTTTGCCTCCTGAGTTCAAGTGATTCTCCTGCCTCATCCTCCTGAGTAACTGGGACTACAGGCATGCACCACCATGCCTCACTATTTTTTGTATTTTTAGTAGAGACAGGGTTTCACCATGTTAATTTTGATGCTTGCTTTTAAGCTTTGTTAGATAGGTCTAGATGGCCATTAGTCTAGGTCTAACTGGGCCCCAATACCGAGGGAACACCCTTCTGAGAACTTCAATGCCACATGTATCAGATGGTCTTCTCACTCTAAGGAGAATAAAAACTATTTCAGCCCCCTCTGAACTGTAAGGCTTGCTCTGCTTGCTCTTTTCCAATAGTTCTTTCCCAGCCTTAATAAAGTTTCTTTATATGCATGTGATGATCAATACTCAGTTGAAGACTAGAACCTTCTACAGGTCTCCAGAGTTCTCTCTCTATGCAGTTATCTTCTCTTCAGTACTCTGCTTTGTGAATTCTAACCACTGTGGCCTTCTTGACCTGGAATTCTTGTATTCTCAATTCAGGGAGACTGCTGGGCTTTCCCCAGGTTCTCCTCTTTCCCGTGAAGTAGCCTAGAAATACCTTCTAAGCAGAAGCTGGGTAATTGAGGGCTTATTTTATTTCTTTTTCATGCAGGCATCACTGTCCTAAACCGACTATTGTTTCATGTCATAAACCATTGTTTCATATATTTGGTCTGATTTCTACAATTGTTTAAGGCAGGAGGATAAATCCAGTCCTTGTTATTCTCCATTATGACTAGTAGAAGTTCTTGGATAGCATTATGAAAGAAAAAAATTGCTCTAAGGGCCAGAGTGAAAATGAGCTTTTCTTATTCAGAATTGCCAAAGAAAAAAAATAGAAATGAAAATTTACCCTTTCTAAAACAAGCCCTTTGGCAATAGTATCAGTTCAAAGTAGAAAAAGAAAAATACATTGACTCTTTAGAGTAAAAATTGTACTTTATACACATATGAGAAGGTGATTCAACAAATTAAAAGCAACCTGCCTATCCTACTGAAATTACTTCAAATTCTTAGAAGTCACTAAAAACATTGTTTTAATAGCCAGAAATATTTTCTGGTGTAATATTAAAATATATTTCTTCATTTCTATTTGGTAACAAAAACGAAAAAATAGTGTGACTGCAACACAAATCTGTGCACAGTCAAAAAGAGAAGAGAAAGAAAGAAAGGAATTAAATAAACAGAAAAATTGGCCAGAGCAAGCTGGGACTTTTCTTCTTACATGCCCCACTTTGTATTGGTAAGACCAGATAATAAGTAGCACTTTTTCTTGTAACAATTCATTAATCAGAGAAATGATCCTTGCTAGTGTTTAGATGTTTTACTTAATTTGATACCTCTGGCCTGCTGCCCTACTCGTGCCAAAATTACTATTTCTCATCCAGCAGGTGATAAATAACAACTTCAGTTGTGATTAATACCATGAATCCTTCAACCCGACGAATGCCAAAAAACTTGAGACCTACCGAACAAGCTGGTGATAACTGTTGTGAGAACTGTCGAAGCTCTGCTCAGCTTGTGAGGGAAGAAATCCACAGGAAATGAAGCATTTGCTAGCAGTCCAGCTGATCCTAAGAGGCTTCATTAAGCCCATCTCAGCGACATTCGCCATCTGAATACTAGTGCTAGCTTTTCTCCCTCCCAATATTAAGTTTCTTCAGAGAAGAGAAATCATCAACTCATTTTTGCATACATTTAAATATTTATTGAGTGGATGAATAAAGGAATGAATAATAAATGAGAAAACAGAATTTTCTCCCAAGTACTAGACATTATAATATGGGTCATTTGAGAGCTACATATGGTTATCTCTTGTCATTTCTCTAATAATGCAATTGTGCACAAGTGTAGTTTTACTAAAATCCACAGCAAAATTAACATTCTCTGCTGGCAAGAAGAAAACTGTTAGCAATGGCCAGTAACTAAAGCCACATGGTGCCATCAACTTGATCATTATTATTTTGCTCTAGATACCAACATAGTATACTAGTGGTCCTCAACTGGGCAGATGGTAAAGGGACTGCCTGTTATTTGAAAAAGATTCCTAAGATATTCCTTGCCTCCTCATTGAGGAGCTGCTCTAAATGGTAGTATCTATTTTAAGTCACAAGTCAAGGGATGCATAATGGTGGCCAACCAGTTGAATATTGCCTACAGACAAGCTGGTTTGGCAGCAAGTTGTTTTAATTATTTCACTTTAATGCCTTTATGTAGAGAGAAGCATTACCCACTTTGGCACAGCCCCTACTATTCCTTTTCTGTCTGTCTCATTCTATTAATTACATATTTGGCTTCTGAATTGAGTTTGTTCTCCCTGGCTGAATGGAGGGGTACTAAACAATAACAACTGGAAAAACAAAAAAGTTAAAAAAAAATTTTGGCTTATAATGTTTACCTTATATAAATTTCAGAGAAGAGAAGAAAGTGTCACCCAATTCATTTCTTTAAATCAACTTTATTATGGTATAATTTACATACAATACAGTTTTGTGAGTTTTGACAAATGTGTACATCTTATAAACATCAAAACCAAAATACAGAATTCTTCCATTACCCCCCCAGAGTGCCTTATACATTAATACAAAAAAAAAAAAACCAACAACAAAAAAAGTGTGACCTCAGACAACCCTTCATCTACTCTCATTATAGATTAACTTTGTGTATTCTAAAATTTATATATGCGTAGAGTATGTGCTTTCATGTCTGCCCTCTTACCCACAGCATATTTAATGGTTTAGGGATTCACCCAGATTGTTGCAAGTAACAGCTGTTGACTACTTTTTTTATTAAGTAGTGTTCTATTGTTTAAAGGTTCCACAATATATCTATTCACCTGTAAATTGACTTTTGGACTTTTTTCTAATTGTGGGATACTATGAATTATTCACTACTGTGAACAGCCAGTCTTTGCATGGACATGGCTTCATTCCTCTGGAGTAAATACTTAGGTGTAGAATTACTGAATCATATAGCAAATGTATGTTTATGAAACAGCCAGTTTTTTAAAGTGCTTGCACCAATATATACTTCCACTAGCAGTGTATGAGAATTTCAATTGTTTCATGTCCTTCTCAACACATATTATCAAACTTTTCAATTTTAGTCATTTCAATAGCTATGTGATGACATTTCACTGTGATTTAATTTACATTTCCCTGATGACTATTTTTTCATGTATTTATGGGTCATTCATGCATATTTTTTTTTTTTGTAAAATGCTTAAGTCTTCTGCTTATCTTTTAACCTTGTCTTTTTAGTTGACTTTTTATTAATTTCTGAGTTCTTTGTTGCTCTGGATACAAGACCTTTATCAGCTATACTACTGTAGAACTTTTCCCCTATGGTAAACCTTTTTTAATTTATTGTCTTTGGAAGAGCAAAAGTTTTGAATTTTGATTAAGTTCAATTTTCAATGTTTTTCTCAATAAATATTTCTGAAGTTTACATAGAAAATCTTTGTTTACTCCAAGGTCACAAAAACTTTCTTCCCAATGTTTTCTTTTAGAAGCTTTAGAGCTTTGATTTTTGCATTTAGATCTATAAAATATTTTGAGTTAATTTTTGTGTATAGCTAAGAGTTAAAGTTTGTTTTTTCCTTAATGATATTGTTGTTCTATAACCATCTGCCTAAAAGCCTATTTATCTCCCACCATCCACTACCTTGGAATTAGCTAGAGTTTTATTAATTTTCTCTATTGTGTCCATCTTTTCTAGGTCATTTGGGGTTTTATTTATCTTCTCTCTTATCCATTTCCCATTTTATTGATTTTCACTTTTTTTATTATTTCCTTCATAGTACTTAGAGTTTAACTGCTCTTCTTTTCCAGATTATGAAAGTAGAAGCTGAGATCATTGATTGTAGACTGTTCTTTTTTATATAAGCATTTAACACTGAAATTTTTTCTGTAGATTTTGCTTTAGTTGAATTCCACAAACTTGGATATACAGTTGACCCTTGAACAACATGGGTTTGAATATCACAGGTCCACTTACATGTGAATTTTATTCTGTCTCTGCCACCCCGAGACACCAACACCAACCCCTCCTTTCCTTCCTCCTCAGCCTACTCAACATGAAGACAAGGATGAAGATCTTTATGATGATCCACTTCTTCTTAATGAATAGTAAATATATTGTCTCTTCCTTACGATTTTCTTAATACCATTTTCTTTTCTCTAGCTTACTTTACTGTAAGAATACAGTATATAATGCATATAACATACAGGATACATGTTAATCTACTGTTTACATTATTGATAAGGCTTCTAATCAACAGTAGGCTATTAGTAGTTAAGTTTTAGGGGAGTACAAATTTATACGTAGATTTTCGACTATACGCTGAACAACCTCCATGCTGTTCAAGGGTCAACTGTATTGTATTTTCATTACTTCTAAATTCAAAATATTTTCTAATTTATTTTGTGATTTTGTCTTTGGCCCTGGATGAAGTATCTTATTTAATTTCTCAATATTTGGGAATTTTTCCATGACCTAAGTTCACTCAATAACTATTTGTCAAGCATTTGCCATATGCTCAACAAGTAGGCTCCTGGAGATATGGGGCAGTGAATTAGTCAGCAGTTCTTTATCCAGAGTACTTACCTGGTACAGTCCCTGGAAAATAAATGGCGTTTATTGAATGAATGAAAATAAGCATTTTGGGGGTTGTAAACATGAAACCTGATTAGAACTTAACTCTCAAGGGTATTGTTCTAGTGACGAAATAAGAATATGATACTGAGAAATAAAGACTACATGGATATTGAAGAACTTGCTAAAATAATGCTTCCTATGCTGTCCAATGAGAAATTCAGCACTTCTAAATTCTCCAAGGGAACAGATAATGAAAGCCTTCTCAGTTAGAAAAAACTATTAACATCATGTCAAATGACTGCCAATGAATGATTCAGTGAATTTATATTATATGAATATGTGTTAGTGTTTACACAATGATGGCCTTTTATTCTGGAATATATCATAGGTTGTTAACTAATTTTCCAGTCTACTGAAAACATCAACTATTTATCATGATAAACATCTAGACAGAGTAATTTTTCCATTTAAAAGCCTATACATTTTAAAAATACATTAATGGCTTAAATTTCATTAACTTTCACTTAGAGATTACATGTGTGGTCAATAAAGATTCTCTCATACGTTTTTTCTAGATGGCATTTCCATCTTGTCTTTTAGATTCTCCGTTTGTTGAACAAGATCCCAATAGCATCCCTAAGTACATTACTTACTTTTTCAATAGAAACAAGTAAATAGAACCAGGAGTTCAAACTGTGTACAACAAAAAGCTAAAAAAAAAAACAAAAAAAACCCTCAATGTCTGATTTTTAATTATCTCTAGTTTTATAGGAGAGAAACATTGCACTGATGAACGTGTATTATATTAAACTTGGTAAGCCAACATTTCTGAATTAAAGAAAAATACTATAAAATTAGTAGTTTTCTTGTTTAAGTTATATTGAGGGGTTATTTTTGTTTTTGTTTTACACATTACTATTTTTAAAACAACTTTTGTTTAGTTTTAAACCTTAGATAATGAAAAAACAATAACGAACTAATCCTCCAGAAACAACTGTGAATGGTATTTCCTTTGAATGTATGATTAAACTAAAATAAAACAATTACATGTTCACATTAACTAACTACACATGTTATTTGGGAGCAGAGAGATATAAGTATGCTCTCCCCTCTGGAACCCACACATTTCCACTCAATAATAATTGAAATTTCACATATTAATTATTTGGGTGTGAAAACCAGAAAAGTACTGAATAATGTACTTAGAATATTACACCAAACTTGAGACACTGCTCTAAATATTCATTATAAATTAATCCATCACCTAAGTTAATAATCTTAGTAATTTGACATATTTGGTAAAGTTTTCAAAATGCTTAGTAAATTCAAAGGGTTTGTTAGTTTCTTTGTTTTTTTTTTTTTAGGTATTGTCTTTGACTCTCCTTCACTAATGGGGAAAGGTAAGAGTGAGGGGGGAGAAACATTGTTCTTCAAATTGAAATCAATACTTTTTCCTCTAATACACCCTCATCAATATGTATGTGAGAATAAAATGAATATTATATATCTTTAGTGTTTAAATGGAATGTAAACAAATAAAAAAACTATGTTTTAGAGCTTCATACATTAATATTTACATAATATTTAAATATATATGTTCAAGAATGTTCATTATAATTTATACACACTGTATACCGCCTAAATATTTTAATTAATAATGGTTGGTCAATGACTTACAGTATACCATCATATAATAAAACATTATATAATTGAACATGTGCCTACATCTCCTTACCCCCATGTCAAAAAAACAGACATTTTTAAAATAATATGTCCATAGCAACAATGGAAAACAAACAAAAAAAGGGCTGAGGGGCAGAAATTGTAATAAACTGCCGATTTTCAAAAAGCACACAGATCTACATAGAAATAAGTTTAGAGGAAACCAAGTAGTAGCAGAAACTTATCACAAAAATGGCAATGGAATCCAACTCCAGACGTCAGTGGCACCTTATACAAAGTACATAAGGGGATCCCCCGGCATTTCAGGTGAAAAATAATTCAGAGCAGCCAGGCTGATGGGAAATTCCTCAATCCCCCAGCTTTCGCTTAGGAGCAAGGAGCCAACGGCAGTATTTGCTATCAGAATGCTGTGGGGGAGTGCCCAAGTAACAACTAACCTAAAGAAAGATGAGAAACATCACACCTGGAAGACAAACTGCCACCAAACTCTATTTAGATGCTCATCATAGACAACGAGAAGAAGCAGGGTAAGTAATTTAACTAGTATCCACAGAGAAATGTATACTAATTCTCAAATGCAAAGAAAAACATAAGCAGACAACTAAGAACTGTCCAACATGTAAAGAAAATCAAGCCCATGAGAGAAAGACCCCAAACGCAACAAATTATCATCAAAAAAAGAGTGAATTATACAACCAAAAATAAATTAAATAATATCTTCAGAGATTCCTCGTATCCTGTACACATTAAATAAAAAATAAATAGAAATCTTGGAAACTTAAAATGTTATTAGAATTTCAGCTTCAGCTAAGATGGAGTCATAGACTGTATATTTTTAAGTATTTCAGGTGACTAGATATAGTATTGTATTCATATTCGATTCTGGTTCACCTGAAATACCTAAAAATCCAGACAAAATACATGGAACAATGGTTTCAAGACACTGGACAGCAGGCAACAAAAAGCAGTGATTCCTGAAAGGTGAGAAATAAAGTGAATCCTATGAGAGCTCCAATTATTTAATTTTCCAGGTATATTAGACAGGGCTCTGTTACTAATAGAATATGAATATATGTAAAGATACATGAAAGGGGATTTATTATGGGAATTGGCTCATGCAATTATGGAGGCTGAAAAGTCCCATGATATGCCATCTGTAAACTAGACAACCAGGAAAGCCAGTGGTGCAACTCAGCCTGAGTCTGCAGACCTAGAAGGTTGAGATTGTCTCAGTTTGGCAACACTGAAGATTGTTGTTGGTGGTGGTGTTCTCATCCTCTTCCCTTTCCTAGTCTTTCTTTGCATTTTGCGTATTAGTTTGGATAGTTTTGGACAGGGACTAGTTAAGTGCCAGAGTCAAAAGGCCTGCGGAGCTGGAAATCTGATGTCTGAGGGCAGGAGAAAATGGATGCATCAGCTCTAGAAGGGAGACCTAATTTACCTTGTCCCTTTTTGTCCTAACCAGGCCCTCAACAGGTTGGATGATGCCCACCCACATTGGTGAGGGTGGATCTTCTTTGCTACTGAATCCAATACTAATATCTTCTGGACATGCTGTCACAGACACACCCAGAAACAATGTCTTATCATCTATGTAGTATCCCTTAACCCAGTCAAATTGATACAAAATGTTAACTAACATCACACCAGGCAGGGAATAGGGAAAGGGAACCCAAGTAGGGCCTGGTAGACTTTCTCTAAGTTGAAGAAGTAGAGGGGAAAGTCCAGGGAGACAAAGGCAGCTTGAGTTTGCAGGGCAGAGTAGTGAGGATAAACTCCATAGATCAGCAGCGGGTGTCCCCTGGGAATCAGGACTGATCAGTGCATGAATATGAGAAAACTATCTGAGGCCAGGAAAAGGACACCTGAAAGGATTAAAGGGAGCAATACTGAGAGACCACACAAGGGTAAGAATGGTACTTGTTTGCACCAGTGAGATTGAGAAGTTTCTTAATTTACAAGGTGTTAAATAGAATACAGAAGGTCCCCAGTTTACAATGGTTCAATTTAAGATTTTTCAACTTTAGGATGGTATGAAAGTGATTGATACTCATTCACTATATTCCTCAATTTAGGATGGGATTACATCTAACTACACCAAGAAGCACCTGTGTTTCAAAGGGTCTTATCTCAGAAGAGAAAATAATTAGCTCTAGACTAAATATTGTTCTGCTACTAACACATTTTAAAAGACCCAAAAGGATTAAAGTGTTTTCTAGAAACTTAACTGCATTTCAACACAAACTTAAAGAATATTTGTAGGAATAGAAAAATATACAGCTCCCCCAAAAGAAAAAAAAATCACAATACCTGGCATAAAATAAAAAATTATCAGGCATGCAAATAAGCAGGGAAAATCTGTAATAAGAAAAAAAAACAGATCAAAAGAAACCAATCCAGAACCAACACAAATGTTAAGCACACAAGGACAATAAAACTGTTATTATAACTATATCCAAATGTTTAAAACACAAGAGGAAAGAATATGTTAAATAGAGACACAAAAGTTCTTGAAAAATTTCTAGATACAAAACTATAATGTCTGAGATGAAGAATACACAAAATGAGGTTAATGGCAGATGAGACACTGCATTAAAAAAGATAGGTGAACATGGTGACAAAGCAATAGAAACTATTCAAACTAAAACACAAAAGGGAAAAAAGACTAGAAGGAGAAGGAGGAAAACAGTAACAATGATAACACATTATCAATGAAATGTCAGGCAATTCCAAAAGGTTTAATACAGATCAGAAAAAAATATTTAAAGAAATACCAGCTGAAATTTTCCCAAAATTAGTGAATACTGTAAATCCACAAATCCAAGATCAACAAACCCTAATAACAAGAGGAAACACTAAAGTATATCACAATCAAATTGCTCAAATCCAGGGATAGAGAAAAAATTGTAAAAGCATCTAGAGGGGGAAAAAAATGTTACATACAGAGAAACCAAGATAAGGATGATGTTTTCTCATCAGAAATAATAGAAGAGAGAAAGCAGTAGGGCAGATTGCTTAAACTGCCGAAAGGGGGAAAAAAACTGTCAACCTAGAATCTGATACATAAATATCTTTCAAAAGTGAAAGTGAAATACTTTTTTCAAATATACAAAATAGAAAAGTATTCATCACCAGTAAACCCATACTACAAAAAAAAAAAAAGATTAAGAAAGTTCTTCTGACAGAAGAAAAATTTTACCAGACAGAAATATGTATCTATACAAAGAAACAAAGGGTATCTTCACAAAATAATTGACCGTTTAAACAAAAATAGCAATGTATTGTGGAGGACATAACATAAATAGAAGTAAAATAACAGCACAAAAACTGCAAAGAGAGAAATGAAAATATACTTCTGTAAACTTCTTATATGTGAAATGGTATAATATCACTTGACGGTAGGCCATTATAAGTTACAGATATATACTAGAAACCCTAAAACAGGGGTGTGCAATTTTTTGGCTTTCCTGGGCCACATTGGAAGAAAAAGAATTGTCCTGGGTCACACATAAAATACACTAACTGTAGCTAATGAGCTAAAAAAAAAAAAGTTGCAAAAAAAAATCATAATGTTTTAAGAAAGTTTACAAATTTACGTTAGGCCACACTGAAAGCCATCCTGGGCCACATGTGGCCCACAGGCAATGGGTTAGACAAATTGTCCTAAAACAATCATTAAATAACAAAACAAAGAGTTATAGTGAACCAACAAAAAATGTTAAGATAAAAAATAAACATTTAAAGCAAAAGCAGGCAGAAAAACAGAGAAAAGGAAGCAGAAACAGATGGGGTAAACAGAAAACATAGCAAGATAGTAATTAAAACTTCTTTATATCAATAATCACATTAGTTGTAAATAGTCTAAACACTCCAATTAAAAGGCAGACATTGTCAGATTGTACATAAAGACTCAACTGCTTGCTGCTTCTAAGAAACTCACTTTGAAATATAAAGACACAAACAGGTTACACGTAAAGAAATGGACAATGATATACTACTACTAATTCAAAGAAAGCTAGAGGATTTATGCTATCAAAGTACATTTCAGAACAGAGACTATTATGGATAAAAATATCATTTCATAATGATAAAGAGGTCAGTTAATCAAGAGGAAAGAACAGTCCTAAATATCTATGCTCCTAATATGAGAGCTTCAAAATACATGAAGCAAAACTGATAGAACAGTAAGGAGAAACAGACAAATCCACCAGTATAGTCAGACATTTTAATATCTGTCTCAATACTTGACTGAACATGTAGACAGAAAAATCAGCTACAATATCAACCAACTTGATATCATCCAACACTTTCACTAATCGATACTGATAGAATATAACATGCAACAGTAGCAAAATAAACTTTCTATTCTATTGCACATGGAACATTTAATAAAATTGACCAGCCGGGCGCGGTGGCTCACGCCTATAAATCCCAGCACTTTGGGAGGCCGAGGTGGGTAGATCACAAGGTCAAGACATCGAGACCATCCTGGTCAACATGGTGAAACCCTGTCTCTAATAAAAATACAAAAATTAGCTGGGCATGGTGGCGCACACCTGTAGTCCCAGCTACTCGGGAGGCTGAAGCAGGAGAATTGCATGAACCCAGGAGGCAGAGGTTGCAGTGAGCAAGATTGCACCATTGCACTCCAGCCTGGGTAACAAGAGCGAAACTCCCTCTCAAAAAAAAAATAAATAAATAAAATAAAATTGACAATATTCTGGGCCACAAAACAAGTCTGAAATGTAAAATTATTCATGTTATACTAAGACTGTTCTTTGACAATGAAATTAAATTAGAAATCAGTAACAATCAGTTTACTTTCCCTTCAGCAAAGTAAACAATCAAGAGAATAAAGAGACAACCTGTAGATTGGGGGAAAAAAATTGCAAAGTATTCATCTAACAAGAGACTAATATCCAGAATATACCAGGAAATCAACAACTCAACAGGAAAAAAAAGAAAAAAAACTCCAAATATTTGGAAACTAAATAACACACTTCTGAATAACATGGGGTTCAAAGAAGAAATCAAAAGAGAAATTAGAAAGTATTTTCAACTGAATGAAATATACCTGAAACACAATATACCAAAATTTGTGGGATATTGCAAAAGCTGTACTTACAGAAAATTACTTACAGCACTAAATGTCTATATTACAAAAGCAGAAAGGGTGAATGTTTCCCCCCATAAGATTAGTAACAAGGCAAGGATGTACTCTCTCACCAGTTCTATTAATGTACTAGAGGTTCTAGGGGAAAAAGAAAAAAAGAAAAGTCAGTCAAATTGAAAAGAAACAAGTAAAATTCTTTGTTTGCAGACATTATCTTGTAGGTAGAAAATCTGAATCTACAAAAAAGCTATAGTTATGCTATAACTGGTCTAGTTATACTAGAATACCTGAGTTTAGCAAGACTACAGGATACAAGAGCAACATATAAAAATTATATTTCTATATACTAGCAACAAACAAATGGAAATTGAAATCTGTAACACCACCTATCTACATTTATCAAAAACGTAAAATATTTAGGGATAACTTGTCACTGTATTGCCTACGTTTGACAGTTCTCAGCCAGGTTTGTGCATTCTGGAGAAGATGCAGAAAAGGTGGTATGATATTCAGTACTTAATTTTTTAACTTTATCTATCTTATTATATTGTCTATGTCTTGAAAAGTTGTTGCAGTTATTATTTTTGATTGGTTCATTTTTTAATTTTTTTATTTCAACAAGTTTTTGGGGAACAGGTGGTGTTTGGTTACATGAGTTAAGTTCTTTAGTGGTCATTCTAAGATTTTGGTGCACCATCGTACAAGCAGCGTACACTGTACCCAGTGTGTAGTCTTTTATCCCTCTCTACCCTCAACCCATTCCCCCCAAATTCCCAAAATCAAGAACCCAAAAGCAAATGCAACAAAAACAAAGATAAATAGATGGGACTTAATTAAACCAAAAAGATTCTGGACAGCAAAAGAAATAATCAGCAGAGTTAACAGACAACCCACAGAGTGGGAGAAAATCTTCACAATCTATACATCCAACAAAGGACTAATATCCAGAATCTACAAAAACTCAAACAAATCAGCAAGAAAAAAAGCAAACAATCTCATCAAAAAGTAGGCTAAGGACATGAATAGACAATTCTCAAAAGAAGATATACAAATGGCCAACAAGCATATGGAAAAATGCTCAACATCACTATTACGGAAATTCGAATCAAAACCACAATGTGATACTACCTCATTCCTGCAAGAATGGCCATAATCAAAAAATCAAAAAATAATAGATGTTGGTGGGGATGTGGTGAAAGGGAACACTTTTACACTGTTGGTGGGAATGTAAACTAGTACAACCGCTATGAAAAACAGTGTGGAGATTCCTTAAAGAACTAAAAGTAGATCTATTGCTTGTTCCAGTAATCCCACTACTACGTATCTACCCAAAGGAAAAGAAATCATTATATGAAAAAGATACTTGCACATGTAAGTTTATAGCAGCACAAACTGCAATTGCAAAAAGATGAAACCAGCCCAAATGCTCATCAATCATCAATAAGTGAATAAAATGTTTCATATACACACACACACACACACACACACACACACACACACATACACACACACACGTATCATGGAATACTACTCAGCCATAAAAAGGAACAAAATAATGGCATTTGCAGCAAACTGGATGGAATTGGAGACTATTATTCTAAGTGAAGTAACTCAGGAATGGAAAACCAAACATCATATGTTCTCACTCATATGTGGGAGGTAAGCTATGAGGATGCAAAGGCAATGCTTAATTTTTCATTGCTGGTGTGGCAGGTTAGGTGTTTGAGATAACTGGGGAAGGCACTTTTTAAACATGGCTTACACTAAGTTGGCTCAAGATTACATTGTCTTATCAGTGTCTTCACACTCCTAATAAACAAGTTCCATCTACTGCTTACGAGTTATGTTTTACATAAGCATATTTAAAATTTTAGAGTTTCACATTTTAAGCACATAGCAGATGTTTATCTTTTGCAAATGAGGTATTCTTTAGATAGCCTATACTCAAAAACATATTTACCAATTTTAATTAATAGCAACATGTTAATACAAAATATGGTTTAGGAAGCACACATACACACAGAGAAAGTAAGCTGGTAGGATGAGGCATCCTCTATAAAATTTTTCAAATAACATAATTATCTTCTAGGAATTATCTTCTAGGAATCAAACAGATTCAAGAAGTAGAAAGTTTGACCAGACAATACCCAAAGGATGAAAAAGTCATCTAACTGCACCTAGAAAATAGCAAATCAGGCTGTCTAAAACACTCTAAGAGTGGGAAATTAAGTTTTATGGACAAGTTCTATTGAACTTCAAAAAACAGAACCCTATATTCTGTAAGAACTGTTCCAGAGCATAGAAAAAGATGGAGTTTCCTAACATTGTAAAAGGCTCGCAAAACTTGAGAGACAAAACTGGAGCAGACACATACACTAACTAAACTAAGCAGTTCATGAACAATATGCAAAAATCCAAAAATAATCAATTAAGAAGCTTCAGCAAAGGAAACAATCAACAGAGTGGAAGAGACAACTTACAGATGGAAGAAAATATTTGCAAACTATTCATCCAACAAGAGACGAATATTCAGAATATACAAGGAAGTCAAAGAACTCAACAGCACAAAAACAAAAAAGCCAAATAATACAATTTAAGAACAGGTAAAGAACATGAATAGATATTTCTCAAAAGACACACAAATGGCCGATTATACAAAAAAATGCTCAAAATCACTAATCACCAGTGAAATGTCAATCAAAACCACAGTATGGTATCATCTCGCCCCAGTTGTAATGGTTATTATCAAAAAGACAAAAAATAACAAATGCTGGTAAAGACACAGAGAAAAGGGACCTCTATACATTGTTAGTGGAAACGTAAATAAGTACAGCCATTAAGAAACACAGTATGGAGGTTTCTCAAGAAACTAAAAATAAAACTACTATATAATCCAGCAATCCCACTATGGGTATTTATCCAAAGGAAAGGAAATCAGTATATCTATGAAATATCTACTCCCCACATCTTTAATGCAACACTATTCACAACAGCCAAGATATAGAAATGACCTAAATGTCAATCAACAGATAAATGGATAAAGAAAATGTGGTATATATACATAGCAGAATACTATTTAGCCACAAAAAGAATGAAACTCACAGTAATATGGATACAACTGGAAAATATTATGTTAAGTGAAATAAGTCAACCATTTCTATGTAGATAAATAGTGCATGTTCTCACTCATACGCAGGAGCTAAAAAAAAAAAAACAACATGAGCTCATAGAAGTGAAGAGTAGAATTATGGTTATTAGAGGCTGAGAAGGATGGGGTAAAGGAAAATCAGGAGAGGTTGGTTAATGGATACAAAATTACAGCTAGATAGGAGAAATACGTTTTATTGTTCTATAGCACTGCTGGGTGATTATGGTTAAAAATATTGTATGTTTTTAAATAGCTAGAAAAGAGGACTTTGAATGTTTCCAGCACAAAATGCATATATGAAGTACCACTCTGCATCCCATAAATATGTAAAATTATGTGTCAACTAAAAATAAAATCTCCCAATATTAAATTATTAAATAACAGATAATTAAAACAGTAAATAAAATAAGAGAAATCTTTTAATCATCCAAACACTCTAAAAATATTAAGTGTTTGATAGAATTTCATTTCCATTCTTGACAAAAGCACACTGACACGTAATATTCCAAAACAAAAACTTTACAAATAGAAGGAAATTTCCTTAATCTGATGAAAGGACATTTACTAAAAACCTATTGATACACCATACAGAATGGTGAAATACCAGAAGCATTTCCATTATTACTGAGAACAGCATGTCTGTTATCACCATCTTTCAACTGTGCACCAAGATCTTGCCCCTGCAGTAAAAGAAAAAGAGGAGGAAACAAAAAGGAAGAGAAGGAAAAGGGGAAGAAGCATAACATTGAAAGGGAAAAGACTTATTCCTTGTTAGAAAACCCAAAAGTACCAAAAGCAAGGTAATAAAAGAGATCAGTTAGGTGGCTTGATTAAAGATCAGCATGTAGAAACCAAAGCTTTCTGATTCACCAGCAATGATTAATTTAAAAATAAAATGAAAAAAATGAGATTTAATTGCTAACATTCCCTCAAAACCATAAAACAAGTAGGCAAAAATGTAAAAAAAAGTTTAAGATCTATATGCAGCAAAATATATAAAGCTTCAGTGAAGTACACAAAAAACTTAAAGAAATTTACCATGTTTTAAGAGAAAAAATATTTTTAAAATGTCAATTTCTATCTAATTATAAGAAAAGAATCTCTCATTTTTATTTAACATTAACTTAGAAGTCCTACTAACCACAATAAAACAAGAACAGGAAGCAAAAATTTTGAAGATTCAAAAGAAATAAGGGTTTATACCTTTCATCCATGGAAAACTACAAAGGATCCTTAGAAAGATCATTAGAATAAGAGAGCTCAAAAGGATTTTACTAGATGGATTCCATACCTAAGAACATTTTTTACAGCAAAGATCTTAAATTTTAATTAAACATCATTTATAATAAATAGAAATGGAGAGAACAGGTACATAGTAACATAATCAACAAAAGATGGTCAAGATCTCCATGGAGATAATCATGAAATTTTAATGAAGGGCATTAGAAAAAGCCTAAACATAGTAGCATGACACATTTATGGATATAAAGACTTAATTTTGTAAAAATAATGATTCTCCCTAAAACAACCCTGAGATTCAATGTAAATCCAATCAAATCCCAGTTTTTGTTTTTGGTAGATTCTGTTATTTAATAGAGTCATCATGAATTGTCATCAAAAACCCTTGTACAGAATATAGGATGTAGGTAAATGGAGACTGCTGTTTTGTAGGAAAATTCTTTACAGTAACCAAAACCTGAAGGACTTTTTTTCTCCTAACTTTTATATGGGGATACCACCCTTCTCAATATGTCTTATATCAGTTTCCCATTGACTTCCTCTACAAATTTCAACAAAAAGTATGTGCTCAGCAATCTCATAAAGTATTCTTTGCTGATATTACTTCTGATATATGATTTTTAAGGTCTCTCTTGGTAAAGCAGGCAAACTTAAAATGGGAACACTAAAATATACATAAATATTTTGCTCAACACTATACAATGGGTAATGTTTCCAATCACCTGCTCTATGATAATAGGTCCACCACAACCATGTTAGATCTCAAGACTGTGTCTACCCGATAGGCTAAAAATAAACAAGCCACAAGAGGTTTAAAACTGAACTCTGACTTATACGTAAGAATTGGGAAGGATGTCCTGAACAAGACACAAAAAGTTGTCTGATCATCACATTGACTATATTAAAGTTAAGAATTTCTGTACATTCAAAGACACCATAAAAGGAGTGAAAAGACAGACCACAAACTAAGAACAGATATTTATAATACTTATAACCAACTAGGTGTTAATATCTATAATACCAGTAGGATTCCCATAAATCACTAAGAATAGAAAAGCAACCCAACAGAAAAACAGACAACACAATTATGAATAGTTATTTCACACACACAAAGAAAATAGCCAATTAAAGTTAAAATATACTCAGCTCAACGATAATCTGGAAAATACTCATTAAAACCATATTTGAAAAAATTTAAGTCTAATAATCCCAAATGTTGGCAAAGATATAAACAAGTGTAAGTGTGTAAACTGGCACAAGCATTAACAAAAAATTTGGAATTATCTAGTAAAGTTAAATATAAACGTACCTGACAACCCAGTGATTACATTCTTAAGTGAACACCCTAGAAAAACTCTTGTATATCTGTACCAGGAGATACGTACAGGACTGTTCATAAACAGCTATTTTTATATTGTAATGGAAAACAGGACACAATCCAAAAGCGTACCAATGAGAAAACAGAGAAATAAAGTGTTATATTTGCATATGCAAGAATGCTATACAACAGTGAAAGTTAACCAGAGGTAGGCTCAAAGTAGATGAAACTAAAAAATATAATATTGTGTGAAAAAAAGCAAAACAGAATATACAGTATGATCCCATTTAAATGAAAATGAAAAACAGAAAAAAATTAAATCATGAGAATTATTAACGCAAAATCAGGATAATGGCAATCTCTGGAGGTAGGGTTAAAGAGCTAGGAGTAGATGAAATTGTTGTCACATAGAGATCTTCTAAGATACTAGTAATGTTCTATTTTTTCATCTAGGTGCGAATATGATCTATATAATAACAAAATATTAGGAAAAAGAAACATGTTTGTGTAATATGTTTTTAAAAGCAGACTTACATGAACATATATGCAATACATATTCTTTATTTTTTTTTAAATATTTTTAAGTCTTTTAATGGAATGGAAATCCCAAAACGTGAAATGTTACATCCTGTGGGGGAGTTAGGAGGAAGGCATAAGAGAAAGACACTTAGGGAAATATAAATAAGTTGTTAATGACCCAGCTTTTGGGCTGGGTAGTAAGTTCATTAACATACATTACATTATTGTGTTTTATTTAAAATATATATATATATGCCCACATATATGTCACATATAATGTTTTGTAAGTATCAAATATTTAAAAACATGGAGGAAGGAATCACCCAGAGGACATAGTGGCCCCTTTTCCATGAATTTGATCCAATAGGTCCGCTTGGGGATGTGAGAATCTACATTTCAAATGTCCATAGCTTCTCCCCACCCCTGCAGGTACGAGACAGTAGACTGCAGCTCTTCACTCATAAGCAGGAGCCGATTTCTCTACCCCCTGGAATCTGGGTTTGGCTCTGTGGCTATGTTGAAATAGTAGCAAATATAACAAGGATAGCCTTGAAATGTGCTTGTGAATTGGGGTTTGCCTGCTTTTCCAGCACCTGGAATCTGGGGGCTGCCCTATGAATAAGCCCAAGTTATTCCTCCATTGCTGGAGAATGAAAGATCCCCATAGAGCAGAACCCAGAAATCCCAGCTGACAGGCAGCCCCAAATTCCCAGAAGCCCTCCACAGAGGCATGAGCGAGTCCCTGCCAACATCAGCTGAAACTGGTCCTGACCAAAACCACCTCCAGCTAAGCCCAGCCTACACTGCTGACTCACAGAATCATAAGCTCAATAAAAGATGGCTGTTCTAAGCCACTAAGCTTGGGAAAGATTTGTTAGGTAGCAAATGTTAACCAGTAGAACTGGCATATGGAATGATGGAAATGGAGCTGCTCTGGCTGAATCTGAGGTGAAGGTGTTAGAATTCTGCTCCCCCAGGTCCCTGGGTTTCTGCTGTGCTCTATCACAGCTTGTCTTTACCTGCGCTTTGCCACCCAGTTTCCTTCAATGCAATACATATTCTTAAGTAAATAAAGTTTATTTTTAAAATGCGGTATTGATGGCCCTGAGTTGGTAACTGTTTAAATGAGGTAGTGGTTGATAGGTACATGGGAGTTCTTTTCATGATTTACTCTACTTTTGTATATGTTTGAAATTTTTCATAATAAAACCTCTTTTGAAAATTCAATACTTTTAATTCTACATGAATATTTCTTATCAAGAATAAAAGGAACCTAGATTTCCAGCTTCTGCTTAGAATGTAGAAAGATTTAAAAAGCACTGCTCCCACCCTCACAATAACAACAAACACCAGACAATATGCAAATTCACCACGGTTTTGAACTTATACAGCTGAGGTTGCAGGGCCAACTAATCCAAAATCTAAGGACAGAAGGGTCAAAATCACTTGCTTACCTGAAACAGATAATACTGGACAATGGTAAGAAAAAGTGAGCTAAAATTTTTAACTAATTGCTAAAGGTTTATTGTAAGCTAACAAGAATCTATAAAAACCCTGAGGGTCACAGACTCAAAGGGAATTCACATTCATAGGCTCTTCTCCAAGGACCTCACAGAAAGATTAAAAATTTAAAAAAATACAGACATGGTAGGAATTCTAAGAAAGTGATCCTTGTTCCTTGGAGAAAACAGTTGCAGATGCAGGAAAGGCTCAAAGCCCCCGGTTGGATCCTTCTCTTGTATCTCTATCCCTATTTTGTTATATGTTGATGGAACAAAAGATGCCAAGGAAAATAACTGTATAGCCATACAAAAAAAAGAAAAGACTCCTACCTCACACCTTACATTAAAATTAACTCAAAATTAACAATAGACTTAAATGTAAGAGCTAAAACAATAAAACTTCTAAAAAAAACAGTAAAACTTCTTTAAAAAGAAGAAAATAGAAGAAAAACTTTGCAACTTTGGATTAAGCAAAGATTTCTTACACATGGCAACAAAAGCACAATCAATAAAAGTTGATAAATTGAACTTTTTTGAAATTTAAAACTTCTGCTCTTCCAAAGACAACAGTGAAATATGAAAACACAAACCACACACTGGAGTACAGTACATATTATGTGACTATAAGCTGTGATTAAAGATGCATATTGTAAGCCCTATTAAAAAAATTAATTTATAAATAATAAGCCAATAGTGGAAATAAAATGGCCTCATTAAAAAAAGTCAATCAAAAGAATAAAGGGTTACAAGAAACAAAGAAGCAGAACAAATAGGAAACACTTGGCAAGATGATTTTTTAATCTACCCATATTAGTAATTACATTAAATGAAAATTCCCTAAATGCAGCAATTAAAACACAGTCCCCTACTTTTTTGGCACCAGGGACCAGTTTTATGGAAGACAGTTTTTCCACTGGTAAACAAGGTGGGGGTGGGGGTATGGTTTGAGGACGAAACTGTTCCACCCCAGATCATCATCAGGCATTAGTTAGATTCTTATAAGAACTGGGCAACCTAGATCACTCTATGCACAGTTCATAATAGGGTTCATGCTCCTATGAGAATCTTTAAAAAAAAAAAAAAGACAGAGTCTCACTCTGTCATACAGGCTAGAGTGCAGTTGTGCAATCTCAGCTACCTGGACCTCCTGGGCTCAAGCAATCCTCCCACTTCGGCCTCCCTAGTAGCTGGGATTACAGGTGCATGCCCACATGCCAGGCTAATTTCTGTAGAGACGGGGTTTTGCCATGTTGCCTGGGCTGGTCTTGAACTCCTGGGCTCAAGTGATCCTCCCATCTCAGCCTCCCAAAGTGTTGGGATTTCAGGCATGAGCCACCACATGGGCCAGGGTTCATAGGTACACGCAGGGTTCCCGCTCCTATAGTATCTAATACCTGCTGCTGATCTGACAGGAGGCAGGGCTCAGGTGGGAATGCTCACAGGCACTCACTACCTGCTGTGCAGTCTGGTTCCAAACAGGCCATGGACTAGGACTGGCACCAGTCCATGGCCCAGGAGTTGAGAATCCCTGAATTAAAAGATTGTCAGATAATCCAAGACTCAATTCTAAAGTGTTTATACAACACAGTTTAGGATGCCACCATGGCTAATGCTGTAATCCCAACACTTTGGAAAGCCAAGGCAAGAGGATTGCTTGAGGCAAGGAGTTCAAGACCAGCCTGGGCAACATAGCAAAACTTCTGACTCCATCCAAATAAAAAAAGCAAAGAAAGAAATATATTTTAAATAAAAGGTTACAAGTAGGCTAAAAGTAAAATGATAAAATACATAAACCTTGAGGCCGGGAGCAGTGGCTCACAGCTGTAATTCCAGCTCTTTGGGAGGCTGAAGCAGGAGGATCACCTGAGGTCAGGAGTTCGAGACCAGCCTGGCCAACATGGTGAAACCCGTCTCTACTAAAAACACAAAATTAGGCATGGTGGCACATGCCTGTAGTCCCAGCTACTTGTGAGGCTGAGACATAAGAAGTGCTTGAACTCAGGAAGTGGAGGTTGCAGTGAGCTGAGATTGCACCACTGCACTCTAGTGTGGGTGACAGAGCAAGACTCCGTCTCAAAAATAAAAAACAAATAAAAATAAAATAAAATATATAAACCTTGCAAACATTAAAGAAACCCTAAGTCGTAACTGAAATAATTAAATTAATATCAGACAAATAACTGTAGAACAAGAACTATCAGGGATAAAGCAGCACATGTTGCTAAGGGGATCAATTCTTCAAGAAAAAGTAATAATCCTAAATGTATACGCATCTAACAAGAGATCTTCAAAATGCATGAAACAAGTTGATAGAAATGGTAGAAAAAGAAGCCACAATTCGACATCCCACTCTCAGCTATGCAGAACACTCCTCTGTCAGCAATGAAGAACAAGGAGGCAGAAAATAAGATATAGAATGCTTAAATCAAGCAATCAAGAAAATCAACCAACCCGATGAACTTAATATTTATAAGAATATTCCTCCCAAAAACAGTAAAATAAAACTTTGTGGTTTTTTTGAGATGGGTGTTACTCCCTCACCCAGGCTGGACTACAGTGGCATCTCGGCTCAGGACAACCTCCACCTCCTGGGTTCAAGAGATTCTTATGCCTCAGCCTCTCAAGTAGCTGGGATTATAGGTGTGCGCCACCACGCCGGGCTAATTTTTGTATTTTTAGTAGAGACAGGGTTTCACCATGTTGGCCAGGCTGGTCTCTAACTCCTGACCTCAAGTAATCTGCCCACCTCAGTCTCCCACAGTGCTGGGATTACAGGTATGAGCCACTGTGTCTGGCCCCTAAAACATTGTTCATAATCGTACATGGGACATTCACCAAGATAACAACATTCTGAACCACAATGCGACTTGAACATATTTAAAAGACTTTAAATTATATAAAGTATATTCTAGAAACATAACAGTTAAACTAGAAATCAATAACAGAACAAAATCTGGGAAATCTTCAAATATTTATGAATTAAATGATACAGTTATAAATAACCCATAGATCAAAGAGGAAATTGGAAAATATTTTGTATTGTATGAAAATAAAAGCACAATATATCAAAGTTTCTTCCAAGCAGTGTTTAGAAGGAAGGTTATAGTATTAAATGCCTGTATTATAAAGGAAAGTCTCAAATCAGTCTAATCTTCCACATTAAGAAACTATTAAATGTAGAGCAAGTTAAACCCAAAGCAAGTATAAGGAAGGAAATGACAACAATAGAACAGAGAAGAAACCGAGAACAAAACTACAGAGAGAAAATGAAAAATCAGTGAAACTGGAAACTGGGGGAATTTTTTTTTAATTGATAAGCCTCTAGCCAGACTGATATAATTTACAAATATGAAAAGGGAAAGATGGGATATCACTATAGATGCCACAGTCATTAAAAGGATAATAAAAGAATACATATAACTCTTGCCCATAAATCCAGTAACTTAGAGAAAATGGACAAATTCTTTGAAAGGCACAAGTCAAAGTTTACCCTAGAAGAAACAGATGACCTGAATAGTCCTAAGTGTATTAAAGAAATTAAAATTTTAGTTTAAAATCTTCCAACAAAAAAATCTCCAGGCCCACATAGTAAAATTGGTAAATTGTACAGAACATTTACAGAGAAAATAATAATACCAAATCTAAACTCTTCCCAAATGTAGAATAGGAAAGAACCCTCTCCAACAAAATGAAGCCAGTATTAACCTGATATTAAAACCAGACAAAGGCATTACATGAAGAGTAGAGGCCAACATCTGTCATGACTATGGATATAAAGATCCTAAATAAAACACCAGGAAATAAAATCCAACACTATAAAGAGAGATAATACATCACAATTAAATGAGATTTATCCCAGATACTAAAGCTGATCTAATATTTGAAAATCAACTAATATAATTAGACATTTCAACAGAATAAATTTTTTAAAAACCTATGATCAACTGAATAGATGCAGAAAAAGCCTTTGATAAAATATACCAACTATTCATGAAAAAAAAAACAAAACTCTTGGCAAACCAAGATTAGAAGGGAACTGCCTCAACTCAGTAAAGGGCATCAACAAAAACCTACACTCATACTTAATGGTGAAAGACTAAATACTTTCCCCTTAAGATACCACAAACAAGGTAAGAATATCCATTATTTCATTCCTATTCAACAATGCACTGTGCTAGTTAGTGCAATAAGGCAAAACAAAAGCAAAACAACAAAAGGGATACAGATTGGAAGAGCTGAAATAAAACTATATTCACAGAAAACAGGATTGTCCAAGTGGAAACTCTCAGAGAAACGATTACAGTCTTACCACAAATTCAATTGCCATAACTTAGCAAAAATGAAAAAAAAAGAATTAAAATAGAAATCTGATTTCGATTCTTAGAAATTTAAAAATAAAGTAGGAAAACATTTATATCAGTATAGATATAATCAAACCTTTAAATATTTTTTATTTAAGGCTCAATAAAATTTATAAATGATTTAACATATGTGAACATAAATAGATTAGACATACTACAAAATAGTTGACCAAGAAGCCACTGGTTGTAATACTTAAAAAATGTCAGTATGTTCAAAAAAATTATAGCATCTTAAATTTTAATGTGGAATGTAACATCTTAAAATACCTCAATATAACACCTGTATGATTAAATGACAACCATATACAACAGTAAGAAAAATACTCTTCATTATTTGTTCATCAAAAAAGCATCAAGACCTATTACTAATCTTTCAGACTGGCCTACTTTATAATTTCTAATTTTTCTGGATTTAGAGGGGTCCCCAGTCCCTGGGCCATGGACCCATACTGTTAGGAACCAGGCCGCACAGCAGGATGTGAGCAGCTGGAAAGCAAGCATATGGCCTGAACTTCGGCTCCTGTCAGATGAGCAGCACCATTAGATTCTCATGGGAGCACAAACCCTATTGTGGACTGTGCCTGTGAGGGATCTAGGTTGTGTGCTCTTTATGAGAATCTAATGCCTGATGATCTAAGTAGAACAGTTTCATCCTGAAACCATTCCCCCACTCCCAACTACCCATGGAAAAGTTGTCTTCTACAAAACTGGTCCCTGGTGCCAAAAAAGGTTGGGGACCATTGATTTAGGATACCTAATGAACAAATACTACAGCTACTCATCTAATATTCAAATCAATTAACAAGTAGTAAGTTTTTTCTAAAAAGTGTCATAGAAGATAAAATTATTTTAAAATAATATACATCATTCAAGTCATCAAATATGATACTGCAGACATTGTTGATTTAAAGTTCCTCATATGTAAAACTATCACTCTGAAAAACTACTTACAATTTAAATTTTTATTTAAATAAGGGTGCGTATGCTTATTTTAAAACTCACAAATATGCAAGTATTTTGGCAGCAAAACATTTATCAACAAACTAGTTTTACAGTGATAATTTTTAACTACTATGACTTGGCTTTCCAAACTAAAATTTAAAAGATAAAGGAAAAAAACTGAATCACAAAATGAGATGTCAGTTTTCATTTTCCATTGTATTGTTCGGAGGGTGATTCACCTCAACAGTAGAAAGAAACAAGCCCTCTGCGAGTGAGCCGTATACTACAAGTCTTAAATAAGAGTGAGCATGTCAACTTGGAATAAACAACCAGTTCCCCAGTGTTCCTCATATTAAGAATACAGTCAGTTATGATCAAGATTGGAGTATCACAACCAAGATGGGTGTGGTGGCTCATGCCTCTGGTCCTAGCACTTTGGGAGGTGGAAGTAGGCAGAGCACTTGAGCTCAGGAGTTTGAAACCAGCCTGGACAACATAGTGAGACCTCATCTCTACAAAAAATACCCAAATTAGTCAGACCTGGTGGCATGCACCTGTAGTCCAAGCTACCTGGGAGGCTGAGATGGGAGGATCAACTCAGCCCAAAAGGTCAAGGCTGCAGTGAGTTGTGATCGCACCACTGCACTTCAGCCTGGGCTACAGAGTGAGACCCTGTCTCAAGAATAAAATAAAATATCACAACCCATGTTGACATAGCATCTTTATATCTTTATATTTAAAAATCTCAAAGAAAAAATCAGAATTGTGCATATTAAGGTATAAATGGTACTTGTACAATTAAATAAATGTGATGGTAGCATTAAAAGAAAAATGCATCATTAGATACAAGAACACAAAAATGTATACAAAACCTGTCATGAAAATTGTACAAAAACACAGGTAGCTGGGGATTTTTTTATTTTAATAATACACATTAAAATATTGGCTCAAAAAAGCTAGTAAGAATACTATAGTCCAAAGACGGTACTCAAAATTTACATGGTATTTAGACTAAGGCAAACCTAATATATCCTTTATATGGCATACATTTCTATCTTTAAAAAAAAGCATGATGATGAGAAGCCAAACTTGGCCAGGCACCATGGCTCATGCCTGTAATCCCAAAACAGGCATTCATCTTGGGAGGCCAAGGTGGGTGGATCACTTGAGCTCAGGAGTTCCACAACAGCCTGGGCAGCATGGGGCAATCCCACTTCTACAAAAAAAATACAAAAATTAGTACATGGGGCAATCCCACTTCTATAAAAAAATACAAAAATCAGTCAGGCGTGGTGGCACACCTGGACTCCCAGCTACATGTAGGCTGAGGCAGGAGGATCAACTGAGCCTAGTGGAAGGTGAAGGCTGCAATTAGTCATAAGCATGCCACTGCACTCCAGACTGGGTGACAGAGATCTTGTCTCAAAAAAAAAAAAAAAAAAAAAAAACAAAAAGTCAAACTGATGCCAGACTGCATGGGTGTGAATTCCAACTCTACCACATACCAACTTTATGACCTCAGACAAGGTAGTATCTTTTTTGTGTCTCCATTTCCTCATCTGTAAACTGGGAATAATAACCTTCACAGTGTTTTGTCTTTGTTGTTTAGTTTTTATTTTATAATCATAAACTTATTCATTCAATCTAGCTAGATGTAGAAGGGAAAAAGAAAAAAATATGGAACCCAAAGTACTACTTTGTGAGAGCACAAATATTATAGGATATTGCAAACAAGTGGGGTGGAAGGTTGCTCTCCTGAGCTACAGAAGGAATGGTCTAGCAGTTAAGATAATACAAAATTCAAATTTATTAGCATTGTTCACAGTTGGTAATGGTGATCTTGCTGGTCTTGCCATTCTTGGACCCAAAGCATTCCATGGCTTCCATGATAGTCATACCCTCTCTTTCACCTTTCCCAAGACCACATGCCTACTATCCAAGCCTTCAGTCTTGGCACTACAGATGAAAAACTGGAAACCATTTGTGTTATGTCCAGCATTTGCCATGGGCAAGATGCCAGGACCTGTATGCTTCAGGATGAAGTTCTTGTCATCAAACTTTTCCCACAGATGGTCATGCCCCCAGTGCCTTTATGGCATGAAGTCACCACCCTGGCATATAAACCCTGGAATAATTCTGTGAAAGCAAGAACTCTTAAACCAAATCCTTTCTCTCCAGTGCTCAGGGCACAAAAGTTTTCTGCTGTCTTTGGAACTTTGCCTGCAAACAACCCAAAGGAGATATGGAGCTCCTCCTTGACAGCTATGTGGGAGAACATCGGGCTGACCATGGCTGACGCAGGTGCCTTCAGATGGTAGCAGTGTCTGCAAAGCCATACTATTTTATAAGGATTAAATGAGTTAAAATTCCCCGGTACATAAAAAGAAAATATAAAAGTACTATTATTCTAGACATTTTTAGGAAATAATTTTTTACATCTGACTCTTTAGAGCATCCTGGTTTTATACAATATAAACTATAAGAAAATTTGAAAAGTACACAACTTATAATCCTTAGAGTTTACATAAAAATTCCTGTCAATACTTTTGTGAAAACTATCTTCCCTTTCCCACAAAGGAATAAAAGCATTATTAAAATGTTCTTGTCTCCCTCAACCGTTTCCTTTATGAAATGTAAATCATAGCCGCTCTAACAGAATTTTTTTAATTCAATTAAGTCTCTATATAAAGAATGTTCTTACATGTCAAATCTGCACCAAGATTTAATTACCTTAAAACCATCCATATTTTCTAAGAGCACACTTGCTAAGAACATTATTCCCCATTATCAGTTTCACCATGTATCTAGCAAGGGAATCTTGGAGTATGTAACACAAATTACTTGCCTTAGAAAAGACACTGTTTATTTCACATGTGTAAAATTCAGTGAATGACTTTCAGAAAAATCAAAAGAAAGTAAAGGTAACATCTATACAGTTGTTTAAGCTTTATTTTTATATGCATGCATGTTTCAAGGAAACAAAAATTTCAAGATATAGAATATATCAAATGAAATAATTCAGAATTATTTTAATGTGTACACAAATAACAAAATAAAGCACATATATAAGATACACTGCATAATTTGTTTTGAGGTTTCAAAAAACAGTAATTTGGTTTTAAAATTCTGATACCAATATCTAATATAATATTCAAGTAAAACATATGTCAAAAATTAGACTTATGAGACTAACACATAACTCTATGACAGTCTGCCTTTACCACGATCTTCAAAATAGTGCTGTTCAATTCTCCTACAGAAAGCAAGGAGGTTACTATAGTTTTTCACCTTTTCAGAAAGTTCATCATTTGTTAATTGTGTGGTAAGAATGGTGTACAGATGGCCAAATACCAGTGCATCAAGTTCAGTAGGCCTAAAAGTAGAAATGAGAGTAACATGAGTAAGTAGCATTTAACTCTTATGGTAGAAAATACAGTTGGCTCTCTTTACCTACAGGTCCCATACTCACAGGTTCAACCCACATCAGATCAAAAATATTTTAAAAGATCAGAAATAACAATACAGGCCAAATGTGATGGCTCATGCCTGTAATCCCAGCACTTTGGGAGGCTCAGCTGGGCGGACTGTTTAAGCTCAGGAGTTCACAACCAACCTGAACAATGTGGTGAAACCTCATATTTACAAAAATTAGCCAGGCATGGTGGTGCATGCCTATAGTCCCAGCTACTTGGGAGGATGAGGTGGGAGGATGGCTTAAGATCGCACTACTGCATAGCATTTAGAGATTGTGTGTATTGGGTATTATAAGTTATCTACTGATGACTTAAAATATACGGGAGGATGTACATAGATTATATGCAAACACTGCACAATTTTATTTTTTTCTCATGACATTAAATTTACATAAGCAATTATGCCATTATATATAAGAGACTTGAACTCTGCAGATTTTAGTATCTGTGGGGGTCCCAGAACCAATGTCCTGTGGATATTTAAAAGACCCCTGTGGATATGTTTTTTAAAATCATTTTATTCATCAATTTAAAACAAAAAAGCCACATAAACAAAGTTTCTGTTATATAAAAAATATGTACATATGATTTGCTAGTTATGTGACTTGCCTTCTTTAGTAACAATATTTGTGTTAAAATAATATAGATGTAATGATCATATTCATTTAGTTCATTACTTTAGTCACTAAATAAACACAATAGATCTCCAATGTGCCAGAAACTATACCAGATGCTAGACACAAAAACAAGAAAAATACTCTCATGGACATGAAACATAAATTATAAAGTTGTTTTAATAAACACAATTTATTGACCAGGTGTGGTGGCTCACGCCTGTAATCCCAGAACTTTGGGAGGCTGAGGCAGGCGGATCACCTGAGGTCAGGAGTTCGAGACCAGTCTGACCAACATGGAGAAACCCCATCTCTTCGAAAAAATAAAAAATTAGCCAGGCGTGGTGGCTCATGACTGTAATCCCAGCTACTCAGGAAGCTGAGGTAGGTGATGACTTGAACCCAGGAGGCAGAGTCTGTGGTGAGCCAAGATCAAGCCATTGCACTCCAGCCTGGGCAACGAGACAAAATCCATCTCAAAAAAAAAAAAATTATTAAGTATTTTAATAGATGTATAAACAAAGTGCTGTCAAAGCACAAAGGATTTCACTGTGGTGATAGGACCAAAAAAAGATACCCAATCATAAATCAACAACACAACGTAACTTCAATTACCACATTTAAAGTAACTTAGATTTCTGAAGGAGACAAAATCATAAGGATGACTTCAACATAATAATTTCTAGGGTTTCTTTTTCTCTTTAATTATATACTACAAACAACAAAATGAAATTTACCCCACTACTAATGATGTATAAGTAGGGCATCACCAATCCACGTTATATTAAAATAATTACGAATGCAATATTACTAAAACAAGAAAATGCCATCATAATTATGAGCTAATTAATACTCTGAGTTCCATAGTGATAAAGTTTTTGAGAAAACCATGCTAGCCTACATAAATGTAAAAATATGCTGCAGACATCTGGTTTGGCAGAATAAATTTGGGGGTTGGTAAAATCCAAATTTGAATCCCAATCCCAATACTATCACTTATGAGCTATGTGGCCTTTATCCCTACTGATAAATAATCTCCTAGAGATCCACGGCTTTAAATACCATCTTGATGCCACTGACTCCTAAATATTTATCTCTGGTCCTAATGTCTCCCCCTGAGCTCTGGATTCATACATTCAAATGCCTACGTAACATCTCCACTTCAATGTAGATTATCTGTGGAGCAGGATGTGGAGCATCCTGACTAAGATGTGTGGGATATTTTATTTTCTCAATGGCAGTAATTTATAGTATCCCAAACTTGTTTGTCCACCAAACTTTCTAAAATAAAAGGCACCACTATCCACCCAGCCGTACAGGCCAAAAATGTAGGGGCTACTCTTGAGTCCTTTCTTTTACCCTCCTATATCCATCAGCAAATCTGGTGAGACACTACCTCCAAAATATGCCCTGAATGCCACCACTTACCTATTCTTCATTATGACCTCACAGTGTAACTACCATCACCTCTCACCCAGACCACTGCGATAGCCTCCTAAAGTGTCTTCCTGCTTCTACTCATTCTCCATACCATAGTCAGAATGGCTAATGTCAGCAGATCATACCAACTCTAAGCATAAAATATTCAAATGGATTTCTGTTCTACTTATACTAACATAGCAAACTCCTTACACCACGCACACAGAGGCTTGATGATCTGACCTCTGCCTACCTCTTTAGCTTCATATCTTACCATTCTTAGCACACAACCCAAACTGGCTTCTTGCATTTGAACAACAAACTCAAGCCAATTTGGGGACCTTGACTCCAACTATTCCTGCTGCCTAAAATACTCTTCTTCTGACTTCACACTGGCTCATTTTTTAGAATAAGGTTTAAACGGCACATCTTAAAGTCTCCTCAGACCACCCAAACTAAAGCAGACATGTAGTCACTCCTTATCATGAGGTCCTTTTTCAATACTACATGTGGCAATTAATACTATATAATTTTATTTTTGCTTATTGTACATCTCCTCTACCAGAAAGTCCTATAGAGAAAGGACTTCACCTACTTGGTTCCTGCTATATCCACAATACCTAGAACAGTTCCTGGCACAAAGCAGGTTCTCAATAAATTTGCACTGAATGAACGAATAAAAAGGTAACACACTTCTCATACCACATTATAACTGTGTTCACTTAACTGTTTTCCTCATCACGCGCCAAGCTCTTTTAAAGGCAACACTGCACATATCTTTGAATTCCCAGTTCTTAGCACAGTATCTAAGGAACTGAAATAGCACTTGCTGAATAAAAACACGAAATAAAAAAGAAAGCATCCTAAGTTGTGTGGGATATTTTATTTTCTCAATAGCAGTAATTTAATTTTTTTGAAAGCCTTCCACTCTTTTGGCACATTCATGAAGTGTTAATCAAAGTCAAATGTGCAATACATGGCCATGTTTAAATGGATAGCCAACAATATAGTTTTAAAAAAAATATCTCAAGGGTCCTTGGACTCAACAGCACCATAATCTTACCATCACAAGGATGAATCAATAATGAATGGATCCCTGCAAAAAACCAAGGATGCAGAATGGATGATTGTGGAGCTGAGGTGCTTGGTGAGAATAATACAAACACCAACTCTTCCACATCCCTGAACATATTTCTAAAAGGTACATCCTATCTTACCAACTTAGAACTTTTTTTTCTAATTCTTGTTTAGTGCCAGCTACCCTATGCTTCTTGTACTAGAGCCTGAAAAAGTTAATATATTCCCTGATAGATCTTCCAGTAGTATAAATGGGTACCCTTTACCAATAAATAAAGGTTTTGAAAGAGTTCAAGTACCAATGTATGCTCAAATGAGAGTGCTCCAGAAGTACCCCTGAAGTGGTCAAAATGTTATTTGCTACAAATATATATCTACATAACTCCAGAGGTATTGAATTACATATGGCCATGAGCATATAAAAATTGATCTGATTTTACATAAAGATAGCAACTTTGTGGCAAGTTAGTTTAGAACATCAACAGAAGTAGAACTCAATAGATTAAACCAAAGCACATACAATTGTGCATTGCTTAACAGGAATACACTCTGAGAAATGCACTGTCTGGCAATTTTCTCACTGTGTGAACATCACAGAATCTGCTTACACAAACCTAGATGGTATAGCCCACTACACACCTACACTATACAGTAGAGCCTATTGCTCCTAGGCTACAAACCTGTACAACACATTGCAGTCCTGAGTACTACAGGCAACTGTAACACAATGGTAACTACTTGTGTATTTAAACATATCTAAACATATAAAAGGTACAGTAAATATGTGATATTACAATCTTAAGGGACCATCATCATATATTTGGTCCATCATGGACTGAAAGGTTGTCACACAAGACATGACTGTACATATCCACACACACCTAACTTTTAAAGCATATTTTTTGTAATTTTTCCAAATTTGAGCAACTCCTTATACTGACTCTGACATATATAAATTACTAATTCCAACAAGTCTCTTTTTCAAAATAGGTGACAGTTATACAATTGTATGCCTTTGTTAAAATTCATAGAATTAGACACATAAAAGTACCAATTTTACTAAATGTAAATTACACACCAATAAACCTGACTTAACAAAAAGACAAACAACAAATTCAGAAAAATATTTCCAACTCACATAAAAGACAAGGATGAAAAATATATACTTTATCCAGTATTTCTACTGAATTGTTTAATCGAGTCAAGATCTTCATGTACCTCCAATTTTAATTATCTTGCTATACCATATGAAGAGAAAACATAACTTTCTACCCCTCTGCTTACCAAATAGTCTGTGATTATAATTCAAATATAGATAGCAATTCCCCTCCTATGAGCTCTAAGATGTTTCATACATTATTGTATTTATCCTTACAGACTTTTTATTTAAAAAAATTCCAGGGTGACAAATATATTTTTTAAGTCTTAAGAAATTTGATGCCTTCTTATATTATTATTCTTTCCACGTTTCTGTTGGTTATCTACTGTTTTTTCATTTGAATATCAAAATAAAAACAGCAAAATTCAACACTTTTCTATCATTTTCCATTTAAGATTTTTCTGGCACTCATCTTTTTTGCTTTCCTTATTCATTATTTCACATTTCCTTCTCTCTGATACCTTCATAGTATCATCTAGTTTCAAAAGCATTAATATTGTCTGGGTGTATTTCCTAATTGTTCTTTCCCAATATACGATTAACTTTTTATCTCGTCATACTACTAGAAATAATCTACATATCTTTTCTTTGTATACCAATCACTTATCTTTAGGACTGTCACTCAAGTTTTCTAAATCAAGCCCCTTGCTTTTTGGCCTCTTTTCCCAATTATTATTCTTTCTGTAAGATCCCCTTAACTACCCTTTTCCTTTCTCTTATCAAGTAAAAGCATTTGGTTTCTTTCATGAGTCCTCCCAACATCCCCAGTAGGTGAGCTAGAAGGAAAGTTAATTTTAATTTTAGGGGGTAAGGGATTGGTGCATATACAGAGAAATTAGAGTAACTCAGACTTAGAGATATGTCAGAGCCAAGAATAGAATTCAGACCCTCTGACTTGCAGTATACTTCTATGTATCTTGACTTAGAAAAGAGCTCTATTCAGCACAATATCTCACGAAGTAATGACTCCTGCTACAGATAAAGGAATGAGAAAAATATTGGCACAACAAAGTGAAATACCAGTTACTTTTTTCTAAATGTACTTTATTTGCATTTTAGTATTAATTACATGATCGAGTAAAATTAAAAATTAAATCTCTTTTATCTTCACTTATTTTTAGGGAAAATGTTTATCTAAGTATTATGTAAAGGAAAATTACGTCAAAACTCTATCTACATCATAGTATCAGTTAAATAGTTTCTCAAAAGCAAGTCTTTGGTGTTTCAACTGTTCTAAGTTAGAAGTTTTCATTACAAGTTTAAATATAACTGGTATTTCCACTGAGTCACATGCCAGACTCTGGTTACTAACACAATGACAATGAGTTTAACTGAGAAGAAAAGTTAAGTTAGATCTATTCTCCTGGCCTCCTCTAAAGACAATGTGCATAACAAAACTAACTTGTAAAATGGAATAACGCATTTCAATAAAACACACCTCTTCTGAGCTTTTCAATTCCTAAGAATTCCTATATCAGAAAGAAAAGAAACCACATAATACTAACATCTGGATACATTTCCCTTGTGTTAGGGACTGAAAAATAGAATCTGCATAGCAAACATCACTAGAAATAGGAACAAAATTGTAGAAACTTTAACTACCAGAATTTCACGGTTTGAATTCTGTGAACTTTCTGCTTCAAAGATCAACAGACCCCAGATTTTAATATCAATTATATATGGTATACGTAACTTAAATATTTCCAAACTATCATTATAATCATTTTTTACTACAAATATTATCTTTACCCAAATATGTTTGATATGGTTATAGAAAAGGAATGTTAATGAAGATATAACACATAATAGCAAATAAAGCCTTTTTAAAATTATTCATCTAAAAAGCATACAATTTTTATTAAAATGCCAAGAAAAGGCTAGACTTTTTAGGCAAAGTCTTGAGATTAAAATGCTTTAAGCCCATCTTACACTGGATCATAGGATAGCTGATTCTGATGTATTAAAATTATAATTTTTTAACAAAGGAAAATTCATTCTTTGCCTTCATTAGATTCTTTTCAAAATTGCAAAAGTAAATCTGTCAATGGAACATTATTCAATTTACATATATACACATATATTTAACCTATATCCTTTATATTAATTTCTGTGTTTTACAAATATTTTCATTAACATTTAAGAGATAAGTTCATAACAGTGCTTGTCTATCAAACAATATTTTTTACTATTTAGTTTTATTGACTCTTCTAGTCCTCCAGGTATCATCCTACATAGAAAATTATAGTTGCATTAACAGTAACTTACTATTCTTCATGTTGTATAGCACTTTACAAGTTTAGAATTTTATTAAGATTTTGTAGTTCCATTAATAGCACCTTGAACTACCTCATTAAAACCTTATCATATGAGGCTGTGTGCAATGACTCAAGCTTGTAATCCCAGCATTTTGGGAGGTCAAGGCGAGTGGATCACTTGAGGTCAGGAGATCAAGACCATCCTGGCTAACATGGTGAAACCCTGTCTCTACTAAAAATACTAAAATTAGCTGGGCAGGGTGATGCACGCTGTAGTCACAGATACTCGAGAGGCTGAGGCAGGAGAATGCTTGAACCCAGGAGGTGGAGGTTGCAGTGAGCTGAGATCACGCCATTGCACTCCAGCCTGGCAACAGAGCAAGACTCCATCTCAAAAGAAAAAAAAAAAAAAAAAAAACTTATCAGAAATGACTAATTTACATGACTGCCTTTAAGAGAAATTCTTAATAAGAACCACATTTTTAGAAACCTTAAGTCTCCTAGAGCCTGACACTGTGCCTGACAGTAAAGAAGTGCTACAAAAATATTTGAGTACAAAAATTATAAAAATAACATCTTTCTTGAAAAAGCAATTCTTTTCTGAAATAAAGAGATTTGCAACCTAACAGTACGGAAAATTAACTTTAAAAAAGTAAACTTTCTTACTGCTTATTGAAGAAATACGGTTGTGTTCCCAGTCTTTAGAGAGAGCTTGACAGCACTGGTCTACATCCTCTAAGACCTAACACAGGCAACGAACCCCAAAGAAAAATATTTAAATTAGCAAAACAATAAAAAGTATCTAAAACATAACTTGTATCACAGTTTATAATAAAAATATAAATTCAGGTTAACCTTTTATATTTTAATAAGACTACAGACCACATATATATGAAATACTTTCTATATATGAAATAGGAAGAAATTTTGAGTGAATTTCCTTTAAAATACAAGTAGATATAAGTTATTTATAAGGATTTTGTCAAGAACAAAAGTTTTTTCTTGAATCCATATATTCATATGGCTTTGCATATACCAAAAAATCTGCTTAATAAAGGTAACACCACTGACCCACCATGAGTAAAAGCATTTGAGTTGTTTTCCCACTAGTGGAGAGAGATTTTTATTTATTCTATCCCTATTCATTTAGCGAAACCCCCTTGTGGCCAATGGCACACATCAGTGAGATGGCTGGCTAGTATTAAGGGTAGCCTTGGAAAAGACAAACATTAATTAACTTAATGATGCTTGTGGACAAGATATGTATTTTTAAGTTTTGCTACTTTAACAGCAAAAAAAGAAAAAGAAAAAAAAAAGGTATATGAAGTACTAATATTCACAGGGTTTTTTTTAAAAGCCCCGATGCTGCAGATCTATATTTAGTGACATAAAAGGTGCCCACAATGTATTGTTCAATTAAAAAAAAAAACCCTCAGGTTATACAGTAGCAGGCATAATATGATCCCATTTGAGAAAATGTTACTAAGAAACATCTAGAAGGCTCTCCAAATAGTTAAGGGTGGCAATTTCTAGGTGATGAGATTTCAGACAAGTTTTATTGCTTTTATACACTTATCTGCAGTATATCATCTGCTTTACATCAAGCATGTATGATTTTTAAAAAAATAAAATTACTTTATGTTAGCGACAATAATAGCAAATGATTTTCTTGCAAATGTTATATTATTAAAAATTTTTCTTTTAAAGGAGTATTGATACAAATAATGATTCTTTTAATGCATAAAAGTTGAGGGTTTTGTCAACTTCAACCTGAACTGACCTGGTCCAGAGTCTTCTTTCCCCATCCAATAGCTTTCATCTTACGTTTGACCTCCCACTGTTTCTGATAGGCCAAAATATGATTCAGAGGCCAAGGGTAAGGAGATCCATACCTAGCATGAGTGATCTAAAGCAAAAAGATTTTGTTAAAAAGATGCTCCTTCCTAAAAACAATGCCTGTTTTTACAAATAGAATTCTAAAAGAAATATATTTTCAAAGAACATAAATAGAGCAATCTGAAAAAAATACACACTTGCAATCTAAAAAATTAAAATTTTAAGCCATCCCCTTTAAAAATATATAAATTTTTATGTACTTTGCAACCCATTATATCAAACAATGACATACAGCTTCCCTAAAATGTATGTGCAAGCAAAATTAAAGTAAGTGAAAAACTATATCACTAATGGTATAAACCACAATGTTTCATTTATGAGCAGGGACTTGCAATTCTGAGCAAAAGTGTTTTCTCATTAAATTTTAATTAAGATAAATGCTACAGAACCACTCACCTCCCCTACCGTAGCTTCATCACACCACTGAAGATACAACTAGGAACAAAAAAACAGTCACTAAACTTTAGAATACCAAAGAGAAAAAGGATAAAGAAAGTTATTTCTTGCCAAGGCAATTTTTTATAAGCTACTTTCATAAGTCACAGGCGTAGGGATTTGTTTTCCTTAGCTGCTATCCAGAATTATTAAATGTAATGATGATACTTTATAAAAATATCTTTTACTCACACAATACATGTCTGAATACCATTAAAGTGTTTTACAGATATTATTTAAGTAAATTCCAAAGGTCAAAGTAAAACAACGAGTAGGCAAGAATCACCCCTTTTTATAAACAGAAAAACTAGAACTGAAAATGTCAGGTATTTTGATCAAAGATAATGTTACCAAATAATTTAGGTAGCGATCCCAGCTCTAGAATTATTTGACTGTTTTTCCCATTTCTCAATAACTTTAAGTCCTAAGAAAGATTCCATTTTAGGAGAATGAGAGAAAAAGCTTAGTTTCAAGTCATATCATCTAGTATTTTACCTCTGCAGTCAACAGCATATTGTTGACTAATTCCATGTAAGCTTTCATTTCTGCTTTTTGGACTTCATCCAGCCCATCACTAAGAGAATGACCCTACAGGGAATTTTTAAAAATTTAAAAGAACATCATATTAAATGTACAAAAACTTTCAGTTATCTTACTAACCAATAATATAACATACAACTATACAATGAATTAAATTTCCAAAATGCCCCCTAAAAATTATTTTATATAAATGCATATTTAATACTCTGTTATCACTATAAAATATTAGTATGTACTTATTTGTCATTATTGTATCTTTCAATAGAGAAAATTACATTATCAATTACTTCACAAAAGAAAAACACAGAATGATCAGCAAACCTTGTTTAAAAGATTAACCTTATTAGAAATAAAGGAAATGCCAAAAAGACTGACGTGTGGTCAAAGATGAAAAAAATACTGTTAGTAAAAATAAGGGGGAAACCCTCACTTATTTAAAAATTCTAACACACTATAGTAACTAGGAGATACATAAAATGGTATAACCTTTAGTTCAATCTGGCAGTCTATTGCAAGATTTAAAAAGTACATAACCTGGCCAGGAGTGGTGGCTCATGTCTGTAATCTCAGCACTTTGGGAGGTGGAGGTGGGCTGATCACGAGGTCAGGAGTTTGAGACCAGCCTGGCCGCTATGGTGAAACCCCGTCTCTACTAAAAATACAAAAATTAGTGGCGCATGCCTGTAGTCCCAGCTACCCGGGAGGCTGAGGCAGAAGAATTGCTTGAACCCAGGAGGCAGAGGTTGCAGTGAGCTGAGATTGCACCACTGAACTCCAGCCTGGGCGACAGAGCAAGACTCCATCTTAAAAAAAAAAAAAAAAAAAAGTACATAACCTATGACATCCCAATACCACTCTTAGGAATTTATTCTAAGGACAGTGTACAAAGTTACACATACAAGACAATTTATCTTAGTACTCTAGAATAGCAAAACATTGGCCATGACCTAAATGCCCATCAATAAACTTGAGTAAATAAAATTATAATATATCTAATATAGGGGGGAGGGTGTTGAAGAAAAAAATATATATATTCAATACAGTAGACTACTACACAACAATGTGAAAGGATGATATATATCTACAGCTATTAATATGGAAGAATTTCCAAACCATTTATGATTTTAAAAGATATGCTTCAAAATAACACATACTAGTATGACTAGGTTTTTCCATATATGCAAAAGAAAAGTCTGAAAGGATGTTTCCAAAACTGTTAATGGGAGTTGTTCCTTAAAAACTATTAAAATCTAAACTGAATAAATGAAAAGCAGAATCATTAGAATGGATAAATACATTCAACTTCAAACATATCCTTTATCTCCCTTTTCAAAGGTCAGCCAGACTTCAAAACCTAATAGTTTTCATTTATGACCACAGTTCTCATAAGCATAAGTTAGAAAATTATCTACCATTTTGTAAAGATCAAACCATCTCTTTAGACTACATTTTAAAATTACATACCTTTAATAAATTTGACATTCATAAAGAAAAAAAGCTACCTCTTTTGCCACTATATTATGAAAAAATACTAACTTACACTTCAGAAATATTTTCCAGTAGTTTGCATTGGCATTTTATAAAACTATGTTGAAATCAATGTAAATGCTAATATACATTAAAGAATGATGAATGACTTAGTAACTATGATCAAACGCATTTAATATATTTTTTTATTACCTTGGCTTTAACAAATTGGACTATTGGACCAAGTTCGGATACTACTTGATTTCCCACATGAATAAAAGGTACTTTACCTGTTGAGAGAAAAAAAAAAAAGTATAAAAATACTTTCAGTAAGTTAAAGTTTGTGATAATTTTAAAAAAACCACAAAACTCAGATATGATGTTTATTAATAGGGATTTCATAAAACTGTAATTTTTGAAAATTTTTGTTAGATATGTACATTAAATTTGATAAATTTTAAACACTGACTACTAATCAATTTTAGAAAAGGAGAACAAGTAAATTCATTTCTAGAGTTCTCATTTAGATATAATAACAGATCACACAACATTCTCTTTCAGAGCCAACAAGAACATATCACCATATAGCAGCAACCATTAATTATCCAAATTACGTGAACCAAGCCAGGGCATTGGTACATGACCACTGATAAATTTCAAAGAAATTTAACTGGGCTTTCTTTTCAGAGTACAGTGAATCAATCTATATTGTAAACTACCTTTAAGAAATCATTTTACATCTTTTAAGTCTTTGATATCCATTGAGATCAACATTTTAAGCAAGTAATTGTATATTAATAAATGTCTTTGACTCAGAAAGAAAAGAATTAACAATCTTTGAAGGCATGTTAGTTGGTGAGTTATAATACAAAGTATGTTCCCAACGTGTGGGAAAAAATAATAGTATGTTTATAAAAGATAGCTTCTACAGATAAATGCCACATTAAAAAGGAAATGCTAACTAATACTTGATGGAATTATTAGAGATGAGAGAACAAAATAATCTCCAAATAGCAAGAAGGGTCTACTCTAAATGCTAAAGAATAAAACCTGCTGTCAGACCTAGTTCAAATAGAGTTCACACTAACAGCAGGCTTCTTCCTGCTCCTTTTCAATACATTCACTCCTCTCTGGCTCAGTCAGCCTAGGAGTAATGGATGAAATGCACAGCCCTAACAAAAGCTTCATCTGCATCCATAGGACAACATACATTACAAAGGGAAGGCAGGCCTTTTGGAACACAACAACTCAATAGATGTATTGAGAAGATATTTCCCTGTTGCCAATTCTGCATTCCTTCCTTCTATTGGTTTATAAATCTTGCAAAAAAAAAAAAAATGAATTTATCTGGTTAAGCATTAGGCCATATTGTTTTTTTAACTTGGGATAAAATCTTTGTAACTACTATACTACCAGAATTATTGCAGGTCCCCTGAGATAAAATGATCAGAGAATGAAAACTATTTAGTACCTAGACCAAAGAGTATTGGGAGTACAATATTTTTAGAGCAAAGCATATTTCTCATTTTTAATCACCAGTGTCAGATTCTTGGGAAAAAAGGGTTTGTATTTTATTTCTTTTCTTATAAATACATTGAGCATTGTCAAGTCTGAAGCAAGAAAGAAGTGTGGATAGTCAACTGAGTATTCATCTTATATATCTCTAAATATTAAGAGAGATATAAAAATTAAGATAACAAATTAGAAGTGAATAATGTTTTCTGTCACTAGCCTGCTTAATGACAATGGAGCCAATGTTACATCCTTATTATTGCAGGTATCAGGCAAAAACACAGTAAGACAGTCATTTTCTGGTACCAATCAAAGGTCACATAAGAAAACTGAGGGCTTTGTTACCATCTTAGACAGAACAATCACTTTTAAAATTTTTATTTCTAAAGAAAGCAAGAATATGTTGCCAAGCAAGTTGGCAGATTCAAAGAATGCAAAAAATAGGACCTTGGATGTCATCTAACCCGACTCCCTTATATTATAGATAAAGTCACTGAGGCTCAGAGAAGTGAAATTTCTCAAGGAAATAGTTAATATGTGACAAAGTCACAGAAGGTTTAAAGATTTCCAACTCTTTAGGAAATCAGAGTTTAAACCAAGTGGTCTTCTGACTATTCCATGCTCTCTGTTTTAAAAATCTACCACAAGATCAAAGAAGCAAATACAATAAAAAACATTTCCCTGATTATCTCAAATCGTTAAATGAAAAAGAATAATAATCTGAGATATGATGAAATTTAAATATCTTATTAGAAAATGCTGTTCTCATCTACCTATAGGAGACTCCTCCTCTGAAAGAATGTATATATTTTGTATGTCTCTAAAATATTTATCTTTGTCCTTCGCACAGTCTATAAAAAGAAAATAGATATCTACCTAAGTGACACTAAGTAAAGTACTTTTAGGAAACAGGTAGATGAACTATATTGATATCTCATTTGCCAAAGATTTGAACTTTAGTATTAGATTACTAACCTTTGTACATAAATATATAAACTCTTTTTGTATGACTAGATAGAGGAAAAGGATGGACAGAACACAATATAACTTATTTCTCCAGAATTCTGTAGTTCATAAAAATCTATGTTTAAAATCAACACAAAAATGAGTCAATGAATGGCCTCCAAGAATCTAAAATATGTTTACATTTATAAGCCTAGAAATTATTTTATGGAAATGTTTTCTAAATGTATATTCATAAATCCCTAAAACCACATAAATTTATATAAAAGAATATTCAGTATGTACAAAGAGGGTGTCTTCATATCTTTTAACAATTACTACCACACTTAAGAACTCAAGGTGAAAAAAAAGTTTAACACAAGTCACTCTTAAATTATCATATCAAAATGAAAAGATAAATGTCTCTCTAAAAAGCAATGTTACATATTTATACCAATCAGTTATATTTAATGATTTATTCAAAAAGGAATAATTCTATTTGATATCATTGCTCCAACAAAATCATAATTACAATAAACATCCATGGCAATTATATATAACATTTATTTATCAGCTTTGTAGCACATTTTTATATTAAAAATTATTTGAAATATTTATTTAAAACAGTAATCTACTGACAGAAAGATAATACTGATTATAAAAAATAGAAAGGCTAACGCATCTCAAAACCTGTTAAAATAAAGCATTAGAAAAAATAATTAGAAAACAAATTCAGTGATGACTTCAAGATCTAATGACAAATTAATTTTTCTACAATCTCTCTTTTCCACCTGTATTATGGAAGAATATAATTTAGAGAAATGTGTTGAATAATAAATGGATTCATTATTACTAAAATTTGTTTTCTCAAAAGGAAAGTCTTATATACATTAAGACTAGGGAAATCTGAGATCATGTATTTCCTTAATATTTACTATTTAAAACAATTTCCTTACTATTAAAATTATTTCCACAAATGTCAGTAACCATCTCGTCCAGAGTTGAAATGCATAGATATGCCAACCCCAAGATTGTCAAATTTGCAATTGTTACTTTCTAAAACCATGGAAAGATTCTTCTAAGGGTAAACAAAAAAATCAGGCATTTTAACATGTAGATACAAACTGGGCTATCACTATAATTTTATCAATCCATAACGTTAACAGAGAAGAAAAAAACATACACTTACCAGATGGAGACATATATTCTGCATTTGCCCTACAAACTACTTTGATAGGCAAATTACACATTTGCAAAAAGGCCTGTAAATCAAGAGACATAGAATAAGCCCAGTAAAAGCATATACATATTTAAACAGAAATTTGTATGCATTTCTTTTCTAAACTGAACAGTTTCATACTACAAAACTCTATTAGAAAACAATGAACCAATTTAAAGTGAAGGATTTGTTTTCCAAACAAAAATAAAATGTAATTTCACTACTTAAAAATCAGTATGATTTAGACATCAGTAAATATAAGAAATGTAAAGTACATATGTATACCTAAGGAAGAAAATGTAAATTATCCACATTTATGTTACTGTACTAGTTTATGTAAACCAGCAATACTATACACTGCTTTAATTTTCTTAAGTAGACAACTAAAGTCCAAATTTTATAAGCTATTAATTGCTTCATTCCACTACTTTCTATAGGATCATCATCTTCCTTATTTTAGAAGAAACTCAATACTATCTCTGCTACGTCAACATTCTCTCCAGTAATACTCTATATTCTAACATGTAGCTTCTGTGCTCATTAATTCACTTTTTAAAGACTTAAATTGTTTATCTTTACTTTGTTCATAGTTACAAAAATTTTATAAGCAATTTAAATGTCTAACAATAAGGATACGGGGTAAATCATTACAGTAAATCCAAACTATGGAATGCTATACAATCGATTTTCAAACTCATGCTTTTGAAAAATTTTCACAAGAAAAAATGCACACATTATAATATTAAGTAAAAAAATGCAAAACTGTATTACTATATCACATTAATTCATTTTTAAACAGCAGTGAACTCTGCCAAACCCACTGTATTTTACAATACTCAAAACTCACTCCCCCTGTTCTCTCTTCTACTTCTTGGCTTTTTCTCTACTCACAATATTTACTGTGTTATTTCTATAAAATCATTCAATTATTCAATTGGGAGGTCATAAATTACAATGGTTCTAATTAGCACATACAAATTGGAAAACAAATCTTTTATCTATGAAAGTACTATAAATAGAAGTCAAAGGTAAGATGAGATAAATTAAAACATTAACAAGGATATTACAATTTTACTCTATAGAGATTTCTCAGGTTTATTATAATTCCTTCCTCAGTTCTAGATTAGAAATAAGTCTTAAGACTCTTCTTAAGTGGTAAGAGTACTGAACAGTGATTAATATCATGTACAAAGAACTCCATTTACCCAAAAGTATGTCATTTCCCTGCTTCTAATCTGTTTTCTCAAAACTCCAGTCCTTCAGGGATGCTTGCCACTAAAACTAAATCCCACATGAGTCTGATTTCCCCCCCTAATTACACCCTCCGATTCTTACATTGCTCTGTAACTTATGTATGCATGTCTGATCTACCCAAGTAGATGGAATCTCTTAGAGCGCCAAGGGGGAGATTTTTAATTTTTCTAATTCTGTTGTCCTTCCCCCAGTCTCCCTCGTTTTCCCACAGTTAACCTCTCATGGTGTGCTACTAAGCAATATTGTTTACTGATTGGGCCAACCAAAGCTCACAAGAGTTTATTGTGGCAGAGGCTGTTATCCCTGCCACATATGTTCTCCCCTTTCCCTACAGTGGTAGAACCTATATCTGCACACAAGGCTGCCTAAAATAAAAACTTTTATTTTCCTGGCTCCCTTACAACTGGGTATGGCCAACTGGACTAAAAGGTCTGGACAACTGCTGGGAAGTTTCTTTAAAAGAAGAAAGTATCTCTTTTTCCTTCTTGTTGACCACAACGTAAAAACAATGGCGATAGCTATAGCAGCCAAACAGAACCATGAAGTAGCAGCTGAGTGTTGCAAATGGTAGAGCAACAAGAGTAAAGAGGCCTAGGTTCTTGATAACCATGTATTTACCAGACCGGGATTGCCCATGTTTATATGAGAAGTGAGCTATGTTTTTAAGCTACCACTATTTTGAGTTTCTGTCCCACACTGCCAAACCTAATCTTAATTAATTCACCTACAGTTATGATTTCTAAGTTTAAGCACATTCCTGCCCCACCAGAATTTGATTCCTCTGTGTCTGTTTAAGTGGAAACTAACAGTCCTCCAAAACCTTTAACTGGTGATTACAATTCACAGCAACAATAGTGAGCTTCCTGACTGACCCACAAAGATAGGGTAGGGTGGTGATTCTCAAACTTCAACATGCATCAAAATCACGTCAAAGCATGGCTTGCAAGGCAAGAATTAGAGAAAATGAGTATGAACAGTTCTTTCAAAAAGCCTGGATTAGAAAAAAAGGAAGAAGGGAGGAGAAGGCTTGCTTCCCTTCTATTACATCTGGAGGAGAGTGGAGCTTATTAAAACAAAAGAGAAAGAAAAAAAAATGGAGGTAGGTTGAAATTACATGAAACGGGTGAAATAAATGATACACAAGATCCATGTGGCCAGGCAGTGGCTCACACCTGTAATCTCAGCACTTTTGGGGAGGTCAAGGCAAAAGGATCACTTGAGGCCAGGAGTTCAAGACCAGCTTAGGAAACATAGGGAGACCCCATTCCTACAAAAAAATTTAAAAATTAGCTGAGCATGGTGGTGCACACCTGTAGTCCCAGCTACTTAAGAGGCTGAGGTGGTAGGATTGCTTGGACCTGGGAGGTTGAGGTTGCAGTGAGCCATGATCACACGACTGCACTCCAGCCTGGGCAATACAACAATACCCTGTCGCAAAAAAAAAAGAAGAAAAAGGTAAAAAGGGAATAAATAAGAACTTAACTGGAGAAATCGATAGATCTGTTTTTGTCAGGAACAGACACTTTTTCCACTGAAATGCAAGAGGTGGTGGGGGAATCAGTGATAATGACTTCAAGTTGATAAGAAAGAACAAGAATGTCAGTGCTCATATTTTATGAAATGGAAGAATAAATAATTTGTTGAGAATGAGAAACTAAGAAGGGATTAAGGCCTTCAGTAGAACAAAAAAGAGTTTGAAATAACTAATATATCTTCTCAAAGGCCTGAATAATATTCAACTGTTAGTTAACAATAATAATACTGTATAAAATAGTAAATATGGTATATTTTGCTAAGCTACATGCATAGTGGTAACTATAATTAATATTCAAAAATGCTTTTTATTTCACTTAAAAAAAACAGAATTGTAATATTCTACAATCAAACTAATGCTTCTTTTTGTTTGAGACAGAGTTTCTTTCACTCTGTCACCCAGGCTGGAGTGTAGTGGTGCAATCTCGGCTCACTGCAACCTTCGACTCCCAAAACCCATGCTTCTTACTTTTTGGAAAAAATAACTGACAATTTTTACCAGTTAAATGACACTCAACATACCACAGACCTCAACTGATAGCATTATTCTAGTTAGCCAAAGATTAATTTGAGAACATTTACCACAATTACTCTTCATCCCTGATTCAAAAGAAATTTTCTGAATTAATCTGCAGTTCACAAAGAAGTTTGGTGTCACAAATCCTTTTCATCCAAACTTCAAAAATGCAAAAACAGGCCAGTCCCAGTGCTTCCAGAGGCTGAGGAGGGAGGATTGCTTGAGGCCAAGAGTTCAAGACCAGCCTGGGAAACACAGTGAGAGTTCATCTTTAAAAAAAAATTTTTAAATGACACTCAACTTACCACAGACCTCAACTAACAGCGTTAGTCTAGTTAGCCAAAGATTGGTTTGAGAGCCAGGCGCGGTGGCTCACACCTGTAATCCCAACATTCTGGGAGGCCAAGGCGGGCGGATCATGAGGTCAGGAGTTTGAGACCAGCCTGGCAACATGGTGAAACTCTGACTCTACTAACAATACAAAAATTAGCCAGGTATGGTGACATACACCTGTAGTCCCAGCTACTCAGGAGACTGACACAGGAGAATCGCTCAAACCTGGGAGGCAGAGGTTGCAGTGAGCCGACATCGCATCACTGCACTACAGCCTGGGGCAGCAGAGTAAGACTCCATCTCAAAAAAAAAAAAAAAAAAAATTAGCAGCACATGGTAGCAGTCACCTATAGTCCCAGCTACTCGGGCAGGAGGATAGCTTGAGCCTAGTAATTCAAGGTTACAGTGAGCTATGATCATGAAAAACAAAAAAGCAAAACCAAAACATTACCATGACTATTTTCAATAATAAAAAACTCTAAAACAATAGCAAGGTTTGATTTAAACAGTACTTCCCCCTTTCTCTTGTAAGACGTAAGAAAACACTGGAGAGGCTCACATTTCACCTTCCACTTTGATTTTCAGTATCTTATCAGCACATAAAAATACTCAAAATACATGGCATGGCACAGTCACCTGAAACATATTTTCTTTTCAATTCTGAAATAGCAATCTGCATATTTTTATTCTTATGGAAATCAAAGAAAAATGTATTTCAAAATATAATAACGAATAATGAACTTGGAAGAACTCAGCTAACTCTTATTCCTCGATTGAATACTTTATTCCAAACTAATTCAAACGAATAACAACATAAAATAATTTGAATAAAACACTTAGCACATCCTATCAGACTAACATTTTATAACTATGCTGTCCAACATGGTAGCCATTAGTCACATGTGGCTCCTTGTTTGAATAAAATTTTAAATTCAGCTCCCTAGTCACACTAGCCACATATCAAGTGCTCAACAGGCACATGTGGCTAGTGGCTACTATATTTATTGGACAGCACAGATTCAGAACATTTCCATCATCACAGTGTGATGTGATGATGTCTACTGGGTGTCAAATCAGATAGCATGAATAGATAACAATAGTAACCAGTACATAAAGGAGACCTTAGCAAGAGAGGCTAACATCATCTGAAAGTTATAAATACTGTTTTATAAAACTTGCATAATAGCACAGGGTCCAAAAACCCTGCAAGTGATACAATCAACCTTTGATGATGGTGACGCATTAAATATCCTATTTCCAGTTTCTGGGAGATTAGAGATTACTCATTTGCTGAGCAACTCCAGTTGCTAAAATGATGAGGCAAATGTATTAACAGGTGAAAACCAAGAACTCTTTAAAGAATGAATTAAAATTACACCCATTCTTTATACATAAATTTAGTGAGTACCTGGTAGGAAATTTTTTAAATGCACACACATGTACATGCACACAGAACATAATTGCCAGTACCTGATTTCTAAGACCCTGAAATTTAATATGCTTTATGTAGTTTCAACATATTGAATACATTAATTGAATTCATAATGTCAAAAAAAAAATCACTTCAAGGGGTAGGGTGTAGGGGTAGGGTTTATTACTTTAAAAAAAAAATCAAAGAAAAAAAGTATTACCAGATCATCAATAACTGGTTAAACATGAAGGACTAAATTTACACATTTATCTCTGCAACCTTTAAAAAAAATCTATTAAAATAACAATGAAGAAATAGAAACAGTATATGCCCAGAAAGACATAAAGAATAGCAGAGGAGACAAAAGCAGACCAGAGATGTCAACTTTTTTTTTTTAATATATATTTTATTGCATTTTAGGTTATGGGGTACATGTGAAGAACATGGAAGATTGTTGCATAGGTACACAAATGGCAGTGCGGTTTGCTGCCTTCCTCCCCATCACCTATATCTGGCATTTCTCCCCATGTTATCCCTCCCCAACTCCCCATCGCCCGCTGTCCCTCCCCTAGTTCCGCCCCCCCACAGACCCCAGTGTGTGATGCTCCCCTCCCCTGTGTCCATGTGTTCTCATTGTTCAACACCCACCTATGAGTGAGAACATGCAGTGTTTGATTTTCTGTTCTTGTGTCAGTTTGCTGAGAATGATGGTTTCCAGGTTCATCCACGTCCCTACAAAGGACATGAACTCTTCGTTTTTGATGGCTGCATAGTATTCCATGGTATATATGTGCCACATTTTCCCTGTCCAGTCTATCATCGATGGGCATTTAGGTTGGTTCCAAGTCTTTGCTATTGTAAACAGTCCTGTAGTGAACATTTGCGTGCGTGAGTCCTTATAATAGAACAATTTATAATCCTTTGGATATATACCCAGTAATGGGATGGCTGGGTCAAATGCAATTTCTATTTCTAGGTCCTTGAGGAATCACCACACTGTCTTCCAACATGGTTGAACTAATTTACACTCCCACCAACAGTGTAAAAGTGTTCCTATTTCTCCACATCCTCAACCTATTTTTTTAAGACGGAAAGCAGACTTAGCAGGGCAGAGAGCAGAGGAAGCTGAAACTTAAGAGTTTGCACAGGAGAAAATCCATACATTTGCATCACAGAAACTACGAAGATTCCAAAATTGGAAGCACCAAGTAGCACAGAGGCAGAGGTAAGATATAGGGCAGCAAATAAAGGATTGGATGAAAGTCTACATAAGCATCAGACAATTACCCCTCCCCAAGTCTAGCAGGAGACAAAGGTTTATTCTTTGGAGAAACTGAACTAGAGGGACCCAAACAGCAGAGGGCACTGGGTAAGGCGTCACTCCCAAAGAGGCAAAGTTAAGGGTAAGTATACACACGTACTGAGATTCACACAGGATCCCTCTCCCTCTCAGCTCCCAAACACAGGATATCACTCCAGGATGTCTCTCTGGAGGAAAAAAAAAAAAAAAATCTACATATTGATGATTTTATTGGGGGTGGGACGGGCTAGGAATAGTGACTAACAAAAATGACCACTCAATATGTAATCAATCTACAGTGACATCCACATGTCAAAAAGTCTCTCATCTCTTTAGTGCCTCACTCTTAAGTATAAATTGTTAGTAGAGATCAACAGATACTTGAGGAAAGCCACAAACAAAATACACAGCCAAAACAAAACACAGAAAAAGGAATTGGGAAACAAAAATGCAGAGAGCAAGACAACTTCACAGAAAAATTATAATGGTGAATATTTACTGAGCACTTACTATATGCCAAGTACTTGCACAAGTACTTTACCCTACAATGTACATACAAGTATCACTATCTTAAGATGAGAAAAAAGAACAGAGATCAGGGTGTAGAGGGAGGAAGGTAGAGAAAAAGGAAGGAGGAAAAAAAGGAAGGAAAGAAGTTATGTGCCTGGTACGTAACAGGCAGATAACGATTACCAGATGAATAAATAAATGAACACATATGAATATGTAAACAATAACATCTCGTTTTAGTCATGTGAATTTCTGTAAACAAAGCAACACAAACTTCTGAAAATAAAAGCTTTAAAAAAAAAAAAAGTCTACTTAGTCAAAATCCAAAACACAATTTATATTCAACCACTGGTTGTAATATATAATCAATGTGACCTTTTGAGGGCACTTTGGTACGGTCTATCAAAATTCTACATGTACATACCCTTTGAACTAGAAATGGTATTGCTATAAATATATAATATGAAAATATATGTATAAAATTATACCAGATATGTGTAAGGCTATTCACAATTAAGCTCTATTTATAACAGCAAAATAATAATTATAACAATAGCTTGATACCCATCAATAAAAGACCAGTTAAAACAAATTGTGATGCATCCATCAGTGGAATATTTGTAGCCTTCAGAAAAGAATAAGGTTGGCTGGGCAAGGTGGCTCACACCAGTAATCCCAAAGAGCCAAAGCAGGTGGATCACTTGAGCCCAGGAGTTCAAGACCAGCCTGGACAAAATGGCAAAAGCCCATCTCAACTAAAAATATAAAATACTGGACAAGCATGATGGTGTGCGCCTGTAGTCCCTGCTTACTTGGGAGGCTGAGGTGGGAGAATCACCAGAGCATAGGAGGTTGAGGCTGTAGTAAGCCGTGATCACACCACTGCACTCTAGCCTGGGTGATGGGCGTTAAGACCCTGTCAAAACAAAAGTCGAACAAAAACAAAAAATAGAGTAAGGTTGTTCCTCAACTGGATTTCTTATACTAAATTCCAAAAGACATTTCTCATCTGGAATCTCCAATAAGGGCTACTGAATTACATAAGACAACAAACACCAAACGCAAAATTGCTTCTTCTAATGACCTAGAGCAGAACATTAAAATATAGTTCAAAAAGGCCTACAAAAGCTATTTGGTCCACTATGAACCTTCCTGGTGAGCTAACTTGCCAGAAAGACATAACTTTGAGTACCTACAAAAATAAATTCAAGACATATATACTGAGCACCCACTATGTGTCAAGAACTGCCCTAGCTACTCGGAAAAGTAAGCAACATAAAGTCTCACTCCTCGTGGAGTTTATATCACAATGAAGACAGGTAACAAACAAATAAACCATAAAATATGCACGGTAATTACTGCTACTTAGAAATACAAAGCAGTGTAAAGGTATGGCTATTATATATAGGGTAGTCACATAAGGGCTCACTAATAAGGTAACATTTGACCATAAACCTAATAAAGTTAGGGAGCAAGCCATGCAGATATCTAAGGGAAGAACAGCCCAAGTTTAAAGGCCTGAAGCAGGCTTGTGCTTTAACTATGTTTCAGCAACAGTAACAAGACCCAGTATGACTATGTGGCAGTAAGGAAGTGAGTACTAAGAGATGGGATCAGAAAGGCAACCAAAAATATCATTTAGGACCTTGTAGGTAATTGTGAGGTCTTTGGCTTCTACTGAGTGAGACAAGAAATCATTAGAAGGTGTTCAGCTGGGGATTGCTGGAATATGACCGAACACTTCAAAGGACACAAACAACCATACAGAAATTGGACTGTTGAGAGCAGAACCACTGAAGCACGAAAACTAGTTAGGAAGCTTTTGTTAATGATCCAGGCAAGATATGATGGTGGCCTGGACCAGGGTGGGAGTAATAAAAGTGACAGGTCAGATTCTGACTCTATTTTTAAGGGGAGGCTCAAGAAGTTCTGCTGATAACTCAATGTGGACACAGGAAAAAGAACTCCAAAAATGACTAAAAACTTCTAGCATAAACAACTAGAAAGATGGAACTGGTATTTACCAAGCTAGGAAAAACTGTGGGGTGAGCAGGTTTTGGTGAAAGGAAGGGGACTTAGAAGTCTTTAGATGGTCATCTCTGTCACTTTCTGGACAGACTTCTGACAAGAAATGAATAGCAGACAACTCTACCCTTTTTTTCAAAGGCCTAGAATTGCTAAGAGTACAGCCATGTGCTTTGAAAACCAGATAAACAGGTGTGTCTACAAATCAACATACTATTTGTTAGCACTTCCTGCAGGTATGATACTTATCAAGGTGTTAAATGAGAAGAACTACAGATGTTATGCAGAATAAAAATATAATCAAGGATCGTCTTCATCTTTGGTCTTTTTGGGTTCCTGCATCTATAGCCCACCACCAAGTTTAAAAATTGAGAAGTCAATTTAACTTCTTGGTTAAATAAGAAACATTAAGAAGATAGGAAGCTGTCCCATAAGAGCAGTATAATCTTCTGAAAATTTACTGAGAAGTAACACATGAAAGAACCACTGTTAGCTTGAATCTTTTAAAATCTCAGCAACTATGGCCCAATCTTCAGGATGTTAAAAGTAAGCATGCAGATCTTATAATTAATAAAAGCAAGTAAACATAATAACATTAGTAAGAAAATCAATAAAACAAAACATCTCAAATATTATACATATCTAATTTCAATTCTTCAATCCCAAATAAACTAATAATATTCCAGAAACAAATGTTGGAGGAAATCAGGGAAACTAAAAGTAAAGCCAAAAAGTAACCCAATTCTTTAATAGAAAAAAGTAAATATATTGGTTTCTTTTCTGTTTTTTTTTTTTTTTTTGAGACAGAGTCTAACTCTGTTACCTAGGCTGGAGTACAGTGGCACGATCTCGGCTCACCATAACCTCTGCCTCCCAGGCTCAAGCAATTCTCTTCCCTCACCCTCTTGAGGAGCTGGGATTACAGACATGCATCACCTTATTTTTTGTATTTAGTAAAGACAGGGTTTCGCCATGTTGGCCAGGCTGGTCTCAAACTCCTGACCCCAGGTGATCCACCTGTCTCAGCATTCCAAAGTGCTAGGATTACAGGCATGAGCCACAGTGACTGGCCCAAAAGCACTTTTCTAAAGAATAGTGAATATATGATTTATGTTTTCAATACATATAATTATACAATATAGTCTTTTCTAAAAAAACAAAAACAAGTAAAGATATCTTAATATTGATATGTTGACTTTATGACTAATTTTTAGAGTCTTACACACTGATAAAACTGACAAATGAACTGGTAGAAGGATCCCCTCCCCAAAGCATATAAGGTTCCTTAGTACACATAGACGATGTCTATCTTGTTTACTACTTTAGTCCTCAGCATACAATAAAGTCTCAGTAAACATTTACTTAATGAACAAGCCATAGATATTCCTAAAAATAAATATAAACATATCTAAATTCACAGAAAGTTAGTAAACTATAGCAAAACTTAGCATTTGGTTATTTTATGGGTTCAGAGCTCACTGCTTTAAAAAGTTAGATGTAACTCCTGTTAAGTTCAGAAATATTTTTAAAAATCAATAGTTACAAATATCAATAAGTTGATATTACTTCAGAAAACAGTAACAGGAATTCAACTTAAAAACAATAACGACCTATGCAGAAATCAGAAACCACAATTCAATAAGCATAAAAAGCTTTAAAGAGAGTGAATTTGTTACCTAAAAATATGAAATGTTATTTGATAGCATATATGAAGACGTCACTTCATAGACTGTGATCTTCCTTAATAAAACTCTCACCTAGAAACTACTCCTGGAATCTTCGAGTCAATTTTAGATATATCAACATCTGACAGCTATAGAAAAAAATCAGGTTCTTTCTGAAAGCAACAAAAAAGACAACTAGAATATAAAAAGATATAAGCTTTCCCTGTGAGAATTACATATAAATAACACACTGATAAAACTGATAAATGAACTGATAAAAGCCCCTCCTCCCAAGAATATAAGCTCCATTAATACATATAGACCATGTCTACCTTGTTTATTACTTTCATAAAAAGTTGCAGGGTCAAAATTAACCCAGAGTTATAAAATAGTCAAAGGTACAGAAAGAACAATTCTTGTAACCCAAGAATCTAACACAACACCAGTTATGTAGTTAGCATTCAATGAACAACTGGGGAGAAAAGGAAAAAAATTACTCTTTTACTGAGCTCCTATAATGAATGCTTTAAAAATTTTGTTACTTACAGACAAAAAAAAATTCCCAACTGAGAAAAATAATAACAAAAAAATTAAAATTCTTAGCAGATGTCAGGAATATAAAATATATTCATTTCTTTTTAATTAACTAATAGTAACTCAATATGAAACACTTGCCAATGAGCAACACCAACTGTCTTCTTTTCTCTTCTTTATTCCAAAACAAAATGAACATTTGTCTTCCAAGTTAAATATATAGCACACTCTCTTTAGCTGCAGCTAAGCAATAAAATCAGCATTGCTTGCCAATAAAAATATAAAAGTTATTCAAATTTTTAAAGAATTGCCTTTAATAAGTTTATAAAGAATTAGATGGTTTACACTGATTAATACCATGGAATTCAAGGGGTTATAAACACAGCTTCTAAATTTATGTAAGCCACATTGACTAAGATATTCAAATTCTAGCTAGGTAGCAATCCATTTTCAGTCCAACCAGGTAAAGCTATCCTTAGACAGCAGACCTCAGGTTTTTCTTCTTAGGACAAAGCTTCTATTCATTTCATAATTAAATTTGAATCATTTTATGTAAGAATTCACTAAGGACTATTCTCAAGTATGCAATGCCATTTTCAGGACACAAAATAAAAATGATTGTGAATTTTAATTCATATCCTTTTTCAACCAGACATGAAGGAAAATTTGTGACAACTGAAGAATTATTTTCTACCTTACTGAAGAGGCACATTTTAAAATTAAAAACCATGAACAAATCTATCTACAAAATAATTCATTTTTATATCAAGCAGCTGCAGACCCTGTAATTGAAATAATGTATATAAGGTTACAAATGAAAAGTGTTAGGTATCATTCTTGAAGTGACAGATTAAGTTCCTAATCCAGTTACCATAATAGCCACATTTGTAGTTTAACATAAATTAAGACCTTAATTATATTTGTGACTATTTTAAACAAAATAACAAATTCCTTTATACCTATGAATGTAATTTATAGCAAAGCCAGGTTCATTTTCCAAAACAATCTATTTCACACCGCAGAAATACTCTGGTATAATGGTATAATGTAATTCTTGTTGTAGAATGTTGAAAGAATAGATTCACTAAAAGCACAGAAGGGGTTTGAAGACAAATGAAGATGCTATTCATTCAAGGGTAATTTCATCTTAGAACTATATGAAAGATGTTTCACTCACACAGGGTAGTGTATGGCCTCAAATTTAAGTGTATTTTCAGATCAAATATAGTGCTGCTAGATCAATTATGTTGATATTGTATATCTAATAATGAAGAATTCTAGCTTTTTTGCTTAAAAAAATAGGCTGTTTTCTGTCTTATCACTGTATCTTTATTGTTCTGTTTAACAGCAACAAATTTTAAAATGCTGCTTGCTATTTACTTTTTAAACAAAAAAGTACACAGTTGATATTCTAAGTTGCAATCTCTCAGAAATGCAGGAGTGTGCATTTTTGCTAAGTTAAATATTTATATAAATATTTATATTAGTAAACCATTACCCTTTATAACCATTTTACAGTATTTCACTAATTACTAAAAATAACAACTCTAATAGCCACCTAATTCTATTCTGAATATAATTCATTTCTATGAATTCTACATTGGCTAATTTTAATGTTTTATATACACCATACCATTTAAGTGTTGAGAAACTAATATTCAGATTTTTTTTTAACCTGCTAAATTCTATTTGCAATTTAAGTTCACAATTATCGTGATAAAGATGATATTTTATATACTGAAATAATCCCAGGTCTTATAAGCATAAATCACCAAAATGCTTTAACATTTCTGGCATACAAACTATAGTAATGTAATATTAGACAATCAATCTGAAGAATTTAAACTCAGTGATATCAAAGAAACCTCTGCAGCCTCCATTTTGCTTGCTTGGAATACTGAAAAGGATTTTACAAGTCTCCATATCTCATAAATGATCACTAAATTCTATCTATCCCTTAGGTTTTCTTTCCTTCACCTAACCCTGAAAGTGAATTCAGAAGCCTCATCTTACAGAGGACAATCAAATTGAGAGGAATGTACAAATCTTTAAAACCTAAAATTTTATACTTTATGAGACTTTAATAAAGTTTTGTTGATTTTTAAAATGTTTTTCATAAAATATTCTATTAAAATATATCCACTCATGTTATCTACTTCTATTTGCATCAGGTTTAAACTGATCCTTTAAAACAGCATAAAACCCTGAACAATTTGTTTAAAACAATATGTATCCAACCAAACTGAAAATTCAAAATCCTTTCCTCTAAAATTCTGCAGGTAGCTGTCTACTATGGCCATTTGAATGACATGACAAATTTACAGCAGCTATATTTTCACACTCAAAACTTTTTCTCAAAGGCAATAATCAACATGCAGCCTCAAAAGAAAGACAGATATTCCTCTCTCTTGCCTTTTCCCAAACACTACATTTGGATATTATTATTTAACAACTAATTAATGATCTATCTAGAAAGTATCATCTGCTAAAAGGAAAATGCAAGGGTCAGCTAAGTATCAGCAGATCTGAAATGTTAGTGTCCATGGCCCAGCATTAATGGAGCCTAGAAAAATGCTCACTTTTGGTTGGGCATGGTGGCTAACACCTGTAATCCCAGCACTTTTGGGAGGCTAAGGCAGGTGGATCACTTGAGGTGAGGAGTTCAAGACCAGCCTGGCCAACATGGTGAAACTCCATCTCTACTGAAAATACAAAAAATTCAGCTGGGTGTGGTGGTGCACGTCTGTAATCCCAGCTACTCAGGAGGTTGACGTGGGAGAATCACTTGAACCTGGGAAGTAGAAGTTGCAGTGAGCAGAGATCATGCCAGCAGTGAGCTGAGATCACACCACTGCACTCCAGCCTGCAGGCGACACAGCTAGACTCCATCTCAAAAAATAAACAACAAAACAACAACAACAACAAAACAACGCAAAATGCTGACTTTTAAATTACATACTATATTCAACAGAAAGAAAATAGATTTTCCTCTGTCATCTTCCCTTTTATTTTGAGAGATAAAGTATTTATTAAAAAAGAGTAAAGCAAAATAAAAACATTAAATGGAACAAGGACATTCTCCCTCACCTGAGCTTAAATGCCATTCTTACTTGAAGTAAAAAGTAGGACAAAGTAAGATTACCTGTTCATAAAGTATTCTAATAATGATCATCAGTTTGAAACACTCGAAAAAACAAATTCAAATTTTTATAATATCTAGATTGAGCCATACAAAAAAGAAATACCAGTTTTTTTAAATTGGCTTCACATATATTAAGTAAAATTCTTTCTAAAACCTACTAGAAAGTCTGTTGCACAATGGATAGCACATTGGACTTCTAAAAAAGACATTCGCAAGATATGTACATAAATCTCTGAAGTCAAAATAGGCAATAATTCTGCATTCGACATCTTTCATTCCTCTTCCTTTTACTTTTTCAAAAGAATTTCCCATTTATTACCTAACTTGAGCTTCATAGTATTATAGAGATAACACTATATTTATCCCTTTTCAAAGATACAAAAGCTTAAGACATGTTCTTTTACTCCTTAATGTAAACGAGAAATCATAAGATATAATTTACTAAGAAATGTCAGAAATAATTTGTGATTAAATGTTCACTTATTGTTGGGTAAAACTTCAAAGATCTGTATCACTGTACTAGACCAATATGCAGCAAAGTATTATGAGGGTAGACTGCCAATCCAGACTTTCTGGATCTGCATTCCAGCTCTGCTCAGTACTATTTATGTAACTTTGAGCCCACTGTTAACCTCTCTGCCTTACCTTCCTAATCTGTAGGAAAATAGGAATAATAATAGTACCTAACTCATAGGGTAGCTGTGTGAAAGGATTATTTATGACACCTACATTATACAGCACTTACCTCATACTGTTGTTATAAGGATTGAATGTGTTAATATGAATTAAGAGCTCAGCACAGTGACAAGCACAGGTGGCACTCAACCAATGTTGCTGTTGTTTTCTGTTTATCTCGACAATCTGCAGGTTCTATGAATGTGGGTGAAGCATCTTTAAGCTTCAGTTTCCACATCTTTAAAATTAGGATAATAATAGTACTGTGCACTAGGGTCATAGGAAGGATTGAATGCAATGCTCCACATAAAAGCTCTCAGTAGAGTGTCTTATACAATAAAAGTATTCAATAAATATTTTTTAAAACATATCATTATAAATAAAATAAAATTTTGTTTGCATGAAAGCATTCAATATTAATTTTTTTGGTAATAATTACAAAAATTATCAATGTTCACACAAACAAATATGTCCAAAAAAGATTCTTACACCTAACATTTATTTTTAATTATGTATTATCAAGCCTGCAAACTTCCACTCCTCTTACTGACATTGAATATGTGCATTTCTTTCAAAGAATTAGGAGAGAAGGAAGTAATTACCAGCATTCATTGCATATTTACAATATGCCAGGTACTCTTCTAAGCGTTTTACATATGTTAACATATTCAGTCCTCATATTCAATATGTTAACATATTCAATCCTATCCTACGATTGCTTCTATTACACCTCTATTTTACATTTGAGCAAACTTGAAAGAGTTCTATTTAGAATTTGCTGTATTTGAAACAGATACCAATTGGAATCTTCTATAAAAGACAGTATATACTCAATCAATAGACATAAACTTACTAAATAAAACAATTTTTGCCAAAACTTTGGGGAGTATACACGTATTTGCTCATATTGTATTCTAAAACTACAGTGTCTAACGCAAAAGCCACTAGCTACACAAGACTACCGTGCATTTGAAATGTGGCTAGCAAAAATTGGGATGTACTGTAAGTGTAAAATACACATCAGATTTTGAACTTCATATGAAAAAAGTCCTACTAATAAATTCTGTATTGATTACATATTAAAATAATATTTGGATATACTGGATAAAATAATGTATATTATTAAAATACATTTTACCTATTTCTTTTTACTTTTTTAAAATGAGGCTTCTAGAAAATTTCAAATGACAAATGTGGCCAACATTGTGTATTTATTAGACGGCTGGTTTAGACTCGGGGGTAAGAGAGAATAGTAACAGACAGTTATTGTCAAAGTTCTTTTTTCCAATCAGTATAAGCATAAGTCCTTCAAAGCACAAGTACAGAATGGAAGATATCTCTCTCTCTCTGTCTCTCTTGTGTGTGTATGTGTGTATAATACTGCATAGACACACATTCAGCTCAAGGGACCAGAGAAACATGCTATATCAATACTTCACTATACTCAACATAAGAGAATGAAGAAAAGCAAATCTTAGGGGAAATAGCTACAGGAAAAAAAAAAATTTTTTTAACTGAAATCATAAAAGTTCCTGGAGTCCAAAAAGATCTAACCACTTAGTTTTAGGGGTATAATAAATACCAAGTTTATGTGTTAAGTAAAATTTAAATTTCCTAATGACCTAACTGGTGGGCTATTAAAATATCTGATGTTTGATATCTGGTATCTTCTAGAAAATAATCCAGTTTGTGGATACCTGTCACATTGTTTTGAGCAATTTTGTACATCAAATGTAGGCCTTTAACTGATTCTTCTAAACGAATGCTAGTCCACTATATAGAAGAAAATTACTCCATAAAGTTAACATCAGATATCTGGAAAAGTCACATTTATAGTCATGGCTACTATCAGCTGTCAAGCCAAAGATTATTGAAGAAAACCAAGAAATTTTAATATATGCTGCTTAATTTATCATCGAAGTGACATACTGTAGGATTAAAAACATTGAAATGGTTAAGGAAAATTCTACACTGTAAAAGATTCTTTTTTCTGGTTTTATTCTTAATTGCAACTATGATTTGAGAAACCGTGAGAAAGCAAATTAATAGAAACCATAAAAATAGAATTAACAAATAAAATACATACTAAGATTTATTTTTTTCTCCCTTCTTCAGATTATTTAAAAAGTTAATTTTTTAAAATGGTAATATACTGGTATTTTGGTTTGTACTGGAAACTGGCTAATCCATCTATTCCAGGGTTTGTCAACCTTGACCAATCTGTTTGCATTTGGGGCTAGATAATTCTTAGTTGTGCAAGGACTATTCTGTACACTGTAGGATTTTTAGCAGCATCTCTGGCATTACCCAACAGATGACAATAGCACTCTACCCTTCAATCGTTTTGACAAGCAAAAACACTTAAACATTGTCAAATGTCATAGAACTGCAGTTGGGGGAGTACTAAAGAGCTGCCCAGTAGAAAACCACTGTCTATTCCCTACCCAAAATACCCTTCTATTTGATGAAAATTACTTCAGCAATTCCTAACCTACTATTAGGTAGTTTTAGGGGCTTTTCCTAGGGGATCCAGATAGCTTCAGCAGAAAAATCAGTAAACCTACTGAAACCACATGCAGAATAGCCTGGTTATATTTTCTGGAAAAAATGTTCAGTAGCTTTTGCCAGATCCTGAAAGGGTTATCCCCAAAACAGCAATTTTAAAAGGGTTAAGAATCAGTGCTTCAACTAAAATATTCACAGTGCCTTGAAGCTGTCTTTCCAAAAATACAAAGATTGAAAATATTATTTTATACATAGCAAATCCTTTACTTTCACATTGGTTATCAAGGCATGATTGCTTTCACTACACTTATAAACCATTCATACAACAGACAGTCTACATGTTCAATCCTATGTTAAACTACATAAGCTAAGTAAAAAGCAGCTAAATATGTAAAATGTTTGGATAACTATGATTCCATAACCTACATAAACATTGTTTTTTAAACAAACTATCCCCCAAGTATCCTATTCTTCCTATAATGCAGCTTAAAGTTTACAGGGCCACTAAGCTTTTTTGGATTATACAAATGTTATATACAACTTGAAGAGCTATTACATTTCATAAATGGTTTTGGGGATAATAAACACTCATGTAATCAATAAATATATGAGGAGTGGCTAGAGAACCAGAACACTGCTACAAGATTACCAAACAGATTAAAGCTTGAATGAGTGCAATGAGCAAAATGATGCTTAAAAATGTGATAAATAAATCTTTACAAATTAATTAGAAAATAATTTTGAGTCCACAAATGAACATATAACCCCAAATAATCAATACCATAACATCCAGCCAAAAGTGAAACCACTGCTAAGACACAGAATGTACCTGGCATATAAAAGTGATTTCTAAAAAAAAAAATAGTTTTATGTTTGTTACATACTGAAAATTAACTGAATAATATTACATAATAAAATTATTCTTCATAGAGAAGCAATGTTATATAATGGTAAATCATACAAAAAAAATCTAAACATATAGTATCAGACTTTCTAGAAGGGGAAAAATATAATTGCAACTCAAAATGATGCAAATCACCTGGGGGGTGAAAAAGATGTTCCATTATTTACATATTTACCTGCACAGCAAGAGAAGCTGCATTGTCAGAAAGTAAAATTTGCTCCCCTGTGGAAATACAATGAAGCATAACTGTTAACCAAGTAGAATATTACTTTATTTTTAAAAAGTATTTCTATTTTTCCAAAGGTATTGCCTATCACTAAAGTAATTCTAAAGTTTCATATCAATGTTATTATATAATTATAATTTTGATTAAATTATGACAAACTATGACAGTTTCCTCTAAAAACTATTTGATCACTCATCTCATTTTATCAGCAATGTAATTAAAATTGTTCACTTAAAGTCAAATTCATTTTTCAAGTTTTCAAGAAATGTTACTCTTTGTTTCATTAAAATTAAGTAAAATCTGCTGAACCCTTTCTAGTTAAAAGTAAAAGCATTCACAATAATACAAAACCAGCTTGCAGTTAATATTGCACAGTGTGTCTAGGTCTGTCACACAAAAGAAAGATGACAAGTTCGCTGCAATAAAAATTCCATGCTTAGAAGACTAGGGCTGCTGCCTATTAGTCTTCATTACTTTGCAGTCTTCTGACAACTGTAGCAGGCTGCTAAGCCCCAAATGGGGTCCATAATGTGATCTGATGATATATGAAGAGCTGCTAAAGGGAGCCTGAACCATCCTAGTCTATACATTTTAACAGTTCCTTTTTTACTGAGAGCCCACTTTACCACAAGACTTCAAAAATCTGCTGTCTCAGCTATTGGTGCAGTAAATCTGCCAACTGCTCCTGCAACCACATCATTTTACACCGCCTACAGCAGCCAATATAATGAGTCAATAATAAACTAAGGACCTTATAGGCCATGAATAGTTGGTTTACACTGGCAGATACGAGTTTAGGTAAAACCTCCTAGACAAATTATACAAGGAAATCCCTTCTTTACATTTTATATTCTCTTTGCAGTAAATTATATTACTGAGGATTTTTTTGGTAATAAATATAGTTTGATACAAAGCCATTTTTAATTGTAAACTAGAACTTACCTTTCAATTGCTGATACAATGTAGCATTTTCAGGCCAAGGTTCTGCGGCTGTGGGAAACAAGGCAGTGATAATTAGGCACATAAAACAAAAACCTATCAATAACAAATCAAATTAATAAGCATGTACATTTACCTAGAGCATTTAAAGTAAATTGCTAAGGTTGCCTTATACATGACAACTAATCACACTACCTTAGATTCTATGGTAACCTGTAAAAGCAGGTTAGATAACCTCTTTTAAAAGCATGTTTGGTTTATTGTTTGGTGATTGTTTTTTATATGGAGGAGGGGAAGATAGCGTGCCCAATCAAAACTGAGAATTAAAAAAATAAAATAGCCAGTGTGCTACAATTCCTTCAACTTCTTTCAAACACAGACATATCCCAAACATTACTCATACATATAAAACGATACTGACGTTTAATTCACTACAAAAAATTTAGTGAAATAATATTTTAACTATTTCACAGTAAACGTTTTAACAAAGTAAAATTTGAAGCATACATTGTATGAAATAATCAAATATATCTGTATCAAGCTGTCCATCTTTCCCCACAATCTGGCAGTATTTAAAAATACAGAGGAATCCTGTTGTATTCCAGATTTCATTGCCTTGACCCTAGCAACACCACCCCACAAAAACAATTAGAGCAAAGTTGCATGATGAAGCATTAAGTACCTACAAAGTGAAATAAAGCCAGTAAAGCTAATTTTAGGCCTGAAATGAAACTTGACCTTGACCCTTAATCTCTCATCTGGAGAAGACTGCAGCTACAAAGAGAATATTACCAACCTACCAGTGTTTGGGAAAAGCACTAGGTTTGAATTTTGTCTAATCAACTGCAATTAAGAAGCAATGGCTCCACTAACAGAATACACAGGATATCAGGATACCACTTGTTGGATTCTCTTTATAAAAGCCATAAAACATCAGAATCACCCATTTTAATACAGTAGCTACATTTGCTCTCAGCAATTAAACATGAGATTTGATAATAATTGGCATTTTTCTAATTGTGTTTATACTAATTTAGTATCTGTGACATAGCAACAAATAACTTTAATATATAATTCTGGCTGTTTTTTTAAAAGAAATTTATACATGTAAAGCATTTTTTTCTTAAGAATGATCATTTAAAATGTCCTAAAGCAATCCCTGGAATGGGAAAAAGGAACTCCTGGTTTTTACTTATGCTTTAGAATAAAAAGAAAAACACAGTATTATTATTAAAAATAACAAATGTTACTTTAAGGTTTAGTTTGGTTTTGGCTACATAAAATTTAATATTTGGAGATAATGCCATGAAAACATCAAGTAAATAATGAACTATACATAGTTTTGTATGCTGTTACAATATATGTAAGGACTACTGAATTTCAATGTGCATACCAAAACAGTAATAAAACAAAATATTTTGCTGTCAACTTTTTAACAAAGTAAATTTTAGTAAGAACCCAATTAACTTGTATAACAGTTTTTAACATAAAAGACAAAGAAACAAAAACAAGCTGACATCAGCAAATTACTCAAAAAATAACCTTTTTGGATAAATTGTATGGTCAGCACACTTACATTGCTTACATCTATACTAAAAACAATACGAGATTTGTTTGTTACAAAATTCTAAATCATCAAAGATTCAATTATATGCATTACATTAACTAGCAATAAAGCATCAGAATAAAATTTACAAAAATTTCTAAGAATACTGAAATCAAGTTCCTTGGAGACACAGATGTGTCACGTGCATCTGTGTATCCCACCCTGTACTATGCTTTGCATACAGTTGGTGTTAACTGTCTGTAGAAAGAAGATATTTGATTAAACCTACCATCTAATTCCCTAAACATGCTGGCTAATTGAAGTTTTACTCAACTTAATATTATTATCTATGTTAAGGTAATAGGACATTCTAATTTAAAATTGTGGTAATTTTAACTCTTGGTTAGCTATTTTGTGCACATACTAGACATGTATTACAAATTTTTAAAACAATGAAGAATTAGGTTGGTGCAAAACTAATTGCAGTTTTTGCCCAAAAACTGTGTTAAACTTGTATTACTGTATTAAAATGGATGATTCTGACGTTTTATGGCTTTTACAAAGAAGAATTCAACAAATGAAATGCCAAAACCGCAATTATTTTTGCACCAACTTTTACATACACTAGCATTAAACACATGCTGAACATAATTTAAGTGTTATCTGATACATCAGAAGCTACTTCACTACTCTGTAACATAACAGAGATCTTATATGAACAGAAATTTATGTGATCAATAATTTCAGTTAAAAGTTAATTCATCAGCTAGGTGCAGTGGCTCACACCTGTAATCCCAGCAGTTTGGGAGGCCGAAGCGGGTAGATCACAAGGTCAGAAGTTCAAGACCAGCCTCACCAAGACAGTGAAACCCCATCTCCACTAAAAATACAAAAATTAGCTGGGTGTGGTGGCGGGTGCCTATAATCCCAGCTACTTGGTAGGCTGAGGCACAGAACTGCTTGAACCCGGGAGGTGGAGGTTGCAGTGAGCCGAGATCGCACCACTTCACTCCAGCCTGGGTGACAGAGCAAGACTCCCATCACACACACACAAAAAAGTTAATTCATCATCACCACCATGGATTCTCCAGATCTCAGCCAAAAGATAAATATGAAAGTAATAAAAGTTTGCAACATATGACTTGACAGCAAGTAAGACTAAAGAAGCTGCCTACAAATACTGAAAGCTCTGTCATTAAGAATCTAAAGCTGGAAATAGATGAAAAGGGTGAATATTTTACTCAATCCAAGACATAAACTGTTTCAACCCAGAAATCATTATTGAAAATAAATTCTCAGAACTCTACCAAAACATCCAGTGTTTTCATCACAAATAGAACTTATGATTTAAAAGAGAAGGCAAGTAGACTGATATAAACCTACATAGCCATGTTATCTTAACAGCTAGAAATTGCAGTTTATAATGCAGTAGTCAGGAAATGGCAGAGTATACAAAGAATGACCAGCTGCCTATCTTACCCATGAGTAGCTCAAAGAATATAAATATCACTGACTTAAGTGCATCACCTACATGATTCTGTTAGGCTGTTGGAGGTGTAAAGAATTACCTAAGGCCAGGTAATTTATAAAGAAAAGAGGTTTATTTTGGCTCATGGTTCTGCAGATTGTATAAGAAGTACAGTGCCAGCATCTGCTTCTGGTGAGAGCTTCAGGAAGCTTATAATCATGGCAAAAGGCAAAGGGGACCAGGTGTCACACACAGCAAAAGCGGGAGCAGGAGCAAAAGAGGGGAGGTGCCACTCTCTTTTAAGCAATGAGATCTCGTGTGAACTCAAGAGAGAACTCACTATCAAGGATAGCACTGAGCCATTCATGAGGGATCCACCCCCATAACCCAAACACCTCCACCAAGACCCACCTCTGACAATGGGGATTAAATTTCAACAGGAGATTTGCAGGGGACAAACATCCAAACTATATCAGTGACAGAGCTCATATAATTGCATACAAAGCATGATAAGAGAAAAAAAATCTCCAATTTGTTATTCCATAGGAGTGCCAAAAGTGAAAATCCTAAACTGGGCAATGGATCTACAAATAAACCATGCAGGTATCATTCTAGGAAATGAGTTCTGTAACTGTCTTCATATGTAAATCTATGAATCATGAAAATTATTATTCACACCTAACAGAAAGAAAGCTATTTATTGGTTTGGGAATACCTATTATGTAATAGGCAAAGTCCAAAAAGGCAACTTCTTCCCTATGCTTCTCTTTCCCAAGGTCAGACAAAGTCAGTAATCACCCTCCTTGCTCCTGAGCATGTATAAAGAGAAGATTAAGGATTTAAAATAATGGCACTGACAATACACATCCTAAAAATCTGTAGCATTTAAAAGAAAAATCATTTTAAAACAAAAATAAAACATTTTTATATTTTACCACTTTTTCTTCAGTTGACCTGAAATGTTTTAGACCACAAACTACTGTAATAGTAAATAAAATGTCATGACTCGCCTACTCTACTTTCAGTTTCGATTACCAAACGCACTCCCTGATGTGAAGTGCCATTTAAACACACCTAAAGGAAGGGCCAGCCTTAGAATAAATATAGAAGATGAGACTGAAAGTTTCTGAAAAAAGGGGTTGGTAAGAAATGGAAGCTGAGGAAGAAAGCTGTCCAATGCTGTCAGAGTGCAAGTTATTGGTATTCTCAGCACACCAAAAGTAAACTTATGCTTAAGACACATCAATAGTTATGTGTGGTTCTTGTAAAAAAGACCAGAATCCTCAACATGGCCTACAGGGCTCTACTTGGCCTTTCAAGTTACCCTCTCTACCAGCCCACCTCATCACACACTTCCCCTACCTTGAGTCTCTGCACTCCAGCCACACTGGCCTTCATCCAGTTTCTGAATGCACCTGCTATTTCTTCTGCCTAGAACAATTTTACCAATTTTACCCTCCTATGGTATTGTCACATCTCAGCTCAAAAATCACTTCCTCAGGGACAGCCAGGTTCATGAGCGTGTAATCTGTGCAGCTGCATAAGGCCTGCACTTGGAAAGGCCCCATGCTTGGTTTAATGTTCTGCTGCCTCAGTCTTTAAGGTAATTTTTAATATTTTCATTTTGCACTGTGCCCCACAAATTATGCAGCCAGTTGTATCTTCAGGGAAGTCTTCACTGACCTCCTTGAATAGTTCAACCACTCCTTTTACAAGCTCTTATAGCATGCACTCTGCCATCTGTATTTTTACATTTAAGTAACTATTTGATTGTTTATCTCCTCCTCGAGAAAATATGCACCATGAATCCAGCATTCACGTCTGATTTTTGCTTACCATTTCTTCCCTAGAACCTAGCACATAGCAGGTAATCAGTAAATGTTGGCTGAATAAACATTTGTTTTTATTATTAGCACTATCATCATTGCTGTTATTACTCTGTACTATTCAGGCTAAGAATGTAGCAGGGAAGATAAGAAAAACTCATGGCAAAACACAAAAAATAAAATAAACTTCACCCGAGCAACTTCAACACTAAAACCAACAACACAACTCAAAAAAAAAATTAAATAGCTGCCTAAAAATACCTGGAATTTGAATTTTACCTTTCTTAACTCGTTCTATTTTCTTTTTTAGTGTATGTTTTATAATGTGCATGATATATTAGCTAGCAATTAACAACCTTATGATTTCTAAATTCAGGCCCACATGTTCAAATTTTTATTGATAAGGACATGAGATTTTTATAAATGATGATTCTTGGGTTAGAGTCACAGGACATGGAAAGGGGGAACAGTGAAATGGCTTATCAGATAAGTTGAAGTGTGGAGTGGTACAGCAGTAACATCTGAGGTAACATATTTAATATAAAACATTGTATACAAAGAGATGTCCAGTTTTAGGGTTAGTGCAAAGGTAAGAAATATATAGTTAATTTATATATTTTTTCTTTCTGTATTTCAAAGGATTGTCTTGCACACATACTACATGTAAAGCATGACATGAGAGAAAAAAAAAAAATCTCTAGTTATACCCTAGGAGTGCCAAAGGTGAAAATCCTAAACTGGTCAATGAATCTACAAATCAATCATGTAGGTATCATTCTAGGAAATGAGCTCTATAACTGTCTTCATATGTAAATCTATGAATCATGGAAATTATTATCCACACCTTATAAAAAGCTGATTTCTTGGTTCGGGAATACCTATTATGTAAAAGACAAAATTCAAAAGGACAACTTCTTCTATTCTTCTCTTTCCCAAGGTCAAACAAAGTCAGTAATCACCCCTTGCTCCTGCCTACATCCCACTCCACATTGGAGAACACCGTTCTAATTACATAACTACTTATTTGAAGTTTTTGTAGGAAACCCAGTCATTCATGTACTCTGGAGCAAGGAAGAGTATTTCTCTCTTTGGTAAAATCTCCCTTTTGACCAAGGAGAAAGCTTGCGGGGGGGGACACACATGAATTAGTGAGGAGAATGGGGGATCCCTGCCTACTACTTCCCTACCTACCTAACAAGACCCTTGTATCAACCAGAGTACTTCAAATTTTCCCCCAAACTTCAAATTTTCTCATCTTTATGACTTTGCTTAAATTGTTCCCAAGTTCAGAATACTCCTTCACTGCCATATACCCAAATCCTATACCTTTTTCAACCAAGTTTAAATGTGACATCCATCAAAAAGGCTTTTAGCACTACGCAAATCTAATTTCTTTTTTATCTATACTGTCCATAGCAGTCTGTATTTTTCTTATGTACCATTTTATTTTTTTTATTTTTTTTTAAAGATGGGGTTTCACCATGATGGCCAGGCTGGTCTTGAACTCCTGACCTCAGGTGATCCACCCACCTCGGCCTCCCAAAGTGCTAGGATTACAGGTGTGAGCCACCGCGCCCGGCCTCTTATGTACCATTTTCTACTCTATCATATTATGATGTCAGTATTTTCTCTCTCTTCTAGGAGGTAAATTCCTAGAATGTGAAAAATTCTTGTGGTCCTGAGGTTATTTATTAAAATCTTGGCTTTTCAATTGCTCCAAACTGAAAATGACATTTACAGTAATACATGACAAAACATGAAATTTGAATTAACCAAGATTAAATTTTATATAGGTATCTTTTTTTTCTTTAAGTCAGAGTCTTGCTCTGTTGCCCAGGCTGGAGTGCAGGGGTATGATCTCAGCTCACTGCCACCTCCACCTCCCGAGTTCAAGCGATTCTCCTGCCTCAGCCTCCTGAGTAGCTGGGATTACAGGCACATACCACCATGCCTGGCTAATTTTTGTATTTTTAGTAGAAACAGGGTTTCACCATGTTGGTCAGGCTGGTGTCAAGCTCCTGACCTCAGGTGATCCACCTGCCTCAACCTCCCAAAGTGCTGGGATTACAGGCTAAGCTAATATCTTTATTATAAGAGTTCCAAAGTAAACTACCCACCTTTTAGGAATTAATTATTTCATGATAAAGAAATTACTATAGCACTTTCATTCCAAAGCAGTAACTTACTCTAAGGTACTCTAGTGACCTATATTAATTCATTCTCTAAAATTAGAATTACTATTCTGATAGTATTCTCTAACAAAAAATGTATTAAATTTTTATCACTTTTATAAAGAAGAAATATATCCCTATACTGCAGATATAAAGAATACCTAGAAATAAAGTAAATATCAGAGCACCTCATAACTAAGTGCATAACCAATTAGTTATTAAAGTCCAGTTAGTTCTCTACCTACTTTCCAATTTTGCTCAGGCCCTGATTATTCTACATTTAGTGTCTTCTTTAACAGTAGCAAAAGAGAGGCTGCTTAAGGTTTCAGGCTTTAGTGGTAGAGTTCTTTTAATGCAAATGAATATTTCTTTAAAAAACTCGTATGTATTTATGTTGGAGAACAAAGTAAAATCAAAAAGAAGTGACACATGTTCTTACACTTTTGAAAGCCATAAAATAAATAATGCACAAATAAATGTTAGAAATGCACACATGATAAAGCAACACCCACAATCCCCCCCAAAAATAGGTATTTGCTTCTCATTCATTTTAATTATCATTAAGTTACATATTTGTAAGCTTTTCAATAAATACAACAAAAACATCAATATTCTTTACTAATCCATTATAATTTTTAATGAAATGACTTCTAACCAATAATTCACATAAACCCGTAAGTCTCTTCAAAACTTTATATATTACTTGTAGTATTCTCTTAAGTATTAGGTTAGGTGGTAATTCATTCTGGTAAAAGATGATATATCTATGTATTCCATTCAACTGAAGGTATTTCAAAGTATGAAAGCGCTATGACCTAAAAAAATCGTGTAATTCTGCATCTCTCAATGATCTAATACAAGAGTATAAGAGAAGGGCCATGAAAAGAGATGCCCTCTGTTGTTTGCTTCTTTTTTTTTAAGTTCTGCATTCTTGATGTACAACATGACTCCTCTGGCATATGAATGTAGGTGAAGACATAATTTGTAGAATAATAGGCACTAATATTACATGCTGCTTCAGTTCTGTCATATTTCCAATCCATCAAATTGATTAATGCTATAATAACTCTACACAAACCTATCAATTGTGCACTAATGAAGTCAAACTCAGTGTATCCTTAGAGAACTAGATTCCAAAAGCTCATAGATGTCATCTCTTCAGCACAGCAAGACTATTTAGACAGTGCTATATAAAAGGAGCAAGAAACATGTGTAGCCTATCTCCAAATTTGGATAGCTTCCTGCCAAAGTTGTAAATGCAAACACTGCTAATATAACAAAATGTTCAAAGAGCATTCAGCAGCTCTTAAATATGGACAAGTTACTGCAAGACACAGAGAGAAAAGAAGGAAATTTGTTAATTTGACATAAATATTATACTAATGATATCAGTGATATCAACATAGACACCACGTTCAAAACCCATCAAGTTTTAGGCAATATATAAGGGTTTCATTTACAATAGATTTTTAAGATGTTTAGACTTAAAATATGATGATATGGGACTTAATCAAAACTGGAATTTTAACAGCTATATATATTAGATTCAACAGCCATTCAACCTGCAAACTGTAGTGCAAGTCAAATAACACTGTATCTCAGACAATGATGATCATGAAATGATTAAACAGTAATGCCCCTGAGCTAATGTTTCATAGGGGATGTTTAATGATATGATACAGAATGTGTAATCAGAAGTGACTCTTCCCACAAAAGTTATTTAAAACCATTTTCCCATCACCTCAACTGTCAGAGATCAGTGTTCACGTCAGAAAGTGGCTTGTGTTGGAGAATAGAGAAGTGCAACGTCACACTGTCATTTCCATAAATGTAAAAAAAAAAACAAAAAAAAAGGAAGGCAGTATTGTGTAGCACAGTGGTTAAGGCTACAGAACATACTTACAAGCAAGTATAGATACAAAGATATAGACTACCTTCAATTAAAATAGAAATCCTGAAGCAGAAAGCAAACATTCTAGGACAAACTAGAGAAGTATTAAACACAAATACAAAAGTAGTCCTAGATTCTAGAAGATTCTTCTGGAAGAAAACACAGACCAGAACTATTCCTTTGGCTACATATCATCGTAAGTTTTTAGGAAAAAGAAACTTGTTGACTGACTTAAGAGTCTACTGTATATCCATTATAGCTTGTTGCATACAGGTTGAGTATCCCTTATCCAAAATTCCTGACACTAGAAGTGTTTCAATTTTTGGATTTTTCTCATATTTTGGAATATTTGCATTATATACTTACCAGTTAAGCAACCCTAATCCAAAAATCCAAAATCCAAAACACTTCAATAAGCATTTCCTCTGAGCATCACATTGGCACTCAAAAAATTTTGGATTTTGGAGCATTTTCAGATTTCGGACTTCCAAATTGGGGATACTCAACCTATATAAATATGTATAGTAAATTATACATACATCTGATTTCAGAAAGTAAATTTAGCCAAAGCTACAAATCAGTTTTATCATTCATTCAATAAAAATACTGAATGCATATAAACTGTCAGGCACCATTCTAAGAGCTAAAGACACAATTACTAAGAAAACCAAGTAACTGCCCATAAGGCAGTTCTATTTAGAGGTACCATGTGGCCTATTCTCCTCATATGTACTTTTACAATGCCTTAATTAAAAAACACTAAAAAATACTAGAGTCTACCTCATTATGACAATATTATTTGGTATACATATAACAAGGTTTAATTCTGTTTGTGCTACACATTACATAAAAACAATAAAAAAATACACAACAGTGTACAATTTTCAAAATACCAAATGAATTCCAATTTACTGAACTATGGCAAATAACTCAAATAATATTCCACAAATAACTCAGTATCTCCAGCAACCCATTCATTTGGAGGAACAAGGTAGTAAGCAGAAGATTAAAATGACCCAGAGTGGGCTGGGCATGGTGGCTCATACCTGTAATCCCAGCACTTTGGGAGGTTGAGGTGGGTAGATCACCTGAGGTCAGGAGTTTGAGACCAGCCTGGCCAACATGGTGAAATCTCATCTCTACTAAAAATACAAAATACAAAATTAGCCAGGCATGGTGGCACATGCCTGTAATCCCAGCTACTTGGGAGGCTGAGGCAGAAGAATCACTTGAACTCAGGAGACAGAGGTTGCAATGAGCCGAGATTGTGCCACTGTACTCCAGCCTGGGCAACCACAGCAAAAGTCTGCCTTAAAAAAAAAAAAAAAAAAAAAAAAAACCAACACAGATTAATAATGAATAAGTGAGCACAGTAGAATACCTAAGGCAGATGGGTCTTAATACCTTGCATTCTAGAAGCACGAGACAGAAAGCAACACAGATTAAAAATTCAGAAAAACTAGTAGAAGGCAGAGCTTCCCTCTCACAACCAAAGTTGGAGCCCAAATAAAACTAGAGAGTAACTAGAATCTATCTCTCAGTCAAATATGAACTAGACTTCTATTTAGGCAGATGACGATTATGATAATAGCAATTAATATTCCACAAAACTCATACAGCTTATATCCAAAATATATAAGAAACTCTTACAACCCAATAATAAAAAGACAATATAATTCATTTTTTTAAATTGAGCAAGGAATGTGAACAGCCGTTTTTCCAAAGGAGATACACAAATGGCCAAAAAAGCACATGAAAAGATACTCAGCATCATTAGTCATTAGGGAAATGCAAATCAAAACCACGAGATACAACTTCACACTCAATCAGGCCATAATCAACAAGACAGACAATAGCAAACGTTTAGCCAATGTGGAGAAATTAAAAATTCTCACACATTGCTGGTGGGACTATGAAAAGTTTGGCAATTTCTCAAAATATTAAACACAGAATTTTACCATATAACCGAACAATTATACTCCTATGTATTCACCGAGGGGAAATAAAAATAAATATCCACATAAAGACTTATATACAAATGTTCATAGCAGCATTACTCATAATAGTCAAAAAGGAAAGCAACCCAAATGTTCATTAACTGGTGAATGGATAGACAAAATGCAGTATATCCATACAATGGAATACTATTTGGCAATAAGAGAGAACCAAGGTACTGATACATGCTACAACATGAATACATGGATGACCCTCAAAATCATTATGCCCAATGAAAAAAAAGCCAGACACAAAAGAAAATATATGATTCCATTTATATAACATGTCCAGAAGAGGCAAATCTACAGAAACAGAGTAGAGCAGTGGTTGATTCAGGCTGGTGGTGGGAATGAGGGGTGACTATAAAAGGGCAAGGAGTTTCTTTTGGAGGTGATGGAAACCTACTATTAGATCATGTTAATTGGAGAGGTGAGTAGAAAATTTAAAAAAAAAAAGACTGTGGTAATAGTCACAAAATTATGTAAACATACTAAAAATCACTGAATTATAAATTTAAAAGGGTATGTAAATTATACCTCAAGAAAACGGAAAACACATCAACTCACAATTTCAACTGAAGAACAAATGTCAATTACCACTTAAATAGTTAACATTATGTAACTAGTTCTCCTGTACTAGCCAACTTACAAGCTTAAATTAATGAACAGTAATAGTAAAAATAACAATAACATCTAATGAAAAAATAGATAGCAACTTTTATTTTTATATTATTTCTAATACTGACATATAATCTTTTTAAAATTTATAAAATGAGAAAGTTAGAAACATTACTTATAATTCATGATGCCAAAACATTTTTCTATAACATTAAAGCTAGCAATGAAAAGATATGGAGGTCAAAAGAAGGCTAGATCATTAAACAGTCAGCTGCTAATAAGTAAATAGTGAAATAATGATGGCCTCTTCATGTTATACAAATGACACAATTTATTCATATAAAGTTCTAATTAGTGCTCTAAATTGACCAGGTAATGAAATATGACACATGGGGGGAAATACCATTGTAATACTCAAAGATACAGTTATCCACTGGAATAAATATACTCACCAGAAGTCTGTTTTTTCATCTAAGGACAGATTAAATTATGAAGAAATTCTTTGGCTTATACAAGTACTCAGAACAAAATATATAATCAGCAAAAAAATATAGCTAAATGTATAAGAACAGTGAAATGCATTTTATGGTTTCTATTTTGCCAACACAGTAACAGTTAATGAGAATTGTCATGACAAAATGACAGTTTTTATGAAAAAAATCTTTTTTATTACTAACCAATCAAATTTCATTTTTATTACTGATGTAAAAGTTCAAAACCATGATTCATTTATAGACCATACAAAAATAAGAAAAGTGTTCAAGAATAGAGGAGAGGATCATTTACAAAGCAATAAAAAATTAAAGTATGCATTTCTCTTACTGGCAAGGCAAATACTTCTCTTCTACATATAAATGTCCATAGCTGGATTTTCTGAATATTATAACTTCTGTCTTTGAACAAAAAATGAGAAGCCTTAATTTTCAGTATCTCATCTTTATTTGATATCTTCAGTATATCTGATAACTGCTTATCAAGAAATTTAAAAAATTTAAAAAAGGTTAAGAAGTTTGGTAGAATTTTCTTTCAATTTTCATGAAAATATGGAAAGCCTGAGCTAACATTAATAACTCAAAAGTCTTCAAAGAAATAAGACTGATAAATTTTATGAGGTACCTATCACCAAAATCTTTTAAGTTAAAAACTAAAAATCATGTAATTTCAGAGTATAAAATGTTAATATACCATGTAAGAAAATTAAAACTCACAATACAGCCTATGAATTATTTCATTAACAGAAAACAAGTCTTTGAAGGTATCTTATTATCAAAGTTTTCAAAAGTGAATATAACATTGCCCTTAAAAATTTAGTTTTGGCCGGGTACAGCGGCTCACGCCTATAATCCCAGCACTTTGGGAGGCCGATGCAGGTGGATTACATATGGTCAACAGTTCGAGACCAGCCTGGCCAACATGGTGAAATCCCATCTCTACTATAAATACAAAAGTTGGCCAGGCGTGGTGGTGGACACCTGTAATCCCAGCTACTTGGGAGGCTTAGGCAGGAGAATCACTTGAACCTGGGAGACAGAGGTGCAGTGAGCTGAGATCACCCCACTGCACTCCGGCCTGGGCAACAGAGCCTGGGCAACAAAACTAAATTATTTCAACCTATTCAGTAATACGGTATGATAAAATATAGGATCCATTGCTGTCAATAAACTATACCTTGACTCACCTATTTTGTCACTGTTTTGCTTTACCATATGCCCCATTCAATATCAGCTTCACATCTCCAAGGTCATAAGCACACCTGTGTAAGATTATTCATATGACTAATATGATCTTTTTTAATTCTCTGAAATGTGATGGTCAGTTCAATAACTTCAATAATTCCTCAGTGCCTTCCTCAATGCTGTAAAATCCTTAGAATACTAGGTAAAAATAACAAAATATCTTTATTTTCAAGAGCAAAAGAATTTAATGCATTGTATTTTTTCAATTATCTGTTGCAATTGTCATCATCAAATATTCTGATACACAGACGTACAAACCTATACCATCATTTTCTTCATTATGAGCAAGAGTATCACTTCTATATTACAAAAGCCTTTAAACCTATATTTTCTATTTCCTGTAGCCTCTGGAACCCTTCTGAATACTTTTAAAGTCCAGACTCCCCAGTACTCATGTGAGAAGAGAGAGAATGAAAACACTTTATTACCAATGTAAAAACAAATTTTTTAAAACATGCCCATTTCGATCACACTTACTTTCAAGATGCTTACATATGGGTTTCATGGAACTCTGCAAAACTACTTTCCTAGCTCATACTATAAATTAATGCTACTGTTAAAATGAAGTTATTAATAAATTTAAATAATTAAGCACCCAAATGCCCACAGTGAGATAAATGGAATATTCCAACCATTCTTTTTCATCCTTTATATAGTTTACTGAGTTTCTAAATAAAGAATAGAACAGATATTATCCTTATTTCAAAAGATTAATAAATTACAGTATGATGAACTTAACTGATGTGCTTAAAATATGGCAAGGCATCGGTAGAGTAATAAATCAGAAAAGATGGTATATGAGTAAAGAAAAACAAGAATACTTTGGGCATTTTCTGAGGTCTAAAATGGTAATGGGATACTAGATGTTCAGAGTTAATATCCTCAAAGGACTTCTTACTGTAAGGTGAAAGGCTCTTGGGCAATAAAAGTAACAAAACAAAGTAACATGTACTGAATATTTATTATCTATCACCCTATACTAGATACTTAATATACATTGAAAAATATATTATCCCTCTTTTACAAATGAGGAAACTGAGGACTAGAAAGGCCTGTCCAAGATCACAGAACAAGAAGCAGGGATGAGCTTAGAACTCAGCTCTTATGCCAATGACTTTGTTCCTAATCTTCATACTGAGTTTCAGTATTCTTATCCACAAAATACCTACCTAGCAAGATATTGTTATTATTAGCAATTACATATATAAATCATTTAACACAGTAGCTCAAAACAAAAGCTAACTCTTATTATCAGTAACCAGCTATAGCAATGTCTAATTAACAGACCTCCAATATGACCTATACCAAGATTCAATTTCATAATGAAGATTATAAAATGAAGAGGATATCAAATATATATATCTTGAAATGAAATAAATATCCTGGAATAACAAATTATTCTAGGATACATTACTAAGTAATCTTAATAAATACAACTGTATATAGCTGTTTCATATTAGTGAATTAAATTCTGTTATTTATAAATAACCTTTTAAAGCTTTACCAAAATTGTATCTTTAAAGTAACATATAGGATTATTTTCACTTACAAATGAGAAATCTCAGGCTTAAAAAGGCAGTTAACTTGCCCAAGTTCACACAGATAGAAAGTGGCTGAGTAAGAACCCAGGTTAGACTTTTCACTTCAAAATTCACTAAAGTGTAAAAGCAAGGTGAAGGAAGCAATCAACACTGCAGCAGATTCTGCCGGTTAGTGCTCAACACCTCTCCCCCTTCTTTTGTGTATCTGGTGGCACTGTGGAGCCCTAACACCTGGAGCTACTCCTGACACAGGGATGGGCAAGTGAGTTAGGCCTGTCCACCACAGTACTCTACCCTTCTGGTTGCTCCAAATGTGGTCATGTAGCCCAAATGGAATTATACAATCTTCCCCTACGATATATTCATACCCAATTGACTGTAAAAACAAAATTAAAAAAAAAATGTGAGCAATATATTGAAAAATCTTGCCATAAAAATAGTGAAAACTTAAATATACAGGGTGTTATAAAATATTTTTAAAATTATTTACTAATAATATTCAGGTCTATTTTTATCCTCCTTTTAAAATTCTAGGCCGGGTATGGTGGCTCACACCTGTAATCCCAGCACTTTGGAAGGCTGAGGCAAGTGGATCACTTGAGGCCAGGAGTTTGAGACCAGCCTGGCCAACACGGTAAACCCCATCTCTACTAAAAATACGAAAATGAGCCGGGCATGGTGGCAGACACCTGTAATCCTGGCTACTTGGGAGGCCAAGGAGGAGAACCGCTTGAACCCGGGAGGCAGAGGTTGCAGTGAGCCAAGATTACACCAGCCTGGGTGACAAGAGTGAAATGCCATCTCAAAAAAAAAAAAAAAAAGTCTAAATCCAGCATATCATCATCTAGAGAAACAATTATTCATTCAAAAGCATAACTTACCATTTTTTTCCATATTAAGCCAAAAGAACAATACAAAATTATCTTCCACTTTAAAAAATACATTCAAAAAAAACTACTGGACAGACAGATGCACAAATATGTATATGTAAGCACTGCTTACAACAGACAAAAATCATACATACCTATACCTGTGATGGCTTTGGAACACATCAACTTACCTACACGGAACTACACTTGCCAAAATTCCCTTTCTACTATGTCTCTAGTTAAAGTGGGCTACAAGGGATATTCTCTGGCAAGTGTTGAGAACGGAAGAGAGGCAACAGCCATTTTGTAGCAGACACACACTTTCTCCTAGCTTTTCTAACCCTAATCTACGTGCTGCCATAAAGGGATTCTGCTGATATGATTAAAGTCCTACTTAGTTAGCTTTACATTAACCAAAAGGGAGAGTATCCTAAGTGGCCTGATTTAATCAGTTGAAAGCCCTTTAAAAAGGGCCTCAGTCCTTCCTGGGATCAGACATTCCAACCAGTACCTGATCGCTCTCTTAGTCCTGGATCTCCCCCCTCCTGAACGACTGCCTCACACGCTATACACTTGCTTTGCCAGCCCCCACAATAAGACACAGTTCTTTGCATGTGTTTGTGTATGCACATACATGCATATGTGTGCATGGCTAGAGAGACAGACAGATATTCTGATGCTTCTGCTTCTCTGGTTGAACTGACTCCCTAAATACCCATCAGAGTAATGCTACATAAGTAAGTTTTAGCCTCTTCATTACAATGAAATACTATATAACTATTTTTAAATGATGATGTGTAATTCCATTCACAGACACGAAAAAAGATCCCAATATATGACAAAACAGGTTACAAAAAATTATGCATATTTATATTATGTCAATTTTCTTAATTCAGGGAAAGAGAATGAAATAGCTTTGTTCATCAAAGTTTTAACGATGAGGATGGAATTTTAAAGTCTTAATCTGGGTGATATGATTTCAGGTAATTTTTAGTTCATTTCTGAATTGCTTTCATTTTCCATAATGGCAACATATCATTATTATTATCAGGAAAAACAAACCCACAACAAACCTTTCTCATTTGACAGGAAAAAAATGTCAGGTAGACTTACATTAAATGGTTAAAATGCTGCCCAGAGTCTTAAAGGATGAACAGGAGTTATTCAAGCAAAGTGGACATTTCAGGCAAGGGGCAAGGAAAGAAGTGACAAGACATGAGGCTGTTCTACCAACAATAGGAAACCAACAAAATGTTAAAACAAGAGGAGGGTTTTTTTTTTTTAAGGAAAATTAAAATAAAACAAAACAAACAAAAAACCCACTGAGGCTTGCAGTGTACAGACTCTACTGGAAGGAAGTCAAACTGCAAGCAGAGAAATCAATTCACAGACTACTATGGTAATCTAAGCAAGAAATGACAAAGCTTTAAACTAAGGTAACAACAGTAAAAATGTACAGAATAAGTCCTATTAAGGAGTAAGAACTGAGAAAAGTTGGTGAGGGAAATACTGGCAGTAAGGAGACAGAAGCAGTTCACTTAAAGTGGGGGAGTTCACAGAAGACTTCTAAAAAGATATCCATATGAATAAGGATCTCAAAGAACTCACTTCAAGAATACCACAGAGAGATGTGAGATATCTTTAAATGTTTCCAAAAGAAATAATCAGTGTTAGCTCATGTCCACAGGAAGGAAGGATAATAAGCAAAGTGTTAGATACACTAAAAATTAGAGCTCTCAATTAGAAAAACACATTCATAATTACTTACTAAGTTATAATAGGTCTATGTAGATACATATCTCTAAGCTGTCGAGGTGGACCTCTTCTAAGAAAACCATGTTACTACCAGAAACAGAATATTGTGAACAGCTGTTGGATTGGAGTCACACTTGTAAGTCATTTAAGTCAAACACAGGGTTTCAGATAAATTATTACTTTAACCACTGCTATAGTCTGAATATCCCCTCCACAGCTCATGATGAAATGTAATTGCCATTCTGACAGTATAAAGAGGTGGGACTGTTAAGAAGTGATTAGGTCATGCTCTGGTTTCTCTTCATAACAAATAAATCTTTCGCCTTTTACTAAAGATTTCCGTGGAGAGGAACAATTATGAGTTTATAACTGAATTTTTTGATGTCCTGCTTAGGCAGGGCTCATTTTTTTTTAAATAAAAAAAAAAAAAAGAAGTGATTAGGTCATGAGGGCTCCACCCTCATGAATGGATTCATCTCCTTATCCCAAGAGTGGGTTGTTATAAAAGCAAGTTCAGCCCTCAGTCCCTGGCTCTTGCCCTCCCTGGCCTTTCCACCTTCTGCCATAGGATAATGCAGCTACAAAGGCTCTCATCAGATACTGACACCTTGAAACTGAAGTTCCTTGCCTCCAAAAATGTGAGACTTAATTTTTTTCTTTATAAATTACCTAGTCTGTGCTATTCTGTTTCAGCAATGCAAAACAGATTAATACAGCCTCCTGTTTTCACTTCTTGACAAAATATAATCTTACAAATTTTAAAAATTACAATCATTTAAATTGCAAAAGTAAAATATGCTCACTATAGTAATTCAAACAATTCAAAAATATAGTTCCTCCACCCTCCACCAACATCCTATCTTTATTATCTCAATCACTAGTTAAAATTAGGTGAACATTCTTCTGTAACTTTCTCTTAACATATATACACATATGTATGTTTATATAGATTTCGTGAGTTCATAAAAGATATGTATTATTCTATAACTTTTTACTTAATACAACCATTGCTTTCAAGACAACGTATTTAACAGGTGCATCTCTTCATTTTTGGATCTGTAAAAAATGTGAGCATATCATAATTTTTGTATAAATGTTTTTGACAAATAGTAACTGTGTACATTTAGGAGGTACAATGTGATATTTTGATCTATGTGTAAACTGTAGAAAGAATAACTCAAGCTAATTAATATATCCGTCACCACACCAACTTAAATTTTTGTGGTGAGAATGTTATAAATCTATGCCTTTGGCAATTTTGAAATATATGATACATTATTAACTGTGGTCACTATGCAGTGCAATGGATCACTAAAACTTTTTCTTCCAGTCTAACAAACTTTGTTCCCCTTTGATCAGCGTCTCCTCTTCTCCACTCCTCTTCTCCATCCCTTCACCTTTGTCCCCTCTGATCAGCATCTCCTCTTCTCCATTCCTCTTCTCCATCCCCTCACCTTTGTCCCCTCAGCCTCTGGTTACCACTTTCTATTCTGTTTCTGTGAGATCAACTTTCTTAGATTTCACTAAAAAGATTAGATTTTAGATCATTATTTGTCTATATCTAGCTTATTTCACTTAGCATAATGTTCTCCAGGTCCATCCATTTTATCGCAAATGATAGGGTGTTTTTCTTCTTTTTTTAAGGCTGAACAGTATTACATTGTATGTTATATACCACATTTTCTTTATCCATTCATCCACTGATAAATACCTGGGGTTGCTTCCATATCTTGTCTATTGTGAATACTGCTGCAATGAACATGGGAGTGTACACACCTCTTAGACAATTTCAATTCCTTTGGATATACACCCAAAAGTGGAATTGCTGGATTGGTATATAAATAATTTGATATATATTTAAAACATTTCTAGTTTTTCACTATTATGCTGCAATTAATATCATTACATATTTCTTTAAGTACTGGTCCTTACATTTCTGTTGGATAAACCCTCATAAGTAGAATTTTCAGGCCAGAGAATGTCATTTTAATAAACATTGCTACATTGAAGGGCGAGGTGGCTCACGCCTGTAATCCCAGCACTTTGGGAGGCTGAGGAGGGTGTATCACAAGGTCAGGAGTTCAAGACCAGCCTGGCCAGTATGGTGAAACCCCATCTCCACTAAAAATACAAAAATTAGTCGGGCGTGGTGGTGTGTGCCTGTAGTCCCAGCTACTTAGGAGGCTGAGGCAGGAGAATTACTTGAACCTAGGAGGCGGAGGTTGCAGTGAGCCAAGATTGCACCACTGCACTCCAGCCTGGGTGATAGAGTGAGACTCTGTCTCAAAACAAAAAAAAAATTAAAATAAATATTGCTACATTAAGTTCCCAAAAAGTAATACTAACTTACAGACCGTGAGACTCTGTCTCAAAAAAAAAAAAATTAAAATAAATAAATATTGCTACATTAAGTTCCCAAAAAGTAATACTAACTTACAGACCCACCAATAATTTGAGAGTACTGTTTTCCCCATGCCCTATTGGTACTAGAAATCATATTCATTTCTGTCCACCTGATGGGGAGGGCGGGGCGATGCTATACATTATTAGTGACAGAGAACATCGTTTTATCTGTTCACTGTCTATCTATATTTCACCCTTTTGTGAATTGCCTGTTCCAATCCTTTGTCTTTGATTCTGCTGGTTTGTCTTATTTGTACTAACTTACTTAAGATGTCTTTTATCAAAGTTTTTAAATTTTTTCTGCAATCAAATCTGCCAAGTTTTTATCTTATGGATATGAATTCCTAAGTTTTGCTTAGGCCCCTTCTGCTAATCAAGAATTATTAAAATAATCTCCTATGTTTTCTCCTAATGATTTTATTACAATTTTTTTGTTTTACATTTAAGTCTTTAATCCATCTGTAATTTATTCATGTGGTGTAATGACTTAGGAGTTGTTCCAACACTATTTATTGAATTATCCATCTTTAAATGGTTCCTCCTAGAGTAGCAGATCACTACAAATAGCTAACACAGCAGACAAACAAAATTCTTAACGTCACTAGAAATTCTTAAACGTCACTACCTAAAGCAGCATCAAAAGTTTATCAAAAGACATTCAACATTTTCTCATTAAAAGAAATCACACATTAGGACACATGCACACAGTGTACCACTCTCAACAAACACTGTGAAGTGTTTTTTTTTTAACACAGTAGCAATCTAAATTAAATAACTGATCTAACTATATAAGTCTGATCTTGTTTTCAACATAAATGGTAAAAACATAAATAATCATTGCTTGAAACCTTAAGATTAATCATTGATTTGGGTCAAAATATTTATTGAGTACCAACTGACAATGGATAAAACAAGGAACAAAACAAGTTTGATTCCTACTTTCAGGAAGCTTGCAATCTAGTAGGAGCGTCTTCTCTCTTCTAGAAAATAACGTATTTTAAGTGAAGAAGGAAAAAAAAAGAAATGAACGTTCACACAAACGCAATGCAGTCAAAAACATTCCCGCAAATTTTACGACACATTCCGTATTTCCCATTTCCAAAATACTATCTTATTTCTTCAAATGTACCTATTTATTGAGTGACTGACTTCATTACCATACTCATGTTGAAAACACTGCTAGGGAGTTATGACTAATTCTATTAGCCTATATCTAAAAGTAACTATGTTTAGTCTCCTCAGTTTCTCAACAATATTTAGTTTCTTTCATTACAATAAATAAGAACCTCAGTAAGAGAGAAATTAGAAATCTATATACATTAGTCATGTTCAGTCCAACGACTCAAAGATATTTCTTTAAAGTACCTGCAGATTTAAAAATATTTCAATGAATCTGGCCAGGTGTGGTGGTGGGCGCCTGTAATCCCAGCTACTCGGGAGACTGAGGCAGGAGAATCGCTTGAACCCAGGAGATGGAGGTTGCAGTGAGCCGAGATCGTGCCATTGCACTCCAGCCTCAGCTGCAAGAGCGAAACTCCGTCTCAAAAAAAAAAAAAAAAAAAAAAAAAATTTTCCATGAATCCTAGAGTCTTAGACTCTTAGCAAATGGCACTACTGTGTCGCTTGGAGAGGAAGCAAGAAGTCTGGTGGTCCCTCGATGACAAGTGACAACTGAGTAGTGACAGTCACCTTAAACTTTGGGTACCAAGACCCAGAAACTGCCCCAACTCTTGGACTGAAGTGTTCAGATGCTTGCCCCTGTGGTCACGCCCCCCACCTCAATCCCAATCCAAGACCTCCTCCTCATACTCCAGCACCTCCCAACGGAATGGGGAGATGGACAATGGACCGCCCAAGGGAAGGAGACGGGACGCCTACTCCTGCGGGGTGACCTTGGCCAAGCGTCTCCTCCTCAGTTTTTCCATCCGAGAGATAAGGCTGGTAGTCCGTGCCCGCCTCCACCCTCCGGCCTGGGTTCAGCGCATAATGCCGCAAGGCTAGAGGAAGACTCCAGCCCTGTACCCCACGCAGCTACCGGAGACCGCGCCGCCACCTCCTGGGTCTGCGGCCGCGCGCGATACCTGCAATCTGGGAGACGAAGGCTTCCGCCACTAGAGACATGTCGGCTGGGCGGCCCTGAGCCTGGGTCCCTGCCCCTCGCGAGCCTCAGCGTCCTCCACCGCAAACCCGGAGGCTCTCGGCAACTAACGAGCCCAGCACCGCTGACGTTCAGATTCGCATAGCCCACTCCCCCAGCCGCGGAAGCAGCAGTCAGGCCCCCAAGGTTACCGCCAGGCCCGGCTAGGAACTTCCGGCGCAGCTGACAACGGCGCTCGAGCGCTTCCGCCGGCCCCGCCCCCGCGCCCTCCTACCGGGCGCAGCGCAGCGCCGCGAGCTGGGTCCCGCCAATTCCAGGCTCCGCGTTGGCGCCCTGCAGGTTGGAGCCAGGTACCCAACTCGCCTCCCACCTAGGGGACCGGCAGGGGGATCTGGGAGATTTTTAGTGTCCTTTCTGTGAGCTAGGATTTTGTAAGCAAGTAACATTTGTAAACGCCCACTGGACACCAGGCGCTTATATATATATATATATATATACGTAGTATTTGACTTCGGTCGTCCTCTCAACAACCCATTAAAGTAATAATATTATCGCCATTTTACGGATAAGAATATAGGCTTAAGGAATTTAAACTGCCTGCCCAGACACTCCTCTGAGGCCCAGATTCAAGGCTGTGTGAATTCCCTCTATTCTACTATGTTGCTGGGTTGATTAGTCTGTGGATAGACATTAGTGATTTTTTTTTTTAATTCAAACATGCTTGGCAGAAGGGAGGCTTGAGCAGCGCCTAAGCCAGAAGATAATTTGTCCTTCAACTGCATACACCCGAAATGATGCTCAGCTTAGAAAATAAGATACTTAGTTTCACACACGTCTCACCTTTGGGAGTGAAAGGGACAGGAAGAGGAGACACTAAATTCCCTGAGTGACTTTCTCTTAAGCTAATAGTTACTTAAATTACACAATTAAAGAAAAATCATATACATTACAGATTGTTGTTATTACAAGTGGGACAGGCTTCAAAGCTGGTAAGCCAAAGCCCCCTTCACTGATGAGAAACAGGTCCAGAGAAGAGAGGTGACACACTTTAAATCACACAGTAAATCGAAAAGTCAGACAGCTTACTGAGTTTTTGCAGAGGAAACCTGTGTTCTAAGAATTACTGTCCATGACATTTAGAAAGCTGTATTTCCATTCTTTGTATTCATAGATCTCTATTACCGTTCATTCTGCCTCCTTAACTAGTGTGTTGGTTTCCTAGAGCTGCCAAATTTCCACAGACCGGGTGGCTAAACAACAGAAATTTATTCTCATAATTCTGGAGGCTAGAAGTCTGAAATCAAGGTGTCAGCAGGCCCATCCTGTCTTGCAAGGCTCCAGAGAAGGGGGTTGCCACCAATCCTCCGTGTACCTTGGCTTGTAGATATGTCACTCCAGTCTCTGCCACCATCATCACATGGCATTTCCCCTGCATGTCGATTGTCCAGATTTCTCTCTTCTTGAGAAATAACACCAGTCATTGTGTTAGGGCCCACCCTAATCCAGTAGGACACATCTTAACTTGATTTCTTTTCTTTTTTTTTGTGATGGAAGTCTTGATCTGTCACCTAGGCTGGAGTATAGTAACATAATCTCGGGTCACTGCAACCTCCGCCTCCCAGGTTCAAGCAATTCTCCTGCCTTGGCCTCCCAAATAGCTGGGATTATAGGTGCATGCCACAACACCCAGCTAATTTTTGTATTTTTAGCAGAGACGAGGTTTCACCATGTTGGCCAGGCTGGTCTCTAACTCCTGACCTCGTGATCTGCCCACCTGGGCTTCCCAAAGTGCTGGAACTACAGGTGTGAGCCACCATGCCTGGCCCCATAATGTTTTTTAAGGGTAAGTCATATTTTCATCTCCCTCAGCAAAAGGAAGCTTGTTAAACTATGTTTAAATTTACCCAATAATTTACATTGACGTAAACACAGCAGCATCTTAGGAAGTAGTGTCTTCTCTATTGCTGAAATTCAGACTTGACAAGCAGCTGTGAATAGCAGAAATACAGGGAAGATAATGTTAATAGGTTTTTCTGGTTGTGCAGAGAGAGGTAGCACTGATAGTAAAGAGTACATGAGGTCGAATTTCCTCCTCATCCCATAGGTGATATTGACCAAGAGAAATGAGCTGTTTCAGGTACTTTGTTATCAATCAAAAGAAAAGCTTTCAGGCCCTGTCTGTTCTCCTCATGGTGGAGAATTATGTATAACTGTAATAATGAAGAAAACATGTCATCACCTTAAGTTCTATTATCAATTTTGGTTTGTCATCTTTATAAAGCTAAAGACACAGTGTTTTAACTACTTTTTGACAGATTTGAAGTTTAAAATTTCTCCATATCATAGGGCCTGTGTGGGAACTTGATCCAAAGTCCCTAAAGAGTAATGAAGATTCAACTGGGGAAACCAAAATCAAGCATATCCAAAGGGTAGAAGTGAGCCCCAGAGTGGAAGAGATTGGCAAGAGCCAGAGACTGGACACAGATGTAAGAGAAACAGAGCAAGATTAGAGGCAAAGTAAAATGTGCCCTTACAATTTCAGTTAAGTACCCATGGCTTGATGCATGGTACATGCATAAACTGAGCTGGCTCAAAGGTACTGGATTGAGACTGACACCAATCTTTATTATGGCAAGTGCCTTAGTTCGTTAGGGCTGCTATAGCAAAATATCTTAAACTGGATAATTTATAAACAACAGAATTGTGTTGCCCTCACTTTTGGAGGCTGGAAATCCATGATCAAGACACGAGCAGATTGAGTGTCTTGTGAGGTCCCAATTTTCATAGATAGCACCTTGTACATGTCTTCACATGGCAGAAGGGCAAAAGGGGCAAATAAATTCCCTTGGGCCTTTTTTATAAAGGCACTAATCCCATACACAAGGGCAGAGCCCTCTTGACCTAATGACGTCCTAAATTCCCCACCTCTTCTTAATGCTATCACATTGGCAATTAAGTTTCAACATTTGAGTTGCTGAGGGACACAAATATTCAAACCATAGCAGCACACTTTTTAGAAAAAAACAGAGATGTATTGGGGGCATTGTCTATACTCAACTCTTTCTTCATTTTAGCCAGGGAAGCAGAATCATCAGCACCATATGGATTCACTTTTTCTCGTGACTGATGATTCTTTTGCTTCCCACACAGGCACATTTAGGCTGGAAAGAATCTGTAATGTGGGAGGTCTTTATTACCAAAAATTAGGTCCAATAAAATGCAGATGTCTTGATGGTACCCACAAATAAACTGTCTTTGTAATAAATAGCCAACTGGAGAAAATATATGTATGCATCTGTATTAGAATGTCTGGCAGATTTAAAACTGAAGATCTGTTTCAGATCACCACAATTAAGGGAAATACAAGAAAACAAGCCACCGGAATTTTTAAGAATGAGGTTATAAAACAAAAGTGCTGAGGAATCCATATGTTACTAAAAGGATAATCACACAATTTTTAAAATAAAATATCAAGGCATGACATTAACAGTCTTATTGTTTGTCCTAAAAAAATCACTTTCTTGCAAAACTATTATAGAATATTTTCATGTCCCTAATCTAGATTTTTATATTACTGTATTAAATGTAAGAAAATAAACAGTTATGATGAATACATACTTATTAAGATTAAAATACTAAGATATTTTATCTACATTTTAATTTTCTCTGACAGAATGTTAATATTTTAAAGGTAAATATTTTATTTTTGAAAGATATCTGCAAGATAACATTTTTTTCTAAGATTCCTTTAAAATTACTATTTACTTGAGAACAACATATAAATTCAGACCTTTTATCAAATTACTCCCTTATCTCCCATCAAAAGAATTAACTATGATTAAATCAATCCACCCAAATAGAGTGTTAATACAATTAAAAACACTAAAGTAACTGTATTAGTTCATTCTCACACTGCTGTAAAGAACTACCTGAGACTAGGTAATTTATAAAGAGAAGAGGTTTCATTGATTCACGGTTCTGCAGGCTGAACAGGAAGCATGGCTGGGAGGCCTCAGGAAACTTACAATCATGGTGGAAGGCAAAGGAGAAGCAAGCATGTCTTACCATGGTGGAGCGGGAGGAAGACAGAGAGAAGGGAGAAGTGCCACACACTTTTAAAGTATCAGACCTCATGGAAACTCACTCACTATCACAAGAACAGCAAGGGGGAAGTGTCCCCATGATCCAATCACCTCCCACTAGACCCCTCCTCCAATTGGACATGAGATTTGAGCGGGGATACAAATCCAAACCATATCAGTGACAATGTAATACTTCAGTGCCTTAAGTTCATCTGTTAATAGTCTTTACTGCTTTAGAAACAAACTGTAGACAACTATAAGCAATCTAGTATATAAGGTTTACAAAGATATTTTTAAAAGGGTAGGTAAATGTGACAGTCATTCATCCTTACATCTCTCAACTCCTTTCCTCCTTTTATATTTCCTAAGAAATTATAACCAACTCAGGACTGTTACATTCTTACCTTTTTCTCACTTTGTGTTCTTACCCCGTATTTTAGGCTAGCATGCCCTCACATAAACTATGGCATATTTGACCATGCTTTGGGAAATATCTTCAATATTGATTGTAGTGGACCTAGATTCTTCAAATATTAACTGCTTTTCAAAAGAAATTAAGATGCTAAATTTCCAAACTATTCTTCTACCTTGAGCCTATGTGTTGCCTCACTTTCACAGCTTTACCTTATTATAGGGAGCTGAATCTTTTTACTGTATCTATTGACTGCTCTTTGCTGGTGGTAGTAATGTCTTATCTACAGTTACAGGAACTGTATGGGTAGGACTTTCCTGGTTGCAACTTTTATTAAAAAAATCACATACACACAATTAAAGTCAGCTTAAGCAAGTTTAATTTTATTGCCTCATAGTGGAAGAAAAGATACAGAAATGATTCACAGAATGGAATGGAGGGTTCCAGGAACCAATAGCTTAGTCCTTCAGCTCTTTGTCTATCTCTCATTTCTGTTCAGCTTTATGCTTTTTAACTGAAGACACACCTTCTCTCAGTTGGCAGGAAAAAATAGCAGCCAGCAGTACCAACTTAACATCTTCCAGGCTTGGCAACCCAAGAGTAAAGAGAGTTACTCTATTCCAGCTTCCATATGCTGTATTCATTTCAAGGAAGAATTATAATTGTCCTCGTTTGCATGGTCTCACCCTGGATTAAGTACTTTGTCCAAGTGAATGGGCTGAATTATTTACCAGGCCAGGGGGAAATGGGGCCTGTGACAAGAAGGGAAATGGGAGAAAATATGCTTGAGGTCGGGTACAGTGGCTCATGCCTATAATCCCTGCACTTTGGGAAGTTGAGGCAGGTCCCAGATAACATAGTGAAACCCATCTTTACCAAAATTACCAAAGTTAACCAGGTGTGGTGGTATGCACCTGGCAGGAGGATCTGCTTGAGCCTGGTAAGTTGAGGCTGCAGTAAGCTGTGATTGCACCACTGCACTCCAGCCTTGGTCACAGAGTGAGACCCTGTCTCAAATATATACATATATTATGTGTGTGTGTGTGTGTATATGTATATATATATATATATATATATATATATATATATATGCCTGACAGCCAAAACCATAGTACTGCTGTCCACTAAGAATTAGAGTGCTGTACTGTGGATACTCCTGTTTTAAAACTTAGACAAGTCATCTAACTAAGCCTTTTCATATTTTTCATTTCTATGAAAAAAGTGGTAAAATGTAATGATACATTAATTACAACCCCTGGGGTGAGCAGGAGGGGGAATTCAGATAATTCGTTTAACCAAGGGAAACAAAACTGAAAATGCTTTCAATAGAAGTATAATATCTATGTGAAAGTAGCTGCTTACTTTTACATAAATATAATTAACACTGAACAGTGCTAACAAAAATAGTCGACGCCAAATCACAGTAGCGATACACAACATTTTTAAGATAAAACAAACAACACACACACAATTACCTCATCCTTTGGTGTATATTGGACTTTCAGACCTGGCTAACAAGGATATATTCTCTTTCTGAAGCTGTAATTAATATGTATGAAATCCATGTAATAGCATGAAAAATGTAAATGATGCAATGTTAAGGAAAAATAGCAGAATGCAAGATGCATTTTCTTGTGAATACAAATATGCAAAAACATGTATATAAAAAACCTGGATAGGATTTCTCAAATGTGATAACACTGTTGTATCAAGGCAGCATGGGATTTTTATTTTTTTTTTATTTTTGCTGCCTTCTAAACTTTCTGGAATATTTTTATGCCACTTTTACCATTTGGGGGGGAAAAGCTGTTTTTTATCACACTGGGTAGAACTTCTTTGAAAGTGACTAATATAGCAAGTGTTCTAACCTGTCTGCCTCTAGGTCTTGCATAGTCGAGAGCCTATTAATTATACTTTTGACAGGCTCTTTCAAACTAGCTCCATGTTCCATGGCAGAGATTCACTCTTATGGTAATAATGAGAGAACGTGTGCAGAGAACAATAACCAAATACATTATTGTTTGATTATTCTTATTTAAGACTGTATACAGATGGGCAAGACACATCTGGATGTGTAATTTCTATTGTTGAATACTAAATAATGTGCTAAGCAGGGATAAATTGCCAAACTTTGTGGACCAGTTACAGACACTTTTGATAATTCGACATTGATTTTAAACCATATTTGAGTTGTTACATTTTACCTTATAGCCCCTTAACAACGTTGAAAGGATGGTGATGATGTTTAAGGAGCCCTGAAGCAAGAGCACTGGCAAATAACTGGTAAAGAGTTTACTCTAAAGAAGCAGAAATTTGGAAGGACTGCTGAACACTTGGAACTACTCTGAGGAAGAGGCTGCCATGATGGAGAAATAAGTCCCTCTAATGTAAAGCTGGCATCTAGAAGGTAATGCAAAACAGTGTGGTCATCACCATTTTCCTTTGCCTTCTGTTCAGATCAGAATCTATAGTAGAGAATGAGATTCATTCACTCATTCATTCTTCAGGTAATTATTGAATCTCATTTTGGAGTGTTGAGTCCTCAACGTCTAGAGATACATGGTGAACAAAAGTCAGTGTGCTCTCCAGGGATTTACTATCCAATTGAGAAGATATTCAACCAAAAAGACCATTTCAACACAGTGTGTAATACATGCTACTGAAAGAGTATCCAAATGCATTCAAAGTCATAGACAATGTTATCAATGTTTTATGTTGCCATGTTGCACAGCTACCACACTCTTCAGTGTAAGTGATATGCCCTTGCCAGGATACCAAATGACTTTCTGAAATTTGGATATCTGAAAAATAACTAACTGGGCTAGTAGGTAATACAACTTCAGTAATCTGAAACCTCATCAAATATCTCAGCATTCACAAGGATAATGACCAACCTTGTTTTGGCACATACTTGAAGCTGGCAATTCCTCAGAGGCACAGTGTGCTTTGTTCATGGCAATTCCTTCCTTCCTAGATAAAATGAAAACATCACACCATATAACTTCAAAATTATTGAAAGTAACCATTTAAGCTGTTGGTTAATGTGAAATATTTGGTATCTTGCCAACTTCCTTTTTTTTTTTCTTAACAGTATCCCAGAAATAAAGCACAGGAACTCAAACAGAATAAAAACAACTAATACCAGATAGTAGTTCCTCCTGCCAATCACAGCAATCATTTCCATTTTTTCTCTGGAGTTTTTTTAATTGACTGAATATTCCTCTCTTCCATGTTGAACACAGTTATTCACATGAATCCACACGAACTTTATATAGATCTTCTCTTTACTTTGTCTACATTTTACTGCGAGTAAAGAACCTAATTCCAAGTATTAAAAATCTGCCTCTGCTTTGTTTAAAGTTGTATTTAGAATGCCAGTAGTGCTGTCAGGCTAATCCTCCAGTTCAGAAAAAAAAGGATATTGTGTATGGAGCACTCCAAGCACATTAGTTGCATCTAAACTGCAATCTAAGGCTCAAGTATTAAAAACTCAGATAAGAAGGCCTTTCACTAGCTTAGGAAAGGATCAGATAATTCAATTTCTCCACACAACTCCCTCATCCAGTTTTCTCCAGGGGGATTTGTAACTAGATCCCTACATAGCTGAGAAACGAGAACTAGCTTATACATCTAGGAGAATAGTTGTGCACATACAAAAATGTAAATATGGAAAACAATTTCAGTGTCTTAAAATGAAATGAAGTCAGGGTAAACGAAGATAATACTTAATAACTTTTTTAAAATAATAAATTTACTTTGGTCTCTAACAACAATTTAAAGGTCATATAAGTAACCTATATATTTTTCTTATATCTCTCAACTTTTTCTTAATGCCATTATCATGTTGAACTGTATGTTACCAGCAAGACACAGGATTTTACAAAAAAAATTGGCATACCAGAAAACATGTTAAGCTTACCAGCACTGCCAGCTTATGTTGTAATAAGAAAATACTTTATGGGTCCAGCATGCTTCCACTGTTCTACTCTGCTACATAGAAAATACTTTAAAGAAAATGTAAATTAGATTAGAATATACTATAACAGGCCCAAAATTAAATTAAATAAAACCTTTCAGTAGGTTTCTTTTAATTTCAGTTCTTGAGTATTAAAGTATTTATTCCTAATAGCTGAAAATTATGTCCTAATTTATCTAATTGTCTTTAACTTTTATTGTGAATAATTTTAGACTTACAGAAAAGTGGTAAACATTTCACAGAGAATTCTCATATGCCCTTCACTCAGTTTTCTCTAATGTTAATATCTAATAGAGAAATAGAATTTTTTATTTTATGTGCATACAAAGTGGTATTTGCAAATGTGGTGTATATGTATTTGTAAAATATACATATATTTGTTAAGTATAAAATATAACATAGCAAAATTATTGAAACCAGGAAATTATAATACGATTGACCAATCTACAGAATTTATTCTAATTTATGCAGTTTTCCCACTAACTTCTTTCTTCTGGTCCAGGATCCTACACTGCATTTAGTTGGCATGTCGCTAGCTTCCAATCAGTGACAACGCCTCGGTTTTTCTTTTATCTTTGTCTTTCATGACATTGACACTTTCGATAAATACTGGTCAGTTCTTTTGTACAGTGTCTCTTAATTTGGATTTGCCTGATATTTCTCATGATAAATTGAGGTTATGTGTTTTTGGCAAGCATACCATTGAAGCGACATTGTGTCTTTGCCAATACGTCATGTTATGGTGTACACATCAATATATCTTATTATTGGTATTATTAAATGTGATCATTTAGTTAAGGTAGTATCTGCCAGTTTCTCCACCATAAAGGAACTTTTTTTCTTTGTAATTAATAAGCATATTGTGGGAGCTACTTTGAGACTATGAAAAATCCTGTTTCTAATCATACTTTTGTCCGGTAACTTTAGTCTTGGTGGAGGTTCTTGCCTGCAACAATGATTGCTTTGGTGTTTGCCTAATGGTGACTTTCTATAATATTTTCAACATTTCTTCTACATTTGTTAATTTAAATTCTACTTGTAAAGAAGAGCTCTGCCTTCTCCTCCTTTATTTATTTATTTGATTATTTATATCAGTATGAATGTATGAATATTCATTTTATTCTATTCATTATAATAAAAAACTATTTTTTTTTTTGCTCAATTTTTCTCAGATTGGTCTATTGGTGATCTTTCAAGTTGATTTCTGTGTCCTTCCAAAAATACCTGTATTGTCTTCTGAGCAATTCTTTATTTCCTTATTTTCTCATGCTAGAAGATATTCTAGACTAATTTTCTAATTTCCCTGCCCCAGACACAGAAGCTATCATTTTCCAAGGAATCTTGGTTTCTTTTAGTAGAGAATGATATTTAGAAACCAAGTCCTGGACCGGGCATGGTAGCTCATACCTGTAATCCCAGCACTTTGGGAGGCCAAGGTGGGCAGCTCACATGAGGTCAGGAGTTCCAGACCATTCTGGCCCACATGGTGAAACCCCGTCTTTACTAAAAATACAAAAAAAAATAGGTAGGTTTGGTGGTGTGCACCTGTAATATGAGTTACTCCGGAGGCTGAGGCAAGAGAATCACTTGAACCAGTGAGCTAAGATCAGGTTACTGTACTCCAGCCTGAGCCACAGAGTGAGACTGTCTCAGAAAAGAAAAGAAAAAAGCAAAGCAAAGCAAAGAAACCAAAATCTGTCTGTTAGGTATGCCCAATGTTCCTGGGTTGTCATGGCTTCCAGGTCCTCTCAGCCCACAAAGACAGGAAATATGTGTGTATATTAAAACACTCTCACATGTCTGCATTTATTTCTAAAAATATCTGTGTGTGTATGTGTATATAAAAGCATAAGTTTATACTGATACCTTCCATTTTAATCCAGCACAAAGTTCATTCTAGCCTTCCTCTCTTTCCTTATTTGTAACTTTTTTCTCTGACAGTGAGAAAGCTGGCTTTCATTATCCATAATGTATTTTCTTATTTGTTCAATCATAGTAGTGTGTACACATAAAGTACTTTAACAATTGCAAACTTATCCCCCCCCAAGAAACAAATTTACTAATTAGAGTACAACATTTCCGTCCAGGTTTTTGGTCTTTCATCTTACAGTTTATATGCAAAATACTATTCTCCAAGGTTACTCAAATTAGTTCTTTCCTTCCCCACTTACTTCAGTGTGATTCTGCTATTCATTTAATACACTTAGTTTCGTCTACCACTCTTCATATTCCATATGGGGTTCTCCCACATGCTGGCTGATTTTAATTATTTATTTGGGGGAGGTGCATATGTGGGCCATTATCATGTTTATGGCAGTCAGAGCTATGCAGAAAGATGTACAGGCCAGGTATGGTGGCTCAGGTCAGCACTTTGGAAGTCCTAGGCAGGAGGATCACTTGAGCCCATGAATTCAAGACCAGCCTGAACAGCATAGTAAGACCCCAACCTCTACAAAAAAATTTGAAAATTAGCCAGGCGGGCTAGGCGTGGTGGCTCACACCAGTAATCCCAGCACTTTGGGAGGCCAAGGTGGGCAGAGCACAAGGTTAAGAGATGAAGACAGTCCTGGCCAAGGTGGTAAAACCCCATCTCTACTAAAAATACAAAACTTAGCCGGGCGTGGTGGCACATGCCTGTAGTCCCAGCTACTCGGGAGGCTGAGGCAGGAGATTCACTTGAATCCGGGAAGTGGAGATTTCAGTGAGCCAAGATTGCACCATTGCACTCCAGCCTGGTTGAAAGAGCAAGACTGTCTGTGTCTTAAAAAAGAAAAGAAAAGAAAAGAAAATATTAGCCAGTTAGCCAGGTGGCTGGGTGCAGTGGCTCATGCCTATAATCCCAAAATTTTGAGAGGTCAGAGCTATACAGAAAGATGTACAGGCCAGGTATGGTGGCTTGAGGCAGGTGGATCCTGAGGTCAGGAGTTCAAAAACAGCCTGGCCAAGATGGTGAAACCCCGTCTCTACTAAAAATGCAAAAAATTAGTGGGTGTGGTGGTGCCCACCTATAATCCCAGCTACTTAGGAGGCTGAATCAAAGAATTACTTGAACCCAGGAGGCGGAGGTTGCAGTGAGCCGAGATGGTACCACTGCACTCTAGCCTGGGTGACAGAGTGAGTCTCTGTCTCAGAAAAAAAAAAAAAAAAGTAGCCAGGTGTGGTGGTGTGTAGCTGTAGTCCCAGCTACTCAGAAGGCTGAAGTGAGAAGATCGCTTGAGCCTTGGGGTTCAAGGCTGCACTGAGCCATCATCATGCCACTGCACTCCAGCCTGGGTGACAGAGCCAGACCCTGTCTCAAAAACAAAACAAAGCAAAAACAAAAGATCTATACAGAGAAGCGGCACTTCCCCTATTCCTCCTACACATTCTTTCCACCCCATCCCTGTCCACTCCCTGTAGGTAACCAATCTCATTGATTCTGGTTTATCCCTCCTGCATTCCTTTTGCAAAAGTGAGCAGGTGAATGTTTATTTTCTTAAAACCCCCTTTTAACACAAAGTACTTTATCTTTTTTTTTTTTTTGGTAGTTTTTGTTTTTCAGTGTTGTCCTGACTATACTTGCATGTTTGTTTTTCCAAATGAACTTTGTGTCAACTTATATAGCTCCATAAAAAAGTTGCCTGGTATTTTTATTGGAATTGCATTAAATCTGTAAATTGATTTAAGGATAACTGACATATTTATAATGTTGACTCATCTTACCCAAGAATAAAGATTGTCTTTCCATTTGCACAAGTCTACTTTTCTGGCTTTCTGAAGTGTTTTAAATTGTTCACATCTAGGTTTTGTATATTTCATATATGTTTATTCCTGAGTTTTTAACCTTCTTTATTGCTATTAAAATGGGATTTTTCTCTAACTTTATGGACTGTAACTGGTTATTGGTTGTGTATATGAAGGCTATTCATTTTTGACATTTTGCCTTACATTTAAAATGTTAAATAGTTAACTTTGGTGACTAAATAGAGGTTATCCTTTGTGATTTTCAAAAAAAGGACATTAGGAGTGGTATGATTTCTTACCACCATAGTTTCTCTTAATCTAGTATCTATAGTACATAATGCAGGCCTAAAAGTGCTAGATTTTGAGAAACTTTTCACCCCAATGTCTGTGTCAGCAAAAATAATGTGAAATGGCAGGGTTCTATTAAAATGAAGCCCTTATTTAATATTTCTGAAGATATATTGTCCACAAAAATCATAGCCAAAGTGACTGGTCCTTGGGGGAAGTCAAAAAAGCCTACATTTCGTGGAAAGTGCGATACAAATCTGCTGAATTTGAGGTGCCAGCAAAATATACAAGTGAAAACATTCTGGGGCGTTTTGAGATGCAGCACTAGAGCTTGGAGGGGTGTCAGGGATTCATTCTTAAAGTCCATATATATGAGTGGTGTTGAGTGAAGCCAATATATACAATGTGACCCTTAAGGACAAAAGAAAGAACTGAGCTGAGGCCTGGGCCTTGGAGAACACCCAGGTTTAGGACACCATGAGGAGGTAGGAGGAGCAACTTGAATAAGGAACAGAGACCGAGAAAGAAGAAAGGTCCAGAAAGGAAAAATGAGCTTCTCTGGCAAAGGCAACAGTAGCTGCAAAGGAAACTAGGCCTGAGTCAATGCCGTTAGATGCAGGTGGTTCTGGTGTATTCCAACATGTGGTCCCCAGCATTCTAGCTGCTTCTGGATGATTATATGTATTATTCAAAAAAAAGTTGCAGAGGTCAAAAATTTTGGAAAATGCTGTATTAATCAAAGTCAAACAGATTACCTTACTACAGGACTTCTCAGGGTGTTAAGATGCTGCTGTGAATTGCGAATTTCTATGAACAAGGTGAGTATCCAGATTTCTATAAATGTCTTCAACCAATTTCACCTGAAGTGCTTTAACCAAGCTCGTTTTTCACCTAGGGATTTCTTAAGATGAGATGTATCATGGAATACGCTTTGGAAATTTTAGAGCACGCTGTAAACTAATCTTCCTTAGCTTTCTCTCTGCCTTCAAAGTCAAACACACACTCAGAATCTTATTTTTTATTTTATGGGAAACAGCATTTTCTAACTCTGGAAGATTGCCGGTACTCCTAGCATTTTGCACAGCCTCAGCTGAAGAGAATGCTGAAACTCCTCTAACGCAGGAACTGTGAGCTGGAGACTGAGATGGAGACAGCAAAAGGATGGGCTGAGGAGGAGAGGGGGCTCTGTGGAGGGCAGGGGGGAAGAACGAGTAGCCATTTCAGTCAAAGGTTCGGGAGAATTTGGAATCTCAAATGCAATTTGGTAGCATCAGTTCCCAAGAGATCTGACCCAAAAGGGCCAGAAAGACCTGTGGTTCCCAGAAGCAGACTCTCAACCCTAGGAGTGATACAACTGCAGACTATTTCCAGAAAGAAGGAAGCTGCTCATCTGGAGTGAGCCTGCAGCTGGGCAGCAATACAGCAGGCCATTAGGGTGAAGAGAAGAGGGCCAAATGGGATTCCATCTCTTCAACAGAAAGCATTCTCAACTTGGGGGGGGGGGGAAACCCTGAAAAATTCAAAGTAACATTTTCTAAAATGAAAAATTAATCCCGTAAAAATACTTTATCAGCAAAAAAGTGCTTTTTTTCATAAACGCCTTAAAGAAATCATAGTGATAGTGGAAGCCAGATAGCAGAATTGGATGGACTTACCATAAATGTGTTCACTGAGATTCGACATTCATTCAAATAGAAGTCATGTCTGCAAACAGAAGTATTTTGCATGATGTTTTGCAGAAACTTAAAGGGATGACAGTTGTTTTATTACCCAATACTAATGTAAGATTCTTCATTTTTTAAGTCCTAAAAAATGAAGTCTAGAGATAAGTGGATACATTTGCACAGTCTAGAGATAAGTGGATATATAAATATAGTTGGTTGTATCAGTTCCTGCCTCATGTAACTCCAGCCAACATTAGGCCCTAAATTTGTTCAAGATCTGAGCAGAAAAGCCTGGAAGCATATTGTAAACTCCATTCCCATCATTATGTAGGGTCTGGAATTAGCCATGTTATCCTAAGTCTGGTATCCAGGGTACCCATATTTCAAACCCTGAACTCTGCCATTCCTACTTTCTGTCTTCCTCATGCATGCCTAATCTGTAATACAGGACTTCTTTCCAAACTTATCTTGTAACTCATTTCTCTACTGGGATATACATCTTCGCTACATTCAAGCCCTCTTGACCAGGGTCTTAAGAGTCACCCAAGTCCTTGTCAGCTGCTATCCTCCACCCCCCACTCTGACCCTTTCACCCCTGTTACCTGGTGGCTAAAGTCTTGCTTTCAACTGAACAGAATTTCACAGCCACTATTCTTTCACCATTTTACTTAAATTATCACCACCTAATGAAGATCCGTGCCATGAGGCTTCACCAAGAAAATCTGACATGTTAAATATCAGCATTAATTGAACAGGATGGAAGTTCACACTAGCCCCTGGGACACTAGGTTTGAAGTGTTGGCAATTCCCAGACATTCCTCTTAGCCCTGCTTTGGGCCCAACTCACTCCCCTTTCCCAATAACCTGCCAAGAATGAGATCTCAAAATATCTTTTTTTTTAAAGTTCATTACTTCTTCTTTCTTAATGTTTTTAATTTCTTTTTTGAAGTCTACAGGTATATAAAGATTTTGTAATATCTAATACTTCTATTAATTGAAGTTCTTGAAATCTAATCATGCTATTTGATGTATCAGCTAACTCTCACTCATAGTAGATTGTTTCCTTGTGTTTTTTTGTAAATTTTTATCTGCTCTGCTTGCTGTATGGAATTGATGTGCAACTAGGGTTTAAGATGTAATCCTCCAGAAAGATATTGCATTTGCCCCCCACCAACCACTCTGGAGGTTTACCAGCCTGGCCTCGATTACATTTTTTAGGTTAATTTCTCACTGTGGGAGAGTTCCTGGGTTCTACAAGTGGTATAAGCTAAATGACAAATAAGAGCTTGTGGTTACAAATTTTAAGAGGATACTATTTTGGTCCATGTGGAGCATACATGAAAATCAAGCTTTCTTGTTGCCTTGCTGTGTTGATAGGCAAATTTTTGTTAGCTAACCCTTTTTTTTTTTGAAGTCACAACCTTTCGAGAGGTCTATCAGTGTGTGGGGAATCTAACCTGTCACTGGCCCAAGGTCTCTCCTGCTCTTGCGTGGAAGAGTAAACCCAAGGCTTTAGGTTAACAAGAACAACAAACTCTTCAGGCAACCATAACATCATCTTCCACGGCACCACTTTGGTTTAGAATTCCCTCTTCATTTTTGGCACATGGGTATGTTTTATTTTACCCTGAATTTCCAAATGTTTTATTTTTTAATGCTTTTTTGTTTTGTTTTGTTTTGTTTTTGAAAGAGTCTTGCTGTGTCATCTAGGCTGGAGTCCAGTGGTGTGAACTCAACTCAATGCAACCTCTGCCTCCTGGGTTCAAAGGATTCTTGTGACTCGGCCTCCCAAGTAGTTGGGACTACAAGCACCTGCCACCGCACCAGGCTAATTTTTGTATTTTTAGTGGAGATGAGGTTTTGCCATGTTAGCCAGGCTGGTCTCGAACTTCTGACCTCAGGTGATCCACTTGCCTCAGCCTCCCAAAGTGCCGGGATTACAGGCATGAGCCACTGCTCCTGGACATCCAAATGATTTACAATGGGAGAGTTTTTCAGGTTATTTAATCCACAGTTTTTCTGTAAATAGAAATGCCAGTGTGTCTTTTTAATAATGAAAAGGTCAACTGTCAGTATAATTACATGTTATTTAATATGTTTTTTACATAAACAAAAGTACCTTCAACAGAAATAATGCAAGACTTTACTAATGGATATTTCAGAGATCATCTCACTGTAGTTTGTACATTTGCTATAAAATGGAAGACCTGAATATAATTTCTGCTCTGTGAGGTATTAATAATAAAATATAATTCATTTCCTATTGTCTTTTTCCATTTTCTTTAGATATCCACTACTACTATTGTTTGGGCCTTAACTCATGTCAGGACTTACCAAATACCCTCCTAATTGATTTTCCTGTTTCCAGCCTTGGCCAGCTCCAAATCATGCCACAGATAACACTGAGGTTAATCTTGTGAAAATGCCACTTTTGTGTTAACGTGTTTTCTACATATAAGATATTTCTGTGCACACCTTAAACATTTATTCATTATCCTCTTGTTCCCCTTGTTAATTCTTGCATTTGCTCATAATTTTCCTGTCATCTAGTTTGCCCTTCTAACTCTGTCTGCCTTTCCAATTCCCACCTATTCTTAAAGGCTCTGCATAAATACTCCATCTTGAAAAATTCTCTCACCTACCCCACTGGAAGCAATCTTGCCCTCTTCAGTACACCTGTAGTGTCTAGTACCTGACACATCCATTTAATATTTATCCTAATGAATACAAAGAACCCCCAATTTTATAAACAGGATGTATTCCAAAAGCATGTTTATAAATTGGCTGCTTGAAATGCTAAATACTATTTCCCTCAGAAGTCCTATTATAAATGCTGCTTAAATTTTAAAGCTAACTCACGAAAGTCTGTTCAGCCTTTGATGAAATAAAACCAAAGTACTAATCATACCAGTTCAAGAATCTGTGGATCAAACTTTATGCTGTCAAGGAAAGAACAAAAGGATATTCCCCCCTTTTTGATAAGGCAATAATTTCTATGCTTGAGCAAATTTCTACTTAATCTGACAAATACTTACTAAACAATTACTAAGTTCTAGGTCCTGTAGAAATACAATGAACAGGGCAAACGCATCCCTTGGCCTCATGGAAATCCTTTGTTCCTACCCTTTCAGGTACAGAGTCTTTTCCCATCCCACTGTGCCCTTCTCCCAGTGCCAAATCATCTGACCTGGGGACTGAGTTGTTGGAAGCAGTACCATTCACCAAAGATAGGAATTGTCAGAGAAAGAATGGTTCGGTGGGGTTTTGTTGTTTTGTGGGGGGATGGAGGTGTCAGTGGAAGTGGTTTCTGCTTTTCTTGTATTTGCTTATTGAGGGGTCCTATGGAGATGATGTGCCGGGGAGAAAAAATATGTATTCTATTTGGAACTTAAATTTTGTAGTGGAAAACATCAGAGTGAGGCTGGCGTCAGGAGAGTGGCTGTGGAGGAGGTGCAGTGCCCCGGGGGGCCCTGTAGAGGGCGGGGGAGAGCCAGCATCCTTATCATTGTCATCATCAGAAGCCACATCCAAGGTACAAAAGTAAAGTGTGACCTGAGAGAAGTGGATTGTTCCTGCAGGACTCAGGAGACACCCCAAATACTGTGCTGGTATCCACTGCTGAGAGATCCACAGATGGTTCACATCACAGGACTCTATGCAGACAACCCCCAGTACCAGCTCGGAACCTGGTAGACCTCCTAGATGGCTAGATTCAGAAGAGAGATAACAATCACTACAGCTTGGCTCTCAGGAAGCCACATCCATAGGAAAAGGGGGAGAGTACTACATCAAGGGAACACCCTGTGAGACAAAAGAACCTGAACAACAGCATTCAGCCCTATACCTTTCCTCTGACAGAGCCTACCCAAATGAGAAGGAACCAGAAACCCAACTCTGGTAATACGACAAATAAAGTTCTTTAACACCCCCAAAAAATCACACTAGCTCATCAGCAATGGACCCAAACCAAGAAGAAATACCTGATTTATTTGAAAAAAGAATTCAGGAGGTTAGTTATTAAGCTAATCAGGGAGGCACCAGAGAAAGGCGAAGCCCAATGCAAGGAAATCCAAAAAGTGACACAAGAAGTGAAGGGAGAAATAGTCAAGGAAATAGATTGCATAAATAAAAAAACAATAAAAACTTTGGAAACAACAGACACACTTAAAGAAATGCAAAATGCTGGCCAGGCATGGTGGCTCACACCTGTAATCCTAGCACTTATAGAGGCCAAGGTGGGCAGATTGCCTGAGGTCAGGAGTTCAAGACCAGCCTGGCCAACATAGCGAAACCCTGTCTCTACTTTAAAAAAATGGGAAAACGCTCTTTCCCTAAGCGGCCTGAGGTAATCTGTGAAAATGGTTCGCTATTCGCTTGATCCGGAGAACCCCACAAAATCATGCAAATCAAGAGGTTCCAATCTTCGTGTTCACTTTAAGAACACACGTGAAACTGCTCAGGCCATCAAGGGTATGCATATACGAAAAGCCACAAAGTATCTGAAAGACGTCACTTTACAGAAACAATGCGTACCATTCCGACGTTACAATGGTGGAGTTGGCAGGTGTGCCCAGGCCAAGCAGTGGGGCTGGACGCAAGGTCGGTGGCCCAAAAAGAGTGCTGAATTTTTGCTGCACATGCTTAAAAATGCAGAGAGTAATGCTGAACTTAAGGGTTTAGATGTAGATTCTCTGGTCATTGAGCATATCCAAGTGAACAAGGCACCCAAGATGCGCCGCCGGACCTACAGAGCTCATGGTCGAATTAACCCATACATGAGTTCTCCCTGCCACATTGAGATGATCCTTACTGAAAAGGAACAGATTGTTCCTAAACCAGAAGAGGAGGTTGCCCAGAAGAAAAAGATATCCCAGAAGAAACTGAAGAAACAAAAACTTATGGCACGGGAGTAAATTCAGCCTTAAAATAAATGCAACTAAAAAGGAAAAAAAAAAAAAATGGGAAAACTAGCCAGGCGTGGTGGTGCATGCCTGTAATCCCAGCTACTCAGAGGACTAAGGCAGGAGAATCGCTTCAACCTGGGAGGCACAGGTTGCAGTGAGCCGAGATCATGCCACTGCACTCCAGCCTGGGTGATAGAGCGAGACTCCATCTCAAAAAAAAAAAAAAAAAAGCAAAATGCTTTGGAAAGTCTAGCAATCGAACTGAACAAATAGAAGAAAGAAATTCAGAGCTTGAAGACAAGGTCTTCAAATTAACCCAATCCAACAAAGGCAAAGAAAAAAGAATAAGAAAATATGAACAAAGCCTCTAAGAAGTCTGGGATTATGTTAAACAACCAAACCTAAGGATAATCAGTGTTCCTGAGGAAGACAGGAAATCTAAAAGTTTGAAAAACATATTTGGGGGAATAATAGAGTAAAACTTCCTCAGCCTTGCTAGAGACCTAGACATCCAAATACAAGAAACACAAAGAACACTTGAGAAATTCATCACAAAAAGATCAACGCCTAGGCACACTGTCATCAGGTTATCTAAAGTGAAGATAAAGGAAAGAATCTTAAGAGCTGTGAAACTAAAGTGCCAGGTACCCTATAAAGGAAAACCTATCAGATGAACAGATTTCTCCGCAGAAACCCTGCAAGCTAGAAGGGATTGCGGCCCTATCTTCAGCCTCCTCAAACAAAACAATTATCAGTCAAGAATTTTGTATCCAGCAAAACTAAGCTTCATACATGAAGGAAAGATACAGTCTTTTCAGACAAACAAATGCCGAGAGAATTTGCCACTACCAAGCCATCACTACAAGAACTGCTAAATGGGGCTCTAAATCTTGAAACAAATCCTGGAAACATCAGAACAGAATCTCTTTAAAGCATAAATCTCACAGGACCTGTAAAACAAAAATACAATTTAAAAAACTTTGGAATGTTTGGAGGTCACTACGTAGAAGACATGCAGTGTGAACAAATGTAAGGAAATCCTGTCCTAGAGATGGTAAGGTAAAGTAACCTGGACCAGAGCCACACGCTTAGGAGTGATCAGCGTACCAAGGTAATCTTTCTCAGTGGGTTGTGAATAAGATCACTTTTGTAACTGTGGGTTGCTTGAAGGTTTACTTTTTGAAAAGTGCTAAATTTTCTGTATAGTTTGTATCTTATTTTGGTTTTTCCTTGCAGCCATTTTATAACTGCAACAAGTTTGTTCCCTTAGGGCAAGAAACTTTCCAATCCAGTTTTATGCCCCATAAAGACTTGCAGACTGTATGGATTCAATAAATACTCATCGATTGTTCCACTGTGTCAATGTTACATTCTGAGACACATAAATAATTTCCCTAGGGTTAATAAAAGTAATTGTAAACAGTTGGATAGTCTGATGTACCACAGGTTGGCTAAATATAGCAATAATAGCTCCCACATTTGCTAAAATAACAGCTAAGCTGCTGTATACAATTTGGGATTAAAGGCTCATTAAATAATAACACAATTCTTTCCAGCCAAAATACCTTACTCTTTATTTCAAGCCAGGCATTGAATATTTCAGCTCTCATGTTTCTGGTGACTCCATTTGTCTTGTCTGTTAAGACCTTATTGCCACATTCTACCTTGACCTCTCTAAGGTCCCCTCTGTGAAGGCCTTGCCAAATGTCCTGGGCCTAGGTTGTCATTCCCACCCAGTATACATTACTCCGTTTCCTTAATTTTATCTATCCAACCCATCTTCCCAACCAGATAGAGCAGGAATCTTTTAAACCTTTTAGTATCCCCTTGACTAGCACAATATGGTAAAATAATAGGTATTCCATAACTCATCATTGTTGATGATGATTGAAGGATAGGTACCAAATAAGTGCCAAGATCATGGACTGTTAGTGTTGGAAGGAATCTTTGGGACTTCAATGATCTGAACTTAACGCCTAATAGACATTGTATGTTTGACCTCAAATTGACTGCATAGGCTAGTCAAAGCTTCCCAATCAGGAGTCCCAAGATTTGGCTGCTGAAACAAGGTCCTCCAGTGATGAAGCTGGTCAGAAAAACTAGTCTAACCCAATGTTATTTTGAAAATGAAGAAACATAGGTCTAAAGAGCTGCAATTATTTTTCCTAGGTCACATGAGTGGTTAGTGATAGAATCTAGAAACCTAGTTTACTGACCTCTACCTTGAAGATCCTTACACAATGCCGAAGTATTTAGAGATTAGTACTTCAGCCATATTACCCGTGTAAAGAACATACATACTTGACAACTTTTCCTTTCTGCTCTCAATAATAATATTTTGAGTTCAAAATCCTTTTAATAATTGAACTAGACAGTGACTGGGTAAACATTGTTCTTTGGGTTAACCAAAATAACTTTGCACTTAAAAATACGCCTTATAGTTATCACCACTGAGGCTTAACTACAAATAAAAGTGAAGTAAAGAAAGCTTCCATAATCAAATTGCTTCCACAACTTTTACCTTGCTGTCACCTCCCACAAGGACAAAGATACTGTGAACTACTAAATCCTCCAAAATAGTTCTTTAATGTAGGTATGGTTTCTTTGATGATGTAAAATTATCATGCTTAATTTTGTTTTGAACATTTTAGAAAGAATTCAGTCAATTGTCTTAATATATAAGATGCTTTTTAAAAGGCATCTTTTAATATATAAGATGCTTTTTAAATGACATCTTTATGAAACTCTCTCAAAAAGAGAGTTTGTTAAGTAATTGAGCATACTTATCTTTCACTGCATCTTCACAAAGTTCTGGTGATGGGAATAATCACTGCCAAAATAAAAAGTGATTTATTTAAGAATCATTTATGCTTTTAAGATTTGGGGGGTACTATCTCAATTTTTAAAATACCATTTAATATATGAATTAGCTTTATTGCGCTCTCCTTTCTCCCATCTTTTAAACTAACATAAAAAGAAATATGAATTTTACTTTTCAGATAATTTATTCTGCCTTGCTATTGTTCTATCTCCAGGGACTAAATTTACATTTTGAAAAAATACCATGATGTGCAAATGTGCATACCCTATTCAGCCAACATATCATAGATACTGTATAGTAACATCTGGGAATATTAAACTTTGCCTTTACTGGCAACCCAATTGGCATCTTTAATTTACAGTGCAGATGTTTTATACTGATGTGTTTTGGGAATCTTTGAAGTATTCTCAAGACAGTATTCTGAGGTTTCTGCAGTGGTCCACTTCAGTCTTTTGAAGTTCCCTATACAATAGGATACATATATAGATTTTCCAAAACATCTTTTAGTGGGAAAAAAAGAAAAGTTCAAGTTGGCAGTATAATAAGCTTCCCTGAGTTGTCTGAGCCTAATTCCTTTTTGGCACTATTGTTTTGGCAGTCAGTAAGCTTTATGAGACCAATCTGATAAAACCGTTCCTCCTCCCAGACTGCTTTGTAGATGCTAAATCATTTTAATGCCTCATATTTATAAAGCACTCATATTTCGAAAGTACAGATATAAAATTTTAAATTTACCTCTGAGCATCTGATACTTCAGCTGTGCCTTATCTGAGGGTGATGCCCCACAATGGTGGTCACTGCCTGCGTGTGAGGAAATGCTAATGAGTCCAGTGTGAAATGGCGAGTCCTTCCACAGCATTCACCCTGAGCACTGTGCTTTCATTCATAGCCTCAGCCACTTCTGTCGGTGCTTGCTCCTGTTTGTACCACTGGCTTCTCCACTGGAGCACAGTGTGGCTTTTGTTTAAAAAGACCTGCCTCAGCCGTCTGTTGCTGATGATTGCCAGTGGGTCCACTACTGTGTCGCAGGCTTACAACATGGACTTCAGAACATTTCGAAAGCACAGTTTACATCTCCCCCTATTTCAGTGTGGTGTAGTTAGCACATAGAAAGCACACAAGCTGTGGAGGCGACACATTTCCGGATGTGACTCCCAGCTCCATTACTTACTAGCTGTAAGTCTTGGCACAAAAATCTCCTTGACTCTCAGTTTTCCTTCTCCTCTAGTGAAGTGGCAATACCTTCCTGATTAGACCATGGTGAGGATTAAATATGACGATGGATGTAGAACACTTTTCATGTGTCAGACTTTTGTTACGATGTGCAGTTGCCCCTCTCTGAACTCCCGTGGATTAGCCAAAGATTAAAATGCACACTGCTTCAATTCTTTTTTAATGTAAAATACACATAACATAAAATTTGTCATTTTAATTATTTTTAAAGTGTTCAGTGTCATTAAACACATTTACATTGTTGTGTTACCATCATGACCATCCATCTCCAGAACTTTTTCATCAACCCCAAATGAAACCCTGGGCCCATTAAACACTGATTCCCCATGTCTCCCTTGTCCCAGCGCCTGGCAACTGCCGCTCTACTTTCTGTCTTTATAAATGTGACTATTCTAGGTATGAAATATAAGTGGAATCATATAATATTTGTCCTTTCCCTTCGATTCTTGTAAGTTAGCTATGAATCAGGAATTAATTATTCATTACCTTGCCTTGGCATTAAATTATTAACATTGCCATATATATAATGTATTCAAGATGTTAGAGTCTATAAGTGTATGTACGTACTATCCTTCCAATGGGATATTAGATGGCAGGATGATGATGATGGTGGTGGTGGTGTATCCTCCCAAGCTTTCTCCTTTGTGTCCTCTGGAGCAATAACTTTACTGTTAGAAAAATCTTCTCATCCTCTGTCTCTTCACAAGATCTGCCTCATTTCTTTCCTATGGAGAACATAGGAATTTTCTACACCCCCAGCAAGCCACTGCAACCTTCTGGAGGGGAGGCTATTCATTTTGCATTTCTCATATTCAGTGGACCCAGAGGCAATATTGGCATTCTCTTGGTATTTCTGTTTTAAAATGGATTACTTTTTATCTTTATGCAAAAACCCTTCATCTTTTAGGTCTCTTGTAAACTGAGATTAGCCAATAAAAGTTGCTAAGGCATTGGATGTGGGGTATGAGAAAAAGAAAGATGTGAATGAGGATGCCCAGGTTTTAGATTTTGGAAGGATATAGTTACTACTGACTAAAATGGAACTGAAAAGGTGATTTGAAGTGGAAAGGAACACCTGCTGCTGTGATTAGACATGTTAAATTTGAGATACTCAGATGCTCATCACCTATCCAGTGGGAGGTGGCAACTAGGCAGCCTGCGGTTCAGGAAAGAGGTAAAGGAATTTGAAATTCATCAGCGCCTAGATGGTAAAGTCATGAAGTTGAATGAAATCATGTAGGGTATAAGTGTAGACAGGAAGAGGAGAGGGCCAAGAATGGACACACCAACATTTCCAGGTCAGCTAAAGGAAACTGAAAAGAAAAGGCCAGAAAAGTGGGAGGAAATGCAAGCTAAAATGGTATCCTGGAAGACAGGAAAAGAAAGTTTTTGAAGGAAGAAGGTCATCAATTGTCAAATGTTGCTGACGGGGCAAGAAAGATGAGAACTGAAAAATGTTCATTGGGTTTAGAAATCTGGATTTCACTGATGACCTTAAAAAGAGCAGTTTTAGTGCAGTCGTGGCAGTGAAAACCTACCCTAAATGGGTCCGTGAGAGATGCATAGAGAGAAATTGGAGACTGCTAGTATAGACAACTAATTTAAAGGGTTTTGCAAGAAAGGGACAGAGAAAGAGTGTGGCTGTTGGAAGAGGAGAAAGCGCCACAAGAGGTTTTCTCAGATGGGAGGAATAGCAGCAGCAGGGTGGTATCTGATGGAAATGAGGTCATAGAGAGGAGGGAGAGCTGCCTGAGCAGCATCCTTGCATTGAAGGGCATGACTCTAGCATTCAGGCAAAGGGATCGGCCTTTGCTAGGAGCATGGCGGTTTGTCCATAAGTAATGTGAGAAAAGGTAGTGCATGTGGGCACAGATACTGGTAGATGAGTGGAAATGCCAGGGAGGGCCTATGAAAGTTCTCTTGTAATTCCTCCAAGTGTCTCGGTGAAGCCAAATCATCAGCTGACAGTGCTGAAGACTAAGGAAGTGATGAAAGTTTCAGAAGAGAGAAGGTACAAAATATTTTAGTTACTTAGGGTAGCACAACTCAAGAGGTATCCTGCAGACCAATGCTTTTTTGGGGTTTTTTGCAAATTCTTTGTTATCTGTCTATGAAAAGATGAGTTCAGAAAGTAAGAATATACATTTAGAAGATTCTGTAGCAACTGGACAGAGTAATTTTATGACTGTTAAATGTAATAATAGAAATTAGAGACTCATATTTTTTATGCCTTTCTTTATTTCATTTTTCTTGTAGCCCATTTTTTGTTGTAATTTACAAAAGTATTATACCAAGATGGATTTAAAATTATAAGAAGCTGGTCTCTCTCACTATGGATAATTTGAGAAATGTTGGTTTAAAGAGGGAGCTCAGCTAATATAGGATAATTTTGGAGAAGCATTAAAGGCTCACTAGATGTTAGTAATCTTGAATTTAAAACAGTCAACATGGTCATTTTTGTCTTGTCTTATTCAACGGCACAGATAGATAAATTTTCATTAGAAGGAGAGTGGGATTTAAGCAAGGTTTTAGTTTCTCCAGGTGAGTATGGTAAAGGGAGAAAGGACAGGGGTGTCCACGTGTAGCAAGAGTTCAGTTATGACAGCGGTTTCCAACCCTTTTGGCACCAGGGACTGGTTTCTTGGAATACAGTTTTTCCAGGAACAGGGCATGGGGGTCGGTGGGGGAGACAATTTTTCCAGCAGGGGAGAGCTGGAAGGAAGGTGGGAAGGATGGGCATGGTGGTTTCCAGGATGAAGCTGTTCCACCTCAGATCATCAGGCATTAGTTAGGTTCTTATAAGAAGCACCGTAACCTAGATTCCTTGCACGTGCAGTTCACAATAGTTCTCAGCTCCTATAAGAATCTAATGCCCCTGCAGATTTGACAGGAAGTGGAGCTCCTGCTGTGTGGCCAGTCCCAGTAGGTCACAGACTGGTACCAGGCCACAGACCGGTACCAGTCTACAGCCCAGGGACTGGGGACCCCTGAGTTATAAAGAACGATATTATTTGCCAAAACTCAACAAATGTAAACTTCAGATTTGTGCATTCCTTCATAAGGAAATTTTACATCAAAAGAAAAAAAAACTATAAACAAAGATTGAACTTGACATACATGCTGAAATATTTAGGGGGAATGTAGGGAATCTGTAATTTACTTTAAAATATATTTATGTATTTATATCTTTTATTTAGAAACTGATATTTATTTTTCGTCAACATTATGTCCATGTTGTTTAAGTGCCTGTGCAAGAACAGCTGAAGAGTGTAAGACCATTCAGTGGCTTCTCCTACCCATTCAGTGGCTGGAGCAGTAGGAGCTGCAGATCAGTCTCCCGTGGCAGGCTGAGCACTCCAGACGTCAGTAGGGACCTGCTGAATAGGCACAGAGGGCACCTGCGTGCATTCAGACCTGTCTGCAACCTCAGGCTGAGTAGCAGAGAACTCAGGAACTGGCACAGTCCATTCACCCTGAAATTCCTCCTTGGTCACATCCTTTCCAGTAGCAGCCTGGTCTTTTTCCATCTCTTCAGGATCTCTGTAGAAGTAGAGATCAGGCATGACATCCCACAGGTATTTGTGGGAAATTGTGCCAGGCATGTGCAGGACTTCCCAGGCCAGCATCCACCACATCAACGCCCCTGAGTGAGCTCCCTGTTGTTAAATGGGAGGACAACATCCACATAGCACAGAGGGGGAATCTGTGTGACACAGCAATGGTAGGTAGGTTAACATAAGATGCCTCTGTGAGGGGCTGGTAGTCAGCCCTGGGATCAGTAACCACCAGAAGCCACGGCTCCTGGAAAGTTGCTGGGATCTGGTTAGTGAATGTCTAGGAGTGAAGTGGCCAGCAGCAACAAGAGTGGCTCCAGTGACAGCAGCAAACCACAGCATGGCTCTCTGGCCAGTTTTCCTGGAGAATATGACACTGACATCGGCAGGGTTTTCAATGGCAACAATGGCATGAGCTGCCAGCAGAAACTTCTCGCAGGTCTTCTTCAGATTTAGGATGTAGATGCCATCATTTTTCCTTTTATAGATGTACTGTTCCATTTGGAAGTCAAGGTTGGTGCCACCTAAGTGGTTGCCTGCTGAAAGAAACTTGAGGGCATCCTCCTCCTTCACTGGCAGGACATCAAGGGCTCTGGATATTGTGAAAATTTCCCTTTAAGTTACAAAGAGAATCCAGAACAACCCAGAATGGATCCCTCTGTGGGTAGCGTGGAAAGGCAAGATATACTTATAAAATGATGAATTGGGCCGGGTGCAGTGGCTCACGCCTGTAATCTCAGCACTTCTGGAAGCCTAAGCAAGCAGATTGCTTGAGCTCAGGAGTTCGAGACCAGCCTGAGCAACCTGGTGAAACCCTGTCTCTACAAAAAAAATAATTAGCTCAGCATGGTGGTGTGCACTTGTAGTCCCAGCTATTCAGGAGGCTGAGGTGGGAGGATTGCTTGAGTCTGAGAGGCAGAAGTTGCAGTGAGCCGAGATCACACCCACCACTGCACTCCAGCTTGGGTAGCAGAGTGAGTCAGAAGAAAAGGAAGAAAGAAAGAAAGAGAGAGAGAGAGAAGAAAGAAAGAAAGAAAAGGAGAGAAGGAGACCAGGAGAGAAAGAAAAAAAAAGGAAAAAGATGAATTGATGGATGGATAGAGAAATGGCTACATAAATAAATATGTAATAAAGCTTAATGGCAGAACTTAAGTGATGGATATATGGGTGGTCACTATAAAATCTTTCCATTTTGCTGTTTGAAAATTTTTATAATAATTATCAGGGGGAAAAAATTGCCTTGAATTTTTTTGTGACCATTTTATCTTCTCACCCAGATTATTAGCTCGAAGAGCAGAGGCAGTTATATCTGGAAGGTTATCTAGTTCATATTTCTTATTTCACAGATGAGGAAACTGAGTCCTGAAGATACTGAATGACTTTATCAAGATCAGGTGGCAGCCAGGCACAGTGGCTCACACCTGTAATCCTAGCACTTTGAGAGGTTGAGGCAGATGGATTGCTTGAGTCCAGGAGTTCGAGACCAGCCTGGACAACATGGCAAAACCCCATCTCTACAAAAAATACAAAAATTAGCTGGGCATGGTGGCACTCACTTATAGTCCCAGCTACTTAGGAGGCTGAGATGGGAAGATCACTTGACCTAGGGGGAGCAGAGGTTGCAGTGAGCGAGATCATGCCACCACACTCCAGCCTGGGCAACAGAGCAAGACCCTGTCTCAAACAAACAAACAAGATCAGATGACAAGTTATGGCATATTTGATTTTATACTTAGTTTCTTCTCATTACACTAGGGACAACTGAAGTCCATGACTCAGGCCTAGAGGATCCATGGAAGGGCTTCTGCAACACCTATGAAACCCCAAATTCTGAATGTAAAATTTAAGTATATGTTCATAGATGCATTTTCTAAGGAGAAAAGCATACCTTTCAAAAGATCCTTAAGTAGTCTATGACTCAAAAGGGGTTACTGTCTCTAAAAAGTTACTAGGACAAATTTTATTTCTATCAAATTCCTCCTTGAAAATACTGAGCACAGTGTTAAGACAGTCAAGAAATATTTTTAAACTGATAACATTTTACTGATAATCCGTGTTAAACTAATATTTTAACTGATTAGTGATAATGGTATTCACAAAAGCTTTTTATAGTTCCAAGACAGATAAAAAGGATGTGTAATGTGAGACACTCAAGCCCTTTAGAGTTTTTAATTATTTTTGATCTTGATCGACACAGGCTGTGGTTACCCACATGTAGCTGGCTAAGTTCTGAAAAAAATATTTATCTTTTTATTTTCTACTTCTTTGACATTTGGAGATCACTATGTTGCTTAGCAAAAATCATCCAGGGCTTTCACTTCTTAATTTCAAAGCAAAATAGTTTATTATGTAACATCTTTCAGGTTCAGGCTGTAAGTTATCCTGCCTTGAGTATGCACTTAGTAAGGGATTGCCTCCAACCATAGAGTTAGGCCTGTGAGCTCACCTTGTCCTCTGCTCTATCATTAGTTAGAGGAAAGCTGACTTCCTGAGCATTAGCTTTTTTAACCCATAGACTAAATTTAATATATCCTGAGGTATCCCACAAGGTTTTGTTAACATAAGTAAATTGATATTTTTTAAATAGCTTGTAGAATATGATACAGAAATTAAAAATACGGTGTAACATTTGGTCAAGGAAAAAAATATATATGTTGTTTGTATACTTTAAGAGACCAAATACTGTAAATGATTGAAGAAATAAATAATTTGACAGGATTTCTTCTAACATTCAGGGGAAATATCCCGTGTCTCATAGAAGGGTCACTTTCTGAAGTGACCCTTCCATCTACATGTGCCTGAGTTCGCCATCCCTCTATTTTTGTTTCTCAACTCAGTCAATGCCTAACATTTGTTAATTTAATATCGCAAAAGCATATAAACATGAACTTCAACGGGTTTCTCCTGAATCTCCCAGAGATAAACTGAATAGATACATCAGCACAGCTAAAACAAGACTGTCTGCAGATCTGCTTGGGCTGTCAAAAGAAGAAGAAGAAGAATTGTGCAGGAAGCAGAAGAGTCAATGAGACAAATTAAAGGAAATAAAGAATTCTGGTGTGGATTGAACTGACAAGCTCAAGAACAAAATGATAAAGACCTTTAATCACGTCAGAAAGTCTATAAAGCTATGTAAGTACAAGAACTAGCAAATGTTAATAATAAACCTTATCCTATTACATAAGAGACAAAATGAACTGCCAAAACTCCAGAAAGGTCAGATCTATCATATATTGTATCTGTATTGAATGCTCATATTGAAAACTAATTGGAAGTCTAATGAAGACTTGCTTTGCTAAGAAAGAATGATCTGTTAATGCATCGGATGATTTAAAATTTGGAAGACTCTTGGAACCCTATGATTGCCACGAGATCATGCCTGGATTAGCCTGCTGTGGGATGAGATACAAGGAACAAATGAGCTGTCCCCGTGGAGGCCATGCTAGATTAGACAACAGCTGGTCAACTAGTGAGAGAGCCTTAGCTGAGATCAGAAAAACCATACAGTTAAGCAAAACTCCCCCCCCCAAATCAGCAAAACTGCCCAGCCAACACAGAGCTCAGTCCCTCCATAAATAATATCGTTGATGAGGTGGAATGAGGTGGGAGCAAAGTGGGAAGACCAGTGATGGGGCTACTGCAATATGCTATGCTAACAGTGTCCAAACTACAGGATCAATGTTAACATCACTAAAAATGAGACAACAAGCCAGAAGCAGTGGCTCACGTCTGTAATCCTAGAATTTTGGGAGGCCAAGGTAGGCGGATCACTTGGGGTCAGGAGTTCAAAACCAGCCTGGAGAACATGGTGAAACCCTATCTCTACTGAAAATACAAAAAAATTAGCTGGGCATGGTGGTAGGCATCTGTAATCCCAGCTAATTAGGAGGCTGAGACAAGAGAATTGCTTGAACCTGAGAGGTGGAGGTTGCAGTGAGCTGAGACCACACTACTACACTCCAGCCTGGACAACAGAGTGAGACTCCATCTCGAAAGAGAGAGAGAGAGAGAAAGAGAACAGGCATTATGTGCCTCCTGATGGAATGCATAGGGAATACACAATACCACTTAGGGAGTAGTCTTCCCCTGAAATAGAACCTGCTCTGATTAAGCACCCATATCTAACTACTTATTTGCAAGAAATATAGGGGACAGAAAACATATTAAACAATGACAGGGGGTTGCAATCAGCATAATCCAGGATATGAAAAACCCCGCAAGACAAATTAGACGGTTTCTTCAACAAATAAAGGGTAAATATAAAGAGGGGGGAATCTAGACAAAAAACACTTTGTATACACAAATTGGCTTTAAAAAAACATGTTTATGAGTCAATCGGGAAATTGGACAATGATTGGATATTTAACAGTATCAGATAATTATTAGGTTTTTTTAAAAAAGATGTGATAATGGTATTGTGGTTACTTTTTTTGAGTCCTTATAGAAATACATACTGAAATACTTATGAATGAAAAAATATATTTGGATTTGCTCCTAAATAATTCACTTGGGAGTGGGTTAGTGAGGGGGATACAGTATGAACAACATAAGATTAGACGTGAATTGATAATTATGGAAGCTGGTTGATGAATACGTGGGGGTTCATTATATTTTTCTCTCTACTTTTGTGTATCTTTGAATTTTTCCACTAAAAATGTTTTAAAAGTATGGAAGAATATCATTTATATACAACATATAACAGGAAAAGGTTCATGGATACTGCTCTTCCTCATCATTGACAATCAAGCTTTGCTATTGCAAAAAGCCTTTCTCCCTTTGCAGACATGTTTGTTCCTCTGGAGACTCTCCAGTGATATTATTAGTGCAAAAGATCCCCCCTGGGCTAGAGAGTGGCTCAAACCAACATGAGAATGAAATTAGATCCAGCAATCCTACTCGTGGGAATTTACCCAAAAGATTCAATATCAACGTGTCCAAGAGATGTCTGCACTCCCATGTTCACTGCAGCACTATTCACATAACCAAGTTATAAAACCAACCTCATCAACAGACGAATGGATAAAGAAAACATGGTACATACACACAATGGAATACTATTCAGACTTACAATTTCTGTCATGTGCAACAACATGGATGAAATTGGAAGACATGCTAAGTGAAATAAGCTAGGCACAGAAAGACAAATACCACATGTTCTCACTTATATTTGGAATTTAAAACAATCACACTTATAGAAGCAGAGAGTAGAATGGTGGTTACCAGAGGCTGGGATGTGAGAGAAATGAGGAGATCATGGTCGATGAGTACAAATCCTCAATTAAGAGGAATAGGGTTTTTTTTGTTTTGTTTTTAGTTCTATGGGTACAGCATGGTGAATACAGTTAATAATAATGTATTGTATATTCCAAAATCACTAGGAGTGCATTTCAAGTGTTCTCACCACATAAAATGATAAGTATTTGAGGTGATAGATATGTTAATTAGTTTGATTTAATTATTCTACATTGTATTCATGAATCATGAAATCATTTTGTATCCCCATAAAATATATACAATTATAATTTAACAATTTGCAATAAAACTTTTTAATTAAAAACAAATTTTTAAAGAATGAAATGAAACCACGGTAATGACACATGTAAACAATGTTGCTATCCACTATAGTATATATTTTAGTGTATAAATACATCCTATGTACTTTATACATAGTCACCGAATTATTTTATTATCCTTCTAAAATGAGACTTTTAAAATTATCCATATTTTTTATTATTAAAATAAGATGTTCATAGCCAAAAAATCTAAACAGTACAGAAGATGAGGAAAAGCCAAAAGGTAAAAGTTCTCCCTCTGAACACCCAGTCAGTCTCACTCTTAGTGGTATGCAATCGGTTAATTAACACACGCTCGAGTGTCCTTTCAGAATGTTCAGTGCATAATTGTGTGTGCTGGAAAAGTTGTTTTTAAGGAATATTGATTAACCACAAGGGTGACCTGGCTTTTGGTTAATTTTATTATAAGTAATTATTAGTTAATATATAATACATCTTTGCTTTGCAGAAACACTTTTATATTCATAAGAAGGCATACAGCTTAATCATAGCCCTTTTGTCATGTGATTATCCATATCATTCCAATATAGTTATTTATGTCTGTATTGATCATTTGGAACTACAACTGGATTTTTCACCCTAATATAAAAGAAGATACATTAAAATGAAAACACATTAATGGCTTATTTATCATTGTTTCTTTAAACCCTTCAAATTGAAATTGTTTAATAGATTTTCCTTTGGGGCTATTATGTTGCTGTCTCACGTCAACCAAGTAATACAAAATTTTAGAGCATGAAAAGAAAGTAAGATTGGTATCTTACTTATTCTTATATCATCTGCCTGAATTTAAAATAAAAATAAAAATAAAAATGGTAGATACATGCAAGAAATTTTCAAAATGTATTAAAATTATGAGAGTATTTCTTTTATATTACCTTTCTGTATGTTTTAACATTCATATTTTAAAAGTCATAAGATTTGCAGCAATAAAACAAAAATAAATCATTCTTTAAAGAATTTAACTCACTAATTTTCCAGAGAACTACATAAAGATGGCTTTCGAATGAACATTGACTGCAAGTGGGTTTTTTTCTATTAATTATTTTTTTTCCACATTTTAAGATTCATCTAAGGCTAATGTTACCCATTACCATGTTATTTTTTGTTTGTGTTCTTCCAGTGATTACTGAGTCTTTAAATTACTGAAAAAGAGAAGAAGGAGCAGAAGAAAGGCAATTCTTACTTTGGTGACACGCAGAGCTGTTTTCATGGGTGCATGACATGCACAGTCACCCAGAGCCCCACGATCAGCAGGGTCTCATGCTTGGTTTAATGCTCTGTGGTCACCATCTTGAAATTTGTAATCATGTTATCTTAAACTTGCATTTTGTAAGTGGAGCCTGAAGAGACCATGGTGCTTGTGCATGAACAATACGCACAATATGTTTGTATATTGTTCCTTGCCACCTCATTTGCATACAGTCTTCTGATGTTGCATGAGCAGAGAATTCCAGTGGACCCAGCATGGGAGATCAGTAAGACTCAAAGCAAATACATAAACATTTTGTGGGAGCCACTGGCTTCCACAGAGTGTTCGTAGAACAGGCATGTATCAAAAAGTGGAATAAAAAAGAGTTAGGGTTTTTGCATCATTTCCAGTGTTCTGGTAAGAACAAAATACATGTGCAAGCTACAAAATACAAACTGTATTATCTCAGTGATTCTAAATACAGTTTTGCATTTGAAACTGGCATTCCATAATATAAAGATGAATGGTTTTTAAAAATTATGCCAATAATTTAAATTTTTTAATTATTCACTTAGAGCAGCATTAAATAACAAATGACACCATGACAAATCAAGAGAAAAACTGTGGAAGAAAGAAAAAAAGCTTTATATTTAATATCTTTAGTGGCACTCTCCCCCTGATTTCTAAACAAGGGCTCTATGTTTTCATTTTGCACGGGGCCTCACAAATACTATAGCCAGTCCTGGTTATACGTTCTTTGTCTTCCCCCAGATCCTCCTGCAGGAAGCATCTATCTTCTATTCTAAAGTCATTAGTTCACCCTTGCAGCTGAGTTTGGGCTGGAGAAAGGACATCTTTATTTTGGCAAATGGCAGAAGAACTGGCTAACAGAAATAGCAAAAGGAATAGTCATGTTTCCTGAAATCTAGTATGGTAAAATGCTTAGGCTCTTACAGATTAGGTTTTCTTTGCTTCATTGTGGTTTACAGCTGTGGATTTTTCACACTGAAGAGCAGTTGTCAAATAAATATTTTTCCTTCATCGCTTCTTTACAAACACTCAAGACTTCTCAGTGCCATCTTACTGTGAATTTTCTTTTATCTTAGAGCTACTAGAAATGACTTAAGACCAACAAAACGCTGTTATTAATTTTTGTTTTGTGCTTTTTGTCATTGTCTCTGACCATTTTCAGATTATTTCAACAAATATTTGTGGACAGCCAGCTTTATGAGAACCACTGTGCTAGACACTGTGGACACCCAGTGAAAAAGAGTCCCCATCCACCAGGGGTTTAGGTCTAATGATCCTCCAGAGGGAATAAGTGGGACCAAAATGTGATGGTGAGGGCTGGTTCAGGGGGAAAGTTCTTTTGGTTTTGTTTTTCTTTCTTAATACAAACTAGTGAACTCTATTCTTTGGGGTACATAAATCACTCCCTAATAGTGAAAGTAAGTCCATTAAGTTAACTTAGAGCACCACTGGTTGTGTTATTGCTGCAGGAAATAGCAAGCCGGGATTGAAACTGACTCATTTTAGAGGAAGAAATACTCCTTTGAAAAACACTATTGTTGTCCTTTGTTGAAATTTCTTTCCCTGATTTTTAAAGCCAAGTACAGAAAGGGTGTTTAGGAGAATGAGACTAAAACAAAACTCCCTAAGTCCCAAATCTGTGATTCAGAGTAACTCCACTGACAATGATGAAAATCATTCCTCAAGTGTGGCACGCTGCTGTTACCCTTCCAGAGTCCATTTATCCGTAAGTCTCTGAGGCTCTTTGTTTTCAACCTTCACTTGTTCTTCCTCATTCCTCACACCTACATTAAGAAGGATCACTTATGATGTGCTTCTGACACCAGGTTCTTGAGAGTTGTGCTTCTGGTCTTATTGGAAAACTCTTCCTCAAAATGGTTTAATGTATATTTTAAATAATGTATGTAATGTGGAGAGGCAAATTTTTTGAGATTTGTTTTCATGAAATTCTCATGGATACTTCACTCCCAGTAGTTCCCAGTTACATCATATTTGTCTATTCCCCAACATCTATTCTTTCCCTCTTCCTTGCAATAATACAGATTTTAACTGGGCAACCCAGAATAAAGCCCACCAGAACAAATACAGCCACCTGGAATAAATACATTTCCCAGCTTCTCTATCAGCTAGGTATGGCCACACGACAAAGTTTTATATAATATCCTTTCCTCTTGCCTGAAATGCACATGTAATAGCTGAAACTTTAGCAGCCACTTTGTACTATGAGATGGAACACCAAAGATAGGAAAATGGAAAGTCTGAATCCCTGATGATTTCAAGGCCTGTCTACTTCTAGACTTTTTTTTTTTTTAAACAGAGTCTTGCTCTGTCACCCAGGCTGGAGTACAGTCGCACAATCTCAGCTCACTGCAACCTCTGCCTCCAGGGTTCAAGTGATTCTCCTGCCTCAGCCTCCCACATAGCTGGACTACAGGCATGCGCCACCCCACCCAGCTAATTTTTGTATTTTCAGTAGAGACAACGTGGGGTTTTACCATGTTAGCCAGGCCGCTCTCAAACTCCTGACCTCAGGTGATCTGCCCGCATTGGCCTCCCAAAGTGCTGGGATTCTAGGCATGAGCCACCATGCCCGGCTGACCTGTAGACTTTTACTTGAAAGAAAAATAAACTACATCTTGTTAAAGCCACTATATTACTTTTTGTGTCTCTATTACTTGCAGTTAAACCTAATTCTAACTGATAACTTTTTATAGATTCCTTGTTCATTCTGTCTAGGTGAACCCAGTCTTAACATTTATTCTTTTTTCTATACCTTGAAATTTATTGCTCCTTCAGCTAGAGAATCCTTAAGGACTATTATGTGTTTCACAGTTCCAGTTAATTCATCTTTGTTATAAAAATGACTTAAACATCGTAATGTTAAAGTAATAGCTGCAAATAGCAGTTATTGGTTTTCTGTCAATGCATATTCTAATTCTGCTAAGACTTTGAGTTTGGCTTATGGAGAGCACTCTAGGTTGGTTTCTGGTCCTACCCATTCCACCAGCTTCCACAAATCAACATTTAATTAGCAAAAAAATTAAAAAATAAATTAAGGAACAGAGCATCTGAGTACCACCTCAAACCTGTAACAAGTCTGATGGGAGCATCATGTCTCCTTGTAAGTGGAAATTGGGAGAGCACGTCCTGAGATGACACTGAAGGAATTGCTAAAATAGGGGAGTCGGGAGATGATACTGAAGGTATAACCTGAAGACAACTAGTGTCCTTCCAATCCAAAGGACAAGGTGAGAACTCGATGGACAAATGAGTTATAGAGTCACCAGCAGAGAGAGTCTCAGAGGGTTGGAGGAACACCAGACTGGGTCTACAAGAGCAGTTTAAGCCTTAGTCTAGTGGCAAAGTAAGCACTGGTGGGGGAGGGGGCATTACCGAGTATCTTGCAGACACAAGTGAGAAGGAAGTTCCAATGGCCTAAAAATTAAAAAGAAGACATAAGATCATTAGCAAATTACTATAAATGTGAGAAGAACTTGCTGGCTGGAATAAAAATAAGATACCTAAATAGATAACTACATAAAAATAAAAGTTTTGAAGAATGTTGTGGACAAAATAACCATGCTTTAATTGATGTAACTTCTTAATTTGAATTTTTGGGTACCTAGATGGATGGGACTACATTGATACCAAGTGACAGTGACCAATATAAGGTCTACTGTACATTTTAAACTACTCAGTTTCCTTGCACAGAACTATTTCCATCATGAAAATCCTGATGCATTCCTCTGAGACTCTCTCTGCTAGTGACTCTCTGCTGGTAACGTTCATTTTAACTCAAAGTAAAAAAGACCAGGAGTACTGAAAACTTATAATTGAAGTGAACCACTCCCAAACAATCTCAGAATATACTCATTTGAATTACTGGGCACTTGGTTCCTAAGAAAGCAATGGTAAAATAAATCAGCCAGTGGCAATAAATATTAAGAATTTAGCAAGAAGACTAGAACAATAGATTGTGACTGAACTCCAGTGAACCTTAGATAAAGTCTTTACTTTCCCACTCTCTTTAATGAGGGGGGTTGGAAGAAGTTTTCTCATCCCTGAGAGTTGAAGCCAGTTTAGCCACAGAGCTCCCTGTTGTTTCCTCTTTGGTCTTTTCCTTATTGAAAAAGGGTTTTCGCAATCGGGTAGGGTGGCTCACCAGGAAGGGGAGCATCTGAGCCTCCAGGAAGAAGGACTGGAATGCAGGAGCTGGCCCAGTCTATCAGACATCTGGAGCTATACAGTCTAATTTGACAGCTGTTTGAGAGCGTACAGAGGTATAATTCCCAATCTCATTTCCTTCTTTACCTTGAGGCTAGGTATCTGTGATGACTTTGACACCACAGCAGACAGAGTAACAAACTCTGATTCACTAAAAAGAAATGTAAAAAGCATTTCCTGAATATTACCTATATCATTGGTACTCTTATGGATACATAAGAATAGATATGAATTCTACCCTCTGCTTTTGAAGAAGTTGGCAAAACAAGGAACAAATACATATAATGATCTTTTCATGTATCCATGACCTCTACTAGACTGTAAGCTCTATGACAGTAGGGTCTGTATTCATCATATTCACAACTGCCCTTAATAACCCAGTTCCTGCCCACTCAATAAATACTTAAATAAATGAACAAACATGGACCATTGAAGTAACAATACAAGGAAGCCTCTACACAGTCATGTACCAAAGAGAGAGGTAGACAAAGCTACAAGCAGTTAGAGAAGGCAAGACAGCTAAGTAGACAGTCAGTGGGTTTAAAAGGGAGATTAGGCCGGGCACAGCGGTTCATACCTATAATTCCAGTACTTTGGGAGGCCGAGATGGACGGGTCAACTGAGGTCAGGAGTTCAAGACCAGCCTGGGAAACCCTATGTCTAGTAAAAATACAAAAGTAGGCCAGGCGTGGTGGCTCACACCTGTAATCCCAGCACTTTGGGAGGCTGAGGCAGGAGGATCACGAGGTCAAGAGTTTGAGACCAGCCTGGGCAAGATGGTAAAACCCCGTCTCTACTAAAAATACAAAGATTAGCCAGGTGTGGTGGCACGCACCTTAATCCCAGCTACTCAGGAGGCTGAGGCAGGAGAATCACCTGAACCCAGGAAGTGGAGGTTGTGGTGAGCTGAGATTGTACCACTGCACTCCAGCCTGGGCAACAAGAGCAAAACTCTGTCTCAAAAAATAAAAATACAAAATTAGCTGGGTGTGGTGGTGCATGCCTATAGTCCCAGCTACTCAGGAAGCTGAGGCAGGCGTATCACTTGAATCTGGGAGGTGGAGTTTGCATTGAGCCAACATTGCACCACTGCACTCCAGCCTGGGTGACAGAGTGAGACTCCACTTCAAAAACAAAACAAACAAAGTGAGATTAGAGTTCATCTTTCCTATTACTTGCAGAATAGAAGAAGCTCTGACACCTGGCTACAGCCTGACTTTGGGGTCTTGACTGTGCCCCATCAAATGTATAAAGCATTCTCAAGAGAGGACATAAATTACAAAAAACATAAAGGACGTAAGGGACAAAAAATACCCCAGGTCCAATGTCAAGGCTACTTTCCCATATGGGACAACAGTGGTATCTTGGTAGGGGTTCTCAGGACAATCTCTTCTCTGGAGTCTAGGGATCTCCAAACAAATGACACTTTGTAAGAACATTTTCTTTGGTCGCTAGACTGTTCTTAAAGAATTCAAAGCCTGAAAGCCTTAGATACTGCTTTGGTTTGGGTGTGGTTTGTACCCACCAAAATTCATGTTGAAATTTGATCCCCAATGTGCCCATGTTGATAGGTAGAGCCTAGTGGGAGGTGTTTAGGTCATGGGAGCAGGTTCCTCATGGATTGATTAATTCCCTACCAAGGGGTTGAGTGAGTCCTTACTCTTATGGGAATGAATTGGTTTCTGAGAGAGCGAATTGTTAAAAAGAGTATGGCTCCCTCAGTTTCTCTCTCTTGCTTCCTCTCTTGCTGCTTGATCTCTTTACACATGCCTGCCTTGATTCTGCTTTCTGCCATGAGTGGAAGCAGCATAAGACCCTTAACAGAAGCTGAGAATTTACTGGTAACATGCCCCATGAACTTCCCAGCCTGCAGAACTCTTAGCTAAATAAACTTCTTTTCTTTATAAATTATTCAGCCTCAGGTATTTTGCTATAGCAACACGAAGTAGACTAAGACAAATGCAAAGCTTGAGTATAATACTGTAATTCAGGAATTAATGATACGCTTCAAAAGTGAGGATTTGGTTGACTTTTAGCTGTATGATTTTTAAGAATCAGTAGATGTCTGGACAGCTCAGCCCCAGATTGCCTAGCCACTCTTGACAAGGGTCCAGGCTATGCTCAGAGGAGGAACATGACAGTCATCTCCCCAGGACAGCCCAGGACAAGACCTCACTACACAGCCCAGGTGTGTTTCCATAATATGGTGAGACTAATGGAAATGTCTCTTCACTTTTGACTGGAAGGGGAAAGATCTGGTTTTTTGTTTGTTCGGTTTTTGGTTTTTGAGACAGGGCAGTAACACAATCATGGCTCACTGCAGCCTTGACCTCCTGTGCTCAAGCAATCCTCCCACTTCAGCCTTCTGAGTAGCTGGGACTACAGGTACATGCCACTATACTCAGCTATTTTTTTTTTCTTTTGTAGAGACAGGGTCTCCCTATGTTACCCAGGCTGGTCTCAAGCTTCTGGGCTCCAGCAATCCTCCTGTCTCAGCCTCTCAAAGTGCTGGGATTACATGTGTAAGCCACCACACCCAGCTCAGTTTTCTTTGACTCATAGCTGTTGGAATATAACTTATCTCCCTTTAGCATCAGTATCTTCCAAACCCAGTCCAGAATAATGAGAAACCAGATCCTTCTTTGGCCAAGGTGCCCCTTCTTTCTTCCCGAAAACTTCTGGTGTGTGACAATAAAGTTTGTGTATTACTCGAAGTCCCAGTGAAAAACAGATGTCATACTCAAAATGGATAATTTAAGGAGAATTTGGTAAGGGGACTGGTTATGAGGGGGTGAGCAGGCTATAGTGAATCAACAAGTGATAGCACTGTTGTACCCCAGAACTGTTGCCATCCTGCAATACATGCAAGGGAATAGAAAAATTACTGGAACCTGAAGAGAGAGAGGCTACATGCAGTGGATCACCAGATGGGAGCCCAGGCACCAAGCTGATGAAACCCCTTAGAGAGGAAACAGAATAAGTACCCTCCTCCCACCAGTCTTATTTAGCAATACTCACAGGAAGTTAGAGGGCAAGGGAGCCCTTTAATGGAGTCTGCCCAGGTAAGACTGGCGCAGAGAGCAAGATGAATAATGGTGAAAGTGGATCTCAGGGGCAAATGGAAGCTCTCCATCATAGCTATGCTTTATTCATTCTCCAAGAGTCTGTGTCTGTGTAAACCCCACTCATTTCAAATGAAAAAGACCTCCTTCTAGAATTAATCCTTAATCAAACTAGTACAGTGAGCCAAAAGCAAATCAAATTATGGAAGCAAGACCCTACATTCTAATCCCATTTCTGCCAGTAATGTGCCATGTGATGCTGAGAAAAGTAAGTTTTCTGCATTTAGGCTTCTTCTTTGTCTACTGCTCACTATCTCTTGAGAGTATTTTGAGGATATTTGCAGCACTTGAATATGTATCAACCTCCTTTTTTCTTCAATCGCTTTCCTTATTAGCACCATCACCAGGCCTTTCCTTGATTCTCTTTCTATTCATTTCTTCTCTCTCTTTCTCTCTCTCTCTCTCTCATTTCCTCTTCCTTCCCACTGTACTTCATCTCATATTGAAGTCTGCCTTGTGGTGTACTGTGAATATTGTGGCAGTTTAATTCTGTGTTTGTTGTAGTTATTACTTAGCTCTGTAAAAAGCTGATCCTTCAAATTTGTGTTGAATCATCCCAATGAAAATCTTATCACAACTTGTTCAAAACACAAATATTATTGACAAATATTGTTCCAAATCTCCTTGCATTGTAGTATATAACAGAGACAGTAAAATCCCAGGAGCTACATTATTCAAAGAACAACCTAGGATTGTGATTGTGATGGTGATGACAATTAGTCAATGTGTGTTTATATATGACATATGTTTACAAAGTACTAATAAATAATTAGTATTTACTATGTGGCTGGAACCATACTAAGTACTTTGCACATGTAATTTTATGCCATCATTAATAGGTATTATTAAGTGTATTTATGATCCCTACCACTTTGTAGAAGAGGAATATAAGGCTTAGAAAGTTAAGTTCTTCAAGGAGAACTACAAACCACTGCTCAACAAAATAAGAGAGGACACAAACAGATGGAGAAACATTCCATGCTCATGGTTAGGAAGAATCAGTATTGTGAAAATGGCCATACTGCCCAAAGTAATTTACAGATTCAGCACTATCCCCATCAAGCTACCAATGACCTTCTTCACAGAAGTGGAAAAAACCACCTTAAAATTCATATGGAACCAAAAGAGAGCCCACATAGCCAAGTCAATTCTAAGCAAAAAGAACAACACTAGAGGCATCACACTACCGGACTTCAAACTATACTACAAGGCTACAGTAATCAAAACAGCATGGTACTGGTACCAAAACAGAGATATAGACCAATGGAACAGAACAGAGGCCTCGGAGGCAACACAACACATCTACAACCGTCTGATCTTTGGCAAACCTGACAAAAACAAGCAATGGGGAAATGAGTCCCTGTTTAATAAATGGTGTTGGGAAAACTGGCTAGCCATGTGCAGAAAGCAGAAACTGGACCACTTCCTGACACCTTACACTAAAATTAACTCCAGACGGATTAAAGACTTAAACATAAGACCTAACACCATAAAAACCCTAGAAGAAAATCTAGGCAAAACCATTCAGGACATAGACATAGGCAAAGACTTTATGACCAAAACACCAAAAGCATTGGCAGCAAAAGCCAAAATAGACAAATGGGACCTAATCAAACTCCACAGCTTCTGCACAGCAAAAGAAACAGTCATTAGAGTGAATCGGCAACCAACAGAATGGGAAAAAATTTTTGCAATCTACCCATCTGACAAAGGGCTAATATCCAGAATCTACAAAGAACTAAAACAGATTTACAAGAAAAAAACAAACAAGCCCATTCAAAAGTGGGCAAAGGATATGAACAGACACTTTACAAAAGAAGACATACATGAGGCCAACAAACATATGAAAAAATGCTCATCATCACTGGTCATTAGAGAAATGTAAATCAAAACTACATTGAGATGCCATCTCACACCAGTTAGAATGGTGATCATTAAAAAATCTGGAGACAACAGATTCTGGAGAGGATGTGGAGAAGTAGGAACACTTTTACACTGTCGGTGGGAGTGTAAATTAGTTCAACCATTGTGGAAGACAGTGTGGCAATTCCTCAAGGACCTAGAAATAGAAATTCCATTTGACTCAGCAATCCCATTACTGGGTATATATCCAAAGGATTATAAATCATTCCATTATAAGGACACATGCACACGAATGTTCACTGAAATACTGTTTACAATAGCAAAGACCTGGAGCCAACCCAAATGCCCATCGATGATAAACTGGACAGGGAAAATGTAGCACATATATACCATGGAATACTATGCAGCCATCAAAAACGAAGAGTTCGTGTCCTTTGTAGGTACGTGGATGAACCTGGAAACCACCATTCTCAGCAAACTGACACAAGAACAGAAAATCAAACACCGCATGTTCTCACTCATAGGTGGGTGCTGAACAATGAGAACACATGGACACAGGGAGGGGAGCATCACACACTGGGGTCTGTCAGGGGGAAATAGGGGAGGTACAGTGGGGGGGTGGGGAGTTGGGGGAGAGATAGCATGGGGAGAAATGCCAGATATAGGTGATGGGGAGGAAGGCAGCAAATCACACTGCCATGTGTGTACCTATGTAACAATCTTCCATGTTCTTCACATGTACCCCAAAACCTAAAATGCAATTAAAAAAAAAAAAAAGTTAAGTAACTTCCCCCACAGTTGTAAAATATTACTCAGATTCAGGACTCAAATCCAGGTTTGTCTAACTCTATAGCCCATGCTTTTAGACACTACAATTTGCTTGAATTTTAAAAGTTATACAAGCACATGATTTAAACCCTCTGACCTTGTAATGTACTCAGGAGAATTTTTCCTAATCTAAAAGAAAAACAGTATCATTCTGATGTTAGATGTTGAAGATAGTTGCACAACAATGTAAATGTACTTAATATCATCAAACTGTACACTTAGAAATCGTTACAATGACAACATTTATATTAGGCATATTTTACCACAATAAGGACATTTTGTAAGAATCAACAGGAACAAAAAAGAAAGCATTACGTCAAACTAATAAAGCGACTTTGCAAGTTTGCTCTAAATGTTTATATCATAAAATTAACGACAAAATTAAACACCATAGATATCCATTACCTACCATATACTTCCATATACTTGAGTGTATTGTTTCCATAAAACTATATACTCAAGCTCGTTAAAAACTTTGCAAAACTCTCTTTTTATTGGGGAGATAGAATTTTTCTTAAGTTTGATATTGCTATATATTTGGGCATGACAATTTTCAATACAAAATGAATAGCTTGGTAAGCTAATGCTTAATGAGGAGAAAAACAAAGATAACTTTGGACAGGATGTGACCTGAATTTTGCCATCTATTGACCACTGAGGATTATCTGAGGAGTTATTACAGCAATTGAGCAATGTGCCCAAGGAAAAGAGTGGCATGGGAAAACTTGAAATGGAGAGGATAAAAAAGAAAGTACCACATAAAAAAAGATTCTGATTGCAACATTATTTTTAGTTGCAAATGAAATATACAAAGTAACCGAAATGCCCAAAGAGAATGAGGAAATTATTTTATAGTTCTTTCACTTGAGAGAATATTATACAGCCATTAAAAATTATAAAGATTTTTGTAACAACATGGAAATACTTATGGCTTAATGTTAAATAAAAAATAGGATGCAAAATTTTATTCACATTATATTTGGAGGATAAATATATGTGTGAATATGTGTGCAGACTGAAATAAAACATGCAAAAACTAAAGCAGTTTTTGTGATTCAGTGGTAAAATTATAAGTGATTTTTCCCTCTATTTTCCAAACTTTAATGCCAAACCTCATTGTTGTATTAGTTATTTATTGTTATGGAACAAATTACCCCCAAACTTGGAAGCTTAAGACAACAAGCATGAATTTTCTCACAGATTTTGTGGGTGGAATCCAGGCGTAAGCTTTGCCAGCTCCTGCAGCCTCAAGACGGCAGTCGGCTCAAGACTTGACTAAGAGGAGATTTACTTCTTTTTTTTTTTTTTATTGCATTTTAGGTTTTGGGGTACATGTGAAGAACATGGAAGATTGTTGCATAGATACACACATGCCAGTGTGATGTGCTGCCTTCCTCCCCATCACCTATATCTGGCATTTCTCCCCACGCTCTCTCTCCCCCAACTCCCCACCCCCCCGCTGTCCCTCCCCTATTTCCCACCCCCGACAGACCCCAGTGTGTGATGCTCCCCTCCCTGTGTCCATGTGTGAGGAGATTTACTTCTAATGGTTGTTGACAGGATTCAGTTCCTCTGCAGTTGTCATATTGAGAGCTGGGGTTCATCCCTGGCTGTCATCTGGAAGCCTACCTCAGTTCTTTGTCATATGGCCTCTCCACAGGGCAGCTCAAAACATGGCAGCTATTTTTTTCATCAGAGCAAACACATTAAAGAGCAATCAAGGGCAAGCATGATGGAAACCAAAGCCTTTTTGTAGCCCAGTCTCAGAAAAAAAAAATCTCATTACTTCTGCCTTATTCTGTTGATTAGAAGCAAATCACTAGCTGCAGCCCATACTCAAGAAATCAGGGCTCACTGGGACTGTCTCAAAGGCTGCCCACAACAATAGTCATTAAAATTTTTTTAAAAAAGGATGAAATAAGAGCTCTTGGGCTGGGCATGGTGGCTCATGTATATAATCCCAAAACTTTGCAAGGTTGAAATGGGAGGATCACATGAGCACAGGAATTTGAAATAAGCCTGGGCAACAAAGTAACACTCCATCTCTACAAAAAATTTAAAGATTATTGGGCACAGTGGTCCCAGCTATGTGGGAGGCTGAAGTGGGAGGAACACTTGAGCCCAGGAAGTTGAGGCTGCAGTGAGGCGTGATCTCACCACTGTGTTCCAGCTTGGGCAACAGAGCGAGACCCTATCTCAAAGAAACACACACACACACACACACACACACACACACACACACACACACACACACATACACACACACACACAGCTGTTCTTTTGATCATCCAGCAGGGTCTAAAATCAACTCATGACCCATTATTCTTTGGGAATATAGTGCAAGTATCAGCAGGAGCAAATATCATCAGAAGTGTCTAAGTATATTGAAAAGTTTATGCTCCTAGGCATGTAGAGAGGCCCATTGGGGCCATTTCTGAAAGGGCTAGAGTGGAGATGGAGGCTGAGGAGTGGAGGAGTGCAGAAATAGACTGCTGCTGTTACTAAGAATAGAATTCTTTCCTCCTCTACCTCTACAAATCCTAAAAGATTTCATTGTGTTTTGTTCTTGACCAACATGTCTTTGAATGTTTTGGTTTAGGAAAGAGCTATTATATTTTTTAAAGGATCAGAGGGAGAATTAAAAGGCAATAAAGAAAAACAGTTCTAGCCAAGCCCAATCTGGCAGTTTGTCACAGCTACATAGAATTCACTAAAAGCTGCACACATTTTACAGAATGGGAATTTATTCCTTTTTACTGGGAAGTACTGGGTAACCCTGACAGACCGAAAAACATGTGCAGAGAAGTGGGGGGGAAGAATGGGGGAGACAAAGTTGATCCCCTTCTCCAAAATGAAAGAGAAAGAAAAAGATGCATCAATAACGGGGTGTTAGTATCTAATTATGCCCCAGATATCAGCAAAAACCACTGTCTGTGAAATTACCCACGCAGGGTCTGACAGTACTGTATTTAATGTCTTCATGTCTCCAACAGGGGATTGCAATGTACGCTTTGAGAAAAAGTGAAACTTGTCCAGCTCCTTCAGCCCAGGTCAGATTACAATGGTACATCTTTTAACTATTCCCTGCAGACAACTGCAAGAAAGTTATTGTTTGCCTCAGTTTACTTTTTTTTTTTTTTTTTTTTTGAGATGGAGTCTTGCTCTGTCCCCCAGGCTGGAGTGTATTGGTGCAATCTCAGCTCATTGCAACCTCCACCTCCCGAGTTCAAGCGATTCTCCTGTCTCAGTCTCCCAAGTAGCTGGGATTACAAATGTGCGCCACCACGCCTGGCTATTTTTTTTTTTTTAATTTTTTTATTTTTAGTAGAGACGGGGTTTTACCATGTTGGCCAGCATGGTCTTTAACTCCTGACCTCAGGTGATCCACCCATCTTGACCTCCCAAAGTGCTGGGATTACAGGTGTGAGCCACCATGCCTGGCCTCAATTTACTACTTGAAACATGAAGTGAGCTCACAGAGGACTCGGACCTCAATTCTGCTTCTGTGACTATCACAAATCTGGGAACGCTCCCTAAGCTAGACAAGGCTCACTTGGAGTTTGTGATTCAGAAACAGTTGCTCCCAATCCTCAAACAAAATGACAACTCCGTCCAGCTAAGAAGGGTTTTTATTTTACTCTACTGAAACAAAGAAATGGATTGCCTTCTTCGTTGTTTGTTTTTTGTTTGGGGAAGTTGTGGTTGTTGTTTAATGGGAGCATAGGAAGATTTTTTTTCCACCTTGTAGTAGGCAATGTCCATATCCTAATTCTTAGAATTTGTGAATATGTTATGTTACTGGGCAAAGAGGAATTCATATTGCAGATGGAATTATGGTTGCTAATCAGTTAAACTTAAAATAGAGAGGTTATTCTGGATTATCCAAGAATCCCGAGAGTCCTTAAAAGTGGAAGCAGGCCAGGCGCAGTGGCTAACGCCTGTAATCCCAGCGCTTTGGGAGGCCAAGTAGGTGAATCACCTGAGGTTGGGAGTGCAAGACCAGCCTGACCAATATGGTGAAACCCTGTCTCTATTAAAAATTACAAAAATTAGCCAGGCACGGTGGCGTGTGCCTGTAGTCCCAGCTACTTGGGAGGCTGAGGCAGGAGAATCGCTTGAACCTGGGAGGCGGAGGTTGCAGTGAGCCGAGATTGTGCCACTGCTCTCCAGCCTGGGTGACAGAGTGAGACTCCATCTCAAAAAAAAAGTGGAAGCAGAAGGCGGAAGATAAGTGTCTGAGTGATTTGATGTGAGAAAGACTTATCCAGCTGTTGCTAGCTTTGAAGATGGAAGGGGACCATAAGCCAAGGAGTATGGTGCTTCTGGAAGTTGGGAAGAAAAGGAAAAAGATTCTCCCCAGTGCCTGTAGAAAAAAATGTAGCCCTGCCAACACATTGATTTTAGCCCAGTGAGACCCAAATCAGACTCTGACTTCCAGAATTATAAGGTAATAAATTTGGGTTCTTTTGAACTTCCAAGTTTATGGTAATTTGCTAAGACAATCATAGAAAACAGCCACAAGCCAAACAAATTGCTAAAGTATAGCTTATTTAGTCTCAGATTGAATGCTTGTTTCATTGGGAGAGGTTGCACAGAAATCGAGTAAGGATTAGTTTTGGCCTGGTTTACAGGAACATTGTTTAGGCAGTCTAGGCTGCCATGGCGATCATTAGAAGTGGTTGTAGAAACAGCAGTCCTATTTCTCACTGACTTTTCACACTGAATTGTGATAGTAATTTCCATCCACTGTAGAAATTGATTTCAGTTAGTGGAGAAATTGGAAAATAAAGACATGTATATTTCATTGAAAAATGAATGGAAAACAAAGACATTTACCTTTTATTAATACTCTGAGAACACAAAGCCTGTTCTCAGCTTTAAGTCCTGCAATTTAGAGACATTCTGGCCTAAGGGAAAAAAAAAGTCCTTTAATGCCCGTGTAAATCAGAGAGGTTTGTCTTTTTAACGCTTGTCCTTCATAGAATAAGTTAGATGAAATCCCATGAATATTAGCTAGAAAATTAAAGAGCAAAATCCATTCTCCAGGGATGAGAACCTGTGATTCCAAACAGTTTAGCCACTCAAAGCTAAGCCTATGATGTGATGAACTGGTGAGTATAAAGAGATGGACTTCTCTTGCTTAAAAAGCTTTGAAAATGCTGTGAGATTTTCTCTCCTTTTTCACTTTTAAGTGTCTGTGAATTGGAAGACTGACAGATGACTGTGGCTGTTAAGAGGTATATTCTTCCGGTGATGCACTTGCACAGCTTCCATTAACACTTAGGGGAATTATGTGCAACCATCAGTGGGAGAATATATCCCTAATACTCTATTTTTAATTTTTTTTCAATTAACAGTTATGCTTAGTCAATCCCCAGCAGGATTTGTTAGTGAGATTGCTGGCTTCCTGATGCAAGTTTCTTTTTAGTTAGCTGAGCTAATGCTGATGACCTGTTTTTACTTGATGATGCATTGTTAGATATATCCAATGTCTACCTAAATGCATTTGTGAATTAAATCTTGTCTGGGAAGGTTGGCGCATTCAATCTAAGGATTAGAAATTATATTGACCCAAGAAGCAAGACTTGCTATATTTAGTCTGGATCAGTGCCAAAAATTAACAGCCAGACCAAGGTTTTAGCAGGCCCTGACATCACTTTTTCTCCAGAAAGTATTCTGTTATTATTTTAAGCCAACTGCTTTGAATATGTTAAATGTTTCAAATTTCTGACTTCCGTTAAGAAAGACATGAACGTGGAACTATTTTCCTCTCTCATCTCATCGCACCTTATAAAACATAAAGCTTAGCAATTTTGCTACAACATTTGAAAGATACAATTTTTAGGTTTCAATTATTTCCAATTTTGTTTGGAGACTTATTTTCAAATCAATGCTATTCAGTGCTCGAAGGGAAAAGAAGGAACTTGAAGAGGAAAGAATCAGCCTTTACCAAGGACCAACTGATATTTTTATTCTCATTCTGTGGTGAGGAAACTAATACACAGACAGGCTAATTATGTAAATTCAGGAAAGGTGCAATTGAGTTGGTAGCAGAATCAACATTCTGCCCATATCTATCTGAATCCAGGTCTCACATACTTGTCTTTTGATTATTAATCCCATCTTGATATAAGAGAAAAGGGATATGTTTCATTTCAGTTGGAAAAGTAAAGAAGTGAGACAATTATAATAATGGAATAGGTTCAGAACCTCCCAAGGAAAGCTGAATAGCTTTTGACTCAAGCTTCCATCCCTTTTTTAGACATTTTCCTCCTCTCTTGCCTTTCCTTCCTAATAAAAGCGCTAATGAAATTAAACATTAAAACTTCAGGAGGAAAAAAATCTACAGGAGGGCATAAATTGCCATTTATCTTTGTATCTCCAGTGCCTTGTACAATACCTGGCCCAGAATAGGTGCTTGTCACTGGCTCATCACAGGAAAGAAAGAATTAATAAACCAGTGAACCAGTGAAGATTGTTCTATTTATAATGCTCATTGGAACTGCTGTTTCACTTTTAAATGTAAGAGTGTATTCTGTTATTATTTTAAGCCAGCTGCTTTGAATGTGATAAATATTTCAAATATCTGACTTCTGTTAAGAAGGACATGAACATGGAACTATTTTCTCTCTCACTATGCACAGATAACACACATATGTATATATTTAGTCATATATTTTTATTACGCTTCCAAAAATGATTTGAAACAGTTCAGATTCAGAGGTGTAAGCACTCTGACCTATCCAGTAACATTCTCAGAAAGAGTATTTTAAAATTCCGTTAATTATGCCAAACGTGGTCCCAGCACTTTGAGAGACCGAGGAGGGCGAATCACGAGGTCAGGAGTTTGGGACTAGCCTAGCCAAAATGGTGAAACTCCGTCTTTACTAAATATACAAAAAATTAGCTGGGCGTAGTGGTGGGTGCCTGTAATCCCAGCTACTCAGGAGGCTCAGGCAGGAGAATCGCTTGAACCTGGGAGGTGGAGGTTGCAGTGAGTAAGATCACACCATTGCACTCCAGCCAGAGTGACAAAGCAAGATGTTCTGACAAAAAAAATCAGTTAATTTATTTTTATTTTTTATTTTTTTGAGACAGAGTCTTTCTCTGTCACTCAGGCTGGAGTGCAATGGCATGATCTTGGCTTACTGCAACCTCAGCCTCCCAGGTTCAAGCAATTCTCCCACCTCAGCCTCCCAAGCAGCTGGAATTACAAGTATGTGCCACCATGCCTGGCCAAATTTGTATTTTTAGTAGAGATCTAGTTTCACCATGTTGGCCAGGATGGTCTTGAGCCCCTGACCTCAGGTGATCCACCCACCTCGGCCTCCTAAAGTGCTGGGATTACAAGCGTGAGCCACTGCAACCGGCCAAAATCACATTAATTTAAAATAAAGAAGGCCAGGCACGGTAGCTCACACCTGTAATCCCAGCACTTTGGAAGGCCAAGCGGGGCAGATCACTTGAGGTCAGGAGTTCGAGACTGTCCTGGCCAACATGACGAAAACCCATCTCTACTAAAAATACAAAAAAATTAGCCAGGTGTTGTGGTGGGCACCTGTAATCCCAGCTACTCAGCAGGTTGAGGCAGGAGAATTGCTTGAGCCCGGGAGATGGAGGTTGTAGTGAGCTGAGATTGGCCACTGCACTCCAGCCTGGGCAACAGAGTGAGACTCTGTCTCAAAAAAATAAATAAGTAAAATAAAATAAAGAGATCTCTAAAATGATAGCATTCATAGACCTCTCTAAAATGTAGGTGCCTCTTGGACAGGATTTATAAATTGCCCACAGTAATAGAGAATAATTTGAAAACTTGGGTAGATGTGGATGATGTTACCATTAACAGGATTTTTTTTTAGTAGTTTATATTTTAAATGAGGCTGCATTTGAAGTTGTGGTTTTAGCTGTATCTGCACAATCCCAAAGAGGAGTCAAAAGTTTCCAAAAATAATGCAGAGTGATGCTTTGAGAGTTCGTCTCAAAATGTAAAACTAATATTTTCCACATTAGGTTTTTCTCTAGAAGAAAGTACAGTATCTTAAGTGCCTTTCTAGCAAAAAAAAAAAAGACAAATTTCAGTCTTATATAGCATTTACTGAAGCAAAACTAATTTTATTACAACTCCTTAGAATCTCTTTTTTTCACTTGGAAGCAAGTGAAAAAAAGAATTCTAAGGAGTTGTAATAAAATTAGTTTTGCTTCAGTAAAAAGACCATTCCTAGAACTTTATTTTTTATCAGGTATGTTACATTTCTATGAAAGACTTCAGTTCATATCCTTGAGAACAGAGATTTTTTTAGAAAATAGTACCACCTTTGTAGAATGTATTGGTATAATGAAAATGTCAATACACATAGGTCATACGTGAGGTGGGGGCTTGGATTGATTATGTGTTCCAATAGCCTGAAATCTAAATGAAGAGGTTTTTTAATAAGAAGGTAATAGGACTATAGAGATCTTTGTATGACATAAAATACACAGGGAGGTGTGTTGTAATGTGAATAAGACTAATTGATCATCTTATTGGAGAAGCACTTATCTTGAGATGAAAAATGGCCACACTATTGTTTGACATTTGGATTGTTGATGGCTTGACCAGAAGAATTCTTGGTCAAACACTCTAGAGACAAGAGGAGTTCAAGAGATCAGTTGCTTGCCAAAGGTCACTGATAGAATAATAGGGTTTTTTCTTTACAGTCTTAAGAAAGTCATCTGACTCTACTTATATCCTAGTGAAGGGGAAATAAAATGATGGCCAAAAGTCATCGTTTTATTAAAAATAACATCATTCAATGTTTCAACCCATATGACAGGACAAACCAAAATTTCTCCATAATAAAGTCACCAAACAGCATACTTAGGCCTGTAACCTATACATTGCTCATGTGCTATACATCAAAAGTAAAATGTTGCATTATTTTTTAGCAAACATAAGCTAAGAAAACCTCCTGAGTTGAATCAGTATTTATCTAGCTTGAAAATGATCCAAATGAGTAGAATTCTCAAAATATGTTTAGAATCCATATTTGTTTTTAAATTGTCATAGAAAAATAGACTTTAGGTAGGCTTAAAAGTATTAAAAATAATAATAATAAAGAAAGAAAGAGACCCAATCCTCTCCTCTCTACCACAGAGTTAAGGTTTTCAGATAGAAGAGTTGGGAATGTTCTTAGTCATTTTGTGCACCCTTACTAATTTTATAATTTCCTGTCCCCTGAAGCTGCTCACATTAAGAACTATAAATTAAAATCAAGAGTTCTCTAGTTTAAAATGAAGGTATATCTAAAATGGTGGCATTAATAAGTCTCTCTAAAATATAGGTTGTCTTGAACAGGACTTATGGATTGTCCAACTGTAATGAAACGTAATTTCAAAAACTTGGGTAGATATTGATGGTGTTACCATTAGGAAGAAACTCATTTTGAAAATCAGTAGTTCATATATAATATTTAAACAGTGGTTCATTTTTTAAAAATTGTCTGGGATTTTAATGCCACATTAGCAAATACCTCACAACTGAGTTATTTAACAAGGTGTTGGTAACAGTACTAAGATGTGCTGGTGGACATGAGGCTTTCCCAAACCTTGGACTTCTCACTTTGTGCCAAGAAAAGGTTTTCACAAAACCACCCATTTTAACTAGTGCATTGCCTCTCCAAAGTGCGCGACAACATCTGTGATCATCTCTGGCAAAGTTAAGATTTCCCTACTACCTCCCCCACCCAGTGGAGAGAATTGAGAGCAAAAAAAAGTCAGAACAATGCAACAGGAAGCCAGCATTGTGTGCGGGGGAAGGGAGAGAGGCAGCTCCATTTCCCTTTACCTTGGTAAATGCTGGCTGTATATGAGCTTCAGTGCCACCTTCTTAACTCAACCCTCCTCTCACACAACAGATACCCACTCCTTCCTTGCCCATCTTGGTCACTCTAGCAACAAAGGGCTCTCTAGGAACTATTGCCCCAATTCATTCTACCCCCAGGGATGGTTCTGAGGATTATCTACTGGTGTTTGGTGAGTAACTAAATTGACCACCAAACTTTTTTCTGCCCACAGCAGTATGAAATAAATTTTGAGTCTCTTAGGCATGCACAACCTTATCTTTTGATTAATGGCATTATTTGCCAGTAAGCTCTGAAAAATACAGTACGGTTTGGATGACGAAAGGTTGACCTAATATCTGAATTACTGTGAGATCCAGATTCCCACTAGCACTTCATCCATGGTGTCTAGGCCATCTCTTACAGCTCGAATTGCATGGAAGAAAATCAACAACATTTCACCTGTTCTCTTCTCTTCAATCAGGAATCTGTATTTTTAAATCTCAGAGGAAAATGCCTGGATCTCTAAAATACTCTTTTCCAAGTTGCTGGCAGTGCTATGAATTCAGTAAAATTAGCTTATTACCAACATTATTTTTACAAGATTATTTTGCAGATCAAAGTGTTATTTGCAGTCAAAGATTGCCAAAATCCCATAGACTCTTATGATTCATACATAAAATATAGCTATTCCATTCCAGAAGCACCCCCAAACTGGACAAGCAACTACCTTTGGAGCTGAAAGATTCCTTAAGACCAAACTGTCACAAAGTACCAAGCTAAACTGCTGGTCTCCAGGAGTAAGATGGTAGCAACTAATCTTCTGCTGACTTTGAGGATAGGTTATACCTTAACCAAATCACTCAAGGGTTTGAACGGTTTTGTCATTATCCCCCTCAGAATCATAAACTTTAAGCTAAAACGGTGAACCAGAGCTCCCAGAAGACAACCTGTTCACCAAGTGTTTTTGACTAATCTTAGGAAGAAGTCCATGTAAATAATTCTAACTCTTTCTCTCCTTCTCTTCCATATTCTCTTGTCCTCTACTTTTTAGGGTTTATAATAGTCACACTACTTAATAATTAAGTTCTCAACAATGGACATTTCACTAGGAATGGAGATGTGTGTAAATTCGTTTCATATTCAGATTGTCAGGCAGCAGAATCAGCTGAACATTTTTGAACCTATGATTTCCTAGTTATATGATCCTGGGAAAATTATTTAACTTCTTTGGGCCGGCTTTTTTTTTCATTAGTACAATGCAACTAATAATCCCTGCCTCATCAGGTAGACTGTAAAAATTAAGTGACATATAAAGTAACTAGAATGTTATAGGCACGTAAGAGATCTTAAATATTTTAAACAAAAATTTGAATTTATTTACTTAAAGAATTTGTTATGGATGTGTTTTTCTTTTGTCAAAAATGTCTCTACTGTTAAATTATCTTTATTCACCATTTTAAAAGGGGAATAATCAAGCTTGTTTAAAATTTCCATGATTTAAAATGTTTATACAAATACAACATTACATTCTGTTTCCACTTTTGAGTTAACTTATATTGTTTAAATTTATATAATCACATAGTCTTTATCATATTTATTTTGTACATTCAAATTTTTCATAGAGTGATGTATGATAATTATCTCTTCCCATTATTGGACATGTAATTTGTTTCTTATTCTTCAACACTATCATCAATAATATTGGATGGGAGGATAAATTTTGTGCATAAGAGCTTTTTCTAACTTGTCAATTGTTAACTTCTTAGGACACAGTTCCAGAACTGAAATTACTAGATCAAAGGACGTGAATACATTTTTATGGTTCTGATCTGTTTTGTTGATTTGAAGTGCATGGAAAGAAGAAACTGCTGTGAGAAAGGATAGCCAGAGGTCTGAATTTGTGGATTTGGAGGGTTGGAAAAGAAATATTTCAGAAAAAAAAAAAAGCCTTAAAAAATCTGAATCAAATAAGAGTTCAATATGAATAAAAGGCAATGGAAAATCCATCTGACCAAAGCTGGGTGCTGTAGCTCACACCTGAAATTCAGGCAACATGGGAGGCCTAGGCAGCTTAAGCCAGGAGTTTGAGACCAGCCTGGGCAACATAGCAAGACACCATCTCTAAAAAATGTTTTAAAAATTAGCCAGTGTGGTGGCATGTGCCTGTAGTCCCAGCTACAAGGGAGGATCCCTTGAGCCCAGGAGTCAGAGGCTGTAGTGAGCTATGACCATAACTGTGCATTACAATCTGGGTGACACTATGGGATCCCATCTCTTAAAGATAACTTCACTTTGAAGTAAAAGATTTATTTTGGCAGTAATAAGAAATCAGGCTGGACAGATTGAGAAGATTATTACAAGAAGGGACCCTTGAGAGTGAGATAAAATAAATTAAGCTGCAGTAGTATGCCTAGAGTCCAGGACAGCAGCAAAACTGAGAGAAGGAAGTGGTTTATGACGAATCGCTGGCAGTGGGATTGAGGCTGAACTGGATGAGGACATGAAGTTGTGGAAAATAGCTAGAATTAAAACTTCACATGTGATGTCAAAGAAGAGGAAAACGGAAAGCAAATACCGCCAGTTGAGAGAAAAATAAAAGGACTTAAAAAGAAGCAGTGTAAGAGAGTGAAGAAAAGTATACTTCCCCACAGTTCCCACCTGAGAGACTAGAAGTGGGCAGAAATAGTTGTCACTCAAGTGACAGCAGTCGGGCAATTTTGGGAAGGGGACCAAGGTTATTGGAGGGGTGAGATGGGCAAGAGATATTGATGTTGAGTTGAGAGTAGGATATTCAGGTGAAAAGGCCAAGTATAGCCTGTTGGAAGGCATTACATTTTTCAGGACATTAATGGTTTAAGTTGGATACATGCAAAACAAGTTTATATTGCAGAACAGGGCATTTTACCAGAAGATGGGGAAGATACAGTGAAGTTTCTGAGATGGCGTCATTAGCCAAGGCCTTGGACCAAAGCAGCAAGTGGTCCTGGCTTATCAGCCGTGGCCTCCCAGGATTGAGGTAGTGTCAGAATTTCATTAGAAATCATGTCCCATCACTATGGTCTCAATGTTTGTGCCCCCCTTCTCCCCCCGCCACCACATTCCTATGTGAAACGTAATCTCCAATGTAATAGTATTAAAAGGTGGGGCCATTGGGAGGTGATTAAGCTATGAGGGCAAAGCCTATGTGAATGGGATTAATCCCCTTTTAAAAGAGGCCTGAGGGAACGTCTTTGCCATTTCCACCATCTGACGACATAGCTGGAAGGAAGGCGCCACCTGTGAGGAAGAGGACTCTTAACAGCCACCAGTCTGCCAGCTCCTTGATTCTGAACTTCCCAGCCTCCAGGACTGTAAGCAATAAGTTTCTGTTGTTTATAAACCACTTTTGGTATAGCAGCCAGGATGGACTAACACACCCATTCTCCAGTTCCACCATCACCATCATATGTGGTAAAATATAATTGTGGTAAAGCATCAGGACAAGAAGAAATGAAATTTAGAATTATTTAATGTAGATGCAAAACTAGTAATACTATCATAGGCTCAACTCATTTTATTTGGGGGTCAATGACATATAATTTATGAATAATTACTTTTTTATTTTAGAAGGTACCTTATCAAAAGACTCCTCTAGGCCAGGCACAGTAGCTCACATCAGTAATCTCAGCACTTTGGAAGGCCAGGGCAGGAGGATTGCTTGAGCCCAGGAGTTCAAGACCAGTCTAGGCAACATAGTGAAACCTCATCTCTTAAACTCAGGAGGCTGAGGCAGGAGAATCACTTGAGCCCAGGAAGCAAATGTTGCAGTGAGCCGAGATCATGCCACTGCACCCCAACCTGGGTGACAGAGCAAGACTCCGTCTCTGGAAAAAAAAAAATTTAAAATATTAGCTGTGCATGGTGGTGCCCACCTGTGGTCCCAGCTACTCAGGAGGTTGAGGTGGGAGGATCACATGAGTACAGGAGTTTGAGACTTTAGTGAGCTATGAACATGTCACTGCCCTCCAACCTGGGTGGCAGAGTAAGACCTTGTCTCTAAAAAATAAAAAATAATAAAAAATAAATAAAAATGTTTAAAGATTCCTCTAAAATATATCTGCAAAACTCAGCAAATCTCCATTAAGAGGAGGACAAATTGGTTCTAAGACACTACCCAGTAATGAAAATTTGGCAGGCCTTCGCACCTGCAAAAACTTACAGATAGACTTGTGTCCACACCAGACAGTCAAAATTCTGGATTCATCTTTTAACTATAGAAAATTCCACAAGAAGAATCAAATAATCTCCTGGGTCATCCCAAACCACTGAACACATACCCACTATTCCAAATATAATCCTTTGCATTTTTCCTTAGAGGAATACTAATGACATGTGTGGACCATATGTTGCAGTCTAATATCTCTGCAATCAGCAAAGAATTTCCCTGGATTTTTTAATAGGATCCCTGAGGAACCAGAAATAGCAGGAAAATTCAGTTTGAAGTAACTCTCTTAGATTGAATTAAATATAGTTGTATCTGCAATGGTATAAAGATCTGCTAGGAAATTTGGAGTGTACAAAGTGTTCTTGAATTTGTATGATTTGTCTATTTTTAATTATTACTTTTAAATTTCTGGGGAAAATATTTTGTTAAAATAAGACCATTCATGAATCATAAATAATACCATTAGTTTGAGTAAGACCATAGTTAGTCACCTCAAAAAAGGCTCACACCATCTTAGAGATGAGTAGAGAACGCACCAGAATAACTCACAGCCGTTGCAACTGCTCATGGCCCAAGGTGACTCTGGCACAATTAAGCTGCTAAGCATTCGTAGTTTGCAGAAGACTAGAAATTGCTACTGGTGAGTCACTCTAAAGCCCTGTATCAGAATCAAACTAGGAAGGTGTTAGATGCATCCATCTCCCAAGAGTTTTGAACCACAGGTCTCTAGGGTCTTCTGAGTACAAACGATGCTAGGGCCCAGGGTCTCCTGCTTTCTTAAAATCTGCAAAGCTAGAGTGAGGAGAGAAAGGAGGAAGAGATGGAGAGGGAGAGCGGAGAATCACTCTCTTGCTCATTACCAGAGGTTATTTTGATTCTTTTAAATTGATAGAAGTACACAATTACATATTTTTCCTTTTCTGTAACTCCAGTAAATATGTTCATCGCAATTAAATAAGATTTTGCAGTCCATTACCTTGTAATGAAGGTAGCCTTTGGGTATTTTTGAAAACTAAAATTAAAAGAAAAATGAGCAAGTGAATGTGTTGATTAATGCATCTATGAGGATCTTACACTAGCTTTTAAACAGACTAAGAAACATTTTAAAGCAAAATAAGAACATGAAAACAAGTATACTGTATATTTGTTTTTATTCTCTTGTCTTTATTTATTTAGACAGGGTCTCCCTCTGTTACCCATACTGGAGTGCAGTGATGCCATCACAGTGCATTGCAGCCTCAGCCTCCTGGGCTCAAGGGATCCTCCTGCCACTGTCTCCTGAGTAGCTGGGATTACAGGCACGCACCACCACACCCGGTTAATTTTCTAATTTTTTGTGGAGACAGGGTCTCACATTGTTGCCCAGGCTGGTTTTGAACTCCTGGTGGGCTCAAGCCATCCTCCTGCCTCAGCCTCCCAGAGTGCTGGGATTACATAAGAGGCATGAGCCACCACTCCCAACCTGTATCGTATTTGTAATGACAAACCTGTTTTTCAAAACAACCACATGAATTAATATTGTTCAATACATTCTGAAGACAGAGACAGGAAATCACAAGGAGATAACATTGCTATTGCACACAGTAACTTGGAAGAGGCAGCAGCCACTAAAACTGCTGCCCAGTCAGATAACAGTGATTATCATGAAGTTTGTCAAGAGTTTCAAAGCTGTACCCACTTTGCTTAAAAGAAGAATCATATTGGCTGGGTACAGTGGCTCACGCTGGTAATCCTAGCACTTTGGGAGGCTGAGGCAGGTGGATCATGAGGTCAGGAGATAGAGACCATCCTGGCCAACATGGTGAAACCCCATCTCTGCTAAAAACACAAAAATTAGCCTGGCATGGTAGCACGAGCCTGTAGTCCCAGCTACTCAGGAGGCTGAGGCAGGAGAATCTTTTGAACCTGGGAGGGAGAGGTTGCAGTGAGCCAAGACCACACCACTGCACTCCAGCTTGAATGACAGAGTGACACTCTGTCTCAGAAAAAAAAAAGAAGAAGAAGAAGAGGAAGAATCATATTATCTATACTTTTTAGGCAAGGATGTGTTCTGAGGTCTGTAACTTCCTTCAAGGGCCGTTTCTTCCTGATTCAAGCTGCCTTTAGGGCAAGGAGAGATTGACAAAGCTTGCTTTTGGGTTTTTCTACCACCCTCACTGGGGTCACTTTAAAGTCTCCTCCACACCTCAATCCATCCCCATGTTTCTACTGTTCCTAACTCCTAATTAAAATTGGAGCTAAAAGTGGGTGTGGTCACCAGCCTCCAAGATGGCCCTTAGTGATCCTCAATCCTAGATCTTCAGGTCCTTGTCCAGGCTCTTCCACACTGAATCAAAGCTGACCTGTTACTGCTAGAGCATTCCAAAGTGACAGTGTGCACGTTCAGAGGCTAGGTTATAAAGGCATTACAATGTCTACCTTGGTTTTTTAGATTGCTTGTTTTGAAGGAAGCCAGTAGCCGTGTTGCAAGGATACTCAAGCAGCCCCACAGAGAAGCCCAAATGAAAAGAACTGACCTGCCAGCCATGTGAGTGAACCACCTTGGAAGTGAATCCATTAGGCCCAGTCGAATTGCAGCCCAGCTGACATTTGGCTGTAACTTCTGAGAGATCCTAAGCCAGAACCACCCAGCCAAGCCACTCAAGAATTCCTGACCCACTGAACCTGTGAAGTTTAACAAATTCTTGTTGTTGGTTTAAGCCACTAAGTTTTGGGGTAATTTGTACATGGAAATGGAAAACTCATACAGTAGGTTAATATATAAACCCCCTTGAGAGGGATTTATGCTTTAATCAGAGTCGTTTATTAAAACAAAACAAAAAAATGGTGAGATGACAGGTAGTGTGCGGGTGAGTGGGAAAGGGCCCTACTGGGGGTCTGTCCCTCCATCACCAGGAAGTCCCTCCCTTCTCATTTAGTGCATCCTTCTTTCTATTGTAGGGACATAAACTGCAGTGCTTTTGGTGTCAGGTAACATTTTATCACTCAGACCTCAACAGAGAGATTCTTTTTTTTTTTTTTTTTTGAGACAGAGTTTTGCTCTTGTCGCCCAGGCTAGAGTGCAATGTCGTGATCTCAACTCATGGCAACTTCCATCTCCTGAGCTCAAGCGATTTTCCTGCCTCAGCCTCCCAAGTAGCTGGGATTACAGGCGCCTGCCACCATACCTGGTTAATTTTATATTTTTAGTGGAAACGGGATTTCACCATGTTGGTCAGGCTGGTCTTGAATTCCCGACCTCAGGTGATCCACCTGCCTCGGCTTCCCAAAGTGCTGGGATTGCAGGCGTGAACCACCATACCCAGCTGAGAGATTCTTAATTATAACCTGATGTTCTCCCCCTCCTCCTGGCATCAATAAACCCAGAGAGCTAATAAATAGGCACATAAAAGTTCTGATTATTGTAGCTTCAATTCTGGCTGTACATTGAGCCATCAGGCTACATCTCTGTGCCTCATTTTTCTTCAAGACTAAAATGGAGAATGACTTACATAGATTTAGTACTTACTTATGTCAAAAACGTAACACTTTTTTTTTTTTTTTTGAGACGAAGTCTCACTCTGTCACCCAGGCTGGAGTGCAGTGGTGTGATCTTGGCTCAATGCAACCTCCGCTTTCCAGGTTCAAGTGGTTCTCGTACCTCAGCACCACTGAGTAGCTGGGATTACAGGCATGTGCCACCACACCTGGCAAATTTTTATATTTTTAGTAGAGACGGTTTTTGCCATGTTGGGTGAACTTAATGCTACTGAATTATACTCTTTAAAATGGTTAAAATTGTAAGTTTTATTTTGTATATATTTTCACGATAAATTTCTCCTTTTTGCGTCAGTCACTAACTCCTCCCCATTTTTCCTCCAGAGTGCCTGTTTTATGTTTTTCTGTCTTCATTGCCTCAAGCCTTCATCATCTCTCATCAAGGCCATTGAAATGAATCTCTAAATGGCCTCTCTGACTTCTGCCTCTTCCAGTCTAATCCATCTTACAATTCTGCTTTCTACGTCATCTGATGTTATACTCTCAGTGTCTCACTCTTGTCTCCAGAAGAAGTTTGAAACATATCGACCCAGTCTTATCTCTCACTCAGAGGGAAACCTGGTATGTTTAGGAGAGGTCACATTTTTAAATGTGCATTATTAACTTCTTTTGATTATAAATGTAGCATACATGCAGAAGAGTACATTAAACTTTGTGTATAGTTTTAAAAAGCAGCGAGGTTAAGATAGAACACTGCTCATTAGAACCTAGAGCTGCCTTAATCCACTGCTGACTGGACAGTATTGGTAGGCCTACATAGAGGCCGTTAGTGGCTGGAAGAGTCTCAGGAAAAGAAGAGACAGAGATAGGCTTTCTCACTTCATCGTTATAACCCAAGCATGGGATGCAGTACCTTCTAGCAGGACCAAAGTGGGCACACAGGCAAGTCTTTTAAAAAAATCGTTTCAGTAATTACAATATGTAAAATACCCAACACACAAAAGTGAATATGGTACAGAAGCTAGAGCTAGGAAGATGAATATGTTATTGCTCCTGCCCTGGAGGAGACAGACGTGGATACAGATAATTGCAATAAACAGCAATTGTTCTATAATAAACATGTACACAAAGTACAATGTGGAGCACAGAAGGGTTTGGAAACAGAAGGAATTAAAATTAATCCAACCGTGAAACTAAGCCAGAGCAATCAGTATTGGGATCTTTGTCATCACTTAGTCTAAAATTCCCACTTTGAGCTGAGAAGGAAGGTCCTTAGGAACCAAAAGAGATGGAGGGGGAAGAAACGACTTCATTTCTCCATTGTCAGAATCTCTGAAGTAACTAGCAGCAAGTTACCAATAGAAGTTGTGGAGTTTCCTTCTCCAGAGATCTTATGATCGACATTGTAGCCCTATGTTTTCAATGCGCTGCCAAATTTGTTAAAGCAACTGGATGCTTGCCATCCTGCCACTTCATTCTGTGCTGTGTGGACACAGTTGTAAGCATGTGAAGCACCAATAAAGTGCTTAACGTTATTTTTGGACTTATCTAATTTCCCTTTCTACTGAGTTTGTAAGTTCCTTGAGGGCAGTGCGTCACACCGTGCTCTGAGTGGCAAACATTGGACCCACTAAAGGTAGCTTAAAAAGGAAAAATGATTAACTTTAGTTATCTCCAGGAGGGCTAGGAAATTAGGTTCAGAGGGCACTCCACACCCAGGAGACAACAGCAACACCTGGAATGTAACTCTGGCACAGGCTCCAGAGCAGATGTTACCATCACGGGCACAAGAATCAGCTGTTCCTTTTCCCACAGAAAACATGTCAGGTTGTTAGAGGGACAGAAAATGAATACTGGGCAAGCCAAAACAGTGGCAACTATATAGTAGATCCTCCACAGGATTTAAATAATTTCAGCCAAATGAAGATACCTAATACCATTAGAAAAAGGACATATTTGACAGTCATGCTCGGTGGCTCACACCTTTAATTCTAGCATCTGGGGAGTCTGAAGCAGGCAGATCACCTGAGTCCAGGAGTTTGAGACCAGCCTGGGCAACATGGCAAAACCCCGTCTCTACAGAAAATTAGCTGGGTGTGGTGGTGTGCTTCTATAGTCCCAGCTACTCAGGAAGGAGACTGAGATGGGAGGATCACCTGTGCCCTGGGAGGTCAAGACTGCAGTGAGCCAAGATCACACCACTCCACTCCAGCCTGGGCAACAAAGTGAGACCCAATCTGAAAAAAGAAAAAATCTGTTTTCAATCCTCTCAGGAATACCTCAAGGGATCAAGTTGCTAGTGAAATAAGCCAACTTCTAAATAAAACTAGCAATATGACTAGCATTTTCTTATCATGGTAATTTAACCCTTACTAACCTTCTTGAGGCTTAATCACACTTGTGTTTTTATGTATGCTAATCTCACAGGCAACTATCAAATTTTATAAATCTTACTATAACAAAAATGAAAGGATATTTTAGTGTTGCTCCCCCAGAAAACTGCAAAGCTTAATAAGAATATGCATTCTTTAAAAAGTTTGCCTATACCTTTATAAACTTGCTTTTAACATTTCTTTAATTTTGTATTATAAATATAGAAAAATGATAAACAGAATAGTTTCCCACATTTCTTGGATTCTCCATTTTGCTTAAGCTAAAGGTGTACTTTTCTTATTGATTTGCTAGTCATGAATTCTGCTTTTATCAGCACAATTCAGAACTTGTTTCCAACTGGTAGGATGAAAATTGAACATATGTGACACTCAAATGCTCAATTCCCTGTTGAAGAAATGAATGATAGACCTTATCGATCATTTATCTGACTCATGTGTACACCCATGTATATCACAGACATTTTTATTTAATTATTCAAGAATTGGCACATGAGAAGCATTATCTAATTCCTCTGGGACTTTCCACTAGCAAAAATAAACACAATGACTGTGGCTACCAGATGAATATTGCCCTTTTTCTTATATTTGAAAGTAATGACTTTATTATTTCTACATTTAATGATTTACATTTTAAGCAAAACAGAAAATCACCACAAAGAAAAAAGTGTCAACAAAATCTTACTATGTAGAAGTAATCATCATTAATATTAGGTGAACATTTTCTTGATAGCTCTATGTAGATACTCAGATATCAGGAGTGACAGATACATAGATAACTTGGTACACAGAAATAATTTCATAAAACTGGATACATATCATACATGCTATTTTTAAATAAAAATATTAAATTTACATTAATTAAATGTAATAAGAGAGAGAAACAGATGAAACTAACAGATAACTGTTTCTTCTTCACTAAGAGAGCAACCTCTAAGAAAGCCTTCTAGGAGTATGGGAGAAAACTATTTATAAATTTGGATTTTTTAGCAACCTAAATGTGTTGTTGAACTTTATTAAAGTGTCTCTAAAATTAGAAATAGAATAAATAAAATAAACCAGTTGAGTATGGTGGGACACACCTGCAGTCCCAGCTATTGGGGAGGCTGAGGCAGGAGGATGGCTTGAGCCTAGCAGTTAGAGGCTGTAGTTAGTCATCTATAATTGTGCCTGTGAATAGCCACTGCACTCCAGCCTGGGCAACATAGTGAGATCCTGTCTCTAATTTTTAAACAATAAATAAGTATGTAAATATACAAGTGACCCTAATACTACATAATCTTAATTGAGAAAGCCTTAAGCTAAATCCATTCATCTTGAGCTCCAAATGATACTTATATTTTATAACTAAAATTGGAAGGAGGCAGAAATGGAATATCTGAAACCTTTAGTCTTTATTTACATATGAATTGGAGCTAGCTTACCTTTGTCATTGTGATACATGTTGAATTAGGGACAGGTATAAAGCAATACCTTTATTCATCTTAGTTCATTCAGAACAAAGTTAATTCAGTTCATCGGTGTAATAAAATATCTAAGTGACAATTGTTTGTGTTTACATGGAACCAGTTGAGATAACATTGTCCTCTAAAATATATAATTTTTTTAAAATCAAGAGCCAAGCCAAAAATTACAAACCTTTAATAAAAACAGACTTTGACAATTCTCAGATAGCTTCCCCATGTGACAATTCTGAAGTATCTTCAGAGATACAAACTCAGCTGTTTCTAAAGTTGCCAAAGGAACCATATGCTGCTAGTAAGATAGATTACTCTGGTTGTATGTGTGCTTTTATTTGTAGTCAAAACAGAAGAGTATTGGACTTTCTTGGCAGGTTAACCCAAGGAAGTTTAAATTTTAAAGTCTATTTAAAAAGAGTCTATTTAAGATTTTTAGGGACAAATAGTATGCTATCTTTGTCTGAATAAGAAATGTTATAGTTTTAATTCATCATTTGGAGCTCATTTTATATATTTATGTTGAATCTACCTTTTCTAGAATTTTTTTTTTTTTTTTTGAGATGGAGTTTCGTTCTTGCCACCCAGGCTGGAGTACAGTGGTGGGATCTTGGTTCACTGCAACCTCCACCTCCCAGTTCAAGCGATTCTCCTGCCTCAGCCTCCCAAGTAGCTGGGATTACAGGCATGTGCTGCCACGTCACGCTAATTTTTTGTATTTTTAGTAGAGATGGGGTTTCTCCATGTTGGTCAGGCTGGTCTTGAACTCCCCACCTCAGGTGATCCACCCACCTTGGCCTCCCAAAGTGCTGGGATTACACATGTGAGCCACTGCGCCTAGCCTACAATTCTTTCATAAGCTAACAGTTTCTTTTTTTGCCCCCTGTATAAAGCTAACACACTTAACATATTCGAAATGTGACTCAAGTTTCAAATGTAATAGGAGGTGTAAAAATTTACATATGATAGAGTAATTACTCATAAAGGCAATAGAATACTAACACTATTTTAACAGTTAGGTCATAAGCAATCAGGAAAAATAAAGTACTTTCTATTTACTTAGAACTGTCCTTCAGCCATTAATTAGACCCCAAAGTGTCCTTTGCAAGCTTTATTTACTTTTTTCAGTTTAAGAGTAGGTTTTTATAAACCCACAATGGAAATAGTTACAGTTTTATGCATAGTTGAGAAAATTCACAATTCCCTACTGCCAAAGTAGGTAGAGGGGAAGAATTTCTCCTTTCTGCAGCAACAAGCATTAATATGGTTGATCCCTCCTGTTTTAACTTTGATATCCACAGAACACAACCTGAGTCTCTCTATTTTAAAGAATGATACATTCAACTCTGGGGAAGGTGCTACAATGTAGCAAAGACATGTAAATCATCACGGCATTCTAATTTATGGCTCTTGACTCCCAAAGTGCCATGTATGTGAATTCACATGTCCTTTTGGACAGGAAAAAACTGAATGAAAGTGTGATGGATTTAAGTTTTCTGTGATGCTCAGAATGAGCCAGTAAACTAGAAGCAGTGGTAATGGCCTGACACCCCTTACATCCTTTATTTCCTTTGGGCTTCTTCTAAGGTCTTGGAGTCTTAATTTAGTGAGTGCCCAGCCGTTGCACTCATCAAGCATTCATTAACTGCCATTTTTCTTTCCTCTGTAATTATGTACCACCAGTATTTTGCTAAATGTAAGGATAACCCTAGACCTTTACTTATTCTCTCCAGCCATATTCCCTGTAATGATTCTTCCCTTCCGGTATCTCTTCAATCCTAGTTGGTAATAGTCTATTCATGGCACCTGGGAACTCAATACATATTTGTCATATATGTAAATATTTCTCTCCCTCAGCCCCTGTCTTTCCATCCTAGATGCCTATTATAATGCTCATCACCCATTCTGTCTTAATAATTAGCAAATGTTACACTATACATTGTGCTAAATGATCCACATGTATTATCTCTGTTCTTCCTCACAAGTCAATGAAGTAGAGACATTAATATTCCCATTTTTTTCTTATTAAACTTTTTTAATGGGTCTCAAAATTCTGTGACAAATTTTTGGTCAAGTTGTTTCCATTAAAAAGTACTGATTTTAAAAACTAATAACTTAAAACTGCCACATGCAAAAAAGAAAACCAAAGTGGTCCACAAAACATTTTCCTTTCCTTCTGAAGATTTTACGATGCATTGGTATCATTGACCAGTCTTTTACTACTAAACTTAAATGGCCAATTGAAACAAACAGTTCTGAGACCGTTCTTCCTCCACCACGGATTAAGACTGAGGTGGCAGGTATTAGCGATAATATTCATTTAGCCTTCTGAGCTTTCTGGGCAGACTTGGTGACCTTGCCAGCTCCAGCAGCCTTCTTGTCCACTGCTCTGATGACACCCACGGCAACTGTCTGTCTCATATAATGAACAGCAAAGCGACTGAGAGGTGGATAGTCTGAGAAGCTCTCAACACACATGGGCTTGCCAGGAACCATATCAACGATGGCAGCATCACCAGACTTCAAGAATTTAGGGCCATCTTGCAGCTTTTTACCAGAACGGCGATCAATCTTTTCCTTCGGCTCAGCAAACTTGCATGCAATGTGAGCCGTGTGGCAATCCAGTACAGGGGCATAGCCAGCACTGATTTGGCCTGGATGGTTCGGGATAATCACCTGAGCAGTGAAGCCAGCTGCTTCCATTGGTGGGTCGTTCTTGCTGTCACCAGCAACGTTGCCACGACGAACATCCTTGGCAGACACATTCTCAACATTGAAGCCCACATTGTCCCCAGGAAGAGCTTCACTCAAAGCTTCATGGTGCATTTCAACAGATTTCACTTCAGTCGTAACGTTGACTGCAGCAAAGGTAACCACCATACCAGGTTTGAGAACACCAGTCTCCACTCGGTCAACAGGAACAGTACCAAGACCACCAATTTTATAGACATCCTGGAGAGGCAGGCGCAAGGGCTTGTCAGTTGGATGAGTTGGTGGTAGGATGCAGTCCAGAGCCTCAAGCAGCATGGTCCCACTGGCACTGCCATCCTTACGGGTGACTTTCCATCCCTTGGACCAAGGCATGTTAGCACTTAGTTCCAGCATGTCGTCACCATTCCAACCAGAAATTGGCACAAATGCTACTGTGTCGGGGTTGTAGCCAATTTTCTTAATGTAAGTGCTGACTTCCTTAACGATTTCCTCATATCTCTTCTAGCTGTATGGTGGCTCAGTGGAATCCATTTTGTTAACACCAACAATTAGTTGTTTCACACCCAGTGTGTAAGCCAGGAGGGCATGCTCTCAGGTCTGCCCATTCTTGGAGATACCAGCTTCAAATTCACCAACACCAGCAGCGACAATCAGGACAGCACAGCCAGCCTGAGATGTCCCTGTAATCATGTTTTTGATGAAGTCTCTGTGTCCTGGGGCATCAATGATAGTCACGTAGTACTTGCTGGTCTCGAATTTCCACAAGGAGATATCAATGGTGATACCGCGTTCACGCTTGGCTTTCAGTTTATCCAAGACCCAGGCATACTTGAAGGAGCCCTTTCCCATCTCAGCAACCTCCCTTTCAAATTTTTCAATGGTTCTTTTGTCGATGCCACCGCATTTGTAGATTAGATGGCCAGTAGTGGTGGACTTGCCCGAATCTACGTGTCCAATGACGACAATGTTGATATGAGTCTTTTCCTTTCCCATTTTGGCTTTTAGGGGTAGTTTTCACGACACCTATGTTGTGGCGGCAAACCCGTTGCAAAAAAAAAAGCAATATTCCCATTTTTAAGGGAGGAATGTAGAGCTGAATGACATTGAGTCATCTGTCCCAGGATTTGTGCCCAAGACTGTCTGCTTCCAAGGTTCACCGTGGTAACGACTATATTTAACTGTAGTTTCTATTACTACAGAAACCCTATGTTAGACCTCCTTTGATTTCAATGATCTTTCTCCAGGAGTTCTGTTTCCATAAGGTACTCCAAAAACTACAGCAAGTAACAAATACAATATATTAAAAAGCCTCAAACAACAAACAAAATGCATTATAAATTGTATTTTGTAAGAATAAAAGGGATTGGCCAGGTGCGATGGTCATGCCTGTAATCCCAGCACTTTGGGAGGCCAAGATGGGTGGATCACCTGAGATCAGGAATTCAAGACCATCCTGGCCAACATGGTGAACCCCTGTCTCTACTAAAAATACAGAAATTAGCTGGGCATAGTGGCAGGCACCTGTAATCCCAGCTACTGGAGAGGCTAAGGCAGGAGAATTCTCATAATATGGCAGGAGATTCTAAATGCTTAAGCAGGTAATACAAACAATAAATATTACAGCAGCTCAGAGGAGTTAGCTTTAAATTTGGATGATGTGCCGGGCATGATGGCTCACGCCTATAATCCCAGCATTTTGGGAGGCCGAGGCGAGCAGATCACAAGGCCAGGAGGTCAAGACCATCCTGTCTAACACGGTGAAACACATCTCTACTAAAAATACAAAATATTAGCCGGGCATGGTGACACATGCCTGTAGTCCCAGCTACTCGAGAGGCCGAGGCAGGAGAATCGCTTGAACTTGGGAGATGGAGGTTGCAGTGGGCCCAGATCTCCCACTGCACTCCAGCCTGGGTGACAGAGTGAGACTTCATCTCAAATTAATTAATTAATTAATTAGGATGATGTGAAAAAATGTTTTATAGAGGTCGTGAGGTTTGAGCTATGCTACAAAGGATGACTTTGGATAGAGAGAAGGTAGGAGTAAGTATGAGAGAGGAATGACATGAGAAAAGATTTAGAGGCAGAAAAGCACACGTTTCTTCTTGCAGGGAGAATAAACAGTCCACACTAACTGGGGTAAAGTTTTTGTGTCAGGCAATCGTGGGAGATGATCAGGGAAAAAATGGCTGTATACAGGTGTGAAGGGCCTTGAATCCCTAGCTAAAGACATGAGTTTCTTCTACTTGCTACCAGGAGCTACTGAGAGTTCAAAGCGGAACGATACAATGAAAGCAGGGCTTTCAAATGGATTGCCTGGGAAGAAGACTGGAGGCAAAGTGACCAGTAAGTCATCAGTTGCATTGCTGAGTGACAAATGATGAAGACTGAGCTAACGGAGAAGGAGAAATAGACAGGATTTGGTGACTAATGGAAAGGAGGAGAGATTTGTTTATCCACATTTTTTTTCTTCAACAGAACAGAGTCCCATTGATCTGAAAGGAAGAGAAAAGATTCAATATCACTTCTCTATTTGGAAGTTGTCAACTTTGAAGTATGGAATTAAGGACAAGGAGATTGAGAATCCAAATGGGAAGTGTTGACACCCATTTGAAAAGCCTCTTGTTAGAATCTGGTTTATCTATTCAAAGGGAAGTGGTCTTTTTGGAGCCTATCACCATCATTAGCTTTTAGTTCATCAGGTTGACTAATGAGGAACATTACCTAGTTCACATATACATATGCACATAGATTTTAAAACCAGATAGATTAATTTTTAAAGGTCTCAGATATTACTTCAATACCAGCCTCTTGTTGACATTATTCTTACAGAGCTACAGTACTACTAAATAAACTCTTCAGTAATAACCAGCAGAGTAAAGGATTGTGAAGAAATACTAAGATGATAAGGGAATGTAATGATCATCCATACCAACCTACTTTGTCTTATAGGAGAATCTGAGATCAGGAAAATTATTTTTCCTTTTAATCAGAAAACACAGCTGGAATTGAAATCCAGGTCTCCTCCCTTAAGTATAATATTCTTACTGGGTGTGGCGATGCATGCCTATAGTTCCAGCTACTTGGGAGGCTGAGGTAGGAGGATCACTTCAGCCCAAGAGTTCGAGACCAGCCTGGGCAACAAAACAAGATCCCATTTCTAAGAAAAGAAAAAAATAATGATGTTAGTTTTTCAGGGTCCTTTACTTCAGCCTTAGCGGTTCCAACCTAGGAAATGTTTAGACACTAACAATGTGGTTGCATTGTCTCCAGCTATATCTTTCTCTTCTGTTTATATCTTTGAGAAGAAAACACAACAGGAGAGAACCTCTAGGAACCTTAGAATAGATTTCCCATTCTAAGGCAGTGAAGTAAGCCCGCTGGCTAAAGTCAACCAGCCAGTATAGCCCAGAAGAGCACAGTGAGATTGAGATGCTGAGAGAGCAGAACAGAGTGCCAACCTGCCCTTGTCCCCGTTATCCACTAATTTGATGCATTTGAAGAGAAACAAACAGTGACCGACTCCAAGATATTAGAGAAAAGCAATCATTGCTATCATCTCATAGGCAATGATGGCAATGAAGAAAAAGCAGTGGTTTCAAGGAAGGGGCAGATATGGATTTACTATGAACCCAGTGAAACTTAAACTTCACTCACTTGAACCATTCCACATCCTGGGAATTTTGTATTGACAATTTTGTATTTTTTTTCCCCTTACAGAGGTCTCCCCAAATTGTATAAGCGTAGGCTCCGAAAAATCCCTAAGAATTCAGTGTGCTAAAGAGTCTAGTACCTTCTAGAAATGCCTCGAAAGTGTCCATTTTAACTTGCAACAGTTTACTAGCTATTACAAGTCCAAATGACTACTCTTCGACATTTCTTTACAAAATATATCAGTAAGATTTCTAGAAGGAGAAGAGATTGTGTTGAAATCTTTACAAGCTCAGTAGTAGACCTTCCTTCCACACCAATATTTAGGATTTTTGTCCTCTTGATTCATTATTGAAATTAGTTAAACAGTTTCTATTGAAATTTTATTTCTGAATAACAAGTAAACAATAAGCAATTACAAATGAGATATCGAAATATTTTGCAGATTTGTTGCACGTTCATGACTTGAAAACATTAGATAGAGGTAAAAACCATGAACATCTTCGTTTCTATTTAGATGGATATTTATCATTATTTGTGAGCTATGTCCAGGATGGTTTTACTTTAAAACCACAAATAAAGTTTAACAATGGGCATTTTTCTTGTTGAGAGGTCTGTGGTCAGACTAAACATCTCTCAGAACCTGATTAGATCCTGAAGTTTTCAAATTCAATATTCAGCAAATATAGATCATTTCTTTGGCCATAAGAAATAATTAAGAACTTTAGAGCTAATGCAACTCTCCTGAGCCTGCTGCTTTTTTTTTTTTTGGATGGTATGATAATCAGACAACCTCTTCTGGGGTTGGGCCTCACCATATTTGAGATTGAGGCAGCATAAATCACACAAAATTAATCTTTTGAAACTCTAGGTGACAATGCTTTAGGTTTTTATATCAGCAAAGCCCTGTTTGCTAGTACTTAAGTTATGGGAATTTTATTTATTATTAAATGCTTTCCTTTTCCTCACTCCCAATTATCCTGATCCAGAAAAGTAGACACATGGTCATTATGTGAAGACAAAGGAACATTGAATAGTTATATAACAGCCAGAACTGTCCACTGTGTATTCATTCTTGCAACAGATCGCTGGAGGGTAAATTAGCATATTTAGTTTGAAATCTTGTAAAATAGAAATGGGATTGAGTAGTTGCAGTTTATGTAGTAACCTCATACTTCATGGAGATTTGAGTCAAAATAACCCAAGGCTCAGAATAATGGGGAAAGGAATGTTCTGTAAATGGTCCACATTCCCTAGGTATCTCCACTGACAAGATGTATTTGATAGTGTATAAAATCCTCTTTTCCTGTATAAACACAGTATCACTGTAATCCTAGAGAGTACATTTGCTTTCTCTTAGAACCTAACTCGCTTCAAATGAGAAGTCTAAAATAAAATACGCAGAAGTCATTGAATTGTAGCATTTTCATTGCTGGGAGGGACCTCCAGAGGTCACCTAGTTCATCCCGATCTCCAGCCAGGACTCTTCCTAATACTGAATATAGCTGTACAGTGATCTGCATTAAGAAAGCTTTTAAAGATCCCTGGGGTTGGGCAAAAAATAGCTAATATTGGCCTGATTCATAGAACAGCATTATATGAATGTCATAATAGCCACCTTCATCAAGGAAGACATCCATCAGGGCTAAGTGCTAGTACTAGCTTCCGAAGGAAAAGCTTTATTTTCTCAGAGAAAAGGGTGGTAGATTAAGGACATGACCAAGCACGTTGGTATTTTGTTGTTGTTTAGGTGTATATTTAAATGCTTATCAAAAAGGAAACATTGTCATGTCAAAGACCCCTGCAGGGGAAGCCCAGGGGTGGCTGTAAGCAAGCAGATCACAAGTCCTTTAACAAGTTCTTTCAAATAGCAGCAGAGCTCAGAGGGGGGCCTGTTGTTTCAAACAAGATTCAATTAGCATCAAGTTATTGAAGGGCAGATGGGGGAAACATAAGAATAATATTGACAGACCTGCTTTTTAAGTAATATCGTTTTCCTCTGATTGGCTGAGTTTGTTAGAGCTGGTCATTTTATTTCTTGAACTCCATTCAACTATAGGCGCAACGAATGAGAACTTGAGTGTAACTTCAATTTTCTAAGAGAACTAATCACATTGCTGTTTTATAGGAAAGGTAATCTTTCACAGTTGCTTAGATTTATGAATCATTAGATTTGAAGCATTCTACTGGAATCTAGAAATCTAGCTGAAAGAGCTGAGATTCTTATCTGAATTATTTGGGCCTTTAAGCCTTTCTGTTGAACTATAGAAAGAACTTAAAGATATAGCTATAAAATGAGGAAAATTATCTACTCCCAAAAATTGTCCCAAGAATCCACTTGATTTTGTGTGTTTATATTGCATCTTTTTATTCTCATATTTCTGCAAGGTTACATAAACCCTGGTCAACTACGAATGCCTCCAGAAATGAGAAATGAGAAGTAGGGTGGAAACAGAGAAGAGGTTTTGGGGTTTTTTTAACCACATACTCTCTTGTCAACTTTCAAATTGGGTGCTTGTACTTCTTTGAAATAATTTATTTGAAAATATTTCATTTTTGAAATCAGAAAGACACCTTCTGTGCTTTGTCTCAGATACTCAGTCTGGGTTACAGGAAGTAGAAACTTGTGACTACTAGCTTTTTCCAGCCTTCTTTGTAACTCTTGACTTTCGAAATGGGAATTCAGCCATTGAGAACTTTTTGATATGCAGCTGCCTTTCTCAGAGAACACTAACCAAGAAACAAAGTCTTCAAGTCACCTTTCCTCTTCCTTTTGTGAGGACAGGAGACAAAGAACAAGATATCCCTTAAGTGTCTCCTTTTCTTTACAACATTCCACAGTAGGCACCCAATACTTGAGTTAATGTGCAGACTACACATCTACCATAAAACTAGGACACTACAGGTAAGGAAAGTATTTCCCATAGTTACTTGGACATTTGGCAGAGTAGTTTTCTCTCTTAAACTACTCAGATAATTGTCCATAACTTGCTGGGTGTGTACATAACCTGTAAGAAATATTATTTTTAAAAGTTATCAGCCAGGTGTGGTGGCTCACACTTGCAATCCTAGTACTTTGGGAGGCCAAGGCGGGCAGATCACCTGAGGTCAGGAGTTCAAGACCAGGCTGGCCAACATGGTGAAACCCCGTCTCTACTAAAAAAATACAAAAAATTAGCCAGGTGTGATGGCTCATACCTGTAATCCCAACTACTCAGGAGGCTGAGGCAGGAGAATCACTTGAACCCAGGAGGCAGAGGTTGCGATGAGCCAAGATTGTGCCACTGCACTCAAGCCTGGGCAACAGAGTGAGACCCTGTCTCAAAAAAAAAAAAAAAAAAAAAAAAAAAGTTATCAACATAAATTCTCATAGCAGAGTCAAGTAAATTCAAGTACAGGAAATGGAATCAACTTTAAAGAAAGTGAATCATGATGAAAGAGTGTAAGAAAGAGGAGAGCAGCAGATTCTATAATTTTTATTACAAAGAAAACCCTTTACATGCTATAACATTAAATGTCACTTATAAGGTCATTGCAAGCAAACCTTTTAAAAACTATACATAATGTATATATTTACATTCAAGTTTGAATAACTGATGTCAAGATACAGTTCAGATTCTACTCTTTACCCACTCTGTGGATTTGTTCAGCTAGTAACTAAACAGCGATTGTATCTTCACTTAGGCACATGGAGAGGTAGAAACCACTTTTTAAAGAAAAAAAAAAAAACTGGAGTGCAAATATGAAGATCATTGAAGCAGCTTAGCTATATCAAGGAAACCCTAACTAGCTTTGGTCATCTCAAAAAGCTGAATACATGTAGCCTTGTCCTTTCAATTAAAACCAGAACAGCTTTGGGCAGGTGCTCTTCTGAGCACATCAGAGGGCTGACAGAACTCAGCAACTAATGGTCTGCCACTCTGCACCAAGAATTGCATATGACTGAGGCAAAGACAGCAGCAGAGCTGGGCTGGCAACTGGTCACCTTTTCCCCTGGTAAGACACAAACCATAACCAAACAAGTGGCTTAGGAGACAGCCAGTTACTATCTGGACATATAGTCTGGAACTCAGAAGCCAATTAAAGTACTTCATTTCCCCAAGTGAAATCCCTACTCATGTCTGTTCTCCCACTTCCATCCCAAACTGAGCTCCTAAGTCTAGATAGGGGCGGGGGTGCCTGGGGACTTGTACAGGCCACAGTTTCTTGGCCCCAAGTCCCGGCCTCACGAAGGCTCTTGGGACTGAGAAGGGCTGCTTGGGTTCTTGCTAAACTTGGTGGGGCTTGTTCCAGAGAGGGGAAGTTGGAGCGGAGCCACAGGAATGGCCGTGGCCAGAAGCCCTTCTCGTTCCCTTTTCTTCTGTTTCATCCTGCGGTTCTGGAACCAGATTTTGACTTGCGTGTCATTCAGCTGCAAGCAGTTGGCTATCTCGATGCGTCGGGCTCGAGTTAAGTACTTATTGAAATGAAACTCTTTTTCCAGTTCTGTCAGTTGCTTGGTGCTGAAATTCGTGCGGATCGCGCTGGAAGGGCTAGCTGCCCCATACTCGGCGAGTTTGTCTGAAACGCAAAGACAGGGCGTCAGCGGGGCCAGAGGCCAGGGACAGAACGTGAGCTAGCGGTGGAGCTAGTTAGAATCAAAGTCCCAGCGCAGCCCTCCGGGGTCCCTAGGAACACAGTTTGTGCCAGGAGAAACTCCACGGAGAGCTCCTTCCTGAAATTTTCTCAATGCCTGGCACATTTTCCGAGTCTGTTCTCGAGGCACGCTCAATGGAATTCGCCCGGGAGCGCGTCTCCTCCACAAAACCCCAACCGCTGTCTGGAGAGGCAGCGGCACTGGGCTCCCAGCGCAACTCCGAGGGGGAGTCTCCGTCCCCAACCTCAGATGGCCCCATCCAAGGCCCGCGGACTTACTTTTCTTAGGGGGCGTTCCTCTTCACTTTCATCCACTCAAAAGTGCTGAAGGCGGCGGGGGAGGCCAGAGGCGGGAGAGAACGGACTTGGGGGTAGGCTCCTGGGGCGGGGGATGCGGTCTGGAAGGCACCGGGGTGGCCATCGGCTCGCTCTTTGAGACACGCCGGGAAGCGGCCAGGCTCGCCAAAGGCCGCGTAATCCACCTGGCCGCTGAGGAGGAAGGAGCCTCCGCCCGAGAAGACGGCCGAGGTGGCGTAGTGGACGTGAGCCCCGCCGTCGTCGGCCGCCCGCCCCAGCACGCCCGGGAAGTCGTACGCGGGCCCGGGCCCGAGGAAGCCGTACTCTGCGCCCCCCGCCGCCGCGGCAGGTGCTGCGCCCGGCTCGTAGCCCCCCCTCCAGGATGCACGGCGCGTACTGGGGCGCGGCCGGCGGCGGTGCGGGCGGCCGCGCTGGGGTGGCCGGGGGCGAAGGCGCGGGTCGGGCGGCGGACAGGGGCAGACAGCTGACGAAGGCGCCGTCACCGCTGCCTAGGGAGAAGGCGGGCTGGAGAGTCACGGGTCGGGCGTCGGAGGGGCAGAATTTGGGTGCCAGGCTGAGCACGTCGCCGCCGACCCCGCCGCCGCCGCCGCTGCACGAGATGTACTCCAGGTAGGAGCTCATGGTTCCTGCCCCAATGTCCTGAGGGCGCAGGCCGGGGCCGGAGTGCGGAGCCGGGCAGAGGCTGGGCAGAACCGCCGCCGTCTGCACCGCTCCGCCTGCCCTCTCTACCCGAGCTGCCGTCGCCGAGCCATGGCGAGCGAGACGGAGGTAAATAGTGGCCTAATATACCGGCGGGGGCGGCCACGTGGCGCTGGCCGGCCAATGGGCGGCCTCCCCGCACGGCCCGGGTCCCGACTGGCGCTTCGCTCCCGGCTCCTGCCCCGCCACCAACTTAGCCAAAGCCGCCCAGGGCCGCCGCCCGGCGCCCCTCAGCCCCGGGGAGAGGCGGCGCGGCCGGGGGCTGCCTGGGCAAGGGCGGGGCGAGAGCGCAGGACGCCTGCTCCGGGACAGGTATTGGGCGAGGTGGGGGGAGAAAGGAAGGACCAGCCGCTTGGGTGAGGGCGAGGTGATGGAGGGGCGCGAGCAGCTTCTGCTCTGGATCGTGGGGGGCTAGTCCCTCTGGGGCGGAGTGTGGGCTCGCGGCGTGGAAAAGGTTAAACGGGCGCGTGGCGCGCGGCGGGTGGAGACGGCTCTTTGCCCACCTCCAGGATAGGCAAAGTTATTCCTCTTCCCTTCTCCTGAGTCCTCTGCGCTTTCGGCGTTCTTGGAACTGATGTTATTATCCTTCTTCTAAACCTAGAGCAGATGTTTGGTTTTTTCCCTTTCTTCTTCCTTTCCTATGACTCATGGCACTACATTTTATGCTCTGAGTGCTGTGTGCCTAGGGCGGGACAACACCTTCACTTTTTGACTAGGCTTCCTTTTCACGTGACTTCGCAGCTTTGTATATCCCTCGAAATTTGTGGCGGCGTGATGAGGGCCAGTGTTGTAGTGCCAGGTTTTGATAAAGTTTCTGCCTTGTGGGGAAGTTTAGCAGATTTCCGCCCCTCGGCTGGGTTGTTGGAATAAAGTATCCAGGGTGGTAGTGGAACCTCTCTGGGAGGCTGGCAGAGGCAAGGTGCAGCGCTTGCTTTCACCGAGGAACTTGTCTGGAGGGCGCAAAGGCTTCCCGGGGACGGGTGAGAGCTCAGAGGTTTGGATGGACTTGTACCTCGAAGCAATTAGAGCTTCTGCTCCATCAGATAAGTGCTGCGTCGTCTCTTGCGAGTGAAATGTGAGGGCTCACAATGTTAATGGGCTCACGTCTTTCCCTTGATAATATGGTTTTGTTTACTGAGTGTAGAGAGACGGGAAATAAAAGTGCAATTGGCACAGGAAATGAAGAGTAGAAAGGTTACAAAGACCAGCTTTACATTGACAAACTTTACAACTTCCTTATTTCTTTTAATGTTTCCCCTTTTCGGGGGCTGTAGGAAAATAACAAATTAGATAAATAGAGGTTATTTACACACGGTAGTAATGAAAAAATGGTGGTTTCCTAAAACCCTGTGTGAATAAAGATTCTAAGGAGTCTACACAGAGCTTATATCAAGTACCCTCGAAAACTTAATCTATTACAGCCTGAGTTATGGTAACCGAGGTTTTATTATTGTTTTACTGATCCACTTGTCATTAAAGAGTGATTGAGCTGTTGCCTCAAATTCCACTCTGAGGAAGTCTTTAGAATAGGAGCCATCACAGCCCAGGGAGCCAGTTCCTTCCAGGGATGTGGACTTGTGAATAAACAAAGCCCTACCAAAATGTAGCCTACTGGTGGACCTGAACTTGCTGCAAGATGGGGAAGGGGTGTCCCCAGGTTGAGGGGAGCCGGCAAAGGGTGGATGCCTAGGAATGAGCACAAATTTAAAGGGATCTGTAGTTCCTGCACTGCTGGCGTTCTTGAGTTTGATTGGAAATGGAATCCCTGTGCTGAGAATAGCCCTTCAACCTTGATTTTGCTATTTCAGTTTTGTGCTGTAGCCAGTCAGATGACAAGGTCCTAAATAATTTTTGAGAGAGAAAAATAAAAGTTCTTTCCTAGCACCCTAGTTAGGAAATGATAGAGCTCTTCAGAGCTAGCTCAGCCTTAAAAATGTAGACATGTTTCTTCACTGCTCTCCCTCTGTGCTGTTTATGCAAAAGTATCAGCAAATAAGATGCTGCTGAGTTCACAATGCCCCCCCCCCTCCTCCACCTCTGGCTAGATTTTAATAGCCAGTTTTATCTGCAACATGTCCCAGCTTTCACAGTATTCCCTCAGATGATACTTATCCTATCATAACTCCTAAGCCCAGAGGTCCTATGGGTCAAGAGGGAAGACTGGCTTTGTAAACCTCTTTGGGGAAGACATCGAGCCGACTGCAACCCAAGGTTTAGGGCAGAAAAGTCAGCCTGTCTGGCAAGTCTGATCCAAACCCCTCAAATTAAGGGCCTATTCTCTAAGGTTTCAGAAAAATCAGGCTGCCTGGGTGTCCTGGCAGCTTTCATGGCAACAAAGACTAGGTTTTTCCTGCTGAGCATCTAGGGCAAAGGCTAGGTCCTTCCTGATGTAATTAGACCTTGATTTTGATGCACCTGTTAGTTATCCACACTAGCTCCATCAAGTAAAATTTTGGAGATTTAGCCTTTCTAAGGGAAGACAATGTCCTAAAAAGAGTGAGGTTTTTAAAAATACTGTTTTGTTTTGTTTTCACAATTGTGGGTGAGAGTGAGGGGGAGGTGTTCAATATTTGTTCAAACCCAATAGCATTTCTCTGATAATTGCATAAAGAAAGCTACATTCTGTTCACCCTTCTCTCCACTCCCTTAATCTCCAAATCCTTGGGATATCCCACACCTTGGGGCTCGGAATTGGTATTTCCATTCTTGGGCTGCTTCTTGATTTGCTCTGGTTGGAAGTCAAGGCTCTGGTCATCTCATACTCAAATTCAGCAGATATTTACCAAGGATTTACTGTGTAAGGACATTTTGTTAGGAGAAAATTAGGCTAGGGAAAATACATTCTCAAATCAAAGGAACTAGAGATTAATTTCTAACACAGGTCTTATAAATTTAGCTATACTATAAATTTACTCTAAAAGAATCTTAATTTACATTAAGGAGAGATTGGAAGATATTATTTGGGGAAATGCAGAAAGATGTGAATATATCGTATTTTGAGTAACTTTAATGTTTGTCTCTTAGATGTTCACAGAGTATGGGAGAAATGTCTTACTAATTTTATTACTTGTCAAGCCATGAATTCCCAGGGATCACTTGCCCTGCTGGGTCCTGGTGCTGAGTTCTCCATGGGAGGTGACAGCAGAGGGGCCCTGATTGCCAGGTTGTGTTTGATGTAGGAATGCTTTGAAATCTCTCCCATCCTGCTCACCACAACAGTGACTCCCTACCCATTCCCTATCCCTTTCATGACTACCTTTCTCTCCCTTTCTAATAACTAGTCTCTTTTCTGCAGACAGAAGTGATGGAGGGTGGCAATCTGGTCTTCTGTGTGTCTATTTTATTTTATTTTATTTTATTTTTGAGATGGAGTCTCGCTTTGTCGCCCAGGCTGCAAGGGATCATGAATGGTGAGAGGTCATGGCTAGCTGGTACATGAGTATACCTAAAAGTGTCCAGAGGTCTCTTGGGTTGCAGGTAGGTCAATATCAAGGTCAAACTTAAGTCTACTTGGGCTGAAGTTTTAGAACATATCCTTAAGAAGTGGTCAGTTGGAAGTTTCCCAAGTTTTGCTGGCCAATGGTGATTCGCAGAGACTGGGCTCACTTCTGCTTCTTGCCACTTCCCTACCTCGGCTTTGATGATGCCAGTGAGGTGTGAAGAGAAAGAGATTTGTCTCTTCCAGTCTCTTCAGAGAAAATTTAAAGTGGTTCTGAAGCAATGGGAAGAAGAAAGAAGTGAGAATGGGCATCTCAAGAGAGAGGACTCCACCCTTTTTTCTTTCTGTTTCTCAAATTGTCTGGAATATGCCTTTGAGCCCCAGGGCTCCAGAGGGGGCCAAATGTCCCTTAGCCTAAGCTATAACTCTTCCTCAGGCTAAAGGCTGACTTTTCACAGCCTAAGATGTCAAAGCTAGAAACACCTTCCAGATAAGCTACATCAAACCCCTAATTTTAGAGAGGAAGCCACTTTACTCAGAGGTTAAAGGCAAAGCCATCCTGCAAAAAGCAGAACCACCTTTGGTCTCCTGACTTTGCACAGTCCATTGCCTTTTCACAGTCTTCGAAGAGGAAGAAGTATAGTAACCACTCCTTGGCATAGTGACAGGCCTGGATCCCAAACAAGCAGAGCAGTGCTCAAGAAGGTGTACTCATTTCTGGGAGGCCACACAGTCAGTGGTTCTGACTGAGAGGCCTGCTGCTCTGCCCCAGACTTCTGTAGCCTCATCTTGAGTACTCCTACAAGAAAGGGCAGAGACAGACCTAGGTCCCTACCACCAAGCAAGAGTAAAGGGTCCCCTCATTATTGTTGAGGTTGATCAGCATCAGAGCCCTAGGAGAACAAAACAAGAGGTATCTCAAGATTAATTTTGCTGGGTAGAGCAAGTATAAATAAGGACACATATGAACACACACAGGCACACCCAGGTCACTTGTACTGACAATTTGTTGTTGTTATTGTTCCTTTATTTACTTATTTTACTCAAGGTGAGTTCCATTTCTTTTAATGGCATGGTTTTGTTTTGTAATTTTTATTTTAAGTTCAGGGGTACATGTGCAAATTTGTTACATAGATAAACATGTATCATGGGGGTTTGTTATACAGATTATTTCATCACCCAGGTATTAAGCCTAGTACCCATTAGTTATTTTTCCTGATCTTCTCCCTCCCCCCGCCCTCTACTCTGTTCCTTTATTATTATTTTTTTTATTTTTTATTTTTATGAGACAGAATCTTGCTCTATTGCCCAGGCTGGAGGGCAGTGGCATGATCTTGGCTCACTGCAACCTCCACCTCCTGGGTTCAAGTGATTCTCCTGCCTCAGCCTCTGTGTAGCTGGCACTACAGGCACATGCTACCACGCCCGTCTAATGTTTGTATTTTTAGTAGACATGCGGTTTTACCATGTTGGCCAGGCTGGTCTCGAACTCCTGACCTCAAGTGATCAGCCTGCCTCAGCCTCATAAAAGTGCTGGAATTACAGGTGAAAGCCACCATGCCCGGCTTCTTTTACTTTTTCAAATGGGTAATAAATTTAAACGTGCCTGGTTGAAGATTCAAAGGGTACAAAGGGGTATACAGTGAAAAGCCTTCCTCCCACTCTTTTTCCCAGCTACCTAGTTCTCCTCCACATAAGCAACCAACTTGGATATCTTTTCAGAGACAATTTTTACTAGCACAGTTTATATACGTGTGTGTGTGTGCTCCACAGGTTTTTACGCAAATAGTAGCATGCTAGGCAGACTTTTTGTACCATGCTTTTTCCCCTATTGTATCTCGAAGATCATTCCATATAAATGCACACATAACTTCTTGAATTGTTGTTGCAGTGGTAGTTTGAGACAGGGTCTGACTTCGTTGCTGAGGCTGGAGTGCAGTGGTACAATCATGACCTCCCTCCAGCCTCGGGCTCAGGTGATCCTTCTGCCTCACCCTTCTGAATAGCTGAGATTGCAGGCATGCACAAACGCATCCAGCTAATTTTTGTATTTTTTTTGTAGGGACAAGCTTTCATCTCTACAAAATCAGGCTGGTCTCGAACTCCTGGGCTTGAGTGATCTCCCAGCCTTGGCTTCCTGAAGTGTTGGGATTACAGATGTGAGCGACAGCATCTGGCCCTGGTTTACTTTTATAACTTCATACTGTTCTACTGTATACACCCGCCACAATTCATTTAGCCATTCCCTATTGATGGGCATTTAGCTTGTTTTCAACCTTTTGCTATTACAAACACATGGTCAAGCTTTTACCTATTAGAAAAATTTGTAGAAGTGAAATGATTTAGTCAAAAGGTATGTGTACTGACAGTTTTAATATATTTCTCTATAGAAATGAATCAATTTATACGTCTACCAGCAATATATGAGCATTACTGTCTCCTCACACCTTTACCAAGTTAATGGGATGTTGAAGTTTTTATGTTTGCCAATCTGGTCAGTGAAAAATAATACCTTTTACTTACCCTTATAACATCTCCCAAAATCTCTCTCTTCCTTATCTTGAGCCTTTCATAATTCTGTATTACAAATGATAATACTAACACAGAAAAGATAAACAAATTGCCATAATCACGCCCAGTGTAAATGGCCAGAGTTAGATGCTCGGCACTATTCCCTGTACTATACCATTCCACACAGGGCTTAAGGAGATTCAAAAGAGAGTAGGTGCCTTCAAGCATTCTCTGAAAGACAGGTGATATTAAAACAAAACAAAACATGGAAGCTGTCTGACATTGGCTAAAAGACCTCTTCTTTAGTGGTCTGATACCAATACCACATTTCTGCATGACTCCTCCAGCGAGCACTGCTCTTGAAGGAGAGGTCTCTGATTAGCAATTTGATCTGACCTAGTCCTAAACATTAGCTTGGATTCAATATCTATGAAGCATTGTTTTTAATTTCTCTAAGACATTTCTCACTGGCCACCGAGGATCTAAGTATTAATCAGCATGGTGTGAGTGGGGGTGTGTTTTCTTTAGGTTTTAGCTTTCTATAGAATACTCACTTGGACCTGGTGAAGATACTAATACCTAACATACATACCCATACTACTCTAACGATAAACCTGTGAGGTAGATATCTTTATTGACTCTTTCACTGCTGAAACAGAAGACCAGAAAGATTAAGTAAATTGCATACGGCCACACAGCATGTCAGTAGCAAAGCAGAAAATACAATGTAGACTGCAACCAAACTCATTAGCTTCCCTGCAAAGCCTTCTCTTCTCCCTTCTCCATTCATTTTAGTGACTAGCATGACTCGGCCCCTCAAATCTAGAGATTAATATCCACAACTCCTCTTTTACTCTTCCAGTTGACCACTGAGTTGTGGAATTCTACCTCCTAAATGTGTTTTCTCTTCATTCTTGTGAATTAATTCCTCTCTGATTGGAACTAGTTCCTCTCTAACTGCTGTATTGTTGCAGTCACCTCCTTTTTTGTTCTTGCATATCTCTCTTTCTCCAATCAGATACAGCATCCCTAAGAGTTAGCTTCAAAATACATAACTTCACATCCCAGCTTAAAACTTGCTGTGGTTCCCTGCTCTCTACAGAGTAGGTCCAGACTCCTTCACATAAACCCTGTGCGACTTCCCTTTTTAGCCAGGATGCCCACATTCCAAAGTGTGCTCCTTGTTCCAAGTCCAGACTTTGCTTTTTCCTCCCTCTTTACTTTTGCATGAGTTGCCCTCTCTACCTGGTACGGCCTTCCCTTCTTGGCCTGAAAAACTCTTATAGTTCAGGACCCAAATTTACCTCCTCTGATTTTTTTTTTGACATTATAGTAGCATTAGTGGCTCCTTTTTTATTATGGAAACATTTTGACCACACCTCTGTTACAGCATCTATTATTATTGTTTTAGGGTTATTTCTCTTCCCCCACTAGATTGAAGGGCACACACCATCAGTGACTCATCTGTGTATCCCGGAGCCCAGCACAGTGTGCATAGGAGCTGTTCACTAGGAATTGGTGAAAGGCAAGGAGGAGGGACAGACTGAACCAAGGACAGCAGGACCAGTAGTTTCATTGATCAGTGAGTTCAGGACACTGTGTGAGGCTTAATGCTTCAGCTTATATCTAACTGAAGCAAGATGGTAGAATATTTTTCCAAAGCAAGTTCATTTTCCACCCAAGAGGATGAAGGGAGAGAAGGCTGAAGGAAGAGGGGGCAAAAGCTGAGGCTTTCTGTCCTTCAGGGACTCTTTCCTGTGGGCTAAGGCAACACATTTACTAACTTCAGAAACATCTCAGCTGTTGTCCCCCAGCAAAAAGGGGAAAGGGAAACTAGGCCGGAATTTGGTTAAGATTTATAAGAACAGCATGACCACTCCAGAGGGATTATAAAAATGCTTCACCACTAACTCCACCAAACCCTCCTGCTGTAAACAGCTCTAATGCTAATGATTACCCTCAGAAACTTGCTGTCTATCCCTTTAGGGTGTTCTTAAAATAAGCTGGAGAGAACAGAATTAAAAATGCTGGAGTATTTCCTCCACACTGGAAAGGAGAGGTGAGTCATATCATTGTGTTTGGTGTTTTAAGTATATTTTTATTGTTATTTTAAATGGCATTCAAGTTTAGCTTCAAGTTCAACAGCAGTCTTAGCCTACTTCCTCCCACACAAATACTCCTGCCAGTAAATAGACACTCTTAAATAAAACAGTGCCTGCAAGAACCTTCTGACCCATTGAAATTAGTCCTGCCCTGCCTTCACAGGTGGATTCGTCCCTCTCTGGGTGTAGAGCAGCGTTTAAGAGTGACATTCGGGCACGCAGGAGGTGTGGCGGGGGGTGGGGAATGCAAAGTCACTGTGGGTCAGGGGCGGGTGTGGGTGCAGGCGCGTTGGGAGGGCCCTGGGCGCCCTGGGAAGTCCGAAGGCGGGTGGTGGGGCTGGCAGGCGGCCTTGCTAGCCTCGGACGTGAGGCGGCGACGGCCGGCCCTGCGCCCAGGCCCTGCGCTGCCCACTGCTGTCTTGGCTGCGCAGCTCCCCAGCAGGCGCGGGGCTCAGGTCGCGCCTTCGGTTAGCGCTCAGCTTGTGTGCCTGCGTCTCCTCCGCTTGCGGTTTCTGGTCGGATCCCAGCTGGCCCAGACTTGCTCTGAAGTAGGAGGAACCGCTGTCGAGCGAAAAGTGCACACCGGGTGATTGATGAACTCTTAATAGGACTAACCTCTCCCGCCCCCAACCCTAGACACACACAGAGAAATCCTTCACCCCAGTCCCCCCTCCCGTCCTCCTCGCAGGCGAGAGGGGACCCGGTCGCCAGCCGGTAGGGTGATTAACTCACCGTTTGTCTTTACGAAACTGCTCCAGGTGGATCAGGAGCATCAGCCCACCCTGCCTGCAGCCTGGCGGCTCGCGAGGGCGCGGAGAACGCTTGCGGAGCGAGCCTGCGCATCACGTGGCGGCGCGGACCTTTGTGCCTTGCGCTTGCCAGACCGCCCAGGAGGCGGCAGCTATTGTTCCCCGCGGGGCCGGGGGGCGCCCTGAAACAGGGTCCACGCCAGCCTCCTCCCCAGCGTGTCTTCAGGTCCAAGGACGGGTGGGGCTTCCTTTGTGTGTTCTCTACCAGGGGCAGGGATGGCATCGTTGCTGCCCCAAGGGGTAGCCGAGGGTGAGTGAAGGACGGTGGTACCAGCTCCCTAGAGCTCAGTTCAGCGGACCTACTCTTCCCCCTCGGCCCTGGCAGAGGAGGTGGGGGAGGCGTATGGTATATGTAGGGCAGCACTGTGAACAATGGAGCCATCAAAAGGCTTTCCCCCAGCCTCCTCACCAACCACGGACACTCTTGGCCCAACAAGCCCTCCTGACCTGGTTTTGAGCCCTGCTTCCCAGATAAAAACACTATCTGTACCGGAACTCTTCATGAATTCTGGCTTAAATTAGGATTTAAATTCTTCTGGCACTTACTAATGTTAAAACTCAGCTTTTATGATTCTCCAGATATTATTCTTTCTTTAAAATAATCCAGACTAGCTACAGGAACCAATCAAGACATTTTGCCCAAGATCTAGGACAGGAAGACTCATGCAATAGCTCCTGCCTTACAGATCTGGGGACCCTTCACCCGCCTCTGCTATTGCAAATGATTGGATATTCATCTCCCTTGGCTCTTCCCTCATGTGTGGAAATATTTTGTTCACTTTGTTTCATGCTGGACCTGGCCTGAAGATGGGCCCTTATATTGTCTTTGCACTTTCTAACTTGCCAAGGTGGATGTGAAACCTGGGAAAAGTTTTAGGAGTAGGTTTTAGGCTAGATACCTAAATCCATTTGTTTTCAACCTTGGACTCGAAAGATAAGGGTTTTTGTAGCTGGAATAAAAAACAAGGAACAGGGCCAGGCTCGGTGGCTCATGCCTGTAATCCCAGCACTTTGGGAGGCTGAGGTGACTGAATCACAAGGTCAAGAGATCGAGACCACCCTGGCCAACAAGGTGAAACCCCATCTCTACTAAAAAATACAACAATTAGCTTGGCGTGGTGGCACACGTCTGTAGTCGCAGCTACTCGGGAGGCTGAGGCAGGAGAATCGCTTGAACCTGGGAGGTGGAGGTTGCAGAGAGCTGAGATTGTGCCACTGCACTCCAGCCTAGTGACAGAGCAAGACTCCATCTCAAAACAAAACAAAACAAGGAACAATGAGAACTGAGAACTAACATTTCATCCTCTGTGATAATCTTCATCATTCACCATCCTTCCTCTTCAGCATGACCAGTGCAGGAAATGCGGAGGACTTATATATCCAGTCTTTCTTTTTTTTATCCAGGCCTTCTGCAAGAGAGATCTAAGAACCATCTCTCCAAGATGGTAAGGGCTTGGCTAGTGACAACCCAGTCTCAGCTCTCCGTGCCCAAGTGTCTAGAAATAGGCCCACTCACCCAGGCTCTACATATATACTCTCTCTGGGAAGTTGCAGTGCCTTGAAGTGATCAGGCCATAGGCCTGTGAAGACTGGGGTCTTCCGTCTCTCTTCCTGCCTACTCACAAACTTCTGTTCTTCCTATTCTTTTCTTTCAGTTTCTAAAAGAAAGACCAAAGTAATGTCAAGAACTCCCAGATGAAGAGGACCTTCCTTAGACCTATAGCAGATTCACTACTAACTTCAGAAGGAAGTTTCAGCTAATTCTCAGGAAAAGGTCAAAACAGGCCTGTGACTGTCCCTGGAATACTGAAGGTATAAACAAGCTTCTGGCTCCCCCAGGTCAAGCAGAGGAACACTTTTTATTAGAATGAAGGGTTACTTCTTTGTTATTCAAACACACACCCACGCACATCCTCTTTAGTCTCCCTAATGAAAAACCTCAACAGATGGAGAGCCTGAGCTCCTAAGCCCGCAGGCTGAAAAGATGCGCTTCCCTCAAGGGCCAGTGGTCTGGTACAAACTGCGGAAGGGAGAAGGGACACAGGCAGCTAGTATAGGTAATCACTATCTTTTAATACTCCTAACACATAGAAATTCGAAAAATCTTGTTCAGCAAGGTTAGCAGCCTCTGGAGCCTCAGAAACTAATTTGGCTGATGTGTCTCTGATAGGGAGCTTGGGGCTGCACCAAGGGAAACGTACTCCTTCTATATTCTCTCCTCTCTCTCATTTGAAAGCCTATACAAAGAAATGGTACAAATGAATGGTTAACTTAATGATTCCATCAGAGGCAGATTTTTCTCTGTCACGTCCGCAGATGAGGTGGAGGTCTGAAAGCCAGGAGGCAGAATACGTCCTTAATCGCCCTTTCTGACCTGCTTACCAGTGGCCAAGGCTATTCTTCAGGCCTTTCTTCTGCCACTTCCCCATCCCTCCTGACTAGCCGGGTTGGGTCTCAGCACTTCACTCCTGGCTGGATCCTGAGTTTTTCACAGGGAAAGCTCTCACTGTCTGCATCTCCTTCCCCACCCCCACCTCCTATTTCGCAGCTGACCACTACGGCTGCCTCACAGCTATCCTGCCTTAATTCCCATTTGATTGCCTGGACAGAACCACCAAGAGTGTCCAGATGACTACCACCCCTCATCCATGGGCCTGAGCTCCTGCCTTGACCCCTTTCTTCAGACCTCAGAAGGCCTCACAATCTCCCTGATTCCCACCTTCCCCAAAGCTGTCTCTAAAGGAAAAAAGCAGAGCTGGCTGAGGCCTGAGACAGCCATTTCTTCCCCCTTGGGCAAATAAGGTAGACCCTCCCAGAGACCAGTGCCGTAGAGGCCCGGCCCGATCTCCCTTTACAAGGCCTACCCCATCACGGAACCCATGGGAAAACCTGGCACACAATGGCGCGGCTGCTCCTGGCACCCTCAACCCAGCACCTGGAGGCAAGGCCTGAAGCAGTCTCGTGGTCTTGGTGCGCTCCCTTTGCCCTCCCCGCCCCCCCACAACCCTTCACGAGCACCCGTCCCGGGAAAGAGACCGTGGCAAGGGTAGAGGTTGCCTCCCCAAAAGGGCGCTGTTGCTGAGGCCTCCCCTCCCCCATCCTCTTGTTTCTCTGCTTCTGAGACCCAGGAGGGAGGCAGCAGGCGCCTCCGCCGCCGCTAGAGCAGCTATTGTGACCTTCCCTTGCAGAGCGGGAACCCAGCCGAGTGTACAGCCGGCGGTGGCGGGGGAAGAGGCGATTGTGTGTGCAAACCTCAGGCGCAGAGGGGGACACTGGGAAATAAACGTTTGCAACCTCGGGCAGTTGGGCAGTTGGGCCCTTCAGAGGGCGTTTGGTTGTGTTTAGACTCGGGTGCTTTCTAACACTAATTGCAGGCTCAAGAGGAGCGGAATTTATTGCGAAGGCTAAGGCGGCATGTTTATAATTTATGAAGTTTTAAATGGCTGTGCCGCGGGCCCCAGCTCTCTTGGGCTGGCAGCCGCGCGAAACGCGCCCTCCCATGGCTCGCCGCCACCCCCACCAATGCCCGTCAGATGAGTCTCATGCCAATGGCAGGAACAGATTCGAGCCATTCTTAGAAGTCTCGGGAACCTCCAAAGGTGGGAGAAGGCAGCGGATTTGGTCCAACCCCTCAGCCCACTCGAGTGGAGGGCCTCGGGGAAGGCTGCGGCTGTCCAGAGAGGGAGTCCCAGATCCCGCCCTTCCTTGGAGCCTGAGTATGAGAGGAAGCTGATGTCAGCCGGGCTAGACACAGTTTAAAGTCTAATCCATGAAACCCTAAGCCGCAAATGACACTTGGGGCTTTGCAGACACCCGCAGACTCAGCAGATACTCCTGCGGTAACACACTGCTGGAAAACGCCTGGAGCCATGATACATTATGTATTTTTATTATTATTTATGGTAGGAAGAGGAGATGAGGGAAAACTGGGCTGAATCTAAGCAGCCTGACAATTCAGCTATTTAATATTTAGCCAGTTAAGAAAGGTGGTTGTAATCCCTGAAAGGCAGTGAGCTCTTCTTTGACTTCTCTAATAGCTTAAAAAATAATTTCTTACAAGACAATTACAAATTCTGCCTATGGATGCAAATTTCATAGAAAACAATGTTAAGCCTTGAAAGTGGGTAAAATATGCCTTCGATTGAAGTCATTTATTCTGTTGATACACTTCTACAACATATATATTTTAAACCTGCTCAGATAAAGTGAAATTTAGCAAAAGGATATCCCCTCCCACCCCCAATCTAACATGCCATTTTAAAAACAGCACAAAGGAACAAGGAAACTAAATATTATTTTGAGCCATCATTACTTAGCGAAATACAAACATCCAAATAGAAACGATTGTTGTTCCACCAGAAGATGAGAAGTTAAATTATTTCCACACAATAGGAATTTCACCTCATGTCGCCAGGGATGTAGTGGGAGTTGCATTATTTGTCAAACCAAATAGAGATGCGTGGGCTGACTTTGCTGAAATACAAAAGAATTGAACCTTATCTGAAGGCGTTTTCTAAGTGGCCCCTCTCATAGAAGCAGGGGAAGTTGTCCACCCTTAGCAGAAGCCACATTAATATTTACAAAATGGTTATAAATCCTTGAAGACATTTTTGTCTATTTTGTACAAAGAAACAGGAGTAAACAAGGTGTTTATACTTGTTATGTTTCATTTATGAAACAGTTCTTTACATCATGGGGAATGTTTGTTTTCTTTAGAAATGAACTAATGATCACTACAAAGGAATAATTCATGACAGCATTTCCTAGAGAAAAGGCTTAGGTGTGTATCTCCAAATGATGGTTTCTTTTTCTACACCTTAGCTTTTTCATAGCTCAATTCTTTTTACAACTTCTCGTGTTTTTTCTTTGATTGTCAGTTTTCTTTCAAAGTTTATTTTTTGTTACTTAATGCAGAAAAGTGAGCTCTGGCCTCCCCAGTGTAAAAGTCGATTGTGCCTAGAAAGAGGGCAGTAAAAAGAGCAAAGCAGGCGCTGCTTTCAAAAAGCCCTTTCCAAATCATCTTGCCTAGAACTTTTCTAGGTTTGCATCCTCATTTCTCCTCCCCTAATTTCAATAGCTGGAAAGTAATCAAGTATCCCCAGAACCAATTTTTGCACTAGACTCCAAATAAATAATGTTTTCAAGTGTCAGTCTATTTCGGGGCCTTCCATGGGGATTGTGCGAGATAAAGGCATAGTGATCTGCTTGCAAGTGTACATGATTAACACAGATACACTTCCAACTGAGAAATTTTTTTATTCTAAATATTTGTTCCAATAGTACCAGACAATTTGAAATCAATAAACTGTGGCGAGGGCTGTGGCTTTTGAGAAATGACTAACGTGTGTTGTGCCACACCACCGGGTTTCCTGACTCTACCCATGAAGGACAATTTGCGGTCTTAATCCTTTACATCAACTACAAACACCAGCCACCGTTACGACTGTTCAAAACTACTCTTTCAACTAGTTCAAACCAAGGGGACTAAGGAGGTGAAATGTGGCCCCCACGGCCTGGAAGCGAATTCCTAAGCTCGGCTGGAGAAATCTACAAATATACACATAAATACATTCAGACAAGGATAAATAATCAGGGAAACGAAATGACTCGCTTCAAATAATAAATACAGATAGTTTAGTCCGATGCAATCCTTACGGGACAGGAAGGAGAGTATAAATTAGGTCTCTGAAACTAAGCTAGACGCGGGCTAGGCCCAAGACTCTCCGGGCTCTGGTCCCTCTGCAGGGCGCGCCGCCGATGGGTCTCAGACTTACCTTCGGGACACCATTACCAGATTAGAGTCCCTCGGTCCGCAGTATGTGGCACTGTCAGGTTTACAGGGAAGGATCCTTGCGGCTGATTTATGGCGAGTCACCCAAAGGAGGACACCCAGGGATGGGGAGGCCCGGTCGCCTGCACCTCCACTGCTGGAGGCCTGAGACCCGGGAGGCGGCGGCGGGGCAAGAGCGGGGGAGGGGGTTCCCGAACTGCCCCGCGGGCCCCGCCCGCCACCCCACCACTACAGCAAGAGAGGTAATTGCGCCGCGAGTTCGGGCCGGCGGCGGCCGCTACAGATGCGTCAGTTTGGGAGCCTCCGGCAGTCGTCCCTGAGACGAATGGTGGGCGGAGAGATCTGTGTAGGTGGGATGAGGGTCGCACGGTCCATGGTGGTGATTGCCTGGAATCTGCGCGGCGCAACTGTAGTCCACGCTGGCCGACGACGGGTGCGAGAGGTGGCCCAGGTTGAAGACAGGCCCGGACGCGGGAGCCATGGACTCGACGAAGTTGCCGCCCACGTACACCGGGCTGCCCTGCAGGTTGGCGCTGGCGAAGCCACCGCCGTTACTCGCCATGGGGTGGGGCTCGAACTCGGGCGCCGCGTAGCGCTTCTGTTGTGGCAGGCAGCTGCTGAGCGGCGCCGTGTAGGCGGCCAGGCCGTACATATTGGGCTGTGATTTGGCGAAAGCCGGCGGCGAGGGCGCGTCGTAGGCCAGGCCGGGTACGGGCGGCAGCTGGCCAGAGTAGGCCACGTGGCCAGCTGCGCCGCCGAGCGGTGGGCTGCGCTCAGGGGACTGGCCAGCCGGCGAGTGCAGGATGCCCTTGGCCTTCTGATCCTTCTTGTACTTCATGCGCCGGTTCTGGAACCAGATCTTGATCTGGCGTTCCGTGAGATTCAGCAGGTTGGCCATCTCCACGCGGCGCGGCCGGCACAAGTAGCGGTTGAAGTGGAATTCCTTTTCCAACTCCACCAGCTGCGCGCTCGTGTACGCCGTGCGTACCCGCTTGGATGCTGGGCCTGGCGGGCTCTTGTCCTCGCAGCTCTCTCCTGGGCAGGGAGGGAAAGAGGGAGGGCGCTGAGCGAGGGGGTGGGTACCCTCAGGACTGAAGAGGGGTGCTTCCCTGGTTCTCTTTCCTTCCCCCCTCCCCCAACCTCCAATCCAGGCTGGGGTGGGGAAGGGCCTTTGAGAGGTATGATTCCGAGGGGGAATTCACCTACCTGTCAATCCCCTACCAGGCCTACCTATCAGTCACACCTGAAACCTCCATCAGCCCTCTGAGATCCAGTTCACTCTGCCCACCGTCTCCCCTGCAGCCTAGTCCCTCATCCCACAGCCACCCAAAGGCCATGAAAGAGTTTAATGAGAGACTAGGAAGGCCTCCCCCTGTCAAAGAAGGGCCAGACTCCTTTAAACACTCCTCCCAGCCTCTGCTGCCAGGGATGGGGTGTGGAGAAGGAAAGGAGGAGGAACTAGCTCCAGCCTGCCTTGCTTGCTCCTGGGCAAAGCCCCTACCAACCCCCAGCAAAGTATGGGGATGGTGATCTTGGCACCTCACTGCAGCCCAACTGCACCCAAAGCCAGGGAGGTGATACACCAAAAAATAAAAAATAAAAAAATAAAAACCAAACAAACAAAACACTGCCTGGGTGTTTCGGGGAGACCAAGGCCAGACTAGAAGCATTTTGAGTATTCATAGTGCTAGGAGCAGCGGCCTCAACACTTGCTTTTACTACCCTGCCACCTCTCAGCTGCTTGTCCACTCCCTCCCAGGGAAGACAAATGGATTTCTCCTGGGAGGGAGGGCCTGAGCCTGCAGCTGAGGAGGGGAGGGGCAGGAAAGGAGCTTGCAGGCAGGATAATACCTTTCCCCTAGGAGCAACAACCCCAGAAAGCACCAGGCAAACCAGAGCCCTGATAACAAGCCACACCCCAGGCCCCAAACTTGCCCTGGGCCTGGAAGCAAGTTCATCTTGAAGATAAATCACATCAGATAACCCAAGGTCAGAAAATTTCAGGAACCAACCAGTCTAAGCAGAGAGAGGGGGCAGGCCTCAGAGCTTGTGGGCAGACCTATCTTCTACATGCCCTAGGTGGACCTAGAGAAGGCCCCAACTTGAGGGTCTCCCCCTTCCAGTTAGAGAAATCCAAGGCTGGTCTTATCTCCCAGAACATCCTCTCCTAATAGGACAGCCACCTCCCCATTATGGATTTGCTGGAGCAGGAGAATTGGGCTGAGGTGGGCCAAATAGAGACTCATGGTTATGCCTAGCAGCCCCTAAAGCCAGACTGGTTGGACTCAAATTCACCACTTTGCAGTTTCATGATCCTGGGCAAGTTGCCTATCATCTCTAACAGTTTTCTTATCTGTAAAATGGGGATGTTGTCATATACCTACCTCAAAAGATTCTTTGAAAAATTAAATTAGATAATGCTTAGAAAGTACTTAGTATGTATGGTACTTTCTAAGCCTTTAGGTTTTTCTTTTTTTTGAGACAGAGTTTTGCTCTTGTTGCCCACCCTGGAATGCAATGGCACGATCTTGGCTCACAGCAACCTCCGCCTCCTGGGCTCAAGTGATTCTCCTGCCTCAGCCTCCCAAGAAGCTGGGATTAAAGGCATGCGCCACCACGCCCAGCTAATTTTGTATTTTTAATAGAGACAGGGTTTCTCCATGTTGGTCAGGCTGGTCTCGAACTCCTGACCTCAGGTCGTCTGCCCACTAGGCCTCCCAAAGTGCTGGGATTACAGGCGTGAGCCATCATACTTGGCCAAGACTTTAGTTTTTATGAGTTTAAGGGAATGAGATTCATGTGATATGGCCTACATAACCACCTAGGCTTGGGGATTATACCTATCTTCAAATCTTGATGACCTGTTGGGTGGAAGAGGGAACAGAGTTATGATTAGCAGCCCAGGAAAACACATATGCCCATATAAGGAAGCACTCTCTATTAATAGCTATAAGACCTGTCCAGCAATAGCACCTGCAGCCTGGAATGGAAGTGAGCACCCTGTCACTGCAAGGGCATAACACCAATCAGGAACACTAAAAAGGAAAAACATTTTGATAAGAGTAGGAGTTTAGACATATGACCTCCAAGGTTGCATTTCCAGCCCTGACTGGGGCTTCCTTGGGTCAGTCGGGATGGGGCTTGGACTGGGGGTGAGCCACCTCAGAGAGCTACCTGCAGTGGCACAGCTGTTCTTCTGCTTGGAGTTCTGTCGAGACTCTTTCATCCAGGGGAAGATCTGCTTGCTGATGGTGGCTGAGGAGCTAGAAGCATTGGGCCCACCTTTGGGCTTCTTGGCAGGCACTCCACCTCCAGGATTGGTGGGTGAAGATGGGGGCAGGGTCGGTGGTGGAGGAGGGGGTTGTGGTGGCTGCTGCTCTGAGTTCAGACCAGGAGGCTGGCTGCCACCACCCGCACCCTGGCTGTTCCCAGTGCCAGGCCTCATGCAGCTGCCATTGAGTTCAGCTCCTTTGTGGGCTGGGGCTCTCAGAGGGGCAGAGCTCTGGATGGAGCAGGCAGAACCTGCATAATCAGTGTCCAGGGAGTTGGCAGCAGCAGGGGGTGGGTAGGGCTGGTGGGGGGTGCTGTAGCCATAAGTGTCAGTGGTTTTGCTGTAGCCATAGCCTCCGAACAGTCCTGGGTTTTCATAGTAAGCAGCCTTCTGCATTGTGAACTCAGGAAGCTCCAGGGCCTGCTGACCCTGCTCAAATAACATTGACTACCACTGTATCCTTCACTGCCACTTCCAATGTCTGCTGAATCCTGAGAAAGCTGGACAAGCCCCCAGGCTCCAGGTGACCTGTCAGAAGAAAAGCAAGAGGCCCCAGAGGGAGTGTCATTGGCAAGACCAGTCAATATAGAAGGACTAGCCCATGCTCTCTGCTTCCCACCCACTTCATGGTGGGGAGATTGGCAAGGTGCTGGATCTGAGTTTATTTACTTATCTGTTTATTTACTGACACAGTGTCTTGCTCTGTTGCCCAGGCTGGAGTGCAGTGGCATGAACATGGCTCACTGCAGCCTCAGTTTACTGGGCTCAAGCAATCCTCCCACTTCAGCCTAGTATTAATAGCTATTTCAGAGTATTCTAGAGTCCCAGCTACTGCAGAGTAGCTAGGACTACAGGCTCACACCATGCCTGGCTAATTTCTTACGTTTTATTTTGTTTTGATGGAGTTTCGCTCTTGTCGACCAGGCTGGAGTGCAGTGCCATGATCTCAGCTCACTGCAACCTCCACCTCCTGGGTTCAAGCAATTCTCCTGCCTCAGCTTCCTGAATAGCTGAGATTACAGATGCCCACTACCAAGCTTGGCTAATTTGTTTGCATTTTTAATAGAGGCAGGGCTTCGCCATGTTGGTCTGGTTGTTCTCAAACTTCTGACCTCAGGTGATCCACCCGCCTAGGCCTCCCTAAGTTCTGGGATTAGAGGGGGTGAGCCACCACGCCTGGATCTTAGTTTTTTTGTAGAGACCGGGTCTCACTATGTTTATTCAGGCTGGTTTTGACTTACTGGGTTCACGTGATCCTCCCATCTTAGTCCCCAATGTGTTGGAATTACAGGCATGAGCCACTGTGCCTCGCAGATTTTATGAAGTTCAACTCACTTGAACCTCTGGAAAAGTCAGAAGGAATTTTTCCTAAATGTAAGAAAAATGTTTCTTTCTTTTGTGCTAAACTCTAGTTGAGGAAAGGGGCTGCCCCCACCTACAGATACAGTTTACTTTCTTCAAGATTGTCCATTTAGCCTTTATTCTGTGTGGAAAAGCACTTATAGCCTCAGACATTTTATTGGCTGATTCTCCCACTAGACTGTAAGCTCCTTGCAGGCAAGGGCTGTGTCCTTTGTCTGTATATTCCTGCATGTAGTTAGTGCAATAAATGTTTGTTGAATACGTGAATTAATAAGTGAATCAATCAGTCAATCATTGGGTCAGCACAAAATTTTCATGGGAAATGAAATTCCTATAACACACTCAGAACAACCAGAACATTAAAAAAAAAAAAGTGTCTCCCCCTACCTGGTTTCAAAATCACAGCATCTTTCATGAAAGTTCACATAGTCCACTTAGCGATGACAGGGTGAAAGTCAGCTGAGTTAGCTCTATGGATCAGCAGTGTGAAATCTACAATGTAGAAAACTAGGAGATAAAAACCAAGAAGAGGACTTGCAGACTTCCAGATTCATTTTGAGGCTAGAAAATGTTTCTTCTATCTATATTTTTCTAGACCTTTTACTTTTGGCCTTCTACTACTTTTAAATGGATACTACTGGAAATGGACAAAGACATCTAGAATTTGAAATGCATGGAAATGCATGGGTGAATAGAGAATGCTTTATAAATTCATCATTTTTGCCTTGAATCTATTGTATAATAGATATTATTATTGACCTCTGCTCTGGATAATCTATTCTACCCCACCTCCCACCCAAACCACAACCAATGAGAGAACCTTTCATGACATGATGAATGGACCCAGAATTAGAAGAAGAAAAAAAAACAAGAAAAATTCTACCCCCTTTTGTATTCCCTTCTTGATGGGGGTTTCCTTCTCCACCCTCCCTCCCTACTTCTTCTGAAAGGCTCCTAAAGAGTTAAAGTATAACTAATACCATTGAATCACTTTTGTCTGTTTGATAAAGAAAACTCATAGGTCAGCTCCCTGGTCTCAATTCTTGATCTGTCTTTCAGGCAACTTTCCTTCCTAGAAACTCTCCCTGGCTTCCATCCTGGTCATCATGGCGGACCACATCATCTAGACAGCTTATGTAGCCTAATGGATTTGACCACCGATACCAAAATCATTCACTCGTTTTTCCCTTCACCTTCACCAAAGAGCCTAATTTTTAAAATTCTCCTAGTCTTTGTTTGGTAAGTAGTTTTGTTGCCCATTTTTTTTTGTTTGTTTTAGAATATAAATTAGTATGCCATTTGTCTTGATGAGGACAGGCCCTTAATACCAAGATATTATGTTGTAGGAATTGTTTCCATTAGTGTTCCTAAATGTAGGTAGTTAGGATATTTACTTAACAAAACTAGACTTAATCTTTCTTTTGATTAATTTTATGTATCATTCTCTGTTAAAAGTTACTGAATATCAAATGGACAGCTACATCTTTAATCTGTGACTAATATTCACATATATTTGCCCCCCTGGTAAAGAAAGAGGCACTCTGGATTTGATTATGTTTCAGGCTTTTCTGGTAGCCTGCTTCTAGTCTTAACCTTCTGGAGGCCTAATGGTCACATCGGACACTCAGACCACCAGAATGTTCTGCTTCTGTCATGCCATTTACCACTGTGGAAGCAAAACATCCCCACTCCTGCCTCCCAAGTTGACAAAGTTTATCTAGATAGGTGAACCAGTCACATTGAAATAGCTTATTTAGGACTGACCAGTTCTTCTGGGACAGAAGGCTTTACATATATATTTGCTCCTATGGCATATTCTTAGAAAAAGGTCTGTGTACAACCTCAAAACACAAATATTGGGCAGCTTCCTGAAAAAACAGTCTGTTTTCCTGACTGTTCACATTGTCTTAAGAAATTTCCCACTCAATGACAATCCACTACCTTAAGGTCCATTTCCCCAAAAGCAAGAGCCAGTGGCAGTGCTCTCCTTACTGGAAATGGCTTTGCAGTGCCCCCAAAATACAGCTTCCCAAAAAAGTAATCCCCTCCTAAAACAAAACCTGAGAATATAGTTACAAAACTGGTAAAAGGCTTATTTCTTTTCAGAAATCCCTACTCCTTGTGAACTCTGCTTGAACCTAAAAAGCAGGAACGGGTCATAAATCACTTGGACAATGGTCAACTGTTCAGTGGCTCATCTTTTCGTTCACCCCCCTCACCCTTTTTTTAAAAGCCTTTCTTTTCTCGCCCTTTGGTACCTTTGCTCATTTGGGCTCCAAGACCAAAATGCCTTGGGGTGAAGATGAGCCAGTGTGGGGGAGGGGTGGTAGAGCAGGGTCACCTTATTTCTTCCAAGTCCTCAGCTGCCCTTTCCTCTACCTCCTCCTCTCCTCCACCCTCTAACCCGGGGGAACTGGCCAGGGCAGCCTCCCCAAACCCTGCTGGCGCCGTCCCCTGCTCCTCCTGGGAAAGGGGTGCCAAATAGGTCTGTCTCGCCCTTTCTTGCGGTGATGGGAAATTGCCCAACTCAGCTTGGAGGCCCAACCGCAGGCCAGGAATACAGGGCCAAACGGTCTCCTCCTGGAAGGATGGTATTCTCTGAGCGGCCACCGCCCGCTCCCCCGGCCCCGCCGGCCTGCCGCGCCCGCTGCGCCTCCAAAGCAGCCAAGCCCTGATACTTGCTCACCGCACTTAATTCTACCAGAGATCAATACCTAATATGATACCGAATAAATAAAAGGCGCTCACAGCGACCAGGGGACGGGGTTATTAAGCAGCTGGAGCTCTCACGGTGCATATCAATGCACCTGTCATTGTGGTTTGTAGCAAAATTTATGACTGCGACCACGGCGGCAGTAAACGCTTCAGTAAGGAATGAAAAGAAAAACACTTCCCAAGGCCCGGCACTTTTCAGAAGTGGAAAGCAGGCTCCGCGTAGGAGGCAGCGCAGCAAAAGAATTCCCTACTCCACACTTTTCTCGCTCTTGCTCGCGTACCCTGCGAGCAGCGGGATTATATAAAGTGACCGGCGCCTGCCTCTGCTAGCAGCTCTGCTCCGAGGCCGAGAAGGGACGAACGCGCGCAGCCTCGCCGGGGATCAAAATCTGCTGCCCGCAGTGGCCTCAGACGCCGGGAGGCTCGTCCGACTCTCGGAGGCCGGCTCGGCGCTCGCTCCTGTGCCCATGGCGGTGGAAAGGCTGAGGGTGCTTGGGAAGGGAGGGGGCGCCAGGCGCCAAGCTGTGGCTGCAATCATCGTAAATCACCGACGGGTAGAGTCAGCCCATGCAAGTTGAAAGAGAGGGGGAAGGCGACGGAGTTTGCGGTCAGTTTCTCTTAAAATCCGCTAGGGCTCAAGTAGGTCTCAGCGCCTCTCCCTGTTTTGCCTAAACCAGCGTCAGAAGCCCACGAATCCTTCTGGCGGCCAAGACTTTTGCTGAGCATCCCCATGCATTCACTGGAACCGAGAAACGATTCTCCCCTTCCTGTTGGCTTTGCTACTTCGGGATTGGAAACCGCTGGTTTTCGGGTTTGATCGAAAGGGGACTTTACGTTCTGCTCAAGTTCTCCTGATCTCTAAGCTTGAGCCTCTTTTGCTCTGTAAGAAGCCCTGGATGCGCCTTCTAAATCACTCTTATTTAGCCCAGATAACTTAATACTGTAATGCACCCTGTATTTAAGGCCCTGGGCTCCCCCCATTAAAGCGCCATAAATTTGAAGGCCAATAATCGGTTTTCACGTAACGGGCAGCAGTTTCTACTGAAGTGACCCACTTCAAAGCTGCCCTTTGTTCTATGTCTTGATGTATGAATTTTGAGATGGCTACCTTGAGTTGCAGGACAGATGGAAATGTAGTGGAAATTTTTTTAAATGATGCCCACTCACCACAATTATGTATGTGTGTGTTTTCTTGAATTTTGTCTTTAACTCTTTTTTTGTAGGCTCTTCAGGTTTCTTTTGATATCTGTGGAGGCGGATCTGGAACAAAATGGAAAACTCTCAGTAGCAGCCGGTTCTGCTTACAAACACTTACATATTGAAGGGCTTTTCCCACTTTAAGGGTGTCACAGTCAATATTACTATTGTATACGGTACCGTGGCCATCCAGACGCCTTCTTCCCAGCAGAAAGCAGACTCAGTTGGCTCCTAGGGAGTGAGGGCCACTTTAATGCCAAAATCCATGGCTGGATGGGGGGAGGGAAGAGCGCGGACCTGAGGAAAGCAGCCAGACCCTCCAGCCAGGGCGTGAGCCAAGTGGATCAGAGGTGCAAGGAAGCTAATCTGCTCTCCTCCTGCCCCCATCAAACTCTAAATGCTCTTCCAGGTCCCAATCCTGGCGGCCAAACACCCTCCTAGGGGCAGAAGAGAGAATAAAGGTGGGGGTTTGGCAGGGGAGGCTGCAGACTAGGGCACCAGGAAAGGACGGTAAATAGGCCTGGGTGGATCCTGGTCAGGGGCTGCTCTTCAGAGCCTCAGTGAAGAGGGTGCTGGGCACTAGCTAGTTCCTGCTTTGTACATTAAATATCTGATGCTTTCCCCTGAGTTTATTTATTCCGGTAAGTATCCACCACACTGTTGGCCCTGGGCTGCCCACTTCTGGGTCAGGATCAGACTGCAAATCGCCTAAGAAATAAACATCCTTTCCACCCACACCCAAAGCCACAGACCAAGCTCCGCCACCACTGTCACCACTCAGCGGGTGCCCACCCCCCATCAGGTGAAAGAAGAGAGACAGAGTCCCGCTCTTGCATCTGCCCTGTGCAATTTGTCGACTCAGTAGTTTGCAAACACTAAACTGCACCCGGGAAAGCCTCACACAAAGCGTTCCCGGCGCTTCTAAAGACTAGAGCGCGCAGCCATAAGCCTTTGAAGTGACCTTTGGCTCGCACCGCAATAACTCACCCCTTAATGAACACCCAACAGAAGCGCCTCGAAGAGATCCCAGCCCGGTAGGGCTCCTAACTTCGCGCGGCGGCTTCAGCTTCCCAGCCAGCCCCGACCCAGGGGGACACGCCACTAGCCCGCCCCCTCTCCCCCAAGCCCTTTTGGCTGGGCCGGGCCCTGAGGGTGGTGCGGAGGAGGCGCGAGGTACCAGGGCTCTCAAGCCAGCTGGTCCTGAAGCTGCTTTATATAATACATTCACGTGGGCAGACGTCAACTTTCGCCGCTTGATTATTTTTATTTATTTATTTTTTTAAAAAAGAGTTCTTTAGAAGTAGGAGCATCCCCCTCTAAAAAAGAGCTAAGTTGGGAGGTAACCTGGGGCCGCCATCCCCTTATGCCTCTAGCTAGATTTTGTTTTTCCAGCCACGGAGGAACAGGGTAAGTTTGCGCCTGGGCGTCCAGGGTGCGCGGTGCACTGTGAGCTGTTGGCATAGGAGGCTTGGGAAGGAGAAAGGAAAGAGGACCCCAAGTTGACTAAAGTTGGGCCACTAGAAAAGCCTTCAGCGCCTTCTCCCACACTCCCTACCCTGCCCACCCACCATCCCACGCGGGCCCAACTTGGTCTCCTTGCTTGCCCAGAATCTCAGCCTTAACCGGGCTGGCTGTGGGCCACAAGTACTGGTGCCCTTTTTGGAGCCAAAAACGGGAGAGCAGGAGCAAGCCGCATCGGCGAGCTGTCAAGGAAGAGCTGAGTCCAAGAGGCCCCAATCCTACACCTCATCCCTCAGCAGCACCCCAGGAAAACTCTTTAGAATAGGGCCAGCTTGGAGCCTTGGTGGGGATTATTGAAATTTTCGGGGGAAGTTGTAAGTGAGTGCTCCATGGGGCCAAATGAAATGCTGCTCGCAGTAATTGGATTCAGCTGACTAATCTGGCAGGCGCGCAGCTTCAAGGCAGCTAGCAAAGAAAAATGTCCAGCGACTTTAAGTTCTGATGGAGCCAAGCACAGGCAATTGACAAAACAACTTTACTGCTCTCCTTTGATGGTGAAGCGCCTGGAAGTCGGTTCCTCTCCTGCTAGGGCCTGTCTCAACCTAAGCTAAGGGAGTCCTTCTTGCTTTTGAGGTTCCTTCCCCATAGAGGTGCAGCTGGGTCTGGCCCAGTGGCATTCCCATGAGCATGGAACCACCCACTGGAGCTCATGGAGCTGCTCACTCCATCCCCGGCCCGGAACGACCCGAGATGGGTTGTCTTCTCCTCTCCCAGCCAGGAGTCACAGGGGAGCAAGTAAACAAAAGGAGAGATGGGATTCGGGAACCAATATATGATTTAGCGTGCATTCAGGGTTCCTTGGGGAGAAGGACTCAGAAACCCTAAACCTTTTATCTGCCACTATGGCAATCAAAAGCTTAGACTGATAAAGGGAAGTGTGGAGGAACCTCCCAAACTCTTCTGGGTAGTTTGGGGGTTCTCTTAAATGTGGGAGGGGGAGCTGTAGAATTTTAATCTCCCAAGAAAAAAATTAAGCCAGCAGCAAGAGGTAAAGCCTGAGTGTGGAGCTGCTACCGGAACAATGCAGGGAGCTGGCTGACCACCGAGTTTATTTTAAATTCATATAAATCAACCCGACTGCACCCAGCCCAGCAGCCGAGGACACACAATTAATATGACTCTCCATCTTACTTTGGCAGTGACCGTGTAAAAAAAGTTTTTTTTAAATTTCTTTTTCAGTCCATTCTCCTAACTGCACATTTAGCCCCCAAATATTTCCTCCAGCCCCCAATCACCTCACCAGGTCCCCTCCTTAAACTGCTACTACTACCCCCAATGCTGCCGGCCACCCTCCAAGCCTGGAAAGGTAGTGTCCTCCTAACCCTTTGGTAGGCGGGGAATATCCCCCACAAAGGGCGCCTTGTTACGATTAATCACCGTCCTCGATGTATATGTAGCAGTGTAACTAGGTCTACGCGGGCTGCTTCACCAATTGGCAATAATCAAGATCACAGATTACACAAAATAAATCATATTTAGTATCCCGCTCAGGGCAGCAAGCAGCCCCGTGCCCAAAGATTTCCATTTTGTCATGCAATTGCTTACCTGGATCCCAATTTATCATAAACCTGGTGTCCTCGGCCTCAGAGTGGGCGCCAGTGGGGGGCAGAGCTAGCCTTCCCCCTTTGTCTGCAGACAACACTGTCCCAACCCTGGTCTTGCGCGCTTGCAGACGCGGCCATATACTCGAGCACACGGAATTCCCGGTAGAACGGAACCAGGCTGAGGTTCAACTACCAATAAACGCAGGAGGAACGAGTTCTTAGTCCCCGAGCTGGCTTCGCCTGCGCTGCTCGCCCATCGGTCCACCCGCCCGCCCGCCCGTCCGCTCCAGGGCCCAGAGCGGCGGCCACCCGCGCCCCCACCCACTCCTGGGTTTCTGCCCAGCCCTCCCAGGCCCCCCAGAGCTTGGGGTTTGTTTTGCTTGCGGAACGTGGTCCTTTCTGGATTTGGAGAGAGCCCCGGAAACCCCCTCAAAGTCGGGAAATACAGACGCTGCCTTCAAATGCAAGCATATTTGTTCACGTGACCCCGAGGGAAGATTGTACTGATTGAGGCTGAAACTTTCACGCCACCCAGCCCCGGAGCGCAGCCAGGCCTGGGGGCTGGAAGGGAGGCACAGGAGGCTTGGGACCTGAGTCCCTTCCCTGGGGCAGACGCTGATGGGTGTGGGGCTGAAGGAAAGAACTCATTCTCGCAGCTTCTGGCCGACTCAGTCTAGGCCTGGACGCCCGCAGTGGGTTGGGGGTGTTGAGAGTCTCTCCCCCACAACGACCTCTGACCCTGGCTGGGCCTTCCGCCAGACTGGTCCGGGAGTTGGAAATTTTAGAGGCGTCTCTGGAGACGGCTGTGGAGCAGCAGAGGCTCAGGGTGCCCCTAGCTCCCTGGCCCCGCAGAGTACTCCGCATCTGCACGGACCCTGGCAAGGCGGCCTCCCCCGCCGCCTAGGCCGACTCCCCGCTCTCCTCCTCCCAGGGCGAGGTGGTTATGTGGTGGCACAACACCCGCTCTGACCCTAAGGTGGAAGCCGCGGCTCTCAGCCCTGGCGGTCACCTCAGAAAATCCTGCCACTACCACCACTCCGTGGCTCGTTCTGCGGACTGGTCTTCGGCAGCGGAGTCTCCGCCACTTCTGAGACAGAGAAGGCGCGCGGCAGGCGGCCAGGACCCAGAACGACCTCCCCTCTCTGACCCCTGAGCACCCCAATCTTGTCCTTCGAGGCCTGGAGCCGACTAGGCGCTGAGCCACTGCCCGCCGAGATCTGTGTGACTCCAGATCTGGACAGGACTCGCAGATCCCATAGGCCTAGCGACCGCGAAGCCGCGACTTCCCGCTTCCTGCGGCGCCTCCAGGAAGGCAAGGAGGACTGCGGAATGAGTCCCGGCTGGGCTAACCTGGGGGACGATGAAACTTCTATTTTAGAAATATTCAATCAAGACAGATTCCCACCACTCTCCGAGTGGCTGGTGGGGAACAATTCTGCAATGTGGGAAAAAGAATTAAGCGTGCCAGGGCCAGCGGCCGACCTCCTGGCCTGTAATGAGCGCCCAAGGCCCTCCCCAAGCCGGGCCCGCACTCGGGAATCCCGCACCACTGGAAACTCTCCATCCTATCCCCCGAAGTCTTGGTTTCGTTGCCGACTCTGCTTTTCAGCAGCATCAGGCACAGTGAAATGCTCTGTTGCTGACTGCAGGGTCTGAGACCGGCGAAAGTGTCCAGCAGCCATAGACGAGCACGGGAGGAGTGGGTAAGGTCCACCGCATCCCTACTACAGAGGCTCAGGAATGTCCTGGAGGCCCGAGCCCCCAGACCCTTCCATGAGCCCCTCCTTTTGTTCACCTGGCCGGACCTGGACAGAGGCCCACTCGGGGCGTCTCTCGAAGCCGGATCCTGGGTGCCCCCAGCCCACCCCCCCACCCGGAGGACTCCGCCCCCAGCCTCCTGCCAGAGGCCGAGCCGGTGGCCCCGCAGCAAGTGTTAATCCCCAGCCAAAGAGGGGGGCTGCTTTGCGGGAATTTGTCTCCAGGAAAGGATCTAAGCCTTCTTCAATCGGAGCATATGTTCATAGAGCAATAAACCGGAAAGATTTACAGTCCTCGCCCGGCCCCCAACAGTCTCGCACCCTTTCAGGAATTACTTACGATGATTTTATCACACCAACCCGGGCAATTGTCACACTGATAAAATAGCCCGGGCCGGTGCCCGCCAAGCCGGGGCCATGGGAGGCTGTTGGCTGCCGGGCCGCCAGCAGAGATGGGGAAGCTTTTTGTGGGTTTCTCTCTGGGCCTACAAGGGGTATCTAGGTGGGTTGGAGTGGGTTGGAGTGGGTGGGGGTGGGAGGAGAGACGATTCTCATTGAGAAAAATGCAAGCAGCTCAGAGAAAGCGCCCGGAATCTGCGCCTAAGTCACTCGAAAAGCACATAAACATTTGTCATCTTTGAATAATTGAATTAATGTGTTATTGTTTGAATGTATAATTCATAACGGAGGGAAACTTTGTTCTGTCCTGACGGGGGAAATATACATACACCAAAAAGAAATGAAAACACACACACACAAACACAATCCCAAAACAACCACCATGCGCAGCTAGCCATAGCTAGCTGAAATCATTCTGAAAGCCAATGGAGACATCTCACAGAAACAAGAGGGAAGGAGGCGGCTGAAGAGGCACCCCCGGTTGGAGCTGCGAGCTGGAAGAAAAGAATGCCCGCTGCTGCCCCAGCCCAGGTCCCTGGCAAGCTGGGGGGTGGGGTGGGGCGGAGCGGAGTGGCTCTTAGGACACCGAATTTTCTTGGAGTGCCGGTGAAAAAGGCAGAAACGGGAGAGAGCAGAGAGACAGCCTTCTGCAGACCGCCCTGGCCTCTCCCCCATCCTCCTTTCCCCCAGGCTTCCCCCTCGCCCCGCAGTCTCCCATTCGGGCTGCAGGGACTTCTCCTCGCGTTTATTTTAGATTTTCCAAAATAGAAATAAAAAATACACAAAAATAAAGGGTAAAGAAGGGGAAACTCGCTGGGGTGACAGAGGCAGCAGAGCTTGGGTGGGGAAAGCGGAGCGGGGGAGAAGCAACTCGGAAATCATTATCTGTTGGTTAAAACCTGCCTGGGGTAAAATTTCAACTCGATTTTATAGCCTTCTATTATGACACAAAGAAAAATTTACGACCCTCGCTTGAAAAGAGGGCCAGGGCCTTTTCTCACCGGTTTAAGAATAGGCGGCAGATGCCGTGACAGAGACCATTGTTCCCGGTAGACACAGGCGACCGGGCAACCTCGGCCCGCGTGCGCCAGGCGCGTCCCCAGCCAGGCCGGTTTTTTTTACAACTCCTGTTGTCTTTCAGCAGCCCGCGCGCACCTCACCCCTCACCCCTCACCCCTCGCCCCCTAGCACCCTAGCGCCTCGCACAAACACCTCTCTCTGTCTCTGTCTCTGTCTCTCCCTCTCTCACACACACACGCGCGCGCGCGCGGACGCACGCACACTCACACACACACACACACACTCGGCCGCTCTCAGTAATTTTTCATAAGTGCAAAGCTTTGCTGAATCAAAGGTCACCATCCAAGCCACTAACAACTTCTCGCCGGCTCGCAGTTCCAAATCAGGAAGCAAAGGGAACTATTTGTCAGCAGCCGTGACAGTTAAGTTCATTAAGGATTTAAATCTGAAGAAATAAAAGTTGCCAAAATATTTACCTGCGGGTCAGGCTCCCGCACCCGCCGAGGGCCGGGGGTGGAGGACCGGGGGCGCCGCGCGGCCCCCCCTGGGCGGGTGATATTCTTGGGATCTCTGCACTTTCCAAGTCGGAGAGAGCCCTTTGCGTGGCAGATTAATGACGACTCCGTGTTTCTTAAGGGACTTGCTGAATTAATTATTTCGCCAATCACGTGGTCGGGACTTGTAGAAATCTATTCTTATCATCTTCCTCTCACTTTGAAAATTCTGCGGGTTATGAAAGGCCCTCCCCTGGCTGCCAGCGAGCCCTGGCCGCCCAGCCTGGCGCGGGGGGCAGGGAGGGCTCCCCAACATGGCGGGTGGGAAGCGCCGTCTGCCGAGGGTCCCGATTTACTGTACTGTACTCAGCGGGCTCTGCTATGGACGCGCTTCCTCCTCATCCCTGCCAGCGACTCAATACACACCACGGTATTGATGTATTGGTGGGCACGGGAGGAGCCATTAACCAGAAGACGGGCAGAGGACAATCATAAAATGTGTCTGAATATTTAAACTTCTGCCTGTGCACTTATAAATACACATGTCCACGCGTCTGGGGCAAGCCCTTCCATATATTAAGGACACATGTCTGATTTTATGCATTCTGCTCATTTCCTGTCTGGAACAAGCCCCCCATCTATTTTGGGACTCCTGTCTTGGCCCCTTCTTCAAGGCGAGGCCAAGATGTTAAGAAGCCCTTGCGATAAATGTAGTGCAAGGCACTTTTTATAGTGGGGGAGTGTTTATTGTTGCCTGAGGGGTGGAGGGGGCACGGGAGAAGGAGGGGCAGGTGCTAGAGTCCCCGCAGGAGCTGAGCGGCACCGGAAAGTAGGAGCCCAAGAGTGGAGGCCAGGGGGTCAGGTCAGAGCAGCCACCCAGCAACCTCGGCTCTGGCCCAGAACCCAGCGCGCTCTCCCTGCATTGAGGGTGGGAGATCGGTAAGGTGTCTCATCCACCACTTCACAAAGACTTCCTCTGAGGGCTTCCAGACCAAAAGGATCTGGGAGCTAGCCTGGGCCCAGCAGAATGCCAACTTTCATCCCCCACGTTAACCTGGGCAATTACTTCTTTTTCTTCAAAAAATTAACACCCAACACTCTGCACCTTGAATTCAACTCCAGGCTTCCCAATGCTCACAAAATATGATAGCCAATTGGGAGTGTGTGTATATGAGGCAGGGGGTAATAACAGGATTGCTAAGCCTTGCAAGGTTTAACCTTCACACCTTAGGCACCCCACCCCCAAAAAATGGTGCCTAATTTATTGCAGAAAACAATAAATTGTTTATATTAAATGTTAGCTTCTAGAAGACTTAACAAAGAATGAATGCTTCTGTTAAGGCACCAAACAGGAGGGAGATTTGCTACACCTTTTATTATTTTAAATATAGATCAATGAATTACATCAAAACTACAAGCAACAATTAGTATAAATAATACTTTAATCAGTGGCAGCAAAACATTGGTCAATTCTATTAAAAAAGCATCTCGTCTGAACAGACACCATGGGGCTGACTGACAATGTCATCTCACAACAAAAGGCTGCAATGGACAGAGTGAGATGGGAGTCAGAGGAGCAACGTCCTCAGCAAACACTTCACTCTCCCCCTTCCCTAGTCAGGACCCCACCACGTTTTTTTTTTGTTTTTTTTTTTTTTTTTTTTTTTTAAACACCAACACAAACACTTCTGGCTCAAATGTAAAGAAACAAACTGGAAACAAATAATAGCAAATGGGCACTGGAGCCTTTCCACACCTAGCTTTCTCCAGAGCACGTTCCCAGATGGAAACCCATTTCCTTCCCTGCCCTAGATGGTTGGGGGTCCCTAGCCCATCCCCTGGCCCACTCCTGTGGGCCCAAATGGATGCTGGGGTCCGGCTGGGACCTCAGGGTTGGGGGCTGCACTCTGGGCCATCCAAGCTCCATTAACATTTCAAAAGAATCCCTTGAAGCTGAGAAGGAGAGCTGAGACTTAAAAACAGAGAAGTTTCTCTGATTAAGTTACTTTCCAAAGTAGGGGGCTGTTTGAGAAGGAGCTTGAGTTTTCCTCATGAAAATATGTTTCTTGGCTTTCCTCTGGGGCAGGGATGAAGTCAGTTAAGTGTTTGTGGCATTTGGTATGAAGCTGGGGGTGGATAACCTGAATTTTTGAGGTGGGGGAAAATGTATATAACAAATTTCTATAATATATATGTAGTTGGATGTTGTGAAAATATATACTTTTTTCCCCCTTCCCAAGGAGAAGGTTCAACGAATACACAGATTAAAGTTTTAGGAAAGAATCTTTGCAACTTTCCAACTTGCCTAAGGATATCGGCTCCTTTCAAATGGTACATCCAAAGACTGCTCTCCACGTTAGAGAGAAAAAAGAAAAGAAGGGTAGCTAGAGTCCAAAAGGTTAAGGGTTTAGAGGTCAGTCCTCCCGGCTGAAATACAGCTAATCGAATAGAAAATTTGTCCTCTGGATGAACCTGATTCTGTAATTTACCCGAACTTCAGTAAAATACCTTTTCAGCTTCTCTACGTGAGGGCGTCAGAAAAAGTCTTGACTATGTATGAACTCTGTGCTTTTTGTCATAGAAACAATGATGGGAATAATGCAGGAATATCCATCTTTAATATCTCGACGTGGTGATATTCAAGTATTGCCATGTGCAAGTCTGAGAGCCAGGCTCACCCCAAGGAGGAACAAAGAGCAGTCCCCAGGGTCTAATACAAAAGACCAAGGCTTGGAAGACACTGTAGAGAAGCGGAATTTCAGCCTAGGGACTGCAGTGAATACCTGCTCTCAGCTCTCAGGAGACACAGCCAAAGAACACGCCTACAAGAGAAACTCTTTTTTCCCTCCCACTTAAATATATTTTTTAAATTACCACAGAAACATTTTAAAGTGTTTTTGAAGTACTGAAAAAATATCCCCTTTCTGGATCTTAAAATTAAGTTTTAAGCTTACCCTTTCTCCCTCTCTCACTTTGGTCACTTTTTGATAGCTACAACCCTTTTTTTCCAAGCCTGAGGCCTTGGGAAGACTTGTTTCATCTAAGTATATGAACTCTGGTCATTACCTTTGACTTTTTCGTCCTTATGCTTCAGGGTCAGTATTTTAAAAAAATGAACTTTGAACCCTTCCCAGGCGAGGCAGAAGAAAAATGACTAAAGAACATCTCTCCTGTTGAGAGTGATTCTTTAAAAAAAAGCACTATTCTCAAGGCAAAGATGAGTGCTTGAAAACTTTTTTACTTTTACATATTCTGCTTCTAATTAATGGGCTGAGGAAATCTTCCTTAGATTTGGTTTTTTAAAAAATTAAAACTTCAGGAGAAAAAAACCTCTAAGGCTAACTTTTGTGGACGTCTAGATTCAATTAGGTTTATTTTTCTTTCTTTCTTAAAGCAAGAGTTCCTCACCTTCCCACTTTCTCCCCACCACACAGCTCTTCCCCTACATAGGCCATACTCCAGTTCCTGTAAAACACTGCTACGTGGGGGATATTCAGGGCATTTGAAATCCAGCTGGAACAGAAAATTCAGTCATTATCTAACGACCCAGTGCTTAGAGGTTTTGTTTTCTTTCCCCAGAAGGAAAATGTTGGACCATTTGTTGCTTTTTTCCCCTTTCCTTTAATCACCCAGAACTGGTTGTAAGCACAGTGCTGAAAAAAGCACATGTGGAAATATATTTTCAGGAACCCAACTTTGAGTGGATCCTTTGCTTCCTTCTGGAAGGGTTAAGGACCCCTACACACACTTCCAGAGAGTGGGGGGGGCAGGGTGGAGTTCAGAAGTAAGTGCACAGATCTCTCATTCTGCTCCCTGAAGTTCGGCCCCTTTCACCTTTTTAAGATTTTTGGCATGAAGGTGTCGGTTTTCTCTGTACCACATTTCCCAACAAATAAATATTTAACCAAATATCTAAACATAAAATAACCCGTTTTCACTTCCTTCTTAGACCCATTTCTTTGGACATAGGGCCACTGGGAGCAAAATATATATTTTTTAATCACATGAAATTCCATAGACAATCCAGAAAGTTCAGAAATCCTGACCCAGCTCTCTGGCTTCCACTGAAAGCACCTAGCACAAGGGTGGCCAACCTTCTGCCTCAACTCCCCCACATTATTAAGCCACAAAGCTCCCTGGAGGGGTGGAGTGGGGGGGAGAAGTTCAAATTCACAGTGGGATAAAGCATCCAACCTTCATTTGCAAATTCAAAATCCAAGAGCGGTGATTTTCATGAGTTTAATGACTTGCCAAGATTTTATGTTCTCAGTAGCTCCTGCCATATAATATACTTAGAAAGAGAATCCCGACCCCCCCTCCTATCCCCATCCCGCTCTAGGGAGGGGGCTGCCCTCGGGCAGGATGCTAACCTAGTCCGAGGGCGGCCTGCTAGTCCCAGGTCCACCCCACAGTACCTTAGAGCCCAGCAAGGTGACAGCAGGCCCGGCCTGCCCCCGCAGCTTCGGCTGAGCCTGGTGTGCAGGGGGAGAGATGGGCCCAGGGTCCCCACTTCTATAAAGTTGTCAGGTCCGTGTGATGGTCCTTGGCCATCGGCTGTAAATGCTGGCTGGGGGCGGTTGAGGAGGAGCAAGATGAGGAAGAAGATGAGGACGACGACCTGCCTTTGGTGTTGGGCAGCTTATGATCTTTTTTCCACTTCATCCTCCGGTTCTGGAACCAGATCTTGATCTGGCGCTCCGACAGACACAGGGTGTGAGCGATTTCAATCCGACGGCGCCTTGTCAGATACCTGTTAAAATGAAATTCTTTTTCCAGTTCTAGGACTTGCTGCCGGGTGTAGGCCGTCCGGGACCGCTTGGGCTCCCCCACCGGTGTAGTTGGGGTTCACTGCGAGACAAAACAGACAGGACAGCCAGGTCAGCGCCCGGCCACTAGTTAGGCCCCTCGCCTCCGCAGCTCACTTCCTGGCGCGCCCCCCGAGGCCCGCGGCCCTCCCCGAGTGCTCCCAAGCTCACTTTGCTTCCTCCCTCCCACCCTCTCCCCGGCGCACACGCTCACTCCCACCCACCTCCTCAAACACACCCACACACCCCAGGCTTGCAGAGCGGGATCCCCCAAATGTGCTCTTCCTTCCAGGCCCACCATCAGGTCCGGACCATCCCAGCATGTATTTTGGAAATCCCCTGCTCCTTCACAGCCTTCCCCCTGCTCTGAAAATGGAGTCCTCCCCCACCCCACCCCCATCCCCACCCCCTTTTGCGCCCACAGCGGAGCAGCCAGCCACATGGTCCTGGCCTGCTCCCTCAGCTATAAAAATTTATGGGGGAGAGTAATTGCGGCGCCCATGGAAGCTCCACACGCCCCCACCTACTCGCACCCCCTTCTAGGGGACCCAGGCCAAAGGGCTGGGATGGGCGGAGAGGTTGCTAGACTTGAGTCTTACCCGAATTCACGTGCACCTTCTTCATCCAGGGGTAGACTACGGCCGGCTGCTTGAGTGCCGTCCCGGGGGGCGGCTGCTTGGGGTCAGACTGACTGCAGGCCCGGGCGCCAGGCAGGGGCGCGGGCGGAGGCGCTGGGGGCGCTGGGCACGGCTCTCCCGGGGCGGCGTAGTGACCACCAGGGCCGCCTGGCTCTTGTCCGTGACCTCGCGCGGGCAACGCCGAGCGGGTCCCGGGGCCGCCGCCTCCGAAAGGCTGCTCACCGAAGTCGGGCCGCGGGTAGAGCCCGGGGGCTGGAAGTCTGCGCCCTGCGCGCCGCCGCCGTAGTAGTCGGTGCCCTGCTCGCCTAGGTAGCCACCCTGCAAATATTCCTCGCACGGAGGGAACTTGGGGTCCACATACTTAGAGTTCACCATATACGAACTCATGACCATTAATTTCAGAAGGTAGAAAATACTAATTTTTCTCGTGTTGTCTTTTTTTCTCTTTCCATAGGGCCCTCCTACTTGCTGTCAACTGAATAAAGTTGGGCGGCCATGTGACCAGGCCAGCCAATGACGAGGGAGCAAGTTTATCACCGGGTTGGTGAGCATCTCATAATTTTTACAAATTTAGCTAAATAACATACGTGTAATCAAGTGGCTTGCTGTGGCACATTTGAGAGCCCCTGCCAGATATTAATGTAGTTCCAGTTCCCAGCATCCCGTTCCCCTCAGGTAATCCCAGCTTTTGTCTGTCACTGATTTTGCCAGCCTTCCGTGCCCTGCTCCAATCATCCCCAGCTGAAAGCAACCCCCCCACCCAAGCCGGACACAGCTCAAGGGAGAATGAATCCTCCTACTGGGGTGCAGAGCAATGAAAGTTGGGGTGGGCGGAGTCGCCCCTGAGTTGGGCAGACAGCCCCAGGCGGGGGAGGGTTCCTGCCTGCCCGCCCAGCCTGCGGCCGGCGGGAGCTGGAACTCTGCCATACAAAGGCTGCCGTCCTGGCTTTGTCTTCATCAGGGTCACCCGAAAGTTACCAGAATCTGGCCAGCTTGAATCAAATTAGGCAATGAGTAACCACCATGCTTTCTACCAGTGCCCAGGCCTGGGAGTTCCCAGCCGAAGCTGGGCCCTGCCGAAATGGCAAGAGGCCCTCGCTGCCCTTGCCCATGTAGCTGGGGGTGGGCTGGGATGGTGGGGAGGGTACCCTCAACTCGCTCAAATGCACCCAGAGCTCCCCATTGGGCTTCTTTGAAGCTTGCTTCTTCCCACAGGAAGGCCCCAAATACCAGCGAGCCCCATTTGAGTTCCTTTGCACCTCATGTCCCTGGAGGGCAGAGCTGGGACTGGGCAAGCTGGCCTTGCACCTCACTCCCTAGTACCCCCAAACCTAGCCCTTTGGTCTTGCATCCATGCAACCAATTAGGCTTTTCTTTCTTTCTTTTTTTCTTTCTTTCCTTCTTTCTTTCTCTTTCTTTTCTTTCTCTTTCTTTTCCTTTCTCTCTTTCTTTCTTTCTTTCCTTTTCTTTTCAGCACCCACAGGATCCTCTGTTTAAAGGTGAGGAGCTCTGGAGAGGAAAATGCTGCTCTGTGTCACCAGGCACAGCTCATCCTCCTGGAGTCCCAAGGTAATAAAACAGAAGAGGCGGCTGACCAGTGTCGGCTGCTTCTAGTCTCCACTTCGCACTTCGGTCTCTGGCTATTTCGAAGAAACGTGAAGTTTTTGCATCGACCATATATTCCCCTAGAATCGAATCTGTGACTATATGGATACCACACAAATTCGGTTCTACAGGGTATATATAGACAACGTTACAACCTCTGGGTCCCACCCAGAGTGAGGTGCCTAGGCCGCTGCCAGCCCCAGCCTCTTCCTCTGAGCCACCACCGCCCGACGCAGCCACCCGCACTTTCTGAAACAGTTCAGGTAGCCTGATGGGCTTGGCGACAATTTGAAGAAACGAGTTCCCTCATTCTTTTGCGAGGGTCAGGGTTACCAAGCAGCCTAGCAACAAGAATATTCTTTTAAGAAAGAAAGGGCAAAAAAAAAAAAAAAAGAAAAGAAATAAAAATAATCGATCCCAGGGATGGCGGTTTTATTACCCCCCTCTCAGGATCCAAATAACCCCCCCCTCCTTATCAAGTGGTATTTTCCAGAAAGGAACAAATGCCCTCAGCGGCAGAAGGAAAAGAGGCAAGAGGAGAATATCCTCTGTCCACTGCTTTTCCTACTGCCTGACCAAGCCAGGTTGTCTGCCAAAGCTACTGTTCCAAGAAGTCGCGCATTTACCTTCATGGGCCCTGAGCCGGGCTGGCCTCTCCGTTCCGCGGCTGCTGCAGACCCCGAGGCAGGCGCTGCTCACAGGCACCGAGCCGCCTTGGGCTGAGGCCGGCGCGCTAATGGTGAAGGGCAGGGCGAGGGGTCATTCGAAATCATTTACAAACATATCACAAAGTTTCATTATTTTTGCTTTGCCGACAGCAGCACACAAGAGTACAAAAGTTCACAAACTTCACCCGCCCCAGTGCCTCGGCACTGCGCAGGGCATGCCCCTCAGTTCAGGGCATGGAGAGCACAGACTCACTCAGGGCCTGGGTGGATTTCAGGGGCACAGGGATGCCCTGGCTCGAGTGGGGCTTTTGAACGCCTAACTGTGGGCTGAAGGTGCTCCTTTTTTTTCTTCCTGTCTTAATTGCCCTTCCTACTTCCCACATAATTCAAACATTAGTTTCAAGCTTAGGCCTGGGCCTGGTGGGGTGGGGCAGGAACACTCCCCCTCCAAGCATGGCACTTTGCACACCCCCCCCAATCCTTTGGTTCCATCACTTTACCTCTTTCGTAAGGATTTTTGGGTGCCCATTCTAACAAGGGCTATGAGGTTGCAGAATCTATTTGTCCCTGAAGAGTCCCCCAGTTTCCATGAATGCCAAGGACTCCCACGTACCCACCTTCCTGGGACACTGGGCCTAGGCTCTATCAGGACAAATTGGGGGAGCCTGCTGAGCTGGCTGGGGACCAGGGTGAATGTACACATTTTCATATTTGTTAGACGCTGTGACCTGCATTTCACCTTATTGCTCGACTTGTTCAGACAGGTCAAAGCCAACGAGTTATTGATGAACAAAACGTTAAATATTCACCTCCCGCTCAACTGCCCATACTAACGCTTTTGATCTCTCGGGCTTTTTGTGCTGTGTTCAGCTACCGGGCAGTGAATGTGGGTTTGCTAGCGAGCAGCTTCTGCAGAGATAAGCACCCAAAGCCAGTGCAGGGGAGGAGAGAAGGAAGACCAGGGGGTCCCCAGGACACCAGATTTTCCAGACTGGAGCCCAGAGCCCCTTTCACTTGGGTCAGCCTGGTGTATAGAGGGTAACTACTCCTCTAGGAGTGTGTACAGCCTACAAAGGGTAGACTAGACTGCCCAGTCCAGCGGGGCCAAAAAACCTGCCCCTGAGCCCAGCCCCAGATTTTCCAACCATGAAGGAAGGAGGGTGCCTGGTTGCTGCAGCCCTCTCATATTCTATCTCCCATTAAAATAAAATCGCCTCCGTTTTGCAGTGAGAGAAGGGCCACAGTTCTTTTGTGACTCTCCCGCCAACACCATCGTCTTAATGAGATGGTCCTCCAGGAGGCGTCACAGGCCTAATCAGAAATGTACCTGTCTTTCGCGGCACAGGCAACTCAGAAAGATCGAAACATCCAAGCCAAGTACCCCAGGAGTCTCTGGCCCCACCCCACCCCGCTCCACCCTCCTATGTCTCTTTGCAGCAACAGCGACTCTGGGGAGGAATCCTCCAAGTGCAGTTACGGAGAAGCAGAGGTGAAAAAAGGACCATATCCCTCCTCGTTCAGCCAGTGTCCCAAGCCCAGGGCCCGCAAGGCTGCAACTAGATGGGGGGAGGGTTGGGGAAGGGACTGTCCAGTAAAGCTCAGAATTCACAGCCCTTCCCAGAAGCGGGCAACTTAACACACCCACGGCCACAGAGGATTGAGTTTTTGTTTTCAGTTAATATTTTTAAAAACAGAAGGTTGGCCAAGCTGGACCGGGTTAAGAAGTGTTGGGCTGCGGAGGGGACCGAATTGTCTTGGTGTTTACTGCTTTGGTTTGATGCCGCAGGTCGTTAATAGGACAGGCTGCTAACTAGCAAGCTCTTAACAGAAGTGAGCGCCTTGGCGGAGCTGCACCTGTGCTGAGCAGGGAAAGGCCACAAAGGTCCAGGAAGGCCCGAGGAGACCAGGGCGAGACCCCGCGGCCCGTTCCCTTAGGCAGGTGTCTGTGAACCAGGCCCAAGAAAAGCTTTCCAGGAGCTGGATTTAGCGCCTCCCACCTTCCAAAGCGAGCTAACCTCCCAAGGCTAGGCCCGGGGTGGAGGTTAGGGTGGGGTAGGGGAGGCAGGGGACTTTTTTTCATCCGCCCACTCCGCAGGCTCGGCCCTAAGCCCACCACTGCCCAGCGATCGGTACCGCCTCTTCGCGATTCGGAAGAAACGGGAAGGTACTTACAGCGGCTCTCTCTCATGGTCCCGAACCTGTTGCAATGAAAACGGGGGTCACTTAAATTTCACAGGATAACAAAGCAGAAACATATGACACACAGAAAAATGACAAGGCCAAGAAACCCCACCAATACCCAGACCTCCCTGCTTCAGGTGCCCGTCCCCGGGAACTGCGCAAAGTTTCTCCGCGGAGCTGGAGACCGCAGTCCCTCAAGAGCAGAGCGACGGATTATGAGAGAATTCGGTCTCCATCGCCTCCCCCACTCCATGCACCCTTGGGCAAAACCTCACTGGTTATTTGGCCCAAGTCAGGCCGCCTGTAACAGAGTTTTCCCGGTGGGAAAACGGGAAGCGAGGAGAAAATGGGGCCTTTGTGTGTTTCCTTCTGCGCAATCGGGCTGGGTGGGTGCAGGTCCACTGGGGAGGGGTAGCCGTTCCATCTGCTCCTCACCCCAGCTTCCTATCTCTCTCACCCTGGGAGCAATTCAGCCTTCTTTTCCAGCTTCAGGTTGATTTCAAATTCCTCAGCCCCAACCAGTGTTCCCAAAACCTGTCTTCTCCTCCTCAAAGAAGAATCAGGCATGGCTGGGACTTGCCTTCCCACTTGTACTCCAATTCAAAACAAAGAGCAATTTCCAGGGGGGAAATGAGGACCCAAATGATAACCAAGGAGGAAAATCAATGGGTTTAAAGGTAAATGGCAATGCTTTAGGTTGTTATCCAGCTCTATGGGTATGACATCAATTTTTCAGGATTGCTGCTGGAAAGCCCAGAAAACAATCTTACAAAGCAATGGTCCTCCCAGAGGCTGGTGTCCAGTTTTAAGTTTTCAGTCTTTCCTAATATTATTAAAAGAAAGCAATATCAGAAATCTCAGGGATAAAGCATCTTCACCCTCATCCTCTCTTTCTTTCCCCACCCAAAATACCATTGTTTTATTCCACTTCTGAAGGAGATGCTCTTATGGGAAGAAGAGGGACAGTAAGTCCCTCTTGTGAGGTGTGAACCCTCAATTCCTAACTGTCCCTATCCAGAAGGGAGGGCGTGAGAGATCAAGATGCTCATTCTATTTGTTAATTTAGGTTTAGGCTAAAATTAGAACAAACTTCGATGAGACTTCTCCCCATCCTAAGCAGAAAAGTCAGGAACAGAGAAATCCCACACCTCTGAAGTTGTTGTGGAAAAAGTAGTAAGTGACTTACTGTTTTTCTTTCCTAGTGGGCAGGGGAGCTGAGAGTAGAACTGTCTCCTTCTTAGCCCGGTGCTGGCTGGAGCCTCTCACGTTCCTATTGCTGCTCCAGGAACCCAGCATCTGCACTTGTATGCTCTTAACCTAATTTATGGTGGGAATTATATTTTGGCTTGTCAACTCTCAAGCCATAAAACAAAGTTTATTGGAATCACGTGCTCGTAAATAGCCACTCAGGTCTCATCTCTGCAGAACCATAAATAACCTTTGGCTTTAAACTTTTATTCACTAAATAAAGGTTTGCTGCAACTGTTCTCTCAGATTTAAATAGCTCTAAATATCCAAGATGCAAGGGAGGTCATATTCATATCAATACCCAGGCTTTTCAAATAGCATCTTTTCAGAGAAACTGTTTAAGCTAGGAGATAGTGCTATTTGGAAAAGGCTGGTTGGTGGGCATGTCTTATGATTCTTTGGCTGCATTCACTGTGAGTACCATCAACCCCTTTATTTCAATAATTTCCTAGCTCTAGATGTGATAAAGAGGAAAGCCAAAAGCCATTTCTTACTTGCTTATACCAGAAGTTGGAAATTTGAGATTTTGTTCAAGTTTCAATAGAGAAAGGGTGGTTAGGGAGAGGCTGGATGGGCTTGGGGGTGGGAGTGGCAGTTTGAATTAACACTTGGCTCCCTCCGTATTGTTGTGGATGAGTTTGGAGAAAGTTGAAGGTAGCCACATGCCTAGAAGTTTTTATAATTTGCTCAGATCTGAAAGGGAAGCGTTTGCAAGTGACCAAACTGCTTAAAACATCAAGACTTGGGATTTGGTAAAGTGAGAAAGCGGGAGAATAGCCCCATCAGAATCTCTGGCAACTAAAGCTCTAAAGAAGGTTATAAAACAATAAAACAGCCCTGGTGTGAAGGAGACAGGGTGTGAGGAAGCAAATGAGACTCTCAAGGAATCCAAGCCTAGGAAGTCAGATGTCCCCACTCCCACGATGCCCCCAAGCACAGGGATCAAGGATCAGGAGCTTTGGGGGCTCAAAACTGGGTGGGATTTTTAGGAGGACTACCCCCACACCCACACTGCTGCCCCCACCAAGGAGAGAGCCTAAGAGAGGAAAAGGGAGTACAATGCCTCTGTCCTGCTGAGAAAGCCGAGAAAGGAGCTTGGGCCTGAGGCCGCTCTCTAGGAGAATGTGGCATTCTCTGCTTGGGGGAGGCTGAGTGGGGGTAGAGAGAGAGAGAAAGATGCCCCAGCTCCCACCAAGGAGCATAAATATAAAGAGAATTTGACCCCCCAGCACCCTTCAATAGCCCATCAGAGTTGCCACCAGTGTAAAAACATGTGTGTTTTTGACTATTCTGATGAAAATAATGGATGTTCTGTGGAGATTTGTAGAGCACACACACATACAATTTCTAAATCAAATTCAGTTGCAACTGTTCCCATCAGAAAGTCCCATCAAGCCCATAAAAAAAAAAATCCTTCATACAAAGATCTCTTTGCATCCTACTTTCCACCATTCTACAAGCACTTCCAAACCTATTTCCTGATTTGACTGTCATTAGCTAGAGAGCAGGGGGCTGTTAGCCTGGATTGTAAGGCATCCATTTCTCTTTTTTGTTCCACTAGCCATGTAGACATGTATTTTTCTTTTATGGTTGATGGCATCTGTTTTTAAAAATGGATAAATTCTTCAAAAGTGCTGATTCTGATTAGCACTAAATGAGCAGCTGTCAAATTAATAATAATAATAGTTTGAGGGGTTGAGAAGAGCTTTCTTTATTTTCCTGTAATCCCAGCACTTTAGAAGGCTGAGGCAGGCAGATCACGAGGTCAGGAGTTCGAGACCAGCCCGACCAACACGATGAAACCCCATCTCTACTAAAAATACAAAACTAGCTGGGCGTGGTGGTGTGTGCCTGTAATCCCAGCTACTTGAGAGGCTGAGGCAGGAGAATTGCTTGAACTCGGGAGGCGGAGGTTGCGGTGAGCTGAGATCACACCATGCACTCCAGCCTGGGGGACAGAGCAAGACTCTGTCTCAAAAAAAAAAAACAAAAAAAGAAAAAGAAAAAAAGAAATTAATCACAGTACATATTACTTTCCAGATAACTGTGATGAACTTTTTTTGAGAATGGGGTAAGGAGAAGATAAGACTGAGGAGAAATGGTGTTTGAAACAGTGATGGGTAGCTAGTCAGGGCTAGACAGACGTTCTTTGAACGAATGGTGATGAAGCATGGTGACTGAGACATGCTTGCAACCTTTACTGTGGCCTACACAAAAAGTTAAAATTACATAGCCTATTCTGTATATTTAGAGAATAACAGAAAAGTAGCTGTGACTAAGGAAAAGGGAGAGATGAAAGGAAGATATTGAGGCAGACATCATTTATGTCTTGATAGGAAAGCAAGACAAAGTAAGTGTCTACTTTCCCATAATCTTCTCTTGTCTCCTCCTCCCTGTCTTCCTTTTCTCCTCCCCTCCTCCTGGTCTTCTGTAGATGAGAGAGAGTGGAATGGGGAAGAGAAGCTGAGTGATAGGAAGAGCAGAGCTAGCATGTGCCAGTTTGTTGGGGGAGTTTCTCAAGAACTTGCAATGGAGGTAATGGAAGAGACAGTGGGGAAGGACAAGTTGAGTCTTCTTAAAAACCTGGAAGGAATTAATTTCTAGGTAAAGTGGGACTCTGGGTACTGTCCCTCCCCATGTGGCTAAAAAGAGCCTAGCAAGTTCCCATGAGATAGGGCACCTTGTAGGTTCCTCTGACCCCCTGGGAGCCAAAGTAGTAAGGAGAGAGAGAGAGATGGGGTCCTGGGAGGCAGCAGCTCTACTCCAAAAGTAATGAAAGTCAGCCCTCTACCCACCTTAATGGCCCCTACTAGGTGGCTCCAGGAAAGAATACTTTCATTTTGGCTCTTAAGAGGCCTTTTGCCTGAAGGGGGTGGAGCTTTCCTCTTAAACTAAATGGTTGTACAACTAGAATAGATAAGAGGGGCTTTGAATGTACTTCCTGGCCAGAGACAGGTGGAGAAAGGAGACTGCCCAGGGCTGGTACTTAAGGACATAGTCTGGGCGTGTAGCCAGAGAAGGGCTGAGCCGGGGAGTCTCAAGCTTGAGAGAAATGTAACTCTATATTCCTGGCACTATACTCTATCACCAAAGAGAAACACTGCTCTCCATGCCCACCTCCCCCTGCCCCAGTGGAGTCACTCATTGGTGCTCTGGCTTGAGGACCTCTGGGAGGAAGAGGTGACCCCAGACAAAAAGGCCAATAGTGAGAGATGAGACCAAAACAATTGGGTAGGGGGGTTGGGGCAGGATGTTTTAGAGGATGGTGGAGGCTAGAAAAGTCTCCAGTAGTCCCAAAAAGAGCAGAAGAGGCTGAGGTGGCCATCTAAGTACTAGGAGAACCAAGATTTGTTGGAACAGGAGATGGCAGTGGCTGGGGGAGCTAAGAGCTGCCCTAGGCTATAGGCAGAATACGGCCTGACAAGGTTGGTAACAGAAGAAACTGTATGTTTTGAGAGAAAATCTGACCCAGGAGGGCTTCCTGGTTAAGCCAAGAAAAGCAGCTTGTCCAAGAGCTACAGAGGCCCTCATGAAAAAAGTCTGTAGACAGAAGTCATGGCATCCAGAACTAAGGATGAGGACTTATCCCTCAAATTCTCCATTGATCCTTCCAATTCTTTGAAATTCTGTACATCTTTTATGATGCATTATAAAAATACTCTTTCCAGCTACAACCCCCCACACATGTTGGGGGCTGAGGCTCAGCTATAGCCTTGGAGTGCAGATCCTGCATCACAGGCAGATGAAGGGGTGAGAAGGGTTGGGGATGGAGGTGGGGATCCTCGGCTTCCTTGGCTGCTGTTGGTCTTTTGCTTTCCTATTCTGCCCTAGATTTTAAGAGATTAAGGAGGGTCCTTGCCCTGGGGTTGCCGGAGAACAAGAGGGACAACCAGCCCAGTGGGTGTGACTGACAGGGCAGGGTAGTGATGGAGAAGGTGACTGCAGGAGCTGGATCAATGGGCCTGCTCTCGGGAAAGACCTGAAGCCGTCTGTCTGTGGGAGTCGAAGATGTGCCTGTGGGGGTGTGAGGACTCCCCCTCCCTGACACTGGCCCACTGAGGAGCTAGGGCCACTTTCGGCCTGCGTGTAACCCTGAACATTTAGCTGCCAGACACTGAGACCCAGCGGGCCAGGACTATGTGACCCACTACAGCAATAGGTTAGGTCCCAGAACTATGTTATCCTGAGTCTGCTACTTCCTGTGTGTTCAGACCTGTTTTGTCCTCCACAGAATTCAAGAATTTGGTGAGTGTACCAGGTGTCTTTTGTTCTAAAAGTCTAGACCTGATTACTCAGCAAAAAGGGGGATGGATAATAAGAAATACATATGTAATGAATACTTGGTATGTGCCAAAACACTGGTTTAAGTACTTAACCAGTGAGTTAAAGTATGTAAAGCAGTTAGTGCCTGACATATAGTAGTGCAAGTAAATAAAAATTCTCATAGAAACTCTTGAAAGAACTCTTATCCCTCCTTTTCAAAGAAATTAACAGGTGTAGAGAGTTGTATTACTTGCCTAAGGTCACACAACAGGTAAGTGGTACCATGGCAGTCGGAACCCAGAACTGCTGTCTTTGAAATCTCCAACCCAAAAGTAAGGGATCCATGGCTCCTTCCATGGCTGAGACAAAGTACTCAGCCTATAGGGTGGTGACATTAAAAACACAACCCTGCGTGGAACCCTAGGAGCTCTGGGGGGATGCCTAGTTGTAGAGGTAGAGGGAACTTGATCTTTGGAGAACAAATAATCATTAAAGGAGTGGGAGAGATAATAGACCAGTGGTTCTCAAACATAAGCTTGCAGCCTAACTGCCCCGTGGGGGGAGGAGTGCTTACAAAATGCAGGTCTCTGGGTATAACATCTGGATATTCTGATTCAGTAGGTCTGGGATAGGACCCAGAAACTTGCATTATAAACAAGAGATTTGATGCAGGTCTTCACTGAGAATCATTGCCCTAGAGAAGGGCGGGGGCCGTAGTGGAGCAAAAGACTGCATTGCCCAGAGATAACAGAGGATCAGTGGGGATTGAGTCAGAGCATTATTTTAAGTAAGGTGTCGCTGGCTCTTGAAGTTGGTGCAAGGAATGCCCAGTGGAGCCCACAAAAGGCCTGAAATGAGCGAAGTGGTGGTAGAAGGGTGGGTGGGTGGTGTGAAGTAGACATGCGCATCTGGCTAGTTCTCTCAAGCTGCTGAGCAAATAGGATTTACCCCAAGCTCTAAGAGTCTCCAGGGATTCCCAGGACCCAGACCCTGTTCTAGGAGAGAAAAGGCAAGGCCCATCAGCTTGTTCGAGGTGGCACTAAAGGATGTGCTTTTCAAGTCTGTCCATTCTGGGTACCAGGAATCCGGGCCAAGGTAAACGGCAGGAGGGAGGGGCTGGTTGGGATCCGCGGATTGGGCGCAGCTTGCCCCACACAGGATTCAAGGAACGCAGCACGAGGGAAATCGCGCCCCCCTCCGGGAGGGTGGGAGAAAGCGAGGTGGCCCGCCAACCCGGAACGGCCCTAGGCTCCCTGGCCTCGGAGCGGCCTCCACTGCCAGTCTGGCGAAGGGGAAGCCCTGGGGCTGGGCGCAGCACTGTCGACCCTTGTTCGAGGCCTCACACACTTTGCGCGCGGAGGTAGAGGGCGGGGGGAGAGGGAGGAGCGAGTGGCGAGCCCTCCGCTCCGCCCTCCCCCGCCCGCCGCAGCCGGCGAGACGCTTGTCCTACAGCGCCTCCTCCTGGACGAGGCGCTAGACAGCAGAGCAAGGAGACCACCAGCCCCGGAAACCTGAGGCCCGGACTTCGGGCGGGCGGAGGTCTCCCCCGCACCAGAGGCTCTTCCTACAACGTCCCCCTGGGGCGGCTGGAATGAGCCAGAGGGCCCTGAGGCCGCCTCTCATCCCCTACACCCCACCCCAGCACAGACAACAACCTCGTGGCCCAGAGGCGCTCGTCCCCCATTAATTAAGAGAGCCCAGGCGGAAGAAGCCCTTATTTGTTTATTTATTTATTTATTTGACCGCTTTTAGCTGAGCCGCTGCCACCCCCCCGCTTCCCCAGAGCCCTCGAACGTGCTGTGCTGGCGTAACAGGATCCGAGGATGGTCGAGCTGAAGGACTGGCCTGAAGTTTGGCTGTTTGAACAGGCGCCAGAAGGAAAGGCCTTTTCCCAAAGCAGTAGCACGAGGCTGAAAAAAATCTAGACCCTTCCCCGAGGGGGCAAATATATACTATATGATGTGTGTGTGTGTGTGTGTGTGTGTGTGTGTGTGTGTGTATAACAAGTGGAAAGAAAGAGTATTTCCTTTGGCCCCTATCTCGTATTTGCAGCCTGTGTCTAGCATACAGATTTAAATTGTGGTGAGGTGATAAGTCATGATGACTGGAAATGTAGCCAAAGGACGAACTGTTCAGCTATACAGGGAAGGCTGAGATAAAGGCAAGATGAGTAGCGAGCCTTGACTAGCGAGCCTTGACCGAGGAGGAATGGAAAGATCGGGTGTAGCTTCCTGCTCGAGTCCACTCGCCCACTCCCCCACCTGCGCTTGGCCGGTGGAATCCCCCGGGCTGGGTCATTTCACTGCACATGCGCTAGATGCCTGGCGCGCGTGTGTACGGAGGGCGCTGTGGGGCCCTGAGCGGTGCGGGAGGCGGGCACCGCGCAGTGCGGATGAGGCACCGCGCACCGCTTCTAGGCCTGGATGCAGAGTAGCCTGAGAACCTAATCTCAAAGAAGCAGGAAGCATACTTTTCTTTTTCTGGAAAACCCGTATTAAAAGCCTCAACTGTCCTTTCTGATTTGCAAGCCCTATTCCGCCGAACAAGCAGCATCTCCTCGTTGCCAATGAACACTCTAAACGTTGTCATGTGGGTCAGAAATGTCACATCTACGGCACCGCTTCCCCTGAGTCGTTCTTCAAGGCGGGGAAAACCACCCTACATTCAGAGAGTACAACTTCTCCCTTATTCTGCAAAACTATCAAATCTAAAGGACCAGTCCCTAGAAAGAGGGCATCTGTTCACGCCATTTCAGAAAACATGACCATAAATTGAATTTCAGTTGGAATTCTGAGTTCTTGGTGGCTTCTCCCCAGCTTCCGGTGCCCCCGCATACCCTACTCGGCTGCCTGGTCGCCGCACTGCGGCAAGGCCGTAAATACCTCTAACAGCTGCCTGCCAGCCCAGGGTGAAATACTGTCTTTGTTCGATTTCCCTAGCCTCTCGGGTTCAGAAAACAGAACTCTGGCGAAATGTGTTTATTTGTAGAAACATCTAACGGGAAAATAACGCTTCGTTTTTCAGCCCTCGTGGTCGGCTACATTTATAATTGCGAGCTTCGCTCTTTCTGCTGGTCCTCGCAGAGATCTCAAGCCCAGCTCATGGCCTGACCCGTCGTCACCAAGGCGGGGACATGCTATCGGCTCCCTGATCTATACGAGGACAGAGGTTTGGGCCAAGGACGCTGGGAGTTACACTTCCGGGCTTCTCAGCTCTTAGGGTCCCAGCGTTTTAAAATTTCGGGTTTTGTTTTGTTTTGTTTTGTTTGTTAGGTTAACAGAAACAATGGGGTTATTTCCGCCAGTGGCAACAGCACGAACTAGTCTCCTTGTGGACTAATGGCCCGAGTTCCTGTGATTTGCGGATTATTTCCCTTAGATGCAATCGACCATTTCGTTCCAACAAGAATTAATGCTACCATGGGGCTTACAAAGAGCCCCTTCAGTCTTCCACATCTGCCCATGACATCAACCTGTGCTGTGTAATCGGACCAGCAGCCAACCCAGGTTTTCAGTCACCCAAGCGCGCTAGGCTACAGAACCCAGAGGAAAGCAATGAAGCTCTGAACCTAGAGCTTGGCCATCAGGGCCACCCCCCGACCCCCCCACTTGGGTCCCATCCGACCTAGGGACTCTTCCTGTTCCGGATCTACCCGGCAGGGCCTAGAAGCCATGATCCAGGTGCCTGCTTTTCAATGGGAAATATCTTTTTACTCCTATCAAAGAATTATCTCAAAGGCCATTGAACTGTAGTAGAGATATAGTTACAAAATACAAACACTCCAAATAAAAAACCAAATCACTCAAGTTTCTTATTTGTAAGTGATCAGAGTTAGTGATCCAGGAGAATTTGCCGGCATCAACTGGCCACAAATCGTGAACCTCCATTTTGAAATGAGCATGATTCCATCATTAATTAGAAAAAAAAAATTTCCACAAAGATAACATTTTTTGTTGTTGTTGTTCAGAAACGCTTTTAAGGCCAATGCTGTTACACTGGAATTTTAAGGTAACAATAAGTTAGGATTTACCACTGGGTGCTTTGGGGACCATACCCTCGGATTGCGCAGGCCAGTCTCATGCGCAATGCGGCAGATTGTCTAAAGGTTTCATTTCACAATGTTCCTGAGGGAATAGGCAATAGGATTTGCGAACTGCATCCTCAAGTGCCATTCAAAATCAGTGGGAGAAAATAGCTTTTTATCCTTCTGCAATTGATTTTCTCTTATGCATATTGTTTCAGTTCAGTAGTTTTGAAGTCAAGGGAAGGATGTTGCAATGTAATATTTATTAGTAGGAAAAGAGAGAGAGAGAGAGAGAGAAACCTATCAATACATTTAGAGAGCAAAAAGATCTACTCTTTTCCTACTCTGGCAAATAAGAAACACATGATGTTTGAACACAGAGATGCCTTGTATTTCTGAAAGATCTATTGGGTTTTTTCCAAGACCTGCACCAGATATTCTGATACCATTACCTCCGAAAACATGCATTCGTTTTTGTGATATAAAGTAATCCAAATTAACCTGACAGATTATCATATGTGGGAAGAACCTATCTTGAGTTGTTTAAAAATTTCTCTGAGAACTAGAGAAAAAATTTAAAAATATTTAAAATTCCATCTCATACAACACAAGGCCCAATAAACCATCAACCCTACAAATAAACCAGCATCAGTCACCAAAGCCTAGATTCAAACACCAAGCACAGCCTGGGAACACAGAATTCACCCCACCCCCACCCAAGCCCCAACCCTCAAAAAACACCTGTTAGCCTCCTAGGTACCTCTGGCCACAGATAAACCGTAAAAACCACAGCTCTAAATAAAATGCCTTTAGTGATCCCCCAGTAAAGTGGAGATATTCAGGAGTAACCCGTCTACAAACTTTCCCAGGGTGGGATTGAGGGGGCTCTCCATCTAGGCAGTGGGATTCTGTCTGTGGCTACCCGTTTCTCAGAATCTCTGGAGGAAATACTACTACCCCCTTAGATTTCTGAACCTAGCTGGACCCCAGCCCGGGCCCCAGGGGGACGCCCTAACAACGAAGTGATTGGGGGAAGGGGCTTAGGCAACGACCCCCAGTTCCCCGGGAAATGTAGGGGAGCAGCTGGACTCCCCTAGCTGCCCAAGGGGGTCGGCGCCCTAGGCTTCTTGGTGGCATGCTGGGGCGCGAGGAGCGGGGGACTCTTACCCGAAGGCTGCCTTGCTGCAGGCGGCGGTCGGTCTGGGCGGCTGCTGTAATCCACTAGGCGCTGCCCCGCGGCGCGCACTCTAGGCAGCAGGGACCCGCTCATGTTGGAGAAGAAGCCGCGTTGGAATCGCGCGGCTGTAGTCACCCGGAGCAGGCCAGTTGCTCCTGGCAGGCGGTATCGGCGCCGGCGGGGGGCTCGGCGCCTAGGGCCCCTTCTAGGCCCTCCCTCCCAGGCTCCCCCACCAGCTCCGGAGGTGGTAACGGTGCGGACCGAGTGAGCGGCAGTGGGGCCAGGGCGGGAGCCGAGGCTGCCGCGGACTCCGCAATCCCGCAGCCGGCGACTGGAGCCCACCTCTGCAGAGACAAAGGTTAGAAAAAGAGGGGGTGAGGCTCTGGGACAGGAGAATGCGGGGGGGAAATTCGCCTGGGAAATCAGGAAAAAGGCCGTGAAGGCGAGCGGCGCCTGCACATGACCAGCCGCAGCCAATGACGACCGCAAATAGGTCATAAAAAGGTCTATTACCAAGTTGTAAATTTTCTTCAAACAAAAAGGAATTTACTGCAATTCCTTGCGGATTTTGCACATACAGCTCGCAAGCGCCATGTTTTTTCCTCTCTTGCTTTCTCTCTCCCCCGCCTCCTCTCTTCCTTCTTCTCCTCCTCCTTTCTCTTTCTCTCGTTCTCTCTCTCCTTCCTCCCTCCTCTTTCTTTCTCTGTCCCTCTTCACCTTTCCCTTTTTTCTTCCCTTCGTGGTTCTTCCCTCTGTGGTTCTTCCCTCTCTCCCCCACTTCTCTTTCTCTCTTTTTCTAGGAATTGTGTGTGTGTGTGTGTGTGTGTGTGTGTGTGTGTGTGTGTGTGTTTTCTTTTCTTTGGTTTGGCTCAAAACCTCTGCGCAGTTGGCCATTGTGAAGGAGGGAAAATGAACTCAATGTACTGCTCACACTCTGGGGAAGCGATCCCCACAGCAACCTCCCCACATTTCTTACCCTGTGCCAGGCACTTGGCTTCTCCTCCCCTCCCCTCAGGAAAAGGCCTGTCCCCAAAGGCAGTCAACCACTTTCGGTTTTCTCCCCTCCCACTCATCTCCTTGCAAGCTAGCCCCAGTGATCTTGGGAAGAAAACCCACCCGGTCTCTGCAGGCCAAGAAAGTGTGCCCCCCCAACTGCAACGTAAATTGGGGTCCCTCCCATTCCCTGGAGGTTCTGCAGTAGGATAATCACCAACCAGCTTAAAGGCTGGAAATGGTTTTAGGTACTTGTCAATCTCACCGAAATATCCTTTTGAAAGCCCACTGCCTGGTCTTTCTCCACAGAAACATCTTTCTGGACAGACAGGGTGGTGGTTTCTGGATTCCTTCTGAAACTCCTTGGTCTATGTCCCTCTGTAAGAACAATTCTCATTGTTATGGAATTTAATTCTCGTTCTTCCCTCTCTCCTTGACCCCAAATGTTTCCCCCATTGAAAAATTTGTTCAACGCAATACTGAAAAGAAAAGGAGTAACATTTGTTCAGGAAAAGAGTGACTTCCTCAGATCAGCCTAGAAAAAAGAATAATTCCTTTTCCTCAAAGGCCAGTGTCACTTTCCCTTTATATTTTTCACAGAAACTGCTCTGGAGAACTCCCCCCTGAAGATAAATGTCCTTGGCTGCCCTCCAGCATTCCCCTTATGGGCATAGCCATCCAGCCTTCAGAACCTGCCTGAAAGAGGTATCACCACCCCCCATCCTTTTAAAGACAGTATCTTTGGACTTACAATACTGTTACAAATATTTGCATTGGATATCTGTGTATAAGTTCTCTCCTATTAACATCTTCACACGCAGTAAGTACCTAAGTGTATGTGGACTGAAGCAGGAAGCAGCACAGCACCCTCTGGAGCAGGCCATTTGTTAACCCTTGGAAAAGTTCTGATGACCTTGGATGTTTTTGATTAAAGGACTTTTGCTGCCATCTGTCAGCAAAAGTCATGTTCTTTCTAGAAAAAAACCCAGTGGGCCCTAAGTTTGCTGGAGGGAACCGCAGCAGCAGCCAGGGTCCATTAAAATGTCCTCTCTCTCCTTCCATGTTCACCCACAGATGCCCAAGGATTCGGCAAACACCGGGGAAGCAGAGAACATGACAAGCTTGTATGTGAAATAGCACTACCTTCTGTATTGCAGAAGAAAACAATATTTTAAATTACACAAGCAGATGGGGCTTGTTGGGCCCTCACAAGCCCAGAAGACTTCACACTGGGCCCTCACAAGCCCAGAAGACTTCACACTGGTATACTGGTGTGTGTGTGGTGGTGTGTGTGTGTGTGTGTGTGTATAGAATTGAGCAAAGAACTTGTTCAATTCCAAAATTTTCCGAGAAGTAATCTCAATAGTCAATTTGCCTCATTATCCTCTCCCTGTCTTACCCAAATAAAAGCAGAGCTTTACTACCCTCCTTTTCAGCTTGGGGAATGAGGGCCGTGAAGAGACTTTGCACTGAAAAGCAGCCATATTTGCATTTTCTCCACTTGTGTGGAGGTAAGCGATGTACTGGGCTTTGTGGAACCTCACAAAATGGCATCCTTGAACTGACTTCTCTGAAAACCGCTGAGACCCACACCCTCTTTTGTGTGTTTCCGGTCGTTGCAAACCAAGAGCCTAAATCACTCAGAAGGCCTGGTTCTTTTATTCAGCGTTAACATTGGAGACTACTATTTTTCTCCAAACCATTTACAGACCTCTCCAGGCAGACTGCCGCAGTCTAGGGCTGAAAAGTGCTGCCTGGGATGGCAAAGCATTCTCTGGTTTATGCAAATTTCTGCAGCAAAAAAATGTTCGCTTGTTGCCTCAACGCTCTGATGTTGACACATTTGAGCCAATTAGAAGGGCATCTTGTGCGCAAGTCACTGCCAGTCTGTCTGCATGGAACACCATAATGGGGGGTGGGGATGTCTGGTCAGTGTAAGAAAGAAGGTGGCGAGTGTGTGTGTGATGTGTAATTCCCCAAGGTCTTTAACATAAATCTATGCTCTTTCCTAGCTACAGAAGGAAACATTTACCTACATTTATAATCAACACTCTGGGCATGTGTGTAAACCATGTATACATCCAAATTTATATTCTAAAATACACCAGCTATTGCAACAGTCTTTGTCTGTACATGCACTATGAATTTATCATGGTTTAGGGGGCCAGTGGGGCCAGAAGGTACACTTCCAGACCAGCACAGCATGCTGAATAAATGACATTTTTACCTACCCGTCCTTCCTTGATTTCCATACCCACCCATACATTAGGGCTCCCACCTGATGGTCTTGCCCAAATCATTTCAAGGTTCTAAAAGCATTTGGTGAGCATCCTTGAGCAGGAGACAGCCAGTTTTGCTAATATGCAAAGGAGTCCCAAGTCCCTTAAATCCATGGCAGCTGGATTTTAGCCAGCACTGGTCTTTGGATGGTTTACACTGGAGGCTGTTCCCCAGCCTCTTGGCCCTTGGCATCCTTACTCTGTATCAGCCGACAGCAGAGTCTCAAGCAGTGCACAGAGCAAAGCATTCTCAAATCCAGTGTATGCATTTACAGCTGTCTCTTGGAGTGCAAATGTTTTAAGTCTTGGGCCACCTGTGACTTAAAATTCTTTCTTGGCTCAGGTCGGAGAATGTCACAGCCATCACTTCTTCCCAGCATGGAAAGCCAGGTGGTGCTTTCCTTCTGACCTGGCCAGTGGCAACATTTCTGTGGCCCAGGAAACCACAGGCAAACGGCCCGACAAAACCCGATGGGGTGACCCTGGCCCAGAACTATAGGAATATGTTTTCTTACCTATGTAATAAAAGCAACTCTGGAAATAAAAATGTATCCCTTTGAAAACAAACACGGTTAGAGAAAGCAGGGGAACTCTTCGATGACCACCTAATAAAGGTGCTTTCCCTTTTTCGGGAATAAATGTTACTTTACTTAAATTTCTCCTCTATTTTCCCTGCTCCTCTTCCCCCGCCCCCTACTTTACCCTGTAAAATGGGCAGTTGCAGGAGCAGCCTCCAGTGGAAAATGGATATCTTGTTAATAACAGATGCCAAACCCAGCATCAACACTGGCTCAGTGGAATAAGCTGTGGTGTAACTGTGGACTCTGGGTCGTCTCCCCACTGGGCCTACAACTTGAGTCCTTTAAGAGGTTCAAAGCTCTCAGAGTATCTTAGCAAGACTATTTAGAGCAAGATAGACTAGGCAGCCCTCTCAGGAAAGAGAAGGGGCCCCTGCAGCATTTTTTTTTTTAAACAGCTCGAGATGTGTGTAACTCCACCCCTTTCTTATTAAACAGAAGCCTAGTGACTCATGGAAAATGGGTAGTTGCGTCGCTCAAAGACACTAGCTCTAGAAAGACATTCATTTCTTTATTAAGGAGCTAGAGACATTCTGGAGTGGTTGTTTACACTCAGATTTTTCTGCGTTTCCTCTCAGGACTTGCTTCAAATAGGTGAGGCTATTGCTTTTCTGAAGAACAGCAGAGGATGTACCAACCGACGTCGCACACAGCAAGCTGGTTTAAAACTAGCAGGCGAACAGAGCGAAGGCAATGCAAATAAATACGGCATCTACTGAAAAAAACGGAACAGAGCAGCAGCCATGGTATCCAGAGCTAGAGATTTCAGGCGATTACAAGGACGGTTCAAAAAGAAAGCAAGTTAAGAAATGAGATGCATTCTACAAGGCGACTTGCCAGAGTGAAAAGTTAATCAGTAAAAATGTCATAATTAATTTTTCAAGTATTTATTCACTCTAGATTATTTAATTTGTATGGCCTATAGAAAAATAATTGTCAACTTTGACATTGTCTTGAAACTCTTGTCACTGGCCCAATCTTTTCCTGAAGTTTAAGGAAGCTGCAGAGCTGGACTACACGTTACACTCTTCAGCTAACATGTGCTTTCAAATATTTGGCCCAGCCTTTTCCCCGAGATATTATATTTAGAAAATACACAAAGAAACTTCTTAGGAGTAAACAAAAGGCACCCGAACCATTCATTATAAAAGAAAGAAGAAAAAAATCCATAAATAACGCATTGTTGTAATCAAATAATATAAAGTAAATATTCTGCAGACATAATTTTTTAAAAAAATTAATAGACTCCTTTTACTCACCATAAAGATTAAATGTTCAAGTGCACTTGTTTGATTAATAAAGCATTTTATATTCAATTATTAAATGCTAATCATTAGGAAGTTTACGTTGTTCAGGAAAATCACCAGCTCAAACATTAAAAACCATTATAAAAATATAGCTACAAGGTCAGTATCAGATTACCCTTCTATAGGACAGCTCAAGGACTGCTTCTATGTGATACTAGAAACTTTTTAAAACACCCAAATCGCTCTCAAAGCGCAGAAAACTCAAGAGCAATGATATGAAGGTAGCTTGAAACACAGGTAAAGTCTTTTTCAGCAAAGAAAATAGGTGGTGTCCACAGCATATGGTGATCATTAGTTTTAATAGTCTGTGGTAAAATTTTAAAGGTAGAAGTTAATTTGTCGGGCCTTCGGCTATGTCTTCCTCCAGCTCTTGGGCTTCCTTTTTAGTTTCCCCGTCCTTCACCTCCTGCCGGGAAACGGGAAATTTATCCTTGTTGTTTTCCTTTTTCCATTTCATTCTCCTGTTCTGGAACCAGATTTTTACCTGTCTCTCCGTGAGGGCTAGGGCGTGGGAAACCTCGATTCTTCTTTTCCTGGTCAGATAGGGGTTAAAAAGAAATTCCTTTTCCAACTCTAGAGTTTGGAAGCGACTGTAGGTTTGTCTTCCTCTTCGTCTACCAGGAGCTGCTGATTAAAACAAAAAACAGGGGAAATAAACGTTTTAAAAATGTAATGGTGCCTCTGCATGTTGCTGGAGGTTTGTGGAACGAGGGGTCTACAGGCTCCGATATATATAGGGTGTGCAAACAAGAGGGGCAGAGAGAAGGTCTTCACAATTATTCTGTCCCCATCATCTTTACATGGTTTCTACTTAAAAAAAAAAAAAAAGTCTGTATTACTTTATGAATAAGAGCCACTATGGCTACAGGAGGAGGAAAAGGAGGGGGAGAGGGGAGAGGGACGGGGGAGTTTTAAAGCCCGAACGTGAGATGAAAGAAGATTTCTCCCCCTCTCCCCTCTTAAAAAAAAAAATTGCATCCCAACCTTGTGGTCTCATCCAGGGAAACATTTGAGAAGGAGACGAGCTCTGATTTAAGTGGTCTGGGTCCTCGCCAATATTACCACTGGACGATTTACAGTCAGGATATTGTACCAGCTCGGCCTCTTGCTGGGTCGTAAAAATCGGCTGTCTCTGTAAGTTATCGTATCCGTAAAACTTCGCTGGCTCCCCGTGACAAGCAATCCCGCCGCAGGGGGGAGGCGGCGGCGGAGGCAGAGGGTGCGGAGGAGGAGGGGGGGCGGCCTTGTAGGCAGCGGCCGGGCTGCCCCTGCCGGCATGGAAGTAGTCCTGGCCCGGGCCGCCCCCACCGCCGCACCCCGGCCCGGAGGGCGGCGGGGGACGGGTGCGGGTGCGCGTGCGCCTGCGGGTGCGCGTGCGGGAAGCCGGCAGCGTTGTTGCCATAGAGCTGCAAGGCTGCTGCGGCAGCGACAGCGGCGTGACGGCCGCCGACCTCGGGCGCGAAGTGACAGTCGTAGTAAGTGGGATTGATGGCCTCGCCCGCCGTAGCCGCCGCCGCCGCCGGCCGCGGCCGCCGCCTTGTACTTGGAGTACAGCGGGTTCACGAAGTACGAACTCATTGGGGCGGCGGCGGCGGCGGCCCGGGCGGTGCTAAGCAGGAAGGGAGCGCGCCTCTGCTCGGCCGCACTGCCGCGGGGGCCTCTGGGGCGGCTACTCTCGCCGCCTGGACCGCCGGGCTACGTCGCTGCTGCGGCCCGCGCGCGCGCGTCGCTTCTGAGGCCGGGCAGCCGCGGGCGCTCAGCTACTGGGCGCTCATGCCCGGCTCCTGCGCCCGCCGCCTCGGCCTCGCGCCGCCTCCCTTGCGGGTCGCGGGGCCTCGCCCAGCCCCCGCGCGCCGCCGCCCTCCCAGCCTTTCCCGGCGCGCCCCAGCTCGGCCGCAATATAATCGCCGACGCCCCGGGCGACCTGCCCCGCTGCCTCCACTGTTTCCTCTCAGGCACCAGGAGGGCCTGAGCGCACCGGGACAAGAAAAAAGTGCGCCGGCCCACGGGGGACACTCTGGCCTCGGTTTACAAACCCCCGCTCTGGAGGGAAAAGAAAAAAAAACCCTCTGCCCGCCACCACTTCTCACCGCGCCCCCCCGCGCCCTCCGCCCGCCGCTCTCGCCCCCGCCGCCGAGGCTGCCGCCCCGGTGCGCACCGACGAGGCATTTTCGCAGCACAGCACTGCACAGAGAGGCAGCGTGCCGGGGGCGAGGAGCCCCGCGGAGGGATCCACGCGCACTTAAGCCGCTGCTACAACGGACGGAGCGCCGCGCCCGGCCCGAGATGCCTCCGCCGGCCTTAAAGGGGGCCCATAAAGCCGCACTGCCAAGGGCTCCTTGTGCCCCCGGGGCCGCGGTAACGCGGGCCGCAGCCGGCAGGGAGGGGGCGCGGCGGAGCCTTAGACTTGGGGGGAGGCAAGGAGGCCACTCCCAGGAGGCTGCGGAGCAAATGACTCCCTCCCCGAGCTCCTAGGGCAGCCCAGCAGAGGTTGCCTGTGGCTTTTGCAGCTCTGGACACGCGGGCACCGCCCAGGGGAACGTGGACAAGAGGTGTGACGGACCGGACCGTGCATTTGAGTTGGGGCATATCGAAGTGGTTGGATTAAAAGCCACTAGTGTGGCCCCAGATCCTGGCGTTATCAAATCAAATCAAAACCCTTCTTTTCCAGCCGAGTGGGCTGTGGAAATGAGATGTACATTTACCCTTGACGCACCGCATGCCTGGCCGAGGCTCCCAGGTTAATTGATATTTAATGGAAATCATGCCCATGAATATAGTTTCCATCATTTCACCCTTGATAGACGTCAGCACTGGGCGCAGGGGGAGGCTGAAGAATGCAGGAGGGGGCATTAGCCTTGCTGAGAGAGTGAATAGAAGAGCGGATAGAAACGTTCTGAGGCGGGGAAAGGGGGCTTACGCTGGGGGAGGGTGACATTTCCTCGGGCAGGAGGCGGCTCCCGGTTCTCAGCCCCAGCGCGCAGCGGACCAGGGGCGGGCTGCAGTTCCTGGAGGAGCGCGGGGGGCCGCCGCCCGCGAATCCCCCCAGGAGGGCCTGCGTTCAGATCGCGCCGGTTCCAGGCAGCTGCAGGCGGCCCATCTTCTGCTAACGATCCTAGTTCCTCCGCCAAGCCTATTACTGCCGAGAGAGCGCGCGGGCCTCAAAAGTTACGATTTTTTCCCAAAGCAGAGAAAGAGAAGGCTCAGCCTAGTTTGTGAGCAGTGATGAAGAAAAGCAGCCCGAGTCATGTGGGCCAGTCGAGTGTGAATCGACAAAGTATTCCTGATTTTAGCAGCTCTCTCCAAAGCTGCCTGGCTCCCCCACGCACTTCCAACCGCCTCCCACATTCTTCCTTTCCCTATCTGCTCCGGTTTCAATGTCCAATAAATGCAGTGGCTGTCTGTTGTGTGTGTGTATCTTCTCCTCTCCTGCCCGGCCTTTTTCGTAGGCTCTTTGGGTAACTGAGCCCCATTTCCTTCGGGATAGGTACAATGTCGTGAGGGCGCCAGGCCCACAGCCTTGGAAACAGACCTCGAAGGCGCCCCCCGCTCAAGCTAAACGCACTACGCTGGCTTTCCACACCAAATGCAAATTTCGAAAACCCCAGACGGCCTCTGAGACGCCGCAGGCCGGCGAGCGATTTCAGCTACCCCTCGCTCCTTGTGGGTTGGCCCAGCCTGCGAGCGCGATCCTGACGTGTGTCCGGGTGGACTGAAATATCATTTTTACAAATGGAGAAAATAAAGTCGAGATGGACAGACGTAGCGAGGTGATAATGTCTGACTCCATTATTTCTACTGGGAATGACTGACAGTGGTTAAGGTAAAGGAATCGTTACTGAATCTGGAGATGATAAAGACGTGCTTTATTTAATTTTAAATTAGTAGGGAGTGCAGACTTGAGATGGAGAGCAAAGGTTTTTGTTTTTTGTTTTTGTGGGTTTTTTTCTGCTGGTTATTGCCAAGTATAATCACTTTCGTTAAATCCGAAGGCGAACGAACTGATTCTGATAGTTAAGGATTTGTCCTTCAATCTTGCAAATACTCAATTAAAAGATTATTATTGTCAATAAAGCCTTGGAGCTACCTTTGTAATTGTGCCCCTTTTTCCAGTTTGGCTGTGTGTGTGTGTGTGTGTGTGTGTGTGCGTATTTGAACCCTGCATAAATGAGTAGATTTTGGAATGGAATGGGGAAAAAAATGAAAGAGAGAGCCAGGATCTCAACAATACCAGGCACCTTCTAGAACTGCGTGATTCCTCAGGGAAAAAAAGACAAACGAACACTAGAAAATTCATTTATACATATTCAGGCCAAATTTAGAAAACATTACAACACATTTCCTCTTTGGACAAAACAATTTTTAACATGTATTTAAGCATTCCGTTTATAATATGAGTAGAAAAAGAGCGCGATTACCTTAGTAAGCAAAGATCTATGCTTTTTACAGGTTTCTGTTTTGCTAGAACACATTAATTTATCATGTTTTGTACTCAGCTGTACCATAGTCTAAATTTTCTGAAGCATTCACTGAGCCAAAATTTTATGCCCAACAAACACGAAGAATTTAATAGTGCACCTTGTTTATTTTTTGTTAAATTTATCCTAATTTGGAATTAAAAATAAGATTGTAAATATTTTTAATCAAAACCTTCCTCCGCCGCAATTCAGGCTTTACGAGATCAGAAAGTGGAGCAACAGCGCTCTCTAGTGGCCAAATGCCACCTCCGGTCCACTGAATTTAACTTCCTTTTATTCATCTCAAACCAATTCTAATCTTGTTCTTTAGTTTGGGGCTTGGACTGCTGACACTAATAATGCTTCATTCCTGTGACTGTCAACAAGTGAAGAGCAGCAAACAGGGGCTCCTGCATGCCTAGGATGTTCTAATGTGTGCTCCCGACAGCTTCCAGTAGTGCCTTTTCTCAAAGCTTTCAGCCCTTCTTTTGCCGGATACCCAAGGTCCCCATGCTGTAACCACCCAGCTGCGCCTTTTAAAAGTTACAGGACAGGCTAGATTTAACAAAACCTGCAACTTTCTAAATATCAACTGCCAAGAGGCTTTTTCTTTTCCAGAGGAACCAGAAAGTTTGGCAACCAAGAAATTACAGAAGTCAAGCATTGTTGTGTTTTGTTTTTCTTTTACAGCTGTTGCTTTTAGGATTAAATCATGAATATTTGCTATTTTAACAGTGTAACTTTAATGCTTTGGGCTCACTTAGCTGGGTGATTTGGGGGGGGGGAATTGAAGCCAAATCAAAAGCTTTTTGCTGGATCTCTGAGTGGCTGTCTGGAAAGTCCCTTTGGGTTTGTGGTCATTCGAATTTCTACGGACAATAAATGGGATTTTAAAAATGTGTATCAAAAGTCATTGAACTGAACTGACTGGGAATTCGGCTAGAATTTTTTTTTTTGAATATGACTATTCAATGGGCTTAAGTGTTTCCTGTTAATCTTTTTACTTATCTTCAAAAATGCTCTTGTCCAGTTTAGGTGTAACAATCATATTTTTTATAAGTGAATAGACATAAATCCCAACAATCTTTTTCCTTCAAAGTTTGGAGTGGAGGGCCAGAAATTCTTCTGAATAGGCATCTAACTTCATCCAGCCACACTTCTGGGAGACTCTTACCTGGGTAAATGTCCTAAGATCACTAATCGCTGGACCCCCAAATAACAGGCCATTTTTTTTTTTTCAAAGAACCAGCTAAACCGTGGTCATAGTCAAAATATTATAAAATCCCACCTCCTTAGGCTACCTCTAGCACCCCGGTTTATTTCAAAAACCAGAAATTCATCACCTCTTCCTTCCTACATCTCTCATGTTTATTTCCTAGGTGCTCACGCCTCACCCGGGGGCTCCCATGCCCCTGCCTTCTTGGTCCAGCGCAGTCTTGTTTATATTTTATTGTCTAGATTTTAAGACCCAGTTTTGTCTGCATTTTTCCTTTCCTCCCACAAACGCAAACATCAAAATGAGATGGTTTCAAAGCAAAGTGCCGGGCCTGTTGTAAACTCATTACCTCCAGACGTCTGGCCGGCTAGATGGCTTTATGACACCTTGGCTCTTCCTGTTTTCAAAGAGCCCTGGGTACCGGGCTGGCCACAGGGGCAGGGGTACGCAGCACCTTCTGCCGGATCTGGGCCTTGGCTTTCCCTCCCAGCCCCCTCTGCTTTTCTTCGAGTCCCCTCTTTCATCAGGATCCCCCAAGATCTCTGCCACCGCCCCCCACCTTCCGCCCAGCCCAGGCCACCCGGCGCCGCTGCCTCTTCGGGCTGCAAAGGCTGTGCTCAACCGAACCCTCACTTACAATGACCTTCATTTTAGTCCCTGAATGCAGCCCCCAGAGGGCCAAGCTGGGGGCTAAACATACACAGAAGCTGGGTTGGGGGGAAGGGGGCGGTGGGTTGGAGGTGGCTGGGGAGGAGAGCCTTGACCATTTTGATCGAAAAGGTCACTTTGGGGCTCTGGTGGGGGAGGAGCAGAAGCTCACAGCCTGACCGGCTGGGACCTCCTGGAGCCAGCCAGCCTGGCCGAGCTGGGGGAGTTGCTCCAGAGTGCAGAGTTGGCCTTTCCCTTGTTTGGAAAGGGGTTTGGCGGCGTGGGCTCCAGGAGCCCAGGGAGGGCTATGGTGCTTTGTACCCAAGCCCCAGCCTGAAAGTGCCTGGCTTATGGGGCCTGCTGGCTCCTCTGGGCGCTGCTGCTGGGCTGAACTGTGCCCAAGCACGGAGTTCCCAGAGGGGCTGGAACCAGGCTTGAGGAGGCACCAACATCCCCCCCAGGGTCTGTGCTCTAGGCCACACCTCCCCCACACAAAGGGAAGCTCAGAGACACATCAGAGAGATCTGTCAGGTGGAAGGGCCAGGGATTTTTAACAATGTCTCCCTCCCAGGGGTGGAGGAGAAATATCCTGAGTGTGATATTTTGCAGAGAGACAGAGAAAGCAGGCACACAACGTTTAGGGCCAGCGTCTGGGCTCCATTGATCAGGTCAGCATTTATTAGTAGGAAGCAGTAACATTTACAACTGGTCCTCGGGGGAGGAACTGGGAGAGCCACCACCCGCGGCCGCCCACGCGAGCCCTACCCTCGGGGAAGAGAGCAGCACGTCCAATACACTGAGGACGAAACCCCAACCCACCCGAGGCCCTGGGCTCCTCTCTAGGCCTCACTGAAGATCTCCGCCGAGGTGCCGCGGGCTTCCTGAGGAAAGGGCGCTTTCGAAACTGTTGGGCAACCTGGCCGGGCTTCGGCAGGGGCTGGCAGACGGGGTGTCCGCACTGTTGTTGCTCTGCCTTCATTCTTGGAATTGGGGCGCGCTTGGCCCCTGTTTGGGCAGTGCTGGGGGGTGGGGGGACTAAACTACAGCACTTTTCAGAAACATGGGGGACATTTACACAAGAGAGGGCTCCCCAAGCCAGCGTGCACTCACAAAATATAGCATTTCCTAAGGAACCAATGGAGCAGGAAAGGGAGGGTGTGGGATAGGGTGAAACCCCAAAGCCACTTGGTTTTTCCAACACATAAGCGAGCAAATAGAGTCCCCCAAATACCTCACAGAGACCAACCACACAATCACTCCTACCTAAAAAACAAAAACAAAACAAACAAAAAAAGAAGTAGTCCAAGTCGTTGGAGAGTTTCTGGAAATCAAGCACCCACAAAGAAAAAAAAACAAAAACCGCTGCCTTTGAGCGGTCCCGCCAGCACTGCACCGGGTCAGTCTCCTTTGGGGCATTTCTCTTTGCTCATCTTTTTCATTTTCATCCTACGGTTCTGGAACCAGATTTTGACCTGTCTCTCTGTTAGGCTGAGAATCCTGGCCACCTCGTAGCGCCGGTCCCGGGTGAGGTACATGTTGAAGAGGAATTCTTTCTCCAGCTCAAGTGTCTGGTATTTGGTGTAGGGACAGCGCTTTTTCCGGGTGGAGCGAGCGTGGATCCAGTTCGCTGCGGGGTTGTCTACAAAGAGGGAGTTTGGAGACGGGGAGCGAGGGGCGGAGGGGGAGGCAGGGAGACACGACAGGGTGGGGAAGAGAGGTCGTTAAATTAATTTCACCAAGGATGGCCGCTTTTCACAACTTGGGGGGAATTATCATAAAAGCCTTAATGCCCGCGCTCTGTTTACCGTACAAACCGAGCGCCCAGGGTAGGTGGTTATGGGGGAGCTTTTTTATGGATGCGTGTTGCTCGCCTAGGCTTGGGTAGGCGTCTAGACGTTTTTATAGGTTAGTAAAACTATCAGTTTTGCACATTCGAGCCTTACAGGTTTCAGCAATAAATCAGGGGGCAATTTCTTTGCACTTACTTGGGTCAAGTTGCTGCTGCGGCGGCTGCGGGTGCTGCTTCTCCTCCTCCTTCAGCGGGCAGCCGGGGCTCGAGTGGTCGCTGCAAGCTGAGGGCTCCGACGAGCCGCCCGTCCCGTTCCCGGCCCCGATCCCTGCCACGGGCCCGGTCCCCCCGCCGCCGCTGCCGCCTTGTCCCGCAGAAAAGAGTTGCACGAGAACTCGGGGCCGCTGCTCCCCTGGGACTCCCGGGCCGCGGAGCACTCAGTCCGTTTGGAGGAGGAGGATAAGGAAGTGGAGGAGGAGGTGGTGGAGGCGGCCGTGGCGGGGTCAGGGGCCGCTCGGGTTTCAGGCTTAATCCCGTAGTGGCGCCCGTTGGCTGGGCCGCCGGGGCCAGGGCTGGGACCGGGGCCCGGGCCGCCGCCTCCACCCCCGCCACCGCCACCGCCCGCACCGCCCGGGAAGCCGGGCAACGGCTCCATCCAGGAGCGCACGTAGCGGCCAGGCTCGGAGGCAGAGGCGGCCAGGGGCGGCGGGGGGACGTACGGGTGGTAGAGGCCGCTCATCGTCGCCGCTGCCGGGGGCTGGGCGGGCACCGCGGACCACGAGGCTGAGAACACGGCCGATTTGGGGGGCAAAACTACACGAGGCGAACTCGGCAGCGGCGGCGGCGGCGGCGGCCGGGCTATCAGCCACACCTGCAGGCCGGCCCTGCGCGCCTGGCCCGGGCGGCCCGAAGCGCGCCGAGAACACTTCGTCGCCCTCATGGCCTATAAGCGAGTCCACGTAGTAGTTGCTGAGGGTGCCACTGGAAGACATTTTGAGGCGCCCCGCGCTCCCACCCAAGGTTACACTGTCCGCCGCGGAGCCGCTCCCCGCCGGCGCCCGAGCCGCCGACTAGTTCGCAGACTGCAGCCTCCACCATTGGTCGCGCGGCCCACGTGATCATATTTACCAATACCGGGAGTAAATCAGTCCGCTAAACGGGGGGCTGCTGTGATTTAAAAAAAAAAATTATCAACATAAGAGCCGCAATTAGAGCCCGCAGGCCCAGGTCCATGAGCCCGGTTCAGCCCGGCTCCGCTCGGCCGGGCCCGCCCAGCGGCGGCCGAGACCACAGACGCGACCGCGGCCGGAGGAGGCGCTGGGGACTATTTGTTCGCTTCTTCTTGCGGCCCTCGGTCTCGCAGTCGAAGCCCCGGCGCTGGCTCCCCAGCTCCCGAGCCGCGGGCGGCGCGTCCAGGGCACACGGAGCGGCCGGGGACTAGCAAGGCCGGGTGTCGCTCGAGGCAGGCGGGCCCTCGGGGGCGGCCCCCGGCGCCCGAGGGGAGCTGTTCTCCCCTCTCTTCTCTCCCTACCCAAACCCACCCCTCCCCCACACATCCCCACACACACGCTCGCTCACAGCTTGTCGTGTTGTTTAAAACAGGTGGAAGACCTCTGTAATGATATTATGCCTTTCAATAAAAATTTTATGAGGTGTATTTGATTATAGATTAATGTGTCCCTAATAAAACGGACGGATGGAGCAGCTCAGAGTGCCCCCTCCCCCTGCCACACTCACACACGCCCGCGCGGCCACACACACCCCGACGTGAGGCTGGGCACACGCCGCGGCCTGAGGGGCGAGCCGGGCCGCCTGGCGCGGCGGCGGCGGACGCGAAGGGCCTTCTGCTTGCCCTCGGAAGGGCGGCTGGCCGGGCGAGTTGGCGCAGCACGGACAGTGGCGGCCACGGTGCCTCATCTTCTCTGGTGCTGCTGGAAAGGCCCTGGAAGAGAACACGCCACAGGGCAGAACCCAAATGCTAGAGCAGCCCGCTCCCGCCCGCCGCCCCAGCCCTGCCTCAGTGAGTCTCCCCAGGCAGGGCCGCTTTGCGCGGTTCGCACTTAGAGGCCTCAGAGGAGACTCCCAAAATGTCTAAAAATCTGGCCCAATGGCCGGGTCCTTGGGCCACTCCCTTCTGAATTTTTTTTTCCCCTCCAGAGGTGAGGTTAAGCAGCCTTGAATCTGAGAGAAATGCCCATTGTCACTCCCAAATCCATGGTACAAAGCCTTGGAAGCCCGGCTGGGAGCCGAGACAAAAGCCGCCGGGGCGCTGCCGGCGGAGGGCATATTCCTCGTTCCACAAGTTGTCCAGCTTATCCTTGGAGGCTCCCGGCCCACCTCCAGCCCCGAAAAGGAAGAGAGTAAATGGCTACTTATGGCCTGGTTGACTACCTTTGCCAATAGCTTTCTGATTTTTGTTCCAGAGGGGGATACCTTTCCCTTGTAGCTCAGGCTTTCCTCTGAGACATGGCCCCCTAACAACAACTAATGGCGCTCCCCCACAAGCCCGGAGAAACGGCTAAGTCAAAATTACCCTCCTCCTGCCCAACTGGTGTTAAGTCTGGGGCAAACCTATTCCAATGTTTTCAATCAAGCATTGATTCCAAGCCCTCTCCCCCCACCCCCCAGGAAATGGCCCCCTAAAAGAGTTCTGTCTTGGAATATTCCTGGTTTAGGGGAGGAATTTTAAAATTCTGAATGCCACTGTCCCAGAAACTCCCTGGATGAGGACTTAGAGCACCTAAATAGTTTGTTCTTAGGGAAACATTTAAAAAGGAAGAAATGGAAACGATGTGTTTTGTGAAACTGCTGAAAGCTGTTTGAAACCGTAGGCTGGACCTGGGGTAACGAATTTTCTGTTCGCTTTTCCCCTAAAGGCCTCTCCTCCCTTCCCCCCCTCCCCCAACAGGACTAGATAAGTCTGGGCTCTCTAGTGGGGATCCTGCAGAAGCCGGTGAAAGCTGGTGGGAGTCTCCTGGGCCATGGCAGCAAATGGAACATTGGACTTCATGGGAAGTCATGTTCATTTGCAAAATTTTCAGTCACCCTTTCTGCATTTTCTTGCATCCCAGATGCAGCAGCTCCAACCAGCATCTTGTAATTAAATAAAGGAAAGACTGACTGGGGAAAATCTTTTCATTTCTTCCTTTAAAAAAATTTCATGTGGGCCACTAAAAGGTAATGACAGAACACAAAACCCGTCCACAAGGAGACCAAGGCAAAGTGGGATGGGAAAACTCACCCATCCTCGGCTTCTCTGGGGTCTGACTGTCTTGCGCTTGGGATGGGGGTAGGGCTGAGGGAAAGGGAGCAGAATTGGATCCGCTGCAGTGCTAAACTGCTGCTTGTCCTTGCTCCTGTAATGGAGGCCGGCAGCTTCCAGGTGGGCAAGACTAGCTTCACCCTAGCCCCTGATGATTGCTCGCCAGCCAGAAATCACCAAGATGCCACTGAAAGCATTAAAAACAACACAACCAAAACCAAAGAGGAGAAAACACACAAATGGGAAGCTTTGAGGAGAAAGTGACTTGGGTATAGGCTTACTTACCAGGCTCAGGCCAGAGGGAAGCTCACACCCATTGAGAGTGGCAATTATGTTACTATCACTGGGGGTTGGGAAAGGAAAGAGGAGACTCCCCTTCCTCCCAATTATGAAAACTGCACTCACAGGCTGGCTTATCACTCCTCTCCCCTAACCACTGCCAAAATCCAACACCCTAGGCCTCCTCCAGCTTTTCTCGCCCATCTCCCTTCCCCTATTAGTCTATCACTCCCCCACCCAAATGCCCCAAACAGGGTGTTTAACCAGAAGGTAATCTCACCATAGGCTTTCATTTCCACTGTAACATATTTCCATTTCAGAAAGCAGAGGGAGCGAACTCGTTTCCAGAGTTTATTGCGTTATACATGCGACCAGAACATGCACAGAAAGGACAGGTTGCTGTTGTACTTCTACCAAACCACAGATGCACCACAAGGGAAAGGCTACAAGGCATAAGTCGTCAATGTTCCATCTCACCAAAGACAATTGCTAAATTCATTTGTGAAAAGATACATTGTAATGTGCTTTTTTAGTCCCCCTCCCTCCAAGCTTGTGGGTTTTCTTAATCTTTTATTTTAAATATATATGTCATTTTTAAAGTACTGGATGTATTCAAAATGCCATGAGTTCATGTACTAACCACTCACACAGACCTTTTGCGTTAGGAAAGACATGAAAAAGTCACATTGCTGCATGGATGGATGGATGCTCTACAATAAGTTAAGACCCAAATGAAAATGCGCAGTAATAGTTACCCTGCATTACGATGAAAAAATAATAAATTACACGTGCTAAGTTTTTTAATTATATATATATATATATATATATATATATATATACTCATAAGGATTACAGATCACTTGCAGCACGAACATAATGACCCCAAAGTCACATTCTAGCAGGAAAACAAAATACAACAAAACAAAAAACAAAGAGCGGTGAAGGTTTTGTTTCCCGCTTTCCCAGTCCTCCAGCACTGGGCCCTGGAACGGGGGTGCCCCCTCTCCAATCCTGGCCTCTGACCGGCCTCAGACCTAAGAAAACGTGAGGTTGGCGGTCAGTTCTCGGATCCGGTTCTCTCGGCTCATCTTCTTGAGTTTCATTCGGCGGTTTTGAAACCAAATCTTGACCTGCCTGTCGGTGAGGTTAACGCTCTTACTGATCTCTAGGCGGCGCTCGCGGGTGAGGTACATATTGAACAAGAACTCTTTTTCTAATTCCAGCGTTTGGTGCTTAGTGTAAGGGCACCTCTTCTTCTGCCACTCTTTGCAGTGAGCCAATTGCTGGTTGGTGTATCAGACTTGATTTCCTCTAACAAAATTAAAGGGAGAAGAAGAAAAAAAAATCAAGACGGTTTTTTTTCTCAGTCTGTTCAAACGTACCCTTGGCCATGACCCTGCTGGCAGCCAGGCCACTTTGGAAAATGCTAGTATTAAACATTACTCACATGAAGTGGGCCCTGGAAGGGAATCTTACATTGATGCCACATTACTTAAATGACATGATGGCAGTACATTGCATTTGGGTCTCTCTCTCTCTTTCAACTTTCTGACTTGTACAAAACACTAGTGTAATAGTAAACTTTCCAGATCTCCCCAGCAACATTCTAAGGGTTCAGCTCCTGACAGGGCCAGAGGGGAATAAGCCACAACCTGGACAAGCCTACCAATCCCACTGCCGCCTCAGGTCCCCAAGTCTGCCGCTTCTTCCCCATCTCTCCTAGGCAGTCAGGGAGCCCCACAGTCAGGTTTATAGGTGCCCATTCTCTTTCAAAAGATACATGGGGAAGCAAGAACACCCTCCCCACCCTGCCTGGGTATTGCTGCATTCCCCAGAATTTCCTGAATTTTTCATGTCTTCTTGCCCCCACACAAAAGCATTCCCCCAGAAATGGAGCCCCCTACTGTGACCCACCTCTGAACACTGGGGAAGAGGAGTAGGGGTAGGTTTTCCTTCTCAGAAAGCCAGATCCATAGCTCTTTGCCCTAGCCCAGCCCTAAGGCTGGCCTTACAGAGTGGGTAATGCGGGTTCCACTCTCCCCCCTCCGCTTTTGCCCTCTTTGGCGACGGATTGCAAAGCCTGCGGCACTTTTCCTAAACAAAGCCAAGGTTACCTAGTCCAGCAAAGGCAGGAAGTCCTGTTCCCCAACCCAAGCACCAACCAGCCAAGCCATCTCGTTCTCCTCACCACCCCCAAGCTCGCAGGATGCGGGGTACACACACTTGAACACGAACACGGTACCCTGGGTAACCTTAAAATGATCATTGGGCTCAAGGCAAAACTGGAAATGCAAATCTGAGCAGGAGAAAGGAGGCTCTGGGGTAGTGTTTACCAGCCGCAGGTCTCCTTTGCGCTCTTTGTTGTGTTTCAGGTCTAGCTCAGGACAAATAAAAACGGGTAAGCTTTTCCTCTGCTCGGGCGCCATCAGCGTGGGGCCAGGACTGGCGGGGAGGGCCAGGGCAGGAGGGGGAGAAGCGGGGACTATCTCGGGGCTGAGATCACCCCTCTAAAAGCCAGGAGGAGCAGCACCTGCCAAGTCGGGCGCCGGCTTGGCGCTGGGCACCCGGGCGCTCCCTCTCTGCCGGTTCCCGGGCTGCGCGCCCCGCTGGGGTGGCAACTCTGCTCATACCGACCTTTGCTTTCCTTCTCCTGCACTTCGGGACTGGACACGGAGACCTCAGCCAGGCAGCTTCTCTCTTCAGGAAGGCCGCCTTTGGCCTCGGGGCTCTCCACCTGAGAGACTTTGGTGGGCTCCTGGCCGTTCGCGGGCTCGTTCATCTTCTTTTCCATTTGCAGCTGGGCAGCGGAGAGCTGCGGCTTGGCCGCGGCACGAGGGTTGAGCTGGAGCATGACAGTTGAGCTGCCTTCGGGGCTGTTATTGTACTCTTGGGTTTTCCCGGTGGCGTAGGTCTGACTCAGTCTAAAATATCCAGGGACGGGAACCTCAGGGTTCTCAACGGGGCAAGACTCAGGGACCAGCCTCTGGTAAGAAGGTACCTCGGCCGAAATGAGTTTGTTGCGCTTATCAGAATACATGCAGCAATTGGATTCTTCCTTAATGTTGGTGGTGAAAGAGCAAGTGGGGACTTGCTGTGTAACAGGTTGCTCTATTCGACAAGATCTGTTCGGGTCTGTCCAACTGTCTACTTGAGGTATATAAGGATGCACATTCATACCCATATTTTGGTGGTTCACTTCTCTTTTGGCCAGAGACGGGAGCAGTCCACAGGTTTGCATTCCATAGGTCCCCATGTCTGCGCTAGGTGGTGGCATGTACATGCTGGCGCTGCTCGAATAAAAACTGTCACTCCTGCAGGCACTGATCAAGGAATCTACTAAAAAAGTATTAGCAGCAGGAGAGCTGTTGGGAAAGGACATTTTGGGGAGGAATTTGAAGAAGAGAGATTGTGTCCTTTGTAGGCTGACATCTCTAGGAAAACATTCCCCATGTAATTGTGGATGCCTCTGCCGACCACATGACAACCAAGCCAATGAGATTTGAAAATGGCCTTGAGCCGCAGCCTCCTCTCAGGTCACGTGCTCCAGAGCCCGGCCGGCCGGCCGCGTAAGCACGGACAACAGCGACATCTACTACGCGCCCGCGATAGTGCGCGCTGGAGACAACTGGCCCGGCGCTCTCCGCCGCCCTCCCGTCCGCCTCTCCAGGGCTCGCTCCGCCAGCCCGCCCCACTCCCGTACCCCGCTTCGGCCACTGGGCCCAGCCGGCGAAAGGAAAGGCTCGGCCAGAGAGAGCCTCCGAGTGGACACGCACGGACGGGGAGGGGAAGCCAGAGTGCCCTGGCTCCAGCGCACAGAAGGATCCCCCCCCCCCCCGTACACACCCAGGCAGAACGCGTTTAAGACGGCCGGGTCCAGGACAAGAGGGTGGGGGCGCAGGCTGATCAATTTAGTCCCGGGCAGCCCAGCGGGGGAAGGTGAGTCGGATACCGTCCGTCCTCAGACATCCCACCCCAGGGGTCCAGAGGAAAGATCCCTTGGGGCAAAGAAGCCGCCAAGGTGTCTCTCGGAGGGCGGAGGCAAAAAGGGCTGCGAGGGCGGAGAGGCCAAGCAGCCGGCCGGGCCCGGATCCCTGTGGCTGGATCGGATCGCGGCGTTGTCCTCTCCCTTGGTCCTCCTGCCTGGCTCCGGGTCCCTATGCGCCCCGGCGGGCTACACTAGCCTTCGGCTCTCAGAGGAACCACACCCTGACCTCTGCGGAGCCGGGCCTCCGGGAGCTTTCAGCCCAGAGACAATTCTTTGCCAGCAGTTCACTATCCGCGAAAGCGTCTCTCCCGCTCCCTGCGGGAGAACTAAACCGAGGTTTCCCTCCCCCACACCCTGATAATAGAGGGCAAAAAGGAAGGAAGAAAGGAAAAAAAATTTAAGAAAAGGGGAAAACGCTGACCCTCAGAATCCAGAAGTTCCAGAAAACTGACTGGGCCAAGAAGGACAGAAAGAAATGCAAACGTGTCATTTGGTTCTTCTGCAAAGAAAAATATGTTTTCCTTTTATGGATTTTGTAAAAGCATTGGTTTCTGACAAGTGCAAGGTACAAAAGGTTGTGGAATTTATTAATACATATTAAGAAGAATCAGGGCGATCAATAAAATTCTCATCTACATTCTTGGGCTACTTGGTAATTTTCTTGCTTCTGAAGGTTTTTAAAGAGTTATGCCCGCTGTTGCCACACACGGGAAGATACTTTATTAACAAATCAATCGAGACTTTGTAAAGGATAAGATTAATAGTTAAATTTAGCATAATGGCGTTCGCTTTATGAATTATTGAAAATTATACTATTGATTTTTTTCCCCTTCGCTGCTAACCAAGAAGGTCAATTTTTGTTTTAACACAAATTGTCAAATATTAAAAGCTACACTTTTGTCAGAAGTTAAGTTTTATAGTTTTGGACAATTCCTAAAATTATTTGACAAGGCTTTGCTTGGGTAAGGGAGGGGAAGGAGGTGGACGAATCTTAGTCCTCTGCTTCCTTTGGTGAGGGCAAGTTCTATAAAGAGGATATGGTCTGGGGTTGTGGTCCAGCTCATTAAAGAACCACCACTACCACCACCACCACAGTGGAAACTCAGAGTTTTATGAGAAACTTCAACAACTTCCTCCCTCCTTCTCTGGTTGCAGGCGGGTGAGTCGCCCTGCGGAAGCCGGGAGCCTCGGGGCAGCAGCAGGGAGCTTTAACCTTGATTTCCAAAGACTTGCCCTGAGTGAGGCGCCAGCCAGGGCTTGGAGCCGTCCTTTGGCCTGCCAGGTTCCCTTCCTGCAGCCAAGAAAGTAAAGCAGCCCCAGAAACTCTGACCATGAACCAGCTCTCAGGCTGGGAAGGCATCTGTGTTCTCTTTTCCCTACACTCACCGGGCATGGGCTGGCCTTGGATTTCAGGCCCAGAGACTGAACTTGCGGGCAAATTGGGATTCTGCCTCAACAGAACATTTATTTGGGGCCTGATGTTCATTAAAACACCTCAGCATTCTCGGGGACCTAGTAGCCCGCCCACTCCTTTGCAAAAACCTCTCCCAACAAACCCTTTGTCCCTCTTTCCAAAAAGGAATCTCCCCTGGCCTGGTGGAAACAAGCGTTGAACATTATTTTCGGCCTTGGGACTGTTTCGCCTGTTCCCTCTCAGTGCCCTCGCCCAAACAATAACCTCTTTTAAAAAACTCCTTGGTGGCAATGAGACAGACCTTTTAAACCTTTATGCAGCTGTTCAAATACAACATCATTGTCAGGTTAAAAGCCTGGCGCCTCTAACAGCTTCGGCTGCGGCATCCCAGCAATGCCCAAGGTTTAAACATTACCTTTCCACAGGGGTAGCTGTTTTCAAGCTTGGGGGTGGGGTTTGAGGAAGGCAGAAAAAAAACCAAAAACCCATAACTTTTGACTCTAGGTGGCTAAGGTCCTGTTCAAAGCTAACAGTCATTGACCAGTGCCCTGAAATTTGCTTTTTCACATGGTGGAGATCTCATTCCAAGCCAGGGCTAAGCGTGCCCAAGTCTGGATAATGTGCCCGCTGCACTCGCTTGCTGCAGGCGCCCTGACACTAGCTTGGCTCTCCAGCAGTGTTGAGTGCCGCCCTTTTGCCTCTTCGCCAGGAGAGCTGCCTCGGGAACTCGTCTGCCCAATTCTCCCTACCCTAAGCAAGGCAAGGCTGTTTAATCTAATCGGGAATTTTATGCCCATCAAATGCCCTTTCATAATCTTTATTTATACATGAAGAAAACATCCAGGCTAAAAACAAGCAATTTCTTGCGGGCGGGTAGGTCCGCAGTGAGCCACGATAGGCAGGATGTGTCTTCAGAATTTGGGGACCTTTCCATTTCAGCTCTCAGTGGCTTTGAGCTCAAAGTCACTCTCATATTAGTTAAAGTTAAATAGGTTTTTACTCACAGACAAAAATGTGTATATCAGATATAATTTTGAATCTTTTCTCACAAAATTCTATTTTTTTCTCTTTAAAATTTCTGCCTTCAGACCCGCTCCTTGAGACCAGAGACTGTCGGTATTTTGAGATTTTATCACTAAAAAATTGAGCAAGATAGGAATAATACAAAAGAATGATCTGGGCCCCAAAGGATGGAAAGTGTGCCTAAGACTCAAAGGCTGAGATGAGACAAATGGCATAAAAAGGCAGTGTTCTAAAGGCCAGCCTTTATTTTGCTTATGAGTATTTAATGTAGCTGCTGTTTTCGATCATCTTTAGATCAGTTGGAGCAGTTACCATTAATAATAAATCAATATTGCACCATAAAGGAGATGGATTTCCATATCTGTACCAAGACGCCCTTCTCCCAGCCACAGTTCTTTCCAGGGAAAAATTAAAAGGATAGCTTGAGCAAGAAATTAGCATTTGTAATCAAAAAGTGGCTTGCAGCTGCACTCTTGTCTCCTGGAAGAAAAGTTGAAGCCCTGGGCCTGAGTGGACCTGTGGGCTCTTAGGGTAACCCCGGATTAGGATCCTGAGCCGCCTCTGGGCTGTGCCACTCTTTGGGGACAGAGGGGAGGGGGTCAATTAAAAGCTGTCTTCCCAGGGTGCTTTTCCGGATTGCACTGTGCACCTCCAGGCCAAGGTGAAAGGAAATCGAGGGGGGATGGGGAGTCTACCATCAATGTGATAAGGGGTCTATCCAGACGTGCGACAAGGGCGGGCAGCCAGAGAGCCTCTTTCTGCACAGACACAAAAGACTCCTACTTCGGGCATTTCCCTTCCACTTCAGAGTCTGAGACCTTGGCGCCTCAGGATCCAAGGCCACAGTCTGCAAGCCCCACACATTCTGAAAGATGGGGGTGGGCAGAGGTCTTCAGCCTCCAGGGGTCCTGGTCTGATCCCCGGCCCTTGTCAGGCCCATCTTGGGCGCAGGGAGGAAAGAAGCTGCAGACCGCTGAGAAGCGGTGTTTCGCAGGCGGCTGCCAGCCAAGGCCAAGGGGCCCCCGCACAGCCAGATGTGCAGCCGCTGGGGCCGCCTTACGAGGAACACAACGACATTTGGGGAGGGCGGTTCTCACTCCACAAAGACCGTGGTCCGGTTCAGACTCCGGTAAGGTGGCCTCACTATAGCCAAGCTGGACCGGCGGTCAGACTAGTGGAGCCAAGGTTGCCCACGGGAAACACCCACGCCACTCGTTGGCGCCTCGCCGGGGGCTCACTGGCGCCCCAGCCTCCCCGTCAAAACTGATGCCAGCTCCGGGAGGCAGACGAGCGGCAGGCCTCAGTGCCTTTGGTCCAGGGCTTAGAGGGCGGAAGACACACAGGGGAGCCAACGAGGCCGGCGCTAATCCTGGGGGTTGGAGGCTCTTCACAATGAACTTCGGGGAGGGAAAGGGGTCAGTCATCCTCCCTTAAAGAGGCCAATGTTCAGGAGCCCTGTCTCCTCTCTTTTGACTCTGGACGGGGGACCCAGGCCCTCCCCCAAGGTCAGGGGCTTTGCTGGGAAAGGGAGGGCACTCATCAAATACACTGCTTTTGAGAGCCAAAATTCAACTCCGCTCCTCAAGACCGGCGTGCAATTTGGAAGGGTGGCCAGTGTTCTGTCAAACGCAAAGTCCGTTTGCTTCAAATACATTCCCCGTTCCACAATGCCTTGAAGTATAAACGTTTCTCCCTGAGTGCCTGCTGCCTCCCGTGGCCGCATCAGCCCAGCCTGGCCTGGGCACACCAACTCACAGTCCTGCCGGCGCCTCCCAGTCGCCATGGGTAGCCGCGCACGCCAGGCACGGCCCCCGGCTCCCTAACCCAAAACGACTCTCCCAGTCCTCCATGCGTCTTATTATTATTATTTTTTTCTTAGAGACATTCGGCTAAGTTGCCCGCGCCCTGATCTGTTATAAACAAAAGGCTTTTAATCATCTCAGGCGGTCTGAGAGCCGGCAAAACCGATGAAGGTTTTTGTATTTTTGAGGGGGGTGGGGGAGGTAAGTGAGGGGTGCCCAACCCTAGACGAGGCTCTCCACACTGAAACCAAGAAAACTGATTTCCCTAATTTAACTAATTAGCAGTGACTATGATATATTTTCAAAATGCATACATCTATCTTTTAAAACTCTCCTCCACACTATCAAGTTATACCAAGGTACTCTTTTGAAGCAGCTTTATCTTTAAAGAGACAAGGTGATCTGTTTCGTGAATCTAGTTGATCCGTTTTCTGTCTCTATACAACTTCTCACACCTCATGGCTGCTTAGAACAAACAAACTAGCAAACACCTTAGCTGCCGCCTGTTACTAAGAGGTTGAGGTCGCCTATTAGAATCCAGTATTGGACAGATAGGTACCGCGGCCTCTTGGTCAAACGCGGCTTCTGGAACGTGAGCGCGCCCTCGTGTGGATCTCCAGGCCCCTGCAAACGGGAAATGGTATCTGCTCGGCGTGCCTTGGATGTTGGGCACACAAGCTTGCTACGTTTAGATGCAGTTAAAAAAATAGATGGAAAGGGAAAGAAAAAAAAAAAGTTTAAGCTCCTGAAACGATCATACTGTTAGGGCACTGACGTTTTAACCGATGCCTAGAATTCCAAACAAAGGAATCCCCTTCTTAACGAAATTTTTCAATTGTAGGCTTTGTTTCCATTGCATCTTTCACCAAAGGATGCTTTTAAAGGAAATATAACTATATTTTCTTTTGTTCCTTATTATAGAAAGTGCAGTAATTTATTTCACAGGGTGGCAAATTGCTTTCAGATTTAATGAAGGTGTAAAGCTGCACAGAACTTCCTCCTTCAAATGCCTGATTTAAAAACTGCAGTTCTTCATTAAAGCAAAGGGGACCACAATTTAAGACCCCCCCCCCCCAAAAAAAATTCTCAGCATTTCCTAGCTGTAGTGAAAGCAGCTAGCAGGCATTTTAATCTAACCAATATTTTAAAAAGAAGTTGACTGCTGTTGCATTACACTGACGTTTGCAGGGAAATTAAGGTTATTGATCCTGAAATTAGGAATTTTCTCAGATTTATGGTGAGCTCCTGGTATTATTCTGTGTGGTCATAAATGCGTGTGGGGGTCTGGCTATGTGTGAGCATGTATGTGTGAGAGTGGGTGGCAGCTGAAAATCAAGAAGAACCTTAAGGCGCCTAATTATTCAGAAAGGTTAAAGGTGATGACCTTGACATTTTGGAAGTTCAAAGGCATACATTTATGCACTTATTTTTTCCTTCCCAAATAAGCCTTAGCAATTTTTTAAAAATTGCATTTCAAAATGCACGACTCCTTGGAAGATGCATGGGGTACCCCGCATTTATAGATTTATATTTTGTCTTTGGGCTTAGGAGAGGTTGAGTCATAAGATTCACTTCACTCTTTTCAGAGAGAGAGAAGCTTTTCTCACTTCTCCAGTTTATTGCACATTGCGGAAATCTCTTTTGGGCCCACCAGAAGGTGTATAATATAACCCAATTAAGCTGTTTAGAACTTTGACTTTTATGGTATTGTCTAGACAGTTCAAGGTTTTGTAAACAGCCTGGCCTGGCCCTGAAACATAAAGTGCAGTGCAGCTCTCACCACATTCTTTAACTTGAAGCGATAAATGCCGCGAGAGGGTCTGCAGCTCCTGGTCCCATTTCAGTGGGGGTGGGGAGGGTTTACCTTCCCCTGCTTCAGATCCACTATAAACCAGCAAGGACCACAAGCCCTGACCACAAGCCCTCTCCACCCACTGATAACTTCCTTTTTGAAAACTTCTCCCTTCAGTGGAGGGTTCTAATTTTGGTTTCTTCTTTTAAAGAACTGTGGCTCCTCGTTACCTTGTAAGAGATAATTTGGATTTTCTAACCAGTTTTTTAAAATGGTTGTTGTCTTTTCAGAAATCCCAAGTTCACTAGACTAGGAGTTGGGGTGGGAGCTTGCTTCTTAGGTTCCTGCTGCCCCAGGCTTATTGCCTGAAGAAGGCAGTGCCAGCATTGCTTGGTCATATCGTCAATTCAGAAATTCATCACTAACATGATTTTAAAACCAGTGTAGCCTAGAGGTGGTGGTAGGGGAACGACTCCTGTTTTAGAGGGATTAAAAGGTATTTCATTCGATTTTCAGTTGCATGGGTTCTGGCCACTAAAATATCCTAATCAGGCACTAAACCTCAAAGAGGAGAATTCATACAGTGTATTGAAGCTGTAACCTCCATTTTACTAGAAACCATTTATTCACACAAAAAGACAGTGACTCATGCCTTGATATGACAGACCAAAGGTACATTTCCCAAAGTTTAAATAATCTGCGTTCACTGAAGAGGAAGGAAGGGCTCTCTTAAAACTCAGAGCAAAACACCAGAGCCTTCTGGCCCCCCGGCCTAACTTCCTAAAGACCCCGCGGCGTCCCCCAAGAGGACTGGGAGAGGGGGAGGGGGAACAACAGCATATTGGCGGTAAAATTGTAAAGGGACGTTTGCATTTACCATTTTCCCCCTTATTAGGATCCGCTCGGCCAAGTCCCGGCCTCGTCCGCAGGCTGCAGTGGTCGCTGGAAGGTCCCGAGTTGACCGTGGGAAGGAATCGTGAAGTTCCACAGAGAAGAGGCGTCATTAAACCCAAGGACATTGGGCCTGCGGAGGGCAGGCTGGTGGGGGAGGAGGGTGGATGAGTGGGGCTGGGGGGAGGGGGCGCTTCCTGGAGCTCTCAAAATAAGGGGTTTCCAGTGAAATACTGCAGACGGTCTCTGTTCAGTTTCTTTTCTTTCATCCTGCGATTCTGGAACCAGATTTTGACTTGCCGGTCAGTGAGGTTGAGCATCCGAGAGAGTTGAAGTCTTTTCTCTTTGTTTATGTACACGTTAAAGAAAAACTCGCGTTCCAGTTCGCGAATCTGGTACTTGGTATAGGGACAGCGCTTTTTCCGGGACCGCTGGGGGGCCACTGCAAGGCAAAGAGACCAAGGGGTGAGAGAGGCCGCTTCCTGCTATCCCCCCAACCTCCCGCCCGGGCCACTGAACGAGGGCCAGGCCCTGGCCCCGTTGGGGACGGCCTCTGCCGCTGCTGAAAGGCCCTGCCTGCGTCGTGGGGGAATGATATATGGGCGGGCACAGGAGAGAGTGCGGGCGTGGACATGTGTTCACGCCCGGGACACACACACACACACACACAACCACACACCCCTAGCCTGGCACCGAGGTGGGGAAGCAGAGGGCAAGGCAGGCTCTGAACTGGAACCTGAGGGAAGAGAGACACGAGCGTGCCCGCCGGAGCATCTGCCTGACTCCAGCGGCGCGCGTCAGCCAGCAGCTTGGATAAAGTCCAGTGCAAGGATCAAACTCCCCCCCACACCCACCCCCCCCCCACTCCCCGCCTCTCTCCCTTAAAAGCAAGAGGCTCGGGTGTACGCACTCGCACTGGCTTGAACTCTCCCCTCCCTCCCTCCATGGTCTCTAGCACCCCCGTGCCCAAAACTGGGGGAAAGGCTCTCTACAGCGATTAAGGTCCTCCTCGAAGTCTACCTTAACCCCACCTAAATTGGTTTCCTCCCATAAACACGCTTTACAACGGCCCGGGAAATCTTATAGGATGTATAAACCTCTTCGAATGCTTATAAAATAGCACATAAAACGGCGCAAGCGGAGGGGAGGGCCCCCGCCGCCCCCCCGCCCCCCCTCGGCCCCCGGGCCCACCGCTCGCCCGGCACCCAGTGCCTACCTGCGCCGCCGCTCTTCTCGGCCCCCGCCTCCCCCGGGGGGCCCTCGCCGTTGCCACCGCTGCCTTCCGCTGCCCCCTTGGGCTCCGAGCCAGGGGTCGCCTTGGCGCAGGGACTGCCCCTGCCGCCACCAGCCCCGGTCTTGGGGTCGCCCTTGTCGGCTGCGCCCTCGGGCTGTGGCTGCGCGGGCGGCGGCGGGGGCTGCGGCCCGGAGAACGGGGGCCCGGGAGCCGCCTCGTAGAACTGGTCGAAGCCTTGCGGCAGGATGCCATTGCGGCCCACCGCGCTGTAGAAGTTGGAGGCGGCGCCCGCGGGGCCGTGCGGCGGCCCGGGCGCAGCGCACACCGGCTCAGGCGCCTTGAAGAGCACGTCCGGCCGGCGGCCCGCGGGAGGGAGCAGCTCACGCTGCATGGCCGCCTCCTCGGCCGCCGCTGCCGCCGCCGCTGCCGCCGCCGCCGCCGCGTAGTAGGGAGCGTAGCCCCCCGCGCCGCCGCTGCCCCCGCCGGGGCCGCCCCCGCTGCTGCCGCCCCCCCGCGCTGCCGCCGCCGCCGCCGCCGCGGTACGGCCACTTGGCGCGCTCCAGGCCGTAGTCGCGGAAGGCCACTTCGCGCACGGGCTGGACGTGCGGCGCCAGGTTGGAAGAGTAGGGGAAAGTCATCTGGCAGGACGACGGTTGGGAAAGGAAAGACGGCTTGCTAGCGAAGTCAGACGGGGCCACATAGTAGGCGCAGCCCGGCAGGTACATGCTGGCTGCGCTCGGGCCGCACTCGTCAAAGTCGTTCATGGCTCCGCGGCGTGCGCGCCGGCGAGCCCCTGGCCGCTCCCCCGCGCAGCCAACCTGAGCCATCGATTGCACAAGAGGCTTGGGCCAGGATCAACTAAGCAAAAATCCCCACCGGGCGCTGACGTGCAATTCATCTTGATTGATTCTGGTGGTAATTATGTCACGTGACGCCATGAAGAGAAATGTCCTTATATCTATATCAGCGCTCGCCAACAAGCCCCGGGACGGCTCCTGGCGCCGAGACGCGCGCGCTGGGGGGCGATCGGCTGCCCTCTCCCGCCAGCTCTTCCCGGGAGCCCCCGACCAGGCTGCGCCTCAAGCCGGTCACCTGCGCGCCGCTGGCCGCTGCCACCGTTGGGCGCATCTGCCACCGCCCGACCGGGCCACCCGCCCGCGCCCGCCCGCCCGCGCGGCTTTAAGTACGCGGACCGAGGCCGACGGGGAGGAGGAAGGAGGGGGAGGAGGGGGAGGAAGGGGGAAGGGAAGAAGCAGCAAGAAGAGGGGGGAGCCCCGGCTCCAGGCTCCCTAGAAGCTAGGGACTAGGTGTGAGGGTGTGAGGTTCCGAACCCCACCCCCCCTTACTGCAGCCGCTCCCTCCCCCGCGACTCTGCCACCCTCTGCAGCTCACTCGCCTGGGAGCTTGTTGCTTCTTGTTCACGGTAGTAATTGCGCTACTCTCCAGGGCGCAGGGATCCCTGATTTACATATTTCTCTGCCCAGCGCCTTAAGCGCGGAGTAACTTGGCTCATTCTGGTTCTGACCCCAGGGATGCTAGTGCTGGCCTCAGAAAACCCAGGCCACTCCCCTCCTAGGCACTCACCCAGGCCAGGGCCTTCGTGCCCACCTGGCTCTCTTCCTTCCTCTCTGGTTTCCCTCTCTTCTTGTCTTTCTTTCTCCTTGCTTCTCTCTTTCTCCTTGCTGGTCTCTCTTCAGTCTTCTCCCTTCTCTCTTGTCTTCACTTCTCTCCTTCCCCCTCCTTTTCTGCTTTCCTTCTTCCTTCCTCTTGCTTTCCTGTTTCCTTTCTTCTGTCTCTCTATGCTTTCTCATCCTCTCCCCTCCTTTTCCCTAAGCTGTGTGTCACTGTCTCTGCTCTCTCTCTCTGTTGCCTCTCCCTTCCCCTTCAGCACTAAAGCCAGGAGGGAGCTCAGCCCGTGGCCTCAGGCCTCCCTAGAATCTGGGGAGTCTAGTGAACAAAAGGATCTGAAGTCCTACTCTCACGGTGCCCGACTTCCCGCTGGCCCCCCCCTCAAGAGACAACACCCCCACGCTCGCACCTCCGACCTCCTCACCCCTTCTCCTTTCAGGCCTGGCTTGGGACTAGTCCGCCTTACACCCAGAACCTTCACTGCTTTGGAGTCCCGGCAAAGCCTGCGTATCCGCACCGCGTTTCCCCGAGGCTCCTTTGGCACCCTTGGGTCGGCACGGTCACTTCAACCCCTCCCCCCCAAGATAGGTTGCCTCTCTGAGGGCTCTCAGCGGCGCCTGACTCCCTAACTGGAGCCCCTCTGTGTCACCTCGCACTGAGGCGGACTCTTCGTGGGGCGCCCCATCCACTCCCCCAAGGCCTCACTCTCCTCCCAGCCTGCCGCTACCCTCTCCTAGCCCATGGGTCCAGGCGAGACCTGGGCTCCCATCTCCGAGAGAGCAGACCCTTTTCAAAGGTAAACTGTCTCTTCCCAAACCCAAATCCCAGAACCAAGGGCAGGAGGCTGCCCCTTTCCCCAAGATTCCTCCGCCCAGGCAATCCCAGCACTGGGGCCTGGGCCTCAGTCCTATACCCAGGGCAGGCGGCGCTGTCTGTGATGCTGGTTCTCTCCCTGGCCCGGGCCGCTGCAGTGCCGGTGCTGTGCGCTCTGCCCACGGTGCGGACAGACAGAGAAAAGGCGGGTGGTCTGAGCTAATATCTATTTTCTGGCTGATGTCCCCCCCCTTCCTCTTTTTCTCCTCCCTCCCTTTCTCCCTTCCTCTCTCCTTCCTCCGCCCCTTCCCAGTCTGCTTCCCCTCCCCCCAACACTGCGCAAATAGGTCTGTGGCGACTGGAGGGCACCTGAGCCTCCCCCTAACTAGAACTACCCATATGTGTGCCCCCTCCCCCACAGCTGGCACCCCCGCCCAGATTTCAGCTGACATCCTTCTCCTCAACCCAGACCCCCAGCACACTTATCTGCCTCCCCCACCTCCATCCCAGGCCCAAGCCTCTCCCTTTCGGGCTCAGGCTCCTGGTCGACGCCCCTGGATCTCTCTCCTAAAATGGCTCCCCGGACTCTGCACCACTGGCCCTGCGGTAGCTCAGGACCCAGGGCAGCGGCGGGGACTTCAATCCGGGTCTTTACGTGTCTGGGGGTTCGCAAAATTCTCGCACCTTCTCTCTACCGGCGGCACGGGGTGGGGCGCCGGCAGCCAGCCGCCCCCACAGTGGAGCCTGCTGACCGCCGAAGAGGGATCTGGGGAGGCACGAACCATTCAAGTTCAACGACATGGCGACGGCAGCTCCGGCGGGAGCAGCGGTGTGGCGGGGGGAGGGTGAGCCATCTGCAGCGGCGGGCCGGTGCACAGGGGGAAGGGGGCGGCCGGCCCCTCTCGGCTCCCTAGCGCGGACCCTTGCCCCCCACCCCCACTCCACAACCCAGAGCGCTTTCGTTCTAGTCCAGCCCGCTAGGCTCTTTGGCCCCAGCTCCCTCCTAGTTTCTGCCCCTATTCCCCAAACCCAGGGAAAACCGCAGCCTCCCGGACCCGCGCATCCCGCTCAAGAACCTACCGTGGAGACCCCGGGTCTGTGGCCTTGTCCTTGCCTGCGCGGCCCCACCCGAAACGTAGGCGCACCAGGCCTTCGGGGCGCAGCCAGCAGCTCCGCGAGGAAGAGGTTTCCGCACAGCGCCGGGACGCTATGCGGTGATTTTGAGCCACCAAAGATAAGACACTAACTTGACCTTAACTTTGTCAGGGCGCCCCCTGGTATCTGGAGAACGTGAACAGACACTGTCTGGCAGCTCTCGTAAAAGCTGACTGGGGAAGGGATTCTGAGTCATTTCATTTATTGCCACTACAGTTCTGCAAGAAAGCTTTTCTTCCCTGCCAAACTTTAATTATTTATGCTCTTTTAAGAAACGAAAGAAGAGAAAGGCAGGGAAAACACCCAGAGCCAGTTCCTTCCCTGCAGAGCCCTCGGAATGGACTTCTTAAGTCAAGCGACTGGAGAACAAAAATATGGGGAGATCACCTTTGTCTTAGGACAGTGGGGCAGACGCCTTGCCCTCCCCCACTATCACTGAGGGGGAAATGCAGTTGGGAGAGGCGGGTGAAGGGGCATTTCCCCCCCCCCCACACACATGAATATTTACAACAATTCCGGATTTCTCTTCCACCCGCCGGCATCCCGGAAGCCTCCCCGGCCCGCCTCCCTTAGGGAGAACCCCCAGGCCTTAAAAGTGTCCCCCCCCTCCACCGCCACCCTCTGAGTTCGCAACTGATTGAATGCCAACCGAAGCTGTTTTTTCTGCTTTTAAAACCGTTTTCTTAGTCAAGAGGCCCGATTGGACTGCAGCATTTCAGAGGACGCATTTGCTCTTTCTGCAGGGAATGTTGAGCACTCAGATTTTAGCGTCCTTTCTCTTCAGCATTTTTTTCTTACGAATTTCCTAGTGGTTCCAGATCTCTGCCGGAACCAGTGCTGTGGAAGGAGACACCGGAGTCTTTGTATTTGTGTGAACTAGCAAAAGGGATAGATTTGGAAAAAACTGCTGAACCAAGAGATACGCTTTTATACTTAGAATAATTTAATTTTCTTTGAGGAGTGATCTCCATGACTATCCACTCCCCCCACTCATCCCAGGCTAAAGGGAAAGAACACGATGATTTAATGATATATTTTTGAAAGAAACAGCCTCCGTGTTGTCTGTCTTAAGACCTGAGTCTGAGTACGTATGCTTTCCTCCTCCTTTCCCCAGCCTTCCGAGGGCTTAGGGAGGCTTCCGCCTTTGTTCAGTTGTTTTTGAGGAGGCAAACCTCTGAATGCAGACTCAAAGACTTGGAGATCCTCCTCTGGGTACCAACACCTCTATGTGCCCAGCCAGGTGGGGAAACCTTTTGAGCCATAGGGCCTTGGCAGCTCTTGCTTCTTTCTCTCCCATTGAATATATATACATATATTGTATACATAGATGTGTGTGTAAACAAAGAACAATTAAAAATTTAATTATACACCAAATTCGCTTCTGGGAAGGGGAGTTGAAATGTTGAATATTCAGTGTTAGTGATTTAGTGATTTTGTTAATTCTCCCTCTAACTAAAAGCTGGTTTCACCTCCATCAGCTAGGAGCTGGGGTTTGCAAGAAGATGAGCAGGCCCTGGCTTTCCCTGACTGAGCTAGAGGTTAATTTGGACTAGGGAGTCTTGAGGCCCCATTTCCCAAGGGAGTCTGCTGGGCTCCTGGTAAACCTGCTGGCATCAAGGATTTAGCAGGACATAGCTGGTTCCAGAGAAGCCAGACCAAAACTTGGTGGAGACAAACTTTTTTTTTTTTTTAAATCTGAGGAACCTCAAATCTTTACAGTCCACCAATAACAGTAAACTTTAAAGTTTGAGAATTTAGGCTAAGTGCAGAAGTCCCAGCCTGCAACAAGCTGAGAGTCCCCCTAACATGTAAGACACACTCAGATCTGCCATGGTTCTTCCCTTTTGGATATTCCAAACATACTTGGTTGGTAGGCTTTTACACACCATTTCCTGACCACCTTGGAAGCCATTTTCTCATTTAACAAACAGTCAACACCCACGATGAAACAACAACCAGAAAAGAAAACGAATTTGGTGGCCTGAAAAACATTAGAGGGGGAATCCAAAACATTTTGAAAAATTGACATCAGCCCCTTGACAGCTTGGCTCGGACCTCGATATTTATTTTCACTCAAAACATTTGTATATATTGTGTCTGATATATACAAGCTATTGTTTTCAACAAAATCAAAGCAAAGCATACATGACAACTATTAGATAGCCTAGAAGATGAAATTAGTCTAACATCAACTGAAGTCAGCCGAGCTAAGGCTCCGGGCTCTCTGTGAGGTGCCCACGCCAGGTTTAGGGCCAGGTCCTCCACTGAAAAGAAATCTTTGGACTTTGAGAAGGAATCCTGAATCCTTGGGCTGTTGTACATCATGCCAGGAGTTGTGGAGGAGGGTGCTGCATGTCTGAAGGAGAGGGAGAAGAGGCAGGGATAGTAGAATAAGCTAGCAGGGGGAGGCTTGGGTTCACTGAGATTAAGGCTGGACACTCCAGCACACCCAGAACAACTCCACCTGGCATTTGGGAACTCTTGCCTCCATGAGGCAAGCCTGGCAGGGCCCAGGGCCTCAAAGTCTCCACTGGGACAAGCCAGACATGCCTCAGAAGGGGCACAGTAGCTGGGCCACTGGTAGATTTGGCGGATGGTGGAGATGGTGAGAGGAACTTCTGGTCCTCTTTGCTCTGTCAAGAGCAGCTAGCAGGAGCTGAGAATCTAAGAGATCTCCTTCCCCACCCCATGACCCTTGAGAAGGATCTTTTGCCTGTCCTTGTGGGGGTCCATTAAGGTTATTCAAGAAAGACAGATGTGTCACCTTTACTCACCTTACCTGGAAAGCCGTATTTACAGCTGGAGTGCAGCACCCTCCTCCTCTTGCTCACTCCCTTCTCCTCCCCCCTGGATATCTTTCCCCTCCTCCCTGTGCCACAGCTTCAAAGGACACCAGCAGCTCCTTTCACCAGAGCTAGGCTCTGGGGATCCAGTTACAGGGTTCATGAGCCTGGCCTAGGCTTGTATGAGGAGGTGGGGAGTAGGGCAATGTTTGCCAGTCTTGTCTGGAGATTGCACTTTGTCTGGAGCCCCAGTCTCTTTCATCCCATCTCAGGGAAGGAAGGCTCCACCTTATTCCACCCAGCTGGAGGGGCCAGCCTAGCTCTCATTTCGCATTTTGAGATACCTCCAAGTTTGTCCCACTACCCAGCCCCTCCCCTTCTCTCTTTTCCCTCCCAAAGTCTGAAGGTCTAGTGTGGCTTTTGTCCTTTCAAATCAGCCAGGGCAGACAGGAGGGTATCGATTGTATGGTGCCTTTTCCTTTTTCCAGAGTGAAGATCTTGGCCTTGCCACAAAGGGCTTCTGCTGCAGAGACCTAATTGTACCCACAGTCTTTTCCATTCCCTCAGGAGGCCTTCCCTCTGAGCCCTAACTAGGCGACTGCTAAATGCTGAAGGGGCTGGAGAGAGGGGGAAAGAACGAATTGGATGGAAACAGAAAAATCCAGGTACCAGGGAGCAAGAATGAGTCCTGGGTGCAAACGCCCCAGCCTGGAGCAGGGAGAAGTGGCCTCAGACCCCACACGTGGAAGCCTTAAGGCCAGGGTTGCATTGGAACTTCCTCACTTTCTCTCAGGCTTCTCAGGGACAGAGGAAAGCAAGGAGGCCCACCTGGCCTGGTCTCTAAATCTCTTCGTAGCTTCAGGACCAGCGGAGAAGGAACCGAAGGAAAAGCCTTAGCCCCAGTTCCTCCACCCCACACCAGGCCTCTGTCCAAAAGGGCAGGCCCAGCCCAGCCCTGGCCACGCGCGCGGCTAGTAGAGCGCCAGCGCCTGCTCCCGCAGCACCACGCGCTTCTTCTTCATACGCCGGTTCTGAAACCAGATTTTGACCTGCTGATCGCTGAGGTTCAGCCTGTTGGACAATTCCTTGCGCTTCTGACGGTTGATGAATTCGTTGACGAGGAATTCGTTCTCCAGCTCCGCAATCTGCTGCTTCGTGTAGGGTTTCCGCTTCTTGCGCGCCCTCCCCGGGGCCGCCCCCCCACGGCAGGCCTGCAACACAGCCCCGACCCACGTCAGCCCAGCCCGTTCTCTGTAGATTGCCCGCCCCCCAGGCGGTTCACCTCCCCTTACACTCTCCCTTGAACCCCACCTCCCATCCCGGCCCAAACCGGCCCGGGGGAGCGTGGGCACCGTTTACCGTCGGGCAGTGAAGGTCGCAGGCAAGAGGCAACGCCCGCCGCCTGCACTGTCATGTTCAAGTTGAGCGGGCCCTTGGTGTCGTCCTTGAAGCCGGGAGCGCAGGGAGCCCCGTGGAGCAGGGTCGCGGAGCCCGGCGCGGCACGACCCACACCCGGGTAGTCATACTTGGCCGCTTTGAGAGCAGCCACTGCAGGGGCCAGGCTAGAATCGGGGGCGAAGGACAGCCGGGTACGGCCGCGCTCCTCTGGCCCAGCAGCCTCTTCGGGTGCATAGAATTTGGCCTGTTCTTCGGGTCCGTCCTTGGCTGTTGGGGGCTGCAGGCCGAGAGGTCCGGAGCCGGCCAAGTAGGGTTGCGAAAAGCCGCCAAAGGCAGTGGAGCCCGTAGGCTGCGCGGGGCAGGAGGCGGACGTGGCGGCCCAGGGCAGCGCGCCGCGTGGGTAGGAGATAGGGGGAAGTGCGGCCAACTGGCCGCCATTCGGCCGTAGGTTGGAGAAGTAGAAAGAGTCTGGCGACTGCAGATTGAGAAACGAGCCCACGTAGCCCGCTCTGTAGAGACTGCGCTCACACATCTCCAACAAAGGGCTTCGGCTGCGCTCGCAACAGTATTTAGTTACAACCGGGAATAAGAGGACAGGCTCAGACGATTGGACGAAACTTTGCCTGCAGGTTCTTCAAAGCCGGTCATTTCAGCACCGCCTACATCCCCCGACCCGTTTTCCCCCCCCCTTCAGAGTATTATGATAACACCCGCAATGTTCTATGGCGAAGGACGAGGCTGCCAGCAGAGCCAAATCATGTTGAGCGAAGACTAAGTCTCTGAGGGTTTCCAGGCCCTGCTTCAGGAGCTGGGGGCATCGGGCAAGAGGGTGCCTTTGCCCAAGTGTCCCTTGGGACTCTTCTTGGTGGTGATCGGCTTTGCAATCCGCAGGCTTTCTGGGCCCAGCTTGCTTCTACCGGCTTTAAGTTGCAGCGGAGGCATTTTCCATTAACCAGCGCCTCTCCACTTGCCCGGAGAGGGCGCGGTCCGGCGGCACCATGAGCTCTGTCCCTGGGATTGACAATGTCACTCCTGCCCCAATCACTGCCATAGAAAGGCTTTCTCCAGAGACCTCTGCCTGGGGAATCTGGCAGCAAAGACCCATTCGCTGCTTGAGCTCTCTGTCCCAGGCCGCAGACAAGAAAAGGGAGGGCATCACAAACTCTGCCCAAGTTTGGCATCTAGAAAGGAGGCCACACTATTCCTGGTTTGTTTCCACGGCTAAGAACTCTGATCCTAGGGGAAGTTGCCATCCAGGTCCATGGAGAATGTCCGCCAGGGGAACCCAGCAGCTCGATCCACCAATCGTGGCCAAAGGCTACATTCCTTTTATCGTCTGGAGTCCTCTCCGGGACTACACACTGCAAACCAGAACTCCGAGGTGTCCCCCATCCACCCAGTGGAGGGCAGAGCAGGACGAACTCTTCCGACTGGGTGTGGAAAGGCGTAAGAGCCAGAACCACCTGGCCGGGGAACAGCCGGCGTTCTGAGGCAGCTGGCTAGCAGAGTTCCTCGCCTCGGCGCCCCCAGGGGTGTCGGGGCTAGGGAGCTCAAGGGTCTGACAAACAGGGAAGTGGGAAGGGCAGCAGTTCCTAGCGGGAAGCGCTGTGCTCAGACCCCGCCGCAGGCCCTCTTGCCTAGTCCGGCCAGCGGACTAGGGATTCTCCCCTCCTGCCTCCTATCCCAAGACCCTTGGAGACCCGGTGACCGGCGCCAGTCTCAGCCTGAAGCAGGCCCCTCGGTCCCCAAGCCAAGCTGGAATTGGTTAGACCGCCGACTCCCGCACTGAGACCACACAGGCGCCGCCGGAGGGCAAGGCTGACCACCGCGCTGCGGCTTTATTGTGTGAGTTATGGCGACCAATTGGGTGGCTCTGGGGAACGCAATCGGCCTCTTCCTCCTGCTGCGGGGGGGGGGTGGGAGAGGTGGGGGTGAGGACGTGGGGGGTGGGGACGTCTGGGGCTCCTCTGGCTCTGCCAGCGTTTCCGTAGGAGCTCAGGCACTCGCTCACGTCCTCTCTTGGGGAGGTGGGGGACAAGCACAAGCTGCAATTCCAGTTCCTAGATACTTAAGGGAACACAAACCTCAGATCCCTAAGAGCTCTTATTTTGGGGAACCCATTCTATTTTGAGGAGCTGCAGCTTCGTTACTCCGGAAAGCTCCAGCTTCAGGGGTCCCTGCAGTCTCTGCTCCTCATGTTTCAGTGCATGACGATTCCTCGTTATTTCCAAGCCGAGGGGTGTCTCCTTGGGAACTTTAGGCAGCCCTACAGCAGCTGTTTGCGCCTCAGGACTAAAGGCATAATAGAACTAAGTGAGAAACAGGAAAGACAAGAACAACTACTTTCCCTCCATTGCTCGCTGCCCAGCCGTCCCACTTCATCCCCCGGGTTTATGACTTTCGAGGTCTGGCAGACAAAGTCTTATGAGAGCTGAGGACTCGGAGCAAGGGAGGGTAGGGGTGGAAAGTGTTGGCAGTAGGTGGCTTGGCTGGTGATTGAGAGAATGGAAAAGGATTTGGCTGAGGAGCCAACAGCGAGCTCTGCCAATGCCGCCCAACGCCCAGGAGATGGCGAGCGCGCTCCATGCCTATCGAGGCGCAGCCGCACGGTCAAGATCAACAGTGAAGGGCGGTGCGGCCGCCCTGGGGTCGCCAGCCTGCACCGTCACGGCCCGCTTTCAGACGCAGCCGAGCGCCCCCGAAAGCCGGAGATCTTGGCCACAAGGCCGCCCCTGACAGCCGAGCCGAGGGGACCAGGAGGTTGCCAGAGGCGAGGAAGCATTGCAGTCGCCCCTTTGTCTGGCCGTGGGTCCCGGCTCCAATGCTTCCTTCGCCGCTAAAATCACGTATAGATATGGGGGCCTCGGTCCCCACCCGTGGCGCTAGAAACCTGCCGAGTTTCTAAGGCGCTTTCCCTGCGGCCTGTCTGCAGCAGAAGTAAAGCCCTCTCTCCAAGCCCCCTAGCCTCCCCGGGCTCTCCGAGGGCCTCACTCTCAGTGCCTCCGCCACTTATCAGTTCCTCTTCTTCTCCGCAATTTGGAATGCAAAGGAAATTCATATAAATAACAAAGCCGCCTTCTGTTATTGATTTAGCCCTCAATCCAAATTCCACCGGAGAGCATTGGAGCACAGTTTTAATCTTCAGCAAACCTCCCATTTCTCTTGGGGGGAGGAGCGGGAGAACTGACGTGAAAACTAGAAATGGAAAGAAAACCTCGAGGCAATCTCCCCTACCCAAGATGGGAAACCCGAGAAATAGACCTGGGAAATGGAGTGAAGCTCTGGAGTGTGGGACTCAAAAAAAAAAAAAAAAAAAAAGCCCATTTCTGCTCAAAACGCATCTTTTGAGAAAAACCACAAAAATGCTAATGACACTTCCCGAAGTGTAAGGTTGGAGACGGCTTGGCCCCATGTACATGGGTTATTTCTTCTGCAGAGTTTGAATCGCGATCAAATCTCTCTCTGTCCCTCCCCCCTCAAAAACAAAGTTAGCAGTCCACCTTCGCCAGTAAGACATGAAAGAAATCGAGCTGGGACAGAGAAAACGAAAGTAGGTCCCAGCCTTAGGTCTCTGCGTTTTCTCTCAAAAATCGTGAAGGAACCCTCCCACCAGGATAGTTTATATAGTAAGTGAAGTTTTAAATATCGGTATGTAACTAACTTACACAAGAAAACGTTAGCAACCACTGAGATGATTGTGTGGGGGAGCTAACCTTGACGAGTCATCCAGTTCCTCAGCGACCATTTCCCTGAGTGACAAAAAGGCCTCAAACAGAAAGTTCTACTGTCTAAAAATTGCTTCTGGAAGTTTGGGTTTTATAATTATGTTTTCAGTTGTCAATTGCTCTGTGCAGACTGCCTGGAGAAGGCGATATGGGATAAGCCTGAAATGTTTCTTTTTGATTGCCAAATATGGATATGTCTTTCTAATTTCAAAATCTTCCCAGTCCAGGTATTTATAATGGTCTTTCTAGGTTGAAAATTTTCAAGTAAGTGAGTTTTCCTAAGCAAAGGCACACAAATATATATCGATTAAAAAAATAAGTAGGACTATATAAATAAACTGATAATAGTAAAAGAAAAGTAAAATTTTATTGGAGAAGTTTTTTGAGCTGGCCTAGTATAAAATATCATTTTAAACACTGCAAATTACATCCACATTTAAAAACATCACTACTTATGTTAAAGTCACCGGTAAACAGGAGGGAGGGGGGGCAAAAGTGGAGAGCATGAAGGTTCCAGAAACCAGAATTAGGGTTGAGTTTCCTCTTCTATAGAGAACATAATTGTGTTCAAGATATCAAGATTTTATAATAAATAAGAATGGTTTCAAGAGGAAACACAAACTTGAAAAAATGAAACAAATGTATAAGGACTCAGAGAAAACAAGAGGGTTCTGTTTATTGGCATCTCCCTAGGAGTAAAAAGTGATTTTTAAATGCCTGAAGCACTGCCCACGTATCCCAGCTCACAGACATTGCATCTACAAAAATAATTTCTCAATTGTATAAATATGCAGCACTTTAAAAGTAATTATTTATCATCACTTTCAGAAATATCATTGCTTTTCTTCTTGTACCTTGGAGTTCTACACTTTTCATGTTTGTTGGATGCTTTATAACTCCATGAGAGTCCCAACCAACGCATTTGATCAGACAGTCAAGTTCTTCATTCGGTTCTCGATGTAAGTTCCCACCCATGACCACATTGATTCAGCCTCTTTTTTAGGATTGAGGAGATGGCCACAATCCCAGACCCATTGATCCAAGGCCAAGAAAAGGAGGTGCATGTATGCCATTCACGGTTCACTCTACTGATTGCAGCCATTTAAATATCTGCATCGAGAGCTCAAAAAATGAAGGCATCCACGAGGACACAAGAGTTTCAAATTAAAGATTATGAGAACACAAACCTACAAAATGATTAAAAATATACGATTAAAACAGCAAGTGAAACTCCCAAAGTTGGAAAGATTGTCTTAATTTCACTATTGATACAAACCCTATTTAATAAGGTGGCCACTTTTAAATTCATCACAGTACCTTCAGCCTCCTGTTTTTACACTTTCCCAGTGACCCAGAACACTGCCTGCCTAGAGCTGTTTCCACTTGCTTCAGGGCAACTGCTGAGAGCTAACGATTCAATTACCTAATTACAGGATATGAATGACTGCAAACCGTTTGGCCCTAATGGATTATGAAGATAATCAGTGCTGGGAACGAGCGAATAAAGTGATTTTTTAAAATAAAACATTTAAATAAGAATGGCACTTCTGAAATTCATTTGGGGGAGATTATTTAAAAAATACTTCAAGTCCCTTTATACTGGCCTGGAGGGAGAAATAGAACATTTTTTAAAAAATTATATATATATATATATATGTGTATATATATATATATATACACATATATATATATAAACCTAGGCAAGAACAAAACCAATAATAAACAAGTAAAAATCAGAACTACAAAGTCAGGTTGGGCAGCAGAAGATTTTAGAGCCAGATAAGGGGAAGAGAGAAAAACAATTCACAAAATTTGCCACCATTGGCAGGGGGTGGGGGGAAATTAAATACATATTCAAGTCTTTCCAAAGGCCTTTTGGAGACAACCGAAGGGCATCTAAACTGTCTGTGGCCAACCTGCACCATATCAGGAGACAGTATCTTTGAGCTTGGAGACAATTTTCTTGTCCTTCACTCTTCGGTTCTGAAACCAAATGGTCACTTGTCTCTCAGATAGGTTCGTAGCAGCCGAGATACGCCGCCGCTTGTCCTTGTTAATGAACTTGTTAATGGCATACTCGTTCTCCAGTTCTTTGAGTTGCAGTTTGGTGTAAGGCACTCTCTTCTTCCTCCCCCTTCGGTAGACACACATGTCCGGTTGATTTAGAGCCACATCTCCTGGTACAAACAAAAGCACAAGAAAAATTCGGATGGGATATTTGGAGCACCTAGCTGAGGAGCGTGTGTGTGTGTGTGTGTGTGTGTGTGTGTGTGTGTGTGTGTTTGCAGGGGATGCAGGAAATAAAAAAACCATGCTGTTTAGTCTTTATTTACATAGACATAATACTTACCTGTTATTAAAGAAAGATTATTTGCACTTAACAACAAAGGTTAATTTGATTGATTATCACAGTTTCTCAAACCGGCATCTTAACAAGACTGCAATTTTATGGTGTGGTTATTGGGTATGTTCATGAGGACAGTTTCTGCAAATGTCGGTTGCATAAAAACAAACATACATAGGTAGACACATACAAATTCAGGTCTTTTGCTCAAATTCTCGATTTCCCAAGTTCCTGTGTTTGGAGCTTGTGGGCTTGGTCTACAACATTTAGTGGTCACCTTGGCGTAGTGAAGTCTTTGAAAACGGGGGCCCAACTCTGAGGCTTCTTAAAGGCCTCTTTAGGGAGAAAAGGGAGAGGCCTGAGCAAAGGGCATGCCGAGACCCTCAGCTTTAGGAGAAAAACGCTTTTGCGCTGCGCAGAGAAAGGAAAGGGCAGTGACGGAGGCAGTTGAAATCAGAGGAGGAATTTAGATTTCACACGAACTGGACAAACTTCCACGGGGTAAACCCTGGTCAAGTGTGGAGCACAGGCACCCACTCCCAAGCAGGGGCGCACACTCCTAGTCTTGTCTTTCTCCTCTCTCTCCCACTCCCTCATGTCGGTCCCTTTTCTCCATCGCCCCTACCTGGAAAGGAAGATTTCCAAAAGTGGGAGCCCTGTGGCTGGTCCTTGGCGCAGTACACCTGGCTGTTCCACCCGTTAGCTAGCGTCCAGGACTGGTACCCCTCCATGGAGATGTAGGCCTCGTGCCGAGGCTCCCCGGAACCGAAAGTGGACACCATGTCGATATAGCCGGGCACGTGCTGGTAGGGGCTCGTATAGCCCTGATAGAAGGATACCTCTTTGGCTCGCGCTGGCACCTCGTTGGCCGGTACGCTGCTGCTCGCCAGGCCGGACACGTCCATGTACTTCTCCACGGGGGAAGCCTCCCAGTGAGGCGTGCGGCGATGACTTGAGCGCATTCTGCTGTAAGCCCACGCCATGCGACATTCGGCAGCTGTAGTAGCCGTTGCCGAAGTGGTAGCCGTAGCCCAGCGCTGGAGCGCTCGGGGGCGCTGCAGCGGCCGCAGCGGGCGTGGGTGCTGGGCACTCTTTGGCTGGGGGGAGCCTCCGGGCGCGCTGCGACTACGGCAGAAGATGACGACGACGAGGAAGAGCCCGTGCGCTCAGAGGTTCCAGGGTACGCAAAGCCGGAGGCTGCTGCTGCCGCCGCCGCAGCCGCAGCAGCCGCCGCCGCTGCCCGTCCCGAATGTGTCCCGGCGAACACAGGCGCGGAGAGAAAGCCGCGGCACTGGCCTGATGCCGCCGCCGCCGCTACCGAGGAGGAGGAGGAAGAGGCCGGGGCGCCTCCGGCGCCCCCGCCGTCCGCCCGCAGCCCGTCCATGTCCCAGCTCCCGGCGCGGCTCATGGCCTGGCCTGGCCCGGCCCGGGCCCTGGCCCTGGCCCCGCGCAGGACACCATGGCGCGGCGCGCCTCCTCCCTCCTCTCCTTTCTCTCTGGCTGGCTCGCTCCCGCCCTCTTCCTCTAGCCCTCTCTCCCTCTGTGAGCCTCCGCCTCCCGCCGGCCCGCCCTCCAACAGGTTAGCTCATCGCGGGACGTTTATAAAAACGAAGTTCAGGTTGGGAGGGGGCCTGGGCCGGTCGGGGGGCCGCCTCCTGCCCTGAGGGCGTCCGCCGGGGGCGTGCCATTGGTTGCGCAGAGCCACGTGGGGGTAAGGGGCGCGGGGGAAGCCTGGCTCCCGGCCCAGGCAGGGCTGGACCCACCCACCCTGGCCCCCACCGCTCTCCTGCCCCTTGCAGGGTCCACCTCCCATTCCCGGCCCCCCCCCCGACCCAGGCGTTTGCGCTGCAGCCACCCCAACGAGTTGATTGCGTGACGGCCCATCCCAGGCCCTGTCTGTGACTGAGGCGGGCGCCGAGGCCTGCACCTTGTCTCGGCAACCGCTGTTTTTGCCACCTCGCCTCGGCTCCCAGAGCTGCACAGCAAAATGAAGATGAAGGACAGAGATGATCAGAATGATGTGAAAACAGGCCCATTTTTGATCCTGTTGCTTAATCCCTCAGTTAGTCGACCTCTAGACCCCAAATCCGAGTGAGCTAATTTGCCCTACCTTGCGCACTGGTATTGGGCAAAGGCATTTCACAAAGGTAAGAGCCATTGGAGCAGACCCTTCCTATACACACAGGCTGTCGGTCCGGAAAATGCCCACGAAGCGCCCTTGGGGCTGGCGGCAGAGACTTAAACAGATGAAAGGCAGGCGTCAGCGCGGTGAGCCTGACAATCTGTCCCAGAGAGAAAAGTCCATGGATGCCTACTTAACGCCATTCGCCTCTACTCTCGGGCCAGCCGGGAGTCGCTTCCGACCTGGACTCCTCAGCTCCCCCGGGTTCTTGCTCAGATGGCAGAAAGACCCGGTGAAGGGCGCTGGGGAGAAAGTCACTCAGCCGCCCGCACTGAAACTTCTGTGTCTCTCTAGCAGCCTACCGGCCTCTCATTTTGCAGTCACCACCCACTCCCGCCCGTTCCTCACACCAAATTAATTGAAAACTTCACTTTCCCAGGGACCTTTGTTTCGCTTCCTTTTCCAAGCTGCCAACTGCAGAGAACTGAGAGGGGCAAATTCAGAGGGCGCTTTTTCCAAGCAAATTCTGAACTTGTGATAGGAGCAGCCCAGAGAAACGGTCTGACTTCAAGGTGTTAGGTGGGCTCAAGGCAGTGCTGGTGGGGCTAGGTCCAGCTATGGAACTATGCTCCCAGAGTGTTAGGGATTACAGCCCTATCCCTCATCATCCCTTTCTGCTGTTCCTCAGCCTCAGAGATCCAGCCTAACATCCCTCAATCTCAGCAATTAATGGGGCACTAATGAGAGTCCTGCAGTGACTTTGGAGCTCTACCTTAGGAACAATATTAGATCCAATTAGCTCAGGGTGCTGGGGTGAATATGGGATCCTTCAGAGCCCATTTGGCTCTGTGGCATACACTCCCCAAGCCAGCCCATCTCCAAGAAAATCACTCCCCTAAGCCTGTGATTGGCGAGAGCTTGTCACCCAGCACCACTGTTCCCCCGATCAAAGACGCCCTGAGTAAGATAAGGAAGAGAGCCAGGGAGGCCCTCCTTGGCCTGGCCTGGCATTTCAGGGTGGGCTGCGGGTGTTAGGAGTGTTGACACGCAAAACGGAGTAACCATAAAAGGCTCAAATAAAGGGGAAAGTTATGAGAGGGGTGTTGGAAAGGAAAAGCAAGAGAATTTGTTTCACATTTTTGAAGTTCTAGACATGTTCATGATCAAATTTGAGATGGGGAGGGGCCTGAATTTTCCAGGAAATTATAGGGAATAGAAGTTTGCTGATGAGAACAATTTTCTCACTATTTGGGAAAAGAAAGCTAAAGTTAGCAATGAAAGCTCGGCAGGCATTTTTCAAAGGCCAACTGTGGCCAGACGACGAGGTTGCTAACTTTTAAAAAGGGTTTGGCTGAGTCTTTACCAAACAATTATGATATCAAACCACTAACCATGGGCTACTCTGAAATGCTTTTATTTTTCCTTTGTCTACTTTTCTCTTCCTCAGAGCGATAAAACATGGAGATAGTTTTAATTTTTTTTATGACTCCAAAAAGCAGATTGGTTGAACTATTTCTAAGATATAACTAGAACCAACAAACTATTAGTATCTTTAAATATCTGTGGTTTTGTGCCTTGGACTTCTGCTTCATTTTCTCATTAAGTATATTTTGATGATCAATTATGTGTTTAACCACAAAGAAAGTAAAATGAAAATGAAAAGAACGTGACAAGATTTGTTGATTTCAAGCAGCCCATCCCTTTTGGCTGAATTTTCCATTCAGCAAATTAAGTTGTGCAGGAGTGGGAGAAAAATCTGAATTACTACTGAGGTTGAAAGGGATTTCTCAGTGGTGGCACTGCTTCCAAAAATCCCTTTGGGACCTTCTCAGAGCAGGACAAAAGGTTTCTCTGTCCATCCTAATGGATGTTCAGAAGCCAGGAATATTTTTAGTTAGGAGTTTTGCCTCTGGATATTCTGCTGCCTAACCTGCTTCCAGAATAGCCTTTGGGGTCCCAGCTTCATGGGAGGGCTTTGCCCTTAGTAAATGGAATCTGACTGTCCATTTGGGCCCCCAAGCCCAGCACCTCAGGACAAATGTTGAATCCTAAGGCTTTGGTTGAGTACCAGGCAAAGTCAGGGCTGCTTTGTTTATGAACAAATGAGACACATAGTTTACAAGCTGAGGATGCCAGGTAGGGGAGAAATTTTGAGGCTGAATTTGCAGAAACATTTCATTCTGGTTTAAATTTAACAGGAATCAGTTTCTTTAGCTGGCCAGGAGCACGGACTAAGCCTTGTGTTTGTGTGTGGGTGTGTGATGCAGGGGTCTTAACAACAGAAACAGGCTTTGTTAAGTGAAAATCCTTGGGGAACACACAGGTCTCCAAACATTCATGTCTTCAGTGAAACCAGTTTTGCCACTGTTCCTGATTTTGGTGAAAAATTCAGGATGGCCCTTTGGTACCCAAAGTCCCACTTTACTATCCCATCACTTGCTTCTCTTCCTCCTTTTCCTCCAGAGGCACTCTTTTTAAGCATCAGTGCTGTTCTGGAAGTCACATTCTGTCTTTTCATCCTAGTAGATTATCTTTCAAATTTTCCTCCTGTCCTAGGTTGGGGGAATGGGCAGATATAGGCTGTGATTTAGATTTATTGAAGTTGCTCTGCTTGCCAAGACAGCAATGAGCTCAATTAACCACATAATCGGTGGCCATTAAGGTCAGGATCACAGGATTCTATCAGAGTAGGGTCCTGGGGACTTCTTTGAAAGCATTTGTCTTGATGGCTATGATCAGGAAGTGCAGGACAACCTCCTAATTAACTTGTAGGAAGCCAAATAGTCCATGTAGAAATAGAAACTTAATTCCAAAGTAAACTCTTGATGTGTAGCAGAACTGGCTGGACATCGTTCTTAACCAAATCTGTGTTCTGCCAACTTTGGAGCCAATTTTCCCTCTCCAGGCAACACCCCAGTTTTACTCAGGCTGGCAAAATCAAAAGAAACAACAACAACAAACCAAACCTGGGTTGAAAAAGGGGACTCCAGCAACAACCAGACAGTGGAATCTGCAATTGAGCACTTTCCACCTTTGAGACATATTCCGTTTGGGTTTCACAACACGATTAGGCTTTATCAAATGAAAATTGTTTGCAGCAACAACAACCCCAAACCCCCTCCAAACCAGAAACATTATTTGGTGAAACCAGGTTTGCCCCATGCAGGACGGTGGGCCCTTGTTTGGGATGGAGAGGACTTCTCCATCCTTGGAGAGAATTAAACACAATGAGGATCTCTGCCCTTGAAAAGAAGCGCTAATCTCACTGTGAAAGAGAGCAGGAGGGTGTGGCAAGAGCCGGAGGCCCTGAGTAACTTGTTGCCTTTTTTTGAAAAATAAAAGCTGGGTCCCTAATTTGCTGTAGTTTTATCCGACATCTCAAGGTGAGGGGTTGTCCTTGGAATACACTGCACTACAAAAACTATTTTTAAGTCCAGCAAATTCTCACTCTGTCGGCCGCTTGAGATAAAAGAAAATGTATGTCTACCTACCTATCTCAATTCTCGCAGAGTCCGTAGTCTCTATGGGGAATCCACATTGTCCTCATTGGCCGGGCAAAGGGATGAAGGTGAGGAAAGTTCCCAAGCATGATGGGGGGAGCCGAGAGGGAGGCAGAGGGGCAGTGTTCGGCTCCGCTTCCCAGCCCGGCAGCGCGCAGTTCCCCCACGTCTGGCGCTAGATGTCCCTGCAAGTTTTCCCGTGGCGTCTGAGGGCCTTGGAGCTAGAGGCAGGCGGTGGGTCTGCGTAGCCCCAGAGCCCAGGAAGAAAGATCCCCCCCAACCGCGCACCACGACCGTCCTCCGTGGGGCGCGGGATTGCTGACGGGAGAGGGAGGAGGAAAGACTGAAGCAACCGGAGAGACTCGGATGGGACAGATAGCTAGAGGCTGGCCTGCCGAGGGATGGCAGCATAAAGTTGCCACTGCGAAGTGAGGACTGGAGTCGCCAAATCCGCTCTTCCCTTATGCAGCGAAACCTGCAGCCGTGGAAACCTCACTTTGCCTAAAGACAGAGAGTCCGAGGCTCGAAGCCCAGGCTTTCGCGGTCCTACTGTCCCACTGCACCCTGCAGCCCCAGCTCTTGGGCGAGCATGAGTCCCACGGCAGGCCCGCAGGTTGTTTTAGCCCCAGCGTCCTGCAGCCCCCAGCGTGAGAGGAGAGCCTGGCCACGGCAGCGGCAGCCGCGTGGCTTAGCTGCAGCTCCGGCTTTACCGGCGCCCCCTCCCCTCAGGCAGCCTGGACAGATATTTATTGCCCTCAGTCATAGGCCAAAAGTGTTTGCCACTTCACCTCGGAGGACCCGCTGCTGCTCAAGAAACAAATATTTAGTCTGGAAGCCTAACCAAAAAATTAGGCCTCTTTTAAGTCATTACTCCTGTAGAACAAAAAGTGCTTTTCAGTCCATTCGAAAAAGTCCTTCTCGCCCCATCTTAAAAATTTCTGCCAAAGCATGCGGGCGTGGGTTGGATTCTTGTCTTCTTTTATCTAGTGGGTCCTGTACCTTGGTAGTGGGTAAGAGACCTTGATGCTCCCCAGAGGCTGCATCTAACCACCCTGAACATTAGACAGGCCTGTTCCCAGCCTCGGCCTTCACATTCTGGGGACCTGTGCAAGTTTTAGTATTTCATCAAAACACGTAAACAGAACTTCGTTCTTCTTGCTACCCTCTATATAGGTTCAATGGTTTTTGAGGTAGGCCTGTATTTACATAAGACATATGCAAAATGAGAATATTAACCTAAAAAAATGCTGCTCAAGGCTTTAAACAACTCTTGTGACTTTATAATCGGAGATAAGTTAAAATCACGAGCAAGTCCTGAACCCCTCTGGCTCATAATCCCTGGAAAAGGGATAATAGTTTAAATTTCATGGAGTTGCTGTGAACCTTAGCCGAGATAACATGTAAAAAGCACTTGAAATTGCATAGTAAGAGCTTAATGTAAGTTAGCCAATATTACTACTAGTGGATGTGGAATCTCTAAATAAATTAAGGGACATTAAATATTGGAATGGAATGCTCACTGTACCCCATGAAACACTGTCTGCTACACCCAGGTTAGTGGAAACATTATAGATGTCTTTTACTGTGAATAGTTTCGCTGACGTGGTCTCTGACATGCTTTTCGTAATAAACGTGCTATAAATGCAATATCAGTGTTATTTAAAAGATGCAAAAATAGTTTTCAAAGCCACTAATGAATGAAGGTGTTGCTGAGAAATAGTGTTTTCCCTTTCAGCAGACTGAGATCCGGTTTGACGCAGCCTTTGAGACCAGAGGCGTCGGGTCCCAGAGGAAGGGAGGATGTGGGAGACCCTCGGGCTGAATGATAGAGGAAGGGGTCATCAGTTCTCACCTTAACCCGTAGTGACTGCTTTCCCGACTTGAAAACTAGCTCACAGCAGCCAAAACCGCGAGGAAAACAGATGGGGGCGCCAAACGACAGCAATAAAGGCATCCACGGATTTCCGCCCAAGCAGTGCCACGGCTCACCCACACCCCCCGCCAGGGTCTTGCACCCCGCCTCGCCACGACCGGAGCCTGGACCAGGGTGTCCCATTCAGTCCCTGGAGCAAGCGAGGACTGGGTAGGGGGGACCCTTCCCTGGGTCACGGGGGCAGTGACTGCAAGGAATAAATAGTAGAGCTGGGCATTCGGGCTGCGGAGCAGGGAGGGAGCAAGTGGGGGGCGTTGACAGGGCTGGGCTCCTGCCGCGCTAATGGTCCCAAAGCCGGCGCAGTGAGAACTAGGGGGAGCTCGGAGCTGGGTGTTCAATGGCGCAGTGGCGGAGGGGGACGCTGGGTTAAGTCCCAGTCCCGGTGCCAGAGGCCCACTCTGTGTTCCCTGCCGCCTTCCCCGTCCCCCCCCCCCCCCCACTCCAGGCACCGCCCGCCTATTGCGCTTTCCATTTATTACCTTAAAGAGGTGGAATTGATTTTCTAAGCAAAGCTTGCGTTGTGGAAATAAGTTGGCGCCGAGGGGAACAGAAGATAAACTTTTGGCATTGACTATATGTGTATAAATGTGTATATAAATATACTTCACACCTCGCCTCCCCTTACATTCCTGACGCGCCCCCAACGGATCTAAGGTTAAAAAGAAAGAGCCAAGAGCCAAGGGCAAATAGATCTCGGGTTTGCCCCTTCCACACCCCAATGTTTTGGGTGTGTCGGGAGAGAGGAGAGGAGGGGGCCCTGGTTGGGTTCTGGGTTGACGCTAAAGGCGGGGATGCAGGACCCGCGCCCAGCGTCCAGATTGCCAGGGTCTCTCAGCCGCTTCAGAAGCTCAGGGGCCGACCTCCGCGTCCCGTCCCTGTCCTCTCTCGCCTCCACCAGAGTCCGCGAATTTCTCCCTCGCTGGGCCACAGGCCCGCGGGCGGGCACAGTGCTTGGAGGGTCAGGGAAGGGTGGGGCGCAACCGCGGGAGATGAGGAGCGGCCTTGAGTGAAGATTGATCTTCGTTAAAATGGTTGCCACCGGCGTCATTATGACTATCAAAGTTATCGCCAAGAGGCTCAGCCGCCAAGCTCAGGCTGCAGGGAGCTGCAGTAAGGCTGTTCGGCAACTCTCTGCGACCGGACTCAGCGCTGGGAATACCTGTGGCCGCAGGTAAGGGCTGGGGTTGATGAGGGGAGGAAAGAGAGAAGGAAGCAAAGCAAAGAGGAAGGGAGGGCAACGGGGAGGTAAGGGAAGAAGGCTGTCTCCTCTTTCCTCTTTTGACCTCCAAATCCAGCGCCTTTGCCGCAAATAATTCTATTTGAGGAGGCAGGGGAAAATCTGGCAACGTGAAAGTGGATTCGGAGCGCCTGTATGGCGCTGTAAATCTCCGCTGTGTTTAAAGTTAGCTGTCGAATTCTGCTATCAAATCGTCTAGCCTAGTTCGTTTCCCCCTCGGAAAAATGAGTAGGCTAGGTTTCCTATCAGCAGGATTATAAAAGTAAAACACTGGGACTTCGAGTTCAGAGCTCAGTCTGCAAACAATGTTAGAAAATCAGAGAGGAACTAATGATTTCCGTTTGGAGGCGCGGGCCCAATGCACCTACGCGGCCACGTAGCAAGAAAGCGCTTTCAAAACTCTAGGATATATTTCTCTCTCTCTCTCTCTCTCTCTCTCTCTCTCTCTCTCTCTCTCTCTCTCCTGGGGTGGGAGGAGAGCATTCAGGCTGAGATGAAGAAATAGGGAGGGAGAGAACTCCTGCGTCCTATTTGTTAAATAAAATACATATTTGGTTCTGAAATCCTAAAGATAAGTAATCCAGACAGGAAAGGCGCAAGGTCTCCTTACGCAACTCTTCCTGCATCCTCCCCCTTGTCTCCCCCACTAACGCCCCCAGCTTGTAAATGCTAGGAAAAAAAAAAAAAAAACATTCCCGAGGATCTACTCTGGAAAGTCAAAGCATTATCTATTATTTAATACGTATCTGTGTCCGAGAAAAAATGAAGAAGGCGCTGCATGATTAGGACCTAAGGGGCAACCCAGCAAACTGAGAGCGTAATGATGCCCCCTAAATGAAGGGGGAAATGTGCCGCGGCGAGCTCTATTAATCAGACTGTCAATTTCACCCCCGGGGCCAAACCCCCGGGCGAGCAGAACTGGCTCGGAGTGGGGGAAAGGACCGGAGCCTTCCTCCTCACTTGTCTCTTCTCGCCTCCTACCTGGATCTATTTGTCTGCTCTGAAGCTGCCTTCATTACCCACTGACAGGAGCGTGTATTTATTTGCTTATAAACCTGTTACAATAAATGATTATTCGAACAGCGTCATTCGTACCTTAATGACGAGCGGGCACTACTTTTTGATGAATGACATCTCGGGCTCGGAAGGATGTATGGGTCATTTTGACCAGTCATTCCCTCGCTCTGGCATCCCACATTTTTTCCGCCTCTCTCCGAAAGAGATAATAATATTTAGAGGCGTTCGCTGGGGCTGAATGAGAATTAGCTCTAGGCGCAGCCCATCATTAGGACGGGACAGCAGGGCCACTGTGACATTTTTTAAGAAAGCTGAGATGATGGAAAGAATAAGAAAAGAGATGATTCTGATGGAGAGAGGGCTGCACAGCCCTACGGCCGGCAAGAGATTCTCCAATTTGTCCGACTCGGCTGGCAATGCTGTGCTCGAGGCCCTGGAAAATTCGCAGCACCCGGCTCGCCTCAGCCCGCGCCTGCCGTCTGCCCCCCTGCATGGCGCTCTGGGAGACCTCCCCGCCAAGGGCAAATTCGAAATAGACACTTTGTTCAACCTGCAGCACCCGGGCAGCGAAACCACCGTCTCCTCCGAAATCTCCTCCGCCGCCGAGAGCCGCAAGAAGCAGGGCCATTATTCAGAGGCGGCCGCCGAGGCCGAAATGAGCAGCGACGTGGAGGTGGGCTGCTCCGCGCTGCGCTCCCCCGGCGGCCTCGGCGCCGCTCAGCTCAAGGAAAACAATGGCAAAGGTAACTGCGCCGCACGCACCGCGCTCTCCAGTCCCAACCTCTTTGCTCCTCTGCGGCCCCCGCCGGCCGTTCACTGGGCCTTTGCCCCTCTCAGACCCTCCAAAAGCAAGCTACTTCGAGCTAGCACGGGCGGGGGCGGGACGCGTGCCTGGGACCCTGCCTTCTGGTCCTGCTTTTTAAGCTTTCCAACCAGGCGCAGGCCTGCGGAGGCTGGAACACCAGGCCCACCTCCCCTCGCTCCTGAGTCCGAGAAAATGTTTCTGCGCTCGTGTCTAAGAGTCCGAACGAGCCGGTAGACCCCTAGTCAGCAGCCGAGTTGCTTTTGGGAAAGGTACCCTGGGCAACTGCTCTGAGCTCCGCTGACCCTGAATCTTCAGGGCCAGATGGAGGGGGCATTCTTCTGGGTAAATCGGAGGAGCCTTGCCGGGCGTCTCTGCTTAGGTCAGCGGGGAGAAAGAGTTGAAAAGTAGATTTCACTCCCTAATGGCTCGGGTTTGAGCTGCTGCTGTCTCGAAAATCTTAAAATATTTGAAACCCCGAAGACTCAAATAAAGGTTAGAGGGCGTACAGAAAGCCGCCCCTGCGGTCTGCAGACGTGGCAAACCCAGAGCTTCCCAAACTGCGCCCAGAGGTAGGCATTTTCCCTAAGCCACTTTTCCTCCCTGGTTGAAAATTTCGAATTATTAAAAATAAACCTAATTCCGTTTCTATTATTTCCTTATGAAAGGCTCCCCAAACTTTATTGATTCCATTAACGGCAGCAATTTGTAAACATGACAGACCCCATCAATTCCGACAGCGACTCTCCTTCCTGACGGGGCTTCCCGATCCGCGCGCAGCACCAGCGCAGGGCTGTCGGCCCTACAGCGACTCATGCGCTGTTGGCCGTTTGTTTGCCAGGGTACACAGAGAGCAGTTCGGCTGCTGGCACCACGACGTCGGCGTCGGGCTCAGGCCTCGGCAGCCTGCATGGAGCGAGCGGCGGCAGCGGCGGGGGCGCGGCGCTGGGTGGCTCCGGCTCCGGCGCGGATCAAGTGCGGCGTTACCGTACGGCGTTCACCCGCGAGCAGATCGCGCGCCTGGAGAAGGAGTTCTACCGGGAGAACTATGTGTCACGGCCCCGCCGGTGCGAGCTGGCAGCGGCGCTCAACCTGCCCGAAACCACCATCAAGGTATCGATTCCAGTGCGCGCCTGCCGTGGCCTCCCCGGGGCATCTGGGTTGATTTGTTTCTTTTTCCCCTTTCCCCTTTCAGGGTGGCTAGATTTAGCTGAGGGTCTGGAAATCCGCGGGGGGGTAGTCACCAAAGGAATTGGCTTATTTATTTCTTGGCTACCGAATACGAACGGTTGTCCGGCCTGACGAATCTAAGAAGGCCCCTGAATGGTGGCTCCAATGCTGAAAACGCTCGCCTCTGCTCCACTGTGCCCAACGCCTGCCCACATGCCCCCAGCCCATGCCCATGGCCCCACTTTTTCCTAGGCGGCAAACCCAGCTGGTCTTTGTTCCTCAAGCAGGAACCAGAGGCGAAACTTTTCATTTGCTCTTGATCTTGGAGATTTATTTTCCGCATAAATCGTTACATGGAGAAAAGGATACTGTATTTTTAAAATCGATTGGTTTGAGACAGTAGTTTCCTAAACATTTTCCTCTTGGGCAATGGGAAAAGGGCAACCTCCTGGGGGGGAGAGCACAACGAAATTGTCTTTATTTATATATATAACTTTAGGTTATTAATTTTACTATACGTCTAGGAGAGATAGCCGGGAGGTTAGGCGATTTGGTGAGCCCTTCGTGGAGCATTCCACATTACAGAAAAAGAAAAAACTCCACGGGGTAGGGGAGGAGTGTGGAAGTCTCCCTCTGGTTTTATCGGGCTTTCTTTAATTTAGAGTTGTGACGAATGATGTCTTTATTAGAGAGTGTGGGGGAGGAGTGGAAATGTCCCTTCCCCGTTTATGGAGACATTGGTCTAGCCACTCATTTAAGGCAAACGATTCCAACAAAATCATCCTTTCGATATCAAAATGGGACCAGTGCCCCTAGGGGCAGGTCCTTGCGGTTCGCAGGGCTCAAGACTTCGCGCGGCGACCTGTCAGAAAAGCTCAGCGGCAGCCTCTCTTCAAAGGCTGCCCAGAATCCCCTTGCAAATCCTGGGATTGAGAGACGGTTGCTCGGCGAGGCCGGCACTGGTGGGTGGCGGGAGGGAAGGAAAGGTTGGGTTGGGACAAGAAAGCGCAGCAAGAAGTAAGGGAGCAAAAGCCCCATGAGCCCCAGCAGCCCGGCGCGGGGGAGAAGGCTCTCTTCGCTGAGGACGGTGTGCCCACCGCGGTCCACACACTGCCGTCCACACTTTCCCAGCTGGGAGAACAGAGTGGACTCGGGGTTGGGCTGGTGGAAGAGAAGTAGGCCAAGTCATTCCGAGGTCCGGGAGGGGGCAGAGGTCCCGGAATAGGGGGCCGGGAACATGGGGCGCTCCCTAACTCGGCTGCGGCGCGTCTCTCCCCCGCAGGTGTGGTTCCAGAACCGGCGCATGAAGGACAAGCGGCAGCGCCTGGCCATGTCCTGGCCGCACCCAGCCGACCCCAGCTTCTACACCTACATGATGACGCACGCGGCCGCCACCGGAAGCCTGCCCTACCCCTTCCACTCGCACGTGCCGCTGCACTACTACCCGCACGTGGGCGTCACAGCGGCGGCGGCTGCGGCTGCAGCCTCTGGCGCAGCGGCCGCGGCTTCGTCACCCTTCGCTACTTCCATCCGGCCGCTGGACACCTTCCGAGCCCTCTCGCACCCCTACTCTCGGCCGGAGCTGCTGTGTAGCTTCCGCCACCCTGGTCTCTACCAGGCTCCCGCGGCAGCCGCCGGGCTCAATAGCGCGGCTTCCGCTGCAGCGGCCGCGGCGGCTGCAGCGGCTGCGGCCTCCTCGGCGGCAGCGGCCGGAGCGCCCCCCAGCGGCGGCTCCGCACCCTGCTCGTGCCTCAGTTGCCACAGCAGTCAGTCGGCGGCAGCAGCTGCAGCAGCAGCTGCCGCAGCCCTGGGGTCCCGGGGTGGCGGTGGTGGCGGTGGTGGCGGTGGCGGCGGCGCAGGTGCCGGGGGAGGCTCGGACTTCGGCTGCAGCGCGGCGGCGCCGCGTTCCGAGAGCGGCTTCCTACCCTACTCGGCCGCTGTGCTTAGTAAGACGGCCGTGAGCCCGCCGGACCAGAGGGACGAGGCTCCGCTCACCAGATAACTACGTCGCCACCGCCAGGGGGCCGCGCCCGCCGCTCTGAGTGTGCCCGGGAGTCCCTGTGCGCCCCCCTGCGCCCTCCGTGCGCTGCCCGCTGCTACTGCTGCCGCCAGGGGGCGCCCTGGGGCCCGAGAGGCCGAAGGGAACCTGCCCCGAACTGGGGGAGTGGGGGGGAGGAGGCCGGCGCAAAAGCCTGGTGGGGGTCCCCCTAAATTATTTCTATTTTTCTATTTGCCACCCAGCCATCTACCCTTCTCTGTTTTCTGGCTCCCAGGCCCCACTTTCCACCTCTGTCCTGAGCGCTTGACTCCCCAAAGACAATCCCCCTTCGTCCCCTAAGCTAGTCCTGGCTGTGCGCTCTCAGGCAGTGGTCGCTCGGCTGCACCGCGTGGCCCGAAGCAAAGGAAAACCACAACAAAGGGAGAGGGGGGATGCTGTCCGCTGGTGTTTGGAGGCGGGGTAGGAGTCGCCCCCCGAGGTTTCTCGCTGCTGCTCTTTTTATTCCATATTTCCTTTATTTTCTTTAAACGAGGGTGGGGGGAGGTGGCAAATGTTCTTTCAGCCTGAACTCGTTAGGGACCCTGCCCGAAGAGAGCGGGAGAATGGAGGTCTGAGAAGGCCGGGAGGGCGAATGGAGAGCGTGGGCAGTGGCGGGTGTGTTTGTGAGATTGGTTATTGCGTTCAGGAGCAAGGCGGGTAGGGCTGTGGCCGCCTTCCATGGGAAGGACAAAGCCGAAGTGGGAAGGGGTGGCCGTCGCGCCTCCTCCTTCTCGGTCCTACACCGTTCCCTCTTTTGGTCTTTGGTTTCAGTGCTGCTGGAATGGAAGCATCTTGCATATTTTATGCAAAAAATGATGGCAAAAGAGGTTGCCAGGCCAGGGAAGGGACAGGAAGGTGGTGGGGGTGGGGACAAGACTGATAGATCGCTGTGGTTGGTATTTGGAGAGGCGTTTTCAGCTCAGTTTTCCAACTACCGGGTTCCACTCTATCTGGGAAATACTTGAATCTCTAGATATGTTAATATTATCCTAAAGCATTTCCTTAGACACTATTCTAAGTTCGATCTCTCTATGCCCCTCGTCTCCTTCCCTCTTCGCTTTCCTTTTCCTTGGGTGAAATGGTTCTTGGCATATTTCTCACGCATGTCTATTGCGCCTTCGCCTCTGCAAAGCCACCGCTGGGTTGCTGAGACCCGCTCTGCCAACCCGGCTACTGGAGGGGGTTTCCTTGAATTTGAAGAAAGGTACATCAAAACCCACCAGTGTTAACTGCCACGTCAATTTTGATGCTAATAATGTGCAGATTATGACGAAAATTGCCAATCATGCTCTCTGATGGACCTCCTTTGAATGTGGAATTGGAGAAAAGTTCCCCCGCACGGAGACCTGCTGTCAAGTACTAACAACCCGCTAAGGGAAGTCATTAGGAGAGACGGATAAGAGACTCGGTACATAAAACATTGTTCTTGGTGCATAGAATGTATGTTATTTAATGTTATCTCTGTTACCTGAAGTGATTTCGCAGAAGAAAGCCACGTTCTTATCATCTCAATTGCCAATTTTCATTTTGGTAACTTGGACGCCCTGGGTAGACTTTTCTCTGTTAAGTTGATATTCCACCAATGTGAAGAGCCTCATTAAATCAAGCCCAGATATTTCCATAATGCTCCCCGCAGAGCCACTTCGCTCCTCACATAATGAGATTTTCTGAAGAGTTGAAGCCCTAAAATAACTTGCTAGTGCATGTTTAAGCCCAGCGAAGTGGGTATGTGTGTGTACGTGTATTAAAATGTAGGTATGCTACCTACATGTGTATGTGTATATATATGTATATGTATGTATATGCATATATATATCCGTGCTGTTAAATACATATGTGAGAGAGACACACATGTTCATTTATACATACACATTGGCACTATTTTCTGTGGTTTATTTCAAATTTGTGTCCTGCCATATTATTGTTATTTTAAAGACACTGGATTTTAAAATATCATTTCCTAAATATAGGCTTTCAGTAAACTTTTGAAAGAATTCGTTTTCCAGGAGAAATTATTATTTCCATCAAATGGAAAATATTTCAAGGGGAAACAGTATTTCAAAATTCCTGAAGTCTATTAAAACATTCTCGTAAAATATTAGAGAACTTCCCAATGAAATAGCAATGATCTAAAGCTCAAGTTTTTGTTTTTGTTTTTAAAGACATGAGACTACTTATGTAAAATATTGATTATACCAGCTCTTATTCACCGAGTTTACATTTTTAAAAATATTAATATATAATTTAAGGCTAAATAAAATAAACCAAAATATGGTATCCTTTATCAGCTTTACCTTTTTAGATTGTTAAAGTCCTTTGTTATGATCAGCTAACAGATGTATA